>OW387139.1:15961560-20761560 GCA_936440205.1 Lepidonotus clava
TTTATCCTAGTTTTTTTTAAGAAAAAAGATCCCTGTCCGCCACGCCCTCTCCTCCCCAATCCCCCATTGACCTCTAAACGTATTCGGAAACCTTTTGCATAACAATAGTGTGGCTGGAAAGCGAAGTACCTTCGATAGAATTTAGTTACAATTCGGCGACATGACACAAGAACACATAAATTCAACATTTTAACATGAAGGAAGGATACACATTTTAAAGATTATGAACAATGCACGATTAGATACATAATGATGTGATGCAACATATTCGTGACATTTAAATATAGTGAGATGACATATGATATTTACAAGTTAGGCGCCTCACTGACCATTATAATTGAATTTGAATAATTAACATACACGGACTCAGTTGCCTGAGAAAATTGGTTGTTCACGTGTCCAGTTAACTGTTCCAGGTACATATAAGAAGTAGTAGGGAAGCAGTCAAGGACGCTACTCGATGAATCTAAAATGTTAAAGACGCTATTTTTCATTCAGTTCAGTTTGCATCTAAGTACTCTTGTCGAGTGTCTACAGCTCCGTACTTGAACATTTCCCGGCCTATCCGCTGCAGGATACATCAGCCAATATACACATGAATTGGGGCACAATATCTCCCAAAACATGGAACCTTACTGAGGTGAAGAAAACGCAACGGTTGTTTTTAAAACATTATAACAAGGTACACCGACTGGCCTTTTCTTGATAAACACAATGATTGCTCTTAACAGACCAACACAGGAGAACTCCCCTCACCTTCACTACCAGGTCATATGGACACGTCAGGCATCCCTGTACACAGGTGGCGCCGCCTCAGGTCCCCACTCAGGGACTGGTCACTCGGCGACAGGCTGGGGCAGTGGTCAGTGCCCTCGGCCCGCTCCTCCCTCGGCGGGGCACCCCCTTCAGGCTGGGCTGCTGCCCCCTGCTGGCCGTGGTCGTCTCTGCTGGCCGTGGTGGTGGTGGTAGTCGTGGCCGTCACGTCGCACACCCTGGGACCGCTACGCGCCCCTTCCCCGCCCACCTCGCCGGCCCGGAGCTGGTCGTTCATGTTGTTGTTGTTCTGGTTGCTGTTGTCCGTGTCGACGCCCTCCTCGTGGTCGTCCTCGGCTGACTGGGCATTCCTGGGGTGAAACGAAGGGTCCTCTGAGAGCAGGCGTTCATAGGAGGGTGTGCTCAGGGTGGACTCCGTGTTATCCACTAAGTGGACAGAGCGGATTTTTTCTACGTACCTTAACGATAAAGAGTCCAAGTGTAAGTGGGATCTCGGGTTGGGACGTATGCATTGAGGACGAGGTAATGTCTGAACGTAGTTTTTTTTAAATTGCATTTGTATAATTAAGTAACACATACTTTTTCGACTTTACATCAGTGTGAATATCTTTTCAAACTTGATGTTACGAACGTTACTTCTATAAAGAATTATTTTATGATCATAACTTTTTGTAGCAGACTATAAACAAAAGATCCCACTTTTCACCACTAACCGACTCTTTATCGTCAAAGGGTACTTTCAAGAACTTTTAGAAACGTCCAATTGTTGGGCGCCTCAATGACCACTACATACAAAGAAGTTAATGGAATCTAAAATTGGTGTACTGTAAGAGTAATATTAGTAATTCAAATTATTAGTTATTATAATTCAACTCAAAAACCTATTTAGACAGTAACTTTTTTTAAAGATCCAAATGTCCGTGTCAAAGTAACTAGTCTCCTTAGCAATGTGCCTGATTGTACTTCTCGGCAGATACTCTGGATGGGAAAATAATTCTATTTGATATCAGCAGACTTACGCGTCCAAATCCATTCCCAACCTCGCCTGTGTCTCGCGCATCCGCTCCCGGGCGACGTTCAACATGACCTTCCGCATCTTGGGGTACTCAGTGAGCACCTCCTCAAAGTCCGCTTTCGACAGGCGGTATATGTAACACATCTCTATGGCCAGCACGTCAGCTATGCGCTTCTCCTCGAACAGCAGCGAGATCTCTGCAGGAGAAAACGGGCATGAGTAAAAAGCTTAGAGTGAAGCATCACATTACACATACACTGGTACTGTCCCCTATCTGCCAACATGTAAAATTCATACCTCAGTCATGCTGGATTGTTAAAGGGATAACGGGGTGTTACGTGTATAACCACAATTCTAAATCCATTACAGTGTCCCAAAAACAGAAATGTATGTCAGACTTATGCAAGAAAATCACATCATGCTTATTTTTGAGTGAGAACTAAAGAAAGATACTGTGCTTGACTAGCAATCTATGAGGGAAATATACTTAGTGTTATTCAACTGACCCTAGAGCATTCTAAATCCGTTACAGCTTTACCAAGTCTAAGGAACATTGTGTCAATCCCTAAACATGTCTAATGAGATATTTCTAGATTTTGTGGCATTGCAAATTTTGTCACGGGGGCATATGTGTGTCTGATTCTTGATTACTCTTGAACTATAGAGGTTTAATTATCTATTTAAAGTTAATGCGTATTTGTGATGTTTCGTTATATAGATAATAGCTAACTCCGTTCGCAGTCTCCCTCCTCGTCGACTGCGGTTGTCCAATACATAATTATAGTTCCCTCATCATGTAAGACGTGAACACTCGTTGTGAAAGGATTTGTTGTTTATTATCCAATGTCTAGTCGTTCCGTGACAAGAACTCGATAGACCATGATCAGTCCCGAGGTTAGAGTTCCCTCAAACACATTCAGTCAACGCTCCGCGCTCTAACACAATTTCTATATGCCTCTCTCCAGAACCTAGACTGCAGATTAAAGGTCCAACCTTCGCAGGATGTTTACTCACACAGTGCGTGCAGCTACTCTGGCTAGCTAAGAGCGGAACACATTATTATATGGTGGTACGTCACACCTTAACTCCTCCCTCATTTCACTACTGTCAAAGTGAAACATTGGCTTACACGTGCGCTTCTAAGCTCACGTTATGCTGCCCAAACATGGACTGGCCACCCGCGTCAGTACACTCTTTCAATTATCATAGAAAATTCCTGATTTTCTTATTCTTAGTCCACTGTCCATTTATGATGTGAAACTTAAAGATTTAATGATTTTGAAATTTTCCCACCAGGGGGCACAGCTGTGAACAGTATGTTATCCCATTAACACGCTGGTGGATGGTTAATTCTACTTTTGGAGCCTCCTCTGGTGTTGGCAGCTGACGGCTCCACGCCAGAATTTACACTGCTTATCTGCTGACTGTTTAATTCAACAAATAAGTATAGTAGAACAGCTCTAAACCTAATTTTCTTTGCACAAGAGGTTTATTGGGTGTCCAAGTGATAATCACGAAGGCACTCTCGATACGGATAGGTATTTCAATCCCTTGTCAGTTACACATGCTAAGTGTTCACACAACAGGTTACACAGAGGTATTAGAATAGGTCTAAGAACACCACGTCCAATTATATATATATGCCAAGAGAGTTGGTCAGTACAGCGTGGTTTGGTGGAAGTGCGCCTGATAGATTCCCACAGAATTAGTCAAGCCAGCTCGGCTGATTGGAACTCATAAAATCTGCCCACTTGTAAGTGTTCGAACTCTTGATCGTTCTCAGTACGTCATCTTTACGGAAGATGATGTGAGACAACTACCTGTCACTTTCTGTGGAACTGTCAATGTTCTTGGAATCTGATGAATTGTCAGACTAAAATCATTTTATCCAATGTACGGAACTATTTAAAAATGTAAGCTCAATGCAACAGGTAAACAAGGTCCCAGGTGAGTTATAAAGATTCAGGGTCGGTTACAAAATAAAAAAAACTCTGGGCTATTCATCTTTATTACGTTTTATGATAGTAAAAACAATATCAGATATTGAAATGATGTTAGATATGGAAACCTAGACGAATTATCGAGCGAATTATCGATTGAATTAAATCAACTGAAACAAGCGAAAAATAGACGAAATAGGCGTGCAATCCAAGCCGACTTGCAAGCGGGAACATCGTGCCCGCCATGCCAGTCGTCTTCACCCTCATTAACATAATTTATTCCACACTGTCCGCAGCCCGAACGCTAGGCTTTTCTAGTTTAAGGAGTAAATTTAAAACAGGTTATAACCGCCATCGCTCTCCAGGCACATTCAGTGTCTGATATCTGATCAATCTTCACCCTAGACTTTCCATAGAAAAGCATTACAACCGGAAGCAGGTCCAAAGTCTTGATCTTGTTTCCGCTTGTTCCGATATATGCTAATGATATTTTCAGCCTAAAAGACCAGTCATTCTTCCGGGTGAGTTTCGATTTGATCATCATATTTTGAAAATGACTGGATGTGACAGCGAGCCCGGAGAATGAAGAGAACATGGCATCAGTGGCATAGATAAATTTAGTATATAATCTTAAATGCTTGCTAGGACAGAAAGGGAATTAGAACCCAAAAATATGCTTCCAAATAGACCAAAAAATCACCAAGAAGAAAATTGTTTGGCATTGTGTCGCATCATCGATCATTGACTTAATACATTTGACTTTTTCCAATTCTATTCATCAAGTATTTAATCAGTCAGCGTTTATTTGCACTTATATCACTGAATCTAGAAAACCGGAATCTTCCACATTTTGTAAAATGGCTCCTATGTAGTATAATTGTGAATATACATGCCTATTGAAGTGTTGCACACAGCCAAGAGACCCCTTGTCTATCCCTCACGCAATCCAGATAGAATGCTAAATGTACTTTGGAGTATACAAGTAGCTTTCCATAATAACTACAGATATAACGAGAACCTCGTCACTAATGAGCCTCTCTATACCTTCTAAGTAAAACTCTTTTTGATATGGTAGAAATACTTACCGCCAAAGTGTGAGCCATCTCTGAGTGTATTCACCACTTCGCCAGTTGGCAGGCGGATGTTGACAGAGCCATGCTCAATGAAGAACATACTGTCGCCCTTTTTACCTGAAAATGATTCCAAAAGACCAGAAATAGTTGAGCAAGCACATTGTCTGATATAATGGATGGCAAAATTCACTGAAACTTGTCCAGAAGAGTTTTCCCAAGTAAACTGAGCAAATCAAAATCTACTTGTCGGAAATTTATGTTTGTATTACTTTTTAATATATTCACAGATAACTCACTGCATAGTCACATAATGCTGCAAATATAATAATTTTGAATTCTCCAACTGTGCTTGACTTAGATTCTTTTTTCTGATTTCCCCCCAAGACAGACGTAAGATATTTCTAACATCAAAATTCCATGACGTTTCTATTAGATTATACAAAAAATATCCTGACTTGTGAATACTTCTGCATTTAGAAAAGTCCACCAATTAAACGAAAAAGCTGTTTGAGACGATTCATTGATAGTAGGGTCATTGTTGTCAGCTAAAGTAGCTGAGTTATATTAGCATACAAATTATGGAGGCAAAATAATCCAGGAGAGGATGACTCGACTACAGGACAGTCACATCCTAAATCAGAGATGCCACTCCCCAACCATCAAAATGTAGGAAATATGTAAATGTTAGAGTTTGCAGTAGTTAGTACCCTAAAACAAAATTATATATACTTCTATATTATAGTGGTTGGAGGTTTGGTTGGAAGCAAAATATTATCTAAACAAATACAATTTCATGTTTCCTACTTTTGTGTAGGAACTGTGACTATGGCTATGCTGATTTCTGAATGAGATTAGTTCTCTATTTTACCATTCAGGGTATTCTAGAGACTCAGTTTTCTATATCCCTGGTGGTAGAAAGGAATAACTAATTCCTACTTTTCTAGTAGGAAGATCAAATCATACTGTGTACAGTAGGGTTCCTACAAAAAGTAGGAAATTGAGAAAAACCATTCTAATCCATTCCAAATCAAATTTCAAGCTTATAATTTACTAAAGCAATAGGGTAATGAGTGTTTGATAAAAACAAATGTTGGAATTTTAATACTTTTTCCTTTTTTTGAAAAAGTAGGAAATCCTACAAAAGTAGGAAAAATGGCATCTCTGCTAAATACACCGACATTCCACTTTTTTAATAAGCAACAATAAGTATGTTTACTAATATAAAAAGTTCACAAACCTGCTTGAACAATGAGTTCCCCGGGGAAGAATATATGCATATTCAGCTTCAGAATAACTTCAACAAGGAACTCAGACGGAGCATTGGCGAGGAAAGGAACGCTTTCTACCAGACTCCGGCAATTGTGCATCAGGATTTCCTAGGATTAAGAAATAGTCATTGCGTTGACAACTTCAATATCACAGGGAAGGATACCAGGCATCATACCGCCCTTTCAAAAAAATGAAGGAATTTAAAGGAAGTTTTTCTATTTGTAAAAATAAAGGAAATCAAAGGAATTTGCGGGGATTTTAAAGAAAAATAAAGGAATTTTAAAGGAATATTTAGACTCTTTAGGGAGTTTAAACATGAAATGAGGCAAAAGATACCCATATCTATTTGACTAAATGTTATTTATTAAAATGTCAAAGCGCCTCAGTTAAAGACTACTTTTGCTTCAGGTGCTTGGGTGCTCGTATTGGAGGTTCTACTGTATTTTGCAAGTGATACTGCTAGAAAATTTTGCAATTTTATCGCTAACAAATAAGAAATTAAGTATATATTGTGCACCCGCCGGGTGCACAATCCCTCAAACTATGCACCCGAAACTTGGTCGGTGAACCCTCCTAGTATATAGGAATAATTATAGACCTGAAAATTGTGCACATTCTGGGTGCACACCTTTCAAAATATGGAAATGTGCGCGCCGGGTGCAGGGCGCAGCTTAATTTCGGACACTGGACTATGACGTGATATTTTCTTACCGTAGAAAGAAATATAAAGGAATTTTTCACCAAAATAAAGGAATTTTGCCCATTTTAACCAAAATAAAGAAATTTCCTTTGAAATAAAGGAACGGTATGATGCCTGGGATACAGCACTTACCATTTGAATCATACGTCATAGACAAATAAAGACTACACTTGCTAGTGTGAGACTTACTGTATCAATAATTTGGGCAATTTTGATCGTATGCTTTCCACTAGCATATTAGGTATGCAGAAAATAGAACTGTGATAAAAAACAGATTTGCACAAACACTGATATTTATAAATCCTGAATTTACTCCTGGGAGTGTCCTGCCCCCTGTATTTTACTGTATTACGATTGCATTTCTTTACCTTTCGTAGCGGGTAAGACATGTGCTTCTCATTCAAAATGCTGTCCTCATCGAAATACTTCTGCTGATACTTGTATTCGTAGTAGTCAAGAACGCGCTGCTGTAGCTTAGACGGCATGCGTCGGTACTTCATGTAATCTCTAACTTCACAAACCTGTTGTTATCAGGAAAAACTAAATGAGGCTAAGCAACATGACCTTAAATGCAGTAACAAACGTTTCAAATGATATTATTTTGGGGATGGCCGGGTGTTAGAGAATTATAGAGACATTTATATGAATGTGTTTTTCAAGAGCCCCTCGCTATATATTTAACTCGAGGGCGTTCTGACAACAGTGCACGTGCACGTAATTTACAAATTGTGTAATACTTCTTGGGATACTCTTATTGGCCTACTATATTTAGTTGGAAGAACATGTAACCCATTAATTTACGGGACTTTTCTAATGGCCTTTTACATGGATGCACGAAAGGTTAATGAAAAAATCTGAAACAGCGTCAATATAATATGAAATGATCTGAAAATGCTGTTAAACGTTATTCAAGCAACACATTTTGAAAGTTATTTTCAAAGACATTGAGGCGAGAATGTCTAAATCAGACATAATCTGAAAGCTGACATCCCTGCCTATAAAAAAGAAATGACGCAAGATTAAGATTCATTCCAAGATAGAATCACGAGCATTTGTTCTAATCTGTGATTTTGTTTGAATGATGCTCTTTATAAGTAAAATTATGAATAGGGATGTAGAGGAATAAATCTTATTCAACGGCGTAATCTTTCATAATGCTATAATAATGTTGGTTTTGACGGTCTGACACAAGAACTGTACCTTTTCTTGGAACATACGACCTGAGGTATTGAGGTTCATGACAACGGATGACATGTGGGCGATGAAAAGGGCGTAGAAGGACGCCCCCATCATCATAGACATGATGACCAGCCAGGTCTCGTGGTCCCCGTGTGGGGCCGTCTTGCCGTACCCGATGCTGATCATGTGCGACATCCCTCGGTACAGGGCGTGTGTGTACCGACTCCACACTGTCACGTTATCATGCTGAGATATCAATGAGTATGAAAACAAAACTTTATACTTTGCTCTTGGGAGAGGATTCAATATAAATTTACTTCATATTCTGGCTCATCGAAAAGTTTCGTTCCTATTGAGTATATCAACTTAAATAATGCATTAATCTATGTTCTGAGTGAGTTACAAGGATGACTGGAAGGAATAGATATGGAAGTATGCAAACAGATACCATGATTACTGACATCATACGACTTAATAAACAGCCTCTCTTGTTACAATTAACCTGCCATTAAAGTGTTACAGCGTTTAGTAGTGCTAAAAAATATCCTACAACTGCCCCTTGGCCGATCATTTGAAGTATGTTGCCATGTAGCGTGATTACACACTATATATATAGTGTGTAATCAACGGTGATTTTAAAGAAATAACTGCTTACTTGGAGATCTGCAATGACAACCCAAGAATAAGGCGGGAAGCCTTGAATAAAGGCTACCATGTACTGTATACATGCGTTCCAGTGAGCGAAGCCCAATATTAGCATAATCAGCTTGACGATACTCAGCACCTTGGCGTCTATGTGCCAGAACTAAAAACAACAAAGATATGCTTGTGGATAATTTGGCTTTAAGAAATTCTACATCTTATTACAAATCAAACATTGGGGATATCTATACCAAAGGGATTTGGGGAGGGCCCTTTTACAAATGAAAAATTCGGCTGAAGAGTCATTAAGTAAACGTTTCTATAAAAACGTGCAATATTTGTATAAATATACACTAAATCTGCCACTGATCTAATCATCTTGGCTCTCTGCCCATAAGGAAGTGCCTCGGGAGGTGGGGGGGGGGGGGGGGGGGGAGGCACAACCGATTTTATACACAAGTTATACTAGTCAACAAACAGAGATAACATTTAAAAAGTTTTATTTCCAGGACAGATCGAAATTGAAAAGCTTACCTCCTTGACCTTGTCGAGGTATCGGATGAGACGCACAAAGCGCAGAATTCGGAGAAGACTGATGAACTTTACCATTCTAGAAAAGTTTAAAAGTATAAAGAATTCCTGGTGAGCTCAAGAAGGAGGCGCAGTCAGGCCCCTGGTGCAACTATCTTGGGCGGAAACCTCTTTCCAATGCCAACATTTGAATTGAGTGCACAGATTTGTTATTCTACTTCGAATAGTACGTTCTACATTACCTTGGAAGAATTCATTCGTGTCACCTTTAAACCTTTCTGATTGTGATATTTATATAATGTATACATTTTGTTTTTGAACAACCCCATATATAGCCACGTACATCCATGAATATAAACATACGTAGGTTAAAGTCATTCAGAAGGAAGAATTTCCCAAACCCCTTTCTTTTTAGATCCCATTGATTCACTGCACCTACTGATCTATTGAATATTCTATGAATTTCCAGTGTAAAGTTACCATATTTTCTAATATCAAAAGTTCTTTTTTTCCATCCACAGAGGGTATTCTGTGCCCTTTGTAAGCAAAGCCTTCCTTAAGGCATATCGTTGAGACTGTAAATCCTTACTGGCCCCAAAAGACTCAGTCCAGTCAGATGCTACTCCCAATATCTTGGTCACCACATACAATCCAGGCTTCAAAGGCCTGAAGGAGGTGGTGAACAAGAAGTGGGATCTTCTTGGTAAATCTTGCACAACACGTCCAATTTACAGGGAAAATGTATTAGGAGCTTTCAGACGCCCCAAAAGTCTGAGAGGCTACCTTAAACAAGTTGGCCGATTGAGGGGATTGAAAAGATTGATCATTTGATGAAATGAGAATTTCGCCCGATTGGAATTAACGTAGGATGCTAAGGAAAGATATTATTGAATGAAATATTTTGATGGTACGTCAGAAAAAATGACACTATAGTGACAATTTCACAATTATTTAATCTTTGAGTCTGTGTCCGACACTTGACACTGACAGCACCGGAGAAGTTATTGACAGTATGACGCCTATGTTTTAACATTGAATGGGAATGATTCAAACAGTGACAGTGACTTAGGCCTAGACATATTAGAACTCAGATTTAATATTTTGATGGTAGGTCTGAAAAAATGACACTATAGTGACAATTTCTCAAATCTTTTAATATTTGGATCACAAATAATTGCTTTTGGAGCCGCCATAACACATTGACAGTGTCGGAGGGGGCTTAGGCCTATCTGAGTCAAGTCATTTTTTCATATCATCTGTAAAATATTCTTGCAAGCGTTTCAAGGCCTAAAATGATTCAAATATATGATAAGTAGGATCCTGAGATAGATCATAGATATATACATGGATTTCATTTTGATAGGCCTAATAAGGTCTAAATAATTATTTTTCAAACTGCCAGTGTCCTGCTCCTGTCCGATCGATCCAATGTGCGTTAGGCCAAGTTTAGGCCTAGATTTCAACGGTAGCCTACCGGTATAATTTCAAATGCTGGAAAAAATATATGAACCCACCTTTAACGCCTGGAGTCCTGAATGCATCCGAATGCTTATATCCTCCACAATTGATATGTTAGTCTAAATATCATCCTGGTTTCCTGAGTTCAACGTATCGATGCAGGCGTGTGGGGAGAAAACCCGGCCAGGATGACGCCATGATGATGATGGGTCTGACAGTGTCAACCCTCCTCGTGTCCGATCGATCCAATGTTTTCCCTTCGATACGAACGCATGGATCACGCATAAGTTTTCAATGCGTTGTATGCGTTTAAGGGGATCCAGACGTCCAAAATATATATATTGAAAGCATCAGATACCGCCGTAATCCAGGTATCGAGGCGGCGAAAGAGGAGCCTCCCGCCAAAACGTCCGAGCGGAGCACTTGCACCCGGCCGAGTGACACTGACAGTGTGAAGCGGTGGGGCGGAGGCCGAAGGATTACCAAGAAAAATAGCGCGATGTTTTCGCGCATTTTGACGCGTTATTTCGCAAAATATCTCCTCCTGGACTTTGACATGATCATCTGCGTATCCAAATCCACCCCTCCATATTTATTTGACCCGTAAGAACGACCGATTTCATGGTGAAATAGGCATGCAAATTTGTTGAATATTCAGACTTTGACCCAGATCCCTTCCTCCCCGATCGAAAGCGAGGCTGGTGGGCGTAACTTGACCCGGTTAACACGGCGTCGGGTGACGATCGGATTTCTGGTATTATTTGGTCAGATATCGATATAAATGGTCAAGTTATGGTGTTACAGGACATTAAACATCATGTACGATCCATATCAGTTAGGAAATCGATCAATTCTATCGGATTATATATGTTTTCTGATATGAGTACGGCCATCACCTGTCACGTGACGAGCGGGTCTGCAGGTTTTCGGCGGTTTTGCGAGGTTATGCAGTCGCATTTTGCCAATGGCGGGTCGCGCCACGACCATTTTACCGGAAACATCGGTAAATAAGGCCTGGGTAGCTTGTTCCCGCAATGATAGAAACATATAGAAAATAGTATACAAGGTAAGGGGCAACCAGCATTTGGGGGCTGTAGCCGGCGGGTGTGCAAAATCCTATACATTCTAGTTTATTGCTTGTCGTCGTACGCGCCAGTCCGAGCGCTGTCCTTTAGAGAATTCCGCCCGATACGCTTTGATTTGCTTTCATACTCCTTTGATCGCTTTGGTTTCCAAGGGCGAAAAATAAGGCCAAACTCAGACCTGAGGAGCCCACTGCCCCAAAGAATGAGTCCAACAAGTGCCTGAGACCGAATATGTGTCAATACTCAGTATTGACACATATTCGGTCTCAGGGTTAGTGTTTAGCTTTGGACAGTAATAATTATTATTACTGTCCAAAGCTAAACACAGATCTAGATGGGCGGATTCTGTGTTCAGCTTCAGGGCACATGTAAACATAACATGACATGTAACTACATTGTCACCACGGGCACCAGTGATTGGCATAGAATGTTGTGACGTCATAACAATCACTTCCAAAGCGGTTGCTTTGCAAAGAACATCTCACCACGTCTCATCCATCTAATATCAAAAGGTTTCTGTGCGAGTTACCCATTTACTTAAAAGTTAAATAAAAAGAAAAAGCAATGAAAATTGTGAAAGGTTTCGTGTGGCTTGAGAGCGGCATTTGATTCCACTCGCCCTTTTTCTATTTGTCTGAGACAACAAAATTAAATAGAACATTTACGTTCTATATTAGTAGCTTTAAATGCAATCTTTCTGAGGGCTGCTCATCAGTCGTTTGTTCAGGAGGTGTTTATATGTTTTCCTCTAGCCCATCGGGCTGCTTAAAATTACAATAGTTCGCCAATTTTTTTCACCAGTACCCTTTACCTGCATTTGTATGTTAAAATCAAGCCCTGGTTAGGATGTTCTTTCAATGGCATTTTCTTAATTCGATATTATAGGTACAATACGACATACAAATGGGAAATTGAAATAGGTATTCTGAGTACACAGTGTAGGGAAAATAACTTCCAAAATGCATGCACTGATCTTGCTTCTATTCTATGAAGTATAGAAATGTTTGTTTGACCATGAGCGGGACAATTCGGTGCTGAGTCACCTGCCAATTTTTCACCAACGGAAAGCCAATATATTGAGGTCCACCAACGTATATTTCAACTGGATGAATCTTAATCTTGGCGACTATTGCCCTGAGTCAGTTTTATTCCGCATAAACTTAATTAAGAAATGACCTATCTTACATTCAAAATCTGGGTTAAATTGGCTGACCTGAGAATATTTTGACTTGTTTCTATAGCGCTTTAGTTAATGATGTGGGAGGAAAGCTAATAGCATGTAAACCTGAATTACTTACCTTAGTGCACGAAGGGTACCAGCTAGGACGGAATTGCCTTCCTCTTCGTTGTTATTGCTAATACTCAAGACAATGTAGTCGAATGGAATCGATGATATCAGATCAGTTGTGAACCAGGTCTTCAAGTAGTGAAATATGATCCTTTTGTTGTCGATAATAGTCTACGTTCATAAAATAGAAATATCCGTAAAACAGTGTGTTTTAGCATTTATCTGGACAAGTTAAGCAAACAGTTTCTGAATCTGATTATAAGAGTTGAACCATTTCTGATTCACAGTAAAATAACTTATTTTTTAGTGTTTTTTTTATATATAAGAACGCACATATTATATATATTATATTAGACAGCAGTACTAGGGAAGGGTGGAAGAATACATTGAATAAAAGAACATTGAACGATTGATTCTTGTGCCCCACAATGTGGTCGTTTCCCACCTCAACTAGTAAAAGCGTTAAATTTTACCCCAATTTACCCATTTTTGGCCAGACCTTTTTTTGCCCAGACTCAGTAGGATGCCGTGCCCCCCAACAATAGGGCAAAAACCCCATTTACTTCTCTTTCCTCAATATGACCTATCTATGACTGAGGGCTAAGAGTATCTTATATTTAAATGGTTTCAAAGGCAGCGAAATTGGCAAATTACATGCACCTGATTTTCTGTAACTTTATTATATACTATCGATTTCATATGGTGGGCGTCTTGCCCTGCTCTGTCGTTTCAGCTAAATACATTCTAATTTGACCGAGCGTGAAATAATAACCAAGGCAAAAGATGATTCGTTATTGTCAGTGATACACCCTTTTATCATGGATGACTAAAATTACTTTCAGTTTTCCTTATTCATATAATGTGACTGTCCAAAGTTGATTTCTGTCCTCTTTCCACTGACTGATTTCTTTTGCCTTGGGTTGGTTTATGTGTTATTAGGACATTTTAAGTTCTTAATACTTAGCCCAGTACGCTGTAGTTAACTTGAATACTTACGATGTCCTCCTCAATGAAGCCCGTTCGGAAATTGACCATAATATCACACATGAAGGCAACATCAATGATAAGATTGAAGGCTTTCCATTTGGTGTCCCACAAATCATCAGAGTAGAAAGCGACCTCCACAGGCAGTACTATCATCGTTACAAACAGCACGAAAACGACACCAAAGTCCCACCAACACCTGTTCGGTTCAATAAAGGAGAAAAAAGGTTAGGGTTTTCACTTTTGTTAAAGGGCAGCCCGTGGACTTTAAATCAAATATATATCTATATTGATGGAATCTAGATATCTTGTATAAGTAACGTATCACTTACCATCAAACTAAAGACATATATGGGACATTATCCCACAAACACAGTGTCCATAATTAAGCTGTACCCTGCGCCCAGCGCACACATTTTCACCGCCGGGTACACAATCTTTACAGGTTTGCACTCGAAATATGCATATTTTTCATGGCTTTTACCATTGCCATTATATCAAAGGGGGGATATGCCATATCTCGAGTGCACAGCTTCAGGAATTATGCAACCAGCGGGCACACAAGTTTTGGGCTTAATTTCGGATACTGACACACATGCTATCCCACACACAGGTTTATGAAACAGCATCTTCCTCCTGCTGCTATCCTGCAACCGAATGCTATCCAACAAAACCATTGAAAGGGAAAGCTTAAATATGAGTCAGGATAGATTTACCCCTTAGACCCCAATCCTGCTCCGGGTGCACGCGTGAAAAATCCGGCCTTTTCTGACATTTTCTGATATGCCGGTTGCCCTATATATATCTTGAAATATCTAGGACAAATATTTCTGCTGAATTTATCATATATAAATCATTATCACACTTTGTTAAAATAATTTAATTTTGTTATTCAGAATTTGTACATTTTTTTTATTCATCTACTTACCACGTGGTTATAAGCCATGGTGATCACCAAAATGTAGTCACGTGACCACGTAAGCATAAGGTCTATTAAATTATATCTTGCACCATGTAGCTATTCTGTGAGTTTCGTATGAAATCAAAGATTCACACTTGTGTTCGAAAAGGGCCAATTAAAACAAGGTCATCTGTGGGGATGTTAGGGGAGAGGGGACCCTGCTCTGGGACACTGCGTGGTAATGGTCAGCTGACACCTGTACCCCCCTGGATAAGGGCCTAGACATGGATGACCCTAGCGTGCAAGATGCAAGATTCACTAGCTCGATGAAAGCTGGCTTGAATCTAAGCTTAACTGATAAATTCATAATGTCAAATATTCTGAGACTGCTTACCATATTTTGCTCTGCTCTATCAATGAGCCTTTGCATCAATTTTGATAATAATATATACAGCTTGAGAATCCACATGGTGAAACTGCATTAGCACCACCCTAGAAGCTAAACTGAGTGAGTGAGTTGAGTGTTTTACGCTGTACCGACAGCCAGGGTAATTTTCACAGCCAAAACCAGTTGGGGCGAATTCTGTCTTTGGTGATTGAATCTATGAGATGAAGGTAACAGGGCGGGCAAACAGCAGGGGATCAAAACCTGGAAATCATTTTTGCTGTACCTCATCCCTCAGTGAACCAAGCACCAACCGGGAATTGAACCCAAAGAACCAATTGGTCAGTGCTGGGTCTTCCCTATCATAGGCCTTTTATGATCAGCAGGGGCTACTGGGCGCCAATTCTTACCCGGACCCCCCTGGGGTGAAGCTGAACTGATATATTGACCACCCATATCAGAAGCATTGAGGACATCACTGGTCAAAAAGGTTTGGAAACATATTGTTCCACTTGTATTAATGGCATCCGGACCCTCACTGTCAATATACACACGTCAACGCTAATTAAATGACGCATAGAGTAGTGGTATGTATTATCGGCACCCCTAACACTTATACTTATATTACAAATACATTTTTAGCTTTTTTGCAATAAGATTTGATACAAACAATTGATAAAAATTGATAAATGAGAAAATATTGTTAGGAAAATTATTGTTCAATGATATTAAGCATCAAAATACTGTTCTTAAACTTTATATGATAAAAACTCAAGCTTAGGTTAGATTTGCATCAAATGACTACTAAAGTATGTTAAGATACAGGTTTGGTTGAATATTTTTGAATAGTCTTGAAAGTTACTGGAGGAGCCACCCTGGAGGATGTCATGGCTCACGGGAAATGGGCGTCTTCAGCTGTGAGAGCCTATATCAATCCCCAACAGCAGCAACAGACCTCGGTGTACAGAGCACTAGGGGCCCTCAAGGACCGACATTTGGCGCAATCATAAACTGTGTACTCTTAACCGGAGGTTTACCCAATTATTACCTCTTTTATCTACAATCGCCAATTTTAACATTGTCGTCTCTTAATAGTCTTATCCCAAAGTTATACATCTTGTGTATCTCTATGATGAAAGTAAGAAGTTAGATAAGTAATTTGTTCATGTTCTTACCTGAAAATACTATAGGGGTGCACTATGTATCGATTCATATCCTTTTGGCGCTGCTTTTCCACTTTTACACTCTGGCTACTAGGGAACAACTGGTGTGCGGCAGGGTTGGTCTCCCACAACAAAAACATCTTATCCGAAAGGTGTCTTAATCTTGACTTGAATGTCACCTCTCCATGTTCATCCAGAGATACTTCGTCAGGTTTCTTGTCAGTCTCACTCTCATCAGAAATTATCTTCATCGACTCCATGGCAAGAGCTAACTTTTTTTTCTTTTCTTCACCTAGGCAGAAAAGAAATAATTGGATATCGTGGTAAGACCATGCATGGTAACCTTTTAGGTAAGATTAGGTTAAAAATTGTTGACTACTACATTTATGAAGATGCGTCAACAAAGAAACTATAAAATGCAAAGCAAACTTGACAAATATCTATTGTCTAGTATGTGCCCAACGGCAACGAGAATTACTCATATTTTGTTTCATCAGCATATTTCTTAAATGACTCTGTGTTTGGATAATACTATAATAAGAACACCCGCCAGGGAGTTATTTGAGAGCAATAACCCCCAGGAAGCCCCAGGAAGCCCGTGGCCTATGGCCACGGGCTTCCTGGGGCTTCACTGGAAGGTGTTCTTTATTTTATTTTACGTTAATAGGAGAAATTAAAGTTTAAGTGTGTTATTTTGATGATTGAAATTTGCAAATTAATGCCAGAGGGGGTTATATTCTTTTACTTACATCCGGTCACATGACGGCAAAACGGCACGTCGTAACGTTGGTTATGTCACTCCGCCATCTTGATCCGGGTAAAAACTAAAATTGCGTAACTTTTCGCGTTTGTTTACATTGGGGGTTAAGATATTCAGAAGCCTTCCACATCTTATTCCTTTTACGGGGTTATTCATTATGATATGAATATGGAATAAACAAAAAATGAGAATTTTACCTCGTCCATATTACAGGGTACCAACCGAACGTCCATTTTCAAATTCCCTGTGTTTTCCCTGCGATTTCCCTGTCCCGCGGCAATTTTTCAGTGTTATATCCAGCAAGTTTTTCAAAATTAAAAGCCTCTGCGTGCAAATTTTTTTTTGGACAACCCAACAACAAAATGTTAAAGGGACGTTCTCGTCGCTGACGACGTCACTGCTAGCTACGTTATAACCAAGTATTAGAGCGCCAAATTCGCGACGTGACCAATCACGTTGCGTTATTACGTTCTGAAAGGGCAAAACACGTCGCCAGTGCCGTCGTTGCTAGGCTAACGTCGGCGGACTTATCTCAGTGAGCTCACGGACGAGAACGTCCCTTTAAATCCCTAATATCTTGAGAATCAGGAATTTCAGGACCTGGCCAAATGAAATTCCCTGTGTTTTCCCTGTGTTTTGGCAAAATTTCCAAATTCCCTGTGTTTTCCCTGTCAGGGATTTTTTTTGGCCATTTTCCCTGTTTTCCCTCTGTGGTTGGTACCCTGATATTAAGTAGAAAGCCACCTTCAAATTTAGATAACTTCAAAGGGGGCTACCCAGTTCAAGATGGAAAGCAGCGCCACCAATGCATTTCCGGGAGAGTTGAGTGAAAGAATTTCAATAACTCCCACAGGAGTTATATTTGTGACTAACCCCCTCTGGCTGAGAGGGGGTTAAACCCCTATAACTCCCACTGGTAGAGCCATATAAGGCCAAACAAAAAAAATTGTTGTGTTCAGGTAACATAGGTCGAAAAAAATAGGGTAGGTAGGTTGAAAAAAACTTTATTTTTGCTTTTTTTTTTTTTACTTGCCAAAGAGACCCGGTCAGTGTTGGAAATAAAAAAGATATTCCAATTATTCTCAAAAAGCATTTTTAGCATCTAAAATACATGCCCTGAGTATCCATGTGCTGTTTTATGGTTTTCCATGGTACTTTAGGTCAATTCTTTGGATTTTGAAAAAAAATAATGAAAAATTTCCTTTAAAAAAGTTAGGTTAGGACCAAAAATTTAGGGTAGGTAGGGTTACCTGAACACAACAATTTTTTTTGTTTGGCCTAATCACCATGCAGTGTTTCAGTGGGGAAATAAATTAACACATTTTTTCATAAATTTGGGTCCAGGATTGGTCCTGTTCTTTATTTACCAAAATTGATTAGATTCTATATCTATTATCATTGGCATTGCAAAAGAGTATCAGAGAGGGATAGATATGAAATTAATTACGAAAAACCATGATGATGATAGAGAGAATCTTGATAACATTTCAAAAACTATGAAATTAATATACATCAACCAACATCCAAATAAGGTGACGCTGGCTTACCGGTCAGAACAAATCTTTCACTCGAATCTGTCATGCTGATCTTCTTTGTGAATTCATCGAGCGTACTATCCGTAAAATTCACCGTTTTTTGATGACCGACGTCGTCCGTGTCCACGGAGACGACCACATCCTCCTGTCCGCTCTCCCCCGTTCCCTTCATTATCAAGAATATTACAATAACGACCCTTTTAATCCAATGAGTGTTGCTTCGGTAAACTTTTAACATGCGTCCTAAACATTGTTGTCACACTGGGCTCAGAGAGTCTTTGCCTACAATCGAAAATGGCCGCAACTAAGTTATGCCGTGACGTCACGAAAATGTGACGCTAACCAAGTTATCGAATAAACTCTGGAAAAATCTTTATTTTACTATTCGAAAGTCTGACAAACTATAAATATATAAATAAGAGAAACCATACTTGAATTGAACATTTTGATCAAGTTTGCTGGTCATAGAGACTAAATTTCTAATTTTCAATGCTAGAAGAAAGGGCATTCATTGTTGTGACCCCTGAGGCCATGTGGTGCAAGTTTACGTCTTGGGGTTGATGGGCTCTCCTTCGCCCGGGGCCGTCAGCTGCGAGGAACCTGTTCACGATGGTCGATCATTTGCAATTGGCAACTGATAATATCGTTAGCGTTATAATTCACATCTGAGTGATATCATAGACATATAAGATAGATAGGACGCTTGTGACGTGTTGTATATAGATTTTCCTGGTCTTCGCTCACTCTCAGTCCAGGCCCGTTCCCAGGGTATGGGTCTGGACCACTAAATGCGACACGGCGACAGGGCCTTTTCTTAAAATCGACATGCGACATGGAGCATTAACATGACATGGACCCTAAAATCATAGTAACATGCGACATGGACATTACCGACATTCGACATGGGTTTTTCTTAAATTCGACACGGCGACAGCACCATTTCTTATCTTCGACATGCGACATCGGGACCCCCCCATCAAGGGCCCCCAGGGTCTGCGGTGGGGGGGTGGCGAAAATCCCGAAGTGGAACCTTTGCTGATAAAGTCAATAATTTAGACTTAAAAAGGGGTGTCGAGGTTCCCAAACTAGAACTTTTAACAAATTTCCTAATAATTTCAATAAATTAAACCTAAAAGGGGGTGGCGAGGTTCCCATAGTGGTTCGAACTTTTCAATATTTTTCTCCCATTTTCTTAGGGGGTCACAGTGAATTCTTAAAAGAAAGGTGGAATATTTTAACAAATTGCCTTATAATTTCAATAAATTGAACCTAAAAAGGGGGTGGCGAGGTTCCCATGGGGGAACTTTTCAATATTTTCTTCCATTTTCTTACCCTGTGCTCCCGACAGGGTCATCAAAGGCCGGGTGTGTGGTGTCCTTTCTATGGGACATTGCACACTAAAGACCCCTTGCCACTCTTTGCAACAAGTAGGGTATTGCACCTGGTGGAGGGTTTCTCCTAGACCATATCATATATTCGGTCACCGCCCTTGTGGCGTGAAATAAGCTGAAAAGTATTACCTTGTGCAGTCTGGAAAGAACCCATAAGGGTTGGCCGGACGTTAAACTACGTACCCCAACAAACAAACAAACCATTGTGGCATTTGGTGCACGATGAACCAATGAGTCTGTCATACCAAGGGTCCTTTCGGCATACATGTTGTGAACAGGTGTTGACCTGGTTTGACTGAGTTGTTTGGATGTTGGGTTTGCCAATACTCCTGTCAGGTATGGCTCCAGTTGTCGTGACAGCACAACAACTGCATTATCTGTAAGTGCAGCTAATGTTCTTTGCACCTCTTCTTCTATGGCATTAGGCACAGGCACCTGTAGGGATTGCAGTATAGGATCTCCGACTAATGGCTGGCCAAATGCGTTGACAGCAGACGTCATCATCATGGAAGGTTCTTCGGTGTAGTTTCGAAGAGATTCAACACACGTTTTCAAGAGTGGTACTACTTCAAGATGCAATTTGCCTTCCTCGTTGCCATACAATTCTTGCATCCAGGGCCTTGTGACGAACTTGCCAAACAGGCCAAGGGCTCGAAGTTCCACTAGGATCATGGGGTTTTCAAGGTCTTGCAAGAGGGCACTGCGCAGATCATTTTGGCCCCGGCAGAAGTGCTTCAGATACACTACTAACTTGTGTTGGATTTTGAAGATTACCCCTGCCATGTGGAAAACGACATGTAGCCGGTTCCCTACATATCGCAGAATAGTGCCAATGGGTATTTCAGCCTCCTTGAGGAAGGTCTTGAAGCCACTTGGGTCTCCTTTTCCATCCTTGTATCTCATTTTTGAGAGGGCATGGATCAGGTTTGCAACTTTGCAGTCTCTTCCAAAGAGACTAGAGTTGCCTATCTTGAGAATGTCTTTTTCAAGGTCTCGCAAGGTCTTTCTTGCACTGTTTGCCAGTCCGTCAAGGGGATGTACATTGCACTTGAGTTCCAAGAGCTGGACATCGAGCTTCTCTTCAAGTTGTTTTACCACACAGTGGTTTACAGCACACGGATCACTGAGAGTACTTTTTATGGACTTTGTTATTTTCTTTTTGACAGCAATGTAGTTCTTCTCATAACAGAGTGCGTAGGAGTTGTCCTCAATGCTCTCAACTATCTGTTCAGTGTAGTCATGTTGACTGCCTCCAGCTACTGAGCTAATCTGAAGAGCAAGATTTCCCTTTGATGTTGCAACATGTTATTCGTTGATGTGCTCACCATCCAAAGACGTTGCATCCCATGCCAATGTGACGTTTTCCTCCTCCAGCAATGCCTCAGCAACTTGCAGATCACACATGACACTCAGCTCTTCGTAGAAGGGGGTGTGTCGAAAATCCGGCACTCTGTCTCAAGGACACTGAACTGCCTGTAGGGGAGGAGGTGAAGTTCTTGGGAATGATCTATGACAAGATCTTATCTTTCAAACCTCACATTGAATATTTGAGGAGAAAATGCCTAAAGGCCATGAATCTCCCGAAAGTACTGTCCAACACAGAATGGGATGCTGACCGAGAGATCCTGCTGACCCTGTACAAAGCATACATCCAGTCAAGACTGGATTATGGTTCTTTGATATACCAGTCAGCAGGGAAATCCTACTTGGACAGCCTAAACCCCATCCAAAACCAGGGCCTACGAATATGTCTTGGCGCTTTCAGAACATCACCAGCCAAAAGCCTACACGTGGAGGGCAATGTTCCACCTTTACATTTAAGGAGGGAAAAATTGTCCTTACAATATGCAATAAAGGTCAAAGCTGACAAGAGAAACCCAACACATGGTACCATATTCCGCACACATAACAGTGAGTTGTTCCGGGTAAATCCAAGGGTGGCCAAACCATTCTCTACCTCGGCTAAATCTGTGATCAGAGAAGCAGAGATACCTTTGAACATCATCAGAGAAGTAAGACCACCCAAGAACCCATAATGGTCCCAGAGTAAACCTGTGGTCATCCTGGAACTATGCAATAACAAGAAGAACGAAACCAACCCCTCTGCTTTCAGGAATGAATATGGAGCCCTGAAAGACCAATACAGTGATCATTTCCCCATCTTCACACCCTGTGCTCCTGACAGGGTCATCAAAGGCTGGGTGTGTGGTGTCCTTTCCATGGGACATTGCACACTAAAGACCCCTTGCCACTCTTCGCAACGAGTAGGGTATTGCACCCAGTGGCGGGTTTCTCCTAAACCATATCATATATTCGGTCACCACCCTTGTGGCGTAAAATAAGCTGAAAAGTATTACCTTGTGCAGTCTGGAAAGAACCCATAAGGGTTGGCCGGACATTAAACTACCCCAACAACAACCATCCTTAAGACCCTGCCCAACCAGTTCATGTTCTCCAACCAAAGGCCCCCTTGGGGATCCGGGGTGGGGGTTCCTTTGGGAACCTCCTGGGAAGAATAGGTCCCCAGCAGCCCCTTGCTGTTGGTAGAAGGCGACAAATGGGGGGGCCAGACTCAGTAGCTCTTTGGTAGAGTGCCCACCCTGAGTCTGTGAGGTCTTGGGATTTATCCCTGGTTGAGTAACGCCAAAGACTTTAACAATGTTAGTGGTCACCGCTTGCCTGGCACTCGTAATAAAGTAAGAACCACGAAACATGACTGGTTGGCCTGGTGTCAGTATAATGTGACTGGGTGGGGTATTGTGTGGGCCTATGACATGATATCTCAGTGTGGCAGCACTATAAAGAGGGCATTGGGTCCCACTGCTACAAATAGGCACCTCATTTCATAGATTCGGTCACCACCCCTGTGGCGTAAAACGAGCTGAAAGGCTTTACCTTGTGCAGTCTGGTAAAAGAACCCTGAAGGGTTGGCCGGACGTTAAACTAATCCCACAAACAACAAACAAACTCCAACCAAAGGCAATGTATTACCAGCCATTTGTTTTGGAGGTGAAGGCCGCATCACCTCCAAAACAAACACCTCCAAAAACAAAAGCAGTCACCATCAGAAGGGAACAACTATCCCCGATAACTATACAGAATCGATTTGGTGTACTAGCAGACCCTAAGGGGATGACAGTGCTACAAAAACAGACAAAGAAAAAATGGGTAACACTTAAACAATCATACAGTGGAATTGCAGAGGCATCAGGGTCAACAGGGAAGATTTGGAGCTGCTCTGCACCGAAGTCCGACCTGTAGCCCTATGCTTGCAAGAAATAAAAACAACAAACCATGACCACTTAAAAATGAAACAATACCATCATTACTCAAAAATTCCCGATGAACCTGTCCCTGCCGGAGGAGTAGCCATAATGGCCGAAATAAACTTCCCTCAACAAGAGGTTTCCTTGGACACAACCCTCCAGGCAGTGGCTGTTCGAATAACAATAAACAAACCACTTACACTGTGCTCTGTCTACATACCACCAAGACAGAAAGTCACATAATTATAATGATCTTGCAGCACTGATCTCTCAGCTGCCTCCTCCGTTTGTAATCATGGGTGACCTCAATGCCCATAACCAGATATGGGGGTCCCATAAAATAGACGTGAGAGGCAGAGCAATTGAAAGAATCATAGATCGGAAATCCCTCTGCTTGTTCAATACCAAAGTTCCAACATACCACCATCCTGGAAGTGGAATTTACTCGTCCATTGATTTAACATTCTGTCACCATTCCTTCTTTGCAGAGTTTCAATGGACAGTACATGAGGACTTATGTGGAAGTGACCACTTTCCCATCCTCCTGCAGACATCCAAGAAAAAAGAAAATAGAGACAGGATCCCAGTGTGGAAGACACAAAGCAGATTGGGATTGCTATCAAAACCTCTGTAAAGTGTCCTTCCTACCCTGGGAACTGGCATGCGAGAAAGAAGATCCAGTGCAATACTTCACAGATACATTGCTAGAAGTAAGTGCGCTGTCTATACCAAAAACATCAAAACATCCTCCAAAAAAGTCTCGGCCATGGTATGATGATGAATGCCAAAAGGCTAGAAAGGAGAGAAAGAGAGCACTGAGAAAGTTTAATAGTAACATCAGCGCTGAAAATATGCATGCATATTTACAAGCCCTTGCTAAAACAAAATCAACATATAAGACTGCTAAACGAGAGTCCTTCCAAAACTTTATCAACTCTCTTTCCAGATCTACCCCAATGAGGAAAGTATGGAAAGTGGTGAAGAAGATGAATGGTCACTCTACCTCAACAGTCCACCAGTTGAAGGTCGGAAACGAAATAAAAAAACCAAGGAGGAAATAGCAAACACCTTAGCTACATATTTCTCCAAAGTCTCCTCTGAGGAGAACTGTAGCGAAACTTTCCTCCGACATAAAAAGAAGAAGGAAGACACTGAACTTGACTTCACATCCACCAACAGGGAGATATACAACACCATCTTCTCCCTCGAGGAGCTGAAACATGCCCTCCATCAGTCAAAGTCTTCTTCTCCTGGACCTGACACTGTTCACTATGACATGCTGAAAAAACTGCCAGAAGAACAACTCAAACTACTACTAGGGTTGTACAACAACATATATGGGTAAACGGAGATTATCCAAGCTCTTGGGCTGAAGCTACTGTGGTCCCTATCCTGAAAAATGGGAAAACCAAGAGTGATCCCCAGAGCTACAGACCTATTGCTATGACTAGCTGCCTTTCCAAAACCATGGAAAGAATGGTCAACAACAGGCTGACTTGGTATCTGGAATCTAATGATCTCCTAAACACCTACCAGTCAGGTTTCCGCCAAGGGCGGAGCACAGCCGACCACCTTGTTAGGCTAGAAAGCTACATAAGAGAAGGATTCACCAACAAAGAACATGTGGTGGCTGTCTTTTTTTACCTCAAAAAGGCATACAACACGACATGGAAATATGGCATCTTACAAAATCTGCAGGAAATGGGACTGCGTGGCAGACTGCCCACATTCATTTCAAATTTCCTTGCCAACTGAATGTTTAGCTTATGTCTTGGTACAAAAACTGTCGCGGAGAGTCGACCAGGATATGGGTGTACCCCAAGGCTGTGTCCTCTCTGTGACATCGTTTGGTATACAAATTAACAGCATAACTAAGTTCCTGTAGAAAGACCTTAACTGCTGTCTCCATGTGGATAACTTCGTCATATGCTACCGATCGAGACAAATGACAACTTTAGAAAGAAAACTACAACAGGCAGTGAATCTCCGTCTCAAGGACACTGTACTGCCTATAGGGGAGGAGGTGAAGTTCTTGGGAATGATCTATGACAAGATCCTATCCTTCAAACCTCACATTGAATATTTGAGGAGAAAATGCCTAAAGGCCATGAATCTCCTGAAAGTACTGTCCAACACAGAATGGGATGCTGACCAAGAGATCCTGCTGACCCTGTGAAGTTGCTCCTATTTGTCAACAGTGTAACACCAAACTAACGGTGGAGCACATCATATTGAAGTGTAAGAAGACAGATGATAGTCGCAAGCGGCATCTCCAAAACAGAACATCGATGAAGGATGTGTTTAACAACAAGGGAAGTAAAAAGATCCTGCAATTCCTTCGAGAATGCCAACTGATAGATAAAATCTAAGAAAGGATCCAAGAGTCTGGGATCCAGGGGCCACCCTGTGCTCCCTACAGGGTCATCAAAGGCCGGGTGTGTGGCGTCCTTTCTATGGGACATTGCACATGAAAGACCCCTTGCCACTCTTCACAATGAGTTGGGTATCGCACCCGGTGGCGGGTTTCTCCTAAACCCCCCCGTGGGGATCCGGGGCGGGGGTTCCTTTGGGAGCCTCCTGGGAAGAATAGGTCCCCAGCAGCCCCTTGCTGTTCATAGGAGGCGACAAATGGGGTGACCAGACTCAGTAGCTCTTTGGTAGAGTGCCCGCTCTGAGTCTGGGAGGTCTTGGGATTTATCCCTGGCCGAGTCATACCAAAGACTTTAACAATGGTAGTGGTCACTGCTTACCTGGCACTTGGCGAAAAGTTAGTACCACAAAACATGACTGGTCGGCCTGGTGTCAGTATAATGTGACTGGATGGGGTATTGTGTGGGCCTATGACATGATATCTCAGTGTGGCAGCACTATAAAGAGGGCATTGGGTCCCACTGCTACAAATAGGCACTTCATTTCATACATTCGGTCACCGCCCCTGTGGCGTAAAACTAGTTGAAAGGCTTTACCTTGTGCAGTCTGGTAAAAGAACCCTAAAGGGTTGGCCGGACGTTAAACTAATCCCACAAAACAAACAAACAAACAAACAAATTCTCCTAAACTATATCATAGATATGATCACCCATGAGCTGAAAAGCATTACCTTGTGCGGTCTGGAAAGAACCCTATGTGGTTGGCCAGATGTTAAACTACCCCAACAAACAAACAAACATGTGCAGTCAGTCCAAAGGAAATCAGCTTTTCCACATTCAATGACTTCTCACTGAAAAAATTTTCAACTTTTCGCATAAAGTCATGAGTTAGTGTGGCCATCATCGTGCATGTGCGTTCATGAACAGTCTAAATTGTGAGTAGTTCCAAGACTGCTGTCACGCATTTGAGGAGGAGCAAATGTCTCGGCATGGTTGTGCTGATTCTTCTACTTCCATATGGCCAAAGTGCTGAGGCAACAAGGTCCTCAGACAGGTGTTCATGTTCTTGCAATACTGCCGAATTGAGGATGTGAGGTCTGGAGTGTTGTAGAGGTCTGCCATGTTGTAGTACAATACCGCCATACTTGACTCTCCCCGCTGACTTGCTCTCCCTACCTCTTGGGTGAACGCTTCTAGGTTTGCTGACCAGGTACGAGCTACCAGGTATACATAGCTGACATGTCGGACCTCATCAAGAAGGTTTTGCCAGACAGAATTCTTGGCTTCCTAAAGTCATCAGTTTTTTCGGACAAATTCTAGTTCATTTCTGTTTTTCACCTCTCCCTATTCAATGTTTTATGACTGTTATCATTTTGGACCCCTTGCCACTCTTCAAAAGGAGTAGGGTATCGCACCAAGTGACAGGTTTCTCCTAAACCATATCATAGATCCAATCACCCTTATGCTGAAAAACATCACCTTGTGCAGTCTGCAAGAACTCTATGTGGTTGATAAGACTTTAACTACCCCAACAAACAAAAACAAAGTGCTGTACTTGGGTTGTTGTCTGGTATATGGACCCTGTGGGGGTTCCAGGTAAGAATAGGCCCCCAGTAACCCCTGCTGATCGCAGAAGGTGACGATAGGGGGGACCCAGCATTGACCAAGTGGTTCTTTGGGTTCAATTCTTGGTTGGTGCTCAGTTCACTAAGGGATGAGGTACAGCAAAAATGATTTCCAGGTTTTGATCCCCTGCTGTTTGCCCGCCCTGTCACCTTCATCTCATAGATTCAAACACCAAAGAGAGAATTTGCCCCAACTGGTTTTCGCTGTGAAAATTACCTCTCACTCTCACTCACTCACTAATGACCCCAAATGACCTCATTAACCCATCAATTGATTAACTAATTAGCCTTAATGAGGTGATTTAAGATATGTAATGTATACAAACATAACAGGAAATTTCCATGTTATCTTTCTCCCTAATCATATTGAAGACATGCCCTTTCTGGCACAATTAATTAGATAGCAATAGGGTTTTAGAAGGCTGCAGCTACTTAGTGGCACATAGGGGTTATAACTGACAACTTGCTGCAGCCTGCCGCAGCATCTCAGGGTCACACCTCTGAATTTTGACGTCACCCCATGTCATGGTTAATTAAGGGACTAGATACAGCAAAGATGATTTCCAGGTTATGATCCCCTGCTGTTTGCCTCCCCCGTGGGGATCTGGGGTGGGGGTTCCTTCGTGATTCTTCCCAGGGTAGTTTAACGTCCGGCCAACCCTTATGGGTTCTTTCCTTACCTTGTGCAGTCTGGAAAGAACCCATAAGGGTTGGCCGGACGTTAAACTACCCCAACAACAACAAAATCCAGGGAAGAATGTGTCCAAAGCAGCCCCTTGCTGTTCGTAGAAGGCGACAAATGGGGAGACCAGACTCAGTAGCTCAATTGGTAGAGTGCCTGCTTCTAGTCTGGGAGGTCTTGGGATTTATCCCTGGCCGAGTCACACCAAAGACCTTAACAATAGGAGTGGTGCATGGCACTCAGTATAAAGTAAGAACCACGAAACATGACTGGTCGGCCCGGTGTCGGTATAATAGGACTGGGTGGGGTATTGTGTGGGCCTATGACATGATATCTCAGTGTGGCAGCACTATAAAGAGGGCATTGGGTCCCACTGCTACAAATAGGCACCTCATTTCATAGATTCGCTCACCATAAGGGTTGGCTGGACGTTAACCCTTTAAGGACGCCAGTATCTCTCAGGCATCACCAGGCCTAGCCTCCTGTATCTCTCAGGCATCACCAGGCCTAGACGCCAGATGCCTGAGAGATACATAGCAAATATTTTAGAATTGTGAATTTTATGCTCAAAATATATCAAAAACATTTTTCTATTTCAAACCACTGAAATAGTTGATATTATGCTCCCTCTAACTATTGTCATTTGGAAATGATTATTTCTATTCATTTTCTAGCTTGTGATTGGTCTAATTTAAAACTTTATGGTATCAGTGGCGCCTTTTGGGGATATTCATTGAGTAAATTGGAGTCCATTTAGCACTATATTAAAATGTTGTGGCGTCTCGAAAGGGTTAAACTAACCCCACAAACAAGCTCACCCTGTCACTTTAATCTTGTGGATACAATCACCAAAGACAGAATTCGTACCAACTTGTTTTCACTTGAAAATGAACCTGGCTGTCGGTACAGCGTCAAACACCCAACACTCACCCACTCACTCTTATGAGGTGGCTCCTCTCATCATTAGTAAATGAGATTATAGTAGGAGTGGTCATTATCCAGTCAAAAGTGATTTGCAGTGTTTAAGGACAATCACGCCATTATAGAACTACCATTGAGATTTCTTTGAAATCTTGCACAGTGAAACTCATACCCATATAGTTACCAAAAATGCAAAAATAGTGACAGGTCACTGTGGAAACTTTTCGGCTAGAGCAGTCTAATTATATTGTAATTATTCAAAAATTGACTTGGAAAATGAATTTTGAAATTTGAGTAACAACCAGCCTAATGGTTTTGATAAATGTGTTCATGTATTATCAAATGAAAAAGAAAGACTTTTGTAAAATTCAATGATGTAATATATGTTTTTAACTGGAAATTATGCAAAATAAACTAGTTAAAAAATCAATATCAAAAAATAAAGTTCAACACAAAAAAATTGAACTTTGAAAATTGCTCTAAAAGTTAATATGACAAGCATGTGGATGTAGGCTATCATATCCAACAAAAAACAGGGCGTCACCATACTAATTTGGCTAACAGAGAAGAATCTCAATTTTAAAACAAAAAAATGCCTGAATATGGGAATGTATTAGTTTTTCTATGAATTCACTAAAAATATATTCTAAACCTATTTTGAATATTCTGTGTTATTCCAGAGATCTTAACAATCATTTGGATGCATAATATACCTTTATACAATGTATGTTAAAAGAGAGGCAGAATAAAATGTAATTTTTATTACCAAATCCATTTTTCAGCATTTGCCAAGTTTTCTCCGAATTAGTCTTGTTTACCCATTTTTGTCTCTAAAACTATTACTTTTAGCCAATTTTCTATTCCATTTCTGAATTCTATATACACTATTAAGTACTTCTGCAAAATATAAGTAAGGTTAAAGATTTTTCAATTTTGAGGTATCTGGAAAATGGCGCCATTGTCCTTAAACTGTAAACTAAGGGGAAGTGTTGTACTCAAGATTAAAAGATAGCAAATATCAACTGCTATTAAGACATATTTTGTTCTTGTTGATCCTCTGCAATGGGAAAGTTATCAACAGAATGCTATCAATTGATGTCCCTACCAGATAATGGTAACATCTCCAATTTGGAGATCCAGTCTGGAAAGGACCTTCTGTTTTCAGGACACAGAAGTGATTTTCTGCTGGCTACCTAGTCACATTGGAATCTCTGGTAATGAAAAGGCAGACCAAGCAGCCAAAGGGGCCTTTGCCCTAGATCCTGAAGTTGCTAGAATCCCACACACAGACTTACTGCCACTAAGCAAAACACATATGCGATCCAAGTGGCAAAGCGACTAGAACAAACAGGAGAACAATTTTCTACACTCTGTCCAACCAAAATTGAAAGAGAAAAGTGACAAAAGCAAAAGAGAGTGCCTGACAAGGTCAGAACAGGTGAAACTGGCCCGTCTTCGGATAGGCCACACCAGGCTGACACCCTGTGCTCCCGACAGGGTCATCAAAGGCCGGGTAGGGTATTGCACCCAGTGGCGGGTTTCTCCTAAACCATATCATATATTCGGTCACCACCCTTGTGGTGTAAAATAAGATGAAAAGTATTACCTTGTGCAGTCTGGAAAGAACCCATAAGGGTTGGCCGGACGTGAAACTACCCCAACAAACAAACAATAACAATCCCATAATCAGAGATATCCAGCAAAGTTACACCAACCTGAAATCAGTTGGAAAAGAAGTGGTTTTCTGTTGGCTACCTAGCCACATTGGAATCTCTGGTAATGAAAAGGCATACCAAGCAGCCAAAAGGGCCTTGGCTCTAGACCCTGAGGTTGCTCAAATCCCACACACAGACTTGCTGCCACTAAGCAAAACACATATGCGATCTAAGTGGCAAAGCGACTAGAACAAACAGGAGAACAATCTTCTACACTCTGTCCAACCCAAATTAGAAGAGAAAAGTGACAAAAGCAAAAGAGAGTGCCTGACAAGGTCAGAATAGGGGAAACTGGCCTGTCTTCGGATAGGCCACACCAGGCTAACACATGAACACCTATTGAAAGGTGAAGTTGCTCCTATTTGTCAACAGTGTAACACCAAACTAACGGTGGAGCACATCATATTGAAGTGTAAGAAGATGGATGATAGTCGCAAGCGGCATCTCCAAAACAGAACATCGATGAAGGACGTGTTTAACAACAACGGAAGTAAAAAGATCCTGCAATTCCTTCGAGAATGCCAACTGATAGATAAAATCTAAGAAAGGATCCAAGAGTCTGGGATCCAGGGGCTACCCTGTGCTCCCGACAGGGTCATCAAAGGCCGGGTGTGTGGTGTCCTTTCTATGGGACATTGCACACTAAAGACCCCTTGCCACTCTTCGCAACGAGTAGGGTGTTGCACCCGGTGGCGGGTTTCTCCTAAACCATAACATATATTCAGTCACCACCCTTGTGGCGTAAAATAAGCTGAAAAGTATTACCTTGTGCAGTCTGGAAAGAACCCATAAGGGTTGGCCGGACGTTAAACTACCCCAACAAACAAACAAACTTGTACACAGTGTACACAGGAAGAACCTTACCTGAGGCTGTTGCTGCAACCATTATGGAGGTTGAGGATTTAGAAGAATCTAGGATATTGTGAACTCTTTTTGACTTTTCCTGGTTAGTACCTTAGAAGCTCCGGGGTCATCAGTTAGATTTGTTTCATCATAGTTTATTATGTTTTCTGGAATCTCTGGTAATGAAAAGGCGGACCAAGCAGCTAGACCCTGAGGTTGCTAGATTCCCATACACAGACTTGCTGCCACTAAGCAAAACACATTTGCGATCTAAGTGGCAAAGCGACTAGAACAAACAGGAGAACAATCTTCTACACTCTGTCCAACCAAAATTGAAAGAGAAAATTGACAAAAGCAAAAGAGAGTGCCTGACAAGGTCAGAACAGGTGAAACAGGCCCGTCTTCGGATAGGCCACACCAGGCTGACACATGAACACATCTTGAAAGGTGAAGGTGCTCCCATTTGTCAACAGTGTAACACAAAACTAACAGTGGAACACATCATATTGAAGTGTAAGAAGACAGATGATAGTCACAAGCGGCATCTCCAAAAAAAACATCAATGAAAGATATGTTTAACAACAATTCCTTTTAGAATGCCAACTGATAGAAAAATCTAAGAAAGGACCCAAGAGTCTGGGATCCAGGGGCCACCCTGTGCTCCTGACAGGGTCATCAAAGGCCGGGTGTGTGGTATCTTTTCTATGGGACATTGCACATGAAAGACCCCTTACCACTCTTCAAAACGAGTAGGGTATTGTACCAGGTGGCGGGTTTCTTCTAAACCATATCATAGATATGGTCACCCATAAGATGAAAAGCATTACCTTGTGCATTCTGGGTAAGAATATGCCCCCAGTAGCCCCTGCTGATTATATAAGGGGGTTCACTTAGGGACGAGATACAGCAAAAATGATTTCTAGGTTTTAATCCCCTGCTGTTTGCCCGCCCTGTCACCTTCATCTTATGGATATGATCCCCAAAGGCAAAATTTGTCCCAACTTGTTTTCACTGTGAAAATTACCCTGGCTGTCGGTATGGTGTAAAACACCCAACACTCACGAGCAAGCAAGACCCCTGAACTCAGAAAACAACACCATGCATTTCTAGTTTCAAATATATGCTTTGTGAGAAAAAGGTCTTGTCTTCTATTCTCAGCTTTGAAGAAAACTAAAATTGTGTCATTGCTATCTATATACATCAAGACATGCAGGCGTACATTTTCTAAAATGAAAAGACAACACAAAGTCTACTGAGATTAAGGTCAGCAATTCTTGTTATTCTCATAGTAAAAATTAGACATAACATTGTACAGATCTGTAGGGCCTACTGAAACTCACAGTAATTTGTCGGCTATATATATGTGTATACATATTCTGCACAGGTAAACTGTAACAACTGTTTCGCAGTACAGTATAATTATAAAAGACTCGAGAAGTTTCATTTTAATTTTTACATTGGCAGGAATTCCGAAGGCAAGTTAATTCAGTACCATCAGTCTAATCTATATAGATTTTTCTATTTTCCCAAGTTATCTTCAATCGCGCGCACATTATTATATCCTACTTGATGAGATGAGATATCAGCAGAAAGCATAGAAAGATAAAAAATTGATAGCTGATTCAGGAAAATTCATAAAAGGCGAATTCAACTAGACACTGGAACAATATTGACATCTTCATGGAATTGATCAGCAGCATGCATTATTTGCATAAGTGTTATGATAGGCCCTATAACACTTATGCAATTAAATTATATCATAATTATTAGCAAACCTTGGCCTACTGGCTCAAAGTAGCGCCATAGCGTATCACGTGCATACCCAATTAAATCCTTGGGTTATAGGAGGATCTTACTTATTCTTTACGAAAATCAACATAATATATATTATTTCATACAATTCTGAGAGCCGAGGGGTTCCACAAACCTTATTGCAACTCCAACGCCTATTGAGTCATTTTATCATTGGCTGGATTTCAAGTTGCCACTCTAAATAATTTAATATAACTGTTATTCATTGGGCAGAGATTTCGTTGCAAACGGTACTGCTCTGAGATATATTAGTGGGCAAAACACTCCAATAGCTTTGAAGCGATGCCCTCATATAGAATCGTTGTCCTCTTCCAAGAGTAAAACTTGGTCCTCCAAAGGCTTTTTCCTAGAACCTGAAATATTAAAAGAAAAAGCATACGTAATAAAAAATGTCTGGAAAGCTCGTTCTTTTGTCTTTATATTGAAAACATAATTCATAAATATTGGTAGACTTATCAATTAAGTCATTTCTTTTGTGTATTGGGAGAAGGGTCAGGGAGTTCCTGTTAATCAAAGAATGTTAAAAGATATTCGTATAGTTTAGTTTGTAATGCTCTTCCTTACACCGAAAGCCCGTATTTCACATATCGAAATTGAATGGATGATGTACCACCGATAGACTTTTGCAACTGCTCATACATAAAAGGCGGCATTGCTGATAAAACATATTGGTAATTATTTCCAGCCGATTATATATTGGCAGCTGATTTTACAAGTGTTAATTGGGGGCCCTGAGCACTTGTCCCGAAAGTTGATGACACTGATAAAAAATGTCACCATGGAGATGTTGAATACCTTAATTTCAAGTTATAAATATACAATCTGCAAAACAAATTAAGAGAACTTACTTTAGATATAAGGCATAATCATATATATATATATATATATATATATATATATATATATATATATATATATGAAATGGTTTGACTAGTACAATCAAATTACAAATTGTACATAGATTAAAACACGAATTTTGGTAGCATTGTCTTGTTACTTGGATATTATAAGTGTTATGTTGTTTTCTAACAGACTTTTTATAAGCCTTTATTCAGAGATCCTGTAAAAAGACAATTTTAATGCAACATACCTTTTATCTTCACTGCCAATGCAAGAAATACCAAAGATAGGAGGGCCGCTCCACCAGGAACGTACGCTATCGCTATACGGAAATAATTCCGGCACTCTTCACTCTCAGAACCATCGTTCCTACAACGCAAAGATAAAGAATAGAACAAATTGATAGGTGAAGATTAGAGGGAATTCATGGAAGCGTTAAATAAAAAAAAATAGACATATTGGGTATAAAAGAGAAACATTAGGTAAAAGCAAACTTACGTGCAGGGGCTGAGGATCTGAATAGCAATGACTGCAATTCCATTACATAACTTGTCAGCAAACCCCATTAGGCCAAAGACAAATGCACTGCTAGCCTGTTGAAAAAGAAATTCAACATGTTACATATCCTTTTCTGTTTAAAACACATTAAACATCTTACACCCCATGCATTCCTTAGACAAATATTACACCTGACAACTGCAGAAGGTATTATCTTGTACGTTCAATGGCGTGACATCGCATAAATTTAAAGAATATTAATTGCTGCATGTAACGGATTGCAAAATCCATGTATTAGGTTCTGGCGTTGTGACGTCCTTATGATAACCCACCGTGTCTAAGCCGATATATTCCGAGACCATGGAGAGTGAGGTGACCATGGCGGCGGCGGCACCTATCCCGCTGAGGATGGCCGTGCCGAAGGTGGACACCTCCAGGTGGGGCTGGAGGAAGATCATCCACAGGCTGGCCGCGACCACATTCACTGACCCCCACATGTACAGGAGCTATGCAAAAACATGAGAATATTGGTTACAGAGCAATAAGTTGTTTTTTGTGGGCTTTCCCTTAAAAGTCTGCAGGATAAAGGCTCTTTATTGACATGGCCTAGCATTCACTACTAAGTCTTGTTAACGTTGTTATTGATCACATTAATCTAAATTCCTCTAACTCACCCCCTATCATATAATCTAAAGACAGTGTACAATTCTTTGATTAAAAAAACTTCCCAGGCGGTAATGTCAAAGCCAGAAAGTAAAATAATCAGCAGGGGCGGATTCAGGAGTTCATAGTGGGGGGGGGGGGGGGGGGGCACAAACATGAATGTACAGGGGGAGTGCCCCCCCATCAAACATGATTTAACAGCCCCCCCCCCCCCCTGGATCCGCGCCTGAAAATTATCATGTAGCCTAAGGTTCTCTTCTCATCTGTCAACTTATCCATCGTGAACCTATACTACTTTTTCTATACTTATCTATTTTCCCTCGTTCTTTTGATCATGCTATTTCTAACTCCGGACGCACTTTCCATTCAGAGCAAGGTTAATCTGGCGATAAGCACTAGGTGGCACCACTCTGCCCCGGACTGTGTTATGAACATTGGCACATGTAAGAAGATGTATGCATGGAGCGTCTATGTTCCCGACCATGCCAGGGTCCCTCTGTTACCTGCTGGTTTAGGATAGTTATTGTGACACTAGCTGCTGGTTGCATTCTAGAAGAGTTATAGGTAATTAAAAGAGTTATATAGCAAAAGATGCTTCCTCAAATTAATTGCTTTACTTCCTGTTTTGCATGATGGAAATTAGTTTTAAAATATCTGTGTGCATAAGTTATGTTTATTCTTTTATCTATATACACTTGATGTTAGACTATTTCATTATTCAATTCGTTCAAAACTGTTGTTTCTAAAGCGTTTTGCCATAGGGGTATAATCTGTAGGTGTCTAAACTATATAAAACATATATGAAGTATTGAGATACCTCTGACGTGCACCGGCTGGCAAGGAATTTCATCATAGCAGCAGTGAGAAAACTGAAGACACACATCACCAGAGGGTATGTTGCAATGGTATTCTGAAATAGCAATATGTTGGATTTTTCTTTTACTAAAATGGAAAAATGCATGGAGAGGAAACACTGCTTATAAATATTGCAAATATCACAAAGCATAGTAAAATACAGCATACCTTATCTAAATCCAGCGTTTGAGTGACAAAGAAGGGGATATACACTTGCGTCAGGTTCATGATGAGACGGGCACACATGTACAGTAAGGAAAGCTGCAAAGGACAATATTTACACAGTTATAATATACTTCGATAAGATAGAACGTCTTTGACAGTCTACAAAAGAAATGTATACTGGAATTAAAAAGGCCTTACCATAAATTGGTAATTTACAACAGTCGTCACTGCCAGCCTATTTCTGTTTATTCACTTACAGATTGCATGCGGTTCTAGGACATATATATAGCCCCTGGACACTTACCTCCTGGTCACTTGCCCCCAAGAAAACTTACCCCCTAGGAGACCTACCCCCTAGGACACTTACCCCCTGGATACTTATGAACTTTAGTAGGTTAATTATCCATTAAAGTTAAGGTCTTGTTTAAGTAGTTGATTTGCCTTCAGATGATAGCTAGCTCCTATCACAGTCTCCTCCTATTTGACCGCTGTCGTCCAATACATAATAATAGTTCCGGTATTATGTAAGACATAACACTTGCATGAAAGGATGATCTTTATTTATTTCCTATGATGTGATGTTCTCATGACAAGGTCTCAATGGCAGTGAACAATTCCAAGGATAGAATCCACTCAACCACACTCAGTCAATGCTCCTGCCATCTAAGCAATCTATCAGCTTCAATTCCAATTCCAGGATTAAGCTTCTAGAACACAACCTTTCCAGGATGGTTAACTGCCAACAACATTCAGCTCTCTTATGGAGTGCTGCCCTGAATGGCACTTATGTATGGATGGTACAATACACGTCACTAACTAGACTCCTCCCTACTCTTTACCTGTGACAAAGAGTTATAGCTAAGGCGTGCGCTGACGTGAACACACTAATGCTAAGCTTCTGAGTGTGGACTGACCACCCGTGTCAGTACACTTACCCCTTGGCCACTTTCCCACTAGAACTCTCCCCCCTAGCTTATAGTCTAGATGAAATTTTGTGAACATAAAAACAGCTATGTCACCATTTACTTTTCTTTCTTATCACTAAATGACCCTTATCTATGGATGTTAGAATCCAGAGTTACAAGAAAGAATAGAGTATAGAAAAATATGTAGTTTGTGTGTAGGTAAAATGTGCAACATAAATGTTTTATAAAGTGCGTTTTTGAAATCAATAACTTTTCATTTCCAACACTACTATACAAACCAATGCCAATAAAATTCATTTAATGATATGTCAATCAGTGTGCGAAATTAGACCTTTTTAGACCTTTAGTTTTGTAAATGGGGCCATTGTGGTTCATTAAAGGCTTAGGATATGTCACCTTTCCAATATCTTTTCAAGATCTTTGATGAACTTTTAAAGATCACCTGAAAGAATTTTGGAAAAGTCTTGTAAAGATGACCTTTCCATTACCTTTAGCACACCTCAATGGGCCCATTTACAGAAACTTAAAGGTCTTTTTTCGTGTAGTGAATGTCTTTCAAGTCAAGTGTTCTTGCTGGTGTTATTGGCTATGCAAAATATGTTATCAGACACATACCTCTTTTACTAATACTAATTCATTTTACTAGACTGTAACTGTGTTTTTTAAAACAAGTAGCTTTGCCACCGCATTCAATAGAAGTAGCATTATTCTATTGGTGGGGGGGGTTAAGTGTCCAGGTGGTAAATAACCTAGGGGGTCAGTGTCTCGGGATAAGTGTCCTAGGGGGTAAGTGAGCGTTAAGTAACCAGGGGGTAAGTGTCTGAGCAGTAAAGGTATAGTGGGTAAGCATCAAGGGGGGTTTTGTCCTATCACCATTACAATGCATATAATAATTTATTACATTGGTTGTATCAACTTATTTAACCCAAATAAGTGAAATTGATTGAAAAAAAACTGCACTAAACAGTATAACCTTAAAGATACACATAGGCCTATACATAAATAAACATGCATCATGATAAGTGGTCCGCAAAATGGTTAAAATGTGATGTATACAATGCACTTGATGGTGATTGAAAAGGATCTATTTTAGATAGTGTCATTGTCATAGACTTAACATAACTTGAAATTTGCACAAAATGAGCCATATTGCAATGATTTAATGTGATCCTGTATATATTTTTCACATTTATGATATTACGTGTAATAATTCTGAAAACAAAGGGAAACCTTGATAATTATTACTAATAACAATAAGCAAAATAGCTCAAAGTTTCGCTCATGCATGAGCAATGGTCGTCCCTCAGTAAAAGGAAGGCCCTTCTATTACCAGAAGGCTATGTGTAACATGGGCTATAGGCGCTGACCACCACCACCACTCCTGCTGTCACACAAGAGCTCAGGGAGGGGTTTAGGAAAGGGCCACAACTAGTACTAGGTCCATGCATGGTCTGCCATGTACCTAGTACTCGAGTGACCTATCACTCACCCACCTAGAACTGCCCACCTGCAGGTGACAGTGGAGGTCCTAATGTGAAGGGGTGAGGGCTGTTTGACTCGGACAGTGGTTATGTAACCCACTTCTTGCTTCTCACACTGCCTGATTCTAACAACAATTGGAGGACAATGCCCTTCAACTGCTGAGAATGAGATTGTGTAACTGGTCATTGAGAACAAAGAGAATTAAATGACTAAAGACATGACTGATTGAGGGAGTCCCCACCAATAGCTCCAATACTATATGGATATAACTAGGGCCAGTATCTACATTTCATCATTATCCATTATACGAACCACATAGAAACGTGGATCCATAACCCAGTCCTTCCATGACCTTTGGCCTCGGCGGTTTCTGATTTGTTGGTTCGTCGTTTGGGGATGAGTTTCATTCTCAGTATTACTTTGATGAAAATCTCTGCTGACTGACAAGGGGACAGGTGTTCCTATGTAAAAGATCAGGGTTGCGAACAGGCCAATTGCAACGATGATAACTGCCAGTTTCTGAAAGATACATCACAAAGCACAATTATTGTTCGATGTTACACAACATTTATTCAAAGATTGTGACATTGATCAAATGACTGCAATCAAATATAATAACTAGGAACATTTTGCAGAAGAGAAATTAATGCATTCTTGGTTCCCGAAAAGTATATTACTCTAAAAATGTCTTAAAGGGAGGGGCCAGTGAAATTTAAGATTCTTTCAATTTGTATTTTATATTGTAAATATAATACTAACAAAGGCACACATATCATTTCTGTGGTTATAGACAGCTGATTTTGATAATTTATAAAGTTTTCTATTCTGGAAACATATTGGATCACTGATCCTAAATTTGGACGTCTGTGTGTGACGTCACACACAAAAGCAGTTATTTTCAATTTTTACAAATATGAAATCCATAAGAATTACATTTTCACCATTTTTTCCCCATAAATCATTCAATTTCGGTCTTCTAAACATTATAAAACTTATTAAAACAGATGAGAAGAAATAAATTTGATTATTTCTCATGTATTTCTCCTTGTCTGTTTGTGACGTCACACACACACAAAAATGCACTGTGCATGCTGCACCATGTGCAGACAGGGACTCTCACTTTGAAATCTTATATTGTTTGTAAAATTCAAACCAATAGAGATATTCATGTAAAATTTGGTGTGGTAATTACTTGGATAGATATGATCACAGCACTACAAAAATGTATATTCACTGGCTCCTCTCTTTAAGTATATCCTCATAACTGGTAGTCGGGGTTTGTGTAGTAGGGTACATAATGATCTGATTATGTTGTAATTTTCCTCTGTGTGGACATTTATTTCTCCTTTCCTTGACCAGACTCTTGCTAATTAAATACAGCTGAAAGATGTTATAGAGGGGTATGATCATAATTCTAAAATAGTATCACTTATTATAGCATGAAGTATAGTATTACCAAAAACGATGTGGCGTCCTCTGGCTGAATGTCGTTAGAGGAGGCAGCCACTGAATCCCTCTGAAAGAGGCCCCATGTCACGCCGTACACGATGATGTTGGAGATGACGGTCCAGCCGTACCTGAAGGTTATGTAGTAATCAAAGCCCAGGGCCCACATGTTCGTAACTAATTAGTCTAACCAGATGAATCTTGATAATTGAATTATTACTAATGATTCTGGCTGTCACAAAATATAACGCCAAATATTCTTCTATGTGTTTACTTTGCAATGGCATAAATACTACGCTTTATGATGTTGGAATTCCTTATCATGAAACACTAACCACATTGCAACTGATTCTAATCAGTTACGAAAATAATGTCCCATGTATAGGTATGGGTGTTAACACTCCTAGTTATCATACACATTCTTCTTTTAGATACAAATTATGTATTTGTGATAAACGTCTCTTTGGATGTTTATGGTGCACAGCACATCACGAGGTGAGTTCTTAATGATACAATTCTATAAACAAAAATATAGAAAGTGATACAAAGCATTAATCGGGTCAACAATTTTGGAAAAGTGTTTGCCTGAACAGATACCTCTTGAGTCTAAAATATCATTTGTTGGAACCTGGAGTAAGTGACAAATTTAAATGTCGTCACTTCTCAACAATATCATTTAAATCTTATCCGTTCCCTGTTTTGTTTTTTTGTGCCCATGTGAAAGAGAAGGCCCCTGCATACTTGGTGGGCAAAAAAAAACAGTATACCTCATTGCATTGAGTTCGAGCCTCTCTTTGTCATACACACTCAACTCGGTGATCAAAGACAGATGGGCTATTTGTGTGGACGCCCAACCAAACTGAAAGATGACGATGAGAAGAACGTAGAAGAGCACCAAGATCCAGTAGGGTGTGGAGGGGCCACAGCTGAGACAGGACGTCAGCAAGAAGGGAAAAGCCAGCACCACGCAGATCGTACCTTCAACATGAGAATAATAGTATTGTAATGTTTGTTACGTATTGCCCATTTCTTATACAGGACTAAACCAATAAACATGTGTTGTTGTGACATTCCTGCCGAATTAAAAAACTATATTGAGGAGAGGAGCCTTTGCATTATCTTTACATCATCTATGATTAAATAATAAGACGTTACCCAAAACGTGCATGCGCAAGCTGGTAACATTCAACGCAGCAATATTTATTTTCTTGAAAACAAACGTTGTGTGGCCAACGGGCGCGACGGACGGTCCCCTGTGGCCCGTCGCATAACCAAACTCTCGCAAGAGGGAGCGATTAAGGATGGATTTGTTTTTTTCTCGCTGTTTTTTTCTCTCCTTGTTTTGGGGATGTGCCAATCCTCCCTGTTGCGATGGTTTTGTACACATTTTGAATTTAATTTAATTGGCTAATAAATCATTTCCGCCACTTGCCTCCTATACAAATTATAAGCTGAAGGACATATCTAACATTTACTGAAAACAAAATCTTAAAATGTTAACCCCAAAATGTCCCCCTGATAAATTGAAAAATTGGGTGTGCAAACCATCCCTGTAAGGATGAAAGGTGCATTCGCTCCCTGTTGAACAGGGAGAGGTCTTTTGAAATGTGCCAATGTTCGCTACAGCGAGACCCGTTATGCGACGGGGCACTGGCCAGCATTACTTTATAACTTGATTAGTGTCAATCACATGCAGAGAGCAAAAATAAGACAATTCGTCACGATATCAATTTAATTACTATTGATAACAATCTACACTGATAAACCCACAATCTACACTGATAAAGGATAGCATATACCTTGTGTGAGACATAATGACCATAGAACCTTGGTTAGTATTTAAAATATTAACTCTTTTTTTTATCAAATGAACCATTAAAGTTATATTATCATACAACTATTTGAAAAGCACGATGTACATTGTGAAATAGTTTGACTCAATAATAATAATAAAAAATGCGGTGTCTATCCTTTCATTCAGAATATGTGTTTAAAAGATAAAATGAATCTACATTCTAAGCTAAGAAGGGGAATCGAAGTTGGGTATGTTCTGTTCTTAATTGGTGGTTATGCGATCATTTATTAGGTCACGTGACTCCTATTTATTTTGACCACTCACAAAGTCATATCGACCAATCACATACATAGAATAACAGTAGTCTTAAAATGATGAGCTTTGATTGACTATCACTCGTTAGCCATATCGACTAACTTTTGAATATAGGGGATTATCAGTGGATAGGGAAGAATGGTTAATATACATCATGTAAACACTGTACTGATGTCCGGCACATCACACATGGGTTGGTAGAAAGGTGGCATGATTTAAGCCCACATCCATCATGTAAATAACAAGGTATGGAGATGTAGGGTATGAGCGTCCCCATACAAACTGTAGTAGTAGACCTGAATGTTTATAGAGACCGAAAACTGACATGGTACTGATCGAGAATATGATTTATAACTTACTTTGATGGAATATGGACTGTTAGGAATTTCTTTATTTGAAGGTTTGATATTGGGAGTTTTTCTCTCGTATGTATTTGGTAGAACTATCTGATAACTTATACCTGAACCTGGATATGGTATTGCGACACAACATCATTAATAAGAACAGAATAATCTTACGATTCCTCTTATAAGTGATCTCGAGGGACTTTGTCGTTCTTGAAGCCAAACCATTTTAGAGAATGATGAGGAAAGTGGATGAGGTAATCTATTCCCTCAGCAAAGAAACCATTAGAAAAGTGAGATACCTATACATAAAACCTAAGTAGTCCCGAAATAACTACCTCGAAGTAACCCCAAATTAATATATCTTCAAACAGTAATGGAAACAGCGGTAGTTCAAATTGAAGTCAAAATTATGCGAGAAGCGGTTCTTTTCCCTTGCAGATTAATTTACTCCCGTTCATCTGGTTCTTTAATACAGCGGTCTATTTACTCTGGTCATTACCTATTAAATGCCACTTTTTGCGCCGGCCACACGTTCGTAGACAGGTGAGGTCGGCTCTGTCTGACAGGTAACCTATCAGAGGGTTGGAGACGGCGTCTGCTACCTGTCCCAGCAGGATTAGATTACCAGCAATCACTGGCCTACAATATGAAAAAGAAAGGACTAATGATGTGCTGCAGCTGATTAGACAACCTGAATAACATGTTATTTGAGGTGCCACAAATTTAATTAGGGAAGATGCAGTAATGTAAGCTGTAGCTTTGTCCGATGTTTGACGCTGATTAGATCGTGAGACTGGAAGCCAGAAGCAAAGTGATAGTAATCGAATGTTCGGGGGCCTTACCCATAAACCCTATGCATGTATAACATAGACATATATATGAAGGACATACATGTGTGGTAGCACGGTAGTGGAATGTTTTTGCACAACTTTTTGGAGAGATAAGACATATTCGCGCCTCCCGAGGAGTCGCGGTGCTCAAACAACAGGGAAAACTTAAAACCAGCTGCCAAGTGCAGGAACTGAATATAACAGGTGTGCGTCTGGCTTTCTGTTTTTGGTTTGGAGACGAATTTGTTAAACAATTCTCAAAAACTAAAAACGGAAAGCTAGAAGGACACCTGCTATGTGCTATAGGCGCCCCCTCTAAATCTGCCATAGATGATAATTATAAGGACATACATCAGCTTCCCAGTCCTGACAGCCTATGGTAACCAGTACACAGAACCAACGTGTCGGTCATTGAGAGAGAGCCTCGCAGGGGAAGGGCAACAATAACCCCATATTAATATAAGAAGGCCCGCTGGGGACGTCCTCGCTTGGCCGTACGGCCCGCAGGGGGCAGGACGGCCCAAGGGCTAAGGGTCTTCTATATTTTATCACCCAAGCAAAATCCAAAATAGCTGTGAAAACTATGAATACAAGCTATGACAACGAGCGGTACGTACGGCCTGTCAATACGCACTGAACCTTGTACGGCCCGCTGCTCGGCCGTGCGGGTGATAAACCAGGTCATGGTGTTGGTGCCAAAAACATTATTATGGATAATGCCTCATATCGAATTTCAAATTAAGGACTTTATTGCATCATCTTTCATATAGGACTTGCCCTATAGGTAAATGTAATTAGACGTAATAAAACGGCCCTACTGACCCTAGATCGACGACAGAATCCAGGTAGACGAGCATGTAGGTGAACCAGACGGAGGCGGTGAGGTCGTTGAGTACATGGCCCACGCTGTAGGCCATCTTGGCCCAGAGGGACAGTGGTTTGGGGGTCGCCCCGTCTTCCGAAGACGACCCCAACGACTTGTGCTCCTGGGGCCCCTCCGACTCGAGTATACCCCGATGTTTGGTCGTGGAGGGCGGCATGTTGCGCGTTTCCTGAAAGGAAATTTACTCTGTTGTGTTATTTTTTAAGGCATTTATGTTCGGTCGTTATGCATTTTGTCTAATTTCATAGTTCGCCTAACATTACAACATAACAAGGCATTATATTTGTACAGTAACATTCACCTTATATTTTAAGATGAATTGTAAACTAGTTAGATAAAAAGGACCGCACATAAAAAACATTATCCACATCAGCAGCATATCTAGCTCTCTACATAGCCTACATTATATTATAACATAGCGGCGATGGTGGCACAACCGGGCGGGCAACGACCTATACCTGCCTCCACTCAGTAATATAACGTACATAAACCCTTCAGTGTTTTCATAATTATTTGAAAAAGGATCATTACGCTTGAAAAAGAATACCCCTTTTCTATCATGCTTGAAGCCAAAAATAAGCCCATTCTTCCAAGGGGTGCTAACAATTTGGGCTACGCTGAATTAAGGAACGACCCGAATTTTAGGAACGAACCGGTTTATCAGCCTTTTTACGGAACGTTTTGGTAAACACTGGAACATTCCCAAAAACAACATACCATTGCAAATTCTAATAAATTCAACCTATCATAAATAGGTTAACAACGGAGATTACGCTAAGAAACCTACCAGAGGGACAATAGAGCCACAGTCCGGGAGTAGTACACTGATAATCCTAAAGATCTAAATATTACTCAAGTGTAACTAACTTTGGTAGTCAAATTGACGAGGCCTAAATCAATTAACTTTCTTAGTTAGTAGTGGCTAAGATGATTTACATAGATGTGACCCACCTAGGGGAAAGGATGCTCCAGCCGGAAATTCAACATTTAAGAGGATGTTTTAAGCTTTCAAATGATACCAAAGACATTAAACTATATAAATTGCCAATGAAGTTATAAGTTCCAGAAAATAGGAAGGTTGGTGTTCCTGAAAATGGCAACAATGTATCAGTATTTACTGAGGTATTCAATAAAAAGTATAATTATTTGGAGAAAAAAAACCAACATATATATGAAAAGCTATTGTACTCATAACTTTTTATCTAAAAATGATATTGTTTATCTGTTTGATGGTGGAATATTTTCAAGTTGCATTTTCAAATATAATGCCATAATTTCTTTTACAGGAATCACAAATATTATTGTCTCCATGGCAACCAAATTGCTACCATATGGTAAATTATGGGAATAAAACATTCCAAATAAGAATATTTTGGAAAGGAATAGAATCTTTATGACTCAAAAAGTTAGTCTAAAACATTTTGACAACTTTTTTTCATAAAATTGCTCATATCTCCTTTAATATTGGTCCTATAAAAAATAGGCATGATTGTTGGGATACATCCCCCTCGACCTCGGAGCATCCTTTCCCCTCGTTGGGTCACAGATAGTCACACTTGACTAAGGTTGGAATTTCTATTCTAACACGCAGTCCTAATCACTTTCTTGAAACCCTCTTCACATACAAAATACAGATGTGTAAGGTGAAAGACTGGTTCCAATAATGTACCCCATAAAATTATGTAAGAAAGTGAAGTTTGGTATCTATTTTTAACAGATCCTTCCAATAAATTACTATAGATTGCAAACACCACTGTTTTATCAATGTCCAACACGCATGGCTTTTTCCTACACATATATTTTACATGACATTTTTGCACTGAGCCCACCATAAGACAATTATAGGGTATTAACGGATTACGTAGATTAGGCTAGGGTTGGAATTGTACCCTAGGTAGGCAGATCTGGTGGATTATTTGTGGTGCTTGAAATAACTTACTTGGCTGTCCTCCACACCCACCTATGGTCTATTTCACGTACCCTAAATCTAGCAGGAATCAAAGAACATAAAGATCAGTAGTAGGATAGTATGCCAAGTTGACGGCAAAACTGGAGCAACCGCAGTGGAGCATATACTTATTAGCCATGACAATTTTAAACCAAACAAAACCAAAACACCTCAGACCTAAATAACGTTGCTCAACTTTATTAAAACATTCAACAAACCATGGGCAGAGTCAATTATGCCGTCTTGAACCACATCCATTTCATAGATCAAACGTGGAATATGATTTACAAACTTAACAAAAGCCTCCAAGGAAAGGTAAATACCAAACACAGAACCAGAAAAATACAATCCATATAAAGGACGGTCTAAGTACGAGGAGGAGAAATCTCAGTTACCCAAAACGTGGTCATGACGGATGAAATGTACATGTATGTATAACAACTACATATTTATCCCCTCCACTGCCAGATATGTTATAGCATGATTGACCAATTTTATTTGTAACCTCATAACTATCCTTTATTTTAGAATTCGTGGATTTTCCAGAAAAAGAACCCTTTATTTTTTTTTTTCACTAACACAGATATGCGAATACACACTTACATGGTTCCGCCACTTGCGAGCACACAGGGGCCACTCTGGTTATTACACCAACTTGACTAATGTATTGCAGGACGCTCTTGAGAGAATGAATTTACTCGCAAATATGACGTTATATATATCGTAAACCGTGTAAGTGTGTATTTGTGTTCATGGTGATAGCCAGTAGGGAGGTTTAGATATTGGTCCCGTGAACGCCAACCTGTACGTGAACGTGGGGGAAAGGGTCACGTTCACTTCGGGCACAGAAATGAGGTTTAGATCCCTCAAGTAACACACTTGTAAGGTGGCTATTTTTGTATACTTAAATATTTATTTGAGGATCTTATGCATAATCCCATGTATATTAGCAAAACTTGATTTATATATATATGCTTGAATGATTTGCACTAATATGCAACATATGCTTGCACTTATTTGACAGTAAAAAGTGCCATGAACATGATACTCAAAAATATTCTGCACAAAAATATCCAGGTTTATGTGCGGCCCTTGTCAGGCTATTTATATGTGGGTATGTGGTGGAGCAGCTGGACACGCTTGACTAGGCCTGTCTGCCAACCTGCAATACTGGGAAATGGTCACCTGTGACAGCCACCCCATGTTGTCACCTTTCTTATATTCAATTGAAACTATTTTGAAACTTTAATTCCAATGTAATACAATGTTATTATGTCAATGAATGATGTGTCAAATTTATTTTATTTTTTTTTAATCTGAATACCTGGGTTATAGGGACATGGAAATGACAACGTGAGGAGGGGTGGCTACAAGTCCAGCAGTGTGGAAATGACCCTGTATTGGTCCCTGTGGTGGTGATTCCCCTCATTCAGTTCAGTTTGGCACAGTGCCAGGGGTAGCTGGGGCCCTTCACGTATGGGGGGCTAAACTAGTATGATAAGCCCTTACCTGAGGTCCATTCTACCTTGGTAGGGGTGTCCACTGGGTTTAGGGCTATTTTGGGGATCTAATGACGTCACACGTACAGGTTGGCATTCACGGGACCGATAGGGAGGTTTAGATATTGGTGCCGTGAACGTGTACGTCTACGTGAACGTGGAGAAAGTGTCACGTTCACGTGGGACCCAAATAAGAGGTTTAGATCCTTCAAGTAACACGTCTACATGGTTTTATTTTTGCACCCTTAAATATTTGCTTTAGGATCATGCAGCTAATCCCTTATATTAGCAATGCTTGATTTAGATACATTAATGGATAGTTTTTACACATATCTTTGCACTCATTTTACACTCAAAAGTGCCATGAACATGATATTCAAAAATATTCTACACACAAATAAGTGCAGGTCTTTCCATGTCTGTGAACAGACCTTGTGAAGCTATTTATATATAGCCTCTGTGGTGAGCAGCTGGACACGCTTGACTAGGCCTGTCTGCCAATCTGTAACACTGAAAACAGTCCCCTGTGAAATGCACTCCAATGTGTTACCTTTATTACATTCAATTGAATCTATTTTGAACCTTTAATTCTAATGTAATACAATTTAATTATGTCAATAAAGTATGTGTCAAATCTATTTAATTTCTGTATTTCAAATATTTAGGCTATAGACACAGGGAAGTGACTACCTGTGAGAAGGTGCCTACAAGTACAGCAGTGTGGTAATGCCCCTGTGTAGGCCCCTGTGTTAGTGATTCCCCTTGGTCATTTTAATTTGGCACAGTGGCAGGCGTTTGTATGGGCCCCTCAAGTGGTGGGACCTAAACTGGTTTGATATGCCCTTACTTGAGTCCCCTACGACCTGAGAGGGGTCTCCCCCTGATTCTGATCTATTTTGGGGATCTAATGACTACACACGTACAGGTTGGCGTTCACGGGACCGATATCTAAACCTCCCTATCTAAACGTCCCTACTACCTGAACCACTCTGGACACACAGACCTCAATGATTATGGTTGAATACCACCATGCAAAAATAATATGACTATAAATGAGGATATATATAAAAAGGGCTTACCTAATAAAACGTCTTTAGAATGTATCATATGACCGAGGCGGTCTTTACACTCTCGGTTTTCAGATGCAGTAGCATTACTCCCAGACCCCTACCGCACCATCCCCTTGGCTGGGGGTGACGACCAGTTAGGGGACCGTCTGTCCAGATCGATACAAACGTCGAAGCTTGGTTCGTTTACATGGCTCCAGCCGAGGCCAATCCTTCTACGCATGGATGTAGAGCACGGTCTACATACTGGTGCCCTCCCACAGACTGGGGGAGTGCTGTGTTGATTGCAGGACGTACACCATCAACACGCACACTAGTGCGAGGCCCACCTGATTCACACAGTGTAGTGTATTACGAGGACACGGGAGGTAGGTGAGTGTTGACGACCTGGTGCACGGAGCTGGGTGACGACCTGGTGCACGTCGCGCCTCTGTCGGCTCCCGGCAGGCCGTCGGCAGCAGCAGCAGCGTCTGACACACGTGACGGCCCGCCGACACCCATACCGGGCTGCTGGCGTCACATGGCCACCTGGAGCAGTCCCCCAGCCAATAACTACCTCACTAGAAGTCCCCCTACACATGAACAGAGACCTTGTATGTATATAGGATATATAGAGACTGGAAAGCCAGAGGTAAACCTGTTATCCACTACAGGCCTGTCACCTGGCCCTTGGTTGGACTAGATTTGGATTGACCATTATGTCCATGTTAAAAATAGTCAGTGTGGTGTCACTAACTACTCCACAATTACGTTGGTAATGGCCAGACCCTGGTCATAGTTGATCCTACCAGCCACCAGGGGAATAGGCACATAGGCCCAAAGAGAAGCTTTCCAGTCTCTATGTATCCTATATATACATACAAGGTCTCTGACATGAACAAACGACACTTTGGCTTAAATTTGGGTAGCATTTTAAATTGCACAAAGCTAATTTTACCTGGTGAAATTAGATACGCTTGCCCCCAGCCCCTCTAAATTCGCCACAGTTGGTCTGACATGGTAGCACAGACATACATGATCTTATGTATCTCATTGTTAATAGCTAATTGTTTGCATGGCCTACTTTGAAATACAATGTCCTCTACATACTAATATTCACACTGACGGGTTCTGAGGGCCGTCTAGCCTCCCACACGCTGTAGGGATCTAAAGAACTGTATGGGTTTGTCAATGTGAAGTTGGGGGAAAATGTTAGAAGTGAATAAAGATGTAAAAGAGTTACAGTACCAGAAAACTCCATGGTAAATTAGTTTCTCATTTTACCCATTTTGTACACAAATAAAATGTTGCTAACACTCATTGTTACAGAATCCTCTACGCTTTACTCTCTTAACAATATCATATATATATATCTGTGTGTGTGTGTGTGTGTGTGTGCGTGTGTGTGTGTGTGTGTGTGTGTGTGTGTGTGTGTGTGTGATTGCTTTGTTGCATAATATGCTTATTTCCCATTTAAACAAAATGGTAGTTCATTCGATCTTTATTATCGGCAATTATATAACATACAGAACCAAACTTTACTCCTGCCTTATCTATGATATGTAATTTCAGTATTCAAATATGCCGGTAGTACAAGAAAAGCTCCAAGTACAGGGTACATCTGATATTAATTTCTTTTTAATATCCCATTAAGTGTTCCTGCTATGAACAAAAGACTTACAAATTTTGAAATAGCTCTGTAATGTCCATAACTATGCTCTGTAACATAGAGAACCGAGCTTTTACCAAATATTCATTTTCGCACAAGAATAACCTTGATAAAAATTGTTTTTATATTCCCGTATGTCAAGTCCATCCAATTGCCCCAGATCTTAGACACGGTGGCCAAACAGTAGAATCTTGACATAATCTGATAATATATAACAGAATATCCTTGGCTATAAAATGTTATTAGGTTGGTAATGTACTATCAAAAATCTAGAGTCAGTACCCCTCACACACCGTCCCCCCAGATTGAAGATTTTCAGTTATTGACGGGTGTGACCGTTTTGGTTAGTTGTTTTTTTTTGCAAATAGGCCTAGTGATAATGTTAATTGGTAACGTCAAAGTAACAAATATCAAGGTTCCCCTTGTTTTTTTTGTTTTAATAGAACATATTTATGAGTTCCTTCCAAGTTATTTTGAATCTAAAAATTTAAAATTTACGAATATCTGATTGAAAATGCAAGTGAGGATAACGCGCACGGCTAATGCTCCGAGTTCTATAGTGATATGTCAACAGATTTGCATAACCGTGGTACCAGAACGGTTACATCACCACGGCACCGGAAAAATACTTTTTATGTAGGTTTCACTATACAAAATGATACACACATATAAAAATATAAGAGCAGAACCTGACATGTAGTGGGTACCTCCTTTAGGAGGACAGCCCTTTATTTCGATATTGTACTAATCTGATTTTCTGTAGATAATAAGCCCATCCCAGTTTACACCAGCAGTGCAGTTTACAATGAAATAATTTTGAAATTGCCTCCATGCTTAATCCCTGAAGACATCTTCATAATACAAAATCAACCAAAGCAAATTGATTGATATATTGCCTCTAAAAATTGTAAAATGCAGCTTTATATATTGGCATTTTCCCCATAGGAATTAATGTTAAAGCCTCTCAGCCTAACCTATAATGTCCAGCCCTATTTTGCTCTGAAATACAGCATTTTGATTGGATTGCCAACCTGCAAATCTATCAATTGATGATATTTAGGAAATCATTATGTTTATGCAGTACTTTAGGATATAGAAAAATACAATTGTTGCTTATTTCAGAGATCCACTTTCTAGGAAACAAGGAAGGCTTGTATGGTTATTTTGTCCAACCCTTGTCCAACCCTGGGATATACCCAATGTGGGATGCGCTTCGTTTTTTCTTTTCTTTTCTTTTCTTTCTTTTTTTTTTTTTTTTTTTGGGGGGGGGGGGGGGGGGCAAACAACGGTCAAAGTGCTTATTCCGACAGACACATAATCCCAACTTGGCCCTACCTTTGCACCTGTATCATTAAACTATTGCTTTGAATATATTGGGAGTACCAAAAGCGAGCGTTTGTGCTGCTTTCACGTTTGACTAACCATGCTAAATTCGCTGCCGTACTGGCTATTGAACTTTAGGATGTAAGTTACCAAATTAGGTGGTTATGGTAAAAGACTAATACATGAGTCAATCGGTATACGCTATAATATTATCTTTTTCATTGAGGGTGGCAGTGCTCTAGTGGCAGAAATTTGAAACAATTGCTTGGGTCTACGCCTCAATGAGACCTACATAGGAATAGGAATAGCCCTTCTGATGCACTTTGAAGTATTTGGCTACCCAAAGGGTCAATTGTCTAGTTGTTTTGATGGTGCTAGGGAAGAGTAGTACTAAGTATAATTATCAGACCTAGCCACCACCCCTGCCTCGCACACATTGCTAATTTCCCATTTTGAGCAAAGCTACAACAAACTATCTCACCAATAAACTTTTTTTACATTTGACCTCTATTCAGATTTCAATGCAGGCTAACACAAACTGTAACATTTAGCATGAGAACATTTTCATAAATTAAACCATTTTGTGTCCACTGGGCCAATATCTAGGACACATTGTGAGACCGGAGGTGATACTGTCAGGTGGAGATTACTTGCAAACCTTTAAAATAAATACTTATCCCTTTGGTTAACTAATTAAAATACAAACTAATCATACTTTTCTTACTCTTTCTTTTCTTTTCTTACAAATAGGAGACCACATCAAATTCGCAAAACCTTAAGAAAATAACATATGTAAATCATGCGTGTCGTATAGAAAGCAGTATTTCTTTTCTAAGCCGCACCTGAGACCATCTTCTGCTGCATATAAGAATAAGGTAACTTTTTGAGAAAGGAGCCATTTTCCCAAAGCAAACCCAATCTAGCACCTTCCCCACTACTTTAGCGACATTCCCTACATATCAAAGCCCTGCTCCTCATTAGCATACCCCCAGTGGATCCCCCTCTAACCGATACCTCTTCACATAAGTGTTACAGGGCTATTTTTAAGGTAGCTGACCTGTTCACCTATTTCTACGAAACACAGCTGCATTTTTATATCAACTTCTTTGGAGAAAGGCTGAGTGCACTGATGCGTAGCGCGTATATAGTGTACACAACTTGCTTTGACTAACAACATTATCAAACCGTGATCAAACGTACGTGATTATCTCCCAATTGGGTTATAGGCTGGCGGTTGATCTCGCGGAGTAAATGATAAAAGGACAAATATCTTTTGTCTTCGTTTGCTTAGCACTAGTTCATCACCAGTTTAAAAAAATTTCCACCGTACCTACATTATATTTTTCAGTGAACCCTGAAGCCCACAATTGTTTTTTATCCAATTGTATCATGCGGCATGTCGATACTCAATTACCATAACGTCCATATATATATATATATATATATATATATATATATATATATATATATGTTCACTCATAACGTTTTATCATAACGAATAGTTATTATACAGTATTACATTAAGTTGATGTTTTGAAATTGATTTGTTGACATGAATATTATTGCTTTTGTTTGGAAAATCAAAGCTGTGTGGCTATATTCGTACAAACCATTTTGAGTAAAGGTGCTATTAGCACGTTAAAGTAAGTATTTTCGTTTCCATGATACATTTTCAGGACGAACATATTTGCTTTTCATATAATATGATTTTAGGTACTAGTACTTAATCACTTATTATCAATTTACTAATTCAAACACTAGATGGGGTATCCGAAAAGGAGCTCCAGAGCTCAGGAATTACACTGGATGGAGCATTGACAGTGGCGTTCTCTTGTGGGAGTCCCGAACTCTAAGACCGAGGCGACCTCGTCTCACAAGCCTCTCTTTGTTCCCATTGTTTCCCTAAGAAGTAAGAAGTTTTCTGGGACAGAACTAATTACATGCGACTGAAGACCATAATGTTACATTACTTCACCAGTCTTTACTCATTCAAAAGCTAACCGAAAATCTAGTAAGTTTAATTGAATCCAGCAATTTATACTGGCGAATCCAGGAGTTTTATATCACTCACTTTAGAGACATGTCATGAGGTAGGAAGGTGCTTGAGTAGGACCCCCTCACCCCCTCCTTTGTTTTTTACAAGAAAGGATTTTCTAACCAGGCGATATACGGTAATTGCACTTATCATCTTATGTTATCAAACCAATCATACCTCTTATTCAAAATGATTCCGGATTGAAACCGAAATTCGCGATGAATGCAATCCCTTGTTCAAATGATTTCTACAAAATGTGTTCATGTTATGCCAAAGATTTACTTCTTCTTGTCATAAAATCAAGAAACCGATCAGGTCATTTAGATAAGCACTGTCCTTGGTCGCAGGATGAAAACAAAGAGCTGCCGTTATAACATCTATGATTCATTATTATGGTGGTCAGTGATGGGTACCATTATGCATATGGTCACAACTGTGAGACGATAAAATGATCATACTGTGCTGTGGTAACTGCACAGTAAAAGGTATAGGTTTAGGTTGTTCAGTAGCCTACCCCTAATGATACAGCCTTCTAAATATACCCTTCATTCAGAGTCTGAGGTTGCACTCCTTCTCTCTCTATGTATATCCTGGACCATTTAGTCAATCTAAATACAGACCAGACAACTGACCCCTATATATAACTCAACTACTCTCCATGTCTGGAGTCTGGTCTTCCCAAAATACCAGTCTCACCTACCAGGCTCCAGGCCTTCTTAGGCATTCAGGTGGCTGTTCCAAAATTAGTTAGTCATCCTATAAATACTTATGGCCTTCTGGTCTATGTATTACTCAACTAATGACCAGGACCCTTTCTCGTCTGGGCCTGGTCTTCCCAAAATATCACAGCCACGGCAAGCATAAAACCCATAAAACATACACTTTGCACAATACAATGTTTTATGTCAGGACCTTCATTTTATATCATTCACAAGTTCCGAATTTCCTTTCATATATGGGGGTTCATTATGCTAGCATTAAAACCGTATATCTTGTTTTGATGTTGATTTCTCCATTTCACTGGTTTGTTTAAAATCTTTAGTAATTTTTCATTTAAACTTGTTAAATTCATTTTTATTCTGGAGTAGATTTTATCATTATCTGTTCAAGTTCAGACAAATGATCACTCACTTTATTTGCACTATGTGAGTTCACCATAGATTAAAAAATAACAGGGCCTCCTACTGTCCAAAACTGTCATCATCATGACTACCGGTATAGTCAGCTAGTCAGATGTCAGTTCCCTCAGAAGGGGTTGATCAAGCCGAATCTTAGTTGGGTGATGTAGTCCCATCTCCATTTAACTATATATGCAATTGCAACAGTAGCTCAGTCTGTGACTAGCATTAACTTATGTTAGCCTGACTATTCCTATGACCTATCTTGTCACCTCATATTAAGTTTTCCACTACTGCCCGATAAGTATAGTCCTACCTACCTTGCCTGGTGGAGACACAGGCTTTTATATAAGCTTCATGCCGTGTGGTGTCATCAATAATTGATACCAAAAGCTCCATGTGGTTATGTTTCTAGATAAGTATACTCTTTATTGGATTTGGTTTCAAACAAGGTTAAAAGTGCATTATAAACTACTCAAAGTATCTTGTTACTCATTCTTTCTGCTTTTAATTGCTCCTTTGATTTATGCTGTGACAGCTTTTTCGCTCTCCATGACAGAAGGCTGTGATCTTTTGTCTGAGACCCATCATATTTCCTTTAGTTATCCAATTACCTATAAATCTTGTTTGGATACTATTACTTTAGGTTCAATGAATATCAATAGATAACGCTGTTACTACTTTAACATATGTTTATTATCATTAATGCATTGAGCTATCCTCAGGGCAAAATCAAGATATTCTTTGTTTTTTCGTATTTTAGACAGTTTGATTAAGTCAATTCCAGGTACTCACCAAGAAGGGTTGTTTTTGATGTCAGTTTGAGTTGTCCATAAGGATTGTCTGTGAGTTGAATTGAAATGGTCATTTTTGAACCAATTGGGTAGAGAGGGGGAGGCTTTTTTCTTTCTTTAAAAGTTAAATTACATTTAAAATCCAAAGATACATTAATTATTGTTTGTTTGCACTTATCCAAATGATCACACCATCAGACACAATTAAACTATATTTGGTGAAATATTGATATGGTTGTTTCTCATTGAATATGTAAACTACGCCCACTCCCATGAGAAAAAAAAGACTTAACTTACTAATCCTCTCCACCACAATCAGCCGCTCACCCCTTAACCCCCAACACATTCCACGTTCTTTAAATACAGACCATTAACCCGTGGAAGTACTCATTATAATGGTTACACTTGTTCTCTCTTTATGCGTTTCCATATCCGTAAGGGCAATCGTACGTTCAATATCATAAAGAGCCTTTGTGAATTTCCAGTATACAGTACGGACGTACCAGGGGTGCATTTCAAACTCAGATTTTGGACCCATAAGTATTCCATAAGTGGCTTTATGGGTTAGTTACCATGAAGATGTTGTAGAACTATGACATTGAAATGTTACCATTTCTATCTTATGGTGTAAGCTACAGTTGTGGGACAACTATTGTATTCAAGGTACGTAGTCGCGCGATATTTGTGTGTCAAATGTGGAATTTTCCAGTTTATCAGTAACGTGTGGAACAAACATAGGACACCTATGGCAAGTGTCTTTTCCAACCTATGAAAAAAAGGGTTTGAGGGACCATAAATGCATAATGTTTGTGGAGAAGTTATAGGTGCTGAAGGCACCTGTAGGTATATAAAAAGGTGCATGTTGTTCGCCAGATGAACATCCCCATCATTCAGATCCTGGGATATTTCCCGATATTTTGTAGGGTATTAAGCACTAATTAAAATGGCGGCAAGTAGTTAGGTCGCACGCGTGGGGGGCTCCACGAAGAAACGACCAGATGTCCATCACATAACTCAGTTACACTACTGAATTTTGCCGTAGAGTGAAACCAAGTTCCGGAATACCAATTGGACGTTAATTTATGTTCATCAAATACGAAATTGGATCATGACCGGAGAAATATCAGGTACCAAGCGCAAACGTGGGAAGGCCAAGCCAAAAAGTGTCATGGCGCCAGTAAACACCAGATCGGCGCAGAGAGCTCAGGTAGGACAGAAACCTTTTGCTAATCTCAGCAATGTTTCGATTGTTGGCGATGAATCAATCTGCTTTGATGATAACTACTCACTCTCCTCTACTGACACATCACCATTGTTGAAAAGAGTCAAAAGTGCAAATGACATTACCCGTGATAATAGTGTAGCTTTTGACCTCAACAAATCCCACTCGGTAAACGATATCAATGTGAACACTGGTAGCATGACTAACCACCCAAACCTGTCCTCGCTTGACAACACCCTGATTATGCTCACAAAGTCCCTTCAAGTCTTAACCACTAATGTGACCGAAATCAAAACAGAAATGGTCACAAAAAGTGACATGGCAAACCTTCAAATGCAGATTTCGGATACCCGAAACGAAGTAACAACATTAAAAAGCAACACAACTAAGAGACTGGATGGGATCGTTAATACAATCAGAAGTAATGATCAAGATCTCAGGGATATGGTAGTTGAACTCAAGGACAAGCTAAATCAGCAAAGGTCTGAAATAGAAATGTTGAAAACATCAGCAACCCACAAGAACCCAAAGGGAACCTACGCAGATGTGGCGGATCCTGAATACAGCAACAGAAATTCTGTCCCAAGCAAAAGACCATCCGACAGAAATTATGTCCCAAGCAAAAAACCATCCGACAGATCATATCCACACCCGAGACAGAATTTAATTCTGGAAGGAGTGCCAGATAAGGGACAGAATCTGACATCACAAGTCATTGACATTTTCTCTAAGATAGGGATGATTCTTGAAGAAGAAGATTTTATATCAATTGATCGAATCAAGCGTCGCCATAACCCCAACAACAAACCAGGGCCCATAAAAGTATCCTTTAGGGATATCCACGCCAGAAACGAAGCATTCAAGATCAAAAATCGACTCAAACACGCAGAAGACACGTCTTCTATTTGGATAAATGCTGACGAACCACTGGAAGATCGTAGAAACAAAAGCAAAGCAAGAATCATAATGTCACACGCTCGCAAACAAGGAGCAAATACGTACATGACAAAAGATGGTATCTGTATAAATGATCAAATGTATTCCCTGAAAGATCTCAATTCAATACCCGCCCCGTTTCTACCACCGAACAAGCTAGTTATTGGCAAAGTGTCAACAGCTAATGAAGAGCTGAACCTCAACGACCCAATGATTGTTGATCAACCAACTGTGACGGAGGCGCCAAGCACCTCAGGTGAGAGCAAACAAAGGGCTGCAATAGGCCCGATGTACAACAACAAGCGTCACGGCCCCTACACAGAAAATAACCCGAAGATTGCCTTGACAAAGTATGGACTACTATTCAGTGGTCCTACGGCCTTTTTGTCAAATCTGTACAAGAGGAAAATTAGATGGAAAGGGAAGATCTTTAACTCCAACGAGCAAGCTATAAAATACACAGAGGCCGTAACATGCAATCGACCAGACTTAGCGGAAAAGATACTTGCAGAAACGAACACCTACAAAATCAAAATGATCGGAAACAGCATACCAACACGTGAAGAATGGAATCTCAACAAACTATCAACGGTAGCGGAAATAAACTTCGAAAAGTATAGACAAAACCCGGATCTCATGGACCGACTGATTGAAACCGGAGACACCCATCTGATCGAAGGAACAACCAGTATGCAGTGGGGAGGAGGCTTCACATTCGAATCAAACGAATATGATCTAGTCCCCCCGCCTGGACAAAATAGAATGGGATTCACCCTAGAAGAAATCCGCGACTATGAGATTCAACGACGTATTAGTAGTGGTAGCCAACAGTAAATGGTCTATACTCCCACTGCACCGTAACCCAATGACGCGGAACAGTCCCCGCAATCATTACCGACACTTCCCTGCCGGTACTCACACCAGTCGCGTCCCTACCCCACCTGCGGTGAGAACTTATTTGGAAATGGCAAAAATCTTAGTTCTAACCGATTCCAGAGGGCGAAACCTGACACACTACTTCCCTATGGAACATGCTGACGACGTGGAACTAAAATTTTACCCTGGCATTACACTTCAAGGCCTGAACAACATGATACTAGAACTGGCGCCAACCGACAGGTATGAGAGTGTATATATTTTTGCCGGTATCAATAGTGTAACATACCTAGACCGTTCCACACGTGCTGTGTACCTACGACACCAGGACCAATACACAATTGTGGCGGCCTTTAAAAATCAAATGGATCGGCTATACGACTCCTGTAAAACCATCTTTATAAATACCCCGATAGTTATCTGCCAAATATATGGTATCGATGTAGCCGAGTACAACGGCTATGACTACACTTACTGGTACCAGAAGCTGCTTGATACTTCGGTTATCTGTATTAATGAATACATCAATTGGATTAACCTGACAAACTGTGTTCTCACCCCGAGGACCGCGAATCCAGTACATCGATACCTTAAGAAAACAGGAACGTACAAACCGCTCTACCATCGCCTCGTCGACGGCTGCCATCCGACGGAAACTACCCAAAGGCATATTGCCTACTGCATGCTGAAGACGATCACGGCAAACAGGGAAGTGAATTACTATCTACCTAAAGACCTCTGAATGTACGTTGTCTTACTATCTCTGATTTGTAGCAGCCACTAATCTCAGATGGCGCTTAGCTTATCCTATCTCATACTATCAGAAGGATCAGATTGACTCAATGTGCATATTAACCTCAATATGGCACAATATTAAACCGGCGTGAGCTAAACTCAGCATTCACCCGTACCTATATACTCAAGACTGTCTCACTTGAGGGCCCATATTAATCTCAATATGACGCCTTAGAAATTTATTGTGTGCTAAACTCAGCACACATCAGCTACCTTTTTTTTTTTTTTTTGTCATAATATAATTATGATACCATACATCTGTAAGTAACTTTGTGGACGCCCCCCCATGTAATCTTACTTGTATATGCACTCGAATTGAATTCCATGAATTGTTGTTCTAATTGAAATTTTTGCACGGTCTTTTGACCTGAATCGGTTCAAATCCAGTCGTGATATTGGTCTGACATGATTCGGTGATGGGTTCGCATGAAAGCTCACCCATCACTCTCACTTGTTCTACGATGTTTGTGTTCATATTTATAATTGTTTCAGTATTGATGACCCCCTTGTCCACATATACTTGGATTTCGACAACTTTATTCTATGATTGCGAAATTAAATAATCTAAAAGGTTTAATATTCGCACATGCGAATGTTTGTAGCCTAAAATCTAAACTAAATCAGATACGAGAAATATTCCAAAATGTTGACATTCTTTGCTTAACGGAAACTTGGTTACATGGACTACATAGTGACGACCTTCTACAATTTAAGGGAAAAACCATGTACCGACTGGACAGGGAAAAGGGGGTCACGCATAATTTATCTAAGAAACGAGGTGGTGGATTATTATGTTATGTTAGTAATATCCTTTCTCCGTATGTCACTATATCAGAACTTAGTATGATAAAACCTAGTATTGAGATCCTGTCACTGATTTTCAACTTTAATAATGGTCAGAAAAATATGCATGTATCTACTATTTACCGTCCGCCATCTGGTAATGTAGATGAATTTTTAGAAGAATTGAGTAACCTCCTCTGTTCTCCAGAAGTGGGAACAAAGGAAGTTTGGCTGCTGGGAGATTTTAACATCAATTCCCTAAATAGATCATGCTCCAAAACTCGTGCCCTGATGGAATTCTCTAGAGAACATTGCTTGACACAGCTGATTAAGAAACCAACGAGATCTAACTACTTTACAAAATCTTGTTTAGATCATATCTATACAAATAGCTTATATATCTCATCTAGCGGGGTCTTGGATGGACAGTTGAGTGATCACTCAACTGTTTATGCGGTTAAGAAAAAATCCTGTGAAAATATTAAGTTTGTAAAGAGTACTGGGCGAACTTATAAAAATTATAACAAAGATCACTTACTGCTTTTATTGGCCTCTGAGACTTGGGCCGAATTCTATGACACAGATGATGTCAATGTCAAATGGGACATATTACACAATACCATAGTCAAACATCTAGAGGTAATGTGCCCCATAAAAGTGATCAAATTAAAAGCAAAACCCACCCCCTGGATGACTCATGAGATTATAGAGTTAATAAATGATAGATCAGATGCCTTTAGATTAGCAAAGTATAGTGGGCAATTCTCTGACTGGGAAAAAGCAAAGAAATTGCGCAACTCTGTCAACAAACGAATTGAAGGGGCAAAAGAGAAATATACTAAACAACAGTTGGATCAATCTAAGGGTGACCCAAAGAAATTTTGGAGGCATATAAATGATCTTCTAGGTCAAACTAAGACTAGTCATGTCAAATCTCAGGTCAGAGCGACTGATCTAGATGAAATCTCAGGGGCCGGCTTGGATAACCAAGATGGTAGCGCTGATATTCTAAATAACTATTTTGCTAATATAGGAATTAAAATTCAAAATGGTTGTCAAGGAGGGACTCCAGTGGATATGGTATATGAACCAACATTTTTAGTTGAGGATGAGGAATTGATAATAGATAAAACCACTCTTTTAAAACTGTTCCTAGATATAGACATAAATAAGAGCTCTGGTCTGGTCACGATACCTACATTTATACTTAAGGATTGTTTCATCGAGTTAATCGATCAGATGCAACACCTATATAACTATTCCTTGATCACCGGTGTATTCCCCACTACTTGGGGCACATCCTTGGTTACACCAATTCCAAAAGGGGGTGATCCTTCTAACTGTACGAACTGGAGACCAATCTCCATTATCCCTCTACCGGGGAAAATTCTTGAGAAACACTGTCATCGTGTATTAGACTTATTTGTTGAAGAGAACAGTTATATAAGTGAACAGCAGAACGGCTTTAGAAAAGGTCGATCTACATCTGACGCTATAATGACATTGATCAAGTTTATCACTGAGGAGATAAATCAGCACCATTATGTCATGGCCGTCTATCTAGACATGGCAAAGGCATTCGATACCATCTCTCATTTAGAATTAATAAGTAAATTAGGTAAAATGGGTTTGAATAGGAAATTACTGAAATGGTTGTCTAGTTACCTTGGCAACCGTAGGATTATTACTAGATTTGATAATGAGTTTTCTAGGCCCCAGGAGATAAAATTGGGCGTTCCGCAAGGCTCTATCTGCGGGCCACTCCTTTTTAATGCTTATATCGATGGGATTGTGACTGAATTATCAAACTCTAATGTGGAATTGTTACTATACGCAGACGATATTGTCATCTATATAGCTGGTGATGACCCAAATGCTTTAAAGGAGAAGCTGCAAGGGGCAACCGATCTTGCATTTAACTGGTGCACTGTTAACAAACTAAGCATCAACAGTCTGAAATCTAAGGTGTGCACCTACGGTACTAGAAATATGCTAAATAAAATAAATAATATAGATATATCTATTGATGGAAATAACCTAGCTAACACAAAATCTTATTCCTATTTAGGAGTAATTCTGGATGAATGTCTGAACATGAAAAAACACATAAGTATTATTAAAAAGAATTTCGCTACCAGAATTTATAAACTAAATGTGATGCGTAAATACCTGAGTAAGAATACACGCCTACTTATTTATAAACAAATGGTTCTCCCGATAGTTGAATATGCAGACTTCTGCCTAACACTAAGTACTAAGGCTGATTTAAATAAATTGCAAAGAATGCAGAACTATGCCCTTCGCATTTGCTTCAATGTCCACAGTCCAAGAGATATTAGCACTCCTGATTTGCATGATATGGCACGAATTGATACTCTATCAACCCGCCGAAATATGCATCTTTTGAGTGTTATGTTCAAACTAAAGGGTAAATTTGGCAGACAGGGTTTGTATTCTAGAAATACACGATCTAGTCAAGAACTGAGATTCCCCATTGTGAAGCCAAACTTGACAGTATATTCTAAGAGCCCATATTACAGTGGTGCTGAGTTATGGTTGCGGCTCCCAATAGAAATAAAGCATACACAAAATAAAGATTCTTTTAAGAACTTGGTGAGAACTTGGTTGCGTTCTGTATCGTAGACACATAGCATAAACTCATGCGCACGTATTAACACACATACATATGTATACACTCATAAACCCTCACTAAACTGACACTCGATTTTATTAATACGTATCACATAAACTCATGTTGATACATAAATTGAGGGACACATTAATCTCAATGTTGTCCTCCTTAATATGTTGTGCAATTATTATCAGCGCGCATTGTATGTGACGATAGTACTTCTAACTACTACTGTCTGACTATGTAACGTGATAGGATATCATATTGTAATATAATACTAGAATATAACCATTGAATTTGTATGATAGTTAACACAAACCCTATAGAGTGACATATGGTCATGATACTAGACCGACGGTTGTACTGTGACTGGGGCATCGTATTATTCTAAAAACTAAAGCTAGACCTCATATATATTGTACTTTTTGTCATTGTATATGCGGTGCGCCGTCATCGTACTTGGTTAAAATATTTGAAATCACTGTACATGTGTCTTGAGGCCAGAATATTTGTTGTCCTCATACTAGCTCAAGACGCTTGAGGTCACTGAACATGTCCTCTATGGCATGGTGTGCCGTCACCGTACTTGGTCAAAATATTTGAAATCACTGAACATGTGTCTTGAAGTCAGAATACTTGTTGTCCTCATACTAATTCATGATGCTTGAGGTCTCTGAACGTGTTCCTTGAGGTCATGGTGCTTGTCTAGTTTCTGTCATAATATTAGTATATGATTGTTAAATGTTCCATTTAGAATTATTACACCTGACAATGTATTGTTATGTCATTACACCTACATGGAAGATCATTTAATGTAAATGAATGTGGTTAAATAAAAAAAAAATAAAAAAAATAAAAAAAAGTGATAGAAAATAATTATTACCGACATATCAGTCCTATGTCAAACCAGTTATCTTTGGCTCAAATCGAGCTGTGTTTACCATCAGCATCACCAGCAAGATCCCATGGGACTGGATTAACACTGGGGCTCCCTGAACCCTATGATGATTATATACACAGCCCTAACCAAAAGCCTACTAACAAAGTATGCATTGACTGACTGCGGGGGTTGGTAGTGGAGAGCCCCAAACCCTGTATCAGGTTTCTATAACAACTAAATGGTCGGTCCAGCCTTATGTAATACACCAGGGAATGAATCGGTTTGACATAGGACTGATATAGAGAAAGCCCGAAAAAAAATCACAGTATAATGTATTACCCTGGATGTGAGTCTAATCTATTACATAACAACGACATGACCATGATATGCCCATGACTTGCAATTGTGGTATTGGGAAATATACATCCCATGTCATAAGACTTCACAGCATTTTAGAATGGACGGGTCCCCTGACCCCGTCATTCCACTGCCACCCTAGGCCTATAAGTATCCCAAATAGAGACCATAAATGGCCTGACATATCTCAACTGACACAAGACCTCGTACTTTCTTCACACCGACAACCAGAACAATACAGATCAATTTCATTTACTATAGGGGACTTTTAGGGACAATCAATGAATTGACACCTCCCCATTTTGGTCATTGTATTACTTCCTGACAATATTTCATTAAGGTATATAGATTCATGGCAATAGTAGGAAAAATATCATAGTTTGTATTATTTTCATTGACACAAGCAAGTAATAACCAAAACATAAACTGTGGTATAGGTGTGTGGGTTTTTACATCACATGCGGACTCCACATGTACCATTTTGGGACACTTACAAAAGTTTTCCAGTAAAGCTGGTGGGTTAGGTTTATAAGTTAAAAATGACTTTACCACCGCCACATTGTAGGCTATAAAAGGGGACTTGGTGGCGCCACTGGTGTTTCGGGGGAACCGATGAGGCTCCAGCGATATCACGATAGGACCATTTGTTTTATCCCCTAAATGGGAAAGAAATGGTCAAGTGATCCCTGGTCCAGGCGAGGATTATGTTGGACAAGGAGGGATCTGATTTCTGATGGCCATTTTCCCCTTTTTTCTTTAGAAACTGGTATTTTTCTAGGCAACTGCTATAGGCCTATCTCATTTAAAGGACGGCTCCACACATAAGCACTGCTGTTGTTATTTCTCTAGTTCTGTTTGGATTAGAAAACATACAAAGGTAAGTTGTCTTTTTGTGAGACTAAAAGACAACGAATATGTCTAGATGTAAGAAAATGACAAAATTGGATGACGTCTCAGAAAACGCAGAAATAGATCAATTTCTCTGAGTGATAGTCTGCTAAAGGATCCTGATAATGTCAGAGGCGATGGCACTGGTGGTTTGAAGGTTAACTTTTGAACCCGAACAGAATCGACTATCCTTGAATAGAAAAACACATTTAAAACAAAAAAATAAACATGTCCTATAATTATCAATAAAATCTAATCCGGACATAGCTCTACCTTGTAGTCCCTAGGCAATTAGGCTGCTTGATCTATCGCAATATATTTATATTACTGTGTCCTCCTCTGCGGCATCAACACATTTTGTAAGGAAATATCGCGATATCATTGGCCACTTTAGCCTTGACAACAGACTAGTTCCTCGACACGAACCTCCTCCCACAGAGAGACAACACATAGGCCTACATGTACATAATTGTCACGTACCCAGGGGCCCACGAACCACCTCTACACCACAGGCCGAGACCCTGGCCACAGGCATATAGACGTCCTCCGCGACGTTCGGCAAGATGTCGGTCGACGCCGGAAGCCAGCGTCGGGCATGCTCGGTAATGAGAGCGGTGAGGGCGGCAGGCAGGGCACGTAGCCAGCTGGACAGCGGGCCAGGTAATTGACCAGCTGGTGCTGGCCGTAATCTGACCACTGGTCACTCTGATGAGATTACCACGGGAGGGAGCAGGTCGGTCACGGTAGGTGGGGGTGTACCTTACTGGTGGGGGAGCAGCTCCTCCTGCTCGCTACAGGTGACGGGTTGGCCGATTGAAAGGCATCCAGCGCAAACCTGATCATTACATGTATTTCGTTATTTTCCTACCGCCGGGTCAAGGATTAAACAATTTGGTTTAATCCCATTGCGTGATATCACCCTTTGAAGGGGAGCGCAAATGTTTCAATAGATACACAGCACCTATTAGGCTTAGCGGTAGACGCTTATGTTTCTTAAATCTGCTCTGATCCTCGTTTTTTTTGTCGTTGTTTTTTTAATACTTTTAATCAAAATCAACTTTCAGGGTTTCCCCTGATCTACCAGAAGATAGTGGTTATTTATAACCATACAATTTGACATATCAGTCCATCAGTCATGTATTATTGCCTCTTTTTCAATGAATATTATTACCTTTGCTTACTGAATATTATATGTTTCATGCCTTAATGAAAGATGAATTAAAAATGTTTCTGAGTGTCCTCTTTGATAAAAACTATTTAAAAAGAAAAGACAATGTGGACTTCAACCTGCATGCAAGGAGACCAATGAGAGAAGAGATATTACGCTTTATATGTCGGATAGTGCAGCAAGAGCATGAGCCGCATTCGCCTTATGTAAGGTATCCCAGGATCTAAGAACGTTAGAAACATTCGAGCCCATTTGCCATGTATAATTCTTTTGTTACGATAGGAAATACGCGAAAAGTCTGTTTTCTTAGAGGGAAAATAATACCATTAGCCAGTAATTGATCATAGGCTTGCAAAAATAAGATACTTACATGCATGCACAGTGTGATACAAGGTCCCCCGTGATTAGATGCTATTAGTATTGTTTCCGTAATGAATCTCTCCTAGAATCGTCTGAAAGAGACAAGAAAAGATCCAACACGTAACAAGGAGCTGGGCGTAATACAAGATATGGAGGCTCTAAATGAATAGGGCTCCATGATCTATGTCATATTTTCCATGCCTTGTCTCATTGTCTTTGATAAATTCCTGTGGTCAATATGGTTGTTTGTAATTACAAAATGAATATCTCCCTTCACTATGTTTTCTCTTTTCACTATGTTTTAACGTAACATACAGAGTGTATGTAAGCTTTTTTTCTTGTACGAGGTTTTCGAAATGCTCGTGGTAATAATTTGAGCTCTAGGGTTTAGAGCCATGATAGCACTTACAGGTTTCTTGACTTTTGAGGTCAACGTGTCATTAGCCTTTCCTTGCAACAGCACTAGGCTACTTAAATAGCCCGTGACTAACAACTTCAAAATTGGCAACACTATTGTGGTACCTCAGACAATTAAGGGCAACATAGTAAACAGAAGTGCTATTTTATCAGCCTCGGTATGCGGTAACAATCAGGGAGGGGGGCACATGGTTCGTGCACTCCCTTTTTTTGGGTCAAATATCAAATTTTCTAATGTAAAAGTGGCACCCCCGGAGCGGGCATCGGAACTTGTTGAATTTACTGGATCTGCCCCTGTCCATCAACACGTGATTTGACTTTACCTGATTCCAGATTAAAAGGAAGGTTCGCCTGCAGAAAGCCTTAAACCTAATAGAATAGTGTTACCAAAAGAATCAACGATCTGTAAGCAAGTTAAACACATTCTTCATGTCTCGTTGAGGGTCTTGAATTAAGATGTTGTTTTGTTTGTCTTTTTTAAATGGCTCAAAGATCCTTATATAACCGTATAATTACGGCGACCCAATAACCACTCTCCCGGAACCTCAGCCACTAGGACAGACTAAAATAGCATAGGCTCGTGAGAAAGGTTTATCAAATAGACGAAAGCCAGTATTTTCAGACCTACTCTCTCATTAATCTGAATGGGAGCCTGGTATAGTATTGTGCAGAATCCTACATTCCCATGGCGAACAATTTTAGTGGAATTCTATGCAAATCCGCACGGCGTGACTGGTTGATTGGAGAGTACATGTCTTCTGCAGCCTGCCCCTCGGGCACCCCTGGGTGTGTAATAGATGGACGTTCTGGGCCTGACCTTCAGGAAGCCCACTCCCCTCCCAGATGACACCTGAGCCAGTGTACTGATTTCATTTAACTCACAGGAGTGGGAGGATAGACCCTGTCTCGAATAGTCTGAAATGTCAGTGGACGTTGTAAGAAGATGAAGAAAATGTCGGCGCTTTGAAACATACTTGTTCTTATTGGCTACTGAAATGTCAACGTTTTCTGTTATTTAGGATTTTCTTTTTACATTAGACAACTGCTGAACTCGTTTATACCCGACCTAAAATTTGACCCTTGACAAAGAAACATACAAACGAATATAAATTTTAAAGATATCCATCCAGTTGCATATCAGCAGTTTATCATTTTGTCAGGTTTTGCGTGAAGCATTTCTTATAAAGATTCTTAGATGTATAAATGTAAAATCAATAGTGTACTCAGTACATTTCTTTTTTTTCAAGATACCTCTTTCTTACACAATATCAAACCTCTTTTTTTCAGGAAAAGTTCAAACACTTATACCTTTTTATCTCAGGCTGACGCGCTCTTATTAATAGAAATATGGACTCGGGTGAGGGGAAAGCAAGCAAAAACAGTCTTCAATGTAGTCAAGTGAGCTGGGAGCAATAGTCAATGAGAATGGCCGCCCAATCAAACGACCAAAGGTCTGTACTTGTTAGTAGTTTGCAGAATGTATATATGGGAAGAGGGTATAGGGAAGGAGTAGGTGTGGTTTTTCATGCCAGTTAAGCTCCACGGCCCATAAACTCTTACTGAGAACTAAAATATCCTTTCATAGTGAGTACCTGTAACTTACTTGTTTATGGTTAACCTATTTTTACAATAAGCGTAGACCAAACATAAAAAATCCATTATGCACATAAAACACATTATTTATAATGGGATTTGGTTATTGATGGCAAAATAACATAATCATTATGATATAATGATATATTTTTTTGCTATCAACAATTATGCTAGTTTGATTTATAAAAATGAAACTCTCACTCTATAATCATGTAATGTTGAGATTTAGAGAAACAAAAGTTCTAAACGGTCCCACTATAGTGTATAGTACTACTAGCAGATTAGCCTATGCGCAGTGCCGTGACCTGGTTTGATCTCCCCAAACTTCGATTTTTTTTCACTGACATGATACGTACGTTATGATTTTAATTCAAAGGAGAAGCAATATGAAATGGAAATAATTTTGTATTATTTACAATATTTGTATTCGATTATTGACCAAGTACTACACTGGTCAAGGTATCATCCAACAACGTACCCAGATATGAAGGAAAATACCAATAATTTTGAATTGACCTTGCTGGAAGATAGGTACATTCTCTTTCGAATATTGCAGGTCTTGTTCGGATCCCAATGTCAAATAAGAATCCTACAGTAACCAATCGTACAAACTTCATTCAAGCTTTTAGTTTGATACATAGATTACGGTCAAACAGGGAATTCATCTCCTTTACCAGAACCGGGTCTCCGAGATGTACATACCCTCTGGGCGGCAATCTTCCGGCAGAAGCTCTGATGCATGGATCCATTCTCACGCTGGTGACAGGCAATTTACTGCAGGCCCGCCGCCGAACTGCATACCCCCAGCCGGCAGGGCGGCCACCAGTTACCCAATGATCAGCGACGGGCAACGCTATTTCTACTGCAACCGGAGCGCTCACCGCAAACGCCGACCAGCAAGTTGACATAGAGTCCCACAGCAATTCGACATAGAAATTAAAAGTTGATATGGGGAGTAATTAAGAGAACTCCCCTGATTCAGCTATGCGAGGGCAGACATGATCAGACCGGGGCCTATTGGCTGTTGTGTCATCCCTGGTAACGATAACTGCCCATCTTGGAGCAAAACACGCAAATTCTTGTCTGCAGTTGTCCAGGCTTGGTCACAGAGGGGTTTCTATTAGAAATGAAAAGAAAACAGAATCGCTATCTGCTTGTCGTCTCGGCCTGTCTCTTGAGACAGGGATAGGGGCCGTGTGTAGGAACAGACAGGGAGCTAGAGGCCTGGGGAGACAGGAGAGGGGGGGGTGCACGTGGGTGCCAAGATCCGTATGTGAGAAGGCTGTGAGCAGCACATTGACAGCTGTATGAATCGGGTCACATATGGGGAAACGAACAGCGCATTGACAGCAGCTAGGGCATAACGCCACATTGAAGGGGATGTTAACAGCACAATGGCAGCATGTGTCGTGGGCTGTGTATCAGAAGAGCTGTGAGGGCACATTGACAGCTGTAAGGACAGGGTGCCATGATCTTTGTATAAGAAGGGGCTGTGAGCAGAGCATTGACAGATATAGGGACAGGGTGTTGGGATCTGAGTATGAGAAGGGGCTGTGAGCAGTGTTTTGACAGCTGTGAGGACAGGGTCCAATGATAATTATGTGTATAAGGAGGGGCTGTGAGCAGCATGTTGACAGCTGTGAGGACAGGATCGCATGATCTGTGTATTTGAAAAACTGTGAGCAGCACATTGACAGCTGTGAGGACAGGATCCAACGATCTGTGTATATAAAGGAGCTGTGAGCAGCACATTGACAGCTGTAAGGACAGGGTCCTAGAATATGTATATAAGAAGGGGCTGTGAGCAGCATATTGGCGGCTGTAAGCACAGGGTCCTCTGGGTCATGCACGCAATCATAGATCGGGTCTTGGGGAGGGAAGCATCTCAGAGGGAGACATTCTGCAGTAAAAAGAAGGAGAGATAACTGGATCAGGCCCCGCAGTCTTTGACCCGAGACCACGTCCCTGATTCCTGTTGATTGATCAAAATGTAACTGAGAGTGACATGACTAATTGACGCTAGCATTCATTGAGCGGCAAGTTGCATATCACCCATCAACCGTGCCATTTTTTATACATTTATTTTTACCTAAAATGCTTTCCAGACAGGGCCCTCAATTCTACTTAATTGATTTAGTTTTGTAGGGCCGGTGGAGATTTCTATTTGCGGTGTCTACATTCTAGGCCCTATTTCTCAGACCAAATGTGCTGGACAATGCTGACCTGTTCAGCCTGGAGTGGGGTGCAGGGGCGGCTGGAGCACGGTCATGATGGAATGTGGCATTGTGGGCCGGGTGGTCGGACTGCTGCCCAAGACCATTCTCAATGGGGCGCCTAGTGCCCAATCTCACGCCTTGAAATTAACCATTAGATGCTTCTTTCTGGTTTGGATAAAATAAAGAAAATCATTCAACAACGTCTGCCTTTTAAAAGTTCCAAACTGTTACCTTATGTGAAGACAACTTTCGCCCATTATGAAGCTATAGCCAGGTGTAAAATAGCATAATAGCTAGCCTTATTTCATGTGTGCAGAAACTTGGACTTTTTATGTAATATACCTCGATGACAATAGAATCTAAAGAATTATACCACATACTGTTGAATTAGGAATGGTCTTTTGAAGGAATTAGCTCGGATAAGGGTAGGTGTGGTTCTCATAGAATATTTTCTATGCAGAGTATGTATTGGTCTCCCTGTGCATATTTTATATAATATATAATATATGTAATGTGATATGTGTGAACATTGTTCAATCAATAATATTCTAAGAATGATAATGGAAAAGATAATATTACAAAATATCTAACTTTCAATAATTATTAACATTTTCCTCAGAAATTACAAGGAGAGCCATTGTCGTTATCTTTTTCGAGGCTTTTACATTATGGATTTAGAGATTGACGCATTATCCCAGAATAGTTTGTTTCTATAATCATAAAAAGAACAGTATATATTTTGACATTAATAACATTATAATCATATAGTAATGAAAAACGTCACATTGAACATCTAGCTCTGTGATATCGGAAATTTAAATAGACCTACAGAAACTTCGGGATGTTTTGTGTACGTGGAGTAGGTTAAAGAGCCAAATCTGAGTTTTCAAGTAAAACTGTGAATTTGTTTGACTCTTTTGCAGTTTCATATATATGCAAATGTATTTCTTATCGGAGCTCATCAAATAGTAGATCACTTGGCGCCCCATACCCACAGGGGGGCAGTGATCCATGGATTGATCTCAGTTGGCCACCTCCCACCACTCTCCCCTCCCTCCGTCAACCAATGGCCAATGCTGACCATACCCTGCGCCAGGCTATTAGTAAAATGTGGTCAAGTAGCCGGGCGTAAGGGACTAGTGTCTGATTTGACCCGAAACCTCATGTCACAATCCCTTTTTCACACGACTGAACCGTGGGATTGCTTGGGGCAATACTAATTTGAGAATTGGTCGGCAAATCCCTTGCCCCAATGCGTTCCTTATCCTGGTCACGATTCTTTACGGTATCAATGTATTTATTAGCACTTACTGATTAATCGGAATATCAACTTTGCGGAAAGGTAAAAAAAAATAGAATAGGATTACCAGTCAGCATTCAGATATGGACAGAGACACACGAGGACAATTAAACTTACCAGTTCAACAACTCACAATTTACATATGACAGGTGTGCCCTACATATGAGACACATGCTGACAAGACCGTTCACCTGCCATTCTGAGAGCTGGATACTGACAGAAACAATGATCGCTGATTATTCAGTTCTAAACACTTACAGTATGATAAAGATACTTGGGCGCGTAAAAGACAAAGTGTAATTATGGAGAGCACCCGTCTGACACCGGGAGAATCCTGAAACTGGACCTGGAGAAACATTAGTCTACACCCAACAGGCCAAAGGAAGTGACGGAGCGAGTTTAAAAATCCAGAGGGGAAACTGCCATGTTAATGAGACAGGGCGCGTGTGGCGGCGCGCACGGCGGAACCGGAACACGTCGGGCCGACAGGGCGCCCCCTGGAGGGCGGGCGGCGGAGCAGTAGGCGGCAGGGGGCGCGCCGGGTGGCGGGGTGAGATCTGGCCACGTTTATTGAACCATCGGTCACCGGCAGGAGACAGTAGCTACTCCAGCGTGTAATCACCCGGCAAGGGCGGGCCGCCCGGCCGCGGAGAACTTTGCTGCCCTCCAGACGGGCCCGATTCAATCCCCAGCGCCCCCCGAGAAGGCTTCTCGTCGGTCTATGCCCCGCCAAAGGTCCGCTTTGAGGTGAGTGATCACAGACTGGCGTTTTGGGTGTAATTCATCTGTGTCGTGTCCATTCGGTTCTATTCCTTATACTATTTCTTTTAACTTTATGTTTGATCTCTGTCCGTTATGCTACGTTTGTCTATAACCTAGAGTAATAACATCCTTACTTTATATTTAGATCATACTTTAAGGAAGGTTGTATCTTTCACCTCATATAATACCAGTTGAATATGCACGGGCCCATGTTCTGCATGGCAAAGATGCCGTTTACACCAATAGAACATGCGATCAGGAAAGAAATAGGCCTATGAGAAGCAATGCGATTCAGGCTCACTCACTGTTGCAATACGAAACAAAGACGTCCATGCATCTTATGAATAATAATTCAAATCAATTAGCGGTTTCATGTACATTGTATTTCTCGCAATAACATTTTCCAACAAGTGTACAAATACAGAGTTATAGTTTTGAATCTAAATGATGGTACTACCCTTGCACCAAATGAGTCTTCCGTGTGCTGCGAACTGGCATTGAAATGAGCTAGTGTGGATGACTCCGTGTTTCGTGCGACTGGCGAAAGGAGCTACTCACCGGAAAGGAAAAGGGGGAAGCTTGCCTTCCCTAGCCGCCTGCAGTGAAAACCACAGCCCGGCACTGGGCGGTAATTGGTAACCCGAGTCAAGGTTTCACTTTCTGTTATGCCATCAGCATGAGGCTGGCTGATAATGAAGAAACACATCTTTGATGAGGTAAATATTGATTCGTCCGGCTGTTTGTACTTTACGGTCGGCCAGCCTTTCCCGTCCAAGGTCCAATTACAGTAGCCGACGGAGGGAGCGCCAAAGAAGGCAATGAATCAAAAGTTTGACGCCGGCTAATATAGACTTACCTTGGCGAATGGGGCAGTTATCGATCACCCCAGGTCGGACCAGACTCGATGATGTAGGTATACGGCTACAGGAAACTCGAGGCATGGGCATGAACTCTCCAGATGGAGCTACCCCTATCTGTTAGTTCATATATTTATAAGTAAGGGCTGAAACATTATTATACCTGTAAGTGCATTTCAGTATAAGTAAGTGTTGGAACCTCAATCTGCGCCTAGCACTTTGGAATCTAAAAATCTTGGATTTTTTTTTAACTGTATGCATTTTTGTGAAATAAAATTAACATTGAACCCACAGCGTTATTTAGAACAAATCTTCTGTCCTAACTCATTAATATTCACCTTAAATAAATGAGAATTGCTAAATCTGTTGATACAAATGGAAGACCACCCTGTAGTGCACTAGCCATATATTTGGCACTGCCCATTATAAATTATAGAAATGGTTTTGAGAATGTAGGGAATATATATGATATAAACACACATATACATATACACACACATATATTTATAAATATGTCCAATCACAGAAGACGGGGCTGCATATAGACCTAGAGGTATCTATTAGCAGTGTGTCATTATATTTGTACATCTTCTCTATGTTGGTGCCCATATTAGACTGAGATTTACAAGTTGTATAACTTATACATTAGTATTTCTTTCAAACAGATTGATGAGGACAAGGAAGGATATAGGGAATCCCCTCTGACATCAACTGTTTGTTAACAGAATGTTTTGAAATTTACTGAAGAAAAAGTAATATTTCAACATGGTAGATGTGCCTAAAATGATGGCACTGAAAGTAATCTGCACAATTGAGATATATGCATAGTGATACAGTGTACATATATGTTTAATATAAATCCTTTAGTTTATATCATTATATACTTGAACTAATTATAAGGGTTGGTTCTAGACTATGTCCAGGCCACTTGGGTTTCCCCCCCCCCCCCCCAACTTGTAAGCACCACTATGTGCATAGGGATCAGTGCCACCAACCAATGATATTCAGGTACACATCCTGACCAATCAGGCCACAACTCTCAGGCTGACCATGTCTATATAAGGCAGACCAGAGCCACTGGTCATTCTTGGCCTTTCCTTCTGCAGGTAAACACCTGGCTGGGGTGATAATCTTTTCTTTGTTTAATTGTTATTAATAAATGGCTGGACTTGTTTCACGGTTCGCGACTTGTTTCACGGTTCAGTCTAAACAACATCACTTGTTTGTTGCTGATATATCAAAGTATATCTGCATGATGAAGTACCGTGCTGACTTCAAAAAGTGTGTGCAAAGTAGGTACTTTGTGGTCCCTTTGTCTCCATGAAACTTCTTGGTTCAAACATAGTGAACTGATGAAATGAGATCCCTTGAAACTTTATAGTACATCCAGCAGGTATTTCGAATGTGGGTCGATTAGTGAGGGCTATCAGGTCTTGTCTAAAACCTGTCCTGAAGTACTAATTATCATTATACTGCTATATATTTCCCCAAGCATAAGTCAACAACAGGTAGATGTTAACAGTAAGGACCAAAGAGAACACTGATTTATTTTGGGATAACAAGCCACCTTTTATAGGCCACAGGCAAAGAGCTTGTTGGTGACTGGCTAAGAACACATCACACAACATTAACCAATAAATCTCGTGTATCAAGTTATATTTCAAGAATTCACATAATTCGAGTTACTTTTTTAGTGCTTACGTAACTTGAGTTACTTTTTGAGTACCTACATAATTTGAGCTACTTTTTTCAAATACTCACACAATTCGAGTTACCTTTCAAGAAGTCACATAATTTGAGTTACTTTTTGAGTATTCATCATAATGATTTATCCAACTATTGCAATACTTATAGTAAGTACCGTAAAACCCCTAATTTAAGCCGCGGCTTAAATAAGGGTTAGTCTCAGAAAGTAGAACCAGTAATACCTCAACTTTAAGGGTGCGGCTTAAATTAGCGTTTTACACAACCTTGGCTTCAATTAGGGTTTTACACAACCTTGAATACAATGGCACCTCTGAAAAAATATGATGAAAACATGTCCTAAGGAAAACTCTAAAGTCAGGGTGCGGCTTAAACTGGGGTTCGGCTTAAATTAGGGGTTTTACGGTAGGCCTATGGAACATTTGGAAGAATACAGGGAAATTTCATGTTTGATTAATAATGCATCAATCCTGATTTAGTTTGAAATTATAGAAACAATTTGATCCAACACACTTAGACCTATTCATAAGGCCGGATTCCACATACTGATTGTGTATTACCGATTTTCTGCCGATAAACTTTCGCCAGTGTCGATATATAATCGGCAGCATGGCTGATAATATTTACCAACGTGTTGGTAAAGACCGTATTCCACATACCAAAAGTCCTTCGCCGGTTTGACGCCGATAATATTTCAGTAATGCCGATATATAATTGGCAGAACTACCGCTAATATTTACCAACATGATTTTGTACTTGTTGCCGATATTGTACTTCCAGCCGCCGATTTTGTACTTTTGGCCGCCGAAATTAGACCTCACCGATAAAGAACGTTACCGTTACGTCATTATCGGAAGAGCTCACTTTCGGTATGTGGAATATAGGCCGTATTCCACATACTGAAAGTGCGGTACTGATTTGTAACCGATACAATTTCGGCACTGACGGTACATATTCAGCGGCATTGCCAATAAAATTTAAGAACATGTTGGTAAATTTTTCCTGTCGATTTTGAGCTGCTTACCAATTTCCCAATTTCGGCTGCCGATTTTCCAATTTCGGCAGCCGATTTTCCAATTTCTGCGGCCGAAAGTGTGCCGAAAGTATTGGCTCCTGGTTTGGAATGTAACCATGGTTAGGGTCATTATTGGCGCCGCTCAATTTCGGTACGTGGAATACGGGCTTATGGCTTTAATTTTTCCTGCAGATTTTGGACTGGCCACCGATAGTGCACTTTCAGCAGTCGAAAGTGGCCCAAAAATACGGGCCGCTGGTAAAGAACATTACCATGGAGATGCTAACTATTGGCAGCCCGCATTTTCGGTATGTGGAATACGGCCTTTAGTAAATGAAATACTTGTCTACCAAAAATATTGAAGTTAAGTTTGATACAGTTTAACCACTTTCAATTGATAAATACATATAATTCACATTTTGTCTTTGTTTTGTATGAGCATGAAAGAAAATGCATCCTATTGTCGTGGAAAGAAAATGCATGTGCGCTCTCATTCAAGACGGTTTCATAGTCGTCTTTCTGGATTAGGTATTGAATTATATTGATGAGATCTTACATGTGTGACTTCCAAGGACACCTTAACCTTGATATCACATGTCTGAATGATTTATGATTTTCATCTTTATTCAACTTGTACTTAGATAATTAGAAATAAGACATTCGAAAGTACAAATTTTCCTACCCATGTTTAAATGAAACATAAAAATGCTTAGAAGCTATTGGAATGTCAGATCTAGTATTATATGGACTTCTTCTATGAAGATAAGTTTGTAGCAAAAGCCGGGAACAGTTGTCAACAACAGTCTGCAGGGCTAATTACTGATCCCTTTCAGTAAATCCATGATCACCCCACTATACATAACTTCTGTATGTCGGAATTACTAGCCATAATACTTTAACAATTCCCGTTCTCATGAAATTGTTTGCCTATTTGATTTTTAATTGAGTCCTATTCTTAATCTACTATTAGTGAAATATTCTTCTTACTACCATTTTCTACACATTCCACACACATACTCCGCCAAATAGATTTGTCAGTATGTATGTCTCAGAAAAGTATAGAATGTAGCCCTCCTGGTTTTCCATTACATCACTGGGATCTAACCGCTATAAGAAAAATCCAGTCACCAAATAGAGTTTACTGGGTTATGAGATTCACATCAGGTTTGTGCCTTAATAGACTAATGATATATCCATTATTCACCATATTATGGAGTGAAAGCACTCACAGAAGAGGTCTGATGGGTTTTATTTAAGGATTAAGGCAGTTTTAGACAATTTCTTTATCTAAGGGTCAATGGAGTAGATACTTTCATACATATCTGACTGATTCACCCCTCCCAGTACTCAGAATCTGTGCATATATAAATCCACAATTTCATTTTCTAGGCTAGATCAATATATTTGAATAGGTAATGATCATTCACTTCCTGAAATAAAAAGTAAATACAATTCATATCTGTCTATAAAACTTAGTTTTCAGTTAGAAAAACCTGAAAATAGGCAATGGTTTATTATACGCTTTTACAGAATTTGACTGCAAGATATGACGCCCACACTTCCTATATGACAATGTAGGCACAGTGCTGAGCTAGATCATCTAGACTGAGCCATTTTGGAAGCCTGAACACCTTCTAGAACATAATATCTTTTTATGAGGTCTCATTGAACTATTGTTAATGTTTGATTTAAGACTGCGTAAGATTCGTGTATATCCAAGTCTTCGTAAGTTGCTTTCCAGAATGTCTGAGTAATTCAGACCGCGTTTAAAGTTTGTCCATTCACTTCCCAATAGTTCAAAAGAAATGAACGATGAGGGAGCTTCTTAATATGAAAGGGTTTTTATTCAGTAAACATCTCATCCCGAGTCAAAGCCACCATGTATAAGTCTTCATCAGTCCACCTCCCGTCTCCTATCAGCAATCAACCACATTTAGAACACGAGTTGCTCCAACGCCTTCTAGACCATTCTAGTATTCAGCTCTAACACAATCCTATGTCCGAGGTAGTGGATATTGGTAAACTCCAGTCTGTTACACGGAGTCGATGTACTTACTCCATGTATAACTCCTTGGCTAAACATGTTTAGCTAATGTTCTCGCTAAACTAAGTGACTACTAACTTCTAACCAACTAACTCACTAACTGCTCGCTCCCTACCTTGCAGCGCCTTTTATACTGGTTAACAGGTGGCGCTAGGAGCGTAAAATATTTCCTCTAGAAGTAGACTAGAAGTAGACTTGCTAAGCCTGATCCTTGTTGGATTATATATCATGACAATGTATTAAAAGTACTAAGCCATTAGTACATTCGACGGCGGTCAGGTGTTTGAGTTTAAGGAGGTGGACGACATAGCTCAAACCAAATGAAGATTTTTAACCAAATGCAGCAGTTTCCCAATTTTAATGATTGGATATATTTGTTAAACCATGGTGGGGTGGCCTTGACTCTCGTGGTACATTCAGCACAAGGTGGTGATAATCAAGTTCTTTTGTTCATTTGAAGATTGTAAACAAAGATACATTCAGTTTTACTTAATACATAAGTACATTTCCAGTAGTCTATGTTAAGACTTGAGATCAGTGAAAATGTTCATGAACATGAAGGGTTTTAGGAAGAGTTCCTATCATTGTCTGCTCATATTAAGGCTTAAGAGTTGTGTCACCCGTGCATAAGGTGACCAGATAAAGTAATGATGATCAGCCCAGATTAAGGCCCAAGGATAGTGACACCGTGCATAAGGTGACAAGGTAAGTGTTAATGAACCATGATCATTTTATGGTAGGTAAATGATGACATAATCATGTTGACAAACAGGCGTACTCAGTTTTAGAGGATGAAGATTTATGACACTCGTGCTTAAAAGTGATAGAGTTGGGTTTTTCCTTAGTACATACATGTACAGATTCTGACATTTGTAATTTGTAACACAAGTCGACAGAACTCAACATATATACAGTGTAGGGTTGTCTTAAACTTCTAAGAGTAACAAGTGTACATCAAATCCAATTTCAGAACAAGTTTAACACAACAGAAGTCAATACAGAGAATTCGGACATTTTGAACGAACGACTTTCATGATACAATGCGTGTCAAATTTCAACCAAACTTCAATCATAACAACATTATTTACAATAAATACAAGATCTATGTATTAGGTTTAGCAATATCGAGCAGTTGGAACCAGAAAATACCACCATTCCTGTCACGCGTCCGCCAGCTATACTTAGTACACGTGTACTTAGCGGGACGCTTGACTGGAGTTCCCCCCCAAGGTTTGACCTCGATTTGGATCCTTCAGGCGCGAAGCGCCCGGATGGCAAATTTCTGTTTCGAACAAATCTGCAAGTTTGATGGTTCGACCTGATATTTTGGGCCTATATGAATTAATTCTGGCGCTTGATTATGTTGGTTGGGGACCTAAACTTTAGTTTAGCACAGATTTTATAAGAAATTATACGATGCTTTGATCATGCTAGCCGATTTCAGAATTTGGATCCTTTGGATCAAAAAGGGGTTTTCCAAATTAGCCTCGCTTTGACGTCATTTTAATCAGTGTCGCTCATTTTTTTGGTCGGAGAGGACGTATTTGTTTTCACTCTCTTTTAACAATGGCCCGTGTCGCAGTTTTCTGTAGTCAAAGGGAGAGCGGGATCGAGGGGTACAACGACATGATCGTCGGGGATACAGCCCACAGTTTGACCGTGGTGGAGTGTGTAGACGCCGGGACTGCCGATTTAGCTGGGGCGGCTTTCGCGCACCACTGCGTGTGGCCCGACGACCTGTTAGTGATCGTGGTCAACCTTCTGGACATTTTACGATGGGACGCGGAGCTGGAGTTATACATTCCCCTCTTCTCTTCCACTACGGCCGCGGTGACCTTTTACGGGGAAACACTCAACAGGGCTTTTCTTAACCTTCGCAGTCACCCAGTCCCCGCCACCGTGATGTTTACCACCGTGACGGGCATCAACACGGAGTCTTGGGAGTTGACGTGCGAGGACGCGTCCTTTCAACGATGGATGAACCACCTGGTGCCCCGGGTCAATCGGGAGATTCGCCACGCGAACTGCTGGTTTGGCGTTCCAACAGCCGACTTGGGTCACCGCCTCCACATCACGCGTCAAACTGCAGACGGGGCCTTCACCGTCCACGACTACCGAGAGTTCGTGGACGGTTTCATGCCGACCCACCGACAGCTTCGACGGTGGGCTCGCGCCCTGGGCCGGCTCCTTCGCCAGCTCCCAATAGCTCCCCGCTAGTCCAACTCCTTCCCCCCTGTACATACCGATTGCCTGCGGTGATCAGTGGGCTTTAATTCCCGGCTAGTGATTGAGTCATAAACATTAGTTGACAATCAACAAGAGTTCATCGGATCCAATTCCCGGCCAGTGATCGGACCACCAATGACTAGATGTTTTTCTTTGTGGCTGTTTGCCGGACTGTTCCTATGGGATGCAACGGACACTTTCACCGCCCTGCTGGCTTGTCGTCGGACACCGCCCTCCTCGTAGAGACGGCCCCTCGCCCAGCCCGCTCCGAGACTTGGTGAGTACAGCCTTCTTTCTATTGTTCTTTGCATGTTAGGCAGGCTACTAACCCGTAGGATTTAAGGAGATTGTTGGCCAAATTCTTCTTGGTGGTTCTCGGCTCGCCTTCACGTGGTTGTATTCCGGAAGCTGATGTCACTCCCGGAACCAGAAACTGTGTTTCGCTGGTAATTTTAGTAACGGGTAGCGTGGGTGGCCACCTAGTGTTTACTTTTGGTTCCAAGATGGTGGACGCGGGCCGAGAGTCAGGATCTTGCGTACTAAACTTATTATCTTTTCCAGGTCCTGCGGTATGTTAGGGTGATGTAAATGAAGCAATGCGACACGGTTGGCACTGAAAAGCGTCAGGCTATATAATTTTAGTGGGCGGATTGTTTAGGCTAATATGATCAAGCATTTTACCTCGCGCGTGGTTGGGCGATATTAGGGGGTTTCCTGACTAGCGGTTTGTTGACATTACCGATCTAAGTAGGTTTTCTGGAGTGTGGGTAATTCGTATCGTATTGTTATTTTTTTGATACTATTAACTGTTGGGGACTGACACTGCACATGATAATCAGGCATGGGTGGCCAGAGATTCCGGTCTGAGTTGTACAACACAAGATTTGCTGTAACAGGATTCTTTGTTTAGTCGTTATACGTACAGGGCATTAGTGTAAATGTCTACATTGGAAACAGTTCACATGGGGTGCCCTAGGTAGCAAACGCTTCCTAGGGTGTTTTACCCTGGTAAGTTTTAGATGACAGTAGGTGACCAAGTATTTTGGTCCAGACCTCCCAGCATTAGATTGGCTGTGACAGAATTCTTTGATGAGTTGTCCCCCTTACAGAGTACTGGAAAGATTGACGTGTCGGCCACGTAAGGCGACACCACAGGTGGAGCCGTCCAACGAGCTGTTGGCGACTCCAAGGTAAGTTTGAGATGTAGTGGCGAAGGCCACAGATACCCATCCCATGTTTTAGTCTAACAGCAAGACTTCGTCAGTGTCATTGTGTTAGAATAAGTGTTAGAGTGAGTATTATTGTCCAGAGTCGTCTCGAAGAGGAAAAAATACTACTGTGAGGAGACCGAGATGAAGTCTCTAAGATACTGAATGAACTCCCAGATGAAGATTCTGTATGAATATAATGAAAGAAGGAATGGTATCCTTATTAAGAGCTAGAAAGGCACCAACACCACAAAGATTATCAAGCGTCCCAAGCAGAGATACATGTGTGTACACCGTGGGAGTTCGTACATTCATAGATCAGGCCTTAGTAGGCGCCGTTCCATTGAACGCAGAAGCCACGCTTATCAGTGCCCGAGATTGCCAAACATCTCAGACAGTGATATCCTTGTGATGAATGAGTGGGAGCCTATGCTCACAGGTCGGGACTGAGCCGTTACAAGAACATCCACCTACAAAGGTTTCATGAGTGCCCGAGAGGTGATGCAAAACTGTCCCGCTCAGATTCCCTAACCGACCTCATGGGGAGATAAGAATAATGATAGGAATTGGATCCCTGGTGGTTTCCCTTAGGTGGTCATCATTTTTTTTTTTATACAAGAGTCAATACTCTTGATACCACTCTTTCTGTACAGCGGTTAGAATAATTACCCAATACACTCCAAAGATTTATACGCAAACAAGTTAACACCCCCTTCAAGGGCGACACCTGTTCTAACATATTTGACTCCATTTTGTGAAGTCTCCGCTTTAAACCCCAGTTTGTTCTTATTGAATGATTATGTCACGACAAAATTCCTTCTCTTTCTGCTAGTTACAGGTGGTAGCTCGGCGTTCACCCCCTACATTCAGCCTGGGGTCTGAAGACCGAGTTCCACTTTATATTGGGTAGCGGCGCCCTTCTGATAATGCAAACGGGTGCGCCACCAACTCCAAACGGTTCACTGAATAGATATTATACCTATGTTAACAGTAACATCTCACTGTCTACCCTATACTCTACATCATATGGGAAAAACCAACATGACTAGCGGTGGGGGTAGCGTTTTCATTCCGTGAGGTATAAATGTCATTAAAGGACATTAAGTATTAACTGTACAAGGGAGGTTGAGATTATTCGTTCCTCGTTTAGTTATCACTAGAGGATCGGGTCTCAGACTCAGGTTCATTTCTGATCTGATTCCCGGTCCTCATTAGTTACACGTGGTTTGTCGGTACTCTCCCATTCATAGGACCAGAATGGGTAGCACCGAGTTTCCATTGCTATAATTGGGAGCAGACTGCATATATATTTTTTTTTTAATATGCAGCCTACACCCCCTTTAAATTATAGAGATGTGTAAATGCATCTCCTTAGATCACTTACTTCCAGACAGCACCTAGTAAGTCGGGCCTTTACCGAAGTACAGTACAAGGTTAAACCCGTTTTCTTGTTCAGGTCTATGCCCGTTTCTCTTGTGGAGAGTCAAGACTACTCCTGAAAAGACTCCGCCCCCAGCTTATCCTAACTATGCGCATGCCGGGCAGGGATAGGTAGTGCTAAAGACAGAGTTAGAATTTTTTATCTCCTTTCTAATAGATCGGGTAACCTTATTAGCTCTGGGTGTCAACCAAGTTTATTGTAGCTTGTTCATCAGGGAATCAGTAGTCCATGTCCCCCCTCTTCAGCTCAACTGTTGAGCGGAGACCTGGATACTTTTAGCGCCACGACGGCGGTCAAGACTAATTTTCATTCATTTATTTTATTTTATTTTCCTCGACGGCGGTCAGCTCTGAAGCCGCTCATTTTCTTTATTAATTTTAATTATTTCTAATTTTTACCCGGGTCGAAACTTGACTTCTTGCCGTTTTGTCTCTGTTTCGATTAAAACTGGCCTAAAAGTGGTCTAAATAACTTAGTCTTGAATTATGGGCAGTTGTTCATTATTTTCTTTCTTCTTGATACTAGTTGTCGTTGGATCCTGACTTTTTTTTTTTTTTTTTTTTGTTAAAGTCAGGATCCTTTGACCTAAGACATACGGTGATTCAGTGGTCATTTACACATAACCAAGACGACGGGGCTATTAATAAGGACAGCACCTCGCTCCACCGCCTTGTGAGTTTTCGCTACAGCTTCTCCCCCCCCAGGGATGGCTTGTCCCGTCTGAGGGAGTCGCAATATAGTGAGAGAGAGCCGAGCACCCTGTGAATGTCACCAATTCGCCATTGTCCCGTAACTACATTTCCTTGTGACCTCCGTTATAGCTCCCAAATATAGCACGCCTTGTCAGGATTTGCACATATCCTTGCCGCTGCAGCGTGTCTATGCCAGGAGCAAACGAGCCACGTATAAGGTACTCTCGTGTGCTGTCACAGAGCGTCCCCCCTGAGAATGTTACTAATTATACTGCGTTCTTATTATATTTTGCCCAAAATTCCCTGAGGAAGAGCTCTTAGTTACACAAATATTGGTTTGCTTTATATATTAGTTTTTAGGTAAATTTCTTTCTACTCGTCGATTTTTTTTGTGATGAAGGGACCGCTTGTCAGGAGCCAATCCACCCGGGGCATAGTGACTGCCATGGTCGGGCGTCCACCCCAGTGCCCTTTGCAGCGTCAGTGACGCGTAACCCCAACGTCCTGCCTCCTGTCAGGCACCACTGACACCAGGCCTGTGGGCAGGCTCCTGCCGCTTGTGCAACCCCCTCATCTTTGAGAAGAGTATATATGTAAGCATGCTAAAGAATAGACAGTGGCGTTCCCCAAGTGGCTCCTGTACTGCAGCCCGATCCTAGCGGTAACAACAGCACAGGGGTCAGGTGTAGATGGTACTTGCTTGGGGAAGTTCACTTCGCTCGTTGGGAGCATTGGTCCCGTTGAGCGCTTTTAGGTTTTATACAGAATTTTGAGTTTTTCTTTTAAAATGCTAAAATTTTGCGACACTAGGATCGGTTCCAAATGGTTCCCTACTTTAAAAGAGTTGCCAAATCAATAACAATTAGAGTGTTGAGCTAGGCTACCGGGCATGGGACACTCGACTTGAGAGAAATTTAGATAACCCATGGGTCCATAGAGAGACGGTTGGACCAGCCTACCCGAACTAAGTTTTTCCTGACTGGTGAATCCTTATTGCTCAGGCTAGTCAACAGAACCCTACCTACCCAAACAGGTATCGCCCAGCGAACTTCCTGTAACATTTTAGTTTTAGTATTCGTACCTCTGTGTTATTAATTCACCAATTTTACCTGTACAGTACTAGGTCAGGTTTTAACACTCGTTACATTGTCATATGATAACTTCATAAACCGTTCCTGGATTTATTTCGGATGTCCCTGGCCTTATTGTCTTTCGTGCAGATCCTGTTCCGGTCGCTGTTGAGGTGGGCGTGGTCGATCTAGGAGGAGCGTTAGGCATTGTTCCTTGTCCCAACACCGGTTGAGGCCAGTCCGCTCCGACATCGGACCACCCTGCGTCGATGAGGCGAGGTACTCCCATGGGTACAGGAGTGGCTAGCCCCGAGGAATATCTCAGTAGTCTGGCCCTGGTATTGTATTTTAAGTTACTCATCATCAGACGGGCTAGTTTTTTAGATACCCTCAGGGTGTCGGGTAGTGGCACCTTAGATGGGTGCTGTCCAGGTCTAGTCGCTGCTCCCATCAGCTGCGCCCCCCAGGTTACCGTCAGAGTATACTTCAGACACAGCTGGGTCACCAGTAGATCCCTAATGAGCACATAGCCTTCCGTATAAGTGTGGTCTGAAGGCATAGCCAGTTCGCCTAGGAAGATTGTTTCTATCATATGTGGATTGGCAAACTGTACGTACAATCCATCCACAGTCTTTCTTCTAATATTTCTCCACTTTCGCCACACGAGGACCACTATGGCGATGACTAGTACTGCCAGTAATATAGCAAGTACTGCCACCGCAGTGGGGTTGGCGGTCGTGTCCGGGCATCCAGTTAGTTCCTTTTCACTGCGCAGCAGCTCCTCCGGGTCCGCCGCTTCCAAGGCCATGGCCCGAGGTAAAGTCATGGTTAGTCCGGCCAGGGCAGCCTTGCCTTGGTGGTTCCGCCAGCACTTCCAGAGAACACATCCAATAATTGTCACAGCTACCACTATGCAAAAGATGGTGAGGAGACCAAAACCGCCTCCGAAGTTGCCTATAGAGAACCACGGGGCGTGTTTCTCTACCTCATAACGGTCAGTCGCTTTCTTGATACCCTTGGCCAAGTCTTTACGGTGTTTTTGTATTCGTTTGGCCAGGGAGGTTACAGGTATTTTGGCCTTCAGGCTTTCCTCGATTTCCAGCAGGTCTTTCCTAATCGTTTCAGGGATAGGGTCTGACTCTAACATAGTGGGTTCGTTTTTGGACGTCGTGAAATTCATGTCCCACCCCTTCACACGACTTGCTGCTTCCAACAGGTCATTATGTGGGTACACAACCGTGGTGATCCTGGTGTGCCTGTCACAATTTCGCAAGCTATACGGTATCCATGCTCCTTGTGTTTGGAATGCACAGTCGCATTCCACCTGAACCCTTGCATAATTTTCTATGTTCACTCCGACCGCAGGCTGGTTTCTGCAAATCATTTGGCCTCGGGTGTCGGCGCTGACCACTAGCATATCTCCGTCGTCTAGATACACTGCCATCTCTCCGAAGTCTGCTTCCAGTAGATAGTCCAGCTCACATTTTTCTTGGATCGCTAGGTCGTCGCGCCTCAGTAGCGCAGCAGTGCAGGTGTTGTCTGTAATCTTTTTCATATAAGGTAGGTCCTTACAGAGCGTGATGGTCTGTCCATAACAACCTGACCAACTGCCACTAGCCAATGGTACGTAATACTGGCGGGACATGGACATGGCGACACTTTTGGGTAGATTAACAATTTGGAGAGCGTCCTTCTTAAGTCGCCCCCTAACCGTCACTGGCACAGGAAAAGTTAGTACTTCGTAGACCCGGAACAAATGTTCATCAGCCACCACAGGCACCTTTACATACACTATAAATTCCAGAGTGGTTTCATTGAATTTGAACGAAGGTTGACTGTTCTCGTAATAGAAGGAAGGATCTGTGAACGCGACATGGAACCTGGGGTGGATCCCCTTCAGATATCTGTTCACTTCCTGGACCGCTCCGACCATATATTGGCGGGGTACCAAGTCCATAGTCAGCTGGCCCCGCGTCAGGCGCTGTACACCTTTCCTGAACACGCGAGTTTGCTCTACCATTAGTTGAAGATACACCATCTCTCCTAACTTGTCTTCTAGAGCGACCGGTATCATATTCAGGTACAGTTCCATCCAATCCACCTTATGTTGCACGAGTTTCAACCTTCGGCGAGTCGTGTTGTGTGCCTTATTTAGTGATCTTAGATTGTCCAGTAGGCCTATCACGACATGGTTAACCTTTTCGACAGCCTCGTCATGTTTTTCATTCATCAGAGCCAAGTCTTCGATCATTTGGTTCGAAGACTCCTGCAATACTCTAATCAATTCTCTGTTATATTTGACATCAGCCGCCAGCCCTTGATTCCAAGAGGTTGGAAGAGGAAAGGTCGGCCACCCTGGATCGTCTAGCATTGTGGGCAACTTCTTCATTCTCTTAACCCTTCCACCTGGATTTAATTCCGACTCTTGATTTTGAAGGTCTTGTTGAGTGTTCTTTATTAGGGAACTTAAGGTTTCATTAAGAACTTCTCGGTACCGACCCTTAAGCGCCTGTGACGTCTGATCCATCCAACTGACCAGCGACCTGATATGGTAGCAGGCCCGATCGAGGGCGTCTCCTCCTTGTAGATATCGGTGACATACCTGGCCAAAGGTAGCTTTGTTGAAGGAGCGCCTCCTTGGAATAGTGATTAGGAAGCCCTGTCGGACGTGTGTTATATCCGCGGTGGACATTAACTTCCCTGGTTTTAACACTACTCCATATTGTTCTAAAGCTATCACTTCAGCGTTAGGGGCTAGCCCTTCAGGTGGGCTGGAGTCGTTATGCACTCCCCTAATGCCCCCTATTATAGCTAATACGAACAGCACTAGCCACTTCATTGTCTTTGTTTTGGCCTTAGCGATAGTTTGAGAAAGTTAATTTTGCAGTTTATCTAAAACATGTTCACAGCAAAGTTACCTTATTTTTCTGCGCACTACTATCATCCATGCGCCGAAAAATGCTCTCCTTCCGGGTCCACTGGTCTGTTTAGTTTGGGACATGCTCGTAGAGGTTTTGCCCGTTGTCATTTACCACTCGCCTGATGATCCCGCTCTCGTCCTTGGTGACCGTGATTCTTAAGCCTCTCATACGTTCGCAGGACGAGGGGCGCATTGCTCTGAGGGGTCTTGGCCTAGTAGGTTCCAGTCCGAAACGGCCCCCGTTGGATCGTACGACGGTTGGCTCGAGGGGTATGGGTTCGGTACTTGCGGTGGGTTTGTCGTTGGGAGTGGGCTCGGCCACAGTGGGCCCCCCGGCTGGCTGGTTGGCGTCCACTGCTGCTGGTTCCATAGCAGTGGTGAGGGATTGGCGTAGCAGCTCGTTGTCAAGCTGCTCAAGTCTAAACAAGCGGGGTCCGCAGGCTGTAAGTGGTGGAGGAGGGGAGCTCCCGCCGGCCCGTTCCCCACCGGTGGGGTTGGCGCGTGTTGAACGGGTGCTACCTCCACTTTTAGTCCTGGAGCGGCGACGGTTAGATGTTCCCCTCCCGATCGCCTTTCCAGAGTGGGCAGAGGTCGGCCGCCTCGTGTTGTTGGTAGGCTGGTACTTTCCTTGACGCATTTAGGGTTTTGTGTGGTCCTTTGAATGAAAGGAGCTACCTGAGTTTTAATCTCAGCTAACTGTTTGTTTGATTTTGGCACATCCAGTCCTACTGTCCTTCTAATTTCGTCAACAGTCTCAAATAGTTGGAACAGTGGTTGCGTAAGGTCCCAGAACCAGCCGGCCTGAATCTGCACCGGTTGATTGGCCGCTTCCTCCTTCTGAACCAGCTTGGCCAACGCCGTTAGTCTTGGCTCGGGCTCCGAGTCACTCACCTCAGACAAATTGTAGAAGTCTTTATCTGCTGTCTTCTTTTTGGCTGGAGCCGATTTGGCGGACCTCTTGGCTCCGCCTGTGTTCGTTCTGATGGGCCGCCGGGCTGGTGTCCTTGGCTTCTTCCGGGCAATCCCGGCGTCGGTCGAGTCCGGACGGACACCGCCCCGGCCCGGCCAACTCCACCGCCTAAGGGTCTGAGCCGGTTGTTTCCTAACACTCTCCTTCTCGACTGCCTTTTCTTTCATTTGGTAAAATCCTAAAAGAATGGCCCAACGAACCTTCCCTTGGTAGGCAGCGCCCTCTGGTGGGGCCGGCTAATCCGTTTCCTTCTCAGGGGGACGATGATCCTTCCCTCCGTGTCCGCAGGGAAAGTAGTGGTTCCCTTTGGATTGCTAGGTGGCCGGAGGGCTAGACAGTTCCCCATGAGTCGGTGGATCAGTGTCCCAGCTAAGTTCTCTTTCTGCTCCTTCCAGGAGAAGTCGGAGGTTGAACAATTTCTATCTCCAACTTCTGTTCAGAGATAGAATCAATATCTATCTCCGTTTCGTCCCGGGCTGGGTTGCGCGCACAATCACCTGCAGCAGAGGTGACCGTCTAGGAGCAGAGTTGCGGACCGACTGGTGGATCGGCGCGGATCCCACGAAATTATAACCGATCCGCTTGTCCATGCCGTCTCCATATTTGGAGCTGTATCTTGTTTCAGGTGGGGGGGAACGCTTGCATCCGGTCCCAAGAGATGACGCCCAACCACTGGCATCTCTCTTGGCGTGCGCACCCTCCCTTTCTGCCACGCCCCTGGGCGCGGCAAGGTGGCCGTGAGGCAGACCACCTGTTCCATTAGCGCTGATGCTAACGGTGCCGCTCCGCCGAACCTTTATTTTCACAGGGCGGCTAAATTTCCTGCATTAATCATCCATGTCGTCGCTCTCTCCGCCGTTGGACAGAGCGACGTAGTTAGGGCGGCGGTTCCGACGTAGGTTATAGCCACCTTTCGTCGGGACATGGTCCTTTACTGTTTTTCCTGGGCTCTGTTCCGACGTATCCAAGATCGGCACATCACCACAGGGTAGTTTTATGGGCTTGTTGTTGCCTGGAGGGGATCTCCCCTCCAACGGCTGGCTTTTGCCCCTTCGTTTAGCTCGTTTGCGTTTCCTCTGTCCATTAGCGCCAGCTGTTCCCCGTTCACAGGCGGCTTTATTAGGAACAAAGGATAAGTTTGTGGACAGCGCGGTGTCCGCACTGGTGCCCTGACCATCAGTGATTTGCCCATCCGTTTCTGCTAAATCAGTGGGACTTGGACCAGGTTTTTGTGTAGGTACCTTCCTGGTCATAGGAACTGCATCATGCTCACGGGGACCGGTCGTTCCCGTTGAGTTTTCAGTCTCAGCACCCCTTATTTCGCCATCTTCCTCAGCGATTTCACCCGTCGGAGTGTGATGCAATTCAGGGTTTCGGTCAGGATCTGCCCCTTTTGAGTTAGTGATTTTCGCTTCTCTCACCAGTTTGGGAATGTTATGAGGGACGGCGGGAGACCAAGGCCCATGTGCAGGTTTGAGTTTTGAAATGTTCACTAGATGTGGGACCTGTTTTCCAGTTTTTAAAGACACTAGTCTAACAAGGTGGTCTCCTTTTGTTTCAATTACCCTGAATGGCCCAGTATACCTGTTTGAGAACTTAGACGCTTTATTTTCACTAGCTAGAGGGTCGTACATGTATACCATATCACCTTCGTACATCTGAGTGGGCCGCGCCCGCTCATCAATTCGCAGCCTCAGATCTTTTTCGTAGTTTTGAACTACCCTTTCAGCCATATTCCTAAACATAGCAATATTATCCTTGGTTTGCATGAAAAACTCGCAGTCGTTCAGCGTTTCAGGAATTGTTCCTTGCTCAGGCATTCCCATACTGATTGGATCTCTGCCAAACAGCAGGGTGTGCGGGCTGTATCCCGACCGTACACTGATTGTGGATCTAACTGTCCATAATGCAATGGGAAGTAGATCGATCCAGTTACAGTGGTCGTCAGGGATGTAATAAGCAATCAGGTTTTCAATGGTTTTATGTAGTCTTTCTACTCGAGCGTTGCCAGTCGGCATTCGCCCGGTAGTGAACGTTTGTTTGCACGCTAGTCGGGTGGTGATTTCCCTGAATAGCCCTGAGAGGAAGGCCGCCCCCCGGTCTGTGTGCAGACGGTTTACCCGTCCATACCGACACACTATCCCGGTTAGGAAACAGTTGGCCGCGGTTTGCGCAGTAGAGTCTTTCGTGGTGAAAGCCTCCGGCCATCCAGTTAGTAAGTCTATGAAGGTCATGATGTATTTTGACCCATCCCTAGCCTTCTTTAGTGGCCCGATGAAATCACACTGTACTACCTCAAAGGGTCGGGTTGGTCTCTCCCAAGACTTAGCTAAGGCCTTGAAATGTGGGGCCCGTCTCCTTAGAGAACAGGTCTCACAAGCTTTTACATAGTCTACTATGTCGGCGTTCATGTTCCGCCAGTAGAATTTATCAGAGATTTTGGTAGTGAGGTTACTGATCCCTACATGTCCCCCAGCTAAGATGTCATTATGTAACAGTCTCAGGACTTTGGGAATTAACCTACCTGGAACTATCATTCTGGGTTTTAGTCTGACCAGTTGGTCTTGGTGTTTGTTATACCTTTTGATGTTGAACCTACATAGTACTCCCGGTGCCACCATTCCCACAAAATCGGCTTGGTCCATTATTCGCCTAGCTTCAATGGGATCTGTCGGTAGGTCTCCGTCCTGCAGGTAGTCTATCAATTGCGCGCACTCTGCATCTTGGAGTTGGTCGTTTAATACCGTAGCCACAGAAAGCTCTTCCTCCTGAACTTCGGCCTCAAATAACTCACATCCCACAGCGGGCTCATATTCCTCACCTGGGACATGCTCATGATAGACTCTAGACAAATAGTCCGGTAGAAAATGAGTCGCTCCTGGCTCATATATGATTTCAAAATCAAAATCTGATAACGCTAAAGCCCACCGTCTCAGCCGGGCTGACGGGGCTTTGTAGGCACTCTGTAGCAGGGGAATCAACGGTTTGTGATCAGTCACTATTGTGATTTTAGCTCCCTGCAACATGTCCTCATAGTTCTTAATGCCTTTAATTACTGCCAGAGCCTCCTTTTCTGTTACCGAATAATTTAATTCGGCGTCCCGGAGAGTACATCCCCAGAAAGCAACCGGACGGTAGATTTCATCTAGTTTGTGACAAACCGCTGCACCGCACGCGGCGTCTGATGCGTCAGTTAGTAGATAGAAATGCCCTCCTATATCTGGATGAATTAGTAAGGGCGGCGAGGTCAGCAATTTCTTTAACTGTTGAAACGCTTCCTCGCAGGCCTCTGTCCACTCAAAATAGACTTCTTTCTTTAGCAGCCGGTTTAAAGGCTTTGCTAGATCAGCGAAATTAGGGACAAACGATCGGTAGTAATTACACAGTCCCAGAAATGATTTAATGGTTTTCACATTATGTGGACGGTTAAAGGCTGTAATCTTTTCTGTGGTTACCCTTTGTGTAGCCACTCCTTCCGCGTTTACTACGTGGCCGAGGAAATTGATTTCACTGCGGCACCACTCACACTTTGACGGTTTCAGTTTGAGATTAGCTCTCGCCAAAGCTTGGAGAACCACCTCAACGCTCGCCAGGTGTTCTTCAAATGTAGTGTCGTAGACAATTACGTCGTCTAAATATGCTAAGCATGTTCTAGGAATCAATCCCTTTAGCGCTATGGCCATTACCTTGGTAAACTGCCAAGGTGCGCCAACTAAGCCAAATGGTACACGCTTATACTGATACACACCCATCGGGGTTTCAAAAGCGGTATATTTTCTACTGTCTTCTTCGATTACACACTGATGATAGCCGCTCAACAGATCTAAAGCTGTCCACATAGTGGGTTTCTTGTAAGCCATATATAGGAAAAGCGAGCGAGCCGTGGGCATGGGGAATTTATCTTTAAAAGTGACTTGATTAAGCATGCGAAAGTCTGTACAGAGCCTAGGTTTGCCATCTTTCTTCTGCACTACCACCAGCGGGCTTCGCCAAGCCGATTCGTTGGGCTCTATGACACCTATATCTATGAGTTGCCTAACCTGTTCATCGATGATATCCATTTTCTGTGGAGAGTATCGGTATGGTCTGGAACTTATGACTCCCTGCGACTCATCCACAATGATTCTCATCGGCGCTATTTCACAGTGACCTAACTCTTCCATTGAGAACGCTAGTGCATTTCTATTGTTATTAAGCATTTGCCTAAACCTTACCTGTTGTTCTTCGTTTAAGCACGACTCGGTCAGATCTATTTTACTCACATTTTCATCCATTTTACCTCGGGATTTCTCCTCAGAGGTTTGGCTTTCCATTTGCACTGCGTCTTTCATTACTTCTACAGAAATCCTACAGATGGACATTGGGGTCTCTGTTTTAGTTAGATAACACAAGTCTAGGAACTCCTCTATCTGATTTTGGTTTACCTCAGGCACTGCGCATTCTTCCGCAAAAGCTAATACTTCCTGGGGAGTGATTTCTTGCATTTCATCTAGCGGATTCATGACTTTGATCCACCACTGGCTTCCCACCGTATTCACGCACCCCTCTACTAGGACTGGTGCGGTTACCGCCGGTGCGCAGTAAGCTACCGGTGAGTCTAATCCCAGCGGCTCTCGAGTGGTTACCGGTATGATGCATTCATTTCCCGGCGGAATTTTCACTGTTTCTTTGCTAACTATAGGGTTTCCACAAAACACTTCTATCTTTGCGCCTGGTAGAGATAAATCTGATCGAAGCACTGTTAATAAGTTCCTCCCGATTACTATTAGGTGGCATAGATCGTCCACTATGTTGAAATCATAGCAGACCACCGATCCCTGGATTGAAAACTTACATCTAATTTGTTCTAGTATTACTTGAGACGAGTTGTCTGCCAAACTGATGTTTCCCTTCGATACCTTCCATTCATCTAAAATGCATTGTTTAGGGATCTGTCGTTTACAATGGGTGGACATGAAGCAATCGCTCGCTCCTGTGTCTACTAAAGATCTAACCTCCTTCTGATCATCAAATCTTAACGTTAAGAAAAATGCTTCGTCTCCTATCTCTCTCCTAGCCGGTCCGTCCACTGCGCCTAATTCTATCGTGGAATGAACGGACCCTTCCTCTAGTTTCCCTGATTCTTTTGTTCGGTACCACTGGCTTTGCTATCTTTGTAGATCCGCGGGGGTTTTTCCCTCAACCTATTCTTTAACCACAAGCACGCTTCTGTAGAGTGACCATGCTGTTGGTGAATGATACAAAACTTACTTTCATCAAAAGGCAACCTGGGTCTCTCTACTTTCTGTTGAGTTGGCAGATTCTTTCCCTTATCTGCCTCTCTGTTCGGGGCGACGTTGGATTTAGGCTTCTGATCTGAATTTCTTTCCCCTTTCTGGTTTTCGTACCTATCTTTTCTCTCATAACCTTGCTGTTTAAAGTTACCACCACTCTGAGGAGTCCCGCTTTGCCCTGGCTTTGGTTTCTGGAACCATGGAGCGGCCTCTAGTCGGGCCAGCACCACTCCAAATCGTTCGGAGATGGAGTTTAGGGCCGCGGTCTCCTCTGATTCTTGGCTTCCAGCCAGTTCGCTCACTGCATTAGATATTTTAGTTCCCCCTTTGCCTTTGTCCAACGATTCTAGCCTCGTTGCACAATCCACCGCTTCGGTGAACGACTTAGGGTCCAGTATAGCTACTTGCCTGGCTACGCCCTGTTTTAATCCCTCTAAAAACACAGCTAACATCATGCTTTCACTCGCCTCTGCTTTAACTTGCTTTTGTTTCAGAACACCTGCAAATTCGATCACGCTCTGGTCTTTTCCTTGCTTAAGGCCACAGAATTCTGCGTGTTTCTGCCACTTAGCTCTTCGATCACCGAAGATCTTGGTCATTTGGGCTTCTAGTTTCTCAAACGAGTCTTTCTCACTTTCAGCTAACGCTCCTGCCCAGTCGTCGGCCCTTCCTTTTAGGCCTAACAGCGCCATATTCAGGAGATGGGCGTCCGACCAGTCATAGATAGCTTTCAGTCGTTTTAATTCCCTGAAATACTTTTCTATTTGCTCGTCTTCTTTTCCACTAAACCACGGTAACCTAATGTTTGGTCCCCTTTGGTGACCACTGTGAGTCGTTTCACGCACTGGCGCTGGTGTTTGCCCCAGTGCCTGGCTCAACTGTGGTAGAATTTCCCAAATATTTGGTTGATTCGGTGGGTTTGGAGGGTTGTTCTGACCTGGTGGGCCCGGCGGACCTGGTGGTCCGGGCGGTGGAGGATTCGGTGGGTTTGGGGGGTTGTTGAGTTGGTTAAGGAAAGGATTGTTGTTCTGGTTCGGGGGAGGGTTATTGGGTCCTGGTGGATTTGCTTGATTATTCTGGCCTGCTGGGGCTTGCTGACCCTGCTGATTATCCGCTCTTCCTCGGCCTGCGTTAAGATTGGCAGCGAGTGCCATCGCCTGCAATAGGTGAGGGAGCAGGTTTTGATCGACCCCACCCCCTGCTGGCACGGCCCGGCCAGGCTGTTGGCCCGGTTGGCCTCCCCCATCATTTTGTTGCAGTCCCCCAAGGTTTACCCCAGGATTAGGCTGCTGTACTCCCGGATTCGCACCACCATTTCCCCCTGCACCGGGTTGCTGGAGTCCCCCAGGGTTTATCCCCAGATTGGGCTGATTCGGAGGGGGATTATTAATAAGGTTTTGGGGAGGGTTGTTGAGAAGGTTTTGAGGAGGGTTGTTGAGAAGGTTTTGAGGAGGGTTGTTGAGAAGGTTTTGAGGAGGGTTGTTGAGAAGGTTTTGAGGAGGGTTAGGCCCTTGTGGGTTGGCCTGATTATCTTGGCCTCCCTGGACCTGCTGATTAAGAGGAGGAATAAGTCCTGCCTGCACGCCTCGGTCCGGCTGCTGGATTAGGATCTGGCCATTCCCATTGTTTTGTTGAGGTCCCCCAGGGTCCATCCCACGGTTAGGATGCCATGCCCCCAGATCTACACCCCCAGCTCCCCCTTCATCGGGTTGCTGGCGTTGATCTCTATCCTCTCTTTCTTCTACTAGATCCATCAAAGGAACGCCTCCTTCCGCCATATTATTTTCGTGGAGGTTTTGTATATCGTGATCGTCCCACTGTTCTTTCACAGGTATTTCCTCTACACTAATTTCGTCCTCACTCTCTAGTTTAGCTTTCTTACCTGTGTCTAGAACATCCTCGGTAATAATTTCGTATGAAGACGAGGTTGATTTATCTTCTCTAGCTAATTTTCTATCAGGACTACCCCCTCTGACATCTGCGGCTGCTTGTTCTGTCTCGCTATTTTCTTCCTCGTACTCGTCCTCGTATTCTCCATACAATTCATGAGTTAGAGTGTTAAAATCTTGTGCTTTAAGCGTTACATTTTCTTCACTATCCTGATCGCTTAGCCTCTCTAAATCTATGTGCTTTTCGGGGCTTGAGTCTGCCCACTGCTTTAATATTTCGGCTGGATCAAAGGCCTGAGCTTCCGCTCCCCTACCAGCCTGGTCTAAGTTCGTTTCTACACCGTAAGTTAATCGATAGGGTTGTAAATTGCCTACTTTCTCGCTGTTTCCCTCTGCTTCCCTTCCCACTCCCCTATCCCTTCCCACTGTTTTTCCTTTAGCTACAGTGGAATAAGGAATGGACGCCCCCGGGTTGGGGTGAGTTGGTGTTACCAGTGGGTGACTGATAAACTCAAGTCGTTGGGGTAATGGATAGGTGAGAGAGCTCCCATCAGGTAGGATTACCGGATTTTCGGGGCGTTTTCCCCCTGATGGGCTGGAGTTATCCGCGGTGTTTTGTCGTTGTTTTAGATTTCCTGAAGAAAATAGGTTATCTCCATTGGAAACTTCCTGTTCGCCTTCACCTCCCGCTGCGGGCAGTAAACGATAAGGAACACTTTGGTTACACCACGGATTGTTCACATCAGATTCACAGGTGGAGCGAGAGCTAGTACCAGTTTCGTGGTCCGTAGGTGGTACGTACCCTGGGTTCCAATATTGCTGATATTCCGTGAGACGGTTCTTCCCTTCAACTCGTCCCGAGTGTATTAGGGTTTCAAGTCCTTCGTCAAGAACCGGCCTATCTTTGGACCCTAGGTGCCAGGGAAATGGTTTACCTTTGCCACGGGTTTGGTAATTTTGTGCACCTTCGGGGCAGAGCTGCTTGGGTCTGGCTGCGACCTCCTGTCTCTGTGCCTCCCCGTCTAAGGGATTACCTACCAGGTGGCGGTTTTCCACACTCCCTGTATATGATGTTGACACATCGTGTCCTGCGGGCCGCAAAGATTGAGGCTTGGGGTTAGAGGAAGCCTCAAAGTCACCGGTGGCTGACATCAAGGATGAGCAAAACGGCACAAGTCATGTTTCGGGTATCTCCACCAAATGAACTATTGTTAATGTTTGATTTAAGACTGCGTAAGATTCGTGTATATCCAAGTCTTCGTAAGTTGCTTTCCAGAATGTCTGAGTAATTCAGACCGCGTTTAAAGTTTGTCCATTCACTTCCCAATAGTTCAAAAGAAATGAACGATGAGGGAGCTTCTTAATATGAAAGGGTTTTTATTCAGTAAACATCTCATCCCGAGTCAAAGCCACCATGTATAAGTCTTCATCAGTCCACCTCCCGTCTCCTATCAGCAATCAACCACATTTAGAACACGAGTTGCTCCAACGCCTTCTAGACCATTCTAGTATTCAGCTCTAACACAATCCTATGTCCGAGGTAGTGGATATTGGTAAACTCCAGTCTGTTACACGGAGTCGATGTACTTACTCCATGTATAACTCCTTGGCTAAACATGTTTAGCTAATGTTCTCGCTAAACTAAGTGACTACTAACTTCTAACCAACTAACTCACTAACTGCTCGCTCCCTACCTTGCAGCGCCTTTTATACTGGTTAACAGGTGGCGCTAGGAGCGTAAAATATTTCCTCTAGAAGTAGACTAGAAGTAGACTTGCTAAGCCTGATCCTTGTTGGATTATATATCATGACAATGTATTAAAAGTACTAAGCCATTAGTACATCATGAATGAAATAGTAAATGAGTGTCTTAACACGCTTGAATTAATTTTATTTAGATTATTGAGAGATAGTCAGTAAAACAAAAACTTTCCACTGTAGAAATACTTAAAATGTTATTGACTGATATGCAAACAAGCGAAAAATGCCAAAAAAATGAGGAATTTCATCCCAGCCTTTGAAGTTGGCTTATGCTGTACATGTTCTCAGCAGAAAGCCATATGATATATGTATCATTAGATTGCAAATTCAATTTTCTTAACAGAGTCCTGTCAGAATTCCTAAGAAATTATTTTTGTGTATTCTTTTTAGAATTTCCTGATAGTAAGTCAGTAAAAATGACAAATTTCTACAAATTGTCAGGGCCATTCCAAACATTCCAAATTATTGATAATCTTTTCTCAGGATATAAAATCTCTGTATTCTCATACTACAGATTCTTAGCTGCAAAGTGATACCAAGAATGGACTAGATAGTTTAGGAATTATCAGTATTTTTGTAAATCAAGTCAAGGCAACTTAAAGTTTAGACTCGTTATTTGATGGCTGGATCTATATGTTTTGGTAGGGAATATTCTCTATGTACTGGCCATAGCTCAAACGAAATGCTTTTTGATTGCCTATAAACCGGCAACCATTAACATTTCTTTTGGGTAATTTAACCAAGTAAACAGCTCCACCCATAGGACCTGCGGGTTGGCTTTGCAGTATATATATGTGAGCAGGGAGTTGGCCGGTCCCATGACACGGCCGGGTTGGGGCCCACCGACGACCCACTCCGACAGGCGTTGGCCCTGATGGCCGACTTTGGTGGTAGATACCCAAGGATCGGCGCACGGCGAATCGTCCAAATCACTTAATTCTCGCCAATCATCCTCTCGGGATACCCTATCTGCGGGACTGGGCGGCGGACTAGTCCGGTCACGTGGTGGCCCCCCGTCAGCGCGTCCAGCCGCCCGTCACCCTCAGATAAGGACCACCCGACTCTATTTCCGGGCGGCGAATCGACCGGCGCCCCACGGCTCTGGGAATCTACTGCTATATAGCACGGCGTGCCAACCACCTCTTAACTAGGACACATAGACTGTTTACTTCGAGGAGATTTTACGGAAGAGCATATAACGATTCACACCGTTTACTCAAGTTGCCCGAAGTTGTTGCCACTGCTTCTAAGTAAAAATTGGTATCGTTTTCATGATATATAAAGCCCTTTATATCTATGTTATGAATATCGTTAAGGTTTTATACAGATATACTGACACAAACAATATCTTAATTACACTTAATCAGAAAAACTAATAGACCAAATAAGATAACGGGAGTAACTTTCCTTCTTGAAACAGTATAAAGTCATGGGCTATGGTTGGTTAAGATATATCTACTTACAACTTGGGTGCTCTACAATCCCTAGCGTGAAAGGGACGTAATACAAATATCTGCCGTACTTTCATCACAAATCCCTGTGTCGACGAGAGAGTGCTCATAACGTCACCCTCTCCGGGGCGGTGGTATGTGGGAGATTGGCCGAGATGCAGAGAAAACGCATCCCATTAAAAAGTCCATTGCCCCCGCTTAGACCTTCACGTGCCTCACCATGTCTGTGAGCTGGTGGTTGACAACGCACTTCATGACGAGCGCCTCCTGTTCGGGATTCATTTCAGAGTAGCTCAGAAGCTAAAAAGAAGTCAATGAGCATGCCTTGACCGCGGGGATAGGGCTACCTCTCAGAGTAATTGGCACTGGCCCTATCTCATACAATCCCCATGTAGAGCCTGCCACTCTCAATCAGGGAGAGTATTTGCATCTGGAAGCCTCCCATATGTAGATGTCGTAAAAGACATGGGACAAATATATACCCAGCCAAGGATGTGACGTGGCAGAACGTTCCTATAACGAGACAGAATGTAACCAAGACTTCCCTCCTTGGCTGGGTAGAGTTTGATTGATACCGAAAAAGGAGTTGCATATCAATGATGATAATGTCAAATAAGTTATATGCCAAGCTAAATTAGAGACATAAGGCCTACGCCATACCAACACGTACTTCCAGACAACACGTACTTCCAGATATCAATGTAGGTGGCAACTCGTGTTGCTGAACAACTTACAACAGTGAAATTGGCTGTTTGTCAGAGCAGCTATTCTACAGGCTCCATCACTTATATAGAATTTATCAGTCTCTGTATATTTCCAAACATTTAACTGCTGATAGATTACTCTGTGAAATGGGCTAAACCATGCATGATATCTGTATGCATAAACAGACGTCAAAGCTCTGCCCCTGTCGGCTGGTAGCTCTAGTCCCCGCCCCCATCCCCCGCCCCGCGGCAGGGGGTGCTGCTGTCCCCCCACTCCTCATCCTGATCTATGTGATCCGGGCCCGGCCTGTTTGCCGCGGGATCAGCCCGGTCCGGATCAGGGCCGATCCCACCACTACGCCCCGTTGCCATGAGACAGGAATGTCCAATTTCACCAGCAATATTCCGCCTCTTGCCTCTAAGCCCTGAGAGGGCGGACAATGCCGCCGCCCTATCGGATGTTTGAAATGATGCACTCTGGATTCCGATCATAGACGGCGGGTGGGATAGGGGATAGGGGGCGTGCGATATGGCCGACGAAGGACCGGAGTGGGAGAGTTTTTGTCGGCATCGCTGCTCTTGAGATGATAGCAACATGTAACAAAATACTCCCACTCCGTGTACATCACCTTTCCAATATCTGTGCATATACACGGTAACTCTCTTAGACGTTGAAGGTAGTTGGACAAGGGCATAGAATTAGTCATAATTATATGTACATATGAAACACCCAAGCTTTTACAAATTATTAAGTGAAAAGTTATTTACTTGCTTGGCACCATTTTAATGTAATATAAAAGATAAAGTAGCCATGTATATATATGATTATGGCTAGAAAGCTGGTTTGGTCCGTCTTTCCTCGGACACCCCCGCGTATCGAGCCGTTAAACATAGCCCTCTCCCTCTCTAGAGACCCCTCCTTGAACATCATTCTTCATGGGTGGATATCGATGCCCCGTCCCTGGTCCTGGTTAAAACGTATGAGCTTCCTGAAATCCGAGGAAGCCCATTAATAAACACTTCCGGTGCACTATACCAGCGGTCGGAAGTGCGTCCGCTGCCGCGGAAGGATATCAGCTTGGGCGACAAATGAGCAGTAGTGAGGCCATAGATACCTGATGAACTGCCACCACGTGGAGCATGAAATATTCATTTAAAGATCAAACTTTTCAAAAGGGTGAGGTTATTGATGTTTGGGGCAGGTTCAATGTCTGGGGTGTGCATTACTGAGATAGGTCTCTGGGTCCGGCGTTGGCAAGGGAAGCAAACATGGCCTGCGCTGTGTCCATTGACTGAGGACCAAGCAGGGTCGAAGACGGAGGTATCACGCCTGAGTAGATCGGCGGGACGCTGGGTGTGATTGGGTTGGGGCCGGCCAATGTACAACGGGAAACCTGGGACTCGGAGATAGGTGGGAGTAGGGAGACGCCTCCTGGTGGGGGAGGATGGTTGGGATACATGGACGAACGGTCTGTGTACTATATGAGCATGGGTTGTAGCTCCATCGGGTGGGTGAAGGGGGCAAAACGTAGGACCTGTAGAAAACATAAGTATGAAAAAGCAGTACTAGGACAGCCATGTTCATATAAAAAACACATCGACATAAACACTTTAAAGAACTTGGTTTGTCCTTGTCGTACAGAGAAATAATGACATTTATATGTGAGAGGACAAGCTTGAGGAATCATCCAGATAAAATAGAATAATACAAAAAAGAACTAAGCAATTCTGATTACTATACATATGAATCAATGATGTATGGTTGTTGTGAGCGCGAGCCCCCAATACTATCTTTATAGTTTGTCAGAGAGTATGTTCGTTATGGATCTGTCATTTCATTTTTCAAAATTGGTATGTTTTCATATCACAGGAGCACACCAAGGCCTAAAAGTGAGTGCACGTACTTCAGACGCTTGGTTCTGAATTGTAGTACGTTGAGTAAAAATTCAGTGTCCACACCTTAGTACACATGTGGCCATGTTCGTCATTGTAGCTACACCAATGCATTCACACGCATCTTGTAGCTGGGCATCAGCAAATCACTTCAAGGTTGGAGTTCTTAAGAAAGAGGGGATTTTGGGCAGAAACTCAACTTAATTATTTCGTTGGATTACATAAAAGCACCCTATCACACGAGATGTTATAGCATATACAAAATAAGCATTAAGCAAAAGAAAGGAGGCACCACTCGTGAGAGAATATGAAATTGCATCACTCTTTGGACAAAGAAAGTTGATCGTTTGTGTGTGTAGTGGGCGGGCGCCGACTACAGGAGCCGCTCAGAAGACGCTGGTCAATACCCCCTCCTCCATGGCGTACTCCTTTCACCGACAAGAAGAAGTCAGGTCGTTAAGTGCGCGGCCACAAAACGTCTGCCCCCTCCCGATGGCCAACACGGAATATCACTCACACTCGGCGCTCGGCCCCGAGTTATGCGATGCCGCCGCCCCGACCAATAAGTCGTTTGCATGAGCTCCCAGTCGCGGGCCCCGCCGCCGCGGCCAGCGTTGATCAACGTCGGATGTAGCTCGGACCAAACATCGTCCGTCCATTAGCGCGCCGCCCGTCGATGGTAATGGCGGCCGTAATGGCGGCCGGGGACACGCCGCCCGCCGCCCGCGCGTCTTCAGCTCCGATTAGTATGCCCCGCTCGCCCTTTCATCCCCGCCGATTGCGTCTTTTGTGATTTTTGTCAACTTCCCGCAGCGCGTATGTCAATAGGTTTGTCGGCGGATGTGCCCTGACCGCATATGTGTGAGGATGAGGTATACGGGACAGAGACCCCAGGCGGACTGCGTCCTAAAGACAAAGCTGTACCGTCCAACATGATAACTGTAGTTTGACTATCGTACGAGCTTTGAAAACTGCGTTTGAATTTGAATATGAAGTAGTCAGAAAACAGATTTTGCCTTCTTCTGTGGATGTTCTACTTTAGTATTAATCGTGTATTTTGTCTGCCATTTTAACATGTAACTTTGTGATAACGCCGCACCTACTTCATTAATCATTTGTTTTTATTACATATGACATTCTGACATTGAATCAATCCCTTTGTTATCCATAATAATTATAATCAAAGACCCCAAAGTCTAACATCGGTGTTCGTGTATTACATGATTATTATACTACTTATAAAGAGTGGCAAATGGGTTCTTTTACTGAAGTGACTAAACTGATTCAACAGTTTAAGTCAATTGTCGAGGGAATTTACATGCTAAATTTGTTCCTGGGCTCAATTACATTAAATTTATAGATGACATTACAAAATCAATTCATTGATAAAATAAATACAAATTACAACTTTATTAATTTTGTAGGTCCGACTTTAAGAATAAGTATTTTAGATACAAGGTCCGGCCTGAATTAACCCTGCCTATTAGCTCGACATTGCGTGAATGCCTTACACGGCACGTCCTATACTCGCAATGTCGCCTCATAAGGCTTCACTTTATATAAGACAATATCGAAATGAAATATAATAAAATGACCTAATGATATACAGGAAAATTAACTTTGTATGAGTTGTATATAGAAGTGGCGATTTCATATGATTAGCCTCCACTATTTAGGCGACAATATCACCTGAATTGATTGCGGATCATACAATGTCAATCATGTCTGTCGCTCAAATTGCTTGAGTTATAACTAGCAATATTTTGTGAGCAATATTTTGTAAAATAATGCTGCCTATATATATGTATATGACGTCGTGTATATTGGCTCACAATATACATCACATTGTTCCGTGGATGGATTATTTTATACACATGGCACATGAGAAGTATATGGAAGGGGTAATTCAAACATGGTGGCGTCGTTTTCATATGGGCCACTATAATTATAGACAACAATATTTATGAGTACATACTTTGATACTTGTCACATACAACATAGGTTATCTAATATATGATTCGTCATGTATGTACGCGTATCATAATGCAAGCATAAAAACAAACGACGTGTACAAAATAGTCTGAGAGGTATATGAAAATATGTTTGATTCTTGTCTTAGCAGTAGTTCGTCTTATAAAAGAGACATCGTTTATACTCTGTCTCCAATATAAACGACGTCACATACACGACGTCGCATGTAAAGCCTGTTTGCATTACACTATATTCTCTGATATGCGACTGATGTGAGTAGTGTATAGAAATAGGGGTTTTGAGCAAATGCATCGCCAATATCAAACCGGTTATGTTGTTGAGGCTACTTCACGTGTATATGCAGAAATAGTAAGCAAGCGATGTCACCTTTATAATATTACATGTTATAATATGTGTTCATGTGGGTATGAGAGGTCATTTTTGATGCCTTGCGCCATACAAATATATAATCATATAAATGTAATGTAAGGAAGGCATCAAAGGAGGCATACCGGGTTTGAATTGTCCTATTGTTGTTGTGCATTGGGGTATGTAATTGGGCTATTAGCACCTCTCCACCTACCCCACTCCCCCCTCCCCCTCTGCCCTCTGCCCGTCCCCCTCACGCTCTCCCTGCCCCCTCTGACCCTCAGGTGTCCACCTGTCTTCTCATTGGTCACTGGTGGCGGCTACAGTATTGGAAGTAGGAGGGGTAGGTGGTATGACTGACAGGTGGGGCACGTCTTGGGTGAGCAGTACAGTGGAGCAGAGTCCATTCCACTCCACTACCCCCCCCCCCCCACCGGGGAGTAGGCTGGCCATGGCCGTGGCGGCTGGGGGAGGGGGGGGGGCGGTACCCCTAGAGCTTTCGTTGATGTGTCAGAAGGACTTAATGACTACCAAGTAAGCAAGACTTAGTTGTAATGATGTACCTAAATAATGAATGGTATGTGTACTTAGTCATCGTCTATGTAGTCACGAGCTCTATAAATGATACTATTGGTCCCATTATTATGCATGCATGTAAAATAATATATCCTGGCACATATATTTACATATGATGGTCGAGCAGTTCTTACAGTTCTGAATAAACAATAGTAGGAAGAACTATTTACGAAGTATAGATGTTCAGCTAAGGGTAAGATATAGATGTGTATGGAAACACACAAATTTAATTACGTGTATAGTATCGTCTACATTATCAGCTCGTCCAAGCTGAAACATAAAATGTCAAGTTAGCGGAAAGAAGTTGATTTGCGTCATTGAAATTGGGAGCCACTGCATATATATTTTCAATACAAACCACTGCCAAGGGTCTGAAAGGTTTCATGTTCATCAGATGTGAACTTGTTTTCAAAAGCAATTCTCATTGGGCCCGACGTTTTTATATAATTTAAATCATCGTGTCTGGGCTCAGCTGCACAGCCTGAAAGGGACCTTCAACAAGTCACATCTTGTTTAAATCAACAACACATAAGGGAACATTAACAATTAATGTCATTCTTGGGAAACGTATTCGTCTGTCGTGTCGTAGTACTTTAATCAATGCTTCTTCGTTGAATAACACTTAATGTGACGCATGTACAAACATTTAGTTTCCTTTACATGTGCTCATGCAATTCGTGATGTAGACATCCTTTGCCCGGGCGTTTTGAATAATCACATAATTTGTTAATTAAAACAAGCCATGTTATTATAACGTTGCAGTTCCGTTATCAATTGTTTCTCGTTAAGTTACATTGTGATGAAATAAAGGAGATTTTTTGGCTCCTAAAAATAATCCTTGTCCCAAAATACTGTGAAATCACAAAATGTTATGATTTTGCATGTGAGCAAACATTAATCTGTGGCGTTCTGTTTAAGTTCATGTCAATCTCACCTAAAGAGAACGTAATTCTGTCCAGGTTTGATCCAGCCCTAGTTGCATCGGTGTTGGCTGAAAATCACCACTATATAGCTGTTATGTGGAAATTATCATGTCGAGGAAAAGAGCAACCAACAATTATAGTCTCAGAACGTCAATCACTACGTCATTGCCTGCACGACTGGGCTTTTATCAGATGACAAGGACATTGGTAGATTCATTAAGCCTTGTTTAGCCATATCGTCGGGAATGTAACCGGTTGTCATAAGGAATGAGGACAACCTTAGAACGATACTATGTTAACTTTACCAGTTTACACAACATTCCTTTTAAATAACATTAATTTATAGGCTACATCGTTCATCTTTCTCACACACTGCCAACGTGCTAAACAACCTGCCAAAATATGAAAGATTGCATTAGTGTCGTAACTACCAAATACCTACCAGCATCCAAAACCTATACCAAGCTCTTTGCTCTTGCTAAATGTTCTTAAAACGGTAATGTGCTCATACTTAAGATTACAGTTATGGAAGATATTCTGGAAGACACGGATTGTTATGACTTATTTGTTCTCAGACATATCCATTTTGCGATATCATTAACAATCAGTTGTGTTGGCACAATGTAGATCCTCATTATTGTCTCGGATATGCTTCTTGACAAAAAGATTGCATGAAACCAGTGTGTAGTCCCAGTAGTAAGGTAATCAAGGGAGCGGAGAATCCCCTTTTAGAAAAAAAAAGAATTTATAAAGTGATAATAGTGCTAATGTAATTTATCTTTGTATGTTGTGATCCAAAAGCCATATAAGTCGTTCGGAGAGCAACTTGCCCTAATCCCCATGTTTTCCTAGCATTGGGGGACTATCCTTACAGTTTGTAGATGTTATACCTTGAAGGGCAACCCACAGGGCTGGATCAATTCGTAGATTCAGTATACTCTTGTCTTAATGAGGCCCTGTTGGAAAATGAATCCATTGATGCTTTGTTGTTGGACTTATCTAAATAGCTATACCGGTAGTATTCATGATATCCTAGATGTGCAACAGCAAAGAACTTGTATTTCACTTTCACTAACATTTTACAGGCAAGGAGAGGCAGGAATGTAAAGGGCCTTCAATCTCTGCTGTGGAATGTTGCAAAAGATGAGAGTTAGATATATGAGCCACGAGCTCCCGCCTTTGTCACAAACTTTAGAGCGGGCGACCCTTCTGGTGATCTATCTTCTGGGTTTCCGAGAGGTAATCCTGGCCGGCGATCCGGTTGTTGGATCCGGCCCCTGCCCCTTTCTGGCTAAGTCGATTACAGTGCGCAGAAGGAAACAAGATCAGAGCGGCCACCTTCGTCTATTGGCCAGGCCGCAGCTCAATTGCGTCATTTCCGGAGTAAAACCCGCTGTAAACAGGGGCGTGTCGCGCGCACGTCGCCCGCGCAGGATCTGCGCGCGCAGCTGGCGGCGCAGGGGCAGGCGGCGCAGGCTCACAATCCACTTCCTTCGTGACAAATCCAGTTAGGTCCACGTGGAAGTGTCGGAGAATATGTATTAATTTCCTGACGAAGTTACCAAATAAAGCGCCTATTGTAGGCGGTGTTAATGGACCCCGCCCGGCACCCGGCGCCTTTCACCGCCGAGTGAGACGAGGCTTGAAAGGGTCGGCGACTCTATTTGTGCGGATAATTCGGACACACTGCCAGGTCGGCCGCACTACATTGGATTTTCATCTAAAATGGTGCCGACTGATTGAATTACATTTGTCTGTCGGCCCATTAAGGTGTCGGCGAATGGCGGTCGGGGATGGGCATATCGACACGGCCCGCGAACCGAGACCGGGGCAGGGCGGGTCGCGCCGTAAGGGGGTGCACGCCCCTGGTGCTAGACAGGTCACTCTCCACGTTGGAAAGGCATTTCAATTTTCATTCATCTGCTCAAGTTTGTGTATTTAGAGCCATCGTACCCCTTTCCATCTCATAGATATATTTTTCATATGAAATGTATTATGATTTTAACATGATATATAATTGAACAACCCAACCATTTCATAATGAATACCTACTAAAATCTGTCATGGGTATCATAAATCTTGGACTGTCGATCGGTGAACGAGGGGAAACTATCATGAATGTTACCAATTCGTGCATTCAGGATTTCTGACTCATAATGCAGTAGCAGGAGACAAACGAGCAACATGTCCCATATCATGTGTCGAATATAAGAAAAGCCAATGTAGCAAGTACTGATTTGTCATTATACAATTTTAATTCCAATTTTCAATTAAGGGGAAATGTTGCATCTCACTATAATTCCTAGACCCACTACATATAAAGACCATAGGCTTATCTCTTACAAACGCCAGTTCTGCTTGTCGAATTTCAAGAATGCCCATGCCACCGTGTCAATATAAATTACCCATAAACGAATATAGGCTTAAACCTCAAATACAAGGCTGCCTGTTCCCATGTGCTAATTCAGTGCGCCTGTCTATGTGCGGTGAACTCATGCCTGTGTCTTTAAGCCTAATTACAGGGTAGTCAAAACGATCACGGGCCAATAGTGGCTGATTGACTGACAGATTCAGTGTCTGTATGATTTCTCCGGGGAGGAATATTAGAAAAACGATGGGAAGTATGAAGTGATGTGGATTAGGTCTCTTATTGTGGAAGAAGCACCGAGCTACCCGAAGGAGCGTTCTGAGTGTGCGAGTAGAATTAAAAGACTACATGCGGACGTATGTGGTCTGCAGAGGGCGTTAATAGTAGGGTAAGGGAAGTGGGCCGCTTCATCCGGGTGGGAAACGTTAAGAGGACACTAACAGGAATATGAATTAATAGAATGACTAGAACTCCTGATAGGTTCGGCGAAGAGAGCAGCTGTGAGTACAAATGAGTCGATTGCCGCGCCCACTGCTATCATACGCAGTCGCAGAAAAGCAATAGGAGGGGATATTGGTCGGAGGCGGCGGGCAGAATCAGCCGTAATACGGACGAGATTGGATCCACGTCCGGCTGGACAATATCAGCGCATGAATCAATTTGGCCACTACAAATCGAAACGCTTACGGCGGATCAGCCTGACACCAGATGAAATTACATCTACAGCCCTGGTCGTCAGACAATGGCTCAGCCAGCTCGGGAAATATACGTAGTGAGAGCAAGTAGGCCTGCCTTTCTGACGGGAACGTGACTTTTTTTGGTTCCAATGGTTGTAGAAGATCCCATAAGGTCCATTCAAATCAAGACCGATCGTGATGTTGGCAAGACGTCACATACAGTCTTCGGGATTTCACATCTTTCAGCTTGGTCTTCTTCCTTTTGTAATGTCAATGCAAAAAGAATAAAAGTTTGATCTGGTTTGAAAAATGCCATTAAAAGTAGGCTGAGTGGAAAACAGTTTATTTTAATTTTCTCTCAGTTAAGCGGAGTTAAGCGCAAGTAATCTTCCACGAGGAATGATTTGAAGTCATGACCGCCGAGCGCAAAAACGACCTAAGAAGAAACTCCAAGACAGAATGATGACTGAATCAAAGACTAACACCACGTAAAAAGCAGTCCTCGATAATGAGCCAAAAAGATGGCGAGGCTGCCAAGGAGTAAATCAACTGCTGAAAATCAATCGGCATCTTCAAAGGACTGGGTAGTTGGGCCTTGCCTAAAGACTAAGCAAATCGTAGGTGAGTGGTGGTGCTGGGGTGGGCGGTGGTCGGGGACAGTGGGTAGGACGACCACCCCTCCTTACACAAAGCCCACTCGGCGTGCACTCATTACAATTGTCAGCCCCGTGCCGTTGGTCGAAATAAGCCCCAGTCAGAGTCACGCAGTCTTCCAGGCCGACTTGTAATTATTCTGCTGTTATGCCTTGACGGATGGATGTATTTCCTGTCCTGAAAATTGGTTTGTGATGAGAATGGTAATTGTAAGTGCCAGGGACGTGACGTGGGCGCCCGGCCTCCTCCTACCAGCCTACAGCCACAAGGAAGGGTTCCAGTGGGGATAAATCTGTGTTGGGCCCCCAGGGGATGGGCAGGAGGAGTTGGGGCTCAGGAGGAGCTGTGAAGGCCATCAGCGGGCCGGCCCCCTGAGCCGGACTTAATTGGCGCATACACAGCCAAGGTCTCCGGGGACAGCGCCGCTCGCCGGCCTCCACACCCAGAATAGAACTACTCAACCAAGTCTTCTGCCCAGCTCAAATGTCAGCTTGCACTTTTAACACTGGAAATGAAGAAGTCGCACCAGGAGGGCATTATATAGGTTTAAAGTACATTAGTTGTTCATCGCACCCATACCGAAACTTGGAATCATCATCTACTCATACTGCATGTTGCTTCAGGTAAGCTATCTAATCGTTGATTATTGAAAAGTACCACATTTGATCTACAATGAATAGGTTATTTGTAGACGACATGTCACCTTCTATGTCCTTGTTGATAATGATAGAATATCACTTCTCAGTTTGGTAAGTCTACGTAACTTAAAGTAAAAGGGGCCATTATGGTATTGGTAATGGAAAAGGTCATATTTACAATACATTTACAAGACCTTTACAAGAGTCTTTCACATGACCTTTAAAATCCTGGAAAGGTTTTGTTTTTACAAGATCTCTGAATGATGTTTAATGTGCGTTAGGGGCCCAATTTACAAAACTCAAAGGTCATTAAAAGTCTGTTTTTGCGCAGTGTGTAGCGCTATGAATCTCAGCCCTTGTATGTCTGTCACTCAGTTTTTAGGCTGACTGGTGGGGCTCTGCCTAAAACTTGATTTCGTGGTTTCACATAGTTACATTAAGAGATTACAAATTCGGTATGCCTACTTACCAAACTTTTTGATTGTGACCCAGAATTATGTAAGGCCAAAAAAGTCCACAAACACCATCATAATACGGTTAGTATATCATGTTGCAGTAATAAGCATACTGTGCCCAGAGGGCTGGGTAGAGACTGCAGTGTAAGTAGATGACAGAGTGGTGTAATTAGTGGTCGGTGAGCAGCTCTGGGGAATACTCCCTGAGCATCTCACCCAGGGACTCATTGAACAACCTAAGTGATCCAGTAAGCTGCTCAGAAAGATGAGTACTCTCATTGTAGGAGCGATTAGACTTGTTTAAAGATAGGGGCTAGACAGTCTACTTGGAAATCTAGATTAGAAATATATCGATGTAGGACTTATCATTTAAGACACCATGATACCAGAGAAAGTGTCACTTTTAGGAAGTCTTCTCAAAATACTATTATTTGAAGTAACTAATGTATTGTAATTAATTGGTCGTTTAATCAATAATTGGCTCAGCAGTAAATCAAAAGTATTCAGTAAACAATGAACTCCAAGCTTGCACTGTAATATCACAATAGTACCTTTGCTTTTTGTGCCAGGTGCATTATAGTTTCTCTCGACCTCTGAACTTTTCTTTAAGCTATTCTCCTTCTCGATACCCGTTACCTTGACCTAATACATTGACACTATCTGCTTACCAGAGTATTACATGTTCTTTTGAATACACAACCACCAAACTTGAGTTCTACCTAGCCTGCCCTGCCCCCAATCACAGCACACTGCCCCGTCCCAAGACCACAGGAATGTACTCTCCCCTGTTCAGACTACAGCTCCGTTCCCGAATCAAGACCATAGCGGTTATCTGTCCCAAAACCATAGTTCTTCCCAGTCCCCTGACAAGGGTAGTGCCCTGTCATCAAATCAAAGTACTGCTCTGTCTACCGACCAGTGAAGTACACTGTCTACTGTCACCGGACCTGAATTGCCCTGTTTCCCAACCGGAGGGCTGTTCTGTCTCCAGACCAGAGTATTTCCCAATTCCCAGACCAGAGTACTGCCATATTCCCAGACCAGAGTACTGTCCTATTTCCAGAGTACTGCCCTGTCCCCAAACCAGAGAAATTCCCAGTGATGTGACTGACATTCCGCCCAGTACACGTGTTGCTCAGTGTTCCCCCCGACCACAGCGCCCCCTGCCGTACCTGACCCCAACCACCTGCCGGCAAAACCGTCCACGGAGCACTGCGCATGCCCGAGACAGGGGGCGCCACGTGACTCCCGAGACCCGCGTCTCCAGCAGGGGGAAGAACACGTGTAGGTCGGGGCAGGAGGCACTCCTCCGGGCGCGCTCCTGGAGGGAACACCAATCTGTCTAATGCCCCACCCGGGCCGGCGGCAGTGGCCCTGGCCGGCTAATCGTCAGGATTGGCCCGGCGCTACAACCGCCAATTGAATTTGCCGCGGATGAGCGCAGCCACACAAAAGGATTACCTCCTCCGGTTGATCTGTCCGTCGTCATGGAGACAAATGAGGAGCAGCTCTCCTGGGTGAAGCCCTGTAAGTGTTACCTCGTCATGGGGGGGAGGGGGTGGGGGGGGAGAAGGAGGGGTGTTTTGGTAGCGGAAGTTCCGTGATTGGGATATAACCTTGTGTGCAACGTCTTGGATGGGTGGTGTAGAATCAGTAATAGCCTTTTGTTGGCTAAATGGCGCTGTGAAACGAGAATATGAGAAGAAAGCACGGACATATAGACGAGTAGGGGCACTAAATTGTTGGTGGCTTTGCCATTCGAAGGGATGGTTAGTGGTGGATTAGTCCTTGGAGTAGGCTATGTGCCTGAAGTCTTCTTTCGGACGTAGATGACAATATTCAAACTCAGCTCTGTTATCTTGATTACTTTCTAAGGCAATGACATAATCTACATCTAATGTATCTCATTCATTATAATACGGTTATCATTTTTTCAAAATGTCTTTCTCAATAAGTTAAAGAATAGGTTGCTACTGTCATTGTCCAATTGTCAGGGTTTTCTTTGTTTTGTTTTTTTTTACTTTTTTGATTGAATTAACCACTTTCACATGCATGTGTTCTTCCGCGCAGTTAGTTGACAAAATGCACTATCAACAAATATACATATCACTTAATACCAATGAAGTTTAATATTAATAGTAGGGTGAGGCAGGTGGAAACTGGGTTAGAGTTCATAATCTGTAACAATGTATGGATTTCAGCACGAGTTGAGAGTACAGGCAGTAGAGGGGGTGGCGGTCGGTGGGCGGGGAGCAGGTCGGGTCAATTCTCGGTGGCCGTGTCCTGACATCCTCACGCCGGCTGACATTTGAGGGCCCGGTGGGGGGCTGGCCGGGCCGGGCGGTGGGGGGCGGGGGGGGCGCCTGATGGCCCGCGGGATGGCGGCTAAACGGCCCCCGGGGATCAATAGGCCCGGCTACACAGAGGTCAAGCATCGCGCCCGCCGCCTTACGCCCGGCCCCCGGCCACCGACGCAGTCTGTAACGTTATAACCGAGTAAATAGAGCCATATTGTAAGTTGCCATCTCCTTCAGGCTATGATCTTTTGATGCGATAAAAGATTCATCACGGCGTCTTATAAAACATGACTTATCGTAGACTTATTGAAAGGGGCGAATACAGCCAGTGGGAATGGCGCGAAGACATGTACATATGGACCATATCTTATTCTACCATTTCCGATTCAAGACAAAGTAGTATATGAGAAGTGGGATTTCTCGAATGCAATATCAGTTTCCTTGACCTAAGACATCTTGCAATTTCTTTCGAGCTTCATTCAGCTAGACGATAATATCTGTTTATGCGTAACCTACCCGCAAACTTTTCTTTTTTCAATGTAAACCACCAAAATTGCACCTTGAATAGCTAATGTATATCATAATCAATTAAAGGACAAACGGTTTATCAAATTATAATTCTAATTCGAGAATCGTGCTTTGATTATTCTAACTAGATCCGGGTATAACTTGATGATATCTAGAAAATAACGATACACAAAAGACAAAAAAAAGATTACCCTTTCAAAACATCCCAAATTCTATATCTTACAGTAACCTTATACATGAATGAACTATTGAATGGAGGATGTTGTTACTTTCCCTTTGTTATACCAAGGGACTATGTATGTCCTTTTATGGGATGGAGATGAAGTTGAATGAATCACGCTGTCTCTTGCTGTCTATCCATACGTTTATGAAGAATGAATGTCTCATATTTCCATATACTACTAGAAAACGGTGGTTTTGAACTTATCAACTCTAATTGATAATCGCAATAATTATCTTTTGAATAGTTGTCTGTTTTCAACATGTGATTATAACAAGTAAAATATAGTTATTCTCCCTGTTTGAAAAAACTAAGAATGATTAAAGAAAGAAATTTATTGAATCGACATGAAAAATTAATGTCCTATTTTTTCACTTTAACCTTTAGAACGTGCATTACGTAGTCAACATAAACCCAGGGTTATGAAAGTTCAAAGTATGTTCAGAGCATTCATTTCGAGGGAATTGTCTCAGATTTCCAATGTAGGTTCAGGATTGAATTTCATTTTATTAATCATAGATTTAGATTTCATAACATGAACTAAGACAAAATAATGAAAGGAAAAACTCCAACAAATTAAAGGAAAAATCCAATATCGTCGTAATAGGAATGTCATAATAACATGTACGAAGACGATACAATGTCCAGGCTTTAATTTACCGCAGTACATGTATATAATTATTTAAGAAGTAGTATACCGAAAGTGGGATATCTAGATGGAAACAATCATCTGAATGGTTTTTCAGGCTCCGTTACTCCAGATAAAAGCAATGGGCCCAATTAACCTATTTGTACACCTAAGGATTAGCTGCTAACCCGCCATGTACACAACGTTATGTATGCGACGTAGTTTATACTAGAGACGGTGTATCCATAAGTAAATGGCGTCTCCTGTATGAGACAAACTATGTACGCGACAAGAATCAAAGTTATATTTTCATATACTACTCAGATTGATCTATGTGCGCAACAAGCGATATATTCCCATTTTCCTACACTGCTAACGTCATCACACATTGTTGTGTATATCTTCGTCAATAGGCCTATACGTGATATTGTCGCCTCAATAGTCGAGGCTACTCGCACCACATTGTACATGTGTACAATATGCGCGACAAGCACCAAATTCCCATTTTTGTGTACTACTAAAGAAATCATGAATTGTCGCTTATACAGCGGATCATTCGCAAACGACGTGACAATCTATGAATTCCATATAGTTCTAACACCCGCGGCGTGTTTACTAGAAACAAGTCATGCAACAATGTGGCGTACATTGTGAAACCAATGTGGGCAATGTCACGTATATAGACAGTGCCATAGGTCTATATGTGACGTGATGTGTATAGCTTGACTTATGTATATGATGAGCTTCAAATTCCCATGTATATATACTACTTACACCACTTTAGACACTATGTACACAATTAATTGTCGCGTACATAGTGAAAATTGTTGTTGAGACGTTGCTTGTTAGGCGGCGTCATTAGCAGCAAACTATACTTTAGGTGATGTACACGCGACAGTACAAAAGGGTTTAGCTAGAAGTAAACGTATATATATCGCAATAGTTTGGTACCATTAGCTTAAAAACGTTGTACTATAAATCGTAATTTTCCTTTCGAGGCACCGACTGTCACATTCTTTTTAGAACATTAATGGTAATCACAGAAAAGATTTTCGGCTCCTTTCCCTCGGAATTAAATGGGAGCAGTTTTGCTTCATCAATTGTACCGCTGTCCCTGTTAACATTTGTTAATGTCACATTAGGGCGGCACTCTTATCAATCAAACGTAACAGGACTTAAATACTGCAGTAACCAAATGAAGCATTGGTCACTTAATCAGTGGAATTACTCCAAACAGCACGTCTCTTGTTGTACAAGGGTTACAATATGGCCTGGCTGATGGACACGTTGTATTCCCTCCAAAACCAAATATCAAGTTCATTCTTATGCACCCTGCGCATGCCTACAATGCAGAGTAAATGATTTTTTCAAAATTTAGAATACGGCCTATTGTTGCACCATATAGTGTCTGCGCTACAGACGTCTGTTAAAAGAGTAGTGCGACTAGGGAAAAGCCCTGGGTAAAGCTTTGCTGTAATAAACGTTTTCAATTAGTGCGGAGATTGCCTTCATTAGGAGGACGACCGAGCAGTGGCCGTGTAGGTGAGACGGGGAGTATATCACCGACTGTGGACCCCCGCCGACGGACCCCCAACTGTCTCCCACAGACAGCCCTTGTCCTCTTTACTACAACAGCCGACCCCCAACAGGGGCCGGGACGCCTTTACCGTCCGTCCATCCTACCGTGGGAGTAACCTACCTCCTGCCGTAGAACATCACTCACCCAAACCTGGGTAGAAAGGATATGCACCCTGCACCCGAAGTCTTTTTTCTCTTTTGTTCACATGCACACATTGGAGCACGCCATTTTCAAACTCAAACGACATGTTTCTGTAGTTACTCTGCAGTCTCTTTGTATATGTCTAGTATGTTTTCCTTTTGCGCTGTACTTGTGATTATGAATCTTATATTAGGTACATGTTTGGCCATGTCATAAAAAGAAACTCCTCTTATATAAGATAGTCAATTGCTTTAGCCAGAGCATTGATTTTGACAGTCAATTGCTTTAGTCAGAGCATTGCTTCGGACCTCTATAGTGAGACGAAGTTTATATAGGAGAGGTGGTACTGCAAAGCATTTACATATATGCTTTCATATTCTGCTGTAAGTGGCCATTGCTCAGTTTCACCACACATGTGTATCTTATTCTACCACCCACCCAGAGCTCACCTGCCCCAGACCTGCCCATAAACAGCTGCCTGCTGCCCGGTGCCCACCACTGTGGGGGTCAGAGAGGCCGCCAGCAGGACAAACCGGCGCCGACAGCCGCCATGTGTTGGCCGTCCTGATTGAGAGCCCGCCCGCCCTAATTCAGACGAATTGGGCCCCAATCGGATTGCCCCCACCCTCCCACTCGCCGGGCGATAATGAAGACGAATCTGAACACGTCTGACCAGGGGCCCCGCTCATCAATTACTTTATTATTTTACTCGCCTTTCATCCACAGTCTTCAGCGGGCCTCGTCTTGAGTCCAGTCCTTCCGGGCGCCGCATTCGGGCCACGAACCAATCATGACAGCTGTCTTGTTACAGACTTCCGGCGCGCTCACCTCACGCCTAATCGCCATGTAGGATCTCTTTTGGTTGGTCGAGAGGAGCCAAGGCTGCTCACGTTCTCCAGTGGGCTGTACTTGGTGTCGGTGCAGGTTGACGGAGACCCTCTTAGTGTCAGGAGGTGGAAACCCAGCTGGAAAAGTTTTTAAATATAAAACAAGGGCCACCAAACCAGAATCTGTCTCATTTCAACATTTCCCTACAAAGCAGTACAGACCTTCTCTGTTTAACATATTATCTGGCCATATGCATAGAGCAGATTTACTTATATGGCTGTGTACATTGATGTGTAGAGGACCTCAATTTGAATATGTTGTTCCTACCAGACAAACATCTTTAGCACCTGAATATAAACTGGAAATCGCTTATCAAGAGAGACGCCGAGTTGCGTGTTGTGACGCCATTACCATAAATGAAACTGCCAGGAAGAGCATGTAAGAAGATGGTGCCAGCACAGTAAGCCACATGACACCCCATTAGCTGCCGGCGGGAAACAAAGACAGTTCATAAATAGCCCCTTAGTCGGGCGGCGCCATAGGTCAGATTAGTTAGATTTATGACAGACACGCTCCTCCAGGGCGGCCCGCCGCCCGCCGCCCGTTACCGGCGGGGCGCGGGCGGCTCCTTACGCGTGTCATACCATCAGCATCCGGTGTCACGGCAGGCCGGATAATGGGCCCACGTCGTCGTCTCCACCTCTCCTCTTCTCTCCTTTTCAAATCTGCTCCCTCATTGTCACTCTGACAGTTTCTTGTTCGAAGTTCCTCCTCCCCAGTCTCGCGCAGACCGGTTCCGTGTTTCATATGGCGCTCCTCATTTCATATTGCATAGACCTTGTGCAGATATGGTCACGTAACTACTTTTTGGTAATCACCATGGGGTCACCATAACCAAGTGGCTGTGGAAAGAATGTTAAATCTATCAATATACAATAATAATAAAAATTGATTTTGATTTCGCGATATTGTTTAAGGAATATCTGGCATTACCAGATTACCATGTGTTCCAAATATTATGGAATTCCTGATACTACTGACTTCAAGTTTCATGACCAATACGTCACTCCCTTCTTTCTTTCCTTCTCTTAAGGCCATCTCAGTTATTATTCTCGGCCAACTGCCTTTTCCTATAGTTACATAGCTTCCTTGTTTTTCTGGCAATTTTCCCCGTCTCATCACGTGTTTCCTGGTGCCTTCACTTATTAGCCTCCCCTACTAGTAGTCCACATTGCCTGATTCACCAATGCCCACATTTCTCTTGTTACAAACCTCCATTCTTCAGTTGCTTTCCCCCATATACCTAATGCCACCCCTTAGGCTCTGTAGTAACAAACCTTCTGTCTTGAATCACGTTCCACAGCAGTACGAACAGACACACACACACACACACACACACACATACATACATACATACATACATACATACACACACACACATACATACATACATACATACATACATACATACATACATACATACAATAACAAACCTCCATTCCCTGATCATGTTCCTCCTTTACCAGTAACCCCCTTTCCTGCCGTCCTCCCTGAGCTTACATAATAACAAACCTTAAAGCTTGATTCCCTTGCCATGTTTGTCCTTTACCATTACCCCCATTTCCTCTCGTCCTCTTTTATTCTTTGGTCATATTTCCTCATTCAGTGGTATCCCCCTTCCCTGCCTTCCTCCAATTGCCTACCTGGTAACAAACTTTCTTTTTTTGGTCACGTTCCCTCATTCACTGGTATCCCTCTTCCATGTCCTCCCCCTCAGCCGGTATCCCTCAGCCTTGTCTCGTTACAAAACGTCACGTCTCGGGCTGATGGCCACCTGTATGAGACCCGTGTCACGTGATGTCTTTTGGCCACATCCGGGCATTCATCACACTTAGAGGCCGGCGTCCGTCATCATTACCCTCTCACGTTACTCCTAATTAGACGGATTCTTAGCTGGTCGGCACGGGGTGAGCCCATGCCGTGCCCTATTGATTCATTATTTACCAACCAGCGCTACACGGAATGCTTACTTTTATAAGAAGACGATCTATAACTGCCTACCAAAGACGGAAGAAGTCTCCAGATGGAGAACAATATGGCTAGCTGCGGCAGTTGGATGGTAAAGTATGAAATAGACGGCGAGCTAATTCGCCACGTAAAGTCCTGTGTGAAAACAGACTCATCACTCCGTCAATGTTCTGCCAACTTTCCTGTCACACACTCGATTTAAAACTGTTTCAGCATCAAAGCTCATATATTTGTTTTCCCCATTCACGCACAGCCAGTGCACACAATACCAACATATCATGAGAAGTCCCTAACTCTCTGGTATCTCCACACTAGTATCCTAAAGTTATTTCAAAGCAATGTTTGCGAACGAATGTTGTTTTCACCGCAAATTGTCAGTACTCATGTCGTTGTCAAGTATATTTCACTTATGGAGAACAGGACCTCAACACCATACACACTTGGTGAAATTAATATATAGTGCCTTCCAAATGAATCTAAAGATAAAATTTATGGGGAAAAATAGCCAAGCTCTTTCGTTAGCCGACATAGAAAGACCCATTGATCTATCTAATGTAATTATTCTACTGGAACAGCCTAGAGAGACCACGAATGCAAATAGCCAAAATAGTTATCTACTTTCTAATATAATGGTGGGGTCTAACTGCGATTTCACTACATTCTGTTATAAGCAAGGTCAAGCAAGTGTGGATCCACAATAATAGAAGGACTACAACAATTTAAAGTATTCAACAGTTATTGGAACTTACAAAATTGTGTCATCTGCACAGTATATTGGATTAAAGCTGCTTTACGTTTGATTGCCTTAACGCAGTAAACCAACAAATACGCAGTTTTGTCATTCGGGTCGTGATTGTGTGTAGCTTACGTAAATAATTTCTCTCCAGAATAGGAACATTGCTAATATTTCAGTGATATCATTTTAATTTATTTCAAACTTTATATACATTTTCTGGTTTCTTAAGTATTCATAATGTTATGTAAAGCTACGGAAGAAACATATTCAATGGCTTTACAACAATTGCATGTTTTTAAAACTCTTGCCCGTAGACAATGATTATAAATAGGAAAGTGTCAAAGTACATACATTGGGGAATGAGAAGGTATAGTCTGCCATCCGGAGAGGGGGATGGGTGCATTTGAATTCAAAAGAAATACATATATATGGAACCTGTAAACTCCGAGTGAACAGAAAATTGAGGGGTGATCAATTAGCTCTTGGCATTGGTCAACATTCATAAAAGTAAAGTATCCGTTCGTGCAATCTGATTGATGACACTCTCCAGTGGGCTTTGACTGGAATCAGTAAGGCCAATGTAGCAGGTATATCTTTATTAGGATTAGACAGGAATAAGAGCAGGAAGGTTTGTGAATTTTTCATGTGTATTTATTAGTGGCGATGGACTGAGATTTGAGTTGATGTAGGAGTGAGCAGCTACCAGATGTGAAGAAGGAAGCGGGATGGTAGTTTAGTGGTGGGTAGTAATAGAGTCGGTGTTTTTCCTATATCGACTATATATGGGGGATCGAAGGGCGCAAAGGGCATGAAGTTAGCAATGAGTTCAATACATGGAAAAGTAGGTAATCGTATAGAGCATGGTGAACATTTAGACAATTAAGGTTTAGAAAATTGTATATATATATATATATATATATATATATATATATATATATATATATATATAGGAGATGTAGCACATACAATTTATAGATCAAAATTACCAAATAGGTGCTATATTCGAAAAAGGATTTTTGAGGAGGCATTCTAATCTTTGCATCCTTCCAAGCATGGAAACACTTTACTACGGTCGTGTAGGAGGCGTGTAATTTCCCGGGGACATGGAAATAGATGTGGAGTCGAGCAGTGCTACCTCCTTTCGAGCATAGACATTAGTTCTCCATGCGGGCAGGACTTAGAGATTGGCTTGTAACTGGCGGCCCGTGACACGCCCAACACGGGCCTGCCGGCGACCGGCTACTATTAGTCATATGGCGGAGAGAGCCTGCTGGCAGGGGCCGTGATCCTAATCTGGGCGGGGAGGGGGGTAGGGCGATGATCCCGGCCTCCCCTACACTACCTCCACCCCCTACAGCCCACCATTACTCTACTGAGTACCCCTGGTCTACAGCGGGTCGGCCGTCCATCAGGGCCGGCCGGACATGGCCGTCAGTCGGCCGGCTGTCGGGCCCTCCGCCACCAACCCTTAGATTTAGTTATTGATGAGAAAAAGCCATCATTAAGCACACTATAGATACTAATTGCTGCATCCCCGTCACTTCCCCCAACAGCCGGCGGAGACGTCTCTCTAATGAGCGGGCCCCACTCCTTGAAGCTGCTTATTAGCGAAACAAAAAAATCGCAAATCAAACGCGTGAATTCTAATTCATTAAGTTTGTCAATGTCACCTTAGTACGGGCAGGGGAGGAGAGTTGATATTATTAATCCACAATTCACCAGTCTATTACGGAAAGCTGGCATTTACTCGCGAGAGCGTGCTTACCAAGGCAGTCATCACATCATACAGTTTTTCTATCTGAATCCATTCATTTCAAAGCCTTGTCAATCCCAAGAATAATATCATAAACAATATTGTATTGTAGACAGTTGAAAGAGAGTTCAACGCCAGCTGTGCACAGTGTTTTCCTGTTTCTGAATTTTCCTGGACCGCTTTATTCAACGTAATAATGTGGATACATGTGTGCCATCACATGAGGCATATACCAGACCCTATGCTCAAATCATTGTATTTGGCTACGGCAGAATTATTTGGTTTCATTGAACTACTTGAAGTTGCGGAGAAGTAATCGATTGTAATCTCTAAATCCTCCCATTGAAAAGACGGGTGTATTAATTTTAAATGTTGCATTAGCAGGTCCTTGTCTGTGTCTACCTGAAAATGATCCTGTTTAAACCATGATAATGATAAACTAAGTTCTTTTATAACGTCATTGACATTATGTTCTCAATGTTTTTATTCATATCCATGAAGAGACTTATTATATTTTATTACATTGAATTGCGTATTAAACGACTGTCATTTCCTTTCAGGTAAGCCATAGCGTGGTGCGCCTACCCCTGTGGTCGTCCGACCATGGCCCCCTCCAGGTCCCGGCCCGGCCTCCTTCGTCTGCTGCTGGCCCTGCTGGCCGCCGCCTGCATCACCTTCATCTACCTGCTGCTGTCCCTGGACCACCTCCAGCCCGACCCCCAGCACCCCTCCTACCGCCAGTCGCCCGGCCCCCGCCCGGCCCCCGACCTGCAGAGCCCACCCTGGAGGCGGGCACCCACCACCTCCTCCTCGTCTCCCACGTCAGCCGTGAGCAGGTGGCCGGCTTATAAAAACTCCATTAAACCGGATAAGACCTCTCAAGTTGAACCTGATGAGAAGTGCAATTGCTCTACGGCTGCGCGAGCGGCTCTTGTTTCCCCTCCTCCTGCCGCCACTCCCAGCTCTCCTCCTGTACCCCTGGGCCTCTCCGATACCCGCCTACCAGGCCCTGGCACCGTTGGCCAGCCGGGAGTTGAAAGGGGCCAAAGGCGGGCCAACATGGGTCGTCATGTCAATTTCTACCTGCCTGGTCACCAACACGCGCACATGCTCCAGGGCGGGGGTCAGAGGGAGGTAACACGACGCCGCGCCGAGAGCTTCTCCAAGCAATCAGATTTGCGGGCTAAAATACGGCGGGCGTCGAGGCAGTTAAAGGATGTACTGCGCCTACTGGAGAGGATTAAGGGCGAACTGAACGCCACCTCCCCCTCCCCGGAGACGCCCGTGTCGGCGCGTCTCCGCTCAGGTATCCTGGTAGTGGAAAAGCTCATTAACTCCCTCCTACCTGATGATGGGGCTGCCGACTCCAGGAGCGCACCTGGAGCCCTCCTTAAAGAGGGCCCCGGTAAAAACAGCCATGGTGGGAATGCACGGGTGGCGGCTTCCCAGCCCGAGAAACAGCCGAGCAAAGTGTTCTGCCAGGAGACTTTTAAGGGGACACTGTTCGGGTACCCTTTTTATGAGAAGGGCTTTGTGGCGGACCCATGTCCAGAGGAAACCCAACTTGACCGATTGCTCACTATAGTGATCAATTTGGTCGATTACCCCCCTCATCTGGTGCTCGATACATCACGCCTGCTGCGTCAGGTCCGCGCCACACACCCGGAAGTGGCGGTGGTAATAGCCACCCGCCGCCAGGGAGCGCTGCCCCACGCGCTGGGGGCTGAGGTGGCCTTCCGCCTGGACGTGGAGGAGGGGGCCTCCCGCCCGGGGGCCGTGTGGAACACTTTACTCACCAGAGTGACCACGCCCTACGCTCTTCTAGGCCGCCAGTTGTTACGGTTTGACGCAGACGCCGGCCTAAGCAGGTTGCTGAGGGAAATGTCGTCTCAAGGAGCGGGGGTTATAGGGGGCGCCACCCGCACGGCCGACGGCCGCTGGTCGTTGGGGTGCCACCAAATGTCACATGGGAATTACACGCTGGCCTACCGCCGGGGGTACCGCCACTCGGCGCACGAGTGTCTGCACTGTCATTACGTGCAGGGGCCCTTGGTGGTCAGGACCAGCCTGCTGCGGGAACACCCATTAGACGAGAACCTGCCCGCCTCCACCCTCTTTGAGGACTACTTCATGACGCTGAAGCAGCACGGCGTGCCTGTAGCCGTCTGCCCCGACGCCATGTTTCACGTCAGGTTCCCGGATGGACTCCACGACCGGAAGGCCACGTGGTCAGCCATGGCCACAAAATGGCGGCTGAACAGGATCCGCTTGTCTAGCGGGGTTTTACACGCCTTCTCCTGCGCCGAGCTGCACATGGACTGCGCCTTCACCACGGGGCTGGCCGTGGCCCCCTGCTGCCTCGAGCTGCTCACCGAGCAGATCAAGTTCATCATGCGCACCTGTGAGCAGCATCACATCGTGTGCGAGCTCCAGGAGGGGACGTTGTTGGGTGCCGTCAAGCTGGGCAAGGCCCTGCCCTGGGAGCGGGACGGCGACGTGACCTTCTTGTCGTCCAACTTCTCCTCCCTGCTGGCCCTGGGCGACCAGTTCTCGGCCGGGGGGTACGTGCTGCAGGAGGCGGGCGGCACGCGCTGCTGTGTGGAGGACCGCCTGGCCGGCGGGGTCTTTACCGTCAGGGGCGCGCGCACCCCCTGGACCGTGGAGATGTACGGCTACCACCGTACAGACTCGGAGAGCCTCCTCCAGCAGGGGCTGCGGCCCACCAAGGTGTTCTTTGACGGGGCCTGGGTCGGGGCTCCCCGCAACCCGGGCCGACACCTGAGGAACAGGTACGGCCACGAGATCTACCGCCATGCCCAGCACTGGATCTCTCTGGGCAAGTACAACGGCTGGGACGAGTACGTGCCCTCGGGCTTCTCTACCTGCCCCCTGCCCGGCCGGCACGACTGTCTCGACGCCTACTCTGTCGACGGGAATCTACAGTTTGAAGAGCCCGTGCCATGATGACTTGATATACTCTCATTATTATGGCGCTAAAATGTATACATGTACATATTATGTTTGTATACCTAGACATTCCTTATCCATCAATTTTACAAACAGGAGAAGGAGAGTGATACGTTCTGTAAATAATTGGATTGTTCATGGTTTATTACGATACATTTTTATGCATATCATTTTACTATTTGTATATGCTGTACAAGGGAGATATAGACCCATGTAGGACTAACCGATACACCCAATGAGATTCCGTTTTGCAAAGCGCATTATACACATGTACTTGATAATTCTACTAGGAATGCACATGTGGCGGACGTATATAATTTTCAGCAAAGTGATATATCATTTTCATCCATGTCAAGTGCCATGTTAAATGGCGTTCCCTTTCAAATAATTAAACATCAACACAGAAACTAAAGCAGAAACCCGCATGGACGATTGTTCCCTCATACATATCTCTTACGTTGTGCCAACATTAACGAAGGTGACTGATTGACTGGAAATTGATTGAACCAATAAAAGTGACGTTCCCGTCTCTGAGTCATTCCATAAATCCCGTGGTTTGGAGGTGTCTGCTGTGGAACGCGTGTTACGTATAGTCCAAAGATGGATCGATTAACCATAGATCTAGAGGTCAGCCTTTACATTACAGCCAGAACTCAAATGCAAGGGGGTTCCTAGATTAACAGAGAAAGCTCCATATGTAATTTTATATGGGTTTTTATCCTTAAACTCAAAATATGTTCTTAAAGTTAATAAAAATTCACCTGTGTATTTATTTGATCGGTGTTGGCGATAGAATAATGAAGGGGCCACGCAAGCTTCTCTTGTCCTTACAGCCTCTTTCCAGTGAAACGTCTACATGCTCTTGCATGCGATTCTCTAATTACCACAATTCGAAAGCAGTATACAGCATCATCCCTTTGTAAATTATCTAGACCCACAACCCCCTTTTCCTAAGTATCTAGATCTGGTTCTAAATGAATAGATTATAATCTGACTCCATTATAATAATCTGACTCCATTAGACTATTCTGACTCCAATGAAACATAGATCCAAAGTAGCATAATATAGTTTTGAATACTTGCAGCCCAACTAAATTCCATGCGTTAATCAACTCCAAATAAATAATCATGACTCCAAATTCATGAACCTACCTCAAATATATTGGATCCAGAAGGTTGGGAATAATTTGGAATAATATGCCCCAAGCAATATCTGAGGTAAGGTACAGATACAGGAGAGGTAGGGAGGTAGGTAAGGGACAAGGTAAAGGAGAGGGGGATCCTGCCCCTCCTGGCTGGGATAGCCAGGAGAGCAGAAATAACGGTTATACAACAAGAAGGTACTGGGTACGAATGACCAACGATTTGGAAATGGCTCTCCACTTTTATTCCCAAAGTTATCAGTTTCATAATGGTCCATTGATATAACCAAGTGGGCAGAAGTCTCACCAGGGGGCAGGCCGTGCATGCACAGTTCATGGGGGCACACTGTAAACTTTCAAAAGGTTATCTAAAGCCAGCTGTACACTATTGTCCAGTACTGGTACTGGCCGCCAGTAACAATGTTTTTAGGAAGTTTACGATTACGTTCTCCAGGCTGGCACTCCCGGCGAGTGATAGATCCAACTACCTCCTGCCCCACCGTTGATATGTGAGTGTTATCACACAAGGGTCATTTGACTGTTCACGTGAAATATCTTAACATGTTCTAGGACCAATATGACCATACAAATTACAGTAAAGTAGATTGGGGTCATAATCATTAATTATACAACATGGTAACAATGATGTAAAGCAAATTATCAATATTCTTTTATATATGTGACATCCTTGATCACAGAATGTGGCCAAGCCAATACGTATTATTTTTACACCTTGTTTACCTCAACGATTCCCTCATCAAAATTTAACAGCGACACAGTCTTCATGTGACATAATCTATTCATATGACTTCCAATCAACGTACAGGAACCTTAAAACCATTATTGATGGGGTCGTTCCTGGGACTGCAAAGTTCGCACTTACCTTCCCTTACAACAATGCCGACAGAAATATCATATCCCAGATGAAAAAGAAGCAGGGAAGAACTGCAGAAGAATATTATGAGATATACAGAAGAATTGAGATGGTTTGAAAACGTATCATGTCATTGATACAGGAGGAGTTTAGAGAGAAAATGTCGCGCGCAATTTACCGCCATAACGGAAAGACGCTGCGTCAACAGTCTATCTTTTAGGGTAGGAACGAATGCATAAGAATTCTCTCCCCTGTGTGTTATTCTGTCCTTATTCTGTTCCGGTTCTGTTAAAGCCTTGTCGGAATGCAGTAATCGCAGGGTGACGTTCGGCCCCCCCAGTACGTGGTAGGCTGTGGGCTTTGTATGTCGTTGACGGCATGTCCCTGCCCCATCCGTCTCCACCCCTGCCGGCCGTCAGCCGCCCTCCGCTCACCGCCAAACATCGATAATTGGACCCTCAGCGGCGCTGTAAAGCCATCAATACACGGGCCGCCCGCGCCGGGCAAATATTGTGATATGAATTCGTCACCCTTTTCATCAGGCTGTCACGTCGGCGCGCCCGCCGTCCCCGTCCCCGCCTTTAATCAAGGACCTTAATTGCCTAATGATAGATCAGACCGGCAGGGCTGGCGGCCGGACGGCGTCTCTCCGGGCTGGGCGATACATACTAACAGGTACTGGAGCCCGTCGGCTGGGGCGTGCATGGGGAGCATGGCTGTCATGGCCCTCCGTGTTGGCACCAGGGGCTCAGGACCTTATTAGCAACCTTCTATTCCCGACGATTGATTGCACCTTTCTCGCCCATGAAATCCTTCACAGGGAAAAATTGTCTTTGAGTCGCTCCCTTGTGATTTGTCATGTAGACGTACTTTAAATCCCGTTACTAAACATGTCGCGTGGGGGTGCATGATAAGGTGTTGTAGTTGATTGGCCCACAACTGAGGAATGTCAGACCTGCCAACTGTACCGCAGTTAACCATGTAGTGCCCTATTTATATTCATCTATATTCTTTGATAGAACCAGCGTTCTATGGATAAAGTGCGGGTAATTGCATCTGCCAAGACATAAATAGGTCAAATGTTGAAACTGTCCATTGGTTTAAATTCTTAATCAGCGGTGTGAAGTATTGATACCATAAGAGATTGTGCTTACCCAAAACCTCTGTCCCGGTGTTTCAAATTTACAAGGAAAACCAGGTTAAAAAATAATTATTGCTATGATATCGCAATAAAATTAAAAGTATTATGTTTAAAATTTTGATTTTCTTAGGGGTTCGCCGGCAACCTCAAACTATAAATCACAACCAAATGTAGCATTTCACTATAATTATATATAGTTATGTTAATAAAGACGAACATTCGATGTACGCATGGCGAGCTTCCATTTGTTGGCCCTCTTGTGGTGTACATCGAGTTCTACTATACTCTCTTGTCTATACTCTCTTGCTTTCTCTTTCTTCTTTAACTGTTTAAAGAGGGCCTAAGGTGGCCGACTATGTAGATGTATGCGACGTCGTCCTTACAAAACGACAGTAGTATTATTGGCTACGCGACGGCTCGCATGCCCGTTACACTTGCGACGTACCAAAGTACTCTTTTCACATACTACTTAGGCCTACAGATTGATAACGTGTATCTGCCCTAAAATGTACATAACGTACTTTAACACGTTTAAGGTGTTTGTGCTGGGGAGTGGCAGTTGGATGTGTGCAGGTATGGCATGTTGTTGCCAGGGATGATATTGGAGACTGTATGAGGTGGGGATGCGCTGGACGTGCAAAGATAACTATAATTATATGTGTGTGTGTGTCATAATATGGCAGACGTCCCAAAAGGATTTTTTTCTCATGATAGTATACTTAAAATTATGTACAAGGACGTATTGTAAGTTACTTATACATAGGCCTTACACGTGTCAGTCTGTTTGATAAATTCTCATTTCCGGCGCAGGAATATGGCCAAAATCCTGATAAATGCCTTTGTTTTTAATGTTAGGTTAACACAAGACGGAAAAATAGAGATATTCAAGATCTGGAAGCATTATAGGCATGTAGTTCTAAATCCTAAAAAGGAAATATCATAGACGTAGCATTTACAGGCTTTGCGTAATAGGTATTGTAAACTCGCTCCATCAAATCATTGCGTGGCAAAGGAGTAACATTCAGAGAACAGCAGCACTTCTGCTTTGCACTTCAATTTGTGATAAATCTTCAATACAGCCTGTATCAAGTGGCCTGTACAGATATTCATATTTTTTGGGGGGTTTGAACCACCAGACTCTATGGTTCTGGAGCACCGGACTATTTCACTCTTGCTCCTGGATGATCGAATCTATGAGGTGGTGGAGACCATATCCCTACACCTTTACCGAGGCAGGTGTTCTTTAATGTCCATGGTCCCATAGACAGAGATATTTTCAAGTTGTGTACCTACCTTTATAACGTTCCACCTGTCCAGCAATTCATACCCCTACTTTTAGCTTCAGTTATTCGCCCTAAGTAACCGGTCTTAATCGATCTCGAATGGCACGATTGCGCTTGGAGTCATGGTTTCCACCTGCGAGTCACCATAAACAGAAGCCAGACCCATCAGTTCTTGTGATTCATGCTAAATAAGCATGCCTGGTTGGATACATTCGCTCGTTACAGTGTATGACAAGAACAAGAATTTTATGCCTACGGAATGTTTTCCTGGCAGTAAATACATACGTTACTATATTATGATAAAATATCCCGGCCAAGACCAATATTAGAGTAGGTGTTACAGTAGCCGAAAAACAGCTGGCAGCTACCAATTAATTGGACATATAAATATTACATGTTTATGATTAATCCCTATTACCATTACCAAATTACCAAATGTCGATTTATGAAATCGGGCAATTGGAATACAGTCCAAAGTATAGGACAGAAGGTCGGGCTCAGTTAATGGAAGGGGAGGAAGGAAGCAGGACTACTCTAAGTGGAGGAGGCCGAACATATATATATATGTTAAGAACTAACTATAATCTCCTCGCCGTTAAGTTAAAATATTAACCTGACGAATCAACAGGCAATTTATGAGCGTTGATCTAACTATTACGAGAGAAAGCCAATACAAACCTTTTCTTCAAAAACATAAACAATATCTTGTCGATTAATGAATAATAAGACTACCTAATCATAATTCCATTTGAAACTATCACAAAACCAGCCACTGGTATTAGTCAAAATAGAAAGTATGGTTTCTGACAGTTTGAAGAACTATTCCTATTAAATCTCACCTTCTTCATCATAACAATTTCTTAATCAAAAGCTGGATACATAGATGGTTAAAAATGAGACTGACACTTGTTTTGAACACTCTTTTATTAGGAAGCCCAGCTTGCTAAAATCAACCGAGCCAAACCAATCCATGTCTCTTTTTCAGAAGTGGGGTTAAATAGCATGACAGCTCTATAAATCAACGAAAATAATCAAACACAGTATGTACAGGAACAACGCCGTTTACCTTTATGAAGGCCTATTTGGTATTTTCATATTCTAACATACGGCTGATAAAGAAAAAACATCATACAAAAGCCAATTGATATTCTTTTCAATGTGTAACTTTGGAGGAATAATAACTTTTTGGAGAACTAACTGCTCATGTGAATTCTTAAGGCATCTCAATGCAAATCAATAAGGCACCAACATGTATCTGTATCTTAAGCGGCGTGTTACATACTGTTATTTAAGAGTACTTATGCTGGACGTTACAAATTACTATCAAAGCATAAAGGCGACTATGTGTTGTCTTTAACTCACCAGTCATGGCCATGGAATTCCAAGTACTTGCAGCTGTGCATCTACTGTCTTTCTGTTATTCAACATAAAACGTTTCTGAGAAAAGCATCTGCAATTTCACACTTTGACTATACTACTCGTACGATAGCATTGCTCAGCCACACAACCATTGCGGATATCTCAAACTTCGTTTACATGAAACATCATAGCCTATGTTTCAACCTCAGCCACAGAATCACACGATGGGGTTTTATATTCAATTCAGCCAGCCCTTTTTGTCTAGCATAGACATATTTCACAAGAACACCTCAAGAAAAAAAGTTATATATCTATACAGGCATCTAGGGGTTAAATTATATCTCTATCTATGCGTCCCAGCGGAATTAAGGAATGCACACTTGGTTTCTCAGCAATAGATGTAATTAATTCACATTGAAAAGTTCTTCCTTTTTGATTTTCAACAATAGCTGAATGGCATATGTGCATGATGTAATACCAGTCTCTGCAATTTCATACACATAATGCTGAAAATTATGCAACGTTAAACTTGGTGCTATCATTTGCACAAATACTACACAAGGAAGACTGTGTCTCTTTCATAAATATATGCAATGCCTTATCAACAATTACAAGATTTCTTATGATTTTGATAAATCTAGGTCACGTAAAACATGTTTAGGTCAATTGTGTGCTCACAATTCACTTTTGATTTTCAGACCCAATGCTTGTTGTAGTACAATATACAGACTGTTACCAATAAAACAATCTCCTTTGTAGTCTCATCAATAAAACGGATTTTTTTAGTTGCTTCCCAGTAAAATGATTGAACACAACACGTATTCGGCTAGTAGGTATGACGTCATAGAAGATCATCTTCACGGGATGAACCTCATGTGTGATGCTCTGTAGACATCACATGGTCTGTTCCTCGCGAGATGTCAATGGGAACCGACCACAGCCTCCGCCCCCTACCACGGGGAGGCACTGCGATCGCCGACCGCTGATGACATCAATAACTGTTGGACCAATGAAGTTCATCTGTCTCCCGCTAGGTTTCCATACCGTCGGGAAGATGACCCCCTGCATAAGAAAATGACATTTTCGTGTCCTCATAATCTTTTTCTGCTGTCATACTGTAGAATAAAAACCACGCAGCAGACTATACTCGTTTCTCCTGACCTACTATGTCCCTCTCTGTCCAAGTTCTTTTTTCAAACACTGCCAAAGACCTATTAAAGTTGACCTCGAATAGCAACACCTGTGGCCTAGATAGGATGCTGCTGGAGCTGCTCACTTGTGTCCGAGTGCGAGTAGGTTGTCGGGGCAAACACGGCTAACGGTTGGTGAGGCATGGTCGACTAGGAGGAGGGTCGTCAACAGGTGGACAGTTTATTCGAGAGGAAACCCACGCTAGTAGTAAACAACGGACAACGACAGGGAACAATTGGTGTAGTTGGTTTTGTCTGACACACGTGCGTTTACAACACTGACTCGGGGTGCGTGGGGATGGTGTCCACACTGCCCGCCAGGCGGCAGGGTATTGAAGGTTCACAGGGTGTTTTTTCTTTCTTTTTTTTGAGTCCTCAAAGACGGGACAGTGTTCCGAGGAGAGAGTTAGTCGATGACAAAGAGTGGAAGGCGAGGGGAAAATGTCGGTGCCTGGCGTCTATAGTTTTCATCCTAGAGATGACCGCGGGGAAAAGGGTAGAGGGATTGCATCCTGAAACACAGAGAACAACCGGTGTCAACCATCCTCAACCATTAACAGGTACCACAAAACGGCAAGAAATTAATCGTAAATACATGCTCTCGTTTAGATCTGACAAAAAGACTAGAAACGTGACGGAAAACTGGAGAAGGTACTGTAACTGAGAAAAGACTATAACCGTTGCATGCTTTGTGATATTAAGTGATTTAACCAAGTTAAGAGATAGATAAATGGAACGGATATGCTCCTGGTTTTGCCTTTGGAATAAAGAAATATGATCTATTTGAATTTTTTCATTTTTCCAGACATTGCTCTGAACAATTGTTAGATACCAGTTCCATCTCTGAAGCAACCTAGAGGGAATGTGGTATTTGAACACTAATCAAATAATGAATTAAGCAGAATATATTGAAGGAGAAAATATATAATTAAGAAGTAAAGGATTAGGTAACATATATGTGTATGAAAAAGTATATAAATGGGAAATTGTCAAATTAGATAGTTTCACCTGAAAAATATAATCGACATGGGAGCGTGTTTAATCTAACTGACTGCCAATTAGAGAAAGGTATTATAGAGGAACACATACGGTTACAAAAAGGGGGAATTTGTGGTTATATTCAACACGCTCTCATGTTGTAAATGTCGTCAATAGGTAACAGTGAAGACGTATCAGACAAGCAACATCAAACATCAGCTAGAAATCGGAAATATATAATCCACTCTCTGTGTCTAGAGCCAAGCACTACGATGCACGAAATATCCACTTGCATGTTTACTTCATTACAATATTACACATTTTGAAGAAATTTTTCAGTTTTCTCTTTACAATTTAGATTTCTTTTAGATTGCTGATGGATAGTTCGAGCAGTGAAGGGCGGCAGATAATCCAAGCCGACTACGAAGCATGCGCACTGTGATTGTGTAATCATATAATGGGCGAGAGAGGAAGTTGTGACCCGTTTGTTTGTGTGTTAGCAACTGGGTGGAGCGAGGTTCGTATAGGGACAGTGAGATATGAAGTGAAGTAGAGGAGAGTTAAAGAGGAAATTCCAAAAAGGTCGTTCGTACATCACATGGAATACATAGAGTAAATGGTGGTGGAGGTTATGACTAACAGTATCCCGGTTACCTTAAGTCCTTCCAATGTTTTCACTTTCAAAAGGATGGTTCATGTATCTGGATAAAACAACACAATTCCACTTGAACTCAGGTTGGTTTTCATAATGGTGTAGGGCACACTGCTACTGAAGGATAAATGGGCGCCTATTGAGGGAGGACATAGTTCTAGACGGGGGTAGGTTCAACTTGGAGGATTTGGGAATCAATGATATGGTTTAGGAAATAAAACGCACCTTATACATACATGTTTATAAGTGGGGCGAGGCTAGAAGTAGAGTGTATAGTAGAGGCTGTAGTTACATAGGAATGACCTCTACTGCACAAGGACAAATAGTGCCACTTTCCTGAATAGCACCTGCATTAGTTAACAACGGTCCAGAGAGGCCTATTTTCTAAGTTTATCATCTTCTTCGACTATCCAGCTTTTATGTCCTCATTGGTACAATTTGACATTGGGATCGATATTACAAACAAGTCATATTTCTGTGTTATCATTTTGTATCATGATAGGGTGTTGCCATTTTCGGTATAACTCAGAATTTACTAAGTTTAGATGATTATATTGTTGAAAAGCATCGCATCCGTAAAACTGTCGAGCTTTCACTCGCATGCATATATGTACGTTATGTTCGTATACATATGCATTCTTGCAAAGCACTATCCTGGAGCTTGCATATTGATTGCTTAAACTAAAAGGACTTTTTTCAAATTAATGGTTCAGCTGAAATAAAAAAACAAAGTACTATATTTGATCAGTCTTAACTGCTGTGAGGCTGGAAGCTTTGTCAGTTATCATTCCTTCAGCCCAGCTTGTCTTAGTCATTGGCCGCCGAAGTTCAACGAACTTAAAAATCTGCATTTTACAAGGCACTACAGCGCTAATTCCACATAGAATGGTGGCCTTATTAAAATATGCCTTCTGCCTCGTAATACTTACATCCTTGTAAACGTCATACAAAAGTAATACCTATGGAGCACGTCAAGAAGATTGTAAAAATGTGTTAGTAAACTGATCTCTAAACGCTTTTATATCAAAATATTAATATTCTTCTATAGATTATTATTTACAATTCTAGGGACTGTAGCTTATTTAGCGAAGTTGATTATTCCTTATATAGATAATTATATCCGCAGGTATAGTAGTGTGGTATGTTTAATCAGGTTTGATGTGTGTGATATTATAAAAAAAGAAAGCGTTTTCTGTAGCCTTAGTTAACCATAGAGGGAAGAGGCGAGCTCCCGATGGTGTAGCCATGTTAATTGCATGCGTCTTGTGACCTAGCCTACCTAGTGCACATGCACTATACTTACATCTTGTGATTTCAACCACCTTGCCAGTGGGAAGGATACTCCGTCTGACGATGGGCACGGTTGGAGTGATTACTAGGTCTGTGCATTTGAGGAATCTATACAACTAGAGTAGAAAACACAACAACCGACATCAACACAATTACGTTTGACTTTGTATGGATAACAAGTCCTTTTGTATACAAAGGAGTTGGTACAGTGTGACAAAAAGTCAAAATAAGTTTTAGTTGGAAACATTATATGTATTTTGAATGGAAGTTAGGGGTGGGTTTAAAAGCACATTCATGTCTGTCCAAAGCATTACCCTCTTTTCACTCATTCAAAACCTTTACTCTAAATGAATATGAAGCCTCTCATGATAATTATGAGTTTACACGTTTCCAACAGAGCATCTGTCTGAAATATCCCCCTATCCTGAAAACAGTGTTTTCAGACGTCTGGGATTGTATAAAGTAACAATGTGGTATTAGATTTTTAGATCATACCTAGACCTTTGCAGCTACTAGGAGCAATTTGCTTATCAGTTATATATAATATTATTATAGCTGATTATAGACATAATGTCTTTCACATGACCAAAATGAAGATTCCTCCAAGTTGTAGTGCATTACCTTGTAACAGGGGGCGGTGAGGAGCCAGCAGGGCCCGAAGAAGACGTACCAGAGCGGGCTGCAGTCGAAGCAGTGCTCGGGCTTTGTGTGGTTGGTGATGTACAGGTGGGCCTTGTGACTGCGCAGACTGGAGAAGGTGCAGCATCCCCGGGGGTAGGACGTCTTCAGCCACTGACTGATGGCCGGACACAGGTCGATCTGTGCAGGGACACAACGGCCGGGTTGGTTTAATTTTTTTTTATCTACAAGCAGGGGCGGATCTCTAGAGATTTTCAAAAGGGGGCGGGGTCGCCCTATTGTAAGGGGGGGGGGGGGGAAGGATTTTCAAAATCCGCCACTGACAAGGGTATGTCGTTGTTATGATTCACTTTCTATCCCTATTTTATACTTATCTATGGTATTTTAACCAACAATAACTTAATCGATTGGTACGTATTTTGGGGGGAAAGGAAAAGTGATGTTTATGACCTGTACGCAGAATCTGCCTCTGGATTGTAGAATCTTGCGGCCCCGTTCCAAGGCACTCTCCAGCTCGGGCCGGATCATGGGGTGGGATGTGTCGATCAGCATGGCCAGGTCACCTGGGATAGGATTTAGTATGATAAATAATCCGCGGGAATCTCACTGTTCTGAATGTTATTTGTATTAATACACAAAGGTAGCTTCTCAGCCCGAATGAAAGGTTTATTGGTACGAAACCATGGGATAATGGTTTTAATGTGCTAAACTATCTAATTGTTATATTTTATCATTTGCCGCAATCACCAACTATATGACAATGAGGTCTGACCCACCTTGGTTGTCATATCCCTGACAGCGTGCATGAGAAGCAAAGAAAAATCAACTTATTGATGCACACACACAGTCATGTAGTATGACGTTGATTGACATAGACAAATGTGTGTTTAGGTTTAGGTTTTTGAATGTTGCATGGAAAGAATTATACCATTATGATAAGGGTAGATCATGTTGAATATTTTGTATTTTTGCGCCATATATGTACAAACTGTTGACACAAGCATGCTTGAAGTAAAGTTTTGATTAAGTTGGTTGGCAACCGGCGATAGAGTAATCTTCATGAGGTGATTATGTTGATGGCTTGCAGTGACACTCGGAAATCTCTTAATTGCACATCTCGATTCAAATGCTGGCAACCATCCAATAATTATTATTATGCTAAAGGTATCGGACTGAGCAAAATTAGAAAATGCAGGTATAAAAGCTAAATACAACATTCCATCATATCTAACATAAATCGAAACGAAATATAAAAAATCATAGTATTATTGTACAATAGGAGAGAACAGAAATCCTGCATGGGGTCCAAACCTGATAATGACCGGCAATATATTCTATTGAAAATTCTTTTGTCTCGAAGTATAACGATGTACTAATTTAAAACAGAAATGATATAAATATATTTGAATATAGAGGACAATTGGCAAATTGGTGTTTGCCCGAAGGTTATTGTATTAAGCATGGTAACCGTTGTGACTAGTTGCCTACCTTCCCACTTCTGCTCGCTGCCGGCGTTCTCGTACTCGTTCTGCTGCACGTGCTCGGCCCACACCCGCAGCAGAAGCGGCACCCCGAGCAGCTCCTCGTGGATCGAGTCCAGGTCCTCCACCGTCTCGATGTTTATTTGGCTGAAAACAGAGAACAGCAGTCGCCAAATGAATATGTACTCAACATAGGGCATACAAACCATTATGTTATTGGGAAGTGCACAGGCGACGACATCACACCACACACCACATCAAATAACTAAACATATTAATTACTAATTTTTGTGACTTGCAGTGGTTAAAGATGCTAATTCCCTTCATTACAAATTATCTAACGTCAAATATGCCAAATATTCTCAAAACTAATGAATGATATGAAATTTTAATGAAAAGATTGAGACTTAAAACCGCCTGATGTGCTCCTGGGGGTAATTTTAGGAAAAGTGGATGTATGCTTGATTGGTTATAATAATTATTTAATTTTTTTTTTACTAATGGGCATGTTATGGTATATCATTGGTTAGCTTATATCCTGAAAATTTAAGAAAACACATTAATTTGAAATGCTGGTCACCATGGCAACTTTATGTCAAAAGATATAACATATTGAATGATGTATGTGTTCTTTAAGAATGATGCATAAAACTGGTCAAAATTTAAGTTGGTGTGATGAATTGTCCATTCATCTGTCTTCAAGGTACTAACTAAAGAATGTAATCATGTGTCTTAATAATGGTAAAGATAAAAGGTACGAACCAGTTACGAAAGTATATCGGGAAATCCCAAAAGCACGAAAGCACGGAAATGTATTGTAACCGGATATGACATCAGAATAGTCACGTGATCTAAGTGACCAATCAGACGATTGACCCGAGACCGAAAGACCGGGAAGGTACAGAAGCCCAAAATAGTAACCGTGACTGCTGGGATGAAGGTGCGACCCGCTTGGTCCCATGCTACCAACCACTAGGCAAGCAGCGATCCGACCCCCACGGAAGACCGGAACGGACAACAGAGGGGTACCGGACCCATCGCCCCTCCCCTTTACCAAAACTTCTCCACCTCCGCCAGATGTCCGGAACACTTCCGGTCCGACCACCCGGCACATCCCCCCTCCATCTGAGAATACCAATTCCCCAACTGTCCCGCTCATTCCCCCTCGTGCGCGAGGCACAACTCTTAATCTTACACTTCGGTTTCCTGCTCGAACTCTTCATTCAGCTCAAGACCAATACAACCCCCACGTCCCTCCGTCGTAGGAATCGGAAACCCCAACCTACCGAGGAATGTCACATTATAATAACATTTTCATAATACTGTTACCATAACATTTTTCTACTTTTCTTGAATGTAATTTATCTTTGCCCTGAAATAAGGAATATTTATCAAATTGACATCAGCAACTGACAATCTCAGGGTACCAAATTATTTCTTTGCCAGAATAAATTGGAAACTGATCTAGAATTTGACCATTCAATGGATTTTGCAATATTTGGCCAATTCTGTGCAATTTTACTGCATTTTATGTATTTTTAAAAAAATCTATTGCTAAGAAAGTGTTTCTAGGGTTACCACGGAAAATGGTAGGTTTTAAACAAAATCAATTCGAGAATCATAGGCCTAATGCTAATAAGATGAGCTTTCCAACGATACCTTACACCTCTACTTTTTTATAATTCTGTAAATATGTAAAATTATCAAGAAAATTGGTCTTTTTTTTTTTACAAAGCACACTGCGGCCGAGTTAACTCGGGAGCAGCAATCAAGTGGTTAATGTATCAAGAGTTAATGTTCTTAAGCCTCCCTACAATACCGGTAAGAAGGTTCTAACACATAACTGTGCTTATTGCCAGCAACGACGTCTTTAAGGACTGGATAGAGGCTGTTGATAATACCTATTAAGGCCTTTTTTCCTTGTGCCCATAAGATAACCTCCTGAAGAGACAGTATGATAAACTTCTGTTTAAAATGTCCCAATGTGCAGGCTTCTATGGAATTAACAGTAAGGTCGCAGGGGTTGATTATCAAATGAAACACAGGAGAGAATAATACTTAAAGGGGCTTTCTCGTCCGTGAGATGGCCGTATTTTGATATGTTGTAACCCCCTGCATGACCCGCCAATTTCGTGAAGTGACCGATCACGTCGCAGGATCACGTTCTAACGTCAAAAAAAACACGTCGCCGGCCGTCACGTCGTTAGGCTTACGTCGGCGGATGTATCTCTAAGAATTCAAGGACGAGAATGTCCCTTTAACGGTCCATCTGACACTATGGACGCCAAAGTTAAGAACTGTATTACCCTGATAGTTTAGGATGAGGCTCACTGTGGAGAAAAAGTATATATCAGCAAGAGAATAATCAGCCGAAAAGAACAAGTAGGCCTAATTCATGGGAAAATACCAATGGTAAGATTCAGTAATTCATTTAAATCTGAGAATGGCACCCTAGGACACTTCTGAGATACTGATTTCTGTCTTTGTGAACACAGCTCTATCTGACAAATGATAAATAATGATATGCCGATAGCCTTATGAACATTTATGAGCTGTTGTCCTGTCTGGTCCTTATTTTAGAAAATTGTTGTCCATTTCAATCAATCAACCGGCTCTTGGAAGGCCCTGTTTCTTGAAATAAATCAGTGTCCTCTTTGGCACTCAACTGTTAACATCTACCCGTTGTCCACTTACACTTGGGGAAATAACATCATGGTAATAACCATACTCAAGGATGGACAAACCTGAGGGTCTTAGCTGCTCGACCACATACAGGCCCAAGGACAACCCTGACTGAATGAGGGTTCGGGCAGGTGTTCCAGCAAGGCTTGCATGTTACTGTTAGATCAGATACTCAATGCCCCGGTCATAGGCCTATGTAACAGCAACAGCAGGCAGTATCGCAGGCTAACCTTTGAGGTCCGCCCTCTCTTTTATAACTGTTACTCAAGCACCAAAGTACAAAGTTCCCAAAATCCACAAGTGAAAACCGAGATCCTGAAGTATCTTGAGGAAACAACAGCAGGCTATAGACCCATGCACCAAGAAAGGGTGACTTTGAAAGTTGTGGAAAAAGCATTTTTTTCAAACAACTATAACTTTCTAGGTCAATGAGATACAGTATTACTTCATATACCATAGGATTCAGAATAAATTGAACAATCAATCTAGACTAGTTTCATGAAACACATCATAGAATGAAAACAATGAACCCAAATCTGAAAAACATAAAAAAAACTTTTACAATAAAGTAGTATAAGCTGATTTTAGGCTCTATAGAAAGAATGTAATATTTGTGAAATGTGAAAATAAATATAATAGGTACACCTGCTCTTACATGAAGATTACAATGGTGTATAGTGTTAGTGGCTCTCATGTATAGTTATTACTCTATAACTAAATCGTTGAAAATGTAAAATGGTAAATAAGTGCTAAAATTGATGGTTTTCATAGATTCCCTATAGGATTTAGTCATTAAATGTACTAATTCATGATATGAAAGGTTTTTCGAGCATGAAATCATGAAGAATTGATCCCCAATGTTTTATGACCCCTTAAGATAAATGCCATGATGTGTCCTACATCCTCAGGCATTCAATGAATGAATTTAGAGACACTATAATGTGTTTAGCGTGCATCATAAAAGCTTTAAAATGTCACCCTTTCTTAGCCCATGCGCTATAGGCGTTCACAATATGTACTCATGTCCTTAAGAAATAAACTCTGTTAATAAAAACAAAGGAAAAAAGATAACATTCCAATTTGGCTAGAAATGCTTTGGTAGCAAATTCTTATCAGGAACAAGTTCATCCTTCAGGTACCTTTCTGCCTTTTCTTAACTTCCTCTTGACATTATGAAAAGTACTTTGCGATTTATTTGAAGGTCAACTGTTTACCATACGCCCCATGGCCACCTACAGGGCCCAGTTTCTGGGTTTGCCCACCAGGGGAGCCAGCAGTTCATTTAGTACTGGCCTCTTTCTCAGATAGTGCACCGGAATGTAGGTATGAGGCTTTCCAAAGTTACACACAGCTTACAGCGCCATGGCTAATTCGTTTTAATACCAAAACACGTTTATCAATGAGATAACTCAGATTAGTCATGATTTTGTCGACAAAATTTGTTATTCCAATAATATTGCAGGTACACGAAATTAATTACATTAGCCGTCCATTAAAGGCCTAGATAATTCTTACTTCAATGTTTGAACATTGATAGCTCAGCAACTAAGCTATTGAACTAAAATTCAGATACAGGCCTATATATTCCTAACGCTCTACTCAAAGGTAAAGTCTCTCCAATTTTCCACCAAGGTCTTGGCTTACATTCGATGGAAAACAGGGGACCCTTTCGTTCATTCTTACACTTTATTAAGGAACCGCCAAGAGGTGACGGAATTACGCGCCGTACTCTTTTATCTGTCCTTTATTCCGTGTCTCCCTTTTTCTATTTTAATATCTGCAATTATTAATGCAAATATCAGCCAAAATGCGTTCTAACCCCTGCTTTATCGTGTTAGTATTTTCTAACCTCTAATATTATGTAGGCCTATAACAATTAGGTGACAATAATATAGATACATTGGTGTCCATATGTCCTGTAACATGTTTCAAATATAACTAATATTATCACTTATTAGACCATGGAACTCGCCGATAGAAGTCACATTTCTCTACATAAAAAAACTACAGATCTGCCAGTGACCCCAGACCGAAATACAAGTAACACTATAACTATATAGGTACCTGCCACCACATAAACGTTGATGAAAGAAAATGTTTCATACCACCTTGATCAAGTGCACTATCAACTACTGGAGGACTAAACGTGCAATCATAGTGATTTAAACGATAAGCATTACTCTAGGACATCAATATATTCGACTGTGAGGCTGTATGCATGTCCCCGACTGCTGTAGGCATGCCTTACTCTACCGCCCCCTGCATGTTGTCTTGGGAACCATTCGGCACACACCCAAGATCCCGCCTGATACTGATAGATAGAGACGGAATCTAGGGCAGCCCTCGATAAGAAAGCAGGGGCATTCTGGCACTTGCTCCTTTACTGAGATCAATGAGCCATTGATGCAGACCTGTAGTCTTAATTGTTTGGTAATGTTTGACAAAAACCGAGTCACCATTGAGCCAAAGATCACCTCCGACTAACTGTGGTTGGTCTTAACTCTTCCCATCCTCGGTATCACCAAAGATGCACTAGTCGCTGAGGATACAAATGGATAAGAACGACTAAAGTTGGTCGTTTGCGTTCTTTGGTCCAGTGAGGACCCGTCTCAAGGATATGGGTCAACACCTTATCTACTTTCGTAAACTGCTTTTTCTACTGCAATTAGGCTATAGGCATAATAGTCACTGACATCCTCAAAATATTTGAAAACTATGTCTAATGATATACATGTATATATGTAATATGAAAAACGAGAGGTTGTCCCAGGGTGTAATAAAAGCTAAAGGTATATAATCTTATAATGTTAGAAATACAATATTTATGCCTACTCGAAATACCAAAGAAGAAATACAATATAGAGTTTAAACCAAAGTTAATTATAGGCAGATTGGCAAGAGTTCACAATTTTACTAAACATGTCAACACCTATGTGAAGGTAAATAGCCAATAATTTCGTGGTAATGTATTGCCGGCCGCGGAATAACTCCAATAAAATTACGCACGTAACCATGCCATCTAATATGTATAACCAAACCAAGTTGAGGTTTTAATACCTCACTGCACTGATTCTTTGCATGAATTTATGTTTTCTGTATACATCACAATCAACGCTTGATCATATTATAGGCCTAGGCTACTATATTGATACAACATCTACAGGTTCAGGCTGGGGTGGGCTGGCTGCTACCCCCATCTATATGTCTCCCAGTGGCAACGGCTGGGTTATCAAAGGCCTCATGCCACCGGGTGTTGTGTGTATGGCCCTGTCTATGGGACCAGGCACATTAAAGAACACCTGCGTTGGTAAATGTGTAGGGGTATGGTCTCTATCTTCTCATAGATTTGTTCATTCCATAGATGCGATCATTTGATCTTGTCAAATCCTGTTCTTGCCATGATATGACCTCAGATGTTGCTATGGCTTTAAAACCCAATAACCAACCAACCAACCATTTACATGTTCAGTGATTGATTTTATGTTTATAGGTTCCAATCTTGGTATTGTGCATTTCATGTGCACGCTTGCTTAAAACAATAATTCAGCATTCAATAAGATACAATAGGTCATAAAACTTGCCTTTAGCACACAAATAGTGAACATGATATTAATTTCCCTATAAAAAGAGCAAAAAGTATGGTTCTGAAGCCTGGTTATACATGTTTCATGAGTAAACCACTGCATGTATACCCAGCCAAGGTGCGACGTAACAGTCACGTTATGCGACCATACTTTTTTGGTCTGTCAGTTACTTACTAAATTGTCACGTAACTGTTACATTATTTTTCTGAGAGGTTGAGACCTAACCAAAACAGTATGTTCTCATAAAGTTCTAGTGAGGGTAGGTCAAGATGAAACAAAATAGAATGTTATTGTGACATTCTGATTAGGTGAGGTCCAGACCTCACTTAAACAGAACATTGCTGTGACCTCCTAACTAGGGGAGGTCCCAACTTCACCTAAACAGAATGTTATTGTGATGTTCTCAATACATAAGGTCTTAACCTTACCTAAACAGATTGTTACTGTGACTATCTCATTAGGTTAGGTGTCAACCTAACCTAAACAGAATGTTATGGTGACATCCTCATTAAGTGAGGTCTCAACCACACCTAAACAGAATGTTATTGTGACATTCTTATGAAGCATCAGCCCCATAAGTAATGTTACAAGAACGTTATTAGAACATCACAATGTAACGTCGCGACAGTTGGTTGCAGCAACGTTATTGGGAGTCATCAAAAGAATGACGCTGTAACCTAACATAGTAACGTAACAAGAACCAATCCAGAACGTTGCTAGAACGTTATTAGAACGTCATATCCTTGGCTGGGATAAACTTTAAAGCTGAACTACACTACCATAGCCTTAAAAACTCTGCTGCGAACTGCCTAATGCGCTTATGCCCTACAAAGACTACGGACAAAGAACACTAGAATTTGTCATACATCCGCAGCTATACCTGCCATTCATACCCAGTACAGGGCGCACGGTGCGCCGTTACACCCGGTTTTTGTGGCTCTGTGTGTTGACACGCGGACATCATCTCGGCGAGAACTACCTGTATCGGCCTCCGATACGCGGACAGCGTGAAATACGCTACTGGGCCCCAGCCACGGATACCTATAGCAGTGTGTGAGCAAAAACTTGTTTACATGGTCGGTGTTGAGGTTAGCTCAGACGTAAGCAGTCGGGTAAAGCCAATGTTGGCCTCGGGGTCTCATATCAGACCCAACCCCTCCCCGGGACTTCAAAGACCCGGCATTCCCTATCCACATCACCATCTGAGACTGTGCAGGTTTGAATTAGGATTGGAAAGAAAGTTCCCTTTATGTCATACTTTGAATTGGCATTATTCGAAATACAAGGGCGGGTCTACTAGGAGACTACGTGAAAACGCGCCAGCTTTTTTCCTATGGTAAAAGTGTAGTTTTAGTTTCCACAAACACCTTATTCATAGACTAAACGTTCGTATACACAGGGATATAAATATCTGCCATCTCAAAGATCGTAGCATGTCACTGGTAAAATATCCTTATCTGGGATTAGATTCAAAATTCGTGTCTTTTTCCATTAAGTCCCAGAGACCAAACCAGGAACGGTCGGGAGAATCGGTATAGCTATGTGCACGAATGACCGTGAATTGAGAAATGGTAAATGAAAAGGGCTGCAAAAAGCAAGAAGGGGATATGGTGCTAAAGATAGCAGTTTGAGAGGGATGGGGTAGGTGTAGTAGCTGGTGTATGGGGCGTGAGCAGGATAGGAGTAATCTGTTGAGGCTGTGCTGAAAGGTGGTGTCCGAGTATATAGGGCAAGCGAGAGGTACGTGATATTAGTGTGACGTTCTCTGGTAAGTCGGGGTTGCCGATTCTTACGACAGAGGAACGTGGGGGTTGTTCGGGTCTCGGGGCGGACGGGGAATCCGGGCCAAGAACCGAGATGTGTTTCTAGAGTCGTGCCTCGCGCACGAGGGGGGGCTGAGCGAATCGATCGGGAATCGGCACTCGATGTCGACGGAGGACTGCGGGGGAGGGAAATTATGGTAGGGGTACGGGTCGGCCGGGGGGCGGTCCACCCCTGAGTTCCGGTCCGCGGGGGCGACGGGCCGACGGTCGCCTATTGTTTGGTAGCGTGGGGCCGAGCATGCCGCGCCCTCGTCCCCGCGGACTTCGCTCCCTCGTTCCGCTCCCCATGTCTTCGTACCATACTACGCCTCGGTTTCCGGTACTACTTCGGGCCTTCGTGCCCTACTCCGTTCCCTCGTTCCTCGTTCTTCGGGCCATCGGGCCCCTTACCCTATGTTTCGACTACCTATCTCGGACTTCGACTGTTTTGTCCTAACTTCGGCTTAATTACTCTGTTCGGCTCATCTTTAGCGGTTGTTTCAGGAAAGAGGACACATCTGGACACCAGGAGAACTGTTAAAGAACTCTGTTTATTCGGGCCTCACCGCCCCTTTATATACTAGAGAGGTCAGCCCTGATTGGCTGCCTTCGGTCACGTGACCTACAACTGACGTCACTTCCGGTTTATATATTCCGTTTCCGGTTTACATTTCACTTCCGGTTTACATATTTCCGGGTTTCGTTCCATTACGTTTTCGTTATTCGTTCTTTACATATTCGTTATTCGTTCTTTACATATTCGTTCTTTACATCTATTTCGTTCTTCGTTCTTTACATATTCGTTATTCGTTCTTTACATATTCGTTCTTTACATCTATTTCCATTATTACCTTATTTCTATTATTTTAACCTCTATGTATTTTGGCTGAATAGCCGTTCATCACACCCTCCCGCACCTTCTTGAAAGGTGGGAAAACACGTTATACAAAATTTCAACACAGTTCATACAGCAACGACAACAGAACATACTCTAGAACCAGAAACATTTCAATCCTACGCTCCTTATCGGCAGAGGAGGAGGTGTCACCCTCTGTCCTCCCCGGTCTACTTCGGAGGGCCCCCGGGGCCTATCCGGCTAATTATTATTTCTCTTCTTTCTTCGTTTTTCTTTCTTCGTTTTTCTCTCTTCTTAATAAAAGTTCGTATAATTCGTTTTTATATATCTTAGTCTCTTTTTATCTTCGTCAGAGTTCTCTTATCCTTGATCTATTTAGGACCCGTTTTTTTTTTCACCTCCTCTTTTTCTCGTCTTTAGGATGAGCGAGCCGGTCGTGGCTCTCCCACCCGGGACTGGGGATCGGTCGTGACCCCGTCGCCCCCGCTCCTCTCCTCTGGGCTCTATTTACTTAGCCCCTCGGCACGTTTTTCCTCGCCTTTTTACCCTCATTAGGACAGAGGGACCGGTCGTGGTCCTCCTGCCCGGGGCCATGGGTCGGTCGTGACCCGCAGTGCCCCCGTTCCCTTCGTTTTCCGTCGTCCAGACGTTCTCCCCTAGTTCGGATGGAGAATCGGTCGCGACTCTCCCACCCAGAGGCCAGGGCCGGTCGTGACCCTTAGTCCTCTCGACCCTCGATCCGTTCTTCCGTCATTCAGACGTTCTCCGTTGTTTTTGGGTAGAGAATCGGTCGTGACTCTCCTACCCGGTCGGTCGTGACCCCTCGTTCTTCCGTAACTATTACTCTTCTCTGCGTTCTCTTAGGTGATGATGATGATTTTAAGGATGAGTTGAAGAAGAAAGACTGAAGCTTTTGTGGATAGAATGTTCTTTTTGGACTTCGCACCCTCGGTCGCCTCGGCATTCAGAGCCCTCCAGTGACTTTTTCACGTTTGGCAAGGACAACATGTTCGAGCCAAAGGCCAAGGTACCCAAAGAAGAAGATGGCGTTGTATGTGGAAAGGAACTTAACTTCATGCATTAAAGCTTAGAGTGGAAGCTTCAGCAGACGACGTCGCGGGTTTCGTGCTACTTGTCACGGTGAAGCTTTGAGATGGAGTTCGGGTGAAGGTGAGACTGAGAAGATTAGAATCATTAATTATCGATGAAGTGTCCGTTTTCCGTACAGGAACTGAAGTTTGACTTTTACGACACATGTCCTCGTGGTTAACCCAGCATCAGGATGTTCCGTCCTCGACCACGTCGACACATTTGAAGATTTCAGGATTTCAGAAAGAGATGTCGGAGAGAGTCCACCATAGTAAAGTATTTCCGTCACCGTTCCGGGCCCAAGTGGCATGACAACAACCGGAACGGAGACCTGTTTAAGAAGATAATTTTGATGAAGTTTCTTTTTGATGACAGGAGCCGGTGCCTCTCATCCCTCCCCCCCCCCCCCGTAAGCAACGGCAGGAAGACAGTCCTCTTTGGGGCGAGAGGGAGGCTCCTTCGTTCTACTGATGAGATGATTTTCCTAAGAAGAGGATTCCTGTTTCGGGCACTCGGGCCCTCGTTCGTTTCCTAGGCTCTCGGGCCTCGCTCTGCTTACTAAGTTTTTCTCTTCGTCCTCCCGGAGGACCGTGCTTATAGACGATTTTCGTAAGACTGTAATACCAACAAATAGTTCGTTAATAGAAGTAAGTTTAAGATCCGGTCTGGTTTGATTTTGGAGTAAGGCCACAGTCGTCCACGGTGCCATGTCACATTGCATGGAGACACTATGCCTATGACGAACGCCGAGACAACAGCTCCGAGCCGTTCCGGGCTGCTCCCAGGTACGACGGTTCGAAGTTGGTAAGTTGAAGATATTAGTGAGAAGGAGAAGAAGAAGCCGTAGAAAGTGAAGATGGACGACATCAACTGGGACCTGCACCCAACGTCAACCTCTGAGATCCGGAACGGGCCCATTCTCAATAAAATAGCATGTATAGAGAACTCATCCGATGTCGAACTCCAAGAAGGGTCGCTCCTCGTCGCTCTTTGCAGACCTCTTGATTTGTCTATCGAGGCATCCGCGGCCGACGTTCCAAGCACCACCTCCCTGTATTGCAAAGATTACTTCCCTATATGTTTCAAAGACTATTTTGTTTCGTTCCTCGAGAAGAAGACATCAGGAAATACGACATGGAAGGAGTCTCTGTCGTTACTGCAGGTAAGGGATTAATATAAGTTTTAGTAAGTCTATTAATTTTTTCGTTTCTCGTTCATGTATTGCTTTTACTATATATTACGGTCGGTCACGAGCCAGGGCCCCTAAGTTATCGTCCCTGCTCGTGCCTTGGTCCTCCGGGAAACATCTACGACTCGCCGCAATCCTTTCACGACTCGCTGCATCAACTCTGGCACGATAAAACCAGCATTCAAGTCGAAAAATTCCATTTTGCCGCTCTTCGTATGCGGTAAGAGGCTGAAGACAAGGAAACTCAGAAGATGATGGTACATGAATCCGGGTTCATCCACATTCTGATCGATCCATCCAAAATCAAGAAGACAAAGTTGCAGGAAGTAGAAGTGCCGCTAGAGGACAGAGGTCGTCTCTTCCTCGCCTCCAGATCGCTCAAGGCAGCGCGGGAGAAGGGTTTTCAGTCTTGGCCCGCGCCAGCCTTTCCTCCAGCGGCGAGTCGCCGGCCCACCGGTACCTTATTTACCCCGGCACGACCGTCAACTCAAAGACTACAATGACAACACTATCCGTCCATTCTGATTTCCTTTCCTCGATTCCGCCTCCCAACTTTCACTCTCGCTCCCGGGCCGCCCGGCCCGCTATCCATTTCCGCGACCGGACGATCCCGTTCCACCTGCTCGGTCCCAACCAACGCAGCGGGCTCCAGGGAAGAAGAGGAACAGCTACAAACTTGTTTTTCCTCCTAGCGCCTCCTTCCGTCCCGTATTCGCCCCGCAGGCTTGGTAAGTTCATTCCAGTCATGGACCCTCCAGCTCGCTGATTACACTCAACACCTCCTAACACATGTGGTTTCGTTCACTTCCGCAAGAAGGTTCCCATAAAGAAACTAATAAGAATAAATTAAGATAAGAATGTTCGAGCCCGCCAGTCCGTTCCCGATGAGTTTAAGTAAAGTTTTCGGGCCCGTCCAGCGGTCTCCAGGAGAGTCTTTTATCCAGGCTTCGGCCTCCTGTGCGGCTCAGGTACCTCCGCCTCGGCCCGGTTCTCTCCCTGGGGGTTTGACACTATGGGTGAGGAGCCAACGCCCCGTAATCCCTCCCCACCCGACTCGCGACGCGCCATCTTCCGCCTCTGGTTCCGTCGCGCTGTTTTTCTTCCGTGCAAGACCTCGAGCAGCATCTACTTCACCCTTCTTCTTGGCGCCGGATCGGCAGCAACAGTCTCTCCTCCCTAGCGGGGAGCTCGAGAAGCTGATCCACCATTCCGCTCTGTTTTTCCGCCTCTCTTGTCGCCTTCAACAAGTCATCCAGTTGATCCTCGTTTTTGTGCATCACTAGGGTCTGAGCCAATTGGACGGTCCGGTTGTGTTCGTTAACTAGCTGGTCGACCCCCGGGAACTCCCTGGTCAACGGCCCCAGTGCCGCCGTCGGGAACTGCGCCATCGCTTCTTCAAATGTCTCTGGCTTGCGGCCCGTTTCTAGTGCCATCAGGAACGCCATAGACGCCGAAGCCATTGCTCTTGTCTTGGCCGTCATTCCTCGCACCTCCCTCGGGGGCCACGTCAGTTGCACCCGAATGGCCTTTTCCGCGTCCCAGTCTCGTACCGCTCGCGCCGTCACCGGAAAGTGTCCCTGTAAGACCTGGTGAACGGCCTGTGTCCGTAATAACTTGAGTCTCGGTGTTTCCCTAGATGGTCCTGCCGTCGGCATCTCCGTTCCTATAGACCCGAACACTGAATCCGCTCCCGACTCGTCCAATTCTTGTTTCTCCGGCTCGTATCCTCTGGTCTCGGTCTGCCCCAACTCCATGTCCTCTGAGTCTTCCACCTCCGCGTCCATGGACTGGGCAGCCGGTATTTGTAATCTGTGTATCACAACCCGCGGTTGTAGCGCCCGCCCGTGTTTATCCTCGTCCTTGAGTGGGGTATCCGGTCCTGGCGGCGATCCCATACGTTCGGGCGACGGTGGTCCCGGGGTCTCCTCCGATCCTTGCGACCCGAAAAACGAGCTCCCCAAACTGGCTCGAGTCAGGTTGTCAACCGCCGCCCGTGTCTCTGGCGTGTCTGGTGCTACCGTAATGTCTCTCATTCGTTTCAATCCTGGGGGCGGCACTATCGGCTGCTTACATACCATCTTCTCCAGGGGTGAATCTGCTTTCGTCGGGGTAGGGGTAGAGAACAGCGGCTGTGTCGAGGCCGTCGACGCCGTGTCCTCCGGCCTGGCCGCATGCCGAACATACTTTACTTTCTCCACTCGCCCCGTCGGTTTGAGTCCCTGCCTTTCTGCCATCTCGCGTAGAAACCTCCCTAGGTACAATGCTTCTCTTTCCACCAGCCGGCCTCCCTGTGCTTCCCGAATGCTGTCCTCCAGCTCCCGGTCGGATCTCGCCTCGTGGTAACCCCTGAACGATCCCTCCCGGTTCATTGTTCCTTTTAAATACCCGGGGTACCTCGGGTGTCGTGATTCGTATATCACCGATTTCTTATGAACTGTCATCATAGTAAATTGTGCGTCGCTACAAGGTGGTTCTAGTCCCGTGGTCCGTCTGACTCCTGTCGAGGTCTCAGGCTGCGATGGTCCCAGCTCTCCCGTGCTACTAGACTCAGCGATAATCAAAGACCGATCGCTTCGGGCCGACATACTCCTGCCTGACTCCGACTGGTCCGAACTCGTTCCCTCCTCCAATTCTCTCGGGACTTTCTTGACCTTTTTCCACTTCTTCTTTCGCGACGGCTCCTCCGTCGGGCATCCCTGCGTCGGGGGCCTCTTGAAAGCGAGCGGCTCCTCTTCTTCTTTGACTTTCGGTCGTTGGTCGTCGGACGAGCTCACCAATTCCACCACCTCAGCCCCCGGTGGTATTCCTGAGCAACCCGGCTTCGGGGTGGGTGTGGATGTCCGTCCTTTTCCTCTGCCTGGGAGTCCTCGTCCTCTCGGTTCCCGTGGTTCTCCCTGGGCGTTTAACTTCTTAATTCGGCTCTGTACTAACCCTGATATTTGGTCTGGTGTCAGGAGTGGCTTCGGGTTGACCACGGCCCGGCTCGCGCTTCGCGGCGACTCGGTGTCTTCCTTCCGTACTCCTTTCGCGGCCCTCCGAGGGGAACGACGCGTGGGTGTCGATCGTTCCGCCACCTCGGCCAGGGGTCCCTTCCCTGCTGCTTTGGCTGCTTGGGCTCCCTCGCCGGCCTCGTCGGCCTCTGATCCTTCTTCGGTTGCTACCTGCTCCAGCTGCTCGGCGTCGCTGTCCTCGGATCCTCTCGACGCCCTCGGGTAGTAAGGTATGCGGATATGCCGTCGCGGCCTCTCCGGTGCCTCCCTATCCACCGCCCTCTCAGGGGGTTGAAACCCCTCCGGATGGCGCACCGCGTAGTCCCGTTCCATGTTGGCTACCCGGGCCGCCGTTTCATCCCCAGTAGCGAAACTGGTGTACGGCGGTCGTCCTTTCGGGTCCAAGGCGAACGCCGCAGCATACTCCAGCCTCAGAAGGGGGTCTTGCTTCGGCATCCCCCTCTGCAGGTTCCCTTCGTGTGAGTCCGTCATGTGCTTCCTCCAGTCCTGGTGTGTCGAATAGGCTCGACTCGAACACACCGGGCACATGTAGTACTGCTTCCGTAATCCATCGTGCTGGCCTTTAATATGCTTGGCCAAGTGCTTAAACTCCTTTCCGTGACAATGTCCTTCCCAGCACTGTCCGCTCATCGTGTCTGTTTTCCGGGCTTTCGGGGCTCGTTCCAATCCTGAAGCTCGTCCCGTCAGCCGTTTCCGTTTTTGTCTCGTGGTGATGCTGCTCGTCTCGCTTCTCTGCTTTTCCTCTTGTTTTCTTCTCCTTAGCTCAGTCTGCTCGTCTGCGATTCGATGAATCCTGATCGGCTGACCAGAATGACCTGCTCCGGCGAGCGCTCTGCCTTTTATAGCCGCCGCAGGCGGAAGTGGGCGTGGCCTGCACTAGCGACCCCTAGCGTCAGACTCACCATCCACTTCTACGGTGGCGCCCCCTACTATTTTCCGGTCCCCGGGGCCCGCCGCTGGTCACCGCCTCGCCTGCTTTCTTTACCTCGCGGCCCTTCGCCCGTCCACGCGTTTTTCCTAGGCCTTTTATTGCCCCACCGGACGTCCTCGGTCCTTTCATCCCTCGTCGCCTTCTCTTGCCTTTTTCATCTTGGCCCTCACAGTGCTTCCGCACACTTCCCGGAGAACACAGGGGCTCGGCGTTATCATCTCCTCGCCGCCGCCCCGTTCTCTTTGTCCTCTTTTACTCCTTTTACGACCTACTTTAAAGCCCGTCCTCGTTTCAGGCCTCGCCTTTTACAGCCGTCCGTTCGTTCCTCCGGCGTTCCCGAGAGTGCCGCATCTACTCTCCTCCGGTCTCCTGGACGCTGTAAAGCGGTATTACCAAGTCGGCATTACTTCAGAAGTCTTCACCAGCTTGCCACCGGGTCTGTCTTCTGTTGTAATCCAACCATCTTTTCCACGCTGTGGTTCCTCCGAACTGACCGGAAAGCGGCTCCGTGGGACTACTTTAGACATTCGGGCCGTCGTGGCTCCCGAACGCCGTTTTTCGTTCCAACCCCGCATTTCCCACCTATATTACATCCGCAAGAGAACCAATCTTCAGCTAGGTAGCAAATCTCTACAGCCTAACGACCTGCACTCCTACTGTAGTGGTCAACGCACCGCCCCGACTCAATGGCCCCAGGTTGATCAGTCCTTTTTGGCCAAAGCCTTTTTGTGTAGCGCCGATTTGGTCGTTCCCTTGGTCCTCTTCCACCTGCGGAATCGAGACACGAAAACGACTTCATCACAAAAAGGGGTTGCCCCGTTTCCTTACGTGCCCTAGCGCGCCCCACCCCAAGCATTTACTGTGCAGCCTCGTATCCTTGCTGGTCAGCTACCATCCAAGCTGGCGCAGCGTGTCCTCGGTAGGGTTCCAGGCGGTCCACATGGACCACCCCCCCCGGTTTCCCTCGTTTCTTCCGTACTACCACCCGTCCTCGGTCAAGCACCTTGACGATCAGTGCAGGGCCTATCCATGGAAATCGCAACTTCGTTCCTTTTGTCCCTATCCACTACCGTATCGTGCACCCAGACCAGTTCTCCGGCGTGGTATTCCCGCCGAGTCACCTTCCCATCGTACTCGTGTTTCTGATGGATGGCGGCTCGTTTCAGCCCCGTCCGGGCCTCCCGATAGGCCGCGACTAGCCCTTCCTCCAGGCTTTCCACATAGTCGCTTACCCGTCGGGGTTCCTCCTCTGGTCCTAGAGGTCTCCCATAAATCGCCTGTCGCGGCATCATGGTCTGTCGGCCCAGCATCATCATATTCGGTGTCACTCCCGTGCTGGCTTGCGGCGTTGCTCTATAACTCATCATCACGAGCGGGACCATCTCGTCCCATTCCCGACCCGTCGCTCGGCAGCTGGCTTTCAAACAACACCCCAAAGTACGGAAACTTCGTTCTATGTACCCGTCACTCCTGGGGTGGTACGGCGTCGTTCTTGTTTTGTGTATCCCGAATAGTGCACAGACCTGAGCCACCACCTCGGATTCGAAATTCGTGCCTTGATCCGAGTGTAGTTCCCGAAACGCGCCGTACCGTGCTACTACTTCTTCAACCAGTTTGTTCGCCACTGTCGTTGCCTTTTGATCCGGGATCGGGAAACACTCCAACCATTTGGTGAAATAGCATCCCACCATCAGGCAATACTTATTTCCTCGTTTGGTGACTGGGTACGGGCCCGAAACATCCATGGCCAGCCGTTCCATCGGCTCCCCCACTATGTACTGATGTAGCGGCTCCCGTCTTCCTCTTCCCTTTTTCAGCAACGCGCAATCACATTCTCGACATTCCTTCCGCACCTTCTTCCCGGAGTCCCGGCCAGTAAAACCCTTGTTCCAACAGGGCCGTCGTCCTGGCGACTCCTAAATGCGCTCCTGCCGCGCCTCCATGGTATTCCCTTACCAACTTGGCCCGTTCCCCTCGGGGAACGACCAACTGGTTCCTCCAACCATGCCCTTCTAGCTCCCAATACTTCCGATGCAGCACGCCATCCCTGAGGCTTAATCGTTCCCATTGCCTCCATAGGATCTTTGTTTCCCGGGATTCCGGAGATATGGCCTCCCAACCTGGCCGGTCCGCATCTTTTTCCATCCGTGCGACAATCGGCCCTATATCTCGATCCCTCCTCTGCGCTGCTCTCATCTCCTGCGGGGACCATCCGGGCTCGTACCCCCGGGCCCGCGTCACTACTCTCACTTGTTCGGTATTCTCGTGCTCCTCTCCACATTGTTTGCACGGATACCGGGACAACGCGTCAGCGTTCCCATGCTTCCTGCCCGGTCGGTGTTGGAACGACACATCATGCGAGTCGATAATCTCAATCCACCGAGCAGCCTGCCCCATCGGTTCCTTACTTCTCTGCAGCCAACTGACCGCGCTGTTATCCGTCCGGACTATCACGCGTTGACCATAGATGTAGCACCGAAAATGCTTCAAAGCTCGCACCACCGCCAACAGTTCTTTCCGCGTGGTGCAATACTTTCGTTCGTTTGACTCCAGGGTTTTGCTCGTGTAAGCTATCACCCGTTCCTCCCCTCTCTGCTCCTGTGATAGCACGGCTCCCGTTCCCACGTCACTGGCGTCTGTGTCAAGCCACCATTGTCCTTCTTCCTCCGGGAATCCCAACACCGGGGCCTCCGTTAGCGCCTTCTTCATCGCATCAAATGCCTCTTGTCGTCTCGCGCTCCACACGAATGGTTCCTCCTTCGTTGCCAATTCATACAAGGGGGCAGCCAACTCCGTGAAGCCGTTTATATGCCTTCTGTAGTACGAACATAATCCCACGAAGGCTCGTACCTCGTGGAGATCCCGCGGGACCGGCCACTCGGTTACTTGCCGACACTTTTCGGGGTCGGGTTCGATCCCGTTGAATGAGACAACGTGCCCCAAGAACGGAATCTTCTTCTGGAACAGCTTACATTTTCGCGCCTTTAACTTCAGTCCCCTGCAGCGTTCAGTCGGTCCAGAACCCGTACCAATCTTTCCAGAGTCACTTTGAACGTTGGTCCAAAGACCAGTATGTCATCCAAGTATACCAGACACTCCTCCCACACGATTCCTCTGAGGATTCTTTCCATCAGTCTCTCGAAGGTGGCTGGGGCGTTCACTAGCCCGAATGGCATCACTTTAAACTCATACAATCCTCCTTGAGTCACGAAGGCCGTCTTTTCTTGGTCCTCCGGTGCCATCTCCACCTGCCAATATCCGCTTGCGAGATCCAGACTGCAGAAGAATAGGCTTCCTCCCAAAGTGTTGAGGCTGTCCTCTATCCGCGGGAGCGGATAGGCGTCCACTTTCGTAGCCTGGTTCAGTTTTCGGTAGTCAATACAGAACCTCGTTCCTCCGTCCTTCTTTTTGACTAGAACGGTCGGGCTACTCCACGCACTCCCGCTCTCCTGGATAATCCCTAAATTTAACATATCCTCCACCAGTGCTCGTTCTTCCTCTCTCCTGGTGGCCGGATACCGTCTGACCCTCTGCTTGATCGGCATCTGATCCCCCGTTTTAATTCGATGTTGTACTAAATCTGTCCGTCCTAACTCATGTTTCGAGGTCGCAAACATTTGTTCCCGGGCCATGATGGCTTTCTCCAGCTCTTCGCCCTCCTTCGTGGTCAGGTCTTTCTTAGCCTCCCCTATCATTTCAACGAGCGCTCCTGGGGGTTCCTTTGCTTCACTTCCTATTCCTCGTACCTCTTGTACGAAGGTGGCTTCTCCGAGTACCCCGCCGGTTTCCAATTTCGCGCTCTCGGTCCCTCGGTTGGCCACCCAAACTTCATTTTCTTCTCCCAATGTCACCGTTCCTGGGATCACCTCCAGTCCCATAGGTAATCCAGCGCCGGTGATGACAGCCAGCTGTCCACCCTGTCTTATGTCCATTCTCGCTACTACTGTTACTCGGGTCACTTGGAGTGGGGGTATTTCCGTCGTTTTCTCGATTCGCACGACCTGTCCTCCGACGGTAACTGCCCGAATCCCATCCGTTCTCTGTTCTACTCCGGGGATTCGTTCCCCCTCTCCCTCCCCCTCGGCGGGCAGGAAGATGGCACTCGCGTGGGGCTTAACTGTCAGCCGGTATTTCACCGCGAAGTCGTTTCCCAGGATCCCTTCATCTCTACCGATGTCTGCCACCATGAACGTCCACTTCAACACGCGTGTTCCCAATTTCACTGGCAAGTTCGTGCATCCGTAGCACCGCAACGGACTACCATCTACCGAGCAGAGACGTCCTTCATATCCATCCAGTTCTTCCCTTTTTCGTCCCCACTCTCTCCAGAGGCGTTCCGACAGCAGACTGATCATAGATCCGGTATCAACCAAAAAACGGACGACACTCTCTCCCACCGTCCCGGCCACATAAAGTCCACATTCTCCCATGCCTACTACTTCTCTCGCCGCGCCCGAAGGGGGCCCCGCGCTTACTGCGACGGCGACTGTCCGTTTCCCTGACGCTGAGAACACTCTCTTGCGAAATGGCCCTTCTGGTGACAGTGATGACACTCTAAATCTTCTTTTCGCTTCTTAAACGCCTCCCTCCGGGCCGTTGCTTGTCTTCTAGCTTCCCGTTCTTCTGCCAATTCTTTCATCATCTCCTCCAACTTACCGTTCAAGGCCATGATCTGTGTATTGGCGTCCTCCTCGGGCTTCACTGCCCGCAGGAGGCGGCGTGAGTATCGTTCCTGTATTTCTACCACCTCTACCGCCTCCTCTAGTGTCTTGCATCCTTTCTCTGCACACTTCAGCTGAAGGTCTTCCCCAACTGCAGCCTGGAACGCATGTAATGCTGCTTTTTCCTGGCTAGCGTAGTCGTTGGAGAAGTAGGCTCTCGATGCCAGTCGCCGGGCATTATCAGCCAACTCCTTCGCTGTCTGGTTCTTTACACGTTTCAAGCCCGCCAACTCTTGCAGAGCATTACACGTGTCCTTCTCCTGACCGAACCTCCGGCGCAACGCATCCACCCTCGCCGAGTAACGGAGTCGTTCCCTGTCCGGGAGTCCGACAAAGTACATTCGTGCCGTTCCCGTCAGCGAGAGAAAAAGCATCGCCGCTTTTTCCTCGGCCGTCCAGCGTCCCAATGTTGCGTACTCCTCAAACTGGTTGATCCATCCCTCGAAATCCGGTTTACCGTCATACTTCTCTGGTCGTAAACTGAACTTCTTCAAACTCGCTCCTTCCTGACCGGTCTGTTGTTGTTGAGCCCGCACATTCTGCTCATCCGTCGGGGTGGACGTTCCCATAAAATTAAACTGCCTACCCATGATGGTCGTGTCCTCCCCTTTGGTCTCAGTTTTCGCACCTCCTTTCTCCTCCCTACCTTCCTTGAAGGCGACGTCAGAATCCATCTGCTCGAAGACTGCCGCAGTCGCCATGAGTATCCAATACCGATGAAACACCCAAGATCCACAAGTCCGTATGTGCCTATTTCAGCACCACCGCTGCCACCAGTGTGACGTTCTCTGGTAAGTCGGGGTTGCCGATTCTTACGACAGAGGAACGTGGGGGTTGTTCGGGTCTCGGGGCGGACGGGGAATCCGGGCCAAGAACCGAGATGTGTTTCTAGAGTCGTGCCTCGCGCACGAGGGGGGGCTGAGCGAATCGATCGGGAATCGGCACTCGATGTCGACGGAGGACTGCGGGGGAGGGAAATTATGGTAGGGGTACGGGTCGGCCGGGGGGCGGTCCACCCCTGAGTTCCGGTCCGCGGGGGCGACGGGCCGACGGTCGCCTATTGTTTGGTAGCGTGGGGCCGAGCATGCCGCGCCCTCGTCCCCGCGGACTTCGCTCCCTCGTTCCGCTCCCCATGTCTTCGTACCATACTACGCCTCGGTTTCCGGTACTACTTCGGGCCTTCGTGCCCTACTCCGTTCCCTCGTTCCTCGTTCTTCGGGCCATCGGGCCCCTTACCCTATGTTTCGACTACCTATCTCGGACTTCGACTGTTTTGTCCTAACTTCGGCTTAATTACTCTGTTCGGCTCATCTTTAGCGGTTGTTTCAGGAAAGAGGACACATCTGGACACCAGGAGAACTGTTAAAGAACTCTGTTTATTCGGGCCTCACCGCCCCTTTATATACTAGAGAGGTCAGCCCTGATTGGCTGCCTTCGGTCACGTGACCTACAACTGACGTCACTTCCGGTTTATATATTCCGTTTCCGGTTTACATTTCACTTCCGGTTTACATATTTCCGGGTTTCGTTCCATTACGTTTTCGTTATTCGTTCTTTACATATTCGTTATTCGTTCTTTACATATTCGTTCTTTACATCTATTTCGTTCTTCGTTCTTTACATATTCGTTATTCGTTCTTTACATATTCGTTCTTTACATCTATTTCCATTATTACCTTATTTCTATTATTTTAACCTCTATGTATTTTGGCTGAATAGCCGTTCATCACATTAGCTAGAAAATCCAACCAGGAGACCCGGACCGTTTTAATACAACATATTATACCGAGAATTTACTCAAGTTTGACTCATTTGAGAGAACGTTAATTCAGATGTGCAGCATACTTGAGCGGGGAGATGGAAAGGCATCTTTGCAAAAGTCCCTAAAAGAAGGTTATTTCTAATAGGCAAATAGGAAGCATTATCAATGTTTTGATGGTATCCATGGCTCTTTTCGCGAGTATTTCTCCGTCCGGAGTGCTGGCAAAAGGCACGAACCTGAATGGACGTCGCATATGTTTCGAATGGAGGGACAGGCGTTTCTCTAATTGCATTTGGCTTGTCCGTCTGAGATACATGTACAGGTTGGTAGTTTTGTAATAAGAAATATTCACAAACAGGTAAGGACGATGTAACCTACGCCCACCTTCCCATTTCTGTAAATCTTCTACACTATTATGTGTACTGTTCTTTTATCAATCTGAATATCAGGGTGGAAGAAAGGGAAACAGAATGCTAGAAATCGTCAGACAATTTGTTTGTATATCAATCAGCCATGTTTATAAAGTATAACAACAAAATAGTAGTATAGTTATTGCTGTATTGCACGGACTTTTTATCATTGGCTCTTCTTTTCTTGCAGCAGTAGTGTACTATCATCTTTTCTTTGACGTGATGGTTTGGCTTCTGTCCAGGTCTTCTTATTGCGGTTGGTAAATTCCACAAGTGTAGTGTCTCTACACTGACAGACCACACTGCAGGGGACAAGGCTGGGTATCACTGCTCCAGCAGGCGCTCAGTCCACAGCTGCCTCCTCTGACTTGGATCCTATAAGTTGATCCCAACTGCTCCTCTTGTGGAAGTGTGCCAGTTGAGTAGAAGAGAGCAATTTACGACTGCTGACATATCTACTCCCACTGGCTGGTTGGCCGAGAGAGTGCAGCCTGATGTAGTAGGCAGATAGGCAGACATACCAAGACACTCCACACCTTCAATCTGTATCCGCCTACCATAGACCACTGTTTACTGACGCTCTCAATTAGTATAAGGCTGGAATTCCAATATAATAACATGATTTGTCTGTGTACATACATTTTAATTGATCATAAAATCAAATAATTTTAAAGCATATGTTTATATAGAAACAAATTTCCCTAGAGCTGCCAACTGATATAATCATTAGTGTATTGTACTGTTTTGTGTGCACACTGTATCTATTTTTTCAGATTGGTGGAACCTTAACAGATGTTATAACACTCTTTTTGTACCTGTCTCAATTTATATACTTAATGTATCATCGTCTGTCTTTGACGAGAAGTAAGGAACTCAACGGATTTGCCTTCAGGAAGGGCGTTCAAGTCAAGTCAATTTTCTCGGAGATTCAGGGATAGTCGTCGGTAATGAAGGGCGCTAGCTGTCTTGTTGATGCCCGGAGAGGTCTGGTGGTTGGCGAGCAGAGGTCGTCACGCTGCCACAACAAACAGGGGTGGTTAGTGCCCGGAGGCCGTGTTTGTGTTGGCCTCAGTGGTGGTCAAGAGCTGCTCCACCCCGTCCAGTGGTCAGCCCCTGCCCCACCCACCTCGGCGCTGGACATGGCTCGGCAGCCGGTCAGGCCTGACGCGGGCAGAGGGGTTGGGGGCCGTCTGTAGGCCTTAGTAACGCATGGCCGGCAGTCAGCAATAACCAGATGCTCACAGACCCCCACGCCTTGATCGTCATTCCGTATATACAGACTAAATGAACTGGGATTAACCTGTCAACGTCTGTTTAGCTGTTTAAGGCATAGTAATCCTTATATTATGGACTGGTGATGCATTTATATTTATAGAACCTGGCCTTCATAAGAAGTTTACAGGCTATAGATACACATCAAAAAGAAGTTTCCTTTAATACAACGTGGCATATCAACATTATTCCTCACGTTTACCGCAGGTTACTTTATCCTGTAAAACGTATAGGCACATGGTTGGAAATCTCTTCCTTGTAGATCATACGGTAGGAGCTATGGTGGAGAAGTTGGCAATGACACGTACTAACTTACCCTAAGGTTTAAGAGTTCAGCAAACTAGGAATACTGTATTTAACCAAACGAGCATTTATAAACATGTCCTCCAGCTCTTTCTCCAGGCAGAAACCTGAACTGATAAGACGCGTATTCGCCCAAGGTGGTTGGCAGATATTTGCTTTTACAAAATTAGCCGGGAAACTGTGAAGGTGCCTACTCTTCAGAAAATCAAGTTTCAATAAGCCGGAAAGATATCCCATATTTTATCAAGATTTAATAACAAACACTAGTACTAATCTACTCATATAGTCTAAAGATGCAATAATCTTGCATAAATGATCAACGATGATTATGTGAGATGCCTTTTATAAAAGACACCTCACGTATGCTGCATATATGCAGCATACTGCACATGGTGCCAGTGCCAGCTCATATTGTTTATAAAAGTGCGACTTCGCAATTTCTTGTGATAGTGAGGCAAGTAAAATGGAAATCAAAATGGAAATAAAAGATGATAATTATTTTAACTTCTGTTGTTTGCAAAACCTCATTGCAGTACGCTGCTGTTAAGAAGTGGGAAGCATATACCAACCCTACCCCTATTACACCTCATGATCAGTCCTGTCCGGGGGTCAATGCAGATGAGAGTGAGAACCATGTAGGCCTATGATACGAAATGAGAGGGGGTCGTAGCTGTGAACGTAACCCAGCTTACCTGAAGATAAGGTATATTTACCCATATTGCTTCATGTGCCTTGCAAAATACTCCCATAACTCTCTGGTTCTCATCACCCTAATCTTACTATTATTTCTTTTTTAATCTTGCATGCCCTCTCAATTTGCTACTTTTTTCTTGCATATGAGCTCTCTAAAATACCTGGCGAGAGGGTGGGTCTGCTGAGCAAGAATGCTGCTTGGGACTGTGGTGTTTGGGGGTGTGGTACTTGGAGGTGTGGTGCTTGGGGCTGTGGTGTCTGGGAGTGTGTGTGGTTCTTAGGGATGTGGAACTTGGGGGTGTGGTGCTTGGGGACGTAATGCTTGGGAGCATGGTGCTTAGGAGCGTGATACTTGCATGGTGATGGATGCTTGGGAGCGTGGTGCTTCGATGTGTGATTCTTAGGGATGTGAAGCTTGAGGTTTGCATGCCTGGTGTTAAGGAGCGTGAGATTAGGGGTGTGATTCTGGGGTGTGTGATGGTTGCAGGTGTGAATCTTGGGACTGTGCTGCTTGTGGGTGTGGTGCTTGGGAATGTGACACCCAGGGGTGGGGTGCATAGGGATGTGATGTTTTGGGATATGGTGCTTATAGACACTCTGGGGTGTAGTAGTCGAGAATGTGGTGCTTGGAGGTGTGATTCTTTGGAGCCTGGTGTTTGGGGTTGTGGTGGTTTGGTGTATGGTAGTCGGGATTGTATTGCTTGGGGTGTGGAACTTGGGTGTATGGTGGTTAGGAGTGTGTTGGTTGAGGGCATGGTGCTTGGGGGTGTGGTGCTTGGGGATGTGACGCTTCGGGGTCAGGTGTTTTTTGCATTAAGTTCAATGCAATTTATGTTGGCGATAACAGCCCTGATGTTTATCCTCGATTTTTATCATCCTCTTCTCACAGAAATTATGTTAAACTTATGTTGTTATTAGTAACATATATGTAAGCTCTTTCAGTAAACTCAGGTTAACTATAATGTCTTTGGTTCATGTTGAACTATGAGGTTTAACTTTGATGTTATTCATAGGGAGTATTTATGTCATTTCCTTTAACTCATTATAATAAAAGTTATGCTAGTCCTGGTGCAGCTTGATAATCAAGAGTTGACGATAACACTCATGTGAAAGGATATTTTTTATTGTTTATCCAAGACATGCAATACACATCACTGACTTCCCATTAACATTTCACCAGTCCTTAGGCTAGTCCACTCAGCTCTTTCAACCAAAGTGCTCCTAGACAAAGTCGCACCTATCTGCAGAGCTCCCTCTAATGCCCAGTCTTTCTGTCTATTAGCATGAGGTCTTCACTAGCTGACAGTTTGAACTTTTCTGAAGCTGCATGTTGTCTCTGGTCTCACCTATTAGTTCCCTGCCCAGCTCATGGCCTAGCTGCCCCTTCTGTATGCAATCATGGAGATTCATTGCCTACACCCTAGCGCTAGCTTCTATACCTGTGATCTTTTAAGCTGGGACTGATGCCGAGACATTAAAATGTTATTTGTATCCAATAAACATATTCAAATAAATTCCATATTTAGTTTGTGTTAAGTAGGGGTAGAACAATCCTCACCTGGGTGGTTCAAGTCCAAATGAAGAACACTCGCTTATCTTATGACACACAACACATCCTACTATTGGCTGAAGCATACATCCTCTCGATGGTAAAGCCTACATATTCCACTGGCCAAAATACTCATATGTTGTTTCATAATTCATGTCACCAAGCACTGTGCTCTCACTCAAGGTCTTTCTTAACTTCCTTTACTACCTGACTGTTATAACCATAGCCATGGTCAGATAGCTGTTGGTTACTTCAGTAACCCCAAGAATATACCCTTACAAACTGCTTATAATCGAATTCACACTCAGTCTGATCAGTATAAGTCACCACCATGTGACTACTTAATTCCTCCGCCATGGTCCATATGTATCTCTGTATCTTTCTTAGGTCAGGCTTTCTCTCTTCTTAGCTGTTTCAAACCAGCTCCTTCTATATAATTATGCAAGTCCTGCTAAACAATTCCATTAATCACTCCCTGGCTAAGCCTTTAGGGATACAGATGTTACTGTAACATGCATATGCGCCCATAATGGTATTCCAATCCAAACTAGACCCAAAGTACACTATCAACTACTCACAAGTACTCCCCAAACTTTGTTGTTGATTGGTTTCTTAACTAAAGTGTCACATTCATGGTGGTATACTTATTCAGCCTAGCATATTCCTGTTGTGAAGTGGAAACGGTCCCATTTTGGCCCGTCTCCCTATATTTAAAACCTATTTATCTGCTACCTCCATCCCTTTGTTCACAGTCCCATATGCAATCTGCTTTTATCGATTATCTGCATTCCCTATATCTGCTCTTAATTAGTCATAAAGGTCCATATGCGTACTGTGAAAAAGAGTGATTGGAACTTCATGAACTTAGGAATATATCGCTTAAGGCATCTTGAAAGTAAAATAACGTTTTAATATCAAAAGACCAAGAATGAATTGGAAATAATGTCATTATAGGGCGCCCCCATATGACCATAACGGATAGAAGGGGTTAATGACCATTTTTTGTTACAAATTAGATAATAGCTTTTCTTTGAAACTTTGATCATGTTCACACTTTTCTGAATCACCCCAATGGGATTAATTGAATGTCAACTCATAATGATATTCAAATGATTACATTGGGATATATGTACAGTTAAAATACTCAGAAACTTCTTTTCAATTTTGATCGAAGCTATATCTTGATCTCGAAATTTGAATCATAGCTTCGTCAGATACTACATATTAAGCGCTTCATATAAAGTTTTTCACCTATTTTAGTACATTTTAATCCAAGCCCATTGACTTTATTTTCAATTGAAAATGTTAACAGAGTTGCTTAGTTAGGCCAATGCTTCCATCTTTACACTACTTCAGGCGGCCTGTGTCTGTCTCAGGTGTCGTGGAAATAAAACTGAATCATGAATGTTTGAAAACGTTTAGGATATTCTTTTATAAGATAAGGGAGACCTCTTTGGCATGCGGTAGGAGACCTGTTGATATGTCAGCCTTTGGGGTCTCAAGGAAGCATGTTTTGAGAGGAGGTGATGAGCGGGAAATGCTTTTTATAAGTGCATGCTATACGATTACCTGTTAATATATTGAGAATGATATATTCTTATGGGGAGCTTGCCCGGGAAACAAAGCTTGGTTTCCTGAATGGGGACAGGGATATGAAGATGATAATACATGGAAGGGAATAGTGAGCTGAGGAAAATAATTATGGCCGTGGAAGTATAAGACGTTGGGAGTATGCCCGGGATTAAATGTTAAGGCAAATGAGATAACAGTAGTATGCTGATAGAAGTGTAATGAGTGTAATATCCATAGGTGAATAAGGTATCGCAGTTATGCAGAGGAGAGTATTGTGTAGGCAGTATGCTGAGGGTCGTATATGCCGGAGAAAAGTAAATTGTAAGCATGTTGAGAGGAACCCGAGGAGAGGCAGTATGGCAAAGAGAAGGAGACTGAGGGGGAGGTATAGGCTCCGGGAATGTAGGCCAAAAGGTTTGACTCGCACTCAATCGGGTTGGATCCCGGCGGTGACCTCATACAACCCGCCCCCTGGCGTCGTGAATCATAACACACCGAACCCAGTTCTCCCGGCCCACTTCCGGGAACACAAGGTAGACTGGTCAAAGGCATAGGGTGGCTTCCTTTGATTCAAGGGAGGTACCCACTATACGTTCAGGTAGGGCTCAAAAGGCCACGCAGACTTCCATTATACGACAGCCAACATGGTCTAGTATTAATCACTCAATAACGGCACACTTCTTCTACGAATTTTCTTCACTCATTGTTCTTTTGAGTTGATTATATTTCGCCTACATGTTTTTTTCATACAGACGCAAATGCCCAAGCTGGTAATTTCTCTAATGCGGTAAAAACCCAGTAAGTGAAGTCTTGAAAGTACCTCGACTCGTGTGTGGCTGTAATCAAGTCGAAAATGAAGAGTTCACATTCTTGGCATTTCAAAGTGCTAGACCACCTTTCACCCCACAATTCGTGCAGTTAACAAGCTTGCCAACCGCCCATCTGGACCCAAATAGGTATGACTGCAATGCCTGGTCCACGGTGTTTACAATATAACCTGATCTGTGTGATAAACATACGTTTGTTAAGTTTGGTGTACAGGCAAGCTTCATGGGTACCACTTGTCTTTTACCAAGTGGTACATGTACGTATCATAGTAACCTTATTTTGTTCAATACCTTTTCAACAGTGTTGACAAACGTGCATCATATTTGGCTTTCAAAGTCATTATAATTTGTTTTAAATATTCTCAATCCATGTAAGCCTAGGCGGAGAGGTTAAGTTGTGGGCGAGCCCGTCGCTGAGTCAGAGCGCTTCTTCCGGAATCTCCGAGTTGTTGAGTGTCTTTTCTGGGAGGTGGTGAGACATCGTTCAATCCCTTGACTTACATCTTGCCTTGTAAGGAATCCCGCTTTCAATTCCAGGAACTTACGCTATGTATGGTTGTATGGCAAGATTTCATAAATCTGTGCTTCTCTCATACTATCGATCCTAAGACATACAGTTAGTTCACTAGGCACTGATCATGGGTACGATCATACATTCATAGAAATAACATGTTGGAATAAATTCGTTTACTGTGTGTCAATTCAAATCATCCTGAATGGCATGAAAGAACATGCCCAGGTAATGATCGATCGTTTATAGTTCATGTTTATAGTTTGATCAATCCTTCACCTACCAAAGCTTTCCACACCTGAGGTAGGACTCTTTGGCTCCTCATAGACGTCTTGCAGATAGCGTCACAGTATACAATAAGGGACTGACCGCCATGTTGATGATAAATTGATCGTTACTCATATTACTCCTATTTTACCATTGGTAAATAATAACTTCTGGTTATTCTTCTGTCATTTACACATTAATTGTATTCAGAATTGCGGTATGACTTTGTGATCAGACAGCCACGGTTGTTAGATGTGGCTCAAGTAATAATGCTGTTACCCGAACCATTGCATTGTGACATATACAATGTTACTAATTGACCTACCATACTGCTAGTAAACACGTTTACAATCTCATTTGTTCATAGTGGATAGAATTTGGCAGATTATTCACATTCAAAATACTAATTTGAAATATATGAATACTTTGGGTTGCATGACACATGCCAGACTTAGAGAAATATGCACAAGGCACTGTTAAGCGATTTATAGATTTGACAACGTGAAAAGTTCTAGGGTATATACCCCTCGGGCACTTACCCCCCAGACACTTACCCAAGGACACTTACCCCCCAGACACATACCCCCTGGACACTTACCCCCTGGTAACTTACCCCCTGGGACACTTACCCCCCAGAACACTTACCCCCCTAGGACACTTACAACCTAGAAGACTTACCCCCCTTGGCTTATAATGTGCAACGTCAATTATTTTCTCTGAGATATGCTTCCCTGGGAAAGGACCTTAAGATGCTACCCTCAACATGCTCACTGTCTAGCCCCCTGAATACTGGAGAACTAAGTCTGCAGGAGGACTCCGTCTACTGAGGCTGGAAAAGTCTTTCTAATGGAAAGCAAACTAAATATATATCCCTCTCTTCTATTAGATCTCTAGGATTCATACCTAAAAGGCTAACTCGTCCCTACTCAACAGTTTGTGGATGGGGAAGTGTCAAAACATCATTGGACTAAGTTCTCCAGTGGACTGAGTTCTCCAGTTACCACCCTCATCTGTCACCTCCTTCTCACCCTCTCCACCCAATCTCCAAGTTAAGTCATCAATATTATGTATATCTACCATGGTTGGGAGGTAAGTGTCCTAGGGGGTCAGTGTCTTAGGGGGTAAGTGTCCAGGGGGTAAGTGTCCTGGGGGCTAAGTATCCCAGTGGGTAAGTTTCCAGGGGATAAGTGTCCAGGATGAAGTGTCCAAGGGGGAAGTGTCGGGGGGGGGGGGGGGGTAAATGACCAGGGGGTAGGTATCCAGGGGGTAAGTGTCGAAGACAACCACATGCATACCTTTTGAGTCTAGATTGTCCATATGTGGCTATTTCTATTTTGTCAGATGAAACAGATGAACCGAAAGCTAGGTTCTAAAAAAGACACATCTTTTTGGGGATGGTTTAGTCAATGGAAAATGTTGACTGTTTAAGCTTCGAGTGTTGCCAGTCCCCTCTGAATACTTGCCTCCTTCTCAGACAGCTTTGCGGCCTGATGTTAGCCGGTTAGGGCCTGTTAAAGCCCCTGAAGTAGTCTATATCAGAGTACCTCTATAGGTGTGATAAGACCATTACCTTGTCTCGGTGACCAGGCACCTGAGCTGCTCTGAGCTGCTCTCACCAGCCAATTACCCAATCTCTTCATCTGCAGTGGCCGTCCGTGCTGGTCGTGTACGCTTGCCCCAAACACCTTCTGTTTTGTGGGATCATGTCGCGCACGGCCCTGTAATACATCTAAACAGTGGCGCCGTCGTCCCGGCCCATCATACCCCACCATCAGCGCCTGATAATAAATTGCTCGGCTGCCTCTGTATCTTAGACGCTGTGTGTGCTAGTAAACAAACGGTAGGAGTCTCAGTGACACCGGACCGCCGCGGCTACCTGGGACTGCTCCCCTTTACCTGTCTGGGCACTCGGTGAACGTCGTTTAGGGGATACTGCCCATCCCGATTTTCCCAATCCCAAATTTCAGAAAATATAAGTGTGCCTTTTTCAAAGGTTCTATATGTTCCATAAAGATAAAACGGAGCCAATTGAAATTTCCAAATAGTGCGCATCTTGCAGCTCCAAAAGAATTTCAAAATACCATATTATTTGACAATGCAATAGGCCTATAATATAAGGAATGTTAATATTATCTATCCTTTTCAGTATTCAACTCAATTAGAATCATAATTATTTCCCCCGACAAAGATCTATATTTTGAGTATTGCATTGTTTACCCATTCATGTTCAGACAAAGTGCACATGATAATTGTTCTAGACAAGCGTCAGTGGCCACTTCTTTAGCGTGCTTAAGGACCTAGTTTTCCGATAGAGTCTACATAAGACAGATGTACCTCGGTGCCAATCAGAGCCATGCCTCATCCACATAAAGAAGATAAGGTCCGACACCACCTGATATAGAAGGCCAGGGCCGTATCAGCGGATCCAAATGTTTTCCAATTAGTTATAGAGGGCTGGAGACTAGAGAGGATGTTCTTCTACCATCTGGAGCCATACATTCAGCTAGATCCATGTGCACCTCTGGGCTTCTTCGCCAGGTGAAAACCATGCCAAAGCCCTGGAGAAACACTTGTAATCGTTCCCTAGCCCTGGGACTCATGTACGAGGCTGACGGAGTGGCCGGGGTGGTGAGACAGCCACTACAACAAGTACAAGGGGCCTAAATGAATGAGAAAGGCACCAAGCTCGCCAAAGTGAGTTTTTTCGGTGTAATCCTGCAGCTGTCGCCTCCTTGGGGGAGGACTATACACACTAGTAGGCTTTGACTCGCTTCCAAATACCAGCGGCAGGCTTCGGTGGCCATGGGACTGGGCTTTATTCCGAGAGCTATGCGCCTTAAGCCTGCAGTAATTACACACGAGAGGAACCGGAGTCTGGTTTGACTTTAGACGCCCTGTTCCTGCATACACATGTATAGCAATCAGACTATTTGGCATCGTAGGCCTCTCGACAAATAAACAACTTTGATTTTTATTATAGGTGCACCAAAACTGCTACACGACTGCACTCAAATAATAGAATTTCCACGTGAACATTGACATGAATTAATATCAAAGTATCCTTTGCGACGCGGTACAAGGGGCTATAAATGAAGGAGTAGGGGCCTGGCATTGAGGAGAGGCAAAGGCTGGTGGCCTGGACAAGTGTGGTATAAGTAGAGGTAGTATTTATAGTTGGCGAGTAGCAGAATGATGAATCAGGGGAGCGGTCTGTCTAGGTCCGTCTGAGCCCCTCCTCTGCCCAACGCCGCCCCCCCCTCCCAACCCCCTTCTTTAGCCCTGCTCACTTATCCTGCTTCCTTCTTCTTAACTGGTTGCATCAACATGAAAGAACTGGCACATTCCATCATTACTACATGCTCAACATGATTATCTTTTCTCAACCATCTTAAGGTAATTTTCCCTGCCACCTTTATCTCGTAACCACACAAATCCTAAATCAATTTATAATCCCCCTTATTAATGCTTTTCATACTTAGTTTGATCGTTTGCATAACTGACCAATATTGTTTTATTTCTCATACGTGAGATAAAATCATTTGTTAAATTCGCGCAATGTTTGCGACGTATCTAAAACTAAATGTAGCCCATCTAATTACTCTGATATTTTGATTTCAAGTACAAAATTTGATAGGTCATTCAGCTCGATCAGTTGTAAGGGGAGTTATGAATAATCCACCATATGATTCAATATAATTTACCATAGTCCAGCTGGTAGAGTTTTTCCCGTGATCATCGTCTCCAGGAAGCCCCAAACAGATTCAATACACGCATGAGAATGTGAGTGAATGTCGGTGAGAGTTGTGTGCATGTAACCCGTGATTAAAACGTTGGCAGGCCTACTTTCCCCCGTGCACGCGGCGTGTGTCGATGGCCGGTCTTCAGGGCAGACTCTCCCCGCCGCCTGCCCGGACATTCCTGCTGCACCAGGCACGGCATAGCACACGCACGGTCCCGGGGGCGGGCACAACACGGACATGCATCCCTAGACCTGTGCGGGAACTGTTGGGAGAAACTATGATTTGGAGGGGGTGAGATTTATAAATAGAATCCTGCAGTAAATGTAGGTTAATGCAGGGCTTGTTTAGGACTGGGTCGGAGCGAAAATTGAAATGAGAAGGGTAGATTCCACGACTGAGACCCAAAAACCTGACCATTTTGGTTTTGCCATCTTCAATTAGGCCCATTGTTTTAGTGCCTATTAACTATCGTCTATGGACTATCCCTACTATCACGTTTGGACTTGACCCAGATGTGAGGAAAGACCCAAAATCTCGTTAGCCAATAAATTAATTTTTTGTACGTTGCAAGATCTGTTATTTATGTAAGCAAAATAACGTATTTCTTTGAAGCTTTAATGATATGAAAGATCATGTGCTTATGTGTTTTAAGTAAATACTTGGGCATGTTGGAGAAATTGGACTAGAGCACTGGGAGTATTAACACTGTGAACATTGGTATGAGTAGTTTCCAGTATGTGAACTGAGTGGAACTATTAAACCTGGTATTTGAATCTGGACTGGCAATTTCAACAATTAGAACAAATAAACTAGCAAATTCTCTTACAAGTGAGTTCCTCTGGATATCATTCTTAAAGGTGGAACTACTTTACAGAACAACTGATAGGGGCAGTGGGATAACATCTATTGCTCATCATTAAAAGGATAAGAAGATTATTTTAATTTAGCATAATTGAGACAATTATGTATAATTTTTGAGCTGAGAATAATAATAATGACAATGTTCTCAGTAGTTTTTTTTATCTATGGTAATATACGGATATGATCAAAATGGCTTATAGAAAAAGGCTTTCGATGAGATGCCAATTTAGAAATATGTAATCATGTTGAATAGGAGATAATGTTATCATTTTTGGGGTATCAAAAAGGAAACAAAGTACCAATAACCAATTATTCCAGACATAGAGGTACAATTGGTTCATAAGATGAACGCCCATCCACAACCATTATTGGTGTGTAATTACGGCTTACAAGCGACAAACATAGTTTATTGTGACAAAAAGCATGATCAATAACTAAGGCCTGTCTTGTCTTTTATAACAACATTCATGGTTACATTTTTTAGACTTTATATTATATTACCATGCCATATCCTAAATGGCATTCCACAGGCCTACTTGCAGTTCTTACAATGGATTACGTTTACCTGTTAACTGGTTAACTGGTTAAAGCAACTCGCAACCAATCAAACTGGATTCATTGTATGATTTCATGAAAACCTATACACATTTCTAACAAATGCCTAGACCTTCTACAGTGCCATCCATATCCATCTATGTATCATCATCTACAATATTGATCAAAAGAAATGCATTCAAAAGGTCTGGTTCGTTTGCCCAATGGCCAAGAACACTTTTTGGGAAATAACCCATGTGACACAGCCATTTCCAAAGAATGGTAACGTCATTTTACAAACTGCGTGTAGTACTTATTCATTTTGATAAAAAGGTGTGTTGGACTGAAATTGTTAAATCTTGTGTAAGCCTACTTGACTACATTAGTTTTGTGAGATGTCTCACCCTGCAGAATATAGAATGTTCCAAGAAATAATTTTTTAAGTGAATGAAGCTCTTGATGTGTATTAGATAATACATTACTAAAGATATAGTTACACTTGAGTGGATTGAATCATGTTTGTTTCCCTGCTATTAGTGGGCTGGCCCTCAAGCAAGTGCAATGAACATTGAGCTGAAACTAAGTTTTGTGAAATGTGTGTGGTCTATAATAGAGTCATGTACATTTCAGTGGTGGACCTATGGTCACAAGGTGACTTTCTGAACCGTTACAGTTGTATCTCACTCTTATGGTCAATGGCTCAGTCAGAGTTAGCTGAACATTGTTGTGAGTAACCATCCTGGAAAGGTTTTGTTCTAGAAGCTAAGTCCTGGATTTGGAATAGAAGTTGATAGACTGTTTAGTAGGTGGGAGCGTTGACTGAGTGTGTTTGAGGGGATTCCATCCTTGCAGCTGTTCATTGTCAATTGAGATCTTGTCATTGAACTACAATATGCAGTAAATAAATAAAGAACATCCTTTCACACGAGTGTTATGTCTTACATAATGTGGAACTATGATTATGTATTGGACGACAGCAGTCGAACGAGGTAGAGACTGCCATAGGAGCTAGCTATTATCCATAAGGAAACGCAACTAATTAAGTACACCTAACATTAACAGATAATTTACCTACGATAGTCCAACAGAATTTCTTTGGAATCTCCAATGTAGTTATTGGTCCTGCAACTTTACAATTGCCTCTTGATTGCTTCAGGCATAGAACTTTATTGAAAATTTCCCCCTTTCTTTTTTTTTTAAAATGTTAATCAATCATATATCACACATATAATACAATGTTGTAATATGATTACGCATTTTGACCCTTTGAATCATAGTTTGCACATAGATATAACATAAGATTTTCGCAAGTTGTTATAGTAATTGAAGATCTTCTATATTTTTCATGCAAATTGCATTTGGAACTTTCTTGTAAGACAGCAGTGCAATCAACAAGAGGACCCATATGGGTAACAGACATCCTCTGAATTATCCATCAGCTTCTGCGAAACTATTGAACCACGTCAATTATCAATAAAGTTACAGGCTCTTAATTACAGGACATCAGACAAATATACGACCATAGTTCTTTACAAATTAGCCCCACAGCATATCATACAGCCCCATCGGAGCGTTCCTTTCCCTGTGTTTAGACACATATTTGTATCATCCTTCATACAAGCACCCCTGGATTCCCTAAATGCCCATAACCAGGACGAGAGAAGATCGGTACAAAGAATGTCACCCGTTGTGATTAAGGGTCTAAACCTGATATAGGCCTTCTAATTTCTGGTGACACCAACATATTCATTAACATTGGAGAACCTTGAATTGGCTTATCCCAAGCAAGAATATGACGTTACTGAAACATTGCAGCAACATTCTGTTTAGTTCTGCTTTGGCTCTTGTTACATTATTTTGATGGCACACAAAAACGTCTTTAGAACTTAATGCTGTGACGTCGCACTGTTACATTATTGTGATATTCTTTCAAATTATAATAATAATATTATTATTATAACATTCTTTACTAGTGAGTTCTCAACTTCACTAAAACATAATGCTATTATAACATTCTTTTGTAGTAAGTTTCAACATTACCTAAAATAACATAACTTTTACATAACAACTGGCAGGTTACATATTAACCAATGAAGTACGGTTGCAGAACAAAGTAACATGTTTGTTACGTCACTGCTTGCCTTGGTATCTACTGTAAGGATGTTTTATATATGTGCAGACAACTAGGGCCTATAGGGGAAATGCTCTTCCAATGGATTATCCAGTATGCCTTGTGATAAACCCCGGGGAGAAGACTCCTTCCAATCTCCTGGTTTACATATGGGCCTAGGCCTATTCTGATTATTGTCTACCATCATCCTAACTAATAGGACATTATTTCGAAGACATCATTTACTAGGCTTTATGATTAAAATGCACTACCCAATACTTTAAGTGTTTTGGTCAATACGTCTATGAATTCCCGAGGAAGGTTATAGGGTAGATAACAAAGCATTAACAACATACCTTTAGGCCCATGGATCCTTATTGATAAACTGATTAAATGAATAAATTGACTGGATAGCATTAGTGTTTTACTTCCAAAATATTCTTGGGAGATTGTAATTCGATCTAAAGAAAAGCAGTCCAACAACCAACCGAAAAATAGTATAATTGTCCAAACTTTTGAAAGTTCTATTGACCCTAAAGAGCCACCACAAAACTAAAATCATGGAAACATGGATTTACTCTGATCTGAAAATCCACATAACAAACTCCAAACATACAATCTCTTTAATAAGTGTCAATCAGTATCCACACAACAAACTCCAAACATACACCTCTTTAAGAAGTGTCAATCAGAAGAACCCTATCTAAGATCTCTACATATCCCAAAACTATGAAGAGCTCTTGCCAGATTCAGACTTAGCTCTCACATACTTGAAATCAAAACTGGTAGATACACAAGCACACCACTCAATGAAAGACTGTACTTGCTCTGCAAAAGCCATGAAATTTATGACAAAAAACACCTTCTTTTGAACTGTATTGTGCATGCAGAAGATAGATCATGTCTGTTTAGCATAACATCCACCCTATTCCCACATTTCCCAGATCTGAATGAGCAAGATCAATTTGTCTTCATTCTGCAATGTACAAATGTGAAAGTCATACAGGCTCTATCTAGATTTATTTATTGTGCGATGCACAGACATGACCGAAACTGAACCAAAGACTTAGTGTCTCCCGTCTCATGATTTGTGTCATCTACATTCATGTGTACTTGGGGTAAATGCTGTAATCTGAAACTAGTGCTATATTACTAATATTACTTTGAAGAGGCACATAATTATAATGATTGCCTCATGCTGGTGAATCTCAGCCTAGTCATACCCACATTCTACATGTAAAAGCTAATCATAATATTAAAGCAAGCCTCGTACTGTTTGGTCTTAGAAATAAGCTGTGTTAAAATAGATAAGCAAGTAGATTAGTTATAGTTGTAGCTCTCAAATTTTCAGTCTTTGACACATAAGTCAAATGTGACTTCCTGATTGTCAATAAAAGATCTACCAATACTATTGACAGAAGTTTATTAAAATAATAATAATAACCTGGACTTGGTAACCTGCGAGGTAGTGGTGGATGGTACTGTGGGGATGGGGCGGTGTCCCGGGCCCGGGGGAGTTGTTTCGGGGAAGCAGACATACGTTGCGCATTAACACCTATTTTTTGAGTAACGTGAGCGTGGATACTAAGGCTAAAGATATACGTATAGTACTACTTGAAACATCTTCAAACATACAGACTTTCCATGAAGTAAAGGCGCTAAACCTGTTGTGTGTCAGGTCTACATCCTGTTTACCATTTACTACAATAACAGAATTTTAAATAGCGATAAACCATAACAAGTACTGTTTGGGACGATATACGCAAATAGACACCGATTCTGTTCGAAGCAGGATCGTCCACGAAAATTTAAAGATACACAAGGAAGCCTGAAAGCTATATTTGTACGAATAAATAGACAAATAGACAATTAGTAAAGGCCTTAGAGGGAAAGGGGCGCTTCCCGTGAGTGCTTCTCCAAGGGACTAAAACGCCACCGAGGTGAGGTTTTCCTGAAAATTACCCTTTAATGAAATAATGTATTAATACCCCAGAAGTGAAGTTACACAAAATAAACAGCTTTTCTGAAAATTATCCTCTTAAAATTTTATAATTTTCTTAAATTCTTATTGATTCGAACTAATCTGTTCTATTAAATTGAGCAATATCGGCATACTGCTGCGCACCGTTGTTCCTATTTAGACACAACAGAAAGAGTAGAAATCTCGTTGGATATAGACATATCCCGAGGCTTAAGCTCAGCTACGATGCTACCGATATTCTGATATTGGGGGTGCCGCTCCCATGTACACGGTGTGGGGCGAGCTGCTCAAAGGGCGGATTGAGTTGCTCACGGGCCGGACTCACTCCGCGCCTGCTACTGGGGGCAGGGCACGCGTACTTACTTGATCATGCCGTCCTTTGTGCCCATGACCTTGACTTTGTCCGGGTCGTAGTTCAGCTTTCTGGGCGTGGCGGCGAACAGGTTGTACATAACGGACGGGTTGGCCATAAAGTCCGACCAGAAGCAGACCGTGAGCGGTTTGATCTGCTCCGAGTCTTTGGTGCGGACCTTGACAAGGTCCCTGGCTAACGACAACATCTTGTCAGCTGGACCTGGACGTCGTCGTTATAGCAGCGCCGGCCTCGCCGACAGCGGGCTCTGGTCGGGGCGAGGTAATACTGACCGTTTCCTAAGTACACCTGAGCTACTCAGCCTACAGGCTGGACCAGGCCGGGAATGAGGTCAAAACACCGAGTTGCTCCTCACAAACTTTCAGGGTTAGAGCTCCAGTTAAGAAGTGTAATAATGTTCCTGTATTGTGTAAATGAGACAATGCTGAGTCGGTGAGCAACTCGTTTCCTATGTGTAGACTGCTCAGGGAGGAGGATGTTGATGAGGATGAGAGTAATGAAGCGGCGGAGTTGGGCGGACCTACTCCTGTAGGCTGGGTTAGTGAGCAGAACATTTACATGTATGTAGGAGGAGCGCTCGGTGCGAGCAAACCTGCCTGCTACTGCTCCAGCCGCTGCTACTACCGCCCGGCCGCTGTCTGGGCTACCTCCAGGCTCCGCATGGGGTTGGGGGAGCAGCTGGGTGTTTTTGTCGTGTCAGAGCGAGGGGTTGTTCCCCGGGAGGAGCAGGTAGTGAGTGAGTTGCTCTGCCTCACCCCGTTCTCTCCAACTACTCACTGGCAGCAGGCAGGCAGGCAGGCAGCGCGAGTTGCAGCCGCTATACTGGAGTTGGAGGGACCTGCCGCTGCCACAGGAGGAGGCCGAGCAGTGTGGGTCAGGACGCGAGCTGCTCGCCGCATCACAGCCTCACCTGGAGGAGCTGCTCACGCCAGCTGTAGACGCCCGGTGATGATGTATACCCACCACGGCCGGCCGCTACCTGGCCGATAGCGCTCAGGTAGTAGCCCAGGGGGCCTCCGGTGGAAAACTTCAGTCGTAGGAGTAATAGCAAGAGCAGCTCACTGGGGAAGAGGAGCTCGTACTATACTCCCGGCACAAGCACAAGCACACACAGAGGGTGTGTCGGCTGTGACCCGCACCTCGAGCAAATACAGCAGGCCTGAGGGGCGAGTAAACCTGCAGCGGCGGGGAGGGGGGAATAGGGGGGGAATAGGGGGAGGGGTGTATGAGGTAAGCAGGAGGCAAGGTATGATCGTGAAGTAATGGTGCACGAGGGTGCACGGTCGGGGGTCTAGGGAAAGTAAGCTGTATAGTAAGCCTGGGTTGTGGTATGGCAGATGCGCCTCCGGTAATCAAGCAGATACTGGATCATGTTCACCACAATATTCCTGGGAACGTACACTCTGGATGAATAGTTTGAGTCAGTGTTTGTTGGTTAGGGCCTATTCTTAAGACAGATAGACCTATGTGAAAGGTTAAATCGATTCCGAGTACAGAAAGGTCGACAAACTACACTACTGGTATATATGAAATACACTACATGTAGAAATAACGATCCCCATCTGCATGTTTTGTTGTTTGAAACTACCGATGAAACAACTGCTTAAGCCCCTCTTATTGGTTAAATGCATTACAAGTATCGCAATATCACGCAGATACATGTATTCACTTTGTTGCGGGTACATGTGTCCTCCGACAAATGGTCAGAGTGACCAGTGGCTAAGCGGGAGGGGACTCGGAATCATCGGATGACCCTGATTAGAAATAATCGGGCGGATTAGGGGAGGTGGAGTAGAGTAAACAGTGGCCAGGCCCACCCCAAACAGCGGGCCGGTCCGGGCGGAACACGGCCAACAGCTGGCTCCTCTCTCTCCCCATGCAGCGCTTCCGCCATCGGGCCGGCCAAGTCTGCCAACCCGGCCCCGGCCCTGCACATAAGTCACTGGGTGCAGCCCACCAACCGTCCCCGGGTAAAGCGGCCACCTTATCCAAGCAACCCAAGACAAACTCTGCGCCTTTTTTCCTATAAGTCTTAGACATTTTGGAAAACCCTGTCAGCGTGTTAGATATTGGGATGATAAATATAGATGTTCGTATGTTGAGGATGGGAACATGGGCATTATACAGTGCGCCAAAAAACGACCATGCATGTGATTTAAATCTCATTCTAGTCTATATTACAGATGAACAGACTAGTATTTTATACATAACTGACAAACACCACAAATACGATGCATTTCATATATATATATGTACAATTAATAAGCCCATCCCAGTTTACACCAACATTAGAGTTTACTAGGAAATATTTTCAAAATTGCTTCTGTACTTATTCCATGAAGAGAGTTGCATAATTCAAAATCAACCAAGTCAATTTGTTTGAAAAATTCTTTTTAAAATTGAGAAATCACAGCTTTATATACTATTTTTTTTACCAAAGGAACCAATGTTGAAGGAATAACGGACTGTTAAACCAAAATTCTAAATCCATTACAGGGTCCCAAAACCAGTTATTTATATCAGACCTATCCCAGAGGGTCACAATAAAACAAAAATGTATTTCATTCACCATGCTTATTTCTGAGTGGTAGGCTGAGAAAGATAATGTTCTTAACCATAGGAGTCAATGGCAAAAAATAAACCTACTGATATTTAACTGGCTTTGGAACATTAAAAACCATAACACTTTATAAAACCCAAGGAATATGTAACTTAGGTCTGTAGGATTATTTACAAGCCAAGAAAGACAGGGGTCACCGATGATACTAAATTGCTGGAGGTTGATGAACCCACAACAAGTCATTGTTTCTGTATAATCCAATATATATCTTTTGTACCTGCTCCCCTAGATTTCTTTATTTGAACTACTTTCTTTTACTAATTTTATTTCAATATCAAATCCTGATCATATCCAAGGAGAGATTTTTAAATTTTGAGACATTTCCTTTTTAACACTAGGGGGCACATGTGTGCCTGATTTAGTTAACATTGATTTCTCTTTGAATTTTCATTCAAATTTTCTGATTCTTTAAAAAATTCCATTCCAAGTCAGCTGTACTCAATTTTCCATGTAAAATTTGGAAATTTGATGGTTTTAAATTTTCCCACCAGGGGGCACAAGTGTGAACAGTACGTTATCCCTTTAAAGCCTATCAGCCCAGCCTATAATGTCTAACCCTATTTTAACCTGAAATAAAACATTTTGATTGGCTGGCAAACCTGTAAATCTGTCAATTGATAAAATTTAAGAAATCATAATGCTTTACCAACACTTGGCGATATAGAAAAATATAATTGTTGCTTATTTCAGTAACCCAAACTCTAGCAGACAAGGATGGCTTATACTGTAATTTTGTCCAACCCTTTTCCAACCCTGGGATATACACAATGTGGATGGGTTTATTGAATAGAGAGGTATCAAAACCTCTCACATCAGAATTAGATGTTCAATTGGTTGAACATTTGACAAAGATGATACATGATTTCTTTTCAGTGATGAAGTGTACCATTTTTCGGGGAGCTTTACACTGACCATGGGTTACCTGCATGCACGTCAGGAATACTCTGTGCTGCTGTTTCTTAGCATATTCACTGCATGGTTATTCCTTCGCTCCATTGCCACCCCCATCCCCAAATTGTTCTCTTTTTTGTTTACCACCTACAATGAGATGCCGTCTTTCAAAAACCTTGATGGAAACAAAATGAAAATTGTGGGAAAACTGCAATTTGGATGACCTTTCGTTAACGTTGAAGGCCCTCAAAATGGCATTCTATGAACGATACTGGTTTTCTTGCAGCACCTGCTTCTCGGTCGCAGACCTACCTCAAACCCCTATTCGTGCAGACCGGCCCCTTCTAATCGGTAAACATATTTTATTTGTGTGTTCTATACATTTGCGTGCATTCTGTACACTGCCAATTATGTGCAAATATCTTACCGGACAGTCTTAGGCATGTTTGAGGGGACAGGACCTGACTTCAACGTTCAACAGATATATCCGTTTTTCAGTTGGTATTGAGATAACAACTCCATGCGCATGGTATAGAGGCATAACGAGCAAATCTAAAGTCACCTTTAGTTGATATTGATGTCTAAAAGACAATAGGGGACCCATCCCTTCATGGTGTAAAATATTATTTGGGCTTAAACAACGATATCTTTCATTTAAAGCTTCATAACCACTTTACAATACACTCACGAAAGCTTACTCGACACTAGTGTCCAATCTACCCAACCTTTGATCCCCAGGGCTTATCTTAAAGAGGTCATGCCAGGTGCTAATATTATGAAGGCCTCAATATCACGGCCAATGTGCATGTAAACAGGTTAGTATCAGTAGGTTGTTGAGGGCCCCTGTATATCACCACGGAGCAAACAGGCTTGCCTGTATAGTCTACTACGCGCCATGATGCGACCGTTGTGACACAATCGGCGAGGATGACAACACGCTTTCAGCAACATTTTAATATGACAAATATTTATGTTTATTTGTTATTGGTGCCATTGAAATAACGTTGAGAATCACGTCAAATCATGGATGACTTGAGGAACAGTTCGGAACGAGTCATCGCCTGCGCTGACAAGCAGATTGAAATCAGTCTCTTCTATTCCGTATCCTTGGGACCAGCGGTTCGTACACTGCTTTCGGCAAATTCTGACGTCTTTAGCATATTAGGCCTACAAATTGTACCTTATTGGCTATCGGTTGCCATATGATTGATGTATATATGACAAAGAATATGAAAATAAATGCAATCATTATGATAATAATAATTATTGTGAAAATCATGAGAAAAGTACAATCGATCTTTTTAGATTCGTTTACTACACTGAGCCGGGTGCTCCTCACTAGTCAACGTGTTGATAGAAGATAATCCCCTCTTGTTTGTCTTAGGTCGGTCATTGTTTATGGGGCAATTAATAAGAAAGTTTAGAAATAGAAAAAATGAAAGAAAAAGGGGGGTTTGGGGGCACAGCCCCCGATTTCTAACCAATATTGACAACAAATTTTCAGCCAAACCTGATAATAACATCAATATTCTTGTCTGGAAAGTAGTTTTGTAATTCTTGTATAAACTTTGACCGCCACTGACACTCGACCCTAATCCCTGAGTGTTGTGTTAAGTTGACTAGTGGATGGCAGCCCACTGAGCCTGATTGGAAATCAATTAACCTTCTCTATGACGCCCAGCATCATAATAGTATTTATAATAGGCCTAACAAATAAGGCAAATCAGACATGATTGTGTTCATTCACAATTCAGACAACATTTCTCGCTATCGTCTAGTGGAATGTCGGTCATGTCTAACCTAAGAAATAAACTTCAATAACTTAGATAGATTTTGCCTATTGACATTCATTGGTATCATCACGCCCTAGAAATAAGGCCATAATTTCCATGTCAACAACACGATTTATAGTCACTACTAACCTGTTTATCATTTCATCTAACCAATATTATATTTCCCTATTCTACCAGGTGTTGATAGTGGTTATTCTCGCCTTCCACAGGACGAGAAAATTCTATTCACCAGAATGTTGTGGAGGGCGACCGGGTGTTCTTGTGTGCGTAACGATTATTCATTGGTTTAATATGTGATTAGACAAAATGATAGAATCATGATCTAGGTAAAGGGATGAATAACATTATTTCGACGGAAAACCTGTGATAAAAACGAAACTGACGAATTGACAAAAGTCGTTTTGACTTTCTGTGACACGTTCCATAATACCTACAGGTATTGTATGTATACATGCGTGATCAATAAACACACATATAATTAAATATGATGAGTATATGACTAGGCACATATCTAATTTAACCTTGACACTCCCTAAAATACACATAACTCTATGTAATGTCATGTGCATGCTTTTTTGAAAAACATAGGTGAAAAGAGAAATGAGTGTACACTGTTTTGCATCATTTTATGCATACCCAACCTCCTTCCTCCTATAAACACTCGTGAAAATCTCATACAAATTTACATAATTTACCACCCTTTACATGCATCACTTTGGCCCCAGGCCCTTGAATTTGCTGGACGAGTTTGAACATCGTTGGGCGTATGCTGTGGCGTTTGGTGCAATAACAAATACTATAATTGGTATCATGACGGGATTTGAAGGTTCAGTATCAAGTGAGGGTGTGGAACCTGCATTCAAAGGTGAGGCTCAATAGGTTGTCTGTCTCCATTTATCAGTTTATAATATGATGTGGGACTTAAGTGAAAATGTCAAGCTTTCTTGTCAAGGGAATCATATCAAGCTTACTGTGAAGTGAAAATAACTGACCTAAACTTCTTCTTTTCAATTTGCGGTTTTCTTAAACTAGTAACCGATTTCTTTTTACCGAGGATTTTAGGAAAAAAAACTGAGAATTGATTTTATCTAAAGGACCGGTCATATATCATATATTATAGCGACTGGATATAACCGTAGATCATCTGTCTACGGCCAAAGAGACCTTATCATGAAAGCAGTTAGGCCTATTATATTACGGTAATTTTTTACCCCTGAATACATTGTTAGACTGTCGTGTCGTTGAGTTGGAATGAGTACATTCTCCAACGTGTGACCAGGCCTTAATAATATTGTTGAAACAAATTATGACATTATTGTTCTATGTGTGAGGCCTAGATGTGATGAAATAACGGAAGTGTCTGTTTTCGACCAAAAATCCATGAAACTATATAGGCCAGCCGCCTATAGCCATTATCTAATATCTTACCTGATTCTTACTACAGTTAACGCAATTTTATTTTACAGTTTTGTTATCATTCTGGCGAGCCCTTGAAACCTGTGTCAATTTCTTCCCTTTCTTCGCCTGCCTCTATACGGAGAACGTGTTGCTTGGTGCCATACTTGGGACGGCTTACTCCTCAATGTGGTAACTATTCATCCTTCATGAGTAGCGCCCCTCTTGACAGAAATACTAATCCTGGTGAGAGTAATGCATACATTTACATTAGGAGCAACAATAGGAATAACAAGAAGACAAGGAAAGGTCTACTTTGTAAAGTAATGACATAATCAATTGTGTAATGAAAAAAGAACAAAATCAGGTGTAACCAATATGGTACTGAGTCCATATTCCCAAGGTGTACAAACAATGAGTTATGGGTCTCTATCACCTTTTTTTCTAGCTTGTGGAATGTATAGGGGGAAGAAGGGGTGTTGATGGTGGGAGAGGACCAGCATGGGTGTAAATGATCTTAGCTAAATGGTGGGGGGCCTGTTTTTCCAACCACATCTATAATGTCTGGGCTTAAGACTTACAATCTAATGATCTTCTGTTATACAATGTCTAATTAAACCTATAATTTTAAAGAATGAAAACCTTTTCCAATCTCTCTAATTTCTCCATACATTTCTATGTCTAAACAGTCATAGTCAGCAGTTCACTGACATTGAGATCCCTCTGGCTAAGTACCTATAATCAATTTATATTAAGATCCCTCTGGCTAAGTACCTGTATTTAATTTTGATTTGAGGGATTAAAATGATAATTTTCAACTTTAGTAAAGTTTCAGAAGAAATGTCGAAAAAATGACCCCAAAATGTCTCAAAGTGGTATTTAGTAGCAGCATTTGCCATAGGCTTACTTTTTGGAATGCGCTTAGATTATGATTGTGAAAAAATTTCACTTTCTTTCAGGTTTGCTATTAAACTGTTATCACTCATTGACTGTGCAAACCCTGTGCCAGAGGTATGTAGGCCTTTATGTTTAAAGAAAGATAGGAACTGGTTATGGTGCTGTAAATCGTGTAGGCCTATATGACCCGAGATAGGTGCTGCCACCTAGGGATTTTGTCTTACTTAGGGTGGCTTAGCAGCCACCACTAACTTCCACTCTATGCCTACTGCCTGCTCCTAGTCTTCAATCCTCGGAAAAATATGCATTTGATCAGATGTAGCTATCTGAATCTCTAATATAATCAAAGAGATAGTTAAGAAAGATGACACTCCCATTGAGTGCCATATTATACAGGAAAATAGGGCCTGGCTTGATCAACTGGACATTCCCAGTACTTATGTAATTTAAATCCAATAAGAGCTTTTGGAAACTCTCGCCTATCCCTTTTTGAAAAGTTGATAATTCCATAAAAGGTATTGTATTTCCATGGTAGCCTAAAAATGCAGTAATGTCACCAAAACTATTAACTTTAAACTAAATGTAACCATACCTTCCCCACCAGAAATGACCCTAAGGATTCTGTATAATATATCAATGGTATCCATGAATATTGTGACTGTTCCATAGCAACAGGAATAATAATAATATTGTGACCAGTCACGGGATTTGGTAACCTAGTGGGATATTGAGCAATTTGCTCTAAATCCATAATTAACTGAATTATTAATAAAAACATGTTAATATTACATATTTTCCTGAAAATGTGTACCTAAGTAGAATTTTCCAGAGAATCTGATTATAATTACAAGAACATTCTATCTATTCATGGCAATTGCATTATTGGTAATTTGGCAAATAGCGTTAATTTCTTAAAGGGTGCGAGAATGAGCAATAATACCAGGTTACCATGGCAACAGGAAAAAGGAATGTTCAAATTGCATTAACTATTTTATTCAAATAGCCTAGCAAAAATGTTTATCTTCCCAATACGGAAAACTGCTAGTTGATTGAAGATCTCTTTGACTAATGATCATATTGTGAACAATTGTGAAAATATGAAAACCAAATATTTTTGGCTAAATGTTATTTTGTTTAACTAGATATAATAAAGAAATGAAGCACATAAGCTAAATCAGGGGAGTTTTTGATGGTCCAGAGCAAGGAAATTCAAATGAGCATATTTTGGCCCCTAATAGGAATATCTAAAAATGGTTTGCACCATTTGAAAGAGGAGATTGTGAATCCAAATTCATGATTTTCACCACCTCAGACACCATTTCTCACGTTTGGTCATATCACGTTGAATTCCTATAGCAATGGCTTATTCAGGCCTGCAGGACCACTTGAACTAATGTTGTATGACTCTAAATTGTCCTACGGATTAAAATATATGCACTAGTTACAAATTTATTCAAATAAGTAGTTGCCAGGCAATTCAATTCTCTAATACCTGTTGCGAGGCAACCAAATGATAAGAGAAATAGAAAGGTATTACCAAAAGACCTACCTGCATCGATTACCATTCATAGAATAGAGTATTCTGTATTTTAATTGGAGTTACTGCCCTGTTGCTGAGCAATATGGATAAAATTGACCTGTTGCTAGGCAACAGACACATTGTATATCAAAACCAATGGAATTTGTTTGAACTCTTGGGATAAACTTAGGGGCTAGGTAAGATCAAATTATTTCTACATTTATTATGATACTTGCGGTACCATGAAAAGATGCAAGCAAACTGCCACAAACTTGCTTGCAGTAGGGTACCACAAGGTGGAATATAGGTACTTGCGGTACTTGCTTGCAGTACTTGCTTTTTTATATAGGTTTTCTATGGATTGCTTGCAGTTGGGGATACCAACATGTTGGAATAAAAACTGCAAATTGCATGCGGCACCTAAAAAGAGTGACTGCAAAAGCAACCTACCGCAAAGTGGAATATGGCCTTTAAACATCCTCTCTAATGCTGAATTCCTACTTCCTTTCCCCACGGTTGGTCATATATCATTCTGTTTTTCAGATATTACCTTACCTTACGGTGGCGAGCCAATGGCCTACGATAGTATGCTTATTATTTCTAATGATAAAGTTTATATGGTATGCAATATTGTATTTGAGAGGCGCCCATAAGGGAGATATCATGCAAAGGGTAAGTATCATGACTAAATATTTCCTAATACCCCATTAGAAGATGAAGTTATTATGTATACAAGAATCGATGATGAACAATTTATTCAGCTATAACTCATAAATCATACCTTTAATGACATTAGACAGCTTTCGATAAGGTTTTAGCATAGTTACACTGGCTACACATTGATAGTTCTATTATACTAAATCCCCTATACTGTAGATATACACTCTTATGTGCTTGGTAAAGGCTCGTTTCCACTGAACGACTTTCATTGAAAGTTGCTGATGACTACAAACATCTCGTTCAGAAGGGAATGATTCCTTGTTTCTACTGGACGACTAAAATACTGCTAACTGACCGACTCTGGGACACTCTGAGTGACTTTTTCCCAAGAGCAGAGGTGTTTCACGGGGGGAAATAATATATAATTGCAATTTATTGCCTTGGAAGGAAATCTTTGGCTTTAGCCGTCAGGAAATATTTAACAGGTTAAATATTCTGTCGTCTGTAAACTGGTAAATCTGTTCATTTATGCAGTCCTTATACCTTTGTTTGCAGTCTGTTGCAGAAGTCTTAACTGCCGATTTTTTGTTTCCACCGAACGATTTTATCAGAGACCACAACCGATTTCTAAAATCTTTGCCTGTCTCAGGCAGTATTGAGACAAATGTCGTTCTGTGGATACGGGCCTTTAGATGAAGTAGAAAGATAAGAAGCATGCTGTCTCTGGTTGCCTATCCTTATCGCCTGCATGTATATGTAAGTGTGTCTTCAGGATACGTATTACTATACTGCTTTCCGTTTTGATTCTCATTTTTGATATTCCTTCCATGCAGATAGAGGAGTCAGTTGTTTTCCCCTTTCAAATTGCTTACGTGAAGGCATTGCTGAGGAAACCTCCTCCGTCAGTGTACGTCTTATCTATTTCATAAGTAATCTACATATATATTGGAAGAAGATCATGTACAATTTGTCAACGTTTTTGAAAAAATAATGGTTCATTAGGCCCAACGATTCTACAAATACTATTTTTGTTAGGCCTAACTATGAGAACCACAAGAAGGTAGCATTATTATCCCTTTTGCTGGCACCTGACAAATATATACCCCCCCCCACCCCCCACCCACGCCGACACACAAACATAATGTGAATATTATAATTGTGGACAGCCGAGGGGAAAGGGTACCCTGTGCGGGATTTGATATTAAATTGATGTTGTAGAGCATGTTCTTAGCTTTCAAATGATATCAAGCATGTTTAAATCCGACCATTATTAAGGAAGTTGTGGGCTCTTAAACCCAACACTGTAAGGATAGCGGAAAATGAGGAAAAGCTTAATTTCCTTGTATTTATTGAGATTTTGCATAAATTAGCATAAATTAGCATAATTATGAGTAAATATTTAAAAAACACAATTTATTCATTATTTTTTAACCATAAATGATAAATGTATTCTGTCTTCAGTGTAGAGACCAGAAAATGATAGTTTCTCATAGTTAATACCATTTTATAAAAATCTCATGAATTTTAGTTACCATGGCAACCAAAAAGAATGAATTCAGTGAATTACCCATATTAAAGTGTTCCATCGACATTCCAAATAAGGGAAGATTCAATCGTGATGGAATGTTTTAGGTATGGGAAATGAATTCTACACAAAAAGTTGGTTAAAGAGTAAATTATCACAATTTTTCATAAATCTACTCATATCTCCTTAAATATTAGGTTAAGGACAGCAGATATCTAAACCTTGGAGTACCCTTTCCCCTCGGCTGTCCACAATTATTATGTAATCATAATTATGTACGTATTCTTGCAAACATTTGTATTTGTTAATATCTCAATATGACCGACGTCAACGTGCTTCATCAAAATTTAGGCATTTAATGTTTAAAATGCTAAATGTTTCCCATTAACTGTGATTCTGAAACCTTGTGTAATCGCTGCATGGTGTTCCATCAATTTACCTCTAGGGACTGGAAATCAAAGGAACAAAGCATACTGCAGAAAATCTCTATTTATTACAAGAAATATTACTATGACTCAAGACACGACTTTAGATTTTCTACAAGGATAATCTGTACTGTCATGGTGATCTTCATGTGCAATTACCAGGTGAGACTATTTTTGCCCACTATTTTGAGTATTATGTGTTCCATCCTTACCGATTAGAACAGAAAATAGCCTGTGCTTTAATCTTTATTCCGCGGGTTCTAATAGCCTTCTTAATTATTATTCGATTGTTTTGAAATGAAAGTAACTTACTGGTTTCTAAACCACTACTTTTTGTTTCAGATGGGTATAGTTCAACTGTACTTCAGTGAGGCCGCTCGACGGGGACTCAAGGAAATAGCTACTTCTTTGATAAATGCCTCGAATCTCATCCCTCAAAACTCGACTCGAACCTATCAGGAAAATATCGACTCAGCACTAATACTGCTTCAAGGTACAGTGAGGGAAATACATTCAAAGCTTTTGATGACCAGGATTGGATAAGGAGCGAATGTTTTCACATGAATGATTAGAATAGATTCCTTAGTTCTTAATCTAGAAATACTTTAAATTTAGTATATAAATTACTTTTATTGGCTTTATATTGATAATCAATTGATTCTATAAACCAATCGTATACAAACTCACATCGTGCACCAATTTTATATGAAGGCATACCAATGATATATTGCGCTATGGTTACAATGAGTCCATTTGTTATTAGATAATCATTGCTGATTTTTCCCAAATGTAGAGAATGTGATTTCTGGCCATTTCAAATTGTAAGCACTTTATTTGATAGAGCGAATCAAGTGAAAATAATTATACCTTTACTTCAGGTGATCTTTTTTCTTTTGGTAAGGGCAATTTACATAATACTTAGTAGTAATTCCTTTTTTCATTCACATTGTAGTCTCGTGGGTCATATCTACAGGACTGGCGTTTCTTGTGTTTGGTGTTGGAACTATTGGAACAATTAGCAATTACAGGTATACTTTCAAACGTTCTTCTTCAATATGCTTCATGTATTGTTTTGCCGATGCCTTATATGCTTATTGAATTTACTATACATTTTTCAATCACCTTGAAAATGTTATTCCTTTCACTGCTGACTATGTCATTCTACAATTCATAAAGCAGTCCAAAAATTGAAATTAAGGATCCCTGATACATCAGTCTGCACGAGGATGGAAATGACACCCAGCTGATGGGATTGTGCTTCTTAATCAATATAATCAAAGAAGTCTTGTCTTTGGTCCACAGAACCAACTTGCTGTCCTTGTTTCGCGGTGATAGATCGTTTTATCCTCCTCGGTACAAGGTTCAAACGGATGTCTATGTGGTAAGCAATATTGACAATTAAACGATTTTGATTCTAGCAACGACTAAAAGACAAATCGATTAAAACAGACTTGTAGAAATACGTCTATGCTTATAGATAAAGTTATATATTGTTTTGTACATTTTTCAGGCAAACAGTATGAAATATTCGGGTTACCAGATCGCGTATGCCATTTGGGGTAAGATCAAGTTCTTTCAGTTTTAAAAGGAAATGAAATAAAATTAGGTCTGAGCAAAATCGAGATGCAGAATTAATAATTAAATGTGTTTCGTCTAGTGCACTCGCCTTAAATTAGATAAAAGCACAACCTTAATTGCATGGCAAAGTGAACCACGCGTAGTCAATACTTCAAATGCTATTGCAAATAACTTGTAATTTCCCTACCTAAACTTAGGTGTATGCAACTGGTGTTGGGACTTCTTTTATAACTTAATCTGTATAGGTATCTGTTTGAAATAATGATATAAAGTCGATTGCTGTGGTCAACTATAGAACTTTTAATTAAAACAACTTATTGCTAACATGCGCCTGCACACTATAAAGGCCATATTCCACTGCGCGATGTTTTGCTAGTAGTGGGCATTTTACTATAGCAGTGTTCACTAACAGTGTAAAGTAAAACTGGGCACCACAAGGTGGAGGTGCCTATATGAATTGACTTGCGTTGGTTCTTGGATTGGGTCAACACAAGTACCACCACAAAACCACGACAAATGTTGGTATCTGAAAAAGGACCACCACAAATGGTTCCCTACTGATATACCAATCTATATGTGTTTCTTACAATCATTTGCACTTTTTAACCAGGTAACTTAATAATGGTCTTCGTCCTGCTTGTTATCACATTGCTGATTTCGTTTGTCTTCATTCTCCCAATTATCAATGGCAACTGGACAACTACAAACTTCTTGATACAGGCCATCATGTGAGTCTTAATAATGACATTCCATTTTCATGAGAATAGTAAGTGCATGTTATCCGCCGGGGGTTTCAAATGAGATGTACAGAACATATCAATCATAATTACGCTGGTCATTGGTTCATAATGGTAACACTGTTGTTGATAGTTCCACATTTATATGCTAGTATGAGATGAATCAATTGTATACTTGAAAAATGTGCATGTAAAACTTATTCACTAAATCCGCTGCAGCTTGTAACATTTTCTTGCATTTGATAGTTTGCCATTCTGCATATCAATGGGCATGCGCCTGGTCCAACTATTGCTGGCCAAGTACTTCTTTCTCCAGCCGAAACATGTACAAAAGGATGAGGACCATCCTCTGGCAATCAACAATAGGTACAATCTTTGAAGATCACTTTATATATTCTTTAAAAACACACACACTACATGACTACTAATCACATATCGTCCTAATATCCAATTTACATTTTGGAATTAATGCAAACCGTACTTAATTGTTAATCTGTTTTCAACATGCAGGCGCTGGTATCATGTTGCGAATTACTTTTTCTTCATTGCGAATGTGGCCGTGGGGCTGTTCTCCAGCCTGACCCGTATTCTGAAGGGTGTGGCCATCGGGCTTTTCTACATGGGTAAACTGGACAGGTGTGTTCTCATGTCCGGCTGGGAGGGGAGCGATGCAGGTGGGTTTACTTACAAGTTAAAGTGTCCACCATATAAGTACATTATATACATTAAGGTGCGTTTGTTGGCAACATCCACGTGAAAGCAACCCTCTCCATCTGAAAGGTACACACATGATTCACATTCTTGTCGAAGAGATAATAGACCAAAATTAATATCTGACTTTAGGTTACCAGTACCTCATGACTAACATTTCTAATTCTATCACAAGTGGCACCCTACATATACTTTACAAGAAGTTTATCAATGCTGTTTTTTTAATGTTTATTTTGGATAAAATGATTTACAAGTATTGCAATACGATACTCATCCTTCTAATGAGGAAACATGCCATGATAATAAATAAATTCATATTATAGGATTTACAGCCTACATAGGAATGTTAGAGGTGGAACATGCCCACAACCACCCCGTGATGCGTGTCTTCTGTGACCTCCTCACTAAAAGGTACGATAAACCTGGGGCGTACCGGGTGTGTGAAGACCGCGTAGGACCCAGGGGTGGGCATGCGACGGCAAGTCCACGACCACATGGTCCATCTGGATCCGAGAATTCACCCCAAGAAGGTCTTTCTACTGACTTTGGCACTTGGTGCAATAAGCCAACGACGGACAAAAGGATGGGTAGCTATAACTTGTTTTGTATTTAGCTTGGGAGCAATCTGCTACTCTTTTTTCATGATATACCAAAGCCCGATATTCTTGGTACTAATCTAACTTGATTGAGGGAGGCTTAAATTGTGGAAAAAGGCATATAAGTCCTCCATAAAATGATACAACAAGGTACAAATAAAGAATGAATATTGCACCACATTGCAGTGGGGCAGCACCACCTCAGGGGCGGGTCCAGGGGGGGGGGTCCAGTCCTGACCCCCTCCTTTTGGTGGACCCCTAAACTAGGTAAAGAGGGGAAAATGTCACATGCATCTGTAAGCAAATATCTGTACTTACTGAGGAGCTCTGGTAGAGATTACACCTGTCTCGGCGAGGCTGGGCTGTCGTGCGGGCAGTCGGCTTCGTGGGTACAGGCAATCTGATTCAAAACCGCCCGACTCGGCGCGTCCCCGCAACGGAAACGGCCGAAGATTCCCGAAGATTCCCGAAGAGGGCCGATCGACGCCAGACGCGTCGACGACACTCCACCTCGTTCCATTTTTTTAGGAGAGCCCCCTCCATCGGGGGCGGAACAAGGTCCCCATGTGTCCATGGCCTAGCAGCTACAGGTGTTTATACAGTTCTAAGCGCTACTATATACAAGGGGTAGGTCCGCTTGACCTACAGCCCGAAGAACCTCTGGGCGTTCTTCGAGGAAATCTCCAAGATGAGGCTGGGTGGGATTCCCTGAAGCTCTCCCACTCGGTCTGCCACCCGGCAGATGGAAGTCGGCCCATGCTGGTTGGGCCGGACCCCTCGCGGGCAGAGGTGCGGGCTGTCGGTCTCCAGGAGGAGCTTGTCCAGCTGGAGGCCCTGCACCACCTGGTCCAGTTCCGGGTGACGGTCAGCCCTCAGGAATTTTCCTGAGATGCTGAACATGGCCTGGGGGAAGGCCTCCTCCCACCGGCGCTGCTCGTCTAGCCCACTGTCGAAGCAGTGCAGCTGTAGCTTCTGCGAGCGGGGCACAGACTGCTGCAGCACCTCCCGGCACATTGCACCAGCCTCCTGGTTCTGCTTCCGATCCCGGGAGTGGATGACGAGGGGCAGCCCCCTGGCGGCGGCGAAGGCCGACAGGTTGGCCAGTGCTGCCTGCTGCATGAGGGCCACGTCCTCGGAGTCCCGGTGGTAGAGGTCGATCCCCACCTCTCCGACGGCCACGGCGCCCCTCCGTATGGCTCGCTTGGCTGAAGCGAGCACATCGTTGACCTTGTTGGCCTCCCTTGGGACCCGGGTTGGATGGAGCCCCACGGCGTTGACAACGCGCAGCCCAGGGATCTCGAGGTCTTGACGGCCCCAGTCCCTGGGGAAGCAGTCAACGTTCACCACCGTCAGGGAGGACAGGTGGTCCCGCCCCTGCTCGACGGCATGGCTCCCACCAAGCCGCCGACACAACTCCCGAAGATGACAGTGGGAGTCGGTCCCTGCAGGGATTGGCCTCCGGGTTGGGCCCGCCCTCTGGGTCCAGGTCCTTATCCTGGCCTGGCCTCGGTCGCCGCAAATGGACATCAGCAACGCCATCAGCTTCCAATGGAGGAGGCAGCCCTCGCTGCTGGGGGGACTCATCACCCGAGCGGCCCCACTGGCGGTGTCCATGGACCGGTCGTAGTAGTCCATCAGCGCCTCCTGGAGCGGTGACACTGTGAGGCCGTTGGCCACCAGCCCTCTCTCCAGGGCCAGGTCACACAGGTCCCTCCGCCTCTTACCCATCTGCTCGGCGACTTCCTCAAGCAGGGCCGCACACAGTCGGACGTACTGTTCCAGTGCCCTGTCATCGAAGGGCCTGGCTTTGGGGCACTCCCGGAGATGTTTCCTCAGGTTGCCAACTCGTGCGTACTGGGTGTAGCAGCCCCAGCATGCTGTCTCTGGCTGGATGAAGAAAGGTAGGTGCGACAGCAACACATGGCGACGAAGGTGACTCTGGTAGGCACAGCGTCGGCCGATGGGGCAGTCTTGCTTCCCGCGTTTGGCTGGCGCCCCTCCACCTGCAGGGGGACCTGGTCTGGTGGCCCCTGCACTAGGTGAACGGGCTCTTGTTGAGGGTATCGGCTTTTGCTTCTGCGGTGGTACCCTTCCATATCCAGGGGGCCTTGGTACGGCGGCCTCCACACTGGGTGAACGGGCTCTCTTTGAGGGCAGTGTGGTGTCCCTAAGCGAGACCGCACGCGAACGGGCTCTCTTTGAGGGCAGGGTGGTGTCCCCAAGCGAGACCATGCGGCGCTCTCCTTCTGCCCTCTCTGGTTCTGGGGTTGTTGCCTGGTTCCCCCACTGGACCCTTCGGGGTCCGAAGCCTTCAAAGGTCACTTCAAGACCTCCGGCTGGTGCGGGGGGCTGGCTGTTCTCTGGGCCCCCGCTAGCGAGGGCTGACTGGTTCCCGGGCAGCTGGGGAAGGGGGACTGGGGTCTCCCCTTGGCCTCTGAGCCCCGTGATGTTGGTGGGCAGTCTAGCTGCTGCGGGGGGCTGGTTGTTGTCTGGGTACCAGCTAGCCTCTTGGCCAATGAGCCCCGCGACGTTGATGGGCAGTCTAGCTGGCACGGGGGGCTGGTGGGTGTTTGGGTACCAGCTAGTGAGAGCCAACTGGCTCCCAGGCAGCTGGGGCAGGGGGACCGGGGTCCCCCCTTGGCCCATGAGCCCCGCGATGTCGATGGGCAGCCAGATGACACCCCTCTGCGGCAGGCCAGGTGGAGGGGCCATTCGCAGAGAGCTCCCTGCGGCAGTCAGCGCGGGGAGGTGGTCTCCGGCAGGCAGGAACACGTTCGAAAGCATGTCTGGAAGGCATTGAAATATTGGTAACTCCTTATCTGTAGTCTTATCTCCTATATATAGTCTTCTATTGTCCTAGTTCCTAATCCTACTTATTTACACTTTGATAAGGAGTTAGTGAGAAGTCGGAAAGGCCGGCACGCGACGCATACGAAGTGGGCGGAGCAAACGGCGCACTGTGTTTTGTAACCGAACGGGCACACGTATAAGTCTACCCCTGCGTGATCGACGTTCTGGTTCGGTTCCAGTTGCAGCCCCTGTTGCCTCCGTCATCTTCAGCTCCTGGCCTGTAGTTGTGTCCATTGACTTCTCTTTCATGCTTGTATCCTTAGCCTTATTCAACACCTTGGATGCTGCTCCCACACCCATATTACTTGAGCTCGGGGTACCGGGAGTGACTTCCTCCGGTAACTCCCTGGTTCCCAAGATGGTCAGGGTACCGGGAATGATTTCCTTTTCCTCCGGTACTTCCTTAGTTCTCTCTCCCCGTCGTGCTTTTTCGGCTTGGGTCCCTTCCAGAGGTGGTAGGTGAAGGTCCTTGTTGGGCTCATCCAGTCCGGCAGCCAGTAGGTCGTATCCCTCATCCCCCTCCGGCGACGGTGATTGGCAACCAAATTTGAGTAGGCGGTGGCGCCTCCTCCTGAGCCAGAGTGGGATAGCCCTGTCCCGACATAGCAATAGCCTGTCATGGTGTACAACATTCGACCTCTTTCGCTCCCCGATCCGGACTAGCACTGGGGAAAGTATTTCTTCTACTAAGTACGGGCCTTTCCACATGGGCTTCAGCTTCGGACTCTCCCCTTTTTTGTTGGCGGTGTCGCGCTTGTAGACCAGGTCTCCAATCTCATATTTTGTGTGGTTCAGTTTTCGGTCGTAAATGCGCTTTTGCAACTCCTGAGAGGTCCTGAGCCTTTCCCGGGCCATACGGTGCACTTCCTGTAGTGCTCCCCGCAAGGCCCTTACATAGCTTGATGTGGGTTCTGGCTCCGAGCTGTTAGCCTCTGCCGTCCCGAAAACGATGTCTTCCGGCTGCATGACTTCTCTACCGAGCATCATCATGTTTGGACTGTACCCTGTTGTTCTGTGGGGGACAGTCCGCAGTGCTCCGGCTAAGAGGTGCAGGTGACGGTCCCATTGCCTGGACTTCCCCTCTAAGAAGCAGCGTACCATCTGGAGGATAGTGCGATTGTAACGCTCCACTTGTCCATTTGACGCCGGACGGTAAGGGGTTGTCCGGGTTTTCCGAATACGTAGGAGGTCACAGATGGAGTTGATCAAGTTCCCGTCCACGTTACGGCCCTGGTCTGTATGTAGGTGTTGCGGGCAGCCGAAGCGAGCCACAAAGTCATTGACGAACTTGTGGGCTATAACTTCTGCCTTCTGGTCTGGGATAGGATAGCATTCTACCCACTTGGTGAATTGGTCCACGATCACCAGGATACAGGTGTTCCCTTGTTCCGAGGAAGGCAGGGGCCCAAGGATGTCCAGGTGGAGTCTTTCAACTGGTGCCCCAGCATGGTATTGTCCTAATGGGCCTCGGGGCCTAATACAGGGCTTCTTGTTTTTGCTGCATGTGCCACAGGACTTCACGAACTCCTTGCAGTCGGTCCGTAGTTGGAACCAAATGAACCTTTGCCGCAGCCGGGCGAGTGTCTTGTCATGTCCCAAGTGGCCTGCTGTTGGGTGGTCGTGACAGGAAGCGAGGGCCTCTGCCTTCAATGAGTCCGGGATGACCAGCAAGAGCTTGGGTCTGTTGACTGACTCCCAGCGATAGAAGAGTATCCTGTCCTGCATGAGAAGTTGATGGCTGTTGGCCCAGAGATATTTGGTGGCAGGCCCACTTAGGGCTAGTGTGGCCTGGGATGGGCCCGTTCCCTGTTCCAGCCAGCCAATAACCTCCCTGAGGTCGGGGTCTTCCAGTTGTTTGTCGTGAAGCTCTGCTTTGGAGTAGCCCCCAAAGGTTGTGCTGACAACCTCGTCCTCTTCCTCCCCACTAAGTGTCAGCATCCTTATGGATGGTGTCGGCAGGGTGCTCTCCGGGGTCTGTCGGCGCAAGGCCAGTGGTACCACATCATCCACTTCCTCCTCGAAGCGTGCCCATTGCAAATGAGCTCGTCGGCAATACGGGCATCCCCCACAGGGCAACTGCTCTGGCGACGAGCCGGCGCTATAACAGTCACATCCAGGCAGGGGGTCAGGGATGCGGGAGAGTGAGTCAGCATTGATGTGCTTCTTTCCTGGCCTGTGGACGATGGACATGTCGTACTCCGCCAACTCCTCGAGCCAGCGGGCTAGCTGTCCTTGGATATTCTTGAATCTCATCAGCCAGGTAAGGCTGTTGTGATCCGTCCTAACCAGGAAGGGTCGTCCAAGCAAGTAGTGGCGGTATTGCCTGGCCATGCGCACCACTGCCAGAAGCTCCTTGCGGGTGGTGCAGTACTTCTGCTGTTCTTTCGTCATAGTGAAACTCCCGTAGGCAATCACCTGTACCTTATCCCCCACCATCTGTCCCAGCTCCCCTGCAACAGCGGTGTCCGATGCGTCACAGTCGAGTATGAAGGTGTACTTTAAGTCAGGGTAGGGTAGTATGGGGGCTTCCATCAATGCTCCTTTTAGCAGATGGAGAGCCTCTTCAGCCTGCTCCGGCCAACTGAATGTTACTTTAGGCCCGGTGATGGCGTAGAGTGGTTCCGCAATTTCCGCGTAGCGAGGTACAAACTCCCGGTGGTAGTTGGCAAATCCCAGGAAGGACTCAACATCTCGGACGCACTTGGGGGTGGGCCAGTTCTTGATGGTGTCCCTGCTGCCTGGGTTGATTTGAATGCCTTGCGGAGACACGAGTCGGCCCAGAAACATTACCTCCTGCTGGAAGAAGCTGCATTTCTTGGGCTTCAACTTCAGGTTGTACCCTTGAAAACGTTCCAGGGCTTCCACTAGGTTGTCACGGGCCTGCCCAAAGCTGTTGCCGAAGACAACCACATCGTCCAGGTATGAGAGGACCTTGTTCCACTGCATTCCATGCAACACTAGCTGGACCGCACGTTGGAAGGTGGCGGGCGCGTTGCAGAGTCCAAATCCCATTCGGGTCCATTCAAAGAGTCCATACTTGGTGATGAAGGCTGTCTTGTGCTGGTCGTCTTCCTCTAGCTCTATCTGCCAGTACCCGGAGTTCATGCCGAGGGTGCTGTAGAATTTACTCCCGGCCAGAGAGTCAAGACATTCCTCGATTTTCGGCAGGGGGAAGGCATCTTTGACCGTGACACTGTTGAGACCCCTGTAGTCGAGGCACCACCGTACAGATCCGTCCTTCTTCCTCACCAACACAGGGACAGCTGCCCATGCCGAGGACGAAGGTCTGATTACCCCGGCATTCAACATCTTTGTCAGGTGCTTTTCTTCTTCCTCCTGGAAACCCAAGGGGGTCCGGCGCATGCGCTGGCGAATTGGTCTAGCACCCTGTGTGTCGATGGAATGCTTAATGGCTGTAAAACATCCTAGATCGGTGTCGCTGACTGAGAACACGGCCTGGTATTCTACGAGGATTCGGGAAACCTCACGTGCTTGAGGCGGTGTCAGGTTCTTGGCTGACCGAAGGAACAGGTCTTGGAGATGTGGTGGGACTGTCGGGGACAGGGTCGCTAGTTCTTCAGGGGAGACTTTACAGGTGTTCTCTCCCTCGTCCTCCAAAGCTATCCTTCTCAGCATCGCGGGGATGCTGGCTTGGTCCACTTCAACGTCCAGAGTTGCTGCAGGGTGGGCCAGGCCCAGGGTTTGACCCTGTTTTACCTTTACCCAATGATCGCTGATATTTGTCAGCTCCACGACCCCTTCTTCCTGCTCACCGCTGAGGACAGCATAGGGGCACACAATGTCGGGGCTGAAAACCTTGGGACAGAGCATGGCCTCATTGCCAAAGTTTTTCCTGTCACCGCATGTGCGCACTGGTACTTGTTTGGTTGACATTGGCGGGATGGAGATACTTCTTGCGCAGGCGATACTGGCCACGGGATGCGGCTCATTACTTTGCCCCTTTCTGTAGCTGGCAGCAACAGTCTGGTCCTTAATGGTGATAGAGGCAGAGGGCAGGTCAATTGTTGCACCGATGGCTTTGAGGAAATCCAAACCGAGAATCACTGGATCCGATATTGGCGCCACATATACACACCAATGGAACTGGGTGTCCCCGAGATGTATCTTCACCCTCTTTGTGAAGTGCCCTGACATCACGCTATCCTTCCCCGCACCCTTCAGCTTGACCTGTTCGAGGAACTCTGGGGGCTCAACCATAGAATTAAGAAATTCCTGGCTCATCACAGTGACTTGGGCTCCCAAGTCCACTAGAGCTTCCACCGATGTCCCGTTCATTTTCACCCTGATGTAGAGGCTCTCCGGAACATCCCTGGCTGAGTTTCCCCCACGGAAGGTGACGCTCCGCACGTGGTAGTCCTGAGACATAGGGGTTACGGGCCCGACTTCCTGGTCCTCCTGGTGTACAGCACATTTGCCAGCACCAACCTGGTGATAAGCTGTACCTGCTCTCGCTTCCTCATCTGGGGATTCCTTCGGGTCTTCTGATTGTCGTGTTTGCCCCAAAGGCAGTGCTTGATCCCATGGCTGTTCTTGGTCCGGGCATGAGGGCTGGTCTTGGGAGCAGCCTACTTCGAGGGGTGACTGTGGGGCCTGTGGGATCTCTGGGCCCAAGTATGACACTTGGTCCGGTGGTCGACCTCGGTTAAGGAGGGGTGGCGATTGGTCGCGCTGACCACCCCGTCCTAGTTTTCCGAAGCCGATTTCTTCTCAAGGGCTACCGGTTGGCGCTTGGGTTTTGGGCACTCCCGTGCAAAGTGGCCCTCCTCCTGGCAGTTGAAGCACTGCCTTGGTCGGCCTGGGGAAGTGCTCCGTGACCGGCTCCTGCTCGGATACGGGCTAGGCGATCTGGGTGGCCTCGCTGTGCTCCTCGCGGTGGCAGCCTGTATTACCTTCTCTGCCGCTGCTGTTGCCGCTTGCTCCATCATTTTTTGAATGCGTTCTTCCAGACCTTGGAGCGGGTCCTTCTCCACCCTGGCGATTGAGGGTTGCTTGTTGCTTGCCTCGTCCCCGTCCATGAAGGAGACAGACCGGACCTTCCTCTCTCCCACGAGGGCCTTGGCGTTCTGGATGGAGTGTTTAACGCTCCGCAGAAGTTCCCTCATGGTTTCCACCTTCTTCTCGCCAGCCCACAATGCTGCCCGACGATCCAGGCAGCCATGGAGGAAGGCGTCCATGGCAGCCCTCTCGGCGGTCCTTTCCGGGTCTCCCCTATAGCCATCCCTGGCCAGCGTCTGACACCTCTGGGCGAAGTGCTCGAGCTCTTCCCCTTGATCTTGGCGGAGGGTGCGAAGCTCCATGCGGGCCGTTTGTGGGGGGTTCTTCCGGTTGAACCGATCTTTCATAGCCCTCTTAACACAGTTGAAGTCTTTACGATCGACCCTTGAAATCGTCCCGTAAAACTCCAGGGCATCATCTCTTAGGTGTTGGACCAGGTTGTCCAACTTGGCATCGTGGCTCCACTGGCACTTTCGGGCGATACGCTTGAATTGGTCAGCGTATATCTCCCACCTGACCTTGCCATGGTAAGTTGGGATCTTGCCGGTGTCCGGTCTCCGAGGAGGCGGAGTCCTTGATTCGTAGCCCCGTCCCTCCGGAGCCACATCATCCTCGCTGCTGGAGGAGGTGGAGTCCACTTCCCAGTAGTCGCCTGAGCCCTGCTGGGAAAACCTGGATGACTTGGCCCGCCCCTCGCTCCGGCCATGGTTGGAACGGCCACTCTCCCTTAGGGGCTCTTTTGGTGGTTGAGGTTGGCAGTCGTACCACTCCCTGTGGCGAGGGGCATCATGCTGGCTGTAACTATCACGTTCCCAAGAAGAATTCCCCTGTGAGCGGAGGTCGTTGTGGTGGGCGTGGCGGGGCGTTTCATATCGGCCCTTGTCTTCACGTTCCCACGGCGAGCCCTGTGAGCGACGGTCATCCCGGTAGTGCAGCTGTTCTGAGAGATAGCTGCCATTTCTGCTGCTCCTGTTTTCCTTTTCTGGAGTTTGGTGGTGTGGGATGTAGCGGTTATCCCGCACGCTCCCCTTGCGTAGAGGAGTTGAGTGCTGCTGGGGTTTTTGCCAACCCTCGCTCCTCTCTCCCGGCCCCTCTGGATCTTCTGGGTGATCCTGACTGGTCCTCCTGTCTCTTCCTTTTGAGTTGTAGGCCTCTCTCCACTTGGCCGCCTGCTCCTTTGCTTCTTTGGCCTCGCGTTCCAGCTCTTTAAGTCGCAGTTCTTTAGGATCTTGCTCAGGGTCCTCACTTAACTCTTCATCGTCGGTGGATTGAAGAGAAGCCTCTTCTCTTTCAGCTTCGGCGCGTCGGGCGGCTGCCTCCTTCTCGGCCTGTGCGGCTGCTTCCTTCGCGGCCCGGACCCGGGCGGCTGCCTCCTTCTCGGCCTGTGCGGCTGCTTCCTTCGCGGCCCGGACCCGATGACGAGTTGCTTCTCGGGCGGCTCGAGCACGCTGCTTTTGCTCCGACGCTATGCGTTCCTCCTCTTCCACTTGACGCCGAAGCTGCTCACGCTGGTCAGCCTCGGCTGCTTCCTTCTCGGCCTCTCGTTGGCGCACCTCAGACTCATTTTGGTATTCGGTGATTGTAGCGTTCGCGCTGCTCAAGGATGAGCGCAGGCTTTCCCTTTCTGAGCGCAGGCTTTCCCTTTCTGAGCGCAGGCTTTCCCTTTCTTCCTCCTCTCCAAAGTCAATTACCTTTTCCAAGATGGCGGCGGTGAGGGCTTCAATTATGTCTTTCTCCAGATAGGGGGCCAGATCGTTCAGCCTTCGTGCGGGGCCATGCTGCCGAAGAACCTTGGCGAGGGTCTTAGACCTCGCCGCACCTATTCTTGGTATGGTCCTTAGTTGGTCTTCGGTCCCCGTGTTAAGGTTAAACGGGGGATCAGCCGGCATACTGTTGGCCATGTTACAAGCGCGTTCAGTAAAACGAATGATGGGTCGCGGAACGTTCGAGCTGGGGTGCCGCGTCGGTGGTTAGTTTGGAGTTGCGGGATCTTAAGGAAGGGTTGTTGCTTATCCTATGTTATCTCGTACCGTATTTCCCACTAGACTGAATTGCAGAGATTTTAGGAGGCTCCGGAAAAAGTAACCTTAAACCAGAAATTACCTCAAATTTGGAGAATTAGCTTAATTTCTAACGTCGATACCAGAAAAACTTGGATGAATCCCCGGCTTATCTTCAATCTTCAAGCATTAGGCCAATTAAAGGTGACTCCGGAAAAAGTAACCTTAAACCAGAAATTACCTTAAATTTGGAGAATTAGCCTAATTTTTAGTGTCGATACCCGAAGAACTTGGATGAATCCCCGGCTTATCTTCAATCTTCAAGAATTAGGCTAATTAAAGGTGACTCCGGAAAAAGTAACCTTAAACCAGAAATTACCTTAAATTTGGAGAATTAGCCTAATTTTTAGTGTCGATACCCGAAGAACTTGGATGAATCCCCGGCTTATCTTCAATCTTCAAGAATTAGGCTAATTAAAGGTGACTCCGGAAAAAAGTAACCTTAAACCAGAAATTACCTTAAATTTGGAGAATTAGCCTAATTTCTAGTGTTGATACCCAAATAAATCAGGGTAGTACTTCCGATGAATTATGACGAGAGCCTGAGCCCGATTTTGGGAGTTTGTAAATTAAGTCACCAGGCTCTGTGGCCTTATATAGGATAAATGGGCAAAATTACTAAGTCCAAGTAGGCTTACTAAAGTTATGAAAATTACTCCTAATTCAGGGTAAAATAACTTAAATATATGGCCAAACTTAGTACATAATAAATGCAGAATGTTCTGTAGGGCCCACTTAATGTTTTTGTAAAGTTTTAGCCAAAATGGCTGACTCCTGGCCAGGAGGCCTGGGCCTTTTTTGAAAACTAAGCCCCAGTTTTTAGTCTTAAAAAGTTCACAACATGTAAAAATAATGGCCCAGAATTAAAATGTAGGTGACATACAGTCCCTATAAGTGACACTTAAATCATAAACAGTCTTAGTAAATGCAGGATGGCTCTGTAATTTGTGTGATGAAATGGTTTGGGATTTAAAAATGGCCACTTCCAACCTCTCCTGGGGTGGGCAGGAAGTTGCCAAGTTTCACCAAATAAGTCCACAAAAACACACCAAACCACACAAAATGTCACATACACACACAGGGGGGTCCTTTGTGAATAATCCCTGTAAGTTTCAGCACTGTAGATGGCCTTTTTCAGACCTTTTTAGAGTCTTTGGGATGTAAACAATGCAGGGGCTTGGATGTAAACAAGTCTCCACTGGCAAAGTTTTATCTCCACAAAAATGGCACAAAAATGTCTTTTCCTGGATCCAAACTTGACAAAATCCTGGTGGGTAGGCACACCAACACTCCTGGCACCAATGTAAGCAAATATCTGTACTTACTGAGGAGCTCTGGTAGAGATTACACCTGTCTCGGCGAGGCTGGGCTGTCGTGCGGGCAGTCGGCTTCGTGGGTACAGGCAATCTGATTCAAAACCGCCCGACTCGGCGCGTCCCCGCAACGGAAACGGCCGAAGATTCCCGAAGATTCCCGAAGATGGCCGATCGACGCCGGACGCGTCGACGACACATCTGTGCAAATACATGCATTTTTAGTACTTAGCCTATAGCCTATGCTGACCCCCTTCTTGCAGAAATCCTGGATCTGCCTCTGCACCTACCACCAATATTGCATTTCCAAAACACATGTAGGTCTACTTGAATAAGAGATGTTTTCAGATACCATGGTGTCTCAGGCTATTGTAATAGGGAATATATTATGCGGCCAATACTAGGGGCAGTATCATTCAGGGCATTAAAGAAGGAACCTTAAAATTATCAGACTTGTTTATACTTGTTTACCGATCTATCATTTCTGCAAAAATATACCCTCTCCACTAACCTTTCCTAAGAGTTCTGGCTCTGCTTGTTTCCTTTTTCTGTGAATATAGGTATTTCAGACGATTCATCTCATACATCGTCAGTACCCATGCATGCGTGGCAGCCCCAATCGGGCACCAGGGGGCGCGCGGGCCGTGGACGCTGGCTCCTGCTGTACACCCTGCTCCGGAACCCCCAGCTGGTCGGGGCCCGCCGCCAGGGGCCGGTAGGGGGCGCCACACTCACCCACCCACTGCCCACAGGGGGCAGCACCACCTACCACCAACTGAAGGCACTGGTAGCCGCCCTGGAGATGAGGGCCCAGAGTCAGGAGCCAGGTGGAAGCATTTCGGATCCAATTACAAAGACAGACATGATAGAAACTAGGAGATGTGGTAAAGATTCCCCAGGTCCACTCTCTGCTGTGACTGGAATTCCTACTGATATAAATGAAGGACTAATGGATGGTCGGTATGGTTGTCCTGATGCTCCAAAAGAAGAAATGGGTGATGACGTGCTCTCATCGTTACACTACGACCCGAACAAATACCCAGTAAAACGATTATATAGGCCTAATTCCAATAAGGTCCACGATGTGGATCAGTATAATAGGCCTATCATGAAAGAACCAACGTCCACAGTCCAGGAAAATACATCCTTTTGACTTGTTCTTCTGTGGGTGTATCATCTGTACAATTCTAAAAGGTGGACACTTCTATCAAATATATCTATAAAACCTATAGCTATATTTGTCTGGATATACCCAATATCCCTTCAGACCCCAAAGTAGCCATAGGTTAATGGACCTGACTGTATAGGTTACTTGCTTTAAATGGTCCTATTCCTATTTCCTGTACATGTTTTCCATGAGTTTTTATATCTGGTATAATGCAAACTCATGAAATATTTTGACAGTGTTAAATATTGAACTATAAAGGTTTAATATCCATTTATTGTTAGGTTACTATTTATATGTTGTTACGATTTGTTCCTATAGATATTAACTAGCTCCATGTTGGCAGTCTGTCTCCACTCAGACTGCGAGTTCAATCCATAACTTAGTTCTGCATTATGAAGGACATCACACTCAAATAAAAGGAATACGTTTTTTAAAGTCCAATTTGTAGATACCAGTCGAAAGAACTCCCGTTGACAACAAACAATTCAAAGGGTAGTGTCCACATGCACCCAGCCAACACTCCTGCCTAACTACCAGTCTATCCGCTTTTATTCCATGACAGATCCCATAGCTTCCAGTACCAATCATTACAGGATGTTTAACCCTTTAGAACCCAATCCGGCCGCATCCACCTGAGGGTGTACCCCCAAATCCGGCCATAGCCACTTGGAAAAATGGCCATTTTTCCATTATTTTTCCATATTTTTCTAAGTAGAACACCTTGGAAAGTATATAATATACAAAAATGACCAATATATAGTTTTAAAGTTAACTCATCATTATTTCTATAATTTAAAATGTTAAGCATTGATCAACCTTTACTTTGAACATCTTTGATTAAAGGGAAATTAAGGAAATCTGAAGGGAAACCCATGGAAATCTCTGGGAAATAAATCTTTTTATGGGCGCAATCTGTGGGGTCTAAAGGCTTAACCAATGAGAGTTAGTAGCACTCTGCTGAGTGCTGTGCCTTACATAAGTTTACATATGCTTGCCTACCGCTGCTCTTATATACTCTCCACTCTAAGCATTGGATCTTTGTTCCTCATCAGTACAATATGATTATATTGAAAGCTTGTTATAAACCAGGTGTTTAAATCACTGTGAATCACTAGCTGTTTTGGAAGGCTTTCAAGTAAGCTATGGATCATTTCAATACATTTTGAAGAGTTTCAATTGGTCAATCAAACGCTATTGATAGATATATCACTTTAAACGGAATGATGCATGGCTAATCCCAGCATTATGAAGGGAACCTATTATCTAAGTCGTGTGAGAGAGATAGAATTTGTGTTTGTGTTTGGTAGAAAATACAGATTACAAATGTGTTTAGGCTACATAATCATGTGTCTCTGTGTCTTTATGTACTATCAATATGCTAGTGAATGACAATTGCGTTTCTCCAGCAAACAGGCACATATTGGTTGCCAGCGTTTGCAGCTCCTATAAACCAATATCAGAAACATTTAACTCATACAAAAGCACGTCCCCCTTTTTTGGCCTAAATATTTTTTTTTTCTTGCGCCGCGCCAGACATTTTGTAATAGTACGCATCCCCCCCCCCCCTTACACACACACACACACACACACTTTTCAAATACCTGGATCCGTCCCTAACGACTGGCTTTTGGGGACCGCACTTCAGGGAAGAAAATGCCAGTTTTCCCTGCAGTGGGCAGCATTATATTTGAGCAGCTCAAGACATGACATCGGTCAACGGTGGAGATGGGAGGAGGATTTCCGCAAATTTAGACCAAACATCCTCATATATTGGATGCAGAAAAGGACTACACTTTTAACAGCCAGATAATTGCATGAGAAATAGAAAAAAGAAGAGGGGCTGCACAGCAGGAGTTTTTTTTTCCTACTCTTGAGAAAAGGAAATTGAATTTGCAAAATGAATTTATAATATTCTACTCATCTTGCAAGGGGATAAGATAAACACATAAATACCATACATAGGATAAAAATGGTTTATTGTGCAGTACGTTTATTTGCTGGAGATCTCAAAGATTTATTTCCGAAAAGTTTTCTACCATCTTTTTAGATTTAAAATTGTAGACATATACATACATATATATATATATATTATATATATATGTATATATATATATATATATATATATATATATATAGGCCCTATATTTTAATGACACTGTTATGATGTGTGCCATTCGCCACTGTGCGCGATACGAAATAAAACGGTTATCCCACACGCCTAGTTTTGGGCACGAGAATTGGAAAGTATTTGGTAATGTGATGTTCTCTGCGGGAAAACGTGAGTGGTTTCCGGCGGAGATATTAAGATTTCATGTGGTCCGGGTCCGAATCGTGCTCGGTCGACTGATGCACGAGTTGGATGAGATTTCACAAACACTCGTCCGGACCCGTGATGGGGTGATCTGGGGACGGTTGGTCGAGAGTGTCTCAGGAAACGTGCCCTGCTTGCTGGGGTCGGTGGTGGATGTGGTGTAATCAACAAGGAGGGGCCTTCGGCTCACAGAAAGGGGCTGCTGAGGGGACTCTCGTGGGGGGGTCAGCAGCTAAGGCTAGACCAGTATCGGGGGGAGACGTTCTTGTACGACGCACCTAACAGGTGTTTCAAACGATGGTTCTAGCATCAATGACACAGACCGTGCCCTAAAAATTAAAAAGGTGGTAGCATGTAGGCCGAGGTCCCGCCATTTGATCGTTATGCCGTTCACTTCTGGAGTTTGTACATCGGACAAAGTAGTTCCCATTCTTATGCAGACAAGTTCGTTCATGCACCCCTTTTGCCCTAATTTCTTCTAAGTCCTGTCCCCCTGATTTATTGGAATTTGGGTCTAATTCTTGCTATTCTTGTCTAGGGGGCTCTTCTAAGTCGTTACGTGCCCATTCCCATGAAGATAAGAGGTGTGAACACAGTGAGTTCCAAAACGGGACTGTTTATTCTTGTGTAATCACTTCTATTTATAGCCATAACCTGGGTCCTGATTGGTTACATAACATTACATAGTCACTTTGACCCTTACTGAGGTCACTTCCGGTCAAGATTACATGATACGTTATGATTTCGTACCCAAATACATTTTCGTGCAACTCTTGCTGTATGAGTTCATACCACACAATCTCATGTACTTCGTATTTGTGTCCCAAAACACAGCTCTACTTGTATCTTTAACAAATAACATTATTTATCTTTTAACCTTTATAATTGTTACACGAACTTGTGTCGCGACATTGAATTGATTACTATAATTCATCACGGTAACACTTTGATATGATTTTTTGGTTGTTGAAATACATTGTATAGTCAATGGAAAACTATTTTTAAATCTGTAATAAGAAGACTGATTTATAAATACGAAAAAGAGAAGAACACCAGAAAAAAATCAAATATATTTATGTAGATCTGCATTTTGCAGAAGGATGCAAAAATTACATCAATTTTGAGGGTAGATGGGGGATCCCAATGTCCCGAGTCGAATTTAAGAAATTGCAACGTCACCTGTTGTTGTTGCTTTAAAATGCTCATGTCCCATGTCGAATTTAAGAAATGGCAATGACCTGTCGTCCTGTCGGTTTCAGGAATCCACTCTCATAGTTTTATTTGTAATTGACTATTTGTACCTCTAGGACTATTTCTGTTTCTAACTCAATAGGCCCTGTGAATTTTCTGTAGGCCTAGGCTTTTACTCTCATCAAATTTGGGAACGACTTTGAAAAATTGTCTTTTCAATTCTTGAAAGTCACTTTCAAGAATTGAAAAGACAATTTTAGGTCAAGTTGGGATTTTGAAAAAAAGCAGAATTTCTTTATTTTCAGTTAAAGGGACGTTCTCCATCCCCCTATAAAAAAAGTGAAAAAAAAGAAGTCAGATTTGTATGAATCAACAAAGGTACCGTATAACTGTGGGAAAGGCTGAGTTACCTAAGAGGATCTACGTCGCTACGATAAATTTGACCAAGCCCGACCAGGGCGCGAAATCACTCTGCAAGCATAATATAGGATGTGTTCATCAGTCCATGTGTTTGGAGAGCGTCATCCGGCGAGAACCAATAAAAAGAGTTCTGACATAGCTACGTTGGAATGACCCACGCGATTATGAAAGCCGTGTTCTGATTGGACTATGTCTGAATGGGAAATAGGACACGGAAAGAGAAAACTCGAGGAGTTGTGTACAGATGTTTTCGTGTTGTTGGTAGGATGATTTCCTATGTGTTTTTCAAGGAAGATTCCTCTTGGAATCGCACACTAGTTATGTAAAGTCCCACCTTTGGATTTACACTTGAAGGCGGTCCATGAATAGAGTGGAAGACAGAGTGTTGCCTGTGTTGTTTGGATAGTTGGGCCGACCACGATGAGGGAGTCGCCGTCGGGGGGCACCCTGCAGAGGGACCGGGAGCGGGCCCGCCGGGTGTTGGCCGGCCGTGTCGAGGGGCTGCCCGCCGTCTGCTCCAAGACCGTCAGGGTCTTCATCAGCTCCACTTTCCAAGGTGAGTTCGCTGTGTCCCGACGGATTTATGTTGATAATAATAATCCAAAATACAACTCAGAACTGATAGGGGCATATAATCTACCCGGCCCTAAAATTTGTTTGGCTTAGTCTTAGATCTAGATCTAGCGAGGATAGTGAGGGGCCTCGAAGGCAAGGGCCAAGGCCAACGGGGTTTGATCATCATACAGAGGGTCCCGCGACAACGATACTAAGTACAAAGCGCACAAAGCGAAGCTATAATATTTTTGGTCACAACCCTTGAACCGGGTCTATTGGTTATCCGAGGCGGATCGCGGAATTAAAACAAAAGAATTAAAAAGGGGCATGATCTATTCTAGCAAAAGTTTTGCACCCAGGCCGCGTGCAAGCACTGCACTTGACATCTCTACATTAAAAAATTGGGCATTACCCACATGGCATTGGACCAATGATTGGTAGATATTAAGCCCCTAAAAGTAAAATCATGCAGGGCGACACGGCCTTTTTGTTGTTGCCTGAGATCTAACATCTATCTACGACATCAGGATTTCTTAAATTCGACAGGGCGATAGATCTAAGTTATAAGTTATCAGAATGTCTTAGATTCGACAGTGCACAAGCATGTTTTCGACACCCCCGTGGAGATGCGAGGTAGGGGGCCCTTGATGGGGGGGTCCTGATGTCGCATGTCGAATTTAAGAAACGTCCATGTCGCCCTGTCGAATTTAAGAAACGTCCATGTCGCCCTGTCGAATTTAAGAAACGTCCATGTCACCCTGTCGAATTTAAGAAATAGCCCTGTCCCATGTCACTAGGCCCAAAAATGGTCATGTCGCCGTGTCGAATTTAGGGGTCTAGGGCCATAGGTAGAGGTTCCTTCAGGAGCCTCCTTGGAAGAATAGGTGTCCCCAGCAGCCCTTGCTGTTCATAAAAGGAGACAAATGGGGAGACCAGACTTCGTAGCTCAGTTAGATCTTAGTAGAGGGTCTGCTTCAAGTCTGGGAGGCCATGGCTAAGGCCAAAAACAAATTTATTGTGTTCAGGTAACATAGGTCGAAAATATTAGGGTGGGAAGGTCGATTTTTTCCGCTCTTTTTGGTTTAACTTTTAATAGGCCTACCAAAAAGAACTGGGCATTATTGGAAAGGTAGACTCTAAAAATCGTCTAAAACATTTCTAGCATCTTAAATACATGCCCTGAGCATCTATATGATGTCCCATTATGTTCCAAGCTTTTCTGGTCAGTCCTTTTGGATTTGGGGGAAAATGTTGGGAACAAAATCCTAAAAACATTTTTAGGGTAGGAACAAAATTTAGGATAGGTCGGGTTACCTTAGCATGGCAGTTTTTTAAGGCCTAACCTTGGCCGATTCACACTTTATAACAGTGGCAGTGGTTCCTGCTTGCCCGGCACTCGGCATGAAGTTAGAACCACGAAACATGACTGGTCGGCCTAGTGTCAGTATATATAATGTGAGTGGGATATCATGTAGGCATATAATATTATATTTCAGTGAGGCAGGACTATAAAGAAGGCACCTCATCTCATAGATTTGGTCATGGCTCATGTGGCATAAATCTAGCTGAAAAGCATTGCCTTGAGCAGTCTGTAAAGAACCCTGATAAAGGTTGGCCAGACGTTAAACTACCCCAACAAACAATCATAAATTCGATGAGACGAGGCAAGTGAACTTGCTGGAGTTTATGCTACCACGCAATGGGCGCCGACCATCCACAAGCCCCCCACCCCTCCAGAAAAAACATATTTTGGCCCAAATGCTCAATTAGATCTATTTAACCCTCCAAAGCCCCCTTCTTCCAAATGCAACCGAACTTTAAAACCGATTAGGGGCCTTCCGTTAAGTATGTACGCACCAAGGGGGGGGGGGGGGGTCTGATATTTTTGAAAATTTGTGTATGTTCCCATACAAATCCAATGCGTTTTTTTAAAGCCAAGGGGGGTTGGGGGGTCTAAAATCTGAGAAATTTTGCATACGTACTAAATGGAAGGCCCCTTAGACTACTCTGAGGCATAATGCGCATTAGGCCAATTAAGTCTCGGCCTAGACTAGATCTAGGCCTAGCTACTAAGCCAGCCCTCATTGTCATAATTTACCTGCCATTGCCATTGCCATTGTCAGGCATAATATTCATCACAGGCAGGCAGCGGATCCAAGGGAGGGGGAAAGTTTGATACCCTCTCCCCCAGTCTGAATAATTATTATGCCTATGGAGTGCTGGTTAGTCAGATTCATAAGAATTCGGAAGTAATGGTATGTGACATAAAATTCGTCTGTTGAAATTTAAATGACAATGATGAATTGGGATCAGGATAAACAGGCTGATCTATTAGGACTATAAGTCCAGGGGGATAGACATCAAGTAGTCTATTCCGGTTTGGAACCATGAGAGTAGAATGAGAAATTTGCAAGTTGCCTAGTATACAATGAGCTAGCCAACCTCGTTTCAGAATGGGGAGGGGAGGGGGCCAAAATTTTCAAAAATGAGTATTTAGAAAATGTCCATAGAACTATATATATAGATACGTCATACTTAATGAAAGGCCCTAACATCAGTTAAGAAAATAAGATAGGTAACGGTATAGGTAGGTCAGACGCTGTTTTGATTTGGATAAAATTAGATCTATGTGTTTTTGGCGGATCTAAATCTGAGCATGTAGGATTTAGATCCTTATGTACAAAAGTAGATTCCTAGCTGTTTTGGACTAATAAGAGGGATTGGCACTCAATTGCACAACAGCTAGCTTATAAAGTTACATGTATGTCTATTTTGAGGGGAAAACATACACATATTAATGTATACCGGATACACTCATAAAAAAAGTGTACACCTGGTAAACAAACTTTGAACATCGGATTCAATCTAGATCATGGCCTTCCTCAACGTTTATAAATTTTAAGAGACAGATAATGACATTTAAAATCTAAATTCTTAAATGATAAACACCCAGAAAAGAACCCGACTAGCTGCTCAGAAAACACACTTGCCCGGCAAGATTGCACCAGTAGGGTCGATCTGCTCGGTTCTATAAGTAACAATATGTAATGCCCAAACCATGTACATGCTATAGATCTACAATCTTAATCCAAACCTTACAGACAAAGATTTTAAAGTATTTGTTTCACTCCGCATTATGATATTTGAATATTTGTTTCGTGTCACATGGTCACCATCTTACACAATGATTTTTAATTTGATACATCTAACTGTAACCTGCATATTGCTCATAGTACGTGTCATTATGTAGAACCTGAACGACGACTTGTTATGACTATGCGAAAGGAAATATTTCCTATTATTACAACCATTGAGCCTATTCTCACAAAGAAAATGTTGTCAAAACAAATACTTGTACCATTAGACTGAATGCCTCTTCCATTAACATAAGGTTGCCGTTTTTGGCTTATCATCAAAACTTGTGATAAAAACTTCTGACAGACCTCAGTAAAATTTAAGTCATCCAGTAAAAGTGGGTATTTTAAAACACAGCTAGGCAGTGTGCATATTCGGATAAACGAGATATAGATTATATATCCATGCTTAAGAAATGAAAATAGAACAGAATAGAATAGAAAATAGAAATAGGAGAGAAGACGAGAAGGGCAAAGTAAAGAAAGTGGCAGTGACTATAGTACTAACAAAGAGCCGCTCCAGTCTGTGATTTTAGTAGTAGCAGATACGATCGTGTCTAGATGGTCATGCAATACCGTTATTTCCGGATCGACCACCTGTATGGAATAACCATTATATATTAGGAAAGCGTAAAAAAAGATAAAAATGTATCATTGATGGTCTGAATGACACTTTATCAGCAGTATACACAATTAATGTTAGTCGTTGCTAATTTTATTTCATGCAAATTCGAATACTGTTTATGGATTATAATGAATGTAGCCCCTTGAGGGTGAGTACCTCTGATGCATATATGAGATACGGTATGTGCTTGTTCATTTTTTTTTCCAAATGACAGTAACACTCACTCAAACAATGTGCCCATTACAATATCTCGACGAAGGACAGTGAGTATGAGTAGTATGAACGCTGTCGCAGAAGTCGTATCATGTTGCGTCATAACCAATAGCAATACATGATTGTGTTTGGGTTTTATAAGAACTTAGGGATTTTGATATAATGGTTGTCCACATAAGCAAATAAAAAATTGTTTGGCTCAGGTAAATTTTGTGATCAAAATAAAAAGGTCCATGAATTGGATTCTTAAAAGAAGACCAACACGATTATTGACGCAGGTAATTTTAAAAAGATAAGGAGTCCCTCCAGTCACAAACTGCAACCTTTTATACCATATAACGTATGTTTTCCGGTGTCGTAGCTGCAATTTCCTGTCAATTATGTTGATATTTAGTTTTTTGTTGTGAAAAAATATATGCAAAAAAAAGTGGAGAAGTGGATTTTTTAAAGAATAGTTTACACCACTGTTTGTTTCCTTCTGGCAGTGTAAGCTGCCGTCGAAAACAACCATAAAAACATTGTCCAGGTCGTCTTTGGAATGTTGCAGAAAGGATGTCATACATTTGCATCAGTGCCAGATGCTATTTACCCACTATCAAACGATTCTGCAAGAACAAGCAAATAGTGACTATCTGGAGCAGTTTGTTTTGCGCCTTCCTTTCAGGGGAGGGCGACCTATTTGCCAACTGTGCCATGCAGCCGCCGTGCGGAAATAGCCCTAGCTCTCTCACATGGTGTGGGATAAATCTCAACGTAAAGTCACCTTCTGAGGGGTGCAACTCAAACAGTTACCTTTGTCAGTGGGATAGCACGCCCGTCACGAGTTGATCATTCAGACATGGACTTATAAACAAATCTACAGTCCTACCCCTTGGCCACGTTCACAGAAAGCGGAAACTGCCTAGATACAGGAATGCGCTCTAGGCACACTCTAGGCCTAAGCAAAAAAAAGATTTATCAAAATCAAATGCTGAAAAGCTTATACAATCACATTGAAGTAGCATATGGTTTCCCTAGAGACGGGACAACCTGGAAAGTCATGGGAAATAAATGGAACAATCATGGAATATGAAAATTTGACAAAATTCATAAAATTTAATAAAGAGTCATGCAATTGAATTATTTTCTTTCTTAAGATATTATGTAAACTGTCTTCTCATTTCCTTGTAACCAAACATTATTATTGAAAGATTATGGATCAGTTGCTGCAAAACATATGTCGTGAAAAAGTCGTCGAAATGCTACGGTATTTCTTTTAGTATATCACAAATTACATCACGAATGTGCAATCTCTTGTCTTTGACGCGCACGTATTTTGGTCGTCACGGTGCAATGATGTGCAGGCCAACGGCGACAATATACTTATCAGAGGATGATATCATACTTGAAGGCATTGTAGAATGCGCTGTTTACCAGTTAACCCATCCAGATATGGAAAGTTCTATCACACCAGGATTTCACAATGCTAGAGAGCATCAGTGCAATGATATGCCATGTTATTTCCAATATACACTTTTAACAGCAGTAGCAAACCTATGGTTACATTGCGTGCATTAAGTTTTGTTTCGGTAATCTTCCTTCGGTCCGTTACAAACTGATTACTTACATCAGAACCCTTTTCATTTGCACTCACAAAATGTCAAACCCTGAAGCTGGGCTTTTGACTAGTGCCTTCAGTGGTGTTTTCTGCCGACCACACGGAGATGTCGGTGGGAGACCCACCTTGGGTTCACCAGACCAGTCAGTGTAATGTATGCTGCCACAGATCGTGACTCAGGTACGCCGTAAAACGTGGGAACAGCCAGGCTATTTTTACGCCCCTATAGACCCTTGAGGAGAGGCCAGTCGCTAAAGGTGACCAATATTTACACAAAGCACGTCATTCTCAGAGACGTCATTAGTAAGGATATGAGGCGCCTTCAACTTCTATAATTCCAACTTACTGCATATATTGCATGACATACTGTATTCTAGTGAAGTATTCTAGTAAGTAGTACGTCTCAAAGGGGGGGGGGGGATCTGAATTTTTTGAAAATTTGCTTACGTTAACGACATATTCAATACTTATTTCAGTCCATTGGGTGGTCTGAAATTTTGAAAAAGTGTTCGTTCTGACAGGGCATGTGCAGCAAAATAGCAGCGCAAATAGACCTGACTGGTCCCAGCCAGGTGTGTACAGGTGGCACATCCTGACCAATGAGGTGTGTCACCAGTGACCACTGTTTGTACCTGTAATCAACACAGTAGGTAGTTTGGTGACTGACTTACGTACTTGAGCCACTTCCAACCCCGATTGGTGAACATTCCCTATTTGAAGGCCCCCAACACCAAAATAAAATATGTACCAATAAATATTTATTTAATAAATATGTGCAACATTATCTAGTCAGGTTATCTAGTTATCGAAAGACATTAAAGATTAAACTGAATTTATTAAAAATTGAAATGTGACTGGGTGGCAAACACAAAACACAAAAATGTTACTGCTCATAATTTTTGTGTGATGCACATATGTGATATAATTACCACAAACGACCTTGAGAATAAAAAAAAAAGAAACTAGGTCTGGACCGGGACGTAAGTGCAACGGGACCTACGGACGTGTAATCATTAAAAGGAGCCATATATTCTAGATACGTGCCGGAGATGCACATAGACAAAGGGGAAATCAAGTTTATGACCGAGGCCTTCCGAGTGGCTATGTTCGAAAATACTTCCCTAAATGTGTGTACCCACCGGTTGCATAGGACTAAAATGTCATGCACAGCTTTACATCAAAGGCATCAAAGTTGTACAAAATCAGTTATCCTACCGGGTGCACAGCCTTTCATTGTTAGGGGCTTATGCCGCAGCCCGCAGGCCTAATACCCTTTACAGACTGGGCCCAGAATGCGCATTATGTCTGTAATGAACTGTCATTATGAGCGCATTTTGAGGCTAGTCTGTATGGGGTATAATACCCTTTACAGACTAGTCTCAAAATCCGTTTATAAATAATGACAGTTCAATACAGACAGAATGCGCATTCTGGGCCTAGTCTGTAAAGGGTATTAGACTTATACCCATTACAGACTGGGCCCAGAATGCGCATTCTGTCTGTACTGAACTGTCATTATTAGCGTATTTTGAGGCCAGTCTGTAAAGGGTATATCACTGACTGTAATTACATGTACGTAACTTAACATTTTCTGAGGCAAGATCTTCCAAATCAGTCACTGCCGCTTCTTCATGGTATCAACTTCTTACTTTATCAACCCATCTTTCAGAAAATAGGAAAAGTGTAACAGACATAACGAGGCGCTGTTGCTGTAAAAACCAGAACCCCCATTCTTTCTTTATTTGAATATAACCAGGTTAACCTTATTGTCAACCGTGCATTCTCCGTGCCAGCTGAGGTGAGTTCACAGTGAGTGGCTGAGGGTGGGCTGACGGGCCCCCACCAGCCCGGGAGCAGCACACCCCACACCACCCCTGAACACCCAGGTCCGTTAGTACTCCGTTACGTGGGGCCTGATCAGGATGGGCCTGGGGCACGGGTCACTGGGTTCACTAGGTGTGGGTGTCGGAGCACGTCCCTGACATGCTCTGTACACACGGCTGGGGCGGCGGGAGGGGGAGGAGGCTAACCGACTTACTGCAGCCACGTCTGATGTCACTCACCTCGCTCTCAATAACCTACAACAATCAGGATAGGAAATTAGCCTCGTCAACGATATGATACCTTTGTATTAATAATCTTAATCGCCAGAACAAGGCGAAAACCAGTTAAAAAGCAGTAACAATATGGCTCTCTAGCGATGAATTCCCATACATACAATAAAGGTTCGATATTGTTGTTTAGGATTCCTGGAATGATCCTACCAACTGAATTGAATCGGCGTATCATCATGAACAAATTACGCCAAAAACTTAAATCTTTCTATGTGTTATTCCCGATAAAAACAGCTAAATGCAATGTCATATTTTTGGGAATACCTGCATGATCTATATTCTAGAATTTTGCAACATTTTTTCTTTGTGGCCTTTTGACCTCGTGACATATTTAAGCAAGCATAATGTTATAACCCTTAAATCCTCTTGAATCTTTATAAATATAGTCACAAGAACAAGATCTCAACCAGCAGACCTATAATGACAAGTCAGTGACTTGTTGAGGTGTGCTACTCATACTAGGTATTTAATCAATGGAAAAGCGAGAGGTCTCAAGTATGTCGGTAGTACGGTATGTCCGTATCATAAGTAGGTGAATCATGAATGAACCATCCCGATCTGTATAACAGCGCAGACCAGATAAGACCTGTATGGGAGGCGGTGGTTATTGACCAATGATAATCCGGCTCATAATCTCACTTTCCTCCTACAGCAGGAGACTAGAGGATGGTATACCGAAATAAGCTGATGAGCATTGACCCGACTTGGATATTGACGTATTTATCAGCTTTGGCCGGACCTCAATGTTATTATTTATCCAGGGTCCGAACCTAAGGGTACACCCTGCAACTGGCGTGCAGAATGTTCAAGAATACTTATCCTTTCCATAGTTTGAATTATGATTGAAAAACTGCTAGTCTACTTATTAAGGAAAATAGGCTAAAAAGACGCCACATATATATCACAATTTCCCTATCTCCAATCTACCAAAACTAAGCCATGTGTGAAGTAAAACATAATTTTTTTTCGAAATTTTCATTTTAAAATACGTGTATCCCATATTTGGGTGATTGCAGTATCATGAAACAGTAACTTAGTTTTTCTTGAATAGTAGGCTTTAAAATAACAATAACGACATTTGTCTATACCCAAATAAGCCTCAACCGAGACCAAAACACAGTTGAGAAAGAATATGTAATTTTTCTATATTTATTTTATTCTTCATATCAACATCAATTACAAACATGGTCTTCCAGTTGACGGTGATCGAATTATGTTAATTATGGTAATGATGCTGAGTAAAATATGATGATAATGATGCATTTAATATACTCAAGCAGCAGGTCCTATGTTCACAACAGCAGCGTGTAGATCCAGTGTAGATCCAGTCTGCATCCAGTGTGGATACAGTATGCATTGTTTTCATACTTTACTATAGGAAAAAACAGAAATAGAAAGTAGGGAAACAGTACTCCGTCAGTATTGCCACAGTGCAGCATCAGTAATTATTAATACAGCATTGACTACATTTATGCTTAGGAAAGAATGAGAAAATAACAACCCTTGAAATGTAGTACCTTAGATTCAGCAGGTTTAAGATTTGGTCTGTGCTCATGTACAAGAAAGATCAAGGTCATTCACTCTAAGATTATCCAAGTAGTTTGGACTTTGAGAACAACATATAATTCTAAAGTCCGGCTAGCTTGGATTTGTTTTCTCCAGAATAGACTAGGCCAGACTTTTTGTCACTGTGTCTAGGGCATGCCGCCTGTGGATTGCAACAAATCATTTACTTCATGATTTTCCGAATGCATAATCAAATTTTAATAACAGTTATACAATTATGTCGTAAGTAATTATTTTTATCATTAGAAATTGACAATTTCATCAATAACTCAATTTCAACAGATAAGTTGAAATGATACACGTTGTCAGTTTTAAGGGGATTTCTGTTGGTTTTGCTTTCAGTATGAAGTAAGAAAACAGAATTTTGATTGTTCTTTGTATAAAGAAATAATGTCAAATTGGTCATATTATGATGATCAATTGGATTTAATGAGTACACATACTGCTAGCGTTTTCATGATTTGAATTATAATGCCATGGTTCTGGTTTTTCCCCTTTATGTCTTATTGAGTTAAATACTACATATTATGTTTGAAATGTTCGAAATAGATTTCGAGCAGTGTGCGTAGGTTAAAAAAAACAACAGGTAGGTTTTCACTTGTGATTTGACTTATTGTGGGCCGGTGAGCCAGTTAGACGTTCAAGTCGGTTCTGGTCTTTTGAATCTGGCGCGCTCGCCGCCCACTAAGACATAGACTTTCGTGAAGAGTACTTAGAGTCACTTTGTTGAAAGGACCCCCCGGAGCGCCGGGGCGATGCACGACATTTTGGCGACCGATTCTGGGCTTAAATCCAAGCATTTGGGCTTATTTGGGCTTAAATTAATATCAATTGGCATCTCTAGAACAAGCAGGAATAGTTAAAATGGTCCAAATTGCGCCAAATTAGACATATTAACGCAAAATAAAAGTCGGTTACATCGGCGGTACTCGGGTATCTTCGGCATTCTCCGTGACCCGCTTTCAATCGGGGAGGAAGGGATCTGGGTCAATCTATGAATATTCAACAAATTTGCATGCCTATTTCACCATGAATTCGGTCGTTCTTACGGGTCAAATATATATACAGAGGTACATTTGGATACATAGATGATCATGTCAAAGTCTAGAAAACCAAAGATTGCGAAATAACGCGTCTAAACGCGTAAATGCATCGCGCTATTTTCTTGGTATTCTGTCGCGTCGACCCGGTGAAAAGGCATCTAGGTCAGACCGCCCCGGGCAGGCCGGCGGGGTGGACGTTTCGGAGGGAGCCACCTCTTTCTCCGCCTGTTTACCCGGATTACGGCGGTATCTGATGCTTTCAATATATATTTTTTGGATGTCTGGATTCCCTTAAACGCATACAACGCATTGACAATTCATGCGGGAATCATGCGTTCGTATCGAAGGGGAAACATTGGATCGATCGGACACGTGGAGGCACTGTCACTGTCAGACCGTCAACATGGCTTCAACCCGGCCGGGTTCTCTCTCTAGCCTCCTCCTATACATTGAACTCAGGAAACCAGGATGATATTTACGCATCAATTGTGGAGGATATATGCATTGAAACGCATTGAGGACTCCAGGCCTTAAAGGTGGGTTCATATATTTTTTCCAGCATTTGAAATGATATCGTTGAAATCTAGGCCTAAACTCGGCCTAACACGCATTGGATCGATCGGACAGGAGGAGGACACTGGCAATCTGAAAAATAATTATTTAGACCTTATTAGGCCTATCAAAATAAAATCCATGTATATATCTATGTTCTCCTATATCTCAGGGTCCTATATATCATAGTATAGATTGATATTTTAGGCCTGGAAACGCTTGCAATAATATTTTACAGATGGTATGAAAAAATGACTGGACTCAGATAGGCCTAAGCCCCCTCCGACACTGTCAATGTATTATGGCGGCTCCGACAGCAATTATTTCTGATCAAAAGATTAAATTATTTGTTGAATTGTCACTATAGTGTCATTTTTTCTTACCTACCATCAAAATATTCAATCTGAACTTTAATATGTCTAGGCCTAAGTCACTGTCAGTGTCAGAATCATTCCCATTCAATGTTAAAACATAGGCGTCACACTGTCAATAAGTTCTCCGGTGCTGTCAGTGTCACACAGATTTAAGATTTAAATGATTCAAAGATTAAATAATTTGTGAAATTGTCACTATAGTGTCATTTTTCCAGACCTACCATCAAAAATATCTGAATCATTAATATCTCAATATCTAGGCCTAAGCCCTCTCCATTAGATCTTGGAATACACCGGCCCTTAAGTGCCTACAGCACTTAACTTGATCAATTAAATCAATGGCGCTTTTGATCTAGTTTGATTCACAGTATCAACATTTCAGATCTGATACCGTAGTAATAACTAGTAGGAAAGTCAGTTTTCATTGGTCTTAATGAACTGTCACTATCCATAATGGTTGCCAAACATGGTAGACCTTTATGATAATTCATGCATGACAAACGAGTCCTGAATGTGTCAAATTGCTTTAGTACAAAGCGACTCCTAATACAAGCACATATGTTGAATGACTACGGTCTCAGACAGTACACTGACTGAGCATTCCTCTCCGATATGCCGGCCTATGTACAATGCACGGAATGTGGAGTCATCAGCCCTCCTCCGGTGTCCCCCGCAATACTGTGTAGGACTGAGGATGAGTCAGGGTGGGGGAGTCCCGCATACAGCTATTTCACCACGCCTCAGGCCCATGGTGGTTTCTTGCTTTTCTGAAAGTATGACGGAACAGGGAAAACCCAGGGACTTCTATCAGGAAGGGGTGGATTTAAGACGCCCTTGGAGAACAGCTTGTGAGGTGTACGATGGTGGAGATAAAATTGTGTGGTGGGGGGGGGGGGGGGGGGGATTATTGGTAGCTATAACCCCCCACCCCCCACCCCCCACCCTCTTCTTCAAATATAACATCCTCCAATATATTCATAGTTTATGTTATGACATTATAGCGATAAGAACAATGACAATATTACATGTTTGGAAAAGGTTCATGAAGCAGTATACATAGGCAATGTGACTTCAGGCCCTTAGATTTCTCATTTGGATTTAATTGATAATACATGCATTTACGAAGCGCGTAAAATAAAATTAATGAAGAGCTATTTCCTTTGCTTTTTGGGGGGAGGATTGGGGGAAGGGGTTCTGATATCAATCTACTAATGTACCTTCTAGTCTTTTTCGTATTGTGCGTCGTTTGATCAGTACACCCGTCCTGGAAATGTAGTCCTGCTTTGCAACTTCTGACTGTAAATGTCACATAATGTGTACTACAATTAAGCACTTGGAACTTAGCGTTTTTTTTTTTTTTTAAATATTTGAGCCTAACCAAATAATCAGACAAGGTTTTATTCTGGCGTGGTGATTATCAGGTGGTGTGCCAGGTCCGTTCAGCAGACTCCACCACCCCTGGTACAACCTCTGGGCACAAGCATCTGTCTCGGGATGTATTGTATACAAACACAGGTCCAGGAACCCTGACGACCACGGACCGGGATGTCCTGGTACTGATAACGTACACCAGCCACAGAGGTGTTGGACTACTCGACAGAAGCCTCCAGGTCTAAGATTAGGCCCCAGCTCACTGTGTAGACTACGAGTACGGTGTACTATCGGGCCGGGGAAAGTGCTGTTCAGCATCTCGACCCGTGTTCTCCGATACTTGTGAGAGCCCCAGTCTGTCGATAACTACAGTAAACCCACACGTCCTGTGGATAGGGAAAGCTTCCAGTTGGCTCAGATGTGCACTTGTCTTACGAAAAGCAGAACACTTATCTTACAAAGTGATAAAACCGTAGTACATTTTCAATCCTGTCAACGTTAACGTAAATCTGAAGGCTGAGGGGGATGCCTGTTTGTTAATGTTAAGTGACACGGCAGAGTTAGAGAAGAAGTACGGGCACGTTTTGGGTCTTTCCAAGATAACGTCACGTGGGTTAATTGTTTGACCTAGTACAGCTAAAATCAGCAAACAGGCCTAAGACTGTATGGGAGAAGAAAGTGTAGGGATCAGTGGCGGATTCAGGATTTTGAAAAGGGGGACTTTTGGACCGAATTTTACATAAAAAAATGTAAACTTGGCCAAAAAAAAAGGGGGGGGGGGGCGCGGGGCGCGCTCCCTTCTAAATCCGCCACTGGGGATAATATAATGCAAACTGCAACACAGCTCAGATTCCGTCCGAATCATCACTGCAAGGGTCAGTTTCTGGGAAGCGCATGGCGGCCGTTTGTTTTGGTAATGGCGGCCATTTGTTTTGGAAATGTCGGACTAGGTTGACAATAAAATGAACAATCTAACCTCATAATAGGAATCATGAAGAGCATCAGATGGTCAAACTGAAGTCTTTCTTACTATAATTTTGAGATGACAACAGCTAGAACACATGAAACAACTTTGACAGTTGTTTGAATAGAGAATGTAGTTCCGGCAGCAACGAACTTTTTCAAAACAAGGAACATGAAAATGTAAATATTCTTACAAAACTATGAGATGATATAAAACATTACCTAAATTATACAAATTCTGTATGAATATTTATATAGGAATTATTAGATTACAGTAATTTCACACGAACAAACAGAGAACTATATTTTGGTGTCGGGCTACGGACCGAAAGGAGTGCGCGTATGAAGCGCCCCGAAAAGCTCAGGCGTGTTGGGGCCAACCCTCACAGAGGTGAGTCGAGGTAGAGAAGCGGACGCGAACCGCCGATGTGGGACAGGTTGAATATAATGCAGAAGAAAAGGACGGCACCAATTGCAACATTTTTTCTTTCAAACCGATTAGATGTGTAAAAGAATCGTGAAATGGGAAATGTTCCAACAGTGACGCGTGACTGCATTGGTCACTGTCCCACGCCTATATAGCGTTCCTATATATTATACTGATTTTATCACTGTGATATAGAGCCCCCTAAGGGATCAAACAACGTACGGCATAGCAAAATAAAAATCAAATGGGGAAGTGCTCCGACAGCCCCACCCTCCTCCTGCACCTCTCCCCCCACTGGCAGGTGAAACACACCTCCCAACAGTGACGATCAACAAAGTGTCGGCATGACCTGGTAGTCATGAACCTCTCAAGGCAGTCATGGCTCAGGCTAGTGTTAAATTGACGTATCAATCGAGACGTCACCATCATTATTAAACTTAATGCGTCACATTCGTCGACATGCTTGAACTGCAATAGGCTTGATTTACGTAAATGGTTGACACACTGTGATAAATAGGTCAAGTCACTTCAGGCCAGTTATCCAAGTAGAACCAATTCCGCTTTATTAAAAACAGATATACTATTTATGATTTATGTAGCCCGTGTTCAAGATGAAATGGTGTAAGGTTTTGGCAGGTAGCTCCTACATTCATAAACTCTTCTTTAAGGGGCCTACCCCCGACGGAATATTGACTGTATTGAACATCCATAGGAACAGTGTGTCTAGTCATTCATTCTCTAAACAAGTGGATGTCAACTACACAATCAAATTTGATACGGCTGCTAGCTGGCCCATGACCGCTTCACGCTCCGACAAATAAATAAGATTTAGTAAAAGAGAAACTTTTAATTTCACTGCTGACTTTGAAGGAAACACTTCCATTGGTTTGATTAGAATCTGCAGTGATTGCTTGCACGGGTCTTAATTCCCTATCCGACAGATACTATTGATGGCAGGGTTTTCCACAGGAAAACCAAAGCAGTTAGATATCTATCAAACCACATTATACCCTTTGGTCATAGAAAAAGCAAGACAGGTCATGTATACATTTACTAATTTGAGAGTCGACATCAGTGCAGGGGCCCAGATCTTGTCAGGACTATACGAAACGGTTGAGTTAGTTATACTAAGTAATATTTCCATCTTTCCTTATACAGTAGCAAGGAGTCTCATTGCTCAAAGTCGCCAGACTATAGAATGTAACAAGGTCATAATATACAGTTGCCAGCTTGGTGCAACTAAACCGGAAGGTACAGCATCTGGTATAGATAACCACATTATTCAAGCCATCCGTCCAAAGAGAAGTAATCAAAACAAGTGTGAAAAGCCTGCTTAAAATGGGGGATTCTGAAAGTAGAGAGTCCTACAGTCAGTCTGTCATTTGAAATTTGATCATCGAAGATTACTGCCCAATGCAAACAAAATTTTGATCTATAATCGTGCCAAATAGGTGTTTTAATGCTTTCAATCTTTTTAATTTCACTCGTTTTTGTTTTGTTTTGTTAGTAAAGAAATTATGATGCAACATATGACCCGGTCAGGTCGGAGGCCAAAAATAGGTTAATAGGTACATAAATATATAAGCATATTTATGTAACACGTTACAGTATATTTACATGTATATATCTATAAAATACATCTATATGATTTTACCTATACTGAGTATAGCTATCTCATTCTCTCCCGATCTCTGTTTCTCTAGCTTCCTTTTTCTATCCGTCTGTATCTATCCATCTTTCGGTCTATCTATCTATCTACCTATCTACCTAAATATCGACCGGAAGTTCATGTCAACAACAGTTTTATGAACGTCGATCTCCTCTTTTCAATGCACGGCCAGTGCTTTCGGTGGACAATAGTCTCTAAGAGGGCTATATATTCGGCAGCCATGCACATATAGCCCGTGGAACAGCAGTGGTTATTAGCGTTAATCAGGTTGGGCAGAGCCTGCAGACACCTCCCGACGACGGCCGCCCTCTTGGCCGCCTGCCCGGGTCGGCGGGGGCGGCACCCTCCCAAACTTACACCACACAGACACAAAGCTTGCCCACCATGAATAGGCACCTAAATATAGCCTCATCCTCGACGACTATGTTCGTCCGTAATTTTCTTAATTTAGCTCAATACGTCGTAATAGATTTACTGACGTGCAAATATACTTCCCTTTCAATGGTTCTGTATGTATTAGTTTGTACCACAGAAACAGATGACAGGATTCAGTATCACAGGTCAGGTGGTCAGGTGGTCAGCTACCTTGATGTGACTGGGTTTACTACATCATGAAAACAGCTGTTTGACACTATTTTGATAATTGAAATAGTGGATCTTTAAGACCATAGAGATACATATTATGTATGTCTATGTTTAAGACTCGGGAGTTTTATTTTGGGGCATCGACTCGTAACCATCAAGGGATTGTTGAAAATGTGCGTACGTTCTACTACAAATCCAATGGGTACTTAGGACCAAGGGGTGAACGGGGGGGGGGGGGGTCTGAGATTTTTGAAAATATTCGTATGTACTGAATTAAAAGCCCTTTAGGGTCTGTTCGAGTAATGCTTATGACAAATTCCAGCCGAATGGCAGCTCTAACAAAATGAGTTGGGTATACCCAGTTTGGTTTGGGGAACTCTTATTGTAGGTCAGGGCCAGCTCGGACCCACATGGCGGAAGTGAGCGGGGTTAGAATTGGCAGGCTGTTGTGTACAATATCGTTGCCAATATTTAACCTACACATGCACAAAATCAACTTAATGTGGCCCAGTAACACGGAAATAACTCCCCGTTGATCTCGATCTTACAAAGCATATTTACTTCCTTAAGTATACTAAGGTTGACGTCAGATATATTACCGTCATTATACTGTTGATAGTTTTAGGAGTGCCAGGGGAGATTCCCATGGCATAAGCATAAGCATGCGTAACAGTGCCCAGCAATTTGCCACGTTTGTGTGAATATTATCGGGTATTAACGTCTTAAAATTGTCCATGATTACCAATGCATCCTTCATATACAATGTATATACTTATTATGAGCGTAATGTGTGTATCCTCTGAAAATACATGTACACAGCAGATGTACCGTCCCGGAAAGTCGCCAAATTGGCGCACCAGATGGATGGTATACCACCCAAAGCATCGTTCCGTATTGTGACCTTAGGCCGTCCTAAAAAAAAAATCTGTTTCCGGTGGACCGGCCTGGTGGGTAATTTATAGCCGGGTGGGGCAATTTTTTCTTCATTTTTCATTTTTTCAAAAATTCCACGTTATATCCTTTCCAACAACAAAAATTATTCATCTTTTTAAACCCCACCCGCTGGACCGGAAACAGATTTTTTTTTAGGACGGCCTTATTGGATGGGGGAGTGGACAGGGTACCTGCAACCACACAGGGAGAACAGGAAAAATGGCAAAAAAAAATCCCTGACAGGGAAAACACAGCGAATTTGGAAATTTTGCCAAAACACAGGGAATTTCATTTGGCCAGGTTCTGAAATTCCTGATTCTCAAGATATTAGGGATTCAACTTTTTGTTGTTGGGTTGTCCAAAAATTTTCTGCGTGCAGAGACTTTTAAATTCGATCAACTTGCTGGATATGACACAGGGGAAAATTGCCGTGGGACAGGGAAATCTCAGGGAAAACACAGGGAATTTGAAAATGGAACTTCTGTTGGTACCCTGAGTGGAGATATCCCCCTGCCGCTTGGCACCACATGCGGTGTTAGTACTAGTAGCCTATTTCCTTGTCAATTTAACTCAACTTTAGTGTTTTTGAAAACCCGCTGGACAGCCAGACATGTCGGACGATTTGATCATAATATCCGACCAACTGGCCTGAAACGTTGGACATAATGTGGGGGAAAACTATGCAAAATAATTATGGTTTCCTTGTCACCACAACTCAACTTCAGTGTTTTTGAAAACCCGTCAGACAGCTGGACATGTCTGACGTTTTGACCATAATATCAGACGCACTGCCCTGAAACGTTGGACATAATGTGGTGGGAAACTATGCAAAATGTGGTAAATAATATTTATCATGTTTGACAGGATATAGGCAGATGTCCGATGAAAAGGTGACGGACACAGGTACAATGGAAGCTTATTCTTTTTTTGAGATCGTCACATGCATAATTATTTCGTCATATTTTACAAAAGCCAATTGCGCGCTGTCGTTGAGAGGAGTTGGCCCTCTCTCCGGGCTGCCCGTTGTCTGTTGGCCTGCTCCGGGAGCAGTGATCCCGTTGATCGCACCCCGGATCGGCCCATGCAGGCCGGAGCAGGCCAGTGATCGGCCCAGGCCGTTGATCGGAGCAGGCCAGTGGTCGGAGCAGGCCAGTGGTCGGAGCAGGCTCAGGCCTGTGATCGGCTCAGGCCGGTGTTCTGGGCTGACCGCTAAGCGGGTCAGGCCTTAAAGGGGTATCACAGTACACGACATGAGCAACGACGTGACCACGATATTACCACGATGTGAGTTAATTGTGACCATATCATGACCATGTCGTGGGACGCCACGATGCATGGTTGTTATCGCCGTAGTGTAATTATATAAATAGTAACTTAAGTCGCACGATTTATCGCAGTAAAAGTCGTGGGGTCAAATTCGTATGCTATATCTTAGTCTATGACATGGATTCGACATGTCATAATGTCGTAGGGGTAAAATAGAAATGTACTGAAGCACTGTCCATGTCGTATGTCTCATGTCATAGAGAAACATAGGTGCCCATGAAGAACCTGTTACACTACACGACATTAGCTGCGATATGAAAATGTCATTGAGAAATTACACATATTAGAGACAACATTTTTTGTGACACAAATGTAACAAGCTCCAAATTGCCAAATTTCAATAATCATATGGCTGTTTCATGCGAATATATCTGTAATTTGAATATATTGTGTCAGTATCGCAGCTCAAGTCGTGTAGTGTAATAGGGCAAGTCGTGGAATCCATGTCGTGTAGTGTAATACCGCCTTTATTGACCCGGCGCCGCGGAGGGGTCGGGGAGCAGGGGTCAAGGTAAATGTCGGCGTGTGCCACTGTGTGACAGGCTTACAGGGGATCACCGTCCTCCCGATCGATACACCACCCCGGCCGGCCACTGTCAGTAGGAGGAGCAGTCTGGGAGCTACTCTATGAGCCCATACACCTTGATAAAAGCTCAAAAGTCTACTGTGGAATGTTGTAAAAAGTAGTGGTGGATTAAGATAGGGCGCACCATTAAGAATGTTTAAGAGGAGGTCGGGTGGGGAGGTCTATAATTACTATGTTTAGTGGCTTTCCATCAATTAGTCCAACGTATACATATATCATGTGTGTCTATATGGGTGGGGTGGGGGTCTGGACCGTGAAAAACGTATGCAGCTTGTACGCAGCTGACTAGTCCATCCCTCAACATATTCAAAGGGGGGGGGGGGGGGGGGGTCCTCAGATGCGGACAAAGTGTAACTTCGGGGGGGCATCCACCAAAAATGTGCGCACGTACTTATGGAAGGCCCCCGAATGAACTACTTTATGTAGTGCCCTGAAGAATCCTGTAAAAGTTTACCTAAATGAAATCTACAACTATCCATTCAGCAACTCTTCGTGTCAGGTTTGGATAGTTTAGATCTCTATTTTTTATACTTTAGGGAACATATCATCAGGACAATGCCCCTGTTTTTCAATTGCCAAATCCCAGATCTGACAGTGTAATGAAACATGTAAGGCAGCAGCCCCGACCTCGCTCCAGTTGTACTTGACTCCCAGCGCCAGATTGATATTCATGCAGGAACTCTTAAAGGTCTAACAAAAACTGGGCGTTGACTAAATGAGGTCGTTATCTGATTTTCACCACGTGTACACCACTCATTTACAACTGTGACAAATTCGGGTCATATTTAGCAAGTTAGATGTCGTGGTGTAAATGCCGTCATTGTACATGTATTTTATATATGTTATTCCGCACAGCCAATGCATTCAGTGGCAAACTTAACTTTTGTTGGTATATAGTTCTAGCAATAGCAAGACATATATTTATTGGTGAATTAGAAGAGAGCATACCTTTTTTACTTTTATTTGGAACATTGTCAATTTGCAGTATGTGGAAGCACTTAAATCATTTCCGCTTTGTAGAAAAGCTGTTAATTAATATTTCCTTGTAATGCATCATGTTGCTCGAACTAATTCATTTGTACAAATATTAAGTGTTTATTTTTGTATGGTTTCAGACATGGTCGTAGAACGGAATGTCTTGATGGAGCGCGTGTACCCCAGGTTAAAAGACTTCTGCAAGCATTATGGCCTCGAGTTTCAGGTAGGATATTTATAATTTTTCAGTTTTCAATTGTGCAATAAGAACTACCTATACAAATATAGAATCCTAATGAAGGCGGTCAGACCCCGAAGCATGTCGATTAAAACAATCATTATACAGTAAACAATCATTATACAGTATTTGTCCATCAGTTCTGAACGCAGTTGAGTTCGGTGCAGATACCCCGGTTTTATTCATCTATACAAATAAAATGTAAATGAGAGAATGATCACTCTTGAATCGACCTCTTGTTATGAGACTATGGAATACGTAGAACAAGTGTATGCGGGTGGTATGGTTCGGTCTATATAAATGTAACCACCGATGAGGGAAGGGAAGACCTTTTTTAAATATGACCACCAAACATGTAATAGTACTGGATGCATAAACTGTGCTGGTAAGGTCACCAAAGGTCAGGTCCCACCCTATAATCCTATCAGAACTGAACATGTATAATACTACGGGCAGGCTCGTACTGCGCAGACCTCGTTGAGGGTAATCATATAATGAGCTGTGTAGGGTACCAGTGAATATTGCGCACATCGGAGTTGTTCAATAAGTGGTCTTTATGGTCGTGGGTTGGCAGTAGGAAGATACAGGTTATCATTTGCCCCCATTCATGGGGTTAATTATCACATTCATCATGTTATGATGCAGTTATATGGAGTCACCTTAGATTGCTTATTCCCTAATTAGAATTCAGTATAGCCCATGAGATGTCAGTATAGTCACTTCCTGTCCTTACTTCCTGTGGAAAATGGCAGATGCAAGTAATTTATACTTTTTTATTTAGTTCAAACTTAATAAAAGCATATGAATACATGTAGATAGGACTAAGGTCCTGGTATCATTTGTTGAAGTCGGCATTAAATTAATGGAGGGGTGTAGAAAAAGAGCAAGGCATAAGTGTATTGACAGGCGATCCTCCAGGAGCCTTCTCTGCTCATTGAGTATGACTGTAGCTATGAGATCAGAGGCTTGAACAGCTGAATAGCATTTTACTGTGTGGAAAAGGCTGTTTATGCCCCGAAACAAAACGCAGTGTAAATTCAGTGGCTACTGAGGGCAGAATCAGTGTGAGCTTGACAATCTCAGGGATATTTCATATTGGGGATATTTCAAATATATTACTCATCGGATTGCCGCTTATTAACGTGCTGTTGAGCATCCTGTAATGAATGGCGTTCAATTCATGGGGTAAAAAAAGGACTGTTTGGAGCTATATACCGCTAGAATTGTCTCTAGAATGAAACTTCAATCCCTACCTTGTTGCCAAGCGAGAAAAATGTTTGATTTAATGTGTTAACACATTAGTTCTCATTAATACCTGGAAGTTTCCAGATTTCCCTGAATTTTATAAATATTAAGTTACAAAGTTGTGTTTTTGTTACAAAGCTTTCTGAAGTGAGAGAAGGTCCCGCGACAATTTTCTAAGCTTGCATCAGAGATGCCACTTATCCGTCTAAATACGGATTTCCGTATTTTTGTATTAAAAACCATCAAATTTTCAAATTTCATATCAGAATTAGATGACAGCTATCTCAGAATGAAAATTTGAAGAAACAAAGATTTTTGAATAAAAACTGAAAGAGAAATTAGAATTTACCACATCAGTCACACATGCTCCCCCTAGTGTCAAAAATGAAATATCTCAAAATTCAAAAATCTCCCGTCAGATATGAGGAGGGTTAGAATTTGCAATAGAATTGATAAAATAAAAGTAGTTCAAATAAAAAAAAATTAGGGGAACAGGTATGAAAGTTGTATATAGGATTATATAGAAATAATCACTTGTTTTAGCTTCATCAATCTCCAGCACTTTAAATATCATTGGTGACCCCTATCTTTTTTGGCTTTTAAATAATGTTACAGACCTAAGGTACACATTCCTAAGGTTTTGTGAAGCTGCAGTGGTTTTTGAATGTTCAAAGATGATTTGAATATCACTAAGTTCATTTTTCCCATAGACTCCTATGTTTAAGATTATAATCTTTCTCAATCTTTTACTCTGAAAAAAGCATGGTGACATATATATTTTTTTTGGTTTTAATGTGACACTCTTGGGTAGTTCTGACATAAATTTTTGCTTTTGGGACTCTGGAATGGATTTAGAATTTTGATTTCACAGTCCGTTATCCCTTTAAAACTGTTTCCTTCCTAAATACGGAAATGTTATTTCACTGCGTTCCTTATTTTTCATGTTTGAAGAGTAGCATCTCTGATTGCATGAGCATCACTGTAATGTTCAGCATCCCTCCGTATCCAGTCAGCGTTAATACAACGTATGTATACAATGCATGTGTGTGTTGTAGGTGGTGGACATGCGCTGGGGGGTGCGGGAGGAGGCCCAGGACGACCACATGACGGCCGCCCTCTGTATGAAGGAGATCCACAAGTGTCAGAGGATATCCGTCGGCCCCACGTTTGTGGTAAGACTCCCCAATATATATCCGTGACAGATGCCGTCCACGTGTCAGTCACCCGGCTGTCCTAATAACCATTACCCTGTTTGGAAATGGACGTTTATTGATAACTATGGTATAATTCTGTTGTATCAATTTTCAGTAAATGTACTTCGATTTAGGTGTAAAATCATTATCACTTTCAAATCTATAAATGAATCAGCTGATTTTCTTACGTAGCAACTGCTCGGCATCTTCATATTAAAGGTGCATGCCCGTTAAATTTATTCGAAAAGAACCATGTCTCGTATTTTTGGGTGTTTATATTTAACCTGGTATCTATTCCTGATAAAAGCGGGGAGAGATGGAGTCATCTGTCTTCTTTCCCAAATTTCCCGATGCGTTATAGAGAATTATCCTTAACACAACACGTTTTATGTGGTCAGAAAATTTACGTAGATGACTCAATTGTATTATCGTTATTTTCACTGAAAAGAAGGGAAAAAAGTACTGATAATTTTAGGGTAAAAGAATCCATTGTTATTTACCCATGGGGAATTGTTTATGTGAAAGTAGAACATAAACCTGCTAATTCAAAACTACATAAAAAGCCTCTTTTTCAGTAGGGTACATATTTTACGTCCCTCTCCTGGTAGTACGGTAGTTCTAAATTGAATTGTACCATTTTGAATACATAAATTAGACGGGAATGGTTAAGTCTATGTTACTATAAAAGGATCTATAAAGATGGCATAGGTTCTTCTGTACGTTTATTCCAAAGACATGAAGATAAATGCCTGGTCACTAAACGTTAGCAATCAGTTTGTGTACTAATTGGGAAACCATGGGGGATCATGCTCCTCTATACCGTACCGTCTACAATGTGAACGACCCCTAACTGCACTTAGTGTCTGACTTGAGTATACACAACATCCTGGCCCTTCCCCCTGAGTCCTACTAAATCAATCAAGTGTGATCACATCCACTGTACAGAGATGTAATTTTGCCCCATGTTTTATTTTAAGATTTCCTACATTTTAGCGACTTTGGATTTTACAACAATATTATCCTATATCAGTTTGATGTCCCATTTCAGAGTATATTTGTGTTAGTCCAAAAATGTTCCTACTTGTCCTACTTTTTCGTCAGTCCGGGAGTGGCATCCTGATTATTGAACACCGAATTCGGTCACTTTGAATATATAAATACGAAATATATGATTGACTACAATGGGTGACCCTCTGCGTGTTCAGATCATGTTCGGGGAGAAGTACGGGTACCGGCCGTTCCCGGCGTGTATCGGGGCCGAGGAGTTTGAGATGCTGCACGGGGCGCTGCTGCAGGCGGGGCGCGACGTGTCGCTCCTCCAGCAGTGGTTCAGGAAGGACGAGAACCGCGACCCGCCCGAGTACTCCCTGGTCCCCATCAGCTCACGCCTGCCTGACTTCATCAACAAGGTGAGTCACTCGACAAGCAACAGGCGAGAAAGGGAAGGCCCAAAAGGCCGCTTAGTCTAGTATGGAAACTGTACCCTCCAAAACTAAACAACACGTGCGTCACTCATTATTGTGTGATTAGTCAGTTTTTCGAGAATATATATTTCTCATCCTTGTTCGTGATATTACCACGGTGTGCTTTCAAGTTTCAAATGGACGTCATACCTTCCTGTTTGCTTTTTAAAAATGATATCCATGACTATCTGAAGCAATTAAGTACAGAGCCAATGTTTAACCATCTAATTTGTTTCAGCTAGTTTTGCTAGCGCCGTATGCCTTAATTCTAAACCTGATCTGACGATGTTATGTTGAGATATTCAGTGAAAATGTTAGGGCTGCGCCATGCGCCCTTTGACGCATGACAAAATAAAATGTCACATTGAATTTTTAAACAGTGCGCCAAGTGAACATTTACCATATAAAGGCCCGGTCACATATAGAGACTGAACTCAACTCAACAGTCTTGAGGGTTTGAGACTGAACAGTTGCAGACAAACCAGTCTCAAGGAAAAAATGATGAGTGGTCACATATAGAGACTGGATAGTCTTGAGTCTTCTTTCCTCTGCCTATAAACTCAATGATGTGTAGGAAAAAGTGGTGTATCTATTTGCCTTTATATGATTGGATAATGGACTCAAGACAGTTGAGTTGAGTCTCAAACTATGTCACATATAGAGACTGGGCCTTAAAACTGCTTGAGACTGGAGACTATCCAGTCTTAAGGCCAGTCACATATTGAGACTGGGTCTTAAGACTGCCAAAGACTCAAGACTATCCAGTTTTAAATCTTCAACATCTCAAGATTAGAGACCAGACTGATCAGTCTTGAGAAAACCTAAAACTCCAGTTTTAACCCTATGTCACATATCAAAACTATCAGAGACCCAACTCAACTCAACTGTTGAGTTGAGTTCAGTCTCTATATGTGACCGGGCCTTTAAGCGATATCAAAATGTAGTGAAATAGCGCATTTCCTTGAAAATATGTCTCCTTCGACTTAGTGACGAGTGCACCATTATCGCATTGCATTTTGTTCTGACATAATCACTGCCGTATTGGTGACCCAGGAGAACGCCGAGCTGCAGAGGGCGGCGCGCGACGCCTGGTGGCGGGTGTTCGAGGAGCTGGCCGGCCTGCTGCGGGAGGCGGCCGACATCTGCTGTAACGACGGCGAGATGCGCCGGGAGGACAGGGAGAAGTACTTCATCTCAGGTACGCCTCGCACCAGCCCCTTTGTTACAATATACACGTTTATAACAATACTTATATATACGTTGCCTCTATCGTGCAGATAGAGAGAGAATCAATGAATGGAGGGGAATGTTCAGACATTGTTGGAAAATACTCCTCTATGAATCATAATATTATACTTAAGTCAGCCAAATACGTAGGGTCCAAATGTACTGGTAAGTATACGAGACTCTCATATTCAAGGCCTTCTCCTAGATTAAGTCATCTATGTTCTTCCTCTAAATATATACCATGCCGTCTTCTTTTGAAGTAGGTCATTACATGTTTACCTAGCGGTACACATACTTGTTGTACCCTGGGAATACATCAAAGGCCCTAAGAGTATAAACCATTGTGTTGTGTGTGTTCTCAGTGACGGAGGACGAGATCCGGCACGGCACCCTGCTAGACCCCATCCACGGGCGGCAGGTGGTGTTCGCCCGCCGCATCGCCGACCTCAGGGACAACCTGGCCCACCCGTACGCCTCCAAGTTCATCGACCTGCGGCCCGACGGCTCGGTCGACGAGAAGGCCCAGGACCTGCTGCGCCGCTTCCGGGACGAGACGATCCCGGCCGACGTGGCCGAGGAGTACCGGCGCACCTACAGCGTCGACTGGAGCGCCAACGGCGGCGTCAACGTGCACGACCACGCCGAGTACCTGAAGCGTCTCTGTGACGACTTCTACGACCTCATCAAGAAACAGACTATTCAGAACCTGGCCCACCAGACGGACCTCCAGCACAACCCCTTAGTCATCGAGGTGCTCCAGCACCTGCAGCTCTGTAACGTGCGCAGTAAGGGCTTCCAGGGCAGGGCCGTCCTCCTCGAGCGCATCCAGCGCTACGTGAGCCGCTGGGAGGGGGAGGGCGAGCAGAGGGAGCCCTTCGTCGTCTACGGCGACTCAGGCAGCGGCAAGACGTCGCTCATGGCCGTGGCCGTGACGCACATGTTGTCATGGTTACCTGATGACACGGACCCCATCGTTATCCTCCGGTTCCTGGGTGAGTGATGTCTAATGAGCCTTATTGTATCAAGCACGCCTGGTTGGTATAGGGATATTCATGCCCACTTTTGATGTGATTAGCAGCTAACGAGATGGTTCCTTTGTGTTAGAAGACCACACAGGTAAACACTCTATATCACCATGGAGATTCTATTTTTGTTCTATATACTAATTCAAATTAAATGAGAACTATGGCTCTCAGACTCATAGTTTCTATGGGTCTAATAATAGACAACGTGTCGGGGGGGAGGGGGGCTCGTTCTGCATGACGCTCGTGCAATAACAACTATGACGTCTATATTGGCGCCATGTATTTCATTCTCTTCTCAAAGGTAGAGTAAGCCTTCCAGTCCACGATAATAAAAGAATGTATAATTGAAAGCTCATGTTTACTCGATATTTTACGGACAGTGATGTCTGGATAACTATTCACGTTACTGGACTGGATTTTGAAACATCATAATATGACCTTCCCTGGCTGCATAAGGCCGGCTTTATCTCTATGGGTATAAATCTCACTTTTACCAGATGCCAGAAATCAAATAACTTTTCATGATAAAAAAAAATTGTATTTTATTATTTCCTTGCTTTTCGGGCTTAATATGCGAGGGTGTGGCCCTAGTCACTGGTTGGACAGCATCTGTTTTTGGTAGTGACACCTTTTAATATAACCACCGGCTGTTGTGTGTAGGGCCCTGCCTATGGGACCCTGCACATTAAAGAATACCTGCCTTGGTAAAAGTGTAGGGGTATGGTCTCTATCTTCTCATAGATTCGATCATTCCATAGATACGATCATCAAGAATAGGATTGTCAAAGTCATGTTCTCACCGTGATATAACCTTAGCTATTGATACGGCATAAAACCCCAATAACCAACCAACCAACCTTTTAATATAAACGTGGTTAAATCGTTGACTCAATAATGACACTCATTAACCTGCTAAAATATATAAGTATCCGGTACTCATAATACATACATTCCAATTGGTCGACCTTCATTAACATTTTTAGATTCGGTCTAGGTAGGACAAAGTCCTGGTAAACATAATCATTACCGCTAAGGTCACCTCTTTTTGTTGACAACAGGAACCACGCCAAAGAGTTCTGGCATCTTCACCACGCTGCAGAGTGTGTGCCAGCAGATCGCCGAGAACTACAAAGTGCCATTTGAGGACATCCAGGAGGACTTTCAGGAGCTTATTGGCAGGTTCTGGGAACTTCTCAAGGTTAGGCCCTTATCTACGATCTCTGGCTAGGTTCAGTTTGTGTCCCACAGACGAGCTTGGCAATGACTAAGCACTGAGCAGAGCTCTTTTAATTTTAGTATAGCTTAGCTTCTGCCATAGTTTTTGTTCTCTGCACACGATACTCTCTTTATAGTATTAGTGTTACAATCCTGTTTAAACAGTTTATGAGGGGTACAAAAGGAAAGAAAAAAATACAAAAAACATGGGCGTGTAATTTTATAAAAGAATATAGAACTACAAGTTATCCGTGGAGCCAAAGAATATTGAATCTATATAACATTGATTTGCAAGATATTTTCTCTTTTTATCTTCCAATCGATCAATGTAATTCTCAACAGCACATCTCACAAATCCACTAACACACATAACGTAAACCATTGTGAAAAAGCGCTTTGTGTTTGTTTGACGTTGCTCAATACTAAATTTTGAGTTTAGCGTTGTAATAGGTCAGTCAATTTGTATGACATAGATATTGCAAAAGTTTTTATCAATATTGCACAATTATTACCAACGACATTTCATTGTAACATATTTTGATTTCGTCTGTTACACGGCCTATTGACTTCAGACGATTTTCTTCCAGTATCGTTTTCAGAATATACACCAGCTACGCATTTCACCTGATAGTTATTTCTATAATAAGCAAATTATCTAAAAGCAGGAAGTTTAACCTTTACAGTTTTCAAGAAAGAGTTAGATTTGTCTGTGTGTTTTTCCTAGTGTGCGACCAAGGACCGGCCGTTGGTGCTGATGCTGGACTCCCTGGACCAGCTGTCTCAGAACCACCAACCCTTCAGACTGTCCTGGATGCCCATAGACCTGCCGCGCCACGTCAAGATCGTCGTGTCTACCCTGCCCGAGGACCAGGGCATACTAGGGGTAGGACCTTAACAGGATCTGTCGATACACCTTAGGTGTACTAAGGGGGTGTTATTATGTTGGTTAGGGTCATAAAGTACCAAGAGCTTGACTGGTTGTCGTCAAAATATTTACATGCTGTCCAGTAGCTTGATTTGGAATGAACTAGTCATTAATCGTAACCTTTTACTTCCACGGTGATCATGCAGAGGGCGAATATGAATTGTTGCCTCAAGTAGTGCTTTCGTTATTTCAGGAACAGTATATTGATAGCAAGATAAGACGATTTTAGTGCGTATACAATAACAAAGTAGAGCATTACCTATAGTTATTCAGTACCAAATAGCGTGGAATCAAACCCCTTTCTAAAATGTTAAGGTTTATTCGCAGTAAAAGCAAGGTTTTATTGATTGGTAGGTTACACGGATACAAAACATCCTGACGAAGGTTGAAATCCGAAACAATCATTTTCATTGACTGATGTTTATCAAATAATAAAACAAGATTGTCCACCAAAAGCTGGGACTTTAGTTTGACGCAGTTACTTACTTTTAAATTACACGTTGTTTCTTACAGAGGTTAAAAGACTGGATCTCCAACGAGGACAACTTCACGGAGGTGCCTCCCCTCGGTAACCGGCTGAGTATGGACCTGATCAAGTCGTGGTTAAAGCGGAGTAACCAGACCCTGACCCCCGACCAGCTGGCCGTGGTGCAGCGCGCCTTCAAGAACTGCAGCCTGCCGCTCTACACCAAGCTGGTCTTCGAGGAGGTGATCCGCTGGAAGTCGTACACCCACCCGGACGTGACGGTGCTGGAGCTGACGGTGAAGGGCATCATTAACCAGATGATGAGTCGTATCGAGGTGCAGCACGGCATCCTGCTCGTGTCGCACGGCCTCGCCTACCTGACGGCCGCCCGCAACGGGCTCAGCGAGGTGGAGCTGGAGGACGTCTTGTCTCTGGACGACGACGTGCTCGACGAGATCTTCACCTTCTGGGTGCCCCCAGTGAGGCGCATCCCGCCGCTGCTGTGGACGCGCATCAGGGACGACATCTCGAGTTACCTGGTGGAGCGGGAGGCGGACGGCGTCACCGTGCTCAGCTGGCACCACCGCCAGTTCCAGGAGGTGATGCGCGACCGCTACCTCAAGCGGCCCGAGGACGTGGTGCGCATCCACTCGTCGCTGGCCGACTACTACCTGGGCCGCTGGAGCCGGGGCCGTAAGAAGCCCTTCAGGTACTCGGCCCTCCTGGCCAAACAGCTGAAGCGCGCCCCGGACAGCGAGGCGGACAGGAAGATCTCACCGCAGCCGTTAAAGTGGAAGACGAAGACCACCCAGGGGGTGAAGGTATTATAATGAATAATGATATAATTTTACTTTTGAACCAAAGTTTCTTCAGTAATTCTCCTGATTTCACACTTTTAACATGGCAGTCATCCTTCTTCGCAGTTTATAAGCAATCTGTGGGGGTTTCCACATTTCTTTCCTTTTCTCACCTCAGCGAGTAACAAGGCGATAACCTTTTGCCTCTGTTTATAAACAGATTTGAGATGATAAAAGTCGACCACTTCGACCCTGCATTTGATAGACAAAATTCACATCCCTCATGCCTCATCTCATGCTTCAATCCCAATATATGTTTTGTACCTTACCTCGTATTACTACATTCCTGTTGTCCATTCCATTAACCCGATTTTTCTGCGTTCTTAGTCCCGTTACTTACCCTCTCTTCCCTTGTACCCTATTTGAGGTGGAGTACAACCTGCGGAAGCTGTCGGAGCTGCCCTACCACCTGTACATGGCCGAGCGGCACACGGAGCTGCTGCGACAGGTCTTCTACAACTACAAGTGGCTGCACACCAAGCTGAGGGCCACCTCCCTCACCGACCTGCTCAGCGACCTGGCCCTGGTACACAAGGCCCACAAGGGCCACCGCCTGGAGATGTTGGCCGCCGCGCTGCGGGTGGCCGGCTCCTCCCTCAAACAGATCCCGAACACACTAGCTGCCGAGATCATTGGGCGTCTGAAAAATGCCACGCAAAGTAGAACTGTAAGTTCAACTTCTTAAAGTAGTCAGTCAAATATAGAACTTTCCTACATAATACATTACCTAATTTATCGTGTTCCTATTTAATTGTCTACGAGCCCCAATCTTAGACGTTCCACATATACGACAAATTTTAGAGAGTAGATCTCCCTCCTTTCCAATGAAGGTATAGCCCCCAAAAAACACAGGTAAAACAGAAGTGTGTATAGGCATGCAGTAGATAGTATGTCCAACTAGATGTAGAATTGTAGTTCACACATTTGTGACTTTCTTGCGGTTAGCATGAGATACCAGGCATGTACTACCTCTTTGCGATCTTTTGATTCATTGTGGATGAAAATGTGTGATGAATGTCAGAATTGTTTAATGCGGCTTTGCTTTATGGACGTGTTTTATTCTCAACCCAATTGTTTTTTTCAGTTTCCTTGCATTTAAATTATTGATATAACTGCTTCATGATCAATTATTTTCAAAAATACCTATTTGTGGTACATAACATGAATGTAGCTCGTATAAAACTTTTCCAAATTTTGCAATTCTGTGTACTTGTTTGCTTGCAATGAAATTTGAGATAATATTTTATCAACTTCAAAGAAACAGTAATGCTGTGTCTAACTTCGCGGAACTTCAAATTTCATTTAGAAAGAAAACGTAACCAAAATGACAAGGAAAAATCAAAAAGAATATACATGAAAATTGAAATGGGTGTCGATTCTAAGGTTGGATTAAAATGTTTAACTGGCAGCCCGTTACCCGACGCCGAGCGCGGACTGCTGTAGAGACCGGACCTTCTCACTTGGTAAACTTTCCTTGTTCGCGGCCAGGGCGGAGGGCGGCCGGCCACCCACCCACCTCCCAGCACAGCTTATCGGAGGACACCTCAGCACCTCACACAATATCACGGTGGGGGGATCCCGTTTAAGTCTTCACTAAGTTATACCGACACAACTAAGAAGGTATAGATTTAACTTCCCCAAGAAAGAAACAATTACATTTCATGGAAAAGCGTGTATTGTGTGTGTGCTGGGGTGTCGAGATTAGTTACACAAAAACACAATGATATGGCTACCTCGGTGATTAGCTGACACCGAAATATAATATAAGCTCATATCTTTAATACCAGGTTGTAGGTTAATTTGCGAAATAGGACATATTTGATACTAACAACACCTTATTTCCCCCCTTTGATTTATTAATCCGCCGGATTAAAAGAAGCATACCGATGACTTTCAGGATCACCGACTTCATAAGGTATTGACGAATTTCAGTTTTACTCATGGGCAGCTTTTTATCCTCTCTCTCTCTTTTTTTTTTTTTTAACTTAGGACCGCCCTGTGTCGTTACTTGGTCTCACAAGTTTGACTCAGAAAAACATAACCAACACCAATATGAGCGCAGCTAGGTTCGTGCATTGTCTGCTGAAAAATCGTGTCTTTCCGCAAAGTGCTTACGCCACACAGAGCTGGAAATTCCGAGCGTAACATTAGAGAATATCGTTCTTTTATCTTCCTGCTTTCTCACCCAACTAAAAGGGGATTTACTTTCCCCATTTATTCAGATATTGAGGACCATCATACTAAAGTCGTGTGTTCTGAAGAAAGAGGAATTGCATTAATTAATTGTATAATTGGTTTCCAAAAGCCAAATGAAAACCATAATCAAGAGGAGAAACGCTTTTCAAATAGCCTTTAATTCTTTCGACGTTAACCGGGCTTTTTTTTTAAAGAGCAGATCTGTTTCGTTTCTTAACAACATCGCCAGAAAGTGGTGACTGACATCATTTCATTGGGGGTAGGGGCGAAGTATCAACCACAAAATTCGTTGTATGAACAAGCATAATCTGCATGTGTGAGATATTACTAAGACTTTGTCTTGGAGGACATTTTTAGCTACAATTCTCTTGTGCATGTCATCTACCAGCTTGCTTCTCCTGTTCCATATGATTGATATTTGAATTCCCCATTGTAACCTCTAATATAGGCACGCAGACGCCAGTCGAAGCCGAAAAAATCGGTATGGAGTGTGTTACTAGTTGGGTGTCGTAGGACAACTTCTGTGTCTTTGAACAAAACGTTTCTTCCCTGTACATTAAGCGTTCATGTACTAAATTAGAGTCCACACATTATTATAGTGTTGCCCATGCCCTAGTTTTAAAAAGGCTGGGTACCACATAACATGCTATAGTATATATACGTAGTTGGCATACATGCTACGTAGGCTTGAAAACAACCTGGTGTGTACGTGTGTGTATAAATTATCCGAGGTGTAAGTTTAACAGTCAAGTTTTATGGTTAAAAAATGTATCTTGATTTTAAAGTTAAACCATGTAAAAACAAGATTTATGGCAATATCGTTGAACAAAGTTTAGACAGCTTTTAAGCATTTTTAATAATTCAGGGAAAAATGTTTCATGAAAATAAGATGTAGAGCCTTTCATCTCCAAACATGTTGAACTTATAGCCACCCTATATCAAAATTCCTAAATTCACTATAATATTATTATGGTTGAGTACGATCATTTGGTTTATCTAATATATTACAGATATAAGTATGTCTGTGGAGGGATGGGTGTGTGTACTTAAGAACTCATTTCTCAAGTATAGTTTCATCGTGCACCCGTTCGAGATTTAAAGCTTCCTGCACCTTTCAAGTGTGCTTAACCAACACTGCAACCTAGATATTCTAGATACCCACCAATCTTTAAGCATCAGCACAGTCTACCTAATCTAAATACTACGAGATGGCCAATACAAATAAATTGATACTTTGAGTTAGTAATCACGGATTTAAGATTTAAGATTGTTGTCTCTTTTAAGATTTGTTTTTACCTCACTCCATTAACGATAACTTTAAAGGAAAAAAGTTGCTAAGATCAGGTTTTGTAACATTTTAATATAGATTAAGGTTATCTTTATTGGTTTCGTTTTTTTTTTCATTGACCCTGACTAACATCCATGAAGTAATATTTGACTCTCGTGGTGTATGTTTTTCCCATTCTGGGTACGTCTATACAATATCCCTATGTCTTGCACTTTCCTAATTAAAAGACACGTAAGGATTTATGACCTCAAAATGTATACCGATTGTTATATAGAACTTTATTGATTGTGCTGCCGAAAGAAAACGTATAATAAAAAATGTCTTAGATTAGAAATACAAGATTAACACATTCTGGTTTTATTTTTTAGATCGACGTACACGATATCGAGATGTTTCTTTCACAAGTTCAGACGGAGGGACAAAAGCATTGCAGCCTTCTGCCTACATTCCAGTGTTTCGACGCGCCCATCGAGGCCTTAGCCTTCAGCTTAGAAGGCCACAGGAAAGTGGTGACTGACCTCAAGTTCAGCCAGGACTCGCTGTCCCTGTTCTCCGTGTCCCTGGACGGCACGGTGGTGGTGTGGGACACCAAGACGGGGGAGGCGGCCCACAAGATCAGCGTGCTGAGCGCCACGCCCGGCCGCCACGCCCAGCTCCTCTACTCGGACGGCTACATGGTGCTCGAGACGTACGCCAGCGGCAGTCCGCTGTTCGTCATCGAGGAGAAGACGGGCAACGTCAAGTCTCAGTTCTCGGAGCCCCGCGCGGGGTACGTGCACAACACCCAGCTGCAGGGTCAGCGGGCCCTGAGGGAGGGCGTGCTGTACGACGTGACCACCGGCCGGAGGCTGGCCCACCTCCAGTACCTGCTGGGACTGACGGACTTTGTGGTCACCGAGCTGACCCCTAACCAGCGCTACGTGCTGGTCGGGGAGAACCAGGCCACGCGGCTACTGGACGCGGCCACAGGCGAGCAGCTCCTCTCCCTGCCCGCCGAACACCCGGTGTGCGCCGCCACCGTCACCAAGAACAGCAGTAAGGCGGTGGTGGGCTACTCCTCCAGCTGCCTGGTGAAGGTCATCAACATCGACCCCACGTCGGCCGACCTGGGCGCCGTGCTGCTGTCCTTCGACCACCAGGCGGCCTACCCGTCCCGGCGCACCAAGGCCGACCTGCAGTACTGTCAGGAGGTGTCCCAGCTGGTGCTGTCTCACGACAACAGGTTCGTCGTCATCAACATCAACCACAACAGCCTCTTCGTGCTCGGCATGGAGTGCGGCAAGTCGGCCGTCATGGAGCTGGGCTGTTTTGACGGCAGCTGCCGCATCCACCAGTGTGCCTTCGCCATAGACAACATCACTGTGATCGCCATCGTCGGGCGCCACCTCTGCCTCTGGAACGCCTACCGGGGCACCATCCTCGCCCAGATGCCGCTGAGCTCGGACTGTGAGGACGAATTCCACATGGCCGTGGCCTCCTCCCATGGCCTACTCGCCACCGTCAACAAACGGGAGCCTATCATCAAACTCTGGGATATCGGCAAACTTCAGGAGCCGCAGGCCCCAAATGTTCATACCTACAACAACCCTCTCAGTGTCATGGCCGTGGCCGCCCAGCAGAAATTGGCCTTCATCAAGATCTTCCACCCCCTGACCTCCAAAAAGGGCCACCATTACAGGGACTTCTTTGGCCTGGACGTGTGGAACTTGGCCACCAACTACCACCAGAACTACCTGCCGTTCGGCAACTACGGGTCTCTGGGCCACATGGAGGTGTCTGTAGACGGGCGGTTCTTGGTGCTACTCACTGAGGTCAGTCTGGTCGGCCACGTCTTTGTTATTGATATTAAATCTGGGGACATTGTGATGAAGGGTAGTCACAGGTTGTGTTACGGCGCCCAGCTCAGTGCCAACGGCCAGTATCTGCTTATGGAGTCCAGTATGGGCAAGGAGGGGGCCGAGGTCATGGTGTGGGAGACAAGCGGAGCCCACGTCAAGGCCTTCGACAAGGCGCAGGCTGCTATCTTCACGTCCGACTCGGCCTGCGTCATCTGCCTGAAGGGTAAGACCCTCACCAAGTACTGCCTCGAGACCAAGTCCAAGGTGGCCTACAAGTTCAACCTGTTCCAGGCCGAGCGGCTGCAGGCCATCCCCAGCCGGCCGGACGCCGTGGTGGTGACGGGCAGTCCGTGCACGGCCGGCCCCAAGGGCCACAAGGAGGCCGTCGTCTGGGACGTGCTCACTGGCACCTCCAGGTGCCGCCTGGAGGGCATCGCCCCGTCCGGCATCATAGACATGGCCAAGAACGGCGAGGTGGGGGTGGACGGCTGGCTGCAGGTGTTCGACCTGGGCACGGGGTCCTGCCTGCTGCGGTGTGCCGACAAGGGCGCGGCCGTGGAGGCGGACCTGGAGAAGAACACGGTGCGGATGACGTACGACGGGCGCTACGTGCTGTGGGCCGACACCCAGCCCACTCACTGTATCAAGGTGTTCAAGGTGGACGACAAGAAGCTGGTGGCTGAGGTGGGCACCCACTCTAAGGTGCTCACCGTACACCTCACCGACTTCGGCTACTCGGTGATCACGGGCTGTGAGGACGGCCGGATCCTCACCTTCAGCCTGCACTGCTCCAGCGGCCTGCCCGACGACGACGATGACGACGACGAAATCGACAACGTCGACGATGACGCCATCCAACAGGAGGAGGATGACGTCATCTTCAATAACAATGTCGTCACGATGGACAAACGCTCCAGCAGGTCCAACTGCTCTCTAGATAGGATAGATCGAATCTCAACGTCGGGTGACAAACTCTCAGAGAAAGTCATTCAAAACTTTGACGTCATGTACCAGAAAGTGCCTGAAAAAACTGATGATACTGACATGCCAGTTGCAAGTGAGAGTGTCAAAGACGAGCTTGAAGCCAACGCGCGGTTTGCGCGTGAAGTACGAGTCAACGCCACGTGTGGCCAGGAGCCCCGGCGACGTCATAGTCCCACGTGTTGTGTGGTGTAAGATCAACTGGTCCGCACCTGACTGTTACTGAACATAGATCTAAATCTAGAAGAATAGGAATGCTATGTGTCCAACCCAGTGGTCATCTGACTGTAGTCGGATTATCCGATCTACTATTGGCTGGACAATTTCAAAAACAGACTAAGGGCATTTCAAATGTTATTCCTTCGGTTCAGTTGCGTGGCCAATTCTAGTCGAAAAACAAGTATGAATTTAGTGACTTTTTAAGGACCTCAATTAAATGGTTTGCTTACTGATATTGATACCTGTGTTTGCACATGTATATGGTTTTATACAAGAGAGTGAAACTCTCAGCTGGTTTTATACTTATGCGACAAGTACGTATTGAGTACACGTATTCACTATCTAATGTATCCCAAGAAACGCTTGTTAAACAAACCTTAAATATGGGAAGCATGGAATTGTACAGAATTTCTGTAGCTTTTTAGCCATGCTTACTTGTGTATCAACTCATGGAAACAAATTCCAGTCTCTTTTACCTAGGGCAAAATGCATTTATTCTCTCGATAACACTGTAGAATATTCTTAGAAGATACTTATACAGTGTTGTGATATTTTTCTAACGCAAGAGTTTTCACATTCATGGTGCACACATTTTCGGACGTTGTTAAACATGTTTAAGATATGGTGCTTCAAATTCGGCCTTATCAATCGTACTCGGAGAAGAAGTACATAGCCAGATCAGCTCACATTTATATAGTTCCCCCAAATTGAAAATACCATTTGCAGCACTTGTTATCAAGATCTTCGTTAGCAGTAGTTTTATGAACAGGCTATGGGCTAGCATTTAAGGTCACAGAAGAAAGAGTTTGGTATATCTGAAATAATTTGTATATAAAAACCGAATCTGATCGGTCTGTGGAAGACTTTACAAATTTAGGTAAACAAACAATCTGGCACCACTTTTTAGATACTGTTTGTCTGTATTCATCTGTTATATTCATATACCGCAAAGCTTCATGTCCCTCACTCCATGCACTTTCTTAATGATAATGTCCATATTGACATGGAATCAACGTTTCTTTATTTTAACTAAGGACTCAAGCTCCTTGTTCTATCATGTTTATGTCTTTCTTTTGCAGACATTCTTGACGGAAAAAAATCATATTGTAAGTTTTTACTGTGAATGTTTCATATGGCTTTCCTCACATTTCACACTTCTGTATTCAAAGCCAGTATTTAATATTTATTGTTGTATACACCAAACTTATGAACTTGATATAACGTGTAGGATGTATTTATCAATTCAAAAAAATGATCTTTGGTATTTCATGTATTTACTTGTATATACGTATGTTTAAGTTGTTATCTGGATAGTTTAAATGAAAATTTAAGGTTAACCTGTCCCCACAATGAGCCATATGCTTCTAGAATAAGAGTGAAACAAAATTATCCAGAATTCATGCAACTTTTCCAATAGATTTACTGCAAGACTTTCAAATATTGTACAGGAATTAGAAGTAATCGTCAGGCAATCATGACCAAGAGTGTGCCTTCAGGGATTGATGTATTTTGAACAGGTCTGTCGGGTTCCCAAAGTGTGACCATCCAAAATTGTAAGGTTTGTTGAACCGTTCAGGGAAGGTTGCATGCTTTAGTGGAAATCTCGAACGCACCACGTTATTTTCCCATTGATGTGGAGGCTCGTGTCATAAAAATGCAAGACTTTAAACATATTTAGAAAGATTTTCTTATTTTTATCGGAATTGGCATTCAATTTACAGAAATGTTTTTGCTTGAAATCCCTTTGATTAGGAAAGATTATTGATAACGTGACAGTGAAAGTGACTGTTAGTCGGGGAAAGCACAATGAAATAAAAATGGTCACTGTGTTATGTATCAGCAGGATGCTTCTTGCTGGATTTTCGGAACTGGTAATCTGATTCCAGCTGCAGCTGGTGAAAATAGTAAAACATGCAGACAGTGGTTGGGCAGAGAATCCCCTAGCAACAGTCCCCGTCTCCTGTGAGTTGGCGAGGTATGGCCGACATTGTTGGTGTAATCAACTCCCTAGAGACAGCACATCAGCCTACGGGAAGGGAGGGCGGGAAATAAGCAAACACTGAAACGGGTAATCTAAAGAAACTATGGATACAGAAAAATATCTCAATGATTTCAAGATATCAGAATCATTCACTCCATCTTATTTTAGCGATCAGAGAGCAAAGTTTGATCTGTAAGCCTCTGTCCAACCTTGGCTGGTACAGCATCGTCACCCACTTTTGGAGTACCCGGATAACCTCAAAGAATATCAAAATAAGTCTTGTATCTTTCTTCCCTAATGACGACGCCAGAGCCTAATGCTAGATGTTATCCCAACCTACCAAGTCTTCTGACATTAGCCCGTGGGTATGATTAAGTCTCTTAGTTGTCAGTTTCGCTTATGACGAGCCTATATCTGTGCAACCTGTTGGTATACAACATAGGAGTTAACTTTGTGTAATTTGAGAGCTCGGCACTGTAATTACAACTGTATCCCAATGATGTTCTTCCATGACAGATTATTTTTTATGAAAGTCATTAAAAGAAACAATATCCAAAGCAACCGTACCCATTGTTCTGCGTCAATTTCACCCGAATCCTTGTAGGATGACTGATCAAGGGTCTGACGTTCATGCTCATCCACAAGCCAAGATGCCTTTTTCAAGATACACCATTAGAAGGGGCTACTCAAGACATTGGTATTGAACATACACTGAAAGGGTCCTTATAACAATCAGGTCTTTCCTGTAATTGTGATGAAAAGACGCTCTGTCCACCATATAACGTTTTCCCCAAAAGAACAAACTGCATAAAAACTGCCAGGCTGGTCGACCAGCCGGGTTTAACAACAACCGGCCGGTAGGGGGTCTGGGGTCAAGGTCAGCGTAACCAACGTTACAACGGTCCGCCATGTTGAAATAGGCGAAATTGTCGTAACTTTTTGTGTTTGATTACATTGGGTGTTCACATATTCAGAAGTATTCCACATCCTATTCCTTATATATATAAATGCTTAGGATATAAATATGGAAAATCCCCAAAACTAGAATTTTATTTCATCTAGATTCATCATAATTACACCTTAAAGTTCATAAATCCGTTTCGCCAGAAAACAGAGCCCTGTCACCAATGTGACAATGCGAGAGAAAATAGTGCCAAACATAGGGCACTGCAACAACTTTCAAATACAAAAGATGTGCAACAATAAGACACTGGTTCCCTTAAATAACTTATTTCTGATCTGTTGATCGAATACTAGATCATTTATGGACAAAAATAAAATTGGCCCAAGGATTGAGCCAAACCGCCACATTTTCAAGTACTTCCAGTTGCACCCAATACTTGGCCTGTGTCGCCGACCTGGCCAAGCGGCACTAGGCTAAAAAACTACAGGGTCAGGCAAGATACCAACACTGATTATTGCATCATAACACATTCAGAGATGCCACTCTATGAGCAAGAAAAATACGGAAATTGTTGAAACCATAGAGATACATAAGATATCTGATATATGTCTATGACTTGCCAGATTTTAAGCAGGAAGAAACAAAAGGAAAACAAAAGCACTTATTATGTACTTTGTGACAGTAAAAACGTGCTTTTAGAAATACTATCTATTGCCTAAGGATACAGATGTAATGTTTTTTCTTAAAATTACTTACATCTGAAAATGTTGCTGCATTCAAAAATCCGGAAAAAATGGAAAAGTGGCATCTCTGCACGTTCAATATTCAGACCAAACAGAGTATCACTGATACATATTATCATTAAAAATAATTGAACTACTAGATATCTTCGCGAATCAAAATTAATAGTTGTAACTTACGCAATAGAATTCGATGTGGTAACAGCTTATTCTGAGTATTCGACCGGGCGGCATTATGTAATTTCTTGAATTCAACAGGGCTCATAGATACAAACACCGAAGACAGAATTCGTCCCAACTTGTTTTCGCCTTGGAAACAACCCTGGCTGTCAGTATGGCTTAAAACATCCATCACTCACTGTATATATGATATCTGGCATAATCTCGCAATATCTATATATGTGTATATATATCCTATTGAAAAAAAGATATCCAGCTTAGACGCTTTCAATGACATCTCTTTTAATTTGTAAAATCAAATTTATATACAATAATATTAAAATATTATGATTGTAAGCCCACTGGTGCAACAACGAAAACCGGAATTTGTATACGAGCGATGACCAGTTTAAACAACAACAAAAAAAAAAAATATATATATATATATAAAAGACGAAATTGTTGTGTTCAATTTATCCGACCTACCCTAAAATGTTTTGCCCTACCCTAGCTTTTTTTTCTTTTCTTTCAAAATAAGTGACCTAAAAATTAAAGCATAGAAAAACATACAACAACACATAGATGCTCAGGGCACATATTTCAGATTCTAAAAATGTTTTTAGAGGATAGTTGGAATGATTTCTTTATTTTCAACACTAGCTGCCTGGGTTAGGTCTCTTTCGGAAGTTTATAATTAAAAACAAAAATTTCGACCTACCTACCCTAATTCTTTTTGACCTATGACCAAACACCAACTAAGCACTTTCGGCGTGGGAAGAGTCTATGAAATGTAGGTAGATCTATCTTGACAAAGATTAACCTCCCTACCCATGACACTCCCGCCAGTATTGTTCACTCTTCTCCCACATTTCAGGAGTGGAATCAGTAAGTATCAGCTTGGAGCGTAGTTTACTCTGCGCATGCGCGGTGTCCTCGCTGATTCCCGCTTGAAATTCATCACAAGCAAAAAACCAGCGGACAGCGACCTTGACCTTGTTACCAAATGGTCGATTTGGGGTGTGGAGAAAGCACTTGTTGTTGAAGCTCACACTTATTCCAAAATGTTTGCAGCTACAGGCAGGCTCGGGAGCCGGGCATCACCTTTGGTAAGTAACGATATATCATACTTTATGCGGTGTTCATGAAAAGATATATTAGTGTAAGCTTTTAAGTTCAGTTGTGTTCACTTGCCCGTCAAGTTGTGTGTGGCGATCAGAAACTGCGAGAAGGCGTAACGATAACATACGATGCTCGATAGGCGTAGTTCCCGATATTCACCTTGAAATTGACGTCTTTCCTAATTTCATTACTGGTTACAGAGAAAACATGTTATGTAAAGGCAATGATGTAGATCTAAGATTGAAATAACATCCAAGATCTAGACCTAGGCAGCCTTAGCTCGGTGTACTGTTACCTAACACTAGTAGATCTAGTAACACTAGGTCAGTAGATGTAACGGTATAGTCTATGAACGATCTGCCCTATTGCCTTTCTGCCCTGGACGATCTGACAGACCTATTGTCCTGGATGATCTGCCCTTTTGCTTTGGATGATCTGCCTTATTCCCGTTTACCCCTGGCCTGGCAATTGAAAGAAATTGCCTGTAGACTTAGTGTAGATCTAGAAACATTAATATTATCTAGGTATAATTTTATATATTATGTAATATGTAAAAACTAATAAAAAAAAAGAAAGCAAGCCCAAAATAAGTAACCATCCAAGTCCCGTAGAATACATGATACTGGAGATCTCGTCAGTCTTTCTAATGGGAAGCAATTAAATATAATATCCCTCTCTTCTATTACTAGATCACTATGATTCATATCCAAAAGGCTAACTTGTCCCATATCCACAGTTTGTAGATGGAGAAGGGCCAAAATATCATTGGACCGAGTTCTCCAGAGGACCGAGTTCTCCTGGACTGAGTTCTCTTGCGGACCGAGTTCTCTAGTTACAGTCCCGAAGGCAAATCTGTCCCTGTCACCACCTCGGACCTCGCACCATTTTCGCACAAGTAGCGCAAATTTGATGGGAGCTGTTACACTTTAGGTCCGTCAACAATGGACAGATCATCCAATGGGAGAGGGACTTCCAGGGACAGGGCAGAATGTCTGTGATGCAGAACATCCGTGGGGCAGATCGTCTACCATTCGATGTAACCTAGCCTAACCATCGACACCACATACTCCTTAGTTGCGTCGGATTCCACATGTAATACTCGGTCCGACTATAGCCTTTTTTCGTCACGCACTTTTACTGTAGTACTGCGCGACCGCATCACGCGAGTGGCCCTCCGCGAAAATGTAGTTCTTATAGAAACCATTAAGTCAGGCAGGTAACAAGTACCAGCGAAAAGTAGTCCCGGCACACCCAAGAATGCTATAGTCGGAGCGATGATTACACGGGAATCTGAAGCGAGAAAGGAGTTTGTCGACACTACTGGGTTATACGGAGTAAACGGGTTAGCGGTATACTCACCGTTTCCGACATCGCGCGGTGAAATACTGGAATCCAGAAGTGACCACGTTTAGCATTGGTGCCTATGGAGAAAAAGCGAATTTTCGCGATTGTGCGAAAAATTGTCAAAGTGCGAAAATGTTATGGCTTGTATCGCATTCCTGGAATTAATTGCAAACTTTTTCTCATTTACTGTGTAAAGATTGGAGTGAAAATTAAAAAGTTATAGCGAAATAACACATTTTCTCCCATGGGATCCTATGTGAAAGTTAAACGTCCACCCAACCTCCGTTCGCGATCTCCGCGAAAATTCGCCGCGCGATGCTCTAATTTTAGACCCGCATACGGCGTATAGCAGTAGTGTCGAAAAGCGGTGCATATGTCCAGGAAACAAGTCACCAAAAATGAAGTTTGGCGACGGATCTGGCCTTATCTAAGATTATTTTTCAATAGCTAGTTGGCACTCTCAGCTCAATATTGGCATCTGCTTTCCCTCTCGATAATGCATTTGTTTTTCTGAATTGAGAAGTTTTCAAATATGGCACCCAGTGTTTGGAAGAGGAAAATTGTAACTGGTTCCAGTTGTTGCAGTGGGAGACTTTCCTCAAGCATAGACTGCTTCAGAGCCTTCCCGTACGTAGAGGGAAGGCTACCCAGAGCTAGATGTAACCGTGTTAAAAAATCAACTTTGCAAGTCCAAGTCTTGTTTGTCAAGTTTCGAATTCAAAAGACCAAAGTTAAATTTATCTAAAGTAAAAAAAAAAGTTATCTAAGATACAAAAAAGTTATCGAAAAAAAATAGTAAAAAAAAGCTTTATTTAGGTGATACAATCATACATTGACTTAATACCCAGGAAACTTTAACTTAAACTTCAACTTTATACCCAGGAATATTAACTATTGTTAGGAATATTACCTATTGTGTTACCATTATGTAGTGCACTGTGTTTTTGTGTCGACATATCTTGTAATACAAATTGTGCACACCGGGTGCAGGGTGCGCCCTTAATTTTGAACACTGCTCAGCAATATTGATACATCCACAGAAGAGTTCTAGATAGATTTTAACTAGGTTCTATATTTGTTGTAACTAGACTCTTTATTCCAGAAGAACATTACCAGGTGGCTACCTGGAACATACATAAAGACAAGTTCATGGCTGGCCTCTTCAAATCCGAATTTTTATGGGCCCTCTAACTGTTATTTAATTTTAGCACGGGTAACCCTTTTGGCTATGAAGTTTGATGCTTGTTTGAGTGCTGAATATTTTATGGCCATAACTGCCATACACCAGTGGCAACAAAACATGCTGAGAGTGGGACATGGGGTAGACTTACCACGAAAAGTGATTGGTGGTTAACTCTTATGGAAGTGAAGTATAGATGATACTATTATGTAGACTAAAGCCTAAAAAAGATACAAATTGTGTTCAGGTAACCCGACCTACCCTAGATTTTTTGTCCTATCCTAATTTTTTTGACGAAAATATGTCTTGGAAAATTTAAAATTAAAATTTAAAAAATGACTTGAAGGAGAGGAAATGATTACAAAAAATGATTGCAAAAAAAGTACTTTAGATGATAGACAATTTTGTAGAGGGGGTTGGTGTGATTTCGGAAGGTCCTGTTACTAAACGCGCATGTACACTTATTGTGTGGGAAACTTCTCGGCTTGGTTCAAACAAAAACTATAATCATACCAGCATCTTCCTAATGCAGTACGGTGTACCGGTTACTCTATTGTCCTGACTATACGGGATCTGGTGCATTAGGGAAACAAATAAATTAAGAGCAATACTGTGATTCATACAAGTAGAATTATATAATCAGAATTTGCATGCACAGTCTTATTATATCTTGAAAGGTCAAGGTCGGAACATCCTTTCCGAACAATGATATATCATTTGAGCTGAGTGCGAGAAGGTGGTCAGTGTGATCTTTGGTGTGAATTAAATGATATAGCTTGATATGGAAAATACGAACAACTGATGAGTTAAAAATTATAGTGTCACTGTGTGCTCTGATCAGCAACCGTAGTCAGAATGAACAGCTGACAGTTGTCACTTTCTTCTGTACAGATCAGGGGTGCCGAGAGTAACAGGGTGGATTCAGAACCATTGGCATGGTAAACATGTTGACTTGTGTATCCATGGTCTGACATGTGATATCATCGATGATTGTGAGTGGGGGTGCTACTGCTAGTAATGTTCATTTCTTATAAGAGGGGTCCAGATACTGCAGTTTTTATCCTAGTATTGGAATTTTTAAGTTGTAAATAACTTATCTGATTTGTTCTCAAAAAAAGGACATACGAAGAAAGTCAATGATTATACCAGAACACATTGAAAGTATTCTGTGTTATAAAAATGAGAGAATGTGAAACCCATACCTAAATGTATGTATATACCATTCTTGCAAGGTCAGTTATCTTATCCATATCAGTCAGAGATAACAACACTACGAAGGTCACCTAAACTGCATCATACTAGTTTCTACTGGCCCTTTTAGTACATCAGAAAATTATATCTATCGGCATTGACAAAAGCTTTACCTAGATGAGCGAATTGTATTTGTAACACTGAACCAAGGAGCGCTACAACTACCTTACTCTCTGTGATAGTAGAATTCACCCTTAGGTTCTGCCGTTGAACGAAGATACGACAATGTGATATCCAAAGCATGTTTAATCATGCCGGTTGTGTTTTATGTAATGTACTCCGGGGGGGGGGGGGGGGTCCCTATAGATTATGAAAGGCAAGCGTGCGAATTCTTTTATGATTATCTGACAAAAGCAAATAAAAACTGCCACTACCAACGTCACTAGTGAAAGGTAGCCTAAGATACAAAGGAACTATTATAGTAAAAAAAACCCAGCAATATATCATATGCTGGTCTGAGGGTACGAAGAGACTTCCCGTCTTCTTTTGCTGGCAGTATCGGGGTGGGGGTGTTAAGTGGCCAACTTTGTGAAGAATGTGTCGGCCCTGATGGGTTTCAGTTGGCCCCAAAATAAGTGTTAATGACGGCCGAAAAGTTGCATAAAAGACGGCCGAAAATAGCATTAAAAAATTGGCCGAAAAAGTCGGGCAAAGAAATTGAAAATTGGCGACAAAAGAAATTGAAAAATGACGGCCAAAAATAGCACCCCAAAAAAGTCGTCGGCCATCCGGGCCAATTCTCCCAACCACAGATAGCTAGTTTCTTGCAAGTTAGCCTAGATCAGGATGCATGTTGGGAAATATGTCGAAAAGTCGTAAGGCTTCTGGAGCTTTCATCATCTGAAAATCCTTTAGTTGTCCGGACCAATTTCAATGAATTTCTCTAAAAGGCTCTCGGTATTTCACGGACTTCAATTACCCAGAACAAAGGATAGAACACTTTGATGTGTAGAAAAAAAAATCCGTTTTACATAAAATCTGAAGTTGGAATTAACAATTTTGCTGTAAGGTTTGTGCTTTCTTTTCCGTAATACAAGGTTTTGACTTCTTACAGGTGTCGGTATTGCGGCGGTTTCAAAGTACGCTGGTTATCGCAGAGCACGACAATGAAAAGTTGACCCCCATCACACTCAACGCCATCACAGCGGCCAGCAAACTCGGAGGCGAGGTGTCTTGTCTAGTGGCAGGCTCAAAATGTGCATCTGTAAGTTCTAATTCGTCTTCTGTTTTTTAATGGGCCTTCCGGACAGATAATTATGTCTTCTTAGCTTTCTTCTTTATTTCTCCTTTTCTCGTCTATGGTTTGTGCAGTGGTGTACTTTTGATGACGTATCATTTACATTTCTTTACTATCTAGGCACCAACCTAAGGTCAACCATGGAGACTGTGCTAGAATATTGTTAAAGCATAACGTCACACATATAATTTAGCATCTCTCATTTTTTTAAGGATAGGAGAATGTCCAAGTGTTACATGATTATCACACTCTACAATACAAAATATATTTTACAAAATTCTTAATAATGTGACTTTTTTTGTAGTGGTTGTGTAGCTTTATTGTTCTTCTCTGTGTAAAGACTGATTTAAGATTTGGAGGGATAGACCTGCGTACAAATTCCCCTGTACCGAATCTCACTAGGTGGCGAGTGAATTGAGTAAGGTGAGCGGTATCAACAAGATCCTGGTGGCCGAGAGTGAGGCCTTCTCCGGCTTCCTGCCCGAGGCCCTCGCCCCCCTCGTCCTGCAGACCCAGAAGCAGTTCAACTTCACACACATACTCGGCGGCTCGTCAGCAATGACAAAGGTAGAGAGTTGTTCAAATAAACCTCAAGTGTGCAGAACGTAGCCAGGAGACAAATCAATTCACATAGAGGTATTTCTTTTGTGACAAAGGTTTAAAAAAAGCTCTAATAGTCTTAGCTAACAGTTATATTCCTAGGATTTTCAGTACGGTGTTTTGAATGTAGCTCGTGTCTAAAGTTTCTGTAATTTGGGTAGTCATGTGAAATTTCTTCTCTCTCTTGTTCTATCGACAAAATCTATATCAAAATAACATGTAACATTTATTTTTGACAATTCTATTACGATTTTTAGATAAGCTTTCTTTTTTTCAGGGCTTGTTCCCCCGTGTTGCTGCCAAGTTAGACGTTTCCCCGATCTCTGACATCACCGAGATCAAAGATCCAGAGACATTCGTGAGGAACATCTATGCAGGTATAAAGTGGCGCTCATCAGTATTCACAAGTATAATAGTATTATCTCAAATTATATGTTCTGACTAAATCTGTATGTATCAGTAGGGCCTTGCTTGCTTGCTTTTTCAACACGGTCATTTGATGCGCATACGATTAATCCTACATCTCTATTCTCTATCTATAAGATGCTATGTCTATATATATACATTTTTTGCAATTTGTGATAATTAAATTATGGTAAACATGTCATATGATATCATTAAATAGCACGGTAGTACATAAAATCGTTCTCGGCAAGCCATTCAAAACTCGTTATCGATCTTAAAATTTAATTATATACAATAATTCATACTAGATATGATACCTTATTCATTGCATGCATTCCACCTTTAGATTATTGATAAATGATAATACATAGTAAAGATCAACCCTTAAAGTTGGTTCATGTTAGCCATTGAGGTACACTCTTAACTTTTCTAGGAAATGCCGTTTTGACGCTCAAATCTACAGACCCTATCAAGATTGCTACGATTCGTGGCACGGCCTTTGAAGCAGCAGCACCCGAAGGTGGCAGCGCAGCCGTAGACTCAGGTCTGCCCAAGTTCTTAATCATTAGTCGGTAAAAGAAACAAGTATACACTGATGCTTATTTTGTAATTATGGTCTTTCTGTATCATAAGTAGCATTTTTGCTTTGGGCGCTTCCTATAGTGGTTATTGGTAATGGTGCCCCCAAAGGTTTACCATCGGATGTTCTGCATTGTATAAAATCAGGGAGCCATAAAGTCGGTCTTTTGTGTGGCCTTGTTCCAAATTGGATCAAATTTGTGACAATTATCTCTTGATGGGCCTGAGGTTTTGACACCTGCCAATCACTGTTACTGCCAGACAGTTGGTCACCTGCCTTCTCATTGGCTGTCTGCAGGTAGGTGTCAGTGGCACCATGCCTGTGGGTGGGGCCATGTACTAAGATTGACAAGTAACCCTTCCCATCCTTACCTGTGGACCATTGCAGCAAGGGTGGTGCCACAAGTCATTGTTAAGTATAGATGATTTTTTTTTGCAACCAAAGCGAGTTTTTTTCGGTCCAAAGGACTGAAAAATATGTATTCTCTTGTTTACCTAAACATAGACTTTTGTTGCAGTTCATATACTCCCTTGGGCCTTTTACCTTTTGACATGTTCTGTTGCTTTAACAATCAAAGGAACCCCCTTTCACAAATGCCACTGCCCTATCAAAATCAGGAAAGCGTTGTCAAATCAACATAAATACATGATTACAAACGTGTAACAGCTGAAAACCTGAACGGAATCCATTACATTGACAAAACTCTAGATTGCCTAGTGTCTATCCGGGACACTAGGTGGCACCCCTTGTTCCCCATCATTTCAGGTGGCCTAGTCTTTTTCCTGCTCTAAAGAACCACTGGTGCCATCTAGTGTTAACTGAGGACATAGTCTGATTAAAAAACTGATTTATCTTTAAACTAAAATATTAGTAACTCTTCAAACTACTCGACTGAATATTCATTAGATAATATAAACTCTGCTTACGATTGACTTGTAATATGATGCCAATATTAATTCTGATTAAGGTAAGAGAACGTTGAGTGCGGCCGATTTATTGAAATTTCAGTATATATCCGACGCAAGTGATGATAAAAGAAAGTGATATTCCATTAAAAGGCTACTATTTTTCTGTCTCTTAATAATTATAATTGAACCAAGATTACTCACCTAATGTTATTTTCATAGCTTTGGTAGCATTGTCGATGACATTCAAATTCAACGGGCAATATCCGAAAATCAAGACCAGCTTAATCAGTCTCAAAAATAAAACAAAAAATTCCAGCGTATGTCAGAATTGAGAAACAGAAAAGAACCATCTCAACTATTGAGTCGTATTACTGTGTGCAGTGGTAGACATAAGTTAAAAATCTAGAGGCCCCTAGTTTTCAAATTGAGGGGCCCTAACAGTTTTTAGATTTTTTTTTTTATATATATAATATATAGTCCTAATTTCAGGCACATTATTTTACAATATCATGTTATCAACCAGTTTACAGATGTTTTACCCTAGAATTGAAAGAAGACTAAATATGGGGCACTATCATAACTGAAAATCTGTGGCTATCATCCATAATTTTCGAGTGGTCAATCAGGCCCATAGACCAGTAAATCTAGGGCCAAGGGCCAGACCTCCTTTTTTTAAAGGTCTCGATCCCCAGGGCTCCTTGTCATGTCCACCCCTGTGTGTGATGGGGCCTTATGGAAACTTCACTTTTTCACTGTTCTACATTGCAGTGCCAGCTCGGTCGCCTGGGCCCCTGGTTATGTCTAACACTGTGTTAATTAAGGCTAAGGGAAACTAACTGTTTTTTGCTGTTTCCACATTGCAGTGCCAGCTGACGTAGCCAACTCGTCCTCCGAGTTTGTCGGTCAGGAACTGTCAAAGTCTGACCGCCCCGAGCTGACCAGTGCCAAGGTGGTCGTGTCAGGCGGGCGAGGAATGAAGAACGGAGAGAACTTCCAGATGCTCTACGACCTGGCTGACAAAATGAACGCTGCCGTCGGTGCCTCCCGTGCTGCCGTCGACGCCGGCTATGTCCCGAACGACATGCAGGTTGGACAGACCGGCAAAATCGTCGCCCCGGTAAGTAGCCTCCCAGTTGAACATGTAGGAGGGACTCATGTAAAATAACGCAATAGATGATCAACTAAACGAAATAAAATTAAACGTGAAAACGTAAAATAGCTTCAAGCGTCATATTTCTATATATCAAATCGAGATTGAGAAGTGGGAAAGCAAGGAGTGTTACGCTTCAATATTTTATCTTTCCACTGCATTTTATTGACGTTATAGTAGATATACAATTTTCCGTTTCTGTAAGACACTCCCGACTGATGAAAAAGTAGGAAACACTTTTGGAAATGTAGGAAAAATTGGTTGTGCAATCCATATCACTAAAAAGGAAATCCTAAGAAAGTAGGAAAATTGGCATCTCAGTGTTTAGAATAATTGAACTACCGACTCCGTCTGACTCGTAACAACAAACCGCATTATTTACCTTTCACCATAATGTATTTAGATAGACATATTGACACAGCTTCGATTCCAATGACTGACCATGCATTGTAACCGTTTCCAGGACCTTTACATCGCTGTGGGCATCTCGGGGGCCATCCAACATCTGGCTGGAATGAAGGACTCCAAAGTGATTGTGGCTATCAACAAAGACCCCGAGGCCCCCATATTCCAGGTGGCCGACCACGGTTTGGTCGCCGATCTTTTCAAGGTATATACACACAATGAAGCCGTACACAAATAAAACACCATAATACTTTCATTTAAGTATAGACAAATGGACCAAATGGAATGTATACAATGATATCCATTGAAGAAGGCACCTGTACGAGTCCAAAGATTTAGGGAAAAAATCAGTTTTACTAAATATACTGAACGAGGGTCTCCAAAAGAATTCAATATATGGATATCAACTGTTTAATGGATATACATGATAACCCTTGAGAGGCAAGGCTCTCAGATAGACGGGATCATGAATCAACAATTTTCAGATAGCCGTCCCTCCAAAAAAAAGACACTTCGATGGTTTTATATGATATCCTATGCAGTATGTAATGGAATTTTTCTTTTAAATGTAAGGGAATAATATTTCATGAAATTTGACCAAACTTCGCTTATCATTTGTATTTAAATGCATATACTATTAAATATTTAATGGATTCTGATCGTTTGCATTTCTTTCACAAATATGGCTGCATTTAAACCCCAAATTTAATTTGTATTTTCAGGCTGTCCCTGAGATGACCGAGAAGCTTTCTAGCTGAAAATGCCATCTTCCATCTGAGCTTCTAAGTTACACAATGACTGGTCCGGCATAGATTCAAGGGATGCCACTACACGAACACCTTGTATTAGACGCTGACCAACGTCGTTGTACGATCAACACAAATACTAAAATCTAAACTAAAACATGGATTTATGAGAGATAACTGTACATAGATATAAAATGCTCGTAAATGTGGGGAGAATGCTTGCAATCAATAAATTTCCTTGTGATAAGATATTTGTAATGTTATAGTTGAGTGAAATACAGAATAAAGGTATATACGTGTAGAAGCAAACGACTTGGGGATTTCGTTTATTTCTAGTTAGTAGAAAATGTTTGCATCACACCCCGATCTAATGTCCCTTATCCCGTACTCTGGGGTTCTTAGGTTGATTACCTATGCCATATGCTAATTCGGAAACTTGACATTGTTCCTTCCGTGCAAATTAAGAATTATTATATTCCTCTTTAAAAAACTATTTTCACGTCATAAGTAGGAAATGCATACCCTTTTGGTTTTAGAAAATTGGACCCCTACCTCTAAAGCTATGACACGGCACCAGTAATTATTGTAAGAAAAGATCATTGACTAGCACGGTCAAGCTCTCAGTCTTACCAATAAGTCACGTCCATTACAAGGATATAATAAATTGATACAATTTGAGAATATAATTGTTGAAACTGAACTCAACGACGAAATTTGGTGGTTTCTTAGTAAATATATAAATAAATGGCGAATCGACTAGTTTCGGCGTATGACGGCCCTCGCCACTAATACAGCGTTCCCACGCATTTTTGAAATTCAATGCAAGACCAAGAATCGGAAAAATTAAGGCCTTTCAACCGCATAGGTAGAACAATTTAAGACTATATCATATGAATTAAATCTCTACTAAGAGTACTCAGTTAAAAGTAGGATTTATGATTTTCATGATTACTTCATTTGGACTTCTCAAGAATTTCAATAAATGATTTTCCAGACCACGCCACCTAGTGTATAACCAAGTCCCAGAGGTGCTGGTCGGACAAGCCTGAGTTTATTTTCTCATTGAGCATGTGTAAATTGGTCACTTTCAACTGCATCTAACCTTTTACACACAGAAGGTTGAAGAATGCAATAACAATAGTTGCATAGTGCAGAACTTGATCTTTCCATTCATGTGTGAGTCATAACTGTGAACATAAGGCTTGTGTTTTATAAACATTTTTTAATATTAAAAGTTTTGATTTAATCCTGACCAATGGGAAGGGTCCCCAGAGGCCTTATCAGCATTATGCAATGACCCTCCACCAATCGGGGGTCCAGTAATCCCACCACGTGGGTTTGTTTGTCCTACCTCCACTGGACCGTGACGGGTGCGCGAGGTCTGGAAAAGAATCTATTTAAGACCTTTTTAAGACCTCTAGCTACAAAACTGTCAAATTTAAGACCTTTTTAAGGCCTTAAATTTGAGAAAGTCAATTTAAGACCTTATAAGACCTGCGTGGGAACCCTGTAATAAGTAAATAAATCGTAGTTGATCACCTACTGAGACAAATTCACACTAGGCCTACGGGCAGGCAACAATATGCGTGTCTGAAAACAATGTCGGCAGGAACCATAATACTGTATAGTATAGCACTTTGTTACTGATAACGTAGTTTAATATGGTCTTATAACTCAAGACGGAATTAACGATTAAACTTTTGATTTGCAATACACCTAGTTACTGGCGTGTCTACTTCAAGCCCTTCATAACAAGCAGGGTCAAACGAGAACAGAATAATTGATATCTTACTTAATTCACACGTGAACTTGATTCATACTATGTAATGTAAAGTAAGTTATTGTTGAGCTGACCAGGTATTCGCTCTATTGCTGTAGGTGAAAAGAAAATCCACACAAGTCTTCATTTTACTGATATTTTGTCAATTTTATAAGGAATTCTTTACATATCTCAATAGAAGGTTTTTGTCTCGACGAGCGATCTGGGCATGTATCACGAGATCTATTTACACGAAGAACATTAGTTTAATAACATCCTGTACATCTTTATATTTTATAAATATTGTTTGCCGTCTACATTGGCATGGCGTTATCAACTAGAAATCTATAACTCTTCCTTTCCGTTCCCAGTCACCATAGCGCGTTGGTTCTGGTCCCTTTGGACCACCTATTTCGCCAGTGTCTGGGTTCGTGTCTGCAGGGAAGGGAGCATAAACCTCTTCTTCACTTTTGACTGGTCGCTGCTGTGGTTCCATGGATTCTCGTCCACTCTCCCATTTCTCATCTAAGCGTCCAGTTGGGGTTTTTGCTTTCTTAATATCACCATCTTTACATATCTGAGTGCTATGGAAGAGGCGACTCTGGAGAACTGCAAGGCTGCTACGTAAACCTGAAAGGAAAGATAAATGTTCTCTGTTATTGTCTGTAGACAACCTTGGCTAGGTTATAATCGCGGAAATAAATTGTGGTTCAAGTGTTGAAAATCAAAAATCCATGAAACTAAGGAAAAGACAGGGAAAATGGATCTACTTGTGCCGTAGAATCTCTCTACTAGTTAGATCTAAGAAGTGTCTAAAGGTGGATACTGTCGTGTGTTTCTTAACAAAATGGTTAAGCAAATTTCCGGGAAAAGTATCTTTTGCTACTATATATATATATACGTCTCAAAGTAAACAAGAGAAAATATTAGTGCATGCCAGGTTAAGTTTTAATATAACATAGCAATAATTTTCCTACTTCTTTCAAAATCAAAATATAGAGCGTTTTTTAGATGGACACATTCAGCTAACTAATTTCAATCACCAGAACATAAGGGGAAAAAAAGAGAGAAGGACTAAAATGTCTGACTTTTGATATATGTCCCGTATTTGACGGCTCTCCCCTGACACACTAGATTTTTTTTTTTCCAAGTAGATGTACCTTCATGATATAGATCTACCATAATCATGGTTCTTTCTAGACTGCACTAGGTAATGCTTTTCACCTAGTTTTACGGCATGTGGGTGGTGACCCAATCCAAGAGATGAGGTGCCAGCAGCCTATTGGTAGCAGTGGGACCCAATGCCCTCTTTATAGTGCTGCCATTGCAGTGCCTCACTGAAATATTGTGTCATATGCCCACATGATATCCCACTCTGTCACATTATACTGACACCAGGCAAACCAGTCATGTCTGGTGGTTCTTAATCCATACAGAGTGCTGGGCAAGCAGCAACCACTGCCATTGTTTTTGGTGTGAATTGGCCAGGAATGCTAGGAACCTATCCTTTCCTGAAAGTTCTCAGAGGAACCCCTACCCTGGGTTCCCATGGGGGAAGGGCAGTTCTGTTAGACATAGTCTGAGATGCCCTGACCTCGCTACACTTGGTCAGGTTGAACTCCTATTCAATCCAATGTCCCATAGTCAACCGTTTTGGTTGATAAGACTTTTGTCTTGTCTTGTAACTCCAAACAGACCTTCTTTGATATCTTTGCTTCTAAATCTTATGTTTTGATGGATATTCTCCTCTAAATATTAGGCATTTAAGTGTTTGCCCAGGTTGTGCTGAATAACTTGAACATGTCCGCCATGATCTGTTTGTGACGTCACACACAGGCAGATGCTCTGTGCAAGGTGCGTTAAGGATTATAACATTATATTATTCTATATTCACTGGCTCCTCCTATCGGCACGATTCTTTCCTCCATGGCTCTTATAAAACTTGAATTTTAATCAAAGAAAATTCGATACGATACAGAATAACCCATTAGCTTTTGATCCATTTTACTCTTTTCACTTACTTTGAGCATTTTCAGTTGCTAAAGCTGAAGCACTGTATCATGGGTCATCTGAACAAACTGTAATATGATAAATTGCCCTTTTTGACTCCGCTTAGACTAGTCACATACAACATTGGACTCCAAAGAGATAGATGACATCATCATGTGACATTGAATTTACTTGAATTTGACATGGCACTTTCTTGAATTTGACATGGTGACATTGCCTTTTCTTAAATTTTGACATGCGACATTGGGGACCCCCCATCAAGGGCCCCCTGCCAGGTTTACATAGTTCGAGAACGGCTCTAACTGTCACCTGACAGGTAGGACAGTCAGAGTCGTTCTCGGACTAGGTTTACATTCCAACAGTATTTTCATCAAGACCAAAAGTGTCCCCTGTTTTTGTGGTAAAAGCTGTGACCGAGATTTTTAGTTGCAAAATGAAGATATGTTATATGATCAAGAGAATATTTGATGAACCTGGAAGAATATTTATCTACATTATTTTCCCTTCAAAATGACATAGATATCTACAACTTTGGTTTGTAATTTGTCCGTGAGTTGTGATAATGTGTTACATAGTCTAATAATGATAGGTATGTTACGGTACCCGCCACTACTCTCGGTCGATTTCTGTTCAGTGATTCAACTGTTTAATAAAAACTACTTTTTGTGGCATCACCTACTCTTTGCCTTACCGGATATGAAGTAGGTCCTCCCTGTGATGTTTGTCCACGACACACGGCAGGCCATGATGATGAATGATATCGCAAAGACGAATGTTTCATAAACACCTCGGACCTTTCGCTGGTATTCAAGGGAAGGTAAAGCTTTCCACTACGCTGGGATCCGCGCCTCGAACTCACGCTACCGCTGTACGTCACGAAAGGGCGCAGGTTGAAGCCACTGCCGAGTTAGCCAATATACAATATACAATACTGTTTATTCACAGCCCTTGTTGGGGCAAAGGAAAGAGATCGGATGTAGCCCATAGATACATGGCCTCACCGATGAACAATAAATAGTACAGTTTTTACTGTTAAATCACAAATAGATGATTGGCTATCTAAAAACTCACAAACAGCTACTAAACTACCTAGTACATGGAGAAACAGTGATATCCTGAGTACACAGATGGCAGCACCTTTTAAATATTCACAGTAGTTGATGGCAGTGGTACACAATATATACAAGCTGACTAGTGAGGTGACAAAACAATTTAACACGTTCTATATTGGTTGACTTCTGAGATTGCAGAGTCTGACTAGTGCGTGTGGTCTGGGTGAGATGAGATAGGGTTAGACTAGGGGCTTGTTTATTGCTTTAGAATTGGCTCTCTTTTGTTTGATTTCATGCACTTTTTTAGACTTTCTCTGAATAATACAGTCTATTATGTTTGTGCCTGTCTTGACAATGCGACGGGCTTTCGGACAGGTTTTTTGTGTGCGTTTGGGGTGATTACTAGTTGCTGCATTACTATTGATAGTGCGGAATCTGCTCATTATAGTACAGCAGAACTTTGAGAGATCAGATAAAGTTGTTGGGTTCCCACTTGTAAACAGCTTCTCCATGCTGAGAGCATTCGGTTTTCTTAGGTATGTTGCATCTATGTACCTTGACCTCTCATCATGGAAGGCTTGGCACACAAAAACATAGTGGAATTCATCACCAATATCATTTACGCTGCATAGTGGGCAAGTTCGTTGACTTTTCTCAACATTGTTATGTCTACCAACCACGATCGGTAGTTTATGATTACCACACCTAAATTTACAGAGATCGATTGCTTCCTTCTTGTTAATAACAGTGAGATATTTTTCAAACTTTAGGTTGCATTTAAAGATCCTATAGTTACTACAGTGACCTGAGCCAGATTTTGGCTAACTCGGCGTCACGTGATCACTTTTGGACCAATCAGAGCCATCGACACAGTGGGCTCCACCTGCACTCTCTCAGGCCGTGTCCTCCTAGCCGAGAGAGAAGGGAGCCCAGCATAGCTTTCCACAAACTACTTTCTCGCTTCAGATTCCCGTGTAATCAAGGGAATCTGAAGCGACGTGGAGTATGAGCTTTCCAAACAGCGCACGCCGCGCACCTGTTAAGGTTCGCTGATTCTTGACCTACTTTAGAGTAAGAAAGAGAGTTTAATTTTGAAATCGCCGATAACCAGCTACAGAGTTCACTCTGCCACTACGTTCATCTCGACCCAATCACCACTAATTCTTTTCTGGCACGAACAGCGTCTTATTGCAGATTGTTCGTAGTTCGATGGGCTCAATAGTGCTTCTAACCGAATAACTGTTAGTGAAGCTGAAATCAGGTAATTAATCATCAGTATTTATTGTAATTTGATATTTAAATTCGCCTGCAACCAGTGGCCTCACATTGTGGAAAAGTGTAAGCGTGTCAAGCAGTCTAGGTTGGGAAGAATGCAGTCACAGTCTTTAGTTTCGGCAAGTTCACCGTCACGATTGCATGGTGTAGAGATGGAGTGCAGGACCATAGATCTAGGCATAGCTTAGGCAAAAGTGGTGAAAAAGCATTGAACACTGGGAAGGTGAGGACTCTTTCTGCCATAGCGAAAGCCATAGTCTGTCCACTTCATGAGTTCAAACACTGAGTTTGGAGAAAAAAGCATGTTGTTCACCACAAAAACAGGTGCGCATAGCCATGGCATGGTAGACCTATTGTAAAGGGGAAAAATCTAAAGCCGATAACTACAGGAAAATTACCCTAGTAAATGCCACAGGCAAACTCTTTGAGGCAGTACTTAATAACCGTATCTGTTTTGTTAATGAAATGTTACAGCTGGATGACCCACTACAAGCAGGTTTCCAAAACAAGATGAGGACCATAGATAACATATTTGCCATCTATGCTCTGGCTGAAAAACATAAACAAAAGAAAATGCCCCTGTACCTATGCTTTGTTGACTTTACCAAAGCATTTGACTATATTAACAGACAGGCCCTTTTCTATAAATTATCAAAATTGGGAATAAAAGGAAAACTTTTACAAGTCCTTATAAGCTTATTCGACAAAGCAAAAGGACAAGTTAGATGGCAGGGGGAATTATCTGAACCTATTGATAGTATCTATGGAGTCTTGCAAGGAGGTGTGGTCAGCCCAAAGTTATTTACTAGTTTTTTGACCGACCTCAAGGATCAGTTTATCACAAAAGACCATGATGATGATGATATAACATATCTCCTTTATGCTGATGATTTAATTTTATGTGCTGAATCACATCAGAAACTGCAGTGTCTCATAGATAAACTTTACTCATACTGTTGTAAATGGCATCTCACAGTTAGTATGGCCAAAACGAAAGTAATGACAATAAACAAAAAGAAAGATGATCACATAGAACCCCTGAAATTTGGTAATCAAGAAATAGCATTCTGCACTGAATACAAATATCTAGGATTACCACTCACCTCTGAAACTAAAAACATCCTCTCAAAAATACCCAGCCATATAGCTGAACAGGCACGCAAAGGCATATACCAAGCCTACTCAAAGTGTAAAAATGCAATAGGTATGGTCCCTTATGGAACAGCCATGAAACTTTTTGACTCCCAGATTATACCGATATTAGAGTATGGATGCCAAATATGGGGTGCCGAAGCCAATGACCCACTTGAGCCAATACACCTGAAACATCTAAAAACAACCCTTGGCGTACGCATATCTACCCCCACGGCAGGTGTTTATGCCGAAACAGGAAGACTGCCACTGATAGTCCGCCAGCAATACCTTACCCTCAAATACTGGGCACGAATTATCAGTCTCCCTAATAATAATTTCCTTAAAACAAGTTATCTAACTCTTCTAGACCTCCACATCAATGGTAAGAAAAACTGGTGCTCTAAAATAGCAAATATCCTAACCTCACTAAATTTACAAGGTATCTGGGAAAGCCAGGAAATAGATAAAGTGGATGTCTTTACCGAAATAGCAAAACAGCACCTGATAAATCAGCACAAAACCAGAATCTCAGACACTATCAGCTCACAAAATCCGCATAACAAACTCAGAACCTACAATCTCTTTAAAACAGGTCACTCTGAAGAGAGCTATCTAAGAACTATTCATATAGCCAAACTACGAAAATCACTCTCCAGATTCCGACTAAGCTCACATCTACTTGAAATAGAAACTGGAAGACACAGAAATACCCCTCTTGAAGAAAGGCTTTGCTCACTTTGTAATACAGGTAATATTGGCGATGAAAAACATCTCCTAATGAACTGCAATGCGCACACAGAAGACAGGTTACATCTCTTTAAATTAATAACTTCCATACTTCCAAACTTCTCACATCTGAGCGAAGAGAGTAGATTCACTTTCATCCTAAAGTGTGAGAATGCAAAAGTTATCCATGCCCTATCTAGATTTGTTAGCAGTGCTCTAAAAAGACATAGCTGAAGAACAAACCTTATGACACCCTGTAACATCTTACTTGATATGCCCTAACACCTGTGCCTAAAATATGTCCTGCTTATGTTCCTATGTTTTAACAATATAAACACAAATGGTGCTCAATTTTACTAACCAACTTGACTATTACAACTGTAGTCCGTCATATGGTGCCCTCAGACTAGTCAAAAATCTGATATCTACATTAAAACAGTGGGAGCTCCACTCACGAGACATGTTTATACTATGCATGCAAAACTACTGTACTTTTGTATAAGCCATAGAGATAAGCTGTGTTATTGTTTATGTAGTGACTGTAAATATGTTATTGTTTATGTAGCCACTGTAAATATGTTGTTCATGTAGCCACTGGAAATACATGTAAACTATACCAGAAGCATGTAAAATGACATATGAGTCAAATCTGACTTCTTGACTGTCAATAAAAGATCTACTACTACTACTGTAGCGCTCCCTGGGTCAGGTTAGGCCCGGGGAGTCAATTTAAACCAGGTTGATCACTAGGATTGGAAGTGTGACAAATGACCAAACAACAGTAACTTAAGTTGAACAAAGTTTATTAAAACAATCTCTCTAGATATTTACAAAGTAAAGTACAAAGCCAGAATGTACCAACAGTAACACAAAGTTACAAATAAAGTTTCCAAAAATAAAGGTTACACAAATACCCTTTCACAAAAAGGTAAACAAAGTCTGTACAAAATATAAACAAAGTCTGTAATTTGGAAAACAGGCCCAAATAAGTAAAGTCTTAATCTAGAACAGGCCAAACTAAGCAAGTCTGAAACTTTAGGGGAAAACTGTTAAGTCAAAATATATACTTGTGGGGCAAAACCATTAACTAAAAGTTAATAAAACAACCTAGTCTAACAGACATAGGCAAAACAACCACCACAAAGTATATCAAAAACCAGCCTAAACTAGGCTATATCAGTAACAGTCCCCTAGAGCCAAACAGGCCTTCTAAGTCTCACAAGTCAGGGTTACCTACCAAGGTCAGAACCCTACAGCAACAAAACAGAGAGTGAGCAGAGCCCTTGGACTTGGACTTGGGTTGGTAGACCAGGGGCATGGCCCTGGTAGCGCTTCGCCGGGCGGCAGCGCATGCTGAGTGTTTTAGCCTGATCTTGGGGAATACAAGAACAATTCCTGGGGAATACAGGAATGTGCAATAAGATATGTGGTCTCTAGGGGGTCATGACCATGGTGGTATCAGCATGTTGTTTGCGAGATGTTCTGTCAGAGTTTGTCACGGTTGGCTAAGAAGAAGTCGACGAGGTCAACATACTTCGTCTCGGCACAACCCTTCATGACATGCAGAGCCAGTTCTTTCGTGGTGAGGTGAGCAACCTCTTCCGCATTAAGGAAGTGGGCCAGAGGTGCATAGTCCATTTGTGGGCAGCCGGCTAAGATGTGGGGGATGGAGAACAGTGCGGTGTTACAGCAGCAGTTCTTGTAGTCGGGGACATCGATAGGCCTCCTGTAACCAAGCCTGAACCTTGCTACAATTGATTGTGTTTTTCTGTTCAGCTTGTAGGTGGGTGAGGGGCTGATCTGGACTAGGTCAGAGAACCAGTCCCAGCTTGTTGATGGTTCAATGTTCTGGAAGCTGTCCCTCCAACCCTGTCTCAGGTTCCTGTGGATGGTACCTTTCAACTGGGCCAGTGATGGTTCCGCGACTACAATTCTCGCATCTTTTTTCTTGGAGGCTTGTTTGGCTGCTCTGTCTGCTCTGTCATTGCCACTGAGTCCAACATGGGATGGGACCCAATGTAGGACAGTGACCAGACTCTTTGATGCACGGATGCAGCACAGTGTCTGGATTTTTCTGGCAAAGTCATGTTCCGTAGAGTCTGTCCGCAAGATGGCTCTGATAGCATTGACAGAGTCAGTGTGGATGATGACGTCCTCTTTTGAGTCCTGAAGTGCCATTAGAATGGCTGCCAGTTCGGTTGTGAGGGTTGAGGAGAAATTTGAGAGCTTGGTGCCCATCAATATGCCCTTTTCATGCACCACAAATGCAGCTCCAGCTTCTCCGGACTGTGGGTCCAAACTGCCGTCTGTGAAGATATTGAGAGCATCTGGATGAGCCTGTTTGAGTTCCTCAGTTTCAGCTTGGGCCTGAGTGCGGAGGACATGTGTGCTAGCCTTAGCTTTTGATTGGGGCATGTTGACAACAGTTTTGACTGGAACTTTCTTCCAGGGAGCGAAGATTAACGGTTTTGGGGAGTTGGTGGCTTGGCCGCCTGCCCTGACTGCCCTTTCCACCATTCCCTTGATAGCAGCACAAGGTCTGTCTCGGGGGAGTGGAGTTTTTTGTAACTCAGCTCTGACTGCGGTGGCCAGTTGGAATGATGGTGTGGCTGCCATTTTGGTTACAAAGACGCTGGCCACCTCCTCAATCCTGATGATGAGGGGTGGTATATCAGCCTCGATACGCATACTGTCTATTCTCGTCCGAATAGGAGCAGAGAGGATGCGTCTCAGGGCGATGTTTTGGACAACCTCTAGCTTCTTGAGCAGGAGCTGGTTGCGGCGCCTGCTGGCTAAGTTGAAGTGCTGGTCTAGCAGGAGTGACAGGAGGGGTGCAGCGTAGTCCACCAAAGAACGAATGGCCTGCTTGTAGAAGAGGCGCTGTATGGAGGGGCCAGCTCCCCAGCTGAACCCAGACATTGCTGCCATGGCAGGGAGCCGTTTGGTGAGACGATTGGAGAGCTCCTTCACCTGGCATTCAAGGGTGAGGTATGAATCCAGGTGCACCCCTAGGTACTGGTATGAGAGTACCCAATCAATCTCAGATCCATCCACCTCAAGGCATGGCCCTCTGTCTGGCTGCTGGATGTACATTGCCTTCGTCTTTGGAAGAGAGACTTTGAGCCCAAGGGCCCTGCAAGCATGGGTGATGTCTGACAGGGCCCTGGTTGCAGTGCCTGCTGCGTTGTACCTGTCATGGCAGACCAGGGCAAGATCGTCTGCATAAGAGTATATTGTTGTGCCCTGGATCTGCAATTCTAGGAGCTGCTCCATTACTGCATTGAACAGTAATGTGCTGAGCACTCCTCCTTGTGGTACTCCATTGTGTAGTGGCATGTAGTCTGAGGTTGCTCCCTGGAAGGTTACCCTCGCGGTTCTGTAGCTGAGGTAGCCTGCAACGAATCGGAGTAGTTTGCCGGATAGTCCCTTTTTGGCAAGGGCATATAAGACGACAGTGTGGTCTACCAGTTCAAATGCCTTCTCTAAGTCCAGGAATATGACTACTACCTCATTACCCCCTCTTTTCCTTTTGAGGATTTCATCCACCACAGACATTACGCAATGCATGGTGGACCTTTTTCGCCTGAATCCAAAGAGGTTGTCAGGGAGAGGGTTCTTGGTTAAGGCCCTAGAGTGTTCCATGCGTTTGAAAACAATCTTCTCAAGAAGTTTGCTCATGGTCTGAAGGAGGGTGATAGGGCGCTTAGCATCCTTTTTGCCGGGTTTTGGGATTGGGACAATATTTCCTTGTTTCCAGTCGTGTGGCGGGGATCCAGACTGGAAGACCTGGTTGATTACTTGGAGAAGGGCTCTCTTGTTTGTAGGAGACAGTTTGTCAAGAACCACCATAGGTATGCCATCCGATCCAGGGGCTTTGTACTTGGGGAGGTAGAGCGCTGCATGGAGTTCTGTAAGGGTCAGTGGTTTGTCAAGGTTTCCTGGGCTAGGCTTGCGTATTGCTTCCTTGATAGCCTTGATGCGGCCAGGTTGGAGTTCTGCAAGTCTTTTCTGGTGGCCAGCTGGAAGGTGGTTGGGATGAGTTCGGGAGGTGAATTCAGTAGCCAGCTTTATTGCCATGTCTTTGGGGTCAGGATGGTGAGGTTCCTTGGGTGGTCTACCCTTGATGGTGTTGATTTTGCCCCAAAGGTCTTTCAGGGATGTGGTGGAATTCATGCTGTTGCACCATCCCTTCCAAGCCTCCTCCTTTTCCTCAGCATAGACTTTTTTGGCCCATTTTTGGGCCTGTCTGACTAGGTGTAGGCTTTGGGGGGAAGGATTGTTCCTATGCATTCTGGACAACCTATTGACGTAGTTGGCAGCTGATCTGGCACGCTTAGTGTTGTACCACCACTTCTTGGTCTTGGGGCCCTTACTCATGGGAATGTTTTTGTGGATGGCCTCCTGGATTGCAGTTGTCAGGGAAGTGTGGGTGATACTTTCACCCTTCTCTGAAGTGGAAGTCAGTTGATTGTCAATGTCCTGGTTGAATCTGTCCCAATTGACAGCGTGCAGCCGAAGTCTTGCTGGCCTTATTGGGGGAGTGACCTTCTGAGCTCCTATGACTGTTTTCGTTGCGTAGTGGTCACTGAGAAGGGAAGGGACAACTTCCCAGCCAGCTTTGATTGCAAGGGAGTTGTTGGCTATTGTTAAGTCTATGGATGTTCCTGAGGAGTGTGTTGGGGGGCCACTGTTGAGGATTGAGTGAGTTCCATGATCATTTAGGAGATCTAGGAATCTTTTCCCTGCAGCAGTGGCACTGTTGTTTTCTCCCCAGGATGGGTGGTGAATATTGAAGTCCCCTGATATGATAAGGTGGGTGGATCTGACCTCAGATGCTAGGAGCCAGGATCCAATGGCAGGGAATGTGTTGACATGGTTATAGAGATTGATAACGTTGATGGCAGTGTCCTTGAGTTGTATCCTGATTCCAATTGCTTCAGCTGCTTGGTTTGGGGGATCGCCAAGAGAAATCTCTGAGAAGGAGATATCATTCTTGACAAAGGTAGCTATACCTTGGCACTTGGCCCCTCTGATGTAAGGGAGGGAAACTGAGGTATATCCACTCAGGCTCAGATCCCCTTCATTTGAGACCATGGTTTCTTGGAGGAGAATGATGTCTATGTTGTTTTTCTTAACATATTGGAGGAGGGTGTCCTTATTTGGTCTGAGTCCACGAATGTTCCAGGTCAGGATAGAGAGGGCATTTGGTTGAGTCATTTTTGAGGGAGGGGAGTGAGGTCTGTTATTGTAGAGAGGAAGGCCTTGATGAGGGAGAGAATTACAGGCGAGTCAAGAAGGCTCTTGATTTTGTTGAGGATCTGATCTACATCAAGGGAATGGGGGGTTGGAGGGGTTGTGAGGGCAGTTGTTGAGTTTTGACGGGGAGGTGGACGTGGTGGGGCTGGGAGGGTGAGGGCCTGGGCGTATGATGTTGTTGGGGTGGATGTTGTGTTTTTGTGTGGGGTTAGGTGAGTAGAGGGAGAGATAGGGGGAGGGTTGTTTGGCGTAAGTGGGGTCTTGGGAGGGGGAAAAGGGGGATTGTGAGGAGTGGTTTGGGTTTGGGTCTGTGTTTTGGGAGTTGGGCTTGGTGGTTGAGGGTCCAGGGTTTGGGTTTTGGGCGTTGGGCCTGTTGTTTTGGGGTCCGTGGTGGTTTTCTTGGTTACTTGTGGTTGATTGCTCTTTTGTTGTTTCTGTGCAGGAGGTGTAGGGGCTGGAGGTAGTGCATCCTTGTTCACTTTCCTCCAAATCCTAAGGCGAACTGGGCAGTCACGGCTTGCTGTTGTGTGTTCACCCTTGCAATTAGCACAAGAAAATTTGTCCTTGTCATCCTTGGTACACTTCCTGGTATCATGGGCACCAGCACAGGCAGCACATACCGGGTCTTTTGCCCGGCATCTCTGCTGAGTATGCCCATACTTTTGGCACTTGTAGCACCTAGTGGGAGTGACATACTGAGGGGCTATCCTGAAGCTGCCGTAGACGCCCACATCTAGGCGTTTAGAACAGTCCAGCTCCTCGTGGGTGGTGAAGGTGATAACCCAGGTTGGTTGGTTGTTTTTTTGGACTCGTTGTGGGTCTTTGATGCCATTTTTGCCTTGGAGGTCATCCGGGAGGATCCTAGGATGTACCCCCTTCAAAACATAGTTGAAGGTTGGAAGTATTGGTTCTTCCTCCTTGAGCTCCATACTGGTCCTAAGGGCTGCAGCGGTGTCCTCATCCAGAGCCGCAACCTTGACAGTGCCGTTCCTGGTTTGGTAAACTCGCACTCTACCACCAGGACAGGCTCTGTCAACAGCTGGGTATGGGTATGAAGGGTTGTCTGGATCGTAGAAGGTTGCCACCGCTTTGTCATGGTGGCGGCGGTTACTTGTGTTGCGGATACCACGGCGCCTCCGTGGCCCCACTAACGTGAAGTCAGCAGGGTCAGCAGAGTTGGCAGGGTCAGCAGCAGCAGTGTCAGCTATGTCGCTCTCTTTGCGGGCTACTGTTATGGCATCAATTTGTGCCTGAAGTTCTGCCTCCAGGCCGATAAGCTCTGCCATATTTGTTGGGGTGTCTGTAGCCGGATTTGTGGGTGCTGAGTCAGACTCACTCTCTGTGAGTGTATCGGCTGTAGATGTAGAAGCTGCTTCTTCAGGGAGTGGAGTGAGCACCGGGGGAAACTGAAAAGCATCAGTCATCCCCGGCTGAAATGTCGGGCTTGCCTGTGTCCGAGCGCGGGTCAGTACTCCACCCTGGCTCAACTGTAGAGGTGGGGGTTTGTCCCCCTTCTTTTTGGGTTTGGAGACCCGAGGAGTCTGAGACATAGTAAGAGAGTGGTAAGGTTGGAAAAGAGGGAAGAGAGGAGTTAGTAAAGTTACCTTGGCGTTTGAACTCAGGTTTTACCATCAGGCTGAACCAGGAGCAGGGAGGCCAGAGGGTGTGAGAGGACAAGTCTTCTCCTTGTGATGAAGGGGGTTAGTAGGCAGGATAAAAAGAGGCCAGGGAAAGAAGATATTTCTGAAACAAGGGAATACCTTTGCAGGTGGCTGGTCTGCAGTTGGTAGTCCAATGTGGAGTCTGTAGGTTTTTAGGAAATCACATAGTGGTTTCTCCAGTAGTCCAAGGTGAGTGGGGCCCTAGTATGGGTCCATATTGCCCTGGTGTTGACAGACACTTGGGCCTTATTGACCCAGGGGTGTCCTGTAAAGTCTACCCCAAAAGGGGTCTTAAGTGTTCCTTAATCTGTGTAATCCAGTGTCCTAGTGGCACTTTACAGGTCCTGGTGGGGGTCCACTTAGGGGGACCCCTTGGGAGCCTGCTGACTTGGAGTGTCCTCTGGGGGTCCTGGTGCTGCTGCTCCGTGGGTGGTCCTCCTTCGCGCCGTGGGGGGTCCTTAAAGCAGAGCCCCAGGAGAGCCCCCCTTATCTAGCCTGGGCACTGAAAGCACGGACCCCTGAGAGAGCACCCTACTCCAGACTCTCCAGTGCCCCAAACCCACTTCCCTGGAGCTCCCCTGGAGTAAATAATGCTGTGCTCTGATTGGTCAGTCAAGGAGGGAGAGCAGGCCTCCCATTGGTCAGAAAGGGAGCACTGTGATTGGCCTGCACAGACCGTCCGTCCGGTCGCCGAGCACGGGCCGGAGTAAGCCTCCGAGACGGGCCGCGCGGTCCGCGAGTTGACGGGCCGCGCTGCAGCAGGCCCCGGCAGCGTCGATCGGCCCGGGCCGGCCGTCGTAGCTCCTCCCGAGGAGCGCCACACTATAAAAAACAGGTTTACAGTGCAGGTGGGTGTAAGTCATGTGTGCACTTTGTATTTGTAAATCAAAAGGGTAATTGTAAGCAGCACAAACTAATATTATCTGCTGCATGATCCCCAACTTTAATGCCATGTGTATACTTTTACTGTATTTAAATGTTTGTACACCCTGTACATGTCTCTCTTAACATGTTATCACTCATACCACTCATGAGTCATGTGTAGCTGTAGTGTAGTTTAGTGATGTATTAGTCTTACTCTAAAAATATTGTAGATGTTTATATATATGGAAATGACACATAAGCCTCTGTAGACTTTCAGTTGTCAATAAAATATATTATTTGTTGTGTCCCAGAGGTTGAGTTCAGTTTGCCCCAGTTTTGAATGGGGTGTTGTGGTCGGCCCCACTACAGAGAGGGAGGGGGCAGGGCAGCAGTGAGGCCGACCGCGTTGGTTAGATTGCAGCCTGCAGGCCTCAAAATTCTGAGAGTTGAAATTGAAAATATTGTTATCATACCGAGCATCAAACGAAGTGTTGTTTTCCAAGCATATTTTTTTCCTGGTGTTCAGCAAGTAGTGAGTAAAATTCTATTTTTTTAACCTGGTGCCCTGCATATCATAGAACCGGTTTTTATTATAAAATAAGGCACAGCATCTCCCTCGCTTTCTCACTTTCTATATATTTCCCTGACCTCTTCATAGCCAAAATATTGTCTTAAGATCTTTTCTAAAATCTATGCCCCCAGATGGGGCATCTGTTATTTTTTATATCTAATAGTGTCTAATCCACTCCAATTTACAGGAACCCATCAATCGGATGAGGGATACGTCGCAATGCAACGTATCACCGAAGACGTTAAAAAGAATGTTAGAAGTGTGCTTATCTCCAATCCTAAAGGGGTGAAAATAGGCGAGCTCCAGAGAGACTACCGCAATCTGCTCGGGCATAAACTCGACTTTATATACTGTGGTTTCCGCACAATGATGGATTTTTTAGAGGCAATGCCAGACGTAGCTAAGTAAGTAACTTTTAAATACAACAGTAACATTAAATTCCTTATCTTTTGTGAAAATATTGAAAATTGCATTTATTGCACAAAATATATGCTTAGTTTGGACTTCGCTCAGTACCCAGTATTCTGTCTTGTTCATGTTTAAACTTGATAACAGGAGATGGAATAATGTCAGGAAATTGAGTATAACAAAAGAAACTATGTAACCATAAGATGGCTAGGAGTTTGTGTATAAGGTCTGATTGTCAAACTGTACCAAGGATAAGGTATGGTTGTCATTGAATCAACATTCACAGTACTTAATGTTTGTGCAAAGTGAGTCTGTGGTAGGACTGCATCTGAATCCATTATGAATGGCGTCGCATCATCTCTGTATAATATTTAGTGGATTAGTATCTAACACTGAGAAGGGGTAGGGGTGGCCCTATGATTAGCCTGTGGGACTTCTGTGTGATTAGACTTGGATCAGTTCCCAAAAGTGTCTGCTGGATCAACTTTCCTCGCCACCATTGTCACCCCATACTGCATAGATAAATTGCTGAGACTCCAACAACCATTATCAACACCGAGAGCATCCATACTTTGGAGCCGTGCTCTACATAGCCTCCTTAGTTACACTTGTTGTTATTAGAGAATTTTTGCAATGTACACGGATCTCAGTGCTCCTATCCGTATCCCCGTGAGTTTGATTGGACAGACTGGTGTAGGGGGCAGCTAACCACTAAAGTTTAGTCCTATTTGGTTTGGTACGGGCTGGGAAATCTAAAAGAACCTACCTTCTCGGACCATGTTGCATAAGGAATTCTTAGCTGTTTTTGGTAGTGGAGAGGTTGATCAGTAGGGACGTTCTTGTCAGCAGGACCAGTTCTGTGGCCTCCCCTATGAACAGGAGATCCTTTACATATGCCTGCACGTCCCTGATCAATGGGCCCATAGGTGGGGGCAGTGGACAGTGACCCAGGGCCGGTGGGGTCCAGGGGCGGATCCAGGGAGGGGGGAGGTCCTAGGGGTCGTGACCCCCTTCCCCTTCGGTGGACCCCTAAACTACAAAAAGAGGGGGAAATACCGCGCATGTGTGCTTGATTGCATGCAGAGTACAAAAAGAGGGGGAAATGCTGCGCGTGTGCGCTCGATTGCACGCAGTTTTAGTGCTAAGCCTTTATGCTGACCCCACCCCGCCTCGCAAATACTGTATCTGTCCCTGGGGTCTACCCTCAGGCCAGCCTTAAAAAAAAAATTGTTTCCTGTCCAGCGGGTGGGCCGAAAAAAAACAGTCGGGAGGTCGGGAAATGAAAAGGTTTTAGCTACGACTTTTGTTAAAAAAAAAAAAATCCGAAAAATCTGAAAAAAAAAGTCTCTAGTCGGCCCTCAAAAAGTCAGTCGGGCGCTGGACAGGAAACAAATATTTTTTTAAGGTTGGCCTCACAGACACATTCGTATTAAAAACAAAAACAAAAAAACAAACACTTGCACAGAACCAGCTTGTGATACACCGGTTTTCTTTTCAAATGTACAGTGTATATACAGGGTTCCCAAACAACCTGGAAAACCTGGAAAATCATGGAAAATGAAGGTGGTCATGGAAAGTCATGAAAAGTCATGGAATTAGAAAATTTGACCAGGAGTCATAGAATTTTGACCTGAGTCATGCGAAATCAGCTTGAGTGTTAAAAGTATTAGAACATATAGCAATGTGAACTACTTTATTTTGCAGCATCTGTGTTTTGATTTGATTCATAAAGATAAAAATCTGTGAACTTAAGATATCTACATTCATAGGATCCTGTTTATACTGGTGTGGATAGGACAGCTGTAGGGGTGATGGGAGGCCATTGATTGTATCTTTTTTTTAATGGTTCTTATTGTTTGAACAATGGAAAGTCGACCTGGAAAAATCAGAATTGGTCATGGAAAGTCATGGAAAAGTCATGGAATTTGATTCTTCCGAGTCTGTGGGAACCCTGATATATGATAAATGATTACGTACAACAAAACACTTTCCGGTATATTCGATCAAGTGGAAATGATGTTTTGCAATGTATCCATGTCACTGTCATTGTTAATAGGGACCATTCATCTAGAGCCCAGCAGATCCGTTTAGAGAATGGGGCATGAGATCGGGGTGTGTTGCACAAACTCTATAATGTAACTTACGTATACCAAATGTTTAGTGCAGCCTTTTTTGTTACACTATTTCAAGTTAGTATTTTGGGAATTTGAAGTAGAATTGTAAAATTTTCACAGCCTTGTGCATACTGAATGGTGCAAAACAGTTGCTTCATTTTTGTTTTGTCATGAAAGATGATAAATTGAACAATTATACTGCAAGTGTTCACTCTCATGGTATAGTCACCCATAAATTAATCGAATAACTGTAACCTGAAAGACAAATTTGCAGTGTCCGAAATTAAGGTTTAAATCTCTGCACACGCCGGGTGCATAGCTTTGAAAAGTGTGCACCCGGGAGCCTTTCAGTGCACTCTCAGTGGTATAAGGCTGTTTAATCCACCAAAAATGTGTGCATCTGCCGGGTGCACACTTTCAAAAATCATGCACCCTGCTGCAAAATCATGCACCTCGGGTGCAGGGTGCACCCTTAATTTCGGACACTGATTTGATATATCTAACTCTAATATATAAACTTAATAAGCTTTTGAAACATGCGTTTTACTCTGCCTTGTAGATTGGAATTCCATACAAAAGATAACAGCTGTCGGGTGCATGCGGTGACAGATCCTGATCTATACTTGCCGTCAGCACTAAAAAAGGGTATCCGTCATCTACCTGAACAGTGTAAGTAAAGTAACAAATCATTGTAACTCGTTCCATTTTGAATTGATTTTTGTAAACTCGTATCTTCTCAGTGACATGCCCTGGGCACTGAAATAGGTCTTGAATTGAAATGTATCACCCAAGCAAGCATTTAAGGTACATCGGCCTTTCTTGTGCGATTTCATTTTAGGCTTAAAGGCATATTTATTCAGTTGCAAGTGTGCGTACTCATAAACGTGAGCATGTTCGTGGGAAACTACTGAAAACCAGTATTTCCTTCGGAACTTTTGTGCCAATTGCAAAATAGGTGTACATTATAACGAAAACGCGAGAGACTTTTCTGCTTAATAATCCCGCTACCATTTTCTTCTAATGCTACTGATGTTGGTCAAAGGTCATTTCAAGTAATGGAAACATAAACTTTATGATGATAAATGAGAATAAACGTAGAAGTACTATGCTTCAAGATAGTTGCATACATTTGTACCAATGAACTATTGGTTTGTTTTGATAAACACGCTATAAACTTCATATCTCTAGCCATAGACGTAAAGGCTGCGTCGTATCAGCGACAAGTGTGGGCGTCAGAGCTACAGCCCAATATGAGGCATCAGTATGCAGTGGGCATCAGTAAGACACCTGGCATGACCCGGGAGGTGAGTTGACAGCAGTCGTGCAGGATGGAGCAGACTATTGCTTATGCTTTTAGTATAATATCTTTGTAAAAAGACTTGGTGTTTGTTTCTGGTAGACTGCCTGACTGGGTACCTTATTGTTGACCGATTTTTTCTCCCATGATATTACTTAAATTATGTTCTTCCTTTCCCTTTTCTTTTAAGGACATACCCAAGAAAAATTGCCTAACTTGCCCCTATTCAGTCAATATTTCCTCAGTTGGGCCTTCCGTGATAACTCGAGACTTGTTTTTAGGAGTATTTAGGACCATTGGAGTGGTCTCATTTGCAGGAATGATATAATGTTTAACCCCTTTAACCCTCTATTCCTGAGGATAGTAGATAAAAATTTGTGTGGACTACAGAAAAAATGCTTTCTAAAGTTGCAAACCGTTTGAAAATATTCCTTTTAGATGCTTAGATATGGTCGTTTGAACATCCCTACTTCTTGTACAATAGAAACCCCTCAGTTCTGATAGTCACCTTTGTTTCCATGTTATGGTAACTTAAACTTGACCATGTATATTAAGAATGAAAAGCATTTCTTATTCAGAAAAACGTTTAAAATACAATAACTTTTCATTGAATTGGTCTTTTATCTAACCGTTTGAAATATAAGGCAGAAAAAGATATTTCCCACATTACCCATGAAAATTGTTCCATTGACTCGGAATATTCTTTTTTCTGTAACCATGGCAACTAACAACCTTATCATATGAAGGATTTCTGTGAAAAAAACATACCATAGCAATTTTCCCATAATGCATCATTTGCAAAAGATTTGATATTTTTATGAAAATCATTGAATTCTCAGTAAATTTCTGTCTAAGTCAAACTTTTCCACAAAATTACATGGAAATATGTTTTTTCACCAATAATTCCTTAATTAATGCTTTCAAGAGGCTGATTTCCCAGAATAGGCAGGTTTGCCCTATATTGACCATAACGGCCTTTACTGGAACACATGTTCTAAAATATCTAAGCATCATAGAATAATAATACAAAAAGTGTTAGGTTCCTTGGAACTTTGGGAATATTTTGATATTTACCTCATGAGTGTAGGTGAAATACTCATTTTATAATCAGAATAAAACCCTAAAAGAGGTGCCATTTTATGGGTAACATTCATGTGGTGGCCAAATATGGCCTTATGGGGTGGAAGGGGTTAATTACGATTTTGTAGCTAACCTCCTGAGATGCATCACTGAGCCCTGGTTTGTTTTCCATCAATCAGATGAGACCATTAGAATACAGGAAACAATGTAGTGGATATTCTGGAGCAATATTAGATATGAGGGTCTAATAGCACACCTGCTTTCGGCGAAAACATGATCGATAATAGAGGCTCCTCCATCTAATGTTGGCTCCTTTGGATGAATGACTTATGAGGCGCGATTCTAAAACAGCTAGGGATCCCCCTCAAACCTCAAACTCGCATAAGCCTTATATAGTATTTTCCTTCACAATAATGGTATCACTGGTAGCGAGCATCTGCTCCCGCCTTCTATTTGTAAATTCATTTACTTTTGAGATGTGTTGGCTAATGGTGTCCTACTTTCCTTTTCACCAAGACTGACGAATACCAGTGACTATTCTTTGTAAAATTGTTTTTTTACAACCAGAATATTTTGTTCAATGAATTACCTATTAGTTGGTTAAAGCAAAGTATTAGTTTGTTAAAGCATCTTCATTTCATGTAACATTGACCAACTCATTATGATTCTTTCACTAATTAGTCGTTTACGATCTCCACAATAAGTTATTTATCAAATTATCAGAATTCCATAATTATTCTGAGCAGGGTTAAATGGTACAAAGGTCATCAAGGTTATGCTCAGATATGGAGTTGGCCTGAGTGTACCATTGGTTTCAATGACAGGTGACCTCAAAGTTGACCTCAGAACGCCTTACTTCCTGTTTACTAGAATTGTGAAGGTCCCTTTTATATTTTAGTTTTACCCAAGTGCTAGTGATTACAGTTGGCCTAGTGTAAGTAGGTATAGGTATAGGTTGGTTGGTTATTGGTTGCTTTACGCCCTAATTAACGGCCAGGGTCATATCAAGGGCGGTGATGGTGATCGAATCTATGAGAAGATAGAGACCATACCCCTACACTTTTACCGAGGCAGGTGTTCTTTAATGTGCATGGTCCCATAGGCAGGGCCATACACACAACAGCCGGTGGCACAAGGCCTTTGATATTCCTGTCGTTGTCACAGGGGGGAATGCAGAGAGGAGTAGCAGTCACCTTGGCCCAGCCGAGAATCGAACCCGGCTCTCCCGCATGCCAAGCGATCACTCTGACCACTTCACCACCCCGCACCCTCTAGGTATAGGTTTATGTACTAGGCAAGTCTACCATGACAGGTGAGAGTGTCCTTGGCATCAGGTAAACAAGTGGATTACTGAGTGACCAGCAGTGCATGCAGCTATGTGGAACCAGGTGGAACCTGTGGCTAGGAATGACTACAGCCATGCTGGATGCCTGGGCTATGATTAGAAATATCCTGTATGGGCACATGGCCCAATGACAACACATCCTAGTAGGCTTGGATGTTGTATGGGGGTAAGGGGGTGAAGGGATGAAGAGGGTAAAGGGGTAGAGGGTTATTCACGGGTTAGTCACCATAATAACTGCTGGATAATGGTGCCTTTTTATAAGTATTACATGTAAATATCTTTACTGATAATTACTTTCAGTGTGATGCAAGAACTATTTTTGGTAAATCACGTGTTTTTTTGTGGTAAATAGGTGAAGTTCTCATTATATTATAACGGTATCAATGTGCTCTATAATGGAATAAATAGGCTATAAAGGTAATAAACGTTATGAGCTTGTATTTCAAAACCACAAGATGCTGCGCGTCTTGGCCCAAACAGAATAGATGGGTTCGTTTCACCCGTTTCAGTTTCATTAAGAAACCCCGCCTGATCGCAGTTCTATTTTGGCGCCACCCATCTCCACTCTCCAAGCAAAAGGGTTTTCTGTATGCAACTATCTGCTCAGAGACTGACGATGCGTAACGTCATGGACACGGCGATGTTTTTCTGAAAGATCTTTCGAAGATTAGTCTATTGGCTATTGCTTTTTGCAAAATAAAGTCTAAAATATCCATACAGAAGAAAAACATTTTGAAACTCAAATCCAAATCTCATTTTGCCGTGAGTTCCTCCCGCTGGATGCAAGTCGGCAGTGGAAAAGTCTAGGCATTAAGGCATTAGGGAAGGCTGAAACCAGCGAAAAAACATGGCGGAGCATGGAGCAAATCTCGTTTTCGTGCCGTTTTATATATGGAGGGTAATTATGTACTCATTGAAAACTGCTGCTTTAATGAAAATGGTTGCCTCCCAACAGGGGTGGATACATGATTTTCGAAGGGGGGAGGGGGTGTCAGCTTAAGGCTAAGTACTAAAACGGTATGCGGCATTTTCCCCTCTTTTTGTTAGGGGTCCACCAAAAGGGGGCGGTCAGGACCCCCCCCCCCCCCACCCCCTTTCGGATCCGCGCCTGCACAATGACATGTCTAATTATGAATCTATATTACCTTTATTTATATACACTAGGAGAACATAGTGCTCTAGCGATAAGAACAATACATTTGCTTTCCCAATAGCCCTGGCAGGGAACACCAAGATACACTGGAACACAGAGTAACAACATGATAACTTAACTTTCTGCAGGAAATATCTGATGACTTCAACAAAGCTGGAGAGGTGGCAGAAGTGAGCTTCACTACCAGGTATTGGTAATTTGCCACAGAGTCAAAGAAATAACAATACAAATCATATGATAAGATAGCCATGGCGTGAATGTATCTTGGTATATGAATTTTCTATACATCTCAATAAAATTGTAGAACCAAAAAAGGAAATTGATATGGAAATCAAATTTCAAAAAATCGAAAAGGCATACATTTCTCCCATCTATTCTATACAATACTTCCATCACCAGGTTTTCATTGACTGTAATAGTTAAAGACTTTAAGACTACATAAACCATCTGTGTGAGCTCTGAAAGTATGTCTCTTCAACTAGGAGGGTGTTCGTACGATACAACAACAAGGAAGAGGCATTGGATGCTTTGGAGCGCTTCAGTAAGAAATACAGTCTTTGGGTCCCAACCGAACGTCATAATCCACGGCAAGTGGTGAAAAAGACAGACGCTTACGTGAAGCAAAGGCAACCTACTTCAACAAGTAAGAACTAAATGTTTTAGATTTCGCCATAGATGAGGTTTGTTGAAGACGTACGTAGCATTAAAGTACAGACGTACTGTCCATAATGTCTTATTATGCATCTTATTTTAATCTGTAGTTTCTCAAATTAAGATTTATAAAGCAACAACCTTTTTCTGACAAAACTGTAACTAATAAATTTATTGAATCGAAATTTTAGATAGATGCCTTCAAGTGTCTTCTAGCTGTATAGTTGTATATGCGGTCGCTAGTATCCCCTCCCGAGGCCCATAGGACAGAGCTGTGGACGGCACTCTGGTGTGGCAGCAGGTGATGTGGTGGGGGTATATGTTGGGGTTGTTGGCGGTGTCACTCACCTACCTGTATCACAGATGACCCTGGACTGAAATAATAGGTTCTAATATAATGTACTTAGTTTATTGTTTATCAAGGGACGGAATCACTCATGTAGTGCACTACAACATTATGAGTTGATAGTTCTTGCAATTCTAATGTGAATAGACTAAATGGCATTTAAATCAATTATGGATAATACACGAGTGGACAGATTTGTCTCTATTCAGGGGTGGACCCCATTGTTATCTGCATTTTAACGGAGCACACAGATTCTGATCTGATAAGTCATTAGTCTTGACATGCAGATAGGGATGTGTGAGTAACTATCAGACGTTGCTGCTATATAAATCCTTTTGCAAGAGTAGAAAAGCACAAAAGATCACATTGTGATGAATCTGTAGTACGAAATTATGGGTAATCAGGCCCGTAGCCAGCTTTTTTTGAGAGGGGGGGTTCGTTTTTGACTAATTTGTTATTTCAGAGGGGGGGGATCGGTTTTTGAATTTCGGGTTAAAAAATACATATTTCTCATGTTATTTAGCTCATATAAGTCATATTTCAAAGGAGGGATCGGCAAAGGGGGAGTTCGTACGAACCCCTGAACCCCCCTGGCTATGGGCCTGGTAATGCACAAGAGTACGAGTGTTTAAGCACGAGACTAGTAATACCGGAAATAACATAACACAAGGTCATGTTGACCATGTGACCAGTATTAGCTAATCAGCACGAAGCACATGACTATATAAGCAAGAGATCACAAATGAAATGAACAGTTCCTACTTGGTACTCATTGCGCTAACACTGCCTTCCTTCTTAAATAGGACCTCTGCAGAACTTAGACAATAATCAAATAACTATGCACAAAGTACGAGCTATATGCCTATACTGTAGAGTTAGGCCAATTACCAGTGATGATCGGACTTAGATTAATTCTGGCTAGATACATGAGTAGATGATAGCAATGGTACAGGACGAGATTAGTATGCATAACAGGATGAGCATGGGGAATGAGATGCTGGGTACAAGGCTGCCATGCTATCTCACTTCTGAGAGCAGCAAAGACCCTGCATCAGTCTTCTAGACCAGAGTCCAAATTGTATAGTAGAAACCTGCATAAGGCATCAGCTCCGCCCTCTCGTTCTCCGTTCCTAACCGTTCTTCTCCTACGAGATACCACACAATTCACGCTTGTGCATGAGGCACGACCTCTGGAGCCCTCTTTGTCTTTGTTCCTGGTGCATGTCTGCAACCGGGCCTGAGAACAAAACAACAGCCAATCCCTGAATTGCAAGACCAACAGTCGGCGAACCACAATAAAACCATGAAAACAGCATAACATCACAGGAAACTTTTATGGTCGATCTCAGTCTCAGTAGTTAAAATGAGCTTGGAAATTCATGTGTAATTCATAAGAGACTGCAAAAAACTACTTGTAAAGAAACTATGTATATATTTGGACACTATTAAAACATTTCATTGCATGTCTGATTGCTAATTTGTTGGTTTAAAATGTAATTTTACCTCTTTTTCTCCGGGATCGCTGTCTCGATCCCTTCGGCATCGGTCAGCCCCGGAGTGTTGTGTTGGTCATTTAGGCAGATGTCCCCATTGAACAACAGTGAAAAAACTCTCAGGTACCAGATTCAGATTTGGAAGGTGTTGGCAGTCTCAAACCAAATATACGGTGAAGATTGTAGTTTTATCATAGGCTTTCTATGATATCTAGGTCACCAAGTCATCAGTTCGGAGATTGACGCGTGTCCATATTTGGTCATATGAACAGGATGGGTGCCGGTGCACCGGTAGTCCTTTCATGACCTACTTACCTCTTACACACAATCTCCCCCTTCCCCCTTCCATGTTTGCCCCTCCCTGCATCAGTCCCCCTGACAGGAAGCTGGGGGGAGTGATGACTTGGTCATTTAGGCAGATGTCCCCATTGACATACAGTGGTCATATTTGGAGGATATGTGGAGCCTGGGTTGTGGAGCCCGGGTCGTGGAGCCCGGGTCGTGGAGCCCGGCTCGTGGAGCCCAGGTCGTGGTTGTTTACATATGAAATGCATTACGTTTCCTTCACCCTACTTTCCTTGTGTCTTACCACTAGGCTATGGGGAACTCTTAGAGTAAACCTGATCAGGGACAAGATATTGTCAGGCCCGACGTCTCGTACTGAAAGCCTCTAGTTTTCTAAATCTTAGTATCCCAATGATTCTTTTTTTAATATTTATATAACATGATGTAATAGGACTAACAGGATGTAGATTTCTTTGTTAAATAGCCCATTATTATTTTCCGGAGGGTAGATCTATGTTGGACCACACCTTAAGTCATTTTTGTGAGCCCTTAATTATAGTTTTTAGTATTGTAGCTTATGGGAAGGGCTCACTCAATCAGTCATGTCTTTTGTAGGTATTTGGGCTTTGATCTGATTGCCCGGTTACACAATCTTACATACAAGTAGCTACAGGCCTTTGTCCACCGGCATGCATTTGTAAGCAGGACAATTAGTGTGCATCAAGTGTAATTTAGTGGGCAGGCCTCTCCCTTGCACCCTCCCCCACCCCCACTCCTTGAACTCAGTTCAAGGAGTGGGGGTGGGGCAGGGTGCAGTTTGAGAAGCCAGAAGTGGGTTACATAACCAGTACTTGAGCCACAGGGTCTAGGCAGTCAGTGTATGCAAGGCCGGGTAGGGGGAGGAGGAGAGGGGGGGGGGAGGGTCATGGTTGCTTGGGCGCATGGACAGTGATATAGGAGGGAGTCCTATTGGTCAATCAGGTTGACCAATGAGTGTACAGCTGCCCGGGACAGCTACACTGCCCAATGGACACTACTGGGACCCCCACCTCTATGATGAGATTTCTGATTTCTAGTTAAGGGCGAACATTGATCGTTCCAACGATCGGAACTTTGATAGTCATTTGCTTCTTGTATTAGAATCTAATTTTCAGAAAAATAATACCTTTTCTATCCATTAATTAATCATGTTATATAGGTTAAATAGGCTTTAAAAACCAATATGGATAAACTTTTTCTAAGTGCATTTGTACATGAGTAATATTATCATATCTATAAAACATTTGTACGTCTTTTTTTTTCACCCAGCGTAATCCAGTCGTTCAAGGCTGTGTAAGTGCACTGGGCGAGTATATATTATGGATTATTCATATTCGGAGGAGGTCTAGATTGATATAATATGAAAAATCATGTCGATATTTATGATTGGCATCAAAAACAAAGTTACTAAACTCGGCGTGTGTGTGAACAATAATGGAGGAGGATGGCGGGCTTGGTTTCACTCGCGGTGGCATGTGCATCTTTCTGTTTAATTCGATCGATAATTGTGACCAGCTCTGCAAATTCAGGGCCTATTAACATACACTTTTATAGGTCTATATTCAATATTTACACAGAAAATGACCAAAAATGTTAAAATAAGCCAAATTTTGACAAAATCAAATTTTGTGTAGTTTCACATCAAACTTTGAAATTTCCTAAAAATTGTCATTCGGTTGCCATGGTAACCGGAATGTTTATCAAACGTCAAAACCCAGAATTACTGATATTATGAAGAATTTGGTTTCCATGGAAACCAGGTCATATGACATTTATTTTAGAATTCATAAAACCTAAAAGTACACCTTTTAAGCTACATGGTGCAAAAACACAGATTGTAGCTATCTTCATTAGAAAAAAATTGGGAGTATTTTGTTTGCATCATAATTAATGTAGATAATATTTTACTCTATATCTAACGGTTTGTAATCCTGTCGCTACTGTCTATATCGTAATTTTAATGGATTTAAGGTGTCTGACGTTATCATGTTCAGAAGCTCACAACTCAGCTTCTACTCAGAATATTTAAGAGATGTTTACATTTTTAGAAAGCCTGAGCCTTGTTCTAAATTCATTATTCATGTCAAGTAGCCCCAAAATCGCAGAGCAGGTCACAATTCGCTCGATAATTCGTCTAGGTTCCCATATCTAACATCATTTGACTATCTTAAATGAAATAAAGGCGAAGAACCCGGAGTTTTTCGGTTTTCGAACCGACCCTGAATCTATATGATCCACCTGTGACCTTGTGTAGTGTTTGGTGGTGTTACAGCAAATGTTTTCAAATAGCTTCCTCTATAAACCTATATGCAGTGAAGTGACCCAGATCACCCTCTCCAAAAACCTTAGTCAGCTGTATGAGAAAAGGGGAGTGAGGAGGTTCATGGGAAAGGTGTATAGTGTCATTCCTTTTTATTGCACTTGACCTCGGTTTGGTGATTGGCATTCTACGAGCTACTTTGCTGTAATTTTTGTTTTATCCCTCTCATTACAGATGATGATATTGTGGAAATCTATGTTGGAAACTTACCACGAAATATTGAACAGGTACATTTTTATGCTTCTCTCAAGAATCGGCATACGTAAAATTGTAAGCATTGCAAATTTAGTGAATAACAAAAGAAGCACCCCATTTCTTTTAAGACAGCATCAACTAAACAACGGGGTAAGATGGATGACACACTCACTCATTTTGTGCAGTTACTAGACCTATATCTATAGACCTTGTGCAGACGTGGTCACGTGGATACCTTTTGGTGATCACCATTTGCTCTTCATAACCACGTGGCCATTAAATAAATCTATAGTTCTTTATTGATATGTGACATCACCTGCATGTCTAGAGATATAATGACGTATATAGATAGTGTATATTATTATGTTCCAATATGAAAATGTGTTATATTTTCGTGATTCAGGAGGATATTCTGGCGATGATAGATCGAGATTTAGTTTATCAAATTCGAGATTTGAAAAAAGAGGACAAAAGGTAAGTTACATGGTCGTCGTTTTTCTTTTACCAATCTTTTACTTTATTTCACCTGTATTTTTTAATTTAATATGCACTCCTTATGTAGTGTTTGTAATGTGAAATATCTTATATCCCTGGGGCTGAAAATTTCCGTATTAGTACAAGACCGCACCTCTTAGTTTGTTACACATACCATTTTGTTTTCTTGGTCCAAAAGAATGGTGTTCTCTTTAAATGTCCTTTTGATCATTTCAAAACTCTGTGAACAGCTCTAGTTCGAGGTAAGATAAACATGAACGATAGGGTTAAGGTACATGATAGTATGCACACGCATGCAAGATTTGACAGTTGCATGCAAATGTTTACTATGGATGGACCACAGAAGGAAGAACACGGGAAATGATTAAATGTTAAGTTTATGAAGTGTTTTTAGTATTTTAGTTAACTTTTTAAGAGTCAACACATAAAAATAATGGCTACTTTAAAGGTTACCTGTCACCCTTTAACATAGCACAAAGCACCAAAGAGTAAGGTTTCACCATAAGGTCTTTGGATTTTGGCAATGTAGGGGGAATTTAGTCGTGATTCAGGCATTTTGGGCATCATAATGATTACCGTAAAACCCCTAATTTAAGCCGCGGCTTAAATTAGGGTTAGTCTGATAAATTAGGGTCAATAAGACTTCAATTTTAAGGGTGCGGCTTAAATTAGGGTTTTATACAACCTTGAATACAATGGAACATCTGAAAAAAGTAATGAAAGAAATGTTCAAGCAAAAACTGCAGAGTCAGGGTGCGGCTTAAATTAGGGTTCGGCTTAAATAAGGGGTTTTACGGTACCGGGTAATCAAGTATACAGTACAGGGGACGATAATAGTTTTCTTTTTAACCCGTTTTCAATTGAATGTTTAGCTAATAACTGTTGCTTTTGACAGTGTATGATAATTTAGGGATACTTAATCCATTATGTATAGACCCTTTGAGACAGAGGACAGACATTGCATCTATCACTTATCCTTCTTGCCCCTCTCTGGTTGTGCTGAATGGGAATGGGTGTATGTGATAATGTAAAAGACAACATAGAATTGTGAACTCGTGTATAAGTCTTGGATTTAGGGTTGGGGTGGAGGGTGGGGGTGGTAAAAACCCCATACCCGCTAGGCAACTTTACACAGTTGGTCAACAAGTTGATGCTAAAATCGGCGGTTTCCTATGATCACCTGTAAGTATACAATATTGAAATGTGTGTGTTTGAAATGTGTGTGTCGGCCAGTTCTACTCCAAAACTTGGCAGATTTTAGCGCTGATCCATCGTCTGACTGTAAAAGTTGCCTAGTGGGTATGGGGCTTAATACTTGAAGGAAACCTAGCATATGGTTAAAGAATGGTAATTTCTTCAATGAAATTGGTTGAATGAGTAGGATATGCAGCATAGTAATAATGCTGACGAAATTATATTTGACAGTTTCTGGGTTTTCCAGCCTTATGAAAATGCCTATTCGTGGCTCTAGAGCCTTTATTTAGCTTAGAAATCATAAAAATCATAAAAATCAGCTAAATTCATGCTATAAATGAAATTTTTCATAGTTTTCATTTCTGGTGAAAAAAATTTGGACTTTTTGCATTTTGTTGCCATGGTAACTGGAATGTTGATAGAACGTCCAAACCCTTGGATTCTACAGCTATGCAAATGAGGGTTTCCATGGTAACCATGGAACAAAATTACATTTTCAAAATTTAAAATTCTCAGTCAAGGGACTGCTTGGCCATATTCAGCAATAAACAGATTCTGAATATGTTAAATAGAAAGGAAATGGCAGTATATTTCCTGAAATCATATTTGGGATTTCAATTTTTGGCCTAGATTATATATATAAGTGATATCTTTATAGATACCGAAGACTGGTCTATTTTAGCATATTTATCACATCCGACCTTTCTGTCTTCAAATTAACATAACTTTTTTTCTAATAAGAATATTTACCTAATTTTTTCAGTATTAGATTCCCAAAGACACCATCTTAATTCAATATTCCAGGACATGAGAGGATGTCACATATGGAATTCCATGTTTAGGCCGATTATAGGACACTTAAGATGGTGCAACCTTGTTTTGTTAAAGGAAATCCCTAGATTCATGCCATCACAGGGGGAGTTAGGCCTACATGTTGTATGCAACATGATTTGCACCTGATTAGGTAGACTTAGTTTCCACTCTGGCAGTTCACTTGATATAAATGTTTGAACATACTTTTCTTTTGTTGAAAAAGTACCTTTATAAACTTCTTCATGTGAATCCATGTTCTTCTAGCTGTGTCGCTACTCATATTGTCTGTGGTGATATAATTGGGTTTGTAAGAGAGAAAAAAAAGAAGGTGAGATTAGCAATGATACACCATAATCATGTTCACAATTTATGGCTAGTCATTCCCCAGCTGCTAATTGGCACAGGCTCTGCCGCCTTCTTGAGTCACACTTCTGGTTTGCTGATGCAAGATTAGATTGGTCACCATAAAAGGTTGGGGCTGGCCAGTGTTCCTTATGCTGGTCGGCCAACACATGGGGTTAATGTCAATATCACATTTTAAGTTATCATGATTTTGCATAACTCACTGGACCCATATCTTCGTAACTTATTTTGCTAATCAGGGAAATTTTGATCAGTGTCTCATGATTAGAAATTCTGTCTGTCATGAACAAATTCTACACCTATTTTAATAGACCTCTTTGAGATCATTTTGCTATACCACTATCAATTTTGGTAAAAGACAAAATTGCTGATCTTGAGACCCAAATCAAAATGTCCCTGATTAGCGAAATTAGTTACGGAGATATGGGGCCTGATATATTCAAAATCAGGGTGGTTGGTTGTACTCAGTTTTGCATGCTCAACCCAGTCATAGCAGCCTAACAACCTATCGACTATGGTGCTATTGTCGGCCACATCAGGCTTTGTTGTGGGGACACGTGTGACCAGGGAGTGTGTAATTTACTGTTTTTTTGGGAGTCCCTAGTTATATATATGTAGTATTGTAGCTACTGGTGGGGACTCCCTCAATCAGTCATGTCTTTAGCCATTTAATTCTCTTTGTTTTCAATGACCGGTTACACAATCTCATGCTCAGCAATTTAAGGGCTTTGTCCTACTATGGTTGTTAGAGTCAGGCTGTTTGAGAAGCTAGAAGTGGGTTACATAACCAGTACTTGAGCCAATCAACCCTCACCCCTCCACATTAGGACCTCCACTGTCACTTGCAGGTGGGCAGGTCTAGGTGGGTGAGTGATAGGTCATTCAGTACTGGGTGCAGGGATCTAGTACTAGTAGTAGCAGCCCCTTTCCTAAACCCCTCCCTGAGTTGTGTGTGACAGCAGGAGTGGTGGTGGTGATCACTAATCATAGCACATATAGCCTTCTGGTTGTAGGAATGCCTTCAGTTTTTTGAGTGACGACCATCACTCATGCATGAGGGGAACTTTGTAGCTCTTTTGCGTCTTGTTGGAGCAGGCATGGGACCTTGGCTGGGATCGGGGCAGGTACTGCTGTGGGGTGCCTGTTACTGATGATGCCCGCTTTGGTGGTTGTTTTTCCTATGCCAATGTGGCTGAGACCCCACAGGGTTTGGGTGTTGGTACAGTTGCAGCTGTGGTAGGGCTGGACAGCTGATGTTGCTACAAGGGCTGCCACATGTCTGTCCTTTTATTTACATCCACTAATGGACTGTGAGTCACCCTTCTGGATTGCTGATACAATTTCATTTTTCCCTGACAAATACGGTAAGAAAATCCTTTCATTAACCCTTTCAACCATCATTTCCTCGGGCTAAACTTCAGAAATCTTTGTGTACTATAGAAGGTAAGCTTTCTAATGCTACATACCTTTTAAAAATATTTGTTTTAGAAGTTTAGATATGGTCGTAAGAAGCTCCCTTTTTCTTATTTAATAGAATCACCCGTTTTCTGATCATCATCATAGTTTCCGTGTTGTGGCAACTTGAACTAAGCCATACTTAGTGAAATACATTTCGTTCTATGAAAAATGTTGAAAATCCAGTAACTTATGATTGGCATTGTTATTTCTCCTACTGTTTGAAGTAATAGGCAGCGAAAGATATTTTCTTAATTGTCTATGAAAAATATTCTGTTGACTCTTGATATTCTTTTTCCTGTAACCAAAGCAACTGAACAACCTTTATAATGTGGATAATTTCTCGGAAAAAACATTCCATTGCAAATTTCCCACGATGCATTATTTATGAAAGTTTGGTTATTTCTATCATTGGTTGTGTCACTGAAGTCTTTTCAGGTCTGCAAATACTGAGCTCATATATCGACCGCTGTCAATTTTTCTTGGCTGGTTGAGGTTTTGCAACGTCTTTCTATATCTTTTTGATGGGATTGTGGGAACCAGCTTCAGCAATTTTTACTTAATGACAGGTTTCACATCCCTGTTGTATGGAGTAGTAGTTAATGGGATGCAAGTGTTACCTCTATGGGGCAGAGGGTAGTGGTAGGTTTTGTAGTTGTGATAGTTCTGGTGGTAGTCCCGTACACAGGTTCTGCCGTAGGTGGCGAGGTTACCATAATTTTAACATAAAAAGGGGGTGGCGAGATTCACCAAATGGAACTTTTCAATATTTTCTTTAAATATTTTAGGGCTTTTACAATGAATTTTTGAGGAAAAGGTGGAACTTTTTGAAAAAAAATTCTCTGTGGAGTAACGATGGATGTCTGTTATTTTTGCTGTGGTGGCGACTTGAATTGTATCAGAATAAGAGCAACGCCAGCGAAGCCTTACTGTCGGAGGTTTTCCATTGTATAAAATCATTGACCTGTGAAATTGATTGGGGGTTTCTGAATAGAAACTAAATGGTCCGTGAAATGGGCTCTTGAAGTAGGAGGGGCAATTAGTAGCAGTTAGTGGTCGGGTTGGGGTGGGGAGTGGTATGGGGGGAGGGGGGGCAGTGTTCCTATTGGTCCCACTGGCCTGTCAATCAGCCCCTTTAGCCATGTCCCCCCCCCCCCCTTACCGTCCACCCTGATCAGCCCCAGTGGTTGTCTGTGAGACCAACAGTGTGACCTTACAGCAAGCTGTACTCTGTACACACCATGGTACGGCAGGTGCTTATCATGGCTCGAATGAGACTGTAAAGGATAACCCCCTCCCACACTCTCATACTTGACAACTAAACGTCATAATAAAACCTTCCGGTTTGTCAATTTTCCTATTAATTAATTAGCTCTATACTGGAATTGATACTACCAAATACCTTCTATGATAATCCGTTCTTTTCCCCCTAATGTTCATAGTCCCCGCCACCCTCAGAGAAATTATAGCATAGTGGCCTTGGTACAATGAACTTAGTTATCCGGAAATTAAAAAAGGGTGTTGGAGTGTCCCAATTTTCATGCATCTGGGGTTGGCAGGCCTGACATTACCGGAATATGTAGTGTAATATAACAAAATCAAAGTCCTATGTTATTAATTTCTTGATTGTGAAAAATCTAAACTTTTCCATGGACCTCTTAAAAAAAACGTCAAAAAGTTTGAAAGTTTAATGCAGGGGGGTACGGGGGCGCTCTCCTAGAAAACTATTGGATTTGTTTTGTACCAAACATGCTAGTCTAAGCAAAAATAAGGGGGGGGGGGCATGTTGGGTGGCGGGCGGGCAGTAGCAGCGTCGGGGGGCGGGGGGGGGGGGGGGAATGCTCATTGGTGCAGGCCGTGGCTGTGGTGGCTTGGGAGGGGGGGGGGGGGGTTGCGGATCCAGTGGGGCTTCTGGTACTCCAATAAATTGGTCCCAGACAGGCTGTATATGGGTGAAACTTACAGCAACCTATTCAGGTGCCCGTAAATTTAGGAGAATGGGATATTGGATGGGAAATAATGAACAACAATCAATTTAATTAAATGGCAAAAAATTTGTTCTCAATAAATTAATAAGGTTTTCTTGCATTTAAAAGTTTGCCATATCAAAAGTGCAACTCGTTTCTAGGTTTGGTGGCGGCGCCAGAGACAATTAAGCTAATTATAGAATGCAGACAGGGGGGCGCCAGGCACCTAGAGAGGGAATGTCACCGCAGATACCGGACCCCAGGGAAGGGGTCCGGACAGTCGGGGACTTCTTGTACTAGTATTGTGCTGCATTTAGGTCTAGTGTACAATAGTTAAGTGGCTGAGTTGAATCTTTTTATCATTTTGTGAAATAAATGACTGAATTACAAAGTTTCAATTCGCTATAACACAAATAGGCCTTTTATATTAATGTACCACGATACAATTTCCTTCCAGAGGTTGGAATCTGTTGAATTGTAGGGAGTGGGAAACATGAGGCCAAAAAAAAAGAAAGTTTTGTTCAGGTAACATAGGCCGAAAAAATCAGGGTAGGTAGGTCGAATTTTTTTTTACTTACCAAATCAGGGGCAGCATTGGAAATAAATGAAAATATCTAGATGATGTCCCATGCTGTTCTGATCTTTTCTGGTCAATTCCTTTTGATTTTGGGAGAAAAAAATAAGAAAATAATTAGATCCTAAAAAAAGTTAGGGTAGGGCCAAAGATTTAGGGTAGGTCGGGTTACCTGAAAACCACAATAATTATTTCTTTTTTTAAAAGCTCACCAAACTAATATAGTCTAAGGTCTCTTTTTTCATCAACGACCACAGCTCGCATCCTTTGCATTATATAGTATCCAATTACACTTGGTGTACGATTTTACATTATGTCCCATATTAGTAAGTGTAAAATATCTGCAAGTGGATGGTCGATTCCGCAGAGATGCAATAATCCCTTGGTCAAAGCTTGGACCATTTCTGGAGAGATGCCGTAGATATCTGTAAGCCAGGTTCTTCATTCTCCTCAGACCAACAGCTGTGGCGTCATTATCAGGCCTGTGGTCAGTGCGTTCAAACATTTTAAATATAATTATGTCTACTCACATGTAAGGAGTTATTATGCTGTAATGGATCCGTCACTTCCATGATTGACAGACTGAGACTGACACGAGGCCCAGGGGCGGATCCAGACATTTTCAAACGGGGGGGGGGGGCATATTGTAAAATTTTCCACTGGACCCTCCAGGTCCGGGAGTTTTACATAAAAAAAAATCAACATTTTGCCCCCTGCGCCCCCCCCCCCCCACCCCCCCCACCCCCCCACCCCCTCCTAAATCCGTCGCTGAGTCGGATAACTTATCCGGCGATCCCTGTTGTTGAGAGAGGGCGCGAACACGGGGGGCCGCCGGATAACCTATATGATGATTTCCTGGCGGGTGTAACTGGTACTATTCTTACAATGTCATCCGAAACGCACCTGGTGGTAAACAGGAAAGTTAACCGGCTCTCCAAGCACTATTTTGCTTTCTTTGAGCCAATTCTTATGGAGGAAACGTGCGCTTGGTGATGGTAGGTCTCGTGTACCACTTGGCGCCAGCTGCTCTTAAACCACGCGGGGAGTACGTTTCGAGCAAGAGAAACCCTAGTTCTTCTTCTGTCTTTGGTTCTGGCCACGGTAAGGCAAATACCTACTTCAAGTTACGAGGTTGTGCAATAGCATAGAACTGCACGTCGACGTCGTGTAGTTCTGTGGCTAGAGTTAATACACATCTTACACATAACAGCGTAAAGTGAAGATCCCGTCAGTAGGGAATTCCTTCAGATACTCCCAGGCCAAGGCATGACGTAGGCCTAAGTCGTAACGTAAACGACGTAGATCTAACTGGGGCAGGGGTCTAAATTTTCCCCCGGGCAGGAATTTTTACATTAAAAAATTTAATATTTGGTCAAAAATATGGGGGGGGGGGGGGGGGTGCACGCCTGGCACGCTCCAACCCTCCAACCCCCCCTAAATCCGCGCCTGTGCCTGTGGCCAGTGTGGGGAGGGTACGGACAGGCTCCACGTGTACCGCGTTTCATACTGGATCATACTGTCTAGACTATTTTTGAGGCCATGTCCTGTGTGACGAGTGCCGAATAAAATGTTGGCAGGCTTACAGATCATTTCAACTTCAGAGTCTTGGGGTCCCTATCATTTCTAACTAGATCTAGTATTAGGATTAGTTTGTTCTGAGGTGCTCCCCCATTCCCACAGCACTTGTATACTTGTCCTGGTCGGGCCAGCGGCTGAGAATTAATTAGATCTAGGTCAAGTTTTGGGGTGGTCAGGTGCCCGCCTCGTCCGAGAAAGCCCCCACCGGCAATACGGCTAAATGGGAGCGGGGCCGTCGTGGGATGAAGTCGGACTTGTTATTTTCTTGGACTAGGGCTAGGCTAAGTTAATAGTGTGATGTTCTTAGAGTTTCAGATTTAACTAATGATCATTCGCCGTATTGCGGTTTCCTGTCCGATGCTGGCAGTGTTATAATTTTTGTTTTAGTCCCTAGGAATTGAAATAATATTATGCCAAACTAAATTACAATTTTGGTATCAATCGAAAGCTTATTACCTAATCTGTAATATGTTAAATTCCCCCAACTTTCGGAGATATTGAGGAAAGAAGGGCGCCCCCAATGGCAATGCTAAAGGAAAGGCAGGAGACTGCTTTTACCCGGTGGTGTCGTGCTCGATAGTCGCCCGTATCCCGTGTTTTTGAAGGTTCCAGCCTAAATTGGTGGAAAGGACTGTTCTATGGGTGTTTAAAGGCTGTTAATTGAAAGGATTAGTCAGGGAAAAATGAAATTTGAAGCAATTTTGAAAATATTTTATGGTAAACTTTTATTTTGGTGTTAACTGGGATTGGCTTATTGGGGCATATTAGATCTTTGAAAATATGATTAAATATTAATACAAATTTTTTATTCCCCCCCCCCCAAGCCACCTCTTAACTTTTTATTCTATGCATTATTTTCTTTCACAATTACACCACGCACTTAGCCATGTAGACTGCTAATGATCTTCCCACTGTGGTGAATTTTTACATCTGTTATAGTTATACAAATGTTTATAACTTATAGGCAATTTAAAGATAATTTGCTCATTTTAGTTCAGTTTTAAATATCTCTCCCCCCCCCCCCCCCCCCCACATATTTTCTTTGAAAAAAAAACTTAAGGGTCGGGCCAAACTAAAAGTCGATTGGGAAACCAAAACACAAGATATTTTTTTGGCCTTGGTCAAGTCACTCCCCTTAGAGCGCAGCGGTATGGTTGACTGGCTGCACTTGACAGCTTATGGTTTATGTTGTGCGGTGAGTGACAGGCGGGGTGAGGTAAGGAGGCAACTGCCAAGATATCCGTTGATAAAATTGTAGAGTATCTGAATACCACGGGGAAACAGTGTAAGTGAGGGGATAGCACGGTGTTTTGGCTGATTGACCTTTAACAGGTGGCGAGGTTGTGAGAGGGGCAATTGGTATGCTACCACAGATACCAGACCCACGGCAGGGATCCAGACAGTCGGAGACTTCTTGTTTTAATTCATGTTATGATTTTCAAGGTTAACCAATGTCACTTTTCCAACCGGAATACAACTATGGTTGTAGGTCTTGGGGATCATAACATCCTAATGTTCATAAGAAAAACTTCAGGGCTCGACATAAAGCATTTTCCACCTCCCCGGGCAGGTGAAACTTGAGATGGAGCAGGCAAATTTGGAAGATCTCACCACAAAACGTGAGAAATTTCTGCCACATTTTAATAATCAAGTAAAGATGGGCGGGTGAATTTAAGGCCCGGGTAGCTAAAATTCAACCCACACCTGCTCGAGGGGCAGCAAAGCTAAAAAGCAAATGTTGAGCCTTGGACTTAATATAATATCTAGCTCTTCTCTGTGAAGTACATATTTGTTTTCTAACTGCTTTGGTTTCTCCTAAACTAGTATTAAAGTTCTCACGTTTTGTGGTGAGAAATGGAACGTGCTTGGGCTGAATACCAAACCAGAACTCAATAATGAATAATGAATAAAACTGATTATTGTCAGGGTTGGTCAAAGAAGATTGGATCCAACTAATCTATAACAAAGATCACGATTTATTTACTCGTCCACAAACTGAAAGTTTTCTTTTGTATGCAAAATGTTAGATCTGTGTATTTGTAGTCTGTTTTTGCACCTTAACTTAAGCATTTGATGGTAAAATGATATCACGTATTTTGTTTCTGAGATGATTAGATGCATGACTTTAGGAGAAAATCATGATAATTGACTACTTTTTACTTTTTTTTTATGGATATTGAACAGACTCTTTTACGACTCTAGAGTTAACGATATTTAATATCTTAAATATCTTTTACAGGTATATGTTCCTTGCTGTGAAAAGGACCACGGCAGAACAAGTAATCAGTCGGCTGCACCAGAAAAATCTTGGTGGGCAGAGGGTCTGGGCCCAGGTTTCGTACAACTACACCAAGCCTGAGTCCAAGGGCGAACCCACAAACAGAGAAATAGAAGATAACTTCTCCCAGGTCATCCAGGGACACGTGGGCGTTCTCAAGGACCTAGACTACGAGAAATCGTCCTCTGAGAGTCTCGACTCGTGTGGGGTTGACCACCCAACAATGCAAATGCCTCTGCTTGAACCAGCCCTGCCCCCATTGGAACCGGCCCTGCCCCCATTGGAACCGGCCCTGCCCCCATTGGAACCGGCCATGCCCCCTTTGGAACCAGCCATGCCCCCTTTGGAACCAGCCATGCCTCCATTGGAACCAGCTATGCCCCCTTTGGAACCGGCCATGCCTCCATTGGAACCAGCTATGCCCCCGTTGGAACCGGCCATGCCCCCATTGGAGCCTGCAACAAATAGTGCCTCTGTTGGGATGCCACCATTGAGGCATGTATCGCACCAGCACCGCAGCTCCGTCGAGCAACCATCACTGACCAGTGGTGCTGTGTCCCCAAGGTACCAGGGTCACCAGCTGGCTGCGCAGACGGACAGATTGCCCCAGAACAATCCGAGACATGGCACCCCTAGTCCTCGCCCTGCCCTCATCCCGTCTGTCGTCCACGCCTTCCAAATGTACCATTTGGCCCACCAACGCACACCACTTCTCCCCAACCCAAGTCCCAGGGTGGCCCACCAACCGCCAGCTTCACTACCAACGGGCACGGCCAGGCACTCTGACACGTCCAACAACCGGGGTCATCATATGGACCCCTCTTCAGAGGAACTGCCCATGCAGCTTCCATTGGAGGAGGAACAACAGCTTCAGGCCAAATACCGTTTGAGCACCCCACTGGGGATCGTTTACATTGCCAATTTCCCACAGCATGCTGGTTATGTAAGTATAAACAACTGTATATTTCAGCAAGAATTGGAATAATTACCAAAGCTATTTTCATAAGGTCTAGCCCATTAAAGCTTCACAAAATTCATATTAGTTATTTCTCAGGATAATTGGCATTCTGGCCTTATTATTACATCTTATATAAATAATTCAAAAATCGTCATTCGAAAATAATAATTTAAGAGAAAGTGGGCCAAACGTTGACAATCGATCACATGTGATCGATTTCCTATGGGACCATCAGAAAAGGGTTAAACAAAATCTTTGTCAAACTGCATGCCCCAAATAAAAAAAAGTGGAGTCCCATTGCCAGCAGGGTTGCCACGGGTGAGGGAAAAGTTATTTTTGTCAAGGTCATTGAAAAGACGGAATTTTAGAATTGGTCAGGGAAAAGTCGAATTTTAAAAAAGATGTCAGGGAAAATTGACTCTAGTCAGGGAAAAATGGAATTTCCAAATCCATGAGTGAAGAGTCACAAGAATCTGGTGTGGCAAAAACTATTTTCTAAATTGCAGTTTGGGTCCCATGATAGACGGATAAGTGTAAAAAATTGTAAGAAGGACAAAAATTCATGAAGAATCTGGACTGAACACAGGAAATTGTTGTGAATCTATGACAAATGATGTATTTCTAGGGTAATATGACAGTATAATGAGTGTGCCATTTTTGCATTCCAAAATATTTTGACCTAATCATCGGGGTTAGCATTCTTATAAAATGTAAGTGGAGTTTCTAAGAAATAAATGGTTTGAAATGCTAGCTTGTTGCTGATCTGGTTTGGAAATAAGAGGGGTCATTTCTAGGACCAGTCACCTACTTACAATTCTAAACAAAAGGTGCTGTTCATTCCTAGGCGTGCGGGATGTGGGATTCCCCCATTAGAAATTTAATTCCCACACTGGGATAACTTGGAGGGGGCCATTCCCGCATTAGAATATGCAGAATTTTTGTAAGAGTTACAGTGTCCGACACTAACTTTTTTGGTGCTCGGCCATCAGGGCCGACAGTGTCAGAAAGTTGTCGGCCCTGATAGCATTAAGTCGACCCAGAAAAAAATTTGAAGAAGTGAGGCTGAAGAGTTGCGAAATTATGGCAGAAAATAGCAGCAATGACGGCCGAAAATTGCAGTTATGACGGCCCCGAAAATAGCAGAAATGACGGCCGAAAAACCGCGGATTTCCGCGGATTTTGTAATATTTTGGGTCATTTTTGAGCTCTGTCATAATCCGTTGAGAAATTGTTTTTTATATAGGGGGTAGGGGCACCCTGACAGATTTTCTTGGCAAAAATGAAAAAAAGAAAAAAATATTTTTGAGACTTCATGCTCTGTTTAGTTAGGAAACAGTTGCTGGGTCCTCCTTTTAACCTAGCAAGTGTTTTTCTTGTCTAAAAATGAGTTTTAAATGGGATTTTTAATTAATTCCATGTTTTTCTGCGGAAATGACATTTTTTGACGGGCATGCCTGGAAAAAGTCGTCGGCCATCCGGGCCAATTCACCCTAGTTTTCCCCAGTTTTTGTCGGCCCTTATCCAAAATCGTCGGCCATTGGCCGACGGGCAGGCGTTAGTCTCGAACATACCTATCTGTAAAATCACATCTTAATATTTCAGACACAGCTACGGAGATTGTTTCGAAAGCTGAAACCTCCGAGGGTATCCATAATCAGAGGTGAAGGGGTGAGGTAAGTTCGGCTGATGTAAACTTAACGGTTTTCAATGCTTGTACAAAGTTCTATGTACTGCACAGAAATTAATATTAAAACGTGTTTCATATTCGCCTTATAGGACCTGTGCGTTACTCTGTGAGAAAGGCACAAATAGTCCGGGAGCCAAATCCTGAAATCAGTCAAAATAAGGATTTACCCTCCGCGGTGAGCCCCCTGGATTTTCTTGATTTTTTTCATCTTATAGCATCCTAGGGACCATAAATCAAGACGGTTCCGAAGAATTTAGGTATGCGAACACTGTCTAATTACGCGATTTGTGCTTAATTAGCAAAAAATGAAAAACTCGTTATTTCTATATTTCTCTGGGACTATGTAAGATATGATAACATGCTATATGTCATCTGAAAGGTAATTTTTTTCCTGATTTTTTGATATATTGTTTGTTATTGTCATTAATCATGGCAATGAGTAATTAAAGAAAAACTGTTGTTTCAGTCAAAATCATTAGAACTTAAAGATCCAAAGTTAAACTTTGGAATTAATGAACCAAGTCCCAGGTATACTTAGAGGGGATCTTTAGGCAGTTTTTAAAGAAGGTTGCATCTGATTTCATTGGAAATATAATGTAGAAATCATTTTTTGCTGATTAAATTCTAACCGACTTTAGGCTCATTTTGCACTTATATTTCAAAAGGAGAGATGATATCTTGAAAATAACACAATATATCCTAAAGAGATTGGAAAATGATTATCACTGTCTCCCTAAGCTGGTATTTCAATGCTTTCTGAGCTATTTACTCCATTGTATACAACATTGGAGGTGTAAAATAAGTAAACATTAGCAAGAAATATGTGTCCATGTAATGTGCAGACAAGCTCATCTTTGTTGCCTGATCAAACTAGTATAGTCATTGATTTATTTACTCAAAATGGTATGGATGGCTCCTTATATTGCCAAAGATTCACACATTGACAATATGCAGCAGACAATATGCAGCAAACTTCTATTTACATACCCCTGTACCGACTGATCTTTAAAAAGTATGTTCCTATAGGGAGAGTGGGAGTTGTAGGCTGTAATACTCTTTTAAATCCCCCCATTGCTGGCCCGAATATCTAATGTTTAACTCACCCTGGCAACAGGCCTGAGGCCTGGAGAGACAGAGGAATGATAAAAATGGCAGACTAGGGTTCTTATCTCCCTGTTGTGTGAGTTAACCCATTGGTAAGACACTGTACTTACAACCTAATAAAGGTTCCCTCAGAGAGAGGGGCAGACTTAAATCTTGGCTACTTATGACTGTCTAATTATTCAATTTTATCACATGATTCCACAAGGAGCATGGGGTTCATCACTGCAGCTGGTTAGATAACATGATAAAGTTAACTGTTTAGACAATGTTGCCTTCCAGCAATAAAATGAAGGTAGTGGATCTTCAGAACCTTATCAGTGGTGGAGAGGTCTAGCCTTTCCCCTAAGCAACCTGAACTGGGGGATAAGGGCAGCCTCCCATGGTGCAACACACTGGAGGCCTATATATAGTGTGCCATAAACTGTGGGATTGCTGACCACCTGCTGTACTTTTGTTAACATCCTACCACCAATCTGCCAAATTAAACTTTGTTACCCTTTTGCTACTAGAGGGTTTACAGTTCCAGGCTGTATGGGTTCGTTGCTCACTTAGCTTTATACCCTTTTGTATTATAGACTAAGTATTCAGTGTTGTTTTATAAGAACTGATCATAGACTGGAGGATTATTCATATATTTGCAGTGTCGGAAATTAAGCTAATATATTGTGCACCCATCGGGCGCACATTGCCTTAAGCTATGCACCCGAAATTTGGTCCATGCACCCTCTTAATATATAGCAATTATATAAACTATTAAAAGTGTGCACATTGTGGGCGCACACCTCAAAAAAACGTGCACCCGGCCGCGAAAATATGCGCGCCGGGTGCAGGGCGCACCTTAATTTCCGACACTGATTTGAATAATGACTCCCTTAGTTTTGGGTCTCTGAGTATTTACCATATTGACCGTTCCCTTAGTATCTAACTATAAGCTGTCTCTTGCTGTTGGTTAGGGAAATCAGATCCTTGTTCATAGCAGTTGAGAAATGAAAATGGTCAGTTATATTTTGATAAGGGAATAATATTGTTTCTGAGGTTTATATAACAGAAAGATTGAGGTTACAACCAGAATCACAGCAATTTGTTGCTCTTGTACATTTTCCTAATACTGTACTGCCTTGGTTATGGTCCCACAGCAAGGGTGCTGTGCACATGCTGCTCAATATGATAAAACTACTAGATACTATTGGGAAACCAGTAATGGCTATACCAAAAATTTGTAATTTTGAAATAGAAAGATATATCAAGAACTTCTGTATTGTTTCAGGTTTTGATATTTGTTTGAGGTCTTGCCAATGATATTGATATGAATGTACACACACAGAGGTCTCAGTTCCTCTGGTACACTTCCTAATAAAATTGGATATATGGCAAAATCCTGTTAGTTGATAAGATGAATCTCAGTGAAGCATGACCAAAAGCTGGTCATAACTTGTATTGGTAATTTGGGAGTATTGGAAGTTTGGCTCTTAGAAATGAACTGTGACCATGATCATAATTTGATATCAAATTACTAATACCAATAACCCATATATAGAATAAAATATAAGATATCCATTTTGTGTATGGTCAAGCTAAGTTACTCATTTATATAAGCACATGGGTCTAGAATCCAAGAGTGCAATCTAGTAATTTATTAAAACCAACAATTTGGCAGAGGTTGCACACCTATCAAGTTTACAAGTTTAACAAATAGCACACTTGGTCTTTTTGCAGTTGGCATATTGATACATAGACTCTTTTCTAAATTCAGAACCTTTGATATATGACAGCATACTTTTTGGGATTCATCTCTTCTTTAAAGTAGTATACCCTCAGAAATCTGGATTGGGATCAGGTTATGGGTGAGTCTACTACAAGCTATTCTTTTCTTTATGTAAACAAGAAGTAGAGGGAACTATAAGGGGCCTTCCATTTAATAAGTATACACATTTTCAAAAATCTCAGATCCCAACCCCCCTTTGGTCATAAATATGCATTGGATTTGTACTAGAAAGTACACACATTTTCAAAGATTTCATACCTCCCTCCCCCCTTGATGCATACAAACTTAATGCAAGGGCCCTAATAAGATGGTTTGTAATAAAACTGAAACATTATTGTGGTATTATGCTGAGGAAAGAAATCTTACTCAAACCATGGTTTTATTGTGACACAAAATGCTCTCTAAACAGCTACCATATTATATACATGTGCCCAAATGGCTGTGAAAGCACTGAAATACCAGCCTAGGGAGATAGTGATTATCATTTCCACATCTCTTTAGGATGTATTGTGTTATTTTCATGATATCATCTCTCCTTTTGAGATATAAGTGCAAAATGAGCCTAAAGTCGGTTAGAATTTAATCAGCAAAAAATGATTTCTACATTATATTTCTAATGAAATCAGATGCAACCTTCTTTAAAAACTGCCTAAAGATCCCCTCTAAGTATACCTAGGACTTGGTTTATCAATTCCAAAGTTTAACCTTGGATCCTTAAGTTCTAATGATTTTGACTAAAACAGCAGTTTTTCTTTGATTACTCATTGCCATGATTAATGACAATAACAAACAATATATCAAAAAATCAGGAATAAAATTACCTTTCAGATGACATATAGCATGTTATCATATCTTACATAGTCCCAGAGAAATATAGAAATAACGTGTTTTTCATTTTTTGCTAATTAAGCACAAATCGCGTAATTAGACAGTGTTCGCATACCTAACTTCTTCGGAACCATCTTGATTTATGGTCCCTAGGATGCTATAAGATGAAAAAAATCAAGAAAATCCAGGGGGCTCACCGCGGAGGGTAAATCAGGATTTTCAGATTTGGCTCCTGGACTAAAAGTGCATCCGCAATTATGAAAAACCCAATACAAGAACCCAGTTTTATTTGAATTATGCGATGCTTGTTAATACAGTGATGCACTTCATTAAATTTCTTTTTGTCCCATAGGTGTGTCATAGTTGTTTATTCTTTCTTTTTTTCTAGCACACTGGCTATAATGTTACTGTATACCCAAGAAATGGTCGAAACAGCTCTCTTATATGATGGCATTCTCTATGAGGGCCAAATATTGTCAGTCTACAAGTCGACACATGGGAATGTTGGCGAGGATATTGAAGCGGACCAGGGGTTGGGCGAACCAGTGAGCCTAACAGTCAAGATAAAGAATACAAAAGGTATTGATTTTTCTCACCTGGAATGGAGACAATTAATACCATGCCAATACAAGCTTAGGCCAACCTTAAAAAAAATATTGTTTCCTGTCCAGCGGGTGACCAGAAAAATGTCCAGTCGGGAGGTCGGAAAATCTTTTTTTTTCCATAATTTTTTGTTGTTGGTAAGGCTATGACTGGAAATTTTGATTGGAAAAAAAAAATGAAAAAATTGAAAAAAAAAAAAAGAAGTTTCCAGTCGGCCCTAAAATACTCACTCGGGCGGTGAACAGGAAAAAAACTTTTTTAAGGTTGGCCTTATAAAGAACTCGCTATGTTCATAAAGTCCCACTGACTGATCTAATGTTAGACACGTGCCTGATTCCTTTCTCTCTCAATGAAATGTGATCCGGTAGTGTACCATACTCTTTAATAAGTCTCTCGTCAGAGAAATTCTTAATATTTACACCAGAGGTCTAACATGGTCGTTATCACGTTTCTTAAAGGGAGCCAAAAGCAACGTAAGGTCAACATTTTGCAAATTCTATTAACCATTGAGTTACATTCTATGGCCATAACATAGGCCCATAGTAAAATATGGACCATGAAAAAAAGGTTAAAACTTCATTGAATTGCACTCATACATGTCCCTGATCCATTTTGGTGACCCATCAAAATTGGTCTGTTTACAAACATCACCATCTACTACTAGATGAAAGTTCCCCCAATTTTTTCTGGATTTCTAGTTTTCCTGGGGTAATTACTTTCTTTACAAATCAGGCCTCAACATTAAGGGTTAAAACTTGGCTGCCCGTCGGGCAGGTCTCTGTTAAACTTTACCTGCCCGATCCTCAATTTCATCTGCTGAGCTTTAATAGATTATTATTATATTACAGAAATTTTACCTGCCCTTCGGGCAGGTAGGTATCAAAATCTACCTGCCCCACCTCAAGTTTTACCTGCCCCGGGCAGGCGGGCAGTGCTTAATGTTGAGCCCTGCCCTGAAATTATCATTCAATAAACATTAAAATGGGCCGACCAACTGCACAAAGGTAGAAGTTAACATTTGCTTTGTGCATGCCTACTGAATTAGTGTAAGAGCCACCAGATGAATATACATGATAGGAATTCTTCCAAATTACTAAGTTTATGAAAATATATATATATAGAGGCCGGTGCCGCTGGTAAGTGTTGGTATACCTGACGACAATGATCATCGGGACACACTTCCCCGCAGGCACTGAGGCCCTGGGAAAAATCGATATTAGACTGCTTTATAAGCGAGAGTGTAGGAGAGTCAAGAGAGAGAGAACAGTAGCACTTGGATCAGACGAATCGGGAGATTCGGAAGGGGTTTAGATAGCCATACAATCACGGGACATCTGGTGACTTATACTACGTCGTTACGAGACGGCCGGAGGCGAGAGCAAGCGGACTCCACGGAGGAAGCTTACTTCCCTCAAACTGAACTGTAATACCTTGGATTCATTGCCTCCACGAGCAGCTGTACGCATCACTATATTCACCAATAAACTTACCGCACTGCCAGACGTTGTTCATGTTATGGATTGAGCGCCCATACCGTGGACTCGCTCACCACTCAACTAGCCCTCCCAGTAAAGACAATACCAGCCGTACTAGTTCTATCTGATAATGCACGGAAATGATAATTAGCACCAAAACCACCAATAGCGTTCACAACCACTATCAAACCCTTTTGATTGTAACTTTAGATCTTGTTTTTCCTTTACATTTTTTAGAGAGTTCGGCTCGGCGTCTGGTTCGTGAAAAGAAAGGTATGTGTAATCATCCCTCTTAAGTGTGTCATACTTTTATTAGAATTTGATATTAGAATTTCCACCATTTATGAGCAGAGTAGGCGATATGCTTAAAAAGAAAGTGAACATAAAAAGTTATTGAACTTAACGTGAAGTTTACATCTTACAGAAAAGAGTAACATGATCATACACGTCAAAAGATAAAAAGAAATGGAACCTTTATTGAAATAGTCTGAAACTGTTCCTAAACGGTAATTGTTGAACTCAGGCCGCTGGAGTTGGGCACTAACCGCCCATAAAATGTGGAATAGGGACGAGTTAGCCGTTTATATATGAATCCTAAAGATCTATTAGAAGAGTTGGATGTATATTTAGTTCGCTTTCCATCACAAAACATTATCTAGCCCAGCGGCCCAAGTTTGACAGCAGCCCGAGTTCTCCAGTATTCTGTGGTCTTGATATAGCTGAAAAATTGCTGAATAGACCTTAAACTCCAACAATCATCATCATCATCTCCAGTATTCTTCCTTAACTACCGGCAATAGAAGGAATGGCCTTTTTGATGTATGTATAGCATGATTAGCCAAATTTGTTGTAGGTGATCCTGATTCAGAGAAAACCACGAGAACTGTAGTCCATCGAAACGTCAGTTCACCCCCAACCATTGATCGTAAGTATTTGTGAGCAAACGATTAATTTTTGGGTCATTCCATGTAAAGTCAACCTAATTTGGTGGGGTTTCTATTTTTCTTAAAACCTTCAGAATGTAAATAAACGCATCTCAAATTTGAAAAATCACTTCTAAAACCTTCTTCAAATATAGATAGTTGTGTACCATTGGTTGGTCAAATAGTGCATCGATATTTGAGCTTACAGATGTACATGCCCATTGCCGCGCGCATGGAAACTGGGAAAAATAATCATGTAAAAGTGCAAATGTCAATGTTCTGTACCTCATAAAAAATAATTTCAACCAGGACCTTTTATACTGCTCGTTTTTATTTACACCTCAACTTTGTGAAGCTAATAACTGAGGATGTGATATTAAGTGTGTAATGATATGGATATATTGCACCTTGAATTTAAGATAAAAACAAATAGCAGTATCTAATATCCGAAATTATCTTATCTTTCAAATGAGATATTAACCAAAGTGTATGAATTAATTGCCTCGTAGTACAAACAATATAATTATCATCTACTTTTGTTTGCTCAAAGGTCCCACGGCTGACCTCTGGGTGGAAAAGGCCATGTGTCAGCAGTTATATCAAGCCGTCCTGTGTTGCCGACAGGGCACTCAGTTGTGGACGCCATCAGACCTCCGCTCAGACGTCATTACTATTGTGGTGACGACTATAGTCAACGATATCAATGTCTGGGGACAAGTTGTTGACTCAGCAACAGTAAGTTTCATTTAGGAAATAGTGTGCGATCGTTATTTCTAGGCTGCTAAATTTGGCTGTCCACGCGAGTTGATGGTCTTTTCAGGGATGTAAGTTTTCAGATTTTAATCTGATTTCAGATTTTTTCACATCATCACTTCAAATAATAATTTTCAAACTGAATTCATTACATGATGTTTTATAGCATTTTAAGATTATTCTAAATGTTCTCTCTGGGGTTTCAGATTTTTTCATTATCCCTGACTTACATCCCTGCTTAATGTAGTTTGTCCCAAATTAAATACGTTAAACAGGTTGAAGGTTTTCTAGAAGAAGGTCTTTTGAAAAGGTTGGATCTTATTTGCAAATGAAATAGATAGGGTGCCAACAGCATAGGGAAAATGGCAACAACAAAAATTCAATGACAGGGAAAACGGGGAATTTGCATATTTTGCTAAAACAGGGATTTTCATTTGGCCAGGTTCTGAAATTCCTGATTCTCAACATATTAGGGATTCGACTTTTTGTTGTCGGGTTATCCGTCTATAGATTGCTCTCCCTAATTCTAGCATGTTAGGATGAGGTGAATCAGACAGTGATTTTGGGTTGACAGGAGAACGAGCTGAACTGGTTGATGAATGCCACCCCGGATATGCAGGACGGCACCAACCAGATGACCTTCCTACCCGGCAGTATGACGTGCCTGGCGCTCTTTGACGGCGAGTGGTTCAGGTGAGTATATCCATCTACCAAACATGAACAGCATCAATCAGTATACCGTTTTTAGATGGGCGATCCACATAATTATTTTTACATATTTACAAAATACTACCCTATTTGACAGAATAGTAATGCCTCGCAAGTAATTCATCATAGCACTGGATGAGTTCGTCGCTAGAGATAACGTAACACTTTAGTAAATTACCAAAGTCACGCAGACAGGCGTAAGATTCATCAGGTATAGTTGGGCCCTGTGTGTGTTTTGACAGGGGCTGTGTGCTGGAAGTTAAACGGGACACTGCCTCCGTCTTCGCCCTTGACTACGGCAACACGGTGAAGGTACCTGTCAGCGAACTGCGGGATTTGCCTGAGGACTACTGGGGAGTGACCGCACAGGCCTGGCCCATACGGATCATGTGTAAGTCGTTTTGAATTTAGACAGGGTGACAACTGCGATGGAATTGCTAGCAAAAATTCTACGTTAAGAAAATGCAGATAATTTTGTTTCCACGGGCACTTGATTTCAAGACTGACTAAAATTTTCTCATTAAGAGGTCGAAAAGTCTTGAATTTCACGTTTTTGGTCTTAAATGGATTTTTGAAAAAGCAAAGGAACCCTGTCTGGTACGTCATCATCATAATCAGTTGTAAAAGATATCAATAAGTGTAAGTGTGTTCGCTCAATTCGAGAAAGATATCCTGTCATCATCACCATAGTTAGTACACTTAATTCTGGGCTAACTAAGCCTTTGTGTGTGTATTCGCCGAGGAGAGAAATATAAAGATTAAATGATGAGCTCGAAAGTTTTATTCTTCATTTATAATTGCATTTTGACAGAAAACAGGGGTCTGGCTCCGTTGGCCTGTCGTCTACAACAAACATAACAGGGTTCCCACGCAGGTCTTAAAAAGTCTTAAAATGTCTTAGATTGATTTTCTCAAATTTAAGGCCTTAAAAAGGTCTTGTATTTGACAGTTTTGTGACTAGAGGTCTTACATCTTAAATTGAATTTTTTTCAGAAGTTAAAATGGAGTTTCCATATAAATTTGTAATCCCGCTTTCAAACAAGTACACTTACTTCAAATCTGAATAATTCAAAATGTTGACTTTGTGTACGGTTGGTAGGTCTTAATTTTCCATAATATTGGTCTTAAAATGGTCTTTAAAAGGTCTTAAACTGATTTTCAAAAATAGTAATAATAGGGACAAAGGAGAGTTAAGATGGATGTACCGATTAGGAACTATCTTACCACAGGGTTTAAATCTATTAGACTAAACTAGAAGGCCTCCCATACTCCATACCTCGTTTTTCAAATTAAAATCATATGATGCTTTCTGAAAAAGATTTTTGCACGTGGTCGATAGGTCTTAATTTTTCCAAATCTTGGTCTTAAATTTACCTTATAAAAGTCTGGTATTGATTTTCAAAAATTATGGGAAGCCTGAATACCTTTCATATATTTCATCTTGTTAGGGAGATTAAAACTGATTTTACAGCTATGTAACAAGTCTTTGAAAATGACTTGAATGATTAACAAAAATCCTGACCAGAATCTCTTGTCTTATGAATTCTTGCGGATGAAATTCGCAATCTCTTTTAGGCAAATGTAGGTAGTGTCGACCACAAGGTGTAACAGGGCTTAAATTCTCCCAACCATGGATAGCCAATTTCTTGAGTGTTGTGGATGTCTGCAGGCCTAGGTTAGCTTCGATCAGCGTGCATGCTGGGTATTATGTAGACAAATCACAAGGCTTTAGTATAGAAATTTTCATGAATTGTATCATAATTAGAATTTTAATATGATGTGAAAAAAAGTAGAGATCATTCTTTCTAAATTTGTCTTTATATACATTCAATATTTTCCAAGTATTTTGGAAATTCATTCATTATAGATGAATATGTAACAATTATTTGTTTATTTTCTATAGTTTTTCCATGGGTTTTGTCTACAAATTCAGTCCAAATTACCCTGCAGGTGCTTAAAATGCCGTAAATACCCTCTACCTCAGTGTAATATATAATTTGTAACTTTTAAGGAACGTATGACAGTTTATAAACATCAAAAAGACTTAAATACTTAACTCAAGGTGGCGCCACTTTCAGGGCCCTTGTTTTCCCACTCCTTAACATGGACCACCACCAAGCTGGTACTTCATCCCACAGCAACAGCATAGTTGCCACTGGCTATCGACACAAGGTGGCCCCAAACTTGCTGGATTTCAGGTTTTAGCATTTGCATCGCAAGCTCTATTTTTATCAGAATGTTTAAAATATATTATATATATATCATGTCAGAACAGCAATCCATTGACCTTTTCTGTTTCACATCTGCTAACAGCGCCTGTAGAGAACATACACGACTTAGATCAGATGAAGATCCGGGCAAAGGTGCTGAACAAGAACAATGAGGTGAGAAAAGTTGCGACGAAAACTATTTTTTGCCCATATCTTTGCTGTCATTGATGTGTGAAACGAAGAATCGGTTATTTCTTAAGTAATGCTTTAAATTCTGAGCAATGTAAATAGCAAGCAAGTGTTCACAAATCATTAGCACATTGACTTATATCTGTTGTGAATTTCTAAGAGGCCCAAAATAACTTTTTTTATAATGCTGGATACGATTGTTCTAAGTTGCATGCTACCTTGCATGATGTTTAAATTCTCAACCTGTTCTCTTTATAGGATCCTCTACTTATTGTAAATATTCTGGAGGTAAGTAGGATCCATTTTGTTTTCAATTGAAGATTTTAAAGAATGAAAAAAATGCTAAGTCAAAAGGTTTTATGGTTTTCCATGCAGTTTTATGAATGGATAACATGACTGAAACTTTCTATGCGGACCGATTGTTTGTGGATCTAACATGTTTATTGCCGATCAGCTGGGAAGCTCTTTCTAGCAGTTGCCATCAAAGGCCATCAGGGTTTGATATAAACGATGATAGTACAAAGGAGAAATTAATGACTACCGGCATAGACATACATAACATAGAGATACATAAGATGTTAAGTATGTCTATGCTACCGGGTATTACTTTTTTGTTGTGAACGTCGTCGTTAGTGGCGCCCCCTATGAGTCTGTGCAACCAGATACAAATTAAACAACAGGGTGTCTTTTCTGATGTTTTTCAAAACGTAAACAAATGCCGATGATTTCACGAAAATGGCAAAACACACGACATGTCGTAAAAGATTGCACTGACTCCCATAGACGGCACCACCATCATTGACTTCACAAAATGACATGGGCAACTGCCGGGAGTTGTGTATCTTAGTGTATCTATAATATTTTTGATACAACCCAGGGGCAGATCCACATATTTTGGAGGTAGAGGGGGAGGGGGTCATAATGAAAAATTTGCGGCACCCCCTGAGAAGAATTGATATTTGGCCCAAAGAATTTTATTAGCATGATTATTCTATGCCCGAAGCCCGTGGAGAATACACTATGCCCCCTCTAAATCCCTCCCTGTGAAGCAGTAGAAATTACTTTAAAAAAAAAAAAAAAATTGCCTCTACTGAGTCTAGTAAAGAACGCATGGTTAAGTTAATTTGTCTCCTCTATCGTCAATCATCTATAATTCTGTGTACATATAGTTATCTTGTAATTTTAGCAATAACCATTGAGAAAGAAGGTACGTACCAGTAACTGCTTGTAAAGTGTCTTCCTTTTTTCTTACCCTAATTGCTTCGCCTACACCTTAGAACCTAGCTCCTACCTATTGATACGCAACTGAAATGGAAGTATGTACATAAGACATTTATATATGATTATTCTATGCAAATGCAATTTTTTACACGGTCGCAAAACTGGACAGTGCACTTGCCACATACGCTTTATTCAGAGATGCCATTTTTCCTACTTTTGTAGGATTTCCTACTTTTTCAAAAAAAAAGGAAAAATTGTTAAAATCCCTACATTTTTCTATTAAATACTCATTGCCCTATTGCTTTAGTTAATTATTAGCTTAAAATTTGATCTATAATGGATTAGAATGGGTTTTCTCCATTTCCTACTTTTTGTAGGAACTCTCCTGTACACAGTATAATATGATCTTCCTACTAGAAAAGTAGGAATTAGCTCAGCCTTTGTGCCACCAGGGATACAGAAAACTAAGTCTATATTGTACCCCTAATTGCAAAACAGAGGTCTACTCTGATTAGGAAAACAGCATAGCCATATTTACAGTTCCTACACAAAAGTAGGAAACTTGAGATTGTATTTGTTCAGATAATATTTTGCCTCCAACTGAACTTCCAACCACAAGAGGCATAGGCCTATATAATGTTGTTATAAGCTATTAACTTCAGCAAATTCAAACATTTGCATATTTCCTACATTTTGATGGTTGGGGAGTGGCATCTCTGTTTATTTTTCACCCCGCGAAACCACAGGAATCAAAGCATTATCAAAGCGGTATGAAAGCGCATCAGGAGGAATTCTCTATAGGGAAGCAATTGGACTGGCTCGTCCAACGACAAGCAATAAACTAGAATTTATGGGATTTTACTAACTCGCCGGTAACATCCAGCACTTTCCTCAGATTGCTGGTGTCTCCTTACCTTTCATACAATTTTCTCTATACTTCTATGATTGCGGGAACCAGCTATCCATATCTTGTTAGCAAATATTTCTGGTAAAATCTGTGTGTAGGAAGACTATATTTCCGGTAAAATCAGTATGATGCGTAAATCCCGCACATTATGTGACGCGTGATGTTGGCTGGACTTCTGGATCCGATAGAATTTATGCACTTCCTGCTTGATATCAAGTCTCCATAATGTCTTACCTTAACCTGCAGCATATCTTGGCTCAAATAACACCATCAATTCATAATTTATACCAATATCTAACCAAATAAAACCAGAAATCCGATCGTCACACAACGCGGTAATCCCTGTTGTGCGGGCGCGTTATCAGAAGCGCAGCAGCCTCGTTTTCGATTGGAGGAGAAGGGATCTGGGTCAATCATGAATGTCTGAATATTCATCAACCTATGCAGACATATTTTACCATGAAATTGATCATTCTTACGGGCCCAATATATATAGAGAGGTAGATTTGGATACATAGATAAGCATCCCAATGTCCAGGAAGGAAAATAATGCGACAAATCGTGCAAATACATCACACTATTCTTGCTATTCCTTTGCGTCTCCCTGGGAATGGGGTCAGACCGCCCGGTGCAGGCCGAACGGATGGTTGGACGTTTCGCAGGCACTCCTCCTTCTCCATCTGTTTACCTGGATTACCGCATTATATGGTGCTTTCAATATATATATTTGGACGTCTGGGCCTCCTTAAAACGAATACAACGCATTGAAAACTCGTGTGTGAACCATGCATTCATATCGAAGGCAAAAACATTGGCCCCCCGATCGGAGGCTGGACACACTAGGCCTAAAGATGAAGTCAGTCGAGTGGCCGGGATCTCTGCCCGCATGTCTGCACCAATACATTGAACTCCGACAACCTGGATGATAACGCATGAATTGTGGAGATATACCCGTTCAGACACATTCAGGATTCAGGCGTTCAAGGTACGTAAATATTGTTTTCCAGTAGTTGAAATACTCAAATAGGCCTAAGCCTAGAGGCTAGCACATTCGACTGAGGCACTTGGTTGGACACTGGCAATCTGAAAAATAATTATGTTACCCCTGTCAGGCTGATCAAAATGCACATCATCTAAATATCTATCTTCCAATATATCTCAGGATCCTATATATCATATGGTTTGATTATTTTAGGCCTTGAAACGTTTGCAATTCAAACTTAGCTTCCTATGTTTAATTCCAATGGGCGAAATTCTCATTTTACCAAATGATCAATCTCATCAATCATATCAATCGTTCAACTTGTTCTTAATCATTATCTTTCATAGATTTAGATTATGAAACAAGTAGTTTAGGGAAGACATCAGGTGGCGCAAATCGCGGTTTGCTTTATTTTCTCTGTAATAATCAAATAAGCATTTACCCTAAATGAGTACATATTCCGTATAACATAAGACATGAAATGATATCAATAAAGAATATAATAGTGGGAAAGGATACAAAGAAATTGAAGGAGAGCAGCAATAGACCCCATGCCGGTTGCGCAGCCACCCCGATAAAACGTGCTGACATAGTGGCGAATTTCGAAGTTCCGGTCCATAGGCGCAATGCTTAAGAATTAGTTTGTGTGTCCCAGTATCTCTCGTCTTCAATTCCTAAAGAAAATATTGACAATTCTGGATAGCTGTGTTCTTTATCTATAATCTATAAGAAAATAAGGATTAGTTTACAAGGGATAGCCAAGAAAACCAATGTTTTCTATCATCTCCAATGCTGTAGCATAGGCCGGATGTCAGAAATCGGACCGCAGCAAAAGGGAACTGGCACTCGGTCTATAAGCTCTCAGGAATCACAAGCCTGTTAAGATAATTTCCACTAGCAGGAGTCGCGGCTTAAATGAATAGTTTCTGGTATAAGATGAAATGCATTGTTATACCCTAACGATTTAAAAAAAGATAATACTCATTAGTCTTACTCTCCAACAAATTTTAAGAACATAGAAATATCTTAATATCCATCTTCCTCAATTGAGGAATAGACCCAAGCCCGAGAATGTGTCGTCAGGACCTGCCATTTGTGAGTCAAACTAGTCGAGGAATAAGTCTGTTAGATAATGTACGTCAACCAGCATGGAAGTCTTGAAGCCAATATTAGGATATTTGCACACACTGCTAGATAACGCACCGCCAAGTCTTAACTCTTTTTGTGTATCTTTATTTTCCCTTAGTTGTAAAACTCTTTGCAACAAGCTCGCTTGACCTGCTTGCAAGATTTTCTTTTTTCAAAAAGTCTCCTGGTGAAAGTGGGAAATACTCAGAAGCATACATCTAAAGTGAAGTATCAAAAAGTTATTAATACAGTTTTTGTTTCGGTGGGATATTCTCGGTGTGGGTTATATAGGTTTGAAGGGGCCACCGAAACAAATGGATAGGTGGTGTTTGAATTGGGGTCTATTAGAGGGCAGCGGACCATGTCATTGATTGTTTAATTGGTCTCCCCTGACCTCGGGTGCTCATATCGTCTCTCATTGGTCAATAGTGTTGGTTGTAGAAGTAGAAGGGTCAAGAAGTACGATTGACATGTGGGGCATGGGTGATCAAATATGGTGGGAATATTTTCACTTAAAAGATCCCCACCGAAATGACTGGCCGAAAATTTTCAGATGTCTAGTTAAAATGTTTGGATTCAAGATCTTACGAGTCTTGAGAAGTGGTTTTCACTGTTACAGTGTACAGTCTGTACAACTCTTAGCAAAACATCCTGTTAATATGTAAACGAGTGGCTGTTGCTATTTCCCAACAATTACATCTGGAATTTGCTTCAGAAATACAGTATGTAAAATTGAAGTTGAATTTTAAAACGTAGCACCAATATTTAAAACTTCCTTTCACTGTGACAAGCAAGTTAATAGTAATTGCGTACGTACTAAATGGAAGACCCCTTATTTGGCCAGAAACTGTAGATGTACCTTTTAGTAATTACAGTAACCAAAAAGTGTGGTCAGTGAAGTTGAAGTAAGAATGCAGAAACATCTGACGGGTCTTGATCTGCCCCCACAGTAAGAGACACCTCATAGTCCATTCAAACCTCAACTTTCCGTCTACTCTTGCCATCAAAAAGAGGTGCCTGGTTCAGGGTACCAACCATACAGGGAAAACGGAAAATGGCAACAACAAAAATCCTGACAGGGAAAACACAGGGAATTTGGAAATTGTGCCAAAACAGGGAAAGCAACGGGAATTTCACTCGGCCAGGTTCTGAAATTCCTGATTCTCGAGATATTAGGGATTCTACTTTTTGTTGGCTTGTCCAAATATTTCTGCACACAGAGATTTTTATTTTTTATTAACCTGCTGCATATGACACAGGGAAAAATTGCCGCAGGACAGGGAAATTTCAGGAAAACAGGGAATTTGAAAATGATGGTACCCTGCTGGTTGGTCTACTCTATGGATCAATTTTTGTTGTGGTGGTGAACTTGAGTTGTAGGCTTTGTAGGTATCAAGGGACCACCGCGACAAAGGGATAGGTTGGTGTTTGAATTATTCCAATTGTTGTTGTACATCTTAATTTCTAATAGATTTTTATTCCAATTTTGAGAAGGGCGAAGAAAGAAACAGAAACATATCGGTACAAGCCGACTTATGCATCATTGACTATTAATAAATGTCACGGATGTAATGTACAAGAAATAATATTCGCAGAAACCCAACATACATATAATAGGTAGCAAATCTACCACAGATACGCAAGTCAAATCAGCTGTACATCAACACCTTATCCCTCTTTCATAACAATGAATGTCATGTAACTTGATCCATTTCTTATAGTTTTCTTAGTATTCTTTTTAAAAAAAACTTAGAATTAAACTTTGAGTCTATTCAGGGATATAAGTATGTAGAATTTGTCTGAATTCCGACTTCCTGTAAATACTTAATGGCTTTGTGTAGGAACGTTAGTTATGCTTCAACAGCTTGATTTGTTATCCTTGCAATGAGGCATGGATATGTAAGTTTATCCTATTGAAGTGACTTTATGATGCATAGAAATTTAGTGATTTCGATTATAGATGTTTATATAGAGACGACTGAGTAGAGGATAACTACTATTGACGTAATTTAAAAAAAATACCTAATATCAACCTACCCGTTTGGAATAAATTTGTCATATATTTTTCGCCTCGTCTGCATTTGAATCAGAAATGAATTGCTAGTACTGACGCACAAAAATCTGCTAGTACTGACGCACAAAAATCTAAGCCCTTTCAGATAACTTAATGGCCTTATTATCATTGTTGTAGTTTGCTGTTGAACGAATGGAGGTTTGAAGACCAAGTGAAGAACCAGTCGCCGACGAGGACCAAGAATAACTAGCGTTCCTGGAGCGGTGCTAGCTGATAGATGATAGAAATAGTGACTGACACCGTAAATTGGCATGCATTTGTCGACTAAACAGGCCTCTAAGCAGGACCTTTAAAACCTTTTTTTTTTTGTCTCTTGGACCTTTAAAACCTTTATTTTCCTCTCAATGACCTTTAATGACTTTTTTTTTATTTGAAGTGACTGATAAGTGTAAAAACTTGTAAGAAGGACAAAAAATTCATGATTGAAGAAACTGGCCTGAACACAGGATATCAGTGTGAATCTGTGAAAAAAAATTATACATTTCAAGGGTAATATGAATCCTTTGAAGGTAGTAACACCAAGCACAGAACAATAAAACATGGTTTTGGTCTAATTTCATCATGAAATTATTTAAAATTATGATTTTGAAATGACTTTTTTCCCCGTTATATACCTTTATTTTCCAAAATGTGATCTTTTAAAGGGACTTTTTTTTTTCTCAATCCCAGCTTTGAGGCCTAACTAATTCTAAAAGGCTAGGTCGACCATGAGCAATCTTTGGAGCATTTAATTTTTGTTGTACACTGATGGGAACTATTCGCCACGAGGACTTGGCAGTGATAACGGTGCTGTGATTTCAGAGAGCTCATTTGGTATTCATGTGGTATTAACCTGAGACCCTTTATTTGAGCATTATAGTCAATAACATAGTTATAGCCGGTCCCAACCGATATTCCGCTGGTAAATGCTGACCTTGATTTGTTCTCGTTAGTCAGGGTGCTTATGCACGTTGAAATGTCTTCAATGGATTTTGTCAACGTAGAGTCCTTAAAAAGTTTTGTAGCAAGAGGTCTTTAAGTTATAATGAATTGATTCCTCTTGAAAAATAAGTATTGATTATTATAGCTGAGTGTCCATACATTTTCCTTATCAAATCGCAGAGAAATCTTCCAATTCCTTGGTCTTTAGTATAATATAAGTCGTGGGCACATTGTATATGTAAGTGCAGGTTATTCAGCTTCACCTTATTTAAAGGCGACGCCCTCAGTGTCAAAACGGCAGCTTGTTTGAATTGAACGTGTTCCAGATATATATATAGACATCTTTTTATGGAATGTAATTCCTATTTGTGTCACTTTCCAATAAGGTCCACGCTAAATAGGAGCGTACGGAGTGTAAACTCCTCGAAACAAGAGATGCCATTCTCCCTACTTTGTATTAATTCGAGTTTATGCTGTTTAGTAGGTAAGGGATGTCAGAACTGTACTACCGGTACTAAATGTATTTTCCTATAGTTCAAAGATGCCACTTCTCCGTCTAAATACGGATTTCTGTAAATTGGAGAAGAAAATTATTTTTGTATTTAATTTGAGGTACCATAAAGTATTTATATGCTATATTGCATGTACATATGATTTGTTTCAGTATCGGAGCTTTACTACTGAAGTATAGGCTACCTTAGTTATCTCCGTATTAAAATACGGAAATAGAGTTTCATTATCATCCATATTTTTCATGTTTGAAAAGTGGCATCTCTGATAGTTGCTTTAAAATTGAAACGAGAAAGATGTATCGTACTTATTGTGTAACATACTTATCACTCCCATTGTGCGAACCTGTATGTAACCACGTTTTATAGTATTTCTTAAGATGGAGCTGGCGGTAGGTGAGTTTTTGCGTGCAGCTAGATAATACTTCACGAATCTGCTTAGTCTTCTGTTCAGTATACAGGTTGAAACGAAACAATTTATGTAAAGGTCACTGCTTAGACGTGCTAACAGAATCAATGTGATACTTGTCAGTGATGTTGAATAGAATGATATACCATGGTGCAAGCTATTTCCACCTAGTTTAAAGACGTCTACCCGGTGTTTCCAATACATCTGTACCCAATTGAAATGTCCTGAAACTTGTAGCATAACAATCATGTTTTACACAAGTGAAGTTTTTCAGGATAGATATTATGTACAAACTGTACAAATTACAAATAGTGAGCATAATAGCGATAAAGACATTAAAACCCTTGCTGGATGGATGAGGACCGAATTTAACTGTGTTCGAGATAACCCAGGATAAAGAAACAGAAAGTAACTCCTGAAAAGTTGGTGAATAGCTCTTGACATGAAATATGCAATAATGCAATGTAAAAGGTGCACAACCTTCCTCATGACAAAATTGTGCAAACACAGTTCACTCAAGAAATAGATCCCATGGATTTTTCCCGTCATTATTAACACTACATCTACCAGAAAAAAATGGGCAACTTTCTTTAAAATCTTGAAAACTCCTCTGCGATTTGGTAGCTAAAGCTGTATGCTATATTTTTTGGGGGATAGAATATGTCCTTGTCGCCTACCGTCTTCCTTTTGAATACACAGTAATTTGGGATACCGTCGTATGAATAAGGCGTTTTGATTACATCCAACTTCTTAACTGTTGTGTATATTACATATGATTAAAGGGGTCCTTTTAAGGATTCGTCTGGGTGTATAGCTGATTTACAGGCATTAAGATTTCTGCGGAAAAGCGTAATTCCGCATTTTCTGATTTTTGTTTTATCACTTTTGAGATTCGTCCTAATCCTAGGGAGAAAATATTTTTTCCTTCAGGTGGTTAGGGGATCCCTAATACCTTCTTTTTTTCTTTTTTTTTACCAAAAATACAAAAAAGTGAATGTTTACTTGACTTGAATTCATTGTATTTTGCCCTATGTAACTTGTACGGCATTGCTTTTCCCCCTCTGTTTTTAAGCAATTGTATTATCTTTCTGCGGAAATGTCTTTCCGTCACTTACATGTCTGGATTTGAACAATAAAAATGAAAAGATAAAGGTTGTCCTTATTTATGATTTTAACAGGCAAAACATGTGCCTGGTATTTGTTATCTGATATTTAATGTCAACTTCTATTTAGCATGAATATCACAGATAAAAGATTTATTTTGTGCTGGGGAAAAGTTGGAACTTAAGAGTTAGCCCAAAACACGGGTTTTATTGTTCTAGTATCTGCATTCCTGATTCTTCAAGTGCAGGACATTACACTGTCCAGTACATTGCTTTTCTGACAAATTTTCCTTTGCAGCTCTGCTGTGAAACCTTAGTTCTAGGCCACCTTGATGTTTGTTGCAGGGGCCTCTGTGATTGCATTGCACTAAACAGGGATGTCAGTTTTCAGATTTTAATCTGATTTCAGATTTTTTCACATCATCACCTCAAACAAAAGTTTTCAAACTGAATTCCTTACATGATGTCTTATAGCATTTTAAGATTATTCTAAATTTTCACTCTGGAGTTTCAGATTTTTTCATTAACCCTGACTAAAGAGCAGAGCCACCAAAGTTATACTAACGTCCATTAGATGTTTACTCTGGACATTCAGCCAAGTAGTAAGCTATTTGAATGAGGAACAGTAAGTGTTAGGGTGAAGCAGGTGTCCTGGGTGCTAGTTACTACGGCCTATTTTATGGGAAAACTGGCTGAGGGTTGCCCAGAGACTTGATTTTGCTCATCCTTGAAATATACCAATTTAATTATTAGGGATGGACTCATATTGGAACTCACAATATTGCGTAATGGAACAACATCGTGTTTATATGACCTAAACTCAACATTATCAGACAATCGCTCCATTATGGTTCTCATGTTGATATTTTCTTTAAACTTTGGGCAATAAAGTTTAGGGCCTCTCCATTCTAGAAATGAAGATAAAATAGGGGGCCACCATGAAAACTTCTGAAATAAAAACATCACAAAATTAACAAAAAAAGAAAATTTCAGTATTTTCACATATTAGATCAACCTGAAGAGATTCATTAATCACAATAACAAAAGTCATCAATTATGTTTCTAACTCAATTGGTTATGAAGAAAGTATATTAATCTCTATAGGTTATGTATTATTTCCCCAAGATACGAAAATAAAGTATTGAGGGGGCATTTTATTTTATGAATTTAAGGATAAAAAAAAAAATTCTAATTAATACTAATAAAAAAATGATCAAAGTTGAAAATTACTTGAAATCCCTACATTTGAATGGAATAAGTGTTGGCTGTCATTTAATGGGAAGAAAATAGGGGGTCACCAATCTTAACTTTTTCAGAAAATCCACATATCTATTGATAGAAGTAGGGACAAATTTGTGAAAATTAGGAAAATTAATCAATTGTGTCGTATGGTCATCCATTATGTCCAACACACATGGAACCTACCTTTATCTACCTTAGTATTAAACTTCCTGTGTACATTAGTCTGTTTTACTGTGTACTTTGCAGAGCACATGCCACACAAACTTAATAACGGACAATATAACTCAAAATGGGAGGGGATGGTCGAAAATGATACTTTTATTACCGTACAAATAAATTGAGAATAAATTATCAACCACGAATTTATGAAATCTGATTAAATATATGAATTAATAACGTTTTGGACTACATCTTTGTCACTTATTGTATGAATTGGATGGATAATAACATGTGAGCAAAAACACATTTTCCTTCCATAAACTTGTATAGTTAAACATGCTCACGCTCCACTGCACACAGGGGGCGGGGGCGGGATGCTGTAGTGGGTTACGTGCTCGCCTCTCACTTGGCTGGCCCGGGTTCGAGTCTGGGCCTTGCCTGCTACACTACCTTGCCATGCCTTAGTTCTCACCCCCATAGATTCGGTCAGCCATACTGGTGTACACAAAGTCAAACATGAGTTGGTGTTGATATAGCTGAAAAATTGCTGAATACACCATAAACTAACAATCATCATCCACTGCACACCAGGCTGCGCAGTATGCATGCGCATGAACAAATTGCGCGATTGCCCTTAAGGGCAATGGCGCCATTATAGATCTAAAGTTGAGATTTTCTTGAAACTCAGAGAAATACCAGATAAATATGTTTAGAGTCCAAAAATGGAAAAAAATTAGGGGGTCACCATGCTAACTTTTTATCTACAGGTGGAATAATATGTGCATAATTCCTTCAAAACTAAGGTTTTGTAGAGCCATATTGACGGGTTCAATTTTCATGAAAAATTTCATACTAATCCTCAAATAAATGATTTAATCACTCAAGTCTAAAGCTAAGACACATGTTCACAGACTTTAACCATTGCCTGGCAAATTTATTTTTTTTACTCCGTTTCAATCTATTTTCTTTAAAAATCAATTTTGTAAAAAAAAAAGCAAATTTCTGACAAGAAAGTCCACACACAAGAAATCAAAGTTGAAAAATCAATAAAAATGACACATAATGTGCTTTGGACTGTTAGCTTTAATTTTCAACAAAGAAAACATGGGGTCACCGCATGAATTTTGCCAGAAAAATTGATTATCTACCTGCAAGTCTGGAATTAACCCACCAAGTCTATTTGTTTTAATGGTCCCTAAACCTATCAAAATACAAAATATCCTGAAATATTATATTCTAATATTGTTCCCTACATCATAAAGATTGTTTTACTGCTTACTGTGTGAAGATTGGATAAATATTAACAAAGTTATAACTATTAATGCACTGGCCCCTCCCCACCTCCTACTGCTGGCACCTATGCAGAGGCACTGATGGTCACGCTCCACTGCACACCCATAGGCTCCAGCTGCGCGGCCCAAGTGCGCATAAACAAATGGCGCGATTGTCTTTAATACTCTGTACAGGATATGCATGTGACTCAAGGAATGACGTTTGTGGTTTGACCTATGGACTAGGTTAACAGGCCCTAAATACTAACTAAAAAATGCTCTGGTTAACTGATAATAGTTGTCTGTTATACTTCAAGACGTTGCCCTCGATTACGGGGTAGTTTTGGGCGAGAACGACATAGGTATATGGTTGCGGCGACAGGTTTGCAAAACATGTATCTCATGAAAGATTTACCTTTGTAGTGCTTGCAGGAACATCTAAAGACAACAACAAACATGGCATTAGACTTAGTTTACCTTCCTGTGTGCCACAATAGCATGAGACATGATCGACAGACCGGCCGGATCAGCTGATGCCATTAAGTAGGTCACCAGACAATCCCGATGGATTAACCCTGTTTTTGACCCGAAATCAACTTTGAAACTTGATAAAAACTAGTTAGGCAGTTACAATACATACTAGAGCACAATCATGAGCAGTTTCATCAACATTGAAAAGGATTTAGGCACTTTGCGTACTTGTTTTCGAGAAGCGGCGAGTGACAGCATTGTACTGACGCGGGTGGCCAGTCCATGTTTGGGCAGCATAACGTGAGTAGCTGCAAGCACTGTGTGAGTAAATATCCTGTGAAGGTTGGACCTTTAATCTGCAGTCTAGGTTCTGGAGAGAGGCATATAGAAATTGTGTTAGAGCGCGGAGCGTTGACTGAATGTGTTTGAGGGAACTCTAACCTCGGGACTGATCATGGTCAATCGAGTTCTTGTCACAGAACGACTAGACATTGGATAATAAACAACAAATCCTTTCACAGCGAGTGTTCACGTCTTACATGATGAGGGAACTATAATTATGTATTGGACGACCGCAGTCGACGAGGAGGGAGACTGCGAATGGAGCTAGCGATTATCTATACAACGAAATAACACAAACACGCATTAACTTTAAATGGATAATTAAACCTCTATAGTTCAGCATGTCGGCCATTATAACAATTTTCAAAACTCACCTGAAGTTTTCACATTTGTCCCATTCCGCCTGTAGAAGGTCTGTGGGGTCAGGGATGACCAGTGGCTAATCCTCATCATCCTCCAGTTCCCCTAGATCCTCCTGAACATCTTCCTCGGGGGCTTTGTCTTTCTCCTCCTCCCCCTCGGCAAATAGAAAGTACTCGTCCACCAAAGTCCGCTATTGCTGTGGCTTAGCTATACCATGTAAATTCGCCAAATTTATCATATTCAGGGCTTCCACGAGAGCCTCCTCACGATCCATGTTGGGAGGTAATCCACATCAAAATCCACTTGTGATCCAGGGTTAATCCAGGTTAAATCGTCAGAGAGGTGATGTTACTTGTCTGTCCTGCTCGCCATGCGTCCCAACAACCGAAACCAGAAGGCACGCGAGGCCTCTCAGCCAATCAGTGTGCGGCATTCCCCACATGTGACCTCCTTGACGATGATTGTTTACGGGACGACGATCGGGAAAGCCCATTCTGATGTGTCCCTGGAGGCGCGGATTCAAAATCTGAGGCTGTGATTGGCCAGTTCAGTTCGCGCCCTTTCAGCAGGTACACGGAGCATGGTCAATACAGGTCACATGATCATTATGGCACCTTGTGATGTCGCTTCAGTACCATTTTTCTTGTACCCAAATACCCGTTATCTTGCAGACATTCCTTACCCTCTTGCCACATCGGGAACAATCATTCCAAAAAGATACCCCTCACTTTCATAGAATTACCCAAATAATTGCAAATATACAACCATTGGCAGTGAACAAACAACTTATACAAGAACATAACATGCTATTAATACCTTAATTCATCCCTAAAAGTTTGTGCCTAGAGAATTTTAGGTCTCTAAACAGTTGTACTACCAGATGCATTGCACCAACTTCTAGCTTGAGACAAAGGGCTCTGATTTCCTCCAGGATCTTGCTGGTGCCTGTGCTGTCACCGCTAGCTGATTGAAGTGAGTTTGGTTCAACACAATTGTTTCGTTTAGGCTCTTCTTCATCATTTTCTTTTCTTTTGTACTTTCAGGCTTCGGTACTGATGCGGATGGTCAGTCCATGCTCTGTAAGCTTAGTGTAGTGTTTACACCAGCGCGCACCTTAGCTATAACTCCTTGTCAAAATTCTTGGAGTAAGGATGGTTATGACGTGTATTGTACCATCATACATAAGGGCTTTCGTGGCCGGCATTCAGTCATTGTTGTGAGTAAGATATCATGGAAAGGTTGAGTTCTAGAAGCTTAGTCCTGGAATTGGAATAGAAGCTGATAGACTGTGTAGTTGTCGGGAGCGTTGACTGAGTGTGATTGAGTGGATTCCATCCTTGGAGCTGTTCATTGTCAATTGAGATCTTGTCATGGAAGTACAATAACACAGGAATAAATAAAGAACATCCTTTCACGTGAGTGTTATGTCTTACATAATACAGAACTATTATTTTGTATTGGATGACAGCAGTCGAATGGGACGGAGACTGCGATAGGAGCTATTATCCATAGACGAATCGACTAATAAAGTAAACCTAACATTAACGGATAATTAACCTACTATAGTTCACTTCTTAGAAGGGTCAGATTTTTGTCCCTACCGTGGATAGATGTCTAGTTATGGAATCTCAACAATTCAAAAGTGTTATATCGCTAATACGGTACAGCCCATTGCTTCTGCTATCATTATGTATATTATATATTATTACAATGTATCTGTACTAGTACCCTTAATAATTATGCCATTCCATAAAGAAGCTTATCTAGTGCCCAGCCTTTCTGATCCGCCACTTACCCCATTTAAGTGCAGCAGATACCCAAAACTATGGAAACGAGCACACGTTGCTATACTGCAGTCAAACAAAGTAGTCCGCTACTGCTCCTGAAAACCATGCATTACTTTGAAAGTATGCCTGAGTGCCTGAGGCTAAATCATCTCTATTAGCAAAAAAATTGAGTGAAAAATCTTGAAATAAAAGTGAAAAAATTAGTCAATTCTGATCTCGTTGCATTGAAATCTAATCCTGACATGACTATTATATAATTAGCTAGAAATTAACAATATTTTTCTTTGTATTGCATCTCTAAATGACATCCATAGTATAGAAGATATTGTAGTGACCTTACTGCTCAATAAAGAAGGCCTACAAAATATATTTTCTTCCTTTCCTTTAAAGGAGAGTCATGCACTGTCGGAAAAACATGCGTGATTGTCAGAAAATATTTACAGGTAGTTTTTCACTAAGAACCTCATGTTTGTATGTGGGATTATCTTGGCCATCAGATGACATTTCTTCATGACTCCTCTTAGAATATAATCCCGCTATCGGAGCACTTAAAAACAATCTCTTCTGTGCGCATTGTATGTGGTTACAGGCCCAGAGTGTATTTTGCGCCATGTTTCCGCATGCCCGGGGTAAATATACCAAAATATATCGAGTCAGGAATTGGGTTGTTTCACAATTGCTTAACATTAGGCACACATGGGACAATGTGACTGGACACCAGTTGGCTAGGAGAACACACCGTACAGACACCGTACAGACACCACTGTGCAGGCATGTGGGGTGGTGCAGTGGTAAGCGTGTCCGCCTGTTGAACGGGCTGCCCGGGTTCAATCCTGTGCTTGGGTGGGCTGGCTACTGTGCCCCTCTACATGTTTCCCAGTGGCAACGACTGGGTTATCAAAGGTCTCTGGTAGACCACCGGCTGTATGGCCCTGTCTATGGGACCAGGCACATTAAAGAACACCTGCCTTGGTAAACATGTAGGGGTATGGTCTCTATCTTCTCATAGATTCGATCATTCCATAGATACGATCATCCCAGACAGCATTGTGAAACTCTGTTCTTGCCATGATATGACCTTAGATGTTGCTACGGCGTTAAACCCCAATAACCAACCAACCACACCACTGTGCTCAATCAACCATGGACAAATCTCCTCTACCACCCCACCAGGCACTATACCTGGCAGTCTGCAGTCAACCGGGGTACCATACACATGGTGACCACCCTTCTATGCCCTAATCAATTAAATCAGATAAACAATAGGGTCTGGACATGCCCACTTCAACAAACTGGACTTACTCCGTCCTTTCATGTATATATGTTGTCTTTGTGTCATAACGTGTCATATCTTATGTCTCCACTACCAATTAAATTGTGTTTTATATTACATCCTGTCTCTATCATTACTTAACCTAATGGGTCAAATAGTGCGACAATCCTTTTGTAAATCCTTGACTCCCCCTTGTACGTGGAGTATTTCAATATACGTAGAACTTTTATCTTCTAGCCCCCATTTTCATATGCTACTACTCTTCTGGCCCCCATTTTCATATGCTACTACTCTTCTGGCCCCCATTTTCATATGCTACTACTTCCAGGCATTTTAATACACATTTTGATAAGAAGTAAATCCGATGTTAACTGGGCCTACTTGTCTGCTCTAATAAACCATCAGATACGTTTACAGACTTTATTATTGATTGTAGCATAGGCCCATAAATCTACAACCCACGTACCGAAGAATGTAGGCAGTTTTGGTATTCCATATGACTTTATCATAAGCAGTGAATCGTGGAACCTGAATGAAGTAGTATATGGAAAGGGGGTGTTTTTAATGGATCACGATACATCCAATCCGGAATAGACTAATTTGTGATGAAGGACGAACCCTACTTCATATAACTTTGTAGGTATTTTTCGTATATTTATTCTTATGCATAATATCCACACCGCAATTATCGAAGTCTGCAGGTCTGTTTTGACATTGGCATTCTAGGTAATAAAGCTGTTGAGGCGAAGGCCCTGCTTAAGAGAAGTAGTATTTACAATGGACCGTGGTCATATATGTTCATATTAGGAATTAAACTACGGATGAATGTAAAATACGAAATCGAATATAAAGATATCGACTGGCTTTATGATGTTCGTTATAGGACCTATTATCCAAACGACACATGGCAGGACTATGGGAGGACTAAGAGCTGTGTTTGAGCCGATTTCGTCACGTTCGTGCATGCCGTAGTAGCACTCTCTAGAAATAATTGAATACCTGAACATCCCTCACATCTGAGGCTGCTTACTGATATGTTAACTGATCCAATTTGTACTGAACACCCTCATCTGGTAATGTTTAAAGGAATGTAGTGATGGAGGTCTGATCAACCCCTGTACTGGATCAAAGGAGACTAGTGTGCATCTCGGCGGAGACTAGTGTGCATCTCTGGACATCGATACAGGGATGTTCGGCCATATTCAAGGTGAATGCCCTCTCATGATGTGGCTATACGATCCCCATGGGTCGTATAGCCACCCGAGGACGACCCCAAAGGTGCTACTTTATCTTATCACCCAAACAATGCTGAAATTGTTGAGAAAATGCTGAGAATATGGAGCGGTGTGTACGGCTTGTCAATTCTGTGCACAATACGCACTGCTTGCCGGCCGTGCGGGTGATAATATAAGGGAGTACGCCACTTCATTGATAAATGTGACACCCTATGCACATAGAGGGAAGTTTAAAAAAGATCAGAGTATTTTGTTTCTTTGATATTATATAAATTGAGGTCTCGTATCTTTGCCATAATGGTATAGAAATGAAAGTACAATATTACATAGTGTGTAATTTAATATCTCTTCCTTTCTCTTTCCATCTGGGTCCGAATATTCATGTACATTTTCTATCTTGCATCCTTTTATGAAACTAAGAAATTAATATCTTGGCTCATGATAGTGCACATGGTCACCTTATCAGAATTATAATAGAACCTATTAGGATGGCTTTATTGGTCAGTGGTGTTTTTGTCCGAGTGTTGCTGTTGTGACTATAGTTAAGGCTGTATTCCACTATATGCGGCAGACAAAACTGCCTAAGATCGTGAGGATTTAGGGCTAAAAATCGCGAGTGTGTCCATTTCAGGTAGGAAAGATCATGAGAAGGTGCTTCCGATAGTTACGTACATGTTGGTAACAATCAGTAGGAAGGCTCCCGATCTTGGCTCCTGATTTTGGGTATGCCAAAGATCAGGAGCCTTTGAAGGTATATTCCACTTCAAGATGTTTGGCATGTACCATAGAAATCAGGAATACTTCCCGCTCTTTGGATTTTTTTTGTCAAACATCGGCTGATTTGAAAGGGATTGTGAGCCAAAGATCGTATAGTGGAATACAGCCCTTAGTTGAAAAGACTTTACTATTTAGCGGCCTTCAGGTGGCCACTGCAAGCTGTCAGTCTATACATATTTTAGAATATAATTTCCACGTCGGGTCCCAACTTCTCAAATCAGAAACTCCATATTTACGGGGACTTTTATTCAGGTGTAGGACTTTATGACGTTTGAAGGATCAAGTTATATCTGTGTGGCAATGTCTAATACCCTGTGTCCGATTAATCCACAGGCTGATAAACACAAGGTGCCGTACCTAATTCAGGGACCGATCCGGGGGGCGCATGGGGTGGGCACACACACCCTTTTTTCTTTGGTGGTCAATTCTTTTTTTTTTCTTTTTTTCTTGCAAATTTGGCGTCCCTGGAGGGGCGCCAGTACCTTTTTAATATATGCCCCCCCCCCTTTCTTGACTTCCTGTATCCATCCCTAAAGTTACAGCTCTGAGACGTGCGCATATACTTGATATAAATCTATAGGCCTAGGCCTATAATTAGGACGTCATGCGTGGGAATAAGCCCATCCCAGTTTACACCAATATCAAAGTTTACCATGAAATATTTTCTAAATTGCCTCTGTGCTTATTCCATGAAGACAGTTGTATGATACAAAACTAACTAAATCAATTTATTTGACAGATTGCGTCTAAAATTTGTAAAATATAGATTTATATTTTGGTCTTTTTCCCATAGGACCCAATGTCAAAGCCTATATGTTTAATGTCTAACCCTATTTTGCACTGAAATACAGCACTTTGATTGGCTGGCAAACCTGCAAATCTGTCAATTGGTAAAATTTTAGAAATCATAAGGTTTTATCAGTACTTGGGGATAAAGAAAAATAAAATTCTTATTTATTTCAGTAACCATGTCTCTAGGAGACAAGGATGTGTTATGTGTGAATTTTGTCTGATGCTTGTCCAACCCTGGAAATACCCTATTTGGGATGGGCTTATTGTACATGCAGCCCAATTGACTCAATAGTCCCCAAAGCCTGGTTTTGTACTCATTAGGGTATTGCTCAATTGTAGAATGCCGCAATAAAAGGTACAAACATCAAAAGATGCTTAAAGCAACCAAAAACCAATCAAACTTTTAGTTGGTTATTGGTGTTAACGCCGTATCAACATCTATGGTTATATAATGGCGAGAACAAGGGGTTTGACAATTCTGTCTTTTTTATGACCGTATCTGTGAAATGATCGAATCTATGAGAAGGTAGAGACCATACCCCTACACTTTTACCGAGGTACGTGTTCTTTAATGTGCAGGGTCCCATAGGCAGGGCCCCACACACAACAGCTGGTGGCCCTGGATCCATTGATATCCCTGTCGTTGGCACAGGGAGACATGCAGAGGGGTCCAGTAGCCAGCCTACCCAAGCCCAGGATCGAACCCAGGCCGCCCGCACAACAGGCGTCGCACTAACCACTCCACCACCCCGCACGCCTGTCAAACTTTTATCTGATGGACCAGTGTCATTACTCCAATACACCAACTGCTGATCAGTGCTCATTATCTTAGGCCTTCTTTGCCTTCTCCCACCAAGGGTGTGGCGGGCGGGGGCGGATCTCCTCTGAGGATTCATTAGTTGGTCAGAGTGCCGTCCCCTCCCCGTGGGAGGCCTGTCCCACCTAGTCCTCTTAGGGTCCCGGTGCGGACGAGGGGGACGTCGGTGAGACGGCGCCCCTTCCCACCCAGAGCCGTGATATGATTACAGGATTACCCAGGCTTTATAACGGGTTAATGGCGGCGGCTGCCAGTAATTGGATCCCAGAGGTACTCACATGGAGGTGTATGTCCTCAGCTTTGGTGATTAGGGCAAAGAGGATGATACATGTATCGCTTAGTCCGCATTAGAAGAAATTAATGAATCAGCAGCGCTAACCGCACCAAACTCAGTACCACCAGCCCACTGCAGTTAGAACTTTAGTTCTACTTCCAGTATCTAATTATGTGCTTGATGTCCAAGTGAAATAAGTATGATTACTATAGGCCTATTAGTTGCAATTGGATCTGAAAATAAAATGTATAATTGGTCTAACAAAGTGAGTGGAACAAATACTGATAAAATGAAGGTACAAGCTTATGTAAGCTAATGATGTTTACCATACACTTCACAATGTATATACAAATATATATTATTTACACGAATACGTACCTGTATACATGGACACATTGCAATTATGTACTTGTTATGATGTTATTTCTACAGCCCTTCCCTTCTTCACCTCATCCCCCTTCTACTGCGACATTTTGAATTATAAATATAAAAAAACCGCAACATACTGTGTGACGGTCTTAGGGCTTTATTCTACTGTATGATGCTTTCTTTAGGGGTGTTGATGGGGGGTCCCGATGTCGCATGTCGAATTTGAGAAATGGCCATGTCCCCTGTCACTATATTTTGAATTTTCATGTCAATTTTAAGAATTCCCCATGTCCCTAGTCGAATTTAAGAAAAGGCCAATGGCATTTCCCTTATTTTTTTTCTTCATGACACTAAGACTCGAATTTAAGAAAACGCCATGTCGCCCTGTCGATTTTAGGGGTCTATACCCATTTCTTTGCAATGTATTTACAATTGTGTATCCATGTTGCAATGCATACATAACCATTGCAAGTCCCTGAAATTAGCATATGAAATGTAACCTTTTATTGGGATATTTACCTGTGATTATGAATCGCCAGCTATAAAATTTCCTCATGAAGTTTAAGCTTCAGTCAGCTGATGCATTGGCTGCGTCATCTCATTCGCAACAGAGAACCATTAAACACATTATTCTGGTCTTGCTGAATGCATCCCATGTGGTAAATTAGACCTACTGTTGGAGTTAATGAAGTTATTATAGTGTAAATGAGTGGATCACAAGTTCATCATAGAAACAAAGAGAATGGATAATGCCACTATAGTGTCAGTCTCCTCAGGGTACTTTCCTATCGCATGTCACAGATCATCCAAAAAGTTGACGAGCAAATTCAGCGCCAGTTAGGAGTTATTCTTGAGTAAATCAGCCACTGATTTGTCAATCCGGGAGAGGGCCGGGGCTCGGTTGGCGTCAATTTGCAGTTCGCGTGTGTGAGAGAGACCCAAGATTTGTCAGCTGTTCTCTACATTTAGTGATTGTCGTCAAGGAAACGAGCGTCCCTCGTTCCGGTAACACAACCTAGATGGCGCCTCCTTCGGGGGTAATGAACACTTTATGTTAGGTGCATGGTTGTAGGCCTAAGCGCCAACTAGACCCCTCTAAAGTCACATTTGCCAAACGAGTGACCTAAACCGTTAACAATGTCGACCTACGCTCTAATGCGCGTTGCACAACGGCGGAGAGCTTCTGACAGCTTGACAAATTAGAAGGAAATTGTTGGATTTCGCCGCCAAATTGTGCGGAAGATGTCAGCGTTCATTTGGAGCCGGTGTCCGGCGTGAGGCGGCAGATCGCCTACTAATTGACGCCAATGATCGGCCACCACTCGCCAATTACTCCCGACCAACTCAAGATTAGATCGAGCTCATTAGAGAAATTGAATTAAGGGCCCATTTCTCTTTGTCTCTTGGTGAACTTCTTTTTCGTTCCTGAGTGTCACTTTGTGGAGTTCGCGAGGTAAATTAGGGACCCAAAGTGAGGATCTTGGTGAAGACGAAATGTGCGAGTTTAAAATAGCTTCATTTGGCCAAGCATGCACATGGTTTGGCCGTTTTGGGTGTAGGTGCTTGTTCAATGTGGTAGTACGTCTAGTATAAAAGTAAGTCTACAATATTTGATTTACCAAAACCTCTTGACACTATGCCTAATCTGAAAGTTCCTGTTGGGTCTGAATGCCAAAGGTCATGACTTGTGTGGCAAACAGACTTTTCAGGATTCCCCCTACCGTCCCTATTAGTGTCAGTTACCTTACATACCCCTCAATTCACCCTCACAATGTTTCACGGTCCCCATGGGGTCCCTTGTGTCCCGGGAAAAGTATCTTTTGGTGGCCCTTGACTGCATTGTTTGGTATGTTTCCTTCTGACCGACCCTCGCTTGACTTGGTCCCGTCACCCCTCGGACAGCCTGTCGGCGGCGCCCTTGAAGCTGGGGGTACAGAGGACTTGGGAGGGCCCAGATAAAAGGGCCCGACCCCTCCTCCACAGCCCCGTCCTGTGTATCGTTTTGTCAATAGGAGAAAAAAGCTGCTTCTCTGAGGACACTGCTGGGAGCAAACAGTGAGGGTGGCCCCACAAGGCTGGTGCCGACATGAGCACGTTTTGTGTGCGGGGGAGAGAAGAGTGTTACTACCCGACGAGAGGGGGACAACAGGTGAAGATGGGCGTAGCTGATGGCTGACTGGGTCCGGCCGGGGCACGGCGTCTCCGGGAGTACAATTCCACACCCAAGACCCTCTGATATTACCGCCGCCCAGACAATGTGTTTAAACCACCGTTTCGAGAAATCAGTCTTGGCTGCATCGCACTAATTGGCTTCCCCGGTATATTCAGTGTAAGTTTAAAATGATTCTCAAAAAGAATCTTTATTCATAGCTTTTATATGTGTGGCGTTCTCTTTTATAGCTAGGCCTATATTATAAAGCATACAGATTATGCAGATATATGTATACATATATAAGTATAATTATGTTGTATCTATGTTGATTTTTAAGAGTGACATCCAGTTACTCATAACGTGAAAGTGGCCTTCGAAGAATCGATGAAACACCCACTCTAAAGTAAAATGATTTGCCGTTATTTCTCCATCAATAATCAATTATTTAGTTTTATATTGACAAAAGATTAAAATTTCTCTTATATCAGAATATAGCTCTAAACCTCCCGTCCATAGAAGATATTTGATATCCTGAGTTATGGAAAGTTTACGTTTTAAATGCTTATCTAGTAATGCTTAGCAAAGTTTGGTAAAAATGACACAATGTTCCTAACATGAGGACAAAGATGTGTTTATGGTGATATCAAGTGGGTACTAAAAAACTGCACGTCTTGCTTGCAACTTTCGATTGCTCACAGAACCAATTCCGTAGTCAGATGCTGCTAGGGTAATTGGGTTTTTCCCATGCCATTTCACATCCCAGCACGTCTTCTAAAATGATTCTCAAAAAGAATCTTTATTCATAGCTTTTATATGTGTGGCGTTCTCTTTTATAGCTAGGCCTATATTATAAAGCATACAGATTATGCAGATATATGTATACATATATAAGTATAATTATGTTGTATCTATGTTGATTTTTAAGAGTGACATCCAGTTACTCATAACGTGAAAGTGGCCTTCGAAGAATCGATGAAACACCCACTCTAAAGTAAAATGATTTGTCGTTATTTCTCCATCAATAATCAATTATTTAGTTTTATATTGACAAAAGATTAAAATTTCTCTTATATCAGAATATAGCTCTAAACCTCCCGTCCATAGAAGATATTTGATATCCTGAGTTATGGAAAGTTTACGTTTTAAATGCTTATCTAGTAATGCTTAGCAAAGTTTGGTAAAAATGACACAATGTTCCTAACATGAGGACAAAGATGTGTTTATGGTGATATCAAGTGGGTACTAAAAAACTGCACGTCTTGCTTGCAACTTTCGATTGCTCACAGAACCAATTCCGTAGTCAGATGCTGCTAGGGTAATTGGGTTTTTCCCATGCCATTTCACATCCCAGCACCAGTATAATATACATACCTATCTACCTGCATAAAGAAAAATGAAGTTAAATACAAGTTCTTTACTGTCTGAAAATTTCCTTAGTGCTAAAATGAAAGGGCATAGATGATTTTATATTGACAAAAGCGTTTATTCTTTTGGGGAGACAGAACTATGTATGAAACGTAACAATAAACCACTCTGCTGTTCGAAATGTCAAACGTGAAATGTTATCTGACAGGGGCTCCTCATATTGTGACGAAAGTAAAAGGTCGCCAATGGTAACACCAGATGTATTGACATTTCCCACCTTGGTTTTGACAGTCCCAATTGCTTTGGTATCTCTGTTGAACCAAAAACACAGTCGCAGCCATGACATAAACATAAGACTATAGGACACGTGACTATTTCAATAAAAATCACGTGCATGAATAAAACACGAAAATAGGGTCCTAAATACATGTAACTCATACAAGCGCCAATGAAAAAAACTTAATCGTTACGCATATAATATATATTATAAGTGTATAATTATATAATTATATATATATAAACCTATAATACTATGTTATTACTGAAATATCTTTATTGACAACTTCAGGTTAGTGCATGCTCCTTCCAGTCCATTTAAGGGATAACATTCTGTTCACAGCTGTGCCCCCTGGTGGCAAAAAATTTAAATCATCAAATCCTAAAACTTCATACCATACATTGATGACAGTTGACTTAAAAAAACTAAAGAAAATCAGAAGTTTTGAATAATAATCAAAATGGTAATTAATGTTCAATGAATCGGGCACACATGCCCCCTGGTCAAAAAAAATGGAATGCCTCAAAATTTAGAAATCTCTCATGAGACATGAGTAGGGTTTGATTTTGAAATAAAATATATAAATGTTGGTTGTTCAAACAAACATTTTGAGGGATAGAAAAGAAATAATCATAAATGTTTATACAGAAATAATCACCGATTAACGTTTCATCAACTTCCAGCAATTCATTATCAATGGTGACCCCTATCTTTTTTGGCTTCATAAATTTGTTATATACCTAAGATACATATTACTAAGGCTTGGAGAGGCTGTAATGGAATTGTTAAGGTTCTATGTTCAGTTGAATATAACTAAGTATATTCTTCCTCATAGACTTCGCATTGGGGACACTATCTCTCTTAACCTCTCACTCAGAAATAAGTATGGTAGCATGCATATATATATATATATATAGGCCTATATATATATATATAGGCCTATATATATATATATATATATAATATTTAATGAGGTTAAAACATAGATCTGACATAGATTTCTGGCTTGGTGACCCTTTAATGGATTTAGAGTTGGGGTTAAATAGTCTCTTATCCCTTCAAACCAATGCAGTCCACATTTCACCTTAAATCTCTTTTGCCAGTGTCAAACTACAATAATGATAGAAGAGTTGTTTTGACATGACTACAGAACAAACCTCGTCATGTATATTATTACAAACGTTTAACATGGTTATGAAATGGCTACACAACTGATGTTCTGACTGGGTCCCAGCAAAAAGGGATCATTTCAAAAAGAAAATATTCATAATCATTACACGACACATGCATACAGCATATTCAAATATTTAGATGATGAACATTACTGATATGATATAGGCAATATTGATACTTATTAAAGCAGCTCATATTATCGGACTTTCGTGTTATTAAAATAGACCAAAGTGCACACTTAATGTCTGCATTTACATTATAACTACACTATGTAGTAAGTATCTAAGATAGTTATAGTTTAGAAACCCGAGAAGCGTATACAGGTATACTCTATTTTGCGACGAGCCACCTGACGTGCATGGCGTCGGCGCGCCAGTTGAGGCCAACGAGGGACTTTGCCTTAATTATTTCACACCTTGTTCTCCTGCCGACATCAGTGACGTGTGTAATGTTTGCCGGAGACTGACAGTTATAGCGTGAGGCAACACCAGGCCGCCCTCTCAAAGATCAATATATCACATGTCGTTTGACACCGGGACCCCCAAAACGACAGCTGTCTGGTTAATATTTAATCAATGCACTGGCTGCTCGAAAGGTTGAACTATTCATTCTGGTCACTTTAACATGGTCCTGTTCGCGTTAATGCAGAAAATTGCCGCTGAATTTCCAAACCCATGATGCTAAGTAACAATGACAGCACATAAATCGTTCAGTTTCAGGAATAGTTGGTTGCGTGCCGAGTGGGCCTTTTCGATTTAATTCAAACTTCACCAATTTACCCAACGAGTCTCATTTAAGTACGTTTATATGAAACTATCGTGAAATAAAAATCGTTTTTTTTCTTATCTATAGTAGGAGGTCTTTTCACACTTCATTTGGTTACGAAGTGGTTGATTCTGTCTGGGCGGTTATTATGGTAACAAAAGGCCGATTTCACCGTCGCCGGCGGAGTGTTTTTCTTTTGCACACTTCCAACGTTTAACTCTGTTAAGGAGGAAATGGCCGCCGGGGATGGGGCCCTTATAGCGCGCTTAAATAAGCCATGCCGCATTAAAGGCGCGCCGAATCCGGATCAAAGCTGGGGAGAAATTCAAAGGGCCGAATGTTGGTGTGGCGGAGAAGGGATCTGAGTGTAGGCTGCCCTGCTTAGTGGGGGCTGGCCGTGCATGTGTGCATGCCGCCATGGTGGCCGCCAGCTGTAACGTCGGCCCACCCCTGGTCTGTCAGGGCCCCTGCTGCAGGACCTTCTCCCCGCCATTCAGCCGCCTCCTAGCTGGGTCGGGCCCCGGTAGGACCTAATTGCCGTCGGCTGTCATAATTAAGTTGATGCCCGCGCTAGCACACCTCGCCACGCTGCCCCTGAAAGGCCCCGGCTGGGGCTAATGATGCCTAATAGAGTTAGCTGCCGCTTGGTGTCGCTGCAGTGCCTGTCCCGGCGCGCCAGTCTGCCCGGAAAGGCAGGCAATGAGAGCGTGGGGCCCCCAAAGAGATGCATGTATTGAGCTTATTATAAACCTTTCAAACTATATGGGTTATCACCATCTTGCTCGTCAAATTTCCTCTATTAAAGTATAAATCACGAACTCATGCAGCGATCTCATATAGGAAACGTTCTTGCCAAGCTACATATATACACTACACACCCCTGGAGGGCTTTCTCCCATTATTTCACATGCATTATATCAGATTATGTCTAAATGGGATGGTTCCTGTAATTCTTTTGGAGATAGATACTTTGCACGTCTGCACTTTTCTCTTCATCTTTTGTGGGTTTTTTTTTCATGAAGAGCCATGCAATGTCTATTTAGATAAGGAGATAAATCCACGCCATGCTACAGGCTCTGTAGCAGGTAATATACTAGCGTGCATCGGCCGAAAGGGCCGGGAAGTGAACATATAGAGGACTCCCTAACCAGGTGATGGGTGGTAAAGGGGCGCTAACCACACAAAGCCCTTCTTGTGAGCGGCGTCCTGGGCTGGCCGGTCGGGAGGCGCCACCTCTCCGAGTGGCCGTCTTCACGGGTTTGTCCGTGCTCCGTGCAGCGTTATAATGGCGTTATTTGGCCTCCCCCAGCGCCCCCAGCCTGCCGGCACACACAACGCCCGGCCAACACTGAAACCTGCTCTCACCCCCTTCTCTCCCCCGCCCATAGCACGGATATGTACGAGTAGGGGGAATGAAATTCCCATCGCCGAGTTGCCATTGTTGTTCTGTAAGTAAGGATAAAGGCAGGAGAAAGGTAAGAAGAAAGTGGTCTTCTGTGACCACCGCCAAGCGTTAAGACGGAGTCAATTGAATACTACTTAAACTGCCGTGAAGAAAATCGACCAACACAAGCAAGGGCGACGATTTTCGACTGGAACTAATCGCAGCACGCCATCAGATGAAAAGCGTGTCCGCTCGCACTACCAATGAAAATAAACTTTCAGTTTACGTTAAGCATATATATTCCAAGACCCAAATATTTCCCCGATTCTAACTCTCACTTGAGCGGTTAAGCCATCCACACAGCGTTTAGATTCACTTAACTATAATTAGATATAATTGCGGTGCTGCCCACTTGTCTTTATGTGCATAACGCGATCCTAAGTCGCCCGCCCGTTAATTTGAGGGCTTATTAGGGGTGCAGATCGATACAAGAATTAATGGTAATTGGCTCCATAATTTGGGCCGTCTCTCCACTCCCTGTCGGGGCTGAGAGGAGGGGGGCTGCTGAGGTCAAAGGTTATCTGGGCCGCCCTGACGGACTGTCACGTGGGGCGCGCTAATGGTTCCCGCGCCCGCCGCCAGAGCGCCGCACTCAGCGTCCCTCCTCGGCGGGAATACTGACAAATTGCTTTCTGTCGTCGACAAATTTGTTGATGCTTCTTGGCTAGACCTTTTACCTCATATCTTTGATCAGGCCAGATAATACACTTGTCATAAGGCACCCACGCTACTCAGAGATAATGTGCCTCTCACGCAAAAGGTGCTCATGCAAAAAATGTCAACATTTCAATCTACGTTCCCCCCACCTGGCGCCCGCAATATAGGTCTATAGACGCCAACGCTGCATATATAAATATACGTATGCACAATTCCACATATGAATAGATAACACACAAGATGAAATGCTTCATTCTTGATAATAAGGTCCTAATATACTTCAAGTATAGACCTCTCGTCGTATACTATAGTCAGTATCACTATAAGACCTGAGTGTCTATATCTAGCCCAAACTGGGATTGTACTATAAAAAGGGCTTCTATTTACACCTTAGAGGAGGGACTTGACATCCTTAACCTCATCATCCTTATTAGTGACGGCTCATTTCAAGTTCTTCCCATGACCCTCGCGCTAATCCTGCGGTAGGCCCGCCTTTCAATTAAAGCGGGTTTACTACAGGTCAAGATAGCATCTTGACGGATGACGGCCACATTCAGCTTGACAGATTCGATCCTGCTCCAAGGTGGCCCCCGCCGGAAGACGGCGCTGATTGGCCGATTCGGGCCCCCGCACGCCACCCAGCGGAGGGGCGGGCGGGGGAGGGTTTAGACATTTTTTTGTTGATAGGCAATGGTCTGTGCATGGAGACATGGTTAACATTGTTTACATGGAGAGCCTTTCCCGGAAAGTGACAATACACCCATGTATATTGATGATCAGTTGAACATTTGAGACAAAGTGACAATTGATAACATACAAATTGTATTTTATTTTGTGATTTGAACATATCAGTTCTAGGCCCTATGTGATTTTATATCTCAGCTGGCCTTTTAAATTTAGCAGAAGGACACTTGGTCGTTGTGGTCGAATAGTTACGTGACCTTGTCTGCACAATTATTTTTCTGAATTAGTGATCGGGACTCGTTTTATCCGCCTTGCTCCCTTTTTCCGTTTCACATCGAATGACCATAGGACCTATATAAGGGGTAGGGTGCAGCCATGGCCGAAGTGGCGCCGTCAGGGGCGTCTTGTGAATGGCAATAACAATGTTTGTATATACTCCAACGTATTGTTTTCGCCAACCAGGTAAATCTCTGAACCATCTGATATACCTCTTCTTTTCTTTTTAGAATTTTTTAAAATTTTTTTTTTATTGGGTCTATAACTATTTCACAATGTAAATATGATGTAGGTTTTCCTGTTGGCGCCAGAGAAGACAAATAACGCCCACTCTACTTATTACCATTGGTTTAATTACTTTCCTTAGCTGGTTGAATAACATAGTTTGTTTAGAAACGTGCTATTCAAACCACTGTAATCCCATTAAGGCGCTGTTTAACGTTGTAATTGTTTCCTATATCACTTCTTTAAGCAGGTATTGTTACCAACGTATAATCCTAAATAACACGGGGACAACTAACAACACAGAGCAAGTGATTTTGTGACCAAGCAGTTTGGTCAAGTGATCAGTGATAGAACCAACAATTGCTGTAATCATTAATGGATAATTCAGGCCATGATAACATTAACCTAATTATTGATGTTAGAATTTCCTCTGTTAATAATTTATACAAATTATATAAGTAGAGTTCTGTTTGAAACCAAAGACAAACAAAAGTCAGTTTGATTTCATGTACCTAAAGTCCCATCAATTTTTCGGATGAACAGTACATGCGGTTTTTTTTAAAGGAAATGTTTGAATAGTATTTAGCTCATTAGTGTGTTAATTCAGTTGGTGCTAATATGACTCTAATCCGACCACGAGTCACCCTACTTGGGTAGCTTGGACTAATCTTCACTTAATCCTTTGTCCCAGTAGCACAATTAAGGGACAGCTTTCACTGGGAATAAACTGATTTTCCTTATTAGGAAGCACAACTCATTATAGTTTACGGTTTGATCCTGACCAATGCCCCAAAGTAGAAATTTAAAAAGTAGGTAATGTTGGAATGTTAGTTAACTAATTTTATTCATTAATATGACATTGCTTGAATTATAATATAATTATAAAGTCGTTGTGCCTTGTGAGTAGGGGCATATATTTTAGAAATGGACAGCTTTTGGATACCCCCTTTAATCAACCCCTTTTGGGTATGAATTGTTGATTATTAAAGTATTAGAATCTACATGTATACATGTATATATAGGCCTATAAATGTCCATAACTTTAACGGTGATTCACTAGCCTTGACATTGGCCTGGCGAGAGCTTGTTAGTTAGATTTTATACTTATCCCTTGTTAACCCATAAGCAGGAGTCGCCCATTTAATTCAATCAGTCCAGCTCGCAATGTATTTACAGAGAAGGACACGTAACAAAACAACACCCAGCCTCTGAGTGCCTGAGGAGCGCCGGTGTGGGCCGCTGTTTGCATTGTGCCCGCCCGCCGGTCGCACAATGGGCCGTGTTTGCGGCCGGACTCGTTCCCTGCCCGGAGATCCATAGCATCCGCTGGCTGCTGGCCTCCGCGATCAATAGCATTGACCAGGGCGCCTCTATTAATGGCACTCACTTAATGAAATTACCAAAACCCAGGCGGGCGCTGCCTGGCGGGCTGGGCGCTGCCTCCCGTTGTGCGAGGCCCCAGTCAATGCCTGCCGCTGAGGGCAACAATTGACTGACAGCCGCCAATGAGGCAGTCCTGTCGCTGATTGGCCGCCGTGCCGACTGGCCCCGCCCCCAGGTGGTCGGGGTAAAGGAGACTGGTGGTGGAGAAAGAATAAGGTAGATTCATGGTCGGCAACATTGTAGGCAGGACGAAAACGTAAGCACCTGTGGAAGTTGATCCTGGGTAGAGTGGATCTTTGTAGGACCTGTGGTCTTTAGTGCGCCATCAAGCAGACGCCGACCTGCTAGGTCGTCAGAGTCGGCCATTATCTCCACCTCAACCGGCAGATAAGACTCACAGAGACCCATCTACCTGCTCCTCCTGGTTGTAAGGATCATCCGCGTCATTTACTGTCACATGGAGTATTATACTAAATATTAATCTTGTCCCGTTTTTCAATATTGTGCATTTGCGTCATTAAGAGGGGAAGCATAGCAACCCATTTTCACAATTTTATTTGGAATTTATTATTTATATATTTTTTCCAAAAATAAGGTCCTGGATAAATACTTTTAATTTAAAAATTAGGACAAAGCAGATAACCAAGGAATACGCTGGATTTCTTAAAGTTGGCAATCAATATTTCACTGAACTAAGCTCCGTGGAAAAGAAAACCAGGAACAATGTCTACTTCCTCGACCAGCGACTTGGAGCTGGCGCCATCCCCGAAGCCCCTGCCGGGTTCTCCGTACGCGACCGGCGGCGTGGGCCCGGACTCCGGGGACGGGCTGGGAGGGGGCGCGGCGCCCGGTCTGCCCGGCGCCCTGTCCCCGGCGCCCGCGCCTTCCTCCTCCTCCCGCTCCCTGCCTCCGTCGGCCGGACACAGCAACCCGACCCACACCATCGACGCCATCCTGGGCATCCGCGACCGTCACCACCAGCAGCACCACTCGGCCCACTTCCACGCCCAGCGTCACCCGGAGGGGGGTGACAAGTACGACGGGCCCGGTAGTAACAGTAGCGCCGTCAAGAAACTGGGCGCGCCCGGAGGAGGGGGCATCCTCTGCGCCAATAAGATGGCCGGCATGCTGGAGGAGACCCGGGAGAACGGACACGGGGGGCACGGTGGGGGCATGAAGAAGATTCCCGGAGACACAAGTAGAGGTATGTATGATATATCTGTTTTTGTAGCCTAGACATGTAATTTGATTCCTCTAGTTTGCTTGTTTTATATGAGTATTCAAAGTTCAGTTTCGTGAAATTTGGGATTTTTTAAAGTTCAATTTAGTGCTATTTTATATTATTTCATGTTATACTTTCTTTTCACATAACTCACAGAGGATGCACTTTTGTTTTGTTTGGTCTTTTTTCACGCGCCTATCTCTCTTACACGTATAAGCTCTTACATTGAAAATCCTCTTTCTTCTGTGATTTTTGTCTGCATGCAAAATAAAAAACCGTATTTGTCATATTATTGGATAGATACTTAAATGTTGCTTATATATAGATATGTCGATATACACTAGAAGCTAGCAACCTAGAGGTCGTTGAAGCTCATAGATATGCACTGATTATTTCACACTAGTTTGTACTGAAAGTACATAGCTAGTAATGTATAATATCCATGTAAACATCGTTCTATGTTGTATATTGATAGCTATAACCGACGTACAAATCATATACTTGGAACTATCAAAACGTTGAATTGATTTTGATAATGATATACACACATTATTCTATCTTTCCTAGTTTAGTTGAACCCATAAAGCTGAACACGTAGACTTTTAAGAACAATATAATAAACACGACCAGTTCTACGCCAAAATTATCTGAGCCATTTTAACAGCCCAAAGGTATAAAGCAGCTGTCATTTGCACCTTCATCTTATTAGAATGGTACATACAGCACCATTTAGAATTATACTTATATTGACATCAATACTAAACATCATGCGTGCTCTCTATAGCCACCACATGAAAACTGCACTTGATAAAAAGATATTTGACCTCGATAGGGATTCCATAGTGTACAATAGGTCTATGCGATTAATTCAAGTGCTTTTTAGGAAGTCAGTGCAGTTCAAATATGTCTATCGTGAGATTATCTTTCAAAAGGGAAGTTCTGATATGAGGTCATATTCAATCATCCTTCCGCATCAGCATCCTGTGATAGGTACAGACTGATTGAGAGGATTGCGTGGCTGTTGCGATCATAGAGTGACAACAAGAACTTATCTTAAAGCACCATTTCACCATTTTGATCATAATCAATTGTTTGATAGTCAAGAGCTAGTGGTACTAACTTGATCAAGTCTGATAGGATTTACTAGCTGGGCAATGGGATGTAAAGGGTCCATTAAATTGAGTATGAGTTTATCAAATGCTGATAACTGAACGAGCAAACGCGATAACGAACCTAAATCATGTTCGTGAAGAGAAAGCTGAAATTTGACGAAGCTTCCTGTCCGGCAGTTTCTCTCCCGCCACTTCATGTGGGCTAATTGCATTTTGAAAAAAAGTAAATGTGTGTTACAAAGCTATTGTGCAGTCCATGCTTGTAAGATATTCAACTCATTAGCAGATTGTGAGAAAAAGGAATGTGGTGTTCATGAAAAAATATAATAGTAATTCATAGCATTGTGTTCAAACACTATATATGCATATAAGATATCACTTATATGCATTAAAGCACATGAACATATGTGTTGTTTTTTGGGGTTTTTTTTCACCGGAAATACGCCCAAATTGCAAAATGATATTAGAACCAGCTGAAAGAAAGGTGCCATCATGCGAACTGTTTATGGTACACAGAAAATCAAAGGTATTGGACAAACTGTAGGTTGGTTAAGATAGTCATGTGCACATTCCTTTGCCGCCGTAAGTATTATTTACCTGTCAGTGAGTAGTGGGCACCCCGTCGACACCTGAGATAATCCCCACCTTTGATCCTCCGTCAAGGTGGACTAATAGGCCCGCTGCCCACCTGACAAACTTTGTGTGTGGTACAAATAGGACTCAATTAGCATGGCACCATCTTCAATTAACAACCCCAAGCCGGCGGGCCGCTGAGAGACACGCAGGTTCTCAGGGGCCCTCTTTGATGTAGCTCACCTGGGGGACAGGTGAGTTGTGCAATGGGCAGGTAAATCGTCTCAATGCCCCCTAGACCGCCTCGCCACAGGTGGACACATTCATGGAGGCGACCAGGGCCTCGGGGATGGGGCCTCGGGAATTAAGGGATCATTAGAGAAAGGTGGCTCAAATTAAAGGTTCCCTGACCCCGGGTCATTGTGCTCACCTGCCGCACCGTATTAGGCTATAATCCGGGCCGGAGAAAGGCGTATCTGTTCACCACGTCAAAGCACACATAGAATGGGGAATCACCAGTACATGACCTACATACGCAGACAAGTATGTACGATATCCACCTTGATGTTGGCTGCAGTGCGGGCTAACGCCTTAACATTATTTAGGTTATACGGTAGCTGCAAACGTCACCAGGTATAAATGGAGGCAAGGTCAAACAGAGCTATTAGTAATTCATTTATTTTCTTCCATAATTACACTCTTATGCGGAAAAAATCCGATCTTAAGTTTATTCTACTAGAAGCCATGGGCGTCGGTACCAGCAGTCCTTCTGTAAACTTGTCTAGAAAGGAAGAACTGTACCATCCACGCAGTGGAAACTGTACGGCCCATCAAACCATGCTGCCTTGTTGGAAGGGAGGGATAGTGTTAAGAACTGCAGGCCCATGGCTGTTAGTCAAATAGATCTTCATTTCAGGCACCGCGCTACAAGAAAAATGGGCCTGCCACTTGAAGGCTTGTCGGTGGCGAAATGGAGTAGGCGGGGGGAGGTTGTCAATGGCTTACTGCTGGCTGATGTGACAGTTTGCGTGCCCAGCCCCTGGCGTTAGCTGATTGCCCCGTCTACTCCTGTCGGATCCAAGCATTGTCCCCGCGCTGCGCAATCAATTAATAATTTGTCTTCTCTTCCTATTTTCCTCCCATCTTTAATGGGACCGTTTAAAATTTCCTGTCAACAATCAGGATTTAATAGAGTTTAAGTCAGCGAAATGTCAGATATTAATGAAGCCGCGATGTGCCACCGAGCGCAAATAATGCACAGATTAAGCAAGGCTGCCCAATCATTTAAACAGCTGATTTTACTTAATTGAAAGGCAATAGACTAAATTCGCATCGCGTGTCCTGCTATTTGAATCGGTGCAAAGGGGAACTTTGATTCAGACGGGGAAAGCTTTCGGGAGGGTGTGCCTCCTTTGCAGGGCGTCTTCTGAAAAATGCTTTTTTCAGCTGACACAGAGCTGTCGATGGAGAAGTGTCGAGTCGTCCTTTCTTTATCATCTCCGACATCAATTGTAACAATGGACTTCGAGTAATGAATGTTGAAAAATATTGACAGCAGGAGCACCTACGATGACTGAACTTTTTTTTCAGGTCCTAGATTTGTATGTTGAAATGTGACTCAGACCTTTTGGAAAGGAAAGAACCAAGAAGCAATACTTTTTTTATTTTCTTGAATTACACGCCTCTTGTAGGTAGATGGCTTCATATTAGGTATAATTCACGCTGTCGTGCTGACAATCTTATAAGTAATGCTTTATCGGCCTGTATTGACATATTCATATTATGCAATATGGCCTAGGCCTATATGATTCCTATTAGGCTATTTAAAGAAAAAATCATACCTTAACTTAAAAAGAAAGTGTAAAACCTTTCAAGAGAGCCTTTGTATGTAATCAAAAATGTTTATATAGACCTTATTCAATTAAGACATCCCTGTAAACATTGTTTGGAAGCTTTCATCTTTCACTATCTTGTCATCTGTGCTTCCTATAAGAACCCCAAGTACGGTCAATAGCCCCTCCACCCCTCCCCACCAGTCGCTCCACTCCTGAGGTCGGACGAAAATTGACTTTCCTGGTTAATCTAGAACGCCGTCATCCCCTTTCCTCGTCAAGACATCACCCATAATGCCCTGCTGCATCCTGACATGCGCAAAATAGCGCTTCCGCCGGAGCGGACGTCTGCGCAGCCTCGTCCTGACCGAGCAGCAGATTGCTGTGTTCATTGTTTCGCGCCATTTCTGCTGTGCTACCTCTGATGTCGTCTGGCATTTATCCCCGACAGTTTGACTCTTTGCCCTCCTTTTATTGTAGTGCAGGTAAAGCTGGTCCGGACTCAACTTCACATAAATTAGGCCCCGAATCACCGACCATGTGGCAGAAGTTGGGGTTATGTGGACCGTCAAAAGGCTTATAGACCTTGTGCAGGCTCGATTCTCAACGGTCAACTGCCGATCGTTATCCTCCCCGGGGACAGCGCCGCCGGAAGCAATCATAAATTGGCATAGACATGGGGGCCCTTTTACTAAATGCCTCATGATGAGCAGATCGCTTCTCCAGACATCTTACTCAAGGCTATGGACAGCCACTTTCTATCGTTTCTTCAGCCATTTACATTAGGGCCTATGTAGTACATGATATGCATTGGAAAAGTTATTTAGATATTAATGTATTTAATCTGTTTGATCTTGAACGAGGAATGAAAGTGAAATAACAAGGTTGCAACCCGATCTTCTCTTCAAAATTCCAATCTCAAAATAAAATGTAAATCTCAATTCTTTTTTTTTATAGCGCCCACCCCCCTCTTTTCCACAATCCTATATGTGCCACTGTGAGAGACAACCACGGATTAATATTACCTCAAGCATAACCATCGTCAATGTTTGCTGCTGTTTGTATTTTGCGTTTCGTTTTTTGTACGCTTCCATTTTTTATTCTGTCATCTGACAATTACATTGATAACAGCAGATTAGGACCAGGGTAATGTTTGAGTGCCAGCAGGGAGAAAACAGGATCTCGGTCGTCAGTAAATCAATGCTGGTAGCTGGCGGCCAAGTAAGAGGGGAACAAAGCAGAGATCAGGAGGCGCACTGATAGACGTTGATGTTCGTCCAAGTGTACATTATCTATACACTTGATGTTGCTTCGTGAATAACAGTCAGGGCCTGCTATAATCAGTGAGCACAGGCAAACCCTTGTAACAGTTGATTCTCATCTTGTAAAAGCCAGGACCTTTACGTCTTCTGTCCGTCAAGACCCTGTAGCTCACACAGAAGTATACTTGTAGGCAGAGAAGGGTCCCTTCTATACATACCTCCACAATAAAGACGTTAAAACGTCTCATCGTCCTCAGTACCGGGGCCTGGTGAGTCAGGCCTGTCAAGGGCGGCGGGGGATTGGGCCTGGTGACGTCTCCTTCCCTCATCAGGCACACAAATCAGACCCCGAGTTGATTGACTGTAATGCCCTGATTGTTGATACCAGCCCTGTCAACTCGTTTTGGGATAAGCGAGGAACGCTTTGCTTCTTAAACCGATAATGGCAAGCGATTTGCTGACGACGAATCAGCTTGCTGGTCGCGGCGCCTTCAAGTCTTTTTGGCCTTGGTCTAATTCTTTCCGACGGCTTACTCGTGGGTGAGGGTCGTTTTGTTCGCATGGGACCATCTGCTCCTATAGACGTCGGAGATGGTTCTCAGCCCTTAAACGGATCTGTACCTTTACCGGTATTTTATGTGGGTATTCCTTAATTTGTTATAGTATAGAGTCAAATTAGATCTACAATAGATGCTGCAGAAGTTTTTGGGCCAGTTTGTAAGATAGCTTGACATGTAATGCGTGTGCTGTTTAGAATGGGCCCTTGTTATGTGGCCGTCCTTATATAATAAGAAATGTTGCTTTATCAGAAGGATGGCCGCCCAAGAGAGACATAATTATCAGCATCTTGAAGATTATGGCCGCATAGATATATACAGTAGTCTTCTGATGATGGTGGTAGTGTATAGGGAGGCCTTTGATTAGGGATTAGAGTGTTATCATAGGTGATGGAAAATGGCCAGGATGAGCGGTCATTTTGATTTATCGAACTATTCAGAAAATGACTATAGTGGAAGAAATATATAGGGAATAATAACGGATCTAGTTTGTGAAGCCACTCTGAAATATTGTCCTTTTAGTATGGAATAAAACATACGATAACATTAAAACATTCATATGTATATTTTTATAGATATTTATAGAGTGAACAGATTTATAGCCTTATGATGTCCATGTACTATTCATATAATTGTTAAGTAACACCAAATTCTTCGATCAGATTTAACATGTTATTTAAAGTACAATATGATTTCATGACTATGTATTTACACTGTATCTGCAATGAAAACCAGTACCCACTGATGTAGGCTCAGTATAAAAAAAGAAATTAAAAAAAACATAGACAATAAATTAGGAAAATATTGCCCTTTCCCAACCATGGACATACAGACAAAAAGTGCAAACAAACCCGCCTAACTCCTAGAGTTAACTCTTGTCCCACAAAAATAGATCATTTTGGTCAGGATAACTCTCTCTAACTATAGAAATCTACATGTAGTCAATATGTCCTGCCAACGATCGTTTTATTGACTCTCGTTTCATTGGCTACATACTAGACGTAGACAAGGTTAACAATTCAAATTACCAAAATTTTAATGTTGTGGAAATAATGTATACATACAAGTAGTAGGAACCCAAGTTACACGGTTATGAAGGCATATCAAAATTTGCCAGTCAATACTTATTGATTGACAGCAGGAGCAACAGTAAATAGGCTTTGTATAACAGTTCTCAAAACCCATGTAATGCTAGCACGGAGTTTGTATTCTGAATATTGAATCGAGTCATTAGAAAGTTGTTGTCTCTATATGACTAACAACTCATCACGTCTCATACTTTTACTAAGCATCACTTGAGTATCACCAAAAACAAGAATGTAAAGTCTACTCAATCTTACACCACAAAATGTTAATACGAATGTAAGTGGGGGTATGTAGAAGAATGGCTAAGCCGAAATTACAAATTCAATGAAAATTAATTCAACAAACATTTTTCAATAAATTCAGTACAATTATAAGGAAACGGCGCTACCATAAAACAATTTTGGCTTCAGAATTGAACTTAGAAAGTGGCCAAAATGTGAGGTAGTTGAAATGGGCGTCCTCATTCTCAGACCATGCAGTGACTGACGTGGTTGTTCATAAATGTTCACCAATAAGCCCATCCCAGTCTACACCAATTAACATTAACGTTTACCATGAAATACTTTCAAAATTCCATCCACATTTATTATCTGAAGAGAGATAGATAATACAAAATAAACCAAAGCAATTTTGTTGAACGATTGCTCCTAAAATCTGTAAAATGCACCCTTCTATTTTGTAATTTTCCCCATAGGAACCAGTGTTAAAGCTTGTCAGCCCAGCCTATAATGTCCAACCCTATTTTGCCTTGAAATATAGCCTTTTGATTTGCTAGCAAACCTACAAATATGTTCATTTATAGAATTTAAGAAATTATAATGTTTAAGCCATACTTGAGGATAAAGAAAAACATAAGTCTTACTTATTTCACTAACCCCAAATCTTGGAGACAAGGATTGCCTAAACAGCTATTTTGTCCAACCCTTGTCCAACCCTGGTATATAGGCAATGTGGGATGGGCTTATTCAGCACCTTGGTGCTTTAGTACAGAACAAAGTCATTTAAGGAGACTGGAAACTTGCATGCATGACCCCGTGTATACGGCTGCTACATGTGCTGAAACATAAGACAGAGTAAAACCAACAATTATTCAACGTTGTTGTTGACATAATCTTGATACTCTGTGCCAACCATTTAGTCTACATTTTCCTGGAGGTTTCCATGGCTTTATCACATTTTCCCGTGGCCCTGGCCTTACTCCCAGCCGCACCTGACGGCACGTTAACCCTCGGCCACCCGGCCCCATAGTAATCCGCTTTGCCACACCTTCCCCTGGGCTGCCCTCCTTCGTTACCCACCATCTTACATCCACCCCTGGACGTCAAGGTCACCTCTCTACCTCCCCCTCGTCTTCCCAGCACCACACCACAGTGTGTCAACACAGTGCTAACCCTGGGGGTCGGCCCTCAGACCGGCCTCATTAGGGCCGAGCATTGGGTTACCGCTATTGTACCTCATTCAACTAGTCGTCTTGTAGGTAAACACTGTGGGAAGGGGGTGGCAATGAACAAAACCAGGCCAGGTATTCTCAGTTCTACGCTGCGTCTCTACCCCACTGTTGTGATGGTGTAAGGTTGGCCGACCTGAAGGGCCATGTTCCCGGTGAAAAAAGGTCAAGTACACCGGCAGTCTGTTTTAAAGGCGGGGTGGGAAGTCAGTGGATAAGGGCCAACTGAAGCAGATATATCTCATGCCTATGATGATTTTCCCTCACTGAAACAGTTAAATGAACTTAATATTTTCAATTCAGCTTTTTCTTTTATCAACATTTTCTTATTCATTCTAAGTATTTCCTTTGGTCTAGATTGAATTATCCTAATGTTATAGCATTATAGACTGTTTTAGTACCTACAAAGACAGTACACTAATATAATATAAGTAGTATATATAAAGAGGCGTGCCGTAAGACTCTGGCAAGTCATAAACCAATGTGACAGTTGTTTTTTGGCCAGGCTAATTAGTTTAAGTAAACCTGTATGCGTGTGACTTGATAGTCCATCGTTTTTACAGATACATGTATATTTGGTTTGTATTTCGAATAGATGGTTATGCATGTCTACGTTTATGTTCACTGTACTAGGTATTAATGTATACTATCTACATTTTGAATCTATCTTGGGTCTATGCCAGATGACCGTTTTTATGCCCAACTTTATATGAAGTCTATTTCTAGACATGCATATTGCTTCATGTACAAAGGCTAAGAGTATCCCGATACCACCATCTTGGGAAACCGCCTAGCGGGCAGTCTTTCCGACGTCTATCTGTAATTGACCTCGTCCTTTTCTTTTTCTAAAAGAAAAAGCAATATGGACACAAGGCACCGGCCCACATTTCAAGATGGCGGCGTCAGGGGAGGTTGCTGCAAAGGCTAGAGGAGCGAAAGTTGAAGGCGCTGACGAGACCGGGGGGTGGTTAGAGCGGGGTGGGTGAAAGCCATCCGATGGTGGCGCCCCGGGGGGTCTTTGTGGCCGGGGCGGGGGGCGGTGCGGCCTGTCGGCGCCGGGCGGCCTGGCCAGCTGGGTGGGCCGGGAGGGGGGTAGGACAGCGTGCGGCCAGCGGACGAGGCAGTCACCTCAGCCGTCGGCCGTCAGCAAGCCGCTCACTGCCGGCAGCCAACAACCGCCACTCGGGAGCCAGGCAGCGGGGACAGAAGGCCATCATTCACAACCACGCATTCAAAACATGTCATTTTTTTCTCCATACAGTATTCTAGGTTACGTCTTTATGGGGATGGATGGCATTGCAAATACAATGAAAACCGTTAGACTTGAAGACGCGAAAATTGCTGCCAGCCCTGGTTTCAATCACATTATTTCCTAACCACACATACATGTACTTATCATCACTGCTAGCTCTCCGGAGATCTTTAGGGCATTATTCTTACCGCCGTGTCAACCATTTTGGTAAAGAGCATTAAAGGAGAAACAAGGTTCCTAATATGCTAAAATGGCTGTGCCCTAAATAGCCATCCGGTTATATTTAGCTTCCCTGTTGGTCTCTAATGCAGCGGACATCAGTGAGTGACCCATGTAGCATCTATGACCCGGGGTCTATGTTTACGGCGACAGGGGCGAGTAGAATTTAGAGTTGGTTTGCTTTCACGGCCATAAATCCCCCCGTGACAGGCGTCAGCCACTGTAAATCTCCCAGGCCAATATCTGCACCATGACCTGTTTTAACATGAATCGCTAAAATTTTGATAGTTCAGAGGGTCTGCAATCAATTTACCTCAACCCATGTTGTTATATATACTATACGACATTGGTTGTGCCTTCTGCTGTCCATCAGTAGGCCTAATCGCTTGCTGTTTCTATCGCTTATAAATATCTTATATGCAAGAAATGTAGAGTGTAATTGAGATTCAATTATTGATATACAACTAGGCTTTCTATGATTGGGCGCAACCTCAGAACTGATACTGTATCTTCCAAAAACATGGTATTTTGATGTTACATCTCTATTATTATTTTGAACTTCTTAGCATTATTATGAAATATTATACCAAACGTTGAATATGAATGATATGGACCCTGTATTGTAAATCTGGTGTCAACATTGAAAGCAATATCAGTATTGACCTTCTGATCTAAAACCAGCAATTCACTTGATTTAGTCTATATACAAGTGCGTCCCGCAGCTGGGAGGCGAACCCCGGCCGCCCGCATTACAGTCAAGCACCCTACCTGTTAGGCCACCACTGGACTAACCATGGGAGGGGCTCCAGTAGGGTGTATGCACTAATTTCGCTGGGTGCTGGTGTTCTACCCTTTATTTCATACTGACATGTATGAGTTGAGATACCAGCATTTATTTCAACTGGCACTCTGCCTCTGGCTCAGACTATTCTGTGTCCAATGGTAGCTAGCATTGAAAAGGTGGGGGTTGGTGCAGATTGGAAGCAAGGCCAATTTAATATAAGGAAGGTAATCAATAACTATACATGTATATTCAATACGTAATACATTTCACACACACACACACACACACACACACACACACACACACACACACACACACGAAAACTATAATGGTTATCAATAGATATGCTTGCTGTAACTGCATTTAACCCGTCCCTTCTCGTCCCTTCCCGCCGTAGATGACCACCTGCTGTCCTACCGGGCCGACGATGACGTCAGCTCCACCAACGGTGACGGTAAGGAGAGCGCGACGGGCGCCGACTCGGACAGCGGCGGAAGTCTCAAGTCGGGGTCGCCAGGTGACGGCGACGATGGCGACTCGCCCAAGAAGAAGCACCGCCGGAACCGGACGACGTTCACCACCTACCAGCTGCACGAGCTGGAGCGGGCCTTCGAGAAGTCACACTACCCGGACGTGTACTCCAGGGAGGAGTTAGCCCTCAAGATCAACCTGCCGGAGGTCAGGGTACAGGTGAGCACCTTTTGGTCGTCTACAGATAAGGATGCACTATAATCGCCCGCTGTTTGTAAACAATTAAGTGCTCTACCGTTGATCTAACTCGATATCCTTCTAGACTGCTTTAATGTGCAAAATGATAGTTTTCGAATGAATATAGGCCTAGTCCTATAAACAAAGGTACACGATTTTAAATATATTTCTCTCTCTATATGTCTAGGCCATATATGCATGTGCGCTAATGAAGGGTCCTCTTGACAAGAGGTGTAAAACGACGTTCATGGCGGACACCATGGTGACATTAGAAAACACCAGCAGTTAGCTGGCATACATGTTACACGCTTGTCTTTTTTACGCTGCTTCCTTCATTTATAATAAATGATGTGACCAGATTTATGGGTGTGAACGCCGCCTCTCGCCTGGTCACACTGGTAGCACTGATCAGCCTCTAGTCACCTGACGCAGATAATGATCAGGCTAATTGATCAATAGGGTAGGACGATCTGGGCGTCCGGTCTCCCCCACCCGCGGCCCGCCCGCCGACAGGTAGGACATGCAACAGACAGGAGGAGCGGGCCCGGAGACAATGCCTGCCGCCTGAAAAGCGTCACCTGCTTAATTATGGGAACTTATCAGGTGTGGCGGCACGGCGCCCCTATCAACAGACATGCGACGCGGCGAGACGTCCGTGCTAAGTGATAGGAATTGGCATCTCTGCCCGTTTTGCATCGAGCGCCCCGATAGGCATGCCAAGCAATTGAACAATAGACGTTCTGTCTCTAGCCCAGTCGGTCTCAGTGTTTTTTTTCTAATTCTCAAGTGGGTATTGTTGGCATTTTATTTCATTGCAATTCACATATCATTTGACGGGGACGATTATCTGCGGTCGCACTTAAACCTTGTTCTTTGGATTATGTTTTTTAGCCATAGTGTCGTTCGCCTGCAATTCTTCAATTCAAAACACAAAGATTAATTGGATTTAGTAAGCATGTAATCCAGCAATAATACCCCCTGAGATTATGGTTAACAGAAGCGCTGGCACAGGGCGGACTATAAAACTCTATTATGAAATGAAGCGTTTTAGGCCTCCTAATAGTCTTTTTCTGTTTGAGGATTTTCTTCCTAATTTCTCACCGGCTGTTGGCGATTTACAAATTTGTCGACTGAAGTTTAATGGACATCCTATAGGCCCTCATACCGTGGACAGCGAGGGACATCTTTGTTTCTGCATTAAGTTTAGCGAGGGGCGCCAAAAGATGCCGTTCATGCGAGAAAATGGCGACGGCTATCCTGTTACTGATAACCGTGTTTGAGCCGCAGCACAGAGATCAAAACGGACGAGCCCCCTTGATCGGGCTTCGGGGGCCGGGTGTGCCCGTCTCTACCCACAATTAGATTACGATCTGTGCCGCCCGACATCTGCCGCGTCGGCCGGGATCTGCGCACATTGTCAGCGCCCGTGTTAGTGAATGTAAATAAAGGTTGGGGTTCAAAGCCCTCAGAAGAAGAGGACTTAACTAAGCGTGTAGCGGGTAAAATATTGAGACTTTAATGCCGCGCTGTCTCCTTTAAATTACCCTCCAACCCAATAACAAGGGCCCTGCGGTCCCAGGTAACAGAGGCACGTGTTATGCACGTTTGAGGAACGGGATCCAGGGAGTCAAACACGTGATTTAAACACGTGTTCAACTCGGGATTCTGTGGACCTCATTTCTGGTGTTCCCCACGAGTTTAAACACGAGTTTTTGACACGAGTTTTCACATGTAATACTCATGTTTCTTTCTTTCTTTAGATAAAATAACTTTTGAGATTCGAACTGGAGACCCCTCACATACCTTGGCAACACTTTGCCACTGAGCTATTGAGGAATTGGATACTGAATGTGTCAGAACAGTTGTATTTTAATTATAGAGCATACTCATTTCCAGGGGATATCTAAGAATTGCATGTTCAAAATATGCATCATGATTAGATTTATTTTTCCTGGTAGTAAAATCAACTGATTAAATGTTCAAAAGTCTATCCCACCAGTTTAGAATGAGATTGACATATATAAAGATGGTGCAAACTCATGTTTTTTTCAGGACAATTTTGTCGACTGACTCATGAAAACTAAGGTAATACACATGTCAGACCTGTGTAAAAGACATTTATTACTCTGACTTAACACATGTCTATAACTGGTGTTCAAGGAATGGGGTTTTCTCAGATAAATCACAGGATTCTATACAACACCAATATTACATCAATACAACACGTGTTAAATCTAGTGTGATACACCTAGTTTACATGGGGAATATCTTTACACCAGAATGTCACAAGAATATCATCATAATGCAAAAATATTAATATAGCCATGATGATGTGTTATTAGATATAATATAATGAATTTGACAATATGACATGAAAAGATAGTGTTTCAAAAAAGAAAATTACAGAAGTGATTTACCCTGTGAAAACTAATAGTAAAACTTGGTCAATTGCTAATATTACTCAGTGCTTTCCAATAATACCAGTATAACACCAGTTAAACACGTATCAAACTGGGTGATACACGTGTCCTGTTTGCTGGGGTGGGTTGTTACTTAAGCCCCCCCCCCCCTCCCCCACCACCTTACACCCAACACCATACACCGTGAGACTTTATTCTATACCAAAGGGAAAAGGAAGTCTAATTAGATGTCTATATGAGAGCTTCCCAAATGCACAGATCAGAGGGTTTTAATTCGGTTGTCTGTCCTATAGCCGGATTAGATATGGTCATTAGGGCTAACTCACGGACCATGCATGGGGGAGTCTCGTCAATTCTGTCTGCGCGAATTTCCAGTTTCGGGGCCACTTCTTTTCGCTCAAATGGCCCCGCGCGGAAACCGACGTCCCAAATGACAAGGCAGGAGATCGGGGGTGGACTCTGGGGGTGGGACGGGCCCGCCACCATCCGCCCCACCCCCCGCAGCATTATATTGTCTGCGATTTGGGCGCGGCCAATTGGAGCCGGCCAGGGGAGCCCTATCGACAATCGGGGAGGTCGGACTGCGATGCTACATTTCCGGAGTTTCCTCAGTGGATCGTAATTGTCTTTATTTTCCGCTTGACAACTCTGTCCGAGGCCTTTATTGCGTTTGCTCCGGCGGTTACCGGGTAGGGGTAGGGCCCCCTCCCCGGCCCCCTCCCCATGGCTGTCGGAGTGACTCGATCAACGCTGCTTAAGCTCATTGTCGCACAATCTTACACAATCATTGCACCCAATCGCACCGCTCTGATTTTATTTGAAAATTGTCGTCTGCTTCGTTACAGAGATGTGATTTCACACCGATTCTGGTGATTTTATCAGCAGGCGACAAGATCTGGTGGCAAGGAAATTCCATTGGCCATGTATCTCGGTGAATCACGGCCGTGCACACAACATGCACGATGCTTGTTGGTTGTAGACCAGGAAACTAGGCAGGCAAAGTCCCCATCGCGTGCAGAAGATTTGCTGCGGCCGCCAACGCGCCATTCTTTACTGCCAGGCCGGCTTGCATGTGCCCGTGCCGTCCCTACTTCAGCAGAGACGGGTGGAGCAGGGGAAGACTCGGGTCTCTTCCCACGACTCCCAACCTGAACGTTGTAGGCTGTAGGCAGCAGGCAGGCGACGGGGGCCTGACTGAAAATTAGCCAGGGAAAAATCTATACAGTCTTAAGTGCATCAGGCGATGCCCGCCGCCGAGAAGGAGAGCCCGGTGAGTGAAAGAGCCGCCCCAATCCGTCATTGTTCTCGGCGATCGGCGCCCTTTTCTAAATGTCGTCTGCGCCCTGTGTATGTTGTGACGAGGAGGTTACAGGCAGACTCAGCCTTATCTAACTTGCCAATCTGCGCGCTTCACGACTGATTTACCTCAATTAAACTTTACATATTGTGCGCGCGCCTTGTAATTTGTGCCGCATTGAGTATTTTCCCATGTCAGCGAGTCGGCGACGGGCCGCCTGATTTGCCGTGTCATTTGGCATCGGGCGCGCCGTAATGGAAGTGGCCGCTGCCAAGGCTGATGAACCCGCCTCCCCGCCCTGTTCCCAGCAGCCCCCGCCCCTCCTGTCCCCCACACCCTCCCCTCCTGTATACCCTCTCACACGGCTTGCTCAAATCCCATTATCGACGTCTCCAGCTCCTTCGCCGTCACATCTGTAAATAATTTAATTTGAAACAATAGAATGTATATGTCAATTACTTCATCGCGGATTAGGCCCTAATGAGGCGTTTTAGGCCTGCCGATCGATGTAGGCCCACAGTGGCGCCCCCTGCTGACAGCCGTAGTCATCAGAACTGCAGGTGAGGTCCTCAGAACCTGTCAGCAGTCATCACGTCGGCGGCGTCCTCCCAAATCACTTCTCCATGGTGGAAATATTAGGTCGTCAATAGGCTTGGATATAGCGCCTGGCGCACGCACAAGGCGCCGCCTAACGAGTCTTATATGCAGCGGCGAGATGGAGAAATCACTCAGAGCCCCGTGCGTGTTCGCCAAAGTGTCTCTCACGTGAGCCTTCCTCATCAATATAATTCGGCCTGCCCTCCGCCGAGCGGCCCTCCTAAAAGTAAATCAATATGCATTATACACCTGTACATATCACAGACAGCAGCTCCTTTGCCATAGTAACGAGGCCAAATCAGGCCATCGCCAGCTTATATATTAGCGATGCTTTACTCATTAGCGTATATGGATAACCTCCTGTCGGAAACACCACTGATGGAAGCCTTCTGTGCGTGAGCTAAACTGATGATGTTCGATTGAATCTCGGGAAAGTATTGGCGTTTTTGTCTGTGAAAGAAAGTAGAAGTGTCTTTGCCAATACAACTGCACACAAGCACGTGCAATACGACGCACATATATTTTTATCATTCATGTGTACATTAACCTACATTAATAGGATTTGTTTAGAATAAGACTTAAGTAAGATCTCGAAGTCTTAATAACAGTTACGCCAAATTTCCTTCGGTGATTCTTTTCATCTATAATGTTCATAATGTGTGTCAGAAATTTGATTGGTGGACAATGGCCTTACACTCACTCCACACTTGCCCCTACTATACCCTATAGTGAGGGCCGTGACGTGCCCCCTTCTGCCCTGGGCCCGCCCAGGCAGGGACCTGTCGGGCGCCGCCCTAGGATCCATCACTCGGACAAACATTGACCCATCTCCCACCTCGCTAATTGTAGACCAGACTGAGGGTTAGCCGTGGGGCCTCGGTCAGGGCGGGCCGACCAGCTGCCGCGCCGGGCCCTCAGCCCTGCCCCCCACCCACCTCACCTCGGCCCAACACTCCTCAACATCTCCCGCCAGCGCCCCAATCAAAACTGGTATTTCACAACAAGCAATCTGCTGCCGGCCGACCCCGCGGGGAGTGGAGCGGCTCCCCGGGCAGAAAATTGGACAGGCCGTGTCCACCTCCCCCGACTCAGCCTTCAAAGAGGGGGCATATTGGCTGCGGTTTGACAGCACGCAAAGCAATCAATTGGCTACAGCCGCAACAACCGGCTACTTTAATTACGGCGCCCCTGACGGCCACATTAGCGTCGATAATGAATTAAATTCGCTGTGTCGCGGCCAAGTGTGAATTTAGTCCAACACGGAAGCCTGGGGTCGGACAACTTAGCTTGATGTTAATGTGCACCCGAGACATGCTTGACGGGGTAATTTTTATCGGGTGTTTGAAAGCATTGCCTACCCCCTGTGACTACACACAACACCTTTTCAGAGGAGGTCGGTAAAGAGAGGTGCTGTGAGGGAGAGGGGGTGATCTGTACCCTTGGTGTATAGCCGGGGTGGCACCTGCGGACGTGAGGGTTAAACCACAGAGGTTACAGTCACCTATATTGATGCCATAACCGCCCGGCCTCCCGCCGACCCAGGTCGGGGCCTGTGTAATTACTGGGGAGGAGCTGGTCCTATAAAACCACGTGTACATCCCTCCATTAGAGCCACCCACCCGGCCGCCCCCTCAAGTGGTCGCTATTCAGACGTGCCCATATTGCATGTATAATCACCCCGCGTCGCGCCCCACGGTCGGTCGTTGGGGCACAAACTTTCAATTTCCCCTGAAGCAGCAGACAAGGCTGGCTGGGTCCCGCGGGAGGCAGGGGATTGTGGCGGAGAGGGCGGGCGGACCTCTCCTCGACAGGCGGGCCTCCGACAGGGCCATCCCCCGCTGTGAGGCCCGGCCCAGGCCCCACCAGCCACCGCCTTGTACCCTCTCGCTCAATTTCCACTGTTAAACTCACTATTTGCGCCCATTCGTTTTGCCCAATCGGCGTGCTTAATGTCCGGGCATGCAGCCCCTATACACCATTCATTGGTATTAAACCGCCGGCTCGTACCCTTCAATAGCACACCGACAATATTTTCGCAACAGCTGATGTTTAATCTGCGACCCAGAAAGCATGCTTGCCTCGAGGACCGCGCGACGTGGGGCAAAAAACATGTCCGACCAGCCATGGTTAATGCCCATAATTCGCCGCTACCGACCCCGTCGGTGTATCCGGGACAGAAGGTCATTATACATGATAGCACAGCGACCAGATTGGCCACCTCCTTATTAGTGCAGAGGCGGGTTGGACATGAACGATATATTATGAGTCGGTGTGAAAACGCGTGTGGTATGCCATGGTATGATAGTATTATACGCTCATAGTTTGACTTAGTTTACGGATTAGTATTTATATGGCAATATATCTCACTTAGAAATGATAAAGCAAAGTATGTCCTCTGGAAAAAATCTAATTCAAAAATTAAAATTTACTTTTTATATTTGTTTTGTCTTGTGCATTTGTCCTGTTGCAGTTTTATCCATAAAATCACTTTTGGTTTCAATTGCATTTTTCATCAATTAATCATCTAATTCTCTGATATCATTTCAAAATTGTATTGGGAACGTATTTCAATGCAATGCTGCGTTTCTACTGTTAGTAATGTGAGTCTACTGCCACGGTATGGTCCGCGAGCTGTGAGTAGTAGAGAATGTGTGGTTTTAGCCGGTGAGTAGTATACGGAAATGGGGGTCTGTGGCGGGCGACGCGCCTGTTTGATGTCGCCCTTCACTGTGCGCGGTAAGGTACGCGCCTCCCGCGTGTGTCGCCCCGCGCGGCACGCAGGGTCCCCGCCGCCCCCTCCAGAGGTGGCCCCGGGGACCCTGGCCGGCGGGCCGTATTGACACGGGCGGCCGACGACGCGCCGCCCCGCGCGCCGCCCGCCAAACACGCGCCGCCCATTAATTAGACCGCGCCGCTCCCAGCCCTGATGGGATAATTGGAATTCCAAGAAAAGATGAAAACTTTGACATTGCGGCGAATTGAGTTCAGACACCCGGCTGCGTTCATAGAAGGCGTCACCGGTAGGCGGGACTGTATAAAACAGATGCGGTAGTAGGATTATTAAGGTTGCTGGAGCTGGAACTTGGAGGTGGGGTGGGGGTGCATGGGGTCAGGTTGGGGTTGGGGCAGGCTATAGGGGAGACTTGTGTGAGGTTTTGGGGGTGGGCGGGCGGGTGGATGGGATGTTGGGGTATGGATCCAAGGGAGGGTGCTTCACACGCACACCTCCAGCAGAGTCAATAGCAGGAGATAAGTTGGCGCGGCGGGGCGGCGGGGGCCAAGTGTTAGCCCAATCGATATACACTTAATTACATTATGTCACTCCTATTTATTTGCCTATATCGGTAAGCGATGTTGTGATGTGGCCTAATGGAGGGCCTTCACGGCGAGTTAATGACGACAGAAAGCAGGCCCTGTCGTGATTGCCACTGTCACGGACAGAATAGTCACATTAGCACGCAGGGGTTGGGGATGGGGGAGGCCCTCATCAAAGTGACTTCACTTCTCTGCCGCCCGACGCCAAGCAGAGCCCGCGCCGCACGTAGAGACGCTCCCGGTTGTAGATACAGTATTTCATCGATCTCGAATTTTCTCTATTTTCCATCTTCTTGCTTGCTAACGGAGTGGGATTGTATGGTGAGAGCAATCAATGGGCATCGTCTTTTAAGGTCCGTATGTTGTGCCGGCTTGTGTACAACCCACCACTGTCTGCATTGCCTACAGTGTCTTGTATATGGTGGCCATGCAAGAAAAGTCAATCCTGAGAAGCATACCTCTGGAAACATTACTGCATTGTCAGCTATTGTCCATTAAGCAACTGACAAGAGTAAGCGACATACAAATCTAAGAAGTATAGATAGTCAGAGTAAAACATAACATATTTATACATAAATATATATCACAGAATTATTTTATTGCAATCTGCAGTTATATACTTAAAATTTTGCTTATAGGTATAGGTGAGTCTGCAATCGCCATCTACCCGATTGTTTAACTTAATTGCAATAGTCATATTTTCAAACTTGGTTTCCTTGAAACATTTAAGTGTTTTTTTCTGCCAAACCAATCAAATTAACAAGTCATACTTTTAGATAAAGTATATCTCTTTAATTGGTGCTTACATGTCTGACAATATTGATCCTCAAAGGGCTACAAAGAAGTCATTTAAGAGTAACTCACGACTAAGCAGATATTGGCCCTATAGTGGTTCGTTGGCTGCAGTGTGGTGGCAGTCACATACCTTCTCAGCACAGACACAACCGTTTGGGCCTCCACCCACCCGCCCACTCCCACTCCTACCCACTCAGTCGCCCACACCCTCTCCCACCCCAATGATGTCTTCATATGCCCCAGCAGCCCCCATCTGCTTCCTGCCAATACGGCAATATTATTTAGATTTTCTGCGGCGGCGGCGCCGGGCGGCCGTCGGCAGGGGGCGGGGAGCAACTCGGCGGCAGCGAATTTGTCCCGGCTTTGAACTGTGAAATCGACATGTAATGGAGTTTCACGGCTGGGTGCGCGCTGCGAAGCACGCTCGGAAAGTTTGTCTATTAAATCGTCAGGATGAGGCGATGGGGCGCGGGCGGGGGTAGCGAGGGGTAATTAGCGTATTCAGGCCCGCTTTGTTCACAAGAAAGAGACTAATTAATGCCCCATAGTTTGGTATATTCACTTGAGTTAACGTCGTTAAGTCGGCAAAGGCGCCACCAATGGTTTCTAATGAGCAAGGCACTCGCCCTGATGAACCTTAATGAAACAAATTAATAAAACAATTTTACCTTTAGGTCATCGAATTATGGCGATTTGCGTCCGGGCAGATGCAGTTAGGAGACCCGTGTGTTTTATCTAAATGAGATTTGCTTAATGCATTTCACGGCCTCCGCTGCCTTCACTACTTGTTAACGCCGCGCCCATTTCTTACGACACCGTCCTTCAACAAGGGAGTTGGGAAAATTGCTGATGGCAGACGAAAATTGAACTGCGCCACACTTGGTGTAACCCAAAGCTGGCCCCGCCAAAAACGGGCGGTGGAAGCCGCAGTGGAGAATCCACTCATAGTCGTCCAGCCTCTTGGTTTGATTATGTCCTCCTAATGGATTTTATTTTCTCCTCGGGTGTTAGAATTAATTTACTGTCTCAAATCGGAAATGTAGTCCCATGATGGATTTCATTACTCTCAGGTTCTTGGAAGACTCAAATTTAATGCAACCTTTGGCGGCCCTAAAATGCGTGCAAATATTCGGCACCTGTTAATAGATTCATGTTAATCTATCAATAATTATTGTGATGACGTACATTGACTTTTTATTTCGAATTTACCATGAGGATAATGTTAATCATGACATGCATGAATGAAAAAGTGAGCTATTTTGGGCGGGACAGTTTCTTACCAAAACACTTTATTTCAGTTTTCTATATTAGGATTAGGCTCCTCGGTGGACAAAGCAGTAAAATGTCAACTGTATCAGAATCAGATCTAGGTCCTTTACCACTTTGTAACATTCCTTTGATGCTTTGCATCTCCCAAACGCTCAGACAGTGATAACCACCTTGCAGATTCTGATAAAAGCAGCCGCCTTTAATCGGTCTATTTAAAGCATATGAGAAACGGAGTAGGTAGAGTTTTTAAGAAGCTTTTGCTATATGAATACGGAGATACATGTATATTCACACCTCAAACAGTATTATATTTGCAGCACCTAATTAGACGTAGGCTGTCAACACTAAAGGCCTAAACAGTTTACATGTTTTCTACGTGGCCCTTCCCACCACCCCTACTGGTTGTAGGGTGTCTGTGTGTATGGCCATGTTCTCATATATAACGCTCTTATTGTCGTGTATACAGTGTGGGGTCCCCGCTCCTTTGTCCCCCACTCTTGATGGCCACACATCGCTGGGTGGCCATCTTGACGTTGAGCTGCGTTCTCACATTCTCCCCTGTCGCCATGTTGATCAAATTTCGCTCGTTACCGGCAGTAATGGCGTACTTAGTGTAATTCAGACCTTTTATCGTCCGGTACCGTCGCACCGTGGCTGCGAGAGGCAAAGCTCAATACATATTGTTCCCGACCCACCCCGTCGTCGCCATTCTCGGGACGCTGGGGGCGGGGTGAGAGGTCACGTGCCTGACCTCACGTCAATCACGTCATATTGTTAGGACAATCTAATGTCACCAGACGGCGCGCTGATCGCCACCAAGTCGGACATGACGGTATGTGGCGTCTGCGACTCCACGTCTCGTCTAATCTCTCTCTGGGTCGCGATCACCACGCCAGCCGCATGCCAGCCTAGACCACTTGATAAGTGCACACTTGCCCACCACCCACAGTGGGAGAAGACGAAAGAAAATGCTCCTAATTTGCCCTCACTAGACAGGTGACCTTAAGTAGACTCATTCTCTGTATATGGCCTATAGGGTGCATCACCCCAACGACTCACCCCTGATTGGTCGAGCTATGTGTTAGGAGCCTGCTGAAAAATAAGAGCCTTTTAGCAAATGTTGGTGGAGTCCAAAACATAGAAATGCATTTTTAACTTGGGTAGCTAAGTTACTTTGAGGTATGGTCTTGAGACATGAAATAATATTCTGGAGAGCCGGATAGAGCTATATGTAAGAAGTATTTCTCATTTTACCCCTTGCTGATGGCACCAAAATGGGGTTTCATTAAGAGAATGAGCAGAACTTATAATTTTTCATTTTTGAATCGGGATTTTCTGAAGAAGTGTTAGATGATACATTGTCATATCAAATGATGATTCCCACAGAAGATTTTGAGTGTTTCCTGAAAAATCTCTGTCATTTAAAGCTAATTTCCTAATGAATGCACCAAAATAGGAATAGGACTAACTATCGATTTTAGAGGAGAGCTTAAAATTACAAAGTTGTTTCTCTGGTCATTACCTGTACTTTTGTGATAGGATTATGCTCAGAAAATCATAAAATTCCCATAATATTGCAGTTTTTCATAATATTCTTTGTTGTTGGACTGATGAAAAATGTAATTCAGTTCATAGCAATGAATAAGATATCTTTAAGGTCCATATAGAAATACATAATGAAATATAGAGAGTCAAAGCTTTAAATCAAGTATTTATATGGGTGGCCATCCTGGAGTTATATCAAAATGGCTTATTTATGAACATTTTACATGGAAAGAGGTTGGAACTATAATATTGCGATAGATCTTATTACAGAAGTAACCAAGATTGATAGATATGATGGTGTGATATATTTACAAATGTAGGCCTACTTAAAAGAAATAGAAAAGAAAAACTCTAAAGACAACTTATTTGAAGAGTATTTTATAAACCAAAAAGGGTAGCCCACATTTTTCCATGATTAGATGTGCAAACATTTCTAAAGGAATAGCCAATCACACCCCAGAAAAATAATCGAGCTATTTATGAACAAAATTGTATTCGTGGCAGCAGTATCGATACGTCTGTAATGATATAGAAAACATAATCAATAGACTTTGGAAACTTTGAGACCCACAGGCTAAACGATGACCATCATATAATTATATGTATGTATATATATATGATCGATTTCAATTCAGGTCATTTAAGTTATGGTTTTCATTTTTATAAAAGGCAGAAATAACTATTGAATTGCATGATCACAAAAATGTTACTAATATTTTAACAGAAAAAAACTAGGGCATAAGCATAAAACCATTATCTAAGTTCAATGTCATTAGCTGCTGAGATATTGTTTTTAAAAGAATAAGTTAAAACAAGTATGTTTTTCCTAAAGTCTGAAAGACAACTTGAAGAGATGAAGTTTAACGGATTGGTTCAGTAGCTTACGTCATCAGATAAATCGCCGTTTGGGCCATTAGTGTTACGTAGGAAGCTGCGAACAGGTGTTGTGAGCTGAGTCCCATAAATGGGTTCATCTCCTAATGCAGCATTAGCCGGGCCTGCAGTGGACACTTTACTACCGGCAGGTGAGAGGATGGTTAATTGGCCAAGTAAGTGTTACCCTTCAGCAGCAGATTATCGTCAAGTTAAGTCCTCAGTCATGTATTAAGTAGGCTGCCCCATTTTAACTCAATGAATTACTTCAGTACGTTTTTTATATCTGCAATTCGCTGTGATTGCTTAGCAGCTATACATAGTTATATAACTCATATTTGGAAAGAAACGTTGATAGAGGATTGTGCTTGGAATATTAACTATGTTTTATTTCTGCTTTTGCCAATTTGTTTTTCTGAAATTAGTACACTCATGCCCCCAAGCCACACAGATTTAAGGCTTCACGAAATATCTATAAACCCGAACATGGAGGTCAATTCTTACCTCATTGTGTTAAAGGTTTAGGCAATGCAACCTGCAACCATAGTACATTTTATTATCCTCTGGATCGACGAGCCGGGCGTATTGTGGGGAGGGCGTATTGCCATGCCGTACGCACCGCATCAGTTCCGGTGGTCTGTTGTTACGAAAATCCACAATAATTTCAGAATATTTTACATTAGTGTCGGATAATAAAATAAAGAAGCACCTTTGGGGTCGTCCTCAGGTGGCTGTACGACCCATGGGGATCCTACGAACCTCGGGCCTCGCCCTCGGTACGTACGATCCCCTATGGGTCGTACAGCCACCCTCGGACGCCCCCCGCGGTGCTTCTTATTATAATACGAAAGGCTCTTTCCAATAACTATAAAGCAGTCACCTAAACACGTATATTTGAAGACTTTAATAGATGTGGATAAATAGTTGCAGTGAGATCCTCGATTGCCAGTCGTACAGAAACATTCGTTAGCAATAGACGAACAGTATGCTTATCATCACCAACAGGTTTAACCACAATTGCTCATTTGGCTGTATGAGGGATAGCACGCAATGCCACTCGAGCCATTGACATAACGTCCGATGCGGCCTCCGCGGAGGGCGGGCCGTGCTTCAGTTCCCTGCCCCACTCCCATTGCGCTGCCCTAACATTGCCGATTGATATCTGTAATTATGTAATTAACTACTCAGACGCTACTCCTGCATCAGTTGTGGTCTGCTTAATTGCATTATGCGACTATAATCTAGAAAGGTCGGTAATGACATTGCCACATAAGAGTCTTGCAACCCCCGCCCCCACGCTCCGTGCCTCGCTTCCCTTACCTCCCACTTGCCCCCACCCCCACTACAGCACACACCCACTCCCACCCACCGGTCTCTACCAGAAACACGCACGCCCTTTATGCAGCGCTGCCGAGTGGCCGGCGTAGGCGGACGCTGCATGGTCGTCGAGTGGGATGCCTCCCATCAGGCGAACGGCGAATCAGTCTCCAGTGTCATGCTGTTTTCCACCGAGATGTTTTCCTTTTTAACTGTTCAAAATAAAGTTCCTAATGGAATTCATTTGCTTTTTGTTCCCCTGTTGAGAAATTTTTCTGTTTTCTGCCGGATGAGGGTAATTTTCCTGGACGGGAACTGAACACGGAACAAAGGAGGTAATAATGTTATTGCCATTTTTAATTCTGAGCTCTCATTTAAAATCTTATCTAAGCAATAGTGGAAATAAAACGTGAACACTGTTTAACATCATTATAACTATTACATACATCGTTTTAGCTTAAAATTTCCCCAGAGAAATAGGCCCCAGGGGAATATTTGATATACTATATAGAAATAGGTAAACAGAAAGAAATTTGCACTATCAATGGCTTTACATATGCTCATGCATGTCCTGAATTACTTCGTGCTCGTTGTTTCGTGACACCGGAGTTCAACCGAAGCCGCCCTCCTAATGCGTGTATTTGATTAGTTCCTTTAATGGGGGACCTTAATAATCGGTGTCCCTCCCTATCAGTAATCAAGTCCCTGAATCACAGCGGGGGACTCCCCTGGTACGCGTGCCCCCCAATGGAAGAAGAATGTCGTCTGCTCGACGTGCGGATCAAATAGCGATTGAATTAGCCGCCTAACAACAATATTAATCAAAGGTTCTGGAAATGAGCGACAGAGGGCATAAATGTGTCGTGGTCGGGTGTAATCTATCATGATAAAGTGCCTCCCGAAGGCTGGTCATTTCCCACATGTATTGGCCTGGGGGAGGGGGGACGGCCCGCCGAGTGCGTGGGGGACGGGGCGGGCTGGCGACCGGCCAGAGTTGGCGGGTTGGAAGCATCGATTCGTGGGCAGCGAATCAAAGATACATACCGTTTAGTGTCCTGCTTTCTGCAGGGAAACAGACAAGCAAAAACGGCTGACAAAGGAAGCCGTGCAGTGCTTTGGGGGAGAGAGGGTTGTTCCTGTCTCTTGCTTTCTGCATTGGGGGTGTCTCAGGTTACGTGTACTCGACACTTGTTCCTTTACAAAAAAGTGATGGTTTAATTGAATTTGGTACACGCCACAACAAAAATCTAACCCACCGGTCCAGCCAAAAGTGCTGAGACGAGTAATTAACATGTAAAAAAGTTGTAAATCCTAGCTAATTGTATCTTCTGTTATTTATTCCTTAAATATTATACAAATGAATAACTTGCGAAATAGATTAATTCATGGTATAATTTCCATCCAATACATAGAAAATCCAGCATATATATAGAAATGTTGCTTTGACCCAAATCTATAGAGCGTAGTGACTTATTTTACAAAAAATGGGCAGAAATGCCACACATGCTTTAAGAAGATGAACTAAACAATAATGTTGTTCCTGCTCCTACTGTAGTTAATAAAGAGTGGAGGCATGAGTGATGAAAGCAACCATTGATCTTATTTATAACGGCACTAAAGCTCCTTAGCCGTCATCAGGCAGCCGCCTATAGTCGCCGTCCACGTTTTGATTGCCTTGCAGGGCGGCGAACCGCCTCCCGAGCCGACAAGAATAGACGGTTGTTATTTGGATTTATGTGTCATTTTATCGCTGCCCGCTCCGTGATGGCGGGACCGATTTGCGTCAATTTGCCGCGAAAAGTAGAGGAGCCAGGCAGCGTCGACATATCTGGAAATAACATTACTGGCGGGGGTAAGTCAATAGGTGATTTTCAAATCGCCCAATCACCAAAGACGCGACCATCAAGGCGGACGCAATTGGCAGGAATTTCTTGACAGCGGTGGCGGTTTAAAAGTCGTCTGCTAGAGGTCATTCGGGGACGATTGCGACGGATCAGGACTCGTTTCAGCCCAAAGTGGACGACAATCGCACCTATTTTCCCCTACTTTCAGCCACGAATTGACAGAGTCAGAGTCCATCTTAGGTGCCTATTGTAGCTCCCTCGTTAGGATCCTGGCGCTGCGGGGCTAAATCGACAATTAAGAGAGCGTGTCATTGTTGGTATTGTTTCCTCGTTTGGCGCGCCATGGCCGATCTAACGCTGACAGGTTTCTGGGCGTAATGTTCCATTTCCACGCGTACTTCTTCCAACAATATCGTTCTTCTGTCGCTTTTGAGTCTTAATTAAGAGTTCGTTACAGCTTGTGACGAAGCTGATGAGGAAATTCCTGCCCCTTAATTGGTGTTTAAAAGAACTCTCGGGCGGACAACACCTGCTAAATGCCACACCGCCTCACGGCGAATTGTCGTCTGCTCGGCCCAGAGTAATAGCTGTTATTATGCTCGTTCAGGGCCCCCAACAAAGGCTCCCCAGGCCGTATTTGTGTTAGATTAGTTAACGACACGAATCATCTAATTCTGTTATGACACATTAGAACCCTTTAATAGGCCTCTCTAGAAGCGGTCTGGGTAGTGACGGAGGAGGGTTGAGAGTGGGCGAGTACAAAGCCCGCCAGGGAGGAGATTCAACCCCCGTGGACTCGGACAGCTGACACCTTGAAGCTCACCCTTTTTGTGTTCCCACCTCAGACGGGTTTCATGCTCCACCACACTTCAATCCCCATCCCTTCAGGCAAGGAGTATCACGTATACAATTCCACTCGGGGCGACCCGGGTTTCATCGTTATTGAATAAGCATAACATTATGGCGCAGGGAAATTAGGGGATAAGGCCCTCTCTAAATATCGGGCATGGGCACTTCCTGCTCCCGCCCCGCCGTCGACGTGGGCCTTTCAGCCAACGTCGCCCGTCGGCCCAATTGGTTCTTGAACCGCACTCACGTCAAGAGTGCACAAAGACGGGCTTGGCGAACGGCGGCTGGCTGGTATATAATTATGGCGGAATTATGATGATTAGGCTGACATGGAGAGCCTGTGACTGCTCTCCTGACGGTCATCGGCGCTGAAGTCGGGCAGATGGGCAGGGCAGGGCCACGGGGGCTGGGGGAGCGCTGATGCGGCCTAATAGGACGGCTACACTTTTAAAAAGAAGAGTCGCGCGATAATAGACCTTACATTTTAGTTGTTGTAGAAAGAATGGCACTAATTACTGGATCATTAATTTAATCGCCAATATAACATCTGTATTTTATGGATATATCCTTTTTGAAATGTCCATTCGTATAACATGAGCTCTTTTTAATTGATCTTTTGCATTGCATCTTAAATCAGCAACGTATGATATACTCATGATTAATTTGATGAATATCTCAGAAGGTAACATTTGATTCTTTTTACCCCATCCTAAAAAGCACATAGAGGTCCAATGTGTAGCCAGTTCTTCTATAAACACGGAGGCAAAGCGTCTGAGCAATTTAGGTAAATTAACACGTCAGCTTCATTTGAGATTTTCCGATGTTGGCGGCACACGCTCTTAGAGGAAGCCTTAGTGGTCATTACTTAATTACGCATTCTGCAGTCCTCATGAAGAATGACAAACAATTTCCTCGCATGTCAAGCCCACAAGGCAGGCCCGGATAAGGACGGAAGGCAAGAAAGGAATTGGATTGGGTGGCCTTTAGTCGAGCCCACCTATTTCGACTTAATTTGTCACTTTGCTCTGATTTCATTTTTACTTTTTATCGTCCCACTAAAGCCGTGTCTTGATGTTTAAAGACGAGGAATTTTAAACGGCCGTAATAAGTCGTGGGTCATAAAAGAGTTTTTGGTCTGCACGAGACAAATGAAGGTAATTATAAAAGACGGCGCCTGTATGTCGGTGGATTGAAAGGATGGCTTTAATTCGCTTCTCGTTGGGTGTCCGCAGACTGTCCCTGAATGGCGGTCACATCAAAAGGCCGCCTGTGCCTGGTGGTAAATTGATCAAAGAAGTAGGCGATCCCAGTTTGGGGGTTCCCGTGGCCAGCGGGCAGCAGTCCTCCCACTTAGGGAGGCAGTGGGACAGGTACACCCCTCTGTCCGGGGTCGGGGTGGGCTGTGGGTGGTCAGTGCAGGCATGCAGGGTACACTCCACGTCTCAGGGGGATGTGGTCAGGAGTGGGGGTCGGGGCTGGGGACGGGGCACCTTTTTGTACCTGATACAATGACCGTCCTGGTCTCCACCGTCCCCACCTCTCAGCCTGCATCACACCTGCACAAAACCCCTCGTGCTTGGCTTCCCCGACTCCCAATTAAAGACCTATGATGTGCATTGGCTGTTAATTACCCCTCGCCGTCAGAGGCAAACAAGACGACCGTCCACAAAAAGGGGCCGGCGCTCCGACTGTCACTTCAGCCGTCAGCGGGACGTCTTGGTGTATAAATCGGACGCGGTTGAAGAGCTCTCGCTGACATAATTCCTCTTCCTGCTTACGTACTCCACCCCCATTGTTTGCTTTTAATTTGATTACCCGCGGATCTGGGTGTTGCCCGGCCGGCCCGCCGGCGCGCTGACAGACTTGATGGAGTGAATGGGCCGTCTTCCGCCCATCAATGTTGTCAATTGTTTTTGAGACCGTCGCCTAATCACATCACATCTTTGAAGAAGCGCGCCGCTCGCAAGCCATTATTTTCTTACGTGCCGAGAGGCGCTAAGAAAAATGGGGAATTTCACGCCCGGTTTTTCTCGTCTTTGTTTGTCAGTAATGACATCACATGGTTGGGAGGAGGCCCCCTTTGGCGAACGGGTCCCGGGATAATACTGGCCGACACGTCATTAGTGACGGATAATCGGCCGAGCCGCCTTTCCGCCCTGACGAGAAGACGTTGTCACAGCCTGTCTATACCCACCCAGGGCCTGGTGACCGGCACACCGACGTCCACTAACATAGCCCATTATACACATCACCAGGCATGCAGCATCTCTCTACCTGAAAGAATATACACTGACTTAGAATTGAAACTTTCATTCGAATGCGTCTTACATACATTGTTTTCTTTTTAGTGTTACTTCTGAGTTTTGGATCTCATCGTCAAGAGATCTACTTTATACATGTAATGCTTATACCAATCGCGGATAATCGATAGGTGATCTCATTAGATGCAATGTTATCCAATGTTGTACATGTAAATTCTATTTTAAAAGGCTGGACATTTGTCCACTGATGTTCTTCATGATGGTTTACTACACATTGATAAATTGTACCTGTGCGTATGGTTTAGCAATAAACAAATAGATACATTTTTCCTTCTTCATATCAGTTTCCAAGTTATCACATTACATTATGTTTTCCTATGTCTACTCATGAGCATTTTCTTGTCTGTTTCATCGTATAGCCCTTTCCGGATATGTTTATTCATCTTCATGCGCGTTCATTGTATTATGTGACACGTTACGTCAAAGTTCTGCTTTATTGCGCAGCGTGGAGATGGACTTGGCGGTGGCGGCGCTCAACCCGTTCTCATTGTTAAAGCTCAAAGCTAACCTTATTGTAGCGTTTTAACTTAAGCATATATGCATTCTATGCATGATATATTTTTTAGGAATAGTAGGCCCTTTCACTTTACTTAAGTAACTCAATGTTTGTATTTTGATCTCTTTTATAGGTGTGGTTCCAGAATCGGCGCGCCAAGTGGCGACGACAGGAGAAGATCGAGTCGAGTAAGCTGAACGAGAACTTCCCGATGACCTGCCTGACCCCGCGGACCACGGCCTCCCTGACGTCGGCGCTGCCGCTCGACCCCTGGCTCACCCCGCCCATCGCCAACGGCGCCCCCATCCACTCCCTCCCTGGCTTCTTCTCCCCGGCCAACTACCCCAACTTCCTGTCCCCCTCCTGTACGTCGGCGTCCTCCCCGCCGTCGCTCAGTCCTCCAGGGCTGGGACTACCCTCCTTCGGCACCATTACGGTCAGTGCTGCCGCGCATGCGCACTCAGCGGCTCTGACAAATGGACTCTCGCCGAGTGCGGCGGCCGGTCAGCTGACCGGTAAGATGGAGGAGTCGGACTCTCGGAGCTCCAGTATTGTTAGCCTGCGAATGAAGGCCAAGGAACACATGGAGAACCTTGGCCGGGGTCTGGCAGGCCAATGACTGCAGCGTCCACCTCACCCACGTGTTTAGAGGACGCTTGACACTCACCACGTAGTCGACGTTCAAGTCATAATGTAATTGGACTAAAAGCATCAGCAGACTGTTGAATGCGAAAGACGTTGCAATTACAATGATTTACAATGTATATATTTATCCATTTAAACAGATCTCCTTCTCAATCCCTAGAGCACATCTGAGTGTCTCTAAGAAGTAAATGTGAAATTTGATGTGATGTCGGGCCTCCTCTGGGTCCCATAATGTCCCTGGACTCGATTCTCAAGTTTCTGCAGTGCACAATCAGACATCTTCACACCAAAGTATCACAATGCGCGTGTTTGCGTCTGTCATGTAAATAAGTATATACATATGAATTATAGTAACGTGTCCTGCTACGATTGGTTTTGCCTGTGTACTAAAAAAGACGGTAATTCGTCAACTAGTGTGGTGAATTGGAATATTACATAATATGACTTTCTTTCATTTTGATGCCAGAGTGCATCGTTGGTTTTTAATTGAATATTGGTGACATGTATTATGTATACGTCTTGGTAGGTTCCTAAAATATATAAAGCATACCATTTTATGTCTGCAATCAAAAGGATAGGTACAACAGATTATAATCTATCCAAAGAGAATGGAATCAGTCATTGATTGTATACGTAATAAGTCGCAAGTGTGTCTTACAAAGCCGACATCAGCAAAACCATATTACATACTTTTGCATTGTAGTTTATTTCGATGACAATTGCTACTGGTATATATTTTGCAAAGGGTCCTAGACTTGTAATTATTCCACGAATGACGCATTGTTTGAAAACAGTAAATCAGCAAATAATTTTGTAGACTCGACGATCCTCGAATCCTCGCCGGCTGCCAGTCTGGTTTTTATTTTGTGTAAATATCCTACATAACATTAGAAATATAGTTGTTTCCTGTTTCAACAGTAAAACTGTTTTATTGCCGGGTTTTATTTCCATGTACATTAATTATGTGATGGCAGAGTTTCCACTGTTGTTTGTGTCCATGTTAACCATAAGATTAATGTGAAATGTGAGGTCGTTTTGCAGCGTCTGAACTCAACTGCGACTAATGTTATCCCACAGCGAACCTCTTAATTTATTGCGAAGAAACATGCGCCTTGTCACATGATATATACTGTGTTTAATATAACTAATCGAAAACTCATTGTGTTCCCATTACATACAGGCGTATATATATAAAAAAAGATGACCCAAAGTTTGGTGTATTCCACTTATTGAGATATAATTCTTAAATGTTTGCTTCAAACGTACAGGAAAGAAGTATGAAAGTAGAAGCAAATTTAAGACAGTTTAGGGTTGCATTTACCCCTGAAAAATATAACTTCCATGCTGATCATTCACAATTCCCTCGACGGTGCTTTCTTTAATTGTGATTAAAGTTTCGTTATCGGCAAGCAATTGGGAACACTTGTTTTACACCTGAACATTCATGTTGAATAAACTCTAATTCCGAAATGCTATCTGGAGAGTTAGTTATTTTTAATTCATCTATTTGGCAGGGGCGGATCCAGGGGGGCGGGGGGAGGCTGCCCTGTTAAATCATGTTTATGGGGACCCCCCTCCCCTGTACATTCATGTTTTTTGGGCCGAAACATGTTGATCACGCCGAGACTATTTTATGTCCTATTTGATCAATAAATCATCGATCTGTCGTCCACAATTTATCTCGTCGAGTTTGATATTACATCACACCTTTAATTTTTACATGTTTCATTTGTGAAGCGCCCAGTTAGCATAATCGGTCCGAAACAACATATTGGGATATGGATTCCTATTGGCTCAGGCTCAGCTGTCCAAGGCGTCTATGGGACGATTCACCAGTGGTATTGGTATAAGAAAACATTTATTCTTTGTCATGCAATAACTACTTGAAATTGAGTTCAAATGTGACCCCTAAATGGCTACTGAGTACACACCAGGATGTCCATAGGAAGGAAATGCCTTCTATGCTTAAATATACCATTTTGATTCTTAGGTTTTCCACAAACAAAATGTCACATCAATACAACAAGCATGCACAAGAGTTCTACAAGTTATAAAAACCAGTTTGACCAACCATACAGAAAGGATGCTCCAAGTAGGTTAAATCTTAAGCTCTGAGACTAATGATAAGGGAGATATGGGTAGCTTTGTGAAAAATAGGGATGGACATATTGTAAACTAACTTTTTGTATAGAATTCAGTTAACCCACTCAAGACATTCTATATAGTTTGAAAAACATTCTGTTTGGTATGTTAATGGAATGTTTTTCCCCATATATTACCTGACATGAGATGTTTGGTTACCATGGAAATGAAAACATTTTGTGGATTTTGTCAAAAATTGTAACCCATTTGGAAAAACATGGTTTGATTATACTATGAGTCCAAACTGAAATATATTATCTTTTCTAGATCGAAAGTTATGAACATAATAGCTTTTTGGACTTTTTGATAATTTATGGGGGAAAACGAATTATTACTAGATATTTAGATAAATATTCAATATTCGGGCTTTTTGCCATTTTCAGGAAAACCAACAGTCCTGTGTTCAATGTTACAGCCTGTAACTTCCTTGAAAATTAACCAATTTTGATGTGCTTGGTATCATTTGAAAGTTTAAAACATCCTCTTCTTCAATGCACAGAGCATCCTTTCTGTGTGGTGAGACACATTTGGTCTAAGATATCCCAGTCTTTATCGACCTAAACATTAATTTGAGATTATTCAAATCTAGAACCATAAGCAGTTGGGTATCTACCGTACAGATAAAGTATGTCGTGCCTTTTTAAATTGGAAATTAACAGGCAATGAATGGCAATCATTTTCATGCAAAGAATTATGACTGCCAAGTGGAAAGTTGCAATAGTCCATTTTCAGGTGATACATTTGATTCGTTCGTGCTGTAGATGGGTCATTATCCGTCTATTTACAGTGATGTATCAATGTAATCTTGGCCGTGTGTCAGGGAGTGCGCCGCCACTTTCAAGCCTTATGTCGGGGCAAATTGAATAACTACACGAAACATTATAATCAATTTGTCCGAATTAAAACATAACGATGGCGGACATGGAACTTCTGAGCCCGCCGCTCGGGCCCGTCTGCATTGCCGTGGGCTTGTGGCTTTTAAAGGCGATTGGCAGCTTGTGTGTTAAAGCAAATCCCAGATCAATCAGCGGCAATTTGAGTGTCCAATCTCTCAGGATATTACTAAATGCCATGTCCGCATGCCAGCCACAGTCCAGACTTTCCGCCGACTTTCCTGACTTTCCCCCCGGTAGCACAGCCCGAGGAAATGGCGGGCGGCGAAGTCGCTCGCCTGCTCAGAACTGTAATTGGTACCGCAAATAGGGTTAATTAATTCTTTAATGGACGTAATGACTATATGATGGGAGCTGGCCACTGAGGTTTCTCCTGCTTTAATGGAATATTTTCCCATTGAATGCTTCCTAATTGAGAGACATGGGCAGGAGACGTCGTGGGCTCCGACCCCTCCCAGTTCCCGCCGGCCCTACCAGAGAAAGCAATTAATTGCCACACCAAATTATCAAGCAACCTTTGGTCCTGGGGAGCGCAGCGCAAGTAGCTTGGTTTGTAGGAGATCAGCCGCTAGAGGTCAGCAGCGAAGGGACGGAGCGTGACATGTGATTGGTCCGCCGGGTGATCACGTGACGCGGGCGGCCATTAGCCGAAAAGGGGCTCGGGCCAGCAAGTCACGATGTCGTCCACTAATGGTGGGGCCGCATGTAAGGCTTAATGCAATAAAGCGATGATGAAATTACGCCAAATAGATTTCCATGATTCATTTTTGGTGACAGGATCGTGTTGACTAATGGCATTAGCTTGTTATTTCAAAGAACCGCCCAGTCGGGGCCGAGGAGTCCCCATCTTGTCCGACCATGTTCACGTCCACTGCAGGAAGCGCATTTCAATTTGTACAAAATCCGAAATCCCCAATGGGTCTGTGTTTGGGACCAAGTCGGTCCTGTAATGTCTATATAATCAGACGAGCGGCCATATTGCTTTTTAGGCACTCTGCTCGGGAGGCTGGAGACTGCCGTGACACTGCGCAATCTCTGGCTTTTGTTCCGGCCTGTAGGGGCAGGGGCCTCGGTAAACGAGGGAGCAGAGTGGAATGCTGGGTAGGCTAAAAGAGTAGAGGGGGCAGGATTTAGGCATAGAAAGTCTTTGATGTCAATTGTTAATGTTTTACAGGGATGTGTACTGGCCTTGGACAGACAGCCATGTGGGGTCCACAGAGTGACTCTATGAATGTCTAAATAAAAGGAAGCGGACCAAGATATTTCAGAAAGGGGAAGTCTCGCTTTGTAAACATTCTAGGCTTCCGTTTCGTAGAATCAGTTTTCACATGACAGGTTCCTAGCTAATTCCAAAATTGAGTGTACTAACTACTTGGATCCTTATTGCAGGATATTTTGCTAAAATGGAGCGTATATGCAGTTGCGCCTTTTTGCCATGTTTATTACAACAATTTTTATGATATCTTGAAATTTGAGTACTTGCGTTTTTCAGCTTGGTAGCTATCTATGCCAATGGTATTGAAATGTCTTACACCTGGCCAAAATAGACTGGACGGCTCTGGGGGCCAACCTTTAATCAGGGGCGGATCCAGAGATTTTCAAAAGGGGGGAGGGGGCGCCAGCTCATCATTGTAAAAAATTCCGCCAGACAATCCGGGTCTGAGAATTTTACATCAAATAAATTAATATTTGCATGGCCAAAAATAGGAGGGGGAGGAGTGCCCTCTGCGACTCCCTCTAAATCCGGCATTGTTAATTGCTGATAAAGTGCGCCCCCATATAGGGCCTCAGGCCTGAAACTTGAATCGTCTGTTTGATTTACCATGGATCTAGAAACTCACCAAGATCTATTGATTTCTTAGATCTTTTCTTGTTGGTCACTTCCATAAATAAATGGGACCATCTTTCCGAATCTACTTAATTGTAATATTAAATGACAAAGGCTATTTATAGATCTACATGGATATGAAACCCATTGGCTAAAACCTGCACCTTAACCGCGGCCCAACATCAAATCCGTGTAGGTGTCAATTTTACAATATTTTCGAGTTGGCAGTTAATAAATAACACAAATTATCGGGATGATTCGTTTGCCTACTTATGAGGGATTGCTCTTTGAAGTACACTATTCAAGTTATTGCTGCTCTCGCTGGCAGTGGGTCATTAAACCACATTGAAGTCCCTGCCAATGGTGATGATCGCCTTCGTTAAGCTAACTTGGTCTGCATAACAACCTGTCGCCGTTTGTGACGACTGAATGCTGGAAATGAGGCAGCCAATTCAATAAGGTCTTAGACAAAAGGAATGGCGCGGACCAGAGGCCACATGAAAGACGCCATGGCAGATGGCGCTGCCGAACTTACATGGTTGGCTAGTTACAGCCAATGGCCAACACCCGTCGCCGTCGCCGCGGGACTGCTGGGGACAGTTGGCCAGGACGCGCAGACAGACTGAAGTGTCCTACGTCACACGCCGTGAACTTCCGAGGACACTGGACAGGATATTGGATTTTCTCCCTTGAGAAATTGACACTATGGCGAGCTAATAAGACTAGGTGCCTTTAAGTCCAGCCCTTCGTCGATCGCCGCATTTCGCGTAGATTTCCTACCGCCCTTTCAATACCAATTTAGAGGTCAGAGACAACGCTCTAGTTTAGGGAATGTCTATTAAAGTTGTAGAGTCATATACCCCTGGGAAATGTTTTCATTGGTCAAACGGCATCCAGATAACATTACACAATCAGCTTTAACCTATTATCATACTGTCGCACCAAGAGGTAGCTAGAATCATTCCCTAACTAGGGTGTGTTGAGAGGAGTGATGGTTTCTACGCATGGGGGCGGGGGGGGGGGGGAGGAGAGCAAACTGGGGGGGAAAAGGTCAAGACTCCTGGTGTATCAATTAATTGATTTTGAAGTGATTCCTATACACCTAATTAAGAAGCATGTGCAACTGCAATAAAAGGGGACATTAAAAATTCTTCTTGGGTAAACGATTCTAATTCACGGACACTTAGGCCTACTGATGTGTTTGACATGAGAATTTCATCTAACGCTTATAAATATCTTTGATATATTCTTGTAACACTTATCTTGTAACATTTGGAGAATACTTGTCCCAAAGGATAGCGACCATTTTGTAGCCAATAGCGGGAGACATGTCCACTTCCTACAATTAAGCCTAACAGGTAAATTTCTGGAGAATATAGACACACCTATAGGCCTATTGAATACAATATTGTGTCATATGTGACCAGTTACGGGATATTGTAACCTAGAGGGATATTGGGCAATTTCCTCTTAAGCCATTAATAAGTGAGTTATTGACAAAAAACAAGATAGAAGTTTCATTCATTATCAAGTATGCTATCGCTCATGTTAACCGCAGTCTTCCTTCCTGTCTCTGCTGCAAGTCACCTCAAAATGTAGTTCATCAGTGAGAGGTGACAGAACACTTGTATAAAAGGATGATGTTTATTTCGTCCATTAGTATTTAGCTGTGCTCCCATTGACAATCATCAGTCCAAGAGGCCTAATCCACTCAACCCAATACAGCAAACGCTCCTAGTCTTGCTGCCTGCCCAGCCCACTAACTCAAACACCAGTAACCAGAGTTGGTGGCTCTGCTGACTCTCCGAGATGCTAGCTATCGGCTTTCATATTACAATCTAGTGCTGGCAGCGCCCAAGCCCCCTTTCATACCAGCCCTATGACGTAGCCTCCCACTCTCCACCTTCTGCAGAGAGACACTCTCAGCCCTGAGTCTTGCTTTCCCCACAAGTTAGCTAAATTATCTTATAGACTGACACCACGTCAATACAACAGAAACATTCTATCTACTGATGAAAATTGCATTATGGGTAATTTGGCAAGGAATGTCCCTTTTATAAAGGGTGCCAGAATAAGCTACAATACCATGTTATCATGGCAAAATAAAGAAAAAATCAAAATGAATAAGCCTAGACTACTTTTCTTGAAGATTTTTTTAACAAAAGTATTCTTCTTCCTTTCAGTGAAAACGGCTATCTCATCAAAGTTCTATATCAGAAATTATACTAATTCGAGCAATTGTGATGATAACAGAAACCAAATAATTCTGACTAGATAGTGTATCCTATGGTTCAATTAGGTATACATGCAACGGGAATGAAGCACACGAGCTGAATCATGGGTGTTTTATTTTGTCCTGAGTAGAGATCTTCAAACAAATATATCTCAGTCCCTAATCATGACCATGTTTTAAACATGAAAATCCATCAATGCGGCACTTATTGAATACATAAATTACATGCATAATGATGTCGTTCATATCAGAATCAATTTGACAAGTCAAGGTCCAAATTTCAATTTCCATAAACTACTATAATTTCGCGTTAGAATAGAAATAGTACAATATGATCAATATTATATTTCTAATTTGCGCGACAAGCACCAAATTCCCACTTTTGCATACTACTCATATATGGTTTAACCCGGGCGCGCATACAATATGGTATGGCTAAAGGGGGTCATAAAGGGGAAATGTGTTCTCGCGCCGCACTTCATTTCGAATCTAGGTCAGTGTCAAATCTTTATAATAAACAAAAACTGATCTTGCAATGCCATTCAACATGGCCCATCCTATCCCAAGGGTGCAATGCAGGGGTATTCTGTGGGATGCACACGATAAGGCCCACTATCCACATGGGTCCCGATTGAAAGTCATATTCCACTTTGCGATTTTTTTAACTTGCCCTTGCGCTGTTTTACCTGTGGCATGATTCAATTCTATCTTGACGTGTTTCAAACACCAAGAAATTCTACCTTGTGGTGTTTCAAACAACACAAGGTGGAATATAAGAAATTACTTGCATTTGTCCTAGTGTAAGAGGGTTGGGTTTTATACGGGTTGCTTTCGTTGGCAGATACCAACATGTTGATTCTGAAGTGCAAATCCCTTGCAATGGCAAATGCTATCCTACGCATGGGTGAAATGTGACCCTGAGCCAAGCAGTATATGAACAAACATGAACAGTGGTTTGAGCCAGAATTAGAATGGAAGACTGTGTCTGACACGTCATGAAGATTGTTACAACATCCGTATACCCCTAATTCAAATAAAGATACTATATATAATATTAAAAGTAACAATAGATATTCTTTCCCTTACAATTTTAACTATTATAGCCCCACCTGGACCGTATATAACCTAATATTGAAATGTAATACGTGAATATATTCAAATATTGTTCCCATTTAGTGTTATAATTTTAAGAGTATAATGAACCAGCAAAGGACTTTCCTGTCTAAATATAGGCAACCAATGACAGTATGCGACACATGAAAGATGATTTTTGAATATTCTTGAAATCAATGGTAAATAAATGGTACTATGCTAATGTAGAGTGTGTTAAGGTCGCGTTCAGACTGGCCTGACCCTGTTTTGCTTCACCTTGTGCTATTCTGTCGTATTGACAATTAAGCGTGTCGTATCCATCTTCTAACAACAACTCAGCTTTTCGTTATCTATTATACATATAATTATAATCATTTCTCTATTAAACATATTCTATATAGACATAGGGTTAATCAAAATATATGTCATAAATTATTATGCGTTATAATTGTCCAAAGTTTATAGTAATTATAGAGATGGATGTTTGTTAAGAATCCTCCTTTCCTTGTTGGTCCCTGTTATCTTGTGATTCCCTCTCATAACAGCAGTGGCAGAGAGCAGACACACACAGTCCTATCTCAAACCCCTCGGAGACCTGCGCCTCTCAGCAGTAAAATTTAATTTCCTCTTGTATACATTTTCGCACATTGTGGACACTGAGGATAATGCCAGAATATTATATGTGAATACCAAAATAAGTTTCACATTGTAGGTTGATAAAACCTGCCAAAATAGTTTAAAGCCCTGGCTGACACATGTGCATGTACAATTATTATTAGTTGACGAACCTTTATACCCTTTACCGATTTCAGAATGTGCATAATCAGTACAGAATATTTGTTTATGGCTACATTTCAGTAAACTTAAGATAAATGGAAAAAGATTATGGTTTTCTCTGGCCAATCCCGCAAAAGATCTGAATTATAGACTGCCAATTTGTTTGAGATATACAATTGGAGCTATTACCATGGTGAAAATGGCCATGGGCCAGATACCAAAACATTGATGAGAGAAAGGAAAATCCCATAAGTGTGAAAACGAAGCGTAAAACCTACTAAAATGTAAAAAAAAATCTGAGAGCCATAATTCCTTTAAATATACATACGTTGTTTGCTTGGTAGTTGTAGGGAGCATCCAGCCAACACTGAAAACACTGAATTGTCAGTATGACAATTTAAATGTTGTGAAAAGCCACTACCCAACGACGCCCATATGACAACTCTCGGGGAGAAAGTGACAACTTTACAACAGGTCTGTTTGAGAAAGTTGAGGGATTCCCCTGACTACCTTTGGGTTGTCATTAATGGTGCCAAGAACTACAACTTTAGGTTATCCAGAAGGACCAAAGGGTTGTCAGAAAAGCTATTAACTCCAGGGGCAGAAACAGGATATTCGAAAGGGGGGTGGGTGTCAGTATTATAAGCTAAGCACTAATACGGCATCATTTTGCTTGCATGAGCATTGCATTTCCCCTTCTTTTTGTAGTTTAGGGTCCATCAAAAAAGAAAAAAGAAAAAAAAAAGGGGGGGGGGGGGTACTGATGCGGATGGTCAGTCCAGACTTTAACTTATATTAGCTATTCTAGTATAAACTAAGAATCAGGGCTAAGAGTGTGACACTCTACATTGACTGAAGAGTGTAGAAGGGAACGTTTTGTAAGTGGGACCATTCATATATAAGGCTCAGTCCACGCACTAGCCAGGAGAGCGCTGTCCGCTGTTGTTGGTTGTACATTCTAAAAAGATCGATACTGTTATGGACAGATTCTGGAATTGGGAGTGAACGCAGATAGACTGTTAGTTAGGCTGGAGCGTTGGCTGGGTGTGGTTGAGTAGACATTACCCGATTGGATTGTTCATTGTTATCAGGAGATCTTGACACTGGAACACACAATTGGAGTTTAATAAACTTCAACCTTTCAAGCGAGTGTTACGTCTTTCATAATGCGGAACTATGTTATGGATTGGACATGCAGTCTGGTCGGAGAGACTGTGAAGAGAGCTAGCTAATATCCACGAACATTAAAAGTAACAAAGCTGATAGGATACATGCCATTAACTGGATATTAAACCTCCATAGTTCAGGGGGTCAGGACCCCCTGGATCCCCCTAGATCCGCCCCTGTACTCCATGACCACCCATGGGTTGTCAGACATCTGAATGTCTATTCCTTTGGCCATAAAGGGTGGTCGTTGTAACTTGGGGAATCAACTCCCCTGGAAAGCAAAAGAATAGCTTGATTATGTGATGCTTAGCTGAAACATACATACATACATATATATATATATATATATATATATATATAGACAGTCACTACTTGAGATACAGTTGGTTGCAAGAAAAATGTCTCAAGTAATGAGGTGTCTCAGGTTATGAAGGTTGCTACACTGTATATGAACATACTTAAATTACTAACCTCTTAAACATGTACTTTTAACTTTTTAGTACACCTGTTTATCTACTCTCTATCAATATGTAATGCACCTTTCAAATTATGTATCATATGTTACAATAGCATGAACAGAGGCTAGATAAAGGAGACATACTAATTGTTTCCAAAGCTGTCCCAGCTATATTTTGGAGACAGTTTAGTATGCATCTAAGTTGTGAGTGTACTTTATATGGTATTTTATACTTTTTTTCCAGACAACATGTTTCAAGTTGAGGTAGTGAGGCTTTTGAAGTAGTGAGCAATAATATAGTGTGAAATAAACCGTAGTCACCGTTTGTGTTTCAACTAGTGGGGTATTTCACTTAGTGGGGTCTTCAAGTAGCGAGGTCTGACTGTATATACAATCTCGATAGGAAGCTAATGCTTTTCAATTGCCAAGCTTATATGATTCTTCTCCAATTTGTATTTCTAGATATTTATCATGATCAAAATATGTCAGACTTCTATGACAAAACGTACAAAAATCTTATAAGATTATTTTTCATTCCATATATTTTTTCTGAAAAATGAATGAAGGAAACGCTTGCATATCATAAATTGTATTGCCTGTTTCCAACTGTCTTTTGCAGTTGAAGATGGGAGCATCTCACACTAAGGGTTGTTAGGTAGACAACCTAGTAAATACCATTCATCACCTTATAAATACCTATTTATAAACAATAGAAAGCTGCAACAATCTTTAACCATAACTGAACCCAGGGTCTAAAATGGAAAAACTATACTAAAAAAGAAATACATGCCCCAGAACAACCTTTACTTAGACAGTTGTAATCAATTAATTCATTTCATGGGATCCTATGGGGTTTGTTCAACCAGATTACCTCTTTCTTTTCTATCTATATAATAAATAAACACCCCCTCCCACAGTCACAACAAACTTTCAAAAACGTATGAACATCCACAGCAATGGATTAGAGTAGATTATATTCAATTTCTTTCCCAACTGCCAAATTCAAACTGGGTCTTAAGAATAACAAGTCATCACTTCCTGTATGACCCTCCCTAACTATAACAACTTAATGACAACCCATTGACAACAGTGCAACATTGTTAAAAGATGAGATATTGGATTTCATTTTTCCTTTCAGTGTTTTCCTGGGTTAGTTGTATATAAAAAAAAATGCCCTGCATCCTTTTGACAACCATTTTGGCACACAGTTTTCACCTGAGAATGTCAACCTAAAGCCACATTCCCACTAAGCGATTTTACGGACCACGGGTGACTGCACTGACATCAAATTATCTCAAATTTCCCTGCACAATCGCTGGACAATCACAATCGCCAGGTGATTTCCAATGTGCATTCTAGATAATGAACAATGAGTGATGGGATCGCTGATAAAATTGCCGGTAAATTATCAAACTTGCTTAATATTACAGTCGCCTGATGACAACAGCCACCCATCACTCATCAACGGTAAAATCACCCAGTGGGTATGGTCCTTGAGGGTCTATGAAACAAATCCTTTCTGGAAGTAATCTTCAAACCTAAGATGTATTATTGGTAAAGCCTTAGTCCAGATTGTAACATGAATGATAAAGCTTTTTCCACTGTAAGTATTATCAAATTTGGGTACTTGTTGTGTTCAACTGAAATGTTCATTTATCAAGAAACCTAAATCTCCTCACACAAAAACAATAATAATGAAATTTATATATCTACAAAGACCATAGCCGGTAGTCGAATATTGTTTGATGGGAACCAGATTTTACATCACTATGTATACAAAATAAGCCTATCCCACATTGGGTATATCCGAGGGTTGGACAAAATAACAGTACAGTGAATAAGCAGTGTACAGTGTATTTCAAAGTACTGCCAAAACTTTATGATTTCTTAAATCTTATAAATTGGCAGATTTGCATGTTTGCCAGCCAATAAAGATATGCTGTATTTCCAGGCAAAATAGGGTTAGACATTATAGGTTGGGCTGCCAGGCTTTAACATTGGTCTCTATGGGAAAAATGCCAATATATTATAAAGCTGCATGCACCGTACACATTTTAGTAGCAATTTGTCAACCGGATTGCTTTGGTTTATTTTGTATTATGCAACTGTTTTCATGGAATGATAAGGGATTTTGAAAATATTTCATGGTAAACTTTAATGTTGGTGTAAATTGGGATGGGCTTACTATTGACGTATGGTGTCGTCAAGGAGAGTTTCTTGCCTAGCTGGCTTCAATTGTCTCAATTATCTACATTCTTGAATAATTTCATACCAATTCTATAAGTTTCAGTGGAATGCTTATAGCCTAATTAAAAAAATTGTGCTGTTCAAAAAAAGTGTCTATGTGTTAACACCAGATTCCTGTAAGTGAAGAGGAGCAGGTTTACCTTTTCGCAGCCCACACCTCACCTGCCGCTCACGGGTGGGCCACAAAGCCTCACCTGGCCACACCTGACACCGGCCACACCTCGCCGTCGGCGCCCATTACAGGTGCGCCCCGTCACCCCCGCCGCCCTTTGTGGGCACCTGGCCGACCCAGGGATAGGACCAATTAGTCCCTCTTCTGGGGATACATTTGATCATTTAGTGGATCTCACTCGACACCGTTCTGTAAGGATTAGCCGGTGTGTTAGAGGGACAGGAATGTCGGTTAGAGTTTTGGCGGGCGTTGGGCAGGGCTTTAATGGGGCGGGTAGACCGGGGTTCTTACTTGAGGTTTTAACAGTTTCTGGTTATCAGCATATTGGGTTGGGGGCACAATGTGAAGACAGATTTATTTCATTGTCAACCTGTAATGTCCCAACCATTTTCCAATGGCTTTGCATGGTTATCAATAACTCACTGTTGGTATGGGGCTGCTATGTGATACGGACGTCATTCATATTAATCGATTTGTCTCCAGTGGGGAGAGGCGGGAGCCATTTCAAAACCGCAGAAAACGTTTTCAAGTTATAAATAACCCATTCCCAAACTACATGGGTGGATGGTTTGTATTCTGCTGCTTTACAAAGAGGATGTTTGTAGGAATACACGAGGGGAGGCATATTTTGAATACAGGCAGTTCAATTGGGCTCTAACTACTGCTGTTGACAATTAGAAAATGAGTTATTCCCAGGTATCCCAGGCATGCCCTTGCCGTACCCTGTGCCTATACCCAGAGCTTATGTACTACCACATATTGTTCGCGCTGGGCGGTCCTTGTCAGCAGACGGCGCGGGGGGCAGGGGCGCTGAGAGGTCCTGCCGCCGCTCTACGGTCAGACCACAAGAGGCCCTTTTCTTCGTGTATTAGTACCGCCCGGTATCTAACACCTCTCTGAGAGGCGGTGTTACGTTTCCCACCCCGGCCTGCCCAGACACTGCTAATTGAGCCCCCGACAAACCTTATGTCGGCAGTTTTTATCAATTACACAAACAAGCGGTGGGTTCGGGGCGCGGCCATGCTCATATTAATTTCCCCAATATGTCAGCGGTGTCAGGGCCCCCGGACCAGCCATTCAGGGCGCGCATTAAGGGGGAAAGGCGATCCGCCGACGCTATTACTAACGGATTTAGGCCTGCTCCAATGGCCTGCAGGTATACCTGTTGGCTGGGGTGGTTGTCGCTTCGGGCCAGGAATACGTCGACCTTAGAGGTGGACTAGAGACAGTCATTTAGAGTATAGACCTCGCTCTGTATGTCACTAATCAGGCAATATACACCGCGCTCTGGAAAAAAATTAGCTTTTACAAATTAAAAAAAATACAACAGAAGAATGGGCACATAGGACATGAAATGTTACCTCAAAAGAATGTCGAATGATATTACGATAGTGTAAAAATAGTATAAGGATTCCACAGTTCGGAAATAACTTTAGCTGAAAACATTTTACATATACTGGTAAACAGTACTAATGTGCCTTGTTAAGCATCATGAGTACAAATCGCTGCTGTACCTTAAGGGACTTGCATTCCATCAGGCTACCTTAACCTCCCCCCCCCCCCCCCAACTCTCCTGCCCTCCTATCCTCTACCACCTGTCCCGGTCCGACGCCCGTCTCTATCCAGGGGCCAATGTCAGTTATGTTGCTAAGTACCCGGGGTAATGCAGTCAGGGGTAAGCTGATCTATAGCCGCTGACAGGCGGCCCTGCCCACATTGTCACCTCGGGCTGCACCTCTTCGCCATTTCCAGCCAGTCGCTGTGGAGGCGGTGACCACTGTCCAGTTTTGGGAGTCATTTTGCTCTCATAATGTAAATGAACAGGTAAGGTCACTGCTGGGGATGCTAGCACCGTGAGAGCGTGGGTTCACCTCTGCTACTCCTTGCCCTTCTCCCCTGGGGCTCCGCTACGAGGGCCAACGTCGGCAAATGGGGAAAATGGCGACTTATTGGTAAAACTGCCTCGATGACGAGTCTGACCAGACCAACGCCAGGTCACCCCTCCAACTGCCCGGAGCTGTTCTGTCCCCTCCTGGGTCCCACCCCCCTTACTGGGTTGACCCCTACATCGGGTGCTTATTCCACACAATAATGCCCTTGATCGATCCCCAAATTAGGCTTAATAAAGGCGGCGGTCCGGCCTGTGATCTCTAACGCAGGTAACTGATCGGCGCCGCTGAAAGCCGCGTCTAAACGTCATTCAAAAGCCGGGTTAGGGCCATGGCCGGCCCTCACCGCCCTAACCCAATGATTGCCACAAATACCCGGCGCAATTAGGTCTATATTCAGCCTGATGTAGATTCTATCAGCACTGGGAGACGAGTCAGTGTGATCAGTGGTCGGCCTGATTCCCGCCCCTCGCCCCGCCCGGGCTGCGGGCACTCCTCACACGACCAGATTCGATTCCATGGCAGCCTGGCGTAAAATGAGACCAAATCGGGTTTACATCGGTGATTCGGAACCAATCGCCACCAATCAGGTGCTAAGGCCCCATGTGGTACTGAAGTTTCATAACAGGCCCGGGCCAATAACCCATGTCGTCGGGGTCTCAAATTCAGTCGCCTCTCGACGGAAAATTGTTCTAACGCCGAGAAAGGATGCGATTTTCACCCCTGCCCAATTGTGCTAAGGGGGGAACGGACTGTTTTTTGTTTTGCGTAGAGCCTGCTGACCAGCCTTCTACAAATGGGAAAAGCGGGTTACAATGACTTGGTTTGATTCAATAGAGAAGCAATCCGGCGACTTTGTGTTGTTTTCGTTGCAGTGCACCAATTGTTATCTCCGTAAAATCATAAAAATTAGGTCTTACATTTATATAAACCCATATATTGGTAAGTGTTTGCAAGTATAAGTTCATGTAGAATTGCTCGATACATGTATATTTATATATATATTAGATTAAGTCCATATATATATATATAATTCAAATTACAGTATGCCTCAATAAATTCATCACGACTTGCGAACGGATACTGTAACTGTATTCAGTTGGTATATTCTGCAGATAGAATCATGCTGTACGGGTAATAGCAAAAGTTTGCAGAGTTTTGAGTTTGCAACTTTTCCGAGAGTTGTTCACACTATCACATAAGTGACTCGCACACGATATTCACAATTCTATCCCGACAAGTGTTTACGGTATGGAAAGCTGCCTAAACTATTTGTAATTGGCGGCGGCCTTTATTCAAGGCTGATTAAAGAGTATACCCAGAACTCATTCCCCAGAAATAATCTGAGTTCTTTTAACTTTTTTCAGTGTGTCACTTTACCTTCGGGGTGCGTTTTAATCACATAAAGATGCAGCTTCGAATCTTTTGATCAAAGATCAAAGTTCTCTTTAATTTTGGTTTTATTCTTGTTGGACTTAAATATAGACCTCCTGTTTACCTCCCGTAGAGAAAATTACCCGGGTAAGTGTAAAATCTTCTCAGTCGGGCTGACACTTTCCACACCCAACTTACTTCGCCTCCTTCAGGGCCTCCTTTTTCCTCTTCTAGAAACACCCACGGCCACTCCATGCCTCCTCGGTTAATGGGCGCACATTCCGGGTCACAGTTAAATCACTTCACGTATTTTACTGCCAATCAGCCCTACGGCTGAGAGAAAGTAATGTATTTGTAATGAAGTTATGCACCTTTTAAAAAGTTTCAACATGAAAAAAAAATGCATGTCCTGAGCATCCACGAATATTTACTGTTTCTTTTGGGTGTATTACGTTAATGTTTGATGAGGCGTTTAAGTATTAATCCAAGTCAGTGAGGAGTGGGAAAGTACTCCACGGGGGACAATGGAAGAGCCGTACTTGTTGCGCCACCTAGAGACAAAGGGCGGTGTTACATAAGGTGCCCTCACCTACCATGTAATTAGCAAACAACAGAATGTCCGTTCACTTTTAGAAGAGGTATAGAGAAATAGGGCCATCAGCCGTGAAGACTGCCTTTTACTAACTTCTTAACCTTATTGAGAGCCCTCGGTCCGAGGGATAACGGGGTGCTGCCCACCTTTAGACTGCATTTTACTGTACCAAAGGTAGGCCTATAGACCAACTCACATATAACCTTTGCTGAACTAGGCCTGTATAATGTGACTCAACAGTGGGAAAGGATGCTCCGGGGGGATTTTTCCTATGCCCTAGGACTAATATTTAAGGAGATATGAGTAATTTAATGGAAAATAGTGTCTTAGACCAACTTTTTGTGTACAATTCAGCTGACCTACTCAAAAGATTGTATTCTATTCCAAAATATACATATTTGGAATTTTAATGGAAGGTTTTATTCCAAAAATTTACAAAACAATAGTAATTTGATTGCCATAGAGACAATAATTTTAGTGATTTATTAAAAAAAAATTGTGACATCATGTTGAAAAATATAACTTGACAATATTCCCACTTCAAACAGATAAACAATACCATTTTTAGATCAAAAATTGTGATCACAATAGTATTTTATAAATGGCCGTTCATGTTTTTCAAGAATTATGTTTTGTTATCAAATAACTCAGTTAAATTTAATACTGAATAATTCATATTGTCATTTTCAGGAACATTGACGTTATTATGTTCTATAACCTGTAATTTCTTTGATAATAAACATAATTTGACATTTTTTGTATAATTTGAAAGCTTATTTCATCATCTTAAATGTTGAATTTCCGCCTGGAGCATCCTTTCCCCCTGGTGGGCATTTCCAACCCAAAGACTTACTTTTAGGTTCATTATCTATAGATTATTTTTCCCCTCGGGCATTATATGAAATTAAGTGCCATCATCTAGGCCTATAGCCATTCAAGGCATTGGCACTATAATATAGTACCAATGCCTTGAATAAGATATATAGCAAAAACGTGCATAATGGGATTACCTTAAAACTATATATTATATAGTTTTAAGGTAATCCCATTATGCACTTTTTTTTGCTATATATCTAATTCACATCAGTTTGTGTTGATATATGGTTGGTGATAGATTAAAGCAAAATGCACTGAAATGGGGTACTGTGAACCACACCTTTTAGGGCACTTTGGGTGATGTCCCGTATTATGATTCAAATGTGTCATTTTTATGAAATTGCCTTCTAAGTGATATCTGTAAGACATTTCACGTCACAATATCCAGAGTAAAACTATAGAGAATCATCCTCCAATTCTTCATGCATTGTCCTTAAATTGCTTATAATCACAAACGGGATCTTACCTCAATTGCACCTCCTGCGACTCCTACTCACTGGATTCATGACCCCTGGTGCTCATTGAAAAATATCTTAATTTGATTAGCATAATCATAAAGGCATTACAATCATATTGAGGAACTTGAATACCCTTGAAAATAAGCAACGGTTGCTTGTAATACCAGTTTGTTATGATGAACTATAATGGAGCATAGCTATATAGCATAACACAATGCAAAGAGAAGAACATTATGTCTTATATGACAGCCCAGTCCGGAATACACCAAGAATACTTTGCCATCTTTATAAATGTCAGCCTTATGCTTTGATGGTTCAACGCACTATATCATACATTGGATACCTTATTCATCAACATTATACAGTTATATGGTTAATTTAAGAGTGAACTACAACACATGAAGTTTGAAAAGTTTCCCACTGCCCTACTCTCCCCAATGGATTTACCATCAATATTAAATTTTTCTCAACCAAAAAGTGACTACCATAAATGAAAGCTGTTTCACAGACAACCATTACACGTTTCCCTATATGGTCATGATTATTAGCTGGATTTACTCTATGCCTTTATACTGCTAAATCAGTCTTGTGATCATTCGAGAAAGGAGACCTCCTGCACGAGTTCTGATTAGCCCCATGAAATATAATTGTCCCAACCATCGGAACTTTCTCGTGGTGAGTGAGCATTATTGAGTGGCGCCATCTGGTGTTAGTGGAAGCCCCCACAGCTAGGTGGCGCCGCGGTGGCCGGCCTTGCTCTGCCATGTCACTCTAATGTTACTGTGTGACCGTGACAACCCCTAATCATCCCTGGCCAGGGTCGACTCGCCACCAACGTCCAATATATTGCAGATGTCTTGATAACTGGCTGTGACACGATGATACTGGTGACCTTTTTGGGTCTTCCCTTTGGAGCTGGGGGCTTTGTAGTTTGGGCTGACACGGCCAACATTTGCAGCTGACACCTAGCCTACACGGCTTGGTTTCCAAAGTGAGAGTATGCCTGTGTCATCGAAAGTGAGGGTATGCCTGTGTCAATAGGCCTACCACACGTTCACACTTACACATCATATATAGGCATGATATCACATTACTTTCTTTTACCATCAAAATACCACCGCCTAATACACAAACTTACAGAAAATAGGCATGCATACAGGTGTGGCATCGGAGCCAGGCATTGTTCAGAGTACCACCTGATTTGTAAAAATTGATCAGCTAAAACATGATACATGTAGTTATTTTAAAGATATGTTGCAGAGTGTCACTATTTGAAATTGCAAGCCATAACAAGCTATAAAGATTCACAGGTGTCCCCCATTTTTTTCTGGTCGAAAAATATCTACTTGCAGGGGTGGATCGGGGGGGGGGGGGGGGGGTTCGAGGGGGTCCTGAACTACCCCCCCCTCCCCTACCCCCCTTTTCTTTTGCTGACCCCGCAAACTACAAGAAGAGTGGAAAATGTCACGATCGATCTTGTACACGCCCCTGTATTTAGCTGTTCAATGAAGGCTTACAAATTTCAAACATTTTCAATATAGGAAATTAAAAACTTAAGCTTCGCATGGAAACCTATATATGGATAGGTTAGGTAACAGGGAAGAGCCACCATTTATTTAACTCTATGTATTCACTGTATTATTGACAAGCTTAAACATGAATCTAATGCCTAGATTCTTTATGTTTTACGGAAGCGATGACTGGATGACACAGATAGAATATTTTCCTCCTAAAGAACTAAATTTTACCTGATACTTTAAGAAGTTGCCAAAAATGTTGGATATTCAATAATCAGGGCTATAGGAATTTTCCTAAAGCATTCCAATTAATGGCATAATATGCAAAGTCTGAAAGGGAATCACACGAGGAATTGTTTGATCTGAAACATGTCACAGTAGTCAAGGCATAGGCCAACCAAAGGTTACCCTGTTCTGAACCTCAAATTAGAAATTCCAAGACCCACATTTTTGTCAGATTTCAGTTTTCATTGCTGTGCAAAATCCATCATAATCTAAAATTCATTGCCCCTTCAAACCCCTCAGAGACCATCCCAGCCCAGTTTTTGCGGGGTACCACAAAAGTGTGAACATAGCCTACATATTTTGCGCTGCTAATTTTTCACATATCAAGAGTTAATGCCAATTGATTTCTGTCAGGTAGAAATATTCACATTTTTGGAGGTACTATTAATGTACCACATAGATATCATTTTCTATTCAAATCGTATTTGCATGCATTATTGGCAGTGTGGTGATTGTGCAAAAATATGTACAAAGCAAAAGTTATTACATTTACTGCTAAGTAGGGGACAGTCCCTGAGGGGTTAAAGGTAGGACTGTATTCCAGAACTTTGGTTATTTAGCAACGTTTACTTATCTTCAAACCCTTTAAAATGTGGGTCATTGATAGCTTTCTGGAATTATATCATCAATATTTTCCAAAGCTTCATTCGATGTGAATCATTATAGAATTCTAATGGCATTGATATTGGTTCATAATTTCTTCCACCAATAATAGTTTGGCCCCTTTTTCCAGAAATTTTCATTGTATCAATTCATCCACACTAGGTATTTCAATTACGATTTGTTTCGATGTAAAATGGTCTTCAAGTCACACCTCCCAGATTTTCTTATTGACAATGAAGACAAGTCGTCTATCCCACGTTTCTGTGCGACCTGTGGCAGTACTCACCAGGCGGCGGCCGGTACTCTGAGTCAGTATTGGGGTGCTGCACAACACTGCCCCCTGGATGGCAGGTATCTTAGACTCTCTCTTCCTCCCAGATGGCAGCACTAGCTCACACGATTATCAACTGAATTTAATTGGCTCGTTTTTAGCTATTTCAGAAGCTGTTTGTCACACTGTAAAAAGTAAATGCTGTAGATTTACAGCAAAATTTGCTGGCAACAAAGTTTCCAGCAAATTTTGCTGTAGAAATACAGCACATCATGTAATTTAAATTTTACAGTATTTAGTACTGTACACCTCTTACAGCAAAGGTTGCTGTATGATTACAGCACTTCATATACTGTAAATTCTACTGTATTTAGTACTGTAGATGTTGTACAGTGTTGTTTGCTGTAAGCGTACAGCAAATGAAGCACTGTATTTTTACAGCAAAATTTGCTGGCAACAAAGTTTCCAGCAAATTTTGCTGTAAATTTACAGTACATTTGTATTTTTATAGTACTCAAATTTAAAGTTATTTATCACTGAATTTACATTGAATTCCCTTAATAAATCTAATTAATTGTTAATTCCCCACCACAACCCAATGTATACTGGATGTGGGATGTATCTCTGCCAAGTTTATTAGCAGATATACATGCATTGGGTGATGTTGTAGAAGATTTAACACAGATGACAATGTCTAATGACTTGACTTAAGACCAAAAAGGTGTCTACACGTGAACATTATTTATTATTGAAATTATAAAGATATTTTTTATGGATTTCAACTATCTAACACATTAGATTAGTTATTACATGTATTAATAGCTATTTAAATCCATTAGATTGAATTAATTCATCCTGCAATTTGGATTTAAAGTAGTATACTACCAACGTTTTTCACCTTCTAAACATTTGCCCCACCTGGTGGTCAGGGCCTTTACAGTAGTACCTACTGTAAACCTACAAATTTACCATGTATTTCCAAATTTACAGTAACTAACTTGTAATTTTACATTCCATGTCACTGTTTATTTCTTTACAGCAAAAAGTGCTGTAAACGTACTGTAAAAATTACTGTAGATAAACATTAACTTTTTACAGTGCATCTAATATCTAATGTAATGATATAACCCTATCCAGCTACATAACTGCATTGATAGAATTAGTGCTGTATCATGCATTATATGCGTGATGTAATAACCCAGAGAATATGCCACAGAAATAAATGAACTTGAGTAAATTCATTATGATTCTCACGCCCTGTCCACTGTATATGTTAATTTGTATGAGAAGGTTAACATTTTCTAGATGTGTAAAATGGAAATATCTACAACAAATATGACTTGGAATATAAATAACTGTTGTGGTGTTGTATCGCGCATGTCAATGTCAGCGTATGGCACAAACCTTTAGCATTATTGTAGTAAGGGGAACATTAATCCTGATACAATGAAAGTATGGTAAACAGTTGGTAGTAGCACATGGTACACTCTTTAGTCGCTCAACTATAGAACCGAGCGACATGGTGCATGCCGATATACAATTCACCTAAATACACTATTTGACAATTGATGCAATTAATATTAATGCCATCTGGAGACAAACATATAGGTATGTGTTCAAAAGTCGTATTAAAATTGATATAATAATTATTATTCCACGCTTATACCAGATAAAGGTTTATATAACTATGAACAAAGTACCTCCGCGATGGATTACTCATGTATGGGAAGTAAAATTTTGGCTTATTTTGTCGACAAAAACACATGGAAATATATAGAAAATTTACAAATAATTGCCATATTTCTACATATAATGAATGAATTTTCAAACCAACCCAAAAAACCATTGACACATGTAAATAACAAATGAAAAAATAGTTGATGTTGATGTCAACAATTTTAAACCTCAAATAATGCCATGATTATTGAAAATGTCTATACATAAACCTTGTGACTTGTCGACATATTACCAATAATGCACCTGAATTCAGGATAACCTGCAGGGAAAATAAAGGAAAGTGGCTATCCGTGGTAGGGAGAATTTGATACCAGGGATGGATTAAGGGGGTGGGGGGGGGGGGGGGGCCTCGTAAGGCACCCCCCCCCCACCACCACCTATGTTTTGCCAAAATTAGATTATTTTATTTTAATATTCTAGCCATCGGATGGGGCGCCTCAAAACCTATAATGTCCCCCCCCCCTTTTGGAATCTCTGGATGCGCCCCTGGGTACTATTATCATTTTACGCCAAAATACATAATTATTTATATAGGACCCTCCTTGTTACATTAACATACCACATGCATGTTAGAAACCCACCTACATGATACAAATCTACAGTTATTCCGCCTATTAGCCACGATCACATATTCACTGATTATCTCTTCGATTGTACATGCCAAGAGGCGATAATTAAGTGAGGGTAATTAAGCACTTTGTTTATTAAGAAGAAACCGTTAGTTACAATTGTGACCCATAGCCTATTTACAGCAATGTATGTATTCTCATCGATATCATCCTTCTCCCCAGTAAAATAGTCAAACCTTTGAAAACGATTTTTCTTTCTATTCAACCATAAATGAGACAAATGTCTTAGATTTCAGTTACTTCAGCACGATTAGAAAATGTATTCACCTTTCAGGTCGCACGGATTTCATTTTGCAAGTGAAGTCGCCAGTAGTTAACATTAAGTGAGAAAATACAATAGGGAAAACTACAGACTGCTGAGCGGCCCTTACGACCTTTGCGGCAATATGCAGTGAGCATGCAAATTATTTCCAACAGTTAGGAAAGTGGATTTATCTAGTGGCATGATAACAGTGTCACAGAAATAGTGATGTAGCTATGTCTCACCATGCATACAAAATATCTCATTAATCAATAAATAGGAAATATATTTCTTAAATCACAATAACCTCCAAACCAATTACCTAATGTTGTGTAAATACTCTGTCTAATTTTGCCTTATTAGTTAATAGAGTTAATATCAAAGACACAACCTGACTTTCATTGGCCCTGCTTCCTTATAAGACAGGGGTACCTGAATTAAAACAAAAGTAGTGCCACCTCTCTTCAAAGAAAGGGTAGTAAAATCACCCTTTACATTGAAATTTTGTTTACAACAACTGGAACATTTTATTAAACCCTGAATAGTGTCGCAGAACAATGGTTAGGCAGCGGTTACGTCACTTACCCCCGCAGAAATGCTAAATTTGCAAGCCTAAGACCAAAAGCCATCCCACAAAAACATTGGTCATTTATGAATGTTATACATGTATATTGCCTTGAAACGTTAAGCCAAAATAGAGTTGCAGTGAAATCGAGTGGGATATATAGGACCGTGGGTATGGTTCATATATATATATATATAAGTGGATCACACGAGCGGTAAGATGCAAATTAAGGTAAAAGATCATGAATTGACATTTGAAATGGCATACCTTAGCAATATGCCTGTCTAGCTTATAGCCTGGCGCCCCCTCTTAGCCTGATTAAGGACCCTGGTGATGGGAATGCAGTCCTATAGGAAAACATACAGAGGTTGACAGTACAACCCTGAATACGAGGTGGGTGTCGAAAAATTACTGCCCGAGGCCGTTAGGCTGAGGGCAGTAATTTTTCTGACATCCCACCGAGTGTTCAGGGTTGTACTGTCAACCGAGGTAAGTTTTCCTTATATTATATACCATATTTTTTAAGTTATAAGCAAAAGAGAAAGGAAATTACCAGTGGAGCAAAGTGGGCAGTATGCCAATGTATTGATTATGCACACACTTTGACTGGTGTCGAGCAGTTTTCCCTAATATTCATTATTTTCTCTTAAATTAGGATTCTATCACTATCTCCATTTAATTAGACTGCATTATTTTACCTGAAATTAAAAAAATAATCATGCAAATCCATTCAGAATTCACAAAATAAGGAGAAAAACATTTTACACAGTAAAGCAAGGTGGGCAGTATACATGAATACTGCCCACTGTGCCAATTCACCAAAAATACTGAATGGCAGTGTCCAGTTAGTATTCATCATATATTTTGGCATTGGTATATAATATAATACGGTCTGTGACACTGAGCACTGGGCTTGTAGGGCCTAGTGAGAGTTTGTGCATATACTTTGGTGGTCAAAGGTCTGTAATTAGTAGCAGTGTATGGAATGTGTAGGTAAGGAGGAGGGGTGAGAAGGGGTAGTTGTGGTTGTGGTAGCTCCGTTGCCCAGTACCTCAAAGACCCACTCAAGCTGGCCTCGGCTGGGGTGTAAAAAAATCCTTCTTGGTGAGTACCTGTATCCACCTGTAAGTAACTTGATTTTGGAGTTGGCCTGTCAAACTGAAAGTCAAACCGGGCAATCCCAGGCTGAAAGATTCCTAAATGTATCTAAACTACAGCCATACTTATGTGCTTTCCAAAATTATAACTTTGCCTCTTGTTAGTGAATTGCTGAGATTGAGAAACATGTTCAAAATGATCCCACTATTAGCCTATATAAAATGCACTGACCTAGTTGGGTGGCTCCTGCCACTTTGGTGTACTGGCCAGTAGGATGGATTAAACGGCGCAGGTTCATGAGAAAGGTGAAAAAACATGACCCTATATCATTTCAAGTAAAATCTTGATTTTCAAATGCATGAAGAGTGGCCTATAAATACATAGGATCATGTTTCAGTTGTATATATAACAGAACCTGTACACGGGTCTGAAAACATCTGTCAATAAAAAAGCTACCCGGTAGCTTTCGAGTACCATCGATATAATCATTACGTGGAACATGACATCAAACTTACTGTGCGCTGCTGTATTTGGGTGTTTTTCCACTTAGCCAAATGAGAGAATTATCAACGATCCAAGTAGGAGTGTGGGCTTCCATCAAGGTTCATTAGCGAAATATCTTCCATTCGCGGCGACCATAATTTCGTCCAAATTGTATATCGGAGAAATAACAAGGTTACAATCCCGTTTTCCCAATCCCTCTAATTATCCTCTTCAGCCGGTCATCAGAGACGTGCGAAGTGAGGTCGTTCAGCAGACGACAATTGGCGCCGAGCAGAAAGGGCGGGAAACTCGCAATCGCCGATAAACATATCAAGGGCGCGGCGCGATTTGCCGTGACGCTGGCCGGTGATTCACTACTCGCCACTGTTTCATGTAATTAGGGAGCTAATCAATTGGAAGTTGGCGATCTAATGTGTTGGCGGGTCAAGTCGGCTGCTAGTGTCAATAGGGCGGCTCAGTGAACACACAATTGACTGGCGGCCAACGAGCCGGCTCCATTGGCTGATTGGATTCGCGCGTTGGCTGATCTGTCATCGTACGCATTTTCATAACCTCATTGTCAATTGTGCCGCTCGATTATTGAGTGAATATCATTATCGGCTAATAATGATACTGGGCTTCGAGGCTGCAATGCCGTCATTAGCGTCACTTAGCCCGTTTGTATCTGTTTCCTGCCGTTTGAGCAAATAGGGGGCGACTGATAACTCGATCGACTTGCCCAGAAAGTGTTCAGCAATTAGGAATGCCCTCCATACACTATGAAGTTTGTGTATGTAAATATACATAATATATATGTATACATATATAAAACATACATATGTATACATATAGGAGTCCGTTTGAATATGATGATCATCTTAATTTTTCTAGCTAAACTGGTGAACAGCAACATTATGAATACCAAACATCGCGATATCAGGGTTTCTTCTTTTTTTTGATCTATCAAATTCAGTGCAGTGATCTTTAAAATGTAATGCAGTTATACACGAAATACTATATTCAGCAGAGTTAGTTTACATAATGAGGATAAATAACATTAACTTTGTCATGTTTAACAAGCATGAGGGGGAGATTTAACACTTTGTGACATCTTAAAACTGAACCTAACCATATCCTTCTATGATTGCTGATGACTCAATTCAAATGACCTTTGATAATCTTCTTTATTCAAAATAATAAAAACCAACAAGCATCTCATATATAGTTAACAATAGAACACCGACTGGTTGTAAATCTATAATTGTTTATTGTTCTTGACTCGTTCTTTTTTCACAATTTCTTGTTTTCGTAAGCCCTATTGCAATACAGTTTTATTGATATTTTATCTGTTTGGCCCCTTTTCCCATTCATTTGCTTTATTCTGAACTCTTGATCCGCATAACTTCAATTAAGCCTGAGGTAAGGATGATAAAAGTAGATTTACATCTGTTTCGTCGTTAATAATTTTCTTACTCTTGGCACCAAGGAAAACATTATCTCGCATGGTCCATCTATCAAGAGGTGGCGACACGTGGGCTGCTCTCGAGGAGGCGGAGTTGCCCGAGAAAATGCGAGATAATTTGCAAGCAATGGCTGCTTGCCAGCCTCTCGGCTTTAACGGCCGACTAATTGCTCATTCAGGGGGAGCTGCTCTTTTAAGGTATCTATCATTATAATCGATGCAAATTGTAGTAGCACGCGCAGGCGCACTCGTTAAAGCTATGGCGGGGGAATGACGGGAAGTTACAGACCCAAGTCTCAATGGAAGCGAGGCTTGAAGCGGAAGAAGCTCTCTGCGCAGGCGTCTTTGTCTGCAGCCCAAGATGGCGGACAAAGAAGATGGCGGACACAATGGACGCCCGGCGCATGCGTTTTGGGTCCACATTAGGTGGTAACCTCAGAGAGGGTTCACTCCCAGTTCTTGTGGTCACGAAGCATCCAATGAGCCCACGTTCTGTGGTTACCAGAGTCCTCCAAATCAGCGCGCCACGAGGAAGCTCTTTGCTGATTAAGTTGCAAGTGATTTGGCTAATTTAGGGACGTAATGAACACAAATTAGCTACTTTAGAAACTTTTGGCATTTTACGAGTTTCTGATAGTGTCCACTTTTGGTGAGAGGAAAAAGTGTAAATACATTCCGAAAACCTGTATTTTTTGAACTAGCAAATGGGCTTGGTAAATATCATATTGCATAAGCCGGATGTATTAAAGCCATCTATCCTGTACATTGAACACTGATACAGAAGTTGCTTTTAGATAATGTTCACAGTGCTGCAGCGGGAAGACAAAGGGGAGTGACATATAATCAACAGAAGAAGAGTAGGCCTAAGTAGTATATGAAAATGGTAAATACAAACCCAAACAAACAAGATTTCGCCACGTACCTACAATTTACGGGTAAGGCTAAATGAGGTCAATACATAAAGCTTTTGCTTTACCTGTTTAATTAAATTTGTTATGACAGTACTTAGGCCCTATGTACATAATGTATAGTAGATTGACTGTGATTTCAAAAAGTCTTCTCTATTTTGTTCAGGAATTTGTCTGCGCCATCTTCAAATGAGCTTCTCTAGATATCTTTGATCCAGATTCGTGTATAAATTCGCATCGACCATTTTGCTTAAAGAATATGTATGATATTTAGACTTAATATTGAGATAAATCAACATTCATTATTAAACTTGCATTGAAGTAAAAGTCGGGAGCACGTCCCACTTAAATCAGAACGCAATTAACCCCTGAATATCGTCAATCAAAATAAAACCAATTACAAGGATGCGTCTCTTCTACTAAATTGAAACATATTAGGGCGCTTATCATATAACTTCCTTACACAAGTACCTTCCGACCCCTGGACGGTGTAAGTCTAGTGGTCATAGAAACATGGCGGTTGGACATTCACATAGGGCCCTTTAATAGAGTATGTCTATGGCTTGAGCGGCAAATGCAGCCAGAGGGCATGCTGGTGATCTTTCACTTTGGGATTTCAATCGCGGTATTCAAACAGACACATGCCCCCACTTAATCCGCGCCTAATGGCGGTGGATAATAAGCAATCAGCGCTAGTTAATTAGCCCCCCACCACCCGCGCAGCGTAACGCGAGACGACCGACGCCTGCCCCCTCTGCCGGCCCTCGGCGCCCACCCAAAATGGCCGACGCGTCTTGAGTGTGTTTAACCACCATCTCCGTTACTTATTGGGGTGCACGGCTCGTCGCCTCAAAAACCCGCCGAAATTGCCAGGGTAGCCAATATTTAAGCGCCGGCAAATATTTAGCTTCCGGCTGCCCTGGGCGGCCGAGGAGAGAGGGGGAGAGAGAAAAAAGCATATGGGAGGGGCGTATAAATGTCGGCCAGTAGAATTCCATAAAACGTTCTCGGGGAGTCACTGGAAAGGGGAGTCGCGAATTTAATAAATGTTCCCGCCAAATATTTGCGCTGATTTGTTAATCGGCGGCAAATGAGGTTGCAATGCGGCGTTGATAGTAGAAGTCAAATACAATTTGGTGGGCAGATCGGCCGGCGAGGGCTGCTGATTCGGAAATCAGCCTCTTCAGCATCCCCAGGCGCGACTGTTAGTTCCTCGAGTCTCCTGAAGAGGGAGCGTCGGTAGATACCAAAGTGATTTCCTTCTTTTTGTCTTGTCCTTATTGCATCAGTGATAAAGGTAGCGGCGCCATGGAATTGATATTGGAAATTCTGGCCCGGCATATCCATATACATAAACACTCCAATAAGACGAGTATTGATATCGTGATTGCAATATCCTCGGCCAGATCTCTCACCACGAAGAATCTCCAGACCTGGGATAGTGCTGCAAGTCTATTTCAATGTGGCATCTTCACATGGGCAATTCTGCTCATGAAACAACAAACATTGACTTTGATGGGTGCAAAAAGGGAACTATAAATTGAATTACGAAATGGCTGTGATTAGTTTCTGTGTGTGCATTTGAGATGGAGAAAGTAAATAGATGTAGCGCAATCACCCCTGAGGGTAATCATATCAGGCCACCATCATATAGAAATGTTTTAACGTTCTACCTTGGATGTTTTTTTGTCTTAAAACAACGATATGAGTACTATAAAGAAGGCTATGGTGGCAACTAGATTCTGAACATCGTTTTAACAATAGCGTACATGTCGGTTCAATAATTCATTTATATAAACATTCAGGCTTCAATCATCAAATAATATGCAATTAAGAATGTCTCGCGTTCTTACAAGTAGTATATCATTGTTTATAAAAAGCTGGATGCGTTACTTTAGCATGTCTATCACCTTATTTCTGTGCAATAGGGGGGTTGCCACTTCCGCGTGGTGTTCTGATACTCCCCAACGGCTACCCCAGGAGATCAGTGATAGGGTTTCCGCCTGTCCAAGAAAGATATCCTTTTTGGTCTCTCGGAGTAAGGCTTTGCGCTACTCCCCCAATGACAATTGTGGTCACACCTGGTTGCATGGATACAAACCTTCAGGCTTTTCGACAGCTGGTAATATATGTTTAACGTAGAACAAAATGTGTTTCTATAGCTGGAGATGGAAATTATCCATTATATTTCAGAATAAAATAATAATTATTGTTTCTGAATCGGCTGAAACTTTTCAATCTTACCTATTTTTAATGTCCCAGTCTCATTAATCTGATTAATGAGGCAGATTGTTTGCCTAATACTCCTCTTGGCAATGCCCATAGATTTGGATTTGTCTGCATTAAAGGGGTTACTGACTTAATGGTTATAGTGCCACCTGGTGAGTAAAAGTGCATAACTTCAAGAATCAATGTATCTTTTGGGGAACATTGAGTAAACTTGCTTTCTGATTAAGACCAAGGTAAGTTTGAGAAAATGTATCTGTTTAAACCAAACATGTAACAGATTACACAGTAGTGCCCCCTAGTATGAAAAATGAAATAGTAACCTTTAAACCTAACATTTTGGTACTGGTCCAAGTAGCTCAACACCAGCACCGAATTTATCCATTCAATCCTATTTTACCAAGTTTTTAAGGGATGGTTTAAATAATCAAATGCTTTACGCTCTTTCAGGAAAATTAGTCGATCCTGTCACCAAACTATTTTTGAAAGAATGATGAGTACCTTGAGTATATCAATCACTGCTTTCTGGGTTAACCGACCTGCATCTGTAACCGGAAGGAAACCACACCGGTTCGGGTACAAAATTAATAATCGATGTCATTGATGTCTCATGAGGCGGAATAATATTAACTTCTCAGGCAGGGGTCTGGGTAATAGGATGCCAATTGCCAGGTTTAGATAAATTACATGATTTATTGATCATGTATCGTTAGATTTATCACAGGCAGCAATTAACGGATCCTGAATGGACAAAAGTGTTTAATGCCGTAAACAGTGATGATGTCCACCAGGGAAAAGCTATATAAAGAGCATCGTAAAATCACCCCCCCCCCCAACATCCCCTTGCATATCCTTAGTAAGAACCACCACCATAACCCTATTTCAACCTTCTGCCGTGGGAACATGCCACTTCGCCTATAATCCACATTAATGGTATTATCCCTCTGCGTGGGGTGGTCAATCCGCCCAGGCCTAAGACAGGCTGTGTTTATCCAGGTTACCTGATTAGAGGTAAAGTCCCCTAAATTCAGGTAAACTAGACGCACGGGGTGCACCACGCATGCGCCGAGATGGCGCCGACGTCCGGCCAGGGCGGAAGTACTTGAATCGGGAGAAAATCCCGCAATCGCAAGTCTGCGTGCGAACCCGGCGTGGGTTACTCATGTTCACGTAACTGGTGTCACTCTCTGGGCTTCTAGTAAACGTTTGGTTATTTAAATTGAATCCGATTGTAGATAATTAATCGATGGTTACGGTAACGGCATTAAAAAAAATAAACACATACCTTAAGTATTTCAAACAAGAAATAGACCTACAAGAATATAATTATGTTGAATAGACATTCATGGTTTATCGAAGAACTGGGCTTACGTGTCTTCAACTACGTGTCGGACTACTAGCATTACGGAAGTTTTAATGTCATATGCCGTAGGATTCTATCTACATCCCTTTTTTTAAGTGGCATTGATTTTATACCACGCCCATCTTTCAATGGGATGACTTTATATTAATGCCAATGATGCCAAACCGTTAGAAACGGATCATGGTGGGATTTTCTGAAGCACCAATTACTGTTGGGTCCGTTGATGGCCGCCTACCCCCAGAGATGGACGTGTTTACCCGCTCATCTCGTCCGGGGGGACGGTTTGTCTCAGTGAGCCCTGGTCACACAGTCGGCGGCCACACCTACTGCCAAGGGACCCACTCTTATACGGTGAGTAAAGCCATTGAGCTCAGGGGTCAACTAAAAAACAATGCCAATTGCATGGGTTTCAGAATGTCCTCCAATTGTAGGATTTACAACTCTCCCTCTTCCCACGCAGATTTCCAGAAGGTTTGCATTATACAGATTCTTCTTATTAAAGGGCACGGAGAGGGTGCAGGGTCACAGTACACTCTACACGTATAGATAGACAATCACACGGTGCATGAATTGGTGGTTGGTTCTGTCTAGGTTATATTGGCTACCATGTCGTTCATATAAATGGTGGATTGCCTTTTCATTCCGAGTTATTGGCCGCGGACGAATAAACAACCACACCTGTGCCGGAGAAAATGTTGTGTTTTGTTACGTCATCAAGGTACGGAGAGAGGTGTGTTTATAACAAGGGGGTAAGACCGTGGGCACTGGGAGAGAGTGTTTGGGCCGGGGGGGGGGGGGGGGGTGGGGGCCAGTGGGCCTTCCTAATCCCGTCTTTACACTTACCCCGGGCCTAGACCGTCCAATCCAACACCATTACCCGGATTCCTGTAACCTAATAACAAACCAAACAACATCAGTGCCAAATTAACAGTTTACCGATTAGATTAGGGCCCCATTGCCAGGCCCCGGGCCCTGCGTGGGCAGGAAACGTGGATGCTTATTTATTTCGGAATTGATGTGTAAACATTGGGAGTGCATTAGGGCCCTATTAAACAAATGACGACGGGGAGAAGGGTATTAAACCACGACGCCTGTCAATCACCAAGGAAAGCTCTGGGACATGTCTGCAGATAGGTATAGGGCGGTCAGGCTCAGCAAAAATGCTCTAAATACCCTAACTCGACACCTGGTGAAATATGAATATGTGTGTGAGACACTGTGAATTATTTTGTAAAATGTTCGTCTAAAAGTCAAATCTCCAGGTTGATTAAATGACTTTTTTTTGGTTAACTTGGCTTTTTCTTTTACACTCAGATTCTGTCCGATGAAAGCGTTTGCTTAATATACTATAAGCTGAGGGATGTGGCTTTCTATGGCGCCTTTTCTATCCTTATACCATTGTAACGCAACCTACCTTGGGGAATCTGTTCGTCACTGTGTATAGCAGAACCTATAGAAATATTCACATTGAGCACAGTACTACGAATTCTAATTAATATATCATCAGCTGATCATTTGCTCGAAACACATCTGACAATTCTAGACTTTGGTCAAATGCAGTCAAAAGGGGAGGAACCAGGATTTCAAGAGACGAAAACAGAGGAGGGAGATATATTGTATTTAGGATAAGAATTAAAACGTCTCTTATTCTCCCACATTTATGTAATTAAACCCCCACCAAAGGAGAGGGGTGGGGGACAGGTCAGGGCCTACAAACCGTGACCTCTATCAGATTCATTCAGGTCTCTGAATCAATCTTTACATTCAATGAGCATCAATGATATTCGCAGAAAGTATTCTCATCAAACCATTAGTATCAATGAAGAGTTTAAATGTTTTAAATAACCTTCGGTTAGTTTTCATTGGGCCGTTATAACCAGATGTATGATCTGGCAGTCAGTAAAGGACTCGTGATTGTTTACAATAGAGAGAATTTTTTACGGTAAAGAGTATTGATAGATCCCTTGACACATTTATACGTCTCAGTAGGGACGAATCTACCAATTACCAAATATACATGTCCCAAAGATCTCGTTCTGTAACATTAAAGGCCCATTTCTATTGATAGACTTTGTAGGTTTGCTTTTTAGAGACTTTTTTTAATCAATGATAGCAAACAATGGTCCAACATCAGTCCACTAGAAAATAACAGAATTCTCCAAACCACAGAAAGCAAAACTCCTGAGATTTACCTGCAGGTTAGCTTAGATCAGGACGCATGCTGGGTAATATGTCGACAAATCACAAGGCATTTGTAACAATTGGATAGTCATTATGAAAAGTGTCTCGGGTTACTCGAAAGATACTTGAACTTCATAAACATGTGTATAAAAGAATAAGCGCTTGAATAATGTCAATACTCAAAAAATATAAGATACTCGAAAAGTGTGTTGAAAAGTAAAATACCATGAAAAGTACGAAAATAGTTGAAATTAACACCCAATATTTATGCAATAAATTTACCCTTTAGACCCCAATCCGGCAGTAGCCACCCGACGGTGTGGTCCCCAATCTGTGGCCGCCTGGAAAAACGAGCGTTTTTACATAATTTTTCCATATTTTCCAGGGAGAACACTTTAAAAAGCATACAACATACAAAAGTGGCTAATATATCGTTTTAAAGCTGATTTAATACCCTTTTCTATGCTATAAACTGAATTTCTATAAGTTGAATAGTTAACAATTTGTTAACGTTTGAACATCTTCAATTAATGGGAAATTGAGGGATTCTGGAGGGAAACCCAGGGAAATCCAGGGAAACGACGTCATTCATGAATGTAATAATTATGTGGAGTCTAAAGGTTGGGACTGTCATATGATATGGTTTAGCCAATCAGCATTCACAAGGCAGACTGTTTGCTCAAAAAATAAATCAGTGTCCTTCAAGTTGCTCAACTGTGAACATCGGACTCATTGTTGTCTTATGCTTGAGAAATAGGCCATATAGCATGTATGTTTACCTGAGGACGGGTCCCAAAAAGGACACAGAGGACATAGGCAACTCGAGCACCTGCTGACGTGAGGGTGCCCCACCTGAAAAGTGACTCCCTGAAAGGTGCATCACAGGCAGCCACGCAAACCCTCCATAGCTATTCATTTTCATCCAGATTATATCTTTAAAAGATCTACCAATTAAATGTAGAGAAAATTTTAGTTTTAGGCAATTTTCAAACTAATTAATATACATACGTAGGCCAGTATCTCAGTAATTATGAACTGTATGATGGCATATTCAGCAGTAAAAATGTTAAACAAAGGACTTGCTGTTTCTAACCAGATAAACAACCGATTCAGAACACATAATAGTCATAATTGTATTAAATTCCGTCAGTGTTTGAGAGATTCAGCACCTATATATAGTAGTCAAACAGAATCAAAGAGGTTGGTTTTTTGCATTGCTCTTGTGATTTAAACCGTGCTTCCATTGAACGATTTTAAATTTTATCTCCTAAAAGGCTCTTGATAACTGCACAATCTGATCAGTTTTGGGACACATGTGACAACTATTTACAAGCATGCAGTACACATACACCGCACAGAAACTGACCTTGAATGATTCCGTAAAATGTTGTGGATATTCTTTGATTCTGGTACATTTAGGGTAATAGAAAGATTACATTCACAAGGCTTTTATAAGACCCTTATGAGACTCTTTTAGGTGACGTTTCAATTCTTGAAATGTCACCTTTACAAGATCTCCTCATGACCTTTAATGAACCTTAATGGCTTCATTTGCGAAACTCAAAGGCCATTAAAGCTTAATTTTCGCACAGTGATACCGTAAAAGATGACTGCTTATGGGTAATCAATGTGATTGCCTCTCCCTAGGATGACAACTTGTTATATGTTCCACCGCTGCCTTTCCATGCTTTGCGGAATGACAAAGAGGTAGCAGCGGATATTTCATACATGGAAGTTTTGTATACAATGTAAAGTAAATCCGCTAACGTAAGGCCCCAATTCAACCAAATAAATGGGAATCCATCAATATTCTCCAGTTTAAAAAATTCACCCTTTTTGCAGACTTTTTTTCTTTCAAACAGAACCCTTTTTTTCATGAAAAGCCAAATTTCAACCCCTTTACTCAGAAATGCGAATTAGTGTAAATGCAAGTCACCTTATACATGTATACATAAAATAATCTGCCAAAATACTTGCTCTTACACAATTGAAACGGTAATAATATGTGTATTAATTTTATACTTTTTACTATGTTATTTGAAAAGAAACCCTCTATTTTCGAAGTTGAGTCACATACAGGTATTTCCTAATCCAAAAAGCACCCCTTTTTCTCATTTTCACAAATTCTTGGATGGAAAACACTGAATTATGATAGGTTTAATATTGAATATAGATTAAGGTGTTATTATAAGTTGTTTAACCATTCCCAGGATACTAGCTAGCTCCATAAGCAGTCCAACTGGAATGCGTGTACAATACATAATATAGTTCCGTATTATGAAAAGACATAGGCCTAACACTCACGTGAAAGAATGTTCTTTATTGTGTGTACTCATGAAAAGATCTCTCGATGACAACAGACTATCCAAAGGGTAGGATCCACTCAACCACACTCAGCCGATGCTCCAGCCATCTACTCAGTCAGCTTCTATTCCAACTCAAGAACAGGCTTCTAGTACTGACCTTTCCAGGATGTTAAACAAACGAAAGCTAACAGCGCTCTGCCGAGTGCTGCATATACTGCGTAATACATATGTAACAACATACGAAACCTGATTCCTCCCTTTACTCTTCAACTTTGACAAAGAGAACACGCTCAGCCCTGAGTCTTAGTTGTAACACTAGAATGGCTGAGCTAAAGTATGGACTGACCATCCACGTCAGTGCAACACCTCCTATTTTCAATATCCGTAGACATGCAAACATTTTTTTTTTTTAAATTTCTCTTTGAATTCAGAGTGGGAGGTACTGGGCACAAGGCATGCATGGAAGGTGCCTCAGGAATGTTGGCAGACGGTCATCATGGCATAGGCCTATAGTTAATAGGAATTATCTAATTTAGACCAAATCAATTCGTCATGAGAACATGTGAAAACTGTATATAATTTTTATTTATCAATGCTGTTTTTGTGTAATTGGATTGTTATTCTATCACAGAAATTGCTTTAATGAACTGAGTGTCAAGAGAAGATAGCCCAATATATAATGGTGTACTAATATAAGAGACCCAGCAGGGGGTAGGGGTCTGTGTCATCCGAGGGCAGCTGGATGAGCCGAAAGTCTGGATCCATCACAGAATTGTTACCATTCTGTGTGTTTTCTTGGACGAATGTGTCTTTTGTAGGTTATCAAGATCAGTGTTATATTTATGGGTCATTTAACAGCATAATCTTGTTTTTTAAAATAAACTTTTCAGTCAACTTCTTTATTCATAGGCCTAAACTTTTCCACAAATGTGATTAGATAGCAAAGAGGGTGAGAGACGGTGGTAAAGTTTTTCTTATTTTCTTTTTGTATTTAAGCCCTAATTTTATTTCCATATCAAAAACAAGTGATGTCCTGTGACCTCTTTATATAATCATAATTATTGGTTTGTACTTTTCTTAGAATAAAAGGAAGGTACCCTACATTCCACTGCACTCAGGAGTAGTTTGATAGTACCAGATGGACGACCTCCAATAGATAATGTATCGGAAAGTACTTCTGATTTTTATGTGTCAACAACATCGAGCTAATGTTGAAGTAGCTCAATAGAACAACTTGTTTGGACCATGCATTGCTACACTAAAAACACTAAAATGGGGTTGTCATACAGGTCAAAATGACCACTTTTGGCTTGTCATAGGTCCATCTCATCAGTGGTAAGTGACCACCCTATGACAACCCTGGAAGGTTGTCACAAGGTCTTTATGGCATGTTTTACAACCCTAGAGTAGTCACAACTGATTGACAACTTTGGACCAAAAAGGTTGTCATAGAAATATGTATGAAATTCATCAAAATGTGTTAAAGTCATTTATCAATTTCTTTTTAGGCTCTGAGACAGTATAAGAATCCTTTTAGTGATTGCCAATTGTAGCCAATTAACACCTGTACCTGGGGGCTCAATATGGGCTGGCTATAGGCCATTCCCGCCATGCACCATACCCATGAACAGGTGGCAGCAGGCTTCATAAGAAAGGTGCATACCTTCTTCCAAAGGAAGCCGTGATAGCTCGGGGGGACTGTGATGCTGTCTGCAATGCAAGAGGTCCCCTGTTCAATCCCTGCTCATTCTCAAGAAAATGCTAACCTTTCTGATGACTATGTGACAACCCTGGGTTTTCCTTGTAAATTCTGACAACCCTTCAGAATTTTTGACAATCTTGGGCTGTTGTTTTTGGCACCATCCTCTTACAACTCTAGGGTTGTCATAGAAAGAGCCCGTGACAACTTCGGGCTGGGGTTTTATGCACCTCTTTTGGCAACTCATTTCAGTGTAGTAATGAATATTCATAGAACAGTATTTCCATTACGCCAATAAGTTGAACCACTAAAGTTGAGCATTACAGATGCTATATATGATTAGTTTTGGGATGCATGTGAACCTGTAATAGCTAGTTCTATAAGATGCTATATGATATGTTTTTTTAGTGATCAATCCTGATTTCCAGACCTGTATGTAAAAGAGGATCTAAAGACTGAAACTCCCCTTCCTCGCAGAGAATGTCAGCTTTCTATATAAATATGGAACCATTCATTGGAAACGGTGACCTAAAAACGTAATGTGGAATTATCTACTTTCAAATGGTGCAAACCATTTTCAAATATTTCTAGTATAGGTTCACCTTTGCTTGTTAGAATTTCCCTATCCAACCACATAAAAACATCCCTTATTTGGCTTATGTGCTTTGTTTCAACACTATACCTTTCTATCTAAAGCCTGTATTCCACATGCCGATTTTGCTGCCACTTTTTAAAATCGGCAATGGAGATAAAAGTAAGATGTAGACATGTTATACTTCAATAAAAAGGTCTCGTTGTTCTCTTTTGAATGGTGTATAGGATATGGGGTCTTATGTGATATTCCCAGAGAAAATCAAACAAATATAAAATCGGCAGCATCAAAATCGGTATGTGGAATACAGGCTTAATGAAAAAAGGGTGTTTTTATTATCACAGTTATTAAAAATACAATAACCTCCGATCATTTTTCACTTTTTTACTCTCTCAATTCCAAACAATTCTTTATTGCCATGGTATAATTGTAATCTCTGCAAAATTCTGCCCATGTACAGATTGTCAGTAAAATATGTATTGGTCCTATTTTAACTTTTTTCTATGAATATCTCAATAAGATATGGATTTTGAGCAAATTGCCCAATATCTCTCTAGGTTACCATACCACGTAACTGGTCACATATGTATACATGGCTGTTCTGTGACTCTCTCTTCAATATGACACCACCTTCCCAACCTCCACTTATTTTGTTTATAACATGTGACGCAGGGGCTAACATCTCATCTGCCATATGAAAGGTCCCCAGAGTCTCGTTTAGATGTATGAAAAATGACATGTTGGAATGAGACTATTTCTGTTTTTGTATCGAGGGCGGGGAGGGGGGTCTTGTTTGGGCCTTCGTCTCTTTTTTATTTGCGATAAGTAATAATACGACTTGCACAAACTAAGATATACTCTTAAATTACAAAAAGTTCCATTGAGATGAGACGGGATAGGATCCACAACGAAAGTGATGAAACATATATATAAAGGTTGCGTATATGCCTGTAGACATGCATGTATTATAATACGTTGAGGTTGCATTTTGTGCAAATCTTAACCATGCCGATTTAATAGCATTTCTAAACAACTATCACATAGTTCTGAATTAATGAGAGACCATACTCCATGAAGTTGATCATACGAAGAGAGCTGCAGTAGAGTTGAGCCATAAAAAGGGCCAAATCTAGGCCGGTCATTCTGGGCTTTGTGGTCCTAACATTAGTTCATACTCGGCCCACCACCCCAATTTGGAACTGCCAGACTCTAGCGAAATGCCATTTCCGGTAAGACCAAACGGAATTGTGGGAAGCCACGCTGGCTTCATGTGTGCCCTCGAGCTCTGCGCATGCGTGGTCCCCTAGGCCGGGTAGCGCCGGGAGGTGGTTGGCCGGCCCCTGATTCACCCTCTCAGCACATAAAGCCCGAGCAAAGGGAGGGCGTGGTCGGATGGAACAGTCACCATGGACTATTCACGGAGAGAGAGAGTTACTAGAATGTGGATATTTAAGAATACTCTCGTGCCCTTCCGATTGAAATCTGACAGGTGTTAACAGTTTATAGAAATTGTATGGAATTACATAAAGATCATATCCGTCTGTCTTTGATTAAAAAAAAAATCGCGGTGTTCTCTTTGTGTAAAACCGTGAGCTTTTCCTTGCAAGCAATGGAATAAATAAGAACAATATGAATCAATAACAATGTCCCTACCATAGGAAACAGTAAAAGTACTGAGTCGTATTATTCGTGTGAGTTTTTGGGGGTAGCTGTACGTATGATTGCTGCCCGCTCCCGGTAACACCTGTCCCCAGGAGCCAACGAGCGAAAAATGAGCAGAAAACGGTTTAATCAATTACCTTCATATCCTCAAATAGCCGCGGGCGGGCGGCCGAAATGGGCAAACACCGCCCGGCCACCGGCCTCAGTGCGCCGTAATGCGGCGAATTATATATCGTTTATTTCCAATTTCGCAGCCCCTATGGCGGCATGGCGGCGGTATTTGCTCTGGCGAAGTATTTAATGAAGTCTGTATGGGCTCGGCGAGGGCCAATTGGAGTCGGTGGGCGCGGGCCGAGCAGCCCGTATCACCGCCGGCTAAAACAAGCACGCCCGCCGCGTACGCCGGGATTGGACACGGCGTCGGGGCCCCGCACTGCCCCGGGCACCGCCCGCCGACCAGTAATAATCATTTAATGAAAATTTCAAATGTCTCCGTCTAAGCAAACATGGCCGTAGACGGACTGAACGTCAATCAAATAACCTGTGAAGATATGAGCGAGGCTAGGTTGGGTTCAAAGAGGGCACAGCTAACTTTATTCTGGTCACTTTCTCATGCAATAAGTCTGCCTGCATGTAGAAATAAGAGGGTCTGATGTTCCTGCTGTGTAACATGCATGCTTTACTCCATTATCTTAAGATACTGTTATAGGTGGGGTGAATGGTGATATATACTGTGACGAGTTGGTACATGCTCTACATCCAAACAAGTGTAAGCTTAAGTAGTATAAGGAAATGGGAACTTGCCCCTGGGAACCTATACTACTACGGTAACCAGTTACCGATTTTTTCTCGCCGGATACAACATAGAGAATCCACAGTAGAAATCAATAAACTAAAGCCTGAACGATTTTTAAGTTGTGCGTTTACAAGGATTTTGACGAATAAAAGCGATGACAAAACATCATCCCAAACAAATCATTGACGTTTTTTTTATACATGTACTCACAGTTGGTTACACTAGATGACTGGAATGCGGCACAGTGGTCACTCATTGAGATCTTGTAGGACTATTTTGGAGCAGATCTATAGTAAATACGATGAGAACGATGAGTTAACTTGCTTTCATAGAAACTCGACTGCAAAACATGCTCTGAAAAATCAAACATGTTTGATATTCGGTTATCCATTAATCGCTTATTTTTTCACTTTAATTCATATACATGTATCTTATTCCCGTTTACACCTGTTTGTCGTCATTCAATCTACACTTATGTGTTTCCACTGAACAATTTTATCCCGGACTGTCAACAATAAATGAGAATCGCCAATCGTCATTGAAAACCATCGAAACCGAGCTTTGATTTGAAATAACATCGCATGATCTAATCTTCATTTTATTGAATGAGGCAGCAAAGCAGTTTACTGGTACAATTCATTTCATGTTTATTCTATTACTTGTCGTTTTTCTGTAATGAATCCTCAATGCAATATCACATTTTTATCGCAATACGCCTATCTGGTACACAATATAAAGCCATGTTAAGATATGAGTGTGAGAACTTACCGTCTCTGTCAACAAGAGAGAGGATTCTTTCATTAAATACCTGCCAAAAACGCCTGTCGTCTGCTCTGCGGGACACCAATTTTCCGCCATTCTTCCCGCTCTGCTTCCAATTACGTCTCTACGCGGGAGTCAGTGATACTGTCATTATTTTCATTAGCGTCCGCATTATGTTGGCAAATTGGAACTTTTATTGAACGTACAAATAGAAAATAACAAATGCATGGAAAACCTCGACAGTTAATTTGGGTCTAATTCAAATAATTGGAAATTGAATCAAGTCGGGCATCAATGGTGGGTGATTTTGCCGGCGACTGGGGTAATGCAATCTGATCGAATGGTTGCTCACCAACTCCGTTTAGGGCACATTGATGACAAATTATCGTTCGCACAAATAAATTTAATGAAGCTGGATTCCATTCGACGTGGGCCCGTTGTTGGCAGAGGCTGCCTCTTGGATCTTTTGTGCGTTAAACACCATCGCCCGTCCCTCTCGTTAACAATTGGCCTAATTGGACGTATTTCTGCTCTTCTGGGCATGCGCGGAAGGGGGTGCTGACTGCAGCGACGTTGGCGGCGAGTCTGTGAATCAGCATTGTCAGGCGCCGAGTGCAAAATGACCGAAAATAGCCGAAAATGATTCGGTAATTCTGCCAGGCAATGATATGATCGGGACCACTTAGGCTGCCTGGAGATAATGTCCAATAAAGCAAACGCATTTGGCGGCTAATGTTTTGCCAATATGTTTGACAAGATTAAATTCTCGATTGCCTTATGGCTTTATGATGTGTGTGAACGAGCGAGACGGCCGATATGAGTGTCACTTAGCGGCTCGTTTGGCGGCTAATGGAGGTGTTTTTGATAGTTCAGCTCGCCGCCTCGTTCACTCGAGGGCCCCCTCGCTCTCCTCCCTTCGCCTCAATTTCCTATGCGATTTATCGCCCGCGCACGTCGCTGGGGCCCGCTTCCGAATTTGGTAGTCGCCTAATGGACCGACGTTTGCTTTGCTCGCCACCGACTCAGCCGAGCCGCTCAGCCATGTGTCCCAGCTTCCTCCTCAATCAGACAATCAAGTTGTTGGCAGCGATTTGTATCGGTGCGCCACTTGACAAAGCGGCATTGACACCGCCCTCCCGCCAGACGGCGTCGGGCCACTTTCCGCCGCTGGGCGCGCTGCAGTCGCTCTGCCCAGGAAGGGGCGGCCATCGCGCGTCTATCTGACCGCCAATAAGCATCAAGTTATTGCCGTCAGATTCGCCCCCTGCTGGTTTCATCAAGCCGATAGGCCAGCCCGAGCACTTTGGGACACTGTATGTAATTTGGATTCATTTTCTCCTTGTGCTTGGGGAATATGTATTAGGGCATCTCGTGCAACTCCGCGGGAAGCCTCCCTTACCCTCGACGAATAAGGATCCAAAGTATGTGAACTTGACACATACGTATTAGGCCCTACTCCCTGTAGCATTTACACACAAAAATCATGTCAATTTAGGGACCTTAAAATGTGCAGGGAGACGATATTTAGTTGACTGTTAGTGAATAAATGTATAAATAAGTGTCAAAAACATTTTTGCCACAATACATGAATGGCAGGATAAACCACCATGGATTTACCTAAAAATGCGTCATTTCAGGTCGTCTGTTACAGACTACATCACTAGGTTGGGAAGCAATGCCACGGTCTGCCATCAAAAAGCACATCTTGGTTATCCTTGGTTGTCACAAAAGCGGCCTGACCTACTTCGACGCACCCCGACATGGAGGTGTTAAGGCCACGCGCAGACTTAATGGGTACTTCCGGCGCTAATGGTAGGACTTCCGGCGGTTCAGACTCGTTTTGATAAATGATACTAATTTCATTGTCCTCTGTAGAGATCTGTACTTCTTGACACGGCGACAAAACCTGGCGTTTAGTCGAGCAGCCTGGACCCTGCCACCTTGCCTTTTGGTCTTTGTTTGGTGGACCTGGGATATAAAGTGAACATTTTGGATTGGGGTCTGTCAATATGTTACTTAGACCCGACTGCGATAGAAAGTATCTGAACCCGATATGCTAATGCTGCACCTAACATTTCCCTCCAAAGATTTCCTTTCTGGATAAATGCAGCTTTTTCTTATTTCTGTTAACTTTGGTACGCCGCAGGATTGCAGAGCATTAATCAAATGATCACTGCCGTCCTTTAACTAGTGGTAATGCTTCTCACTTGAATGGAACTTCAAAAGACAGCCGAATCAAAAGTCGAAAGAAATGAAAGATGATCGATTCAATAACTACATATCAATTAATAAGTAATGTTTGTACACTCGCCCTACAACCAACAATAACAAGTAAAACCAATTGGCTTCAAAGATTCACTAAAAGGCAGTCGCTGTAACGTTTTTCATCCGCATCAGCTCGCAATTGGCCATCCTTTGGGGACTGTTATTCCATTTGCTGACGCCTTCTTACTGCTTTGAAAAGAAGCAGGCCGGCGATTAACGGCGTGCTGATAAAAGGTTCCAGTCAATTTACCCCAGTCTTGGTTTCATTGATAGAATAACTTCCCTTCTCGGTGGGCGACAGCCGACAGTGGTGTGGGGAGAGGAGTCCCTACCCCCATCCCCTCGCCCAACCACGCCATCCTTTATCATCTGGCGACGATTTGAGTCAGACTGCCCAGTTTTACCTTTAGATCCGGTAACTCGAGGGCCCGACTTGGAGCGCCTTTCCATTAAGGCTTCAGGGGACGGCTGCTGCTGGCGAAAAACACCTTTGCCTATTTGGGTGCCTTGGCTCAGGCCTTGCCGTAAAGCTGCAACTACTTTGAGGGTCTTTTTCTCACACCATGCTTTCGGCTAAAACTCAGATTTTGTGAAGCCTTTTTTTCCTGAATAAGATTGTTGTAAGCGAACTGTGTTTATCATTTGTTTGCATTAAAAGATAATATCCACCATATATAGATGTGGTGTACACTAAAAGGCAATAACAACGTTGGATCCCCTTTTTATAACACAAGAAAATTGGAGATAATTCCGAAATTTAACAAAATTGATACGGCATAATTGCTGAGTGTGTATATGGAAGCAGCCAACCAGTTGTGCACAACAAGACCCCAAAATTTGACCATAAAACCTGGTTTCTTAAGCAAACAAATTTGAGGCACGACTACTACGGTCGCTGAACGTGAATGACTGCCAGAAGATTAAATAATCGTTAGTAGTTGACAATGAAATGGTTCTATGGAAATAATATGTGTTGTTTGAGCAACTTATGAAAAAGGGATATTGATGGACCTTAAGGATAATCACCCCATTATAGATATAGACTTTGTGCACACATGGTCACTTGATCACTTTTTGGTGATCACCACATAGTGATCATGACAAGATGGATGTGAAATCTGTCAATTCTAACTGGCAATGATTGTTCATCATGATTCAGTAAGATTATTCTAAGTAAATTGTGCAATTGAATTGATCACCAGTATGGCGGTCATCTCATTAATGTTTTAGTTGTGAGGTCATCTGCACAGGGTACCGGCAACTGATCTCCCAATAGTCCTCCCTTGTTTGCTTCGGGTCGGCCTTCTGCTGGGAGGGGGCCCTCGAGGGTGACGTCCAACAGTTGCATGTTGAATTTAAGAATATACATATATATCAGAAAACAGTGACTTGGTATGAATCCAAAAGAACTATCAGAAGAGAGGGATATATATTTAGTTTAGTCCCCATTATACAAACTGTGGAAAATAGCAACTAAGAATAGGAACGAGTTAGCCTTTTAGGTATGAATCCTAAAGAACTATCTGAAGAGAGGGATATATATTTAGTTTAGTCCCCAGTACAAACTGTGGAAAATAGTGACTAGGAATAGGGACGAGTTAGCCTTTTAGGTATGAATCCTAAAGAACTATCAAAAGAGAGGGATATCATATTTAGTTTAGTCCCAATTATTTAAAACTGTGGAAAAGAGTGACGAGGAACCCAACCCTCATGAGCCCAATTAGGACCGGGGCCGCCGACCCTAAGTGCTTAAATAATCTACTGGGGGGTCAGATGCTAGGCACGCATCTGCACAACGTCTGTAGTCCTCAGATTTTCTCAAAATCTCCCAGAATACATGTCATGAATTAAAAGGTTACAAAAGGTAAAACTTATCATAGATCCCAATGGAAACTTTCCAATGAAAGACTTTCTTGATATAAAAAATATCTTTTAAATGAAATTGAAATAAACTTAATTCTCCCTACCACGGATAGCCAAATAACTGTATTTTATGCACCTGCAGGCTAATTTGGACTAATTTTGTAGACAAATTCCCTAGAAAAACTATAGAAAATTAATGAATATTCATTATATTTCCATCTAAAGTGAATGAATTTTTAAACAACTTCGAAAATATCAAATATATATGTATACAAATTGAAAAATAATGGTCACTAATTTTTCACCATAATTAAGAATAAATAATGACTTCATTAATGAAAATTTATATGCTAAAGCCATGTGGTTTGTCGACATATTATTACCCAGAATTCATCCTGATATAGGCTAGTCTGCAGGTAAAACTAAAAAATCTGACTATCCCTGGTTGGTAGAATTGCTTATTTTTTCAGAAAAAAGATAGACAAACAGATACCTAAGGAGTCAGCAATAGAAGTACATAGAGTCGGGCAAGTGAATTGAAGAGCAGTCAGAAAGGTTTAATAGGGTTAAATCCCAGGGGTGAGTGTACTCAGATATAGTTTTGGTATCATCTGTGGGCATAACCTTTCAAGGCAGTGGCAGTGCATTTTTTTATTTTTTTTTAATTTGATTTTTCATTGGGTTCACTAGGTTCGGCTTGGCCGATCTTCCACCCGCTCCCCTATGTTATACAAAGTCAATATTTAATAGGATTCACAAAATAGGGGAGTGGGGCTCCCCTGAAAGATTAAAAGAAAAGGCAATCTATACATCCTCTTCAAGATCTGTTTATGCATCAATTTATACAATCAGTGTGATGAATTATCCGTTCATCTTTTGTGGTACGAAATATAAAGCTAGAAATCAGGTATAATCAACGTGTAATGTGAAATGATCAAATAATATGGTAATTGCCGGCTAATAATGAAATGATGTAATAGAACAAAATGGGTACGAAAATGGACCAAAATCTGTAATTATTGGGTATGAAAAGCCCGAAATATGGTAGCGACCGGAAATGATGTCGTGAGGGTCACGTGATCAAAGTGACCAATCAGAGTTAACCTGTAAACTATAAAAGGGGGCGTTATGGCCCAAAATAAACAGTTCCTTCTTGGTACTCCTTGTGTTCACACACCTTTTTCTTGAGATGACCCGCCTTCCAGTTAGCTCGAGCCTGAGATCTCCACGAGTAGAAGTTAATAGTTAAGTAAAGCCTAATTAGGGATCCCGTGTTACTGAGAAGTTAGACCTTTAGCCCGAAAGCCCAAAGATGGCCCAAAAGCCTGAAATGGCCTGAGACCCCGTTTTGGCCCGAAAGACTGGCATGTTATGGAAGCCCGAAATGGTAAGCAGTTGGCCCGGAACGACAGGAATGAAGGTGCGTCCAGCCAGGCATTATGCTACCACCCTTTAATTGTGAGTGAAGACCCGACTTCCTAGACAGGAGGATCAGCCAACAGCCCGAATGCCAGAGCACGGCCCGAGCCCAAGACTGTCCACCCCGACAGTCAGCCTCTTCACTCTTTTCTTCTATCTGGACATAGAGACCCAACCCCCGACCGTCTCAAACAGTGCCTCCAACTGTGTAGAACAAACTCTGGCCTCCTTCAAAAGCTCCACCAAACAGCCCGTCCGCTCACCCTCATGCGCGAGGCATGACTCTCAATCTTGCAAACCAGCCTCCTGCCCAAATTTCCAATCGGCCCGAGACCGAGAAAACCCAAAACTCTCTTCGTTGCGGAGCCCAGAAACCCCGACTCCCCTACAAATATCACAATCAGCAATGAAATTGAGTAATCTATCTAGTAATTGGGCAGCTTGGCTTGTATTGTCTGGAGCATATCTGTCCAGATGCAGTAAAAACAATCGGCAGTGGATCACAATTAGAATGGTCATCTTCTTAAAACCCATAAATCAGGACCAGGAAGTCCCACGGTGGCTACCCACAAGCAAAGACTGTGTAGCCCCCCCCCCCCCCCCTCTGGGTGAAATACATTTTCATTTTTGTAATATCTAAATCTAAATCTTCAAAAAATGGAAAGATCTGCTAATAAGTATGGGTACTAACAATTTGTATACCCAGAAAAATCCTAAAATCAATGTCTATGGCATATTGTGCAGAACACTAAAGCCGATGATCCACGAGGCAACATTTTCCAAAATGGCAAGAAAAATACTAGTAGCAAACCAATTTTAGGACCGACGGTTTGGCTATTAAAGCTGATGATGAAATAGGACCGACAGTGGACCGCCAGTGGACTGATTTCAAAATCAGTAAGCAATATTTTGTATCTCAATAATTGTTTCAGAATCGGTTCACTATGGGTCACAATCATTCTGTGGATCATACCAAACGATTTCAGAACCGACAAATGAATTAAAAAATCGTTCCAACCGATCCAAAAATGACATTGGTCTGACAAAGTTCATATTTTTTGACCAATTCTGGACCGATTCTCAAATTTTAAGTCTATGTATTCTCAATGTTCTTTCATTCATTTTTGGGTATTTTAGAATGCAAATCTCAACAAAATAATATTAGAATGAATAATCTTTCATGTGACATACTTTTTATGATAATTATTTTTCTATTTTTCTTTTTATTAATGAAAACAGATTGAATGTTTCCTGTCATATTGAACATATGTACACATGAAAAGAAACAATGTTTGCACAGTTTACATAAATAGATTAACCGATTTTTTTGTTTTCCTATTAATTTGTGGTGTAAAATACAAGAAAACAATTGGTTTTCAATTTCCCAGTGGATCAGATGTTGAGGGCCAGGGTATAAAGCGGCCATTCAATTTTTGAGCACTTTTTGGCCCCTTTCTAATTTTCGAATTACAAATATTGATCTTAAAAGTATACATATCCCTTCTCCATTTTGTATTATCCCACATCTAACCATTAGGCTTTATTTCAATATGACCAAGTTCCACTTGGTATATTTCAAATTTCAAATTATTGGACCATCTTGCTCATTCTGAATTTCAATTTTTAATTATCTGAACCAACCTCTTTTTCAAATTTCCAATTGTGGGCTAGAATAAATTATAGAGTGTGATTGGAAATAACAAGGAATAACAGGTGATTGGTTTGGACATTAATAAATAGGATTATTTATTTTATCCTCCTAGTCACATCGACTTAAAAGTTTAAAATCCACTGCAAAGTGTTGTTGATGGCAGTTGAATCACGAATGACTAACGGTCGCAACACACAGATTTATATAGTGACGTGACAACAACTTGGCGTAACTACGGTAACGGAACGGTTATATCACCACCCCTGATTCAGGTTTCACTATACAAAATAATGCATTATGCCCAACACACAACAATTATGTGTGGAAGCATATCTTTATATGGCATGTATCAAAAGAAGTTGCAATTTCTCATATCAAAATCATTTGTCAGAATTTGTAAACTTTCCACAAAATTTGTGTTATTTTCATATCGATCTTTTTATTACAATTATGATTTACCAAATATCACTGGATATTTCTGCAATATTTGACGAAGATTTGAATAACTGGTAGATGCAATTTTCCCTAGACCCGCCTATATTACCCATATTTCAATAATAGCCTCTCAAATAGAACAAGAAATGCGATAGCGTCCGCTGAAAAAACAATCCTCACTATTATAACGACACTCCTGTTGCTACAATGATGATGTCTTACAATGCAACTAAAGTTCTTCATTTCTTTGCCTTCAAAATAGGCTTGCCTGCATGGCACCCCAGGCAAGCATGAAACATTATTATATTGTTACAATAACATTCCCTTTAGTTCTCATTTGGTTCTTGTTACATTATTTGACAGCACCCAATAACGTCTCTTGAACCTAACGTTGCAACATTACACTGTGATGTTATTATAACATTCTGGTTACAAGTTGTCTTTCACATAATGATAACATTATTATAACATAATAAGTACCTTATTAGCCCCAAAAGTATGGTTGCAGAACTGCCTGTTATGTCAATGCTTGTCTGGGGCACACGTTCTGTAAAAGTTACATTATTTTATTTGAGGTTGAGCATTTTAACAAAATTATAAGAACCAAAGCTTAACTTAACAGAACATTGCTGCAACATTATAACAATGTTGCATGCTTACTTGGGTAGCACTTGCGTTTAGGCTGGAAAAAAAATGTTTAACAAAACAACATAATATTATGTTAATATTATATAATATGATATAATGTATAATATTGAACTATTGTGATTCTTAGTTTAAAGTTGCATTCTGAGCTCATTCCCTTTGAAAAATTTTCTTTTTCAATTTTAGTACAATTGAATAGGCCTACATCTCTGCCAATAACACCTATAACAATCTTGATATAAACTTTAATCAATACTGAATTAGCCACACAGTTTTACCTGCTACATTTGTGTACTTCGACATTTAGTCTTTCATCAATTGTTCTTGAGAGCTACAATTCTGAAATATAATCTAAAAATATAAATATACCAATGATGTAGCACAAATGCATCTTTTGAAAATGATATTTTTCCTAATTGACAATAATATTTTAATGTTGAAATATTATAGGAAGCAGACGCGAATATCAGTGGTGGATTTAGAGGGTGCATGGGGGGCACCCCCTCTTTTTAAAGTCAATCCTTGATTTTTTTAATGTAAAATTCTGAAAAAGGGGTTATGCCCCCTCTTTCTATTAGCACGCCCCATATTTGAAAAGCTGGATCCATCTCTGCTATATTATGTTGTATTTGGTGCATTATATTCACTGCTGGTCAGATTGAACCGCACCCGTAGACCAAGGTCCAAAATCTGACCAAAGGTGAGTAGGCCTAAGTGAATAATGTGTCTTCTTTATTTCATGTAATGGGTTCAAACCTGATATTATATCAGAAAAAGATGAGGGTTTATTTATGTGTTTAGGGAAACGTACTTGCACTGTGTCAAATCTAAGGGCCATTTGTCCTCGCCACACAGGGTTTGGACTCACAAATTCGAGGGTGGCGAGTGGCTAGCGCGACCCCAGACTGATCAAAGGGGTTTAATCATTCAATGGAAACCATGTTTTATCAGATAGATATAGGTCCATAAAAGTAATCAATTAAAGTGAATGATAAAAACGTATACCATGGAATAAACAAAGTGTCGCTCTGAGCCTATATATTTGTAACTAATTTGGCTAATCAGGGAAATTTTGATAAGCGTCTCATGACAAGAAATTCTGTCTATCATGAATAAATTCTACATCTAATAATCCCTCTTTGAGACTGCAATAACACTTTTCACTTTGGTAAATTGGTGATCTTGAGACCCTTATCAAAATGTCCCTGATTAGCCAAATCAATTACTAATAATTTACTTAGTCAGATGCTAATCAAACCAACACTTATTCATTAATATGGCCCTAGACCCCTAAATTTGACACGGCGACACGGCCCTATTTAGGCATAGTGACATCCGACATCCCACTTTCTTAAATTCGACAGGGCGACATCCCACTTTCTTAAATTCGACAGGGCGACATCCCACTTTCTTAAATTCGACAGAGCGACATGGACGTTTCTTAAATTCATGGGCATGAACTCTATAGATGGTGCCATGCCTACTGCTTACTAGTTAAGAATAGAAAGGGTAGGACACTCTCCATTTTGGATCTAGCTGGTTCCTGTCAAAATCTATAAGCTGATGACCAGCAGATGCATAGGATTCCCACAAGACTGCAGTGAATGACCCAGTTCTATTTGATATTGATATAAAAAAACACCATTAAACTTACCATCTTTTTATCATTCTAACAATAATAAATCATAATTATTGCAGTGTGCTTTGAATTTTTGTAGTTTATGTTTTCCAGAAAGAAATAGCTCTATGTATGCTTCCCCCTTCAGTGCCCCTTCCTTGAACAGAATGCAACTCATTCATTGGATTGGATGATTATTTATAGTGCTAAAAGGGTTTCCCCACAAACTTCTTCAGACATTCTCTAAACACAATACAAGTAGAAAGTTAGTACTTGGATAATCAGAGCATTGCTTAAAACCACGGTCAGGAATAGCCCAGAGGCTAGAGTCTAGGACTTCAAATCCAAAGGTAGGGGTTTCAAATCCCACCCATGTCTGGACACTGTCACTCTTTTTAATAAATGAAGAAATCACATTAAAAAGAATTTATTTGGGTGAAATTACAACAGAATTAGTATACCAAAGATAAATGGTTAGAACTGTAAAAGCTGATAATTGAAGATGATTTTCATAAGAAAAAGTGCAACATGGTCAAACTGCAACATGACCATCAGGAGGTTTGAACCACCAACCTTCTGATTTGAAGTCCCTCACCAAAGCCATTATACCACAGTTTGCTGTAATGACAGTGGAATGAAATGCTTGGCTGTATGAGGTTGATGTATTATGTTTGGGATGAGATTTTGTTGTTAAAAAAAACCTATATAGGGGCCTCTTGTATAACTAACATAGTGATGTCATAGGGGATTCCCCTACCCTCCCATGTCCTAATTAACCAGTTTGAAGGAAATAGCAATGTACATTACACAATTATAGCAAAACTATTGGCAAATGTGGGTTTAAACATGGACAGGAGTTATAACTACCATTGAATATTGCCTAAAATTACTAAAAGGCCTATGTGCACATTGTCTTATGTGGTTGGTCATGTGACCTCCATTCATAAAGTCCTTTCCAAATAAGGGCATTGCCATATATGGTATGCTGCAATACTGGGTGGGGTTGCATTTTTTTCAATAAATTTGTCAATTGCCATTTAGTAAGCATGAATATCAATAAAACATGACAGCCGATTGGTTTTTATCAATTGTCTGAAAAACAAACAATTTTTTATTTCACAAAATATCTTAAAGTTAAGGCTTAAATCCAAAACATATTTCAGTGCAAACTGCAGGGTACAGTTTTAGGTTCTTACCCTTTTAGTATTATATGTAACTATGAGAGAGGGGTAGCGCCATCTATAGAGTTCATGCCCGTGCTTAAATTCGACATGCGACATTGGGACCCCCCCCCATCAATGGCCCCATCAATGAAGATATCACCAGTGTGAAGAACTGTAGGTTGTCAAGGAAGCACAATGTTCTGGACTCCCCTTACTTAGGTATGTATTTTTCATGGAATTTGAACTACATACCTAAATGATATAGGTCAAGGTACGTGAATATCACATTATTCCTGCATCGTTTAACATTCCAACTGTGACAGCATATATGGTCTTTACACCACTGTCCACTTATCCTTTTATTAGTATGAAAGCGTTACTAAATAGTATATGTTTCATGAATTGCCTATTAATATAGTATGCCTATTAATATAGTTACATTCATTGAACTAAAATGTCATTAAAACATGCAAAAATACAGAGCACAGTGGAAAATCAAACCTGCTTGAACTTTACGGATGATTCTAGCGAGAAACTTGATCCAGTAGGTACAAATCAAAAGCAATCTTTGGAATTGTTAACAGTCTTGCATTACAAATTTAAAATTAGTGGCGCACTGCTTCATGGGGGTGACGATGCAGTCAATCAGAACACAATGTAAGATAAAGGTTTTTTATTAGTAATAATCATCAAGGTTTCCCTTGGTTTTCAGAGTTATTACACTTATAAATGTGAAAAATATATACAGGATCACATTAAATCATTACAATATGGCTCATTTTATACAAATTCCAAGTAACATTCAATCTATGACAATGATTCATTTACATGAGAATGACACATAATATCTAGGTAATTCAGATTTATATAATGAACAATATCAGTAACATTCTATATTTCCAATTGATCAGAAATAAACAGCAGATACAAGCAGGATATTACTAGTAAACAGTAGATGTGTGATTGATCCTGTAATAACTAACAACAATGTCTTAGCATATAATCAAAAGAAGGTGCAAAGATACTTCCTATATTTCTTTTCTTTTTTCTTATTCAGGATATAGCATGTCATGATATTCAGTATGACTCATAATTCTGCACATCCTTATCTAATAAGTTCCACAGTAAAGTACCTCTTTAAAAGGGACTATTTCTATAGCGGGTTCCAATACGTGATGGTACAATAAAGAAGTGAAATAACAAAAAAAGGAGTAAAACAAAAATGGTGCTCATGGAACCCGCCCTAGCTGAGAGCATTGTAGACGTAGGTTTGACGGTAGCCTTGGGTAAATGTGGAACGCCAGCAAAGGGACATGAATTACAGACATACCTAAACACCTTCTACTTGGAACAATGTTCCAAATTCCTGTTTTATTTTTATAATATCGCTGTTTCAAAGGAGATTCAGTCCTACAAGAGACTATTTTCAGGTAACACAAGAGAAACTATGAACATAAACTGATTACGTGTGACACCTCATCATGCCAATATATTTGAGTTAATTGTGTTTTATTATTAAATAATAATACAAATTTTGTATCATCGCGTTTACAGAATAGATGTCTCGTATAATATGCTATTATTTTCCTTTCCAAATTCATTCTTTAATACATTTTCCAAAATGTCAAAAGACGTTTGTGTCCTAGAAAATACAATACCATGTTTGATACAATATAAGATATAAATCATCCAATTAACTATTGGATTTCTAAATTTTCCAATTTAAAATCTCTTTGTGGAAGAATCCATTAGCTAGGGTAAACAAAATAACGAGTTCTTACACCAAACCAGTTTACTGTATTCTTTATTGCTGAGAACTATTGCCCTTGTCTCTGCCTATGTTTATTTTTGTCGGCCTACAAGGCACTAGTTGTTGCTTAAGTTGTCAAGGACATGAGAGCCATATGTATACTTTCCCTTTTGTCCCTCTCCCCATCGCTAAGCCTAATCAATGGCTTACATTATCGGCCAAATCCTGGGTAGTTAGCGTCAATTTATACAGGTGAGTGCATAACGAACCACTTCATGATTTTCTAATGGAGTTTTGTGCTCACCTGACCAGTTAATTGCCCTACTGGGTGCTAATAATATTACCACGTCCCCGGCATATGCCGTCTACCCGGGTGGCCCCAGCTAATATCGGACTTTCTGTTTGTATAAACACGCATTTAAGGCTTTTGTGTCGCAATAGAAATCCCCTGGATTTGCAATCACGGCATTATTCAATATTCAGAAACGTTTTCATAGCCCCAGCTAAACTGTTATTGTGTTGGCTTAAGATCTTACTTTATGAGCATTTAGAGAAAGTTAGGTGCGCGCGGCAGGTGCCCACAGCGCGACCTTTGTTTGTTGTATGTGGCGCAAACCTGACAAACAGAGGTAAGGGGTGAGACCTACACACACCACAGCGGGACTCCCACTATTAGATGGCCGCGAAAAACTTACTCACCTCCTGCTCGACAAAAAACGTTTCATCCCTCCAACCACAAAGTCGTACAGTATAAGCTGATACCCGCCCTCCCAAACCCCTCAGTCTCTAACTTTACCAATTAGTCCTGGTTTACACTATATAAACAACTAACGCCTTTGCAATCGCGTCCTTGCCTAAAGGTTAAACAACTTTCCATTTCTCACCGTTTAATCTGGTTACAGACCGCTATAGGGGGACAACCCCACGACGCACTTTTATTAATAAGCAGGCCGCCTTTGTTGAGAGTGCAAGCACTTTGCTCTATGCGGGCTCGTAGACTAAACCCAAGCCGCCCTCCGTGCGCCGCCCTCCACACACGCTTTGTGTACTCCGACCCAGTAGAAAAATATTTTCTTCGCGCCTTTCCAGCCTTAATACCATTAGGTTTTCACCTCCTGAGTCCACATTAGGACCCGGCCCGGGCTACAAACGACTGCTTGATAATTGGATAAATAAATTGCTCGAAAAGGTGATAACAACTAGAGCCAACAATCAGGTGTGCGTGTAAAGCGGCCTGAAGGTGGCGCTACGGGCCGCCACCCAGGAGGAGGGGGTGGGGCGGGGGCGGTGTGCGGGGGGGCTGTGAAAGGCGCCCAGGTTGGCCCGTGCATCGGGCACAGTGTTGGCCTTACGGCTTTGTTGTCTAATTGTCGCATACATGGACATTTTCTCATGAGTGGTCGCCTCGAGTCTGGGCCCTAAAACCGGCAGGCCCTCGACCCCCACTCGTCCTGCTTAGCCCGTGAAGGTGGCACGCAGAGGGTAGGCTGCAGGGTGCAGGGAGGGGACAAAACTGTTTCCCCCTCTTCTGGTCGGCCTAACGCCGCACCCCGCCGCCTAGAGCAGTCTGTCCCCTTATACCCCCTCCTCCCCCGGCCCTGAGGAGGGCCCACCGACACACCCCACCACGTCCACCTTTATCCCCATCGCCACCCCCACTCCCCACTTGAAGGGCAATTTGTTGGCGTTTTTCACTCCAACTAGTTAGAGACCTTATAAATGTCATATAAAGAGCCCCTGTTGTGCGGCCACAATGGACGCTTCGCTGCCTACAGGGGCTTGTAATGTAGCCGGGGGCCAAGGACCCACAAATGGGCCGCTGCTTCACTGCCTTTAATAGAGCTTCAATGAAGATCTCCCGACTTTAACAGCCATATTAATTCCCCGGTCGTGCCAAGCTCTGTTGACCGATTTGCTGGAGAACTATTTGGGTGATAAATCGGCGGTGATTACCATTCAACTAATAGAATTTCTTTCTGAGCCCCAGAAAGGGATATGATGCGCCAATTTGGGCAAATGGCCGTCGGGGTTAAAAGGTGAGGCAGTGGGGATGGTCTGGGGGTGTCGATAATGAGGATACTCACGTCTAGTTTTTGTGCCCTGAACAAGTGTGAGCATCTTTAAAAGGGCGCAGTGATCGGTGAGTTGACGTGCTGTAGAGTAGGGGTGCCCACACCTGTCATCTGCCACCCGGGCCCGTCGTTAACATGACCGTGTAGCTAAGGCTTAAGGTGGGTCGGGGACGCTAGCGTCATACAGTAATACATTCCCATATAGTTTCCTTTCTGCTTTTATTATTTTCTAAAAGGAAAGTTAGAATGAAATATCCATTGAATGAGTCTGGCTTTTGGTTTTGAGAAACAAGTTATGTATAGATATTATGATACAAATAATATCTATAGTGACCTGTAGGTGGATTTTACTGTAACAGCGCGTGCATGCACATAAAGGGAGTTTCAGATCCCACAATGTATCTCAATACGTCAACGTATCTCAAATCTACCCAGTCATATGTAAGGCTAAAAATGGAAAATTTGGTAATTCTAACTAAATGCGCATGTAAGATTTTTTTAAAGGTTTGTATTAGTAATAATACGTTTGCGTTACGTCATGCCCAGCTTTTTAATACTATCAACAACCCTATTCAAGTGAACCAAAAGCAACATTGTGTCTAAAATTGACATAATAGAATCTTTCAAATTCAGATAACTTAATAATACATTATAAGAGTCTAAATTAGACTAACGGTAATTTGATATGAGTAGTAAGTTCTTTTGCTTATAAAGAGAGAAGATTTTCGCGGATCAAGGTTGATAAAACTTAAGCAATAATAATATTATCTTAAAGAACATTTTATTGGATAAATACTTCGCCAGCGCCGATTTTATAGTATACACATTTGCACTATAATACAAACCTAAAATAGACGTATATTAAAGGGAGCCAAAACCAATAAAATTGACAAAATTTTCAAAATTTTCAAAACTCAGATAAGTATAGAAATATGTTAGATGAGTCCAGTTCAGATCAGTGGTAAAGTATTAGCTGTGAAAACTAGCTCAAACTGAAGTAGAATGCTACAAGAGATGGTAATATTGACATTTGTTTGTAAACAAACCCTATTTTTGCGGATCCACATTAATTGATTTGAGCAGGAAAAACATGTTTTTAATGATTTTCTACCATACTTCATGGTTTAAATTTAAACATGGGCCAGAAATAGGCTCAAGGAATGGATTTCCATGATTATTTGAGTTTGGAAAATTTCAATGAATTTATTGGTTTTGGCTCCCTTTAATGATATATATTTGTTTCTGTATTTTATTTTTTTTTAAATAAAATTCCTTCACTTTTGAACACTATAATGCTCTCGTATCTATTATATCTAATCAGTGCGCATATCTATTTTTGGGTCTACATCGGAATTTTTGTTGATCCAATCTGGCCCCGAGCAGATTTATATACATGTTGACCTGATAATCTACTTGCTAGACCAAGACCTTCAGTGAGACCTTTTGAGAGATCCACGAGGGCCTTTAATGCACATAAGTACTAGCGCACACTTTTCTGACCACATATATTCGACATTCCACAGACCGTGTAGACCGTGGGTTGGTGCCCGGGTTGGAGCCAGTTATCCCGGCAGGCTCGTTTCCCGCTCAAAGCAGGAGGGAAGTAGCCTACTGATCAGGTTAGAATATAGAAGGAGACACTCACTGCTATGTAGTACCTAGTTTTGACATTTTAGAATAACAATTATGAATTTAGAATATATCTGTAAATAGGGCTTGCATTTATCTACCTTATCTACTCGCATTTATCATTGTAGCACTTCGTCCTTTATGATTAATAAAGCCAAGTTTATTGCATACATGTTTTAGTTTCAATTATGAATTTAGAATATCTGTAACTAGGGCTTTACTATGTCTCATTTCAGCCAATTTTTTGTATTTGACCTTCTCATTTTAGCCAATTTTCCATATTTGATCTACCAAAGTGACGATTTTCATGTAAGTAAGTTTTGATCCTTCCCATGAAGTTTACCTCTATCAAATGACCTTGACCTTTTGCTGAAGGTCATTCGAACTAGTTCAGGGTTTTCTTCTAGAAGGAAACTTTGATCTTACAAGATTTCAAAAGTTAAAGAGGGATGCTTCCAATGTTATAGTCCAATCTATCATTATTAATTGAAAAGTATGATAAAAATTACTATCAATAAAGCAACAGGCTTAAAATTGCAAAATGAGAAAATGCAACCAATACAAATAAGATCTGCTGGTCCAACCTAAAAGAATAGTATATCTTTCTAATTTGTATACAGGAAATGCTTACAACTATGGGCAAACCAACAAATATAGATCCCTTGTACAGAACAGACATCCTGTTGAATACCTCTCTATTTTAGGTTTCTGTCCTGGTTTCTGTGGTAACTGTAAACAATATCAAAAATATTCTTGCAACCATTTTGAAATATAAGCTATTTTTAAGAATATATCTGTAACTAGGGCTTTATTTCTTATTTTCGGCTAATTTTTCATACTTGGCCTTCCAAAATAGTGACCTTAACCTTGGAGCAAGGTCAAAATTTCATTATCAGAATATGTCAACCACTCATCTGCATGTTTGGTAAAAATTTGGTACTGATGTGATGAAAACTTTATTTAAGTTATCAACAATTAAGTGATTTTACCCCTAGAATTCATGGTAACCATGGAAACAGGGTATAAAATGCAAAATACGGCTTGGAAAAAAGCCTATTCAGATTCAACATGTCCAAATTGTCTAAAATAGCTTTGTTCCCAACTTTTACTCAAAAATGCGGCTTAAATTGTTTTCCACTATACTATACCAACTATACTACACCAACTATCACATCATGTAATTAAAATTTTACCTGGTGACCAGGGTCTTCGGAATGTACAACTTGCAGGCATTTTAAGCAACAATGAACTATATATACCCATATATACCTATAGCATTCTGCTTACCCTATACACCTTTACCATGAGAACTTTGGGGCAAAACTACTGATGTAAAAATGTGTGTAGGCCAGCTTTACTTGTTTCCTTTAAAACTAGCCCTATATCATTGGAAAACTGTATCAGAGGTTGAAAGTACAACCCTGAATACGAGGTGGGCAGTGGAAAATTACTGCCTGAGGCAGTTCCGCTGAGGGCAGTAATTATTAAGGATTACACTTTCATCGAAAGTCCTTATAATTATTTTATACCATTATAATTTTTTATAAAACATGAAGGAAATATACAGAAATCGCCAGTGCAGCTACATATAATGTACATGCGCAGTTGTAACTATTCATGTATTCTAACTTTACATTTGTAAGATTTCCCTCAATGCCATAGAAAATGTCTAAAACATTAGCATAATTATCTTATCTTTGATGTGTATGTGTGAGTGTTTGTAAACTAAATACAGGGTCATTGGCATCCCCTTCTGTCACAGTACATTCGCTGGTGCGTCTGCCCCCAACAAAGTATGAAGACACGCCGCACCGGTCGGCAGTTGGCGAGGGGCTGCGAATCCCGACGAGAGGAGCAGAATCTGAAAGCTAACAGAAAGTCAACAATCTCACCCCTCCGAAAACCACTAGTGTTTGGGCTTAAAGCTATGGAGGAAATTACCAAATAGGCTTAGCCTTCCCCGCCTAATCTGCAGCACGTCAAACAGAGGACGTTTAACGTGTGGAGACACTCTGTCGAGTGGTCAGTGTGGATCGTCATGTTACGACGGTAAATCCCCTGCTCCAGATATCAGTGGGCAGATTACTCCACTGTCTCCACCTCGTCCTGCCGAAGGGCACACAGCCCACACTTTATGATTTTATAAACAAATTGCCGTTAGGATAATTCTTCACCCTACCACAGATGGCTGATTTATAGTATTTTAAGTACCTGCAGGCTAATTTTGACCAATCTTGTCGACAAACCCCTTGAAAACCCACAGAAAATAAATGAATAATTGTGATATTTCCACCTATAATAAATAAATTTTCAAACAATTTGGAAAATATGTAATGTAAATGGATATAATTAAAAAAATAATGATCTCTAGGTTTTCTACATGTAAAACTAGAAATAGTGACATCATCAATGAAAGTTCCTATGCTAAAGTCTTGTTATATGCCAACATATTACCCAGCATGCACCTTGATAAAGGCCAAACTGCAGGTAAAAGTGGAGAAATTGTCTATCCGTGATAGGGTGAATTCCATTAAGCTGAAAGCTTTCACAATAAGAATTGCGCTCAATCTGTATAATTATCTATATCTTAATCTCTATATCTTAATCTATGTATGTGCTAACATTATTTGTATTAGGCTAAATACCTCATTACGGGTAAGGGGCGAACCCTTATCTGCATGGAATAAAACCGGCTCTTACAAACCCTTAGTTCATCAGTGTTTTAAACATTCTGCAAAGGGGCGCAGATTATTTATGATAAAAGTGGTGCAATCGGTTGGTTATATAGCTTTCCAAACAGATTTTCGACGTGTAAAATGCTGGTTTCGCCAAATGTGCGTATTGTCGGCGTTTTGTGGAAGATTGTGGCCTTTTAGTTTATTTTCAGAGATTGCTATTTTTGAGAGAGGATAATGATTGTAATTACACCATGAAACACTTTGGCATCTCAAAGCCGGTCCGCTCCTTTTTCAGTTCAAACTCGGCCAGAAAACAGGACATCCAATCCGAGGCCGGCTTTCTTTTTCCTCCCTTCCCCCCTCCCTTTATTTTTGTCCGTTTCTTCCAATTTCACAATTAACAGGGGCATGTAGGCTAAATCGGAAATGAATGGGCCGAGCTGGTGTGACTCACTGTGAATTAGAGAGCACAGATCGTGGTGAATTCACTGAGGCGAGCCCAAACTAAGCGGTAATGATGAGAGCAAGCCAGGCGTATAGATCTATTATTGACGTGACATTGAGACCCCGCCGGCCCGGCGCTCCTACTCCAACTCGCAGCTCATTTGCCCAATAAAGCAGGTGTATGAGTCTTGATTGCTCTGACCATCCACGCCCACTTTTAAGTACCTGAATAGCCGCCATCTATCCCTTCTCTAATTATCGTCTAATTCAGCGCTCTACATACACCCTAAGTACTCCCCCACCCCTCCCTGCCCTCCCCTCCTCCTCCTGCCCCTACAGACCACATTGGGCGTCGCGCCATTACCCCCAAAACCCGCTCTGATTGGTCGACGCCGGCCAAGTAGTTATCCAATCAGCGCAGTCATCCCGTTACGCTGGGCGCCGGGTCGGTAAATTACCGACAAATATCTGATTCTCGGGCTCGGTAAATTGGCCGCTAATGACATTAGGGAGGTATTTAACTGTGAACGGAGAGGGCCGACGCCGCTGGAGCTCGCAGGGTGAAGAGTGGTCGGGACGTTATAGGTCGGGGATCGGCACCACACGAGCGTCAGTCAGCAGACAGCAGCCGGACCCGCTGGTCGTGGACTACTTACTTCACTCTCCATGACGACTGGGTCGTCACCAGCAGCATTTAGAAAACATCACCCACTGATATAACAACAATAGAAGGGGAAAACTACAACGGGTTTATTCACGTGAATCTACCACACAGTTTGGACGCGGTTACAAGCCCGCCTGAGATACCAGAACTATATTCAACACACATGTAAAAGGACAATATTTCACTGAATTTCATTGAATTTCAAGTTCTCTACCTAGAAAAGGACATGGACATATATTTTATCTGAGACAGGGGAAAAAAATACGAGTTACATTGCACTATTGTGCTTCCAGTTTCAATTTCCACATTGCCATACAAGGTTTTACAACAGCACTACCTCGACGACCCCGACAAGATGAACGGCGTGGAGACGTGCCGCTCGCCGGGCCTGGTGGAGGGGAAGCCGGCAGTGGGCGGCGGCCCGCTCTCGGCCGGCCCCGTGTCCGTCAGCCTCACCAAACCCCGCGGGTCCTACAGCATAGACAGTATCCTGGGCCACACGGCCCCCGTGTGTCGTCCACCCCAGGTGAGACACCACCTGGAGAGCCACACCTCCTCCCCCTACAGCCTCAATGACACAGGTGAGTTGTTGTGGCATTTTAAGAGAAAAAAAACTAATCCAATCAGGTTATTTTTAATTCATTTTTAAGATGGTTGTGCTATTAGGTGTATAAATGATCACATCATTATAAAGTGGTTGAATGTCTTGAATGTTTGCTTGCACAGAGAATGGAATTGTGACAAAGGTATTGAACAAGAACATAATAATTCCGCCTGTTTTTGATGACAATAAGTCTAATCAACATCTACCATTTAATTTGACTATTGTGGCCAGGAGGCAGCGCGCTTTTATCCACAGTAGTATTAATATAACTGACGATATTACATCTAAATATCTATTATCTAACTGCCAGGTCCAATTTTACTATATATATTTATATATATGGTATGTATTAAGAGATAAAGGGATAATCCAAATTGTTTTTCTAAGTCGCTGTGTGAAGCACAAAGCGTCTTCATGTGGTCGGGGCAGATCTGGGCAGTGTCTTAATTGACTCCCGAGAGATGCCAGCTGGAGATGTCAGCGGGGAGCCCCGTCCTAGGTATTGGCCTCTGCAATGTAGTCTTCATACGAGCTGCTCCCCTTATATATCACAACAATGAATTATTCTGTATTGATGAGGTAGTCCAACAATGAAATTTAACATCTCTGATAGACATACTTGCAACAGAAGGTCAAAAAATCAAATGTGTGATCTAATTGTGCTTTTTATAGATTTGATTATGTGCAAATACAAGTGTAAATGGTGTTTTTCTCTGCTCAGAGAAAGGGTGACTTTATGCATTGATAGTTTCCCTCTCAACCCATGCAGCTGGACTTTCAAAAAGACCATGTCATATATATTCATGTACACATTGAAAACGTGTAAAATATCTGCTTCTCTAACTGACGACAAAGACATGATTTGTTCCAACTCTATTCCTTCATTCCTTCCTTTTGAAAATCCCATATTGTTCTCCGAGGGTGGTAAGACACCGATGGGATGTAGTTAATCCCCCCTCCATAAGCCGCGTGCCTCCTCTTTGTCACGGAGGCACCAATAAACACCGCCACGTGGCACCAAAGCCTCGGCTCTGATCACGCCAATATGTGACCACCAATTAAAGGCCATGGGACTAATCCCACAATGACAGGGAGGGGGGAAATCAATCACCCAAATGAGGAACGTCACGAGATGTAGAAGTGCCTTAATTGTCTGCATCAAATAGTTGTGTAATATAAGCAGTGTTGAATGGTAAGGGATGATAGGACATGCTTCTATAAATACAACAATGAGTATAGAGCCGGGGCGGACTTGGGGATATAGATGAGGGATTTCTCATCATGTATACGCATCCCCTATCCCTGGATTGGCAGATACGTAATCAACTATTTTGTAAAATATTAGGGCCTCTTTACTTGTCTGACCCTCGTGTAAAACTTTAATGTTTTGTTTTCAGACCCGAGCATTAACTCTTCCCTACTGGTGTCTCCGAGCGGCTGCTCCAGTTCGGGAGACAGCTTCCAACAGGAGGACCCTGAAGAGGACGAGGACGAGGACCTGGACGTGGGCACCCCTGAGCCGGAGGACCTGTCGTCCCCGCGCAGACCCTGCCTGCCGGGCCCCCACCTGCCCCACCCCGGCCCGCCCGCCCTCCCGCCCGCCGAGCCCGCGCGCCCACCCAGCTGCGGCGGCCCGGACGGCGGCGACGTGAGGGGGGAGTCGCCGGGCCCGCTGCACCTCCAGCAGCACCAGGACCACCACCCCCACCAGCAGCAGCAGCAGGCGCCGACCACCCCGGGCCCGCTGCCGGGGTCCGCCCAGCAGGAGGCGGCCAACGGGGACGCCGACGACGGCGCGGACGGGTCGGAGAACGGCGACGGGGACGGCAGCGGCAAGCCGCGCAAGATCCGGCGCAGTCGGACGACGTTCACCACGTACCAGCTGCACCAGCTGGAGCGGGCCTTCGAGAAGACGCAGTATCCGGACGTGTTCACCCGGGAGGAGCTGGCCCTGCGCCTCGACCTCAGCGAGGCCCGCGTACAGGTAAACAATCATATCTCTTATGGCCACTGGCCCCTGTGGTCAAAATTAATACTGCCCGTACAAATTCAAATGGCTTAAACATAAGTTAATTCGCGCTGATATTGTTTTTGTAGCAATTCGGCGTATCAAGGTTAATTGTATTCTTGTTTTTCTTTACCTTTTGCTAATCTTTCGGTGTTATTTTTGAGTTATTATAACTGCCCCATTTTTTTCAAAGATAATAATGATTTCAACCAGGACATTCACGGTGAATTTTTGGATTTTATTATCGTAGGAAAATCTCTAATTCCATATACTACTTACAGCTGATAACGCTCAGTAAAGCCTGTCGGGTGTTTGGTGGTAAACCGAGATGGTTGATGCCAAATTGTTTATTGTGGCTTGATAGTTGTTAGATCTATATGTGCATACATATGTAAGATGATCGTTTTGTAGTGAATCCTGCTTGTTCACTTAATATCAAAGCCATAATATACATATAAAACGACATCAGTAAATCATATATATTTATTTGTGAAAATGATTAGTGATTATTCCTGTGATATCATAGTCATTTAGTATGAGAAAATTCGAGATCCATTTGTCTAACGTGACAGTACTTTCCCTTAGCCTATTCATGATAATATATAAAGCATTATGTTGATAAGTTAAGGTGATTCTCTTCTTGTTGATAAAATCGGTCCCCCGTGTAACATAATCAGGCCTAGTAAAATCGCCTTATCGGAGAGAATAATTATCCGGGTTGTCCGGGCCCATCCACCAGTTGAGACCTACTCGGTGCACTTGGGTGGGCAAACACGGTGTGCCAGGGGCTTACACAGGCCACCTGGGCTTAGGCAGATAGCAGGTGACACACTCTATACATAACCACCTAAGCCGTCGTGAGTATTATTTCACCCATATCAACACACTCTTTGTATATGGGTGCACCTATTTCACACCAGCCATCCTCTGCCCACCCCTGCCCATGTGTGGGTACCTCTAGACCCTATCTGGGGAAGCCGATAAATCCGCAGGTAATCTCATTGTGTGCGACAGATACCCGTCCTCGGCCCTGTCACTCACACTGCTCCAGACATCTCACTGGCTCCATGGATGGTTCGGATGTATTTGTAGATTGGCTTGCTTAGGTTCTGTAGTGTGTGGCCGATTACGCCACGGCTCTCCTCGGCCGGGGATAGCCCGCCCTGCCCTCAGTATCCTGGTTACCCCACAGGATACCCCTCAAGGGGAGGCTACCCAAGGGGCTAATTGGTGGACAGGCCTACGCCAACTGACATCAGGATTGACAGATGTCAAGTAAGCCAAATACTAGGCTTATATAATTTTAAAAATCAACTGTAGGACGTACACTCAAATATGTACTAGAATGTCAGATTGATATATGAAAAATGTAAGGTATGCTCAATGAGGATATGATAATCGCATTTAGTTTCCCAAAGAAGTTCATGTGGCTTATTTTCATAAACACGGGTTAAGTTTTTCATAGTATTTATCCCTTCGACATTGTACCTATTAATACAATCACTTCTGTTTGATTTCATCAAGTAGTACCTGGACAAAAGCACACTGGAAGGCATTAGCAAGGTTTAAAAGGAATAAAGCTTCATTGTGGCGTCAAGAGCAGGTGTATGGTTCTATGAACGTAAAGAGATATAAATATACAGATCCAATAGCATTATAATTGTTATAACTAATTCACAGAAGGCCGCCTAGTGTGAAAGTAAAACCTTGCGTGGGATTAATCTCCCAACGCTATTGTTTTTTAGTGCAAATGTGATCTGGGGAGCTTATAGCCGACACAGGTAAAACGGTGTTGTATCATTGTGTATGGGCCTGTCCTGACGGCAGGCTCGATACCCACTGTGCTAATTTAATTAGAAGAATGGTTACTGGGCCGAGTGGCTAGGAATTAATGAGAGGTGTGTACTTAAAATGTTATGCATAGACGGCGAACAAGCCATTAATGGGCTACCTTGTGAATTAACTCGACAACAGATGCCCTACCACTTATTAACTCCATAATCCTAATAGGCTATATAGCAGCAGGAGCATTGGGTTAACGACCCTCTGTTACCGACACCCCTGCTGTTTACTGATTAATTCATATTGTTTTCGCCGCTAAGTAAACAATACTCTGTCCTTTGAATAGTGCTAATTGGGGAACGTGCGAAACGGTGCGGATTAGCCACAAGAGCTTAGGAGAAAATGGCGCATTGAGTAGGGCTGACACGTTCGCTTGTGCTGCCAATGTAAATTTGACAGATGGACAAAATCGCGCTAATTTTCCTTGCTATCCAGTCAAGCGATATGGACTTCACAGCTTTATCGCTATGTAATCGTCTCGCCTGCAGATGTGGCGTTGATTATAAACCCGCCAGCGTTTCTATGTGGAAACGGAGCGAGTTTTCCGCTGCAGCAGACGACAATTTGTACCGAGGTGTCAGCTGCATCTGGCCGCCGCGGGAGGCGGAGCAGGCGACCCTCACGACTCAGTTTGAAGATTCGCCCTCCCGCCCGCTAAACCTGTCCATTCTATGCCTGTCTCCTCCGTAATTCCCTCAAACAAGCCACCCACGATTGGCAGGGCGGCAATTGTCAGTCAGAAAACATGCAAACACTCCTCTTGGACTGTTTAGTATGCGGCTAAGGTAGGGGTGCCTCTCCGCGCAGGCCCCCAATTTAGATGGAGGATCACTCGATGGTCCCTTGCCACGGCAGTCTTTGTGGTGGGCTGAATGAAATCGGCCATCTTATGGGACGGCTAATTCACCCGCCTTCCATTTAGATAGACCGGAGTACCCTCTATCCAGCGCGAACTCGACGCCGCCGGCCACACAATGAAGGTGCTGGTATCTCAATCGATATTTACTAAATGGGAGTCGCGTCGCTTTTAAGCTCGCCGCGACCGATTTTATTCACGCGGCCAGTCTATTATACCTGTAAGCACCATGGTTTGTTTGATACCTCCACTTGATGAAACAGACCCATAGCTCCTGAATGGCCCCTACGAATTAATTATAATTGTAGCGTACAGACAGAAGTTGTAGATTCTATGGCCGGCCCTTTGGGTGCCAACTCGAGGACCCTTCAAACATAATGTTGCATATAATATGATGCGGGAAACTTCACAACGGACTCGAATGCAGACCCCGACCTTTGTTTTCTGAGGACAGACTGGCCACACAGATCCACGCCTATATATGTGTGCGGAGGGTCATTAAGGTGGACAATGGGTCTGTAATTGTCTAATAATTTCTGGGCGTAACAGGGAGAGTATACGTATAGTGGTTAATGGAAAACGGCCATCTCTAACACCTGCTCTCCAAAGAGAGGAGGACATCGAGTGAACGGCCTAAATAACTTCAGCCCGCATCAGTGTCAGTCTGTACATTCCTCCCTTCAACCCCTCTCAACTCTCCCTTACCCCGCACTTCAATATCACCACTTGTATGAGCCATGTACTCCACTTAATCCGTAAACACCTGTCAACATCCCATTTACTATGTAAAACCGTAAACTGCAAGCATTTCTTTGACAGATCAATTAACAGTTTTAATACTTTCTAGTGTTTCTGAAGGCTATATTATGTATAAGTGTGTGTACATATGTGGGCGCGTTTATGTAGCTAAATTATACATATGGTTATATCTAAAAAGAAAAAAAGTTCGAAACGGCTTATATGTTGTATGGAATGCAGTGATAGGAACCATATGTAGAAATACAATCATGGCGTAATTGAGTCAACCAACATCTTTTATAATCCGGTAATTATTGTGATTATGTTATGGCCACTGAGGTGTTAATTAACAAATTGGAGAATTTTCACATACTTATACCTAATTATCAAATTAGTTCAGTTCAAATATACGGATACTCAAGTTATTAAGGGTATCTTTGCATGTAATGCACTTTAGCTCCCATTTATTTACATACATCATTTACTATGGTAATATTATTGACATATATAACCATATTGATAATAGCCAAACAGCACGCCTGGTAGAGGCCTATGTGATTTCACATCTAATGTAACGTGCGCGTGCGTAAGAAACGTATCATGAGAAGATTCTGGAACAAGTGAAAAGCAAGTGCAGTTATACTTTGTGGGAATTCATGCACTTATTCTATAAAAAATATATATAGTCTCATTAACATCCTTCTGTTAGGATGCACGGTACCACGTTTATGATCAATAAACGACCCCCATGCACACATGCATGGGTTCGACAGATTCGATGATTAACAGAAGTATATTGGACCAGTGTAATTGTTCTCCAGCTCAAATGTTCATGTAACCTATTGTACGGGCACATGTCTTTATCGTCACATAGGGCATGCAGCTGCTTTTAAGTATGCATTCATGTATAATTGTGTTACATGGATTTTTTTCTAACAACTGTGATAATCGATGTCGCATCGCTCTTTATATGAATGCAAATTCGCTAAACTCAATTGGATAAAATACAACAATAGTTCAAAATTGTTGCACGCTAAAAGTTGCAATTCTTGTTTTTGTAATACATTTACATTGCCATTATCCTACATGTGCCAAAAACAATAGACCAAACAATAGGCCAAAAACAATGCGAACAAAACCAGGTATCTAAAGGGCTATACAGTCAAGTAGTAAGAATAACAAATAGCACAAGGCACAATAAAACAGGATTCTATGCCCAGCCACTCCGCCTTGACAAACTCTCACACCTCCTCTGGATGCGGCGTTACATCTTTCATTAGCCCCGGTCCGTGGCCGCGTGCTTTTCTGCCTGAGTTGGCCGCAGCAATGGGCCGTGTGTGTGATCTCGGAGTCGCCGCTGTTGGTCACTGTTCTTCCCGAGGACATACACATATTGAAGATGACAAACCGCCGCGCTGTGCACACCACACTGCGTTCACAATTAACTCAGCCACACTAGGCCCGCCAAGCCAAACAGACGCGCAGACGACATTTCGAGCGCGTGAAATAAAGCGTGAAATGCAGTAATGAGAGTTCAAGTTTGGCAAATCACAGGGGCCGCCAGGGTTTCGAAATTTCATTTGGCCGTGATTCCGCTTGGCTTGTATAGTTCTGAACACGCCTTTTATTAGTGCTGTAATTTACACATGTTTGCGAACGATACCACACTAAATGAGGTTCTAATTTGTTGTGATTATGCAAACGCCTTACTGCGAGCAGCCCCGAGGGCGTTCAATTACGGCTCGAACCAGTGTGGGAGAAAAAAGGAGTTAATGAAGCGTGGTCCCAAACGGCGTTATATTATCAGGCAAATTGACGGAATTTGTCAGTGCCTGTAGTCAAGAAAACCTTCTCGAATGAAATTAGTCTGAAAACAGCCCGATGTTACAATGTTACGCCTGCGCGCCGAATTTCATTCTCTTTCGTCATCATCTAGTTAGGCCCGTTCGATTGCGCGGCCCCCCTGCCCCGAGGCTTTCCGCGCTAAACGCTCTCCGCGGCACCCAATTGGTTAATGTACACGGCAAATTAACAGATTTTCCCTCGCTACAATGAGGCCTATTTGCCATTGTGGCCACAAGGAGAGCTGATGGGGGCCGACATTGGCGAGCTAATGAACCTATTGCTCACGCGCCGTCTGAACTGTCGATTCCCCACCCCCGTGTACGTGGTATGTATCGTATTATGTCGGCTTCTAAATTAGCCTCTTGGACGGCGAGCGCCCGTCAGCTCCTCTCTTCACTCTCGTCTTCAAGCCTTTGCCGCTCATTAGAGCCCCCATCTGACCGTCGGTGGCCAACTTCCAATTGAATTCATTGTCAGCGTAACAATCGATCCGGTGGGGGCGCTAATTCAATAGCGATCATTTTTGGAAAATATTTGCGTTCGAAAGTCGAAGAAGCCAACGCCAATTAGGGGCGGGATGCAAATTGCTTTTATTAAATTTGTAATTAACTCATTATCGCCCATTATTGGCTGCTAATCGGGTGGGGCTCCGTCGAGTAGGTAGAAAAGAGGGTGGGGAGGGAGGGCCCGAGCGCGCCCCTCAATGGCGGCCATCAAGCCCTCCTCAGAGCGGCTCCCACCGCCTGCGGGGGCCGTCGGCCCACCAGACTCGAGGTAATCACTCGGCCAATTTAATGGATTTAATAAAGAAATTAGAATATAGCTAAATCAGTGCATGAGAGCGGGGGAGGTTGGCGGCGGCAAGGAGAGGGGGAGAGCAATTTGTCCTCATTCAGGCGTGCAGCCATCAGACGCGGCCGATCGATGCCAGTTTGTATTCAACGCCCGGACACGCTGACCCGCGCGGCCGGCCAACTGCTCACAAAGCGCTCACTATACGCTCCCCAAGGCGGCGCTTATTAATATTTGCTTTCGTCGGCAATTTCCAGCCTATATAGCGCCGCCACAAATGAACGCCGATCGAGTCGGGAAGGGAAATTCAATTTAGCCCCGCCGTTATGGCGGTGATAATGCGGCCTTTGAGCAGCTCGTTATATGACATTGACGTCGTTTGAGCCGCTCGCCGGTGGTAGGAGTAGAGGGGCTGCCCGGCCGAGGCCCACGTGCACCATGCAAGAGATGCGACCGGTTTGTGAGTGCGCCATTCACAATATTACCTAAAAGATAAAGATCGAATGGTGAATTCGAACGACCTTATAATATTAGGGTGACAGCTTGTGTTTCGTGTGCGTCACAAAATATTATGTCGACCTGCTTAACAGATGTTTAAGTGATGTTATTTGAACGGTTCACTGTCAAACGGGGTATACACATACATATTATTCCTAGTTCACAGGGAGATAAGGCCTACATAGATAATATTGAGACTCGTATATATAGTATAGTTTCTATGTTTCAGCAGAAGGCTAACCATAAATGATCTATTCTAAAGCAGGTGGAATCTATAGACTACATCACGTATATATATGCATGGATATACGTGTATTAGGCCTACTTTGTAATCGCTTGGTCTCCCTTGCGTGTTTATAGACTTTTAATCTTTTGTTGGCAAACTGGCTGATCAGGGATATTCTCACTTTTTGTTAGGCTTACCAGCAGATAACCCCTCCCGTTATCTCAGAGACAAGGCAGATTACATATCAGGGCCGGTTTGGGGGTGTTAGTGAGGGAGGGACCCGGCCCTAGTCAGCGGGATCAAGGGATTGATTATCTATTAGCGTGAGATTTCTCTCGCCTTTCTCGTGAAATTGTCTTCTTTGATTTAGTTGTTGCCACCTGAAGTATTACCCCGTCACCTGCTTTGATCTTCTCGGCCTGTGTCATTTACTGCTGGAACTATCTTACCCCGCCGGACCAATTGCATTTGTAATGTCTGGTCTGTTTGGCTAACCCCTAGACTCGTGCATGGCCCCCGGTCCAATATAGAATAATATACAAAATAATCTCTTTTCATTTGTTTGATTTAATGATTGAGAAAGCAAAGGTATATATGTGACTCAACACAGGGAAAGGATGCGGGGGATACATCTTGTGGTCTAGGGCTAATATTGATTAACATACCGTTTAATGTATTTCATTGTAATCAAAGACGACCTTGTGTGAGCGATTGATTAATCGTTGTTCCTTTATTCTCTTCTATAGGTATGGTTCCAAAACCGACGAGCCAAGTGGCGGAAACGAGAAAAGGCGATGGGGCGCGAGAGTCCCAACTTCCTGTCGGGCGAGCCTCCCCAGATGATGCCCGACCTGCCCCCGATGTTAAACCCGCTCCCATTGGCTACCGGCCCGGACCCGATCATGGCAGCCCGTATGGGCAACATGGCTAGCATGAATCCGTTCATGGCGCTCCAACAGGGAGGTATCAACGGGTTGGCGGCCCACTACCTCCAGAACAAGGCGTCCTTCGGCGGGCTCTTCACCGGCTACATGTTCCCCCACCACCCCGCCGCCCCCATCATGCCGCACGGCTTTCCCGGCATGCCTCCCGTCGTCACTTCCGGTTCCTGCCTTTCGCCGCCGACGCCTGAGACCATCATGGCCTCTCGCATGTTCACGCATGTCCACGTAGACTCTCGCGGTAACGCGCCCCCGGAATCGCTCGACATGAGAAAGTCGAGTATCGACGCCCTGAGAATGAAGGCCCGAGAACATTCCGTCTCTCTGGAACATGGCCTTATTTCACAACAACCCTCAAATCCCAGAGACTCCCCAGTAGTGCAATCATAACTGCCTAGCATAATCATAATTATAAGTATCTTAGGATGTCCATAAGATATGGATGTGTCGTCTGAATATTTGTAAATAAATGCACAAACAATAATGATTCCTTTTTAAACGTAGGTTGTACAGAGTCATAATTAATATTGGTATACATTATTGTGTGTACGTCTGCCGTTCAAGAACCTTTAGTGGTGAATATGTAGAACTATTTTGTTGAATGATATGGATCATGTATGTTAAAAATATTAAATTTTGTTCCGAATATGATACAAGCACACTCAAGTTATGTGTTTGAAATCGCTATATTTAAAGACAACCCCATTGAATACCAAGATGGCATAATATTCGTCCCCGCGGTGCTATATATCAATCAAAATAAGTGATGTATTGGATTGGTAACGACACGTAGGCCTACCCTCATGATTTCATCATTACATGCCTGCGCAGCTGTACTTACACTTGCCATTGTACTAAGTTCTACTCTCAGCAGAATTAATGCCTTCCTTATAAGATGTTTGGGTAAAAATAAATACACTGTACTTTCAAATGAATTGACATGATAACATATAATATGCTTTATCACTGAGGTCAGTCTGTGAAATTTTGTGATTACTTTCATGCGTTCAGTGTCATGTGAAATAAAGATACACTATGCTACAAATATGACTTTATTTATCTACTTTCAAGTGATAATAATCTCCCTCTATATAAATAAAACAATCTATATTATTAAGTGAAAGCTGTCTTTCATCATATTTATCGTCATATCAGATGAAATAAGATCAAATTTAACTTGTGTAAAAGACAGTATGAGAAACTCTTGAAAAGCCCCCTCTCGACATGGTTGGAAATGTCAAGGTCATTTCATTCTATGCAAATCCACCTCAGCAGCCATTTTGTTTTTAAGGCCATATTACACTATGCGTTTTTTGAAACGCGTTTGGATATAGAATATAAAAGGTTTTCTAATTTTGATGGAAATTAATTGTTTTTCAAGCAGTTAAATAATTGGACATATTTATCCTCAATAAATTCGGTGGGCACAGACCAAGGAGGAAAACTCCGTTTACAATGAATATATCAATATCTGGTACAAGATTTCCTTTAGTACTTTTTTTTATCTATCGAAAATAACTTCAGGTTTCCCTGATCTTCTTGTCATAGTTGAACATATATAATTATTATATGCCAGATTCCTATATAAATTCAAAGTAAACAGGTCAATCAACCAGCAATTTTTATCTTTAGCACATTTCCATGATGACATAACAAAATTATACTAAATTCTGGTGAGGACTTCTTATTTTGAGACTTTAAAATGCGCTTAAACACTTCGGTCTATTACTACAAGAATTATGTTAACTTGATAAGCCAAATGCTAACAATATCATCTTTGAATTCCTGGACATTTTTTTTGAATACCATTTCACCTTTTACATGTGCCGTTTAACCCTTTGGAGACCTATGTGATAAGGGGAAAGTGGTTCTTTTAGATAAATGCATCAAATTACAATAGCATTACCCAAAATTACAAGACTTGAAGTGATATTATTATTGAATTGTTTTGCTGAGCATAATCATGCCTTCCCTTGATAATTAAGTAGTCAACTGATTTTACAATTATTTTGATAAAAGTATTTATACAGATCTTTTTTTTTTTAAACTTTATTGTGCAAAAGATGTTTATAGATGATGTTTCACAAAGTTAGGGTTTCTTAATTTTGTTAATGTCAAAAAATGTTTAAAATGTTCTGAATATATCTATATTGTATTGCTGATACCTGTCATTATAGATACAGAAAAAATATAGGGTCACCAAAACAAAGTTGGTGAGGAATACTCAAAATGTCTCTGGATATGAAGTGATTATGTTCTAATTCTTTCCATAATTGTTCTTAATTAAATATAAACATCCATAACTCGTATTGTCAGAAACTCTTATAACTGTATAGTCTTGCTGAAATCATTTAACATTGACCTTGGATCCAATAAATCCCTTGGCCTAAGGTTCTCAGGCATTATTGAGCCTGTTATCAATATGATCTATCCACATATTCCTGGCAGCTGCTCTCAGTACATTCCCCATTGTCAAGAGAAAAATAAATAATTCCTGTGTGAGACTCATGGCCTCCACCTTTACATGGGACAGAGTGCCTAGCTTCTTTATTATGCTGGACGGAATTACCCTCCCCCTGGATGGATATATACCCTCCAAAAATACACTATTTCAGGTACTTATCACATTAACAAAAAAAGATATAAACACATCTGTCTTTCTTTGAACTGTGTTCTAAAAATGTATTTTACATGACTATTACCTAAAAGAATGGATATGCTTAGCAACCCAGCTCCCTGGAGCAATATGGACCAAAAGTAAATGGAATTACTGACTCTAGACAATAACTGTGAAAGGATGTCTTGTATTTTAGAAACATTTTTAATATTAAAAGTTTTCATTTAATTCTACACTGTTAAAAAAAACCGTTACTTTGACAGTTATATACTGTAAACCTCAACAGTATAATACCGTATTTTATTTTACGGCTATATACCATAATATCCTTGCAATTTACAGTATATAACTGTATTTATTACGGAAATTAGCCTCACAGTAATATACCGTATATGGGAATTGTATACTGTATGGAAAAGAAAAATGGACCCTTTGGGATTAGAACCCACATTCTCCACATTCAAGGCAGAAGCCTAACCAACTGAGCTAACTTGGACTGCATGAGGTGTACACTGTTATAGTCAGTACCCATGAGTAGGATCAGTACTACTATACAGTTGTTTAACATTAGACAGACATTAAGTCAGTACTTTCATACCCCTACTTATTCACTTAAGCAGCAAAGCTGGGCCCTGTCTACCTACAGGCCTCCATAGCTCAGTGGTAGAGCACAGGCTTCATATGTGAGAGATCCCGGGTTCAAAACTCGGCTAGTCATGTTATCAAATTACTACTATGCAGTAATGGTACTATCAGTGGTAATGGCTTGCAGCATGCCCTATGTATTTTGGCCATGATATTAAGATATTTTTTTCATACATTTAGGAATTTGGAACTTTGTGAATAAGAATGTTAGATTTTTAGGTTTTTATAGCATTATTAAGATAATCACCTTATTGGCCTGCTATTCTTGGTATGGCCAACCAGCCAGAACACCCTAAAACATTTATTAGATGTTTTAAAACACCTTTTCAGTAGGATTAACATGTAGACACCTTTTTAGTACAAGAACTCAGCTATAGCCCTGTAGGTTTTACCTCCAACAATCAAACAACCCATGCAAGGCTAAACCAAGAGAAAAAGCATGTACTTGGTTATTGGCTAAATTTTCCTGCAGTGTGATTGGAGGAAAAATAAAACTTTCAACGCTGCTAAAATTACATCCAGTATAAACTGTATGGCATTTTACCATAGTATGTAATATAGTCTATTATTGTTGAACTTAAACGGTTTTGATCCATAAGAATGAAAGTCTGCCGTATGTATTACAGTATTTTACTGTTGAACTTAAATAGTTTTGATCCGTAAGAATGAAAGTCCACTGTACATATTACGGTATATTACTGTTAAACTTAAACGGTGATCACCTGTAAAAAATACGGTCACACAGACTTACGGTCACCCGTTAAATTTACGGTAAAAGTTCGGCAACATAGTTGCCAGTACTTTACCGTAAATTTGACGGGATTTTTTTAACAGTGTAGCCAAGAATTCAACCGAAACGCAAGTAATTTCTAAGAACACAAATGGTGGAATATGGAATAATTATGATGTTAATACTTGCTTTGCGGCAACGCAATTTCAAGCAGCCATATATGTTTTTCTATGGCGTTTCAGATATCGACAAGTTGGTATCTAAAACGCAACCCATTTGCGTTGGCAAATAAAGGAAATGCAAATGTAATCATAATCAAGGTGGAATATGGCTAGAGGTGAATGCCCTTTCTTCTGTCAGCGGCGCTAAACCTATCATGACTCATATTTTCGTAACTCATTAAGCTAACTAGGGAAATTCTGATTATGGTATCAAGAGCAGCAAATTCACCTTTTGAAAAAAAAGGAAAGAAATGATAATAATAATGTTATTGCAAAATCGTCTCGAAGAGGGATTATTAGGTGAACAATTCTTAACGATAAAAGAATTTCTAATCATGAGATGCTAATCAAAAATTCCCTGATTCACCTTAAGGCCATATTACACCACTCGTCGGGTCACGTTCGCGTTGGGTCACGTTGCCCAATGCGTCTGATTCGCGTCAATTTACAGACATGTTTGTAAAAAAAAAAAAAAAAAAAGTGACCCAACGCGACCCTAACGAGTGCCAAAACGCGAAGTATAAATAGTCTGTATCCAAATAAAACACAACGCTCAGTTGGGCGGAATACCCAGATCTACTAACAAGAAACCAAAACAACTGGGTAGAGTGGATTCGAGAAAATTAAAAAAATATTAAGTAATCTCGGGGGCGGGTAGAGAATAAGGTGCGAGTGTGTCCGCGGCGACCTACCTTGAGGTCTGTAGGCGCCACCTGTTGTATAGTCAGTGTATTCTCCTACCGCCATTCTATAGATCAATTAATACATGTATGTAAATATATCACATGTTGGGTCGCGTTGGGACCCAACGGGACCCCACTCGTAGTGTGATATAGTCTAAATACGGCCCCAACGCGAAAAGTTCGCGTTGGGCAACACCTCGGCACCCAAACCGAACAGAGACCTGACGCGAAGTGCAGTTAGGGCTTTATTAGTTACGAAGATATGGGCCCATATCACTCTTAATAAATGAAATAATATTGTACTATTGGAGACTATAGTGGAGTAATTTGTATTAATGTTGGATTGTCTGTTGTGATGCTCTATGCAAATGCTGTTATTCAATTATGTTGAAATTAGTTAAAAATCTGATTAGGGAGTTTCCACCAACGGTTCTAACAGCCTATACTTATTTGTGGCCAGCAATGAGAGAGGTTTATGAACGGTAACAAATTGATAGCAGATAATATAGCAATGCTGGTTACATTGACACGCCGAGAGACAGCCACTTTACTTTAGGTAGAAGGTGGACGAAAAAGGCCCTGAACGAGACTCCGACGGAAACCGATACTTTATTAAGTATAGGGGCATACGTATAGGCTATGTAAGCAGCCACCATAATTGTTACCCTTATCAAGTTGGGGCTACGATGGGAAAAACGGGACGTCCCGTTTTTTTCAGGATGCAACCCTTTAAATCCTTTAAAAACATTCCATTATTATTTTTTAAATTTCAAAATATGACCCTTTATGACAAATGATTATTTGGTTAAATTAAAATTAAATTTCATCTTTAAAATAATGGTTTTAATGGGTTTTAAAAGTCTGCCTGAAATAACGGGACGTCCTGTAAAAACGGATCACTAAACCATCCCGTTTTTTAAGGATGGTTTGTTTTCTGGGTATGATTTTTGTAACTTTTAAAAAATAAAAATTCATAGAAAAAAAATGCAACGATAGAATTTGAAAATGCAACAATCATTTTGATGCAAAAGATTTGTACTTTCATGACAAATAATTTTTGAATTTAGCAAACTCCTGTTTTTCTGAGCATTTTTATTCATGTGCAAATATTAATTGTGAAATTTTATTTATGAAATTGTCAAAATGGAAAATGTAATGTAATTCATGTTAAATGCAGAATTTCAAAATTTTTGTAGTTTGGATATGCAGAAGTATTATATCAAGTGTATCTTGTCTGTTATTCATGTACAAATTCATTTAAAATAGTTAGATAATACACTTTTTCATAATTGCCTGTTTTTCCAGGACGTCCCGTTTTTCCAGGACGTCCAGTTTTTCTGTGGTAGCCCCAATCTGCTTATCGTACAGGTTCTAATCCTTAGTGCAATTTCTAAACATATGATATATCAGTCATGGAAATAGTAACCAATATATTTTGAACATTGATTTCGCACTTAAAGATTCTTTAATCCCTTAAAACATTTTAATTTGATTCCCATATCTAACCATTCCTATAACATGTCTCGACATTCCGAGATTATAAACAAAGTCTTCCTAGGGACATTCGGTTATTGACAGTCTTATGTAGGCAGTCATGACAAACCCATATCCAGTGGGGGGGGGGGGGGGGGGGGGGGGGGGTGATGATGATGTGGGGTATGCGTCATCCCCCTTGGCTAGGCTAGGTCCACTTTCTGGAAAAAAAGGTTTCTGTCCTCTTCCAGTAGCAGATTTATAGGAGTGGCGGGGGTTTCAGGGTTGCATGCGCCCTCCCTTTTTTTGGGCCAAATTGTGACTTTTTTAATGTAAAATTCAGGCAAAAGTAATTAATGAAAATGTTTGCCTATACCGCCCCACAGCATGAGACAGTATGTATAGATTTTTATAGTGTTTTTTTTTTCATGTCCAACACTGCCCAAGTCCATTTGGTAAGTAAAAATAAAAACCAAAAAGATTTTTTTTTTAAATCGACCTTCCTACCCTATTTTTTTGACATATGTTACCTAAACACAACCCTTTCCCCCCCCCCCCCCTATATCCTCTTCCTATACTTTGAATTTTGTTATCAAAAAAAGGTCCACTTTTTGTATGTGGTCACCCCCGCACAGACATTCCTGGATACGGGCCTGCATGATGCCATCTTTTGGAGCTCAATTTCACCCACAATAGTTTAAAACTGCACAACAAGCAACAGAGATTATTCATACAGAGTGTTGGTCCAAATCATCCAAAAGTCCACCTTTTATAAATTAATTTAGGGCCGATTAACCCTAAAATCTTTTGAATATGGCCCCTTATTCACCAATCTTCTTTCTGGCATTACATCTATTTTTTATGGCTAGTCAGTCAGATTTACTACTGAATATCATGAATGCATTTATTTATATAATTCAATCCAAAAATTATTGCAGAGCAGCTGTAATCAATTCTTTATTTTCCTAAAATTTTCCAACAAGGTTTCCGTCCAATAACATCCAAGTAGTCTCTTTACTGCATCCTCGCCAACCAGTCCCCCAGCTGCACCCGGGTTCACTGGAAGAGCGGTAGCGGCGACTGGAGCCTTGACTTGAGAATATGCTTCACCGTAGTGTGATTTGTATAACACACTCCAGATGGCGCCAATCTGAGCTCCCCGAGACCTTATAATGACCTATACAAATGACCGAGATCTCACCGAATATATAAGATTTGCTTTGGTTGGGGATGGATTTAGGTACGGGATTTGGCATTTTGGAATGTTATGGAATACTGTACAAATATAAAAAGATTGATCTACAAACTAATACTCTTACAAAAGCTATTACCTTAAGTTACTTAATCTTCATATTTTCAAAACCATTGGTCACAGTAGCGGATTTAGGGGGGGGGGGGGGGCGGGGGGGGGGGCGGCGCACGCCGCCCCCCCCCCCCTATTTTGGGACCAAAATAGATTTTTTTTAATGTAAAACTAGGGCCCCCGGAGGGGGCGCAGGGACCCTTTTTAATATGAGCGCCCCCCCCCCCGTCTGAAATTCCTGGATCCGCCCCTATTTTATGCCACTGGCAGATGCAGTATTTCCAAAAAGGGTGGGGGGTTCCTTAATGACTTTTTGGCCGGATTTTACATTTTAAAAACGCTAATTTTTCATTTTACATCAGTATTTCTTAAATTCGACATTAGATATTAGCCTTCCCCCTCCCATGAAGGGCCCCATGATTGTGTGTTCATAACCATCCTGTTTTTATTCAAGATTCGTGTATATGCTCGTCCCGACAACAGCACAGACTGCCTTCTGCTAGGTCTAAATTTATGCCGGACACCTTGGCCCATGTGTCATGAATATCCTATCAGAGTCGACAGCAGTTTTTATTTCAGAGTACTAAAGTCCATTTGGCACGGATTGTTCCAGGCGTATCACATTGTGTGCATCAACCATTCCCAACCCTACGAGTGCAACTCGTTCTGCGAAAATAACATTCATTATTAGATAACAGAGAGTCTCAGACAGTAGCATTGATTCGATTACTGTGGAATAAAACGTCTCTCTATAATCGAGTTTTTCAATGGAAAATCGAAGCCCTGATTACTTTTCCTACTTTTCCAAGCCGGTATTAGGCGATCCTCTCTACGGGATCATAATATAAAATTCTGTCCTCAACCATTTTAGAAAGATATAGAACCGAACGATCCATCGACCTGACATAATTATGGGATGGGTTCCATATGGTGATCATTTAATGGAAACACGGCTACATGTATATCCTCTGACGTCAGCGTTTTATTTTCAAGGGGCTAGATCTCGTGCCTGCTTCTCCCATGACCTATTCTACTCCAGACACCGGTCGGTCAGGAGGCGGTGATTAGCTGCTTCAAGGACCAGATACTGTATGCTTCTACATCGACTAACCGTAAGTTGTTTAAGAATATTGGTATATGTTCTATAATTGTAACAGTACAACTTAACTTGTCTCCTTTCATAGCTTGTTCTCTTTCGTTGAAAATGTCTGTATATCCTTTATTAAGGGCTTTCGAATTCCCTGACTAAGAGGTTCTTATAGACATGTTGTTTTCATGCCAAGCCTCCGTGGTTGGTAGGCAAAACACATGCACTCTTCCTTACCACCGAGACAGTGCATCACTGGTTATCATATGTCTGGTTTGTGATACAACGCATGTGAAATAACGCATATGGGCATTATAGACAAAGAAGAGGGATATATACATGTGATACTGAAAAAATGTTACCGGCATAGATAATATCTAATAAAACGATTGAAAACATTGAAATATACATAGCCCAGAAGAGCCGGGGGTATCTGAGCCCCTAGGGTGACACACCATGAGTGCATGAGCAGGGCAGCAGGCTGAGACATACACTGACCCACTTATTCTGCTCAATGTGTGTAACTCAGAAACTGTGATTTTAGGGATAATTCAACACTTAAAATTCCATGAAAAGGCATTTTGTGTCCATAATATCGATTGCTGTATCACATCATGTTATAATATTGTTGTGAAGAAGAGTTTTATTCTTGAGGCTGATGACCGTTGGGCTTTGGCGCCACTTTGTAGGCGCAGTCTGTACACACAGGGAAAGGGCAGCACGGGCAGCAGTCTGCATGTGGACAGAGAACTGCACACAGTCTAGTTCTATGATGTGGAGGAGCGGGAGGGGCTGACATAGGGGACCCTTCTCTAACGTTAACGGTTTAGACACTTAAATCACTCTATATAATGAATATTTAAAATATTTTGATGACAATATAAACTGAAATTATCCTGTTATAATGATTCTATGATTTTTGCAGCCAAAAGGGATATCTTAAGGCAGAAATAGCCATATTTTGTCCCTGTGCCTACTACTCCCCAATGCTTCCTGCCTACCAGGGGACCCTTGATGGGGGGGTCCTGAAGTCGCATGTCGAATTTAAGATACGTCCATGTCGCCCTGTCGAATTTAAGAATTGCTCGTATCGCCATGTTGAATTTAAGAACTGTCCATATCGCCCTGTCGATTTTAAGAAATAGCCCTGTCCCATGTCCCTAAGCCCAAAAAGGGCCGTGTCGCCGTGTCGATTTCAAGGGTCTAGGGCCATAACCAGGGCCTCGGCCCCTCCCACTTCTGACCGCTGTGACGTGGCTGTAAATCCGTCGAGATGGCAGATAATTAGTAAAATGAGGAGCTGCAAAGAGCAAAATTTGTTTTTAATGAATGTCGATGTAATCTATCATTGAATGTCCGAATTTCCATCTTCACCTAGTTAGATAGAAAATGCGAAATCTGATATCGATTCGGAGGAATGTCACTTGTCCCCATCATTTTCAGTGAGTCCATACCATCTAAAAGGTCCTCCAATGCTTCAAGTCAAATAACAATTACTTTGACAATGCCTGGTCTTCTTCATACCGCCTAAGCAAATATTAGGCAACCCGACATATTCTGAATGGCGAATCTATAGTTTTCGCGACGAAAAATGTCAAAAGAAACATTGACATTCATTTCAATAAGAAAAGACAATTATGTGGATATGTGTTTATATTTGTTTGTCTGATGATGAATATAAATGTTGTACTCTCTATCAGGAACCGTATTTCAAAATATGTACGGAGTCGTTTTAGGCAGCTAATAACCAAATTAATGTTCAGCAGTACATTAGTATGTGATTGTCGGGGGGAAAACATAGACCTAATCACCCTAATTTGCAATGTTACCTGACCACAAAAACTGGCGGAAAATGTTTATTCCCGATCGGATGGGTCCGAATACCGAAGCTCTGCAATTCCCACCCCCTTTTTATCAGTTTTCAAAATGCAAAAAGAATTGCTACGATCTTGATTTCCGTGACTAAAATGATCATTGTTACATTAAAAATTACGTGTTTTTTTAAAATCAATATTCATTTATATCAATTTGTGTGTATTAATATGATATTATAGTGACGACTCCTGGATATTGTATTAATTTAGGCCAACGCAAAGAGCTCTCAAATCAGAAAAATGAGTATTTCACATCGAGATACAACTTCTTTGTGGTTGATGGGAAGTATTCTTGAGGAAACATCCTCCTTTAAAGTAGGCCATTATAGTGGTATGCCTTATGTCAGAAAAATGGCTTAGGTGTTTTTGGAGGGGTAAAGTTGTTTTGGAGGTAGTTTATGAAAGCTTGGAACTTCTACATTATGAATGTACATGTTGCCCAAAATTCTTTTTAGGATGACATTATTTTTGGGAGCCATCTTTAAAATAACTGAAAAATAGGAATATAGGCCTATAGTTATGGCTTGTCACATACATAAGTTATTTCTGAGGAATCGACATGGTCTGAAGAAAGTTTTAGAATGTTTAGAATATCTTTTTTTGGAGAAATAATGTTTCAAGAAAAATAACAATTGGTATCATGGTTTCAAGCAGCCATCTTTCAAATTTCTTAGAATATCATTTATAATCCACGAGACAAGTATTTTTGATAGATTCTAGATCAAATTTGAGAACATCAACCCAACTGTATTCACTAATCATCCATTTGAACTATAATTGGTTTACATACTTGTCCATTAAGTTGCCTAGCAACAGCACTAAGATGTCACATTTCCTTAGCAACTGGGTATTTACAATCTTAAAATCATTTGCAATTGATATAATAAAGATCAATCCCATGTTAAGTCTTCTTTGCTAATACGTAAAGTTTTCTAAGGTTTTATGTTGTCTAGCAACAGCCTTTTACACAACAGAATGGCTTAGCAACTATTCTCCCATGACCCTTCAACATGCATTATGATAATGTCAAACATATCTAATGTGTGCTTGGAGCTGTGTGATGTTAGTGGATCATCTGGAATCTGGAAACAACGATCACCTACATGGTTCAGCTAGCAACAGAACTAGACTGTTATATTTCCCTAACAACAAAGTATTAGGAATTTTAGAATTGTCTTAGATTATATATGGGCAATGATGCAAGTAGAAGAGATGCTTAGGGAGATTGAAGGGTCCTTTATCTTTTGTTTAGCAACAGCCTAGTGCATAACACACTTGCCTAGCAACCAGTATTCATTTTTTAAATTATTATTTAAACAACTTCACATACATAAAGTAGCATGTTCTTCCGGCTGTGTCAAAAAGTAAAGACAATGATGGATTATATTGAGATGAAGAATATGAAAAAAAAAAAACACAGGAAAAACACACTACAGTAAACAAATATTGTTCACAATAACCATACACTAAGCAATATCAATCAGTCTTTTGACATAGTATGGCTATTTCATATAAGTATATAAAATTCAGGATTATCTCAGTTGCCATGGGATTCAAAGTGGATCAGCAGCAGGTCATAGCCAGCAAAATGGCTTGATGCTCCTCTTGAATTTAACCTTAGTTGTGAACTGTTGAACCACTAATGGCAACATATGCCAAATATGAACACCTCTGTAATAGGGGGTATTTTGGACTTTTCTTTTCTTTTACGAATTTATGTGAAAACCTAATTTTTGGATTTCTTCTGAAATTGTGAATTGTTCTATCACAATCTAACTATTGTTCACAGTGACTTATACGATACATAAGGGATAATATATGTTCCCTCCTTCTAAGATACAGTTTTCAATGCCTTTGGCAACTGAGGTCAGAAATGGCAAACTTGAAAGAAGACCTCAAATTCTGGGCTGCCTTGACTAGCCTTCCGGGCACTTCTCTGCAAGTGTCCCTTTACTGTCTCTCACCACATGTTACATTGGAAGGACATATCCCTTTACCGAGACAATCTGGCTTCACTATCCATTCCTCAAAAACTGACCAGTCTGTTGAACACCCTTGGCAGATAATTCTCAACTCATCACTAGGCTCTGCCTTGTGTCCTGTCAGGTGGATGACAGAGCCATCATAGGTCCTCAACCCACATGAGTTGGACCCCTTAAGCTTGTTATTGATGATAGGGCCTACTGGCCTTGTGCCCAGGGAATACTATCAGTTTAATAACAAACTTAAGGCCTTAGCGTCTGCATCTGGACTGGATCCTGTGACCATTGACTCACACTCAATACACCATGGTCAAGTCTCCCTTATGTCAGCCTTTGTGTCTTTCCTGATGGACATTAGGGCCCACGGTGGCTGGGCTTCCTCAGCCGTCTTTCACTACATTCACCAAATGTTCTGATGCCTCGGATTATGTTATATCTCAGAACTTAGACTGATATTCTCTGAATCTGTGGTTGGGCACCTTTGCCTCTGTGTCTTCCTTATTTGCCAACTACATCTTCTGTTCATTACTTCACGTTACCTGTTACTTAGACTAATCAATCCCCGCTAATTTGGTGCACAGGTTTATTTCAATAAATATATTCAGTAATCTGTAACCATGGTAACCTTGCAACCTTCCAAATACTCAGAATTTATCTCTTATAAATCTCTTATAAATTTCCCATAATGCAAAAATTTCTTAAAGAATATCTTTTTTGAGAGTACTGTTGAAAGCTCTGAGAAATTCTAGGTAATCAATTTTCATACAAATGCATCTAAATGGTGTTTTTTCATGATAATTTCCTAGATAATAGAATTTGGGGGCTGATTTCCAGGTGTGGCTAAATCTGGCCAAAATTGTAGCAAATCACCTTTATTATTTATGAGATAATAAAGGAAGTAATTGAGATTACATGATTAAGATCAATGGCAGGAAAATTGTTGGAATTCAGGAATGATATGGTATTTTCCTTTAAGCTGTAAGTCAAGTATCTGTTGTTTAATCAACAAATACTCATAGATATTGCCCCATCTATATGGGATACCAATGGAGAGGCCAAATATGGCCTAATTAGGGGGAATGGGTTAATATGTAATGCATTGAAAGGTCTTCACAACATATGATTGATTGATGAAAAATAATGCCATGCAGTAACTAGCTTGTGTGACTAGTTAAGTGGAAAAGGGAGTCAATAAAAGTCCTTTAGATCTTGTGACTTATTTCTTAACCCAAACTCCCAATGTACATTAATAGTGTATCAAAGAGAAGGGAATAATTCTTATGGCTTATTTCATAATTTCAATGGTAAAATATGCATAATTGTCATGCATATGCAATTTTATCTATTCATTTCAATGTCTGAGGTTTCCTTGGATCAAAATGGTCATCTACATACCTTAGCAGCCACAACGTCTTCAATATTTATGAAGAATTATGATGCAACGTATTAATTGAATGATAAAAATGGATTTTTTCAGAAATTTTCAAAATGGCTGCTAGATATCATGTTGCTCCAAAAAGAATTTTGGGCAACATGTCATTTTGAAATATGGAAGTCTTAAGCTTTCCAAAACTGTTTTCAAATCAACTTTACCCCTCCGAAAACACCTTTCGACATAAGGCACACCACTATTAGGCCAACACGTCGAGATGCCTGTGTTCGGGGTGTAAACTACTAAAGAATGGTGTTGGATGTTTTCTGGGGAAAATGCTAATGAACATCTACAAAAATATTCAAATATCAGTTAAGCTTGGTCAGGGGCGGATCTAGAGGGGGGTCCAGGGGGTCCTTACCCCCTCCTTTGGTGGACCCCTGAACTAAGGAAAGAGGGGGAAATGTTGCATGCGTGTGTGCAAATACATGCATTTTGAGTACTTAGCCTATATGCTGACCCCCTCCTTTTGGAAATCCTGAATCCGCACCTGTTGGTGAAGGCCTTACTGATGAATTTCCCTGCAACATTTGAGTGAAACAGGGCTGTGTTCTTGGTCCAACTTTATTTAACTTCTACATACATGATCTACCACTTCATCTTACCCAAAATTGTAAGTCACCCTTGATCCATACAGAAAGTGTTAGCTCTCTAATGTATGCTGATGACTTAGTCCTTTTATCTGGATCGACAGCAGGACTACAGCAGCGCATGAATGAACTTGAGAAATGCTATCAAGAATGGTGCCTAAATATTAACCCTAAAAATATATACTTAAGTTTCTTAAATACTGTATCATTTATTTCTTTCAGATTGGCCATGGACTCTGAGAGGCTTTTCGCCGAGTATGAAGAAGGTCGTAATGAAGTCAAGGAATATCCATATTTTGGTGCACACTCCTTTTTGTGTAATCGACCTAGGCAAAGGAAGCCCATAGGAAAATGCGCCAAATATATTGAAAGAGGACATGAAGACGTACATTGCTTGAAAAGAAGATCAATATTAAAGAAGAGGAACATTAAAAATAAGGTAACAATGTCTATTGTTACTTTCGGACACTTGGAAATGTGTAACCAAGTAGAGTAGAATGGGGCACCTTGAGCTACTTTCCCTCATGATTACTGATATGATTATCTAAAGTGAAAACGCTAGGTCAGAAACAGATGCTATCTCACAAATAGGCCTATTTCTGACTTAAGGTTCCGGCACAAGCCGTAAGTATTTCCCTTGTGATTCATTTGCGATCCATTTGTCATTGACTTTCGTTCACTCAGTGTCACGGTTGCGAATCCAACAAATCAAATAGTCTGCTCATGATTCTAGAATAAGGGCGAGTTTCACACTAGGTGTATCTTAAATGTGTTTCTCACATCTCACAAAATTTAAAATAAGATGTTTTTAATTATCAATAATCGTAACTCTAAGAATATATAGATAACAACAGGAACATATGATCAAAAAGTTTGAAACTCAACTATGAAAAAGTCTCGATTATCTTAACTGAAAGATACGATCTTAAAGTTACTACCAGTGTGAAACTCCCCCTAATTCTGGTCTTTACCAGGCAATAATTAGATTTTACCATTCTATTTGCAACGAAATAGGCTTGCCTGTGATATGCATTACACTAAATATATCTCTTGTTTGACAATTATTTTTATATGAAATAATCACAAGCTATCATAAATACAACAATCGCGACTGTATATTTGCGAGTGTGTCATACCATAAGTACGTTGCACACTGTGATATTTTAAACCGTGATCAGATTGGCTCATAATGAATAAGAACTTTTTTTAATCTGCCCTTCCACGACCCTTCCATGACTCTTCCATTTGGACTCGGGTATGAACACTTTATATAGATAAAGATATTAACGCAAAGCCTTCAAATCACAAGTGAATCACATTTACAATGAAATTGCCGAGTGACATTTGTTTCGATTTGGAGGTCAATTTACCTGTAATTTCAGAAACAAATATACTGGTGATTCGAGCATTTATCCGTCTTTTTTACATTGCAAATGGTAAAAATCACTTGTGTGTGAACATATTAATATCAATTGCGATTTTACATTGCAATTTCTAATCATTCGTCTAATCAAAATTCAGTGATGTCATGTGATTCTTTTTGTCACAAAGTAAGTCTATATTGCTATTTTTCAGCCATTGCGATCTTTGCAAAATATGATTGTATAAAATTAATGTACTGCATAGTGTGAACATGTTTTCCTTTGATATAAATGCAATTCTGTACCTAATTTGCCTGCCACTATGCATTTCTAACTCCCTCTCGCCTGTCAACAGGGGTCGAAATAGCATGGGCCCGGGGGCCTGAGGCCCCTAGAAAATCCGTCGCGCCTCCAGATTGCCTTGTTGAGGGGCCCGACTGGCCCCTAGAAAATTCAGTATTTTGACTGAACATGATTATTAGGGCTATTTGAAATGTATTTCGGGCCCCGGAGGCTCAAAGTGAAGGGGCCCGACTGGCCCCTGAATGCTTGGACTTTATATTGAGCCCTGGTCAATCAAACCTGCAATTGAACATTCACAAGGTGCTGAATCGCAAGCCCAAATATCACATAGTATGCGATGGGCTATATGTTGCAGACATAAATTTAGCCCTGACACAGAGACTAATTGCAACAGACCATTGCGAGCAGACCATATGTGACCCGATCTGACATAATGAGTCAGATGTCACAGAGATACGATTTTGAGTTGGTTAGATATGTTGTTCAGCTCAAAAAGAGCTTCATTTTGATACCAAGATTGTGTTTGTACGATGATTAGGGGTGAAGTTAGCTTTTTCCCTATACGCGGTAGGCTGGAAACTTGATTCTGAGAAAAACGAGTTTGAAGTTTTTATGTGCAATTTTCAGTACACCACTGGAAGTTTATGTCCCAGCAACTTGAGACTTGGAATATACATCCTAGACTGATTTGAACTACAAAATACAGAATTCATGCTTTAGAAAAATAAAGCTTTGTAAAAATAGGGTACAATTCCAGTAATTCTGCATCTGAAAATGAAAAACTTAACCTATAGGGCAAGCTCAAACAGTCACAATACCTGTTCTAGAAGGCTGAATTGAAGTCTCAATGACTTGTAAAGAGTCGCTGGGAAAGTTCAAGTGTATTTCAGCCTGTTTTACCATAGATAATAAGTGTCAGAGTTCCATGTAAGTTGAATAAAAGTTCCATAAAAGTTGAAACATCATAAAACGTCTTGGTGATTAAAATGGGAGTCTAAAACAACTCCAAGGGCACAAAAGTACCAACAAAAATAGAAGATTTGAACTATAATACAGGTATATTCAAGTCTATGATTCTAGTTGCTAGAGGATGTGGACCGGCCACGCCCACGCCCCCGGCTTTTGTTTGGGTGGGGTAGTGGTCTCCTAGAAAGTGTCTGAGTCTGTGTCCATTTCATGTTGCATTTGGGCTGCTGTATTGGAGTCTGAGTCTTCTGAGCCCAATTCCAGGTCTGCCCTCAACCCTAACCTCAACCCCAACCTCGACCTCGGCCTCTACCACGCCCTCGCCCTCGCCCTCGGCCCCTTCCTCTACCACACCCCTGTCGTGGCGTCTCCTCTTCCTCCTCCTCCTCCTTCCCTGCATCTCCACCTCCACCTGCTCCTGAGGGCCCTGCACACACATCTGGTGATGGGTCCTGGCACCTTGGCACCTGCTGCAGGCTCAGCTTCCGTGGGCTTGGGGCACATAATGTTTTTGGTCTCCTCTGTGCAAAAGTCTCTGATGTTTTTGAAGAGGTACCACTGCCGCCGAAGGGGAAGACCCGGGGAAGGTGTGACCAGTGGTGGGACCTTTGGGACGGCTCCAGGGTCCACAGTGAGCATGTCCGCTTCTTCCGGCTCAGAGTCACAGTACTGTCAGACGGTCTCCTTCCCGGGGCTGTTTGATGAAAAGATAAAGCGGTGACACTGCTTGGTCCCTTTTATTGGCTGGGTGAACGGGGTCAGGAAGGCTTGCCAGTTATAGGTTGGGACGTAGACGTCCCCACCTTCTGACCCACACAGCTGAGGGACGTTGACTTCTTTGTGGGTGCTGTCCCGGACCATCTTGGCCAGGTCAGCAAGGGAGGAGACCTCGGCACAGCGGAACCGCTGCTTGAGGAGACCAAAGCACCAGTCGGGGGCAAACTTGGTGTGGCCGGTTATAAGAAAGTTCAAAGTGATCTACTTATGCAGACCAGTCAGGACCAGCCACATGAGATTGCCAATCATGTATTTGTTCTTGTTTTGCCCACTGCAGTTGTCACAGTAGAGGTTGAGGAGCCGTTCACCAAGGGAGTAGTTGGCAAAGTAGTGATGGAGGTAGGAGATGACAGCATTCGTACCCTTGCTGCTGCAGTGGGACTCATGAATAAGTTAGTTTACTTGACGGGGAATAGCTTCGGCACACACACCAAAGATGCCTACTTTGCATGGGACAAGGAAGTAGAAGGGTCCTGGCTGCATGGGTGAGGAGGGGAGGTGCACCTGCTGTGTGTAGTCGAAAGATACATGCACCCGGATGTCAGAGGAGCAGGGAGCATGTGGCCCAAGCGCCGGGCGGCCTGCCTCGGCATACACGTGCATGGCAGCAGTAGTCAGTAGAACTCCTGCTCCTTGGCCACCACATCAAGGTGCTTCTGCTGCTTCTTTAACTTTGCCTACTTAACTACTTCAGGGAGGTTAGAGGAGTAGGAGATGTCACGGTTGTTCCTCTTACACTCCCATCACAGGTCAGTCATGGGGCGAGAACACACAATCAGGGCTCACGCAAGGCATTTCAATTCTGTCGCCTTGAAAATCGCCAAATTCCTTCTTTTTTTTTTCGTCAAATCTAAGTACGGGAAGCCACAAAATAGTTGTATACATTCTAAAAATCAAATCAAATAAATATAATCAAATTTAGATCTTTTTCTAATTATGGTTAAGAAATATAATCTCATTCAGGTAAGTTTTTTTTATGAAAATGAACATCATTTAAGTATTTCGCGTTTCAAAGTTAGACAAAGATTCTGATAGCACTTTCAATATAGAACCTGTCGCCAGGAAATGTCGCCATGTCATCAATTTTATCGCCAAATAGCAGTGTTTGTCGCTATTGGCGACGTGGCGACCAGGATGCGCGAGCCCTGACAATACCGGGTAGCAACTGGCGCCAGAGGTTACAGAAGGTGGTCAGGGCATCAAGACGGTGGACGTCTGTGGTAGTGGAAGGAGTAGGAAGCAGTAGTACACTTGTAATCCTCTTTATTCAGCAGGTTAATCTCAGAACATCTACATCTCACACTGGGTGCCTTCCTGACGCGCGGCAAGCAGAGGGCCCCTTAGGGACATAGAAATAGGGCCGATCATATCATAGAAAATAAGGCGTTCCTGCGCTGGACTACGACATACTCCCCTTCCTTAAAAGGAGTAGTTAAAGTAGTATAAACACTTAATAGTTGTACATGAAAAATGAACACTGTAGTACAAATTTACTTGTAGTCTTTTAACCACACAGATGGTTTTCTAACCCTTTCACCTTTAAGCAATACATCTTCTTTGGGCACATTCTGTGTATTTTTACCCTGTAAATTCACATCTTTGTTGGGTATTTCCACTGTTCGTTCCAGTTCTTTGCAAGCCTTTACAGGAGACAACTTTGATTAATTAAATACCATCTGATAACATGTAGGTACCAGGTCGTACTACCTGGATTATTTTTACAGGTGGGGTAAATTGCGGTTCACCTTTACTGACCAACTGTGGTTTCTTTAATTTAACCAGATCACCTTGTTTCAATACAGGATGTTTTGTGTTCCTGCTCTGATCTGCATTTCTTTTGTATGCACTCTGTTTCTCCTTTACCCTTTCTCGAACCTTTTCTATGTCAACTACTTTTTCGTTCTTTCTGAAACCAACGATATCTAGTTTCGTACGCATGTCTCTACCGTGCAACAGTTTACATGGTTTTTCGCCTGTAGTGGCATGTGGAATAGCCCTGTAACAAGCAAGTAGTTGTAGTACATTTTCTTTGATACTTTCTTTCTTAACAACAGCACTCTGGACAGCATTTTTCAACACAGAGTTCCACCTCTCTACAGCACCATTTGCTTGTGGGTAGTACACAGAAGAAAGACAATGTTTGATTTTCCTCTCCTCTAAATAGTCATTAAATTCTTTCGACATGAACTGAGACCCGTGATCGGTTACAACTTCTAGAGGAAAACCTTCTCGGCTAAATACAGACATAGGAAAAGTCAGAACACTTTGAGTTGTTACATTCGAAACAAAACCAACTTCTGTCCACTTGCTGTAGTAATCAACCAAAGAAATAACATACATAGCATTCGCTGGAGCCTTTTCAATGGGACCTACTATATCTAAACCTAGTTTTTCCCACGGACCTTCTGGAAAACTAACTGGTTCTAATGGTGCATACGCAGTCTTAACACCTTTGTATAACTTTTGACAAACAGGACACTGTTGGAGTAACTCTACAACATTGTTTTCCATTTTTGGCCACCAATACAAATCTCTCAGTCTTTGTTTCGTACGTGTTTGACCTTGGTGAGCTTCATGCACGAGCAGCACTAATTTCTTACGAAGACTAACAGGCGGTATAATTCTGTCTGCACGCACGAGAATACCTTTATACATAGAAATCTCTTCTTTTACACTTTCATACCTCTGTATGTCTGGATTCAGATCCTTTTTGTCTGGCCATGTACCTTTCGCGTAACCTGTGATTTCTGACAAAATTACATCACTTTCGGTAGCAACCTGTAGTTCGGCAAATGTTACAGGAATATCTGTCTGCATATCATTATGAACAATTTCACAAATCTGTTCGTCTTCTACATCACACTCTTCATCTTTGTGTTTACGTGGAGCGCGTGATAACCCATCGGCTAACTTGTTGTCACAACCTGGACGATATTCTATGTCATAATTGTACTTCATTAATTTTTAGTACCACCGAGCAATACGCATAGACTTCCTATCTGTCCCTTTACTTAACAATGTTGTAAGAGCACTATGATCTGTTCTTATAACAAACTTTCTTCCCCAAAGGAAAACATGCCATTTCTCTACAGCAAATACACACGCGAGAGCTTCTCGCTCTCCAACAGAATAGTTTCTCTCTGCGGACGACAAAGTTCTAGATGCACATGCTACAATACGTTCTTTCCCATCTACTTTCTGACTTAATACAGCACCTAGTCCATAGGCGGACGCATCACACGTGACATATACAGTTTCGGCTGATGTATCAAATAAAGCTAGCGTACAGATCTCACAGTCAGGCAACATGTTGACCGCATGGATCCACAGTTGACATCATTTCTCCAGGCTTGCACCTGTTGACAGACATCCAAATCCACTTCCCAGTACTCAGATGTTGTCCATGATGTGTCCTGATCCACTTCTCGTCGCCACTATTATAACTGAGGTTTAATAGGCTTTAACTTCTACATAGGATGGCTAGTCTTTAGATCACACATGGCGTTTGGGAGATGCCGTCTAGTTCACATGAGTCCGTTTTTTAAATCACACTGGTAGCGTGTAGTACCAGTTATAGGCTGTGAGACTGTGTTTGTTGTGTCAAGATGGCTAACTATAATATAGGCAGAGTGGGTGAGTATAGCCCCTCTAAGGAGACTTTCAAGGCATACTGTGACTATATGGATATGTTCTACAAGGCAAATGACCGTGTGCTATAAGGGGGGCCACCAATGCTGCTGCTGATGCAGCTGTAATTAGGAAAAGAAGGCCATATTCCTGACAGAAGTAGGTGCAGAGACATTCACCCTGTTGAATAGTTTGCTAGCCCCTAGGAGCCCTAAGGATGTGGGTTTAAATGAAATTACCCAGGCCCTAGAATGTCACTTTAACCCTGGAAATCGCGGAGAGTTTCCATTTTGGTATGAATGTTAGGAAGCAGGCTGAGTCACAGTGACAAATTTACGTGGATGAAATTCTATCTGAAATTCCTGGTGGGCTAACAATATTTCATCATACTCCAGAGTGCATAATAAAATTTTGTTCACCCAAATTAATCTGACACATAACAGCAAAAATAGGCCCGATTGATTTTCTTTGGAAATGCATTGAGCACAACATGTTTAGATGATTAGTTCAAGAGCAAAAAAAAAAAGTCTATTAGTGACTTTATTGTTGCGCTCAAAAAGCTCTCAATCCACTGTAGTGCGCAGAGTGAGGCCAAGGAGCGGTGTTCACACTGTAGTAGTAAGAAACACCAGCTCAGTTGCAAGTGGAAGGAAGCCACCTGCTACAAGTGCCAGCAGTGAGGTCACATCGTCCCTGCCTGTATAGCGAAGGTGACTGACAAAAAGGGCACAATTAAAGGGTAAAACTCATGTGTTAGAGGGTCAGACCGAGGATGACTCACCCGAAGTGTACCCGACACAGAGGTTGGACAGTTCGTTGTTCAGTATGTTCACTGTTGGTACGGCCCAAGGTTCTCTGCCATGGAACATGACTGTGTGCATGGACGGTGTCGACCTCGACTCAGGTGCGACATTCTCTGTGATTGGGGAAAATTGGGGACCTCTCTCACGCATACCAGCAGGTTCAGTTGGACGAGTCAAGTCAAGAGCTGTTGGTGCTAAATACTCACCAGGGACTCCTGAAGTACAAGCAGCGGTGTGGCTGCAGCACCAGCAATATTCCAGCGGGCCATTGAAGGCCTACTTTAAGGAGTGCCAATGAGGGCTGTGTTCCTTGACAATGTGATCTATTGGGCAAGACGCAAGTGGAGTACAAGCAAAACTTGCTGGAGGTCTTGACCAGGTTGTGTGACACCAGACTTACGCTCAAGGAGGCTATACGTCCAGCTGGATAAGAAGGGCCTATCAGTGGTATTTGGTGTGTCCAAATCTCACAAGTATTTAGAAGGGAGGAAATTCAGGATTCAGACGGATCACAAGCTGTTGCTCGGGCTGTTAGGAGCAGACCGCCCAATCCCTGAGATGTCTTGGCCAAGAGTCCAGTGCTGGGCTGTGACTTTAGCTGGATACAGTTATAACCTGGTGTACCATCGGGGAGTCGACCATGGAAACGCTGACTGTATGTCACGACTACCCGCACCAGGAGTACTGGAGGAATCCCCTGTGCCAGCTGACGTGGTTCTAACGCTGGAGCAGTTAGACGCCATGCCCGTCACATCTACGATGGTACGGGAGTGGACCCATAAGGATCCAGTGTTGGCAAAAGTAGCTAGACTTTTAGCGGAAGGATGGCCAGACACCGTGAGATCAGAGGAACTGTCGCCCTACTACCACCGTCGCACTGTGTTAAGTCTACAAGATGGTTGTGTGTTGTGGGATGCTCGCGTGTTGATACCTGCTCCTGGGCGAGCCAGTATTTTGCAGTAGGTACACACTACCCACCCTGGTGTGAGCCGTATGAAGGCTCTGGCACGTAGCTACATGTATTGGCCAGGGATTGACAAGGACATTGAAAGGTTGGTTTCAGACTGTCCGACCTGCCAGGAGCACCGTAACATTCCGCCGAGTACGGAGTTACACCCGTGGGAGTGGCCGGACAAGCCATGGACCCGTCTACACACCGACTTCGCAGGGCCATTCCTAGGCCACATGTTCCTATTGATGGCGGATGCGCATTCAAAATGGATAGACGTTCACACTACATGAGTTCAATTATGTCAGAAGCGACCATCGACAACCTGAAGGCCAGTTTCTCAACTCATGGCCTACCTGATGTTCTGGTTACAGACAATGGACTATCATTCAAGAGTGAGACCTTCTGGCAGTTTGTCTCAATAAATGGCATCAAACACCTGACGTCTGCGCCATACCATCCGGCATCAAATGGTCTGGCAGAACGGGCCGTACAGAATGCCATGAAGCATTAGAAATGCCATGAAGTAATTAAGTGGCTGAACGGTTCAGAGTCAAGACCTACCTCACCCCAACTTAAAGGCGAAAATGTATGATAAGCAGAGGCAGCAAAAGGAGAGACACTGTGAGAAGGCTGTTAACCGGGCTTTCCAGGAGGGAGCCAGTATACTACCGGAACTTCTCTGGGAGAGGTAACCTAAACCTCCCAGGTGTGATCACCAAAAACCTTGGTGGTAAGGGCTACTTGATCAGGGACAAGTTGGTTAGACGTCACCCTAACCACATCTTCATAGGGGGCAACCACAGTCTACCTGCGGACATACCTGAGATCGTAAAGCAGGCGCCACCACCACCGGCTCCTGCTATCAATGAGGGACCACCACCGCAGCCACCTGCGGCTACTGAGCTACCAGTACGAATGAGAACGCCAGCGGCTATGCCACCACCTGTCAGATCATTATGGTGTGCCACAAAAGGCATACCACCAGTGAAGATTAACTTATAGATTGTGAACTGTGTGAAAAATGTTAAGATCTATGTTGTGTTCTTCAACCATTTAAAGTTAATATCTTCTAGTGGTAACTATAGTATAGTTTTCATAGACTATCTGGTGACATAGACTGAACTTTGGGTAGTCTTCCCCTTCTTAAAAGGGGGAGATGTAAGGAGCGCGGGAATGCGTAACTCCGCGAACGGCGTCATCTCCGCACTACTAGCGTGATTTCAAAAACAGACTCATGCGAACTAGACGGCATCTCCCAAACACCATGTGCGATCTAAAGACTAGCCATCCTATGTATAAGTTAAGCCTATTAAACCTCAGTTATAATAAGGGTGTCCCACTCTCTCCAGTCCTGACATCTACACATGACAGGGGTCGCTCTATAAAGGCCCCAGGTCGCCAATAGCTTCAGTTCACTTTATTTGGTGACTCAAATTAAGAAATGGCCTTTCCTTCTGATTATAACACTTATAGGAATATACTAAAAATTGCGACTGGAATCGGAAATTGTCGTCTCATTGGCGACTAAATCTAATAGGCCAGGGCGACCCCTGCATGATTATATGATAAGCAGAATTAATCTACAGTTATCATAGTTATTTTTTCCAGTATGTTTCACTGTGAGGATAACCAGGGGAATCACGTTGTAATTTTCTTAATAAAAGTAAAACAAACTCCGTGTTCATCACATGTATATTTATATTTTTAGATAACATTTAATGAAATCCAAAGTAGTAACCAAAAAAAGTTTTAGCCTGGTTAGTAGGTATATTACATACAAAATTTAAAATGCTAAAAAAATATTGAGGAACTTATCATCAGCCAGATTCAGTGTCTAGTTTAATATGCTTTTTGAATTTTATCTCTATCTGCATTGGTTCAAGAGTTACAGCCAGTTATACATGGAACTCTGGTTTTGCCCTGTCAAAATGACATGTGAATTTAGAAGGCTCACTGTGCAGCTTGAGGGCAAATTACAAAGCAAAACTATATGTCATTTTGAAGGGAAAATAATGTAGATAAATATTCTTGCAGGTTCATCAAATATTATCTTGAGCTTATATCTTTATTTTATAAGTGAAAAACTTGGTCACAGCTTTTACCTCAAAAACAGGGGACACTTTTTGATGGGAAAACTGGTGGAATGTAATATACCTATTAAAGGATCTAGGCGTTACTCAATTATATAATTCCAATGAAGGTCCATCTAAGCCAGTAGTTCCCTAGAGATTGTACATATTTTTGTAACTTCATTCTTTTCTAATGTCCGTGGTAACAGGAAATCAATACGTGTATAGATATGAGACTTCACCAAATGATATAACTTTTGTTTTATCAAACGACAGCTTCTTCATCGACCCTCACGGCCTCGCAAACAACATGTGCACGTTCCCTTTCTTTGCGCGAGGGACAAGATGGAAGTGGACAATGCTGTAACATTTATTCACGATAGCACAAAAGCCATCTGCACCGAAAAGTAAGTAGGCCTAAGTGAACCATAATACAACTACAATGTTTTTAAGTTTATGAACACGTTTTACAAAGTAGATCTGCATCTTTAAACAGTACGTTACTATGAATACTAGGAAGCATAGATTCAAGGTTTTAATTTGTTTGGAACAGCGTGTTTCATATTTGAAGATACTCTGATACAAGAAACTGTAACATGAAGATCAAGTCAACTCAATTATATTTGCACGCTGTTTAGTATCACGGTTATGATATAGATCTGTTACCTGTTTCGTAGGGTAGCGGAAGATTTTAAACGTCCCCACTGATAAAATTAACCCTTTCATAAAGAATGCTAACAGCCAGAGTCAGGGGTGACCTTAAAGGCCAGGACACATATACCGACAGGACAGTCATAGACAAGAAGTCTAAGACTGAAAAGTCGTGGAACGCTTATCTTAGCTGCTGATAAGGCGCGTTTTTCAGCTGGAAAGCCATGACACATACACCAACTGCTCCCGACCCAACTCAACTGTTGAGTCGGGTCGGGATATGTGTCAAGGCCTTTAGGGTTAAAAATCTCACAAAAAGCTTTAAAAAGTCGAATTTCAATGGAATAAAAAGTAGAAGTTGATCTTAATATATATCTTTAATTTCTAATTTGTAATAAAGAAACCCCTAAAAATAAAATCTTTGAAAAGTTCCGTTACGAAAGTTCCGTCACACCATCGAAAAAGAAATGTGTTAGCGAAAGAATCTTATGAAACTCTCTTTGGCCATCTTAATGATAAACTCGTGTTAGTGCGATTAAGCCTATAGAGATACAAATATTGTTTTCGTTATCTCTGAGGAGTTGTGTTACAAGCTTAAAATTGGAACATAACCGATCCATGTATCTACTATTGGCATATAGTTTGATGTTGACATTTTATTTCCTCTTGCTTGAAAAGCCATCCTCGCCAAGGACCAGTAAACGTCATGGTGGAGCATCACCCAGGTTCCACGTTTTGCTTGTTATTACGAGGGGCATCTACAGTAAGGCATGTGAAACAGGAAATCGAGGATAGAATCGGAATACCATGCTTGGTACAACGACTTCGCCATCGAGGAAGACCGGTAATTGTTTTGTTTTCCCAACAATTTGGTGATAGATTTTGGTGAATTTATACACCAAAGGCTGGATCCAGGATATGTTCAGGGAGGCCGAGATCGGAGAAGGTGTTATCAGTCAGAAAACGGGGGATGTCGAGGATAGATTACCTTTGAAATTGTGACCAGTCAAATGGGAAATTCGGCATTTTGCCCTGAACCCAATATAATAGTTAATAACAAAAGCAAGTCGACAATACATATTTTCCTGAAATGTGTGTCAAGGTAGACTTTGTCAGAGATCACGATTGTGAACACATTCTATTCATTCATGACAATTTCATTATTAGCAGTTTAACATGGAACCACGGCAACAACACAAGAAATGTTCATATTGCATAGGATACATTTTTAATCATTCTGACAAAACTATTTTTCTTTCCGACAGTAAAAATGTCTAGGTGAACGAAGATCTGAATGAGAGATGATGGTGTTTTTTTTAAACAATTGTGACAATAGAAAAATTGAATATCTTTTACTAAGGATTGTTTGGTTCAATTAGGCATATCACGATAATGAAGCAAAGTGCTACATACGAAATCTAAAAGGTTCGCAATATTCGAAAAGGGGGATTGTACTTGAAAGGCGTTTACACATACCATCAAAATGTTTGTTATAACTATCATCGTATGGCTTAGGACACTCCCGATAGTTCACCTAATGGTCCTGTCAACTGTTTTTTTTTTTTAAACAGTTTTATTTCAACATCACATTTCACACGTGTTCTTCCAGTTGAAGATGATAAGAGATGATAGATGTTTTGAGAAGAATGGATAAATGAATGAGCGTGCCGAATGAATAATTCACTATATAGCAAATATTGTCAAACTCAGAAATTGACTCCCTATATAGCCCAAATATACTTATATAAATTGAAGAATGGGAATTATTATTATTATACACAACTATCTTCTCGTTTTTGCGCATGGACATTAACGTTGATTATGGTCAGTGTGCTAGCTGCCATCAATGTCATCACCATACAAGATGTCAATCATCATACATGTATTCTATAACAATACTTTCTAAATCATACTGTTCGACAGCCCCAACAATATTTCTAACACTATATTTTCTTGTGAACGGTTTACATTATATTCTGGAATTCTGTCTCATTCCTCTTCTGACAGATTCATAATCACTGTAGTTAGGTCAGCTATCGTATAATGTGTAAACTGGGCTTATGGTCACCATTTCTCACGGTACCAGGACACTTACCCCCCAGGACACTTAAGCCTAGTTTATACAGTTCGTCAACGTGTCCATAGGACAACACAATATCGTAAGCCTTAGATAATGGGAAAATCGGGCAGAATAATTGAGGATGTAGATATTTGTGTAAGGCTATCAGTAACATTTCTCCTAAGATTCATTTTCTGAAGGGTTTACACAGCCCAACAATATCCTTAGGATAATAAATCAATCATGCTTGACAAAAGGCTTAAGACAAAGAAAGTATCCAATAGATTTGTGTAAGAATATTCAGACAGGGGGGTTTACACAGACCAATAGTGGCTCTTAGGACAAAAAAACTCCACTGTCATAAGCCTGATTTAATTGTCGTAAGGCCATTATCCTAAGGTAACCTATCGTAAGGATTTTGACGGCATGTGTAAACCCCCCTTTACATCCTGGACATTTACCCCCTGGACACTTACCCCCTGGATACTTACCCCCTTGACACTTACCCCTAGACACTTACTCCACGGACACTTACCCCCTAGGACACTTACCCCCTAGGACACTTACCCCCCAACCTTGGTAGATATAAAGAATGTTAATGTCTTAACTTGCAGATTGGGTGGAGAGGGGGAGAAGGAATTGAGCATCTTAAGGTCCTTTCCCAGGGAAGTGTGTCTCAGAGAAAATCATTCATGTTGCACATAGTTTTTACACAACCTCTAAACATTCTCTGCACTCTGTTCATTCTTTCAACTCTTGATACTAAAAAGGCTCAAACAGTAGATAAGAGTTGCAAGATGGTGGAAATGGTGGAATAACTGGTTTTACAGGCATCCATATTTTTACCACATAATTTCCTCTACATTATAAGCCAAGGTGGGTGGTGGCGGGGTATGTGTCCCAGGGGTAAGTGTCCTAGGGGTTAAGTGTCTAGGAGGTAGGTGTCCAGGGGGTGAGTGTCTAAGGGGTTTGGTGTCCCAGGGGGTAACTGTCCGAGGAGGTAAGTGTCCAGGGGGTAGGTGTCCAGGGGGTAAGTGTCTGAGGTACATGTCCTAGAACCTTTCTCACAATTGCTCAAATTTTTGGAAGATTGACATCCTTGCTTCTTTTGAAATCAAATTTAAACACGCTATAATCTGAAAATGTTAAATGTGTCATATTTCAGGTAAAGGACAATGAAACAATATTAGCAATTGGCAGTGGACATCCCGAACTCCATCTCCAGCTTTTTGAAGGTTTTCTCCGAGGTGGGGGTAAGTAATTGGTATGGCTTTTATGCACCTGTATATCAGGAAGACCCTCGAGAAATTTACATTTGTCCTCCCAAAACAGAATTCTTAAAACTTCCAGCAAGAAACTCATAATCAGGGAGAGGGGTGGAGACGAGGCGTACAACTCCCTGTTCGACCACGAAATGACAAGGGTAGGTCCAAATTTCCCTCCTTTCTCCAGCTGACACAGATTGCTGGAAATCTATTGGTTCAGCTGTGTTAGGTCCTGGTTGTTAGGGGTGACATGTTTCTCATTGGTCACTCACTGCATGTGACCACAGCAGCATGGTGCTATGGGGCTTTTTTTAGGGCCCCGACCCGGGTCCTAATTTAATTTGCTCCATAAGAAACTCATAATCATTTCATTTTCTAGATGTGGTAGTGGCCAAGGGGCCTTACATATTACATGGTTGCAGTGGGCAAAAATTCAAGTAAAATCATACGATTGTGCATTCTGAAATGTTTGACGTAGGTCCACTAGACCTTTAAATTGTGTGTATGACTTTCAAGACTGAACTATCATACAGAGTAAAACCTTCTTCTATGTTCACGAAACAGTTCATTGTTATGACCAATCGATATCTATAATATGCATTAAGAAAATTTAACATTTGCAGTTTTCTATTATTCTAGCTCCACCTCAGGATACAGATGAGGCGCAAGGTAGGTCTGGAATCAGTTGTCTGTTGGCTCATAGATATACATTTACTATTCACCACCATTCTCCTTAGGAGGAAAGATTGGTATTAGTATGTTTTGACGTGTATAAATGCTTAAGCAATGTTAAATCACAGGCTAGAGAGAACTCCTAGAATAAGTTGAGTTTGCTATAGGAGGCATTAAAAAATATATCCTTTGAAATAGAATTTATTTTGATACATTTTGGTAACATTTTCGTTCTATTATGCCCATAAATGAATGAAATAACCTTGAAAATGCATACACATAATAAAATCGGTCCACAATCGGTCCAAAATCGGTCCAAAAATATTAAACAGGTTTAATAATTTTGTCTGGCCATCGTCGGTTGGAAATCGTTTGGAAATCGTTTGGAATAATTTAGCCTCACATGTGTCAGTTGGAAATCGGTTTGAAAAAATAGCTTGACATGATCCACGTAACGATTATTTTCCAAAGTGAACCGATTTTGAACCGATTTTGAACTGATTTTGGAGATAGAAAAAAAATTGAAAATCGCTTGAAAATCGGTCCAATTTTGTCGCAACGTGGATCACCGCCTTCATAAACTACGATGCGACAAAAAAGTGATCCAACAAAAACGGCAGGTCTCAACTGATTTTACAACCGATTTATTTTTGTCTCTCCAAAATAGTTTGGGCAATTAAAGGTGTCGGTCCTAAAATCAGTCCAGAATTGGTCCAGAATCGGTCCCCTACGGGAGTAGTATCCTTTTTGGTCGAGTTCAACACATCGAGCAGAAAATAGGGTCGAGTTCGACACATCGAGCAGAAAATAGGGTTGAGTTCAGCACATCGAGCGAAATTTAGGTCTTGTTCGACACAATTAATGCTTGAGTCAATGGTAGAATGTGTTGGTCTTGTTCAACTCATCGAGCAGAAATAGGGTCGAGTTCAACACATCGAGCAGAAAATAGGGTTGAGTTCAGCACATCGAGCGAAATTTTAGGTCTTGTTCGACACATTTAATGCTTGAGTCAATGGTAGAATGTGTTGGTCTTGTTCAACTCATCGACTAGATTTAAGGTCGAGTTCAGCACATCGAGCGAAAATTTAGGTCTTGTTCAACACACGAGTGAAATTTTAGGTCTTGTTCGACACATCGAGCGAAATTTAAGGTCTTGTTCGACACATCAGAGGAAATACCCATTTCTTTTCTTAAAACACCACAAGAGTTACAACATCACAAAATGCCCCAGTTTTGATCGGACTGTTGTGCCACTTTCACCACAGAGCAGTGACAGATATTTAACAGAACAGCTGCAGCTATTCGAACTTTGACTCTTACATGTGTCATGTAGGTCGGGTTAAAGAATATGTGTTATGTTGGCTCTAGACAACTGGTATAACTTTATATGGTACATTTGAGTTAGCTCATTATGATTAGAGATCCTTTATTTGTAAATAGGGCATTCATTAAGCATTGAGTCAATTAACAATATTGATACATTCTGTATCATGATGAGCTTTACAATAAAAGTTAGTAGTTGTAAATGTATAATGATGGTATAATGTCTGAAGATTTAAGAATGTTTTGATATGATACAGACTTAGATTTTAGCCTAAATAATATAAAGAATCGTTCATTGCCACACTAATGTTATTCAACAGCTTTGTTTATAAGGTTGACATCAAATCTGAGTTATTTCTATTTCATTTTTGAGCATAGGATTTCAAGGGACCCATCATTCACTATGTAAAATCAAGCCAAGCAGTTTTTGTATGGATTTAACATGGGTTCCTATGGGAATAAATTACTTTTGTTTTTCATACAAATTGAAGTCTTTAAGACTCTACATATTTGATGGGTGTATTACCTCCATAAGGCTGTTAGCAACATTTCACTCACTTATAGACCTTGCGCAAATATAGTCCCATGATCACATTTTAGGGATTACCATCATTACATGAGACTGTTCCTGGTAATTTAAAAATTACTGTATTTCAAATGCCTTAGAATTGTAAATGGTAATTATGGTAAATTGATCACCAATATGCCGCTAGCCAATTCTGGGTATTTGCTACGTCATCTGCACAACATCTATTGTACATGAAAAATTGTTAAATATTTAAGATTATTAACTAAAGGGTAATGATAAATTGTAATGTTCTCCAATAAATGAGTAATTGAACCAAATTATTCTTTCAGAAACTATTTATAATTTTGATTTTTCAACTTATTGTACCATTTCTTTAAAACTGCCATGTGTAATTTATACTTTTAGTGGTAGCAGGCCACATCGTACTCCTTACGTTCTATTATTGTGTACTTCATTCCCATGACAGCCCTGCTCCCATTCGTAGTGTAGACGTAAGTCGATCTAGTCCTTAGTTGTTAAGCAAGTCGGTCTAGTCCTTATTGATAGTAGTCTAATTGATAGAGTTGAATAGATTCGATTTGAGTAAGGTTAACTCTCAATTATTATAATAGTCACTTCCACTGCCCATTGTTAGATGATGACTTCCATTGCTTCTTCGCGCCAGACGAACCAAAGGGTTTTGCACCTCTCTTCGTTTGATTCAAATAAAACTAGATTCGATTTGAGTAAGGTTAACTTAAATCAGTGCTTATATTGTGAAGAGAACATTCCGAATCATTTTATTTCATATGTCTTAAAAGAGATTATTATTAAAATATTAGACTAAAACTTGTTAAGCAAGTCGGTCTAGTCCTTATTGTTAACATGATAACAGTCTAAAGTGTTGCATGAATAAATACATGACTCTTCAATTATTAATATGTTATATATTTTATTGGCATAATCATATCGAAGCCAATGCTTATAGTTATCATATTATCTGAGCCAGTGAGTTCCAATGGTTATAATGATAATCGTCCCTGCTCTTCATCATTAGATGATGACTTCCATTGTTTCCTCACGCCAGATGAACCAAAGCCTTTTGAACCTCTCTCCGTTTGATTCAATGTAACTTCATCGTTTCGAATTGTTGATTTCAATCAAGTTAGGGATAAAAATTCTCTCTAAAATCAACTGCGCTATTCTATCACCTCTAGCAATTTTAAAATTATCTTCTCCAAAGTTAAACAAAATAACAGAAACATTCCCAAGATAATCAGGGTTGATTACTCCAGCGCCTACATCAATAAAGTGTCTGTATGCAAGTCCTGAACATGGTGCAATACGACCGTAACATCCTTGAGGAAGAGCAATCTGAATATCAGTTTTGATTAATATTTTCTCCCTTGAAGGTAAATCATAATCATAGGCTCTGTATAGATCTAATCCTGCAGCTTCCTTTGATCCTCTTGTAGGGGTGATTGCCTTGTCAGATATTTTTACAAATTTAAGTTCCATTTTGTGAAGAGTTATCAGCAATTCTATGCATAATACTAGCAAGTGATACCTAGTAATCACAGTGTAATTTTAAGTTATCTTTGAATCGTCTCTGCTGCTTCAAGTTTTGCAAATTTAAGTTTCATTTTACGGAGAATTACCAGCAATTATATATATATATATATAATACTGATCGATTACTGTGATAATACGACAATCCCAGTATAATTTAAGAATCTTATCTTTAATTTAATTATCAGCTCATGGGTTGTGTAAAGGGCAACCAAGCGAAGTCCTGCAACACTTCCAGCATGATAAGCCTACAAAAATTAACCTCGGTTGGCTAGAGAGGTAGTCTTCGGTTTTTGAATGTTAAAGGAATTGCTTATCATCAAGGAATTCAAATGAAATACTAACTTTATGGAAAAGGTGTTTATATAAGTTCACTTTCCATTACAAAGATTCTGAATATTATGCTTACATGTTGATATATTAAATCATATTAGAAAATGATAGAGTCTTTAGATATTGTTACAAACTAAAGATTTTAAGAATAATATACATATTTCATTCCATATGCCTTTCGACTTCATCAACGTTGCCATTTGCAGTAAATAGTGTCATCTTGTGTCAACTTACGTCATTAGCGTTAACCCTAATTATGTGACCTCAATTGGCGTTATCTTTTAAATACTTGAAGTCAGAGCCATCTAGCGATTAAGTCAAAAGACGAAGTCGGAGCCATCTAGCGAATAAGTCAAAAGACATCTAGCGTATACTTAATATCATGATAAACTTAATGTGTTAAACTTAAAACTTCATATATAAATATTCATATCGTGATAAACTTAATACGAGGAAATAAAAACAAATAACAAATCTTGAATTAATAAAATTTTATATAAATCCAAATGTATGATACATGGTCGGTCTGTTCTAGCTTTCATATTACTTTATTAAGTTTCCGTATTACTTTATTATTAAGTTTATAAATAAGTCGAATCTTCACACAGTCCTCTCCATATGCTCGCTGTTAGACAGGATCATCAAAGCAGTATACATTCAATTGCTAACGATCTTCATGTTTGGTCTTCTCAGCTCAAAACTTTCATAATTGCATGATATATAATGAAGAAAAAGTTTGAACAGTTTATATAAAATATTGCAGAAACTGAACTCTCAAGTAGTTTCTATACAGACACTTTCAAACATTATTACCTATAAACTTCCTTATGAAGCGTAGGTCTGTGCTACACAGGTAGTCACCTCCTTATGAGTTTAGTGCCGCCTGCATATAAGTCATAATGTAACCCGCATATAAGGTAGGTGTGGGGCTGGACGTCCACACACATGCAGCGTACCTTGGTGCAGCTCGGAACGGCAGGACTGGTTTGACGACTTCCTGTCAGGCCACCCTGGGCTCCGCCACCATCCACCGTACAACTCACTGAGCCATTGACAGTTCCTGGGTTTGCCGGCTTCCTGCATGGCTACCCTGGGATTGACCATCGTCCACTGGGCGATGGTTCGGCTCCCGGCTCGATGGCCTCCCATGAATCCACAGGGCCCACGAGGGCTCTGCCGCCATTCACCGGACGGCCTGCTGGGGCACCGACGGGTTGGTCCTGGGTTGGCCACCTTCCTGCAGGGCCACCCCGGGGTTGACGACTGTCCACCAGGAAGCCTGCTAGGCTGCCGACAATTCAGCTCCCGATTCAGTGGCCGCCTATGAGACCCACGGGAGCCCCACCGCCATCTGCCGAACAACCTGCTGGGCCACTGACGATTCGGGCCCTGGTTCGGTGGATACCCGCTGCATCGGCCGTGGATGGTCCACTGCCTCACCATCTCCAGCCAGCACCAACACCTCGACAGCGGTCGGACCAATCCTAAACTTAAAGTAGGGAATAGGAGTTCGAATCGGTCATAATAATGCCGGAACTCCTGTTCCGGGGAAGTTGCAGTCAACCACTTCCTCTAGCTTTTTGTCTCTCTTGTAAAAAAAAAAGGTATAGAAAGAAAAGAAAGACTAGAAGGTGGGCCGGCTCCTGGCTTATGACTGAACGCCCAGGCCTACCCCGTCTGGCCTCGCGGACGACTGTCAACAAATCGTCACACCGCGACCCACATGGCCTGTGTTTACAAACAAACCGCGTGGGCACACACAACATCCGGTTAACCCGCCAATCAGAAGCCGTGGTCCAACTACGCTCAGCGAGGCACGAGGAACAGGATGGCTGACGAAGGACGACAACAACTCGACCCGTGGGAGGTGACCATGGGACATTCACAACCACCCACCCCGGGGGTCAAAGAAACATACCAGCAACTCCACTCAGGGACACGAGTGACGAACATTCAGCCGACAGCTCACACCGGGGGAGACCGGGAGGCATTACGAGCAATGCCCCCGCCGAACCCTGCTGACGCCTCGGTACGTCGCCTGCTCCAACACCCCTGCTGATGGTGTTTGGTTACAGCCCTCTCGCCCAGACAACACCCTCAGCGGCAGCCGCAGGTGTATCCGTACCCGACCATTGGCCGGACACCCGCCCTGAATGGCCTGGCCTCATGGCCCATGATGGCTACCCGCCCCTCCGGCGGACCGCCAGCTCCACAGGTCTGCATATGCAGCTTCCGCCGATCATGAACACGACTTCCATTGCGACAAACCCAGTCAAACTGTATGACCTGTCACCCTGGTGACGTGCCAAGTTATTTCGGACATTTTAAACGTAGAACCGACACTGGAAGGAAAATCCTCACAATGTTTATCCGTGACATTTTTGTGAACTTTAGAGTCAACTTGGATGAATAAGGAAGTGACACTAATTGTTTATTTTTGCATGGTCGACACAGGTTAAAGTAATGACTGTTGTGCTTAATGTCTTAATTTTGACATATCATATTTGGCTTATATTTCTGCGAAACCCTAAATGAAATTGTACATTTTTGGACTTTAGTTTAAGAAGAATGTTTTAATTTTAGTATATGTTTTGTAAAACCAGTTTGAGGAAATCTTGAGCTCCTCAAGTTTGAGGGGAACTCATCAGGACTTGTAAAATTACGAAATTAGGAAATTACATGTGGTTATAGAGATATATTGGTCACAGATTTTGGAGTTTTGAGAGATAACCTTTTAGGAAGCTAGGTGCCCTATAGCATCATTGAAGGGAAGTCTGTATACTCCAGAGAGGTTTACTTTGCATATTTGCAGCTTAGTATCATCGGTGTTCAGAGTTAGGGAATTATTTTGTGCGCACGCTGGGTACACAGGGTTCCAAGTATAGGCATTCTAACTAAAGGCATGCACACACGAGGTGCGTGGCTCAAAATAAAAAAGAGGAACCCTGATGCCAAGTTGTGCACACCGGGCGCGGGATGTGCCCTTGATTTCAAACACTGTATCATAAATATTTTTGTTACTATGGTTCTATACCAATGGATTGATAATCACGTAGCAAAATATTCTTACTTTTCTATGAAGTAATTGGAAAACAATATGAAAATTTGCGAATTCACAATTTGCCAAATTTAGACTACCTTAATAGCAATATTTGGCTGACAAATACTGGAAATGATTGAATTTTAAAGGTGAAATTGTCTTTAGACCTGAATTTAGTACAGGATCCGAATTGGACAAAACTTTTCAAATATTTCCAACATAGGGAAATGTTCACAGTGGAATGTTTTGGAGCGTCTCAGATGGGTAACCATGGAAACCATATTGAGAAAATTTAAGGGTTTTCAAAATTGTATTCTAAAATTTGTTACCCATATTTTAGGGAAAAGAGACTTATGATATTCTGGTCTGACTACAAAATTGTAACATTTTGTCTGTTATTTGGCATTTATTCACGGAAAATCACATGAAAACCTTTAGCCATGTTACGAGCTACCTTGTTCGGACTGCAAATGTCGTGGAGTATTCCGGATAGCCATAAGTCTGTAACTTCACTTTTGAAAGTTTTCTCGTTGATGCTACTTATTGAAAACTTTTCACAATCTTAACACAGAAATCCTTGAAATTTTTAGTTTCTGAAGTAAAAATTATTTGAAAGGTAATTTGGATATTCTTTGGTGATATAGAAATAACCTCTAATTCTTTTCCACAGTATGTTCTAATAAAATCATGAACTTCTAAAGCTAATTTAGAAATATCAGATAACAAACTTGAAAAATTTCTCCTTAAATAAAATGTACAATAGCCGCGCTTTGTTAACTTTATTGTATAAAATCATTTTCTATACGTTAAAGATCCCCTATAGAAAACTGAACCAAGATTTTTATTGATATTTTCAGATAACGTTAAAAGGTTAAAATCAATTTCAGGATAGAATATAATTTTAAAAATAATTAAATTTATACTATAGCTTACCTGCATCTAATATATACGTAATTCACTTCCAACGTTTATCTGCATCTAATATATACGTAAGGAATTCTGTGAAAAGTCACACAACTCAGTAACTTTACCAGTTACCAAACTATAACTGAGAAATTTCTATGTCCTCTAAGTCTCGAAAATGCTCTGACACTAGTCAACTATTAAGCATATTCATCTGAAGAACATTTCTACAACACAAGTAACTACACCAAACTCTAAGTCCACTAATCTCAAGAGATTTAATTCCACCATGGATGGATAAACCTTTTCATATTTTCTGTAGTAAAATTCTAGAGCCTATCTCACAAGAGAATAAGTCAAAGATACTTGTAAGGAATTCTGTCAAAAGTCACACAACTCAGTAACTTTACCAGTCACCAAACCCTAAGTCTGTTAATCTCAATACAATATCTATAAACTGAGAAATTTTCTAAGTCCTCTAAGTCTCACAAATGCTCTGAAACTAGTCAACTATTAAACTTATTCATCTGAAGAACATTTCTACAACACAAGTAACTCCAGCAAACTCTAAGTCCACTAAGTCCAAATCTCACAAATGCTCTGAAACTATTCAACTATCAAACTTATTCATCTGAAGAACATTTCTACAACACAAGTAACTCAAACAAACTCTAAGTCCACTAATCTCAAGAGATTTAATTCCACCATGGATGGATAAACCATTTTGTATTTTCTGTAGTAAAATTCTAGAGCCTATCTTACAAGAGAATAAGTCAAAGATACTAGAAAGGAATTCTGTGAAAAGTCACCCAACTCAGAAACTTTACCAGTCACCAATCTATAAGTCTGTTAATCTCAATGCAATATCTATAAACTGAGAAATTTTCTAAGTCCTCTAAGTCTCACAAATGCTCTGAAACTAGTCAACTATTAAACTTATTCATCTGAAGAACATTTCTACAACACAAGTAACTCAAACAAACTCTAAGTCCACTAATCTCAAGAGATTTAATTCCACCATTGATGGATAAACCTTTTCATATTTTCTGTAGCAAAATTCTAGAGCCTATCTCACAAGAGAATAAATCAAAGATACTTGTAAGGGATTCTATGAAAAGTCACCAAACTCAGAAACTTTACCAGTCACCAATCTATAAGTCTGGTAATCTCAATGCAATATGTATAAACTGAGAAATTTTCTAATCTCAAGAGATTTAATTCCACCGTGGATGGATAAACCTTTTCATATTTTCTGTAGTAAAATTCTAGAGCCTATCTTACAATTGAATGAGTCAAAGATACTTGTAAGGAATTCTGTGAAAAGTCACCCAACTCAGAAACTTTACCAGTCACCAAACTATAAGTCTGTTAATCTCAATACAATATCTATAAACTGAGAAATTTTCTAAGTCCTCTAAGTCTCACAAATGCTCTGAAACTAGTCAACTATTAAGCGTATTCATCTGAAGAACATTTCTACAACACAAGTAACTACACCAAACTCTAAGACCACTAACCTCAAGAGATTTAATTCCACCATGGATGGATAAACCTTTTCATATTTTCTGTAGTAAAATTCTAGAGCATATCTCACAAGAGAATAAGTCAAAGATATTTGTAAGGATTTCTGTGAAAAGTCACACAACTCAGTAACTTTACCAGTCACCAAACTATAAGTCTGTTAATCTCAATACAATATCTATAAACTGAGAAATTTTCTAATCTCAAGAGATTTAATTCAACCATGGATGGATAAACCATTTTGTATTTTCTGTAGTAAAATTCTAGAGCCTATCTTACAATTCAATGAGTCAAAGATACTAGAAAGGAATTCTGTGAAAAGTCACCCAACTCAGAAACTTTGCCAGTCACCAATCTATAAATCTGTTAATATCAATGCACTATCTATGTACTGAGAAATTTTCTAAGTCCTCTAAGTCTCACAAATGCTCTGAAACTAGTCAACTATTAAACCTGTTGAGAGTAAACTTCCTTTGTCCCTGTGGTTGTGCCGTTCGAGAACAATACACCTAGTCTGAGAAAAGCCCTGACTGCTGTTGTTCCTACCACGTTCCCAATACGTTCCAACTGATGGACTAAATACACCTTCCTGGCCACTGCTATGATTCAAATGCAGAGATCCTTAACACAAAGTCACTTATATATGAAGGGGCTCATTACAACGTATGTACGACGTAATATTGCACAACAATACGTCAGTCTAGGTGCCGACAGTCATCTACAGTGAGGTTGAGGCGCTACTCGCCACGGAGGTCCTCCAGGAGTCCGACCCCAGGTTAGCCTCTCCATGGCTGCTACATACACTGAGAAGCCAGCGTTTGTCATCCAACCCATGCAGATATGTATCTCCTAGGAGAGCGAGGCACAACCCCGACCACCACCGAGAAGTGTCCTGGGCATTGGACGTTCAGTACGAGGGCCATCATACTTCCTCAGGTAAATACCTTCGTACTCATGAACTTACCCTACAACCATATAAATGCTTACCCCAGCAACTTAAAAAGACCGCAGCTGAGTGACGCTCACGTCGCAACCTTTCCCTACCCAAGTGTGGGTGTGGTGCATTATGTATGGTTCTCCCATTTATTGACCCTATGTCCAAAGCTCACGTTTTAAATAACCACATAGATGAAGTGTCCCAGGATGCGGCAACACTCTCATGGGGCCCGGTTAGGGACTGGTCACAGGCTTGAATGGTTCACAGGAACTAGAGTAGGGTCATGCGTTGGGGAGTGATTATGACACCTTCCAGAGCGATTGGGTGTGCTTGTCCTGAATACTAGGCCATCAAGAACTGGACAAAAATAGGCCCCCTGCCCTGAGTTAAATCAGGACACGTGTAAAAGCAAAAACACTCACATGTCCAACAGTGTCACTTGGACACACATCTGTGCAGTGTGTCTTTAGGGGCTGGGCGAGGAGCGCCTGACCCACTGTGCTAAGACATGCCACACAAAGCTCAACCCCAAGCACACCGAAGACGCCAAACATGATGGAAAAGGGAAGCAGTGTGGTAACAAGAACAAGAAGGACAAGTCGGACACCCGTCCAAAAAACTAGGAGAGGGGCTGGGACGCGCTGACTCTGTCTCTCTGTGTACCAGCCCCCAAACCTCCCGTGAAGATGATAGTGGTAGGCTGCGTAAATATGGTGAGATGTCAAACTTTATGTCTTTGCATGATCTAGATGCGTCTCTGGACCATTCTGTTTCAACTGGTCCAACAGACAGTTGCTGCATCGTAGACAGCTCCGGCGATCTCCACATGTCCCACTGTTTACAAACAATTGATGACCTAGATCATAATTTCCGGTCTACCGGCCAATCAGTGGCAGGCTTTCAAACTCCCTCTGCGAAGCACCAGATTCAAGATGGATGATTACGAGTATCAACAACACGTGAGCAGGACTCCATTAGCCCCTGCCTCTATGATACCTCAGCAGCAAGTCAGTTTGGTGTACAACAGCCCCTTCCTTCAGTTTCCCTACTCCGGCTCAATGCAAGGAAATGGACAGGGGCCTCCGCAGCAGGCCACCACACAGGTGGAGACAGGGCAGACTCTGCGCTGGCCTCCTTCGGATGCCCAGGTCAGCCAGCCGAATCAACCGACGTCGCTTCAGCAGCAGTGGTGCCCCCTGTATCTGCACCCCCAACCTGGGACGAACATCAACCTTCCCTCCAAGGGGGTCAATCAAGTATCTAATGTTCCCCTTCCAACTTGGAAAAAGGAGCAAGTATCATGGGCCCCCAGCAAAGCTTGCCCAGCAAGACCATGCATCCCTCGGTATCAACGGATCTACAGGCGCCCAACGCTGGCCCCCCTTGACCGTTGCAAGAGGTATGTGTCAACCCCACCATCGCAGTGGTTGACACCTCCACAGACGAACTGGCAAGCCCTGGCATACAGCACAGCTGGTCCTGCACAGTGCTACATGGTAAATCCTCCAGCAAATATGCAGATGCATATCCCAACGACACCAGCATGCAACATACCCCAACAGCAGGCGATGTATCCTAGCCCCCTTTCATGGCCAACATTGCCTACCCTGTATCCCCAGAGGATCAACAACGCAGGTCAGCACTGGGAGGTGACCCGCTGGTGATTTTGATCTTGTATACTGCGACACCCCTCGGGGTGTTTCCGCAGTAGGAGCCATGCGTGTGGATTACACCTCATGGCCATTTTCTATGCTGCAGTTTCTCTCTGATACTGCCCGCACCTTACTGTGGATGATGGCACAGACACCCCACGAGGACTCATAGTATGAGTTAAATGGACAAAGACTCTTCAGAAGTCTGCAGAGGCTACTCAGCTTTTCTTCCCTGTCATTAAGGACCATAACACGTCATGAATCAAGGGACTTGGAAATTGCTGGCAGTTTGGTCTTACATCAGGCCGGATCAACTCGCATATAACAATGTCCATGTGGCTTTAGCCTGCCTGTAACACCTCTGGATTGGCCTTATAATGACATGGACTCCGGCACATGGATATGTACTCTCACCACTTGTGTGTTTTATGCTGTTCAACATTTAATGTTATGTTCATATTCTAACCAAACAGTGATTAAAACTACTTGTCTTATAATTCCCTCTTATCTCCTTCTTTAAGTAATGCTGTTGGGGTACCGGGGTGGAGCTTTTGCTTCTGCAAAGAATATGGGCCCCCAACAGCCCCTGCTCATTGTAAAAGGCAATCAATAGGGGGGACCTTACACCGACCAAGTGGTCCTAGGGTTGTTTTCGCTGTGAAAATGACCTTCATTGTTGGTACTGCTTAAAAGCTCCATCACTCACTCACTCACTCCCACTATTGCTGGATATAACAAGGATAAAGTGGTAAACTAAGCTGCTTAGAGTACGTGGGTGGACTCATTGATAGGTGACTCTCTTTAATCTTAAAAAAGTGTCCGTGTCATTGGGTTTGAAATCAAGATCTAATTCAAAATATTTCCTAACTTAATTAAATTTATTTCATCTATGCATCTTTCCTCCTTTTTCATTTTCCATATCAAAATTCTCAAGTTGGTATGTAAAAAAATTTCAATATCAACTTTACATTGGCAAAGTCATACTAAATTGCCAAAACCCTCAAAATTCTATATAAGCACATCTCTCTAAATCAAACCAAATCAAATAATAAAAATGATAAAATTAATTGAATATCCTCGAGGAAAGAACTCAAGATTTAAAAATATTTCTCATTATAAACCTTCGAATATACTTTCTAATATACAAAGTAATGTTAACATAACATTCACTGAAACTATTTTCTGATTGCAGTATTCTTGAATGAAATAACAAACTTTTAAACTTTTCTTTGAGCTGACATGCCCTACCCTGCTTTCGACAATGCGGTGAGAATAAAGGGTCATGCTTGGGGTGCAGCAAAGTAAGGGAACTTGGCTAACACTTTCTGTGGTGTAAAGTTCTTTCTGTGCTCTTTCTACCAAAGCTACTGTTTCACCCAGGGAAGAGAACATTCCCCTTGGCCGATCACTGAGAACAGCAGCTTCAGCTCAGAGCAGTCTTAAGAACAGAAACACCTGAATATGTTAGAATTATGTTTAAAGGGAAAGATTTATCTGGCATATCAGGTGATGCTTGATGTTTGTTTTAGGTACTTTTCTGATAGTTTCTGTGAGATAAATTTTTATTCAAAGTCTTTTAGATATAAAAGAGTCTTTTATGCCTATGAGAATTTGCTTATATGTTAGCGTGTCGAGCGTGAGCACACCAGTTGGTGCAGACAGTCTGATGATAAGCAAACCAAAATCATGTTTACTTCTCAAACAAAAAGACTCTCTATCTGCAAACTCTAAATTGAAAGCTTTATCACTCATTTCAGGTGACCACTGGTACCAGTTTCAAGGACCTGGCTAAAACTTTCTGTTGTGTAAAGTTCTTTCCGTGCTCTTTCTACCATAGCTACTGTTTCACCCAGGGAAGAGAACATTCCCCTTGGCCGATCACTGAGAACAGCAGCTTCAGCTCAGAGCAGTCTTAAGAACAGAAACACTGAATATGTTAGAATTATGTTTAAAGGGAAAGATTTATCTGGCATATCAGGTGATGCTTGATGTTTATTTTAGGTACTTTTCTGATAGTTTCTGTGAGATAAATTTTTATTCAAAGTCTTTTAGATATAAAAGAGTCTTTTATGCCTATGAGAATTTGTTTATATGTTAAATAAAGTATATTTGTAGCTGATCATCATTAAAGCTTTCTTTGAGGCACTGGTTGGACCACCTATGGCAGGACAGAGCTGACGTGTCCTACCCTGCTTGCCACACCACAGTGAGCATAAAGGGTCAGGCTCGGGGTGCCACAAAGCAGGGGGCCAATCCAGGTCAGAGAAACCTCCAGAGCACTGCCTGCAAAACCTCCATAATAGGAATATTGCTCTATTCTTCCTATTACAGTCGAGTGTGAGCACACCAGTTGGTACAGACAGTCTGATGATAAGCAAACCAAAATCATGTTTACTTCTCAAACAAAAAGACTCTCTATCTGCAAACTCTAAATTGTAAGCTTTATCACTCATTTCAGGTGACCACTGGTACCAGTTTCAGGGACCTGGCTAAAACTTTCTGTGGTGTAAAGTTCTTTCCGTGCTCTTTCTACCATAGCTACTGTTTCACCCAGGGAAGAGAACATTCCCCTTGGCCGATCACTGAGAACAGCAGCTTCAGCTCAGAGCAGTCTTAAGAACAGAAACACCTGAATATGTTAGAATTATGTTTAAAGGGAAAGATTTATCTGGCATATCAGGTGATGCTTGATGTTTGTTTTAGGTACTTTTCTGATAGTTTCTGTGAGATAAATTTTTATTCAAAGTCTTTTAGATATAAAAGAGTCTTTTATGCCTATGAGAATTTGTTTATATGTTAAATAAAGTATATTTGTAGCTGATCATCATTAAAGCTTTCTTTGAGGCACTGGTTGGACCACCTATGGCAGGACAGAGCTGACGTGTCCTACCCTGCTTGCCACACCACAGTGAGCATAAAGGGTCAGGCTCGGGGTGCCACAAAGCATGGGGCCAATCCAGGTCAGAGAAACCTCCAGAGCACTGCCTGCAAAACCTCCATAATAGGAATATTGCTCTATTCTTCCTATTACAGTCGAGCGTGAGCACACCAGTTGGTGCAGACAGTCTGATGATAAGCAAACCAAAATCATGTTTACTTCTCAAACAAAAAGACTCTCTATCTGCAAACTCTAAATTGAAAGCTTTATCACTCATTTCAGGTGACCACTGGTACCAGTTTCAGGGACCTGGCTAAAACTTTCTGTGGTGTAAAGTTCTTTCCGTGCTCTTTCTACCATAGCTACTGTTTCACCCAGGGAAGAGAACATTCCCCTTGGCCGATCACTGAGAACAGCAGCTTCAGCTCAGAGCAGTCTTAAGAACAGAAACACCTGAATATGTTAGAATTATGTTTAAAGGGAAAGATTTATCTGGCATATCAGGTGATGTTTGATGTTTGTTTTAGGTACTTTTCTGATAGTTTCTGTGAGATAAATTTTTATTCAGTCTTTTAGATATAAAAGAGTCTTTTATGCCTATGAGAATTTGTTTATATGTTAAATAAAGTATATTTGTAGCTGATCATCATTAAAGCTTTCTTTGAGGCACTGGTTGAACCACCTATGGCAGGACAGAGCTGACGTGTCCTACCCTGCTTGCCACACCACAGTGAGCATAAAGGGTCAGGCTCGGGGTGCCACAAAGCAGGGGGCCAATCCAGGTCAGAGAAACCTCCAGAGCACTGCCTGCAAAACCTCCATAATAGGAATATTGCTCTATTCTTCCTATTACAGTCGAGCGTGAGCACACCAGTTGGTGCAGACAGTCTGATGATAAGCAAACCAAAATCATGTTTACTTCTCAAACAAAAAGACTCTCTATCTGCAAACTCTAAATTGTAAGCTTTATCACTCATTTCAGGTGACCACTGGTACCAGTTTCAGGGACCTGGCTAAAACTTTCTGTGGTGTAAAGTTCTTTCCGTGCTCTTTCTACCATAGCTACTGTTTCACCCAGGGAAGAGAACATTCCCCTTGGCCGATCACTGAGAACAGCAGCTTCAGCTCAGAGCAGTCTTAAGAACAGAAACACCTGAATATGTTAGAATTATGTTTAAAGGGAAAGATTTATCTGGCATATCAGGTGATGCTTGATGTTTGTTTTAGGTACTTTTCTGATAGTTTCTGTGAGATAAATTTTTATTCAAAGTCTTTTAGATATAAAAGAGTCTTTTATGCCTATGAGAATTTGTTTATATGTTAAATAAAGTATATTTGTAGCTGATCATCATTAAAGCTTTCTTTGAGGCACTGGTTGGACCACCTATGGCAGGACAGAGCTGACGTGTCCTACCCTGCTTGCCACACCACAGTGAGCATAAAGGGTCAGGCTCGGGGTGCCACAAAGCAGGGGGCCAATCCAGGTCAGAGAAACCTCCAGAGCACTGCCTGCAAAACCTCCATAATAGGAATATTGCTCTATTCTTCCTATTACAGTCGAGCGTGAGCACACCAGTTGGTGCAGACAGTCTGATGATAAGCAAACCAAAATCATGTTTACTTCTCAAACAAAAAGACTCTCTATCTGCAAACTCTAAATTGAAAGCTTTATCACTCATTTCAGGTGACCACTGGTACCAGTTTCAGGGACCTGGCTAAAACTTTCTGTGGTGTAAAGTTCTTTCCGTGCTCTTTCTACCATAGCTACTGTTTCACCCAGGGAAGAGAACATTCCCTTGGCCGATCACTGAGAACAGCAGCTTCAGCTCAGAGCAGTCTTAAGAACAGAAACACCTGAATATGTTAGAATTATGTTTAAAGGGAAAGATTTATCTGGCATATCAGGTGATGTTTGATGTTTGTTTTAGGTACTTTTCTGATAGTTTCTGTGAGATAAATTTTTATTCAAAGTCTTTTAGATATAAAAGAGTCTTTTATGCCTATGAGAATTTGTTTATATGTTAAATAAAGTATATTTGTAGCTGATCATCATTCAAGCTTTCTTTGAGGCACTGGTTGGACCACCTATGGCAGGACAGAGCTGACGTATCCTACCCTGCTTGCCACACCACAGTGAGCATAAAGGGTCAGGCTCGGGGTGCCACAAAGCAGGGGGCCAATCCAGGTCAGAGAAACCTCCAGAGCACTGCCTGCAAAACCTCCATAATAGGAATATTGCTCTATTCTTCCTATTACAGTCGAGCGTGAGCACACCAGTTGGTGCAGACAGTCTGATGATAAGCAAACCAAAATCATGTTTACTTCTCAAACAAAAAGACTTTATTTCTATCTGCAAACTCTATGGATTAGAGAGACAATCACTATGCAAAAAGACTTGAAGTGTCTATAATGCTTGATAGAAAAATTCAATTTAGGGCAAAGCAAAATTAGATTTTAGTGATTCTTAAAGGAAAATTCTATTTCAGCTGATTCCAAATGCTATTATCAGGCACCTGGTTAAAAGTTTACACAATGTAAAAGTTCTTATTGTACTCATTGCCACAGCTACTGTTTCACCCAAGGAATAAGAACATTCCGTAGGCCGATCATTCAAAACAGTAGCAGCAGCTTAGAGCAACCTTAAGAACAGAACATTTGAATATGATATAATCAAACAGAACATTTGAATATGATAAAATCATTTTCAAATTGAAAGCTTTATCGCCCATTTCAGGTGACCATTGGTACTAGTTTTAGGAACCTGGCTAAAACATTCCGCAATGTAAAGTTCTTTAAATGCTCTTTCTACCATAGCTACTGTTTCACCCAAGGAAGAGAACATTCCCCTGGGCCGATCACTGACAACAGCAGCACTAGCTCAGAGCAGTCTTAAGAACAGAAAAACCTGAATCATTAAGCCACAGCTACGGTTTCACCCAAGGAAAAGAACATTCCGTAGGCCGATCATTCAAAACAGTAGCATCAGCTTAGAGCAGCCTTAAGAACAGAACATTTGAATATGATAAAATCATTTTCAAATTAAAAGCTTTATCACTCATTTCCGGTGACCATTGGTACTAGTTCCAGGAACCTGGCTAAAACTTTCTGCGATGTTTAGTTCTTTCTGTGCTCTTTCTACCATAGCTACTGTTTCACCCAAGGAATAAGAACATTCCGTAGGCCGATCATTCAAAACATTAGCTTAGAGCAACCTTAAGAACAGAACATTTGAATATGATAAAATCGAACGGAACATTTGAATATGATAAAATCATTTTCAAATTGAAAGCTTTATTGCTCATTTCAGGTGACCATTGGTACTAGTTTTAGGAACCTGGCTAAAACTTTCCGCAATGTAAAGTTCTTTTTATGGTCTTTCTACCATAGCTACTGTTTTACCCAAGGAAGAGAACATTCCCCTGGGCCGAACACTGACAACAGCAGCACCAGCTCAGAGCAGTCTTAAGAACAGAAACACCTGAATTATTAAAGCCACAGCTACTGTTTCACCCAAGGAAAAGAACATTCCGTAGGCCGATCATTCAAAACAGTAGCAGCAGCTTAGAGCAGCCTTAAGAACAGAACATTTGAATATGTTAGAATTATATTAAAAGGAAAAAATTTGTCTACTGAAACTGAAACTGAAAAGGTTCGCAGGGCCATAGGCCCTTCTGGACAGTGGGGTATGGGACGGTAGGGTGAGAAGTGAGGTTGGGATGAGAGAGGAAGAGGAGGTCCCTAGCCCGTGGAGCCACGTGCATTGGGAACCCCCAGGGATAGGCCCCTGGGGGGTGCTCCCACCGAGGTGGGAGACCCGACCCGACTACTTACCGCACGACGAGAGCCGTGCGGAGGTCAGCGGGCGGGCTGGGGGGATGCGTGGACTGGCGATGTCGGCAAGGACACATGGGCCCTATCTGGAATAAGAAACAAAACGGTTTTAGGGGTCAGTAGGTCTCTGGAAAGAGAAAGAAAAGTTTAGGTGTACCTGCAGAGTAAAAGATCAACACGTTAGGGGTCAGTGGGTCTCTGAAAAGAGAAAAGAAAGTTTAGATGTGCCTGTAAGAGAAAAGGAGATGTATTAGGGGTAGGGGGCAGCTTGATGTTGACTAGGGGTGGAGGCGACCTACGTGACACAAGGCAAAGGCAGTTATTGGGTGAGGTGAGTAAATGTCATTGAAATGGAATCAATTTTAGATTTATTTTTCAAAACATATATGCAGTTTTCTACTTTTAATCATACCAACATTTCATTTATTCAAATAGTTTGATGGTTATCAGTGAATTCTTTCATTCTTTTTTCAAGATAACTTAAATCAAAACAATGATCTAACAGTTCAATTTTATATTCTGGTCAAAATATGGTCTTTGACTGAGGTGGTCTCCTTAGTGCGGTGGTCGTTAAGTGGGTCTCTACTGTATGATAAAATAGTTTAAATTTTATTGATGATTAGATGTTTGAAATAAAATTTATCAGACTTCTAGATAGGTAATTATAACCTCTATCCCTGAGTATTAGATAGCTTTGTATACCTAAGCATAAGGAGATTTCCTTTGTCCTTTTATAAACTGCATAACTCCAGATGTCCAGGCAGCTCCTGGCCACCTACCGACCAAATGCAGAGATGTGAAGTCCCTTGACATTCTCCTGTCATCCCCCAGCCTCAATAGACTCTCTTTTCTGTCTATACTCATTGTACACACTAAGACTGTCAGAGTGCCGACCAGACGGTGTCCTTCATCTGTCACTGGGATTGTTATATGGCACCTTGTGGTTTGGCTCCAGTGGTCGCAAGTATAGCTAACCAAGATTGCCCTTTTACTTTCACAATTGATACATATTAAACATATAAAGGTTAGATGACTGGAACAACCACAGAGTCGACACTAATGTCCTGCTCAGGAGATGTAGAGGCAGAACCAGCTTCAATCAGAAAAAACACTCTTAGGATATAACTCTAGACTGTATACTAAAATTTCAAACCTACCTTTCACTGCAGCTGGCTTGACAAACAATGCGAGGCCCTTACTTCTGTACTGCTGATCTGCTGGTCTTCTCAGTAAACTCATAGTAAATTGTTAATCACAAGGACATTTCCACCACATTCCAAAGAATTTACGAAATCTTCTAGAATCCAAAGAATGTTCCAATTGAGAAATCTTCTAGAATCATAAGAATGTTCCAAAAGGAAGTTTTTATTACAAAGGTCTTCTGTATTGCGTAGTACTTCATAGATTATGTTAACCATTGCCAAACACAATTAATTTTAGACTTTATCTTATTAGAAAATAATTATAAGCTGAAAAAACACTCATCTGAAATACTTTACTATAGTTTAGATGAAATAACCATAATTTGTACTGGTTTGCAAAATTACTAATACAATTATAATCAAAATATTAGCAGCAGTCTTTGAGATAAAATTGTTCGTCAATAGAGGGTTATTTGTACTCTGATCATATTTGTGACCCCTCACCACATAATAAGGCATAAGTCACATTATAAAACTGTTAGTCATAAAGTGTTTTTTGTACTCTCATCACATTTATTACCCCCACTACATAATGAGGCTTAAGTCACAGATATGGTATTCCAGGCCTATGGTAGTTTACAAAAAAAATCTATGTTTATAATTATTAGAATCAAAGTTAAAACTCTTTGCAGTTGGACATATTTGGAAGTATTGTTCAGTAAAAAATGACTTTGAAAATAGTAGTTATTTATATTGCAGTGCACATTCTCACAGACCTAACTCAGGACAGTCAAGACTATCTACCTATTTCACATGATAGTATGTTAAATACATAGAATTTTTTACTCATATGTAACATTAAGGTGTTTATCTTATCAATTTGCAGAAAACTTATTTTTCAATATTTTTACATTTTAACTTATTTTGTTATTTCCTCAGAACTTGACAGTGCAACTTATGCCATATTTAGTGGTGAGAGGTCACATTTTATAGTACTGGAAAAAAGCTGGAGTATGTATAGCAGATGTGAGAAGATTAAGGAGATTGGCCCGTTTGGAACTTGGGGACGTTTTAGTTTTTACCTGGTAGCGAATACTATAGATATATATGATAGCATGTCTAACTATGAGGCTCACAAATCAGATGACTTAAAATGTGTGCATGCCCAACATACCAGAGGCCAGAACAAGGTTTAATCGGTTAATACAGTTTATAATTTATGGATATATATTTAATGTCTAGGTATTAAGTAATGATTTCTGAGAAATGAATTGCACAAATACAATAATACAATATATAGAGTCTAAATGTGGCCTGCTACCACTATAAGTATAGAGATAAAAGCCAGTTTTAAAGAAATGGCTCATTAAAGGGTTCCTTGCACATAAATTTACAAATTTCTATTGTTTGTGTAATTGACTGATCTTAGGTATTGTGAACACGTTTAAAAAGACGAAACATGAAAATATTGAATTATTAGTGAATTATATAGAAAAGAAAAGAAAATTTGGGAATTCCCTGATTTCTGGGCTTTTTATTACTACGCATTATGATGGGAATCCCCTTAAGAAATAATTTGGGAATTAAATAATAATGAATTATTGCACATGAGTAAACAGGTCCAGGCTAACATAGGAAAAAGGGGACGTTCTGAGATCTCGGGACGTCCTGGTCGAACAGGGCGTCCCGTTAAGTCGGACTGACCTGATAACAAAGTCTAATTGATATTCCCCGTCTTTTTATGGTAAAGTTCTATGGTAAAGTTCGACGACCCCCGGCTGGCCCTAGACCACTGTCACCAGGAGGAGGATCTATAATTAGCCCTATTAAGGAACTGTCGCAGACCCCGCTATACTCACAATATACCATTACATTTTATTTAAGAATTTTTAGTATTTAGCAATTTATCATGTATAATAGATATGGTGTCCCAATTCTTATAGGTATTTTATCAAAATGGCATACAACAAATACCCAGAATAATCTAGGTGCCATATAGGTGATCAATTTACAATTATTGTTACATACAATCAAAAATGGTATAGCCACACAAAGATACGTGACTAGAACCCTCGCCTACACGTTTTTCGTGACGTCGTCGTTAGTGGCTTAATGCTTAATGAATGTCCTACTCACAATTAAAGGATCTCTCATCACAGTGAGCTAACTTAAATGTAGCATATAAAGTAATACCAGTTGTCAGGAGCCAAAGTACCAAAATATTATGACCTGACCTACATGACACAAGTAGGAGTCAAAGTCCGAATAGCTGAAGCTGTTCTGTTGAGTATCTGCACACCACTCCTGTCTGGTAAAAGTGGCACAACAGTAAAAAAAAAACAAAAACACAGGGATATTTCCTCATGTTGTTTTAACTCTTGGGGTGTTGTAAGATGGGAAATGGGTATTCCCCTGAGCAAGTATTACATACATAGAAACAACGTACACATACGTAGAAACAACGTATAGACCTACATACAAAGAAATGATTTATACATATGTAGAAACAACATATAATTCAATTGTGATTAAACAAGTTATTGCAACTAATGGATCTGATAACTTGGATAAATAAAATACACAGCATAACCACACAAAAAAAAAATCCTGAAAACCCACAAGAGGGAGATCTTGTAATTTTTGTAACATAGCACTGGTTATCCCCTTCTCTATATTTTTATTGCTGATTTGATTGAAGAAGTATCATTAGATCAAACTGAGAGAGGAATAGCAGGCTTTGGTTCAACTGGAAAGTAAAGATAACCTTTGATTCATTTGTAAATGACCTAAAGATGTAAAGATGTAAAGATAAATAAAAATTATCATATGACTTTAATTCTAGTGTTCTTTATTTATCAATTGCATAACCTTTTAACTCATTTGTACGAGTATGTAGCGAGATAGACATACCTTGAAAACTATTAAACTTTCATTTATATAGAATCTCTTTTAAAACAGTTTGTGGCATAGGAAGTGAGTGGAGTTTAGAATGTTCCGCTCACGAGAAGTGAAAATTAAAGTCCAGCTCGCATCTTCGACGCAAAAGTCAGGTCTTGCCCGGCTCACCAGCTCCAAATCAACCAAATATAATCAAGTCTCTTTTATAGCAGTTAGTAGTAAATGTTTTGCTGGTGAGCCGGGCAAGACCTGACTTTTGCGTCGAAGAGGCGAGCTGGACTTTAATTTTTACTACTTACGGGGCCTTCCATTAAGTATGTACGCATTAAGGGGGGGTGGGGGGGTCTGAGATTTTAGGAATTTTTCGTACGTTTCTATACAAATCCAATGTGATTTTCACCCAAGGGGGGTGGGGGGGTCTAGAATTTGTGAATTTTTGCGTACGTACTAAATGGAAGGCCCCTACCCATGATCCACGGTGAACATGAAAACTGATAGATTCCTTGTATTTTAGACTACAAATTCATAGTAAAACAATGGGAAAAAATTGGTTTATTTATTCATAACAAATTTGCACAAAAAAATTATTTTATGTGTAAATATGTTAATTACAACCAGAAAAATTAAATATTCAGTCTATATTCAATATTCAAAAATTAAAATAGAAAAATAATTATCGAAAAGCATTAAAAAACATATCACATGAAAGAAGATTAACTTTAATACGTTTTGATAAAATTTGCATTCTTATATACTCAAAAATGAATGAAACGACATTAAGAATACATACACTTCAGAAAATCAGTCCAGAGTCGGTCCAGAATCTGTCCAAAAATATTAAACATGCTTAATAATTTCGTCGGCCCATTGTCGTTTTGAAATCGGTTATAAAGTTTTTCTATTTCATTTATCGGCTCAGAAATTGATTTAATAAAATCGTCTGGCATGATCCATGGAATGATTGTCAACCCGAGTGAACCGATTCTCATCACATTTTTGGGATTTTGAAATCGGCCCACTGTGCGTTCATTTTCGTCGTGCCGTGGATCACTGCCTTTAAGAAGATTCAACATTTCAAATCAAGACTTTTTAGTGTATATTTTATTATGCATTTCATAATATATGAGCTATGTAGGATATGAGAAAATAACCATGTTACCAGAATTTTGAGAGACTGTTCAAAAACTGTCAGTTTGATTCACACTGTCAATATACCCTTTAATTGACCAAGAAGAGAGTTATGTCTTCAAAAACAATATGGAGTCTTGTGTTTTACATTGGTAAAACAGATTTGTCAAAAAGAATCAAAGTCATGTTCATTTGAATTACCATTTCTCAGTCTCGGCTTTTTTAGATTCATTCATTTATCATAATAAATTAAAATAGAAAATTAATGCTAGTTTATATCAAAATGAATTAAATGAGGCATTTTAATGTGCCCCTGAGGACAACTATGGACAATGACACTAGTTTCTACAAAAGTTATTCTAGAAATTTGTAGAAAAATTTAACTCATGAAAAATTATGAAAAGCCGGTACCTTCCTTAACACATTCCCGAATTATTGCGTTTTGAGCTTTCTACAAATATTGGTAGTAGATGGCCGGAATTATATCAAATCTCGTCTTTCAATATTTTTGCATAATCTGACACCCTATTATTCCCATTGCATATTACCCTTAATGCAATTGCCATGAATAGATAGAAAGTTTTTGTGATGATAATCTTAATCTCTGGAAAATTCTACCCAAGTGCACATTTTGATGAAAATATATATCATAAACTTGTTTTTATCACTAACTCATTTAATAATTGGTTTGGAGCAATGTGCCAAATATCCCTCTAGTTTACCGTATCCCGTGCACTATAGTTCGGAGCAGCAAATTGGGAACTTTGGACTAGCCACATTCAAGGCCATCTCAAACAAAATAAAAACAATTTTTTTTAACCCAAAAAGTTTTCAAAAGAATATGACAGTCCTTATCTCTGATACCATACAATAAAAATCTAATTTAAAGACATTTTTTGGGTCAAATTATCAGTATAATAGCAAATACCTGTGTCTAAAGCCCAAAATTGGCAAAAAGCTGGTCCTTTCAAACAGTATGTTTCAGCAAAAATCTAAAAAATCTGTGAGATACATTCCATAAACATTCTCCAGGACCCTCTATTCATAATGGTAGGGCTTATAAATGATAGTGTGTCTCTTAGAAAGCTTTTAGTAATATGTTTGAATTAATAGAAATAGAAAAGACAGAATTAATTCATGTTTCCAGCCATTAATTTTACCTTTTCTGATAAGATTGTGCTACCAATCTGTCATGACCAGGCCATGACTCAGATAACTAGGTCATGACCTTGACCTCTGTTTCTTAATTCTTAACCATTAAACATGACAACATGTCATGACATCAAATATTTTGTACTTTAGACCTGCAAACATGTTTGAAGTTGACATGTCTCCTTCATGTTGGTTAATTAATTAAATCATCATCAAATTTATTATGAACTATGTGGAAATAGTGTAAATACAATCAATGACATCAGCGTCAAAAGGTATCAAAATGGCAACGTTTTGGGAAAACGTAATTTCTAAACAAATGTTAATAAATCAACAGATAAAAGGTGCATCGTAAAAAGGAAGATATTAATGGAAACTGTGTGAGACATTTATTCATTTAAGATGTAAAAAATTGAGATCATAGAAATTCATTATGAATTATGACGCCAGCTGAACAGATATGTCATAACGTTTTGATGTTTTTTCCATATTTTTTGTTCACATTGCAAGGGATTATGGGTAATATCCTATATAGATACCATGATAATACATACCATGAGGTAGAGAATTTTATAGGCTTTCTTATGATACCTTTTTTGTAAAGATTGATTGAAAACTTCCTGTGCTACTACATTTTTTGTGTTTTAAGGTTTGAAAAGGTACCTTTTAGTTCCCAATTTGCTGCACTGAACTTTTTTTTATAGTCACATATCATATTGTGTATATGGATATATGTGCATTGTTATAATGAAAAGTCTTTACCAATTTCAGCTAACAAACCACAGGATGACAGTAGCGATCAAGCGGAACTTGAAAGGATAGCAAAAAGGTTTGGCAAGACTATAGAAGAAGTAAGGACATTCTTTCAGCCCCCTGCTGTAAAAGCTACATCAAGTATGGAAAAAGAGCCGGCTGTGGAGAACAGCGCCGCTTGCCAGACGTTCTCTCCCTCAGAAGATTATGGAAGGCCGGCATTGACTAGCAATTGTGAAAGCTTAAAATATCTTGAGAGCCAGTTTCCAGATATATCTTTCTCGTCCGAAGCAATTAGTTTAGAGTCAAGAATGTTCCATCTTAGATATTTGTTTTGTAAAAAAGGACCAAAAGCTAATGATCTAGAAAGAAAGCTAAATTTCATACTTTTATACGATGACGAACAAATCAATTTAGATGATGATGATGTAAGAAAAAACATTTGGTCCCAAGTAATACAAAAACATACCAGAAAATGGTGTGACCTCATACCTCCTGAACAAAAACAAGGGTGGGACACTTCAATAGACGATCGGGCAGTTTATGTAGACAGGAAACCCATGGAGTTTAGATTTGGTACTTCTAAGTCTTCCGTCTTATCTCTACCATTAAGTGCGATGAAAACATCAGAAGAAAGTGTGACAGTCTTACTTGTGGACAACTCTGTAGTTAAGTCAGGAATGACAGGACATTTTCGTATTTCGGAGAATAACAAGGAAAGCATCAATTTTTCAGGAATGAAAAGGAGTCCTTATCACGCCCATATTTCCATAGATAGAGATCGGGTTGATGTAGTCTGGGGGGATTTAATGAAGCAGAGTCAGCCTGATAATATACCAGTGTCTTTGGCTGATTACAAAAGAAACAAACCAAGGTCTTTCAAAACAACTCCTACACATTCCTACAGTTATAAAGAGGGGTGTGTACTAGATTGTTGTGAGTCAGGGGATGAAGGAAGTCTATTAAGACCTGCACACGAGTTCAAGCTTTTTCAAGAAGCCGTAAAAACTGAAGTTTTCCATAAAAAATTCTGTAGGGAGGTGTTGAGGTTCTCGTGTGCCTTACTAAACAGTCGAAAAAATGGAACCATTCATTTTGGTATAGCTGACGAAAATCCCGATCAGGTTGCGAAATATAATCTGCATCCATCTGAAATAGTTGGTGTTCCTGTATCCGACAGAGCGCGGTATAAGGACAAACTAACACAATACATCAATAATTGTTTTGATGAAGAAAACCGTGAATTTGCGCGCAAATGCATAAGCATACCTGAATTTGTAACGGTTGAGTCATCTTCACTAGATTCAACAACAAAGTACGTCATAGAGGTTGATATAGAAGCTTCTTTTGAATATACACAAGGTAAATGCTTTTCTGTGGCTTTACCTGAAATGTCTGACACGAAAGAAATTAAGGTATATCAGCATTTTATTCGAAATGGTTCACAAAGCTCTGTCATCCAGAATCTAGAATCTTTTAAAAAAGATGTTGGCAGGGTGGACTCAAAACGAAACAGAGAAGAAGTCCAGAGTAAGCCATATCAAAATATGACGAGACGCTTACGGGAAATGCTTGTAGATGACTGTGGGAAACTAGATAAATCGTACAAGAGGATACTCGTTTTGCCTTCTATCGACGAATCAATCCTCACTGCAGACTTCATTGACAAAGCATCCGTCCTCGGTAATATTGAGTGGTCATTTGTAGTCGACTTTAATTCGAGCGATAAAAGTAAAACTGGTCTTTGTCAAACACTAACAGACAAGACTGATTTCGAGATTCACGATGCCGAGGAATTCAATAGCGATAAAATGATCAAGGGTGCATTAACGCCATCATGGGTCTTTGGGAATGGGGTAAGCGATAGAAATTCAGCGTTGTCATGGGACAAATGGCAACTATCAGACAGGGCTAGTGGCCTGGAAGACCTCATTAAGAAGGCAAGAAATGAATTCCCTAAATCAAATCGAACAGTTATCCTATTTGTAATCCAACAAGGCTTTTCCAAGATAGAAGCCCTAACTTATGGCATGTTCCTTCGTCATTTCGGAGAAAATGCAGTATGCTTCTACATCGAAGATGAGCATACACAGATTCAGTGGATGGATTATGTTGTAAACGAACTGAAGTTTATCAATGAGAATAAATTTTTATCACGCGGTATCTTAGGTTTGTCTTGGGAGGAGTTCAGGGAAGAAATAGAGAATCTCACAGTAGATTGTCAGAAAGGTATTATTAAAATTCCTCTTACACAAAATACATTGTGTTCGATTACACGTAATCATTTCAATGACAAATCTGTTGAAATCATGGACTCTGATGACTGCAGATATCTATCTGACCTTTTCAACAGCGACCAAGAACGTTTCAATTTAGAAATGCAAAAATATGAAACTCAATTCTACAAGGGAGGCCAGGTGTCCATGGAGAACCTTTGGTTCACGGAGCACGGTGCAAACCAAGTAATTGAACGGGATATTCTGGAGAAACTCGAAGCCTGCTTTAAAGATACACGTTCAATTCATTCAGGTTCTTCCCCAGCAATACAAATTATAAATTTGCTATATTCTAGAGGAAGTGGAGGTACAACTGTCGCAAGACAGTTTCTGTGGAAATTGTTTCATCGAAATAAATCGTTCAAAGCTCGATGTTGCATTGTCAATGACATCAAACCTGAGACTATTTCAACTATTTTCAACTTTTCAAATTATAGGAACACATCAAGACTTCCGACGGTAGCACTCGTCGATGATCAGTCGGATTCTGATTTCCAGAGTTTAGTTAAAGGCCTTTCTGATAGGTTAGAAATAACAAGTTCCAATTTAAATGGAAATCAGATAGTACTGCTGAGGGTCAAACCCAGCATTCAGCCTAAACATGAAGAGGTGGAAGACCCTGTAATGTGTGCTTCTCTAGAATATACACTGAGTCATCACGAGCAGATCCGCTTTAATATGAAATATGATGACATGAAAAAAGAACAAGGAGATAAATTTGTAGAAAAAACCTTACCAGCATTCTTAATGATGATGCAAGGTTCAACATTGGGGAGACAGAATTACGCAGACAGAATTGTAACGTCAGCTTTACCCGATGTGAGTGATAGTGAAAAGAATATGCTAAAGTACCTATCACTGATAAATGTCTGCGTCCCTGATAATAAATACGTGTACATAGCATCCTTGGACCCGATCATGGCCTCTTGTAAATTCATTAGGGAGCGATTTCAGGTAAATTGGGCTACGAATTTAGGTCTGAGTGCTGAAATGTTTCTTAGGTTTAAGCAAATGCCAGTAAGTGAGGATGCATATCCCCAACAAGAACAGGGAGTGGCGCTTATATTTAGTGAGTTTGCCGAGGCAATCCTTGAGTGGGTTTCGAAAAATGAAGAAAAGTCCATCGGGGATGTTGCCATGGATTTAATGAACAGTCAAGCATTTCCGTCTTCAGACAAGATTAAAAGGGTTGACGACTTTGTGAGATGCCTTTACGCACAAATGTATGCTGCATTGCAATCCAAGAAAAAACAAACAGTTGGAAGAAAGAAAGAAAATTTCTCGAAGCTTATTTCAGAGATCATACAGAATGAGAGAAATGTATTGAAACCCAATTTGGATAAGGCTTTGGAGGTAATGAAGCTTGGCTTCTGGAAAATGGACAATGCAATCTTGGCACAACAGGTAGCTCGATTGGCGTATATCTATGGGTGTCAATTGGATGAAAGAGACATTTATTTTAAAGCCGCAGAAGAATGGGCGCAGAGAGCTTTGTCCAAGCAACCGAATTCATACTTTTATGATACAGCAGGTAGGGTTCAATTACAAAAACTGAGAACTGCGTTCCCTAAAGTGCGGATTTCAATTTTTGAACATCCAAAACTGGAAAACTATGATCGTTGCCTCGAAGCTCTTAACCTGTGCCTTGATTCTATAAATTACTTCAGAGAGTCTCAAAAAGCGGCACGACGAACAAATACTTTGAACATTGCTGGGTACTGTGGGGAAATGCAGGCAATGATTTTCTTCCTGTCAATAATCTCAAATAGCATAGTCTTCCAGTATGATTCAGAGAAAGTTAGGAAGTATATCTGTCTTACAGAATGGACTCCAGAAAAGGTCCCATGGTCGGAAGAAGAAGAAAAGACAATAAAAGGTTTTCGTGACCGGTATCTGTTTTGTCTTGATAACGTAGAGAAAGTTAATTCTATTCTTAAAACCGAGGATGGATTTGACGCAAATGAATTCTATGGTCCGTTTAGGAGGTATTTCTGGTTTTTCAATCCAAATGAACAGTCTGACCATGTGAAATATAAACAGAACTGGGTGTTCATACAAAGTCGGCTTGGGGGAAGCACAATAAGAAACTTCTTTAATTTGCGATATCAGGGAAATCTGGCAGAATTACTGCAAATTTACGAGAAATTGGACGAAAATTTACATTTGAACATAGAAGAAAGCTTGAAATATAAAGATATGTTGTCGATAATAATAGTCAAAATGGCGTCATATTCGCCGTTTAAAAAGGAATGCCCGCCCAAATACTTAGCAATAAAAGAACTATTAGAAACTAAATCAAATTTAGAGATTCTGCTCCAAAGACAAGAAAGATTTCATGGAACGTTAAAGAGCTATTGTCTCTTATTAAGCTTTATGCTACAATGGCCTCATGATATATCCGGGCTTCCAAGTAATGGGAATTGGCTACAAACTTACACAACAACCTTAGAGAAGCTTGTTGAGATGTCCACATCGCTTCAGCATAAATATCCCAAGCCTGATACCGACACTGCCGAAGAGTATGGTCGTAAGAGGAGGCTCAAGCATGTTCCCAGATATTGCCCAGTGACTACTCTTTTTTACTTGGGAAAGGGTGAAGGTCTGGACAGATACGTCCATGTTAATGAGTTGCCTTCAGCTTGGGGTCATGGGGTTGCTTGGGAAGACCCAGATGTTCCAAAAAGACTGGAGTGCCTAACAGGAAGGCGAACAGGAAGAAATGAAATTGAATTTGATACTCCAGATAAAAAGACATTGAAAATAGACGTTGCCCTAAGATGGCGGGGGCGATTTAGTCAGGAGGAAGTCTTCTTCTACGTTGGATTTTCATGGAAGGGTCCCCTTGCATGCGGTGTGCAAACAAGAAATCAAAGAAGACTACAAAATGAATAATGGAAGAAAGTATCTCATCCTTGTCCGTGGCTTTGAAACTCTGTTGCGTACCCCTCGCCGAAAATGTGCGCTTTGGGTGCAGGGTGCACCATTAAAGGTGAAACGCAAAGGAGAAAATAAAAATCCCATATGTAAAACTCTTAATTGATGTATATTTTAAGTAGAATTAGACTCAATTTAGCATATAGGGACAATATGATAAGATAAATAAGCTTTTGTTAAGAGTGTGAATCCACTCTCTCAGATTATCTCACAGGGCTGTGATGTCATCTAGGCTCCCAGTCACTGGGGTCTTTGTGTACAGTCACCCATAGTATGGGCCTTATCAGGTTGCCCTACAGGTCTGAAAGAGCCTAGATGACGTCACATGCACTCAGCAGAAGCCACTGTGGAAGTTAATTTCTAAATATCAATTACCCCTGTATTAATGGTGTGTTAGCAGTGATTTTGCAGATATATCCAAAGAAATACATATTCAATACAATATAAAGATTAAAACTGCCTTTGCAGTTCTCCTTTAATGCACACCTAACAATGTAGACCAGGTTGTAGAAGATTGATATTACTTTATTAAGCATTGTATCAGATATGGGTGCCCTGGTGAAATTTGAATGGGTGAAAGACCAACTACTCCTCAATACGTTTCCTTCCCTATGACTTTCTATGTTCTTGATATTTTTCCTGATCCTACATTAGATTAAAAGCACATATATCCAGATACCTGCTATATGAGTTTGCTAGGTTGTTTATCATCAGAGATGCCTAAATCGTTGTGTTCCTTTCACTTGAAATATATAACCAAATGCAAATATTGAGTACAGTGCTGAGGACATGATTATTGTTAATTGTTACAACATTGTATGTTGAAGGGTTACTTGACATCATGTTAATAACAAATATATATTGATATCTTATTCATTGTGATACTTACACTGTTAATCCTTTCAAAAGTAGGATCCAATGGAATAACTGTGTGTATGAATTTTAAAAATGTATATTATGTTTTCAAAATAAGAATATAAAAGATAGATATGTGTCAAATTCCTCTTCTAACAAGGTATGAGAGTTTTACAGACAAGTGTATTCAATGAATGTGGATATCTGGTGAAATATGAACAAAATAATTTGAATGAGTGAAAGATCAACCACTCCATAATTCATTTCCTACCCCATAGCTTTTTATGTCCTTGATATTTTCCCTGATCCTGCATGAATCAAAAGCATAAATATCCAGATAAGTGCTATAATGAGGACATAGCTAGGTTGTCTATCATCAAAGATGCCCAATTCAGTGTGTTCCTTTTACTTGAATTATATAATCATATGCGAACATTGAGTATGGTGCTGCGACATTATTATGGTTAATTGCTACAACAATGCAAGTTGAAGGGTTACTTGACATCATGTAAATAACAAATGCATCAATATTAATTTTAATTCATTGTGACACTTACACTGTCATTGTATAACTATCATATACTCTCCTTTCAAATGTAGGCTCCAATGGAATAACAGTTATTGTGTGTATTCATCTTAAAGATGTAGGTTATGTTTTCAAAGTATTGTTTTATGAGATACATATTTGTCAATTTCTCTCCTAACACTATGTGAGTTTTACAGAAAAGTGTATCATATCCATTGATGAATATGGGTATGATGGCGGGTATCCGGAGAAATATGAACATATTATTTTGAATGAATGAAAGATCAACCACTCCGCAATACATTTCCTACCCTATACTTTCCTTTCAAATGTAGGACCCGATGGAATAACTGTGTGTATGGATTTTAAAAATGTATGTTATACCATTTAATATTGATTTAAAAGATACATAATAAAATCATGAAAAGCCCTAGTTTGTAAACTTAATCATAATAGTTTATAGAATGAGTCTAACTTGTGAATAAAGATGTCACCATAAAAGTATAACAAAAGTGTGTTTTTAGAGTGAATGAATAAGTTGTTAAAAAGGTACGTTATTTAATTACGTTTGTACAGTATCCCCAGTGTACATCAAATTGATAAAATAATGAAGCCAATGCTGGACCTATAGCAGTGAAATATTGGCCTATTGTATTTGCATACTTTCTTATAAATTGTCCCAAATGATTCCTTGTTGACTTTCAACTTATCAATCATTAAATCTACATTTCCTTGGATGTGTGATGGAAGTCGTATCTTAAGCTTATGATCCATGATGCGACATTTTACAAAACTACAAAAAATAGGGAAAGGAAATCAATCTCAGGACCGACCTTTTTTCAGTCTGTTCAAAATCATGTAGGCAATTAAAATGTGTTAGTCCTAAAATCGGTTCAGACCATGATCCATGGTGAACTTATTAATCTATTGTTTGCTTGTATATTAGACTAGAAATAAAAAGGGAAACAATGAAGGAAAAGTCACATGGTTTGATTATTGAAATTTGACAAGGAATTCTGCATTAAACATTGATAGCATTATAGCAATATTGTGCAAAAAAGCAAATAAATTAATGCTCCGAAAATATATTTAGTGTATCCACGCAGAAATAAGTGGAAATGATAAATATGTATCACAGAAGCTGAAATTATGTATTAAATGAATGTACATTTAATTCCCTAATCATGTCTTGAAGTTTGCAATCTAATTGACCTTAAAATGAATGAAATGACATTGAAAACAGATAGACACAATTAAATTTGTCCAGAATCAGTCCAAAAATATTCAACATGCCAAATAATTTTGTTGGTCCTTCGTCAGTTTGGAATTGGTTGAAAAGTTTTTCTATTTCATTTATTTTGTTGGTTCCAAAATCGATTTGGAAAAATGGCTTCTATGATCCATGAGCCGATTCCGAACAAAATGCAAACCAATTTTAGACCAAAAATAAGTCAGTTACAATAAAAGAAGTGCAATAACATTTGATGAGAATGTTTGTTTCACCAGTTCACCAAGGAGTTAAAGATGATATTTAAGTTACAAGATTTGCTGTGCACACAATACCCTTCATATGCACCGACAAGTTGATCCAGCATGCTTGTTGGAATCTGGTTAAATATGATTATGATTATTTAACCTATAAGTTACCATATAAGACAAATGCAATGATGTCGCCTTAAGGAACTTCATTCATTCATCTCTCAATCATAAACATAAAGTAAACCACATAATATTATTTGTTCAACACATTGGAATATTTTTGTACAAGGGCTAAAATATCTACAGAGTATGCAATATATCTATAGAATGTTTTCCTATACAAATCTCATCATTCATTATTTATATTTTGAGTACATGTAATGTTTTAGTACCATGGGCATGAACTCTCTAGATGGCGCTATCCCTGTCTCATAGTTACTTATAATACTATAAGGGTAAGAACCTAAAACTGTACCCTGCAGTTTGCACAGACATATATTTTGGATTTATGCTTAAACTCTATGTTTTTTTGTGAAATAAAAAATAGTTTACATCAAAGACAATTAATAAAACCCAATTGACTGTCACATTTTATTGATATCTATGTCCAATAAAATTGGAACCCTACCCAGTATTGCAGCATACTATACATGGCAATGCCCTTATTTGGAAAAGACTTTATGAATGGAGGTCACATGACCAACCACAAAGGGCAATGTGAACACATGCCTATTAATAGCTATAGGCAATGTGCAAATGTTTCTGTAACTCCTGACCATGTTAAAACCTGTTTCGCCCTAGTTTTTCCATTATTGTGCAGTCTTATTTCCTTCAAACAGGTTAATTTGGGCATCTAAGGATAGGGAAATCCCCTATGACATCACCATGTTAGTTATGTGAGAGGTCCCCAGAGGGGGGTTTTGAACTAAAATCTCCTCCCAAACAATAATACAGCAAGGTCATACAGCCCAAGATTTTGTTCCACTGTCATTACTGTAAACTGTGGTATAATGGCTAAGGTGAGGGATTTCAAACCAGAAGGTTGGTGGTTCAAACCTCTGATGCCCCTGATGCACCTTTTCTTATACAAGTCATTTTATTAATATCTTATCAACTTTTAACAATTGTAATCATTTATCTTAGGTACACTCATAGACATTCAAATTGTAGTTTTTGTCATAAAGTTGAATAAAAGGAAAATGAAATACTTCTTTTTTGCAATTTGACAAAGGTCACTAGTTGTAAGATTATAAGTATCTATGTATGTATAAGACAAATGAATGATTGGATAGACATGAATATGATATCTTTTGTTGTTTCACCCAAATGAATACTTTTTAATGGGATGTCTTTATTTGTTTTTAAAAAAAGACACTGTCGAGACATGGATGGGGTTTGAAACCCCTACCTTTGGATTTGATGTCCTTGACTCTAGCCTCTGGGCTACTTCTGACCATGTTAGATAGGGGTGTTAATCATTGGTCTGAGTGACTTTCTATTTGTATGTGATTTACAGAATGTTTTAAGAAGTTCATGGGAAACCTTTTAGCACTATAAATAACCATCCAATCCAGCCTATGAGTTGCATTCTGTTCAAGGAAGGGGCACTGAAGGGAGAAAGTATACATAGAGTTATATCTTTCTGGAAAACATAAACGACAAAAATCCAAAGCACACTGCAATAATCATGGTTTATTATTGTATGAATAAGAATAACATGATAAGTCTAGCTGTGTTTTTTTATATTGATATAAAAACGAAATAGGTCATTCACTGTGGTCTTGTGTGAATCTTGTGCATCTGCTGGTTATCAGCTTATAGGTTTTGACAGGAACCAGCTAGATCCAAAATGGAGAGTGTGCTACCCTTTCTATTCTTAACTAGTAAGCAGCAGGCATGGTGCCATCTAGAGAGTTCATGCCTGTGTTTAGCACACATGGTACTACATTTCTGCCCTGATATCTGAATTTAGAAGGTTTGTGCAGGTTGAGGGCATCTTATGTATAAGTGTTAAATGTCATTTTGAAGGGAAAATGATGTAGATAAATATTCTTGCAGTCTAATTGAATATTTTCACTATCTTATATCTTTAATTTTCGAGTTAATACAGCATAGATGAAATTATCATTTCCTTTTTCTGAACATAATGATTTTATATGATAGCTATATAAGGGTCTATTTAGTTTATATGCAAAGTTTGGTATGCTATAGATATCAGATCTAGTACCTGCTGGTACCAGCAGTTTTTGATGTTTATGGAAAATACTGCACAGTACAAGAACACGAAGCGAAGCCAAAGAGGGTCATGGTCAGCAGAGCAGAACGGCAACAACAATAACACCAGTCAGCGACGATATCGGCCCAGCAGGCTTACAGTCAAATAAACCATGGTGGACAGGGAGAACAAATGAATGGGGCTGTGAATATATCGCATATTGGCTGATGCAGTGAAGTGGAACCATATAATCTTACGTCACACCTCTCTCGCTCTGGAGCTATGGGGTGTGTTTATTTTACTCTTTTGCATATAACTTTTTTAATATTCATCAAAACTGCACATAATATGCAAGTTAAATGTAGCTAGGAATCCTATGGAGATAACCTTTATGTCATCTATTTAATTCCTAGAAGGTTTCTATTTTTTATAATTTAATGAAAAATAAAAGTGAAACCTTCCCATAGGATCTAATGTTAAAAACCTTCATGTTCTTTCCTAAATATCTCTCATAATAATTATTATTCTAGAATTATAATTTGCTGTGGAGTTGTACACTTAAATGTATATAAGAATTATCATTGTATAACCTACTGATTGACCTAGGTTTGTTTTACCAAGGATTCAAGTCTCCAATGCATAGTCTCTCCACAGGGGCAACAGTCCTGTGGTTTATGTCATATACAATACTTGTGTGTGGCAGTACTTGATACAATCCCTCGGCTAGCGCCTCAGGATTATATTGTGTACAGCCACACACTCGTGCTGTATCTACCACAAACAGCAACTGAACAGGTGACGAATGAGGATTTATTAAAACAAATTCTATAAAACCAGAAAGTTAGTAATGCAAAAATTGAATCACGCCTTGAAAAATTTGACGAAAAAGTAACAAAGTCATCTGATTTTATGAATCAATATTATTGTATCTAATGACAAGCGTGTTGATGATCTGAAGGGACAATTAAATACTGTTCTTACTGATATGAAAACACTATGTTCAGAGGAAAACCCCAAAGCATCTAATATTAAAACTGAATGCCTTGGGAGATCATGCATATACGAATTTTGATGAGGTTAAATTTCCCACAACCTATTAACAAAAGATTGGCAATTTTACTATAATCTAGATAATCCAAATACCTGTTTCTCCTCAGAGCCATTTCAGATGAATTGGATATAATAATGTCCCCTTAAGAAAATTACTATTAAAGATTCTGAAGCACCATGGATCAATACAGAAATTATTGAAATGATAAAAGATAAAGATCATCTACTTCAGCTAGCTAAGCACACTCAACTACCAGATGACTGGAATCGAGCTAGAAATGCAAGAAATACTGTTAGCAATAGAGTAAAATTGTTAAAGGCTGAATTTATTAGAAATAGTTTGATAGACAATCAGAATGATCCCAAGAAATATTGGCGCAAAATTTCTAGAATAATCCCGAATATATCCAAAAATGATAGTACTATTAAACTAAAAGATACTTCCACTGGTGCAGATATTGAGACTAAATTAACTGCCAATTATATAAATTATTTTATCTGTAACATTGGGGCCACTTTATGAATACATTGATTGTATTCAAACTGATCAGGAACAAGTTCTTGCTCTTTTAAAAAAGATCTCCATAACCAATTCATCAGCCATTCCACATATTTCATCTAGAATTATCAAACTAGCCCTTATTACACTCCTCCCATAAACAACATATCTATTCAATTTATCTTTAAGACTAGCTAGGTATCTTTCCTAATGCTTGGAAACATGCATTAGGAAACTCCTTTAAAAAAGGGTGGAAGTGAATCAGATGTAAGTAATTTAAGACCTATTTCCCTCCTTCCAGTGCCAGGTAAAATACTTGAAAAGATAATACATGACAATGTTATGAATCATATGAATCAAAATAATGAACTATAGAGAGGTTAATTATCTATTTAAAGTTAGTGCGTGTAAGTGGTATTTAGTTGTATAGATAATAGCTAGCTCCATTCGCAGTCTCCCTCCTCGTCGACTGCGGTCGTCCAATACATGATTATAGTTCCCTCATCATGTAAGACGTGAACACTCGTTGTGAAAGGATTTGTTGTTTATTATCCAATGTATAGTCGTTCCGTGACAAGAACTCGATTGACCATGATCAGTCCCAAGGTTAGAGTCCCCTCAAACACATTCAGTCAACGCTCCGCGCTCTAACACAATTTCTATATGCCTCTCCAGAACCTAGACTGCAGATTAAAGGTCCAACCTTCACAGGATGTTTACTCACACAGTGCGTGCAGCTACTCTGGCTAGCTAAGAGCGGAACACATTATTATATGGTGGTATGTCACACCGTGACTCCTCCCTCATTTCACTACTGTCAAAAGTGAAACATTGGCTCAATGCTGCACAAACATGGACTGGCCACCCGCGTCAGTACAATAACTTATTGGACAATAAACAATTTGGTTTTCGGAAAGGAAGGTCTACTATCTCTGCTATAGTTAATTTTACGAACGACATTCTTGAAGAAATCAACAATAGCAAATCCTCCATTTGCACTTTCATTGACTATAAAAAAATAAAGGGCCATGTATCTAGACCCAATACAAATACTTATGGAGTCCCCCAGGGTTCAATCCTGGGACCTATGATATTTATCTTATTTATAAATGATACAGGGAGATGTATTATGCCCTCCAAATACTTGTCATATGCTGATGATTTACTCCTTTATACAAGTGATGTAGATCCTGATATTCTTCATGCTAATCATTAATATGATTTGAACAATATTTCTAAATGGTGTCGCAGTAATAAATAAACTATTAATATCAAACAAACTAAATCTATGTATTTTGGTACAAGGGGTCATTTAAAGAAATTACTTACACCATATAGGACTGCTTTTATTAATGATATACCCCTCCAACTAGTATCTTCATATAAGCACCTGGGCATTACTTTGGATCAACTATTGAACTACAAACAGCACATAAATACTGTTATTAGTAGTGCCTCGGATAAGATATATCTCCTAAGCAAAATTAGACAGTATATTACGACCTCTGCTGCAATAAATATTTATAAGACCATGATGTTACCTTATTTTGACTATGGTAGTGTATTGTATGCTGCTGCAAACCAAACAGATTTGAATAAACTACAAAGAGTTCAAAACCATGCCTTAAAAGAAGGTCTTCAATGTGAATGGAAAACAAACACTGATTTTCTACACATCACTTGAACATTCCTAAGCTAATAAATAGGAGAATGGTCATCAGGAATTTCTTTTATGTTTTAAAGGATGATCCTGATTTAATTGATTATAAGGATGTAAGAACAAGAGCTAGGGATGCACCCATTTTCAAAGTTAATAAACCAAATTTGGAAACATATAAACGCTCTGTAATATAATCATGGCTCTATAATATGGAATAGGCTTCCTGCACAAACTAGAAATATTCCAACTTATTCCTCCTTCAAAATGAATTCTAAAGTATGGGTTAAATCAACTATATAGGTACTACTGTATCATGATATCAATGCAATCACCGAGGACTTATATAACTGTTTTTAATAATTTATATACTTATGTCCTACATAAGAATAACATTTGATATACTAACCAAATAAATTTAACTGTCATAAGTTGCACCAGATGGAAACCAGTCCTAATAAATGGACTGATCTCTATAACAGCTTTCAATAAACTGAATACCAAAAAAACACCAAAAAAATGGACACCGAGGTCAGCTGAAGGAGGAACTACGTGGTGCAAAGGAGGAATTAACAGCTACCCAACACCGTATTGACGAGAAGAAAAGCAAAAAAGGATCTTCAGACCAAGGCAGAAACTCTTGATAAATTAGATAAAAAATATATATCTGTGATCCTGAGAAACAAGGTAAATGTTTACTAATCATTGACAGTGTAAAAGAAAATATTGGGAAAAACCCAAGGTCAGTATCAAAATCTTTACTGTCTGATTTAGGCATAGAGCACATAGATAATGAGGTAAGTTCTATTCGCATATCCATGAAGCACCTCACATCCACACATTAACACATCCACACATCCACACACCTCCACTTCACCTCCACAACGTCAGCACGAGTGGGCAGCGCGTCAGTGTGAGTGGGCAGTGCATTAGCATGAGTGGGTAGTGCGTCAGCACGAGTGGGCAGCGGTCAGCTTGAGTGGACAGTGCATCAGCGTGAGTGGGCAGTGCGTCAGAACGAGTGGACAATGTTTATCCACGGGAATCCACACACGTAGGATGCAAATCATCGCACATGGGCCGCAAATCATCATCATCGCACATGGGCCGCAAATCATCGCGCGTGGAAAGCCACAGAGAGTGTAGATGCTAAAGGGGAAGGGGTGACCCCACGCACGACCCATCAGCGCGTATGGGCATCGTGTCAGCACGAATGGGCATCGAGTCAGCACGAATGGGCATCGTGTCAGCGTGAATGGGCATCATGTCAGCGTGAAAAGGCATTGTGTCAGCGCGAATGGGCATCGTGTCAGCGTGAATGGGCATCATGTGAGCGTGAATGGGCCCATGGACGTGTGGATGTGTGGATGTGCGTCATGTGCCCGTCGGCAACCCACACACACTGACGCAACAGCCATTCGTATTACATTCGTGCTGATGGAAATCATCATACATCAGGTTAACAAGACATCAATGAAACCAGAGGTATTTAAAAACATCAGAAAGTTAAAGGACTCTCCCACTTGGAAAAATATCCATATCTCCGATGCTTTAACTTATAAACAAGAGAGTGAAAGGAGAGATTTAAGATGTCTATTTGTTGCTGGTGAAGCTGGGAAGCTTAATATCAAGCTCAAAGGTAATATTCTTGTGATTGATGGTGTTAGGTATGTGAACAGACATTAATGCCAATCACACCACGCCTTTCTTTCTAACATGTACCCCTGTGATATTTTATACCAAGGTATTATTTATAGATCTGCAGAGCATTTCTGATGAAGGGGTAATGTAGCCAGTCCAATATTCATATAATAACATTTTCTATTTTCTATTTTCTACATAAATATATCAATCAAATCTATAAAATGGTATATTAATGGAAATACTACAAGTGAACTTATGATTACTTTCAATTTCCTATTTTCTTTCATACCAATACTTTATATTTAATACTAATGTCATGGAATTGAAAAAGGTACTCGAGTCACATACAAAATCTGCATAGTCAAAATATGGTTTGATCATGGTTATATATATTAACAGAGCCATATCTTCACTGATGTATTTTTGTATTTTTGATAATATACCCAGCCGTGAGTTTACCTTTTTAAATACAATATGTACATCCATGGTCAACCTACCATCTATCCATAGATCTAAATATTCATATTATGTACTGTTTATAGTGGTCTGTTACCAATAAAGATTTTACCATCCACATTAGTCTTGTTGTGATTTATCATCATGTATTTTGTTTTTGATTCATTTATCGTGAGCTTATTCAAGGATGCCCAATATAAAAATTTATTTAGTAATATGTTTCAGGATGAAGGGGTAATGTGGCAAGTCTAATATTCATATAATAACATATCCTATTTTCAATTTTCTACATAAATATATTAATCAAACATATCAAATGGTATATAAATGAAAATACTACAAGTGTACTTAAAATTACTTTCAATTTCCTATTTTCTTTCATAACAATACTTTACATCTACAACTTATGTCATATTTTGAAAGATGCACAAAACAGAAAAACAGACAATTGAACCCAGTCTTAATATGCAAATGAGCATACATGATTGACAGGCATCACTCTCCCAGCAGGGCATCATTCTCCCAGCAGGGAACTCTACATGTACCTGTTTCTGCTTGGAGAGTGGAGATTGGTGGCCTGAAATAGGTTGTGTAGCATCAGAGAACCAGTGAAAATGAATATTAATGATGTGGGCGGTACCTAATTTCCATATTAAGAGTGGGTTCAATTGTCTGTTTTCCTGTTTTGTGTATTTTTCAATTTCATTAACTATTAGTATGGAAGAAAATAGGAAATTGATAGTAATTTTAAGTTCTGTTGTAGTTATTTCATTTATATTTCATTTGATATATTTGATTAATATATTTATGTAGAAAATAGAAAAAAGAAAATGTTATTATATGGATATTGAACTTGCCACATTACCCCTTCATCTTTCAGTCACCATGTGTGGTACATTTTTACCTTCCCCTATGAGCAGAGTAGTGTCTGCATATACATAAGTTTGATTTTTTACTCCTAGGTATCTAAATAGGTCGTTAACATATATCATGAACAATAACAGCCCAAGGACTGAGCCGTGGGCAGTTCCATATAATAACGTGGTGATATCAGAAGTATATTTGCCAATTTTAGTATTGTCTACGGTTTAGCACATAACTTTTAATGAATCTGATAGAATCATCACAAATGCCATAGTATTCTAATTTTCTAACAAGGATCTGCTGAACAATTGAGTCAAAGGCACGTGATAGGTCCACAAAAATACAACCACTATCTATTTTCTTTTCCCAATTCTCATATGATTTGCATAACCATATCAAATACGGCAAATGAAGTACTATTATCTTGTCTGAAACCATACTGCTTATTATGTAGTAAATTATTTCCAGTGAAATACTTATGTAGCTGACCATGCACTAGTTTTTCTAACATTTTGCCTGGTAACAATATTTGTGACATCCTCTGCGAAAAGCAGTCTTATGGCCTGGAATTTTGAATTAAGAAGGTGTCTTGGGGAATCTAATACTGAAAAAATTAGGTTAATATTCTTAGTAGAAAAAAACTTATATTAATTTGAAGACACAAAGGTCGGATATGCTAAATGTGCTAAAATAGACCAGTCCTTTGTATTTATAAAGATATAACTTATATGTAATCTAGGACAAAAATTGAAATCCGAAATATGATTTCAGGAAATATACTGCCATTTCCTTTCTATTTAACCCTTTCACTGCTTAATATGTTATTCTCTGGTTATTCTACAGTTCATAATTACAGAGATATTGGCCAAAATATGAAAATTAGTCTTAAAAATGCCTAAAAACCAAATTTTCTCTAGATTATTTTGGTACAATTAGTTTGATGAAAACATTCCAAATCACGGGAAGAATTTGAACTCATACATTAGACAGGCTCGGGGGTGTCTGAAACCACATCCTCTAAAACGTGTCAAGAAGTGTAAGGGATGTGTTCACACTCTTGCAGTGTCAATGGTATGGCCCATTACATAAGTGTCTCACAGGGGGTCCCCTTCCCACCCACCCCCGCCCAGCTGGGGACATCTATAATTAGCACTATGTTTGGTTGTCTCATTTTAGTTATTTCCCAGCCCTTTCTATGTCTGACCAGAGGTGTTGGTAAAGGCCTAGACTGCAGAGCAACCCACGGGGAGACCTGCAGGGCTATCCCCCTGACCTCTTCCCGGCCCCCTACCCATCCTAATCCCGTCAGTCCCACAGATCTAGAGTAACGCACAGGGGCTGATGACTTGTGGAAGAAAAGAAGCTTTTGATAGGGTTTTCATGCCGATTTGAGCACTTTGAAAAAAATCCAAATTTAAAACATTTATGACTCCCAGTAGGAGTCAACTATGGGTCAAATGTGACTCTTAGGTTGTAGCCCCGAGTGAGAAGGACAATTCTATACATGTCAGAAAATTCTGTGATGATTACAACATTATCTAGAAATTTAGAAAGATTTTTCACCTTATTTTTATACTGAAAGACTCAACCAATGGATTTTGCTAAAATCTTTCAGAAATGATAATTAGGCCCATCTTATGCCAAAAATGTCCCCTAATTGATGGAAATCCTTTTACATATTTCCCAGCCTTTACTCCATGTCCCTGACCATCCCTCTATGAATAGCCACCTCTAGCCTCCTGATATTCTCAGGTTGCAAAGAGCTGATGACTTGTGGAAGAAAAGAACCTTTTGATAGGGTTTTCATGCCGATTTGAGCACTTTGAAAAAAATCCAAATTTAAAACATTTATGACTCCCAGTAGGAGTCAACTATGGGTCAAATGTGACTCTTAGGTTGTAGCCCCGAGTGAGAAGGACAATTCTATACATGTCAGAAAATTCTGTGACGATTACAACATTATCTAGAAAATCACAACGATTTTTACTGTTTTTTTCACACAGGAAAACTCAACCAGTAGATTTTGCTAAAACCTTCCAGGAATAATAATTAGGCCTATCTCATGCCAAAAATGTTGTTGAATTTACAGGCATTGAATTATCAGGGGCCCACCTCAGGGACCAAGGATAGGTGCAGGTACCTGGCCCATTACATTATAGTGGTGGTTGGTTACCAACCGTCCCCCCTCCTGTATTGTTTCTATCTTGATTTGAGGCTCAGGCCTACCAGAAGGACACATCCAATCCCACTATGATGTATTAGGCTGGCCACCTGCACCCATCCTTAACCCATGAGTTGTCCCTGAGAAAATTTGCTGCCCATATATCCGACAATATTGTTGGCATGAGATAGGCCTAGATATCATTTATGCAAGTTTTTAGCAAAATCCATTGGTTGAGTCTTTCAGTATAAAAATAAGGTGAAAAATCTTTCTAAATTTCTAGATAATGTTGTAATCATCACAGAATTTTCTGACATGTATAGAATTGTCCTTCTCACTCGGGGCTACAACCTAAGAGTCACATTTGACCCATAGTTGACTCCTACTGGGAGTCATAAATGTTTTAAATTTGAAAAGTTTTCAAAGTGCTCAAATCGGCATGAAAACCCTACTAGAAGGTTCTTTTCTTCCACAAGTCATCAGGTAATTGCATTCCCGTCAGAATGCCCCAACAACCTTAACTCCATCAAATAGGGGAAGCTGAGGGGAATGGCTGGAGGCCGGGAAATATGTAAAATGATTTCCATTAAATAGGGGACATTTTTGGCATGAGATAGGCCTAGATATCATTTATGCAAGTTTTTAGCAAAATCCATTGGTTGGGGTTTTCACTGTAAGAATTAAGTTAAAAATCTGTCTAAATTTCTAGAAAATGTTTTATTAGTCTCACAGTTTCCTGACTAGTTTACAATGGTCATTCTCACTCGGGGCTACAACCTTAGAGTCAGTTTTGAACCATAGTTGACTCATACTGGGAGTCATAAATGTTTCAAATTTGGAAATTTTTCAAAGTGCTCAAATCGGCATGAAAACCCTCTCAAAAGGTTCTTTTCTTCCACGGCCCCCTACTCCCCCTAACCCCGTCAGCATCACAGAGCAACGCACGGGGAGACCAGGGCTATTCCCCTGACCTCTTCCCGGCCCCCTACTCCCCCTAACCCCGTCAGCATCACAGAGCAACGCACGGGGAGCCCAGGGCTATTCCCCTGACCTCTTCCCGGCCCCCTACTCCCCCTAACCCCGTCAGCATCACAGAGCAACGCACGGGGAGCCCAGGGCCGTCCCCCTGACCTCTTCCCGGCCCCCTACTCCCCCTAATCCCGTCAGCACCACAGAGCAACGCACGGGGAGACCAGGGCCGTCCCCCTGACCTCTTCCCGGCCCCCTACTCCCCCTAACCCCGTCAGCATCACAGAGCAACGCACTGGGAGACCAGGGCCGTCCCCCTGACCTCTTCCCGGCCCCCTACCCCTCCTAATGCCGTCAGCACCACAGAGCAACGCACGGGGAGACCAGGGCCGTCCCCCTGTCCTCTTCCCGGCCCCCTACTCCCCCTAAAGAGGGACATAAAACTTCCTAAATGATTCTTTTCATCCACAAGTTATCATGTATACATACATACATGTATACATACATACATACATACAACATACATACATACATACATACACACATACATACATATACACACACATATAATACTATATTATCTAGGTCATTGGGTCAACTTAAGGAGGTGAAAGTTTAGTGGCAGCTCCAGGGTTACAGGCAAGGTGGGGGGGGGACCCCCTGTGAGACACTTATGTAATGGCCCATACCATTGACACTGCAAAAGTGTGAACACATCCCTTACACTCCTTGACACTTTTTAGAGGAAGTGGTTTCAGACAAGCCCGAGCCTGTCGAATGTATGAGTTCAAATTCTTCCCGTGAATGTTGGCACCCTGCCAATTTACGAGACATGTCTATGTTGATAATATCTGCATTATGTTCCAATCTTTGGTTTCCATGGTAACCATTAATTGCTGAAATATTGATTTTATTTGTTTCAAAGAAAGAAAATTGGGATCTAAAGGTTTATTGTGTTTGAACAAAAAAAACAGTTTGTGATTATCTTAAATGAAACCAAAGTTATGACATTTTGAAAATTATATCATTTTTCAAAAACTAACAACTTTCTATCAATTTGAAAAAAGATGGCAAAATCATCTTTATGTATATTGTTACAAGGTTGCGCAATTGCAATTTTACTGTTTTCTAATGAATTGATGCTAGCATATTCAAATGGCCATATCTTCGGTTCTAATAGGAATTTTTGAAAAATTCTTTCAGATTCTGAAAGCTTAATTTCTCCTCTATAAATATTCTTCATATGGGAATTTGCCATTGAGCCACTTTTGTGGCTTCCCGCGCTGAAAGGGTTAAGATATTCAGAATCAGTTTTTTTCTGAATATAGCCAAGCAGTCACTCGATTCAGAATTTCAAATTTTGAAAACTTGATTTTGTTCCATGATTACCATGGAAACCCTCTTTTGCATAGCGGTAGCATTGGCAGGTTTGGATGTTCTATCAACATTCGGTTACCATGGCAACAAAATGCAAAAAAATCCAAATTTTTCACCAGTAATGAAAACTATGAAAAATTTCATTTATAGCATGATTTTACCTTATTTTTATGATTTTTATGATTTCTAAGCTAAATAAAGGCTCTAGAGCTATGAATAGGCATTTCCATAAGGCTGGAAATCCCAGAAACTGTCACATTTGTGATATTGGACGCCAATCTTGCAGAACATTAGTGTATAGGCATTACCTGTCCAATTCCCCAGTATTAACCCTTTCACTGCTGAATATGTCATTCTACAGTTCATAATTACAGAGATATTGACCAAAATATGAAAGTTAGTCTTAAAAATGCCTAAAACTCAAATTTTCTCTAGATTCTTCTGGTAAAGTTAGATTTTATGTAAGTTTGATGAAAACATTCCAAATGTTGGCACCCTGCCAATTCACAAAGTTATCTATGTTGGTAATATCTGCATTATGTTCCATTTATTGGTTTCCATGGTAACCATTAATTGCTGAAATATGGATTTTTATTTATTTCAAAGAGAACAATAGGGGGACTAAGTTTTATTGTGTCTGAACAAAAAAAACAGTTTGTGATTATCATGATTGAAACCAAAGTTATGACATTTTGAAAATCACATCATTTTCCAAAAACTAACAAATTTCTATCAACTTGAAAAAAGATGGCAAAATCATCTTTATGTATATCATTACAATATTGCGCGATTGCAATTCTACTATTTTCTAGTGAATTGGTGCTAGTATATTCAAATGACCATATCTCCGGTTCTAATAGGAATTTTTGAAAAATTCTTTCAGATTCTGAAAGCTTAATTCCTCCTCTATAAGTTCTCTTCCTATGGGAATTTACTATAGAGCCACTTTTGTGGCTTCCCGCGCTGAAAGGGTTAAGGGAGGACCCCAGTATCTATACATGAGTTGAACAGATAGTATACTGTTCTTAGTATTTCTAACATCACCTATGTAGTCCTATCTAGTCTATACAGAGTATAATTGTCTATATGTACCATGTTATCATGATGATTTTCAGTAAGCCAAGTTCCACATATTCCGATCACATCAATACCAGGTTGGGGCTACCACTGAAAAACGGGATGTCCTGTAAAAACGGGACGTCCTGTAATAACAGGCAATTGTGAAAAAGTGTATTATCTAATTATTTTAGATGAAATTACATATGAATAATAAACAAGACAAACATGATATAATACTTTTACATATGCAAACTGCAAAAATTATGAAATTCTGCCTTTAACATGAATTTAATAACACTTAGAATTTTGACAAATACATAAATAATTATTTCACAATCAATATTTTTACATAATTAAAAATGCTCAGAAAATGAGGAGGTTGCTAAATTTTAAAAATATTTGGAATAAAAGTATCTTTTGCATCAAAATGAGTGTTGCATTTTCACATTCTATCGTTGCATTTTTTCTATTGATTTTTATTTTTTAAAAGTTTCAAAAATCATACCAAGAAAACAGCCCGTCCTGAAAGAACAGGACGGTTTTGTGATCTGTTATTTCAGGATGTCCTGTTTTTTCAGGCATACTTTTGAAAACCTTTAAAACCATGATTATGATTATTGGATTGGATTCTAATTTAACCAAATGATTGTTTGGCATGTAGAGATAATAATTATAGGCCTAATTGAAATTTGAAAAAATTATAATAGAATGTTTTAGAATGAATTAAAGGGCTACGTCCTGAAAAAACAGGACGTCCCGTTTTTCCTGTCATAGCCCCCACCTGATAACAGTTAAATTGTAGTTTAACTTTGTCAATATTTGGATACAAACTTTTCGCATCTAATATAACAATCGAGAAAACCCTTGATCACACTCATTGCACATTGAATAAGACAGAGTAACACATTGATAGATTATGAATGCAGAATATACAATACAAAAGGTAACATCTGATACAAGTTGACAGTCTGCTTTTCCCAAGGAGAACTGTCACCACCAGTAATAAACAAGATAATGATGTATTACTAGGTGGTACATGTAAGTGCTATGTATTTTTCCTGAATTTTTTATCACATAATATAACGCGTCCAGGCAAACAGACTTCAATAGGATAAACCGCTTATGTTGCTGGTTGTTCCAGCTCCTCCAGAAACATATGTCTAATTTTTACTAGTATCCTGCCTAGCTGATTTTCCCGTCCAACAACCCTCTTCCAGTGCAATACTTCCTAGTCGACAACCAGATCCCCACTCACAGAAAAAATAGTCCATAATAGGCTGATAATACATCTTAATTAGGGCAATAGAATAAATGACAAGCAAGATGGTTTTAGGCCCAAACATTCTACAATTAGTACAACGGCAACCTTTTTAAATGATATTTATGAATATGTTAATGATAAGAAAAATAGCAGTGGCCCTTAAACTTGATTTAACTAAAGCATTTGACACTGTGGATTATTCTATTTTATCACCCAAATTAAAAGAAGAATCATTTATCAAATCGGAAACAATTTACAGTAGCTAATAATATAACATCACAGTGTCTTGATATTGTTTGTGGTGTTCCACAGGGTGGCGTTTTAGGGCCACTGTTATTTCTAATTTACATGGATGATATAACAGCTATTATAAAGAATTGTGATATTTCCCTTTATGCAGATGACACTGTATTATATTACTCGCATGATAATTATCAAAGAATAATAGAAAAAATGCAATAGGAGTTAAGAATGTCAATGGTGCTGTAAAAATAGACTTACTATTAATGTTGAGAAATCCTGATATTGTGTTTGTGGTATGAGGCCTGAAAGCTATAGCCAATAGATTACATTTATCCTTGAACGATCAGATACTTGAAAATGTATGTTCATATAATTATTTAGGCTTTATCTTGGATGAAAACCTGACATTTAATAAACACATAACGGATTTATGTAATCAGATATCACAAAAGCTATTTATATACTCCAAAGTTAGGAAGTACCTTACTAAGAATGCAAGTATTGTAATTTTTAAAAAGATGTTTTTATCATTGTTGGAACATGCTGATATTATCTATTGAGGTACTTCTTGTAAGTTGAGTATTGAAAGTTTAGATGCATAAAGGTATGCGTTTGTTACAACAATTTAACCAAGGATGAATTACTTTGAGTATGTAATATAGCCTCTCTTGATAGAAGATACAGTTGTCATTTACTTAATTTAATGCATAATTATTTAGATGATGACAATTTTAGAAATATCCTTTAGTTCAAACAAGACTACATGAGGTACTAGTGTTTAATACTTATAGACCTGTGTATAAGAAAACAAAACTGAATGCATTTATAGAGGAACTCTTCTTTGTAACTCCCAACCATCTGATATTAGAAATATTGTTGATAAAAATACATTTAAAAGCAAACAAAACTCATTGATAAAATCATAAAAATGATTAATGTATAATTATTGGTAATTGAATGGTGTCAATTACTAATATGTATGCTAATGTTCAAATTGTAAATATTGAGTATGTATATATGAATAATATGTATTGATGTTTATCATCCTCTCTTTTCTGATTTAGTTTGGTGCTTATTTGAGTCTTCTATATTATTTTTTTGAAATATTGTTACTGATTTTAAATGTGATGTGATACTGTGATTTCATGCTATAAATTGTACAATCTATATATTTTAAGTAACAAATGAATTTTATACATGAAAACATGTGATAAGTGTATGTGTTTATGGACTTGGATTATATTCTCACAGGCAGAAAAGTGAGACAAGTTTTTTTGTAAAACTTATTTTTTGTCTGTATAAAGAAAAGAATTTAAACAAATATATATATTATTATATACAATCACGCCCCTTAGTGTGTATAATAAAGAGCTCTGCCTAGCAAGCTCATGCCTTAAGTCCACTCTATACATCCTTTTAAAATTTTTAAACTTTTTAAATGCCCCCATGGGGATCCAGGGTGGAGGTTCCTTTGGGAGCCTCCTGGGAAGAATAGTGTTGAAATGATGAGACAAAATGTAAGGCTAGAAATTGGGAATAATGAACTTGTAATGTGAAATGATAGATCTAGAATAATATGGTAATTGCTTGCTAATAATGAAATGATGCGTAGAACAAAATGGGTACGAAAATGAACCAAAATCTGTAATTGGGTACGAAAAGCCCGGAAAACGGTAGTAACCAGAAATGACATCATGAGAGTCACGTGATCAAAGTGACCAATCAGAGTCGACTTGTAAGCTATAAAAAGGGGCAGTATGGCCCGAATAAACAGTTCCTTCTTGGTACTCCTTGTGTTCACATGCCTCTTCTTTGAGATGACCCACCTTCCAGTTAGCTCGAGCCTAAGATCTCTATGAGTAGAAGTTAATAGTCAAGTAAAGCCTAATCAGGAAGCCCGAGTTACTGAGAGGTTAGAGACTTAGCCCGGAAGTCCAAAGATGGCCCAAAAAGCCCGAAATGGCCCTAGACCCCACTCTGGCCTCAGCCCTTTTGTTTTTAGCTGGCTTAAACTCTTTCTCTAGCTTAAGAGCTTTGGTGTACTCTGCTGCACCTTGTGGATGAGTGACATCAGACAATTTGAAATACCGCTTTTGTCTTCGGTGTCTAAACAGCATGACAGGACAACTACCCCTGGGACAACTTCCCCCTAGGACAACAACCCCCTAGGACCATTACCCCATAGGACAATTACCCCCACACAGGCCAATTACCCCTGGAACAACTACCCCTTAGGACAATTACCCCTATGGGTAGAATAACTACCACTATAGGACAACTACCCTTCTAGATAGGACAATTACCCCTATAGATAGGACAATTACCCCTTTAGGACACCTATCCCTATGATTGGACAACTACCCCCCTTGATAGGACAGTTACCCCCATTGTTAGAACAACTACACCCATTGGTAGGACAACTAATACTATGATACAATGACTACCATCCTTATCTGGACACCCAGGGCAGCTCCCCATGGCCTACCCCCTCTTTCTCCCGCCCCCTGGACACCCAGGGCAGGTTCCCCCGGCCTACCCCCTCCTTCTACAGCCCCCTGGACACCTGTGGCAGGTCCCAACGGCCTTCCCTCTCCGTATCCTGCCCCCTGGGTAGCCATGGAGGGTACCCCAGCCTTCCCCCTCCTTTTCCTGCCCCTGGAAACCCAGGGCAGGTCCTACCAATAGGGGTAATTGTCCTATCGAGGGGGGTAGTTGTCCTATCAAGGGGGATAGTTGTCTTACCAATGGGGGAAGTTGTCTTATTTTAGGGGTAGTTGTCCTACAAATGGGGGTAATTGTCCTATCAAGGGGGGTAGTTGTCCTATCATAGGGGTAGTTGTCCTACAATTGGGATAGTTGTCCTTAGGAGGTAATTGTCCTAAAGGGGTAATTGTCCTAGTTAGAGGGTTAATTGTCCTACAGGGTAGTTGTCCTATAGATGTGTAGATGACATCACATTGTACTGACGCGGGTGGCCAGTCCATGTTTAGGCATTAAGGCGTGAGCTTTAGAAGCACACCTGTAAGGGGCTGTCCACAAATGACGTCATGCAGCAGGGGGGAAGGGGGGGTCATGGGTTGCATGACCAAACATGACAAGGGGGGGGGGGGTCATGTGAAGCATGACATCATGTTTGAAAAAAATTAAAAAAACTCGAAGGAACAGATTTAAAATCGGAATTAGGAAACTTGAAATATTGCAAAAAATGCATCATGAAACCTGTGTTCTTGGTATAACGTTTACATTAATACAGGAGCAAAGGTATGGACCTCCAAATGAGCTCAATGTCACACATTTCTCCTTTTATATTATCAACTTGAGGCTAAATCCTTGGATCTTTCACTGATGGAATTCTCATGTGTCATATATCATTAAAAAGATCATTGACATTCCTAGCGCAGATCTCTATAATTGCCATATTTCCTCACATTCAAGATTTTGGTGAAAAACTTGAAATTATTGGTTTAAAAAAAACATGAAAAAAATGAAAAAGGTGGCCCACATTGGTAAATCCCAATTAAAAGAAAATATCTTATTCTGTCTGATAATAATCATGCAAGGAAAATGATCAAATTAAGACTTATTTTGATAAAATCTCACGTTTCCACCTTAGAAAAATCCCCTCTTTCCTTTGGTAAATTTAGGTGCTCTCTACTCTTAAAATTAGAAAAGTTATAGGTAGATTGCTGCTATCAACTCCAGGAAAATGGTATTGCTACTTAAATGGTTCCTTTTCAAACGCCTATTTTTGAATCAATTAAATTCTCTTTGGTATTCTTAAAACATTTCGATAGGGAAAATGTCGAACTGTTATTGAAACATAAACAAAATACAAATTTTGGGAATCCCCTTTTTTGGGGGTCACAGTTCCGTCCTCGCTACATCATAATGAAGGGGAATTCCATTCAAAATAGCTTGGGAATCTCATGTGATTCTCCCTACCCTGGATGGCTGATTTACAGTACTAGTATTTCAAGAACCTGCAGGCTAATTTTGACTGAATTTGTAGACAAAACCCTCTAAAACTATAGAAAATAAACAAAAAACTGTTAGGTATCTATCTATAAAGAATTTTAAAAGTACTTTGAAAATATTAAACGTATATGGATACAAATTTAGAAGAAAATGATCTCTGGTTTTACATCATGCTAAATTTCTAACCATGAAAAGATTCATGAAAATTCCTATACTATCTTGGAGGCTAGTTGATATTACCCAGCATGCATCCTGATCTAGGCTAAACTGCAGGCAAAACTCAAGTTATTGGCTATCCATTTCTTTCTACACTCTATTGATAGTTTGGGATTCCCTTTTTTGAAAGCTGGGGAATCCCAAATAAAGTCCTTGTGACTTCACAAATTAGGGAATTTCTCTTAAAAACCATTAAAATAGACTAAAAAAAGTGGCTATATTTGGAATATCCTTAAGATATTTCTAGCATTATTAGTTCTTACTGCATATTCCATGCACAAAGAATTTCATTGAGAAATATCTATCCCTTGATTATGTGCAATGTTTCCTTTAATATTGCCAGACAATACAGCAATTGCAATAAATAGATAAACAATTAGAACATATTGCTTAAATAGTATATCTCTACTAGGAGGGGGGGTGTCCCCTCTAAATGATGTCATTTTTAGAGGGGGGGTTAAGGGTTGCATGACGAAACATGACAAGGGGGGGAGGGGGGTCAAAAATGCTCAAAAATAGCATGATGTCATTTATGGACGGCCCCTAAGCCGTGTTTCACTTTGTCAGTAGTGAAATGGGGGAGGAGTCATGGTGTGACGTACCACTTTAAAAGAGCGTGGATCGCTCTCAATCAGTCAGAGTTCGCTGTAACTCTGTGTGAGTAACATCCTGGAAAGGTTGGACCTTTAACCTGCAGTCTTGGTTCTGGATAGAGGCATAGAAATTGTGTAAGAGCGAGGGAGCGTTGACTGAATGTGTTTGAGGTGATGATTACCTCGGGACCAATCATGGTCAATCAAGTTCTTGTCACAAAACGTCTATACACTGGATAATAAACAACAATATCCTTTCACGCGAGTGTTCATATCTTACATGATGTGGGAACTATGATTATGTATTGGACGACAGCAGTCGACAAGGAGGAGACTGCATATGGAGCTAGTTATTATCTATAACTTAATTACAACAAATTACGCACACTACAAATAACAGATAATTAACCTCTATAGTTCAACATATTCAAAATAGGTTGGCCACCATATTGGTGATCAACTGAGAAATAGGAATATTTAACATTCTTTAACATTTAGAGGATATATTTATTCAAAATTCACTTAACATATATGCTCATTGCATTGATTTTGATGACATTGAATTGATAATTTTCTAATTTTTCATAACCACGTGGTTAAGAGAAGCACATGGTGATCACCAAAATCTGGTCACATGATCACGCTTGCACAAGATCTATAGGGGTAGTTGTCCTACCCATAGGGGTAGTTGTCCTAAGGGGTAGTTGTCCTAAGGGTAGTTGTCCCAGGGGTAATTGTCCTATAGGGTAATAGTTTTAGGGGGTAATAGTCCTACGGGGTAGTTGTCGTAGGGGGTAGTTGTTGTAGGGGTAGTTGTTGTAGGGGGTAGTTGTCATATGGGGTAGTTGTCCCCAAGATAGTTGTCCCTGGGGTGATTGTCCTAGAATCTCTAAACAGTTCAGAAGAATGCCCTTACACTTCTTATCAGCGAAGCCGTCAAAGTCTATGGTATCACAGAATGTTTCAAATAAAGGGTACCATTCTTTTGTAGAAATTTAGGTGGAGGCTCTATGCCATTCATAGCAGCAGCCATTTTGAAATGAAGTGTAGACCACCTTTAGTATGTGGGACTACTTGAAAATGTTTATTCACTCTACAGGGGGTATGACAGTGATGTAGGTGACTTGTCACTCAATGTAGAAATATGTCACTTGATGTAGAATTTTGTCACACACATTAGGGGACTTGTCACACAATGTAGGGGACTTGTCACACAATGTAGGGGACTTGTCACTCTGTAGAGATGTCTGAGCAGCTGTACTTTCTACACAGAAAAGTCACATGGCAGACCTGTAGACCTGGGGCATGGGTGTAGGAACCAGTAGTTTCAACCAATTTTCACAAATATACCACCTGTGGCACTCTGTAGAGCTTCACCACACATGCACTCATCCGTCCCTGAGGAATTGAACTCATTGCCAATGTTGAAATGAATAGAGATGGTGGTAGATAGTAAAGTATTTATTAGCTAAGATGAAACAGCTACTGTTTGTGTGACAAGCGCCACATTGGAATGACCTAGTTCCGGTGTCTTGCTGGGAACCAGCTAACGCCAAATTCACCAATTATCGCTCAGTGGAGCAAGGCAGGTAAACATAAAAAATCCTAGAATCCTGTTGCTCATCGTAAGAGGCACCAAATGGGGCAATTTGTTGGTCATGAATTGCGACCCGTGTTGTTTGGAGGCAGAGATCCTGGTGTCATGAGGGCATCTGTGAGGCTATGGGCCTCGACAATTGCCAGTTCATAGTGTTCCTCCTCTTACCCAATACTGCACTTTGGCTCCAAATTCATCAAGACAGGAGGCTAGTCATGTTAAGCCCTAGGATATCTGTTTTCATTTTGCCGATAACATCAGTGGCTTCCTCTTCATACTGTCCACAACATCAGTGGCTTTCTTTCATTCTGCCCATAACATCAGTGACTTTCTTTTCAAATTGAACTGCATAGTATTAGCCTGCTCACTGCGACATCTATGGCCATTCTATGTACAACTTCAGCAGGTTAGGGACGAGACTTAGTTCTTGCAATGTTGCAACATTTTGCACCGATGCAAGAAATGACAACACCTATTATTTTCCCTAATATTTGTTTCCTATACTTTTGAAAACAAATTATTTTTATTTTATAAATTATCAGAAAAGTTAGATATAACTAATCTACCCATTATTAGTTCATTTTACAGCACAGATGAGAATAAATTGATCTAAACTAATACAGTGTATTTGCTGAATCGATAACAATCACTGCCATTTTTTTTAATTTTTTTTACATCACGTGGTACAATTACTGTAATCCTATTGTTCAAAAATACTTAAACAAAGATTTAAAAAAATCTGCATGGTAACAAGAATATGGGGCAATCACCCTGGAAAAAATGTAATCACCCCAGAAAATGATTGTAAATTATTATTAGAATGAGCAGAGTGTGGGAAAAGTAACAACAATGGATGATGACATGACAACGACGCTCGACGATGTGACAACGTCAATCGATGATGTGACAACAATGCTCAACGACATGACGTCATTCCCGTAATGTCATGAAAAGGCTACGACGAAGCTTCCAAAATTCGTCGATGTCTACATCACAACTTGTGTTTAAAACATATTAATTATCAATAAATTGATATTTTCGATTAATCTTATTGAAACTAAATAACCTAAGATGACCTTAAGCACAATAAGAAGTATAGTCAAGTATGATTATAGTTTACTTACATCGTCAATTTCTGGCAATCTATGGTAATGGACTATGGAAAGTGACTATGGCATAATCCCCCCCGGCACCCTGCCCTGACGGGTGAGGTGGCCGCTGCGCAGCGGGGGGTGATTAAAAAATCTGTCTAATCATCAAATATTATCTATATTATGCTATACTTTAAACACATAAATTTGTCAGAATTCGGCAACCAAGATTAGATGATTTATTTCAATTTTATAGCATTTGTTTACCTCACGTGGTACAAATACTGTAATCCTATTGGTCAAAAATGCTTAAACAAAGATTTTAGAAATTCTGTGTGGTAAAATTCTGTCTAAACATCAAATATTATCTAAATGACATTAATCTCTTTTTGCATACATTTGTTAGAATTTGGCAACAAAAAATAGATGAATTATTTTAATTAGAAATTAAAATGCCTGGTGCGATGCAAGATAACAATACACCTGCGATGCATGATTTAGCAACAATGCAATATATGCCATTGTTACAAGAATCAGTCTTGTCCCTAACCTGTTCAGTACTGCTACCTAGTATTAAACAGCTTAACTGCAACAACATGGCCTTCTGTTTACACATTACCATATTATACACAGGAGTTTTGACCCAATAACTAAGGACACAACGTGGTGACAATTGAATCTCCTCTGCATGGAAACCTCTAAGGTTTATTATTCACACTAGACTCAGAATGCACCTCCCATATTCAGCCTATAGGAGAACCCAGGACTGAGAGCACATGTCATCAAACCAGCATTTGGGCCATTCTCCAGCCATCTAACATCGCCTATATTGTGTCATATTGCTATACATTGACTATTGACTTTGTATTTTGTGTAAATAGCCTGTAATTTGCCCAGTTTAACTGGAAAAACATAAAAGAGGGAACCCCTGTTCAGTTTGCCATGTAAGTAGTATATGGAAAAAAGGCATTCCCTCAGGCTACAAAATACAGTCAAGGATAATAATAGAATACTATACTAGTCTATAAGATTTACAACAAATTTTGCAAAAGTAAAGCAGAAAAGGCTACCTACCAGATTTCAGCACCATCACCCATGAATCTGCACTGAGACTTCGCAGAAAAATGGAAGGACTTCGAAAGTGCCTGGAACTCCCAGCCAAGCATGTGATATTATTATAACGTTGCAGCAACGTTCTGTTTGGTTCTGTATTGGTTCTTGTTGCGTTATTTTCACCAGACTGACTTAAAAAGTATAGATGCAGAACATTTATGTTACGTCACAGCTTGGCTGGGCTATTACGTCATCACCACACAGCTGATTGAGAAATTAATGAAGGCCAACGGCACACCTAACCCAACAGGCTACTTCAGTGTCTTTGTGCCACAGAACTTTCAAGGAGCCACAAACACCACATGTCAGCTGCCACTACTTCAAAGGAATCAGTTGACCACGTGAGCGGGAAACCAAGACAGAAGAACAAGAAAACTACGCAGCAAGGGAAAAGCCAGCCAGTCCAATAAGCAGAAGTCACAGGCCAAATGTACCTGGTGTGGTGCAACTCCGGCACATCCCTGAAAAGTCTGCCCTGCCTGTGATGCAAAGTCTCATCGATGCAAGAAAAATGGACATTTTGCTAGTGTATGCAAGTTGCAGCCGCAGATCTAAATGTCAAGCAGCACCTCACTACCTTCAAGCCCGACAGCAGAGCTGGGGTCACTATCATCAGTGAGAAAATGCCCTGGATGAACCACTTTCCTCCACGTCCAAACACACGTCAGTTCCATGGAGCAGGGAACGTGGACCTCACTGATCACATCACAGGAACGATCCCCAACGCCACACTGGAAATCAATGGTGAAACCACGCTTGAGGACATCTTTGTGATGCAGGGACAACACCAAAACCTGTTAAGTAAATAGCCTTGTCAAAATCTTCACCTCCTTAAGCCCTCAGTGGCGGTCTACAACATAGAAGGAGTTAGTTTGTTTGTGGGATTAGTATAACGTCCGGCCAACCCTTTAGTGTTCTTTTACCAGACTGCACAAGGTAAAGCTTTTCAGCTAGTTTTATGCCGCAGGGGCGGTGACTGAATCTATGGAATGAGGTGTCTATTTGTAGCAGTGGGACCCAAAGCCCTCTTTATAGTGCTGCCACACTGAGATATCATGTCATAGGCCCACACAATACCCCACCTAGTCACATTATACTGACACCAGGCCGACCAGTCCTGTTTCGTGGTTCTTACTTTATACCGAGTGCCAGGCAAGCAGTGACCACTACAATTGTTAAAGTCTTTGGTATGACTCGGCCAGGGATGAATCCCAAGTTCTACCACGGGAGCGGGGCTGTCAGGCGGCTACAACGTAGCAAATGTACTGACCTAATTATGACCGGCGCCTGGCCATAAACCTGGGACTCATGACCGGCCGTTGCTAAGCTGTCATTGTAATCATCATGTGTTTGTCATCAATAGTCATATTTCCCAATAATTTAGTGCCGAAATAATGCCATCAACATACAAATATGGATAATTCCATGTCAAATGGGGGAAACCATATAAATCCGTTTGCAATTGATAAAAGAAACGAGAGAAAACACCCTATTGTGATCCCTGGACGTCAGAAATTGTTACTCTAGCAACGTAGCAATGTGAGGTAGCAACTCCAATGTAAACAATATCTCAATGTTAGAGAAATGCTCATTATTTTGGATCTATTAGACAGATTTTGACAATTCTTTTTTTCAATATGATCAGAATTTTGAACTGATTTCAATTAACCGTGGTAGAACATACTTTAATCACAGGGAGGTGGCCCTCGGACCGCCGACTTTTTTCAATATGATCAGAATTTCATGGTATTTTCGGGCCACCTCCCCGTGATTAAAGCATTAGACCTACCAGACTCAGAGCAGGCACTCTTCCAAAGAGCTACTGAGTCTGGTCTCCCATTTGTCGCCTCCTACGAACAGCAAGGGGCTGCTGGGGACACATTCTTTCCAGGAGGCTCCTGAAGGAACCCCCACCCCAGATCCCCATGAGGGACGTAGAAGGAGTACCAGACTTCAAGGCCGAGTTGCCAGATCTCTACAAAGGACTTGGCTGCCTGGAAAATCCATACAGGGTTGCATTTCTCCCCGTCGCTCAGCCCGTGTGCCTCTATGCAGCTAACAATGAAGAAGCAAGGAGTCATCTCAGAGGTCAAGGAGCCAATGTCATGGTGCTCTGGGATGGCGCGTGTTCCCAAGGCCAACCGCATGGTATGGATCTGCATAGACCTAACACTCCTCAACAAGGCAGTTCAATGCGAGGTCCATCCAGTGGCCAGTCAACAAAAATCTGGCCAAAGTCAAGGGTTCCTGAGTTTTCAGCAAGCTGGACGCTAACTCTGGGTTCTGGCAAATTCCCTTGACAGCCAGTCACGGTTGCTGACTACCTTCATCACACCATTCAGCCAGTTCTACTTCAACTGCCTGCCATTTGGGATGAGCTCAGCGCTGGAAATCTTTCGGCTTACAATGACTAGTATTCTCCAAGGACTTGACAGGGCAGTCTGTCACATGGACAACATACTAGTGCATGGAGCCAACCAACATAAGCATGATCAGCGTGTCAGGGACTGCAGACCGCTGGTCTCACACTCAACAACAAATGTGAGTTCTCCAAAATGAGGATGACTTTTCTGGGACACATCACGCTCGAGGGAATCGAAGCAGACCCTGACAAGACGAGGGCCGTCAGGAATTTCCCAAGACTTGGGAATGTAACTGAGCTTCAATGCTTCAATGGAATGGTCAACCAGCTCTCAAAGTTGGCTACTGTCAACAAGCCTCTATGCCAACTGCTCCAGAAAGACCGCAAACGGATCTGGGACACGGCTCAAGAGGACGCCTACAACACCATTAAATCAGCACTATACTCAACGAAAGTCTTCGCTCAGTACAACCCCAATCAATGGACCATAGTGGCAGCCAATGCATGTCAGAATGGTCTGGGGGCAGTGTTGCTACAAGTGGACGCTGATGGCAACAGGAGACCAGTCTGCTACGCTTCAAGGTCACTCACAGATGCCGAAACACGATATGCAGTCATTGAAAAAGAAGCTATCGCAGCCCTGTTGGTATATAAGCAAATGGTGTTACCATTTTTTGATTATTTAGATATATTAATTGATGGAGGTGGTAAGATGTTAATTGATAGATTACAGATTTTACAATTTAGAGGATTAAAAATTGTCTGTAATTACCATTATGCTGGAAAATCGATTACTGAGGCTGATGAGGCTGATGAGGAGAAGGTCCATAACCACTGTGGAGTTGAGATGTTGTATATAAGGAGAATTAGAAGATTATTATGTACTATGTTTGATATTATAGAGAAGGAATCATTGTCAAATACAGTATTGACTGATAATGTTAGGCAATTACGAAGTGATCAAGGTAGGAAAACAAGATTGGATAAGCCTAATATTGAGGTTTATAAACGCAATGTTAAATAAAGGGCCAATTCCTACCGGAAACTGCTCCCTTATGATCTACAACAGTTAAATACAAAGGAAGAACTTGTAAAGTGTTTAACCACGGAATTTTTGACTATATTGTATAAAAAACATAACCAGGTTGTAACAACTTAATGTAAATATTATTGTACATAATTGAGTATCGTTATGAAAAGCACATTACTGTATGTGATGAAAAAAAAAGGGCCTGTGAGAAATTCTCAGACTACATCCTCGGCATGCAGTTCACCCTCAAGACCAACCACAAGCCACAGGTACCTCTACTTTCATCCACAGACTTGGCCAAAATGCCACAGAGAGTACTGAGGTTCCAGCTTCGCAAGATGATGTTCAACCATTATGTGGTCCATGTCCAGGGAAAAGCCCAAACTACCGCACATGCAGTGTCACAAGTTCCAGTCAGCAAAGCAATGGCTGCAGAAATATCACAAGTTGATGCAGTGGAGGAATTCGCATCACTGACCATGAAATGTCTGCCAGCAACAGAGGTCCAGCTGACTCAAATCAAGGAAGCTCAAGACAAGGACGCCATCTGCGTTGAGGTTAAGGCCTACACCAACAATGGTTATCCCAGATACATGCCTCAGCAACCTGTACTCCGACCTTACTGGGAAAAGAGGCATCACCTTACTACCCAGAATGACCTGCTGATGTACAATGATCTCATCGTCGTCCCTCAGGTGCTTAAGCAGATCCACCAAAGTCACCTGGGTATCACCAAATACCAATCACAGGCTATGAACAGCTGTTGGTGGCCACTCATTAGTAAGCAGATTGAGGCTTTGTGTAACTGATGCCCCACCTGTATGATTCACCATCCTGAAAGGAAGGAGCCCCTCCTCGCATTGTCACCCCCTGAGTATGCCTGGGAGCGTGTAGGAACCGATCTATTTGAGCTTGACAAGAAAATATACATTGTGGTCGTAGACTACTACTCAAGATGGATCGAGTGCAGACACCTGGCTCAGACAAAATCAACACATGCCATAGAAGCTTTAAAGTATATCTTCAGTATTCATGGTACCTGACAATGGGCTGCAATACGCCTCAGAGGGCTTCAAAGCCTTCTAACAAGAGTACAACTTTGTTCATATCACCTCTTCACTGCTTTACCCACAGTCTAATGGTGAGGCAGAGCATGCAGTCCAAACTGCCAAAAACATCCTGAAGAAGAACGCTGATCTGCATCTGGGATTTCTGACCTATCATACCACCCCTCTCCAGAACGGACAATCTCCATGTCAACTTTTAATGAAGCGGTCAACTCTCCCTACCACTTAAAACATGCTTCGAAAACCACCAAACGATGAACAAGAGAAGTTGTGGGGAAAGGAAGAAAACTACAGGGAGAAATCCACACTCAACTTCAATCTCAGCCATCGCACAGTCTCGTTTCCACCTCTCACCAACGGAGACACAGTCTGGATCAGGGATCAAAACATTTGGTCAAGTCCAGGAATGCCTCACCAGTCCCCGGTCCTACCAGGTCCTGACCAAGACAGGATCTTCAATAAGTAGGAATAGATAGGCTCTTGTGCACACCAGAACCAATGAGAGATCACCAGCTCATGACCAACCAGGGAGCTCAACAGCTGAAAGGCCGTCCCTCGCTAAAGCTCCAGACAGCGAGTCTAGGGGCATGACCACTAGATCAGATCATGTCATAAAACCTAGGCAGAGGCTAGACCTGTAGCGTGTACTGGTGAGATGTAGTATTAGCCTGCTCACTGTCGCCATCTATGGATACATTCTACGTTTAGTGTTGCATAAGAGTGGAAAAGAAGGTGAAGAAATAAAATAAAAACTATTGTTCCATTGTTAATATTTTCTCAAAATATAGGTATCATTTAGTCTCTTTTGAAAAAGTTGGCTCGTTAAGTCACCTCCTTTTAAGGATATGTGGCTTAAAATACAACAAGGCATATAATATATATTACTAAAGAGGATAAACCTTACTCCAAATGTTCTTTAGTAAAGTAGAGGAGCCAGTTTTAACGCATCTCTAGTTTTGACGCACCTTACTCATTTTAATGGCTACATTTTTTTATACATGTGTTACAGGTTCCATTGTACTTTTTGGTTCAAGGGGATGTTAAGATGGAGTAAATGTGCAAGTTTTGTAGTGTTTTATCAAAAATTGAGCATTTTAGGGACAAAAATAGGATTTGGGGTCCTCATTATTTGGCAATATGTTAAATCCTTATAAATCGATGTTTTTTTAAATTTAAGAGTGCGATATCAATTTTTTTAATAAAGAAAAAACCTAAACATATAAAATTTTCTGGATCTTAGTTTAAAGTCATATGCAATCATTTACACTTCAGAAACTGACATGTCAATGCCTATTTTACTAAATGGACCCCCACGTGAAATCTAAAGACAGAAAATGAAGCAGTCCCCAGTTTTGACGAATTTTCCATATGCATTTTTCTGAAATATCCAAATTTTCTGAAATATTTTTTTCCCCAAAAAGCTAAAAGTGAAATCCGGCCATAGCCAAACCAGATGTCTAAAATAATAATTGGTATTGGTGGATGAGCCTTTGAAGTCTCTTTATTAATGTAGATTTAAGGAATTCCCAAGGGAAATCCTTGGGAAATACAGCAATTCATATTAGCAATCTGTGGGGTCTAAAGGGTTAAGACATTTATCTGAAAATGTATCAACACAAGAATTGTGCAGATAATCTTTAGTGTGTATTTCTTGGTAAGGGAATTGATGGTCCTGTCACTGACCAAAAATGCAAAATAAGCCTTATTTTCTTTGTAAATGCATTTCCTCTAGTTTGATATTTCCTAACACAATAATACATATTATCAATCACCCAAAAGATAAATGATTATTCAACATAACAGATATCAGTAGGAAATGTTATTGTGATGTCAAAATTTTGTCTTTTTTTTTTAACCCTGCAATATTTTACTATCTTATATGTAAAAATTATGGACTCAGATGTGTCAAAATAGAGGACAGTGCATCAAAACTAAGGAATGACAACAGAAAAATTATTTGATCCTATCTCCGCCATGAAATTAGATTTTAAAAATCTTTTGTTCAAATTATGCTCAACCAACCCCAACTATAGTAGAAATATCAAAACCTGTGAATATATAGATTATTTTTACAGATTTATGAGAAAGAATCCATTTTTATATTCTTAAGTGTGTCAAAACTGTTTCCTCTACTCTACGTGATTTAGAAGTAAGATAACAACCAGGCAAAGGTGCATCTGTTATATGGGGCAAGTCAGTATCAAAGAGGACTCTTCTAGCTTTTAGATGATACCAAATATATCAAAATTCAATGAATTTAAATGGAGTTACAACCAATGATACCAAATATGTATCAATATATTGAGAACATATATATTTATATAAATTCCAGGAAGGAGCAATCAAGTGACACTAGGGGTCCTACCAGTATATTGGATCTAGCCACCAGAGGGCATCCACCCCAGTGCTCTTTGTCACTTCTCAGCTAGCCACAGGGGAGACCACACCTGTATATCCTTGGAATTAATCAGCATGTTTCCTGCTACTTGTCTACTATGGATTGTCATTCTTATCATATCGCAGGATAAATCTGTGTACATATCACGGAATTATATCTCAGGACAGGTACACATATCAGGAATTATGTCTACTTTCAGAGGACAGGACATTGGCTCCCCTGCCGCGTCAGGTAAGACTGGGGCATATATGGCGTATTTAGAAGATCACTATAATACTTTGGCTGAGAAGTATGAGCGTACAGACACTTTTATGCAGCAGATACTGACAAAACTAGAACAATTAGAAGTTTCTCAGGGCAAACCTTCTACCAAACCATCTACCAATCCATGGGGCGAGCCAGAATTAGACTTTAATATGCGGCACTCCCAGTTTTCTAGTTTCCCGCCCCATGTACAACAAGGTACTCAAACGGCTAATTATAGCCTGCCAAGGCCTATGGCGGGATACGGTGGTCAGTCGGTGCCGGTCACGGCCGCGGCCGCTGCCCCGGTTGCACCTGCCCCTGTGGCCCCGGTTCAACTGTCTGCTGCTAGTCTGGTCAACGCACTGCTTACACAGGCCCTGACGGACTTATCTGATGCCATTAACCCAGGCCCTGTGGCCTACAAAAAAGGTATTTTGTTTAGGCCAGAATACTATGTTCAACATTTACTCGATTGTAAACCCCTCAAATCCTTAGACCATTCAAAAATGAGTTATAAGGATTTGTTTTACGGCATGACTCAAGTTTTACAGCATTTGCAAAAGTCGGGTGGTGACACCGCGGCTTATATTGATCATATGGCTTTTATAGCCAAACAAGCTCAGCTCAATTGCTTTAATGATTCTTCCCTTGTGTCATACGATCGGAATGTTGTTGACAAAGTAATTAGAGCTGAGTTGCCTACCTTTATAGCTGCGGATACAGTAAGTGTGGCCTGCAGCTTTCATGCGGGCAACATTCAGATCAAGAGGGATCAATTCCCAAAGCGTAGCAGAGGTGGTTACTCAAGGGGGCGTTCAGTCCGTGAAACCCAGGGTGTTGATACTGTGGATCGTTCTGATGGCTCTTCTCATGATCCATTTCCGTCAGATTTGTGCTACAATTTCAATTACCGTAGGTGCAATGGTAATTGCGGTAAGTTGCATTTGTGCCGATCATGTCGAGGTAAACACAAGGCACTTGGTTGCCATGAGAAGCCATGACTTTATTCAAGGCCGAGTCCGGGTGACTCCATTATATCACAGTTTGTCGAGGGCAGTGCAAACGATAATGGTTTGAGTTCAGAATGTGCGTCAACTTGCTCGGATACCATTTCTCATTCATCTATTGATGTTGCCAGTCACCCTATTCATGACAACGAGCATGATCTTTTGATTATTTCTTCATGTGATAATGATGATTTTTTTGAGCCCTTAGCTACAGATCATCCACCCATGGACGGCCTTCCAGAAGTCGTTGACTCTGACAGTTCCCCCATTCATCAGATGCTACCTGATTGTCGCTCGACGGATGGTGTGAGTAGTATATTGGGAAATGACTTTTCTCCAGGTACCTGTTATACTGAATGCTCTCATCATTACTATTCAGCTGATGGTATTAATATCTGTCCCGGGAACATTCGCCTTAATGATAGGCATTATATTGGAGGTTTCCAATCACAAATGAACCTGAATGTATGGGATTATTATCTTGGATATGAGCCCGATATAAGCCTTCGTACTTATCTTCATAATGGGATCAAAGAAGGTTTTCATATCGTTGATGACGGAGCACCTATATCATCATATATGTGTGCTAACTACTCTTCTGTTTTCTCAGGACTGGCACATGATTATATCAGTGATGTTATTCTACAAGAGATATCAGAAGGCAAGTATGTACGGGCTGAGTTTACCCCTAAATGTGTTCATGCCTTAGGGGCAATCCCGAAGAAAGACTCTACATTTAGGCCGATAACGGACTGTAAACGGCCTGAAGGTTCTTCTATAAATAATTACATGTTTTCTACATGTTATAACTTTTCGTATTCATCTGTAGATGATGTTACTGAATGTATTTATCCCGGTTGTTTTATGGCAACTGTGGACATTGCTGCAGCATACCGGTCGATTAGTGTTCATCCCTCCGACTGGACATATCAGGGTATTTCATGGAGACTTCCTGATGTGGAGGAGTTCTTAATGGACACTCGTTTATGCTTTGGCCTGAAATGTGCCCCCTACATATTCACCAAGATTAGTGACTTTGTACGTTCCACTATGGAAAGACTTGGTTATTCTTGTATTATTAATTACTTAGATGATTTCATTGTCTTTGGAAAAGATTTTCAGGAATGCCAAGATGCGCAGGCCACCCTTGTGACTCTCCTAGGCCAGTTCGGATTTCATGTGTCGTGGAAGAAGTGTTCATCCCCCTCTCAGACTACGAAGTACCTTGGTTTAATCTTTGACTCAACCCGTATGAAAGTAATTTTACCTGATGACAAATTATCTAAGCTATTGTCTGAGCTTGAATTTTTCAGAAGTCGCAAGCGTGCCACTAAGCGTCAACTACAGCGATTGTGTGGAGTGCTTTCATATTCAGCAAGGCTAATCAAGGGTGCCAGAACCTTTTCTAGAAGGGTGATTGATCTTCTCAAGGACCTGCCGGACGGTAATCCTAGAATAAGGTTACCTTTGTCTTTTCATGAAGACATTCAATGGTGGATTAACTGTTCTGCATATTTCAATGGAGAGGAATTTATCATTCATCATAATTCTGGCCGTGGTAATGGTCCAGTGTTTTTCACAGACTCTTCATTAACAGGTTACGGACTATGTTACGGCTCTGACTGGTTAGGTGGATATTATAACACTGAAGATGTCCCCGAGTTTACATGTGGTGGATGTAAGGATTATCACTGGTGTAATGTCCTTACTCCTGATGGCTCGAACATTAACTATTTAGAGCTTATCCCCGTGTATCAAGGTTTACTCCGTTATGCGTCTATTTGGAGTAACACCCATGTTGTTTGTTATACAGACAATACCCAGGTACTATCCATGATTAACAAAGGCACCAGCTCTAATCACTCTGCCATGGAACTGTTGAGGTCGATGTTTTGGATCAGTGTTTTGTACAATATACACTTGACTGCTCGGCACATCAAAGGGGATTGCAATGTCATTCCGGATTATTTATCCCGTTTGTCTCAATGTCATACAACAATTGATTTACCACCTATACTCTGTTGCAGTGGCAGAGCTGGAGAGATTGGATAAAGAAGTTTCTATTGCTGTGGGTCAAGCCTGGGCCACAAATACCTTAAAAACGCGGAACTCGCAGTGGAAGAAATATATATCCTTTTGCATTGATCTAGGCCTATGTGCCTTACCTGCTGAGCCTACTACTATTGCTAGATTTCTCGTATTTTTGTCTAGATCATGCAAATTTACTACCATTAACAATTACTTGTCATCCATTATTTCATTGCACAGATTCTATGGACATTCTGTGGATTTCAGACAATTCTATTTGATTCAACTTGTTCTCAAAGGATTAAAGCGACAGTTGGGATCAACATTGTCACAGGCCAAGCCTATATCAAGGAATCAGCTTTTGGAGATGTACTCGACAATTGACTTATCTTCTCCTTCGGAATTTTCATTATGGTCTGCTGTAATTTTTTCATTCAGGACTTTATTACGTAAGTCCAATGTGGTTCCAGACTTACATAACCACTACCAACATGTTGTGCTTCGTGGACATATCGAGTTCAAGGACTGGGGAATGACTGTTCATGTACATTCCTCTAAGACCATTCAGAACAAAGAGTACATTTTGGATATTCCCGTCACTTATGTATCTAACCCTGCCTTTTGTGCAGTAAGGGCACTTGAGAAGCATTTTGCCTTGGTGCCAGGTGGACCGGAATTGCCTCTATTTCTCAATCCAAAAGATGGTCGTCCCTTTTTGTACAAGGACTTACTTCTATTCATCAAACAATTGTCAGCAAAAATTGGTTTGACACCATCTGACTATGGGTGCCATTCCCTGCGCCGTTCAGGTGCCACCTTTCTTCACTCCATAGGTGTGCCTTTAGAGGACATTATGGCGATTGGAGATTGGCGATCTATGGCAGTGCTGGCTTATTTGTCAGTACCCTTATCACGCAAGTTGGATATCCAACATGACGTTGCTGCGTATTTATCTTAATTGGACCCTTGGCGGTTGATACTGCCGCCGGCTAAGCAGCCCAATCCGTGTGTTTGTCTGTTTGTTGTATTTGACTAACTGATGAGTTTATGTATCAATATATTGAGAACATATATATTTATATAAATTCCAGGAAGGAGCAATCAAGTGACACTAGGGGTCCTACCAGTATATTGGATCTAGCCACCAGAGGGCATCCACCCCAGTGCTCTTTGTCACTTCTCAGCTAGCCACAGGGGAGACCACACCTGTATATCCTTGGAATTAATAATAATAAAAAAAAAAAATTCTTTCTTTGTTGGGCGGTTGATACTGCCGCCGGCTAAGCAGCCCAATCCGTGTGTTTGTCTGTTTGTTGTATTTGACTAACTGATGAGTTTATATCAAAATTCAATGAATTTAAATGGAGTTACAACCTTTTGAAAATAGGGCTATCAGTGTCTCTGAAAATGTCAAAAAATGCCTGGCAAATATTTAATATTTTGTAGATATAATGAAAGTAAAATCTTTGAAGATACCATTTTTGCATTATTGTCAAAATTGACACAAAATACATTTTATTGTGGTAGAGTAGAGGTGTCAGTTATTGCGCATCTCTAGTTTTCGCGCATTTTACGCATTTTTATTAGAGTAGAGGAGCCAGTTTTCGCGCATTAAGGGCAGAAAATTAAATCATAACATAATATACAATGAAAAATTCATTCAGATTAATCTTTTTTCATCTTATCATAGTGGGGTAACGTTTATAAACATACTCATTTTAAGAAATATTAAAATTCGAAAATATTTTAATAGAATATTGATATATGACTTTCAGAGGCTTATTCTTCAGTTTTCGCGCACCTGGTGCCTATTTTCGCGCATTTTGTCGTTAGTTTTCGCGCAATTTACCATATTTGAGGTGTATGACAATCAAAATATTCAATAGTTAGAAGAAAGCATCAACGGAGCATCTGAAAAAGATTATCTTTTGATATCCACTACACAAGATAAATGTCAACTTTCATATGATTGATAAAATGTTAGGCAAGTATGCTATGCTATCTAGATAAAGCAGAAAGATTAAATTGTATTGTTAAAGTAGAAAATGCCCTACTTTGTGCATTTTCATAACTGGCAAAAGTATCTATTTTCTTTAATAAGATATAACAAATGCATGGAATGCCTTGGTGGTTATCATTATTTCTGGAAAGTATTTTCATAATATATTAAACCTTGTTTTTACTTTTAAAAATATTTTTTGATCAAGAAATATCATGGAAAATTCGGAAAAATGTGCGAAAACTGACAACTGCCTATATTGGCGACGAAGGATCAGATCGGGAAATCCGAAGGAAATCCAAAGGAAATCATGCTCAACCTGGTATAGGTTTCTGTTAGCTGATATCCTAAAGTAACTGTAAAGACTGTAGAAGAAGTATAACTCTGAATTTTGACCAAAAGTAGAGTATTTGGTACTAAAAAGTGAAAGTGAACTCTGAAAGTAGGGCCATGTGCTTGTGAAATAAGCCCTATCTACAGCCCAGTGGCCATGCCCAAATTTTTCAAGGAGTAGTGCACAGTGCAAAACAGTGTAAAAACAGTGCAAAAGGTGATTTTAGTGATCAGTGAAGATCAGTGACATTGAAAAAGTGACTTAGTGAAAATGCACATTAAAAACTAAACTAAAGTGATAATCAGTGCAGTGCAAGGTTTAGTGCACAGTGACCCAGTGCAATAGTGCAAAGTGACTCTCAAGTACATCTGTGTGAATAAAATACATCAAAATGGCAAATCCACCTCCACCCCCACCTAGGACCATCATAGGAACCATTAGTGAGTTCAGTCCCGATAAAGAACAGTGGGTGAATTATAAAAAGAGACTTGACGCGTGGATGCGGATCAACAAAATAGCAGATGGGGACCAAGTAGACGCTTTTATTTCCTTAGTAGGACCAGAAGTGGTAGACCTGTTAGTGGCCTTGGTATCCCCTGCGAACATTGAGGGTAAAACGTATGCCCAGCTCTCCAAGTTGCTCGAAAAACACTATATGTCAGGCACTAATGAGTTAGCAGAGAGCTACACATTCGACACAAGGTGCCAGAAGGAGAGTGAGACAGTCTCAGACTACATAGTTGCTCTGAAGAAACTTAGCATTCATAGCGGTTTTGGGAACGAAGAGCAGGTCAAGAAAAGACTTAGGAATAGACTAGTGGCAGGTGTGCAGTCAGATGCCATAAAGAACAGACTTTTGAGTGAGGGAGCAGCTCTTACTTGGGAAAAAGCAGTAGAGATCAGTACGTCTATGGACACAGCTCAACAGAATAGTAAGATGATGAAGCCAGCCGAAGAGCTAAAGAGTAAAGTAGAGCCAGCCAAAGAAGTAAACAGACTTCAGCGAGGGAGAGAGAACTATAACTTTAGAGGTAGAGGAAGAGGCAGAACACAAGAGAAGTGTTACCACTGTCATAGCATGAACCATGAAGCGTTCAACTGTCCTTACAAGAATGAGAGATGCTATAAGTGTAACAGCTATGGACATATAGCAAGGGCTTGTGAGAATGAAACAGATCAGGAACCCCAGCAGTTTGGTAGAGGGGGTCAACAGTATAGTCACAGTGGTCCACAGTCTGGACGTGGCCATGGCCGTGGGCAAGGCCACAGTCGTGGAAGAGATCATGCACATTATATTGATGAGGAAGAAAGGCAAGAGGAGATAGTTAGCTATGCTTCTCTATATGAAGTTCAGCCCTCAGTACCAGAGACAGAGAGTAGTGAGATAAAGGTAGATGTGCAGATAGAGGGGCATTCGTTGCCTTTCACTGTTGACACTGCCTCAGCAGTTTCTATCATAGGAGAGAACATTTACCACCAGTGCTTAAAGCAATTGCCTCTGCAGGAACCGCAGATTAACCTGAAGGGTTACACAGGACACAAAGTAGAACTCTTAGGCCAGGTGGAAGTAGCCGTACAATACGGAGACTAGGTTAAGGTCCTTCCACTGGTTATCGCAAAAGGCAACCGTTGTTCCTCGTTGTCCGGCAGGAGCTGGATAGCGAGAGTTAGGCTGAACTGGGAAAGCCTGTTCAAAGAGAAGGAGACTTCTAAAGAGATTATTAGGGAGGGAAGTGTGCCCCTACCAGAGGAGACTTCTAAAGAGATTAGTAGGGAGGGAAGTGTGCCCCTACCAGAGGAGACTTCTGAGGAGATTAGTGTTAAAGAGATGGTGATAGAGGAAACTACCAGTACTCAGGAGATGTGTGTGCCTAGGGCTAGTCTGGTCGAGCAGCTCCCAGACAGTCTTGTGAGTAAGCAGGATCTGTGCTCAGAAACTAAGGAGAGGTGAGATAGTGTGTTGTGCGAAAGGTTAGAATCCTGTGTCAAACAAGTGACTAAGGATAGTCTGGTTGAGGAACTCCCAGACCCTGTGCATGTAGTGCACAGTTGTGTTGTGCCACCCCGAGTTGGTGTCACACCCAGCAGTGGCATCCTGAATGATGCACTGCCTTCGCAGAGAGCGACGCGAGACGACTGGGACCCTGGTCCTAGGGTTCCAAAGGCCACACCAGTGCCAGGAGCACCATGGAGAGGTGCCCCACCCCAGAGGTCAACGCCGAGGACACCACAGGAAGGTGTTCCACCCTGGTCAAAGCCGGGAGTGCCATGGAGAGGTGCTCTGTCGAAGCCAGGAGTGCCATGGAGAGGTGCTCTGTCCAAGTCGACGCCGAGGACACCAAGGGGAGGTGTTCTGTCCAGGTCGAAGCCGTGGACACCATGGCGAGGTGTTCAGTCAGCGAGGACACCATGGAGAGGTGTTCAGTCATCGAGGACACCATGGAGAGGTGTCGCCTCCGACCCAGCAGTCGTTGAGAGACGTTACCACACTCGCATCAGAGATGTTCAGCAGCGAGCGCCTACGACAGGTGTTCGGCTGCGAGCGTCTACAAGAGGTGTTCAGCAGCGAGCGCCTATGAGAGGTGTTCATCTTCGGACACCTATGAAAGGTGTTCAGTCGGAGCCAGCTGCATCGCAGAGACGCTACCCAGTGCGGCCCTGAGCCGTGCCTTTGAAGTTCAGAGACTTTGCGGTTGGTAAGAAGTGAAGTTAAAACAAAGACTGTTGAGTGTAATTTGTAACATCTTTAAAAATTATTATGCTCAGTATAAAGTAAAAGTTCATTATATCAAAGACTTTTGCGTGGAAGAAGAGAAGAAAAAGACATTTACAAAAAGACGTTTATAGAGTAAAGAAAAAGACATTGATCAAGAGACATTTATTAAGTTACCAGCATATTACTACTCTAAGTAACGAGTAAGATTTAAGATCTATATCTTATCAAGTACAAGTAACTTAAAGAAACTAAGCTATAGTAAGAAAATGTTATCATTGACATGAGTAACATAATTATTTGGTGTGGAGGAGTGTAGTGTATGAACGCGGGAAACGCTAATGTCCGTACTCTCCACCAGACGGCTCTTCTGTATGTTCTACAACCCACAGCGCCATCTTCTGGATCTCTAATAAACTAGCCAGTACATAACAATAATATATTTTGGATGGGCTAAATGCGTTCATAAAAATGCGTAAAATGCGCAAAAACTAGTGATGCACGAAAACAAGCACCTATACTCTAACGCATTTTTTAAAATTCTTGTCCAATAGTTTCTATTGTAGTCCAACGTCCACAAGGGTATTACGACGAAGTAAATGTGTAAATTTTGTAATGTTTTATTAAAAATTGAGTGATTTACAGGCAAAAATATGTTTATTAATCCTCTATGGAGGGCACTATGTCGGGGGCCTTATAAATTGATATATTCCAAATTAATAAGTAGGAAAGTACTTCTTTTTAATAAAGAGACAACCCAAATTTCCCGGACATAAGTTTAAAGTGATATGCCATTGCTTAAATGTCAGAAACTTATATTTTGATACTTTTTTTCAAAATAGGCACCTGCGTGAAAACTAATTACATATAATCTGGCTATTGCTAGTTTTCGCGAATTTTCATATATATTTTTCCGAAATTTCCCAATTTTCCATGATTTTCTTTTCTCAAAATTTGCAAAACGTTTCAAAAGATGTGTAAATGAACTGTTAAGACACTTTCCTGTAATGATAATAACCCACGATGTGTTTAATCAATTTTGTTTGGTCTTTTATTCAATGATTTCAATCTTAATTTATTATGAAAATGTGCAAAATATATGTTGAAAATATCCACTTTCAAGTTTCCGTCGCTTTTACGACATTACATCTAGGACGGAAGCTCTACTCCTTGTGACTTAAGGACGGTGGGTCTGTGCATGACCATATCAAAACCATGACTGAAAATTTTAATGTGCTGTCTGTAGTAGGTGATGCAATCACTGAGGGGGGCCGGGTAGTGCACTTACTTGCGAGTCTGCCCGATTCATACGGTATGCTCGTTACTGCCCTTGAGGCATGTCCTGAAGTGCCCAGGATGGAGACGGTGACATAACGTCTGTTACATGAAGAACCTAAATTCTCGGACAATGAGACCAGTCGATTTGACATCGAAAAAGCCATGACTGCTAGATGTCAGAAAGTTGGAGGACCCGTGTGTCATAAGTGTCACAAAATAGGTCACATTAAATGTGACTGTCCTAAGTGGAACGAGAGTAAGTCTAAGAAAACTGAGACTAAATGCAAGTGTGAGTGTAAACACAAGGTGTATAGTACATACGCAAAGGAAGACAGTTACTCGGACAGTGAAGTGATTGATTTGTAAATGGGTGAATCCCATATCAGCTTAGTTTCATAGTAGGCTATGCTGTGAGTAAGAACCAGAGTTAAGAAGAAGTGATTTGTTTTAAACTCTATAATGTTTGAGTGATCTAAACATCTAACTCTGTAACTACATTTTTGAGATGCTAAAATGTGTTTTTTCTAAAAGTTCCATTTAACTTTTACTTGTAAGTCACAGCAAGGTGCTGGTAAACTGGACATTTATTTTTGTTTCAGCAAAGACATTTATGTATGAAGTTATTGTTGTGTGGTCTTAAAGCTAAAAACTATCAAGTGAGAAGGAGTGTTGAAAAATATCCACTTTCAAGTTTCCGTCGCTTTTACGACATTACACGCTCCACGCCAGTGTCCCGGTTTTTGACCCAATAAAGGATGACATCAGCATCTCCCGCGTCGGGAAGTCGGCCCTCATGGAGCTCTGTGTTTGGACTTTCTTCTTGAATCTTCTCAGTCTTCTAGCCTAATTTCAACAATATGTGAATTCTCTACCCTTAATATATAGGGGTAATTAGGGTATTTTCACGCATGTGTGTAATTTCACGCATCATATCTCTTTTTGGCCTAAAATTTTCACAATTATTGGTGAAAACTTAAATATTTCTTTTGTAAAATGTGCAACGTTATCTGAAATGAATATCTTATTGTTTTGATGAATAAAGGATCAATAGATATTTGTTTAGAATGGGTTGAAGATACTTGTTTTTTTTCTGTTTTATTGTACAATTTATTAAGTAAACAATATTTTCTCTTGAATTATATGAAATTAAGAACTGTAGTCAAAATATTTGTAATGCACTTTGCATAAATATGAAATAGGCATGGAATCAAACCTAAAATTTTAATGTCATACAAGAATTTTTTGATTAGCCTACACAAATAAGGGATAACTTTGGTAGCTCATTAGGCTTAATTTCACACACAACTAGCCTAATTTCCATAAAAAGCCTATGTAATTTAAGCAAATGCGCGAAATTAGACACTAGTAGGCCTAAAATAGCATATTTCTTTTTATAACTTTAAATATCATTAATTTATTTCCATTCTATCATAACGCTACATGCATACACATAGAGTAGAGGAGCCAGTTTCCGCGCATTAAGGGCAAGAAATTAAGCTTTAACAAAATATTTAAAGATAAAAATAGATAATTTAATATTTTTTCTTGTGTATGCAGGGGCATGACGTCTATGAACATAATCATAATAAAAAAAATGAAAAATTGAAAATATTTTTGTAAAATCTTAAGGCTTTACTTTTACATATTAATTCTTCAGTTTCCGCGCACCTGGAGCCTATTTCCGCGCATTTTGGTGTCAATTTCCGCGCATTAATGTGTATTTTAGCTGTAAAATGAGTAAAAGTCTTCAATAGATAAAAAACGTCATATCTGGAGAATCAGAAAAAGATTATCTTAATATTTGCTATTTAAAATAATAGTTGAATTCATCTTAATTCATTTTATACACATCAGAAATGCTATGTTCATTTGAAAATCTAAAGAATAGATATTATAATAAATAGTAGAAAATACACATATTTGTGCATTTTTCATTAAATGACAGCATCCAGCATTAATTCGTCTAGATGAAAGACAAAAAAAAAGTAAGCATTAACTCTTGAGCTTATATGGTTCAGGAAACCATCTTACAAATATATGGAAGCTTCCCTAGATAATTTTTCAAGTTTATATATGAAAAAAATGCTGGAAAATTCGGAAAATTCAGAAAAATATGTGAAAAATGCGCGGAAACAGGCAACTGCCTCATTTTTTGTCTTTAGTTTTCACGCAGGGGTCTAATTTCTAAAATATATATAAAAAATTGCATTTCTCATAATAATAAAACTGCATATTACTTTAAACTAATATCCATAACATTTTGAGGCTTTAGTTATTTTTTTTATTTAAGAAAACATGTTTTTATTAGATTTTTTTGAGAAAATATGATATTATAAGGATCCCGCCAGTTTTGTAATAAAAAGGGACATCCCTAATTGTTTTTGCTTCTAAAGTACTTAAATATTTGCAAATCATCATAAAATGCTCAAATTTCTTTAATCTTCATGTCCTGATGGGTCTCAGAGTGCAAAAACGGATTTTGGAGGACTACAGAAAAAATGCGTTCATAAAAATGTGTAAAATGCGCGGAAACTAGTGCTGCGCGGAAACTGGCTCCTCTACATCTAATGGTAAATGAATCTGCTGTACGACTTGTGATGTCAAAATAGTTTTAACCCTTTCACTGCCAGATATATCACAAAATAACTGATATTTACTGGAATATTGCCCAAAATACAAAAGTTAGTGTATAAATTCCCTAAACTCAAATTTAGTTTAGATTCTTCAGATGAAAAGCTTTTTTCAATAATTTTGATAAAAACATTCCAAATGTTGGCACTGTGCCAATAAGGCAAATTTCTTGGGAGGAGTAATTGTTTGTACTATCGTACTTTGCAGGTTACCATGGTAACCAATAATTCATAAAATAGCTCTCCCACTCTTTAAAGAAATAACATGAAAACATTATCTTTTTTGTGCAAAAGACAGGTTGTGATTATCGTAAATGAAAGAAAAGTTAGAGCAAATTGAAACCACGTCATTTACATAAATTCACCCATTTTTCGTGATATTTTAATTAGTATGGCAAATTCAAATGTAAGCACATTGTTTCCGGTTTCTCGAATCACAAATCTAACATTTTTGGGTGACTTGATAGCCCGATGTTCAAATACCTGGATCTCTGGTTCTAATTGGAATATCTGAAAAATTCTTTCAGATTCTGAAAGCATAATTTGCATTCTTTCAATGGTGTTCCTATGGGATTTTACTATAGGGCCCCATATGAGGCCTCTGGCAGTGAAAGGGTTAATTTGCTTATTTAAAGTCTTTGTGATTGATACTCCTTTTCTTATATTCATACTTAATCGCATTTTGTCTGCCATTTTAAGATAAATTCGAATTATCTATTTAAAAATAATGTGAAAGTTTAGATACAGGTGTGTTGAATGGGCTTGAAAAATTGTTTGAAAATCAATGTAGGCATAAATTTATGGGGCCTTTTCTCATTTACACACATTTTTCCGTAGGTATTGTTTGGTGCGCGCAATTACAATAGCTGCGTGAAATTAGACACACTGGCTGTTCTAATTTCACGCATTTATGTTTCAGTTGCCTATATTAGGCCTATAAGCTTTTCTAATGGGCTGTGTCCATACCAAGCCATGACTGCACCAATTACTTTAACATGCGTATACTGTAGGCCTACATTGAAATGTTTTTGAACATACAAGTAGATCTACTTTAACTTAAACATTCAAAATATATCTTTTTTCTTTAAATATTCTCTCATTATTCAATTTCCTGTGCGCGAAAACGGGCTATAGGCCTACACTAGCCTACTCTAATAGAATACAGGCCTATTTTGGGTAGGCTATTTTAAACATTAGGCCTAGGGCCTACAAAAAAATATTCACCCTATCATGTTACCTGAACACTACTACAGGTACCAGTGGTCGCTGGTCAAGGTGTCCACCTGTATAATTATATACCTGGCTGGATCCAGTCAGGCTCTTTTGCACCGCTATTTGGCCGTAGATCTACATGGGGCCTTTGCAAATTGTAGAGGGGATCGAGGCGCGAACACCCGGTCGCCCCAAGCACCAAGGTGCCGCCTGGTGTGTATGTCTGACACTAGTCCAACTTCCAAGATGGCGCAAGTGAAAACAGAAGGCGAACCGGAGGGACCACAGCTCGTCAATGTTTCTGAATTTATCGTTGAATGGATTGATCGCCTAGACATTATCAGCCCAGAGGCGGTTTCCAGGGATAAGTTTATTGGAATAGTGTCAAAGAAGATTAATATAGATAAGGAAATGGCCAAGGAGTTGGACAATGTTTGCAAGTAAATTCAAAACTTCTTCCATTATCGTTCAAAGCACGGGACACATCGGTTTGTTGCCTGTTGTGTATTGTATTTCAAGAATTTATGTCTATACGTCGGATGTATTTTACATTACAAAATTAGATCTAAGCAGTGTTGCTTTGTGTTTAGATAGTATTTGCAGCACTGGTATTTATATACTTTTTGCAATTGGACCAATGGTTTCCACTATGTTACCTACTTCTAGATCTACTAGTCTACTAGCACTAGGGGCGCCACTGTGCAAATTTTGCCAAAAGGTCCTCTGGCCTGGGGCGTACACAGGAGGGCCGTTGGTCATCTGCCTTTCTAGGCTACTTCAAGTAGGGTTTGTGAAGCCTACTGCAAGTAGCATTTGTATATCAGCCAATCAGGTTTTGCGAAGCCTACTGCAAGTAGAGACTAGGCATTCTGAAATTGGACCGCCATAGACTGTCTAGAGTAGAGGAGCCAGTTTCCGCGCATTAAGGGCAAGAATTTAAGCTTTAACAAAATATTTATAGAAAAAAATTATATTTTTAATATTTTTTCTTCCATATTCAGGGGAATGATGTCTATGAACATAATCATAATAAAAAAAATTAAAGTTTGAAAATATTTGTGTAATATCTTAAGGTTTTACTTTAACATGTTAATTCTTCAGTTTCCGCGCACCTGGAGCCTATTTCCACGCATTTTGGTGTCAGTTTCCGCGCATTTCCCATATTTTAGGTGTTAAATGAGTAAAATATCTTATAGAAAGAAAATATGATACATGGGGCATCAGAAAAAGATTATCTATTGATATCCGTTATAGAAAATAATTGTTAAGTTCTTAAAAATTCATAATAATGCAAATAGAAATGCTACCTTGTCAGAGAAAATCTAAAGAATATATTCATGAAAAGAAGGAAGAAATATGCATATTTATGCATTTTTATTATATGACAAAAGCATTAATTCGCCTCAGTTAAAGAGAGAAAAAAAGTTCAGTTTTGAGCCTTTGGTTTATATTATTTTAGGAAAGTGTCTTAAGATTATAGAGTAGAGGAGCCAGTTTCCGCGCATTAAGGGCAAGAAGTTAAGCTTAAACAAAATATTTAAAGAAAAAAATTATATTTTTAATATTTTTTCTTCCATATTAAGGGGAATGATGTCTATGAACATAATCATAATAAAAAAAATTAAAGTTTGAAAATATTTTTGTAATATCTTAAGGTTTTACTTTAACATGTTAATTCTTCAGTTTCCGCGCACCTGGAGCCTATTTCCGCGCATTTTGGTGTCAGTTTCCGCGCATTTCCCATATTTTAGGTGTTAAATGAGTAAAATATCTTATAGAAAGAAAATATGATACATGGGGCATCAGAAAAAGATTATCTATTGATATCCGTTATACAAAATAATTGTTAAGTTCTTAAAAATTCATAATAATGCAAATAGAAATGCTACCTTGTCAGGGAAAATCTAAAGAATATATTCATGAAAAGAAGGAAGAAATACGCATATTTATGCATTTTTATTATATGACAAAAGCATTAATTCGCCTCAGTTAAAGAGAAAAAAAAAGTTCATTTTTGAGTCTTTGGTTTATATTGTTTTAGGAAAGTGTCTTAAGATTATATAGAACCTTGCTGTGAAAAATTTTTCTTTTTATTTTCTTTGGAAAAATGTTTGAAATTTTGGAAATCTCGGAAAAATAGGTGAAAAATGCGCGGAAACTAGAGACTGTCTAATTTATTGTCCTTAGTTTCCGCGCAGGGGCCTATTTTCTATATTATCCATGAAATTTTATGTTTATGGCATTAAAATGATCGTATATCACTTTAAACTAATATCTATGACATTTTTTAAGAGAAAATTATATTTTTTCTTGAAGAAAATGATGTTATGCTCCTTATTTCAGAAATATTAACTTTTTAAGGATCCTGTCATTTTCCTTAATAATAAGGACATTGAAACATATATTTGGCCTTAGAATACATAAATATGTATGAAACATCATTAAAAATGACAAATTAATTGCATAAGAACATTATTTTGGGTCTGACATTTTAAAAATAGCATATCTAATACCTAGAGAAAAAATGTGTCCATAAAATGCGTAAAATGCGCGGAAACTAGAGATGCGCGGAAACTGGCTCCTCTACTCTATAGAACCTTGCTTTGAAAATTTTTTCTTTTTATTTTCTTTGGAAAAATGTTTGAAAATTTGGAAATCTCGGAAAAATAGGTGGAAAATGCGCGGAAACTAGAGACTGTCTAATTTATTGTCCTTAGTTTCCGCGCAGGGGCCTATTTTCTATATTATCCATGAAATTTTATGTTTATGACATTAAGATGATCGTATATCACTTTAAACTAATATCTATGACATTTTTTAAGAGAAAATTATATTTTTTCTTGAAGAAAATGATGTTATGCTCCTTATTTCAGAAATATTAACTTTTTAAGGATCCTGTCATTTTTCTTAATGATAAGGACATTGAAACATATATTTGGCCTTAGAATACATAAATATGTATGAAACATCATTAAAAATGACAAATTAATTGCATAAGAACATTATTTTGGGTCTGGCATTTTAAAAATAGCATATCTAATACCTAGAGAAAAAATGCGTCCATAAAATGTGTAAAATGCGCGGAAACTAGAGATGCGCGGAAACTGGCTCCTCTACTCTATTATTAATGCACCCCATTTATAGGCCTAGCCCGAAAGTCGCAGATAAGCCTTCTGGTCCTGCCCAGCCTACTTGCAGTAGGCTTTTTGCCACCCATCACACTGCAGTGATGGATCCAGAGAAGGGGGGGGGGGCACCCTTATATATATACAAATTTGAGGTAAACCATCCAGAGGCTATAATTTTACATTTGATAGTCTTAAATCTAAATTTGGCAACAAAATTAGGGAAGCTAGCGCAGGCCTCAGGTGTGCCCCCCACCTAAATCCATTTCCTCAGACACTGACACTGGCAAGGGGTCTTTCATGTGCAATGTCCCATAGAAAGGACACCACACACCCGGGTCATCAAAGGCCGGGTGTGTGGTGTCCTTTCTATGGGACATTGCACACGAAATACCCCTTGCCACTCTTCGCAACGGGTAGGGTATTGCACCTGGTGGCGGGTTTCTCCTAAACAATATCATAGATTCGGTCACCGCCCTTGTAGCGTAAAACTAGCTGAAAAGCTTTACCTTGTGCAATCTGGTAAAAGAACCCTAAAGGGTTGGCCAGACATTAAACTAACCCAACAAACAAACAAGCTCAGCCCCAGACTTACTCGTTTTGAGCCATGGACTCTCCCAGTACCACTTCAACTACCTCGCATTATCACATTACATTTTTTATCAGTATTCCAATAGATCATTTACAATTTCTGAAAACATAAAAATATACTCAACTAGCACATTTCCTTGGAAATATGTCTCATTTAACTGAATGATGAGCTGGGATGTTCCCTAATTTCGTGGGATTTCTTAATTTTGGAGATTTTGGATTGCACAACTGATTTCTCTCACATCGCTTTAAGTATTTTTGTAATAGGTTCAAACTATTCAATTACAAATTGAATGTCAAGAATCTATTCCCTTTAGGCGAAAAATGTGGGGAAGGTGTTTTCTACTTTTCCTACTATTTCATCAGTTGGGAGTGGAATCCCTCATTGGGAAGTGCGTCATTCTCTTATGCCATTTTTTCTGACAATATCAATGCATCGACTTGTCAGTTAGATCTAAATTGAATTTGACATTTATTTTTCAGTTTGTCGTCATTAACATGTGATGGAGAACCGCCCGGAGTATTCGGACTCACATCTGGAGATAGGAATTGGAAGGACATCCCAGACACGCTAACAAACTTGGTAACATTAAAGTATGTGGTTTTTATAGAAACGCCCGAATAAAGGTTCTAATTTTATACCCCATGAACGATTGTCTTGCAACCTTGTAGATCTAGATCTCATAGGATAGAATTTTCTGAAAAAAGAAATCCACATTATGACCAACAAAATTCATTGATTATTCTTCTGGATAGTCCAGTCGAACCTGTCGATGAGTCTGCTCTCCGGAATAAGAAGCCAATCCAAATTCTTTGATACCAGCTGTTCTCTTCTGTACTGAAAGGTAGGTCGCTTGCCTGGAACTTTCTCGGGGTCCCAAGTGTGATGGGGGGGGGGGGGGGGGGTTACTACCTTAGGTCTGCTTGAAGAGTGTTTTCTACACAATTTCAATGGTAGGAAACTCTTTTGTAATTGTAAAAGAAAGAGGAATGAAATCATGAGATCATGCCCTGGAGGAGGGAAATCCTCATGTTGTTTCCCATGTACTAATTTTATTGACAACTGTCAAAAACTATTTCACGATAATATAAAGTATGACAACTTGTAGATTATCACAAGGTTGTCGAGTATAGAAGATGCTAGGCTGGTCAAGATTAAATCAGTAACCAGTTTAAAGGGAGGAGCCAGTGAAATTTCAAATTTCAAATTATGAGATTTCACATTGTTATTTCACGTTTGTTAGTTTAAATAGTGAATTAGAGATATGCACTATTCTTATGTCGACAAATAGAATATATTTATGTAAAATAATCTGTTGTATCTTAAAACGTCTGAAACTCCTCATGCAGATGTAAAACACAAGTCTGTGTGTGACGTCACACAAAATAGACATTATTTTCAAATTTCAAAATTGTAATTTCTTAAATGAAATTTAGAAATGTAAAATTTAATCTTGAATCATTCGATTTTGTTATGTCAAGCACTTGAGGACTAAGAAAAACCCAAAAAAGTTATATGATGATTTTTTCTTAAATATTTTATTATCCATACCTATTTTCTGTGACGTCACACACAGTAAAATGCACTGTGCAAGGTGCAGCAGGTGGTTGGAGGTTTCATTTACTTGCCATCAGAAAATGTATAATAAAATTATAACTATCATAGATAAAGGCATAAAAGTTGAAGTGATTGGTTGGGAAGGATTCCGATGCAATGTATCATTATGATCACTGGCTGTTGACCGGTGTTGGAAAATAACTTTTTAGGCTGTCAGCCAACAGGGCCGATTTTGCCATGTTGTTAGACCTGATAGCTTTCTGTTGGCCCTGATATTTTTGGTAACTGTTCTATTTTTGGAGCTAATTTTCTGCCCTGCTCTCAAATTGTCGGCCATTGGCTAACGGGCGCCGCCGGTGTTAATTGCAAACACTGACTTTGTATAAGATTAGCTTGCCTAGTTGTTTTGCCTTGATATTATGATAGAGTGAAAATGGGAAATCCCTTTGTGTGAGAGTCTTCAACTTTATCACTTCTTTAAGGTAGTAATCAGTCGAAACTTATAATACGTTTAACAACAATTAAGAAACTGTTTTGCAGTTTGCTGCGAGAAGGAAAAGACATGTGTCGGACTAAAAGACAAAAAGAGCATAAGGCACTGAAATACAAACAACTGGATGCACCATGGGTAAGACAGCGATAGTTGGTTATATGAGGGATTTCCTCGATTCTATTTTCCCCATAATGAAATCTATGAAAAATAAAAGGATAGAGGCAAAAGATGGCTACCTTAACGCAATTGTTTTTTCCAATGAACTGCCCGCGAAAATGTAACAGACTTAACAGGCATGTTGTTATGAGGCGAGGGCACTACAGATCAAAGAGTCCTTCTAACACTTAGAACCGGCACCGCCGAATTTATACATATAGAGATCTGTCTACCATTTGTGGCTGGGCTGGCACATTTGTCCTGCGTAGAACCTTTCACCCCTCCTGGAATGGAATAGTCCGGACCTGTCCACTATAAAGATATAGCTGGAAGAGTCTAATATGAAGACAAAGGGATGTTATATGTTTTAACTTTTAACAGATTCTGAGCTAAAATGACGTATCATTGGGAATATCTGGGCTTACATACAAATAAATTATGATATATAGAACAAGGAAAACCTGTGAAATTCATCCCAAATCGGACAAATTAGACACAACAACGCAGAATCAAACTCGTTATTTCGTCATCTTTTTTCAATATGGCGGCCGAGAGTGTTAGGCCTACCTCCGTCAAGTAAAAGACCTTTGGGCTTATTTGATTGAATACTATATCAATTATGACATATTCTACAAGCAGGCTGATGAAGTGTAGTAACAGGTTAGGTGACTGATACGGACGGACGTGGGAAACGCGTAGTCCCGTGAATGGCAGCATTCCCATGTCTCCGTAACTTGGCGTAAGGGCCGGGAATTCATACACGGACTCATTCCATCTAGACCGCACTGCCGGGAACACGAGGATCGTGTAGACTATAGCCATCTGAATGTAATTTTAAAAGTCTATTAGACCCAAGTTATAATAGTGACTTTAAACTTTGTTTTATTCAATGCCGTGATGCTCGGCGTTCGTCACGGCCGCCATGTGGAGATCTAGTACCTTAAACTGACACTTGGAGCGCTGGGGGCACTGCGAGACGTTCCCGCCACTACAGACGAGTGAAAATTGTATGAAAATTGAGTGAAAAGTGGACAGATTAGGCATACCCCGGGAGGCATACCAACGCGGAATCAAACTCGTTATTTCGTCGGGATACTTTTCTATGTTGCTGGTTTTCAGCAATCTTGTTGTATAATTCTATTTGATCAAGCCAAAAACCAGCGAGTTTGTCACAGCTTTTTCCCGCCTACCTCCGTGGTAGCCTTGTTGCTGGCCCACTATGCAGAGAGCCTAGCTATTTTACAATCGTTGGGGAATCCGCATTTCACACTCTCCAGGCGGACCTTTCACCACTGCAATTCAATGCATTCTATGAAGAATCCCCTTGGAGCTATCCACCTCATTTCCCGTCGCTCTCCTCATTAGAACTACGCAACGCACAAACGGCCAGGAATTCCCCCTGAAACCTCAGACCAGCATGAACAAGAAGCCTGGATGATATGAACGCATGAATTGTGGAGGATATACGCATTGACTCTGACGCATTCAGGTGTTAAATGTAGGTGTATATCGTTTTCCAGCAGTTGTAACATTGGACTCAGGCATTCGACACTGGCAATCTGAAAAATAATTATTTAGACCTTATCAGGCCAATCCAAATCTATCATGTGAATATCCATATTCTTATATCCAGGTTCCTTCAGGTATCTAAATATCATAAGATTTAATTATTTTAGGCCTGGACACATTTGCAAACTAGATTATGTTTTACAGATTTAATGTTTAAATGATTCAAAGATTTAATGATTTTTGAATTTGTCACTATAGTGTCATTTTTTCGGACCTACCATCAAAATATCTTATTCAAAATTTCATAGAAATCTAGGCCAAAGGGTTGCAAGTCAAATATTTTTAGGACTCAGGCGTTTGGTTCTGGATACTGGCAGTCTGAAAACTAAATTATTCAAGCCTTATAAGCCCTATCAAAATGCATATTATGTATATATCTATGTTCCCCTATTCGGCCTATGTCTCAGGCTTCTACATATCATGTGGTTTGATTATTTTAGGCCTATAAACGTTTGAAATTCAAATATTTTCATACTATGTTTCACAGATTTAAGATTAAAATGATTCAAAAATTGAATTATTTGTGAAGCTCTCACTATAGTGTCATTTTTTCTGACCTACCATCAGATTAAATCATATTAAATCTGATTTAGGCTAATAAACTTTCCTAAAGCCTAAAATCCCTCGCCTCATGGGTACCCGGGGGTACCAACATAGATCAAAAGAACTACTGTACTGTTGGTCTGGTTCATAATCGTGCTTTTAGAATCCGCTGATTATTCGGAATTGCATTGAGTATAGGATAAGTTTTCAACCACTTAATGGTGGAAGATACGTCGTTTATTGTAAATCCTGCGTCTTACCACTATGTATTCTGTTTTTCTTTGTACCAAAGCTTCATGAAATCAAACACCGTCTTCACCGTCATGAAAATCTGCCTGTTCCTCGCGATGCTATCATAACCATCCAGGTGTATGAGCCCTATCACGCTAGTAAGGTGAGTCATAAAGTCCCTTTAGATATGTTCTTTTCGCTATATCATATATGGTGCTTAAACAAATTATATTCACCGATCCTTAATGGAGAACCATTTGTTTGTTCATTCCACTCGCAGTGTATTCAACACATAAGATTATATGCTTTTAATGGGACACAGTTTCCTTAATATATCAGCTCTTATTTACTCAAGTTATGAAAGTGTTTCACCATTTAAGGACATGGGACAAACTTTAACTTCAACTTTGCGTTCCCATGGGCGTTTTTACATCATTTCAGTGTTTTAGATGAGCCTGATAATCAGTGATATTGGTGGTGCCCATCGTACAAAAAGACAAAATGTTGATCAGACGGACATGTTCTGGTACATGAAAAAAAGAAAGACAGAAACTGTTCTAGAACCTACTACATTGTGAGTGAGTTGGCACTTTGGTGTTTATGTCGGTGCTTTTTTTTTACTAGAGAAATTAGTAATACTCTTATCCACACCGGGTCAGTCACCACGGTACAAAGAAGGTCGGACTAACAAATTTAACCCATACGGTAGGGGTAGCATGACACCTGATTGGTGGGGGCCCATTGCATAATGCTGATAACGCCTCTAGCGACACTTCCCATTGGCTAAAGATTAAATCAGAACGAATTATAATGGAAAATGTTTATAAAATACAAGACAGATATTTACAGGTATGATATATATATATATATAATATCAACAAATAGATCAGATTCTGAGCTATATGACCATTGTAATAAGATTCTTTGAACTGTTGTTGCCAAAAAGTTATAGGCAGTTTAATATGGCCAATTTACATGGGCTCAAAGAGAGAAAACTCCCCAGCTTGTCCGACTGACAGTTATTTGACTGAGTTCTACACTAGGCAGGGATTCTCATTTATTGCTCTGACAATCTCGACAGAATCCTGAATCGTTTCAGAAGTGAAATTGAATGATCCATAAGAAAGTAGTTAAAAACTGCTCAGAGAAATGACCAATCCTTTACTCAACTTTAATTTTGATTGAGCGTGTCCATAATTACGAGATCTCTTTCCATCACATGGAGAGTATTTAATTTGTAGCGAAATATTTAGGCCAGATATAATCTCCAAACCGTCCCCTACCTTACCACGAAAGAAGCAGATGATGCCACTACAAAGCTCGATTAAAATACTTAAGTATTTTTCTTACGGATCTTTCTTTACAGGGCCTGAAGTTGGGCTCAGAGCTGCAGGTATTAGGAGAGCAGTCACTGTGCGAGGTGCGGGATAATATAACATGCCGTTTGGACCATATCGTGCCGGGCGAGCTGTCGGAGCACCCAGACATACCTGGAGACTTGTCAGCAAAGGTACGCCCCTCTTTATAAAGCAAAGGGTTCAGATTCACCACCTGCTTATTACGTGGTAACTACCAAATTTACATTTTTAGAGAACTCACCAGGGATATTTTTTCCAGTAGGTAGAATGTTTAACTTGATATTAGACCAGAATTCAGGTCAATTGAGAATTATGGTCACTTTTCCAAAGAACAGAACCACATAATTCAGAATATTTGATACTCGATCTTCCCTGGGTTGAGGGTGTCCATAATTCTGAGACAACTGTTACTATTATAACTAATTAACTCAAGTTTTTGGGAGTCCCTAGTTATATCTATGTAGTCTTGTAGCTATTGGTGGGGACTCCCTCAATCAGTCATGTCTTTAACCATTTAACTCTCTTTGTTCTCAATGACCGGTTACACAATCTCATGTTCAGCTGTTGAAGGACATTGTCCTAGAATGGTTGTTAGAGTCAGGCAGTTTGAGAAGCTAGAAGTGGGTTTCATAACCACTACTTGAGCCAATCAACCCTAACCCCTCCACATTAGGACCTCCACTATCACCTGTAGGTGGGCAGGTCTAGGTGGATGAGTGATAGGTCATTCAGTACTCCCTGAGTTGTGTGTGACAGCAGGAGTGGTGGTGGTGATCACTACTCATAGCCCATATAGCCTTCTTGTATTGAGGGACGACCCTCGCTCATGCATGAACGGAACTTTGTAGCTCTTTTGTTTCTTGTTTCTTGAAGCAGTTTTGATGTTATTCGGAAAGACACAATAGGAATAATTTACGGGAAAATGTCTTTAAAAAAAAAGAATGAATACAGTGATCAGTGTTGTGGGGGGTTAAAACGAGGAGACGGTCACTTACGGTTTACAACGCACTAGATAAATATCCAGATAGCGTATTGATCCTACCCGGGGTAGAAACTCATACATGAAACCACCATGCTTATTTGTAGGCTTTTGTTGTTGTTAGTCAATATAATTATTGTACGTACCTTTCTCAATCTCCGCGAATACCCCTCCAACATCTGGAACACTGTGCTCAGTGTATTTACTGTACCTATGTGACACAGCACACGAACGTCAGCTTGTTAAACTTCTGTTGTAGGAAATCGTTTTTAAAATGTTCACCCTGCATCTCAATCGTGTTTAATTTCCATCCGAATTTTTACAGGAGAACTTTCCGTCGGGATTCCTGTATGTGGAAGGAGTTTTCTACAACGATATGCGGCATCCAAACTCTCGAGATTATAGCTTGTAAGTAGGTCTTTAGTTCATAGACATGCAGTGTCCGAAATTAAGGGTGCATTCTGCACCCAGGGTGCATGTCTTTGCAGCAGGGTGCATACTTTTTGATAGTGTGCACCCGGAAGATGCACACATTTATAATGAAATAAATCGCCTTATATCACTGAGGGCGCAATGAAAGACTCCGGGAGCACACATTTTAGAGCTATGCACCCAGTGGGTGCACAGATTTAAACCTTAATTTTGGACACTGACATGTATTGCAGTATCCTCATCTTATTTCAAAAGCACCTCACAGTGAAATAAAGACATTACGTGTATAGTGAGTAGATGGGCCAACTAAATCCTCCTTTTTCAGAAAACAGCCTTGATCTATTAATGACAATTCATTTAAAATGACAAGTCATTTTTGCTTTGGGGGCGCCATCTAGTGGTTATTGGTATAGTCCGCCCCCAAAGCCTTACTGTCGGAGGTTTTTCTATTGTGTAAAATCAAGTGGCGTGAAATTGGTGCTAATTGGACCCTCCACCCTCTCCCTTCCACCCTCACCCTGCCCCTCCCCTCTCCACCCATGATTGGTCAAGGTGTCTTGGCTGGTTGGCCCTGACTGACAGGTGGGGGTGGTGTAGGCCCCGCCCCTCCCCCTTCCAGGCACCTTGACACGTCCACTGCGACTAGCGGGGGTCCCTCCACACCCCTGACCACAACACAGGTGCCGTAATCGAGCTGGGATGCCGTTCTGTTTACCTATAATTATGTAGTCGATATAGCACGAGTCTGTGGCTGTATGTACTGCCACAGACGAGGGCTATATCTGACCAATGAGTATAGACAGAAGCTTCTGTCTATACTCGTTGATCGGTTGTAGGCCGGCTGGCCGGCGGTGGCAGCGACGGGGGTGAGTGGCAGGGGGAGAGGCGATTTGCCTATTCACACCAACAGCATAACGTCAGCCCCCTCTAACACGTGTAGGTCCTAAATTGATTTTATTTGAGTAAAATGAAAGTTAGTGGTTTTACATTCAAACGAGTACACTATACAATCCAACAGATTGTGTTGCATTAGGTGCGCGACACCAACACCTCCCCAATCCTCCTACCCCCACCCACCCCAGGGTCCACAGCTATCTTATGAATATCAATGAGTAAATATGACTATTTCTCGCCACCAAAGCAAGCTTTTTCAGTCCTATGGACTGAAAAAATATGCCTTCAGTTCTCTTGTTAAGATCCACTGTTTTCCTGATGAAATATTTGAAAACATAAATCCTCCTCCTCACCCCATGGCCAATATCTTTGAAAATTGAGAGAATGTGTGAATGGGATTAGTTTTAGGACATACACTGAGGGTGAATAATTGGGATAAACTATTCGTAGAAATTATAAATTGAGCTTACTCAGGTAAGACGTGTGATCGTGTAAGAATATACAACACTGCATTTAGTAAATAATTTGTTTAAAAAGTAATCTAAAATGTCCCACCTGAGATTGATGTGTTGATTGGCTCGTGTGTTTAGAGTGATCAGGGACTGGGCAGCCAAGGACCCGGGGCGGGGACTCGGCCCGTACACCACCGCCAAGATGGAGGAGACCACGCTGGACATGATGTCCTTTCAGCTGGGTAAGCCGTACGTCTACTTGCACCACGGCAGCTGTGAACACTTGGTCGTCTTTACCGACATCAGGTGAGTCCAACCTATAGCCCGGTTTACACAGTATGAAAGGTGCCCTTACGATGATTATTTGTGATGATATCGGAAGAGAAGTGGGGAAGAATTTTAGTAATCCAGAGATGCCATTTTTCCTACTTTTGTAGGATTTCCTTCATTTGGGTGATTTTGGATTGCACAACAGATTTTCCTACATCACTTTAATCTCTGTCTTAGAGTATTTTTGTGTTTGTTTGAAGCTATTCAATTACATAGCTTAATGCCAAGACTGTATTCCTTAAGGTTATTTTTCTCTTGGTTGCTTCTGGAAAAAAAGTATTTTCCTACTTTTTCGTCAGTTGGGAGTGGCATCTCTGGACTTATCTTAATGTGAACCCTTCATAAGTCAATATACCGTGCGAAATTGTCATGGTAGATCAGGAGACTTAAATAAGTGATTCAAACCTTTTCGTATATATGAGTAAATTTATCTTATCGAGGGTTTATGTTTACACACGCCAGCTGTTACCTTTACTTACTACTATGTCAGTAAAAGTACTTCCTATAATTGAATATGTTTGTATTCCAAGAAGAAGGTCCAGTCCAATTACATCTCACAGTCCCATGCTCATAGCTGTTCAAAACAACCTCACGACGTTTACGAAAGTGAAACTGCACACTGCTACACCAGCCAAGTCCACATAACAATGAATTATCCAAATGATAGTACTCACTTGTCATATAATGTAAAGGAGCTTTGTATGCTTTGCACTGAAGAATTTAAGTGGTGGTACATTTACGAGATAGAAGTAACCGATTTGGGCGAGCATGAGGAATGGGTTGTCAGTAAAAGTACTTCCTATAATTGAATATGTTTGTATTTACTTTGACAGACTTGCACATCCCGAAGACTGCCTAAAGGTGGAAGAATACCCTATAGTGGTAAGCAAGTACTACCCCAAACCGAACAAGTGCCGAGTTTGTCTCAAGAATAAGGCTGTGTAAGTATCTTTATGTCAGATTTGCTTCATTTTGTATTTGAAATGACTTATTAATATCATGCTAGGTTATTTGTCTCAGGATAGCACTTTGATGATCGTGCTTTAGAAATATGTGTTACGAACCCATGTTTCACTTCAATGGTCCGAGTGATTTAGGACTTTATCTTCTACTGTCGTTACAGATTCCCCATGTAAAGTTAAGTTTTCGGAATTGCCGTAGCAATTTGCAATTCATTATCCAGTAGATTTCTTTAATTGAGGGTTGATAGACAGGGACACGCTTCACTGGGTCTCTTAGTGAATGCCTTAAGATTTCACCATATTATAATATAGGGTTGTCACCGACAGATCCTTGTCCGATCCTACGTCCAAGGACTGCTCAGCCATCAGTGGCCACTCCCCTATTTGCCCAGTTAGTGGATAGAATTTATTGGAGTTATTTCCTCATTATTTTGAACCTTTTAACACTAGTAAGATTAGACTCCACCACAGAAGTTCGGAGGTTAAAGATACTCTTTTTTGATAACCTTTTTATGAGGTTGCTTTTCTCCATCGAGTTTCTTGTATCGCTAGGGTGACAGTGGTGGCCTCAAGATTTTAGAAATGAGGGCACCTTTCGAAATAATTATGTTTCCATAATGAAAATGTATTTTGGGCCCTTCGGCAACATTTTGTGCAAGGTTTATGGGTAATATAATTATTATTATTATATTTATATATATTTTAGGGAACATGTTGGAATTGTATCGGAGGCAAGTTAATTAATATTCATGTTAATCATGTAGTCACATGATATCTTGGCGGTAAACATTGTTCTCCAGGACGTCATTAGCCTCGCATGTTCCCTTGTTTCTAAAAACATTTCTTATTATTCAATAAAAGGGCCGACGTTATTATCTTCCTGATTCGGCAATTATTTACTGGCATATAAGTTGTTGTTTTCCTACTTCAAATATATATGTTTATTTATTTTGATATCAAGACATTTTTATCCTACGGTCTTCTTTGTTTTTAAGGTGGTTAACACAATCGAGTCCACACGCTCCTGAGGACCCATGTTTCTTCTGCGATACTTGCTTCCGAATGCTTCACTATGACGCCAGTGGGACAAAGATCGGGGATTTCCGTGCCTTCTCCTGCAAAGGCGTTATTTGATGCATGGTACACAAGGCACCCATTCAAGAACGAGAATATGGTTTTGAAAATGTACATATTGTATTGCTTTTCGATGTATATTTATTTTTGTCTAGAGAGAAGCGAGGTATTATTTACATGATTAAAAAGAACTCAATTTTGAGATTAACTATCAACCAACACGAAGAGTTAAGTAAGTGAAGGATTCTAAACCATTTTATTAACCGAAATGTTTCGCCTTTTTACAGGCTTCTTCAGGGTTGATTAAAAAGAATGCCAAGTACTGTCAGTTGTACTAGCTGTACCATTTAAGCAAATACAAACCACTGCCAATCGATGGAATTTGTAAATAAAATTTCCCTTCGGAACTGCTCCAGTATGAGTTATGATATTGTTTGCTACACCCTGAAAATTCAGTCATATCCATGATAAAAGAGACGAGAATTTAAATAATGGTCCCCTTTGTGGTTAGTTGCCTCCTATTTGCACTCGTTGCAGAAAATGCCGCGGTTTTTTTTTCCGAAGTGCTAGAAAAAGAAAGACCGTGTCATGGAAGTCATACTCCGCAAACAGGTGTGGCAGGATTGTGTTTTGAGTGCCCTCATTTTGCCTCCATGAAATGAAGAATTTTGTCAATATACACAATTGGCACCAGAGGCAAGTTAATTCTGTCTGCGTGTCCGTAGGCTATAATGGGAGATGGCAGGACTCTTGGGCCAGTATTGACATCATAGTCATAATCTTTTTGTTTCTCATTTCTCTCAATAATTCTTCTTTTACATATTTGTAATATTTTTGTCCGAGTATTTCACTAAGAATACTAATATAGGAAATTTTTCAGTTTTCTAAACCGCACCAAAATCTACAAGATCTGCCAACTATACCAATTGTTACTTACAGCTTATAAATTTGTTCTTAATGTACCAACTTTTCACGAAAAATTAAGACAAAGGATGACAAGGTCAACGTTTTCTTTGCTCATATCCATTTATTGACATCACGTTTACACAAAAAATAATGATCCGGTTCTACAGTCCATGTGAAATCCTGTCTGCAGTCAGTGAACTACTATGTGGCCATGGTGTGAACCGATCCAATATGAAATATCCAAATAAAGCCGTTACATATATTTTCTTACAAAACAAGAATTACATAAAATAATGTGAATGTATATTGTTGTTGATAGAAGCTATCAAGTCTTACAATATTTCAACTCATGTGAATAAACTCTTGATTACATCTTGAATATGGCTATTTGGTCCAAGCGCTTTTTTTTTCAATACAACCCCTTGGTCTATGAATAGCTGCATATATGTGGGTAGAACAACTGCAGTAACAGTAATATTGTAATAGGTCCCGCCTTAACATATAACCTATCGATTTGTTTGAGATGACTGCAGATACTATTTAGTATCTGCATCAAGCCCCCAAATCGTGAGCAAACCGAGATACTCTTGTGAATGCTTGTGGCTATTACCTTCCTTTAATGTCAAATGTGGATAAAATCGGTATGTAAAATACGGCCTTTACAGACAAATTAATGGCATGCTAGGTTTCAAACAGAGCTCAGAAGGACTGGAAAAAAATATATCTTAGATTCACTGAGTTACATAAACAGTCGATACCTATCGGGGACTGTGACTGTGCAAACATAAATATATCTGCTGCTAATAATTATACGTTATTTCTGAACAAAATTTGGAATGGAAATGAATATTCGATATGTAAATATTTATACAACGAAAATATTTTCAATCTACAACGAAAATAAGATTTATCTGTAAACCTTTTAAGGTTTTTCACTAGAAGAAAACAGCGAAAACCGAGGGTATTTCCTCACATCTCTAAACTTTCTCAGTTTTATATACAAACATAAAAGGGTAATCTGTCAACTAGGGAAACCACGTGCACTCATATTTTCCGTGAAAAAAATTGAAACCTTGGTCGGCATGCGATTTTCTTAAGTATAGATAAAAATGCATGAAACCTTAGAGATACCTAAGGTGTATAAGGTCTGGTGGGGGTTGACATTACTCACAGCGAGAATCCTAACAATAAATTGATTTGATTTAAACGTTCGACAACTTAAGATGTGATATGTTCGTACAATATTAATTTTCTTCCTGATGACAGATTTCGGCAAAGTCGTAAATGAACCAAAATAAATCTTATGTGTGAACTTATTTTGCCAGGAATTGAGTTATAATCCTAACGTTTTCTATGTTATGTCTAACATAACTTAAACAATAACTTTGATACGATATCAAACCGGTAGATAATGAAATGCACCCTTGGGTGCAATGCACTGTATACGCAATGGTATCTTCTAATACGTCTGATCAGTCCTTGCTTTAAACCACATTCGCTAGTTAAGCGTCATCTATGTATCCCTATAAAGCTGGGAGAGTTCTATATAGACTCGTGCAACTCCTACATTCTGACATCGCAGAGTAATTTCACTTGAGATTCATTTCACGTAATGTCATCAGAATTTTAATACATTAAATAAAATGGTACAATCAAAAATATTAAGTGCGATTTTCAATTCATATCCTTCCAAAATGGACAAAAAGTGGCATCAGAAAATCAAGAAAACGCATGTCTCAATAGATTTTCTCCGGAATTTCCCTGAATTTATGGAATTTGTGACAGGCATGAGACGGATCAGGGTAACTGTAGAATTAACGGGTCATGGACAAAATGAGATGTACACGTCTGAGTGGCCGTGCTTCTTCGATACAACACCCACTCGGCATGTGAACACAACTCCCTGTCTCGGGCTGAAACAGAAGCCTGACATCTAGGCGCCTATGTAGATATAAGTTGTTCCCTTCACGTCACCACAATAACTGTCCACTGTACAGTGGACGTTTCCTATAGTTTGGTCCGAATTCTAGATACTAATACACGTTTCTGTACGGCACATGCTTAACTGGACACTATGGGGGAGGATAAACCAACTTGGAGCACTCGGAGAGATATGATTTAATACAAGGAGCAGAGGACATATCCATTATGGGGAGCATACATTGTACACGTATTCTACGTTGAGCTATGCCTTGAAAATGTATCACCTTCTGTTAGTTTGTTTGACACTACGTTAACATTATGGACCTTCTTAACACGATCTAGAGCCCAAGCAGGCACCGAAGTTCAACACGACTTGACTCACTGGGGGGTACGTTCTATAGAAGTGACCCTGTGAACACAACCTTTGACAATCTGTCCGACTCCTCGGCCACTGCCGTGTGGCACCCATTACTCAAGTGTCCCGCAGTCATCGGAATAGGTTCTCAACTCTATCTACGTGATGTACATTAAAAATACCATCTGATATCAGCCCTGTACACTGTAGTTGACATTTCATGATAAACATTAAGACAGACGCAAGAATGAACACAACAAATGCTGAAGACGAACAACTAGTGAGGTTGCCATTACTCTCAGCACACGAGTGGCCTTAAACTGGATAACTATCTCAGTAATGCAGCAAGTTGTGCTTTTGGTAACATTAAGTACTTAGGTGCCGAATCAAGGAGACGACAGGATAACTCCCCAAATAACTCACTTCTAGAGAAACGCTCCAAGACCAATAAAAGTACATCTCACTGAAAAATACAGCTTGTTTTCGTCAATTAAATAAACAATGTGATTATCCTAAATCATTTCTACCAGACTTTTGTTTCAGGAAAACATCAGAAAACACTGTTCCTTGGCTTCTAGATATCTATAATCTGTTAATAAGAGAATGAATTACAAACAAAACAAACGGCAGTGAGAAACCGCACCATGGAACATATGTAGATTATTCTTACACCCAGGTCAACAGAAAACGGTGCGATAAAGAACAGTATAATAAGAAATATTAATAAAAAGCCGTATAAATAATAAGCGCTTACGTTTACTATCTTATGTTTTGGCAGGAATATATTAAAACTTCTAGAAGCAACTTGATTCTGCAGTAGGTTGCCTGGAGATCCGCGGTGAACGATTTGATATATCCTTCCCGTAATTATACATGAGATTTCTGATTAACTAGGTCTGTGGTAAAAGCAGTTATGTACAGCCTTTTATGAATTAAATTAATGAGGTGCCTATTACAAATCACAACCCGGGCTCCCTATCCAATTCTTATTCGAGTTAACAAATTAATAATCTAATATTGCACATGAAACAATATTGTTTGTGTATGTTTGTATAAGCTAAAGTTCATAACTGAAGCACCCAAGTGACATCAAAGTCAACATCTCCGTAAAGCCAAACGTGTAATTACATAATGAGGATTTATCAAATTGTGGATTAAAAATAAAATAATAAAAAAGACACTGTATTTCCTGAACAAAGTTCCTTTAAATATCTTTCTTTCTTTTGAATCCATGCCTACTGCAAATTGTCTTTTCTTTGACAGCGTGTACAATGGTACTTGAGGCTAGCTGGACAAGCCAAGATCTGTATGATCTGGTCATCTACGTTGGTGACCTTATAACTCTAATGTTGCTCGTTACACGAAGCGCTATGGATACAGCCGATAGACATCTGAAATACACTTACAAAAACTGTACAAAATGTACAACAAAGACTAACATTTCTATAGGGCATGGGTCACAATGTGTTTATACCGAAACACTTGTGCATTCTCTCTGGAAAAATATCTCTTTGGGGAAATGGGGGTTGGCGGGGTGGGGGTTCGGGGGGGTGTCGTGCTATTGATTCAGAAAAACTGTTAACCTTCTTCTATCACCATCTGAATCTGCTTCCCGTTTTGTAATTCAGCGACCATCCGTGTACATCATGACTCTTGCTAGTATTGATTTTACATTGACTTTTGCCGGTCATGAGGGCATAGGCTGACTCTATTCACCAGCTATCGGTGTCAGGACACCAAGTAGCAACACTTCTACATGATATTGTAGGTCTGTATACCCATATATACATGTATATTATACCAACAGGAGGGGTGAGTGAATGAGGTGGTTTTACCAGTTACCATGACAACAATCAACAAGGCCATGCTCGCCGTGCTATGTCCAGTCTAGGAATGACCATAATAGTCGTCCAGGCCAACACTTTAACCGTAAACTAACATCTGACGCCTTACCTTGTGCTCCATGACAAGGTTCAGGGGGAGTCCTACCAGTAACAGAGACGTACAGCAGCTTTAACACCACACTCCATACCGAGCACCCTGCTTTGATAAGAGAGGCCTGTCATGTCTTTTTTTAGTATTCAACCTTATAACTTGCTTCTTCTCGGTCTAATCCCCTTTCACTTGACCCTAACGTGGATCAAAAGACCAGGCTTCATTCCTTGGTAGCATCCATTCTCCTAAAACCAGTTCCTGTTATCTCCGTTGGTTCAGTCATTCCTAAGCTACACATGCGGGTGTTTGCTAGTAGTGGATGTAGTAGTCGTGGTACTAGTAGTGGTGGAGGGGGTGTAGTTGTCGTCCTAAGGTCCGGGATATGTGACAGATCAGTAGTGCAGAGCCCGCTGCAAGCTGCTGGTCGGCACCTATTGGAACTCGTCGTCGGAGCTGAGGAGAGTGGTCTTCTCCGTGAAGCGGCTGCCCTTGCCGCCGATGTTGGGCTGTCTCGAGTGCGGCGGCGGATGCGGAAGGACCCCAGCCGGCCCACCAATCGTCGGCACGGGCGCCGCCATCCTACCTGCTCCTCCTCCGACGGCGTGGCTGGGGTGGCCAGCCCCTCCTACGGCCATCACCCCTCCACCTCCGGCCGTCAGCGTGCCGTTCCTCAAGTCCTGGGTACCGATGGACGGCGGGGGGTGCCCCCCGACCACGCCTCCCCCGCCGGGCTGACTCTCCCGGTCGCGGTAGAATTCCATCTCCTCCTTGGGGATGTTGGTGCCCTGCTGCGTGTACTGCTGGTACTGCGGGTGGAAGTTGTGGATGGCGTCGGCCATGATGTCCTTGGGGTTCATCGTCTCCTTCAGGTTGGAGGAGATGCTCTGCAGCGACACGGTCCGTCCGTGGGTCACCGTCTCCTGCTGGGCGTACAGGTTGTAAGGGAAGGCGAAGCGCAGGGCGATGGCGGCGAAGAACATCTCGATACAGATGATGAAGTTCTGGTAGCCGGCGGCCACCGTGCCCGCAGTGCCCGGCTTCTCCCCGATGGGACTGATCACCCCCGCCTTCTCCAGGATGGCCAGGAGCACGCCTGGCGGACAGACAAGGGACGGGGTTAGAGGACAGCTCAGGTGACGTCCTATAAAGCCTGATGAATCTACGGCCTAATATGTTATTTAAGGTTTAGCGTAAAGGGTCAGCGCATACTCGGCTACTAATGGTCAAGTAACATTTGAGTTTTACCGAGATTTGACCACGTCTCAAACTTAGGTTCATATTTCTAATGATACACAAATGTTATATTTGATAATCTATTCGTATACGATATAAAAGTTTTAGATATTGCTAATGTAAAAAAGGATTTATGAAGCTAAGGACTAAAATGTATAGTAGCCCCAGCTGCCAAATATATGAGATAAAATACATCATGTACTCACCCTGCCAGAAAGCAAAGAAGACGATCGACTTAACAATGAGGAACTTCAAGACGGGGTCGTAACAGCTGAGCAGGTCGCGGGTGGCGAAGTAGAAGAGGAAGAGGGCGTACAGGGCCAGACTGATGGACAAGTTATTGACGATGGTGATGTACAGGTAGCCGCTCGTTGGTCTGAAACAATGCGCACACCAGTCAAGGGCAATGGTATAAGTATACCCAAAGGTGATAGAGACACGCTGTAAGGTATTGCCATTAGCTTTACCTTAATCAATATGACTTAGTTATGGCGGAGACATGCAGAGATACTTATATGTCTATAATTAGGGGAAGCATAACTCCTCTGTAATTCTCGGTGGGTAACAAATAGGTAATTACTCTGAAACTTTATGGATCATTAAACACAAAGCTTGGTGCAGACTTGCACATATCTGGAATAATACACCTTCTAAAATAGTTTGTTGTACCCATTATGATAATAATACCTAAATGCATGTGCATGAACTTAAACTTAGAAAGATGCTATATAAATGCTGGATATTTATGCACATTCCCTTTAGTTGCTGTCTCTTAAAAAACAGGTTGGATCCAGCCATTTAGGTGGTTATACTTAGCGGGTAACTCACGAGAAGTCTCCGTCCTTGTACTTGTTGAAGGCCTGTAGGATAAGCGTAACGAGCGCCATCGACGGCTTGACGATGCAGAACTGGAGGGTGGCCTGTCAGGGGGAACACAATGCACAAATACGTCGTCACACGGAGAATCAAGTTGGGTGCTAAATACTTTATATATACCGACTACAGTGTTGTTATACTTTCCCCCTTTTAATACGGATTTCCGTAGTTTTTGCTTTAACAGCATAATTTCAGACGACCCTCATTTCAGAAGATAATGATTATTGAATTTCATTTTAGCTAACAGAAAGCATTTAGATAGACGCTAATAATATTATGTTGGTTCTCAGTATCGGTGCTCTAAAGAGCACACTCTCTTCCTAAGATCTGAAAATGTGGTTTAACAGTATTCTGTATTTTTCATGTTTGAAGAGTGACCTCTTTGTAACTAAAGGCATGTTAAGCAACTCTTAGAACCTCACCTGTTTACAGAAGCGGAGGAAGCCAATGGTGTACTGTTTGCCGGCAAGGCAACACGTACAGTAGAACCAGCTTGACCTGGACACAGAGAATCAAACATGTATACAGACACTTCACTCAACATACTACTTTATTCTATTTCTTTAATAGATGTATTTTTCTTAAATTTGACTTTACAAACAAAGCGCAAGCCTGAGACCAGATATTGCATTGTAAATCTTACACTTTCAGGATGTCTTAATTCATATTTCCTTGATAGCTTCCATAAGCATTTGAATTACAAACGGACACTTCCAGTGTCCACTTTTATAGTAGCGCTACGGACAACGGCTGTAAATACATTATGCTTCGATTTGACACTAGACGGCGCCTACTTACTGTATGGGTTTGCCCCTGATCTCCGACATGATGGAGCTCTCTCCTCCCAGGTACTCGTAACACAGACTCAGGAAGCTGTATATTACAAACGCTGTCCAAAGAAATGAAATACGATTTATGTAGAACAACTTGGATCAACAAGGCCGATATCTGTTACCATTGTGATACGTAACAATGTGATACATCCTTCCCATTTTCTAAGCCATATGGTACTCCGAGTACTATGCCACAAGAGCAAGGTTCTTTACATGGTAACGTGTCCTTTTCATCACAATATTTATAAACACATAACAATTATCAAGACGTTCTACTTCTCTTGCTCACACAACAGTACTATTAAAACCAATAAACTGATCAACATTATTGCGTTTCGGTAGCATTTGAATGTATAATACCGGTACGGGTATTTTTGAGCTGTACTAGTTAATTTGTCCAATTCAAAAGCCCCCTTACCTTCGTAGCAGTCTCTGACCGTGTTGAAGTAAACGTAGTAATCGTTGTGGTTGAAGAAAAGCAGACTTAACCAGGAGTCAAAGGAGTAGATGGGGACGATGAATAGAATCCGTACGATCCATCTCTGCTCGTTGGGACACGAGTAAAACCGCAGGTGTGTGTAAATCTGAAACACAACAATTCAATATTAACGAACCAGAAGAAATTGGTAAAGACGAGATACATCATTAAAAGATGTCGTTGTGACATATGCTTTCGTAGACTGACAGTGACAAGTTTGTCGAATTTCACTATTTTAGTGACACATGAGTACCTTAAGGCTTGCAGTAGCCTCTAGTTTTAAGTTTTTGAGCATTTCATACAATTGACAAATCATCTATTGCTGTCAAATCTTGCCTTTTTTAAAATTGCGTTTACTAAGATGTGTGATAATTTCAATATCACGAAGGATATTATTGAAACCCTGTTTGCAATGTGGATAACAGGAAAACTATTAGTTAAAGTAGTTAAAGAGGTTCAATACGATTATCTGCTTGGCTCTAAATGACAGGTAAGTAACAAATGGCTGGAGAGCACAGGAGTCTGAGGGGAACCTGGAGATGAAACTGAGAGGGAGATGCGGAAGAAGTTAAGGTTTCTACACCAGGCCTTTGTTCATCTCTGTGAGTTATCAGAGACATACAGCGATACCTCTGTGTCTATAGTAGTAAGAATCACATCTCTAGTACCATTCTCAGTGGGTCACAAATAGGCAAGAACTGTAAATATGTATGGATAAAACATAAAGCATGAAACATGCAAATATCTGGATTTATTACACACACACCACTCGGAGATAACCAGAAAGGTGTCACCTACGGGGGGATTACGGCCACGTCTCCTGCGGGAATGAAATAACAAGGGTGGGTAAGAAGAGATACCACGTCTGACGGCCGGCTCAGTCCCCGGCGGGCCCAACAGGCTGAGCACTGGTGGAGAAAGGACCAATTAGTCCCCCCTTTTACAATACACGTGAGAACGGAGACTTGACGTCATGGTGGCGGGTATGGGGACGGGGGTTTGCGATTCCATATGGTATTTTGATATAGCCTATAGGGTTGAATGTTGGCAGTTTAATGAGGTTTAATGCTGGAGTACAGTTTCGGCCATGTCAAGGAAAGTCCGAATGTATTATTTATTCCGTTTTCGAGCTAATGAAATGATTGCGAGTGAAATCTGGCCAAGTGGCGTCAAACTTATTTTTGGAGCATGGCAGCAGTATTTTATTATGCTTACAAAGCTCGAAAGCCACACACGTTACGTCAGTGATTTCCCACCCCTAGATTGCTGGAGGCCGTCCGCCTACTAGATTACCCCTGACTTGTATGGTCTGGTCTAACGAGACGGACAGAATCTGGATGTTTTCAGGTCAGTTACCACCTCCCCGCTGTCGTTTTGTATGGTCTTCTTAGCAGGCGAGCAGGTCTATATGTACGGGTGTTTGAACATCATGAGGCGGTATGAAGAAGCGGCACGTTGCGTGGTCCTGTATGTAGCAGTGGCGTCTACCAACGAGCCAAGCTGTTTATGGAGGAGAGTCTGACCTGCCAGTCCTGTCGTTGTCGGGCCCCGTTATAAAGATGGTGATGGATGCCTGACATTGGTATAACCGCCGCTGCCTCCAGTATGTTCAATATAGCTATCCTACCTTGAGAATATGACTGATGGTAGAAACACGTGTCAGTCTTTGAGTACTTGATTACAATTACTATTTTCTAATCAGAAAATCAAACACGTGAATATATACCAGAGGAGGAGATTAAATTACCATTCGAGGATAGGTAAAAATAGCGGAATCATCCATATACTTCTCGGCATATCTGAAATAGGCGCCAAGGTCACATAGATATCATTGAGTATGATTAGACATCAGGAGAGACAACATCTACCCGTTAGAAATGTACTTAGATCCATATCCCCGTGAGCGCTCCGCCCGTGGCCGGCGCGCTGGGCCGGGGAGGGTGTAGCAGCAGCAGCGGCTAATTGGACGCTCTACGGCCGGGATTAGAAGGATTAACGTAACAGCCTTCTGGGTGGGAAAGTCACCTCACATTGTCCGCGGCTATCTGATTACCCCAGCTCTCATTAACGGGGCGGATGAATGGACGTCAGCCTAGTCAAATTACGCTTATACAGGGAAACCCCCGTCTACACGCACAGTCTCTGGCGGTAGGTCTGGGATATAGCTCCACATCAGTCTTTCCTGAGCGTCAAACTTCTGTTTGTATAAAATCATGCCTCAAATGAGATCTTACAGATTCATACTCTCATAGTACCCCTTTCTAAGTCTTTGATCTAGTGCCAGAAACTAAAATAGCCTAGTCTCCGGAGAGACTGAGTAGCCCGGCCACAGGTTAGGACTAGACTGTCTTGACTGTTATCGATTCAACCTAAAGCTGTTCGCATGTACAGTGTATTACCCGGTATTGTACAGAGCACGAAGAGAAGACGGTTCCGCTGTACAACAACAGATCTAAAACGTTTCTGATTAGCTAAAGAAAATTCCGTGCCTTTTCTGTGAATGTGTAATTATTTTTTTAGTTATCATTGCTAATATGTATGAATTAATTATTCAAATTTGTCTTTAAAAAAAATGTGTTGTTTAAAAATTGTTCATTTACTAATGGTTAGCTAGATAGTACCTATTTCTGCACTATCATTAAAGACAATAAAGAATCACAAACCTTCAGGTATGGCCACAAATAGAGCTAATCAACCATACATCAGTCCTGCACACCTGTTGACAGCCAGCTGTATAATACCCAACTGGTCTTGTGTTATATAAGTAACAGTTATTGGACCTCGTGCACGACGTCAGAGGTACCGGTCAATTAACAGTTGGGTCTCTGAAAGCCATCATATGTGACTGGGGGTTAGAATGGGTGTTCTGGTTTATTCGAAGACTGATCAGTCTGGTCTCTAATTTTGAGAAGGAGATGAATGAGAAGTTGAGAACATACACCTGTCTTAAGATATACAAAGAAACTGAATTGAAGGTTGCTATAATGCTGGACTATATTTAACTATAACACTCCGCCCATGCTGGTGAACAGTTCACTTCTCACTCCCTGATGTAAACAATGGCCTATGGTTCTGCTGGCTTCACACTTTGTACAATAGACTTAAAGCGACGGTATCGTCCGTGATGACGTTATAACTTAATTTGTTATAACGTCCTGTGCATAGCAACAATTTCGTGACATGACCATGCAGTAACGTTGCCGGATAAGGCAAACACATAGATGTATCTAACCTGGTATATGGACGGACGATACTGTCGCTTGAATCCTGTTGTTTGTATCTCCAGTTTGATGTGCTCATACAGTAATGGAATAGCTGTAGAGGTACTGAGTAACGGATAGATATCATTGGCCTTAGGACTGAATAGTCTTCAGCCTTATGCAAGGCCCGGTTTCTGTAGTCGACTCCACTCAGTCGTTTTGAGTTCATTAGCAGATCAAATAAAGGTTTTATATGCACACATTTTTCGTCCCATTATTCTCTTCGAAGACAGAGGCAAGAAAACGTAAGAATATTCTGTCTCTATTTATAAGACTGGTTAGTTTGCGATTATCTCAATTCTTTACCAATTTTGAGTTGAAATCAGTCTCTATGTCAGGCCTTTACGCATGCCAACAGGCACAGTCGGTAGGTAAACTACACTTTGTATATACTACTTATGAAACATTTCATATACTACTAACAAACTCGTGACCGTCCAAATCAAAATCCGCAAGTATGGTGACATCTATAAAAAAATCGTATGCACTAAAAACCACCCTGCTATTCTAAACAATCCTAAAATTCCATTTCTGCGCCCATACTTTAAAAGGCGCAGAGATAAGGGAAACACACACAAATAATCAAATTAATTAGGTCAGATGTAAATTGGTCCTCATAGGAGAATTAAGGATGACCTTTAGCACAAAGAGCCTGAGACGACGCCAACCTTTCCGAGGACAATGGTCGGTGGGGAGGCGCAGAGCACGGAATGTGGGGAGCGGCAGGGATCATCCTGGCGCTCATCCAGGATTAGCGTCGGCTTAACCCACAGGGTCAGGCCCGACAGGGGGTTTCCCAGTCTAAAACATCCATGAATAGACACAAATAGAACTCATTTATCCCCTGTACATTATTGCTGACTCGACAGTGTTAGCATCCTTGTTTAAATATTATTATACAGCATGAGGCTCCTTTCGTGAGGGTATTTGATAGGTATGGTAATAATACTGGTATTATTGTAATCAGCTCAAGACCAGTTTTTCATATATTCACTCATAAGCACAACACATAAATGTCAATTGTGTGGAGGGATGGTCCAATTGACAGATAGCACGTGGGACTTGCACGGTGGGCCCGGGTTCGATTCCTTGGGCTGTCTGTTGGACCACCTATTCTTGTCGTCATTCTCACCCTCGCAGGTTCGATGATAGTAATCTGTACAAGTCGAAAACAATATAAGCTGCTCCTGATGGAGCTGAAATACTGATGGGCGGACCCGAAACTCAAACAACCATCAACATAAATGTCAGAAACTACACGGTTTGTAATGTTCTAAAAGGGACTGACTGCATTAACGAATTTGAATTTTTACGTGTTATACACATTATTATATAGAGGAAATGCCGTTTCGTTTCTATGGCAACAATGACAATGATATTCAAATATCATTAGATGGCCGGAAATAGTCATTGGCAAACAGGCTTTTGGCTTCTTCCATTTCAAAGATTAATACATGTATTTTTTTTAACTGGGACTTTCCAGTGCGTCGACCAGTGTTCCTTCAGTACTGTTCCCGTGTCTTCAAAACCTCGACCCTGCCTTAGTCGGAGTGGGTTTGGTCGAGGGCCAGGCATCGTCTGGGGAAGCAGGCCGCGCACGGCACTCTGCTCAACCCATTCACTTATAGATCTGGTCAGCAAGAAACAGCTCATTTTGTGTTCCTTTTATTGTGACATTGCAATAGTTAAGAGTTCTGTCTAGATATTATAAATGTTATTTTAAGTATTGTACATTAACAGGACACATATTGTCGTTACACTTTGAATGTGCCATTAGAGTAACATTTTGGTGAATTGTCAGACGAGAACATAGGAGAGACAAACTAACAGCAGGTGACAGAAAATGCTCAGGTTTCGTGGGAAGGAAGTTTCATTAGTCGTCCCGGTGTACGGCCCCATATACGGCCCGGTGTGTGGCCTAGTCTACCTCTCACCCAGACGCACATCAAGTGATCGACGGTCGGCTAGGTCGAGGTCAGTCCGATACCAACGTCAAGGTCGGCAAACTTGACTTTAAAGAGGGATTTATTACGGCAATGAATTATCTCCGCAAACCACACAGCTACAGGAGAGGTGGGGTAGCTACAATATTCAGAAGCTCCGCTGCATGTAAATATTCTATACTTCATTGTGGAAAATGGCCAAGGAGAATGGTGGAATAGATTTATTTTAAAACAAATGAGCAGTTGTTCTCGACTGAGATACTCATGTTCCAAATAGCCTCCCCGTCTTTTTAGGTAACCCTAGATACAAACTGACATACACCATTTGCCTTCGTTCTCAGCTGTAAAGGTAAGACATCAGACTGTCATTAATGAATTATTCCTTATTGGGTATTGCCCTGTTCTTCCAGAGGTTAACTACATGCTCAGTTCGTTCAGTGTGTAAACAGATTCAAGTAGGGCCGACCTGTGGACAAATTCGGCTCCACCCACGCCAGCTGAAAGTTGGTCAATTAGCCAGGGCGGCGGTGACCGGACTGTGGCAGGAGCTCGTCATTAACCCCGACCACCGGCAAGGTGACGGCCTCGAAATAGTGGGGAGCACCTGTGTAGAAGGACCATGACATCCCTCATTTTTCGATGTGTCACCGCTGAGCTTCGAGGGTTATTCGAGGAAGGAGGATCCATATGCTAAAATGACATACTAAACATCGAGTAACTGTAGCTCATTAAACGTCCATTGTTATCGCTCGACACACATGACCAGTTTACAGGAAGACTGAAAGACTTACATGTGTTTCAGGTACAAGTACACCGTCAGAGGTTCCTATACACTTCACCGCTGTTATGTAATTGCTTCCCAGTTTCCAACAGCATCGTCTTCGTCTAGCTCTATCATGATAAAATGTCATTTCATGATCAATTAGGTGATTGCATGATTGGAATTAAGCCTACTTTTTCCAGGGGGATTCCACAGCTATGTTTTTCAATGTGTGCAGCGGAAATCAGAGAAAAATATTGATTAGTTTTTATCAGTCAAAGTGGTCGGAATGTCTCCAGTGCCTCATTATCCACTAAAACAAAGGGCGAGGCCGTCACCTCTCAGGGATTATCAGACCCCCACCGCCCCCACCTGCCGCCCTCCTTAATCCCCGTAGACCCTGTCTCTACTGGTGGGGGTGTCGTTTTCTTATCACCATGGCAACATGCCGCTGTAACCATGGTGACGGGCGTGGCGCCCCCCAGCGGCGGGCGGATTAGGCCGTGCCCGGTGCGGGCAGGCTGCGTCCGGCATAGGAATGGCCGCTTAACGCCCGACGTAGGCTTCACGGGGGGAACGATGAACGTACTTAGACTGTGTTTCACCGCCATGTAACTATACAAGCGGTGCATCGTTGTGTACATGGTTATACTTGCTATATATCATAGAAACGACAAACATTTCACTTGAACGTTCCTTTCCATTTTGCTAGAACAAATGTGACCTCTGTGTCAGTTACGGTAGTGTCGAACATGCATGGTTCCGACAAGCTTTGTTAACAAAAGATCACACTAAGCCAATAAATATCCTCAATCTGTTTATGAAAAGTTGGCGATTCTTTGGGAACCCCTTATTTTTCAGAGGCACCAGTGGTAAAAATACTTTCTTTTGAGGAAGTGCATGAGCGGACGAGGATACCCACTAAAATATTGAACTTGTATCTGCCGTATTAGTATACTGCATGTATCGCTCTCGACCTCCGTGCAACCGCGGTCCCCAGACGGTTAGTAACTATACTTTGTGTATACTACTCACGAAAGCGGCAGCGTCGCAATCGACCCTTTTTAGTGCACGTTGTACTATTAGCGTTAAGAGATCTCTCAAACTCTAAGGACGGAATGTAAGCACTTGATCCGTTTTATCGTCTTGCTAAATATGAAAAAGGCAATGCATGATCTTAGTGCAGAAAATGTCATATAGAAGGACTTCAAAGGATCATTTCCTTTATTTTTCAAAGAAAGCCCAGCGTCGTGTACAACGTTAAGGGCACGCCGCGCGGCTTCTCCCCGCAGAGGGGACGCCGCCCAATCCGATGAACTGCTCACAGCCTCTCCTCGGTGAGCCAATTTACTCATTTCCTGTCGTCACACACACCACAGTAGTGGTTCAGCTAGTCTCATAATATAAGGCCTGCTTCTATACGGGCAGGCATCGAGGGACTCAATTATTCGGATCGGCTTATGAAGATTACGTATTCGAATAATAACTTTAAACACGTTTGTTTGTCACATCACGTTAAGGTAAGTACTTTACCTGGGAAGAGTGCGCTATACAAGAACATGATTCTGTATGATATTCTACTGCGCGGGTTCTTCAATTTGTTATTTTGATGGACGTTTTGAACGATGCGAATATTTTTCACATCGCCAGTTGATTTACTTAGCCCCGTAAAACATAAATTGTTTTTTCAAGGATGTAATTTTATCATGATCCAACGGGAAGAAATGGGAAATCACGTGTGAAGAACCAATTTATAATTCCGAACTGAATGCCATTAAGTGGATCGAACCTACTCTATTTTCTGGAACTTAAATGTTTTATACACTTTCAGATATTTAAAGAGCTGCACAGGAAATGTATGAAGCAAATTCGTATTATCAGTAAACAAACTGAAACTTGGATAGCCTAAACTCTATCGACCAATACATATTTGATCTAATAGAAAAATCTCATATATATTTTGGACAAGGTGCAAAACATGCGGTTTAATGACCAATAGCAGCCTCCGCCTTGATCGCATGATTCGAAATTTCAACTCCCATGTTAACAATGTCTATGGCATAAACCTTCTGAAAGTCTTTAACAGCTTAAATTAAGAGGGCTACTACTTGGTCCATACATGCACTGCCATGCACCTAGTACTGAGTGACCTGTCACTCATTCATCTTGGACTGCCCACCTACAGGTGACAGTAGTGGTCTTATAATTTGAAGGGCTGAGGGCTATTTGGCTCAGGCATTGGTTATGTAACCGACTTCTGTCTTCTTACATTACTGAAGTCTAATAATATTTTGGGGACAATGCCCTTCAACTGCTAAACAAAACATTTTCTAACCAGTAACTAAGCTCAACTAGAACTAAATGTCCAAACAAATGACTCAGGGAGGCCATATAGCTGTAATACTATCCAAGCTGCCGAATGTGTAACGTTCAATATATTTATGTTTGCTATTGCAGGAAATGCGCCTTCTTACTAAACTTAACAATGTGAACCCTACATTATTATGTTACAAATGTTGAAATAAATTCGTGGAATACTAAGGACATTCAATTTTACGAAAGCGGTAGGTGAAAGGTAAACAAAGCATGCAATATTTGCTCAGACTAAACAAATATAATCGACAAGACGTCTTCGTAGTTATCTTGTAAATAGATTTGCCAGAGAAATCAAAGAACATTTATAACACATCTTCCTTCTGAGACGGATTGAAAACGAATTCTTAATGGAAATCAATTCAAAACTTCTAATCCTTTGGATTGAGTCACGCGTGCTCATACCAGGTAAAGAAACAAACTAGATGTTGCTGAGCCTCACAAAAGACCTGCATGGCAAAAACCAACCCTCGAGAGTGCATTCCATCTGGAAGAGTTCCCATATCCAAAAGCAATGAAATGTTCAAAAGGACGAAAACGGGAAACTCAACAAACTAATGGAATATGTTACAAGCGTCTAAATTAAGTTAGTTGCTAATTGTAAGGTAATAAAACTAGTTGGAGGAAAATAGCAAAGGTAATTATATTATGTGCGGGCTAATTTTCAGTGTATGTCTTATTAGAAGTTCGAGTAAGGTATTTGAATTAGAAAGATATTGTCAGTTTTGAACAACGTGTTGCTTCTGGATTCCTTTAATGAACGATTGACCCTTATCTCACTGCGTATGCGGTAACGTGTTCGAGCAGAACCCATGACAATGAGATTGTTTGATATACATGACAGGGGAGAAATGTAAGTTGTAGATTCTGCTCTATGTTGCAGAGAAGTCCTTTCTCGGGTAAGAGTGAGCTGGCCTGCTTGGGCCAACTGCAGGTGCCAGAAGTCGGAGACGGGCGGGGAAAGAAGCCCGTCTATTATACTGCTCCCACGAACAAACAGATAGTAGTTGGATATAGAAGACCTATCTAGATAGCGTAGTCATATGGCCCAAACTAATCTCCCATGACGTATGTTAATACGCCCGCTGCCATGGCTGGGTGATCCGGATAATCCCCACCCAATGTCAGCGAGTCGCCGGATCATATACTACTCACCTCTACCTGGGTATTAATGTAACTGTCACCGGCACAGGAACGTCCAATAGATCGCCTTATCGGTTATACAATATTACTAAACCTATGACATACACGAGCACCAAGGTTATGCTCAAACCTGTCAGCGTTTCACCAAGGTAGCGGCCTACACTGGAGGTAATTACAATGTATCACCTACTCGAGGCACACAGGATCTCAAGGAATTCACGTGCGGTTATGTGATTACCGGTATGGTTTTGTAAAAGCAAAGATATGGGAACAAAATTTCCTGAGATTATACATTTTTACATGTTTCTTTTGTGCAGGGGTTTCCCATGACTAAAGCCAGCTTTTCATAATCCCTAATTTCCTTTTCCAACTTTTCAATTACAGTTAAATCGTTGTTTCGGTAGTTCAAACAAGTAATTTTAACGAATCCGTGAGGCAATTTCCATATGGCTTAAATGCATTGGATGGTGATACATTTCGAATCTGAAATTATCTACGCATAAGTTTCTGGATAATTTTTTGGGACGTCCTTAACATTCAATGCATAATAATTTTCAAAACCATAATGAGGAAACTACCTGATTACTTATTAAGTGTACCTGTCGTCCTTAGGTCTTGGGACCCTAGGCAGACCGTGACACTAAAGACGCATCATACAGGTAGGATGTACAGTCCTACCCGAGGCGCCGTGTGTCCAGTGGACGCTAATGGCCGCTCTTATAACACGGCAGTGGGGTAGCAACGTGCCGATCTAGACGTCCGCATGTTGTAACAAACGTTGTAAAAGCAGTGTAAAACATTCAATCTTCACCAAACTTTGTAAACCCATTTGTAATGATGAAGTAATAATGAAATATATTTCAAAACGATTATCTTTCCTGAATAAAAGCATTTAAAAGGATTTTCTGGTTGCCACCTTGCCATGCATCTAGCCTGAGCTAGAAAACACCTCTCCATGGACACATAGATAACATCCAATCACAGCACAGTATTAAGATAACTAGGTCACGTTGCTATGCGTTGCTATGTTGCGTTGCTACGTTACTAGGTTGAATGCAGGATGATTTTTTTTCTTGGACTTTTTTGTACAATTTCGGCTGTATCTCTTTTGAGAGTAATCTAATCTATATACAGTAAGTGAGAAAGATTTTTGTATTGATGTATGCTACAGGAATATCACAAAATTGTTAGATTCCAATATCAAAATTTAACAGAATAAGAGAATGCTATAGCCACATTGAAAAAAAAAATGTCACGTATGTAAGATTATTTAAATACATTTAGATACTATTTTGATACACTTAGATACTATTTTGATACATTTAGATACTATTTTGATACAATTCTCCGTGTTATAACGGGAATAACGCACTCGGGGTGGGGTCTCGACCTCCTAGTACCTGGCTAGATGCAGTGGGCTTCGGGCACCTCGCCACAGACCTCCGGTCTGCTGCGAGGTGCCCTCAGCCCACTGCATCTAGCCAGGTACTAGAAGGCCTCGACCCCGCCCCTCCGTGCGTTATTCCCTAAATAGACAGGACACCGGACCCACGTCCCGTAGACCTGTCAGGGGCTAGGTAGGCGGGTCACTCGGTGAAGGTACTGGTACACCAACACCAGCCCCGGGCCTTCATTAGACCCCACTCGACTCGGCCTTTACAAAGAGACGCCTACAAACTACCCCTGAGGGCCTACGGAATTGAATATCGGGATGCTATTGACCTTATCAAATGTTTGCCTATGTTCTTCTTGTGATTTGCTTGCAACTATGTGTAGAAGTTTGCAACGCACTGTTTCTTGAATATCTTTCTGAAAATTACCATATTCATCTATCTTGGCGATGGGATCAGGACATCCGCTGTTTAATGCATCGGTCAGACAGCCGAGAAACATAATGTTGCTACTCGTTCCTGGTAATTATGAAACAAAAAGTGCAAGTGTATGTTTGTATCTACCGACAAGCGCGAAGCAGTAATATTTAAGCGCTTGAAGCATTAATAAAATTCTCAAACCAGTTTTAAAAAAATGCTCAACAATCAAACAGTTTTTCAACTACGTCATTATGGTTATGTCTATGCTACTGGTATGTGGAATACTTCATTAGAATACTAATGGTCCGACAATAATTGAAAGCCGATATTCATGATATAGTAGGGAATCTCAGGGAAATTCATTTAAAAATACGTCGATTTTCAAAAGAGCCCCCGGATTTATTTTCATTGGGGAAATATCCCCTTCAAAGTAATCCAGTGCGGGAATCAAATTCCTGAAGTGGAAATGACCCGTCCCGCATGTCTAGGAATATCACTGGCATTAGAAGCAGACAGAAGAATGGCCCAAACTGGAAGCGTAGGTCAGAACTCTTGTCACTGCGATTGCTCTCCATAGCCCGCCCCGTTAGGTCAGTATTGATCAGCAGCCTGCCTCACCCCGGGGCCAACCATACAGCCTCCAGCTGCTGGCCGGGCTAGATCCCAACTTCAGGGGTAGATAGACCATATTTTATAGGGGCCATGTGATCGAACCAAGAGAGCCATTGATTCTCTATATTACCGGTCTAAAGAGGGCATATTTCATATCAAAAGCATTTAAGCTATTCCTTTATTACGGTGATTTTCTAGAAATAAAGTACATGTAATATGGATACATATTTTGTTATCTCTAGTTAGGGAATAACGCACGGAGGGGCGGGGTCGAGGCCTTCTAGTACCTGGCTAGATGCAGTGGGCTGAGGGCACCTCGCAGCAGACCGGAGGTCTGTGGCGAGGTGCCCGAAGCCCACTGCATCTAGCCAGGTACTAGGAGGTCGAGACCCCACCCCGAGTGCGTTATTCCCGTTATAACACGGAGAATTGTATCAAAATAGTATCTAAATGTATCAAAATAGTATCTAAGTGTATCAAAATAGTATCTAAATGTATTTAAATAATCTTACATACGTGACATTTTTTTTTTCAATGTGGCTATAGCATTCTCTTATTCTGTTAAATTTTGATATTGGAATCTAACAATTTTGTGATATTCCTGTAGCATACATCAATACAAAAATCTTTCTCACTTACTGTATATAGATTAGATTACTCTCAAAAGAGATACAGCCGAAATTGTACAAAAAAGTCCAAGAAAAAAAATCATCCTGCATTCAACCTAGTAACGTAGCAACGCAACATAGCAACGCATAGCAACGTGACCTAGTTATCTTAATACTGTGCTGTGATTGGATGTTATCTATGTGTCCATGGAGAGGTGTTTTCTAGCTCAGGCTAGATGCATGGCAAGGTGGCAACCAGAAAATCCTTTTAAATGCTTTTATTCAGGAAAGATAATCGTTTTGAAATATATTTCATTATTACTTCATCATTACAAATGGGTTTACAAAGTTTGGTGAAGATTGAATGTTTTACACTGCTTTTACAACGTTTGTTACAACATGCGGACGTCTAGATCGGCACGTTGCTACCCCACTGCCGTGTTATAACTGTGCATAACAGCTACCTTATGAATTAATACCATTATACAAGAACCTAGTGTAAATATACATGCACTTCAAGAGAAATATTCGAGAAAACTTCATAGATGCCTTGAAAAAGAAAACAGGGTCAAACTGTTGGTTAGACTTTGCCCACTGTCCACTGAGTTGGTGTATGGGCGGTACACAACATGGATCAGACTGACCGGTGCGGGGATCCTGTCCACAGGCCTTATCACCAGTCCGCCTGCACCCACCGCCCCCTCCCCACCATGTCTGCAAGCACCGGGCAGAAACAAAAAGTGTCGGCTTTCTGCTGCTTGTTTACCAGACCCGTCAGCACTTCTGGTCCACTGAACAACGTACGGCCACCCGCTTTCCTCCAGTGTAACAGGTACCCAGGGACTCCAGGCATTCTAGGGACGGCTTATTTAATTTCAAAGAACAATACTCAATCTTTTTCAGATGGAATATCGTTACGTAAATTACATTAAAAATTGTGAAAATATACTTTATATATATACATAATTATTAGGATGTTGGTTTATCAATATAGAATACAACTTGATCGTTAAATCCGTAAAATAAGCCGTTGCTTAAATCTGGGTTATTCTCGAAAGAGTATGGGCCGCTGGCATGTCAAAATAAAAGTGTGACTTTTATTGGGGGGTTTTGCCAAATCTGACAGCATTATTATCAATCTTACAGATGTAATAGGGTGTTTGGTATATCTACTATCTATATGCAGCTACCGAATACTTACACTGGTTTACAGAACCCCACTTAGGAGACTTTTCAGCGCTTGAGATGTGTCCAATGTAGTGATATAGCCTGTGTATATCTCGCCGACGTATAACCGAGATTCCCAAATCAGTACCAATAGAATCTACCTATAGAACTGTCTGCTGTAACCTCTATAATATTAAATTCATTCTGAAAAACCTATAACCCATTTTGTGGCTCCCATCCTTGTCGTGAAGCAACTCACATACCGGCTGGTCACGACAAAGCACGGAGGGCAGAACTGCCCTGCAAAATCTAATACCAGTTCCACACTACCGCCAATGACGCGCATCAAATCCTTCAAAGCACACTATTTTTGTTCTGCAGTGAAGTCTGAAAAGAAGCGAAATCAAGATTCTGCTTCAGAAGGGCGGTTGTTCAAGTTATGCGCTGTCTTTCAGCGGGAAGCACTGCAGAATTGCTTATGCGCAGTTGGCTTCAGTTTGCTTTACATTGCCGTGCAGTCTGAAAGGGGTATATGATGACCAGGACCACAAGGCCTTTGTGGACACAGCCCAATTACCGAGGCGCCGTCAGCTGCCGCCCGAGTTACTGCTCACCTCGCCTAAAGAAGGCGATGATGACCAATGGGAGCAGCTCGCCGGGGCAGGCAATCAGCAGTGGTGATGAGATGGGCTGGTGGCCCAGGGATGGTGGGCTATTGGCCCTGGGACGGCAAGCTGGTGGCCCAGGGCTGGTGGGCTGGTGGCCCAAGGACGACAGCTGGTGGCACTGGGATGGCGGGCTGGTGGCACTGGGATGGCAGTCTGGTGGCTCGGGGACGGCGGTCTGGTGGCCCAAGAACAGTGGGCTGGTGGCCTGGAGACAGCGGGCTGGTGGCCCAGGGATGGTGGGCTGTTGGCTCCGGGACAGCGGTCTGGTGGCCCAAGAACAGTGGGCTGGTGGCCTGGAGACAGTGGGCTGGTGGCCCAGGGATAGTGGGCGGGTAGCTCCGGGACAGCGGTCTGGTGGCCCAAGAACAGTGGGCTGGTGGCCTGGAGACAGCGGGCTGGTGGCCCAGGGATAGTGGGCTGGTGGCACTGGGACAGTGGGCTGGTGGCACCAGGACAGCAGGCTGGTTCCCCAGGGACGGTAGGCTGGTGGCACTGGGACAGCAGGCTGGTAGCACTGGGACAGCGGGCTGGTAGCACTGGGACAGCAGGCTGGTAGCACTGGGACAGCAGGCTGGTAGCATTGGGACAGCGGGCTGGTATCACTGGGAAAGCTGCCTGGTGGCTTGGGGACGGCGGGCTTGTGGCATTTGGATGACAGGCTGCGGACGACGTAGGTCACCCAGACAGGGTTAAATCAATACAGACTGTACCAGGCTACAGGGCCACTTATACCGAGTTAGATGGGGCCAATTCACGGCAAGCTGCAGGGGGGAAATATCTCTGTGACTTATGATCATCACTTGGCCGGTATGTGCTCGGTAATCCCTTCATATTGAGCCCCCTGCTGGATAGATCCTGCGTGCATGTGGGAGCTTGGGTAGTGGCAAACCTGAAGATTCAATCTTTATGTGTGTTCAAAAGTTGGCTTGGAAACTTGTATTTAGATACATGTACAATGTATATGGGTACTTACCATACGGCACATTGAGAAGTTTAGACTTTAGAAGAATGAGTTCTTACCTGGAAAGATACAAGAGAAGGAGAATGTTAGTTCACGTAAATTCGAAAATATCTTTCCTTCACAACAATCTAAGTTACACATCTAGAGGATAATAATGATTATGTCGATTTATCTAGAAAATAGCAGTGACAATGTATAGAGAAAACTTAGATATAGTTGGTAAAAAAACAATCAAACACACTGTGCATTATGTAAGGAAATGCCATACATCTTGATTATTATTATTAAACGACACGTCATTTTCAGCGAGGTTTGGGTGTGAGCCACACATCCTGTTTACCCCACGACCCTAACGACCTGGTATTACTTTTCATCAATAATTTATGTCCCGAGGTGGGCGAAATTAAATTATCAGCGTTCACATCCGCCTTTCCTTAAAAACCTGATGACGGAACCAAGGATGATGAGTGTTGCCATGGTAACAAATATGGATAGTTAGGTGAGACAAAGGAAAGCGGCACAATAACCGTGTGGAATAGCCGTCGGTGTTGGACCTCAGATGACAGGTAAGATGGTCCGACAGTCAATTATAACCAGGTATTCCATGTGTAACATCAAGCTTGATGAAGCTTAACCAAACTGTAGCAAGTGGTCTTGCTGTGCTCACTTCCGCAATATGTTATATCAAGGAGCACCTGTGGAACCTTACTCATCAAACGTGCAGTATACGTGCAACGAACTACAATTCCATCTTTCACTACTATTACATTCGTCATGTCGTCCACTAGTATTTATCTTAAAACCAGCTAAAACCCTAACGATAATCCATTGATCAAGTTCATGAAAAATATGAACTACCAGTCATTTCTTCAGACATGAGCTTTAGGCATGCCCTGTTTTTGAACAAACAGATTTTAGACTACTAAAATGGTAAAAGAATTCTAGGTTGTTTAGTAGATGGTAAATTGGCGATTTGATTGCAGACAATTTGATTGTGAACATAGGAGCGGGATTGCGTGCGATTAGTGGAAAAAAATCGATTCGCAGTAATCCATAGTACATAACCGTACTTCCTGGCACCTTCTTCCCTGATTAGAGTGAGTGGGTAGATATATAATGTCAGAGTCTACCCTATAACCATGCAATGCAACCTAGCTAGCTAGCTGTTCGGGTCCTATTAAACCAACCGCACCAACGCAAACATTTGCGAATCTTTCTTTTACAACTTCAAATAGGACTACCTATGGTTTTTTAAATATCATCTATCAAAATTATAAAAAGTCTATTCAAATAATTGCATTGTACCTGCCGTCTAGCATAGATCAAGATGCATGCTGGGAAATATGTCGACAAGTCAGAGGACTTAGGCATTTAATCATTCATTAACTGGCATTCTTTGTGGCTAAACATAATTGAAATCTAGCAACTGACATTTTTTCCAATTCAATTGGTATCTTTACAGACTTCAGACGTTTTAAGTTAGATGAAAATTGTAGCCATTAAAGATAGTAATGTTTGAATATTTTCTATTTATTTCTCTATATTTTTATCGACGTATTTCGACAAAATTAACCTGCAGGTATATGAAATACTGTAAATCAGCTACCCACAATAGGGAAAGAGTTCCTTTATATATTTTAGTTCTTCGATTTATAAACGTTACTTCTTACGTTGTATCGAAAACTGTCACTTCATAGAATATATATGAGGTACTGAGGTTATCCAGCAAACAGACTGGAAGCAGCAATTGACTATATGTGTATATCTACGTGTATTTCTCTGTAATCCAGCTAGCAATTGAACAAGTGTTTTGTCCTGACGAATTGAGTCTACTTTTTAGAAGTGATAAGGGGTGGCGGCAGCCAGGCGCTAAACCCGAGCCGTATAAATCAAACCGTGACCATTACTCCTGCCGCCCGGCACATCCCCACACCGCTCTGCTGGACTCGGCAACACGATGAGGTTGCCAGGCAACTGCCATCTCTCTTTTTTATTTTTATGCATCAAATCGTTTCAAGCTTGAAGGGCACCGCTTTCCACACCGCTGTTGTTCGTGGTTTTCATTGCAAAGAATATGCATTTTACATGTGTTCATATGCCTGTCACTAGGGATTTGATAGGAAAATATGCCACAGTTTATAATCCGACAGACTTTAAGAGTTTAATTTTTAATTTTCCGAGACTTCCCTGTGACTTTCTCCGATTTTCAAGGTTTTCTATGCAAAGGGCAATGTACATTTAAAGAACTTGCGGAATTTTTAATATTTGATTATTTTTTTAAGAAAACTGCAAAAATGTGTGAGCTTTGGGAGAATATTCCGTGAATTTTCCTTTTTTTCGAAACCCTGTGATTGAAAATGTCTTTAGTTAACCTTCAATCAATATTTGCATAAGCTATTGTACCACTGAGGTGATATATATTTCACATCATAATATGAGAAATTCATACTATAAATTATTAGTTTTTTTATGCGTAGCACATTTATAAATGAAAAACAGAACAACTAGATGAGTAAGTATGACAACAAGATCAAAAGTTTGAATCTCTTAAAGTTTTAGGGAAGGTTACTATCAAAAGCATTTGATAGAGATAGGTCGGCCCATTTTAATCTTTATTGAATAATAATATTAATGATTTATTGTGGTAGGTCTGAATTGACACTATAGTGACAATCTGAAAAAAATATTAAACTTGGAAGCCTAGACACTGACAGCAGCAAAAAAACTTATTGACAGTGTGACGCCTATGTTTCAACATTGAGAGGTAATGATTCTGACATTGACAGTGACTTAGGCCTAAATATCTATTATTTTTTAGATAAGATATTTTGATGGTAGGTCTGAAAAAATGACACTATAGTGACAATTTCACAAATAATTTAATCTTTCAATCATTTAAATCTTAAATCTGTGTTTGACACTGACACTGACAGCACCGGAGAACTTATTGACAGTGTGACGCCTATGTTTTAACATTGAATGGGAATGATTCAGACACTGACAGTGACTTAGGCCTAGACATATCAGAACTCAGATTTAATATTTCGATGGTAGGTAAGAAAAAAATGACACTATAGTGACAATTTCTCAAAGCTTTTAATCTTTTGATCATAAATAATTTCTTTCGCAGCCGCCATAATACACTGACAGTGTCGGAGGGGGCTTAGGCCTATCTGAGTCCAGTCATTTTTTCATACCATCTGTAAAATATTCTTGCAAGCGTTTCCAGGCCTAAAATATCAATCTATATTATGGTATAAAGGACCCTGAGATATATGGGAACATAGATATCTACATCACTTTCATTTTGGTAGGGGTAATAAGGCCTAAAATAATTATTTTTCAGATTGCCAGTGTCGAATGCCCGAGAGGCTGAGTCCAGCAGCTTGTCTATATCATTTGAACTGCTGGAAAAGATATATCATATGTACCTACCTGTATAACTGAATGCTTCCGAATGCTTAAATCCTCCACAATTATTGGGTTTAGTCCAATGTCATCCAGGTTTTCTGAGTTCATAGTATCGATGCAGGCGTGCGGGGAGTGAACCCGGCGAAAGGTTGACGGCGCCATGTTGTGACAGTGCCTCCACGTGTCCGATCAATCCAATGTTTTCCCTTCGATACGAACGCATGGTTCCCGCATGAATTGTCAATGCGTTGTATGCGTTTAAGGGTATCCAGACATCAAAATATATATATTGAAAGCATCAGATACCGCCGTAATCCGGGTAAACAGGCGGTGAAAGAGGAGCCTCCCGCCAACACGTCCGACCGCGGCGACTACACCCGGCCGTGTGACAGTGTCAAGCGGTGGGGAGCCGAAGGATTGCAAGAAAATAGCGCGATGCATTTACGCGTTTAAACGCGTTATTTCGCATTATTTTCGATTCTGGGACAGTGGGAGGCTTAGCTATGGGTCGAATTCTATCTGTGTATACCAATAACTAAGGCTAGAACGATCGATTTCATGGTAAAATAGGCCTGCAAATTTGATGAACTTTGACCCAGATACCTTCTTCACCGATGAAAGCAAGGCTGCCGCCCGTAAGGTGACGCGCCCACTACAAGCTTGGCGCGTCGGGTAACGGTCCGATGTGACGATCGAATTTCTGGTCTTATTTGCTCAGATATCGATATAAATGATCGATTTATGGTGTTACAGGACCCTAATTGTCACGTACGATCCATATCAGACAGGATTACGCTGAATTCTATCGGATTCAAGGTTTTCTGGAGGTAACGCGCCACCGGGCGCGTTATTTAACGCGCCCGGTAACGCTGAATTTTGCGACATTTGACGAAGGGATTTCTGGTCTTATTTGCTCAGATATCGATATAAATGATCGATTTATGGTGTTACAGGACCCTAATTGTCACGTACGATCCATATCAGACAGGATTACGCTGAATTCTATCGGATTCAATGGTTTTCTGGAGGTAACGCGCCACCGGGCGCGTTATTTTACGCGCCCGGTAACGCTGAAGTTTGTGACATTCTGAGCATGACGCGTAAAATCGTCACAGAAACTAACATAACCTGACTTGATGTGGACTGGAGAATAGGTCGGCTAAGATCTAAAAGATCTAAGGTCTTATTGCTTTCATCTAAAGATCAAATGCTTTATTTTACTGAGTATGTTAGCCGACCTATAATAAACTAACGGCAGTCTGCTTTCAAGAAATAGATATTAAATGTCTATATAGTACTAAAACAATGGGATTTGTGGCCTCATATCAAAATCGGTCTCGCACGATTCATAGCACATTATATTGCTGTAACAAACAGTGTAAAGGCCGTGTATGTTTTTCCCGGGTGAGCCACTGTAGAGACTGTAGCTGCTGGGGCCCAGTCACACCGGCAGTGGGAAGCCACAGGATTGTAGCCGGAGGCTGCAATAGGAGCGCCACCAATGCACCTGACAAGCCCACCTAAGGGGGAAACCTCAGAAAACCAAGACTTATCACCAACAGCCGGAGGCACAAATCAAATGGCTCTCTTCCAATCTGTGTCTATCAGAATACAATCAGAGCCGAGAGGAGCTGCGATCAAAGGTCGCCATATTGTATATACAACCTTCGAGTTGTAGCTTATACACATAAGCCTCTCCTTTCAGAGAACAACGTGTATTTATATATAAACATACAGAGACACATATGAATATACGATGTACAGAAACCAGATGCTACATAAGTTCAGCGTTACAGGTATGGACAAATTTAACTGCGTTGGTCTTTTTTTTTATTGCAGTAACTTTACATAATGATACATACTTTATTTCAATGGCCAATACTGAAGAGCAGCTCTATCAGTAAATTGCATTTTAAGAGCCATTATTATATGAGAAATAGTCGGTAATATAGGCAGCGTTATAGCACTTGACCATTCGGGCAGTGACAGAGAAAGACCCACGAATCAGCAGGACGGCTGCAGGGGACCCAGAGAGACAATCACGACTGTCATTCACATCGGCATGCGAGCACTGGGCGGACCCCTGTGTCTTTGGATCCGGCGGAAGCCGTGCCGCTGGCCTAGACCCTTACCACGGGTGACCTTTACAAGTTTCTACCATTTCGTAGGACAAACACAAGCGGAAACAAGACTGACGTTATTGCTGTCTGGATCTGGGGCTTGGTGAAGCGGGTGGGGACAGGTGGGCTGGAACAATGTTGAGTCATGGGAGGTCTTTCGGCAGCCTATTCAGCCAGTAATGTAGGAATTAATTAAGGATCTTTGTATGGAAAAATACCATTGGCTTGGATAATACAAAACACAAGTGTCATGAAATAAGAGGCAGTCAGGAGTTATGAAGTAAGGCATATAGAGTCTGATGTAAAGGCCGATTTTATCTTGAGTAAATCAGTACGTGAGTTTTCAAATAGATTTTCCCAGGTAGTTCCTAACTTAGGCCCAACAAATTTAATAATGTAAGAATATAAAGAGTAGCACTTAGCAAAGAAATCATCAAGTATAATCCATCAAAAGAACGTATCGAGCACGTAAGGTATAACACGCTATCGGAGGTATTAATGACTTATTATGGTGTACATATTCGTTTCTTCATGAAACATGTACTGATCCCTTTATTTGCTGTTGTTTTGTTGGTGGTAGTGTAGTTTTTTTAATGTTTATAGAATACATTAGAAATTCCTACACGGATTATATATATCCTAGCCTGACGTTTCTAGATCAACTTCGCCTATATTGAGGGACGTGTGTCTATCCCGAAGAGAACACTGCTTAGACTGGGACTGAAAGTCAGATTACTCTAAATAATTCGGCCATGAATATGGTAATTGTTGTCGCACTCCTCGACCCAACTATTCCTTATCTCTGCACCTCCAAGTTAGACACTCAACAGTAACAGTACAACAGATGTTTGTGTGTGTGTACAACACCATGGGTCGATCTCGTCGGCGAAAGGTCCTGATCCCTCCCCCTCTCTTTTGTGACGACCTAAACTTCAAAACGATGTTGAAATGCCAAAAATCTGTTGTATTTATTGGAACCCCCAGCCCCTTTTCGAAATCATAAGGCCATGTTTCTCACTAGACGTAAGTGGCTCTCCGTTAAGCGTGTGTAAAATTGTAGACCCACGCTGCTCTGACGAATGCATTGGATTTGAATACTGAGATATAATTATATTTTGCTCAAAATCTGTACCCCCGTTCCATAAGGCCCGGCCTATAGACAAATAACCTTCCATCTACTATGTTAATCTCTTTTGAGCAGCGCCCGGGCTTGAAGAATATTACTCAAGGTCTTTGGGAAAAGTGTGAGGCACAAATACAAAAAGATTTCGTCAATAATAATCCGACCATTTAAAGCCCCGTCAGGCAGGAAGTGTCTCCCATACTGTCTGGACAGCTCCAGCGATACAGTATCGACGGCCCCTGTTAATTGTTATAATCAGGATAATCAGCTGTTACCGGCCAGGCAGCCACTGCCAATTTGAGTCGGTCCAATAGAGCCGTGCCCCCAATGTGAACGCGGCCATTAATCAGCCCGGCCCGCAGGCCCAGATGGCAGAGAGACGTTCTGATAATCGTCCATAATTCTACGACCAGTCTCAGGAGATGCGTTTTTGCGGGAGAGCGGCGGTAATACCGATCCCAATCAACGACCCGGCGTGCTAGTTAGGCCAGTTAGCGCCTGGATGTGGCTACTTGTGGACGGCCAACTACTTGGCGCGACGGAGAAGCATGTTGACTAATTTCTGGGGCCCAGTTTTGTCCCTTGAGCATGCAGCGAGTCGTGCCGCCCGGTGACATTAACCTAATTAGTGCCGGGCCGTGATCAGGACCAGAGGACGGGCACCTACTCTCACTCCGCCTCACATGCCTCCACAGGGCTCCGACAAGCTGGGCGTCAAGAAAGTACTCATAAGAAATAGTTGTATCATTTCAGTTAGGAAAGCTGGATATTTTATAATTGAATGAAAAATTCACGCTCTGCTGCAGATGCGTGTAATTAGATTTGATACAGTAAAGGGTGAGAGTTAAGGTGAAATTGCTCCGGAGACAGATCAGAGGGATATCTAACTGACAAAACAGAAATCTTAATTTTGGTTTCGTCTTTCAAATCTCTTATCCCCCATCGTTATCTGTGCCTTGGCCTCTTTGCAAGGAACCTTTTAAGAGATCGTTTTTCCCTCAAGAGTAATCGTTTCTCCACTCAAATTCCATTTTCGTTGCTGTTTCAATTTTATTGCTTTTGAAACCGCGATCGTCGATCACGAGCGATTTAAAACTAATTAATGAAGAACGCACTGGGGGCAGTGTACAACACCAAAGCTGGTCGATGTGGCCACATTCTTCTTTGCGCAAAATACGCGCGCACAGCGACAGGACCGGGTCTTTTGGGTGTAGACACAATATTATTGCCACAAACCATGTGGACGTTTGCATAGACATACATTCATATAATCAGGTCGGTAATTTACGTGCCGTAGTCTAAACATTGTGGAGCTCTGGATTGAGTGTTGATAGCAAGGGTATAATACAAATAGGTCCGATGTATTTTCTGGGGCACGACTGCCACAAAATAAGAAAATGATTGGTCCTAAATGCGCAGGGGACAGAGTGTAAACAGTGCAGAAAACAGGACTACATGCCAATCGGGGGACATCTCCGTTTTGCTCAGATTTATAATTCATGTTATGAATGATGAACATCCGCTGTGTTGATGGCAACTACTCCTCGCCTCAAATTACGCTAGCTTCCATTATCGAATGGGTCTTGTTTTTTAGTCTGTTCCAACACGACAGAAGAGAAAACAAATATTTCCTGTATTTGGGAAACTCTGCACATGAGACCAAAATCTTTCTTTTAATAACAGGAGATACAAGCAGAGCCACAGATAGGCCTACTGATATATGACGGTTGACCTATTTTTTAGAAGCTATAAATAGGGTGGTCAATAATATCTGTGTGCATACACCGCTAACCGTTCATGACGCACGTCAGGTACGCCTAATTGTTCGTAAATTGAACCAGGTATGACATGAAATGTCAATATCACGTTTGCTCTAGTTATTTCTTTTAATCGATGCATTGCGGTTTTTTTTTGGTCAGTTTCCCCCAAATGAATCCAACACTTTTACATAATTTTAAAATCTAAAATAACTACAGAAATAAGTTCTGCGGGTGTATCAGTGGTTAAGTATCAGCCATGAAAACTACCTTAAACATTAGTAGAAGCCCAAAAAGGATTGTGTATTGATTCACGTTAATAAAATTGAGCAAGAAAACCCTTTTAATAATGATAGTATGACAGTTTTTATTACTTAGATTTTACCATAGGATTGAGTTAAATTATGAAATGTAACCACATAGTTTTTTGAGTTTGAAAAATGTTGACCATAAATTGCTTTTGTTCCCTTTAAATTACTAGTAGTCATCTTCATGAATAATTATATGTAACGACGCCCAGTGGGTTACTATTGACGCCAAGTGAGTTATTATTGACGCCCAGTGAAGAGATATACGTTTACAAAATGATGGGTGTTTGTCTCTCCAATAAGAATTTGGCTTTTTGAAAGAGGGGATCCCGTTAATAAAATCCTATGTTACTCTCTAAGTTCACTCTCCAAGCAGATCAACGGTTGTAAGTGCCAATATAAGCACCCAAAATGACTTTGCTGGTTCCCTACAGGAGATGATCATAGCATGTTAGAAGGCAAGCATTTTTCGACGACTGCTTACTCAGATGCTTACCAACGAAAATGGTTTAAACACGTGTTCTTTGAGAGTTTTGGGGATAAGAAGTACTGAGTATATTATCGTAAACACAAAATGGATGTTGTTTCTAGGCCAAACTGGGCTATCATGTCCACTAAATATTACACACCTCTATACATATGAGCCGTGTGCAGTCTTTCTTGTATGGCTGATATTCAGAAGTCAGTCATCGACACATGTATCCAATTAGGAGTCACCAATACCCAAGCCACATCCCCTCCTCTAAGTATTTGGCGGAGGAACAGGGAAGTGTGGCTGTATAGTGGAGGGGAGAAGAGGGTAATTGTTACAAATGAGGAACATGGGCCAACACAAAACAAATTGCTTGACCAATTGCACACTCAATTTAGGCACAATAAACTGAACATCTGATTCAGGCTTTTGAGGGCACACTTACCAAGAACTATTATACGACGTCCCTTAAGCAAAAAGGAACAGCTATTTGACCTTTGGTAATAATTGCTTACATTAATCTTAATTTGATTAATTATTCTGTTGTAAATGGAGCACGTGCACAAGGTTAAGATTTGCAGTATGATTTAGGTCAGTTATAATATTCTAAATTAGTAGTTACACTGAGCATCCTTTACTCCTTGCTGGAATACCAAGAGTTCGTTGACATAGCTTCCTTCTACTGATGGTATATATACTCATCTAAGACATCTTGGAAACAGTTCTCTGCTTTTCAGCAACGACTCATACTTCCAATACACACTGTTTGAGAGGTTTCTCTTTATGTTCAGACCCAAAAATAATGTAGACATTTCTCGGTCATTCTAACCTTATTCTATGAGTGAGCAGATGGCCTGACAAATGGTGGTGGAGGTTAGGGTGAGCTGCTCCCAGGCTGGGTTAGGCGGAGCGGGGCCAGGGGCAGGTAGACTGTCTCCAGCCGATAACACGATGGATACTGCCACTACACAGGCCGGTAACGGTAGAGGCCCAGACCGGCATCCATGAAAACTACCCCTCTGGGAACGTAGCCTGACTGCAGACACAAGTGCCACATTAGCATTGACACAGGCCGTGGGCTGTATACACAAGGTTCGGTATGGAAACTTATTCGAGTGGAATTCATATTAACCGACAGGACTAGGATACTCACGAGAAATGGGTGCTTTACTTTCTAGGTGGAATTACCATTTTCCTCTTTTTTCTATTTTTTTAAAGAAAAAGAATTAAGATCAAAGCAGAAGTTATTTTAGTAAAGTGCTTTGTAACATTTGAGAACGAAAATTTTGCTCTGACGTTCAGGAATATTTGTCAATAGAATATGTAAAATCGAGATGCGGAAGTAAAAGCTTTGCCTGCCTCTGATTTGCCTTAAGTGGGCTGTAAATTATTTCACGCTGTCGCTGCCATTCTTGAAGATCGAGCCATTCATGTTGATGATCATTCTACTTAAGATCTTTAATTCGCCTCAGATTGCGTGGTCCTTTGCGGGATAATTGGCGGTAGACACTCTTGTGTATTCCACATTGACGACGACAGAAACATGATTTATATCTAATTCACTTAATTTTCAAACACAGAAAAAATGTGTTTTATCACCGCTCTGCTTTAATGATATCTTATTGCATTTGAGCTGAGTTAAAAGAACATTGATTAGAGAGAGAGGGAAGGTTATATTTCAACTGCCAGTCATTCTAAAAACGCTATGAGAGGAAGTTTTCATTATCTGAAAACCCATTTTCTACGTCCTGACAGCAGTGTCATTGCAAAAACATAACTCTTATACTCTCAGTCTCTGCACAATCTTATCATAAATATAATATATGATAACCTTAAGCCTTTAATGTTATCACTAAAATTATAAATGAACAGAAATGTATGAACCGTTTGGTTCTTTCTCTTTGGCCTCATTGTAACACTGATTTCATTTACCATATGTAATTGGACTTCCACTTGGGTTTGAGAATGGAATAGCTGCGTTATTTCGGCTCAGTGGCTTACACCGGCCTATTCGGCTTAATTCAGTGTTTTTTTTCCCTCGACGCACTAGTCAGAACTCCTCTGGCTCTAACTTTTTTTTTTTTTTTTACAAAAAGAAAATCGTCTAAGACTATCATGGAGCACAGATTATGGATGATCAACACCAGGGGATAATTTTGGTTCATCTTAAACCAAGTAATAAAGTTATAATGGGAATGAGCGGGTGCCATTCTTTAGTCAATGTACCACAACAAGAGGGGATTAGACTCGGATGCCAGCGCCGGTCAAAGACTTTAAGTGTATACAAGAATTATAAGACTACTTTTCAGACAAGAATATTGATTTTATCATCAAGTTTTGTTAGATATTTGCTGCAAATATCGGTTAGAAATGGGGGGCTGTGCCCCAAACTCCCCTTTTTCTTTCTTTTTTTTGTATATAATTTTTAAGTTACTATGAATTGCTCCATAAACTAAGATGGTCGCCCAACCAACCTAACACTAACACTAGGAGATTATCGCTCCACAACACGTTGATTAGTGAGGTGATCCCGAATGAGGCTAACAGGCATGATATTTTTGGCTGAATTTACATGTAAATGTGAGTAGGCCTAAAATACTCTTCTTTTTTTCTGAGAGAAAAGAAACAAGCTTCCATATTCAGATGGGCAGTGCACCGAATCCGCAGGGGGAGAGGGCCAAGTGGCACGATCGATTTGCGGATAAAGAAGTCTGTATCCAAGCCGCGTCTAACCCCCGCAGACACGTAGCTGGTAGGATCACAGTGTACTCGGCCCCTCACACTGCTGGTATTGACGGCTGAAAGGCCCGGGGACCAATCACAGCCCCACACTGGGCCCCACCGGCACGTCCGGCCCCCGGGTACCGCGGGGTACGGAGGGGGCGGGGTGGGGGGATGGGGGAAGGCCCAGATAACAGGCACAAAACTGACAACACATACAGAACTGGTTGAATGGGGCATTCCCTGCCGCCATACTCTGAGATGCTCACCCACTTAGGATGATTGCCGGTATCTGCAAACCTAGCGCCAATGGAATTGCCGGTTTATAATTTGTGTTACAACGGAAATCTGGTCCATGGTTTTTTGTTTAGGTCATTGTGTGTCGAAATACATCAAACTCGTTAACAAAGCGTATCTACTTGTATGTGCAGAGCTTGAAAGTACTCTGTATATCGTAATAGAAAGGACGGCCATTGACCTAGAGGCAGAATTTATACGGTAACAAATGCAATAGCATGTCGCATCACATTAACTTAATGGCTGTGAATTTACGGAAAATCGATCGTAGTTCTGTGGAATATGAACATTGGAAAATCTATCCCGTAGTGCTGTGTCATCCCAACATTTTCCAGACAACAATAAAACCGAAACAGAGCATTCCGAATGATATCTCCAGCATCGCATAAATTGAAGATGGATGCTAAATTGACGGGGTCAGTGATATAGGTGTACGCCATGCGCCATGCCATATGGGGACTTTCTGGGTTGGTGATTCTCAGGCGAGTGGGGGGGGGGGGGGTCCTATAGAGGCACAGTTCTCGGGGGGTAGGGGATGGGGGCACGGTTCTCATAGAGTTGGGGTGGGGGTCGGGTATAAACTACCGCACCAAGGCTACCATGTTATGGATCCATACGGGACCAGGCCGGGTACATATACACCATCAATCAGCTGATGGCGGCTGGCCCGGGCCCGGAGTCGACATGACATACACTCTACATAATGCACACAGACATAGGCCTCTGTATACAACCCCGACCCGTGGAATCCACCCCCACGCCCCACCCCGTCCCCGGTATAGGCCCGGTGGGTGGGGGAGGGGGGATTGCCCGGGGGCCCGCCGCCCCACCTATATCCCCACATTAACAGCAGTTATTGACCCGGGGTCTCCATCATTGATTTTTAGGCGGAATGAAAAGGGCGATAAACCCTGATTTACTGTCTCATAAGAGTGGTGGCGGGAATAGTAAAACGTCAGGTTTACTTGTGTAGCTTCTTATTTTATTGTCTTTAATGGTACCACATATACGTTTCCGAAGCCTGAAAATAATCCCAAGTTTCTATACTACTACGTGGTTGTTACTTAGTATACAAGGGTATGACCCAAAAATAATCCGATTGAATGTTACCATTTTTAATACCAAGCACTGACAAATCTGGTAGTTTCTAGTTTCATATCCATGTACTAACGCTTAATATCCAGAGGAAAGGATCACGCCTTAACAGACTTCCTTCATGGTACTTTTACGATAAGGACGTATTTAAGTACAGTGCACAGTTTTACGCCAAGAAACTATTTACATTTTGGAATCCAATTAGCAGCTGATGTAAAATCAAAATAAGATTATTTCGTGGGTTGTTTATAAGGAAAAGAACCTTTTAAAAAGAGAATACTCAAAGTTTTGCTTCAATACCAAATGGTCTTGTATCTCAGTCAGCGTTGTTATATCCATCACTGGTGACAAGACTTATCAAAATATAACTAAATTTAAGCATTAGATACGTGTGCTAAGGAACTGGCAACTACTTGGCTGTTGGTGTGAGATTGTGCAACATCCTGTTCTTTGTCTGATGGCACGGGTCCCAAGGCGGCTCTGGCCCAGACGGGAAGCCACGCTCACCTCAGGATAAAGAATGGGGTTCTACAACCTCCTCAAGTCTAGTCGATTTGTCCATGTAAATTACCAACGGACTACCAAATATATGCCTGCCTTCAATTAATCTTTTGGTATTGTCTGATGCCGGAACTAATTCGATGACCGAATCGTGTTTGTAGAAATGGATATGAAAAATTCACTGATGATTGAAAGTATTGTTACAATGGGGGCGATAAAAACGGCCCATCTCCTCGGCCAGAATAGAGCTGCTCCAAGTGCGTCTATTTCAAGCGATGATTGGTTTGGTCGGTCAGCGGGAAATAGCACGAGGTCCGGCTATTGATTGGGTGTGGCTAGAGGCCCACAGTACCTGCGGCCACAGCTGGCTTCCTGCTACATCACTTGCCTGATTACAACTCTACATTACTGCCGGTGACTGTTACCCGTAACGAGGGCTGGTCTTCGATCATGTCGTTATGTCGGTAACACTAGCCTCAGAGAAGGGAAATAATTACTGATTACACAACTTACAGACCTATATTGTGTGAGTTGAATAGGTTCAGATTTTAGTAGTTTTCATTTATGATTTTCACATTATGTTTAATGAGAGCTATACTAATTAGCCCCATCGTGATGTTTGAAAATTATTATACTAGTACTATACTGTATTTGATTCTGGGGGAAAAGAAATATAAGCAATTGGTTATAAAAGCTCGGCTGTTAGTCATGTAAACTGTAATGGACACACGTCACTATCATACTGCCAAATGTTATCATGGTAAACCTATCAATGTTATCGGTATAAGCTGGCTGAGGTCAAGGATCCCAGGCCTCGAGTGGCCACTAAGATGGGCAGGACACGACCAGGCGGTTGCCTGAGGCGACCAGTGGTAAAGGGGGTATTCCACTACACGACATCCCCTACGATATGACTGCGATATTGATTATATCGTAGCCATGTCGTAGCCATGTCGTAGGCCCCTGTGATATTGTTGATGTCGCATAGTGTAATAGGGTAAGTCGCAGTCCCTACGACATTAAAGTCGTGCGATATGTTTTTTCATCACAGTGAAAGTCGTGGGAGGAATGTCGTGAGCTTTAACCCAAGCTACGATATTTATTAGACATGTTAAATAATGTCGTAGGGGTGAAATATAAATGACTTGAAATAAAGGCCATGTCGTAGGGAATGTCGTAGGGAATGTCGTAGGGACTAGTATTTTACATTGGCCAAAGCATGGGAATGTCGTACTGTGTGTAATACCCTAAATATTGCGATTATGCTACGATATTGTTGCGATATAGAGATACAAGGTTAGACAGACTGGCGCCTCCTCCTGCGATACCTAGTAATGTCATCGTGCGATATGGTCCTCATATCGTAGGGAGTTGGTATCGTGTAGTGGAATACCCCCTTCAAGGGGGTATTCCACTACACGATAAGAAATGCTACGACATGGCTAAGACGTTTTTTGCGACATGAGAAGATATCGTACGACATTGGGGCGGTCAATGCAGGGGCAATTAACAATGTCGTGGCAATGTCGTGGCCAAGTCGTAGCTAAGACCTTCATCCTAGGTATTACACTATACTGCAATATTTTCAGGCTTTTATCTATGGGACACCTATGTTCTCTACGACATGAGACCTACGACATGGACTGAAACTCAAGGCATTTCTGCTTGACCTCCACGACATTATTAAACATGCTGAATAAATATCGCAGCATAGTTTATGGCCTACGACATTTGTTCCTACGACTTCACTGCGATAAAATCCGTATCGCACGACTTTAATGTCGTAGCTACTGCGACTTACCCTATTACACTAATGCGACATCAATGATATCCTAGAGGTCTACGACATGGCCACGATATTGTTATGTCGTAGCCATATCGTGGCCATGTCGTAGCTGATGTCGTGTAGTGGAATACCCCCTTCAGGTGCTGAGGGGCTGAGTGACCGGGGGGACAGGGGGATCCTGGGCGGGCGGCCAACACGGGGCGGGCGGCGTAACGTGAGGCAACGGATCGATAGGCTACACGGAAGGCGGAGTGGCGGGTAATTACCATACTTACCGTAGGACGAATAACTGAAGAAAGTGGCGTCATTTGACAGAGGTAGAAGACAAGTTCGATGTAAGGATGATAACTAAAGGTTGTATCAGTATATATGCCCCTAGTATGTGAACTGAGAAAATAAACTATTGTAACGGCAATTTATTTATCTCTTCGAATTTCCTTTTTTTGTGATAAATATACAAATGACACGCTTAAGGAGCGCCCCTTCTCATAGTATAATATGACAGTGACAGTCCATAACTGGGACATCACCATCAAATCCCCAGGCCCTGAGGCCAGTCCTAAGGCACCTTATCGATAGGGATATCAGTACGGTCCACCGCAGTCCTAAGACAAGATGGCTACTGTTTAAGTTTTGCCGTTAACCTCTGTGTGCTCATTAATTCATCAATGTATGAGGAGTCACGGTGCAAACATTTTTGTCGATAATAATTCCGAATTCCGTTGAAAGATTAATTCCATAGATACTCAGTTGACAGGAGAGCTGCCACTGTGCAAATTATTTATAAGTTCCAGACCTTGATTTTATTAGGAGCATACAAAAAGTCGTCATTTTATGCGTAATGTCTTATGTATCCCTAATATAACTCTATTTAGTGTTATATGCGCCGTTTGACTTTTTTTTTTAATAACAGCTTTATTTACCCTGTCCAAGAAATGGATTTCTCCAGTATACCTTTCTGTGTGTGACTGTAGCAGCACGTCCCCAGGGTTCAGTGACTGTCAGTAGAACCTGATCAGTGGATGTAAGCCCCCCAAACAGGAATGTGTTGGAGAACGAGTCGCCCACCTATAACCTACCAACGATGGCTACCAGGGGACCGGCCATAACAATGTAATTGTATATATTATGAATCAATGTGGTGCCAGCTATATCGTCACAAATCATGCCGATGGGCAAACCTGATTGATCACTCGGGAAATGCAATTGGTTACGTTCATGTAGGTAAAGACTACTATAGATGGAATGGGCAAATGGTCAATAGAAATACTGTTGATGTTGCTGCCGCATAATGATCAGTCTAAAAAAGGTCAATGCGAACTCGAGGGAAATGTAATGGTTTGAATAGCTTATGGCATTTACCAACCCTGTCTCCCCCTGAACTACTTTAGTATAAGCCCATAACAAATTGGATCATTCATAACCATAGATTTTTTTATTAGGGGCCTTCCATTTAGTACATATATACATTTTCAAAGATCTCAGCCCTCCACCCCGCTAGGGCAAAAATACGCATTGAATTTGTACTAGAACATACGCACATTTTAACAAGTGTCGGACCCCTTCCCCTTGATATGTACATACTTAGTTGAATTCTTAATGCCCCCTACGCAGCAGAAAGCTAGTATGAAGTTTTAGTTATTGTATATACTTCCTATTTCTAAAGTTTCTCTGGATATACTTAGATTAGATAGTTTCATATACATGTATGTACAGATATATTCGTACTTACTTCCTTATAGGCAGTGACTTACAGAGAAAATAGTGAATTATAAATAACTTGATGCCCATGCCATGTCAACAAGCTACATGGAATATGTATCATAATTACGATCGATAAACTATGTAGTCAGATTTGTTCAGTTGCCACAAGAAACAAACACACATTGCCGGTCTCACTTTGTGGCACAATATTATGTCTGAGCCACAATCAGGGAGCTGTCTACATGTCTCTGCTACAATATAGGACGCGTCTCATTCGTACAGCCCGGGGCTAGATTCATGCCTGCCGACATGGAAGGAAGTGACACGTATGATATTTACCGTAAGGCGACACGCTGTGTATTCATAAGTGCTATTATTGGTAGAGCTACCTCTAAACAGGTAGGATCCCCGAGCGCCCTATCCAAAACATTGGAGATATTATGTAGCACCACCCATGGGGAAATATTTCCAATGACCTGCTTTTTTTAAGTGACCCACAAAATTACCGCAAAATCTCTGATGCGCATAATCCATAAATAATAGAAACAAACTTAACTTTGTCCTTTTTAAATGCAAACTTTGGTCTCATATCATTAAATTGATATCGAGACTGAAGCATGACTTTATGTCAGTTATACTTCTTTGTAAACGATTTCGTTGAAAGACCAGGTAGGGCGAGGTTTTACAGTGGATCTAGACCTGAAGTGTTTACTAACCTTAGGCAGGGTCGTCTCAACACAGCAATTCAGGAAGGTTGTTTACAGGCGTTAACCCTTAAGCCAACTTTTTCCCATTTCTGCTGTGTTACTCCTTAATACATTTTTTCATAAGTGTATAACATGTATGTTGTGTATTGCAAAAAGGTCTAAATACCCTCTTCAATCATAAATACTTCTTTCTCGGTATTAAGAGAGAAGACACTAAAATAATACTAAGGTTTTAAAGGTATGAAGTGTTTAACTAACGAGTGGGCTAGTTCACAAGTATCACACCTTGACCGCCATTTCTTGGCAGAATTGCTATGTATGTGTTTGGCAAACAACAAGAGACGTCACGCTATTATAACATTACAGAGTATATGTGCAGAACTATGACGTAGCAGAAATCAGTTTAATGTCACAAACATGTAATCGATACTCGAGGACAATCAAGAAAATATGAAATATCTGAAAACAGAAACTACAAAATGTCTAAAAAGTCATGGTACGAGCAAAAGGGAGAAACAAAACATAGTTGGGGTGTCTATAGCTGGTAACCAAGGTCACGATTCATCGTGACTGACCTGCGGCAGGCCGGGCCAACACACTCTGAGTGTTGTGGCAACTTAGGTTGTTGGAAGGAAATAAGTGGGAATATAGTCACCATACGTTCCTGAATCTAGCAAATTGAATCTAACGTTCAAACACGAAGTGCAAAAGATTCACTGTAAAACAGTGTTGCTATTTTACTACTTCCTTATCTAAATCTAAAGTATAACATATCAGATTTGTACTTAATCTGACAAACATAATTACACGGTATAATTCGCTGTTGGCAGTGGACGTGCTTCGATTATAACCAATTTGCGTTGACCAATTTGCGTTAGCATAGTTACGCAATTTTCCCATTAAGATAATATCTGATATAATACCTGTATGAAACAGTGGCCGCGCCATGCGTCATCAAAAAACAAAATGGGCATTCTTAGTGCAAAAAGTGCGCCCATGACACACTTAGGAGTTGAGAATATGTTAGGATTTAAGCAAGATACGTTCAACTCACAAAAAATGCATTATGCTATTCAGTAGGAAATCGGTCATTGTCGCATTTTAATTTAGTCTAACATAATCACCGAGAACGATTACAGAACTATTCATCAACATGAACGAATCCAATTGAACTAATAGGTAAAAACATTACACCATATATTTTGATATCCTGATATTAGACCATTACTTCTTTCAATCGTTTATAAGTGCGTTTCTTTACTATTCTTCGACTTTATCTTTTTTCTGACTTCACGACAGGAATCTATCCTTTTTCCACTTGGCAATACTATAACGTGTAGCCATCAATGAGCAAGTCAAGGACATCTATGGCAGGCCTTACAAATGCCATCTGTAATAAAAACAACAGTTTCCAGCGTGTTCACTCTCAACAGACATGCTCAGCAAAGGGGACAGGTCTAACGAGGTTCAATAAGCCCATCCCACATTGGGTATATCCCAGGGTCGGACAAGGGTTGGACAAAATTACCTTATGAGCCATCCTTGTCACCTAGAGTTGGGATTATTGAAATAAATGAGAATCATGTTTTTCTATATCCCCAAGTACTGATAAAATGTTATGATTTCTTAAATTTTACCATTTGACAGATTTGCAGGTTTGCCAGCCAATCAAAATGCTGCATTTTAGGGAAAATAGGGTTGGACATTATAGGTTGGGCTGACGGGCTTCAGCATTGGTTCCTATGGGGAAAAGGCAAATATATAAAGCTGAATTTTACAAATGTTATGAGCAATTTGTCAAATCAACCACCATGGTTCATTTTGTTTTACACTTCTATCTTTGGGGATTAAATCAGAAAGAAATTGCTATGTAACTTTATGGTAAAATGTGACGTTGATGTATACTGGGATGGGCTTATTGCACTTCAGTGCTACTAAAGCAGCAATCCAAGAGTCAAATGGCTGTACTGACCTGGTAGCAGGTGATGAGGAGGGCGGCGAAGGTAAAGCCCCCCGTGATCCCCTGGGCAGCCATGGTCTGTAGAAAGATCTTGGCCTGGACCGGGTGGGTGGCATTAGGGGAGATGTCGTCGGCCGTGCTGTTCATGGTGGGTAGGGCGCCGCCCCCGTCTGACACCTCGGGCACCAGCGTGCTCGTCATGAAAGTCAACGTCCCGTTAGTCACCATCTGAAAGCAAGATACACACTCTATATTTATGATCATATTGGTAAATATGACTTTGATATCAATATCAAAACAGGGCTTGACAAAACCCGGGACAACCAAAAAAATCCTACTGGGCCTCAAAAATGAAGGCCCTAGTTGCCCTGTGGTGATACACTTTTAATTAGAGTTATCAAAAATGGGCAACCACGTGTGGGCACGTGTTGGGACCGGGCAACCACGTGCCCTGCACTTGCCGTTCCCCCGTGGGCAGTTGTCTAAACAATTTGTCAAGCCATGATTATAATTTGTCTAAATTCAGCAATTGGGGCAAAAATTCGCCACTACTTAATGTCAGTTTGTACATTTGCTTCAATATTGGATGCAACAATATGATGGAACATCAAAACAACGATGATATGGAAAATTTCAACAATGAGAGAACGTTTCAACACTTCAAAACATGGGCACTACAACACGAAAATGAACATGGCTATTACAACTCAATAGGTTGCACATGCAACTTAAAAAGATAACATTGTATTTATGTACCATATATATAATTATAGATAAGGTAACAACAGTAGGTGGAGCTATTGTTTCTGATCTTGAAATGTTCAGGATCATCCTAAAATCGTCAATAATACTATTATTTACGATTTTAGGATGGATACGTTGTCGTAAAGGCTTTACGACAACGTATCCATGAGAAATACTTGCAATTCCAACGTAGTAGGGAAATAATCAGCATCTTTTGATGAGCAAACAAACATTATAATATAATGTGTCAGTTATTTGCTGCTAAGCTGGTTATGGGGTTTCAATGTTAACTACAGGGTCATCTACTATACCAAGTTATCTTACCTTCTAGGTCATTTTACCCTTTCGTTTATAACTATAAGGATACTAAACTCACCCCCATGAGGCTCTATGTCAATGTAAAGTCTAAATATGCGAATATTTCGCAAGTGTAGTTTTTTTAATGAGGTGTATGCTTATTTTAACACATGTGAGTGCAGCCATAGAGAGAGATTTATGCATTTCTCTAGCACAGCTGAAGAGTTTAGAGCAAATCTGCCCGCCGTAAATTTCAATGTCTTGGTCTTATTTCATTCATTAAAAAAAAACGCCCCGGCCAGGTGGAATTGTTTGCAAATTCATCTGGGCAGTCGACCAGAAATGGAGTTATTAATGGACGGCTTCACGTATCGACCGAAAGAGTTCTAGCTGTTACTAAATGGGGCATAAGATATATACTCTAGGTGAGCGTAGGTTTATGCTGTTTTGACATAAATATTGATAATAAGTATCTTTTCTACTGAGCACATCAATTCAGTCAAGTACGCGAGGATATTCCTAAATTAGATTACGTATTACTATTAGATAGTGTAACATTTGCGTAGATGTAGACGGAAATGGGAAGATATTCTGCCGAGCTTCATTTCAGGGGTGGACATAACCAGGGAGGGCCCCTACAATTTGGGACCTAGGGGCCAAACTGGCACCTAGAAAATCATGGAACATGATTATAGTTTTTCAGTTATGAAAATACACGTCTTATATCTATGAAGATTACTGCCTACAAAAGCTGTTTTACTATATTTTCCACAACACCTGTCAATTCTACTTTCAAAAATTGTGTAGTCATTTTCAGAAGGAAACAGGCTGAGGGTATAGTCACCAAAGTACAATGCATGTGTACTGGACACGACATGTAACAACCACAACTTTTGGGAACAGTGTACATATAATGCCATTTGTACGTTATTATAGCAGTATAGGGCCAATGCAACACAGAAAATGTTATTGGAAATTGCCCTTCCTGTAATTGATAGAATTACAAATAAAATCTCCCTTGGCGCTTGCCTTATACATATATACTTGAAACAAAACGACTGATCAGTGCACTGTTTGCTAACTTGCAGCTGCTCTGTAGGATTTACCTATAATAGCTAATGCGGTGGTAACTGAGGCCTCTGAACCAGAGACCAACCCGGTGATAGTCGAATTCAAAATAAGGGAGTTGTTCTGTAACATACTTCTGGAATTTTGTCTGTCAAAGAAGGAGAAATGATAAGGCCAATGTGCTTTAATGTATCTTTTGTTCATGAAAGAGGGTTGGAAATATCGGTTTTCTCTCATTTTTTTCTTTTCAAATTTCAACTGTTCTATTTAGGAAAGGTATTGTAAACAAGATGGCCTGAGAAAACCATACGGCTGTCTTCAAATCAACCCAAAAGCAATCGACCTCAGTAAATGACACAATCTGGATGATAGTTCAATTTTCGTTCTTTCAACTTTTGATAAAAGTTCATTTTTTTAAGAAAAGGTTTCTCAGAATTGGCATTTTTATTGAGGTTCTTATCTATAGAATTTACAATACAAAGTCATTCTATTTTTAACAGATTATTACTGTACTTCCAATAACCCGATTGCAAAATACAGGAACTGTATAGTATACAGAATACCTGGTACTGAAAAACCTAAAGAGGCAGGGGGAGAATTCAAAGACTCTTTTTGACGATTGAACTATCTACTAACTATTGAATATACAAGTGAATACCTGGACGAAGAGTGTAGTCAAGAACCTTTCAATATGGACATGTCCTTCTGGTGGTATTGCAAAGTGAAACATCTCACTTTGGTCAATCATTACATGAAATTAATGACAATTTTCTAAAGTACTACACTAGACATACGTCTATCATAATAACTGTAAGTTACAGAAAAGATGCAATGATTACATAGGTCAATGAGTCTCAATGACAGTGTATTTTTGGTATTCATATTTCGAAAATTCTTCGCTGGTGACGGTAGTACCATCCTTCCTATACAAATAAAATGTAAGACATCAACAACCAGGATGAGGCAGAAGTGAGCTTTCCCAGTAATACGGTTTGCTGTGACAGGCGACTATCGCGTAAGACACCACAGGGTACAATCAGATTCCTGCCTATCCTTTATCGTTGGCGGCCACCCACTTACCCAAATATCTCAAAGATGGATGAAAATTAAAATCAGATTCTTAGATATTTTACAGAATATGCAGTAAACTTTCGCTTACCATCAAAATTGCCATTAGTTTGAGCAATCTGTATTGCTAGGGGGTGAAACCAAAGTCTTAACACTTCCAATATTCAAAGTGCTGTACTATGGGTAATCTGGACGAACGTTAACGGCAAATAGGGAGGCTGCAGTCTCACTCTAGCTCCCAACGAAGATTTGAGGTGGCCCCTATCAATCCATCCCTAGGCTGACACACAATATGCCTGGCTCTTGGATGCCCGCGGACCGGTTAAAAACTACTCTACGAAGCTCAGAATCCTAGGCTAGATCTAAATATAAAGATTGATTTAGATAACTAAGAGTATTTATTTATCTGATACACAGCTTAGAGACACACTGATAGAGGATATTTGAATACATGCGATGTGTGTATAGAGCAAAAGATAGTATAGCTTCACATTTTGAAGGCTCGTAGTATAGAGTAGCAATTTTATTTCATTTTCAATTTTGAGGCCTTCCATACGAAGGGAGGGGGGGGTCCGAAATTTTTTGAAAATGTGCGTATGTTCCTGTACAAATCCAATGCGTAATTTTGCCCAAAGGGTGATTGGAGGTGGGGGGGGGGTCTGAGATTTTGTTAAACGTGCGTGCATACAAAATGGAAGGTCCATTCCTTTCGCATCATCAAATTCCAAAACACAATAATACTGGGGATAATACTAGAACGCATTAAATCTGCCAGTATCAATGACCCTATCAGTATAGCTTATCCTAAGTTAGCTAGAAAGAACATATGATATCAAATATGAAAAATGTAAACAGACTATTCGGAACAGGTCCAGGAGATGGCAGCAAGTGGGCCCTGATCCCACAGACCCTTAGATTGACCCTGTACCCATAGACCCTTTAGTCTATAGACTATAGCTTGACCCCTGTACCCCCGTGTGTGTGTGTGTGGGGGGGGGGGGGGGGGGGGGTACCCGTTGGTAGGCCCCCTTATTCCTGCCCCCTTTATGAAAATGATAACGTTAACAGGCATCATACCGCCCTCCCAAAAAAATAAAGGAATTTAAAGGAAGTTTTTTTTGTAAAAATAAAGGAATTTGCAGGGATTTCTAGGAAAAATAAAGGAATTTTAAAGGAATATTTAGAGAACTTTTAGGGAGTTTAAACATGAAATAAGGCAAATAATATTGTAACAGGACTGCCTTCCTGTTGATTTTTTCTGTGCAGCACTGCATTGACCAGCGTCAACTCACGTCGATCAATGCGTCGACTCACGCCGATTGACACGTCGACCTGGATCGATTGACGGCTAGAAAATTTTGCAATTTTATCGCTAATAATATGGAATTCTATGCATTTTATGAGATAATGTGATATTTTCTTACTCTAGAAAAAAATAAAGGAATTTAAAGGAATTTTTCACGAAAATAAAGGAAAATAAAGGAATTTTACCCATTTTCACAAAAATATAGGAATTTAAAGGAAATTCCTTTAAAATAAAGGAACGGTATGATGCCTGCGTTAATTTAAAAAAGAATTTACAGTCTCACAGATCTTCCAATTTCATCATCCCATTGTTTTCCCCTGAAGCATAACCTAGTTAGTGACGGATTCCAGGGAGGACACCTGCCCTGCCCAGAATTTGTAAAGACTAAAGTGGAAATGCAGTTTGGTTGGAGTCAGTTCCCTTCAGATAACCTAGCATTGTCTACTGAATGACTAGGACATTAAAACATACTTAACCTACAAATTGAATGTCACCACATGTCCGTTGAAATTACGTTGTTTACTGCCACCAGAAAGATCAACACTGACAACACTGTCGTCTCGATCACAGTAGAACCTAAGACCTATTAGCCTAAGTTAGTAGAATGTAGATCTAGCTCAAGTCGCACCAAGTCAACAGACCGAGCAAGTACAAGTAAACCAACTCACCTTTGAAAGTGTTCCGAAGGATCTTGGTGTATCAGTCGATCGCACAGTGAGCGATCTTACTCCCTTTCTGTGTGTCCGTTCTGTACTCACAATTCTACCTCTTAACGCCACAAATGATCAAATGATCGGCAGGAATACGACAACGCATCCATCTGTCAAACAAAATGGCACCGCTATCACGACGCATGCGTCGTCACAATGATGTCATAGATGTTATTCATTACTTAAAACGCATATGTTCTTCAATCTAAGTCAATTTGTGATGTAAGAATGACACAAATTTGTATATTTGTCCTTAAAATATTCGATTTCCACGGTAATTTTGGTTGTATAGGCGCAGTTTTCAAAAAAACTGATTTGACAAGTGTCGATGTGGCCGACCGTAAGTAAACCGGAAGTAGCACTCTCCGACAAAGAGGGAAATTTGCGAAACCGGAAGTTATGTTAGCGGTGCGAGAATGAGTGATTTGACGATGAAGTTTTTGTGGATTTTGACGTTTTAAAAAGGAAATCGAAAGAAAAAGCTATGGCTGCACGAAAGCCGATGAAAGCAAAAGGTAAGGGATAGCCTACTTAGTAACATATCATTCGCAAGAGGCGTCATTTCGTAATCAATCAAGGCAAAACAACACACTAGGCCCAGACTCTTACCCAGTGCCAGTTGGCAGTGGCAGTGTACAACACTCAACACTGACAACAGTGCCTGGACATCCGGGCAATACGCACTTAGAAAAGAAGAAAGAAGAAGTGTCAGTGTCAATGACTGTGGAAGTCAGATCTATAGTATATACTGACACAGTTGACTGTTGTGAGAAGTGGCAGTGGCGCATTTAGGAAGGGGGTGTAGGGGGGCGCCCCCCGCCCTCCTATTTTTGGCCAATATCTCGGACCCGGAGGTCCGGTGGAAATTGTGGCACCCCCTCTCTTGAAAATATCAGAATCTGTCCCTGCCCTGGAATCTCTTTACGTTAGGCCCCCAAAAATCTAGTTGTGTTCAGGTAAAATAGGTCGAAAAAAATAGGGGAGGTAGGTCGAAATCTTTTTTTTTTTTTTGCCTTTTTTTTGTGAGCCCTTAATTATAGTTTTTAGTATTGTAGCTTATGGGAAGGGCTCACTCAATCAGTCATGTCTTTTGTAGGTATTTGGGCTTTGATCTGATTGCCCGGTTACACAATCTTACATACAAGTAGCTACAGGCCTTTGTCCACCGGCATGCATTTGTAAGCAAGGACAATTAGTGTGCATCAAGTGTAATTGAGTGGGCAGGCCTCTCCCCTGCACCCTCCCCCACCCACACTCCTTGAACTCAGTTCAAGGAGTGGGGGTGGGGGAGGGTGCAGTTTGAGAAGCCAGAAGTGGGTTACATAACCAGTATTTGAGCCAATCAACCTCAACCCTCCACATTAGGACCTCCACTATCACCTGCAGGTGGGTGGGTGCAGGTGACCTACTACTAGTAGGAGGAGCCCCTTTCCTAAGCCCCTCCCTGAGTTGTGTGTGACAGCAGGAGGGGTGGTGGTGGTCACTGCTCATAGCCCATATAGCCTTCTGGTTGTAGGAAGGCCTTCAGTTTATTGAGGGACACCATTGCTATAGATTACATACATTAGATATATGGACATTTCATTCAATTACCTTTCAAACACAATGAAATGTCCATTGTTATGTTAAGGGCGAACATCGATCGTTCCAACGATCGGAACTTTGATAGTCATTTGCTTCTTGTTTTACTTACCAAAGAGACCTGGCCAGTGATGAAAATAAAAAAATACTCCCAATATCTCCTAAAAACATTTTTAACATCCATGCATTTTTAGGTCAATTCTCTTGGACTTTGAAAAAATATAATTACAAATTTCCTTTAAAAAAAGTTAGGGTAGAGCCAAAAAATTAGGGTAGGTAGGGTAACCTGAACACAACTTTTTTTTTTTTTTGGCCTTATCCCCTTCAAACTACAATTTTCCCTTCTTTTATTTTCCTTTAACATTGACCAATTCAACAAGACTGTAAAAAAAGGACTAGAAAAACAACAAATCCAGATATCCATGGATGCAATCGCCTCAGTCAATCCGCGTAACAAATTAAGAACATATAAAACATTCAAAAAAGAGCACTGTGAGGAGACATACCTAAAGTCAGTTCATATCACAAAGTACAGAACAGCCCTTACACGATTCAGACTAAGTGCACACTCACTCGAAATAGAAACAGGTAGACATACAAACACCCCTCTCACAAACAGACTATGCATGCAATGTAACGCTGGGAGTATAGGAGATGAACAACACCTCCTCATACATTGTAGGGCCCATTCACCCAGACGCGAGGCTCTATTTAATGAAGCATCAGCACACATCCCAAACTTCTTAAACCTTTGTGACAATGAGAAATTTGTTAGCATTATGGAGTGTACTGACCTTTCAGAACCCCTATCTAAATTTATATACGAGGCACTGAAATTACAAGTGGCAAGGTAAAGGGCAATTGCGACATGTATATAATGTTAACTATTTGGGTTTCTAACTGCACTTACAAAATTGTATGTAAGGTGCTATAGACCTAAGACTTGTCATGTATTGTTTTCTGTACTCTAAGTCAAGTATGACATATACCTGTTCTGCTGACACTTATTAAATGTATCTTTATTGTGACACAGGAGAAAGTCTCGGCTACACACTATCCAGTCTCAGGTCGACTGTATGTCTGATATATGTTTGATAACCGTGCAAACCTTAATCGGGGAACAGAGATAGTTGTGTTATAATCTAAGTCATAACAGTGCAGTATGCACTCTAAGTCATAACAGTGCAGTATGCACTCTGAATCAAAGCCTATATAGGCAACTTAATGATATTGAGGTTTAAGGTGCTACAACCTGTCTAAGACTAAGGTGATACGACCTGTTTAAGGTGCTACAACCTGCCCTACTTTGTCAATGATCTGTATGTAGTCTAGTAGCCTAGAGGTAGCACTTAGATGAATTAGAAGTAGACTAGTGAGTTATATTATCTACGCAAATTGTACCTGTACCGTTGACACATAAGTCAGTCCTGACTTTCTGATTCTGTCAATAAAAGTTACTACTACTACTACTACTACTTTAATTTTAAACTAAACTAAGCAAGGGTATGATATTAAAAAACGATATCAGTATATTTTCAGACTTTATGAATAATATATAGAGAGATCTAACTCTGGTTATATCTACTGTTAGAATTAATGCTAGACTAGAGGTACATGATAAAGTAATTGATACCAAGTAATTAGAGGACATGCCAAAGTCTGGCAAAGCACTTCTTTTATTTTCTAGAAAAGCCTACTCAGTTATTTTCATAGAGTGGCTTCTCGTGAATTGGCTACAAATTTCAATGAATGCCGTTCAGTTAAAAGAGTACATTTAAAATATAGCCATTCATACATTAATTATTTGAATTGTTTCCTATTTCCTTCTAGCGCACGCGCCTCCAGGAGACTTTATAGCTCTTGGTAAGTAATCATCCCCCTACTCTCTAAGACCCATATTATTTCATGGAGAAAATTGCAAGGGGTATTGAAATATAGGCCAGGTGAACTCTGTAAGTGTAAGGCCCGGCACCCGACGATCAGGACGATATAGGAAACTGAAAAGAGAAATAACATAAATAGCATATATCAGATGAATATATTGACGAATAAGATTAATTTTACAGTTTCTGAAAAAAAAATTGAGCTCGGGTCAGTATTTCTTTAGCTCAAAGGACCATTGTATTCTCCTCTCCCCAGATTTCGTTAATATAGAAGAAAGGTTTACAACTTTGTGCAGATTTTTTTTATTTATTTATCTCTAAAAGATCTTGTATTCGGTGGTCATAATTATTTTAAAATACGTACGAAGGAAGAAGTTCGTAGATTTTCAAATATTTGGATCTGATACTTTTTTTTTAAAAAAACAAACGTAGTTTTCATTTAGATCAAGATGGACCAAGTTCCTATGTGTTTTCTAGCCAATTTAACCAGGAGATAAATTAAACTGGTACCCAGTGGACCAGAAAAGTACTTCTCTTGATTTGAAGTTTTAAAACTTATAGGATGGGGGGAGGGGTTGCCTAAAACTCTGACCCTGTGGTGTAAAATTGTCAGATAGGTATGTCTTTGGTTCGAATCCCAATGATGACAACTTATTGTCATAGATCTACAGTTTAACACTGTGTTTATGCTGGGTGGGAACTAATGGAACTGCTTTCTGATAGACCCGATCATCATAATCGCCTGTGAAACGAATCCTTGATGTTTAAACCCCTAAAAGTATTGAATGATCATTGAGCTGTTTAGAACAAAACTTTTCCTTTCATGATACCCGTGTGTCGCACACAAATATACGAATCTAGGCTTAAATGGATACAAAAGTATTTATCGGTATTATAGGTACAGAGTAGTAAAGGGTTTATATAGTTTAATGGTTTTAAAGTGAGCAGGGACCAGGGTAGCTATTTGCCTCCCTGTTTATAGGATTTTCTCTCAAATATGGATTAGTATGTTGACTTGGTAAATAAACACCTGATTTTTCACCAGAAGGGCACAGTTGCTTGTTAAAATAAATGTCATTTTCCACAGGATCAAAAGGACGTACTGCATCTGAGTCTGAGCCGAAATTGTTTACACCAACTTTACCCCAGCCCAAAAAAGTGTCCGGTGGGACAAAGCGTGATGCACCACTACAAGTGGGGGCGGGGAGTAGCCTGGCTGCAAAAAAGGCCAAAATAGCTGGGGCGCCATTTGCCCTTAGTAGAGATGCCGAGCGGAGAGGCTCTCCAACGGGCCAAGTCCACCACTATGACGAAATTGCCAAAGAAGGTAAACTTATACGTATTTTCCTACAGTGTACATTAATATAAAGTATAAGTACATACGTAGATCCATGATAATCTTTTACAAATATTCTTGAAATAGTCAATTTCAAGAATCGAAAATAGTCAATTTCAAGAAATAATCTTTTTTAATTGTTGATTAAGTAAATAGTTTGCAAGCAACACATGAGAAACTGAATACAAACACAATTTTAACAATGCCAAATTAATTCCTTTTACAGCTATAATAAACTCATTAAAAGTTAGCATATTTTTAACCTAACATTGATAATGAATCGTTTTTAGCGTAGAAATAATCTGTAATTCATTTCACACATCATGGGTCTCTTTGATTTTGATTCAGTTGAACCACACAATTTGCTGAACGCGGTACTCGATGCTGGTGACAACGAGGAGCGCGTTGAGCAGCTCATGTGTGGAGCAGTTCGCTACCTGAGGAACAACCGTGTGAAGCCTGAGTCGTCCATGTACCTCACACTCATGTTCCTCGCCAAGTCGCGACCCAGCATCTATGGCAGCGAGGTGGTCATAGAAGTAAGTACCTCACCAATCGCTTTTTTAGGTTTATTTTTTATTTAAATTTGGGTTTCTTTTGTTAAAAGTTTAACAGTAATATGAGTTCTCTCATGTCTCTGTGTTTCTAAGTACATGCTTAGCTGTTTGATACAATGATTGTGTATTACGTCATTGCAAACCGACATTTCCCTTTCATTCACAGGCTTATTGCAGTTTGCTGAAGCGAGATGTGGCTCTAAACTACAAGTCCAAGGGAAATCCTTTAGTATCTGTGTTGGCCTGTAATGTATTGATGGGGGCCTTTGCCGAAGAGAAGCACTGGCCTGACAATTTTGTAAAAGTGAGTATAGTCGTAATAATATTGAATTTGCAAATATGGTTTCATAAGATATCATGTCTTCACTTTAGAAGGCAGATATATAACAAATATGCACCTTCAAAACAATTCTAAATATGGATTTTTTTCCATATAATGTCGATAGCACAACTATATTTACACTTTTGACTTGGAACACTTTTGGGATAAATAGAAGTCTAGATTCTTAATACATACCTGTTCCTATGCCATAGGTTTACCTGGACGACGGACTCGGTGAGCGGGTCTGGGTGGACCGAGCTGACTGCAAGGGGTTTGTTGAAAACATCCAGACGGCATTCGACACCCGCCTACCTAAGTCAGGACTTCCCGGAACAGAGCCCTTCAAGACAGAGCCTTCCTCGGCAGGTTTGTGCACGCCCACTGTAAATTCTATTCAACCTCTGCTATTAATTTGATATGTGCATGGTACATGATATGATATATTATATTCAAAATGTTATCCCAGTTAACGTGGATTAAAAAAACATAACCTCTTTTATTCCCTATTTTTTGTACAGGAGCAAGTCCAAACCCGAGTAATGACGATGACGAGAGGAGTCTGGATTCCACGGAGACCATTGATCGGCCTTCCTCCTCTTTGTCGGATGACACCGACAACTTTCCAGTAATGAAAAGGTACGTGAGTGAAATTGTCACACAAGATTTCTGTGCTCAGTCATATAAAATTCACTATAGAATAATCGCAAGGTTTCTCAATTTAACACCTTGTTTCACTAAATCTAGATCTGACAAACCATACCTCAAAGTTAGTGCAACGATTGTAAGAAAAAAAATCCCCATGAAGCTGGTTTATCAAGCACTAATACTTCCCATATTTCCACTCCAGGTACAGTTACCAGCAGGTGTCTATTGAGATGTATGTGTTAGATCTGATACGGGAGCAGCTGGCGCGCCGCCAGCCCATGGACGCTGGGTCGCGTAACCTGGTGCGCGTCATGACGTCAACATGTGGATACGGCGAGGTGCGGATGCTTGCAGCTTCACGCCTGGAAATGTGGCTTCAGAACCCTAAGGTGGGTTCCAGTAGGGCCAACCTTAAAAAAAAGTTTGTTTCCTGTTTACCGCCCGACTGAGTGTATTAGGCCGACTGGGGACATTTTTTTTCATTTTTGGGAAAATTCTTTTTTTTTGGCAAAATTTTCAGTTATAACCTTATCAAAGAAAAAAAAATATGGAAAAAAAAAAGATTTTCCGACCTCCCGACTGGGAATTTTTCTGGCCACCCGCTGGACAGGAAACAATTTTTTTTTTAAGGTTGGCCTAGTTCAGTTAAAGTAGTTAGATTCACGTTTGGAATCTTTCTTTGTAACAAAACATTTTTGTATCCCGGATTTTAGGAAACTGGTGAGATGTTTTCAGTAAAAAAGAAAAAACACATATATATCCATGTAATGTTTACATTCACATTTATTGTGTTTTTATCTTAAAGCTATGGCTTCGATATAGACAAATCTAGGAAATGTTATACACCAATCTTAGTTTCTTTAAATAAAAAGAAACTTCCGGTTTAGTTTCTTTATAGTACAAATAAAAGAAATATGTTAACAATAAAATCATTGTAGCAATATACATTGTCTCGTAGCTGTATGGTACATTGGTTGGTGTGTTTGTACCCAGTCGCTAACCCCATGCTGTTACATATGACCTTCTGATGTATCATTATGATATTTTTCGATTTATTACACATATGGAAATGAATTTACTCTTACATTTCCCCACGAGCAGCTCACACGACCAGCCCAGGAGTTACTCATGGCCATCTGCATGAACTGTAACTCTCACTCGCCGGCCGATGTTGAAGTCATGAGTCAGCTCGCCAAGATACGCCTCAAGAATAAGCCTCTCGTCACACACTACATTCTCAGCATCAGGTAAGAGTATTCATCAGATTCTGCCACGCTAAATTCAAAGAGAGTAGTTATTGAAATTTTTCAATATACCAGGTAGGACCTGCTTAAACATATAGAGTTTACACTTGTACAATATTGTGACGTACGTTGCCTGTTGCAGGGAACTGTTGAACCAACACCCGGACAACATGCACACCATGATGACACACACCATCTACAACGAGCTGTCACCGTCAAGGAACCCCAACAACATGACGCTCATCACCGTCATGTTCCAGCACAGCTCGGAGAGCGCAGCAAGGGTAACTAACTCAATTTACCCGAGCAAGAAACAATATATTTTCTAAGTTTATCCTGTAATAATTGTTCGTTTACTGTGGGTGGCCAACTAAGGTTTGATAGAACTTTTATAGTATGGGGTAGACCGAACCATCAGGTTTGGATAAGTATCCTTTTATTATTAAAGATTATATAAGTACATTGAACTTCAACACTTAAATAAATCAGATTTGTCATAGAATTTTGAAGTGAACTTGATACAAATTTGTAGATTTTGAATTAAGCTAGATATGTACTAATGGCGTATTCCTAAATTAACGTATTCAACATAATGATATTTATTTTCAAGGGTGAAATAAATACGTACAATACTTGAAAAAATAACCCATATGAGGAATACTACATAATGTAATGAACTAAATATTGTCTATTTTCTGAAACTTTCCTCTAGATGTTGGCGGAGATTTTCCAGGAGTTATTGACTAACCGTGACGACTACCTGCGGGCCCTGCGCACCCTGCTCAGAGAGATCATGAGGTCTGTCCGGCATGACATGAACTTCACCGCCTTCGCCCTCGGCCTCATGCAAGAGAGAACAGAGGCTAAATTTAAGAATATGGACCAACAACACAAAGTACATGCATTTCTATTACATTGGTAGTTTGTCTGAGTTATTTTAATTAAGCACATTGTATGTGTCCTTACTTCCCTCTCATGGTGAGTTTATAAAACAAATAAAAATCCTCCTTTTGGCGAAAATGTTTTTGCTATAAGAATGCATCTTCCTCGATTTACTGTGGTTGTCACAGAAGTACCAGTCCCCATAACATGTGACTGTTATATTTCCCATTTGAGGACCGACTGCTTCTGTCGCTGACCGACATCGTCTGTCTGACCGCCCTACTCAGTGTCACCCCTAGTGTTCGGGAAGCCGCCTCTGCACATGCCCGTGCAGATGTCAAAGGTGAGTCAAACTTTTGTGTATAAGTACTGTGCAGGTAATTTGCGCACAACTGAAAGAAATGTCTGTAAAATGAAAGGATAATCAGCAAACTTACATAATATTTACTCAATAAAATTTCTCCAACATCATGCCTTCTAAGTTTTATTATACGCGTGTGAACCTATGGGATAGCTTTTCTCTTTTAATGAAAACATACCTAAATGATAGTTCTTGGATTGAATTACAAGAGTTGAGAAAATGGACGAATCTCTTGTAAATCAGTAATGATGTGATATAACGTCCTTCTAACCGTGTGTTTTCAGACCTGGAGGTGCTGTACACCTTCCAGCAGCAGGTGGCCGTCATCCAGCGGGACGCCACCTGGTGGCTGCACACCGTAGTGCCCAAGATGTTCGAAGTGAAGCCGGCCGACTATATGCACTGTCTAAGGAAACTGCTCTTTGTGGAGAAAGCCGACCAGTACTGTAAAATAGACAACTGGCCTCCTGAGTCGGACCGCGGGTAGGTGCACCTATTATCAGTTAGGTCCGTTTTATCCGAAACTCGATGAGAATAATCTGCAGATGATCACTCATCAGAAATGACATTTTTAGGATTTACTATTCTTATGTAATTTCAGATTGAATAATTTGTCCTACATTGCTTTGATGTTTGTTTTAAAGTAGTTTAGATTTAGGCTATTTAAGTGCAAATTCAATGTAAGAACTATTCATGAAGTTTTTTCCCGTGTAGTCTCTGCTAGTAAAATAACAGTAAAAGTATTTTATACCTTTTCTACATTTCATCAGTCAGTAGTGGCAGCTCTGTTCGTGCACAAGTACATGAGTCGTGTGCCCAAATATATCATAATTGTATGCAATAATTTTATTGCGTTCCTCATGTAATCATGTATGTCTACACATTACCTAACTACGTTTGATATGAAATTATATAGATAAAGTTTTCTCACACCTGTATATAAACTTCTCGTGGCATAGCATCCTGCTGCGCCTTGTCCACGACATCCCCGTGCTAGAGGACACGCTCATGCGGGTGCTGATCATCGGTCTCACGCGCGAGCTGGCGCTCAACCCCGGAGACATTCTTGACCTGGCCGACACGCTTATACGACGAGCAGCTGTGCTTCATGGCGACGGTAAGTTATCATTTATCCCTGCGGGTATCCTTTAATTTTACTACCGTTACTGTTGTTCAATATGGAATTGATATTTTCTCATGTAGATCTAGATTATAAAAGAACTACTGAGTCGTAAAATAAGTATCGTCAGTGGTAATGTTATTCTTTGTGTTATGCTGACTTGGGTTTCCTGAATTTAAAACTTCTAAGCCGATTATCCATTAATAGACTATATAATTTCAGTATCAAATATCATAAGTGATGTGCATTCTATTTAGAATATGTTTAACTCTTCAACCTATGAATATCTTTCCTTTGTTATTTTAGGATTCGAAGTCCTCAACATCGAGAGACTCAAACTATTCGATGCCATCTTCAACCTGTGTACCTACAGATATCCTGAAAACATTGCTCTTCCTAAAGGGTAAGCTTCATTTTGTTAATTTCTTTTTCATATTGATTGATTTAACTTTTCATAAATACTATTTATCTTTGATTATTGTAAACATTTAATTTCAAGGAGATACAGACACTGATTGAACGATGTTGCATGTCTATTTTAGGTACACTCCACCCACGCTGGCCATATCTAACCTTTACTGGAAGTCCTGGGTCATGCTCCTCCTGCTGGCGGCCTTTAACCCGTCCACAATAGGTAAGTGTCGACACTGGCTCGACCGACATACCTTCGACAGATCATGAGAAATGGCCGTCGGTTTGAAACCGACAGAATAAGCACCAGATAAGTTCTAGACAACCTCACAACAGTATTGGGAAAATTTGACTTGATGCACATTTTTGTCAAAATCGGATATATGTATTGCTGGGCCGACGTTGTATATGTAATTGATTCTACTTTTAATGGTTATGATGTTTATCTGATTCTAGGTTTATAAATCCAGCTTGACTCTTATTTATTGATTGCTATTGTCAGAGCATTTTCAATGTGATAATATTTATCTAAATACTTTATTGTTTTAGAATATGTTTTTAAATGTATTAACGTGAGCATGGGTTACATGCTACTCAGGCATCTAAATTCTAATGTAAACAAGTGCTTTTGTACTTATTATGTGTTTGAATAAATAAAGGGGGGGGGGGAAGCTTTTAGTTCATGTCATCACCTTGTGTATTCGTTTGGTGTAGATATAAATGTAATAAAACATCAGCCGTTCCCTCTGAGACTTGATATCCTGGTGTTAAAATATAATTTTTATCATTAGGTCTGCTGTGTATCGTGTTGAGCGAAAATTTAACTGTTGAATTAAATTTACATTGTTCCTTTTTTTCGATAGGGTTGGCTGCTTGGGAGAACTACCCGACGCTGAAGTGTCTGATGGAGATGGTGATGACGAATAACTTCAGGTTTCCTCCACCTACTATGGCTGTCGATGAGAAATCAGCCGAAGAAATTGTCAATCGCGATAAGCAGGTGGGTGATCTAATGGATGATAGACGTCGATTTAAGAAGGGCTACTTGGTAAACTATTTTAATCATAAAAGGACCAATCGTATCCAGATGTTGACGTCTCTGTTTGGTCTCTCTATTTGATACTTTTATTCCTGTATAAGATCACATGTACACGTATCTAGGTTAGAAACCTAAATAAGGTGTTGTATGTGTGCCCACAGATCGGCGAGTTGGAGAAGCAGGAGATCCTGGAGTTTGAGGGTCACCTGGCGGCCGCCTCCAGTAAGGTGGCCATCACGGAGGCCAACAGTCTGCTCCTGCCCCAGCTCACCACCATGGACCCCAGGTGTGTACCACCGCTTTAGTCATATAACTTAAAATTATGTTTTCCAAAGTGGTTTTGTCAACTAAGCCCATTCATGTAAATGCATTAGTTGAACAACAGTTTGAAAGTCCGGTATATCTCAAATGTGTTCCTCGCGTCCGACCCTCAGAAGTTGTATGTATATTATATCTTTTCCACCCCAACACATTTAACACCGTCCAAACACGTCTAGCGTTTTCGACTATTTTGACGTTTTAGTAAAAACTGCATAGTGTTAACGATCACCATGCTGATGGTAAATTACAATTGTTAACCATGGTGGTATCGCTATATTTCAGGGGCATAGCTCGTAACCCTCCCGACGTGGTCCTGAAGCAGTTAGAGGGGCTTAACGCCAGTCTACAGCTGGGACCCATGCTCTGCAAGTCCCGCAACCCAGATTTTCTACTAGATATCATTCACAGACAGGTCAGTGACCATGATCAGTTGTATACAATGTTTTTTGGAATGGACATGGATTTTTACCAGCCTTCATTTGCGTCTTTACTATGGCAAAACCATGTTTGATGAATGAACTTTAATAATGTGCTTCAATAATCCATAACGTTTTTCATACCGCTCAGAAAGGTTATAATTAGATTGACAAGGTTTCTGTGCCATCCATTAATTTTAAATCGCTTCTTGGTTTCAGACTATAGAACAACAACACCGTTGATACGTATCTAAAGTGCGCTGAGCAGAAATAGTAGGAGGTTAATTACATCAGATGCTTCATAAAGAATATTTTGTCCTTGACTGTCTCTTTTCCTCTTCCCCAGGGGGCGTCCCAGTCGATGCCGTGGCTGGCGGACCTGGTCGAGTCGAGTGAAGGCTCGCTGGACGTGCTCCCTGTACAGTGTCTCTGTGAGTTTCTCCTGCACGACGTCCCCCCGGAGGGGTTTGTCTACGACGAGGATGATGACAAGAGTGAACAGCAAAAGAAAAAACAGGTGAGACCTATTTGATCGTCTCGCATCCTAATGCTACCTTTACCTTCATTTGCGTACTTTCATTTGATTTACAAGTACATGAGGCCTACTGATTCATTTTGAAGAAGTTTATTGGTAAAAGGCTAAGGGTGGGTTGCAGGTATTTTGAAGCTGAATAGATCCTAACTAACGTGTTACAGTTTGATATTAGATTTTTACGGATATATATCTATGAAAGTTATAGAATAGAGAAGTATTGATTTTTTTCATACATGAAAACCACTTCTTAAAAGTAAGATGTTTCTTTGTTAAAGTATATAATGCGTTTTGCTCCTGTAAAACACATGTGTTCGTCTGTGATTTCAGAAAATGCGCAAACAGGAACAGTTGTTGGCCAGGTTACAGTCCCTGGTGCACTCCGAGTCGAGTGATCAGCACGCCGTGGTGGAAGTCCTGAGTTACTTCTTAAAAAGACTTGCTTCTCAGCAGACAGCCTCAAGACAGCTCGCTGTAAAGGTACTTAGATATGACTTTTTTTTTCAAATTTTTATTTGGTAATAATCTTTAGTGTTTCCACTGGTTTTCATATATATTAGATAAAGAAGGTAAATTAAGGATAATGTGTACGCCTTTGATATGGCCATGTTCAAATGATAATCCACCTCAGGTGGAATATCATTTCCCATTCAAATCTACTTCCTGAACTCTCTTTGCTTGAATAATAGTTTAGGTTATATATGTAACCTGTTTCTAAACTACCCCGTCTCCCCCTGCCTACCTTAGGGGCTTCGCCTGGTGCTCTCCAAGTCGCACATCCAGGGCTCGGAGGAGGCGGCAGACATGGAGGTGGAGGAGTCGGAGGCGGCGCGGGTCATCCCCACCCATCGCTGGCTGCTCGACCAGCTTCCGACCATCCCCCACTTCCAGACCATCAAGCCGCAGATCTGCGCCACACTGCGCCAGGTACGTCGGCATCGGATGAGAAGGACGTGTTAAACAAATCACAACCTAAACATAGATTAATGATTTTTATAATTGCTATAATTATTATAGGTTAATACCCACTTGCCAATGTTTTATTCGGTGCATTCTCATTTACGAAAGTAATATTTGATCCATTGCTATAAGCTCGTCATTGTGACATTTTCTTCCTCAACCAGATGCTCATTTGGAGGGTCCACGAACCAGTAATCACATTTACACAACTTTAAGATTGTTCTCGTTTGATTGTTCTGGTTTACATGTTGACTTATTACTTTTATTGTTTTCTTAATGTAAGACTTGTTTTTCTTTATACTGAATAAACTGGGAGACAAAGGAAATAAGCTTACTATGTCACCCTATTACATTACTAGGTTCGAAAAGAAGTAGAAGCATCAATGTTTTTGCTATCAAATATACCGTAGTTTAAAATGTGAGGGAACACCGTTTACAATATACTGTTGAAATCCATGTCCAAGCTTCGATCTCGTCAAGATGGTGAGGATTAAATTCGCACCATCAATTAGCGCAAAATAAAGATTCCGTCCAATCACTTCAAGTTGTAAACTCTCTGATTGTCGGTTCAGGCGTGCCAGGTGGAGACGGACGCGGCGTCGGTCAGTGCTAACATCGTCTTCCTGTCCCAACACGCCATGGACATGCAGCTACAGTCCCTCAACGACCTGCTGCTGGTAGGTCCCCCTCCTTCGTCATTCAGTCCACTGTGCCATAGGGGTATATAGACTGCTTTTCGAGGGATAGTTAGTCAGAATCAGTCGGAGTGATTCTCTGATTGACTGACCCTCTGACTTGTTTGTTTAGTTCTATCTTATGGATCCCAAAGAAGATATTTTATTTTCGTTTTTCTTTTCTTAGCCTGTCCGCAAGGTCTGTTCTATGTTTAGTAATTCTTTTGGAAAATAATTCTGATTTGCTGTGGCTATATATGTGAACAATATTTACGATAAGAATTGGTTCAGTATGCAAAAAGTTGACAACATCCCGTTTACTAACATCTTGATCAAATAAATGAGTTTAATCAGTAGTGAGTGTCGGTTACATGGGCGTATCCTGTTTGTTTTGTGCGGCAGGACCTGGCGACGCTGATCGTGGAGCGGCCCACCCTCATCAACCACCTGCTGCCCACCGAGGCCAACACGAGTGCGCGCTGCGAAGTGGTGCTCACCGCCATGATTGACCTCTTCTACGGCTACCTCTGCAAGGCCCAACAGCCTCGCGACGAGTACCTCTGGGTGCGTAAACACAAGAGTTTTCAACTACCAAGGATAAAAAAAAGACACTACAAGTTGTTTTTTGCTTTCGAATACATGTATACGTCAGAAGGTGAAGGATAACTATAATGTTCATGATATTAAAAAGTGCTTCGTTTTTCATAAAATATTACGTATTATCAGCCTAATATCTCTTTTTTATAATGAAATACAACAAGTTGCAGTAAATATCGAATCAAACACTGAATGAAAAGAAATGGTTTCCTAAAACTAAGTGTTGCTTTTGATCCCGTTGCCCAGTCCAACACCCAGGACCAGATCCTCCTCCAGTGGGAGTCGGAGAAGTCGGCCACCATGAACGTGCTTGTTGTTCACGCAATGATCATCCTCCTTACTTATGGACAACCCAAAGGTACTGGCGATGCTTAACTCCCTTTTGTCCGTGCTTGGAGAATAAGATTAACGTTAGATAACTACACCTTCTTATGCACATTTTTCTACAATCATTGTTTTCCTAACAGTTATCAATTCATATTATCCTTACAGCGAATTGTTGAACATTGTAAAAGTAATCCAAAATCTTCGTATTGCCTGCAAATGTGTTTTGGTTTTTTGTTTTTTTGACAATAAATTTTGATCATTGAAAGTTTGAATATCCCTGCTTTTGTTTGTCATGGCCTTAGGTGAGAGTCGCTATGAGGAGCTGCTCAACTCGTGGTTCCCGCCGGGCGGGTCGCCGCCCACCGCCTACCTGGTGGACACGTCAGAGGAGGCGCTGCTCCTGCCCGACTGGCTCAAACTGCGCATGATACGCTCGGCCAGCACCAGGCTCGTCGATGCAGGTGAGGCATGCCCTTTTTTGCAATTTAGTTCTATCCCCAAAAGGCTCTCGAGTCATATTAACGGGTTAACGTATATTATGCCCTTTAAAACTTAATAGTGATGGTCGATAAACATTCATACAAATCATGCGCCCTTAGGCGTAGTGTTTAGTTCATCCTTAGCTCTCTAGAACAAGCCCTCTGTGTTACTGCATCTATATTATTTTTATTTTTCCAATGTCGAAATGACTGGAACATACCATATTAATTAAGATAATTAAAAATACCAAGATCTACAGAAGTTAAGGTATTAGACAAATTCACTCAACTGTCACTGTTTCTCCGTGCCAATAGCCCTGCAGGACCTGGAACCGTCGCAGCTGGTTCTCTTCGTGCAGTCGTTCGGGCTGCCCGTACAGAGTATGAGTAAGCTGCTGGTGTGTCTGGACCGCGCCGTGGAGGTGGACGGGCCCGCCATGGAGGGCGCCGTCGTCGACAAGATGTACATGGCGCAGCTGGTCGACGTGCAGCACATGCGGGGGGCAGTGGGCGGCGAACACTTCCACACCATGCTCAAAGGCGACCAGCCCTCCCCACCAGGTGAGCAGGGGTCCAGTTGTACTACCCCCCTCCCTATACCATTTAAACTGCTAAGAAAGCACCGTAATAATTGATATGTCAATGGATCAATTCCCATAAAAGACATTATGTTTTTATGTTATTTCCTTGATTTTGCGTGTATAGTAATTTCTTAAACATTCCCTGTACCCCGTATGTTTTTCTGTCATAATGAAGAGAACAACACCTCTTACCAAATATTCCCTACAAATAGGGTACATGTTTCTATCTATGAAAACAAGCTCAACAAAAAATCGTTACGTGTATCGATATGTCACAAATGTTTCGTCTTTTTTTAAACAGTTGATATGAGATACGCCAAACTTGGTAATATTTAAGTTTTTCAAGTTATTTTCTAACCCAATTCCTCTAGAATTATTCATCTACTATGTTCTTGCTGGATTCCTAATTGGCCGAAACGTTTTGATAATACACTTAGTCATACATCAGTTTGGAGTTCTCCTCAGCTCAACTTTATTCTGTTCCCTACCATTACACAAGTTTCTTTTCGCGTGAATCACTCATAATGTGTTTCTTTTTTCTTTCTTTTTTGCAAAACCGTTCATCTGTATAAAACAAACAACAGCAGGAAAATCAGGAGTACATGTATATCTTTATTATTCTTGAACATTCGGAAGACAAACCGTGTATTGCCAAAGATAATGTCGATACTGAAACTCATATTATCCACAACCATTTGTATGGATAACCTTAGTTCTTAGTTCTCTGTAGAATACGGATCAGGTGATAGAGCTGTGTCAACCACTTATTGTTACAGATATACGTGTATCAAACATATGATAGACCTAAGGGAGGGCCCTCATCCTAATCTGTATTTTCATTCATGTCGTGTTCTCACCCTTAGTGATCGAGTCGCCGTGGAAGTCGTTACCCCGCCGTAGTCGTGTGACGTCGACGGTAAGCCGGGCCCCGGAGCTGGTTCCCGCCCAGAAGGACGGTACCCAGCTGTCGGCCTTAATACGCACCATGTTCGGGGAGGAGACGGACATGGCGGACCGACAGAAGGCCTACAGGAGTATCCTCAAGGTAGGAATTCAAGGCAATGTTTTCTGATCAAACTATGATAACTGGAGTTGTGAGGAGGAATCCTACTCGACCCAGAGTAAATATAATTGTTTTTTTTAAAAGAAACGTGGAAGGACAATAAATCACATAGAAGAAAAAAAGGAAGAAAATAATTATGTAGAATGTCACATGAACGAGTCGTTGTACACTGAGCTAGCCTTGTAAGGTATAACAATATGCTGTATTACCTTGATAGTTACAACATAGCACTTGTTAAGATTCCTTTCAATACATTTTCATTTCGGTCCCAAGAATCTTTCAGAGTCTCCCGGAGCCACTGGAACTTTGAAACAAGATTAATGTTCAAACAATAGTATAGACTATGGCTCTGCCTTAAGCTCTCGACTTATGCCAGCAGATGAAAGTTGGATTCTGGACATTAGTTCAAGTAGATTCGAACCATAGAAATAATGAGCGATCACTTCGTTTCCTCTCTATCAACTTCATTCCTGGTTCATCTTCTCCCCTTTCCGGTTTATGTCTGTTATATAAACCTACGTTCATTTTAATGATTTACATGGAAAAATATTTTAATGGTGTGGTTAGATAACAAGTCGTGACTACATGAGTACATTATTCCTGCAGTGTGTTTATAAGGACGTAGGTATGCACGACAAGGTGGTGCAGTCCCTTCACAAGGTGCTTACCAGCAATGACGGCTTCCAGATCTTCGACACCATGCTGGAGTTTCCAAGTCTAGCCAGTCCCTTCCTGCGACTGCTAGCTGCCAGACAGGTAGGTATCAGGGAGATACGGGCCGAATATACGGGAAGTCATGGAAAATAGAATTTAATTATGAGCAAAATAGAAGATGAATACTTCATTTGACATGGTGGGCAATTCTTATTCTTGAAGAGATCACGAATAAACACTACATAAACGAACTGAACGATATTGTTTCCCATTCTGTTTACAAAATGGGTAACATCATAACATTAACAAAACAGGGAAATAAAATCAGCTTAACAAAAGAAAAGTCGACCAGACAATATGTTTCTTTGCCTCGCCCCTCCAGGACCAGCCGACAAACCTAAAGCTGCCAGCCAAGCTGCTGACGCCGCCTGACGAGCAGGAGCTGGCTCTGTACTACAAGGTGCTGTCTGAGCTGCTCTGCCGCCTCTATATCAAACCTCCCGAGCGGCCCAGCCACAGCTCGCGGGGCGGGCGGCGCCGGAGCGGACAGGACGCGGTCGGCCTGCATGCCGACATGGTCATAAGACAAGGTAAACATCCTTTGAGAGTACATTTGAAAAATGGCACTGAGTAAATAGTTATAGTTGCAATGGTAGTGGTAATGTAAACATTGTGTTTTCAAACTGCTGCATTCAGTTCCATGTTCATTTTTTTTATATAGTATTTTCTTCCAGTTCCATCCCACAATTTGAGGGTTTATACAATTCTATTTGTCAAAGATGCCTAATTTCTTTTACACGTTTGGTTGAGTTGGTTATTCGAAAATCTTTCTATTCGCCTGCTTTCCTGATAAACACCAGGGCTAATTAAAATATCCTCCCAATTCAGTCTGCAGTCCAGAAGGTATGTTCCTCCAGGTCATTTGATCTAGTGCAAGGTGGTGTTTAAACTTTTAAGTAAGCTCAGTCCCCAAAACAATCCATTGATTTACATAATATTACCTTGTTTTAGCGTGCAAGATTAACATTAACCAAAACGTATGGCAAGGTTCGCTTTGTTTGGAATATTTTTGTTTCAACACCTTATAAAGTATTTTATAATCATGCATGTGACATAAAACTACTCACTATCTCATATTAGGTCATGGTGTAAACAGTATAAACTTAACGTCATTCATTATTATTGCATTAATGTAAGGAAATTCTAAATTGATTTACTTCAATCAACCCTGGGCGAATATTGCACTTTTCAATGTACAGTTATGATCACCACTAAAACACTGACTGTTCACAATTTTGTTTCAATTTTGCTTAATTTTATTTACTTAAGCATTCCTTTGCGTTATATATTTCAAAATCTTAAAGACTTTGCTAACAAGATGTCCTTATTGGTGATTTTTCTAGCTGTGGAGGAACCGAACGCACGAAGCGAGGTGGAGGTTCTGGAGGTGATGAAGGAGAGTCTGAGAATGAAGGACGTGAACGACCGCGTGTCGACCGCCTGCCACCTACTTACCCCCTCCGCAGTACAGTCAGTACTTCTTTCTCATGATATCTTGGTATTATGTAAAACCATTGGAACAGCGCATTTTATTTGATTACCTTAGGATATATTAGAAACGACAGAGGAAATAAATCAGGATCTCGGGAACATTAACGATAGTTTCGCTTCGTCTTAACCTCACGTGTTCATTTGATTTAGATTATTATAAGTAACAAGAGTGACCTGAATATCGAGATAAAACGTAGTAACTGCTGCCGATCGCAAAGTAAGGATAGCATGAATGTTTATAATAATTTATCCTTCTTTAGGGCATGGAGGGAATAGTAACATGTCTTGCGAACGAATACATTTAGTATTACATTAAAAAGAAACTGGTTAGTATTACATTAAAAAGAAACTGATTAGTATTACATTAAAAAGAAACTGATTAGTATTACATTAAAAAGAACTGGCCCCCAGTCAAACTTGATGAATGCTAGGTGTATAAGCCCCCCTCTAATATACCCACGTCCCCCTCCCAGGCCGGACGCCCCGTGTGCCAGCGGCGCGGGGCTGCTCGTCGACTGGCTGGAGGTGCTCGACCCGGAGGTGGTGTCGGCCGTCCCCGACCTCCAGCAGCGGCTGCTCTTCGCCCAGACCCACCACCAGGGGGCGTCGGAGAAGGTGGTGCGGCGCCGGTCTAACCAGCCCTACCTGCTGGCCCTGCTCACCCACCAGACGGGCTGGGCCAGCCTCCACTCGTGTATCCACCTCCTCCTCGGGCCCGCCGCCCACCACAGAAGGTGAGCAACGCTGATGATAGGGACACGGGCAGCGTCTATAGAGTGAACCTCCCGGATAAAGTAGTATTAAAAATATATCCGACTTAGAATTTTGTAAAGGCAAAGACATTTGCAAAATGTCCGATTTAGAGCCTGCTTCGTTACAGCACATATTCAGCTACCCTCCAAATGTGATTTGTCATTAGGATAGGAAGGTAAAACTACAGTAAGATGCTTCGTATCACAAACTGAATGAATCAGTAATGTCTAACATATAAATACAATATCAGTGAAAGTTCACCTACTAAGGCATGGGTCAAACGTTTTACAGATGGAAGAAGCTAATTACTGCTTGAAATAATTCAAACTACATTGTACTTACATACATTAAAAGTTGGAAATAACTATCTAACAAACACCTGCAGGAGTTAAAATTTTAAGATGGTGAAACTTTTATTTGGAATTAAAGCGACATGTTTCGGCCGATTAAGGCCTTCTACATACATTAAGTATGTGCTTTTTTCCCCTTAAAATGAACTTAAAGTGCCAAGTAGCACACGATGGTCGATAGGTTAGTAAATACAAAAATCTTTCATCTGTCGGTGCGTTTTTTCGTGATGTTTGACATTGTATGAGATATGGTATGTTATGTCGTTTCAGTTATAATGCAACTGCCGTGCTAGATTTCTTATGGGCCTGTCTTCACATTCCAAAAATATGGCAAGGTCGGGACAAAAAACTACCAAAGGTAAGACGTTCATTAAAACTGTATGTGAACCATTGGGTCCATCTGACACATGTGTTGGTTCACTATTTTATACGACTATTGGACTGAAGAGCACCCATGTGCAAATTTCCTCTTCAGAAGTTGAAATATTGTATCAGAATAGTATGTAATTGTGTAATGATTTTTGAATGAGTCTAGAAAGGCATGAATGCTGAAAATGGGGTCTAAAACTGTTTGAAAACATCGAGTCTCGCTGAAATTCTAATAGTAACTAATATTGTTATATAACACCTCAGCCTTAAGGTCTTGTGTTTGAACGTTTGTATGAATTTGGATGTGCGCTTAAGTCTTTCATTCACAAACTTTTTGCCCCAGAACTACCAGCCGGAGAACATCCTGGAGCTGACAGGAGAGCAGGTGCACAGTGTAACTGACTACATCCTGCAGGAGGCGCTGACCACATCCCGCCCGGGGTCAGCCGACCAGTCCCTCAGCACGGCCAGCAGTGACCAGGGGGCGCTGACCGTAGAGGAGTGTGTCGACCGCCGTCTGCCTCTACTCGCCCTCTGCTGCTGTAAACAGCGCCTTCTGGTCCGGGCCGCGATAGACCATCTTTACGGCCGACTCAGACAGAATCTGTAAGTCATTTGTCTAGCAGAATAGTGATACATGGAGTATGTTTTGTTGTTATAGTTTTACTTAATTGATGAGGCGAAAGAGAATAAAGGTGGGGGGAGGGGAGTAGTAACCTGGTAAACATCCATACCGGACCATCATATTTTGGGCGCTGAAGGTGGCCTGAGCCCAGTTTGCTAATTGGTAAGCAAGTTTGAATTTGTGTGCTGTATGGCCCAAGTTAACTGTTTTTTGTGGTGGAAAGAAACATAATTTAGTAGTTAATCATCATTAAAATAGTGTTTGTAAACCTATTGATTAAGCATGTGACCCCCTTGCCGCAGCCGACTGATTCCCCTGTACTTTCAGGACCAGTTCGTCAGCAGCCCACCACCTGCTGCTGCAGCTCTACCTGACGTCACCTGACGTCATCACGCCCTGGGAACGGAAGGACGGGCCGCTCACCGCCAGCGCCGACAGCACCGACCTCGGCACCAGCCAGGTCCGAACACTCACTCATACTCTGTTGACTGTCTTGCCTACGACATAATTACTCCATTAACGTTTTCTCATGAATATTTTCTCTATATGATACTACCGACAAGTTTTTGTTACATGTCTGCAAGTTATTTCAACAAATACATGTGCACCTGCAATCGGCTAGTAATATGGTGATAGATTTCAATAAATTTTAGCTTTAACTGTGGGGACAACCTTCATCAAACCCCCAATTAACCGAGTGCATAAATGCAGTTTACATAATTGAATAAGTAAATATCCTGGTTCCCAACTAATATGTACTAAACGTAGGCCATATACCTTTCTACATTACTTTTTGAGTTTGAACTTGTGGATTTAAGTGTTAATTTTGTACATCCCGTTTCAGTTGGACGCCCTTTGTCACCGGTTGTTGAGTTCTCTGGGGAACACGGGTCACGGCAAGGCGACAGAGAACAGGATGGATGACGCTAACATCACCTTCCGTAAACTGGCTACCGAACACCCCATCTTAATGCTCAGGTATGTGCAGCCGTCGTTTTCTTAACCCAGTGAAAGTACGGTGTATGCGAAAAACATTCATTCTGGCTTTGAAGAAATATCTGGCATGCAGGCTTTGTGCACAAAATTATGTTAACTGTTTGAAATGGACCACCAGGGTATGGCAAATACGTCTGACGTGCCTGATGGGCCTTTTGGTTTGATGGAACAAATACTGTGTACATTCAGCTCTTGTAGCATCAATTACAGTCCTTTGAAAGCCTTTTTATACCAATGTATAAAAATATACTAGTATTTGTAAAGGAAAGCCACTATGAAAACCCCCATAGACGTTTTCTGAGAACCATTCAAATTGTATAGTAACATGATTAAAGTAAAAGGTGAATATGTGGTACTTGTATTATCAAATAACATTTACATGTATATTATCAAATGACATTTACAAGATCACTCAAATCTATTAGTATAAACACCATACGTGAGATCAAAACCACAAGTTAAGTTATGCAGGTGATGGAACAAATAAACCCAATACTGTAACCCCTGGTTGTCAGCATATATATGTATATTCTTATATATATACGTCCGCTTGTAGGCAGTTGCCGATGATAGCCGCCATCCTGCAGGGCCAGGCGCAGTTTACCTTCGGTCAGATGAGGCACCGTAACCACATCCTGCTCTACACACACGCCCTGGGCGTCCTGGACCTGCTGCAGCCCTACCTCTTCAGCCCGCACTACGCCCAGGCCTGGTCCGACATCGTGCAGAGCTACTGCGAGCTGCTCAGGGTAAGTAGGGGGCTGGCAAGCGGTGGAGGGGGGATACAAAAGAGCTGCTCACAAGTCCCTAAAACGATACATATTAGTTCTTGGAACATAATTGTTATTCTTGCGATAATGTGAACACGAAAACGTGTATTACGTGCAATAAGTGGTTTCCTTCTTCTTTATTTTTTTTATAAAATTATTTTCTGTCCCAATGTGGACCAGTGGAGGGGCGGCCCTTTTGGTTTCGACAGAATTTTTTTTTTTTTTTAGATTTACCTGGTCACTTGTGGTCGCATTGCCAAACCCCACAGCCACGTCTGATTTCCATATCCACCACCAATAAGTGGTTATCTTGATTAGATTGACGCAAAAAAATAAGTGTTAGCAGCGTTACTGAATGCTGTCTTGTGTTGTTAGAATCACGGGTCAGAGAACCGGAGGCTCGGCCCGTTGACCATCAAGTTCATCCATCTGCTGCACAACTTCCTCACCCAGGACGCCATCCAGGCACACAAGGTGCTTCACAAGTACACACATCTTCTTAGGTGGGTTCTCAGTCAACTCCCAAGCACGTTGCATTTGTTACAATAGTTCATTTCTGAAAGAAAAGAAGCCACACTAGTCATAAGGTGCCCGCACATCTATACCTTTATTTGAATTTGTCTTGTCTTTTGATAGAATATGTGGAACGTTCAAGAGTTCACATTTTCTAGAAAGCAATGTATTGTAGGCGTAGTATGGAGGTATTACGAGGGCATTGCGTGTCAATATTCTCTCTTTTTGGTGTAGATCAAACAAAGGTCAGGTCAAGTGTATTGTAATGCATTTCCGTTTTAATAATACACGTACTCCTGATATCCAGTTCAAATCCAGAAAACGTAGTCATATATGAATGTTCAGTCGTGGTCTTTGTTCTTTTCAGCTCTTTGTCAGTCATTTACCCTGACTTTGCCACCCTCAAGTCTCTGTTGGCGGGCCTGGCCCTGCCGCGGAACGAGAAGGCGGGCGGGGCTGTGGAGGGGGAGGAGGCGGTGGGCCCGGCCCTCAGCGCCCAGTCCATGGAGACGGCACCCCGACCAGAGTCACCCTGGTCATTCGCCCAACTCGCACCCTTCAAACAGCGCATCAGGAAGGATGCCCCCATGGAAGGTAAACAGTGAACAATTATAGACTGTAATTCAAAGATAAATGCCGCTTGGTGATTCTGAGATAATGGATATGTTAATGGTATGATAGGTTGGTCTCCGATACGAATACCAGTAACATGTTTACACCATAAATTGTATTATAACTCATATTCACTGTTGATTATTAGGGAGAAGTTTAATGAAAATCGATCGATAACTGATATTATAGATCTCTTTGATCTACACGTACTTTAAGCTTTAAACCTTTTGCTTTTCTCGAAAAAGAATTATAATGTACATGTATATAATGATACACTTTCTACTTTAACAGATGTGCTTGAAGTGCTTTATGATCTTGATGAAACGTCAAAAAGGAAAGTTAACGTCCTGGATCACTTTAAGGTCAGTTCTTCATGTCAGTAGTAGAATATAGGGTACGCTTAATAATGCTGAATTTCAATATTTGAACTTCGTGACAACCATCTACCTCTTGTTGAACCGATTATAAATGTCGATTATCAAACATATTGATATGTAAAAGTTGGAAGGTACTTTTTGGAAACATTTGGAAGGTACTGATAGTATATTTCTTCTAATCTTTTTTTGACAAACAATTTTCTTTCTACCTGCATTCCCCACAGAATGACCTCCGACGGTTGATGCTGGAGAGAAACGACGTGATCAGAAACCTGGCACACAACCTAGTCATGAGACATCTGAGACAGGACCCGAGGTGAGTTAGGTCATTGTTCAACCTCAGCTGGGCCGCCGCTGAGGGGTGCAAGCGTTAGGTGATACTTACACCAATAACGTACCTGCTGAATATTCCCTTTTCCCTACAGATTGGTATATGATGTATTTCACATAGCTCATACTAAAGAATTGCATACTAAACACTTTCATGTCACATTTAATGCAAAGATTGATTTGTAGGCGACCTACATTGATTCTTTATTCAGGGATACACTGATTAATGTGACAACTTATCAAATCCATTGGCGACCCATATAAAACCTTATTGTCCTACTACATTATTCTGAAGTGAGTATGAGCCTTACCCTTTAGCAAGAAGGTGCCTATTTGTATTAACAACTCGTTGTTATTTTCAGTTCATCCGGAGAGTTTGCTTCGTCCATGTTGCGGTGTCTGGACAGCCCTGAACAGGATATCGTTCTCACCGCCCTCAAGAACCTCGCCGAGTTCACACTGCTTGCCCAAGGTTAGAATTCTCACTAATGTATAGTAGCTAAAAAAAATAAATAGCCAATTTGTTTTAGCAAAATAATAGAGCACGCACAGTTCTTTTATACACGCGTAGTTACACGCTATAGTCTTATTCATTAAACAGATTAGTGCTAGGATTTACATTGTAAACTGGAAGACTTATTCTTGGTTTTCACTTTGTAGAGCACGGCAAGCCGCTGCTACAGAAGGCCTTCAGTGTGGGGATTATGATGAAGGTGGAGACCTCCTCCCACATCTGTGACGCCCTGCAGCTCTTAAACCTGGAAACATTGCAATAGTTCTTGGATACAAAAGAGAGGAATCACGTTGAATAGACCGCATTAAATTATTAAAACAAATTCAGTATTCGAGTAATTAAAAACAGGTTGTACACATCACATTTTACTTACTGTTAAAGTGTAATACTTTTAATTTCTTTTTCCTCGAATCTCGGAGCATCTAGAGACCTAACATATCCATAGCAGACACTTCCTCACAAAGCATAATGTGTTAAAGGTAACCGCCGGATAGATGTGTACATAGTACAAGAGCAAACGATTTGTGTTCAGAAAAGTCATCGAAGAGAATGTAAATAAACTATAACTACAAGTATATTGCTTTTTGACCATTAAACTTTGCTCTTGCTGGGAAGACACACTCAGACCATCCAAGGGTTGTGGGACGAACCGCCCAGGGGCTGTCGCACTACCCAGAGATTATTTTTCGAAATGCCATCCTTATTCGATTTTTTGCAATTTTACTAAATGGATCGTCCGCCACAGTAGTCTCTCCTCTCCAATTTGGTATGAACTTCACTTAGGTTTTCTAAAAGAATTTCAAAAGATAAAAGGGAGAATTGTCAAGGTATTTGCGAATTATTAAGTAAAGAAATTTGATTTGGGAATTCCCTAATTTTGTGTTTTTCAGTACTCCTTTTGCTACATAACATTTCAAGAGAGTTTGAATTCCATCGTAAAATGATTTAGGGTTCCCAGGTTAAAGAATGATTGTAGACAAGTAGCAGTGACAATTCATAATAGCCTGCAAGGGTCAAATATATAATATAATCTGAATAAGGTCACATATTCCTTCCTCTATGATTTTAAGGGTTGGGAATTCCCTTTTATAGCTAGATTTCCAAATTAGTCCCCTTCTGACGTCACAGATTTGGAGATTTCTCTTTAAAAAAACAAATAGAGACTTAGCTCCCGTACTTGTGTATACATAGACTATGAAAGTTCTTATGTTTTTGCTACGCCGATTAATCCTTGACATAAACAACATGCTAAATCAGTATCATCGAAAAGTGATTATCATGTAACTACATGTATGCGCTGGGTTCCCTCTAATGTTAGACTATTGGGGTTGGTGGCTTTATTGCACTTCTCGCATTAACCCTTTCCTTACCGTGGAAAAAATCAGAATTTTTGGTATCTATTTAATCGCTTTTTTTGACAAAAAATATTCTTATGACATAATTTATCATATATCTATTTGTTGGTAATGTATTGGAGAATGTGGAGTGAGATTTCTTTTTCTAAAATTATCGTTGCTATAGTAACCAATGACCCGCAAATATCGAAAAGTGACTGTCAAAAATATTGTTTTTCGAAATTAACTTTGCATTGTAAAGTTGTTCCCTATGTTTTTCTACACATTTCTACACACTGCACTAGGGCTGTACTTTGGACCCCTTTGCGTTCCTCCCGTGACAATTTGGCACGGATATCTAAGGCCTAGTGCCACAGGCTTTTTATATGTAGTGCCCTGCCCATTGGACACTGCATATAAAAGAACACCTGCCTCGGTAAAAATGTAGGGGTATGGTCTATTCCTTCTCATAGATTTGATCACTATCGCTACCCTTGATATGACCCATATGACAGTTTAATTAGGGTGTAAACAACCAATGATCAACCAACCAACCATTTTGATATAAACATTGCCATAATAATGTGAAAGAAAGACGGATTTTCCATTACTTTTGGTCCAGATACTTGACCAATGTGATTTAATAGAATAATGGTAAAGTTACAAGGTAATGCGATGGCATATAAAACGCACCGTTAATAGGCAAATCAAACAGAGATGCAACTTTTCCTTTTTTTTCCGGATTTCCGGATTTTTGACTGCAGCCAAATATTCAGACAAATGTAATTTTAAGGGAAAAAATACATTAGGCCTACATATATGCATTCTTAGACAACAGAAAGTATTTCTGAAATCTCTTTTAATGTCAGAATGTACATGATAAGTTATTCTTTACTCTTATTTCTTCCTGCCTAAAATCAGGTTTCTTCCTGCTTAAAATCCGGAAAGTCTGTTTCAACAATTTTCCGGATTTTTCATGTTCATCGAGTGGCATCACTGTTCAAGAGTTCTATCTGATGCTATAACATACATGACAATGTATCGAAGATTAATATTCCAGTGAACCCAAAATGTGAAAACTCAATTTTTCACTTCTATATTTTGACCTGGAATAAATGACTGAGGATTTTGCTTACGAGGATAGCAAGATACCACATTATGGAACAAACTGGCAACCTTTGCATAGACACTTGCAAGTAAACCCATCCCAAATTGGATATACAGGGGCGGATCCAATGGGGGGTCCAGGGGGTCCTCTCTCCCCCCCCCCCCCCCCCCCCACACATATACACTTTTGGTGATGAGAAAAATATGTTGCGGGCGGGTGCTCAAATGTACACCGTTTTAGTTTTTAGCCTATATGTGGATCCCTCTTTCCGAATTCCTGTATCTGCCCCTGATATATCCCAGGTTTTGGCAAGGGTTGGACAAAATAGCCATACATAAGCTTTCCTTGTCTCCAAGAGTTGGGGTTACTGAAATAAGCAAGAATTATGTTTTTCTATATCCCCATGTACTGCTAAAATAATGTCCAGATTTGTAGGTCTGCCAGCTAATCAGAATGCTGTATTTTAGGGCAAACAAGTGTCAGACATTATAGGTTGGGCCTACAGGCTTAACATTGGTTCCTTTGGGGAAAATGCCTATATAAGGCGTCTTTTTACCAATTTTAGGAGCAATTTGTCAACCAAATTGCTTTGGTTAATTTTGTATTATGCAACTTTACTCATGGAATAAGCATGGCATCAATTCTGAAAATATTTCATGATAAACTTTAAACTGGGATAGGCCTATTGGTCAAAGGGGTGTGGACTGGCATGCCACGACACAACGTGTGATATACAGACAGATTAAGGAATATTGGCATGTCTTTTGAGAACAAATTATAATATATAAGTTGTTTTATCAGCCAATTGATTAATAAGAGGTCCCCTAGGTCTTAGATTTTTGTTGCTGTGGTGAATTGGTGGTGTATACTATATAGGTTTTAAGGGAGCACCTCAATCAGGGGATAGGGTTGTGTTTGGATTATTCTAATTGTTGTGTACTGGGATATGTCATTGGGCTATTAGTAGAGACAGGGTGGGTATGAGAGCAGGGGAAGTGTACTCACTTTTGACACTGAGATCTTTTATAACAATTACCGCCTCCTCCTGTCTCCCCTTCCAAGTAAGTGTCCCCACCAGATTCTTCTAAAAGGGGGTGTGGCTTCGGTACTGGTGGCTCCTGATTCGATGCATGTGCCAGTGATGTATGAATACCAGTCATATGAGAAACACTGCATATGGGTCCTATATAGAGTTGTGTAAAGATTGAGCGACCAGAAAGCCCAGATTGGCCTGAAAACAACATAAATTTGATGTTTCCAATAAAAGAACTCGAATTTATATCTGAAAAATCCTTGAAATATAAATGTTCAAACTATTTTTTACTTATAAGCATTTAATCTATTATTACTTAACTATGTCATTTATCTCCATTTGAAATTTAGTTTTATTCCAATTTTAAAGGAAAGTTTGTAAATGAATTCACAAAAAGCTGATGTTTGTGCATTTCACTTCACTTTTGTATTTTAGAAATGTTCCAAATAAATAAAAGGCAAAATGTCAAGAAATTAAACAATTATCCAGGAAGGAAAATTAAAATTGGGAATTCCCTAATTGTAGACTGTTCGTTAATCCTCTTGCTACGTCACTATAATGGGAATTCCCTTTCAAAACAACCTGGGAATTCCAGGCTAAAGGTAAGTAAAAATTACAATTAATAATAGCATTTATGGGGCTTAATATTAATATTCTATGGAGTAGATATATTTTCTTGTTGTGTTTAGAATGGGGGATTCCCTTTGATTGGAACCTTGGGATTCCCAATTAGTGTCCTTGTGACGTCACAAATTAGGGGATTTCCCTTAAAAACACTTCAAATAGACCAACTCTTTAAGGCTCATAACTTTGTCTATATTTGGAATATCTTCAAAATATCTTTAGCCTTATTAGTTCATGATGCAATTGCCATGTTAAAAGAATTTCACTTGAAAATATCCACCCAGTCGTTATGTGCAAGCTTTCCTTTAATAAGAGCAAACAAAGAAACAGAAATCCAAATATCCTTTGGCCTTGACTTGGGTATATTTGTGGTAGAGGTGTGTTAATCACAATAGAGGATGGTTTATCATGATAAATGTTTTTTTTCATGATACGGGGGGTTAATCACAATTAACATGGGTAATAGCAATAAACGGGGGTTAATCCCGATAAACAGGGCTAATCATGATAATCAGGGGTTAATCGCAATAAGCAGGGTTATTCGTGATAGATTGAATCAATCACGATAAATGGTCAATTGCAATAAATAGGAGTCAATCACAATAAACAGGGTTATTCAGGATAAAGGGGGTTTAATTGCAATAAACGGGGGTTAATTGTGATAAATGGGGGTTGATAACAATAAACCAGGGGTTAATCAGATAAACCGTGTTAATTGTGAAAAATGGGATCAATTGCGATAAACTGGGTTGTTTGCGATAAAACGTGGTCAATCACAATAAACAGGAGTCAATCTTGATCAATGGCATTATTTGCAATAAACGGGTTAATCACGATAAACAGGGGTTAATCATGATAAACAGGGATTGAATGCGATAAACAGGGGGCATTCAGAATAAAAGGGTTAATCACAATAAACACAGGTTATTAATGATAAACAGGCGTTAATCACAATAAAAAGGAATCAATTGTGATAAAGGGCAGGAAAATAAAATAAAAAAAAGTGATAAAAGGGGTTAATCGGGATAAAAGGTAGTCTATCGTGGTAAAGGGGAGTTTATTGCATAAAGGGTGTTTGACCCTTATATTCGATAGGGGAACATGGCCATTTCTTATTTAAATTCTATACACATGTATCGGCCTTAAGTGACGGCCGATATAAACTATAATTATAATGAAATGTGTCATAAACAATGATAAACGACACAGTCATGCGACATTGATTCTTTATTAATTCCCCCTCATCCCCCTCATCCCCCTCATCAAGAGCCCCATGAAAGGTCTATGAGTCAAAGTTTGTGTATGGGGAGAGGTTACGGGAAACCTACCACCAGAAAACCAAAAATAGTACCCCAAATAGTACAATAGAATATAGTTTTAATTTTGTAGGAATTCGTGAAATGAAAAGTTTAATTAGCCCATTGAAAAATAATAAATCAACGTGTCTTAACCATGTTAACATCAAAAAATTAAAAGATGCCCTCAACATACTAATTATAGAAGTAGTCTATATAATGAATAGATGTCTTGACCTCGCGATCATGCCTAAAAAGTGGAAAATTGGCACAATAACACCAGTCCCGAAGAGTGGTCCATCCACCTCCCCTGGTGATAATAGACCCAGAAAGAACTTTAGTACTGGAACTGCCGTCTTTGAATTAACACAATTTCTATACAATAGCTTAGATAATGGATTTGTGAGTGCCTGCGCATTTATTGATTATGCAAAGGTATTCAATACTATTAACCATGAAATATTCTTTGATAAGTTAAGATCTCTGGGTGTGCCGTGTAAGTATATATTATGGTGTGTGCACTACCTGAGGGAACGTCAAGTTAAATGTCGTCTTATATGTCCAGCTTCCTTCCAGTTAAATTTGGAGTTCCACAATGGTCAATTTTGGGGCCGCTCTTCTTTATATTATACGTAAATGATTTACTGAAACTGTTTCACCAGGAAAACAATGCTGTTAAAATCATAATGTATGCTGACGATACCGCTCTATATCTATCCCATCGCAATAAGCTAACTGCCTGTACCCTCCTGGAAAAGGGGCTGCATGTACTAGCAAAATGGTGTGAGACATAACCCTTTAACAGTTAATATGAAAAAGACCATAATATATATGATAGTGTCAAAGAATAGTGAGGGCACATTCACTGATGGGTCCCCTCACCCCAAAATAATTATACTTCAGTGGAGTAGCGCTGGACAACATATTCAGTAATAGGCTAAGAGTAATTATTGACTCCCGACTGTCATTTGAAAAATTCGTAGATGATAAATATAATAAGGTGAACATTAAAGTAGATCAACTAAGTAGACTACGTATATATATTGACAGCCAGACTGCCTCTACTATTTACAAACAGACTATCATACCTATAATTGACTATGCTGATTTCAAGGTTGATAGTGGGCCTGCTACTAAGATACAGCACCTTCAAGCCCTGCATGAACGTGCTTTGAAAATTATAGATAATAACGTTAACCACCTGGTTGAGATAACTGAAATGGAGGCGCTGTATAACCTTAAGCCACTAGAAGTCAGGAGTACAGAACATATCTTTTGTCTTATGTATAGACTAAAAGGTGCATTGAAATTAATAGACACGCGATGACCGCCTATGCACTTACGTAGTCGAGATAAAGTTAAGTTTAAAAAGGGAAATGAAAGTTTGAAAAACATCTGAAAAGCCCCTTGACTATAAGGGGAATCTCTATGTGGGATAGAATACCCCATGAAGTCCAAAAGTCAATCACAAAAGTTAAATTTAAACGTGAATTGTCTAGAATTGCATATAGAGTATTGCGAGAAGCATCTCTCTTGTACTGACGCGGATGGTCAGTCCATGCTCTGTAAGCTTACACGGGAAGAATTTGAACTCATACATTAGACAGGCTCGGGGGTGTCTGAAACCACATCCTCTAAAACGTGTCAAGAAGTGTAAGGGATGTGTTCACACTCTTGCAGTGTCAATGGTATGGCCCATTACATAAGTGTCTCACAGGGGGTCCCCTTCCCACCCACCCCCGCCCAGCTGGGGACATCTATAATTAGCACTATGTTTGGTTGTCTCATTTTAGTTATTTCCCAGCCCTTTCTATGTCTGACCAGAGGTGTTGGTAAAGGCCTAGACTGCAGAGCAACCCACGGGGAGACCTGCAGGGCTATCCCCCTGACCTCTTCCCGGCCCCCTACCCATCCTAATCCCGTCAGTCCCACAGATCTAGAGTAACGCACAGGGGCTGATGACTTGTGGAAGAAAAGAAGCTTTTGATAGGGTTTTCATGCCGATTTGAGCACTTTGAAAAAAATCCAAATTTAAAACATTTATGACTCCCAGTAGGAGTCAACTATGGGTCAAATATGACTCTTAGGTTGTAGCCCCGAGTAGAAGGACAATTCTATACATGCCAGAAAATTCTGTGATGATTACAAAATTATCTAGAAATTTAGAAAGATTTTTCACCTTATTTTTATACTGAAAGACTCAACCAATGGATTTTGCTAAAATCTTTCATAAATGATAATTAGGCCCATCTTATGCCAAAAATGTCCCCTAATTGATGGAAATCCTTTTACATATTTCCCAGCCTTTACTCCATGTCCCTGACCATCCCTCTATGAATAGCCACCTCTAGCCTCCTGATATTCTCAGGTTGCAAAGAGCTGATGACTTGTGGAAGAAAAGAAGCTTTTGATAGGGAATATCAGGAGGCTAGAGGTGGCTATTCATAGAGGGATGGTCAGGGACATGGAGTAAAGGCTGGGAAATATGTAAAAGGATTTCCATCAATTAGGGGACATTTTTGGCATAAGATGGGCCTAATTATCATTTCTGAAAGATTTTAGCAAAATCCATTGGTTGAGTCTTTCAGTATAAAAATAAGGTGAAAAATCTTTCTAAATTTCTAGATAATGTTGTAATCATCACAGAATTTTCTGACATGTATAGAATTGTCCTTCTCACTCGGGGCTACAACCTAAGAGTCACATTTGACCCATAGTTGACTCCTACTGGGAGTCATAAATGTTTTAAATTTGGATTTTTTTCAAAGTGCTCAAATCGGCATGAAAACCCTATCAAAAGGTTCTTTTCTTCCACAAGTCATCAGGAATTTGCTTTAGTAACAGAGCAACGCACGGGGAGACCAGGGCCGTCCCCCTGACCTCTTCCCGGCCCCCTACTCCCCCTAACCCCGTCAGCACCACAGAGCAACGCACGGGGAGACCAGGGCCGTCCCACTGAGCCCTCCCCGGCCCCCTACCCCTCCTAATGCCGTCAGCACCACAGAGCAACGCACGGGGAGACCAGGGCCGTCCCCCTGTCCTCTTCCCGGCCCCCTACTCCCCCTAACCCCGTCAGCAGCAGGGAACCACGGACGGGGAGACCAGGGCCATTCCCCTGAACCCTCCCCGGCTCCTACTCCTCCTAATCCCGTCAGCAGCAGGGAACCACGGACGGGGAGACCAGGGCCATTCCCCTGAACCCTCCCCCGTCTCTAAAGAGGGATATAAAACTTCCTAAATGATTCTTTTCATCCACAAGTTATCATGCATACATACATACATGTATACATACATGTATACATACATACATACATACAACATACATACATACATACATACACACATACATACATATACACACACATATAATACTATATTATCTAGGTCATTGGGTCAACTTAAGGAGGTGAAAGTTTAGTGGCAGCTCCAGGGTTACAGGCAAGGTGGGGGGGACCCCCTGTGAGACACTTATGTAATGGCCCATACCATTGACACTGCAAGAGTGTGAACACATCCCTTACACTCCTTGACACGTTTTAGAGGAAGTGGTTTCAGACAAGCCCGAGCCTGTCGAATGTATGAGTTCAAATTCTTCCCGTGTTAGCATAGTGCTGACATCAGCGCACGCCTTAGCTATAACTCCTTGTCAAAGTGTCTTGGAGAAAGGAGGAGTCTAGGAATGACATGTATACTACCACCATACATAAGAGGCGTACATCGCCGGTGCTCAGTCAGAGTAAGCTGAACGTTGTTGTGAGAAACCATCCCGGAAAGGTTGTGTTCTAAAAGCTGAGACCTGGAATTGGAATAGAAGCTGATAGACTGTTTAGTTGGTGGGAGCGTTGACTGAGTGTGTTCATAGGGGCTCCATCCTTGGAGCTGTTCATTGTCAATTGAGATCTGGTCATGGAAGTAACACAGGAATAAATAAAGAACATTCTTTCAAGCGATTGTTATGTCTTACATAATACGGAACTATTATTGAACTATAGAGATTTAATTATCTGTTATGTGTTGTGTATGTATTTAGTCGTGTTAAATTTTAGATAATAGCTAGCTCCAAATGCAGTCTCCTCCTCGCTCGACTGTTGTCGTCCAATACATAATTATAGTTCCAACATCATGTAAGACGTGAACACTCGCGTGAAAGGATATTGTTTGTTTATTATCCTGTGTATTGACGTTCCGTGACAAGAACTCAATTGACCATGATCAGTCCCAAGATAGGAATCCCCTCAAACACATTCAGTCAACGCTCCCGCGCTCTACATAATCTTTCTGCCTCTATCCAGAACCAAGACTCAGCTTAAAGGTCCAACCTTTCTAGGATGGTTACTCACGCAGCATTTCAGCAAACTCTGACTAACTGAGAGCAAACCACGCTCTTTTAGTATGGTACGTCACACCATGACTCCTCCCCCATTTCACTATTGACAAAGTGAAACATGGCTAGCACATGCACTTACTAAAGCTCACGCTATGGGGCCTACAAATATGGACTGGCCACCCGCGTCAGTACATTATTATGTATTGGATGACAGCGGTCGAACGAGGCAGAGATTGCGATAGGAGCTAGCTATTATCCATAAGGCAAATCAACTAATAAAGTACACCTAACATTAACGGATAATTAACCTACTATCGTTCACTCTACAGACAATGATATGGAACTGTGAACCGCCCCCGATCATGATTATCATTGTCATTCACATCATTACATCCTTTTCATCATCATCATCATTCTCGTTAATATGTTTATATGTTACTTGTTCATTTGCCCAATAGGAAGACCATGTAATTATGTGATATTGGCAATAAAACTGTTTAAAATATAAAACAAACTAATTGATGGGTATTTGACCTGCTACCAAGGAGCGCAAATGTTCATACATGTAGACTTTATTGTTGAATGGAAAATGAGAAAAAGTACAATAGTATTTTTGGATATAAAGGCAGGAGCGTAGTCATAGAGTAGACACGAATGCATGCAATCTCTTACTGTGACAATTTTAGTCCAGCACTAATTTCATAATGATCTTAATGTGTAATAACGTTTTATGCAGCCTGGTGTCCCTGTATAGGTCCGCCTTTCGTTCTAGCTCTCAATCATTAATGCCAACCCTTAACTCTTACCAGAGACCATCTATTGATAGTTTATGTTCTCATCTTATTCTCACAAGAAGTTGCAGCTATCATAAAATGGTTCACCAAATAAAACGTGTTATAATTAAATTATTAATGAGTGTTGCCAAAGCCACCAATAAATACAGCGCCCTCAAGTGAGAGTGGTCCACAACCATGGTATTAAATCTAAAAGAACGTCTCTAACAAATTCTCTCCTTTTGTTAATTGTAATGACCTAGCAGTTGGTAGCATTTCGCCTCATTTTTATCCATTGGATTCATTGGAACATACAACTTACATGAAATTTATCTGTGTTTCATATATATATTCATGCAGCTCAAGATTACAATGTCATACTGTCTGAGCAAGAGTACGTTTACCGGTACCAAAGTTTACATCCTATAGTGAACATGGATCTAGATGCACTATAGATCATTGCAGCAAATTGCGATCATCTTGGTATTGTTCTAAAGCTAGGAATAGGTATGATATGAATCTGGAAGAAATGTGTTCCAACTGAACATTCCAAATGATTTGGAATGTTTGGAAGATACTTCAAAATTTGCAAAAATTTAGTATTTTCGCTGACTTCTATCAACTTAAGACAAAATAGAATCTTCAGTTTACATTTTATTTCAATTCTTTCAATAGAGATTTTAGAGAATTACATTTGGAATCAAATGGTGTTTCATTCACCTATATGCAAGCATTATTCAGCAGATGAACACAGCAAAATTAATTAACTCCACTGACCTAACATCAGAAAACTGAGGTAAAACTATGAAATATCACCATTTTGCACAGATTTTTCCAATAAACCATCTGGGTGCTGAACAGCAATTTGAATTCTATTAGAGAGTGTCTGCTTATTTCTTGTCTATTTTTGTTGTATCTTCTTATGCAACTATCTATCATTACAATTTAATAGGTTTGATCATGATAATGTCCCAACTGTATGCTTGTATCTTACCGAACACAGCATAATTGATGTATTTGGGTTGCTCTCAGGGGTCAGCTGTAGTTATTCTTTTGCATTTTTCATGCTTATTTATATTAAAAGGTTAATATTCAGTTTCGTATAAAGGTCAGATTCTACATTTGTCTTTATTTTATAAAAAGCTTATTAATATTAGTCCATAGGTCCATCAATCAGGTTTGAAATAGAAAATATCAGTTTCAAGTATGGTACTTTTCACATAAAAATGTGCATAATCGACCAAGTTTTGTATCTATTCCAAGGATAATTTGTCAATTCAAAGGGTGGAAAATGCTTTAAAATATCTTAAACTCAAAGGAAAGTTCCTCAGTACTTTTATCTCTCGTGATATATACCATCACAGTTCAAAACCTTGGAAAAGCTTAAGATGTCCTTTGATCGCTATTTGCTCTATAACAGCATCCCCTCTTATAAGTCATTGTTCGCAATTTCAAAGTCTGTCTATCCAATTGGACCTACTTATAGGGCAAAATACTATGTGTTTTTTGTAGACCAAAGAGGGCTATTATTGTAAAGCAGCATATATATAAAACTCAGACAAAGAGCGGAATTTAGATGTATGGTTACAGGTGAGCTTCGGTTGCAATTTAAACATGCAGGGACAATACTCCTGTAGAATAAGACGTCCAAAACTAGCCCTCTATTCGATATTATTTTCCTGATTAGTATTCCCTCAGAACCTAGTTGAATCCACAAATACACGTTTACTGCGACTTCTGTTGTAATACAGGTATATTGAGCTGAAAACTGTCAGTTTCACCCCCATGTTGAGTTTCCCCTTTCCAGCTGCATGTTGGTGCATTGTATGTGTGAGGCCTGGCGGGCTGTGTACCATGACGCCCACCTGAAGGTGAACTCGACTGACCCACCTACAACAACCCCCACTCCCCACCCAACCCTATTACACACTCGCCGCCAACCTTCAACGCATTGCCCTGATGTTGTTATTAAGGCTCAACATGTAACAGTTGGCCTCATTTAATAGTCTGGTGAATTGCTATTCTGTACTACTGGTGCGAAATAGTTGAATAATTACAGAGGCAAACATGCTTTTAAATCTTCCGCTTTTGTAGCTGTTTGGTTTTGTTTTGGTCTTACATTACTTATTCATCGTTTCATCAAATAGAATCGTAAGAGTAACAGATTGGTACTGTGAAATTAATTTCTCCTATAGACTATATAGGACCTCGTATACACCGATATATATATGTACATTGTTCGTTAGACAAATATGAGGCCTGGATCCCAACACAAACTGTATTTCTAGGCCAAGTTGAAAGAAAGGGGGGAACATGAAGTTATAGCAACGTTGTAGATTAATATCAAAGCTGGAAAACCCCAGTATATATATATATATATATATATATATATATATATATATATATATATATATAGGCCTATATAGGTACGTTGGACCCATATAACTAATTGTGTGTTAAGGTTGTGTTAGTAGGGTGTGTTGGGAATGCCCGCAAATTCAGGAGAGGGGGTAAGGTGCACTTTGGCCGACCCACCACGTTTGCTTCCCTATCCGCTACGGCTTAGTCACTTTTTATGAATAAAGCTCCTGGATCAAAGGGCCAATCTGCGGATTTGGTCAACGATGCATTCACTGTGCCTTAATTCCCAAGGGTTTTTACTAAGCAGGAGCGTAGTACAGTCCCATGTGTTACTGGTGGCCTAATTATAGAATGGATTCTGATCGAGGAGTCGATAAAATTAGTGTGGTTAGTGGAGAATGGCGTGGGGGGAGGAGAAGGGGTTGACAGGTAGGTAAAGAGGTTGGGGTTGCAGGAGGAGGGGAGGTGGGGGGGGGGGACTGCTTTAGACACAGGACCCGGTGGGAAAGTATGTGGGTCACAAAGGGAATGGCTAGCAGGTGGTTCGGCAAGCCAAGGCGGCATGTTAATAATGCATACCTGCGTGCAGCCGACTGGAACGGCAGCTTAGCGTATTGGTGACCCAGAAATAAATAAAAATAAATGAATGCGAGAGCCAGCAGCAACCACAACAAGCCGTGTCGGTGGGTGGGAGGGCGTGCTGCTGCTGCTGCTGACTGGAGACTGTACTGCATGATGGCAAAATAAACTTGGAGGCTGTGTCACCTGTGTGTGTATAACCACACACACTCCATTTCTCCGGGCTCATTGCGCGGCTATTGTTGGGACTGTAACCACTCCTGCCCCACAGGAGTATACCTGGACTCACGGCGTAACTTAAGGATTACGATGCAATAATCTAATCACAGTCCCGTAACAGGGTCTATTATAACTAGTTCTCATCATTGAATGACCAAAGGAATAATTTTGGAATACACAACAAATATTAAGGCTTTGGAGAAACTGATTTGGTGTTGTTCAGCTCACTTAGTTGTGAGGATCGGAAGCTGTAATGAGCTTAATGGCCCGGAGGTGAGGCGGGGATTGGATCCGAAGCTGAGTAAGACGCGTACTACGCCTCAGTGTGTGAGTGTTGACAAACGGACCGATCAACCAGGTATAGGCGCTTCACTAAGGCAGGGCGGCCCACCTCACACCACCCCCCGTTAACTCGCACCAAACAGAGACCATGTCTGAGCCCTCCAACAAGGGGTCAGAGGGCATCGCCCAGGAGGAAGGGGTGCCCCTCACACCGCTGGCCACTACCCCTGAGGGCGCCTCCAGTGTGCTGGAGGGTGTGTCGCCACCCGCCGTGGAGGAAGTGGAGAGGGGCGTCGACAACCCCGCCTTCCCACAGGAGGAGGAAGGCGTGGACCTGGACCAGGAGGGAGCGGCTGGGTCCGGGCCCACCGCGTCAGCAGCGGCTCCTGCACCCGCCCAGGAGGAGAAACCAGCCAGGTGAGTGGTCTGTACCGTGTAGGCTACATGTTCAGGTGTACGGGATGTACTTGGGTAGTATTTGGAGCGTTTCCAGATTCAGAAAAAAAAAAAAAAAAATGTCCCGGTGTACACTGACCCCTTTTTTAAATCTATACATTACTACACCTAGAGGAGTTCACACATTTCAACACATGCCTTAGGGGATACTCCAAACTCAACAATAAAACCAAGTTACATGTTAAATTTCCATGCGTAGAAAGAGAATATTATCATGTCAAGTTATTGATTCATTTAGCACTTCACGTTATTTGCATAAAATACGTATTTGGTATTCGTAAATATTGAATCAGACCACAATTTTATATGAAGGTGCGAGGGTATACATGAATGAGGGGAACACGATAAATAATCAAAGAGGGTTGGATGCGACTGGAAAAATCATGACTATAGAACAAGCAAAATACTTTCAAATCAGAATGGTTAATTCTTTGCAATAAAATTCATACGGAACTCCTTCTTAAGCTTCATTGAACGCTTCCCTTCTACTTTCCGAAATTGTCAGATTCACCATTGCTAATTAATATAGGGCTATGAAATGTAATCATTATTTCGTTCGCAGTACTACAATCAACGGTTTTGGTTAAGTCAATGTAATAATTAATTATGTATTTTATACACCATCAACGTTGCCTGCAAGATAGATAATCAAAATACGAGTAACCAACCATTCGAGGGCCAGAAGCCCCGCTTTGAGGCCACCACTCCCTTTGCAATACAGCAATTTGTGGACGCCCCACCCCCTGCTGTCACCCAGAAATAGCCCAGCCCTTTGGCCGAGGCCTTTTATTTCTGGCAGCTGGGGTGTGGAATGTGGTCCACGGCGGTGAATGGGTTGTGGGAGCATGGAGAGAATTTTACTCTTATTTGTGGGACCTAAGTTGGCGTCACATGAGGAGGTTGCAGCCAGCTCCCTGTTTTTACATGCGAGTAGTAATTCGGAGATACCCCCCCCCCCCATTGACATCTGCTACTGCACCTCCCACTTCCCCATACGTCTTATTGAAAGTAGATATTATTAATGTTGGGAGTCATTTTTACCGACTGCTATAATATTTCTTGGCGTCTAGCGTACAAAATAACGGACCCTCGCACATGAGACATGCGGTAGGTATTTCAGTAATATAATTATGATGACTCCACACGACTGGAATTTGACATGGAACAGTGTGTAATATCCAGCAAGTTATTGAAAGTATTAGGCTATAGTTGCAATCGAACTCGTGAAATATACAGGGAACATTATTATAATCTAATCGATGCGTTATACAGTTGGGATGCAAGGGCGGATCCAAGGGGGGTCCAGGGGGTCCTGAGCGCCCCCCTTCCCGCATTTTAGGGGACCCCCAACCGTCCAAACGTCCACGCGAATGCACGCCATTTTAGTACTTGGCCTATATGCTGACCACCACCCCCTCCTTTGGAAATCTTGGATCCGCCCCTCGGACGAGAAGAGTTTCCAGATGTATTTATGTCTGCATCTGTAGCGTCGACATTTATAACACTTTTATAATTGAGTGATAGCTGTCGACCATGATTTGAAAAAGCTACAGTAAATTTTGGCAAACTGAGTATGAATTGTATGATGTAAATTACGTTAGTGAGGAGCAGGTCTTCTTTTAGTAAATCCCTTTCTCTCAATTCACACACTTTCACACCAAGGTTTGATTTATATCGTCGAGAAGCAACATAAATTGACAATCGATATACAGGTTTATATGTACATCCATTGTGACATGTAACACATAAGCCATTTACAACAAGAACCAGCCCCCCCCCCCCCCACCATGATGAAGGTCAGTTAGATAACCTGTAGATCTACGTACTTTAAACAGACATGGTGTTGAATAAAAAAAACACTTTAAGTCATTGAAAGGTTGGGTTACAATTAACAATAGGAAGGGACTGGTCTACTAGTATCAAAATTTACATATGGGATGTTTGCAGGTTTGTTCATCTATATCTTGATAATTAGAATACTGTTGGACGTTAAACTTGTACATAAAAAGCTGATCAGGAAAAATGGATAAAAGACACCCATTGCGAAATTCACTGTAATTCTTTGTCGACCCTAGAGAAAGGCCGGAGATTACTTATATATATATATATATATATATATATATATATATATATATATATATATATATAATGGCCTAGCTATATCAAAATGGACGCTAAGAAAGTCATGGATGCGTTAGAGAAAGAAGAATATGGGGAAAGTACCTTCAAACAACTAAACTTAGATACATACTATTTGTCCACTAAACACCGGTACTATACATATTACTTTGATGATTTCATACGGACAATTTGGGATCGCCGAACCGTGCCTGGACTTCCGGCTCGAGGTTCTAATAATTATTGTTGTCAGCCAGCACATCAGCACACTGCGACATGTAATCATACCTTCCGCTTAATATACCATGACAAGGAAAAGGCCTATATCCGTTTTATTAGACAGCGACTGGTTCAACAGTAAAGAGTTCAATGATGGTTTTAAAATGTTTCAATACAGACGAGATTAACAATGAGGATTTTCATAATTTCTGGAAGGGATGATAATAGGAGAATCCAAGAACAACTTTACAGTTATTTAGTTGCAATGAGGCATTTCCTGTGTTCATATTTAATTATTACTGTTTTCTCTTTGTTTTTAATCGTATTCTAATCGCGGATGGTCATACAATTATCAATATTATGTGGCGTGACTGCAGAAAGCACATGGGACCACAACTAGTTTCGGCTGTCTTAACATCTTGATATTTTACCACAATGTTTAATGTTACCAGCGGATATTTCACAAAGTGTAAATTGGTTATGTTTACACCTCATTAACCCAAGATTTCGTTTAATTACTTGCACTAGCTGAGATTGAAAGAGCTTTTTGATATGCGTACTTGCGTTGACCATTAGCTTGTTTATACTTGAGATGATTTGCGATGGAGTATTCAAGAAATGAGACATTATACATGTGGTGATGTCTATTTCCTTCATATCTCATGCAGCTCTCGATAACCTTATGCACCAACCGTTTTCATCCTAAGTTATGATATTGAATAAGCTTTAGAATGAAACATAGCTTATCATTTTCAAATATGTATTTCCTACATTACATCGCTAACGAAAAAAACGCAGAAATCATCGCATGAAGGTATGGGCCAATGGGGAAAAGCACGCAAGAACAGCCTGACCACACGATAATTATTGGTTTGGATGATTAGCGATGATTTTTCGATGCGTTGCGGTGGTTCTCGATGTTCCGCCGCATCGGATTTCAGTCATTTTATCTACCTCGTGTGGCCGGGACTTAAGAATGTCGTTATCAACGCGATGCGTTGGAGCAATGGGTGTACATGTATACGATGGTTTATGATCACATAATCATATAGCGTGATGCGTCCTGTAAACGTTCTTGATAATGAATACATATTGCAATGTACTTTGTCTCCGCCGACCGCCGATGATTTTCCTTGTTGTCCTACACGATTGCCAAGATGTGAATAGATATGTTTTCATACTTAGAGAAGATAGGATAAGACAATCTCCGTTATTCAATACCTAGGCTATTGCCTATTGACGGAACAGGCCAGTAACGGCTTAGGGACCAAAAGCGGGGATGCCCATTATCTCCAGTGAACTCATCATACCATGACAATGTATGGAATGAACTAAACTTATTACATAATTATAGATCTGCATTCTCAATGCTTCCACCAGTGTTCTGAGAATCATGAATGAAACTGCGTTTGGGGATGACACATAAAGACCTAATTAGTGTACGGAGTACCCCGGATATAATCTGACTTACGTGTTCCGACGAACGCCGAGTGTACATGTGCACCCGTTCTGCTTGAGATGCGTGTCAACGAGCCAAAGCTCGAACACACTCCTCTCAACTCTGACAAAACTTTGCCTCAAATCTGCCAAAGAGTTCAGATAAAGAAGCAATTTACAGAGGAAAATGGCGCACAGGGAGGAAAATCCTTAATCCTTAGGTCTAATGACAGAGTAAGAACAAGCTAGCTTATATACATCGAAATCAAAATAAGTCAAGAGGTGTACTTAACCCTTACCACAGAAAGCCACCCATGGGTTTATCAGTAACCCATGTACCCATGCACCGTTACCTGTAGTAGGACGGGTTCTGTAGTCCTGACGTGGGCGAAATTAATGTTCTCTGGCCTCCCTGCTGTTGTTATAGTAGACCTAAATGTGTCACCGATGCAGCTCAGTGAACAAGGAGGTTAGATGAGTTATCAGTTATAAGAATTTGTATTCCGGGTCTTGCATATATTATATGGTAGGCTAGGGTTATTTTGCCGAAAATGTAGTTGTAAAACAATAATTAATTCAAATCAGATCATAGAAACTAGTTTTGCTTCTCACAGCTTAGCAAAGAGTAAAACTGAGAATCGGTTTCAGTCTCGATTATTTCATCATCTATCTGTTCAGTATTGGTCTTATCTATCGCAGTTTTCTGAAATACGACAGTTGATCTGACATCTAGCTATAGCTTAAAGATAATGGATGCATTGTAAATTGTATTTGAGTTTTGTCTTTTTAGTTTAATGGAAATCGTGAAAATCGAAATAAATGGCTATGTTCTAAAGCAGTGATCAATTATGCAAGCAAAGTAAGTTTAGTTGTAGGCCTATACTCGCAAGCCAGGAGCATCGAAAACGTGACTAATACAATACATACCGTTAATTATCAATGTAATTATGAGTGAAAATAACCAATTATTCCGATAGAATTAGGCCTAATTAAAACATCCATATTAATTCGATTTTAAGAAGGGACCGTTTCAAGTTATTTCAAAGTTTTCTAAAGGAATTCAGTTGTTTTTCAGATATGTTAAATGATAAAGGGGCCTAATGGTATATAACAGATGAAAAGGGTAAACTGGCAACTATATATACATACATAGGCCTATATCAGACAATGAATGGTTCTGACTCTTCACTCTCATAAATTATTCATGACGACTTTACATTGTCAACAACAGATCCTCATATTTCCTAAACAGGGAAGTATTGGTTTATCATGGAAAGGACTTTGACTATTATTATTATTACTATTTGAACACTATTTGAACACAAATTATATAAATTGCCCAGTATAGATTGGTTTGTATTGGAGATTTCAAAAATGAATCTTACTGTTGCGGTTCAAAATTGAGGTTCCATACACTCCGGAAGTAAGGTTTGACAGGAAGTGTGTGATACCTCTGCATAGGTGGATGACATCACGATTATGACAAGTTGATGTTAAATTTATACAGCTGTCCAGTATTAGGGACAAAAACCAGGACACACCATTCACACCGCTCGCATTCGTACTTTTAAAATGGTATCACTAAAATGAAATTGAATAAGATAGCTCAAGGACAAAGAAATATGTCCTATATGCATCAGTAATTGATGGATATAGAGTTGTTTGTGTGATGTTTTGAATGAATGTCATACCAATAACTGTAATGTGCTCCATTCTAAAAGATGAACGGGTACGTCGAATGTACATCAATATCCCCTCCCTCGCATGTGATATTATCAGGAATAGTATACATCAACATATTGAAATGAAAAGACTGGTGATGGTGATGTTGTGTTATGTTTAAGGTATATTCAGCAATTTTTCAACTATATCAATACCAACTCCGGTGTTTGGCTTGTACAAAGTACTATGATCGTATCTATGGGGATGGATTCGACGGCAAGGCGAGGTGAGAAGAGACTGGTTAATGACAATATCAGAGACAATTATGTTCAATATGAGGCAATCGATTAGAAAGCAGAATAATATTTCCGTTTAAAACCTTGATTGTTTGAGATGTCCTTGCCATAATGTTCCCGTGTTGAGCGGTTCACACAAGTGGGCATGGCTATGAAGAGTGAACAACCATTCGGCAGACCGACACATCCCCGTGACGTGCGCGGGGTGACTCAGGTAGGCGCTACTCCCGCCCCGTCACGCTCTGCTGATCGTTTTCCGACGAACACGACCAGGGTACCTTTATACATAAGTGAAGTTCCTTGTTCCGCTGGGAAGGCCCGGCCAACGATAGCTCTCATTTCGTACCCTCCGGTCACTGCGGCAAGGCGTAGGTGACGATAACCTCCCCAAAGCTGGTTTGTTTGAGGAATTTGTTGAAAACGTTTTCCGTCAATAGCTGACAGTGATAGCTCGGGTCTTGTGGAGAGGATACCTCTGATCTGGACATTTCGTATTGGAGGAAAGGTAAGTCTCCGAGTCATACTACAAGGTAATGCTAGGACATGGCAGAGAACAACACGCATTTTCACACACAGATATCCCTCTCTGTGTGCACACTTTCTCATGAACCTGCGCAGGTGTGTTCAGGGATAGTTGACACAGTTTTATAGGGGGAATCACAGGAAGGGTAAGCGCGTCCACGCTGATCTTAGTATTCAGTATAAGTATGGTACATGTAGTAGGGTGGGGATAGGAACATTGATTTTCCATTTAATGTGTATTTCGATTTAAATATCGGATTGTTCCTTTGAAATATGATATATCAGGATTATAGATTCACGTGAAAAATGTTCGTGTAGCTATAGATAGATTAGTAGATTCTAGGGAAGAAGCTCAATGAGTTTTTATTTTTCTAGCCTTCACATAATTATAATATGAGATTAGACCCTTCATTGCCCATCGATTACATCGTCCTACTAGGTGAGTGTTATTGGTAGCCAATGCAGATGGGGGCTCAATACAGGGTGGCAAGAAGTCATTCTTACTGCTTTACCCGCTGATAGATGGCAGCGATCTGAGTGACAAGGAAGTATAATTCCATATAAATAAATACATACATACATACATGTATAAAACATACTCGAAATGTTGAAACGATCTAGGCCTAAGTGTTTTTTCACTGTTTCACGTACAAGATACGACCTTCCAACAGCAGTAATAGGATGGGAATTAATCTACATAACAATATTTACATAACATCAATCAATATGGTACAGTTAATCACAAACAACAACAAAATTATACACGTAATTTTAAGTTTTGATATAGTTAATCAAGTTAATCAAGGATCTATGTACTGAGTCATCAAAAACAACATTTTTATAATGCGTTTCCTAATTTAGATAGCTATGCAATATATTATACATCATGGTCTTCTTCGACATCAAAATGTTTGTTTTTGGTGAATTAAAAAAAAAGACCAATGATTGTTACTTTGAGTTATTCCAGTCACAGTGAATGCCCGGTGGTAATGAATAGGTATTGGGCAGAGTCACCTACATATTCAACCATGCACAACTAAAGCGATCTATCAAAGGTGCGCCATTTTGCAAGGATCCATAACTGGAAGCTTAGAAAATGCCCTCTTTTTGCTTACCTTTTCGCATATTTGCTTCAGATAGAGCGAGAGTTCTGTCATTTTGATGCTGTCAAAACACAGTACAGGGATGGACAGCACAGAATAGAAAAAAGTGGTAAAAAATATTGAACTATGGGAAGGTGAGGACCCTTACTGCCATATAATAGGGGCAGCCATGTTGGACCTAGGCCAAGTCAGTCCACTTCATGGGTTTCAAACACTGTATTTGGACTAATATGCATGCTGTTCACCACAAAACAAGTATCCATAGTATGAAAAACAGTTCTTAACTCACAGGTGGGTGCCATTTATGTAGGCACACTGTATTTTTTGTGTCCCAAACCTTGAGTTGGGTTTGCCCAAGTTGGGAAAAGGTTGCTGTGGTCGGCCCCACTCAGCAGGGAGGGGGTGGGGCAAGAGTGGGACTGATCGTGTTGGTTCTGTGCTTTTTAAAGGATCCATTGCTTATCCTACCCTTGCACATGACACATCAGTAAGATACAACATTATATCTATCTGTAAAATGCTACCAGTACGTGTCGTCCTGCGGAAACCAGGCTTATAAGCCAAGTTTTCACAGAACGACAAACTATGATTTTTGGCAACCCTCCAATTTTAACCCTTTCCACCCTCAACAACCGATGCTTGCTGGGGCCAATAGTCGCTGTAGTTGGAAACCTGCAACTAAAGTCAGGTTTCAACAGAACGACAAACACGATAAATCAGTCTTAACCCTTTCAAAACACAGCGACCAACCATACTTATCTAGCCTTGGTCGGCGAGGATGGAAAGGGTTAACAGTGACCCGGGTTTAGTAGTAGACCTAATAGTTGAGCGTAGTGTGCAGTGGCGGATTTTTTTTTTGGGGGGGGGGGGCGGACGGGCCTTGGGCCCCCCCCCCCCCCTCCAAAAAAAAAAAAAAGGAAAAGGAAAAGGAAAAGGAAAGGGAGGAAGGGGGAGAAAAGGAGGAAAGAACCATAGTTCCCCTCCTGGCCCTTTCTTTTCCCTCCCGGCCCTTTCTTTTCCCTCCCGGCCCTTTCTTTTCCCTCCCGGCCCTTTCTTTCCCCTCTGGGCCCTTTCTTGTCTCTCCTGGCCCTTTCTTTTCCCTCCCGGCCCTTTCTTTTCCCTCCCGGCCCTTTCTTTCCCCTCTGGGCCCTTTCTTGTCTCTCCTGGCCCTTTCTTGTCCCTCCCGGCCCTTTCTTTTCCCTCTGGGCCCTTTCTTGTCTCTCCTGGCCCTTTCTTGTCCCTCCCGGGCCTTTCTTTTCCCTCCCGGCCCTTTCTTTTCCCTCCTGGGCCCTTTCTTTTCCCTCCTGGCCCTATTCTTCCCCTCCAGGCCCTGTCCTTCCCCTCCAGGCCCTGTCCTTGCCCTGCCGGCCCTGTCCTTGCCCTGATGGCCCTGTCCTTGCCCTGATGGCCCTGTCCTTCCCCTCCCGGCCCTGTCCTTGCCCTCCCGGCCCTGTCATTGCCCTCCCGGCCCTGTCCTTGCCCTCCCGGCCCTGTCCTTGCCCTCATGGCCCTGTCCTTGCCCTCATGGCCCTGTCCTTGCCCTCATGGCCCTGTCCTTGCCCTCCCGGCCCTGTCCTTGCCCTCCCGGCCCTGTCCTTGCCCTCATGGCCCTGTCCTTCCCCTCCCGGCCCTATGCTTCCTCTCCCAGCCCTGTTATTCCCCTCCCGGCCCTGTCCTTCCCCTCCCGGCCCTGTCCTCCTCCTCCCAGCCCCATTGGCGGATCCAAGGGGGCAGATGGGCCTCCCCCCCCCAAAATTTTTTTTATTTTTTTTTAAATATTGCAAATAAAAATACAAGAAATTTTTGTTATCCCTTTAGGTCACCATAGTAACTCAGAATGACTCAGAATGCATGATTGAGAGGGTATCTTTTCAAAATTTTCCTGGGGGTGGCCCCCCATACCCCCCCATTGGGAGGGGACACCCCTCCCATACCCTCCCCCTGGACGGCTTCGCCGTCCACAAATTATGCCCTTATATACTACTACCTATTGATCAGATCTCCCCCCCCCCCTAAACAATTCCTGGATCCGCCCCTGGTGTGGTATACGGATTGTTCCGATCACTTTTAACTCAGTTCTCTGGATCATTATATTAATAAGTAGCACAAAGGCATTATGGTTATCTATGCGAATATATCAGTAGGCCTATGCATCCGTCAGCAAACGTCAAGAAGAAAATTATCTGTAAAATAAGAGTTTATGGTTCTATTCTTTACAAGTGGCACAGAAGGAATATTCTTGTAAAAATGACAATGCCATGCAGACTAGTTCTAGCATAGGCGTACATAACAACTCTGTGGTTCCAGTAGCCCATTTTCCCCATTTTCACTAAGCTTGGATGCGGACATTGTGTCAATAAGTAAAATACAAATATATGACTGGGAAAATGGGCCACAGCTTTCAATACAGGAATGTCAGAAATGTATCTTTTGTGCATTAAACTCCATGGCACAAATCCAAGTCGTAAACCGACGGCTCCGCCGTTTGTGAGAGTGTAGGGCGCATTGACGATGGAAAGCTATAGGCCTATGGCTCTAAATCTTGCGATCATCCACAACCTGTTCGTTTTGATTTATCAGTTCATGATGGTGGATATATCATGTATATTGATATATGTATCAAATAAACATTAATGTGATTGAACTGGACAACATCTAAATAGTTTTGATAATATCTTCCTAATACATATTTAAATGTATGGAATGTATGCATAGCGATATAGTCATAAACCATGAAGAGAAATTCTAGTACGACATTCATTTTTGTAGGCAATAAAGTATTATAAACAGATAAAACACATTAAAGGCAACTTTGTTTGAATATGCCGTCCAAATTCCCTTTGTTTAATTACACCGTCCTAGCTAATTTCCGTCAAGATCCAACCTAATAAGGCACTTGTACTTTTATAAAACAATATTACGTCTCCCGTGGTGGTACTGGGATGAGGCTTCTGTTCCTGGGAGGAATATAGGCCCCCAGTAATGCTGATTATAAAACATGATGATAGGGGGGACCCATCACTGTCCAAGTGGTTCATTGGATTTGATTTACAGTTGGTGTCTGGGTTCACTAAGGGGTGAGGTACAGCAAAAATGATTTCCAGGTTTTGATCCCCTGCTGTTTGCCTGTCCTGTCACCCGCTTCTCATAAAATAACTGATATGATCACCAAGACTGACTGAACAAGACAAAACACATGTCTGAAAAGTCAGAATTTTTCCTAACTTGTTTTCACTGTGAAAATTACCCTGGCTGTCGGTATGGCAACATCCATCACTCACTCACTCACTCACTCACTCACTCACTCACTCACTCATTCACTCAATCACTAACACATAATTATGTGGAAAGAAATATTACATTCATGGTGGAAGTTTTTATGGCAGTATCCCCTGAAAATAAATCTTTATTTTCTTATAGGTTTGGTTGTTTTGCGGTTTAACACCGTTTCAAAATGTATGGTCAAATCACGGCAATAACAAGGTTATTGACAATTCTGTCTGGATGGTCTAATCTATAAAATCACTATAGGATTAAGTTGTTAAATGTGCTTGTTCATGATACAAAAATTATTTTGAGCATCAAATCATGTAAAATTATCCTCTTTCTATGACCACTGAAAAGAAACACCATGTGAACTTCTACATCCTCAGGAATCCAATAAAACAATTTAGAGTTCCTAGGATGTGTTTTATATGCTTTATAAATGACTGTAAAGGGATGAAAAGGTCGACCTTTCTTAGCACATGGGTCTATACCACTAAGGTTTATGTGGTTAATCATCACACTACCCCCCACTCTGATTGCTACGAAATCATGGTTTCACGGTAGTCAGATGGCGCGGAAAGAATCTATACATATTGTACAGGGTGTTTAATTATCATTTAGAATGGAGAAAATAATCCTGTTTAACATACTCGTATCAACCTCTGTTACTTAAAATGCTGTCACAATTGTCGTTCCAGAAGCGAAGTTTCCAGTGGAGACCAAGAAGGCAACTCGGTACCTACGATTGACGTCACGTCGGAGCAGGTTGACAGGAGACCAGTCATGGCCACCAGGGACGACAGGGTCCGGGTGACGTCAGGACCGTCACGTGAGTTCTCCACTTATTCCCAGGCCAATCTGTCTACAAAACGTTTTAATTTTGTTTCCTGAGAAATATGTTATGATTAAAGGAATAGCGAATTTAGGATCTTGGAACTGTGGCACATTGGCACAAATGCAATGTAAGTCAACTGAACATGTATACATGTATGTATACATGTATACATACATACATACTTATATGTAGGCCTATACATACCTACGCACATACACGTAAAATACGTACTTTCATATACATGAAAGCCCTATATATATATATATATATATATATATATATATATATATATATATATATATATATATATAGGCCCTATACTCGTACATACATAGCTATCGGACATAAGTACATCCGTCCTGACAGGTTCATTGGCGAGGTCTGCTATTTCATTCACTCAAATTAGTCTCATGGGCACGATACAAGTGTAGGGAAACCTCCATACATGTATACGCGTCTATTCAAAGTCTAAACTGCGTAGAGCCTTCCTTTGATATCCGACCAGCAGTCATGTCATTAACCCAGTTTTCGGTCCGATTGATCTGAAAGCGCGCATGCAGAGTACCGAGAGGCCCACCTATATACGGGGATTATCGATCTGCGCGCGGTATTCCTTTTTAGGTTCCGATCATTCCCTATGAAATGCTAAAGATATTTGCATCCTGCAAGAAAGCCTCATGTTGACACTAAATCTGAAAGCTTTTTTAAGCATGTCAGAAATGCATAACATTTACAATATGAATATAGGGCCTAATGTAAAAAAGGAACCTTTACAGATAGTTTTGGACGTACAACCATGCGACATGTGTGGAGAAAACCTTAGATTTTTTTGCAGTATTTTCTGTTTCGCCTAAATCACAACACCTTTTTTATGCTTCATAAATTATCCCGTCTCAAATAGTCCTACGTGCAAATGAGACAAAACAAAACACACAACGGGTGCACCCGTAGTGGAAGTGAGGGAATGGGGTGCACGGCTCTTACTACTATCGGACCCAATGACTGCTCCATCCTAATCTACATTATTCTGTCGTACATTAGCCATTGCCCATAAAAGGTGTACATGAATATATACAACAGGAGGGTGGATCCAGGAAGTTTAGCCGTAAGTGTATGTATACATGATTCTTGGCAGAAGACGAATCTAAAGAAAATGTGAAAAATAGATCATAGCGCGGCCAACCATGAAAATGAGAAGCAAACGCAACAGGAAGATGACTGTGTAAAAGGAAAAAAATATTTCTCATGCATGTAAAGACATTATTTTTTCACCTTTAGATACTCATATATCTCGTGATCCTAGTTGTAAAATGTTGTTAAAGTTGCCTCCTTCCTCCTCAGCGTACGACAGGGTGGTGCCGGCGGAGCGCCTCTCGGTGACGGGCCGCGGGGACGCCGTCAAACTGCGGCTGACGGCGGACGGCATCAGCGCCGAGAAGCCCGTGTCGGTCCCCTCCCTGCTCATCGATACGGCCACCAAGGTCCCCAACCAGTGCGCCCTAGGTGAGTACGATTTACGATAGTCCATGGACTCTGTTTGACTGATATGGAGAGAGCATTGGTCATAAGCCTAAAGTATAGTACAAGTAAAAAGAATTACCATAAAGTTGGACGCCCACGTTCTGAGAAGGATAGTGACCTTTTCTACCTCTATCCTGATACATGAATATCATTGCTTCTTTATGCTCTTTTTTTTTTATTTATCTATTTATTTTTTTAAGTGGGGGGGTGGGGTGATTTTCTTTTCATCAACACCTATGGCTAAATTCCTTAAAAACGAAAGACTGTTCATTACAATTATAATTTGAGATTCCTCGATTTGACACTGGTCACAAGTTTGGCAACTTTATTCAACTGTAGGAATATCATTTATTCTTAGGTTTAACCGCCCAAAAATGAAATAATTTCTGTCATTCTTTTATTTGCCTTTGGCCAAATTGTTGTCGATGTAATGCTGGTACATCCTATATGCATGACATATAAAATAAGGTTACCTTTACTGTTCCCACCCAGCGGCCAGAGAGACGGCCGGCGCCCCACTGCAGACGTGGACGTACCAGCAGTACCTACGGGACGTCAGACAGGCCGCCAAGGGCTTCATTAAGGTCAGTTTACATAGGTCTATATGCAATATACGATCGCAACGACAAACGCCTATTCTATATGAGTGCAGTGAGAGATAACACAACTCAACTATGTAGCACCTAAAATCTTCCTTAATTCCAACTGTAGGACATATTTCCGTTGTATTTACCTAAGTGTTTTATGTTTATTTTTTATGTATTTCAGCTCGGACTAGAGCCTCTTCACGGCGTAGGAATTCTGGGCTTCAACGCGCCCCAATGGCATATATCTCTACTCGGAGGCATATTTGCCGGGTAGGTCAATGCTTAATATGCATATACTTTTGTTGTTCATGCCTCATATGATGTCTACATATAAAAAGGAAAATACGATAAGGATAGCTCAAATTTTTCAATGGCTAGCCTTTATCATATGACACTAATGCAAATCGTGAATACGAAAATGTTAGTCTTTTTAGCAAAAACAATAATGATTTGGCAGATTATCAAAAGCTGAATATGTATTTACGATACAGCCAGCGCTTATTCAAACCACACATAATATATTCCCATAAAATGAAAAGATGCAATCATTGCATACTCTTTTTTGTTATGTACATCAGGATTACCCCCGGTTTAAGGAATAAAAATAACTTTGGATTCGTTTTGTCCATACAGTGGGATATCAACAGGCATCTACACGACTAACGGGGCGGAGGCCGTGCACTACGTCCTGGAGCACTCACAGTCCAACATCGTGGTGGTGGAGGACGACGCCCAGCTCAAGAAGGTGCTGACCGTGCGGGACCGCCTGCCGCACCTCAAGGCGGCCGTCCAGTACCGGGGAACCCCCAGGGACTGCCACTCCAAGGCCGACTTCCCCGTTGTAAGTGGGCAATTACCCACATTACGAGTTTGTCCAAACTTATAAATGCTTCATTTGACAAGGTTGTTACTTAATAATCAAATCAAGAAATGGGAATCCTAAGATACTCTAGGGCGAAAGTTTCTAAACATGTTTTCTACTGCATGGCCAAAATTTAGCCGCATTGTTACCTTCTCTATACAACCTAGATTTTGCCGAATTTATCTGCGCCAGGGAGGACCTATTCTGAATTAGAGTCCTCAACGGAAATGCTATTTTACAGAAGAGAATGAGCCGCTCTCGAAGAACCCTGTGTTTACTGACATACGACCATTGTATTTTCAGTTCTCGTGGAAACAGTTTCTGGAGCAGGGCAGTTCGGTGACGGACGACCAGCTGGAGGAGCGTCTTCAGCTGACCGTTGTCAACAGGTGCTGCTCCCTCATCTACACGGTGGGTACCCGCATCTCTCTCTAAGCCTCTCACTATAAGCATGCACATACTATAGGCTATAATTCTAACGTGTTTACTTGCATTGCAATGTACTTCATATTTCCAAGTAATCATCATTTACTTTATATGAAGGCTTTTCTGGTCATCATATTTAGGCCTATGATTAGTAGCCAGACTATCTATGTTCCGTCGGAGGCCATTATGTTGGCACACTAATATTGATATCCTTGTAATTTTCACAAGAAATGAGCTATCTGTTGATTGTGTTACCATTATCATACTGATTAAGCATTGTTGTCATTTCAGTCAGGAACGACTGGCCAACCAAAAGGAGTCATGCTTAGCCACGACAATGTACGTATCTACGACATTAAGTAAACATTTCAATTTTAATCTATCAGGGATTATCAAATGATGTTTTGACATGATACAGCAATTGGGACAAAAATGCGACGGCTATGTAAGAAATCGTGTTCAGTGTCTGCGAAATTCCAGCTTTAAGATTTGTGTTTTGATTAGATAATTAGACTCATTATTGTAGTCTTGGTGAACAGTTGTGAAGTCATTTTATATATTTCTGTTTTAATGATTGCTCGGCACGTTTGCTATTTGACCTCCTGCAGGTGACCTGGACGTCTAAGGCAGTCATCCTGCACTGTCGGTTCCGCTGGGGTAAGGAGGTGACGGTGTCCTACCTCCCCCTCAGTCACATCGCCGCCCAGCTGACCGACATCTTTGTGGCCATCGCCTGCGGCTCCACCGTCCACTTCGCCCAGCCCGACGCCCTCAAAGTCAGTTTATCAAAGCTTTAACAAACCCAACACTCTCGCATTTTCCTTGGTTCAGTAACAAACACCCGTTGACCATCGTTATGTCGTAATCGTAGCCCTAAAGACAATTTTAACGTAACTGAATACAACCTTATAAATTTAATGATACCCTTCGCTCCGGAGTAGAAAGAAACTCAACTAAAAGTATACGACATAATTGCTCAGAATAGAACGCTCTTTATTTCATTATGACCACGACAACTATTTCTCGCACCATGCTAGGCAACGCCTATTTGAGCACCTTGACCCGTGAACCACTCTTTATCGTTTTATCAGTCCTCTTCAGTAAATTAATCAATCTGACATGCCTGTTTCCTCTCGTCCTTTTTCCTTTATACAATGATATTGTATTAAGATAAGAAATCGAGGAGACTTGAGACTTGAGACACGTGTGAGTGATTATACAAATGATGTTATATTGTTTCACCATTTGTCATAAATTATATAGGCCTATGTTCAGCTGGTGCTTAAGGTCATATAGTTCGAAAGTGGCTCGTAATTGGTTGACTTATGTTATCATAAAACACTGTATTGAATCAACCGAGGGATATTTCTTTGCACTTATTTCCAATTTAATGAATTAATTTGGTCATGTGATCGCAAGTGCAAAAGATCTTTAGGAACATGGCAAATTCTCAGGCCTGAAATCAATTTACAATTGGTAATTAGATCCATAGTATGCATAGCATGCATATTGAAGACTTATACCAATTATACCTTATACACTTATGTAACTTTTTCAGGAAAAGTTTTGTTTGTGATGTATGATTTTAATGTTGCATGTGTGGAGTTTACCATCACAATGTAAGCGAATTATTATCACAAGTCTACCCAAATTACACCTGGAAGTGCCCATTGGTCTTAGTTCCCGCGTGTCCCTCCGACTATTGCCTACCTGTGCTCAGTGCTTATCTGTCCTGGTTGCAGGGGTCGCTGGGGGCCACGCTGAAGGAGGTGCGGCCCACGGCCCTGCTCGCCGTGCCCCGCGTCTGGGAGAAGATGCAGGAGAAGCTCAAGCAGCTCGGCAAACAGACCAAAGGATGCAAGAAGAAAATCTCCACCTGGGCCAAGGGCGTGGGACTCAAGGCCAACCTGGCCATGATGAATGGGTGAGCAGTTATTACAGACAGGGAGCGGCAATTTATCATAGGTCGTAGATGCCACGATATCAATGCGTTCTGGGCCTTTGATATGGTAATATTTATGTGGGGCCCATTTATTTTGTCTTTAAATTATCATGGCACATCGACTTTAGAGTAAAACATCAATCTTATCATTAGGTATCTACATCGATATGATTGAATAACTATTCCCTCTCTTACCGATATCTGTGGCCCTTATCTATTACGATATAATTTGCGAAGATATGGCATGATCGCTATGTTTCTTTGTCTGTAAGGATGCTGCTATATGCTACTGTCTTCTTTTTACCTACAGTCAAAGCCCATCAGTCTCCTTCCGCATCGCCAATGCCCTGGTATTTAAGAAGGTGAAGAAGGCCATGGGCCTGGACCGCTGCCACAGCTTCTACAGCGGCGCGGCCCCCATCAGCCGCGACACGGTGGAGTATTTCATGTCCCTCAACATCCCAATCTCCGAGATCTACGGCATGAGCGAAAGCACAGGTAAAACAACGCATTTAAGGTTACTCATTGTATATGGGAAATAAATCCAAACCTGTGCTTTTAGTACTGATTAATTCAGTAGAAATGGAACGACTGAACTAGTGTAGGTTTGATATCCATTATAATTAGGGTGTTGTTATAAGTCATTTGTTTGTCCCAGGATATAAGATAGCTCCCATCTGCAGTCTATCTCCGCTGGACTGCATGTCCAGTACATAATAATAGTTCCGTATTATGAAAAGACATCACACTCATGTGAAAGGATGTTCTTTATTAATATCCAATTGCAATGTGTGTGCATACTCATGACAAGATCTCTCGATGACAATGAACAATCCAAAGGGTAGGATCCGCTCAACCACACTCAGCCAATGCTCAAGCAACTACTCAGTCTATCAACTTCAATTCCAATTCCAGAACATTCTTCTAGTACCAACCTTTCCAGGATGTTAAACCAACAAAAGCTAACGGCCATCTGCTCAGTGCTGTGCATACTGCACTATATATATGGGTGTTATAACATATGTCACCTGACTCCTCCCTTCCTCTCTTCGCCTTTGATAAAGAGAAATTGCTTTAGCCCTGACTCTCAGTGTAAACACTAGAATGGCTAAACTTAAGTACAGACTGACCATCCACTTCAGTACACAACTAATCAGGGCCATTAATCATGGAGCTAGGAAATTTAACACGTTAGCATAATAGATAATGATGTTGATAAACAAAAAAGGGAATAATAAAAATGAACAAACAAGCAAGCGAGCAAAAAAACCAGACAAACCACGAAAGCTCTCGCATCCTATCTCTACACATTGCTACGTTTGCCAACCAAGTCATTGATCTTTCTGTCTCGGTACCTTGTTGCCATGTCCCCGAACATATTGAATCCGTTCCAGGACCCCCCTTCATAGGCCTTGGATCCATATGGTCCCCCCCCCCCGCACCCCCACCCCACCCGACAGGGGGTCAAAACTGGCTTCTATCAAGGGGGATGGGGCAGTGTCTATGAGTTGGGTCAGGAGATCTGGATGCTGTGACATTGTTTTTATCGAATAACTTTAAAAGGATCTTCTTGATTCGCTCCCATTCGGGGGATGTGATCACTTGTTTGTGAAGCTGGCGCATGCGATAGGAGTCTTTCTCCTTAAATATCAGTTGAGCGAGTTCATAAGCAATTATCAATCTCCCTGACGGCAGAGCCCACTCCGCTTTCTTACTGCAGCGTAGGCAGCGCGGAGACGGAGCAAGGGATCGACCGTCTGCGTCAGATTGAGCAATGTTATATTGAAAATGGCGCAATTTCCCTTGAAATGTGTGTAAGCACGTGCACAAAGTAGCACATAGGGTTTGGATTGAGCACTTTAATTATTAGCCGGAAGTATTTAAATGGATACATGGCCTATATTAGTTATGTTATTATTAACATCTTACTATTTAACAGCGCTCGTTTATCGTGTAATTTGCTCATTTTCTTCTTGTTTTCAGGACCTCAACATATCGGCGTCGCTTGGAACTTTACGATCGGAACAGTTGGTCCGGAAATGCCCGGGGCGAAAACCGTACTGCTAGACCAAGACAAGGATGGTAATGGAGAGGTAAGTATATGCTTTTTCGAACGAGAGCTCAAGCTCAAAATATACGCAGAACCGCACACCTGCCCCCAGATTGATGAATATGTAGCGACACTTCTGACCTGACAGGTAGTGCTAAACTGGAGCCATGCCAATAGGGTAACCTTCGGTTGTAGCTTCTAAAGATCACTACAGGCTGATTGCAATCTAATTGTAGTTATTTTATTATAACTATTTGCTTTATATATATATAAGATCTACACCTATGTTAGATGCACGGCTGGCTCTCTTTAACAAAGATATAGTCGCCGCACCGCGTCACTCGCGATCACGCATACATGAATAGGTCTATAATGTTGAACACAAACAAGCATATATATGTATACCCACCGCGCTCTCACTGTCAGATGATATTCATATTAATCAGTTCTACTTTCCCTTCAAAAACAGCATAGACTGAATTTCCTCCGATCACAGATTAACCTTGCCGTTTGCTTTCCTTTCCAAAGGCGTGTTTTAGCGGGCGGCATGTCTTCATGGGTTACCTGGACAACGAGGAAAAGACCCGCGAGACCATAGACGACCAGGGTCTTCTGCACTCCGGAGACATCGGAAAGTTTAACGACAAGCGCCACCTCAGCATTACTGGCAGGATCAAAGGTAAACAAATTGGCGTGTCAGTGTTACCGCCAATTGGCAGAGTTCTAACCTGCGTGACGCGCAAGTCTACCTATACTAGAATGATGTAAGCCTAAAAGGAACCCCCGTACAATTTCAGTAGCTTAAATATAGTTGCCAGTGTTGCAGGAGCATTGACAAAGAATAATGCGGGCAAAAAACGCTGCTATTTTAGCAAGGCTTGAAAATAGTCAGACACAACAAATAATTGATATTTTCGAGTTTTGTTGTAAGTAGTATATGAAAAGCAGAAATTTTGAGTGGCATTTTCATGCTAGGCAATACTGAATTAAAAACTTAATTTTAACTTTAATTGTGGTGCTGATTTGAATATTGTTTGGTTTGTAGAACTTCTGATCACTGCTGGAGGGGAGAATGTGGCTCCTGTGCCCATAGAGGAAAATGTCAAACACGAACTGCCCGTTGTCAGTAACTGTATGCTCATCGGAGACAAGAGAAAGTTCCTCTCCATTCTACTCACACTCAAGGTAGGCCGATCTTAATAATAATCACTACAGCCATTAGTAATAAAAAGCAGTTTAGAACACCTCTAAACGTGAAGTAGGGTTATTTGTGTAGATGTATACTGCTCTCGCTGAAGCTTGCATAGTTTCTAAATCATTTTAGGGTCACAGATACAAGAAGCTCGTGTCGTTTTGAGACTAAGTGCCATAACAATCATCCTCTGTCATGTCATGTCCACCATAAATGATCCACTCTCCGATAGATTAACATGTTCATCAGAACCTATCAGGAACCGATGTGTAAGTTAGTATTGCGGTGTGGTATTTCAGACGGAGGTGGACCCGGACACGATGGTGCCGGGTGACCGTCTGACCCCCGAGGCGGTGGACTGGGTGAGGTCGGTGAACAGCTCGGCCACCACCGTGAGCGCCATCCTCCAGAACACCGACATCCAGGTGATGAGGGCCATCCAGGCGGGCATCGAGCGGGCCAACCAGAAGGCCGTGTCCCGCGCACAGAAGATCCAGAAGTGGAGCATTCTGCCCATTGACTTCTCCGTACCAGGAGGCGAACTGGGTGAGATATACCTCTTTTTCTAATAATGGTTAGAATAGCACTTGATTTCTCAAATTGATACTTTGAATAGAAAGATTTTTATGTAGGAGTTCGTGCTATAACTGATACATACATCGACACGTTCTCAAGAGTTAGTGATCTGGTTTGTGTCTGGCCAAAACCTAGGAGTTTATCGTATGTTCATCCTTGAATATTTTCAACACAGATGCGTTCCATTTATTTAGTATTTAGATATATGAATAATATTATTATGTTGTTGCTTTTGGATGTTATTCATTATTCTTCTAATTATCTTTACAGGTCCATCACTGAAGTTGAAGCGCCCGGTGGCTACCAAGATCTACTCAAAAACAATCGAAGCTTTCTACCAAGGAACATCATGAGTTCCTCTTTGGTCTCTTTTGAGTCACCATTATCATTAATAAACAGAGTACTTGGATCATTCCATAATAATCATGATTGATATTTCTGCTTCCCTGAAAATCTATTTTCAATAAACGCACTAAAGAAAAAGAGAACGGGATGTCATAGCAATTCAAACCTGCAGCTACGGAAAGTATAATGTAGAATTTATATTGTATAGTATTTTCAATTGTTTAATCTTTTATATTCTCTCTACGTTGTTAGCATTGTAGGATACCCTATTAAGAGGGAAACTAAACTTAATTGTAAATAAATGTGCTGAAGTAATGACCTTTAAGCATTTCCTAATTCAATCAATGTACAAAAAAGTTCATTATGATATTCAAAAAGCGAAGCCGCTTATCTACTGGAATGAACAAAATCTTACTTGGTTGAAGTACTGATCGTACAACAAACATTTTCATTTGTAAAATGTGGCTGTTATCTCAGCTGCTATCAGACATGCGTTTTTTTAAGTTTATAAACTCGTTAAGACATGTTCCGAAGGAAGTGTGTCTTCAAATATTAAGTGAAAACATTATATTTTCGTTAATAGACATTTACTTCTTGACCGAGCTATATCACCCAAGCTATAACACCCATGAGTATCGAGAAATTATGGCCATCTATGTATGTATTAATCACAAATGCTGCACGGTCCCAAGACCCCCTACTTCATCCTTAACTTATCGCAATATTTTATTGTATTTTGTATACCTGTTATGAACTAATAATATATATACTTCACTTATCGCTTGTGTTCGAATAAAAACAAAGTAATGTACAATATATTGTTTATGTATTTATTAAAATTTTTAAATTAATCTTTAACAATTTATCAACAAGGAAATCCATTGCATTCGCATCAAGCATGTGTGTTTTTTTCACAGATACTTTTGTGGAGTTAAAATATAATTATCACAATTCTGATCAGACAATGCAGGGGACATCATAACCGGGAAAACAACATGGGGTGTGTAGGAATAAATAATTCTGGTTTGACGTGACTTCATTTACATTATAAATGCATTGTTCTGGCTGTTCTCTGGATACGTCGTTGAACCGGAGTTAAACGCGATCCTAGAAGTTACTACATGAAAGGATTATTAAGGTTACAGGTCTACATAGAAAAAAAGCTGGATCACATGTGATATCACAGGTTCTGCCCTGGCCAATTTTATCAATAACGAGAGGTAAATATGCACAGCAGTGAACTAACAACATCCAGAGCACAGAAACTAACAGCAATTAGGAGGTTCTATCTGTAAAAAAATACAAACCACATGCAACGTGAATCAATGAAATAACGGAAGGAAGACCAGGAAATAATTTACATGAATATTACTTTGTACAAATACGGATTCTCTTACATCTTGAACTTATATTTACAATATGAAACAATTAACACATCTTTTGAATTCGTGTTTACTTTAACAGACAACATAAACCATTACATGGCAATAATTTTTTAGCTTCGTTTTTTTTAAACACCGTTTTGGTTGTGGACGAATCGGAATTTATATGACGCAAGAAACCATGGTGCTTTTAAGCGCCCTCGGGGGGTTATCTTGATGCAATTGTCAATCTTGGCGTTGGCGTGAAGGTTCCGTGAAGACGTTACAAATACTGAAAGTTTGCTGGTGGTCGGGTTTAGACCTGGAGCAGGAGGGCCACGCCTCCCAGCACCCACTTGGCCGCCTTCTCCTTGGTCTTGAGGTTGAAGGTCCACACGAAGGTGGGGCCGCGGGTCTTGGTCTTGTAGACAGGGCACTCGTAGATGTTCCTCGTCTCCTGGCGATCCACGGGGATGGCCTTGATGAACATAACCGGCATAGCCGGGGCCAACTCTTTGAGACGGGCCTCTGAGATCATACCGGTCTGCGTATCCCAGCGTGCGCCCTCCATGAAGAGCCCGTGCACGTAGGCTCCTTCACGAGGTGGTCCGCCCATGTCATCCTTGTTCTTCTTGGTGACGTCACACTGCAGACACATCTTGTCGAGCGGCCACTCGTTCTTACGGGCCATCTGCTGCATGATGGCGGTGAGGAAGGACTGCGGGTTGAAGAAGCCGGCCAGCCACACGGCGGAGGGCAGCTGGAAGTCAGCCACCCACGACTCGAGCTCCTTGATACGCAGCAGCAGGTCGGAGTACCACATACCCAGTCCCAGCAGGGAAGGGTAGGCGCGCTTCTCCCACGACGGAGGGATGTTGTCCAGGAACATGGCGTTACTCAGCTCCTCCATAGCGCCGGTAATGGTCAGCTCACCCTGGAGGCAAAATTACACGGTATTAGCTGGCTCTCTCTCTCTGGCAATCATCCGTAGTGTAAAATGTACAAATATATTCCAAACATTTTATTTAGAGAAACACAAATCAGAAGACCTTAAACGATTACAAACTATCAAACATAAAAGATCAGACGGAATAATTTAATTGTTTGACATTAGAAAACCGGACCATACATCAAACATAACAAATCTTAAAGGAACATACCTTCAGACCCAAGTCCAGCTCCTTTAGGGAACGTCTCAGCTCGTTGGTAAGGCTGTTCATACGTTCAGCCTCCTGGAAGGCGACCACCACGTATGGTGTGCGTTCCTCTGGGGGCACCTTGCCCATGATTTCCAGCATGTTGAACTCCTCAGGCAGTTTCTCCAGGATATCATCCAGGATCGACTTGATCTAGAGAAGAAAAGGCGCAAACCACATTAAAAAAAGGCTCAGAACGTAGGGAGGAAAATACAACATGTGCAGTACTTGCAAAATATAATGTCGTTTCTTGATGTAGATTTCTTTTAATTTTAAATTGAAGTCTTGTCTCCCGCTATTTTCACCCGTCCGTCTACTTGTAATGCCCCTCCCCTGTTACAATGTCTCTGGCTTACCTTCTCCTCGCGGCTCACCCCGCCGCCACCACTGCCTCCAGCATCACGCGGCTGCAGCTCAAGCACGGTGCGGAAGAGCGACTCGGACATGGTGGTGAGGAACTCGATCTCGGCGTTGGGGTGCAGGCCGTAGAGGTAGGGGCTCTCCGGGGGCAGCACCTCGTCGATGTAGGTGTGGTAACCCTTGTAGTCCGAGTTGGGGGGCACGGGGAAGCCGGGGGCCAGGTAAAGCTCGCCTTCCAGCTGGAAAAGGAATACGTGCAATATCGTCAGGGTAAGTTTAATAAAAAAACAAACAAAGAATCTGATTCATGGTAGTTTATGGAGAAGTAGCGGCGAGCTATCAAAAAGCTTTAGAGTTAGGTTATACAATCGGACGTTTCTCTCTCTTTGCCTTCATCCATATTATAGTTGCTGTTAATGTTAGGACTGTAGTTTGTTTGTTTGTTTGTTGGGTTAGTTTAACGTCCGGCCAACCCTTTAGGGTCCTTTTACCAGACTGCACAATGTATAGCTTTGTAGCTAGTTTCACACCACATGGGCGGTTCTCATTAGGAAAAGGAATTGGAAATCGGAAAAAGAAAACAACAGTCCCATGTCATTTGTACAAAATGACGCGGTACAATAATAGGCCATGCATACCACTTCACGATAGACGAAATATTTACTTTGTGTCATTTCAACATTCCAGGCTCATGCACAACGTAAAGGAATGTTATCACCCATAATTTCACACTTCTTGCCATATTATCGTGGCAAATAGTAAATTCTGTATCTAAGTACCACCGTGTCATTTCTGTGCAAGTCAGATTACGTCTAGGGTTTGTTTTACTATGACAAACTAACTTACAATGCAAGCATGCATTCAGCTGAAAAGATCGAAAAATTCCCTGGGCTGCAACTGTTGATTTTACTTGAAAATAGTATGGATAATACTGATGCATTCAAAAACAAAACACAGCCAATGAACAGTTACTATACGTGTCTCCGTTGAATAACCATAAGTATTTATCACATGTTTATGAAAAAAGTTGACATTGCTAAAATTCCCTGGGTTTATGTTTTCGTGTATAAGTGTGCGCTGCATAACCATGTTCAGGTGACGGGTGAGTCAAACACTTAACATTGTTATTAATACTGTAACCAGCCTCTTACCCGTGAGAGCTTAGAAGAAAGAGCCCAGGTTGATGCTCACACATTAAAACTTCAATAATGAAATCTAGGAAATCACCGTCAAGACTCAAAATCGTCTTCATATGCACTGATATCTAGGTTATTATAATAAGTTGTAAAATGCCACACCTATTCAGCTCCGTTAGACAAGTTATAGATCAATAATTTTCAAAAAAAAACAGAGTAGTTATATCTAGAGTCAGGGTCTTGTATTAACATGATGAGTGGTGACATTTTTCGATTCTCTGTAAGCTGAGGTAAATAGCTATGGCATGATATATGTAAAATGGCTAGTCCGAGTGCATGTAATGTATGTCTGGTGTGAATCTTGCAGTGAATCAGTATGAAGGCCTCAAGTCAAGCGCCTCTGACTTAGCTGCAAGGAACGCTCACGTGATCCAAATCATGTTGCATTACAGTGATTTTTTTTTTTATCTAATCGTTATTATTGGTAAAGCGACTAGATACGTTACATTTGTCATTCAAATCTATCGTATCAAGCATAAAAACGTCTCGGAACATTCTGAGGTTTTTTTTAAATGCAAAATTGTTAATACGGTAATTCTAGCACATGCGTAGGTACCAAAGATGTTATCTTGCAAAAAGAGGAGAGGTTTTACAAACAAAAAGAAAGGAAACGTTAACTTAAAATGAGTATTTAAATTAATCAAATAATGCAGGACATTAATCCTGGTTTTGGATGAAAACGGCTAAGCGATACTTGAATACTGATATCAAGAATTTGTAGATCTTAAACTGAGGTCTGGAGCTTTTTTCCTTGTCGAATACGAATTTTTAAGTCGGATATTCCAAACTAGATTCAGTATTCATCACATCTACGCCAGCCTGCACGTCTGATGGAACAAAAACCAAATAAATTTAATCATATTCGAGGTTATGCTAGTAATATTTCAATATAGGGTAGGTAAGGGCAGTCGCTCTCCCTGGGCCTGTAGCAGGCCGTGGTGGAGCTTTGGGGCCGGTGCGGGGGTGAGGCACTTACCATGTCAGCGTGCATGTACTCCTCCAGGTAGGTGCGGCACAGTTTCCTGTCCCAGTCGTCGGTGATGTGCCCGCCGTACATGATCTCCCCGAATAGGTAGCGCAGATCTTCCCACGGCACCTATGGTAAGTACACACAGAAACGTTTAATCTTTTTCTTTTGATTTAACGATACAAATGAATTTCTGTAAAGATATTATCGTAATAGCCATCGTAGTAACTCCGTGCAGAATGGAGGAAAGTTAGTAAAATTGAGGATCAAAAACGTTCAAGTACATTTTTCAACATATTTAAGAAACCATTATCTATTTGGGATAATCAGATTAAAACGAATGAATTTTCCCCCTGAATCTGCATGCATAGATTTAGTTGAAATACCGTATGAAAAATATATGACAAAAAAAGACTTTTATAAACATTCCGTAAATTTATACATCAGGGTATCAGGCAGAAATAGCGAAAAAAAACACCACATGAGATTAAAGATGTCATAAATTGCCAATTGCACAAGTAGCATAGTAGGGGTGACATTTTTCCTTCTCAAATGCCAATCAAAAAGCGTTTATATCCAATGTACAAATGTCATTAATTGAAAGTACAAATAACATAAAATCAATTTCATTGGGATCTTACCGTCGTTGCCTTTTGGAGGTTTTCAAATATCGAAAGCATGATAGGATTAATAACCTGTATGGTTGTTTATTCTGCTGATGCTTAAAATCATATAACGTGTTAGTATCGGTTTAAGAAGGCAGTTATCATTTAAAGTTCTCATAGGGAAAGGGTTAATGTGACCCACCTTAGCATTAGCCTCCAGGTAGTTGTAGAGCACGTTCATAGAGATGTACAGATCTCCTGTGTTGAAGGGGTACACCCTGTTCCAGCCTTGTGGGCCGAACTTTCTCCTCTCCGACACGACGGCATGGAAGTAACACAGAGCGAAGAGAATACTCTTGAACTCTGTTTCACGTGCACACATCTCCATTGTTTCCTGTTGAGGAATTAAATAAATTATGGTCACATCTTTTCAAGTTTTTCCAAAAAGCGTTACCGTTTGATCAGATTAACATCAAAACAAAATTAACAGAAAAAAATCTTTATGTTCAGGAATCCGTTTTGAAACTTGTCAAAGAACAGCGAGAATTACTGACTATAGCAGTACACGTGATGCTCGTGGTAGACTTGACCTACCTGGTTGAAGTTGTCGAGCGCCTTGTGAAGGTTGGCGAACATGCCGGTGGGCGGTTCGTTAGTGATCTTGATGGAGGACTCCAGGATGCCTTGTGGGATGATATGACTTTCGCGGGTACCTGACGGCTCGGCACTGATGTACACTCGATAAGCCTCATGGCTTTCAAGACTGTACTGCTCCAGTTTCTTCTCCAGGGTTCCTAACCATTTGGCTACCAAGTGGACATTCTGTAGAGGACGAGACCATGTAACATTCATTACCCGTTGCTTAACGTAATCCGTCATCAATATAGCACTCAATGACATTTTTAAAGTTGTTCATATAATCAATCCTTGTGTACAGAATATATACATTAAAAGTGGATTCTTATTGGTATTTTGTCGATTAATAGTAGCCGCTAACCCTTTCACAGTAACACTTATGTCATAGATATCACAGGGAACTAGAAATTCGAGTGTAAATTTTAACCCACCTGTAGGACAACCCAGTGTCCCTCTTTGGCGGCCAGATCCATGGCCTGCTCGGCCACGATCTCCTGACCCTGGCCCAGTGAGATGTTGTGGAAGTTCTTGTTGTCACCGGAGAAGCCCATCTTCTTACCCAGGGCCTCGACGTCCTTCAGGGGGTCGACGCCGGGTGACAGGATGAAGAAGACCGGGGTGCCCGGTCCGGACTCCTCGTACGACTTGGCGAACTCCACGCTGCGGTTCTCGGTGAACTTGGCTCCCATTCGCTCCTCGATGAAGTTCCTAAAATGTGCGACATTATTTTAGTACCGTATCTTATAGATATTTGATGGATGAACCATCCAAGTATGATGGACACTGATGCATAATTATCTGAAGTCGAATTCATCTTACTCTTTCTCTGAAGAAGACATGTTCAACACTCGGCATATAGAATCGTATGTGTACCAGAGGGAGTGAAGCTCAGAAAAAAGTATTTAATCAGTCAAAGAGAAAAGTATAGAAAAGCATTCATTTCTATGATCATGTCATTTGTATTATATTTAATTCAACTTTACCTGAAGTAATATATATATAATTAGCCTGCTCAGACTTTCTAAAGACGTGTGCACTGCCGACATTCCTTTTTGTGAACATTTAACCATTACATTTCGTTAAAATTGTTTATGTACATATAAATTCCTGATGCTGGCTGTATTTCAGGGTGCAGAAGTTGGATAATCTCTGACAGAGCATGCGTTATAGAATAGGTACGGAAAAGGATATTACGACATAGCTGTGTACATTTTATCAATATCAAAGATCTCTATAAGACATGATCTACAACCTACGACACGAATATGTTATTTTAGGGTAATTGGCAGTGATAATCAGTAAGTGTCTGCTAGTTTATGTTGTGACACACCATGCAACATTAACCAACCCCAGTCAGGGGTTAGGATGGTTTCTGCTTGTCTATGGACAGTAGACTGGCCGTTGGAGGTCTTACCCGGCAGACAAGCAAAAAGCATTCTTGTACAGACAGTGATTTGTTTGGGGCAAGACGTGTGGGATCGACTCGTTACTTTAGAAGTTTCATTGTTCCTTCATGCTTATGATACATTCTGTGTGATAACCATTACTGATATCCATACTTACATTTGTCAGTAAACCCCTTAAACTTTCGAAGACTTAAGAAAATCTATATCACTACAATAGGGCTGTAAGTTAAATGTATTATTACAGGAAACTAGATTAGATATGGGCATTTGAATATACATGCGATGGTTGATGATGTAAACTATATCATTCTATTTCTACGGGAACGTTAGTAAATGTCAGTAAGGTGTAGGGCAAAGGTATATAACCACTACTTCATAAGCAGGACTATTTTTTCGGCAATTCGATCACCCTAAGTTAATCACTAATCATTAACTCTATGTAGGTGAACTCACTTGACAGCATAGGACATTCTGTCAGGTCGGAGAGCCCGCATCATACACAGTTTCTGGAGAGAAGTCTTGTTTTTCCATTCCTGAGGGAACTTCTCTTTTTCAGGGCACTCACTCTCAACAAACTTCTTCCACCGTTTGGCAGAACCCTCGATGTCACGGTCGAGGTTGCGGAAGTCATCCATGTTGGAAAGTGCCTAAAGAAAAGTATATGGGCCATTAAATCCTAGTAACGAAATTTCAAAAGAGAGTAATGTTTTATTAATGCCTTAGTTTACGCTTGTTTTGATGTATTTCTTATAAGTTTTTCATATGTAAGACAACATAGTAATGATACTTACAGGGCAAAATAAGTACACATTTAGACATCAAAAACCGACTATGATTAGTGCAACAGTAAAGCCTACCTTGATGCCTCCCCAGCCAATGTTGCTGAGGAAGTCTACTGGTGAGGTCACATTAGGGGCGACGGGGAATCGAAGCAAGAAGTCAAGCTCGACCGGGTTAATATCCTTCGCCATGAGCATAATCTGAAGAGAAATCACATTGACTGCTTAGTGCTGTTTCCATGCGATGAAACAATCTTCTATATGCTACCCCACTCTGGTAATACAAGCGTTTTCCCGAAACAGAACCAAAGACCCAGAGCTTAAGAACGGACAACGATTGATTTTTGGTCGAGTATATATAAAGATTACGGCATTTGTTAACACACAGCACTTTCATGATTACTCTGAGTTTTGCAACTGTCTTATTTCAAATAATCTCGGACATAAAGAATATTGTAGTTATGGGGGTCTTCTGACGACCAAACTTTATCATAGCATTACATCCTTCGTTAATTTTTTATTCAAATCTGAGCTCTAAGCTTTAGATTTCCATTGATACTTCATGTTTTATACACAGCGATGCTCGCAAAAAGCAGAGTACTTTTTTTGTTTGAATGGATCCTTACCTGGAATGCCATTTGAGCGGTGAAGGTAAGCTTGTCCCGCTCGAACAGACCTCTTGTGGTGTAGATGAATACAGAGTATGTGATACAGTCAATCAGATTCAAGACGCGTTGCTTCACTTCCTCTGCCGGCTCTGCACGCTCTATGGCTTTCTCAAACACGACACTGAAAGCCTGTAGGAGAAATATAGGATCATTATTAAACACTGATAGATGTACTAAACATGCTTTAGAATGCGGATGAAGTGTTTAACTTTAAATGAAATTGAAATGCTTTACAGCAAAGACTTAATTATTGTACAGCCAGATATACAATTTTACAAGACTCGCTAGTTCTATTAAACTTTAAGACGCGTACCAGATACATATGCTTCAAAAGTCTGAGAAGAAAAAACTAACCTTCAGCGAGAACTGATACATCAAGCTGATCTTGTTGAGATCGTTGAGTATGAAGTAGAGGAGTGAAGCCCTAGCTGCAGCCGGTCGGTACAGCTCACGAGCCTCGTTGATTTTCACTTCTGTTATCTTCGCTTCAGCAACCTTGACTTCAATTTCATTAGCCGTGCGTTTGGTATTCTCCAGGTTTTCCACCAACTCGTAGTCGCCCAGGAAGTTACCCTCAGCGGCGGACAGACGAGCGAGGAGGGAGTCCTCCAGTCCCTTGAGGGTGACGGTGAACTCGTTCTGCTGGCGGGTCAGGTCCGACTTGAGTTTCTCCAGGTCGGGGCGTTCCTTACTGACCACGGCGGCCAGGAGCTGGTCCTCCAGACCGTCGCGTGTGACGGTGAAGTTGATGAGGGTGGTCTGGGCCTGCAACTCGGGTTGGTAATGCGGGTTGGCAAGCTTGGTGTGTAGGATCAGCTTGAACTCGGGGTTGTACTCGCACTCTTTGTCTCCCAGTTTAATGGCGCGACCTTTCTTGATGGTGTTACGGCCCAGGATGGGGTCGAGCACGGGGTCCATAGACTCCTCCAGGTTCTCAATGAGCACGACGGCACCGTCGGCCACCGCCCTCTCTATGGTGTCCAGGTAGCCCCTCTGGCCGAGGCGGACGGTGACGAGGGCTTCCCCATATTTGGTCTTGATCCACTTGATGCCCTGCAGCTGGGGGTCGATCATGAGTGGCCAGCGCTCAGCGTTGGACAAGATGGTGGCGTTCTCAGTGGACATCCTGTCGCTGGGTAGTCCCTCGTTGTTCCAGGCGGCGACCTGCGCGGGGTCAGTGAGCATGGTGAGGTAGTCGAGGCCCTCGGTGATGGGGATCGGGCTCTTGAGACTGCCTAAGTAGGGCAGCCAGTACTTCTCCATCAGGTCCAGGCGGTACTGTTTGGTGAAGCAGCCTGCATACGAGATGAAGGCCGTGACAAGCAGCACATCTCCGGGCAGGGTCTTCTCCTGCTCCTTAAAGTTCTTCACTGACTCGGCCCAGCGCACGTTCTCAGAGGCTAGACCGCCCACCAGCCGGTTGGCCAGCTCAATGGTCTTGCCGGTCATTTCAGCCTCCTGTTGACAGCGGAGCTTCTCGTCTGTGGCTTTCTGGAACTCTGATGTCAGCTTGGCAAGTGCTTCTTCCAGTGAGGAGATCTTAGCCTGGATGACCTTAAGCTTTTCCTGGGCAGCGGACAACTGGGCATTGGCTTGTTCTAGAGCTAAACGTTTGGGCTCGACGTCGCAGAAGACGGTGAAGAAGCTCATGATGTTGACTACCCAGGCACAGAGACCAGCAGCAGCGCCGGATTTTCCACGGATAAATTCAGGTTCAAATTCAGGGTTGTCTAGGTAAGGTTGTACAGCCTTCTGTACGATCTCTGGGATGTTTTCCTTGTCGTAGTTGATTAGCTGAGACAAGAACTCGTCCACCTAATGAGAGAAAACATTTCATAATTAACTATGAAGGTATACATTCTCTAACACTTATCAAAATACTATCACGAACTATTTATCAACTGCTAGTCGTGACAGTTTATGGCTGAATGAAAACTTAGGTCAATTACACTTTTGAAATGAATCTTGTAATTACAGCTTTAGTTTTTCTTTGAAGTGATCTATAGAGGGTAAACGAGGACTCTTAACAGACACCTTAAAAGACAAAATAATTTTCGTTTTGCTTATGGTTGAGATAAGTAATCGATAATGTTGATGGGTAGTAAGAAAGAATAAAGTAGAAATATGAGTCATTCATATAAATATTCATGCAAAGTTTGAATATAAGTCAATTGAAATGCGCATGCAAAGTTATAATCGTAATATGAAGAGTACTATTAACATTTCACAACAGCGCACTTACACTATATAAAGCTTATTTCAAAAAAGGTCTGGTGAAGATTTATTGACAAAGATGTCACGAATTTTCGATTTCAATATGGAAATATGCGAATAAAACACGATTCCTCGACTTGTCAAGATCCATGCCTAGACTTAGTGTTAGATTACGAGTCCAAACGTTTTATTTGATTTATGTTCCTTTTCAAAACTATTACCTCTCTTTCCTATAGCATTAACCAATGCCAAAGGGGAAACTAAATTAATAAGTAATGCCATAGCAAAAGTCCTTTAAATCGAATCAACATTACCTACAATTTCACATTATCTACAATTTAGAGATGCGACTTTTTCCAATGGTACAGACTAGAAATCCACTGGGATGCACGTGTACAACTTTCGTAGTTGTCATATGTACTTTTACCATAAAGTATATGAACAGAAGTTATATCATAGATATAAATTTGCAACTACTGCTCAACAATGATTCAATAAAGAAGCGATGACAGAAGGTAGCGTACCTTGCCCATCATGACTTTAGCTGCTTTCCAGCTTCGGTCTTTGGGGATTTTGCCAGCTTTGTTTGACAGCAGAACCATGACGGCAGCGGTAACGTTGACGACGGCGCCGGGTGGGGAGCCGAAGGACTTCAACTCAGTAAGGTTAGTCTGCAAACCAATGAGCCATGTTCGATGATTATAATCAGTGCAGAGTGTGTATCACTTAGGCTACATGTCACAAGTTTGAAAAATTTGCAATGAATGCAGAATATCTGAGTCTTTTCAGCAGCGACAGATTTTTCTATAAAAACGCCGTTTTCACAGTATTTCTCTAAATTAGCCGTTTATAGATATCAAGTACAAACTATAGGATTTAAGAAGAAACAAAATTCCATTGAGGCGACCGTAAGGGAAGTGATCCAAATACTAAGCAACCTGATTTATCAATTACCTTGTTCAATGTGTTTAAGGCTTCCTGGGCAGCAGCAAGCGCGGGCTCAGCCTTTGCCAAATCCCGCTCACAGTCGGCCGCCTTCTTGGATACCTCCTCATTGATAACTTGTACTTTTTTCTCCTCGTCATCAGCAATGGCCTTTTCTTTGGACACTTTCTCAGTTTCAACTCCGACAATCTGGATAAGCTTGTTGGCTTCTTCGTTCTTCTGAGCTAGCTCGACTTCCTGGGCAGCTAGTTTGGCCTTCATGTCATCCACCTGTTTAGGAGCGCAAAAAGTTATGATAATGAGGGGTTGGTACTAAAACGTCATTTATTATTAACTGATTCGTTTCCCCCTTTTTCCCCTCTAATACCATCTTTAAATCAATCTATTGGATATTTTACCCAAAACATGGTAAATGTGATAATTGTTCGCGGCCTTTTCTTGTTTTTAACTTTTTTGTTTTTCACCAATCAAATCGGTCATAATTGAAAGAGAAACACAAGCATACCGATCACTCTAAAACAATGTGCTCTGCACTCACCTGTTGTGCAGTACTCTTCAGTTTCTCCAGACCATTCTCCAGGCGCTGCATGCTCTGGAGTAGGTCTCCGTGTTTCCTTCCCAACAAGTTCTGGTACAATTTGATCTGCTCCAAGAAACTCTTTGGTGTTGTGTAGTTGTAGCGGCGTTCGTTTGTTAGGTACTGCAAGCTCATCTCGTTGACAGATTTGTGTACGTTGGCCATAAACTGAGATACTGAGTCTTTCATATCGGCCTGGAAAAAATTGAATATTCGTATACATAAGATTAGCTAGATTATTTCTTTTTGCTACTGTGATACGGATTACTAACGCTTATAACTGCACATCAATATACAATTGAGAGAACAACAATCATAGCGAATGAAAAAAAACACCTTTATAATCAAGTTTGAATCACCTAGTATTTTGTCTTCTATATTTTCCTGATATCATAGATGATGATTTTGAAAAACATTCTTCAATCTAAGATCAATCATATGGTAAAAAAATTAAATGTAGTCTGTTTTACTTACATCCAAGAGTTCTACCTCCTCCAAGAATCGTCGGCTCACAGACATAAGAGCCTCTTCTGGCCACTCGTGGAAGTAGTCGATGCTGGTACAGTTGACAACAGCAGGGAACTTGCGACTACGTACACGCAGGGTGGTGCCCACGGGTGAGAAGCAGAGAACCACCTTCAGTTGGCGGCGCACCCGCTCAATGAAGAACTTCCAGCAGTTCTCACGTGTGTCTTGGATACCGGCACCTTTCACTTCATTACGGACGCCATTTATGATATTCTCATACTCATCATCGGCGAAGAGACCAGGGATCTCTCCAGACGCCAGCAGATCGTTGATGAGAACTAGGAACTTCTCGTCGGAGACTTGAGCATCAGTCATTAAGAAGACTGTCCCAATATTTTTCCATCCGGCTTTAATGTAGAGAGCACCAAGATCCAGTTTCAGGTCTGCGATACCATAGCCTTTACGCAGCGTTACCTACAAGTATGCATCTTATTTTAGGTTTGCAGTATTATTTCTCTGTAAGACATCTCAAACCATTGGTGAAAACGAGTTCTAGCTAATCGTGAAGGTTTACAATACTTAGAAGTAAAATGTGATGTATCATTAAGTTTTGCTGGTAGAGGAGTAAATGGACGGGGTTATGATGGTTGATGGTTTGGTGCCGATGTGTCCTTGAGTACATACTTACCAAGTTCCATGAGAAATTTAAAGACTTAAGCCCTTACACAGGTCATCAATATCAGTCCTAACTATCACATCCAAACACAAATATTTCCAATTTTAAATATCCAAATCTTTCAACGAGCACTGCAATGGATTCAAAATGCACATTAAGGCACGTATGTGAAACGCTGTTGTTCCTTACCTGGAATACCTCGAGACCACTAATAGAAGCAGCCAGTCGAGACAAGCTCTGCTTGCCAGAGCCTCCAACACCCACCAAGAGAGCATTGCCTCGCGGGGCCTCCAGGATACGGTTGATTCGCAAAATGTGGCTAATGGCATCCCCGAAGAGAACGAGGTTCATCGCAGCATTTAGTTCATTGTAGTTTTCAAGAGCTTCAACAAGGATCTTGTTGATATCTGCATAACTCTGGACGGGCATATACTTGGGGTCTCCTACTCCGAGAGAGAAGTGACAGAACAGGTGAGGCTGTTCGAAGAGGGCAGTTTCGTCCATTTCCTGCAACACCACAAAGGTCTAATGTGAATTTGACCACAACAAAAGGGACACCTTTTTCTATTCTGTACCCAATAAATAAATATATATATATATATATATATATATATATATATATATATATATATGATTATCGCTTTATTGTATCTTAAAAGCGCCTAGTCTTTATTTTCAGGATATTATTTTAACCAAGGTTCAGTATCGTCGTTATCATACAACGTTTGGAAGATAAGTTGGCTCACCTCAAAGCCTTTCTTTACGATGTCCTTCATCACTTTGTCAAACGTTTCAAAGTCCTTTTCGTCCAACAGTTTGTCCCGGTAGACACGCATGGCCTCATGCATCCACAGTCGCACCAGCTCTACAGGTGTCTTGCAACAGTCCGCCATCGCAAACAGCATGCCCTGAGAAAAGTAAGAAGTCCATATACATGTACTTAAAAAGCAAGTGTGATTTTTGATACGATTTTTGTCTCCAGATTGATCCATACCTTATCTCCACTGTCTAAGGGGTTGAAAAACAAGAAGGCTGTTATTATTCTTAGCAGACCAATTTGCTTATTACTTCTCTAGGATGTTGCGCACTATGTAATTTGTATGACTGATTTCTACACTAAAATGTGTTTTCAACTAAGAACCCGTATGGCTCCTTTTGTACCAACCTGGAAGATGTTTGAGAGATCACGCAGGTTGAACACGTAGTGGAATTTGATGGCAGTTGGCAGGAAGGTTGTGACGATTTTGGAGTGGAGGGCCAGGGCTGTTGTCACCACCGGTTGTGATATCTTTTGGACTGCCGCAGCAAACCCGTTGGCTGCAAGATGTTGCGAGAGGATGCTGTTGTAGATGGTCGTCAGGGCATCTACACCGGGGAAACTGAGAGCGAACACGCTGAAGTGGCGCTGCAGGCGGGGGTTGATGGTGAAGCTTCCAGCGGTGGGGTTCATGCACGACACGTATTGTGTTTTGTGCACGTCCTTGAGGGACAGCTTGGTGCGGTCATACCAATGGCTGTAGTCCAAGTGCTGGCGAATGAGGGTGTGTGGCTGCACGGTGAAGTACTGATCCACCTCGGGCATGTTCATGTCATCAATGAAGTAGATGAGTTTCTTGGTGCCAGGTGGTCCGTAGTTCCTGCCTGCCTTCTTCTCCAGGGGTTTCTCCAGCACACCCTGCAGCATCTCGGACGTGGTGTAGAAGTTGAAAGGTACGTTGGCTATGAGGTATTCCTCCTCAAAGCTGTTGAGTTTGTCGTTCATCAGGACAGTTTTACCTGTTCCGGCATTACCCACAAGCATCACAGGGCGCCTACGCTCGATCAGCAAGTCCATGAAGAAACGTACCCTGGTGGTTTCGGCGGTGTGCACAAGGGCCGCCTGGAACATACAACACAATAAATTCATGAGTTTCTACAATGCACAGCTTCACTGATTCAAAGTCATAACTGTGAACGATATCAATTTACGTTCTGTATCCTAATTATTTTTCATTTACTATTGAAAGGGTCAAGCTGTAAACACTATTTTGGAAGAGTTTACTTTAATAAAACCTATGCTCTGAAATTATTACTATCTCGTTGTCGGACTCACCTGAAGTGGTACGTCTGGGTCAAGCTCAAACTTCTGGACTCTCTTGGTCCATGGCTCAAACTTCTTCGTTTCCGGGTCAATGAAGTAGTCAAACACTGTGCCAGCGCCTGGGAATTTGATGGTCTTGAATTCGGTGATCCACCATTTGGTGAATTCCACACGATGGTCCACAAGCTGAAAAAAGGAAATATTTGTATAACAAAGGAAATTCGAATGAAAACGTAACAGAGCAAGCGAATCCTTAGAAAAGTTATCCAAGAGAAGGAAGAAGGTTTTCTATCTGGTTTCGTAAATACAGCCCACGTCGGGATTTGCACTGGTTGATACACGTCATTTAACATACATCTAATTGATATTTTCTTGTCGATTGCTGATGAGTTCACAGTAGCCCGCATCTTTTAATACTGCTTATGTGATCTTAAAAAAACATATTTAGAAAGTATGAAGCATATTATGATGTAAAAGGCAAAGGTAACAAACCTGATCCTGGAAGAGACAGCCGCCAAACGCCCACACGATGCAGAAGACAAAGTAGAGCTCGTAAAGCTCCTTGGGGCAGTCTGGTGGGGTGTTCTCCGGGGTCAGCATGCATTCCAACAAGTAGCACAACATCTGTAGATGAGAGATGTCGGCGATGGGCGTGATCTTCTTGAAACGCAATCTCATGATTTCCAGGCAAGTCGGCACATATTTGTCAAAGAGGATGGTGAGGTTGGCACGCTCGGACTGCACCTCGCGAGTGTCAAGCCAACTGCTCACGTAGGGGTTCCAGCCCAAGTCGGCGGCGTTGATAAAGAGAATGCCAGCGCGGGACACAGTGGCTGGGGTGGCCGTCTTCAAATGGCTGATCTCGAAGAGAAGCCTCATGGAAGGTGTGAGCGGGATGCGCTCGTTACTAGCCAGCGTCAAGACCTGTCGGAGAAACCACAATTAGATTTAAGTTTTATAGGTGGCTGCAGTATCTTGAATAAAACATACTCTGGAAATATCTTAATTTGCGATACATCTTCTATAACGTACACATCTTAAGTTACTATCCCTACACCTATCAATTCTTCGAAAGTTATAACTGCCGAGAGGATATGATGCATACCTTGTTGTCGTCCATGACAGTGTTGAGAGACTCGATCCACATAGGGTCGATATCTCCGTCAAGTACGATCCACTTCGGGCCATCAGATGTCAGGTTGGCCAAGTCACGCATGATGACGGAAAACAGGCCTGGAAACGATCAGAAAACAATAAAGCTAACCACTAAGTTCAGGCCCGAGATTATGAAATTAGCTATGCAGTATTGCTTATTCAACATATATATATAATAGAAAATGAGTTATTTCGTTTCATACACAGATACACTTGTTTACATTCATTAACATTAACATATTTTACAATATCAGGACGGTTGTACGTACCATCTTTCCATTCACGGGTGGAGGGGTTGATGACACCAAACAGTTCGTCGTTTGTGACAGCCTTAGGGTTCAGGTCTTGGGCAATAGGCTTCTTCTTCATGTTCTGGTTGGCTTTGAATAGAGACTTCCACACACAGGATTTACCTGTGCCTGCATTACCTACGATGAAGACGGAATGACGCACCTCAAAGAGTTCCTGCAGCTGGACAATCTGCAACAAGGAATGCAAGAACTCAGGAGACAATCATCAATATTATTTTCGTTTTATTCTTAAACTCTTGCGTTTCTCATCTATACATTCTCATGGGTTATCAAAAGTGTAATTTCCACACTAATTTCCCATTCAAAGAAATAAGGTATTATCGTTATTATCTTTTTTTTTTATCATATACACATCAAAACATATACCACTTTCTTTTCACGAGTTACTACACATGAGTAACACGTACCTTGAGAACGAAGGAGTCCTCTGGTTGGAGTTTGAGGTCGACCACAGCTTGCTTGATCTGTTTCTCGAGTTCAGGGTCCCGTTTACGGGGCACGTCGAGTGCCGGGAACAGGTCTCCGATCAGACCCATGAAGATGGGCAGATCGTCAGTTACAATTTTGGGGATGTTGAAATCACGCAGAGCTCTCATCAGCACTTGGTCTTCTGGGCGTTCGGGGTCACTCCTCTTGAGCGCACCAGCCACGACAAGCACGGACTTGATGGCACGCAGACCCCAATCGTAATGGTCCTGCTTTGAGAGCAGCTCCTTACACAGCGAGTAGAGGGTGATGAACTTACGCGCCAACAGACGGGCGTCCAAGAAGCCCTCGGCGACCAACATGATTTCGCAAATCAGCTCAAAGTCAGGCACTACCATAGCACATGGCCTGTGGGTAGAAGAGAACAACAAGTGTTACTTTTTTTTATCAACACTTAACTAACCTTTGAGGCATTTCAGATCGAGAACTTAAAATCATCCCTTTCTAATTTCAGTACATTATGCCCTATATTGATACATCCATAGAAAAGAAAGTGACAACAGAATTAGAATTCAATATTTGAAATATCATAACGTCTATTTGTGCGTACACTTATCACACAGATACTCATGTTTACTACTGCCATTCGTTTAAAACCAATGCCCTTTAATGACGCCAGTATCTCTCAGGCATCACCACCCACTGACTCCTGTATCTCTCAGGCATCATCAGGCCTAGACGCCAGATGCCTGAGAGATACATAGCACATATGTCAGAATTGTCAATTTGATGCTTATTATACATCAACAATTTTTTTTTCTATTTAAGAAGACTGAAATGGACCATATTCTAATTTATCTAGCAATTGCCATTGGGAAATAATAATTTATATTTATGTTTTTGCTTCTTATTGGTCTAGTTTAAAACTTAATGGTATCAGTGGCGTCCTTTGGACATATTCCCTCAGTTATTTGGTGTCCATTTTGCACTATTTGAAAATTTTGTGGAGTCTTGAAATGGTTAATTAATCATTTCCAAAGAGTAAGGTCAAATAGTGCATTAAAACACATTACGACAAACTAACCTGAATAGTGCTTTCAGATTTTCTGGCAGCTCAGTGCGGCCTGCATAACCTGGGTTCATGGTAATGAAGATTCCAACAGTCGGTGACATCTTGATGATCTCTCCGAGGAAGTTAAAGATGTCTTTCTTTTCACGGATGGCATCCTGGATACTCTTGACCTGGACAGCGACGACGGAGAGCACCTCTACCGAGATACGGTTGAACTCGTCGAAGCATCCCCAGGCACCAGACTGAGCCAATCCCTTGTAGATGTTTCCGATGGACTGAAGGAGGAACGGAATGATAACATTTGATTTAATAAAAATGCGTGTATTTCAAAGTAAACATAATTGGTACAAGAACGAGAAAATGAATCCACGGCGAATGATTGATTTCCCCCCTGCTAACGTTTTACTCTCCACGAGTGTCTACTTCGTCTTTTCTAATTTGCTTACACGATATTTATGGTTAAATATGAAAATCATTACTTGTGGTTTCCGCCTAAAGGCACCGTTACATTTCCTGTTGTTCACTTGGAGTGACATAACCTATGAACAAAATGACCTCAAGAGCTTACCTTGTAGTCCATTTGCTCGGAGCAGTTGAACACATACACCATGATGCCCAGAGCACGGCCCAGATCCTTGGTCGTCTCTGTCTTACCCGTCCCAGCGGGTCCAGCAGGCGCTCCACTCATGATGAGATGGAGGGACTGCGTCAGAGTGATGTAGCATCTGAAACACACGAGGTAGGGGTAGGTTAATACAATAATGTGGCCATAGAAACAGTGACTGAATTCAATAATTGATTCTGTTGGTTTTTTTTATAAGCTATAATGGAATGACGCTTTTGGCTCCTTCAAAAAATAAGCTATCATTTGCTTGCTGTACAGTAAGTTGTCCCAAAACAAAACCCGATCTATCTAAGATGATACAATGACTCACCTGTCAGTGAGCGGGGTGATGACGAGACGTGGCGTGTTGCCCAGGTACTCGTGGGAGTATCGGAACTGGGCGTCACAGATGTTGGCAAAGCAGTCTTTCTGGGCCTCGTCCCAGCGATGGCGCAGTTGGGACAGCCAGGCGAAGCTCTGGGAGTTGTCTACCTTGGCGGTGATGAGCTTAGCCACCACGTCTCGGGCGTGCACGTCGATGGTACAGATGGTCATAATCTTTTGACGGTCACCCTTTGTTAGCTGACCAATCAGCATTTGGATGAGGGAATTCAGCTGTTGGATCTGAAAGGGAAAAACAAGGATATTAGGTGACAAGGGCAAAGGGATACACCTCTTATTATTACGTTTTTGTAAATTAAGAATTCTTATGCAGGCTTACCAGTCACTGAATGTCTCTTCCGCTTTTTTTTTTTTTTTTTTTTAAATACAGAATATTTGAATGCATGTTATACATGTCTGTTACCCAAGATCCATAACGCTGAACTGCCTAGTTATCTAACTTAAAATATTTCAACTTGTTACATACCTGTTTTTTGTTGTAGTCTTTAAGGGCGTTTTCGTAGCCCTCCTCAAGACGACTAAATGCAATGTTTACTTCAGTAGTCCACCAAATTTGTGTTCCACACAGGGCTACTTGAGCAGGGTAGTCAAACAGCCACTGATCACGTGGTTTCTCTTCATAACCGATGACCGCCTCAGACATTTCATGGAGGATAGTTGCCCGCATAGCATTGAGCAAGCGGTTCAACCAGCTCTCGACCTGTGAAACAGATTTGGCATAAGTACAATTCATAAATGCTTATATGAGAGCATCTTTGAACTCCCCTTTCGACAGAGGGAAATGCTGCTTTAAACATCATTACTTTAAGGATAAAAGAGTTTGACTATGCTTTGCTATAGCATGAATTGATCGTTATGAACAAACTGTGATTATGGATAATCGTCAGAGCTACTTACTTGTCCGTTACAGTCACATTCATGTGCCAGCTCGACGGCTTCGCCGTCCTTGGCAAACATTTTGAGTGCAAATTTGGTTGGATTGCCTTGGTCATCATCCTTAAAGTCTAGACCAGACATGCTGTCGAATAACTTGGTGAGATGCCGCGCAACCTGGAAAGTAGTGTGAAATTAATACAAGTTACGTTAAAAGAACAGTTAGCAAAACAGGGCATGCACACTTTGTATATTTCTTGAATTAGGGCGAGTGGATTGAGAGGGAGAAACTTATTCAATGTATTCGTGACCCGTGATAGGCACCTGTGGGAGTCTAATTTGAAGGGAGGGATAGGGAAGCCTTCTTTGTGTTTGGAAAAACGTTAGAAATTATCTTAGATTTGCCAGTACTGCCTTCCCTCAGACTATGCCAGCCAAAAGAAGAACAAAAACCCACATTCATCATCTTATTGACAATGAAGTATGTAAATGTGGTGGAGGGTAATGCGCGATATGAATTAATATTCGTGAATGTATTTGTTTCTGTAAAGGATATCAATGTGTGGATTCTATTGCATGCCCAAGTGTCAGATACCACATTTCTGTGTAGTGCCGATACATTTTTCAATCGTGTCGAACAAACTATATAAAAAGTAAAGCAAAAACACGTGTCCTCGTTCCCCTGACTCCTGCAATCTCATATCAAAAACGGTAAAGCAATAGTGAAATCCACGTTTTAGAAGGAAAAGTGAAGTACAATATTGTAGAATTTCCCAATGAAATTGGGCATGTACAGCTTTTAAACGACAGCAAGGAAGAAAGTCTTAATTTAGTACATGAGTACATATATATATTGCATTTAGAAACAAGCCTGAATTGTACAATCAAAAATGGGAAGAAATGATCACGTCAAATTCACAGCTACTCCATTATGAAGATCACGATTCTAACCGCTATATTCAGGTATTTATTTTCTGTGAATTTGACCTGATCTTGTCATATTCGGCGGCAATGTATCTGCATGGAAGGAATACCATATTTTGAAAAATATCAAATGCTTCCAATGCGTATTCAATGAGATTTGAAAGAAGATTTTCAACCATGCACATAAATTACTGCCACGCCAACTATCCATAGTAATTTCGTTTCAAATTGCTTTATGATTCAAAGGATGAAATGATGCACACGGTCTGTTGTGAGGTGTGCTACGACATAAAATAACCTTAAACATCCGTCATATTATACTTACAAACTGCTTAACGTGTTCACACTTATTATGACAAGAAAATATATTGAATTGAAAACATTATTGTACATTCTGAAATTCATAATTACATTGGCAAACATACACAGCTGATCTCGTCTTACAATAAAATCTGATTAGTGTAATTTTTATCATACTTCTCTTGAAAACTAAATGGAATTAATGAACATGCCTTTAGAGCTCGGTAGGTTTAGCTGAAAATAACGTATTAGATATAGAAAGGTTCTGCTTACCACTACAGGGTTGTTGCCATTGGATAGAATGTCGAGTAAGTCAGCTGATGACACGAAGTAGAAGCGGGGGAAGGCCAACCGCTTGGTCTCCAGGTACTCGGCCAAAGCCTTCTCACACAAGGCAAGGTCTCCTTGGATGGCCTCGAGACGGTCAAAAAGTTTGGGCCTGTTGGTTGCCTCAACAACATTGGTTGTTTTCTCGATTTCGGATACGAGTTCCTAAAAGACAAGAAACATATTGTCAGACCTACAAAACGTATACCAAAAAACTGAACCACTTATTGACCACGATTTATTAGGATTTTACAGAAAGAATATTTTCAGGAGTAATCTTTTTTTTTTAAATACCAGAGGCATTTATATTTTGTTGGTTAGCGACAAAGATACAAATTGGTAAGAAGTCTATGATCACACCAGGCACTTTGGTTCAGATATCAACCAACCTTAAAATCCGTATCGATGCCATCAAAGCGCTTGGAATCCTCTGGTAGTTGGGTTCGAATATCCTCTGATCCGATGAAGATACTTTCCAAGTGCGACCACGTACGCTGCACCTCAAACCAGATAGTGATCACCTGATCGGCCGTTGACAGTTTCTTCTGCCATGTCGACACTTCTTCCAAGAAGTGTGCAATGAATTTAGATGTTAACATGTTCTGAAGTTGTACCTGTTTGAAGAATAAGTAGAACCGTATCAAAACCATGTAAATGAGTGTGAGTTTTTTTCTAGAAAAAAGAAAATGGACAATCCATATCTATACTAAAGCCTTCACAATGTATAAGGACCTCGCTGAATAATCAGAGCCCCAACACTGAAGACCAAATATTTGATACAAAATGAAAAAACGGCCTGAGTGAAAAACAGCGAGATTGATTAAGCCTTAAGGCCATTGGACATTGATGTCAAAGGAAAATGTATGTAAGCTACAAGTGGCTATAGTATGACTGAGCTGCTCACCTGGTTGTCCTCCAGGGTTTCGATAAGTTCCTCACTGGCCTTGAGCAGGGTGATGCCTGTCCGGGGGTGTTTGTCGTGTTCGAACTCCATGGCGGACCAGGTGACATCGAGCTCCTTGAGCACCTTCTCCATACTCATCTCCTTCACTGCCTTGTCCACGATGTTACGGACCTCGTCCTCGAAGTCGTGCAGGTTCAGAGAGAGTAGGTCAGCCAGAGTGGTGTTTTCGTCCATGGTGAACTTCACCTAGTGGTTTATACAACACATGCTGCTTCAGAACAAGGCACATAGAGAAAACCGATTCCCGAACGTTATGTCTGTCTTCATTAAACATAAGACCACATACAACATTTTGAAACCATAGGAGTTTTTAGTAAAATCATCGTAGCCAAAATGTTTGGCAAAAATGTTATCAGGGAGTCCGAGACGTAGCCAAGAATATTGCTCACTACGAGGATGCTGTTTATTTCTTCTATGTCTGAATGTGCATTCCAATTCGTCTATTTTTCTTTCAAACTGTTGCTCGCGTTTTCAAATTGACTTGGGTTTCTTTTCTAACTTTCTGTTCTAGTAATTTATCTTTTGTTGTGTAGAATATTACACCTTTAGTATTATCTGAGTAGAAAAAAAAATCAATGATTTAGAAAAAAACAAAAAACACACACACAAATTCTACAAGATAAACAGAAAGTGCAACAACTTCGGATAATACCAGTAAAATGGGAACTACATATATGGATAAAATCACACGAGACACTCCCTTTTTAGGACAAATTACTTGTATGTCGTTGAATCTAAAAATCAGATGTTCAAAAACTGACAAAATAACCAATACCTATGATAATACACGTATACAAAATCACAACATCGATATTTGGATTCTGTGCTTATGTCTCTCACAATTTCAAAAATTACCTTAATTGTGCATTAATATGTAAGATCCTTCATTTTTACATTTGGATTGTTCGCGGTAGAAGCTATCACTACATAATATATAATTTGATTCATTGTTTCTGAAGGTCCTTTGCTCAAACATAGGTTTTACTTAATAAAATGCATGTTCTTACATATCTTTATATGATGACATTTACGTCTTAAATTCGTCCTGTGCAAAAATGAAAAGGATCTTTCACTGATTATATGCAACATACTGCAATGGAATCTGATTGCAATTAAAACCTCTAGAAATGGTTTGACGTGGGAGTGTGGGGGGTTGTGCTACGAATTCATGGCATGGCAAGACGTGGTGTACACTGGACCACCGAAGAATCCCTCTAGGTTGTGAGTTATTTAAGGCTGGTGTAAATACAGGGCCTGTGTTGACCCATGCTTTATGACCATGCTGTTTTTACTTTCCATTTTGTCTGAAATTCGTGGTTAACATCGATTCAAGATACTATTTTGCATATGTCCGTTTCGTTTTGTGTAATATTGAGAGAGTGATTTACATTATATTTTACAATCATAACAGTGAATCCCAAAAATATCCTGGATTCAACTATGCAACTTACGAAAGTTTTCATCTCCTAAAATCTTGTTCTGATGAATTTCGTTGTGAAAATAGTTCCTTTCAAAATGCATATGCATATATATAACGAGGGATGCAAGTAGCACAAAAACCTAAATTATTTTCAAAACTAAACCAAATGATGGGAAAAAAACACGACTGAAAACCCAGGAAACAATCTATTTTTTCAGTATGACTTCCTTGATTGAACCTTTTTTGGAGCTAGATGCTCAGCGCGCTTAATCTTTTAATTCTAATCACTGGTATGCAATCCTTGAGATGACTTTACTTCTGGATTCCTGAATCCAAATTACTTTTGCCGTGACCAAGTGCTTGACAACGGGTAGAGAGTAATAAAAAGAGGGGTTTATTCACCTTCATCAATGTACAAAATGTTACCTTTTGCATCAACCATTGAGGGGCCTGTTACAACAAACCGATTGTTACACTTCAAAGCACTCATGCTAAAAGCTGGCAAGTAAGCAATACTAAATCATAAGAACGAATTCAGGCAGTCATCAGTTTCAAAATACTTCATCGGAAAAACGAAAATAGGTAATAATCATTATATAGAAGAACAAAAGTACAGCTGCATTTATTCTATTGAAAAAATGATCCGCTACTCAGTGTTTCATGCACTGCTGAGTATCGCCAAGCATAACTAAGAAGTAAATAGTAATAATAACTGCATCCAAAAAATAATCTATTCAACTTTCTTAAAACGTATATTGTTCCTCACGTCCAGGGACAATATCCACGCTATTCCAACTGATTCTAGAAGCGAGCTGCGCCAATAATCAACTAACAAAAGGACGTTTTACACTTACCCCAGTGGCCTGCATGAGTTGGTGCCAATGGCGATCTCGGATGGCAGGGTTCTGTAGCTCGCTCACAGCTCTCAGCGAGGTCAGCATGTTCTTGACAGTGCCCTCCACCCCGGTGTACGTGTCCCAGGCCCGCATCTCTTTGTCGAGCGAGCGGATGTCCTTGGAGAATTTCTTGCAATCCATTTCCATCTGCTCGACGTTGATATCGGACCAGGGAGTCGTTTTCCAATCGGCGATGCAGGAGTTCACGATGTAACAGTAGTCCCACAGGATCTTTAGCAAGCCCAGCTCGCGCCGACAGGTCTTAAGCTGTTTGAAGTCGGGAACGTTGACTTCAAACAGACTGGCGGAGTCGATGAGGGCCTGCATCTCCTTCTCCAACCCCTGGATGAGCTGGTGGTTCTGTAAATGTAAATCTAAAATGTATCTTTTTCTATGCCTTTTGAGATTAGAATTTTCAATATATAATTTTACAAAAATGTCCATTTTCTTATATTATTCCCGCAAAGAATAGAAGAGTGTGGTGTTCATCACTATGTGTCTGGTAATACATGTATCATGATTCCTTAGAGAATGCATATAGAGAATACATTTTGTTAACTCAGACTTATCAGTATCAACAGTAAAGTACATTTATTGAAATAAACTTCCGATGATTAAAAAACATAATGATTTTATAAGTGCAACTTACGGAATCCAGATGGTTGTAAGGGTCCTGGCAGTCATACTTGAAGGGAGGAATCTTCCTGAATTTCTCCCTGAACTGATGCTGTCTCACATCAAAGTTGGCAGATTTCTTACGGATGTTGGCCACTTCGTTAGCTTGGAGTGGCGCAACCTGCTGTTTGACTGTGATCGAGATCTTCTTGGTGTTATTCCACTGTTCTGGTAGTTCCTGAATATTCAGAATTTAGCATTTTTAATACCAATACAGAAGTTGATTACAGTTTTAACAGTACTAAAAACAACTGATATCGTCATAAAATTTTAGTGAAAAACGATTCTCTTCCAAAAGAGATTTATATTTTCATATAATTTTTCTTGCCAAGTTTGGGTCAAAGTTTGCACAAAGTATATCCAACATATAATTATAGCCCAATTTCGTACCTGCAGTTGCATGTGAACTTCTTCCGGCATCTCCTGGTCATAGGTCTTGAGTAACTCTATTGTCTGTTTGAGTGGGTCGAACATCTCATCAGTGGTGGTCTGTCGATCCTTGACGGCCATCAGGTGGCCCATGACGTCAACCAGCCCGTCGTAGTCGCCCTCCTCCACCGGCTTCATCAGACCTGAATCCGCCGTCCTGATGAACTCGGCCAGGTCGTTCAGGCTGAAACATAAATTAAGTTTTGTCATTTTCTATCATCGTTGTTTTTTTAAATGTAATTTTCCCAGCTAAATCTATGACTTAGTGTCTCTTTTCTATCCATGAGGAAGGCTACTTATAAAGGAAAATGCTATGGTACATACAGCGTTTAATACCTTTAGTCTAGGAGGCATCAATGATAGGAGGGACCGAGGCTTATTCCATATGTGTAGAAGCGAAGGTACATTATATCTGCAAGATACTTGCAGTCTTCGAAAACTAAAATAGGAAACCCTGACAAGTGCTCAATGATCTGCATGATTGGGAGACCCACCTGTTGGTGACGTGATCGATCAGATGCTGTTTGAACATGAAGCTCCACCTCTTAATGATGTTGAGCAGGGCGTGTTTGAAGGGTCGGGCATCGACCCGGAACCAACTATCAAACACGGACGTTCCTTTCAGCACCTCCACCTCTGAGTAGATCTTCTCATATGTGTCCACCTGTTCCTTGAACTGGTCCAGAGTGGGCGGACACTCGGGTACGCCGTCTTCGGCGTGGGCCTCGATCTCCTCTGTAGTGAGGACGTGGTTGTAGAGCAGGAACTGGCGCATGAACTCGGCACGGTCATCGACCCACAGGTAGGCGTACTGGTCGAACGAGTCGCGGTATTCACAAGCCTTGTTCATTACATTCTGCACACGGTCCATCAGCTCACCACGCATTTCAGACAGCTCCTCCATCTCCTCTAGATCGGGCTAACAAAAGTAGAGGTTGATGTGAAAATACAAATCCTAAGAACGATTTTACAGGGGAGGGTACTGGTCCCAGGGTACAAAGACTTTTCTTTGCGCATAATTTGAAAGGTAACAATTAACATCAACTTAAATATTTTTTTTTTTATTCTTAACATTGAAAAAAATAACTCATTTTTTAGTTTAGCTGCTTCATGTCTCCAAGACTAGAAATAAACGTCTTAAGATTTAAAACACTGTCCAGTTTATTATAGAACGATTAGCTACCTGATAATGTTCCTGACCGCCATGACCGGCAAGCCTGTTAATCTTAGATGCCTGTTTGTAGATATCTCCAACCAGTCCGTCGATAAGGTCATAGAAACCATCGGCGACCCCAAAGCCTAGTGAGGGGTTGAACACCATGTCGGGCACCTGTAGTTCTAGCTGCGCTTCGAACAACGCTTCAACGTCCTTGGCTTCTGTGTTCTCTAACAAGAACTTCAAGCTACAGTGAATCGTGTTGAAGAAACCATCGACGACCATCTCGTCGACGTACTCTACATATGCCTTCCAGGTGTCGAGTTCAGGGGATGCTTTGAATAGGTCCAGATTTTCCTAATGAAAACACACAAATGATTAGAAAATTATATGGGGTCAAAGAATTATAGCTTTCATTTATACTGGTTATCACTTTCTCTTAAAAAAGCAGTATCAATATTTTATCGTGAATTAAATCTTGTAATGCTATTTCACCTAAATTTTACGGTGTTATGATTTATAGGCAATAAGTGAGCTTATCAAGTTGGGTAAGAACAATTACCTTGAGCTTAGCATGGATGATTTCTCCTTTGGCGCCAACGTCATTGTATCGCTTCTTGAGGCGATCATTTCTGTCGTCAAGGTTAAGCATGGGTTCGCTCTTGCCTTCTTTCCTCTCGAAGAGTGGAGTTTTGCTCCATGTAGCCATGATTTTCTGGATCTCTTCAACATTGTCTTTCGTCTTCTGAACACGCACCTCCAGATCTCTCACCATGTCGCGGGTCTCCTGAATGTATTCCCATAGACCTTCGCTATTCCAGTTCAAGTCCTTCTCAGCCTTCAATAATTGTGTGTCAATGTCCTCCAGCTGTTTCTCTATCAATGGGAACTCAACCTCTAATACCGTTTCGCGCACCTTGTTGTACCAATGAACGGTGAGGTCCAAGTTGGCAACGTATGTTCGGAAGGTTTCATTGCGGGAGTAAATATTACCGGCACTGTCGGGGATGCTCTCTGTTCCACGTTGTTCCAAGTAATGAACTTCACGAAGCACAGCTTCAAGCTGAAATATAAATTGTTGTCTCCTTTAGATATTAACATACGAAAGCTGGTTAATACAAATTAAAACATGGAAACGATCAATACTAATTCTGGTATTAAATGATATTCTCACTTAAAAAAATAAAAAATATCGTACTCTCATTTGAATAAAACTTTTACTTCATTTATAACTTTTCCTTCACATCTGGAAGTACAATGTTGGAAAGGTAGTAAGTTTAAAACATTAGGAGAGATATGTGTCTAAATAGATAAACTTAAACATACATAGCAGACGGTTTGAATACCAAAGGGTAGCAAGGCTCACCTGGGGATCAAAGTTGACACTGATGAGTTTAGTCTCCTCGTTACGTGTGATGAGGGCCTGGGCCAAGTTGAAGGAGCATGCCTCATCCACACCAGCCGTCCATTCGTCGTACACCTGCTTCTCAAATCTGCAGAGAAGAAATACCGACTTTTAGGGAACATGTAACCTGGATCTGCTTCTCAAATGCGCAGAAAAGAATTACCGACTTTCAAGGCGCAATAGATCTCATTAGAGAGAAGAGATTACATGTCATGAACATTTCCCAGTCAAGCTCTCTTGACACATAGTTGAATACTTTGGCTGGATTGCATATTAGGACTACAATATTTTTCTTTTTTTCCTCAAACTTTTTTTTAATAGTACACATGTGTTTATTTAAATGGAAGATAAACAATAGGGAACCTACTGGGTGAGAAGCAGAAGCATCTTTTCATAATGGTCGTAGACATCCTTGGCCTCCTGTGAGTTCATGCATCTGGGAAGAGACAATATGTCATTAATAATTATTTCGAATATACCAATTTTCACTTGTAATCACTTGTAAATCACTTGTAACATTGATAATTGTCCCATATTGATGCATTATCGTACCAAAGCAGATTTATCACATATCACCGTCGTTAAATGAAATTGATCGGTCAATAGTTGGTACTCTTTTTGAGAAAGTATATAATGTAGACATCTCTTATTAAAAAAAATGTTGACATCGAAAAAGAGACTAAAAAACGATACAAATTCATTATGGAATGTAGTTACTTTGTGATGCATGTCATAAGAAATTAGGTAAGATTGTCAAAAGTTATAATGCTCACGGATGCTCTATGTGTTTGAAGTTTGTCATTGGAGCGGTGATGCGGTCACGTAATTCTTGTGCCCACTTTAGACTTCCAGAGATTTTGGCCATGTTTTTGTGTATTGGCATGGTTCCCGTTTCACTTTTGATAGACATGTGGCGGTCATAAATTGCTTTAGCTCTGTCAAGCTCTTCCTCAAGTAGCGTGACTACGCGCGGATAGTTGTGATCAAAGTCTTCCTTGATCATAGGCCTATCCAATAGTGACCCAAAGATATCGACAAGCTGCAACCAAAAAGTGATTATGATATGATAAGGGTAAATTAAAGTGGTTATGAAAAATTTGATTCATTATAACTCTCAAGAAATTTTAAGGAAACAAAGTTGTTTTATATATAACATCATACTTAGTAATTACCACCTCGTACTCCATAAAAGTCAATTTGTATTTATGATATGGAAATTGAGATTAACTTAAGGATAAAACGGTTAAATTAACAGAGGTGCAACCAGATTATCCTATTTACCTTGAATACAGCCTCAGGGCCTGAGCAGTCATCGAAGCCCTGGCACACGATGGTGGCAAGGCGACGATCAAGATCAGCGATAGCTGCATTGAAGTTCTCGAAGTCTTCCATGAACAGTGGATCCTGGGGATCCAGGGAGTCATATGTGCGCTCTGTGAAGAGTTTGTACAGTTCTTGGAATTCCTCGAAGACCTGGACTACCTGGGAGCTCAGCATCTTGCCCTTAATTCCACCAAATTCGATCTTCTCGAGCTTCATGAACTCTAGGGCGACTTCCATCAAATCCTGAGATGAAAATTCAAAGATACAGTGATGAAACTATTCCCAATATTGGATTAAATAATTATTGGATCCGCTAAAGTATTCATAAAATCAATTTTGATATCAACTATCTAAACATGTGCACGTGAGGATATCCTCTTGAAGTCGATTATTTTTAAACAGATATTCTACTAATCATTTCCTCTTTTGTTATAATAGTTATTCTTCCTAATTGAATACATACATACACGTTTCTCTCAAAACTTAAATCAGCAACGTTGTAAGGTTGTCAGGATACACACCTTTACAGTTTCTACTCGCTCCAAGAATTTATCAAATCTGTGGAACACAAGGTGGGGTGAGAATTCCCATTCCTTAACTTCCTCTCCCTCTCCAAAGTAGTCCTTGATCTTGGCACGGTGTTCTTCGTATGTTGCTCGGAACGCGTGTAGGATCTTTAGCGCAATTTTGACCTTCTCCACGGTCTCTTCCACTTCTCCCTTGAAAATATCTGCCGGCTCTAAAAAGTTGCGGCACTGAAACGAATAAAATATACAATTTTCACTTGAACTTACGTAGTACCCCCAAATCTTGTTCAACAGCACATGTATCACTATTTTCACTTTTTTCCCCAATTTTTTTTATGTTAAATAAAAATCCGGTCTTAATTATTTCTACATTAACGTTTTTCTATCTAACTGCTTAGATTACGAACGCCTTAAACCCTGATGCCGCTCATGTAACTTTGATTTAAGGAAAACTTGAACGGCAAAGGCACGTTTCTTCACTTGTTTTTTTTTTAATGTAAACTTACCAATTCAATAAGGAGGTTGCAAGTTTCCTGCAGAAGAACGATAATTCTGCCTGGAGTATTGTAGTACTTGGATTTGGCCCACACAAGACACATGACGTGCATCAACGGCGGCAGGAGTCTCTCACATGTATCAAAATCGGCCTGCTCCAGGTCCTCAAAGTGATTCTTTATTGGCTTCAGGTGGAGGTTTATGTCTTGAGCTTCTGTCAAAGCTGTAAAACAGAATTTCATTAACATTGCACTAATAATGCCATTCATCACAATAAGAAACGAAAAAATCAAAAGATGTTTTTCGGTGGTAGCATCACAGTGCGTCAGACTTATTGTTATGTTTCAACATGGATCGTCACTATATTAAATTTACAGAGATCTTCCCGTGCATGTTTATTTGGTAAGGAACAGACATACTCTTTCAATGTAAATTGACTAATATATGTTATTCATGATTAAATGCGTTTTTTTGTTAATATACGTTATTTTTTTTACCTGACACAACATCCCTGAAAATTTCTTTAAAGGCAGGGAAGTAGCTGGAATTTGTCTTCTCGAGCAATTGGGCCATTTTGCGAACTTTGGGATCACGCAATTGTTCATAGATGCAGTCCAGATTTTGTGCTTTTGCTTTCCAGAACTCAACCTCCACCAGTGGGGTTGGGTTAAGGCCTTCCAGCAGGGGCTGTGAAGAATCCTTTTTGAGGACATCTCTGATTTGATGGGTCCAGTCTATTATTACAGATTCTATGGCATGAACGAGTCCTCTGTCGAAGCTCTCGGGTCTGAAAACAAACGGTAACTTGTCATACAAATGCTTATAGTTCAATAATTATGTGTATCCAAACAATAAAGCTGCAAACAGGGTAGAACTAGATTGAAACAATATAGAAAATTAAACGTGTTTTCCCTAACCTTAGGCTTAGGCTAGGCCTAGATCTATTAACATAAGCTGAACTATAACAAGTTACTCGTGACTTGAGAGGTATCTTTTGACGTTTTGTGTACTTTCGCTTTCTGTGACCTAGCCTAGGGTAGGCCTAAATGAAGTAACTTAAATAAATCTGGAACTGGATATAGTATTAGTAGCTATGATGAAATGAACATGGGCTTACTTCTCTTCAGCGGCAGCTTCTTCAACTTTCTCGGTACCGACTGGTAAGGGCAATAACGTTTTTCCCTTTACTTGACCAGCGACCACATAGACGCTTGATTTGAGGTTGTGAACGTGGCGTAGAACATCTTGTGACACAACAATTGGCCACTGTTCGTGATTTCTTTCATTAGACAACAGAGGTACAAGTACCTAGAAAAGAAGAAAATACATAAAATTTATTCCAATCCTCCCGGGCAAACATTTGCTTACGACGTTATGTCAAACGCCATAAATATCAAATAACACGCTAGATGAACCTACTTACTACTTGAGCTGTCTTAAGTTAGGAGGATCACCAGGATCCAATTAACGTAATAACGTTACTTTAATACTTATGATTCAAATGTTTCGCCTTCTCAGGCTTAGCCTAAGCCTTAGCCTAAGCTATATTTTGTTAATCACCTATTCACTGGGACCCTGCCCTGCTGGCCTTGACAACCAAATGCCAATCGCAGCATGTCATCAATTTATGTGGCCTGTGGCAGTGTGGGCTCAAGTCAAGATAAACAAGAGAAGGCCGGGTCCTAACCAATTCATATAAATTATAATTCTGTAAACTATATCAATAATCGACTTAAGTTATTCTTTAACTTGAGCTAAGTGGCTCTAGATATTCGATATTTGTAGTCTTTCAGCTAACGTTACTAACGTTAACGTTAGGCCTAGGCCTGGACCAGGCACTCCCCACTCCCCCATTCCTCGAGTCTACGTCTCCGACGGCGATGACTCGCGTTATAACATGAATAGATGATTAGCTCTCCACTTACCTCGTCGACGAAAGCTGAAAGTTGATCCATCGGCGAATATGAGAGATCGCCATATAGAAGGGAATTTCTGAGATTCGCATCCTTGGCCACATTCTCTCTGCCCTTCTTGATGAAGTACACAGCTTTGCTTTTGAGCTGAGTTGGCCAGTTGTAGCCAACAGAGAGGTTTCCACCTCCTCCCTGTGTTATCAAAAGGGTTGGGTGTTCTGGCTTCTCGAAGAACTCCAAAATAAGTTGCTTGTTCTCGTCGACATTGTATAATTTCATCCATTTGTCGGGTTTCAGTTTCATAGTTTTGAGAACATAGTCTGCGATAAATTCGACTCGAGAGTCGTTCAGCTCTAGATCTGCTGCCAACGACATTTTGACAGTTGTGCTGCCCTGCGGGCGTCTGTTATTAGAACCCTAGATCCGGACCTCTCATCAAACAGGCATGAATAGATTGTAAGCGGCTTCTTTTCCTGCTTACAATTTCATGTAGAGCATCCTGAAGGCCGCCTCCCGCTCCTTGTTAATGGAATTGAAACGCCGTGCCCCTTTCTAATGGCCGTAGTTTGTTTAGTTGGGGTCGTCGGCGCGGTTGCCATATGCGCATTGCCTAGCGACGCCTCGTTCTGAGTTAATCGATAGCCTCCTAAACCTCATGTTTAACTCTATAAAATTGCGTATTTGAATCACATTATAATCGTTAAGTCTCTTATTATATTAGAAAAATGAAATCAATTACTATATATTTCTCGTTAGTTTTCAGGAACTACGAATTCCCTGCTATAAACAACGAGTGATCAAGAGTATACAGTACCTTGACAACACTTATTTCCACTAGAGGGCGCTACTTCAAGGAAATAATTATAAAACGATAGATAGCGCCACTCATATCTTCTTCCCGCCCCGTTCCCAAATCATTTCTCCAACGCGACATGCCAGGACTTGACGTTTCAAGTGAAGATCTGTAGACTAGTGATGACAGGTGTACTGCCACAAACTCCCATGAAATAGGCATGTGTATGAATGATGATTTTGGGGATGACCAGGACATGGACCCGGCGCCACTTTACTGAAAATATTGTAGGCATATTATTATAGACATGAGGCATAAAATAAAATAGCTAGGCCTAAATAACTGGCCAGCTCTTGTTTGGCCGAGGCCCACCGAAGAGGAAAGATCTTTGAGAAGATATATATGTTTTCTTTTTTTGCATTAAATTATTGTAGGCCTATGTAAATGTTCTGTTGTGACCAAAGTTGAAATTTCGTATACTTTTATTTAGGCCTATATAGATCTAATATGTATCTCTCCTGCAAATAGATTGATTAAAATGACCTCTTAGGCTCTATGTGCAGTCATTAGATCTAATTCATTGTAGGCTAAGTACATTTTACCAACTTTTAATAAACTAAATGATTATTTGTTTGTTGTCCAACAGTTGCGTTCTGGTCGCTGGAGAAAATGGTGCATGATAAACATTTTTAATTTGTTACAAATATTTCCTTGTGTTAGCTATAATTAGTTTACAATTCAATTGAGGATGATTTTTCTTTTAATCTTAATTTTTCTAAACAAATCCAGGCCATTATACAGGTTTTGCTGTGTGTGTGTGTGTGTGTGTGTGTGTTGGGGGTGTCCCTAAGCAGCTAAGTGGAACTTTTGCTTACATTTTCAATGATTTGACCTTAATTTTAAAGGGGATGGCGAGCAGTATAAAGTTGAACTTTTCCATATTTTTACTATAATTTTAGTGTGTTTTACATTAAATTTTAGGAGGAAAGGTGGAACTTTTTGAATAATTTGTTTTGTGTGTGTGTGGGGGGGGGGGGGGGAGCACCCCCCAACATAGGAAATTTCAATTTTACCCAGAACACAACAATTACATTTACATAAAATATTCACATTTTTGATGCAAAAAGAGCAAAACAAAACATACAACAAAACGGAAAACACACACGCACACAAACAAAACATGTAGAATTGTTGGCCGTGTTGGCCTGCCACCCCCCCCCCCCCCCCCTGTATATGGGCCTGCCATCAGTTATGGAATATCAAGGAAAACACTTTTATGTGTTAAATCTACATTTTCTTTATAGACCCTATATGCAAGAATTATTTATCGTTGTTTCACATTCATCATAATCACATAGGCCTATTCCATTTGTTTAATTCCAATTATTTCTTTGTAAGTCATGTTCGACCCCTTTTAGATATTGGATGTTTAAATATCTAAGTGAAATTTCGCTATCTTGGAATCTGGAAATTATAAGCTTTTCAATTATTTTGTAAACTGATACTTTTTTTTATGTTACATAGACAGTAAACTGCTCTTTTCATATTTTAAGCATCAGTAAACTATGAAAAAAGCGGCTCATCATCAGATCAGAATGGGCGTAAGCACATATCTATAGCTGCACTATGTATCTGAATAGATAATTAAGCGTCAGTCATTGGGCATGATAGAAAACATTTTTGTGATCATTTCTTTACTTGCAATGGACTTATACAAATCATACGTTGGGCCTGTCTGAGTCATAGGTATACATAGCTAACACATTCATAGTAGGCTTTGTGTGCCAAACAGATTTACTTTGATTGGCATGAGGCTTTCATAATCATGATTTAGGTCTACTCCCGCACGTGTTTCATTAAACATTCCTCGCTTTCAAAATAGTAATCTAAATTTCGCGCACTATGCTTGATTTATTGGAACATTGATCAGAATATTTCGATGCAATTCTTTCGCTACAAAAAACGATTTGAGAATCAACATACATTTTTGAAAGCCACCTTTAAACTTATAGTGTACCAGAGGAGTAGGATTTCCTGATAGATCCTAATGATCAAAATGAAAAATTAATTGTGGCAGGTTCCTGATAGATTCTAACGATCAAAATAAAAATGGTGTTACTTTTTTCTTGTTGTATTTAAGGAAGAAACAGTTGTCTGCCTCTTCTAAACCATATCCATTTCCTCTAAACAAATGAGGTGATTTTCCTAATTTTCCATAGACACTAATTGCATCGGCTGGCAGGCGTGATTAAGGAATGTTCTTAGCAGCATGAAGTGACGCATTTTTACAAAAGGTTATACACTTTAGTTATATTTTAACTAATAAATAATGGTGATCATTTACAAAGGCAGTGAGCATACATGAACGTGATAAGCCTTTACAAAGGGGCCAAGTGATTTCAAAGGCGATGAGCATTTGTGAAGGTATGGCGTGTTGGACTTGTGAAATTATGTGAATGTGCCTTAGAAATGTCACGCTTGTCCCCCTGTATGTAGTGGAGAGAAAGGTGTCAGGGTGACGCACACATTTTGTTAGGGCACCTGCCATAACTCCCGAATACAGCATAATGTGATATATGGGAGTCCAATAATTCCTAGTTAAAATTCTTTTTGTGGTGTCCGGGGTTCACCGACTGTTGTTCCTGTGATCTGCTAATGTGGCTAGATGATGCCTTGTCCCCATGCTCTGGCATAAGAATGCACAAGGAACAAGGAAAGGGGATCTCTAAGCTGGAGGTCGTGCCTTGTGCACAAGGGTAGACTGTGAAAGTACTACAGGAAGGGATGGAAGTGAAGGGAAAAAGGGGGGCCTAGGCTGGACTTAAATAGCCGGTCAATAGCAGGGGAAGTGCACTGTGGGTCTTTGCCATGGATAATAGGGTGGTAACGTGTTGGCCTAGTGCCCGATGCCTCATTCCCTGTTCTTATCATGTTGCTCTTGCTAAACTCATGCTATATTATTAGCATAGTCTAGTCATTTCTCTAGCCTTAACTTGTCTGAGTCCAATCTTAGGGTTGAACTGGCCTTACTGTACTGTTTAGTCAATCATTCTTCATGATTAGTTATTTCCTTGTCCCCAGCCCCTGAAGTGAAAGGACACAAGAAGAAAGTCAGCATTGATACATTGAAAATCAATTAGGAGTAGTACCTACTTGTTTTTTTTTTTGTTTTTTTTGTTTTATTCATTATCTCTCCACATACATGAAGTTCTTCCGATAATAGTGAAACATATAATATGATAATTACAATGATGAACATACATGAATATACAACTTATGGTATCATTTGCACACATTAATACAGTCTTTTTATATACATAATTATCGAAGAATCCTTCTTTTAAATACATCCATATTTTCTGATTTTTGTACATTTTCGGATAGCTCCTCCCACAACTTCACATCCCTATAATAAGGGCTTTTAATTTCCATACTCTTTCTTTATTGGAAAATTCCAATTTGAGGCCTACCTTACCACTACTTCTCAGTGACGCTCCCACCCTCTTTTCTAATACATTTTCAGCATTCAGACTCAGTTTGTACACCATTCTCAATAATATACCTTTCCTCCTATCTTGCAACATTTTCAGTGATAGTGTATTATGTACACCGCTGCAAACAATGACTGTACATGTATCGTCATCGTAAATATTACAATAATTATCACTCACAATATTACATATATCATGTATATATATATATATATATATATATATATATATATATATAATAAACAATAGTGGCCCTAAAGGGCTACCCTGATACACACCATTATTAACATTCTCTACACCAGAATCCACATTTCCAAGTTTCGTCACTTGTGTCCTGTCCATCAGATAGTTTTCAAGCCATTTTACACAATGCTCATCTAGACCGTATGCTGCAAGCTTTCTTAATAATATTGCATGATCTACTGTATTAAATGCCTTGGAATAATCCAGGAATAAACAACTAGATACCATATTATCATTCATATCAGAGTATAATTTGCGCAATAAATCCATAATGGCAGTATCCGTACCCCTCCCTTTACGGTTCTCAATGTGTCAACACATACTTTCTTCCAAGTTCAGTATGAAATAAACAGTAATTTACTGTTTATTTCATATCATGGGCTTTTATACCTCTTATACCCGCATTCGGGAGTCCAGGTTTGTGCATGCGTTGTGAATGTGTCATCTTTCCCACCACAAACTGGGTGGTCGAGTGCGACCTCCTAGCCAATAAGGAGTGTCCCCTTGTCCACCTATAGCACAATATGGCTGTGCCCAGTGCAAATCTTCCATATGCGATATGCAGGTCACATGACTGTTGTGACACCTTATGAGGTCACTTCCGGTGCCACCTTCGTTGCATCAAATAATTGTGATCTCATGCACATTCCTTACTCTCATGCCACATCACACTCATTCCAAAAGGAAACCTTAGATAATCACAGATATACAATCATCAGTGGTAAATGATCAGTTTATATGAGAATATAATGAACTATTGGGTTTATTTTATTGATATTTGTAGGGGTGCCTTTAAACATTATGTTTAGTTAGTTATTCCACTGCAGTATGCTACCTTGTAATAATCGCAGTCTTCCTTTCCATCTCAGCTGCAAGTAGCTCGTCATTATGAGGTGACAGATTAATCGCATGAAAGGGTGATGTTTATTAATCCAAACATATGACTATCAGATATATGTCACTGTGCTCCCACTGACAACCACCAGTCCAAGAGGCCTTGTCCACTCAACCTAATAGTAAATTACTAATACAGCCAATGCTCCTAGCCTTCATGCCTGCTGGTTTGCCAATTCACACAACAGTAACTAGAGTTTGCAGCCCTGCTATCTATCCAAGACGTTAGCTATCAGCTTACATATTACATTTTACATATTACATTGAACTATTGTTAATGTTTGATTTAAGACTGCGTAAGATTCGTGTATATCCAAGTCTTCGTAAGTTGCTTTCCAGAATGTCTGAGTAATTCAGACCGCGTTTAAAGTTTGTCCATTCACTTCCCAATAGTTCAAAAGAAATGAACGATGAGGGAACTTCTTAATATGAAAGGGTTTTTATTCAATAAACATCTCATCCCGAGTCAAAGCCACCATGTATAAGTCTTCATCAGTCCACCTCCCATCTCCTATCAGCAATCAACCACATTTAGAACACGAGTTGCTCCAACGCCTTCTAGACCATTCTAGCATTTAGCTCTAACACAATCCTATGTCCGAGGTAGTGGGTATTGGTAAACTCCAGTCTGTTACATGGAGTCGATGTACTTACTCCAGGTATAACTCCTTGGTTAAACATGTTTCTTCTAACCAACTGACTCACTAACTTTTCACTAACTGCTCGCTCCCTACCTTGCAGCGCCTTTTATACTGGTTAACAGGTGGCGCTAGGAGCGTAAGATATTTCTCCTAGGAGTAGACTAGAAGTAGACTTGCTAAGCCTGATCCTTGTTGGATTATATATTATGACAATGTATTAAAAGTACTAAGCCATTAGTACAACATATTACATTTGGTGCTGGCAGCTCCCGAGCACCATGGCACTTCAAACCAGACCTATGACATGGCCTTCACTCTCCATCTCTTGCAAAGAGACACTCTTAGCCCTCAATTTGCTTTCTTCGCAAGCTGGCTAAAATGAACTAGGGGGAATGTGGGTTATATCGCGCATGTTAAGCGCACCTGCACTTAAATGTCTATAAATAGATTAAAATTGTTAGGATTGTTAAAATTCAGAAAGGTACATGTGCAGCATTGTCGTGGGTAGCCCATGCGATACCTGCGTGCATGACCGATAGAATAACTAATAGAACACAAAGTGTGAATCTTATTCAATATTTTGTTCATTCTACCTTTATTTTCTATAGTTAATTTCGGATTTTACATATTGCATTTTTTTTTATTGTATTATTCATAGCAAAACTTTCAGGTAAATAACCTGATCTTCCAAGCGTGCCAGTCTTGGTACAACTAAGGCACTACATTTATAGATATAAAAATAAATTTTAGACAAATTAATAAGTTTAAGGAGAGATTATTCCTCTGATTATAATTTTGTTTCCAAACCACCCAGGAATACGTCTTAGAGTTTCCCTAAGTGTCCAGATTTGCCTGATGGTTTTATATCGCGCACTAGGTGCGCGATATAACCTACATTCCCCCTAATGTACTGATATATGCGACAGTACAATGATGTGCCATTAATATATTAATTAATCCCCAAAAGCTCGTACATTGAGACTTACAGATCTCTGAACACTCATACTACTAGATTCATCACATTTTGTTGTCAGTTATTATAATTATTTTGATTATTCACTTATCCAAAAACCGTCAATGGAATATGCTCTCAATGTCCATAGCTGTCAGAAGTATATAGATGGTTGTTGTCACTAGTAAGGGCCTGGCTAGGCTATTACACTACACGACTTTGCTGTGATATTGGTGTGATATGATATCATAGACAAATTTGTATACAGAAGTCATCAAGTTATCAAAAATTGGCAATTTAGAGCATGTTACATAAAATTATGTTACAAAGAATTTAATCTCTATTATGTGCTATTTCTCATAATTATGACGTCGTCATATCGAAGCCCAAGTCGTGTATAGTGTTATGCACCTTTCCCAAGAACCTAGGCAGTGCACGGACCCTCCCATAGAAGTCCAGTTCTCAACGATTCCCATTACATACCAATCGATTGTTCAGGCCTATTCCACAAGCAGGCCGCCACTTTATTGAAAAAAACCTATAGGGCCTTCATGGCGGCCTGATACAGGCACAAAGCAAATTTTTCAAAAAGCTCCACCTTCCCCCCGCCCAGCAACGGGATCTGCCGACCCAACCAATAGTGTATCATTGGTTGACATGGATCGGACTTGCGTTATCTTAGTATCACTGTCTTAGGCCTAGCTACTGTTAAGTCAGAAATAAACAAATGAAAAAAATATATTTTGTGAAAAGTCGAAAGTGGATCATGTGGTGCTAACTGTTGTCCGTTTTTTATCCGTCCATTTCATACGATAATGTACGTCCAAGGAAGAACTTGTGTATTTAAGATTGGATTTGAGTAATAAAACAAAACAAAAAACGACAAAACTGTATACTCTTAACACTATTTTTTTTCATAATTATATATGATATGTAACCATGATTAATTTATATTTCGCACTTTGGATTGTTCACATATTTAAATTTTAATTGATGATTATGAACGTTTGAGTTGCAGGAGATTCTGTTATATAAAGCACCTTGCTGAAGGCACTGCCGTTTGATCAGGCTCGATTCACATAATGAAAAAATCTTATCCTTATTTGCTTTGAACTTAACCACTTTTGTTATTCAGATCTAATCCAAAGTAGGAAATTCGAATTCTGCATTAAACAAGCACATAAATCGATTCATTTTGATAAAAGAGATCCTCTCCGTCCTCCAAATAGTGTTGATGTAGTATCCCATGATAATGCTGTGTTTTATTCGAAGCGACTTTGAACATGCATGCATGGGATAACGTAAAGTATGGATGATTAATGTTATTGTTTGAACATTATCCTCACCGGGATGGCACTAAGACGGCATGTGCGACTGCATAAACGTAATGCTTCCAGCATCACAATGCTCAATGCTCATACCAGGGCGTTCATCATAGGATTAATACGGCATTCGGGAGTTGTGGTAAGCGCACTATAAAAGGTGTCATTTGGCCCACCACCTTTCCAGCCATTGCTAATGAGGGACAAGCGCAACATTTCTTAGCTCCATGCTTTCACAGATATGACACTCCACACCTTTGTAAACGCTCATCACTTTTGTAAACTCTCACCACCTTCTGCGATCATATTATAGAAATATCCACAATCTTCATGGTGTACTTCCCACTATATATATAAATCCCCAAATTAAGTTTCTTTCCTGAATAATTGACTCTTATTTTGAGATTTCACTTTTTTGTTCGTTTGAAATAAGTTTATAATACTTGAGTGAAATTAATTACTCAACCATAGTTTTTTGGGAATTTATGCACAAGGAACCCTTTAAAATGCCGTTAATCATCTGGCTACTTCTCTTTCTCCAATTACTGCCTGTGTTACAGGATTGGTAACTGCATGGTGGGGGTTAAATATAAAGAGAAAACCTCAATCGTGGTGAATATTTACAAACATGAATTGCAATTCATACCTTACTATATGAGTGATATAGAAGAAATGACCATCATGATAAAATCGGAATATGTATGTCCTAGAGATATGGTAAGATTATGGTAAGGCTACGCTCTAATCAGTGCTTATGAATCTGGCCTGTTCCCCCTCAACCTAATCAGGGAAGTGTCGCGTATACGAATACCACAACATGGCCGCGCCCTGTGTAAAACTCCCGTAGGCGGTACCTATATTCACAGTTGTATATTATTCATTTTATTTATTTGACAAATACTTTTATTTTGAACAGTTACAGTAAAACCTACATCAGTGGTCTAAGTAACAACTATTTGGCTATGCGTCTATGTTTGCTTATCAGCGTGGTATAATCATGCATGTAATCAGTACCCAAGCTATAAAAACTGTGACATTTCTGCAATACGGAAGGTGCTATTGTTATCAACAATATTTGGATGATTACAAATTTAATGTTATGGCACTTGAAAGCTGAGATGGAAAAAGTCTATGATATATTTTCACGGTTATTTCGGTGAAGGAAAAGCTACCTCAGCCTTGAGTATGAGCCGGTAAGTCGTCCCCTGTTTGTCGCCTGGCTATAGGCGGTGGGAGGAGGCTTCTGGGAATTCTTATAACTAGTGGCTCTGGTTGGAGCGACAGAGCGTCCTAATGTGCTAAATGCATTGGTCTGGGAACGAGGAGTCACACCCAACTGGGAGATGGTGTCGTCATCCTGTGGGGTGTGGCGAGGGGACACCATGAACGGGTTCTTGGGGATGTCCGGCAGTCCCTGGGGTATGTTGTCCCCCACTCTGTTGTATTCGTCCTGCAGAATAAGCTGGTATTTCTTGTTGTTGAATATCTCGTCCATCCAGGCTTCCAGCCGGCCTTGCCTGGCTCGCACCTTTTCAAGCTCTTCGGCCTTTTTGGTTAGATCCTCCTGCAGTGTTGTGACTTGAGTTATATTGTTCTGTTCAGACATGTTTTTCATGGCCACCATGGTCCTAAGTCGGCGGTTTTCGTCTTGCAGCCGTCGGATGGACATCTTCAGATCCTTTTCTCCCATCTTATCGGCTTTCAAAGGCAGCTCTATCTCCAAATCCTCATATTTGACCGTTTTTTTCTTGATGTTCTTGCCGTCCAGTTCCCGCTGTAGCTTGTCGTTCTCCTCCTTCAGCTTACTGATCTCGTTGAGGAACTCGTCGTTGTGCCTCTGCTTCTCTTTGGTCATGAGCATCAGCGACTTGGCCGTCTCCTCCATGGTGCCCAGCTTCTCGGTGAGGTCGACGATCCTGACCTGCATGCCCAGGTTGTCGTCCTCCAGGCGCTTCTGCTGGTCTTTGAGGATGGCCAGCTCCACCTTGTTGTCCACCATGCTGCGGATCTGGTCCCTCAGCTCCTCCGACTCGTTCATCAGGATGGCGTTCTCCGACTCCAGGCGCACGTTGTTCTCCTTGTGCTTGGCCATGTCCAGCATGACCTTCTCCAGCTCCTCCACCTGGTCCTCCAGGTCGTCCCGCAGCACCGTGGCCTGCTCCTCCATCTCTTTCAGCCGCTTCTCGGCCGACATGGACGACTGGCGCTGGGCCTGGATCTCCAGCTACAGGCAACACACAGAGCGGGGGTAGGTTAAACTGAATGCAAAATTGTCCTTTAATGATCAAACAGCCAATAGGCTACCAGCTTTAAAGAAGGTAATTGAAAAACATATTCAGATTTGGATAAACTAATTGACATAATTATAATGAGAGTATTGCTTCTAATTTCCTTATCTGAACCAGATGTACTCTTTAGCTTGGATAGAAGAACATGTGAAAATGAGGAGCATTTGACTAAAATAAACCAAAACCAAAACAATAATTATATACACTTCATTCTTTTAAAATGAATAGAATCTGAATATCAATTTTGGCTAGTACCCTAGAGCTAGTGAAAAACAATGAATGATTATATTCTGGGGCTATTGAGCAGTATGTCTGCACACAGCAATACCAAGAGGTTTCTATATAAAGCTAATCATGTGATCTATTCAAACTTGGCCCTATCGTAAAAGTGCACCTGAGGCATACGAGTTCCTTCACGGATAGAAAAGTAATTAGCGCCTATAGAGTATTAGAACATCATGAACATCAATAGTTATGCTCACCGTTTGTTTTGCACAATATAATTATGTCTTGAGATATAATATGGATCAAATTTACACGTCAAAAGTAAATCATTTACCTTGAGCTTGTGGTTGAGCTTCTCCAGGGTGTCTATGGTCTGGATACGTTCGTCTGCATTGTTCTGTGCCTGAAGGTCCTCCAGCTCGTACCTCAACGAATCGAACTCCTCACCTTTTAGTTTCAGCTTCAGCTCAATATTTTGTATCTACAATGATAAGTTATGAAAAGAGGGTAGGGCCATGAACAGACCAGCAAAGAATGACATAATATGAATCTTTTAGCCATCTGTGAATGCAATCTCGTCTATATCGGATTTACTTTGTATGTCTGCGACACGGGGCAAAGTCCATTTTTCGTATACTACTTGCAACAAAGGGGCGGGGATGTGGGGGAGGGATGGTGATCGAGGCCAACTGCATGCATTGGTGGGCCTGGGGGGACACCCAACCTTTACCCTTTCAATACTACTTAGAGTGAAAAACTGGAACCACAATTAAACTTTTACTCTAATCGAAAATTATAATATCTAGATCTATATCCTATCACAAAGGTCGCGGTCTTGTGAATGAAGTATAGGCCTACTGATTAAAACATGTTATTTTACCTTCCCTTAAGCATACTTCATGCAGGTCGCAATATAGAGGCCTAGTAGGCCTGCAGAGTGTGTCAAACAAAGAAGTAATCCTGATCAAGTGATAAAGCCTATTAACGTGAGCCCTTCATTCCAAATACAAATAATATCTAATGGATGGCATCACTTTAGGTATATGGTTGATTCTCACGAAACGGGGCCACAGACCTGATTTTCATAATTTCATTCGTAAAATTGCATCAATAAGTAATAGCCATTCTATCAGAGCCTCAATGGATGTGTCTTTATCAAACCTTTAATGGGAACCCTACTTTTAAGTGAATTATATGAATATTTTAGAATTTATGGCTTAAAATGTACCATTTTTGACACATTTTTCCACCCAAATCATGTTTTTCATTTAAATCAAGTCATGTAACTTTTTTAAATTTGGGCCCTGCAAATATTCTTTTTTCAGGTATTATAAGCAACAAATTAATTCTTATCAATTGAATAAAATTGGTGTAAATTTTTAACAATTTCCATGTTTTTTCACCAAATTATCCATTGTGTAGAAAATGCATCATAGTACATATACAAAAAAACAGCAGCCTAATCATATCAAGAAAATAAAACAAATAATCTATAAAATGCATAAGAAAATGCAATAATGTATTGGCTTTGTTCATGGACGAAATTACATATATTTATGAAGAACTAATCATTAGGCAACAGAAAATGTAAATCCAGGTAGGGTTGGGGTAGCAAATGCATCATAGTACATATACAGATTAAACATCCCATAAAATTAAAACATGCAAACATTAATGGAAAATATTTGTGTCCAATATAGATTGACCTAATATTATCATATTAACATTAAAATCGGGAAAAAAATCTATTTGATTTTCAAATAGTATCAAATATAATATCAAAAATAACAGAACGCATCATGGTACATATACGCATCATAGTACATATACAGATAATTAATTGTGTTATAATTCTTTAAAAAATACAAATGGTCAATAGCGAAAGTATGTGCACTAAACTCATGTTTATATGCTACTTAATGAAACATTTTTGATATTCATAATTTTAAAGAAATTGTTTAAATATGTTAAATTACGGAAATAATAAATGCATCATAGTACATATACAGGTGTAACCATATGCAATTGCATCATAGTACATATACAAAATTGAAGTTATCTCTGAAACTAGTATGTTTGGGCTGCCCTAAAAAGCAAACCTAAAATGAATAAATCATACACATGCAATGCTTGCAGGAGTAATTTTATGTTTATATCTCTGAAAAGATTAGGTAAAATTATGGAAGTTTTGTTTTATAAATGCATCATAGTACATATACTGCATCATAGTACATATACAAAACTAAAAACCTTAATAACTCAAAGAATTATGAAGATTAGTGTTCCCAACTTTGGGAACGTATTTCAACATAAGCAGTCCTTCAGTCCACAAAGTTTCATCGAGATATTTTCATTTTAAGTTTTTACTAAAAAAAATTCCCCTGTGGCCCCCATTCGTGAGATCCCTACTAAGTTACCCAGCAGAAAACGTCGCAGGATTAACCGTTCTAGGGGGAATTTACAGTATTTATAATAAGAGAAAAAATGATCGCAAATTGATGGCCTGACTTCTGCACCACCGTATTGATGTGTAAATCAATGCGGGTCCTAAAAGCAAAAAATTAATAAAGGATCACAGAATATATATATATATATATATATATATGCTGCATTTTGCCTTTTTACCTGATCCTGCATGACCTGGATGTCCCTCTCGTACTCTGCCTTCTCCTTCTTGGTCCGTTCAATCTCCTCCCGCAGGTCCTTCTTCTCCTGCACCAAGATGGGTATTTTCCCGCTGAGGTCCTTGATCTCGTGGCCCGACTTCTGCACCACCCTCTCCATGGCGGCCACCTTGTCCTTGAGCCGCACGATCTCCCTGTCCTTGTCCTCGCTGTCCATGCGGGTCAGTTTGCTCAGCTCTGTCACCCTCTTCCGCAGCTTGTCCCGCTCGTCGTCGGCCTTCTTGATGATGTCCCGCAGGTTCTCGATCTCCGACTTGAGCATCTGGGTCTCCTGGGTGTTGGCGCCGTAGCGGTTGTCGGCCTCCCGGGCCTTGGTGGCCAGCGCCTGGTTCTCCGTGCGCAGCTTGTTGTTGATCGTCTCCAGCTTCTCGATCTTCCGCTGGAAGCTATTGATGACGTCCTCCATACTCTCTTTGGTAGCCATCTCGACTGCTTTTGGGTGGCTAAAGTATACTGAATTTTGTCAAATGGTTGTGGTCACTTCAACTTGTTTTGATGTCGGCCTATTGAATTAATTCCTAGCAGACACTAGATAATTGACTTCTGACAGCATAGTTGTACGACTTTCCTTGTCACACTGATCCATCGTACTGAAAATGTAGAGAGAAAACATCTTTAATGAATAAGAACAATTATGTACCATTAGTTTGTGTGAATAACTTGGAATAGGAAAGAGTTGTCACCAGCAAAAGATCCCCTGAAAAGAAACCATTTCGAATGTGTCAAAACGGGGTAGGCCCCGCATTAGATATTTCCATGCATGAGAACACGTATTTCGATGGCATTTCGAGAGTAACTACATGTAGGATCGACCCCAACCCAAAACACATGACTTTCGGTTGGGGATGGTGATGATGGGGGTGATGGTTAAAAAGTAGGCCTATACAACTATCGCAATCTGGTGCTTCTAACCTCCTAACTCTTGCAGTGAGATTTACTCCCGCATAGTCATACTAGGAACTTGTCTTTATGGCCATATGTGTATTTGCCATATATATGAATTACAAATAGATCAATGCAAATTAAACATAAGGTCCTACTCATGCTTAGATTGCCCAGTACTTCTACTTCATCATTTCTGGGATATCAAGAAAATAGTGTGGTTCTGGCAATCTTTTATGACACTGTCACTTGAAATACTTTAAAAACAATGACTCGCAAAAATTGATTAGTTTTGTTTTTCAAACCCGTTATGCAATTCAGCAAAATAGGATGGGACCTGGGATGAAGGTTATCATAAGCATTTTAACGGTATAATATACCCCCCCCCCTCCGTCTTATAGTCAAAGGACAAACATATTCTTACACAAATCTATTAGATATTTCCATTGCCATAAACCTCTAGTCAATTGTCGTGGATTTATCATCTTAAGGAAATTCTCGGGTCGTATGAACCCTTCAGCACCTTTGCATATTACGACTATTATTACCGATAACCTACGACAATGACCTGGACACACATTCAATTCACCCTACCACGGATAGCTGATTTACAGTATATCTTAAGGACCTGCAGGCTTATTTTGACTGAATCTGTCGACAAAATACCTTGAATATCTATGGAAAATAAACAAATAATTGATATATATCAATCTACAATGAATGAATTATCAAAAAACTCATAAATATTAAAAGTATACAAATACTAATTTAAGAAATAATGGTGCCTAGTTTGTCACAGTGTTTATCTGCAAATAATGATACAATTCATGAAATTTTACATAGTAAAGCCCTGAGTTTTGTCGACATATTACCCAGCATGCATCCTGTTTTAGGCTAACCTGCAGGTAAAACTCAAGAAATTGGCTATCCGTGGTTGGGAGAAATTTTACTGTTGAGAGATCAAAATGCTCACGTATATATGTTGCAATTCTCTGTATGACGGAATTGATTAGAACAGCATATATAAGACTTCAGAAGAACCTGTTTAACAAACAGCTGCTCTCTGTAGGATTACCAGAGGCCTACCACTGCTACACACCGACCGTCACAGAGGGTGCACTGCACTATCCCTGCATGAATCACCTTTATACTGGAGGACTATCGATAATCTCCTGGCATGGATAAGCTCTCATACCACTGGTTACACGCAGAGAAAGGTTTTGCCAATGACTGAATAACGAGAATTGTCAGCACAAACTACATTTCTATCTATAAGGATATCGTGTTTTTACGCAATTCAGCATATATGCACAATGAATTTAATTTAAAAATGTATTTGCTGATGTTTGATTTGGTAAAAGAAATTGACTAACACCGTTTGTAGTTTATGGAATGAAATCAATAGAAAATTGCAATTTATGGAAACTTTCTAAAGGAAATCTGTCTTACTAATTATATCAGGTTGTCTCTGATATTCACAACACAAAATGATGTGTTTTTTTATGTATGAGTCTCTTGAATCTGACTTAATTTTCGGTATTGGTATTATGTTATTGTGTTTTGCAAGCTAAGCGAGAATGACCGTGTAAATGAATAGGCCTAGTGCTGCTTACCTTTACTCACACAATAATAAGAAACGCACGCTCTACCAATATGGGTTAGGTAATCCACACAAACTAAAGGCCATTCCAAATGATTAATACGATGGTCCATACATCAGACCTTTATCATGACCAAAATGTTGTCTAGCAGATGTCAGATAATCTCACCTGTATGGACGTCCGACTAACCTCCGATGACAGTGACATCGGTAGAGTCAAAACGCATGTGTTTAAAGGTGGCCTTAAACCGCTCCTACCACTGTTTGACATCAACCTGACCAGGAGAAACGGGCCTAAGTCTACGTGCAAGACCCGATCACTGGTGCCTAATGTTTACCGTATGTACTAAGGCCAAGCAAACGATAACACGATGTTTCACTGGCTAAGTGTTCAAATCTTTCACAGGGAAAGGAAAGATACCTCCTCCAATTGTCATCATTGGCCACATGATTTCTGTTTCTCGATCATTACCATTGATGATATGTTTTCTCTTCAACTTTTGGATTCTTACCCTAGGAATGCATATTGAATTTATCGTACTGGTATCACTCAACAATCTTATCAGAATACCCCTTACACTATATGTATGTTGATTTGATTTGATTTGGTAACTTGTACTGGACACATTACTTCGTATTGTCAGGAAGATCAGAGTTGGTTCTAAAGATGGGTTTCTAATAAAGAAGAACAATACAGAATGAAAGATAGAAACAACAGTTTAGTTATAGGCCTAACTGGACGTTTGTCCTTACCAAACAAAAGTTTTAAAAACTTTTAAATGGTTCATATGTAAACCCACTCGGTATAATTTATACAAAGACAACCAGGATTTTGGCGATTCATATTGCAATTGGCCTAATACATAATCCACCGTTTACTTGGCATTAACAGGTGCCCGGAGGTCTGAGGGCACCTGACTTGAACAATGACCACTCGCCAGTTCCGATCAGGTGCACTCTAACCAATGTGCATGCATGGACCTAAAAAGGTGTATGCGTGAATAGTATAGAATTATACCTACAGGCTAGATGCATGTAAGCTATTGCACTGATTTATGTCTATCTGGCGGATTTAGATTTACATTACCCCCCCCCCCCCCCCACCCTTCCCAGATTTACGCTTTACCCATGTCTTGTGATGGGATCCGATCTGATAGTCTGTTACTATGATCCCAATGGAATCTATTCACTCTATTGTTTCAGTTTGTATTCGGCCAATTATAAAACTCTTTTCGACACAGCACTCAGCGGAAAATAACTTTCCGGATGAGATATATTCAATGTTATCTTCTCCCTTAAATAAATCTGTATTATAAGATTGTACACAGGTCATTGTAAGCAAGGAAATCACCAAAATTGCCGGCATATACCGCCCATCGCACCATGAACGCGTTTTATATGCCATTTCATCGCGGCGGTATTTGTTCTTGGCCTGGACATAACGAATCAATTGACGGCCCTTCGAAATTTATGGCACTATTATATCAGGTATAACCCTGGTGCCATTTCAGTTAGTTAGATGTATGTGCCTTAAGTCCCGGCTCCACTGCCCGACAGTTGAGTTGAGTTGAGTTGGCCTCAGTCTTATAGTGGAGCCGGTATTACGACTAGAATCGTAGCTATTACCTGCGACAGATCCGTCGGGTCTTAAATGTTGAGTTGTTGAAGATGTAAGACTCGATCGTCGGGTCTTAGGGGTGTGTGCAGTAGAGTTATATATGTTTTAATATAGCCTTTAATTGTGACAATCGGGTCCTACCTTGTGGCATAGTAGAGTTTAGGGCTAAGACTAGACAGTCGTAGGTTCTGTCTCCTCTTAACCCTACGACAATCGAGTTGAGTTGAGTTGCATGGGCAGTGGAGCCGGGGCTTTAGCCGTGGGTGTTTATTGATAATTAATCATCTTTTTGGAGTTCGCGGTCTCACGTTGATTCTAGGTTTGTATTAGGCGTCAATCTAACGATAATGATTGACATATGTATGAATTCGTTGCTACCCGGAATCCAAAGAAGGCTTGCTTGATGGGGTGGCTCACATGGGGTTTCTCGCTCCTGTTAGGTGGCGGTAGCGTCCGGCGCCAGAGTTTCAGCCTTCGCCAAGTGCTATTTGTTGGTTCGATGAAGTCGTTAATTAGGTATGTAGTCACAGACGTCAACGCCAGGATTGAATCAAGAAACATAATGCTATTTAGCCTAGTTAAAACATAATTATTTATGATTAAATTGTTGTGGGCAGCGTTATAAATTTTACCCTTATTCCATCTCCAAATGTCATAGCAACTAACATTTTCTAATTCTGATAAAGTACATATATTAGAAATAAAATCATATGCATAAGGCTTTTAATTGCTAAAGGTCCTCAGACCCTGGAAGGGTCTGAGGACCTTAACTGTCCTTACAATTTCAGGCTGGGTATACCGGCATTTTGGCAGCTATCTTGTCTACCACTGTGTACGCGCATGTATAATTGACATAATTAAGTATAAACAATGTAAACTGTAAAGGTTCCATTTGCAAGGAGCTAAAATAAAATGTGGGCTAAAAACATTGCATACTCAAAGTAGATCCCTATGAGTGTAGTATGATGGTAAAATACGTATATTCAAGGCATTGGGTACACTGCTCAAAAACAGTAAAGATCATCTGAAAGGTTCTTACAAATGTCTTGTAAAATTGATATTTCCATTACCTTTAATGTAGGCTACTTTAATGGCCCCAATTAAAAAATGTCGATTCATTGATGGACTTATTTCATGCATTGGTAATTGGTACCATGTAACGAGTTGGGCAAATGCAGTCTCAATTCTATTCAAGCCGGCAATGATTAAATTACCAATGATAGTACAAAGGAAGGAATAATGACTGTATTACGTTTCACTGTAATGTTGTCAATTAATAGTGGTGCCCCCTATGAGAATCTGCATAAACTGTTTTGCTATTTTCATGATGTCATTGCCATTTATTTACGTTTTGAAAAAGATCGAAAGAGAGAGTCAGTTGTTTTAGTTGTATCTGGTTGCATGGACACTCATAGTGGGCGCTACTATCGACAATGTCACGAAAATGCCATAGGCAACATTTAGACATGCACATCTTTGTGAAGCTATGAAATCTTTGAACTTATCCTTATGTATCTTCGTGACAGACAGATTGGATGGCAATGTTCATTAGTCAACCAGCCAAATATCAGACACTTAGTGGAAACGAGTTTGATAGTTAGCCCAAATCTAGTATGAAGGATAGGATGTTGGAGGATAGCAGTCAAAATTTGACATTCAATGTCACCCCAGGGTCATCGATATCAAATTAGGTTGGACTTAGTATCTTTGGACTAAATGACATCCAGAGAAAATAAATACAATTGAGCTATGAGGTTTCATTCAGCTTTTGGAGGCATTTTTGTCATCAATTTACACATGGAAATAGATGGTCACCTTAAAAAGGTATCTTTTTTCCATAGCATTATACAATTTTCAAATGTTTTCCTGTACACCTATGTTTCTATTCAAATTTAATATATTTTCGTTAACGAAAATGGAAAATGAAACGAGCGGTTGATTACCTTTTCTATAAGAGAAGTTGTATAATAAACATGTAAACAATGACATTGATATTTTATATCCCTAACCATAAAGGTCCAGATCAAGTATTTGAATGGCATCTAACTCTACTCTTTTTAAAGCTTTCTGATCATCACTAATTTTCAAGAACCTTCAATGTCGAATCCTAGTATGGTATATACCACTACCTTTTTTATACATTGTAAGCTCCTCAATTTGTCTTGCAAGAAATATTACAACTAACAACAAATGCATGTAAATGTTTTATCTGAGGTTTTGCTAGCTGAATAGGTATGGTATTTACTCTGTATTGGGTTCAAAATCATTGATTCTTTTAGTTATTTTCCTCAGTTGATTGAAGTAGATCTAGGTAGATGACAAAATGAACATAACAATTACATTTGGTTAATATTCTCTGAATATTCTTCTGAATGTGACATCATAATGATTGAAAGGTGCATGTAATTTATAACACAAAAAGTTACACATATACCTTTTCAGCATAATAATTATCATTATATTTAGTATTGTATTATCCAATTTACTGTTTTATAGTTTATTAGTTGGTATGATTATCTATAAAACGATTAGGCTTACAATTCAACCAATTTATCAATGGATCGAGTCATATATTCAGAAAATATAATGAGCTGTTCAAATATCCACACACCTGCATCTATTCATCATGTTTAGGAAACCGAATCAGTTAACAAACTGAAACGCTCAGATTCCGTCTGAATCATCGCTGCATGGGTCAGTTTCTGGGAAGGAAGGGTCATTTGCATACGGCTATTTGAATGTTTGGCTGTCATAATTGGGTATAATCAAAAGAACAATATAACCTAAAAATCGGCATCATTAGGAGTATCACATGGTCAAACTTAGGGGTTCTAGATCATAGTTTTCAGATGTCATTCTCTGAATCACAGAGAATCAGTTTGACAGATTTTCGAATTAAGGAAATGGGCCTAGTTAAGGAAGTAGGCCTAGTTCCGGCAGCAACAATCTTTTTCAAAACAATGGCTGTGGAAATATATGACCTTTTATAAAATATAACCTACTAAATATGACTTCTGTGTCAATACCTATGTAGAGTAAAGTCGGGTAAAATGGGCACCTTTTAAGGACCCATGTCTGTGAAATCAAGAGAAATGATCATAACTTACTTTTGTTTTCTTTTATGGAATTGTTATCAGAAATTGAAGAAACAAGATCAAGTATGTTGGGTTCTAAAGAACCCAAAAGCTCCGTCTTATCCACCTTGTTCAATAACAGCTGAAAGAGAGGGAGAGGGAAAGGGAGAGGGAAAGGGAGAGGAAGAGGGAGAGGGAGAGAGATTTATTGCCATGACAATGCCATGACATCCCCATGACATTGCCATGATGATGCCATGACATTGTCATGACATCCCCATGACAATGCCATGACAGTACCATGACATTGCCATGACAGTGCCATGACAATGCCATGACAATGCCATGATATTGCCATGACATTGCCATGACATTGCCATGAAAATGCCATGACATCCCTATGGCATTGCCATGATGATGCCATGACATTGCCATGACATCCCCATGACAATGCCATGACATTGCCATGACAGTACCATGACATTGCCATGACATTACCATGACAATGCCATGATATTGCCATGACAGTGCCATGACAATGCAATGACATCCCCATGACATTGCCATGATGATGCCATGACATTGCCATGATATCCCCATGACAATGCCATGACATTGCCATGACAATGCCATGACAGTACCATGACAATGCCATGACAGTGCCATGACATTACCATGACAATGCCATGACATTACCATGACAATGCCATGATATTGCCATGACAGTGCCATGACATCCCCATGACATTGCCATGATGATGCCATGACATTGCCATGACATCCCCTTCACCCTTTTACCCCCTTACCCCAATACAGCATGGATTGAGAGTCTGAGCTCATTTGTGTGAGGAGATTGTATTGGTAATATGCAAATTTATTCAATATGGCCGCCCCCAGTGGTGATGGGGGCATTCCCGACCTACTTTTGTTCTATTTTTAGAATATCATTATGACATCATCTCGTCACTCTCCTGATACAGACTTATTTATGTTAATTTCTACACTCTCAAGCCATTTCCTATGGGACGACTTTCAATCTCCATACAGATTCTTCCTATCAGAAAAAGCACGATGTGTCCCCCCCCATTTTTAACATTGATTTCTATGGGAGTTGGGCCAAGTTATTACTCCGATTTATCGGACTATCGACGTTATCCACTCATCGAAGACGGAGAATAAATGGATTTTTGACCATCCAGGTCAAGAAATGATTAATATATTGAGAAAATAAGTTTTTGCATTTTTGAAACCCATATTACCCTCCACACGGCACCCCCTATTTTAGAGTAATATGGGCACACCTGCCCATATTAGCCCTGTAGCAATACAGTGACAAATGAAGTAGGCTAATATGGGCAGGACAAGAACCCTGCTCATATTAGACTTCCCATAGGATACTATGGGATTTTGGGGGATGCCCATATTACCCTAATCTTTCATAGATCCTCTATAGAATAAAGGCTATTTCTCCTATATCTTTGACTGTGGTTCCTACTTGTTCTTAAGAGGTTGCATTACAATTTGGTATTTAGATGGTTAAGATATTTCTACTCATTCCTATTTTATGTATGGTTATGTGACAGCATTCAAGCAAGTTCAGATACCCTCTTAGAGGTTGTGTAGCATATCTTGATAAATATATTGTAATTTGCTGTAAAGAAATGGTCTATGCCAATGTTTTTTGGTTCCCCACATTGTAATAAGAGGTACAGGACTAATATCTGACAGAAATATGAAGTATTTGGGGTGCCCATATTACCTGCTATACCCATATTACCCGGCCATACCCTATAAAATATTAGTTACCACCAGTTTCCACCATACTCCCCAGTCGTGTCGGATTCCACTGTAATCGCTCCGACTATAGCATTCTGGGTTCCAGTGAGTACCCGGATGACAGCTTGACATAGACAGGAGCGGCGCGGAACGATACCAACTTTTTCCATTAGGAAAAAAGGCTATAGTCGGAGCGAGTATTAGAGTGGAATCCGAGTATGGGGAGTATGCAGTCTCCACCAAATAAACTTGGAACTACGTTTTCGCGGCGGTTACAGGCCGAAGGGAGTGCGCATATAAAGTAGCTCGAAAAGCTCGGGTGTGGTGGGGCCAACCCTCACAGAGGTGAGTTGGGGGAGAGGAGCATACAGAAACCGTCGACTGTGGGACAGGTTGATCAGTTAAAAGCAGAACAAGCACCACCAAAACTAACGTGCCGTGTGCAAAATGGTGTTCCAGCTAGTGACGGTAGGGCGCGGGGCTGGAGGGAGAGAGCAGACCGACCGGCAGTCAGTCGGCCCCGAGCACGGACCTAGTCGACGTGCCGAGCGGCGGCCGATAGAGAGAGTGGACAGAGAGGTGTCCCCGGTCCCGGCCTCTGGCTTAGGTCCTGATCTCAGGTCCTGGCACCGACAATACCAACACCACCATGTCGGCCCTAACACTGTCCGCCAAACTTGACCGCACGGATTCCAATACAACATGGGGATTTCGTATGCATGGAGGCAAGGATTTCGGGTGCCCGCTCTCCATCCAACGGGTAAGTCCCTGCATAGGGGATTTTCAACGACAAAGTTATTGGAGTGAGACTTCCTAGACTCGGTAGTAGGTTGGGTGGCCGCCCACCAGGATACACATGTAAGCATGCAGGCCGGGCCGAGGGAGGGCAAAGTGGGAGGGGTCACAGTAAGACGGTATAGGTACAGAGACAAGGTCAGCACAGATGGTCGTATTTAAGATCTCAAACATGATCAAAACCCAAAAAGAACTTTCTTTAAAACATTGCCCTGTCTTAACCAGTCCAATGATCTGAAATTCATTCACATTTAGAAAACAAGTTCTCTGTGAAACATGAAACGCTTTGTAGCTAAAAAATAGTGGTACAGGCCTATATCATCAAGCAACCAAAGCATGAAACGTGATTATCATGTTTGTATAATAGATGAAACTGTGGATAAACTAAATGCATGGCCTTGTAGCGTGTGGGTCGAGTTTATGTACCGGTAGCTGGGTTATAACTAGATATGTCGATAGACATGTTTCTTAATGTATCTCTCTGCATTAACTGTACAATGAAATACCTATATAAACCGGCATATTTTATATTCTGTTCTTTAATAGGAAACACGAGGTCATTAGAAGCTTAAGACTTCTCTTCCAACCTATTGGATGTAGAAATGTTTGTTTTGTGGTTTAATAATATAGACATTTTATTATGTATTCTTCGGCATTAATTGATGTCTTAATTATGAGGTCAGAATAGTTTTGCCCTGCCTTCCCTGCTAAGTAAATATAGGTATATAACTACCGTGAAACTTGAAACTCTGTACCATTTAGCCTTTATTTTCTTGCATCGCTTTGCGTTCTATACCGTAAACGCTGTTAATATTTTCAACTTGATTTTACCACTCACGTTTAACTATGTCACTGGATGACGCATACCAGTCGCCATTGACTTTTTGCAGTGGCATCCGGTAAGATTTTAGGTCATGTTTCCAGAATATGTTATCAGTGTTGTGTGAAATAATAAGAGGAGGGAGCCTATCAGCAGTACCTTGTCCTACTGCCTTCCACGCCACTTTCTCCCTCTATATCCCAGCCGCTCCCGAAATACACCCCCCTCCATAAAAGGAAGGCGGGAATGCCTCTCATACCTTGGTTGTCGTCTGCTAACGTTCTTCAACCTTCCACCCCTCTACGTAGGTCACTCCCGGGAGCCTGGCCCATAAGTGTGGGCTGCAAGTGGGTGATTCCATTGCAAAGATAGGGGACACTCCTACCGACACTTTGCGCCACAAGGAGGCCCAGGGATGTATCCTCCGTGCCGGAAACTCTCTCGAACTCGCGCTCATAAGGTGGGTATATGACACTGGCAGGTGTCAAAATGATGTTTACACAATTGGAGTTTTTAACATCATGTCAATAAATTGTTGTAGAAGCAAACGCAGATATATTTCTACTGTTACTGAACCAGATGCACAGATAGGCTATCAAAACTAATATCATCTGATCATAAGCCTCCACATTTCTCTCAAAATTGGGCCTGTATCTGTATCAATGCAGCAAATACGTTTAATTAATATAACCCGGTCAATAGGCCTAAAGCAAAAGGGTATATTTAAACCATTGGAACATCCGGGCTGTGTGCGCTCTAGGGAAGCTATATCGTGCAGTCACAATAAATCATTCAATAATTTGCGTCATATCATTCATAGATAGTATACTTTATCCGTATCTTGTCAGGATCATGTTAGCATCGTGGTTATTGAACCAAACAAGGATGTCCCGCATCTTCCAATTATATAAGTGTCATCGATATCCGGTCTTCAAGACTTGCTAGGGACTCAGTCTGTCGTTGGCGACAACATGGAATTCCATTGTTTTATTCTTTTGTTTACTAAAATGCGATTAAATAAATCTTTTAAGGTAGTCCACGCATTAAACCCATATAGGCCTATCTTGGATAAATGGTACATAATTACCATGATGATGCGTCCATGGAATCATGCATTATCGTATTCTAATTTTGATTAAGATAATACCTATTAATCGACTGTGCTTGTGTGGTCTATGTCAGCACCCATTCAGACTATACACTAGCTTTGAGGGTTTTCACGCTAAAAAAAACATTATGTAAAGAGAAGCCTCACGGTTGTGCCAACCTCTGTGCCTTTCTAATGACGACAAAGACAGTCCTGTTGAGCGACCACTGAGGCATTCTGATTGTGTCACCGGAAACAGGTCACCTGGTGCAGAGTGATGGCATATGTCGCATGGCGTCCTGCCCATATCTCACACAGGGCCTTGTACAAGGACGGCGGGGACAATAAGGACTTGTTCACCATGTGAACATCTCAGACCAACTAAGACATATTAAACCGCCATTCAACGGGATTACTACAGATACTTATTATGATACTTGAATCATAATGTCTGTCGATTGCAAAAATCCAAGAATTTACGTTTACACAGGCCTATTTCAAAGTAAGATGCGGGGAAGCCAACATTGTATCATGGGTCTGTGATCATTCGAGTAATTAATCGATGTTTTGGATACGTATATATGTATCTATGCATGCCCTATATGCAATGCACAGATCTATACAATGGTATGTGGAACCCATATCCTCGAGGTATCTAATGTAGCATAAGGGAAACATGTTCAGGAAATAGTCTACCATTCATCTATTGTTGTTTCACGACTTGTATACTCAAAGCGCCAATGATATCATGCGAACAATTACCTACATGACCCTGCACATGGTCCATAAAGTAAACTTGCGGAAAGCTAACAAAGGAATGCATACGCCCATATTGGATATAATATTTATTATACTGATATTAACATGATAATAATTCATTAAGTATTCTTATTCAAATTCGGTATAGGCCTACCAACGGCAACGGTATATATATTACAGTTAGACACTGAATTCTATATCGCAATAGTAATTTAGCCAGTTCGCTATTCTAATTCCCACACATTTTGTCCCATCGATTAGGTTTATTGCTATAGGCCTAATATTTTGTTCCTATTTGCATAATGGGGGGATTTATTGTTCGACTAGTAATTGATAATTCCGAAAAAGACTTCCAAGAACCACAGACTATCCCTTCCTGAGGGTCGGCTGAACCTAGTCACCCCAGTTGATCCCCTAGATGTAGACTTCCTTATTGTGTACCACCAGACGTCTTCATTAGAGATGCTGGGTTTCACCATTAGTCAGCGGCCGGGGATTAGTCACGCAGGAGGGCGTGCTCCGAGTTCCAAACCCGAGCGTAAGGTGAGCCCTGATTCATGTCAGCGTCTGCTGCAAACCCATACAGCAGACAATGTTGTCGTTGATTCAAGATCTCTTCTCCTAATTGCAATGGGGATTCTATTTAACCACATTGTGTCTCAGAATTTAACAATTTAATGCCATATTGACCTAACAAATCCTTAGTTAAATTTTCGACAACAACCAGTTATCGGTCAGTTATGATCAGTTTCTGTTCTAACTTTGTATATGAACCCATGCAATAGAGATATGCTGTGTCCGTTAGGAGAGTATTATATTATGTTTGAGAGATCCGAATTGCAATTATTGCAAACAATTGGATTGGGTCAGCATTATCTTAAAAAATCATTTTTGTTGGGAAATTTTACGGATCATCAATCTGAGCAAGGGTAAGTTTTAAGAAAGGCAGACAAAGGTTGTGTACTCTGTGATCGATCGTTTCCTGCACCGCACTTTGTGGACAGTCAAAATAATCTGGCAGGAGTTTTTGTTGGTCTAAGTATCGGTAAATAGAACAGCCAGCCTTAAGGGTAAACAGGCGATTTGATTGAATACTAGGGTTAATAATAGGCTAAAATGGAAAGTCAATATGGCCCAAATGGTTCTAATTATAGAACTGGTTGAGCATTAGCCTTGACCCAAAACGGCAATCCGTATAAGCTTAGTATTTGTAATAAACAGCTGATAAAGGGATAGTTTTAGGTACAAATATGAGAGAAATTAGTTGCATATAATTATGTGACCAAGCGTGCGAAATGGTGACCTATAAAGGAGGAAACGTACGAATTTGGATTCACAATCCCCTCTTTCAAATGATGCAAACCTATTTAAAACATTCCTTTTCGGGAATTGGATATGCTTATTTGAATTATTCTGCTCTGGTCACACATGAACGTCCCTGATTTAGCACACGTGTTTTTTTTCCGTAGTATTCCTGGTTAAGTATTAGTCAATAATCTCACTTTATAATGGAATTAGAGCAAATTGCAAAATATACCAATGGGTTACCATATCACATTGTAAACAGAAAGTAAATCGATACATTCTAAAGTTGGAAAGTTATGTTGCTATAATATTCTTTAATTAGTTCTGACCAATATATACCTAAATGTATAGGCCTGGATAAGTACAAATTATGCCTTGGTAGAAGATGCGTACCACACGTTGGAACAGTCATCGATAAAGGGTCCCGAGGGTTTTGTACGTGTACCCTCAACTGACTCAGATGTGGGGTGCGAATCCAAATAAGGTCTTAAAATGAGTCACCTCATAAGGTCAGTGATCCCCATTTAAGGACATGGAATAAGGTGATCAATCATTGCCCAATTCATCAGGATTGGCGATCTTTTAAGAAGCAATAACGAGAAGTTTACTTTGAATGTACAGTTTATGCTAAAGGGACAATGTCAGCTAAAAATCATATTCAGGTGAAGCAAGTGGGAATGACAGTGCTATTACCTGAGTTGTGTTACATATATATATATATATATATAAAGTAGAAAAAAAGATAAGTAAAAGTTTCTACACCGAATTCAACGACAGACGTGTGGTGGACTCGAGGTTTTATCATAAGATGACATAAATCATCAAATCAATGGTTTCGGCTTTTAAAGGCCTTCATCAGGATTGCCATAAAGTAGAAGTATTATGTTGCTAGATGTTAGTTGATGACGAAGGACTGGGTTGTGGGACACCTGTACGTGTGGTGGCCCAGCTGTTCCTGTGCATTATGTACACTGCCATACGCTGTGGTCAGAGAGGCGTAGGTGTGTCACTGTCTGGGTTCCGGAAACATGCACTATTATCGGTGTATAGTCAATATTTGTATTATATCCAATGATCTTTCATATGTTTCATAACATTCTCGTGACAGTGCTGAGTTAGTCCTACATACATGTACATTATGTATTCAATTGCATATCTCAATCATATCTAGAATTGAGGATTGGTAAAAAAAAAAGATTGTGAATGGATTGTATGCAATAAAATTGCATCGTACTTTTAATTCCTCTTTATGAAAACATTGTTTAGTTTAACCGACCATGGGAGAACTTGTTATGTATTATTTAAAAAAAATGCAGGGAATATCAATAAAGGCTTGCTTTGGCCAACCTTCGACCAACGCAATCATTGGAACCATACTGCCAAAACAATATAATAGTAATACACATACTATAAATAATGGTAAGCGTGTCTGGATTTTGGTAATAGGCCTATTAATATACCATGACATACATACAGGTTTCTTCTATATACCTGTGGTTAGTGGGGCGCGCAGACGTGGTCGCCCTGTGTCGAGCCGGTGGCGGTGACTTGAACAGATAAGTCTGACTCATACTGATGAGGCTAGAAGCACTATTAGAAGGAAATGAATGGAAAAAACATGACGCGGTCGTGATTTCCCCCATAACAAATAAATATGGTAGGACGCGTCTATTCATTAATAAATCTAATGTAAAACAGTATTCAGTCATATGTACATAACAAATAAGGATAAATGATTAACCCATTCTCTGTAAGCATAAAATTATGATATTATTTCAAGAGTATCTCCAAGCCGTCAGAGGGGCACGCGTATTTATAGATTTAAACGATCGACACTTCGAGCTCCATATGGAATTGTCTTATCGTGTGTAGATCATATGAGAAGCCTATTTAAGTTTTTGAATTGCCGCCAATTAGTGATTTATTTTGAGATTATATGTGCCACTAATTAAGTGGCCTGATTATATCAAAACCATCCTGGTTTTCTGGATCAAGCAGGCATGCTCCAATATAATTATTTCTCAAAACTGATCATGCATGATACCCTCATTTGCAACATTAGGCCTATATCATGGTCATGGTTCGTCCACTATACTTGTTTCTGTTTAACTTTTCAATTGGGGCATTTTCTCACGATGACTGTATGGTGTATTTACTGTTGTAGATCGTCCAACAGAGGTCTTGGAGTGGTAAGGCCTGTCAGGTGGGTATGGAATGGAGTTGCAGCAGGTAGCTCTGGCGTGTTTTAGCAGATACATAGATAGATGTATCCCAGATGTCATAATTATGTTCGAACATGATGCGCCAATTAATGTTTGCGTTATTTTCTTTGATTTCAGCATCAACGCATTGTTCATAAGCGAATAGAAGGCCTATGAACGGCTTTATTTTTTGTGTCTACATACAACTTCAGAATGAAAAAGAGTTTTGTTTTGTTTAGATATTATTTTAGGATACGTTGGTCTTACTAAAGCTATTCACATATTCTAGTATGTTGATTGGTTTTGCCATAGGCCCAATAACATTATATTGCTGGTTATGCCTCGCATGCGGAACCACATAACGGTTTGGTTGTGATTTTGTCAATATATTTACATTAGATGTAGGAGATTTAGTCAGCAGTAGTTTTGATACGTGAATGTTGATCAAGTTTTACGAATTTTCTGGTATCTCATATATGACATTTATGACATATATGACATGTGCAGACGTTTATAAGATATATATTATATATATATATATCTGAATCATTATATTGTCTATAAGTATGGAGTAAATGTCGTTGGGGATCTATAGTACCGTCTTGTTCATTTACTTCATGAATATCAATATTCATATTCAATTGTCGTCCTAAGCAGATAAAGATATTTGAAATTTGCAAACACGGACTTTTATCCGAACACAATTTCCAAACTAATATCGTTTGCTACTCTAGTCCCACGATTATTACAGACTGGTCCATGTATTAACGTTTCAGGCAGATTAATTTGGTAAAGTTAGATACATTGATCTCCCATGTGGAAGGCCATACTTAGCACAATCCACTTCTTGCGGCCAATTATTTCAATTTGCACGACACGTACAAGAGTGGCGGACAAATAGAGGGTAATGAAAACAATTCTATACGTTTGGTATTCAACATCCCCGACCCTTTTTTCATCCATTATCAGTTTTGATATGTCTGGGAACCTTTGAGTGTGGGGAAGGTCACAGAATGTCAAGGGTACACTTTCCTCCCTGAATTCAATCCGCTCTCTTGGATCACCAGTCAGACGTGGGAGGATGGACATGAATGCATACATACATATCCCCAACTCTTCTGGAAAACTGCCGAGACCTAGGTTTAAGCCAATTGACAAGGCTAATAATTAACCACTGACGAACGTGCGACTCTTGGATCATAATATTTCTTAAGAAATCTAAAGTTCCCAAAAATGTTCATTAGTTTTGGGGCCGTCTAACAATAGCGCGGAAGTTTTGTTATAGAACCTGGTATATATAATGTCTATGTTCTGATACCTTTTGGGAAGCACGTACTGTGACGTTGTCTAGACGCAATATTAAAGTGGAAATAATAATTATTATACTAAAATCAAAGCTACAACACGGCCGGTTTGGGATTTAACATCGATGAGCATGGCTACAACTACATGTACTCAATCTTCATTAATATTTTTGTTACTGTTCGGGAATCCCTATTAATATTATTCACTACTTTCAGAGTTAACCTGAACACTTTCAATCTGGGTAAATCAAGACAGTTCCAGATTTTAAAGCTAAGAATATACATAGTACGTGAAAGGATGTATGTGTATTAAACAAGGAAAAGAGTAACATAATTATATTTAAGCATTGTTGGTACTTGATGTGGATTGAACGGGCAGGTGTGGGGGACCCGGGTGGAGGGGTGAGAGAGGTCAGTCCTCTACAGTAGGTCCCATTGATACTGCCCTTCTCAGGTTGCAGTTTAATCCCTGTGGTTGTCGCATACCAAGGGTCGTGTTTAACCTCCTGTCACCTCGGTTTGCCCCACCCCTTTTAGACGTACGTCATTTCTCCGAGGTGCTACTGTCTCAGCAGTACACGACCGCTGTTTAAGCGGGTCCTGGGGATGGCCATTGAGATGGGAATAGTTAATGTTCCCCCCCCGGGGTTCCCCCTATCATAAACAGTAAATTTTACTATAGGCCTACACCAGGTATCGTACTTTCTACATGTAGCATCAATGGGGTCGTTTTAAAAATATTAAAACGGTAAAAATACCCCCCCCCCCCCCCGAGGAACTTGAATGTACCTGCCCTATCAGATCTATGGTGTGAAAGGGGAGGAGGTAGAAAGATCGGGAAGGAGCCTAGGGGAGGATGAAGAGGCCCAGCGGAGGAGCAACTCGAGGCCAGATGGTGGTGGCCGGCAGCGGGGGGCACTCAGAGGTATGGGGCCGGGGGCTGAGTGTACAGGTAAACGGGTATAACCAGCTGAAAGGGGGCCGAGGATCCACCGGGTCACTGTAAATCAACTAATGTAAACATTTTGTGACCACAGAAATCAGCATGCATGCCTTTAGTATTAGGCACGTCGAAGCTGCTTTTTGTCGGGACTTTGCTGCAACGTTTGCAGAACTTAGACAAGTAAACATCATGGCCTCATAAATCTAGAGTCCGTTAGAATCTGATCATTATGCTCATAGCGTGGGCCGGTGGGCCGCCCCGCCCCTAGGTATACCCATGTCTGTAGAAACAGCAGATCTAGCGTGCTACTATGTTTTTCACCGTCAAGAAACTGGGTCGTGAGGTGATAAGAGCAGTCTGAGGTGATACTAGATGGCGAAGAGAGGACGGTTTACACAGGAGTCGGCCGGTTAACCCCACTACCGCTAAACCTGAGGCGCATCCTCCAGGAATAGCCGCCTTGCCCATCTGCTCCACTCAGTAAATATAACCAGACTAGCGAGGGCCAGAAATACAATAAACTCACATATGCCGGGATTTTTGCTCTTCTGGAAAGTATGCGAGACATTTTGACAATCAATGATAAAACATTATCTATGACCTCGCTGTATGTTGCTCACATTACCTGACCCTGTGGTCCTCTTTGAGGCTTATCTGACATGCGTTGGTGGAGGTGCGTGTGAGTTTGGAGTACGGGGGTGCTCCAGGGCCGGCTACTTAGTCAGTGTGTACGCCATGGGGGAGGCCCCTCTGTGTATATAGACAGTTAGGGATGGTACCCTTGCAAACATCTTGGCTGCCTGTCCGCAGTGAAAACATAAACGGACTAAACTCCTGACGCGTCAGACTATAGAGGGTAAAATGGATCAGGAAATAGAACAAGCTGCCATATGGCGTTTTCACCCCAATATGACGAGATTGTTTCCTTCAATCTTCCGTTCTTTACACCATTTGCAGCTTGTGTTCTACACTGGCTGAAGAGATATTCTTCTCTCCCAAATGATATCACCGTTGCCTTGTTAGGGAAATGTCAGATGACAGTGACCGTCACCTTGGTAGGGAAATTAAGACGGCGATAGAACGGCGACTTTAAGGCATTTTGAGAAACAAATAATCCAATACTCTATTATATTATCACTTACTTTGCTTTAGAAATCGAAGCCTATACAAGTCATAAGCCTGTTCTCTGTAGCTCTTTTTTGCATTCATATAACTATTAAGCGTACTTGACATTAACAAAATACATTATCTTAATCTATTGATTGACGACTGACTCTGCTGCATGATTAGACAATGAGATCTTCAAATGGTTCACAGCATACAGCACGTTCGAAAGGTAATGTAAGAAAAAATACTAATGCTGAAAAACATTACCGGTAGATGGATGAACGATTTCCCGAGACTCTGTGCAAACAGAAAAAAATAGAACAGCGTATAATTTCAATTTCATGGGGACCGAGTTTCTCGGCCATGCAGGTAGAAGTACAGACTAAGACTACCTAGAATTCTGGATAGGACTAAGGGCCAGGGGTGAATAGGGCGAAGGTCAAGGTTCAGCCTACGCCAGGAGACGGCCTCCTTCCTTCAGTATGTGGCAGCTCCTGGTATAAAAATATGTTTGTAGTGTCGGCTATATGCTAAAAACAAAAGCATGGTAAGCAAGTAGGTCTGTAGGCCGCAACCACAGAAACGAAGTATCAAGGTGTTCTCTGACCAAAGAAAAAAGTCTAACCAGTGTGGTACAGCAAAATAAATAGGTCACAAACTACTTTCATGAATCCTTACAATTTATGACCATAAACTATAATTATTTTACAGCTTTTGAATAGAGTGGACATAGAGACAAGAGGATCAGCTATTAACATTCTGAACCTATACTACTTACTGCAGAAAATGTATTTAACGTTTTTGAATAACCCTTTTGATGAAGATATTTGAAATTCCATATTCTTTATTATCTAATTCATTTTACAAGTTAATGAACTATTCGGTCTATCAGATGGCATTTTAGGCATTCTAAAGTATAGAACTGTAATGTAATAGGCATCCCCTTCGCAGTTGTTTGGACGTGGCCAGTAGCCCGTGTATGACTATTTGTTTCTATAAGACCCAGGTAGGATCAGAATCTCAAGGGACTTGCATTGGGTGGTCGGACCCCTGAGGACTCGCAGGCCAAGGAAAACCTGCCGTAGCTCTGTGTGGTCAGGCGTCACTTTGTATTGAACCTACTTTTAACCTGAAAATACATATCCTCAGCTTTGTATAAATATATGGACCTAAAATTGTATCAATCCAAGCTCCTGACATAAAACCTATTGAGATGGATTCATTGATATGGCCCTCCTATTAGAGGTAATTATTAGCTACACAGTGTGGATTATAGTATAGACCAACGATTTGGCTTCGATGGATGCACGTTTTTCATGTCCATTCTTAGTTATATTCTATTCATCTATTGACGGACATGCATTTTGGATATCGGGGCATTCAAAAGCAGTATGAGATTATCCTATGTATTTCCGAACTACTGCTGTACGGCGGTGTTTGTCTACATTTGTCCTTCAGGGTTTAGTCAGTTTGGGATGTGGGATTAGGTGATAGTCGAGGGGGATCTATTTGCGGTGGGACCCGGCCGACTATCTGCTTGATCCTCAAGCGCTGATCCCGTTATACCAGAATAACCTTGGATAGATTACTTACACCAACAGCAGGATGTGCTATTGGTTTGGTTCGACACATGGTGCGGTCTGGTTCTGGCAGGGGTATCTGCCTTAACAATAACTTCTGGTTAAGGCCAGTGGGATAGGGGCCTTTTTGAAAGTAGAGAATTGATGTACACTTAATAACCTACGCATTAAGTAAGATAGCACGTCACTCCTTTCAGTCTTATGCCTAATGAAACATGTTAAACTATAAGGCCCAAAGCACTTGGGACTATGAATATGTTAAATCGTAATGGCCAAAGCCCTTTCAGACTTATGCTCAAACTGTGTAAAATGACATAACAAGATTTATGCTACCTGATCAATAATTGACGAAATAGAGGTTTTCCTTAAAGCCATTGCTCTGCATCATTATAATTAATGGTCAGACAATTCTAAGTATCATTTCGCCTTATACTTTGGTAAAATAGTAGTACATCTGATGGGAGTTGTTTCTTTAGTGTCACTGGGCTATGGGACCAGGATCTGACCCCTATGGAACCTACACATCAGGCCCATATTTGGTGCCTGCCTCCCAAGGGCGATGGGGATGCTGCTGCTGATGTGTGCGTCATGCCACAGACTCCTAGGAATGTTGAGTAGAGAGGACAATGCACAGAACTGGTCAAGTCATCTCTAAGCTTGGTCTGGAAACTAGGCCAGTTCTTGGAAAAGGCAAAGTAGCCATGAGTACGTTTTACTATGCGTTACAGAGAAGGACATTTTTTTTATATTTGCATTTTGTTTTCATAGTATATTTCCGGACCAGCTGTTTTAAGACACGTGAACACTCAATAGGGAAGTTTAGATATTGGCCCACGTCAACGTGAACGTGATGTATGGAGCAAACCTATACTATAGGTCAATTTTGTCTAGCAAAGTGTAGAGACTGCATGGTGATGTCACGCTTCTCGTTCACATTGACGTGAGTGAATGTCTAAACCTCCCTAATAATATATAGTCTTTCGGTAAATTATCTCCTTTGTCATAATGTATAATGTTCATGTGTTTGGTTATCAAAGATTACACGTTTGTCGTATTCCATAAAGCAAAACCGCGCAATACCAGCAAGACATATAGGCCTACCGTATACAGGACAGTATCCGGTAAGGTGGTTACCATAATAGGAACAAGGTTTGTTTCCTTTGCCATTGGCCTATGAATATATCCTCACAACACATCAGCTGTGGGTGGTGGGTGGGCCTGGTAAACATTGGCACCGTAAGCCCATTAGCAGGCCCTCTGCGAGTGACCACTGTGTATCGGGTCAGAAGGTGGGCAATCGATATCAACAGCTTTCTATAACGTTTGCAGTGCATGACAGACGTACGACTGGATCAGACAAGGGAAATTTGAAAATAGTTTATCGGTTTATCTGGTTGATGTCCGTAGCAAGGAAAAAACAGGATAGTTTAGGAAAAGTCAGTGCCGGAGAAAAGTAATGGCTCTGAACACTTGAGGTAAAAGCAACGTGATATTGACAAAATTCTATGACCCTGTCTGGGTGTTTGTGTTTTGTTTTTGTTATCCCCTCAACATTTGAACCCCTCCCAAGTCAGATCTATTATTGACACCACTAAGACTGGACGCAACCTCTGGTCATTGCAACCTTAACACTGCTTCTGGGTCAGCTAGACAGTCTCTACACTTCTATAAGCTCTAGCTACAGAAGACTGGTCACTGTGACCTGTAAAACATGTTATCTATTATAGTGTAATAGTTATGCCTGACAGCCTGCCACATTCAGATTTGTGTACTTGATTTCGTTGACATTCATTTCATGGGAAATGCGTATACATGTACATACATGTACTTTTATAGTTCAGCAGTTGTGAATAGGTAGACAAAACAAACATATTCATGCTGAAGGTTATGTTAACCATGCGACCATGCATACCACAACATAAAACATCGATTGTTTCATGTTAGTGTGCATTGTTATACATTCCTTCATGTGATACTGATGCATGGTATCACCTCAACCAACGACACCCTGTGGTTGGAGATACGAATAAAAACAATAAACACAAATGCATGGGCAAATCAGCAAATACAGTAACCAGGCGAGAGGTCACTATTATATGCAGCCATATGTGTGTATTGATGAGGTTGAAAATTCCTACTCTGAAATATTGAAGGTCTATCCTTGTTTTTAATATTCACGGGATATGTAGTTATAGAACTGTCATTATTAAAAACAAATATTGATATGCATAGTTATTTTCAATTCGTTGCAAGTCAAGTTCAGTCAGTTATCAGATGTCGTTGTGTATATATATTTTATCATTTAATTGTCCCTTATGGTTGCTAACGGCTAGGCATAGTCATCGACAGCAGCTTTGATAAAGGGCTCCCTTTGTCACGTTGAATGACATGACGAGAGGACCTGTTCTCTGACACGTGTTGGCCCTCGGGCCGGCCAAATTGAATCTGATTTATGACCAAACACCTCTGGTGTAGCCTTGCAGGTCGACTTGGAAAGTTTGGCTCAAATACATGATTACAATTCGCTTCAATAGATATTCGATTCAGTCCAGAGATTTATGCCGTAACAGCCTCGCCATGTACAGATGCAGTTCAGATTAAAATGCAATAGGTTTACCAGTTCTCGTCGTACAATGCTTATCTATAAATAGTTGACTGGAAGTCCTAAATTGTAATGCACAAACATGGACACCCTAGTTAACGGCGCACACTCAAGCCTAACGTTAGAATGATGACGGCTTTCCGTGAATTACAAAGGCTACTGCTGTATTTACAATGAGCAGTACTCATTGAACGTTCAAACTTGAGAATAATCTAGTCCAAGGTCAATCCTCTCCTCGAGCTATGACACTATATAATTTGGGATGGCAAAACCAGAGATCCTTATATAGTCTACGAGCAATATCTGGTTACGAAAATAACCAAGTCAATACCACGTTTCTCATACATAACAAGGTGATATTGTTTAAACTCTGCAATACTAGAATTTATGTTCTAAATGCCAGATACCGTTCTTGCTGACAGTATTAAAGCATAGGTGACCCCCAACACTGATTATAGCTGTGTGTAGGCGCCATGTAACAAACGGGAGGTCGTGACCCCTCTGACCGGTCACGTCACGTGACCCTCCACCCGGGATGGAGGCTGGACGGAATGTGAGTCACATGACCTGAGATCCCAGCTCCCTGACGTAGTCGACCCATTAGTGACCATGAACTGACCCTGAGGTATCTGTACAAATAGTCACCAACAGTAAAAACACCACATTCATATTGTCTAAGAAGAATATTGTCCTATGTAAAGGCAGTAGCATTGGTGAGGAGTGAAAAAGGATTTGTGCTATAGGATGCAATGCCTGCCTGTTGGTTGATTAATAATTAGTCATACACGTCATTAACGCCTTATATCCTTTGATTTGATATATGTGTATTGCAATTTATTGAAGAAGGGAGATAGTCATTATACATGTCCGAAGGTGAATGGGCGGGGAGGGGCATCTTGGACTTAATTAATTGGCTCTGGTCAAGGTCCCGACATGGGTGGAAGCGGCCCATACCAAGTGCGACGAACATGATATCTTTACACGACGAACGAAATCAAGAAGTCAGCGTATTGTCTATTTGTTTAGGTCGATGACTCCTTTTTTAACTGTTTGTATGGATTGAGGCTTACAATTTGAGCGGCATCCACAATATATCTGTCACGGAAGTTGCTGTCACTATAACTAGTTCACCTATTATACTTTATAGCTGTCACAGCCAACACCTGTTCTGCCCAGATAGGAAATGAGGCCACAGGTTATGTAAAGAAAAAGACATGCAACTCAAACGTACTAAAAGATAGTGATCATGATGACGGCCAACAGCCAAACACGAGCACATCCATGCATATACAAACTTAAGTCATTTTGATTTGGTTTAACCCTAACAGCTATATACATAATAGATATATGAGGTGAACCAAAGAATCTGTCCATGCTCTCCGAATGTGGTAAATAGATTTTAGGTCCTCTCTCGATAATAGCAGAATGGCTTCTCTGGCTGCCAGGTCAACCGTACCTAGGTCACCGGGCTCTGGTAAACACGCCCCACCGTTGAGTTGTGTGTGTGTTGTGGAGGATAGAACTCCCCCAGTGAACCAATGATTTTACTTGTAATATAAGTAGCAATTCACACGTGAAATTAACGACTATAAAGTTATAAACAGCTGCTGATACGAATCATGAACCTATTGAAACATTGTCGTCAATGTAGTTCACTAATATTGTCGTGACTAACGTGTGTATACTAATTCCTGAGCTATCAGGAGAAGGTCCAGGAACCTTTTTCTACATCTATGGTACAGCTCAGAGGGTCTTAATCTGGATCGTCTACAGGTCAAAGCATGACGTTGACGGTTAATGAACTTATTTGACGTACAATATTATGTCTTTCATTAAATTCTTATACTAATGTCATTGATATGCATCAAGTTCAATTTTAAGGTATTTATAAAGTTTATTAATGATATCTCTTTATTTTTTTTACAGAGGGGGCCCTACCCGTGCGCCGCCGCCCCAACAGCCCTACTCGGCCCCACCCCCAGCTGCAGCTCCCTACCAGCCGTACCAGCCGCCCCCCGCCCCCTACTCACCATCAAGCCAGCAGGTAAGTCACTGCTCAACGTCTGCCACCCAGCACCCCATGCATAGCCGACAGATCGGAATGCAAGTGTCCCTTCTTATATAGAGGATTACCAGTGTATCTGGTTAGGAAAGGTTATATAGACCAGCTAGAATAACACAGCCTCAGGTAAATCTAGATGAGAAATTGACGAACCCTTTGATTTGCCTGAGTAAAACTATATAATTTTAGAAATTGAAGATGAATATCGGGTGCATATATAAATGAATACACTGGTCATGAAAGGGTTTGCTGTTGTTGTTGTTGTTGTTGTTGTTGTTGTTGTTGTTGTCGTCGTTATGTTATGTTATATTAAAAAAATAAACAGCTGACCATCACTTTTTATGTCATATGAGTCTTGATGGAGGCCAACATGCAGTTCTCCATGTTTCGCTATTGTATCTATACGAAGGTATAACATCTACGTGTATATAATGCACTTGAAACTGGAACTTAGTTAAGAGTTCAACTTCAAGTAAACAGAATCATATCAGTCCCATAAGATCCGTTATCTTGGTCTAAAGATTATTTCCACAGGCAGATATTTCAAAATACCCACTTAATTTGAGCAGTGAGTTGCGCACAAGATACAAGAGAGAAATATTGATAAAACTGTCCAATTTCCATACTCTTCAATTGTATACCGTGTGAAAGTGTGTATATGTGCGGCCCCTATATTTTGGTACAAATATTGGCCCCAAAATATTACAATGCACGCCCCCCCGGGCACGCCCTCCGCCCTGTTTTGATCTGCCCGTCACCCTGGTTCAAGTGTCGTGACACTTTCCGCCGACAGGTCGGTCTGGCCCCAATACCTGTATAGATAGTTGACATGGCCGGCGACCTCCCCACTTCAGACAGTGACACTGGGTCTGATAAGGTTGCCGGGCCTCGACCCCGAATTGACACTCTATAGGTTCAACCAGGCTGAGAACCTTAGAGGGCCGCCGCCGCCTTCCTCCTCAAAAAGGCCCCGTTCATTGATGTAATAAACTCGACAAAACAAACCCATTGAACCCGCTGTATTGTATTTGCCAACAGGGACAGGAAGGTATAGGCATGATAAAGAATAGCTCAAGAGGATGACATGTATACATACACAATGTCTAAAGCAAGTGGTGTACTTCATGAACGACCTGCAACATATCAAAGCTGTTATCACTTACAAGGGTATTTCTGTCATTCACTATACGCAATACCGCGTGCATCATCAAAACTCTCGGCATTAATTAGGTGCTTGGATTTTTATAGGATGTATGGCACAATAATTATTTCTAAACCGCAATATTACATATGAATGAGCTATCTTTCCAAAATTATGAATTTCAAATTAGATCGTCATTAATAAGATTAGGTTTTATATTAGTGTTGTTAGTCAATGTAAAATGTCGAAGGCTTTTCCGCTACCACTGCATGGGACGTGTGGTAATTATATACATGTACCACCCAAGATCCTATTGGGAGCGGGAATAGAAAGTGTGGACTTTGACCCATACATACAAATTGGGTATTCCCTATGCCTATACAACAATAGACTCGGTTCAGTAGTCGCATTAGGGTATACATTTACTTTAGCATCTTTCAACAACTTTATGCACATCTATACATCTAAAGATATATCAACATACAACAAACTGACGGTGTGATTAGTCCTAGTTCAAGTTGTAGATGTGGAACGGGCTATCATTATACATTCTTGGTATACATGTTTGCCCGTATAATGAAGAGCAACTGTTGGGCAACTCCACCTAGAGCGTGAATTAGAGCTCCTGAGCTGTTTCCTGCTGAGTTGCTCGATGAGTTTGTCCCTCACCTGTCCTATAACCAGCCGTCCTGGCCTCCCCCCGATCAGCTGTTGGCGGCCACCTCGCTAAGCAGGCTTGGCTCAGGAGGCCTAAGACTGGCTGTAGGAGCGGTTATTATTAGTGAGGCGCGGCCCACTAACCTTGTGGGGACGTGGCAATGACGGCCTCCCCGAATCCTATAGATAGATTAACTAAATAGATTTTATATATTTACTTCAAAGCTGTAGGCCCTACATATTTATGCACAAGTATATATAAGTGATGAAGAAAAAAGCTTTTTAAATATACATAGGGCCTATATAGGGCTCACATTAAAATACATGTACATATTTTTTATGTATCTGTACCATACACTATTATTATAGTATATATACCCTAAAGTACAAACATTTATGTTGCAATTGATTTAGTACTGCTACCAGCAATATTTACGGAAGTGTGAATGGTATAGGTAACCCCTGCCCGAACTGATCAGTGTCTGAGTGGAGCTGCTCCCAGGCTCAGCGTGTCAGTAAGATGTAAGGAGTGTATATTTATCCGGCGCCCGCCCTCCCTGTCTTAGCCCTGCCCGGCCCAGCGGCTCTAGTTTCTCCTACTGCCGGGGCCGGCTCCCACACCTCCAGCCTGTCTGGGCTCCCCCACACAAGTTTGACCCAGAAAACGACGTCCTCTGTAGTACACTACACAGTAATAAAGTAAAACTAAATACAAATGAATACAAAAATATTACTGGATAGTCTATGAACACTTGAATTCAATTGTACTTGATGAGTATTTCCAAGTAAGAGAAAATGACATTTCTGTCATAATTCATAGTAATAATAATAATAATATATTTTATTGACAACTTACAAGTCTACAGAGGCTTATGTGTCATTTCCATCGAAGTATAACTATACTACAACTACCGGTACTCTAACTACATGACTAGGTACATAATAGCACCAACGGGGCAGAGTTATTGTTTCACAATAGTCCCCTTTTTGTTTGATTAAGTCAACATTTCCCTTGAGATTCAATCAAGCACACTGTTTTTTTTAAACAGGTTACAAGGAAACCAGAAGAGATCATGTACATTCAAGCATACACATGACATTTAAGGATGGAATAGTGCCACAACATATAGCACCAAGCATTTTTTTTCTATACATAGAATAGGTTTAACTGATATGTTGCCAGAGTTTGGCCCATGCTCAGTAGCTTACAATAATATTCAAGCGAGTTACGTAGCACCATACAAAGAATATGTCATAATCTGTGACAGAGAATTGTATTTCAGAAGGAAAGTTTTCTGGTTTGAAAGCTGTTGTACACAAAATGTGCTAGAGCTTTAATCAATGTTACATCACTAGCTGACATTATTTCAACAAATTGGCATGATTCTGGAAGATTTGGAAAGTTTGGGATGGATTGGCGTGCAAGATCAAATAAGGCTTTACGTAGTTCTTCATTTGATTTGCATTTCATAATGAAATGCATTTCATCATCGACACATGTAGATGGACAGAATTTACAACTTCTAGACTCTACTGGGATGTGTGGTTTGGAGTGCCTACCGAGCTCAATTTCAAGATGGTGCGAGCTAAGTCTCAGCTGGGTCATGGCCTGTCTAGATTGTTTGTGTGTTACATGAACAAGGTACTTCTCGAGCAGATATTCTGTTTTGAACAGCTTATAGGTTCTAAGTTTGTCATGGATGCCAGAGTTTGATATCTTATTCATATGTTTGGTCAGGTAGATTGATTCAATATCTCTGGTGATCTTGTTGACAGTCTGTCTGTTATGTGTTTCGTTCAGCCATGCCATTTCGTGGCCAGCTTCTGTTAGACTTTGTTTAATGTAGGTGCACCAGTTTGTTTTACCTGCATCAGCAAGGTTGTTAAGGACATTGTAGCACTGTCGCAAAGTGTGTTTTTCTGGTTTGGACATAATGTGGGCCCAGTACCGAACACCCAGGGACTTTTGTCGCGCTTGAATAGGAATCTCCCCGGTTTCTGCATAAACAGCGGCCGTAGGAGTTTGGGTTCTTACTCCCAGGGTACTCTTAAGAATCCTTAATTGGACCTTTTCTGCTTGAGAATGACCTGATTTTGAGACATTTCCCCATATCTCCACTCCATATTCAAGTATTGGCCGGACCTGGCAGTTAAAGAGTTTTATGGCTAGTTTGACTGGAGGGCAACCAATCTGGGTCTTAAGGTGACCTGCTAGTTGGTAAGTTGCATTATTAGCTTTAATTAGCAATTGGTTTTCTGCTTTTTTCAGGGGATTCTTTGTAGTTGACCATATGTCAAGGCCCAGGTATCTGTAACTCGCCACTGTGTCAATTTTGTTATCCCCAAAGTAGAAACTGTTAGAGCTATTGCTATCATTGCCATTGAAAATCATGACCTTGGTTTTGGGCAGACTCAGGAGAAGATGCCATTTTGAACAGTAACGTAATAGGTTATTGAGTTGACATTGCAAGGCTTCTGGGGTTGGGGAGATAAGAACTAGGTCATCCGCATACAGCAAATAGGGTAACTCTGACTCACCAATCTGTATCCCATGACTGCTATCTAGAAATTCATTTATGTCTGAGAGAAATAGGTTGAATAGGCCTGGACTAACAATTCCTCCCTGTAATACACCATAGTTGTTATCTAAGAATTCTGACAGGCCACCCTCCCACTTTATTGCAGAACAGGCTTTACTGTACATACTAATGATGACCTTCAAGAGTTTACATTTTACGCCTAATTTTTGTAGCTTGTAAAAGAGAGCAGATCTATTTATGAAGTCAAATGCCTTAGTAAAATCTACAAAGCATGTGTATAAGGGCTTGGATGCTTGCCTATAGATTTCAATTGCAGTGTACAGGATGAATATATTGTCAGTTGTTCTAGATCCCTTAACAAAGCCTGATTGGAGTGGGTCAGATTGTTTCATCATGTCATTTTTAAAGGTTAGTCTGTTATTGATAATTGTCTCAAGTACTTTGCTAGTGCTGTTGAGGACAGTTATTTTCCTGTAGTTGTCCGGGTTTGTGGGGTCCCCCTTTTTAAAGACTGGACTGATAACACCCTGAGCCCACTTGGAGGGGTAAGTGCCCCTCTCCAATATGGTATTGAAAATGGGATAAAGTATTTCAGATATGATGAGATCACCATGTTTTAGAAACTCCGCCGGTATCCCATCTGGACCGGGTGATTTGTTGTTTTTCAGAACTTTTAGGGCATCAGATATCTCAATTAAGTCGATGGGTGAGTCCAGCACCTCAGCTATCAGGTTTTCACCTTCATCAATACTATTCAGAAATTCAGAATTTTTGACTTGTTGTTCTATACAGGACATGCTTTCATAGTCAAAATATCTGACATGGGGGGGTGCATTTTTTTCAGAAAAGTACTCATAGAACTGGTCTTGTGTTATCATAGATTCACTTTTTTGGTCATGTTTGGATGATTTCAAAAAGTTCCAGAAAGTTGTTGGATTTGTTTCAGCAAGACTATCAAGTTTGTTGCCAAGAGCAGCTCTATGAGACCTTTTTGTTTTCTGTACAATGCGTTTGTAAGCCTTCCTGAGGGCTGTATATGTTGTTTTGTTTGCTTCAGAACTTAAGTCATGTGCCTTAGCAAAAGCAACTGCACTTTTACGTGCTGCTCGGCACATATCATTGTACCATGCATTTTGGGGGAATTTAGAATATGTTCTGGCGGGGCTTTATTTAAAGTACACGAATTGTTTACATGGTGCCATCTAGTGCTTCAAGTGTGAACTGGATAATTTCAGATGTCTGAAGGTCTTAGGGAACTAAATGTCCTCCTGTACAATTTGGTATAGCACAATGTGTGACAAAAAAAATAGGAAAAGAATTGGCCAAATTTCATTCAGAAACCAGTAGAGCCTTGAGCAGGACCCCTAAATATTCACCTAGCCTCAATTTTGCAGTTCTGCAGAGGCACAATATCATGGGCATAGGCATATAGGCCCTACCCTTCATTATCATTATGGTTAGTCAGTCACATTTTCTACTGAATCTCATAAAATTATTCACTTCAATGATGGTAATCAATTCACATAATATGTTATGTGTCAAAAGTTTTCAAAATGGCTAGCATTAGCAAAGGGTTAAATACTATAAAAATTACATTAGTTGATTTTGCTAGCATCCTACCAGTACAACACCCCAGTATTGCAGCTTCTATTATAGCTAAAAAGTTTGTATGTGGCTTCTGGTTTCATACATGGTACCACATATAAAAAAGTAAGAATTTTATATAATTATTGGCTCTTTAGTATAAATTAGGTTAAAAAAATGGTTGTGGATAAACTATTGTGGTTAGAGGGCGATTTGTTTAAAAATGTAATATCTCAGAGACTTTCAGTCTCTTTTCTATATGCAATATAATATTTAAAACCATGTTTTTTTGGGATAAAATATGGATTTAGATAGACCTTATTGGGCTACAATTGTATGCCATTATTTTATACAAATTAGATTTATAATGCGCAGAGATATTTCAAATTTTCTATTGCAATCCTACATGTAGGACACTAGCATAATCCACTAGCATAAATGTGTACCCTGCCCAAATATGGGTACTACATATTAATATAACATTATTTTGAAGTTTTTGTCATCATTTTCTCTAGGATTATGCTAAAAGTATGGAGAAGACTTCCATATAAGTCTAGTATACCATACATTAAAGTTCCTTCTGGACTTTAGAATTAATTTTTATTTTGTCTTAACTCTTAAATGATGGATAAAGACAAATGGTTACAAATAACCAATAAATTGGGTGGTAGGTTACTATGGTAGCCAGAAAAATAAAAACATCATTAGCTTTTTTACCCTTGGATTGTATAATGATGAGTGGATTCACATCAAATGGATTGCTACAACACTAATTTTGAAAATTAGTGATATGATTTTACTCGTTATATTTCATAATTGCTATTGCCTTTTAAGCATTAGCAAAGGGTTAAATACTATAAGAATTACATTAGTGGATTATGCTAGCACAACACCCCATGGCAGTATCATAGATTCAATTATAGCTAAAGACCTAAAGTTTTGTATGTGGCTTATGGTTTCATACATGGTACCACATAATAAAAAGAAAGAATTTTATATCATTATTGGCTCTTTAGTATAAATTGGGTTTTAAAAAAGGTTGCGGATAGACTAGATTGTGGTTAGAGGCCGATTTGTTAAAAATGTAATAGCTCAGAGACTTTCAGTCTCTTTTCTATATGCAATATAACATTTAAAACCATGTTTTTTCTATCTAAAGATATAAGGCATGTTTAAATTTCATTCGAATTTGAGAAAAAAATATGTAAACTAGTTTTTTCACTTTTATCTTTTGGCCAAAGATTTCGCACTTATACTAAATACGAATTAATGAAAGTTTTTATTTCATGCTAAAGAAACAGGAAACTTTTGTTAATTTTTTTAGTCTAAATATTTTTAGGAAAAAAAATATTTTTTAACTTTTAAGTATGCTGATACACACATTCCCATACCCATAATTAGTATATCCTCCACATACTAAGATAGCCTAAGGGCAGATCCAGGGGGGGGGGTCCTGACCCCCGCCCTTTTTTGAAAAAAAACAACAAAAAGAGGGGAAAATGCCGAGGGCATACGTGCGATTGCACGCGGTTTTAGTACTTAACCCTTATGCTGACCCCCCTTTCGAAAATCCTGTATCCACCCCTGTAGCCTTATTAAAGATTATTTCATGACGTATAATGCATAGCTGTGCCATATTATGTCAGTAGATATATCAAACAAAAAGGAGAGGGCAACAAAATTGCGGCTAACTGCAGTAGTCTATCCTTAAATCTAAGAATTGATTTGTTTAGTCATTCGAAGCTTAGATTTCCGATGGATTGTCACATATAGTTGCAGAGCACCTGTAATTTTGTTATTCTTTTCCCTCCAAATTTTGCTATAAAATGTTCAGCCAATGACAGCCAGCCAGTCTCTTATCCTTGGTCCAGATGTTTTTTAAATAGCAAAATTGATTTAAAACCTTGAATCAGGCAATAGACAATAATTATAGATCATTGCAACAAATTGCGATCAAAAACATTAAGTTGTCCTAGCATTTTTCAAAGAAAACCTTATAATTCTTACAATCCTTGATCAATTGCTATTTTGGTATGGTTCTAAAGCTAAGAATGTGTATAATATACACTGAAAACCCAGACTTGTCAAATACTTGTCAAATTTAGCCTTGTTGTTTTGACGGTGCCAAAAACGACAAGTCTGGAGTTATTACCTTGTCAAATTGACAAGTCTAAACTCGTCATATTGACAAGCCTTAAAACGTTTTATACTTAATTATCTGATTAAAAAAGAGCAGTTAAATATCAAATGTCTATTATAACATGTAAAACTGAATCCTTATGACTATTTCATTGTTCTTCACAGATATTCTACAAAATAAGTTCACATGATAATCATTAACACTTAATTCTATTAATCTAGTAGCCAAAAGTTGCTCAAATCAAACAGTGGCTCCCTCTATTTCTTTGACAAGTCCCTGACAAGTCTTTGACAAGGTGACAAGTTTAAACTTGTCAAATACTCTGAAAAGCACTTGACAAGGCTAAACTTGTCAAATTGACAAGTTTTTGACAAGTTTACGACCATTCAGGTTTTCAATGAATCTGAGTGAAATGTGTTCCAACTGAACATTCCAAATGATTTGGAATGGTTGTAATGTCCTAGAAAATTTGCTGAAATTTGGTATTTTTCCTGACTTCCAACAACTTGATTCTAAATAGAATCTTCAATTTACAATCTATTTCAATTCTTTCAATAGGGAGTTTAGATAATTAAATTTGGAATCTAATGATGTGTCATATGCCTATATGCAAGCATTATTCAGAAAACAAACACAGTCGGAAGGCTGAGGTGAAATTATGAAATATCGCCATTTTGCGCAGATTTTTACAATAAGCCATCTGGGCGCTGAGCAGCAATTTGAATTCTATTATAGAATGTTTGCTTATTTCCTGCATATTCTTGTTGTATCTTTATATACAAGGATCTATAGTTACTATATAATAGGTTTTCTAATGGGAAAGTTTAGAATATTGCAATTATAACAGCTTGTGAGGGTAACATGTGCTTATACAGTCATGATGATAATGTCCAACTGTGTTCTTGTATCTTACTGAAGACAGCGTAACTGACATATTTGGGTTGCTCTCAGGGGTTAATTGTAGTTATTTTATGCCTTTTTTCATGTTTATTGCAATTAAAAGGTTAATATTTAGTTACATATAAAGGTTAGATACTACATTTGCCTTCGTTCTATAAAAAGTTTATCAATAATACTCCATAGTTCCATCAATTAGGCTTTGAAATAGAAAATATCAGTTTTTAAACATGGTACTTTTCACATATAAGGTGCATAATCTGTCAAGTTTTGTATGTATTACAAGGGTAATTTGTCAATTTAAAGGGTGGAAAATGCTTTAAAATATCTGAAACTCAAAAGAAAGTTCCTTATTACATTTATCTCTCATAATGTATACCTATAATTGATGATACTACTTCCTATTACAGTTCAAAACCTTGGAAAAGCTTAATATGTCCATTGATCACTATTTGCTGCAAAATGATCTATAGGTGGTTTTGCAAACTTTTTTTTGTTTGTTTGTTTGTTTTCATTTCAAAATTTTACCCTGGGCCGATTTTTCAGTTCCAATATAGGTACCGGTCTTCCGGTCAGCCTAGCTGATAGTTGCAGGAGTTTTGTTTCTTATTTCTATGGATGGGGTATGGTTTACATCATAAATGAGGTTTTATGAGAGAATAGTTTTGCATATATTTAATTATAAATATAATTCAAGACCGACTTAATTATAATGACATATTTAATTTGAGACAAATAATCTATTAATCTATTAATTTTGATTGTCTCTTTGTAGCTTTAGTTGCAGGAATCATTGTATTTTGGAATTAAACTTCAGTTAACGAAATACTCTATCCTAAACTAGTTTTGATACAAAGTGGGATGGGCTTATATTGTATGCTGAATACAAGTAAGCTGACTGTTCGTTCTTCAATTGAGTATTTGACTCTTTCAGAATTACAACACGGCGGCTCGCCCGTTCCCGGGTAGTCCCGGCGGTACGGTGCCGGTAGCGGTCAACAAGCAGTATAACACCCCTCTAAGCATGTACTCGGTGGACAACGTCATGGACTCCCTGTCCGGTCAGACCCGCTCCCTCGGCATCTCAGGGTCAGTACAAATAATTATCTCTATCTCATTTATATATAGACTGGCTTCATGTTGTTTACAGTAAATGAATCAGTGGAGTATAGTTGTCCTCGCACATAACCAAGTTCTCTAGGCCTATTCATGTCAGATCATTATGTTTACAAGTTCTCTATTCATGTTAGATCATTAGGATTGTTTACACCAGTGCTAGCAACGACTTCCATGAATATCCCCCTAGGCACTATATGTAAACCCTCTGGCCCTTGGGTAAAATGAAAAAGGCATTAACCTACTCATGATGAAAATTGTGTTATTAATTAAAGTGACATCGATTTGTTGGTTATCACAACTTGTCAACGTAGCAGGACTATCAATGCAGTTTTCTTGCATCCATTCTGTTTTATTGACGTGAATGCTTTTTCCTCTTTGCAGTAGTGAAGACGGTTCCTCCGGCACGTCGACGCCGCCCCCTGGCGGCAGCATGTTGCATGATTTCAACCACAACCAACCCCCTCCAGCGCCCCCCTCGCATGTCGGTGGTGGTACTAGCCCCTCCCTCTTTAAACCAAGCCCCGCCCCTAAGCAGACCGCTAGCCCCGCCCCCACCCCACCCTGGAAGGTGGGCGTGGCGGCAGAAAAGAGACCAAGCCCAGCGGCATCTCCTACCAGGTTTCTGGAGCAACGCTCGTCAGCGTCCCCCTGGAGGAGTCCTGCAGAGCCGGACTCCACGGCCACGCCCCCCTGGAAGGCCGGGGCCGAACAGAGGGCGGGGTCACCTCGTCAAGGGACGCCCCACTCTAGGAAGGAGGAGGAGCCTAAGTGGGGCTACACCGACCCTCACGTCCAGTCAAAGGCTTTTAAATTACTACAGACCAAATTGGAAACAGGAGAGGGTAAAATTTGTTTTCTTACGAATGGGAACTGGTATTCAAAACTGGGTGACTTCTTTAAGGGGTTGAAGCGTCTTTATATGAAATATCTTCTTAGTATAATTATAACGAAAGCTTATAGTCAAAATTTATTGATGTACCTAATTTATTTATTCATTTGCAACACAAGAAGCCTATTATCTTTATAGATCATATAAGAGTGGGAAAATAAGTTCTGTTTAGTAATAAGTTGTTATTGAATTTATTTAGAAAAGGATTTACTTGGCAAGTACTTAAGGAAAGACTTTCAAATAACCTCTAAATTAGGTGACTGATCTGTTGCATCATATACCTTTAAAAAAAATAAAGATCAAAAGCAAAAACATGGCATCTTTTAATTCAGTTTGTTAATTCATAGGCATGGACTTTGATATATAAGTAGGCCTAAATGGCAACCACATTACAAATGTTGGTTAGAATTAGTCCTAATTATTAGCAGTGTAGTTGGTTTATGTGTGAATTAAGCTAACCCACTTTTCTGTTACACCTACATTCTTCTGCCACTGATAGTTGTATAGGCCTATAGACAATTCTTATAAAATTCAAGTAGAATACTTTCATATTCAACTACGGGGATTACAACTTTATGTATTAAACTATTATTCTAATTAACTGACTGAACAACACCATCGGGCAAGTAGTCAATACTTAAAAGGATGAATGAAGAATTTGACAGTGAAAAATAATTATAGGCAGATGATATAGGTGCGACAAAATATACTGAGATATTGTAGTTATGTTCGCTCATTTAAAATTTTAGATGTGTTTAACTGATTTTCTTTAGCATGTTTCCTTTAACCAAGTTATGTTTTCGCGTGTTTTGCATGTGTTTTGTCTCTGCCTGTATTCTAGATCCCGATGTGTCCCGGTCTGTCCCCTCGGCCGGGTCGGGTCGCTTCAGCCCGTCGCCCGGCAAGCCGTCTGTCGTACATTCCCAATTCAACTCCCCGATGGGGCTGTATAACCCCAACGCCGCTAGAGAAGCTTATAACGAGAAGTCTGCAGGCCTGGCTTCTGACGCACCTCGGTAAAGTCGGATAAATAGCAAAAATAAAACTGTTTTCACAAACGGAGATAAAAAAAAAAAGTAACCCATCTCAAGGAAACCTTTATATTTTGTCGGGCCTCACGAAGTAGAAAATGAAACAGGTTATTTGATAAATCTATCTTTTATTTGAGTACTCTTGCTAAAGCATGAACAAGGATAGTATTTGCTTTTGAACATATTAACGTATTCTTTTGGTAACTTTTTTTCAGATCCTGTTCCACCATGGCGCAGGTATAATAAGTGAAATCTGGAAGAGATTGTTTGAGCATGCTGTTCCCTCGAAATGACCCAACTATCACTGACTAGTCACCAGTGACAAAAGATAATCGCATCAGATGATAACATCAAAATAAAGTTACTTTCAGCATAGATGAACAAAATTTAAAAGTAAAAGAAGACCTTACATATCTGATGCCTTTATCAACCGTCATCATGTAGAATGTAGTGTTAAATGGGTCATGGCAGAATGTGGAGTTTTCTTTTGTTTTTGAAGTGATTTTGAAACCTCATTGACCTGAAATTCTTTCTTATGATGATAACCATGAACATCTCACTCAAGTGGATGAGAAATTCAATTTCTATAATAACATAATTATATGACATATTCGATAGATAAACTAGGTGGTGTATTATACCACCTAGTTTATCTGTCGAACATGTTTACAGATACCATCTACTTTTTATCTGAAAACTATTAACTAGGAAACTACTTCAATTCATCTGCCACACATATGGCAGCATAGGACTGTGCTGTTGAGGCAGACCTGCCCCAAACGACATTTTAGTATTCTACTTACATGCGATCGTCACATGTCAATTTACGAACATACTATTATAAATTTGAAGACAGCCTACACATTTATTTTCCTTCATAATTATGAAGAATTTTGTGATTGAATCAAAAATGTGACTTAATCATAGTTATTATATTACTAACATAAATCACAAGGATACTGTCTTTATCAACAGCTTAGGGAACTAGATTCAACACAATATTAGAATACGCATAAACACCCGTTTTGTTTATTCTCTGGATATTAATTTTATGAACATTCATCATAAATGTACCCAATAACGACATACAAATAATGGTATAATTTATTCTTATGCATGCCTTCTGTGGGCACAAGTGATAAAACCAACACAAAAACTCTAAAACACCCCACAAAATATCATCACCTTTATAACAGTGTGGTACTACTATATTGAATCCTTTAACCATGAGAATGCTATCCATATGGAATGTTGCATGGTGTTGTTTCCTTTGCATGTTGTAGAAATGGGACCGAACAGAGTGTCTCTGGTACCAAGCTGTACCAGCCTTCTGAGACGTTCGCCCTGGTCCAACAAGAGGATAGCCTCCGTGAGCCGCTCGGTGAGAACGTGCATCGGCCCTCCCCTGTGCGGGCCTATACACCAAGCAGCCCAGCCACCACCGCCACCAGCACCAATAAGGTGCAACGACTAGGGTAGGTTATTGGGAGCAACCCTCACCAGCATCAATAAGGTTCAACGACTAGAGTAGGTTATTTAGGAGCAACCCTCACCAGCACCAATAAGGTGAAACAACTAGGGTGGGTTATATGGGGTCATTACTGTCACCAGCACCAATAAGGTGCAACGACTAGGGTAGGTTATTTAGGAGCAACCCTCACCAGCACCAATAAGGTGCAACAACTAGGGTGGGTTTATGGGGTCATTACTGTCACCAGCACCAATAAGGTGCAACGCCTAGGGTAGGTTATTTAGGAGCAACCCTCACCAGCACCAGTAAGGTGCAATGACTAGGGTAGGTTATTTGGGGCCACTACTGCCACCAGCACCAATAAGGTGCAATGTCTAGGGTAGGTTATTTTGGAGGCCTCACCAGCACCGAAAAGGTGCAACGACTAGAGTAGGTTATTTGGGAGCAATACTCACCAGCAACACTAAGGTGCAACGACTAGGGTAGGTTATTTGAGAGCAACCCTCACTAGTACCAATAAGGTGCAACGACTAGGGTAGGTTATTTGGGAGCAATAATCACGAGCAACCATAAGGTGCAACAACTAGGGTAGGTTATTTGGGGCCACTACTGCCACCAGCACCAATAAGGTGCAATGTCTAGGGTAGGTTATTTTGGAGGCCTCACCAGCACCGATAAGGTGCAACGACTAGAGTAGGTTATTTGGGAGCAACCCTCACTAGTACCAATAAGGTGCAACGACTAGGGTAGGTTATTTGGGAGCAATAATCACGAGCAACCATAAGGTGCAACAACTAGGGTAGGTTATTTGGGGCCACTACTGCCACCAGCACCAATAAGGTGCAATGTCTAGGGTAGGTTATTTTGGAGGCCTCACCAGCACCAATAAGGTGCAACAACTTCGGTAGGTCATTTAGGGTGCAAGGACCAGGGTAGGTCACTGGGGGTGTTACCAGCACTAATAAGGTGCAATGACCAGGGTAGGTCATTGGTTGCACCACCAGCACTAGCCTTAAAAGATGTTATGGTTAGGGAAGTTCATTAGGGTTGATACATCTCCCACCAGCACAAATAGGGTACAAAGACTAAGGTAGGTTATTCAGGGACCAGAACTCCCACCAGCAACAATAGGATGCAATGACAAAGATATGTGATGGCTATACTGCAGTACAGTCCTATGACACAAGGTGGCTACCAGGGGCGGATTCAGAGATTTTCAAAAGGTGGGGGGGCGCCCTATTGTAAAAATGTCCATAGAACCCTCAAGGTCCAAGAATTTTACATTGAGAAAATCAATATTTTGTCCAAAATAGTGGGGGGCACACCCCTTGCGCCCGCCCTCTAAATCCGCCACTGGCTACCCTGTAGCCTGGCCTAGGGTAGCTCGTGAAGGAAAACGGCATCCTGGTTCAAGCAATGACTATAGGGTATATTGCTACTGCTATATAAAATTAAGGGGAATGGAGAGAGTACATTGAGCAATACGGACACCAATGGGGTTCAGCGATGGTTCGACTGACCTATATCCATAGTATATATCCAGTTCCTGTAGTCAAGAATGACATAATGATGTATAATTTCTAACAAATACATGATGTGTGTTTGATAGTTTTGATTAAAGATAGACATGCAGCAATGATCTTGCAACCTGGCTAACACTTCCGTATTGGGTTTTCACTAACATGCATGTTTGAACCATTTTGAAAACCAGGTTACAGTCATGAAAGTTTTGTTTCTGTTTATTCAGCATCTAATAGTATGTTTGGTAATTAAGAGTAAATGAGGAAATCTTCATGCATTACCTTATTAATATTTGTTAAAAGAAAATTGTAAACAGTAGGTTGTAGGATATGATCTAATTGTTGGACATTCTATCAGTTCCATGTGTGTTCTACAATCACTGCCAAAAGTAATGAAAGTGAATACTACTATTACTAGTTCAGAAACAATACTTCGTTACATGTTTAGTTTTAACTTTTTAAGTATAATACTATTAATTTATGAGCACAATAGTCAAATCAATAAACAAACATAGTTAAATCGTTCATAGGTATTTCATCCACAAAGTATTTAGCCTTTGTCATGCTTAATGGTGTATTTTATGTACAGCGGTGGTGCTCCGGCTGCCTCACCTGCTGCCCACGCGCCACGCCATGCTCCCGCACCCGCCCCTGCCCCTGCCCCTGCCCCGGCACCAGCCCGCCCCGCACCAACGTCCACCTGGAGACCCCAGGTCCCCACCGGCCCGCGCAAGATGCGTCTCGGCCGCGCTGGAGAGGCTAAGAGCATGGCCTCGTCCACTGGGGGCCGTATTCCCATCTGCACCAAGTGTGGCATTGCTATTAGGTAAGTCTTTTTACATGAAGTACTTGACTCTTTTATCTATGAGAAATATTTGCATACTTTTTCGTCACGTATTAGTTAAACTTATTGGCCAATAATAGTTTTAGAGATCTAAGTAGAGCCTAAATATTTTCAAGTTTCAGAATGTTTACATTGTATTGGCTATACGCAACCAAAAAGAAACATTTGGCCATGCCCACCCTTCATACCAAGAACTGGTAATGTCAGTGAAAGTATCATTGACTTGCAATTACTCATTCACTTTCCATGTACAAAGACTATACAAACATGTGACTAAAACGTATAAACTGCCCACGAAAATTAGTTATAGAAATCGAATTCAAGCATTTGATGCTGTACCAATCTGAGACACGAGCAATGTTCTAATTGAGACAAAAATAGATACATGCTTGTACAATCTCAGGATAATGGTACATCTGATTGGGAAACATAAACGATATAATAGCCTATTATACGGTAAAGCATAATGACAATGTGTAAACCACTCTCTCCTTGTCTTGCAGGGGACCGTTCGTGTTGGCTTTGGACAAAGAGTGGTGTCCTGACCACTTCAACTGCTCCAACCCCAACTGCAAGGTTCCCCTGATCGATATTGGTTTCGTGGAGGAGGAGGGACAAGTTTTCTGCGAGAAAGACTTTGAGCAATACTTCGCGCCTACCTGTGCTAAATGCAACAAAGCTATTGTTGGAGTAAGTATCAGTATGATAGTCTTAACTCAGATTTCTCGTTTTCCATTTTTATTAGAGAATTGTCATTTCTTTTGTAAGGAACACTTTTATCTACCTATTTGTACATTCACCCTTATGGTAAGTTAATGCAAATTTCCACGATTTCCAAGTAGCTTATCTAGTTTACAAGCATGTACATGTTTTTATGAATCGTTCATATAGTAATTGCATCGAATTGGTAATTATTCGCTCTATATAAAAGGAATTGTATTAAAGCTTTTTATGATGAGATTATGCTAACCAAGTTCTTTCAGTGCTTAAGTGCAAGCACAATTATCCATCAACATTCTGTACCGACAGTAGTGAAAATATATTGATATACATTCATAAAGAAATATCACTTCAAGGTAGTGAAATGTACAAAGCCAAATATTCATACAATTTCACTGATCGTATTTGATCTCCCCCTGACCATCTAGGAATGTGTAAATGCACTACGCAACACCTACCACCCGCACTGCTTCCTGTGCGTGCACTGCCGGCAGCCCATTGGAACAGGCAGTTTCCACATGGAGGACGGAAACCCCTACTGCGAGAAGGGTAACAATATTTGACAAAATCGGCAGAATCGGCCTTTAAAAACTGTGCAGATCACTTCCTGACACAATATTTTAGATTTGTGGGAAATATTCACTATCGCGATTCAGATTACCATAAAATTGCTTTGCAGAAAATGTTATATCTTGGCACTGAGGTCTTGCCATGGACATAATTGCAAGCCCGGCTGTTCAGTTCTCTCTACTGTGTCGCATAAAAAATGATCTTGGTAGAGCGTAGTGCCATTGTTAGACTTTCCATAAAGTAAAACTTTGAATAATCTTAATTTAGCGTCATTCTAATTACAGATGTGTAAAACTTTCAAACGAGATAACAATTTCAGTAGCGATCGCAAATACTAGGCTTATAGATGGCAAATATAGTATACCAGGTTATAGAATTATATACAGAATAAAAGCGTGTCTTTGTAAATGCACCATGAAATGAATCGAGTCCAATGAGTTAAGTCTGTTGTAACCTTTCAGATTGGCAGGCCATGTACCAGACCAAATGCTATGGCTGTCAGTTCCCCATCGAGCCCGGCGATCGCTGGGTAGAGGCTCTCAACCAGAATTGGCACTCTGAGTGCTTCAACTGCTCAGTGAGTACTGATCTGCCTAACTTCTGGTGCTCGCACGATTTAAGATTTTCACTGGAACGTATATTAAGCATAGGAACAATATTGACAATACATCAATATTTTCTTTTCCTGGGATAAGTAAGCTGTAATATACAAGTTAGTTGCAAATTGGTGTCAGTAGTATGCCATCAGATGTGTGTCTCGAATCACCAGAATAAGATGATAATAGGTAATGTTTTGCTATCTGACATAGGCTCGACAAACGTTATAACCTTGAGATACGCGACATTACCACCATTGCTGATCGAGGTATTCGCATCGATTTTGTTTTCTTATGGAAGGGATATTCTCGTAGAAGACATATGTAATTTGATTTCCCTTTTATATGAGTGTCGGAGAAAGTGCAGAGTTGTGCTAACCTTTATTTTCGCTCCGACCCTCATACAGACATGCCAGATTAACCTGGAGGGCCAGGCTTTCTACGCCAAGAGCGGCCGCCCCTACTGTAAGAAGCATGCCATGGCCGGAGGAGGCCGTTTCTAGACCCCGGCCGAGCTGCTCAGTGCGTGCTACCACCTGGCGGCGGTCACCCTCACCACGCCAGGAGCTGCTCCCGCCCCGCTGTAAGATGAGCGCGCCATGTGTGGAGCATCGTATCATTGTAAGTGGCCCCCGAGATCGGAGCCGCCGGGTGATCGACGTACAAACTAGTGCGACTACCAGCAAAGTTAATAACATTATACGACTTACAAGGAGGATACAGAAGATCTTATTTCATAGCCTTGCAGAGGCTGAGCTGTACAGTCTAAAGGACTGGTTGTCACTTTATGAGGAAACAACTATATGAATTAACTTTAGTCTAGTGGAGATAAATTAATTGTAATAAAGGAAAACGAAAAGATTATTAAAAAAGACTTTGAGGGAGGGATCTAACGATGATATAAAGGAGTGTACTTACTCCCATAAAAACTGCCAACCTATACTTATGTTAGTGCCTCGTGTGCCTTGCCTTGCATTCATATTTATGACGACTACACCGCTGGGTACAGGGAAGCCCACACCCTCTGTCTTGCCTGGTCAGGGCGCAGACTCTTGACTACCCCACGAACTCCTGTGATTCCTTAGATGTGCCTTCTAACTGGGTGCATGTCTCTAAAAGGTCCACATATATCAATTAACCCTTTTAAACCACTTCTGAAAACGAAGAAAAAGTTGTTTTTTTATAATTAAGAAAAGGTAAATCAAAAACAAAGAAGGAGTAAGACTGCAACAAGAATCTGCTATCACTGTGAGGCATACACATGTATCTGTTGTAGTTCATGTTCAGCTATTCTTCCTGCTCTGCCTCTTACATGAATATAGTATTGGTTATTGTAGGCTGGGACAGCCAGTGAAGCTGCGTAAACCTACGTTTTTGGTATACTAGTAAACATAATTTGCGTGCTATGTTTTATTATGAAAGGTGTGGTAATTAGCTCCAGCTTGTACCTTGATTATGGTGCTCAGGATTTTGTGAATGTGTGTTGGTATTACCCCCAGTAATTGGCATGTTGACAGAATGAAGAAAACAAGGGCTTCTTAAAATTAGTTTTGGTGAATAAGAAATACCGCACCAAGAGGTGAACTCTCTGTTACATCTAATGCTACATATTCCCCTAATCAGTTACCAAGATATATTCAAAGTTGTCCTGTAAATACCAAGCACCTTTTAGTCTATTTAGTGAGTTTGCATTTCCGTTGGCTGTTTTTATCATTATTCTTAGTGTTATTTTGCTGTGTCTTTCTTCACCAACATAATTATCGTGTTACCTCGAAGTACACCCCCTTTAAAACCTATGTTAGTGCAAGGATTGTTCTCTTACCATACAATGACGGCTGACACTTAATCACTTTGATGATAGAATGTTCATTTATCTAGAATTCTATTTATATATTAATTCGTAATTTTAGTTGTGTACATGTATGTTGATCAACTTGACATTTTTTCGACTTCAAGATAAAAGAAGAATGTACTTTTGTTGATTTGATACTTATCATTGAACTGTCTTTTGCTTTGTTTTTCATTTTCTAATTGACTTTCATTTCTTTATGCATTGCATTAAAAATGACCTAGAATTAAAGAAATTATTCGATTAGAAGTAAAGATTAAAAGATTTGTTGTTTTCAGGTATAGAAATGACGAACAACTATGCCACATTCAAATTATCAGTATATTTTCACAAAGGTCACTTTGTAGAACATAAGGGGTATCATATTTGGGGTGCTTTGTACAGTCGTTCACCACGATTGATGTTTAAGTGTCTCATCTGAGAACACTGTACGTGTAGAGTAAAATACATTAATACTAGACCATTAAATTATCCTTTGGTGCAGGATACGTGTTTACTCTGACCTATATGAATAGGGTTTCCATTCAGAGGCATATGTGCGTGCATTGACAGCAGTACCAAACACACTCTCGCTATATTTACGTTTATGACAGAGACACAGTTCAAACGTAAGGCCGAACTTTCGTTGATCTCATACACACATGTGTATTCAATGAACAACAATCACACACATTAAATGCTGCCCCTCATCCACCATTGAACATGTAACCAGCATATGGACACATGCCTCTCTATGGAACCATCCATTGCAGTGAATTAAGATGTAATCCGAATCACTTACATCAGATCAAAGCAATAAAGGGTTAAAGTAGCATTGGGTGCTATATACTTTGATTTAGTTCGTTTGGCTTTTCAACGGTCAACGCTCACACTAATGATTCCATCAGTCAGTAAGGTCATACTCTCCATCGGAGTATTTCAAACAGCCTTATACGACCACTAGTTTGAACGACATCGCAGTCCGCAGCCTTCGGTCATCTAATAGGCAGATCTATGTCTTACCTTACCAATTTGGTGTATCAGGCGGACACAATAAAATGTGCTTCCACATAACATAATTGTCTGTTTTGTCTCACTATTGATATATTTCTATAAAGGATAGAAAAATGGTTGCTAACGGACACTTCAGTAAAATAACATCACGTGGATACGACCTGTATTATCTTATCCACGTTGCCAACCTCAACTCGACTGGACAGTTTTAGGCAATGATGGTGCAAATACCTGTATGACTGTTTGGTTTTAGAGTAAAACCACTGCCACACCACCGTACAAATATCTACTCCCACGGCAGGTGTTTATGCTGAAACAGGAAGACTGCCACTGATAGTTCGCCAGCAATTCCTAACCCTCAAATACTGGGCAAGAATCATCAGTATCTTTAATAATGATTTCCTTAAAACAAGTTACCTAACCCATCTAGACCTCCACATTAATGGTAAGAAAAATTGGTTCTTTAAAATAGTAAATATGATAATATCTTGACCTCTCTAAATTTACAAGGTATCTGGGAAAGCCAGGTAATAGATAAAAGTGGATATCTTTACCGAAATAGCAAAACAACACCTGATAAATGAGCACACAACCAGACTCTCAGAAACTATCAGCTCACAAAATCTGCATAACAAACTGGAACTGGAAGACACAGGAATATTCCTCTTGGAGAAAAGCTTTGCTCACTTTATAATACAGGTTACATTGCAAAACTTCTCCAATGAACAGCGATGCAGACATAGAAGACAGGTTACATCTCTTTAAGCTTCCATACTTCCAAACTTCTTACATCTGAGCGAAGAGAGTACATCAATTTTTATCCTAAAGTGTGAGAATGCAAAAGTTATTCATGCCCTATCTAAACTTGTTAACAGTAATCTAAAGAGACATAGTTCAAGAACAAAGCCAATGACACCATGTAACATCTCACCTGATGTGCCTTAATACCTGTGCCTAAAATACGTCCTGCTTATGTTCCTATGTCTTAACAAGATTGACAGAAATGGTGCTAAAATTTACTAACCAACTAGACTTACTATTACAACTGCAGTCTGTCACATGGTGCATTTAGACTCTAGCTAGTCAAAAATATGATATCTTCATTAAAATGGTGGTAGTTTCATACTCATGAGTTATGATTATATGCTACACATGCAAAATTACTGTACTTTTGTATAAGTCATAGAGATAAGATGTGTTATTGTTTATATATATGCTATTTTTTATGTAGCCCTTGTGATTATGTTGTTCATGTATCCACTGGAAATACATGTAAACTGTGCCAGGAGCATATTCCTCTGCAAAAGTATATAGGCACTTGCATGTATCACACATATTGAATACCATATATTCAATCAATATAATAGTATACTGAGACAAAATTAACATTAGGCCAGAAACAGTGATTAGAGGTCTCACAGAACTAATTGTTTTCCTGTATAGTTAGATATAACAGATCTTGAGAAAAAAATATTCAGAACTTTGTGCCACATGAAAGTGATACAGAAACCTATTGTGGCCTCTTTGGCACACAAAATATCTAAATTTCAAGTAGGTTCCCCATCAAAATCTTAAGTACAGGTCCAAAATATTGATACACCCTCATTTTGCCAGTTCTGCAGTGGTCCAACTCACAGGATACAGAGCCCATTTTTAAATCCCACTGACACTACCAACAAGCAGAGATCAAGGATTCATTTTAACCAAACAACTCACAAATGATAGGGGGTACCCCGTGATTTTTCATTCAATTCTGTCAGTTTTCCTTATTTGAATATCAGCCACTCAAAACCACTCATTCCCTTCACCTCGGGACAGAAAGGTTTATGACAATACAGATGGCGCCACAATTAATTCCGTGAGGTCTCACGAAACTAATTATTTTCCTGTATAGTTTAATAAAATGGATCCTGAGAAAAAAAATATTCAGAATGTTGCACCATATGAAATTGACTCAGAAACCTATTGTGGCCTCTTTGGCACACAAAATATCAAAATTTCAGGGTAGGTTGACCCTGAAAATTTTGAGCAAGTGCCCCAGATGTTGAACTACCCTCATTTTGCCACTTTTGCAGCGTCCAAATTCATGGAGCACAGAGCCTATTTAAAAAACCTACTGACATTTTCTAGAGTGACTGCATCATGGATTCTTTTTAATGACATAACTCAGAAATGATTAGGGGTGCTTAATATATTTATGTAGAAAATAGAAAATAGAATATGTAATTATATGGATATTGGACTTGCCACATTACCCCTTCATCGTTAACTCCCCCTTGAATATTGATTAATGAATTTAGGCCTAGCTAGGCTGATTCAACCAAGGTTGGCTGTGATTTTGTCCCAACTTTAGGACTTTTTTGCAGATTCCCCCTCGTGGAGTTGGTGGCATCGAGTTGTCAACTTATTCCACCAAACTTTCCAATGCTATTTACTTTTAAAATCTAAAGATATTCTATCAAAGTAATTATTAGAAGACTTATGTATTTCAGGCCATGCTTGCCTATTTACTAGTAAATTAATCATTATTGTACAACTTCTAGTGTTTATTAGTAACTAAGTTGTCATGTACTTGGGCTACTGAAATTCAGGCCTAGTTATCATTTTAGGCCCCGTCATTTTAACGTAAGTTCTATGCATCAGTAATTATTAACGCAGTTATCCCGTAATCTATTGAATATTTCTACAGTTTATCAGATTCTGATGACTTGTGTAATTATCATACCTTATCTCATTTAGATTTAGGTAGTGAATAAACTGCATTGTGTATCACTTTCACTCAAATCTTATGTGTCCAGTGGTTATTTACGTAACATTTATAGTATTTGTTATTCAACTTTCCTGATAAAATATTAATGTTTTTTTTGTTTTTTTGTTTTTTTTTGATAATATTTTATTTGTTGTCTTCAGAATTACATCTATTCTTCCAGGCGTTACAAAATAAAGATGTCTATAGTATGATATATTGGTGTACATTATCACATTTTTTGTATATAAGTAATTACATTTTTACAATTAATGTTAAGCTGCCAGATCAAGGTCTGTTATTCATAAAGAGGCACCATTGAACTGTTACGAGTTAGTGCTATTAATTACCTCTCTGACCTTTGGCATGTTACAAAATATTTTTCATTTTGACGAGCCTGTCATTTATAAGATATTACTTTTCCAGGACTGTAATGGCGGGAACGCTAGCAGCGCCCCCAGGGTCAATCACTTGAACTATGGCGCCGCATGGCGACCCGACAATCGACAGAGCATGTCTGAACAATAAATCCCAGTTTCAAATCAAACACCTACTGCTCAAATCATAACAATGGTGACGAGGAATAATTGGAATGTCACCCTAGATGTCACCAAAGCCGCTAAACTAACTTTTCCCTGGGCGAAAATAGAGGGATTTGGGAGATCACCAGAATTTAAATACAGAGCTGCCTGTCTGAAGCTCAGAAAGTGATTAATCTATGCCAATCCACCCACCTGCTAGTGTTTTTGTGGCAGTATACTACCCTATGAACTATTTGTGACTATACTAACTGCCAGAAGTTGTGTCAAGTGTGTGTTTTCAAGGCCCATTGCTGTGTGTATAGTGACAGTGTGTGACATCCCAGACCAGTACTACCAGAGTGTTTATCCTATGTGAGTATGTCAGCAGGACCCTACACTCAACTCTACTCGACTTCTACACTTATTTACCCTACTCTGATGAATAAAAATGGCTTTAGCACTGACAGCATTCCCCATCTTTGCACTACCAACACATCTAATATTGCCCCAAGGTGGAGGAAATATGAACAACGGTTTGAAAATAGGGCCTTAACACTTGATCTCACCAACGCTCGACGCAAACTCGCACTACTCTTAGACTACGCAGGTGAGGCAGTGCCAGTCGACAATGTGGTACAGTAGGGCAATACACGAAAAAATGCCGAGGCGGAGCTCCCCCACCGAGACTCAAGAACCATGGCCGTGGCCGTAGCCATGGTTTCCAAGGTCGAGCACGTTGCAACGTAAATAATGTGGAGAAGGACGAACAGTATGATGCAGACCCTCAACCGGCATCACAGACTCATTCCCAACCGCACCAGGATAGCATATATAGCGTCGAAAATTACCAAGCGCACGAGGACAAATATCTCTTATCGATACATGAAGAACGTATAACTGTCCCACTCTACTCAGTAAAGTCAACGCACACGCCAAATCCCATGTCCATGGTCGAACTTAACAGCAACCCAGTAACGATGTTAGGAGACACAGGCGCCCCATTAAATATAATCGGCGAAAACATGTACCATACTTTTCCCCCGATGCCAACACTTCAACCACTCGACACAGCCCTTTTTCTGTATGGCAAGGATCAACCACCTATACCCCTGGTAGGAATGTTCTCCGTGACACTGAGAAGCAAATACGCTCACGATATAGCGAACGTTTATGTGACCAAAGGTGATGAATGCATGCTCCTATCTCGTTCAACTGCCGAAACCCTGAACCTGATCAAGATCAACCATGATGCAGTAATATCTGAGATCAGCACTGCGAGTCCTACACCAAGCCAGACTTGTCAGGAATTCTGCGACATCTTCACCGGAATCGGGAAACTCAAAGGCGTGCAACTTCAACTATATATCAACAAAGACGTTAAACCCACAGCACAGCCACATCGGAAAGAGCGGTTCCATCTACGCAGTAAAATCAAGGCCGCGCTTGAAAAGCTAGAAACTTTGGACATTGTCGAAGACGCTGTCAGATCGAAACCATGGGTATCCAACATCATCACAACCCCAAAACCAAAAAGATCCTGAGAACGTCAGAATCTGTGTCGATATGCGTATCGCAAACAAGGCAATAGTACACGAATGCCACCCTATGCCCACAGTAGAGGAAATTATCCACGATTTCAATGGCCCAACAGTGTTCAGTAAATTAGACCTAACCAGTGGATACCATCAGATCGAACTCCAACCCAACTCACCCTACATTACTACTTTCTCAACTCACACAGGTCTTAAACGCTATAAGAGACTGAACTTTGGGATATGCTCTGCAGCTGAGGTATCCCTCGCTGGACTACCAGGAGTGAGAAAATTCAGCGACGACATCATAGTCTATGGCAAAACACAGGAAGAACACAACGCAAATCTCTACACAGTATTTAAATGCCTACGCGAAAATGGTCTGACACTCAACAACAACAAAAGTGAGTTCGGAAAATCCAGCCTAGAGTTCTATGGGTACAAGATCTCCAACAAAGGCATGGAAATCGACCTGAAGAAAGCAGAGATCAACGCTATCAAGCCCCCGACGAATCCAGGAGAGCTATGAAGTCTCCTCAGGATGGCCAACTACTGTGCGAAATTTATCCCAGACTACGTGACACTCACCAAACCACTGCGCAGACTCACCCATCAATCACAGGAGTGGATCTGGATGAAAGAGCAGGATGATGCGCTCTCCACTTTCAAAGAAAGACTCGTTGACTCTCCTGCACTTGCTTACTTCGACCCAAATAAGATAACTACAATCCACGTCGATGCAAGCCCAGTAGGACTAGGTGCGATACTCACCCAGAAGCATCTTGACGGACAAAAGGTCATCACCTATGCAAGTAAAGCGCTGTCATTAGTGGAGCAACGCTACAGTCAGACGGAGCGTGAAGCCCTGGCTGTAGTATGGGTGTGTGAACACTTCCACGTCTATATCTTTGGTGCACTAGTCTATGTGGTAACGGACCACAAACCACTGCTCGGAATCTATGGAAAAGCCTGGCTAGAAAGATGGTGTCTATGCCTCATACCCTACGACATGACCCTCACGTACGAGCCTGGAAGCAGAAATCCAACAGACTACATGTCGAGACACCCGAGCCACAACACCGATGAAGACTGTCGTGCGACCAAAGTAGCGGAAGACTACGTAAACTACGTAACAGCAGAGGCCAAACCCACCGTCATAGAACTCAAAGATCTTGTCTCTCAGTCAGAAACCGACGAAACGCTTAAGAATGTGAGAGCAGCGCTGACGTACGACAACTGGCCTAAAATCAGATTAAATATTTTGATGGTAGGTAAGTGACAAATTCACAAATACGAAAATATTTGAATTGCAAACAAGTGCAGGCCTAAAATGATCAAACCATACAATATATTGGAGCATGAGACTTTTGGAATACCATGACATCAACCCCATGACATCATCCCCCCATGACATCATCCCCCATGACATCAACCCCGATGACATCAACCCCCATGACATCATCCCTCCACCCTTTTACCTTCTTCACCCCCTTACCCCCATACAACAACCTTTGTTATCCAGCACTAGCTTCTGAAATCTGATTGAAGACTAACATCTACAGTTTACACCACATGGCACCACCCTTGGTGGACATATTTTTGGTGGACATTTGTCCACCTGCTCTTCCACAACTTGCTGGTTTCGGCGAACAAGACTTTAAACCATATACTCTTCGCTGGTTATCTGCTGCCCACCTCCCCTCTGCTCGAAGTGCAAAGCCTCTCTAAAACTGAGGCGGAAACTATTTAAAGCGATTAAATCTTATATTTTCGCCAACAGTTTCCGCCTCAGTAACTAGAGATGTGGTTAGGAAATATCAGTAAAATCCCCATGACAATGCCATGACATCCCCATGACAATGCTATGACATTGCCATGACAGTGTCATAATAATGCGATGACATTCCCATGACAATTCCATGACATCCTTATGACATCCCCATGACATTGCCACGACATCCTCTTTTGCCCACTTCAACCTTTTGATGCTCATGGTGAACAGGCCTATCATTACTAAGTCCTTTCTTCGAATACCCAATCTATACTTTCACCAATGAATGTTGACCCTTAGGATCAAACAACAGACACAAACATGCTCAACTTTTCAAAAATAGTACAACTTATGAGAGAAACACTATACATGACCATATTTGGAAAGTTTTCGCTCTCCGAGCAGATGCTTGGGGTGACCTAGATTCGAAAATCCCCATAAGAGCCAATACTAGAACTTCACATTCTCCAAGCACAAATGTCCTGATTCTGCCGTTAGCAAGATTTTCAACTGCTTGTACCTGGAGAGTGTGTGTATTGAAGCTAGCAGCGACAGAGCTTGTTCCAGGCCTAAAATATGATTTATATCTCCGGGAATTACCGATCCAGAAGGTATCGAGGACGATCCCGGAGAATAAAGATATTGTGTGGAAAATGTTGGTTGTAACCCCCTTGAATTCACTAGGGATCCCATAAACCTTGCTTGGAACCCACTTTCATTTTAGGGCTGGCTCCGCCCTTGTCAAGGCTCATGTATGTTAGGCCATATACAATTCAGGAAAAATGTATATAGGCCTATGTGACATAGAATGCCTCTATCCGTCACCTCGGTAATAGTGGAATCAAAGTCGGGCTAGTGCAAATAATGAGCAACTAACCCAATGGGCTAGTGCAAAGAAAAGTTAAGATCTACCCCTGCGAGCAATCCATGGGATAAAGTCAGTTGTGACATAGGCAACGGTGACTACATCATGATTATCATCGACGACTTTACGCGTTACCCGGAAGTTGTACCACTCAAAATGCTATCGGCGAGCAAGGTAATTCAGGAAATGGAGCAAATTTGGAAATCCTACCATCCTGAAAACTGACAATGGAGCACCCTTCAACAGTAGCGAGTTCCACAAGTACACCAAGGAAAACGGTATCAAGCACCACCATGTAAAACCTTTATCGCCTGAGGCCAATGGTAGAACACTAAATACCATCAAAAAGGCTATCAACGCAGCCAAAGTCGAAGGACCAAATTGGCGAAAGGAGATCAACACCTTCCTGAAGCACTACCGAGCAACACCACACACATCAACTAAAACCCCACCAGCGAAAGGTACGTTTGGCAGAAATAACAAAACCTGTCTGCCAGAAAGGAACTGTGACGCTGCGACACAACTCGAAAAAGAAATGATGATTAACGACCAACGCATGAAGGAAAAGATGAAATTGTACACGGACTAAAGACGCCACACCAAAGAGACTGATATCAAAGTAGGAGATAAAGTATTAGTGGCGAAACCAACTGGATTCAAGAAAATGTACGATCTTACACCATACACTGTAACAATGAAAAATGGATCGCAAATCACCGCGGTGCAAGAGGGACATCATATAATAAGAGACTCTTCGTTCTTTAAGAGGATCCCCAATAACTGTGTTTCTGGGGTCGCGCTAGGATTCAAAATGACCTAGCCACTGTGGCGAATTTGCTGCTGACTGGATTAGCCACATTTATGTTTGAATAGCCACCACTTTACTCTATTTTTTAAAGTCATATTCGATATTAATTTTGATTAATTTTATTAACTGTATTGAGGTTTCTTTAGAAACTATATTCTAAGTTTCAAAATAGATAATCTCATCATATTGCTTTGGATTAGTAAAAGTGATAGATTCAGATCATATCTGGGGGGAACTTTAAATTACAGAATTCTATAAGAATTGCAGTTGCATCACTCAACTGTAATTCCCCCTTCCATTAAGTATGTACGTATCAAGGGGGGAGGGGGTGGGAATTTTTTTAAAATGTGCATGTATACGTTCTCATACAAATCCAATGTATACATTCTCACAAGGGGTGGGGGTGGGGTGGTGAGTGAAAATGTGCATACGTACATCATGGAAGGCCCCATTCTTGAATAAAAATCAGCCTTTGATATCTGCTATTGATACGAATTATTGCAATAGTAATAGATAAATTATTTGATTTACATTATTGAATGTCAACATGTGTACTCTGGCAAACTATATGGCCACGTTTTTCCCCAGACAAAATAAAGTATGAATGAACAGTACATATACTGCCAGAATCAGAAAAAAATCCAATATTGTATCACAAAAGATATGTTTTCTTGACTTTTGGGGTATATGGGATGTTCTGGAAAACGGAATCGCACAGTGGCGAATCTAGGGTCCATTTGGCCTCGCCACACAGAGTTTGGACTCGCAAATGTGAGAGTGGCGAGCGGCTAGCGCGAGCCCAGTGTTTCGCGTAACAACAACAATAAATATGACTCTGACTACCTCGAGTATGATGATCTCCCACTTAAAGATATAAGAAAGCTTTGCAAGTAAGGTTTGACAGTAAGGTCATTTATCTAAGAGAGTTTTATTAATTAAGATACTACTTATCTAATATCATGTTCTATTTCATATATCTCAAGTAGTGAACTAAAGACTGAGAATATTCAAAGACTATTAAATGAAGACCCAAAGACTCACCAGAAAAGACTCTTATAGAAACCTAAGATAGATATATTTTACATCACTTAGTAAAATTCTCAGAGTAAGATCTATAAGATCATATATTTTTACAAGTTCACAAAGTATGTTCAGAGTAGAACTCATATTTCAAGATACTATCATTGTATAACAGTGAACGCTTGTTGTTGTTTTAGGTATTTACTTATTTACTGGGAATTGCTATCACTTATTAGTCGAATCGTCTTAGTTAAACTTCCTCAATGTTTGCTAGTCAAGTGGTAGACTGTTCCGCGAGATGGGCGCTCATACCCATGACGCAGACAACGCTTGGTTGAGAGTTAAGTTTATTAGCGGATATATCAATTCCGTACAAGTATAGTTGTAGCCTATATAATCCTAGGTTCACAAATCACGTTACATGAAGACAAGTTTCCTCTGTAGAGTCCGCCCGGCTTGACGCATTCGTGCAACAGTGTAGTTATCTCACTAGTCACCAGATGTCCGTATGCGTGGCTATCCAAACCCCCGAATCCTTAAGATTTGTACTGTTCCAAACTCCGCCTTTAACCATAGGCGGTGTTTAGCACAGCAGTGGTGCTCGCTAGGAGATGCAACCTGTTTGCTATAGCTAAACAGGTATATTACACCTACCAGAAGCCTATGCTGTATTTACATTATGTAATGTGGTAACCCATATAATTTCGAATATCTTTATGATACTTTATTCATATACAACTGATTATATGCACAAGGTGTTTTACTAACTACCTTTGTGCAAAAGTAGTATAAAACCTCCAACCACATTATCTTGAATAATTCTAAAGATAACTTTAATATCACGGTTGGGAGGAATGTAGTGGCGGGAACGCTAGCAGAACCCCCAGGGTCAATCACTTGAACTATGCTGCCGCATGGCGACACGACGATCGGCAGAGCATGTCTGAACAATAAATCCCCGTTTCAGGTCATCTACCTCTCAAATCACTTCAAGGACTATCAGAGATTAACTTTTGAAAAAATCAAGCATTACCCTCAAAAATTGAATTAATGACACTGGAATTAAGACCCTATGAAAAAGGTCCTACCGTACAATCTGGGTGAAAGGGGCTGTCTCCTTGATAAAGCCTGAAAAGGGGGGGCTGTCAGAGTTTTCCCATCTCCAAAAGAAAAAAAAAAAGGTGGGGGGGGGGGGGCTGTAGTTTCGCAGTTGGTACCTACTTTCAAAGACCCAGGGCCCCCTTCCCCCACCTAGGATGCTTACTTCTTTAAAAATTTTGTGGTTAGGTCAACCCTATGTACCCTTAATATTTGGCCCTACCCTAACTTTTTTGGGATTTTTTTTCTTAGTTTTTTTCAAAATCCAAAAGAATTGACCTGAAAAGGCATAGAAAATTAAAAACAGCACATAGATGCTTAGAGCATCTATTTTAAATAATTAGCATGTTTTTAGAGTATATCTGGAATATTTTTTATTTTCAATACTGCCCGGGTCTCTGGTAAGTAAAAAAAATAGCAAAAAAAAAAAATAGCAAAAAATAAAGCTACCTACCCTAATTTTTTCAATCTATGTTACCTGAACACAACAATGTTTTGGCCTTATTTAGATTTTTAACTGATTTATGCATACTGTGATGAATTGTCCATTCATCTGTTTTAGAGGTACGAACTACAATAGTGTCAAAATAATAGTAAAGATGTAAGGTACGAATCAGGTACGAAAGTATATCGAGCCGTGCCCGAAAGCACGAAAGTATGAAACAACATTGTAACCAGATATGACGTCAGAATAGTCACATGACTGAAGTGACCAATTAGAATTGAGAAGTAGAGTATAAAAGGGGGCGTAAATGCCCGAAATAAAAATTCCCTTTTTGGTTCTCACTGCTTCACACGTCTCTTCTCTAAGTAATCTAGCCCTCTAATTGGCCTAAGTTTAAGATATGCCTTATTAGAAGTAAATAAGCCAGCTGAGCCTGAGTAGATGACCTAAGTTAGCAAGTTATAGCTAAAATTGGGTAGTGGTCCAGAAGATTGAAGATGGTATGGAAGCCCAAATCAGCTCAAGGACCAACCTGCGACCCTGATTCCCCGACTGTCGCGCTCGTCCCCCCTCATGCGCGAGGCATGACTCTTAATATTACACCTTGGTTTCTTGCTCGAACTCTTCGCTTGGCTTGGGACCAAAACAACCCCAGCATCCCTTCTTCATAGAGATTGGAAACCCCGACTCACTGAGGAATGTCACAATATCAAAAGTACAAAGACAGGCTAAATTTGATTGTCTTACAAGTAGCTAACAAAAAAGTATTTTGAAATATAGGTTTTTTTTCTGTTATCCATTTCTAAGTTTGAAAAAGAACACGCACGTGAAAGTATTCACGTAATGTATTCACTCTGAAGAGCGCCAGTACACTGCATGTCTATTTACTCATATCTATGTCATCATCTCTACACTCTCCCACCCACAATCCCTCGGAGAATCTATCTTAGCCCTGATCCTTGCTTTAACCATAGAACTGTAGGAGAGCTCTGTACAGTTCTATGCTTTAACTAAAGATACTGCATAGTGAACTGACACCCACATCAGTACAAATTTCTTGAAATCAATATTTTTCAGCCTTTTTTCTTTATATTTTGCTGAAACGTCTGAGATTTAAAAAGATGAAGCCAAGAATAACTTTGAAAAAAAATGAATCAACTGTTCGTACAGCATAATAGTATATGTGTATTTAGATCTACATTGAAAAACTTATGGAAATCTTAACTCTCTTTCCTGGGGCATTTTGAATACTTTGAGATGAATTTTCCATTTTTCTCCCTCTCGGACGCTTCAATGATTTGAACAGATTTAATAGGATCTACCAGAGAAGAAAATGATCATATTGTAACAGGGATTTAAGATATACGAACGGCGGTGAGGCACCTGTTACGCGATGAGCCAGTAATGTTAAATAGGTAGCGTGATGTCGATTGTTGTAGATATATGAGACCACCTACTAGTAAGCCACTTCCCGTAGGCTGCTGGTGAGAGCAGGGGGGAAGCAGGGTAGTAGGCTACTCTTACTGATAAAACACAAGTCCACTAGTGAGCCCACTAGGTGGGGGTAGTGGCTGTGGCTGCCTTAAGGGCAGGGTCAAATGGCTACTCAAGAAGGAGAGAGACCAGAGCTCTTAGATGTTTACTCTATGAGTTTATTACCAGCTACTTATATAGGGGAGCACGCTGGAGCACATCAGGGCACGCTCGGGCACATCAGGGCACGCTCGGGCTCATCAGGGCACGCTCGGGCACATCAGGGCACGCTCGAGCACATCAGGGCACGCTCGGGCACATCAGGGCACGCTCGGGCACATCAGGGCACGCTCGGGCACATCAGGGCACGCTCGGGCACATCAGGGCTCGCCCGGAGCATGGTGCACGCAGGAGCACGCTCGGGAATGCTGGAGCACATCAGGGCACGCTCGGGCACCTCACGGCACACTTGGGCACATTAGAGCACACTGGAGCACGTTGCACGCCGGAGCATCCCTGGTTATCCCTGTGAGCCGCAATGACGCCATTGGCCGAGCCCTGTACGAGGATAGACTCCTGCATCCCACGGCCCAACCGAGCACCCCCACATGTAGGTCCTGTATGCTGCTCTACTTCACCATCCTTCTCAAAGGGGTTATCCCTTTGAGCCGCACTGACACCATTGGCTGAGCTCGGTACCAGGATGGACTCCTGCATCCCACAGTCCAACCGAGCATCCCCACATGTACATCCTGTATGCTGCTCTACTTCACCATCCTTCTCAAAGGGGTCATCCCTGTGATCCGCAATGACGCCTCTGACTGGAGGGCCAGGGCCACCGCCTCTCGAAGGTTTCTAGGCCCACGGGTATGGACCCACTGTCGCACCCTTGGGTCCTGTATGGCCCCAAGGTAATACTCCAGACACAGCTGATCAGTTGTAGAGGAGTCAGCCTGGGGGTAAGCCTTTTCCACAGCCACTTCTATGGAGTCGGCTTATGCCCGCAGCGACTCCTCCTTCTGCTGACGACGGGTCTTTAAATCGGCCCTATGCAACTCTTCCTGATGACAAGGTGAGTAACACTGATGCAGGGCTCCTAACAGGAGTTCATATCCTCCAGGGCCATAGACATCCAGCCGTGTCAGGAGGCGCTGAGCTGGTCCTGCTAAGCTTGCTGCTAAATACAGCCCCTTCTCATAATCCGTCCATCGGTTGAGTGCAGCCACTACCTTGAAGTGGCTCAGGTATTCAGCTAAGGGTTTGCTGCCATCATACGTTTGGGCCTTGAGGTTAGGGCGCTGTCCCTCTTCATCCCTGGGCAGGCTCCGACCGTGGTCGTTCCGGCCCGTGGACGGGGCCGCTTGGGGCCTGTACTCCGCATACGAAGGAGGCCGCTGGCTCCGGTTATCCGGGCGAATTGAGGTGCGGGCCCACTCCAGGAGGGGCCCTGTAAGCCCAAAGAGTCTTTCCTCCACATGTGTCGGAGGTCTTTCAGATGATTTCCATTTCTGATCATCCCTATTGTGACAGGGTGCAGCCTCCTTGGCCAGTGATGGCCTCATCTCGCTCATGGAGCGGTCCCCTGCTCCCTGGTACACCCCCGCCTTGTATGTAGGTTGCCATGGTAACGGAGTAGATCGCCGCTCGTCTCGGTAAGATTTAAACCTGGGATTTCAACAATTTTAAGGAATTTATAACGGGAAAAAACCATAACATTTTGATTTATGAATACTCATAGATCAAATTTGGGATAATAATTTTACTGGATGACTCTTGAAAATGTCTCAAAAAGGAAAAAAACTAATCAACATCAAAAGCGGAAGGATCAACTGATTCGAACGCCAAGGTGAGTTCATCGGATGATTTGATCAAGGAAGTTTTGACAAAGATTGAAAATCTCCATACAACTGTTGAAAGAAATGCAAAATCAACGGATGATTCCTTTAATGCAAGTGAATTCTCTAGGGGAGAATTAGGAGACAAAATTGATAAATTCTTGATTGAATTTAAAGAACTGAAAGAAGAAGTAAAACACCTCAAATCAGAAAATAAAAAACTCACCGAGTCAGTTTTCGAGTTGAAGAGAAGAGCTAATGGCTTTGATCAACAATTTGAAAAGATTAAAAGGGATGAAATCAGAAACAATATCTGCATTGATGGTATCAAGGAAGACGATGGGAGGCCATTGGAAGTATTAGTAGATGACCTGTTCAAGGATCTAGAAATAAATCTAAAAGCCCGGGAAGTATGTCATTCTATTTTTAGACGCGGGAAATCCCCTTCACCGGGGATAATAACAAACAGATCGAGGTCAGTTGTCGTTCGCTTTTACGAGCCGTTTCCGAAGAAAGAAATCTACAAGAATGTTTCAAAACTGAGAAACAAGGAAGAATGGAGAAATGTGTTCTTAAATGATGATTTAACACAAAATCAAGCAGATAAACTAAAGGACCTTCAAGCAATCAACGGTTTTGCTAAATCAATCGGAGTTGACTTGAAGATCAGAGGATCAAACCTACTAGTTGATGGAAAGAAGTACTCAGTGGACGATGTTCACTTGGTTCCAGAAAAAATCTCAATCAAAAAGGCAAAAACGGTAGAAATAATGGAAGGGAAAGGAATAGCATTTCAAGGGCACCACAGTTTCTTATCGAATCTAAGTGAGTAGGAGATCGTGTACAAAGCAAACACATTCAAATCTGCAGAATCTGCATTCAAATTCCAGGAAGCCATGGCAAACGGTTATGAGAAAGAAGCAAAAATGATCAAATCAGAATCAAATGTGTACAAAGTGAAACTCATCACGAAAAAATTCAATCTGAATGAAATATGGATGAAAGAAAAAGAAGTACCAAAGGAGATAGTATCTGAAAAATTCAAACAAAATGAAGAACTCGGAGAAATGCTAAAAAAAACCGGTAACAAAGAAATTTTTGAATGCACGTATGACAAATTCTGGGGAACTGGCATCCCAATCGGCAAAGCAAATTCTATGGATCTAAAAGATATAAATGGCAAGAACGTCATGGGAAAAATTCTTATGCAAGTGAGAGATAAGATAAAGAAATGAATCCGATTTATCAGCATTGACCTGCCATAACTCGGAATCGAAGTGTGTGTTCAAACCCAAAATGGCGGACTTTGTCGGAAGACGCAGAAGATTCGTTGGATTCTTTGATAGTAGAGAACGTGGAATCAACGAAATCATTGAAAGGATAAATGATACATCAAATAGAGTTGAAGCTTGGTTCTATCCCGGAGCTACTATTCAAGAAATAACAGAAGAAATAAGATACTATGGAAGCAAAGCACCATTCGACACAGTATACTTGGCGGCGGGTATCAACAATGTGACTACGGGGTCAGGTAAAATTCTCTTCCCGTGGAAAAATGAAATAGATTTAGCAGAACACATCCTAAACTTGCTTATGGATGCCGAAAAAAGAATCAAAGAATCTCTACCAGCTATGACTGTTATTATCTGTCCCTTAGTAGGGGCGGATATGTCAAAAGTATTGAAGAGGGAAGTAACATTCGAACAAGATGTAATCAACAATGCAATGTTTATTATAAATGATGAAATATTCAACAACAACAACAAGATCAAAGTTATATGCGCCAGGATTTGTATCTTCAATCCATAGAGAAGTGAACGGAAAGAAAAAAACTTATCTACATCAGCTAGCTAGAGATGGATTACATTTATCTGATGATCTAAAAGAAAAGTGGGCGAAAGACATCATCAAAGCTGTGGATAAATTCCAGAAATTCTAGAAGCTTCAAGGTTCTCTTCAATTCTCAATGGCTATGACTGTTTCATTTTCTTTTGAGAAACATAATTATTCATGAAAATCATGATTGACTACCATGGATCTCCATCCAAAAGAATCAACGAAGTCAGCAACATAAAATCCAAAAATAGTATTCCAGAATTATATTGAATTTGATTATAAAATTTGAGCCGATCATTTGGAGACTTAATTAACTTTGACTGTGTCAACTTTGAAATGACGAACCAAACTGATCGGGTTGGTTGTTGGATTTTTGTTAGTAACAGCCTTCCAACAAACATTGAAATAATCACTACTATAATAATAAAAAATATCATTAAAATCATTATCAATCTCTGAAATAAGGTTGGAGACTTAAAAATCTTTGACTGTGTCAACTATTTTTTGACGAACCAACCGGATCATATTTAATAATGAAATTTTATCAGCAAAGAAGTCTAAGATCAACAAACTGTGATTAAAATTTATAGTCAACACATCAGCATTATTTTATCATATTAGATCAAGGAATCGACAAAGATTAAAAGGACAAATTTAGCATCAGAAATATTCAAGATCGTATAACAACAAGATTGACTATATGGATTATTAGTACGAACATATACAAGAAAATCATCCAGTACTTTCAACAAGAAAATTTTGTTTAAGTTCCAGTTTCAAAAATAAATGGACAGTTCTTACCAGAGACAACCACACCTACAAACAAACATCAATATGAATTTGGATGGCTGAAGAAGCCTATATCCGAATTTAGATGAACGTGAATTAATTTTAAATCTAGTAATTTTAATATTTATATCGTTTGATTTAAACTTGATGATTCTTAATAGGATTACACTTATTAGTATGTTCTCGTTAGTGTTAGGTATTCAGAAACTTCAAACTCATAATTTCATTAAATAATTTCATTGGTAAAAAAGGTCTGCATCTTATTCACTTGAATATTAGAAGTTTGTTCAGTAAAAACAAGTTTGAATGTTCAAACAACAATTATCAAATAGTAACAATCATGTCTTCACATTGTCTGAAACATGGTTAAATAATAATATAGATAATAATTTATGAAGTATTGGCTACAATTTAATTAGACTTGACAGAAATTGGTCTGATGATAATTCAGTAACTGTAAAAAAAGGTGGTGGATTGGCGATATATATCAAGGATAATCTGATGTACAATGATAATATCTATTCTAAATTTAATTCAAGAACTAAAGACATTAAAATACAATGGATATCGATCAAGCTACCTAAAGTTAGAGAAATCATATTAGCCAATATATATCGTCCTCCACAAGGCTGCATTAAAACATTCTGTAATAATCTAAATGATTATCTGAATAATCTTGGATTGTTAGATTCTAAAGATCTAATTTTATTGGGAGATATGAATATTGACATGTTAAACAAAAATTCATTTGGATCCAGAGAATTGAATTTTATCTCAAACAGTTTTAGTCTTAAACAACTAGATATTCAATAACAAATTCTTGCATAGATTTTATTTTTACAAATTCTGATTACATTTTTAATAGTGGAATATTAGATTTAAACTTCAGTGATCATCAAGCGATTTATCTTACTAGAAAAAAAGTAAATATCAAAAATGAAAAGATCAAATTTAAGGGGAGATCGTATAAAAATTACAACAAAGAATTATTTCAGGACTTGTTATTGAATCTAGATTGGGATGAATTTTTCAATTCAGAAGATCCAAATATATGCTGGGAAATTATGTATGATAATATCTGTCAAACACTTGACAAAAATTGCCCAGAAAAAGAATTCATCATTAGTGACAGTTTCTGGGATTTCCAGCCTTATGGAAATGCCTATTCATGGCTCTAGAGCCTTTATTTAGCTTAGAAATCATAAAAATCATAAAAAAATAAGCTAAATCCATGCTGTGAATGAAATTTTTCATAGTTTTCATTACTGGTGAAAAAATTTGGTGTTTTTGGATTTTGTTGCCATGGTAACCGGAATGTTGATGGAACGTCCAAACCCACCAATACTACTGCTAAGCAAATGAGGGTTTCCATGGTAACCATGGAACAAAATTAAGTTTTCAAAATTTGAAATTCTGAATCAATGCTATGCTTGGCTATATTCAGCAAAAAGCAGATTCTGAATATCTTAAATAGAAAGGAAATGGCAGTATATTTCCTTAAATCATATTTGGGATTTCAATTTTTGGACTAGAATATATAAAAGTTATATCTTTATAAATACCAAAGACTGGTCCATTTTTGTGTATTTAGCATGTCTGACCTCTGTGTCTTCAAATTAACGTAACTTTTTTCCTTATAAGAATATTTACCTAATTTTTTCAGTATAAGATTCCCCAAGACACCTTCTTAATTTAATATTCCAGGCCATAAGACTGCTTTTCGCAGAGGATCTAATTTAGATCTTATAAAAAGAATTGGATGAACAAAGACATTATGGAGATTATCATTGATAAGGATATTGCAATGAAAAAAGCAAAAAAATCTAAAAATCCAGATGAAATAAAATTAGCTAGGAAATTCAGTAATGAAGTTGGAAAATTCATTGATGAGGCTAAATGTAATTACTTAAATGATGAATTCATGAACACCAAAAAAGATCCCCAAAAAAATTGGCGAAATATTAAGGACATTCTACCAGATAAAAAAATCAAAAAATTCAAAAATAAATTTAAAAGATAACAAAAAATTAGATATATCAGAAAATGAAGTTTCTGAATTCATCAACAACTTCTTCACTAATATTGGGCCAAATTTAGCAAAAAACATGAATGAAAAATGGGAATTTTTTGACGAAATCGTTAAAGAAAATATTTCAAATTTAGATGTAAATCAAGGAATAGTACATTTATACATCTCAGAAATAGATATCCCAAAATCATCTGGATTAGATAAATTGTCAACTAGATGTTTAAAAGATGCGTTATTATGCTTAATTCCACAATTATGTTATATTTTCAGATTATCATTAATACACTGTATTTTCCCAGATAAATGGAAAATTGCTACTGTTGTACCACTATATAAAGGAGGATGTAAATATGATGTATCTAACTATAGACCAGTTTCATTATTACCAGTTCCAGGTAAAATATTAGAAAAGCTTGTCCATAGTCACATTGTTAATTTTTTTGAAAATAATGATATTTTGAATTCGGAACAAAATGGATTTAGAAAAGGTTATTCGACTCTGAATGCAATAGTAAAATTGACAGATGATATTTTTTAATCGATTAACAAAAAACATATAACAAAGTCAGTGTTTATTGATTTGAAAAAAGCCTTTGATACAGTGAACCATGATATACTCTTAGAAAAATTATCACTATATGGAATCAGAAATAACATGCTTAGGTGGATTTACAATTATTTAGATAATAGATTCCAAAAAACTTTATGTAATGGTCAGATGTCATCATTAGAGAATATTAAATGTGGAGTACCTCAAGGATCAATTCTAGGTCCTCTATTTTTTATAAAATACATTAATGATGTCAAAAAAATAATAAAAAATTCAAAATTGTTACTATATGCAGATGACACAGTAATTTACAATTCAAATTACTCCTCACTTACTGCTCAATTAGAACTTCAAAATGATATTGATAACTTTACACATTGGTGTAAAATAAACAAATTATCAATTAATGCAAAAAAAACAAAATCAATGAGTTTTGGTTCAAGAAACAAATTAAACAATTCAGCTATATCAAAAATCAAAATTGATAAGGAGACTATTCAAAATGTACCCACTTTTAAATATTTAGGATTTCATCTAGACCAATCCTTGACTTACCAACATCATCTAAAACAATTAATAAATTTAATCTCAAGAAAATTGAATATATTTGGTAAAATCAGACGTTACTTAAATGATCATAGTGCATTAATGTTATATAAAACTATGATACTTCCATTCTTTGATTATGGTGATGTTGTATATTCATTCTGTAATCTTAAAGAATTAGACAAGCTTGAAAGAATGCATATTAGAGGTTTAAGAATAAGCAATAGAACTCAAGGATTTATTGAAAATAATACTTTATTGAAAAATTATAAAGTCTCTAATATAAGAAATAGAAGAGCAGTTCATACAAACAATTGCATGTACAGCAAAAGATATGAGTATACCAAGAAAATTATAAATAAGATAAATACTAGATCAAACAATGGTTCAATGTTAACATTGACAAAACCAAATTGTGAATCTTATAAAAGAAGTATATGTTACTCTGGTTCAAAACAATGGAATAACTTAGATCCTAATATTAGAAAGATAGCAGACCTACACACCTTCAAAAGAAATCAGAAAAATTGGTTAAAGAGAACATACACTATTTAGAAATGTAACTGTGATCAAATGTAAAGTGTAAATAGCTTAATTTCTCATAAATCAAATTGTGAAAATTATAGAAACTTGTTATATATAGAGATAAGTTTTGATATTAATTATGTAACTTAGATGTATACTGATGCAATGAAGAAAACCGGCTATGGCCGAGAATTGTTCAGTCTAATAAAAGTTAAATTTAAAAAAAAAGAAGAAAAAAAAAAAAGTGTTCCCCGCGGTTCGGCAGGGGCTCTACCCAGGTAGTCGTAAAGACCCCTGTTTTGTTGGCGGTCCCGGGGCATGGTCTCCTCCTCCTGGGTTATGCCCATACGGTAGCGCTCTCTATCCAACCTCTCCCAGGTTGCCTGAGAAAGGGAGACCTCGCCAGTAGGGGTAATGGGCAACCGTTTAGGATCCCCATTTCCCTAGGTAGGGAGTACCCCGTCGCCTTGGTGGTCTTCGGCCTAGCTCCTGCTAGGGCAGTATCCGTCATACTCGGTGCATGATGGCTCAGACGTCAGACATTCAATATAAAGGACTATAGAAATATTTCTTAATCATTCCAATTGTTTATACAACCTCCATTTTCAAAAAGGGTATGTTGTAAGGATTATTTAGATACGTAATATGCTATTATAACCAGGACCAATCAAAAGTTATTGAGTTTTGAATGCTAAAAATAAAAGTTCCGAAAACCACCTTTTTTGCCCAGTTACCAGCCGTATCACAACATTAGATTACATTCCAAAATGCAAACTGGGTGCCAATGTTCTTTATACATTCAGATAAAAGTTATATTTGTGTATAGTATTGTGAACATCAAATATCTATGCTGATCAGATACACTAGAATTTAATTTAGCTTGTAATGTTGAAATAAAGAATCATAAGATATGAGGTCAGTGAGACAATATCTATTATATTAAATCTTGAAAGTGTTTGAGGCTGTACATGTCATGGCAGCGCCAGGCTCAATTTAACGTGAATTTTCAGGATTTTATTTCAAAATTATCTATTTATAAAGGTTAGCAGACAAGGATGTTGCCTGTAGAGATATTAGATACTATTCTTGGTATGATTTAATGTATTGTGAAAAGAAGAACACATCCAAATGATGGTTAAAAATTGTTCTTTCTAAGCAAAACTAGGCTAGAAATGCCCCTATGAAACATAATATTGGGTCTTCTTTTGAGGATGGGATACCTGTTTGTATAATTTTTTCTGATTATTTTAAGGGAAATTGTTATTTTATCACATCTTTTAAATGAATTTGATATGTCATGACACCTATTTGTCAATTTTATCAGAAAAAATAAACTACAAAATAGGTAACTATCCAAGTCCCCTATTTGCCTACCTGACATAGATCTACAGAAAACTGATGTAAGATTATCTATGATGAAGATATTTTTTTCGCGTTTTTATGGGGGTTGACCACCAAATTCGACACGGCAACATGGCCTTTCGACATAGGGGCTTAACAACGCGACAGGGAGGGTTAAAAACATAGTGACATATGTGACATAGATATTTCTTAAATTCGACATGCGACATGGGGAAAAATAAGCGACAAAAGACGTGCGACATTGCCGTTTTTAAAATTCGACACGCTACATGGCGACCTCCCCCCTCCCCCTTCCAGGGCCCCGTTTTGGGGATAAAAACACTTTTAACCCTTTGCTGTTCCCTAATGCAAATTTCGGACATATATGTCCGAAATTTTTAAATCTGATTAATTTCCTTGATAATTAATGAATTTGAATAATTTTTTCAGTATTAATTCATACTAAAGTGTTTTTGCACCCCTGTAGATATTTTCACCATTGTTGAATGTCATTTAATATATTTTTCATGACTTTGAATGTCCCATATCACCTGTTTTTTCAGAAAATGATAAATACTTAATGATTTTTAACTATTTTTGTAAATAAATGCACTGCAAATGTCAGTTTTGTAAATAAAACTATCTAATCATTTCAATAAAAATAATATATTCTGTACAGAAAGGGTGCTAGGAGATCACTAAATGATTTTATTTAGACATCCTTTGAATTAAACTATTTCTAAAGGAAATTGAAACTCCACTCTATTTCCTTAAGAAACTAAATTTATTAAAAAGCTACACCATTTAAACAATTGGTACCAAATAAATGACATTTTTCTATCAAAGTAGCTACTATTTTGAGAAAATAGCTACAAAAACATTTTCTGCTGCTTATGTTAACTGCTGCACCACAAATACATATAATTGTATCATAAATAACATATTTTCTGTGATATTTCATACCAAATACTGCCCTCAATCTATACTTTATGAAATGTTCTAAAGAAATTTTGGTCAATTTTGTAAATTTTAATGTAAATGCAACTATATTCACCTGGTGAATTCGATGAGACCTATCAAGCATATTTTTTAAAATCATGTATCATCTTAATTCCATTTTCACTGGCTACATTTTATCACAGTAAGTTTTTCTCTCAGATTAATATTTGGTTCATTTTTTCACAAATTTCTTGAAAATTGCCAAAAAATCACCTAAAATAATGAAAAATCGAGGGTCACATGACCCAGGTCACATGACCCTATGATGGATTTTTGAAAATTTTATCAGCACTAAAATAATCCTTGAATCACAAGCTTTCAAATGATATATAGATTTCCATATATTATATTAAGATTTCAGAGTAAAATTCTATCATTCATACCTAGGTCAGAAATTCTGTGTGAAATTGCTGAAATTGCGGAACAGCAAAGGGTTAAAAACCCACTAAAAAATGAAAAATAAAAACATCAGATTTACACAGATCTTCCGAAATTTACTCCTTTGTGTCCTTTGGGGGCGGGGCGGGGCGGGGCGGGGCGGGGCGGGGTGGAGAGCAAGTGTCCCTTTTGACCTGGACCTGGATCCGCCACTAGTCTATCTAGCAGTAGCAGCTGTGTAGATCTGTGTATTCAGATTTTATAGTGACGTCACACTCACAGACCGCTGTTTATTTAAAAAATGCGTGCTGCTCTCAAATAAACCATTTCGTATTTCGTATTTCGTATAGTGAATAGATCTACAGGGTAGACCCGGGGTACTGTATTGAATTTAAACGCACTCATAAATCAACACAAAAACAAACATACATAGGCTATATACATATATAATATATAATCATAGTGTGGCGCGCCTCGACGACCGGCCCGGGCCGATCGACGGAGCTTGCTGCAGCGCGGCCCGTCAACACACTTACCTTGCAGCCCGGTCCCCCTCCCGGCGGCTGGAACGGACGGTCTGAACAAGCCAATCAGAGGGCTCCTTTTCTGACCAATGGGGAGCCAGCTTTCCCTCCTGAATGGACCAATCAGAGCAGGGTGCTCTCTACCGGGTCTGTGCTCTGGTTAGATATAGGGGACACTGAGGGGCAGAGTTTAGACTGGTTTTGTCTCACTGTGGTGTTATAGCCTGGTTGGCTGGTATAGGGTTTTGACCTGAGAAGGTAACCCTGGTTTGTTTGTGAGACTTTGTGGTGGCCTGTGTTGCTCATGTCTTTTTAGACTGAGAAAGTTATACCTAGTTCTTTTTAAGAATAGGTGAATTTGATGGTTTGCCCCACAAGTTTTGTAGAGTTTTCCCCTAAAGCAGACTTGGTATTTAGCCTTTTTATTAAAAGGAATTTGCCTTTTTGTCAAAGGGTATTTTGTGAACTTTATTCTGTAACCTAGTATTTTATATTGTGGTTCAGAACTTTATTCTAGAAACATTGTCAGGTATTTGTAAACCATTTTGTATTTGGTCTGTTTTATTTACTTGGAGTATTATTGTAACAAAAGAGTTATCTAAATAAACTTTATTTAACCTAAAAGTTGCATTGTCTGGTCATTTGTCAACAACCGCCAATCCCTGTGATCGCCTGGGTCTTTTTCCCCAGTAACGTAGCCCGGGGAGCGCTACAGTTTTTGGTGCCGTGACCAGGATTGGTAACGTTGTGACGTGACTAGTGATATTTAGATTTTGAAGTAAAACACAACGAGAAGGCATTACGGTATTTGTTCAGAACTCTGTTTTCTGACTTGTTTTGTGTGAAGCTGTTTATTAAGGCTAACAGGCTAGAGCTAAGAAGTCTGGTTGTTATTGACAGTTTGGTTATATCCTAGGAATTAGGATGGATTTGCTGAACAGGAGTTTTCTTTGGCTGTTGGTGCTTTTGTGTTTGATTAGTCATGCTGGTGGCTTGCCTAATAATATTGATATGCGGGGAGAAGGTGTTTTACCCTCCTACTTTGACAGTGGCTGGGGCACACCTTCCTCTGTCAGTGCTGACAACCATTTTTTCTGGTGCTGGGTCACAGGATGGCACAGCTGGCCCAGATGACCATGGAATAAGGCATGTGGATTCTCCCATGGCCTATGATACATATGATGATGCTTTTGCCGTGTGCTCGAGAGGTGGAAACAGAGCGTTGATTCCTGTGGAAAGAGTGATCTTTTTGATGTGAAAAGTTGTTCCTCCCTGTGTTTCAGGGTGAGCTTTGATTATTTTATTTTTGAGTTGTGAGCTGAGTGAAAGCTCTTGATTTGTTTAGTTTCAGGTGGATTCCTGATAGTTTTTAGATGTGAGCTGAGTGAAAGCTGTTGATTTGTATAGTTTCAGGTGGATTCCTGATAGTTTTAGAAGTGAGCTAGGTGAAAGCTCTTGTTTCCTGTAGTTACAGGTGGATTCATGATGATTTTGAGATGTGAGCTGTAGTTTCAGGGGGACTCCTGATTATGGTTGAGTTGAGCTAGGTGAAAGCTCTTATGTCCGACGGTTTCAGGTAGATTCCTGATTGTGAATGAAGTAAGACTAAGTGGAGGCTCATCGCCAGCAGGTTGCTGTTTGTGTTTTATTGTGTGTGCTTTGTTCTGATAGGAAAGTAACCTAGGGAAGGTGAAATCATAGGAAAGTAACCTAGAGAAGGTGAAATCTATCAGATTTGGTATTGTGGAAGGCAGATATTTAAGGTGGAGTTCCTTAATATTGTGTTCAAAGCTTTTAGAAGATGTGTTTTGATGACTGGGAGAATTGGTTTGAGAGGACTTATTAAAGGAATGATGTGCCCTTACAAAAAGTGCTCAGATGTGAAATGGTTTGCTTTAAAGAGTTGTGCCTAGAATTTCGAACAGTGGGTCTGTTGTCTAGGTAGCTCACGTGACCTGTAGGGACAGTTAGTTGTTCATAACCAGATTGGAGAGGGGAGTGACCCCTTGAGCTGGACCAGTACTGACAGGGGGACTGTTCGCTGGTAAGCTCACATGTCCTGGAGATTCTGGCGAGGTGATTCACTACCCAGGACAGAGGAGGGCCGGGTTACCCTCAAGCTGGATTCCAGATAACAGGGGTACTGTTGCTGGGAGGCTTACATGCATATTCTGGAGGGACTGATGTGTGATTCACTACCTAGGATGGAGAGGGCAGTTACCCTCAAGCTGTATTCCAGATTTACAACAGGGGTACTGTTGCTGGGAGGCTTATATGCATGTTCTCTGGAGGTTCTGGCGAGGTGATTCACTACCCAGGATGGAGAGGGATTTGCCCTCTAAGCTGGATTCCAGATTTACAATAGCGGTTTGTTGCTGGGAGGCTTGCATGTTCTGATGGACTGGTTGATGATGTGCTGTTTGATCTGAAGGGGGAATTGCCCTTTAAGTCTGATCAGGAGGAATTGGCAGGTGGACTGTCATCTGAGAAGCTTACTTGTTCAGAACAAGCAGTTTGTTTGCTGTTAAACAGTGCTTCGCGTAGCTCATTGTTATGTTTGTAGTTTACTGAGTAGTGAGAGATGGGAAGATGTAAGGTCAGTGTGTTGGGTGACCAACCTTGCTTGGAGCAGGTTTTGGGATTCCTCTGGCAGGCTGATAACATTGAAATCCCTGTGTGTAATATCTACCTTGGATATTGATCCTGGAAGTGCTGAATTTTGCTTTTTGAGATTTTGGTTTGGGAGAGATGCTGTCTGGAGATGTGCTGTCTGGAAGAACACCGTGACCAAGGACGAGCTGGCATTGTGGCCGGCTCTGCCCCCTGACTTTGACAGGAGCTCAACGGAGGAAGACTAAGGACAGTCTGATCAACTTAAGGACATAAGGATATAGAATTTCACCAAAGAGACTTTTATTTTGCGAGGAGAATTTTGTGTGTATTAATTCCCAGTTCTGTACTGAACTTGTGAAACAGTGTACAGTTTATGTATTTTATACTGTTCATGTATTTTATACTGTCATGTACTTTGTACTGTTTTGTTCTATGTATTTTGTACTGTACTGTTCCATGTTCTATGTATTTTGTACTGTACTGTTCCATGTTCTATGTATTTTGAACTGTACTGTTCCATGTTCTATGTATTTTGTACTGTACTGTTGTGGTAACAACGCGAGGGCGCGTTGGTCCAAGGAGGGGGGCGTGTGGCGCGCCTCGACGACCGGCCCGGGCCGATCGACGGAGCTTGCTGCAGCGCGGCCCGTCAACACACTTACCTTGCAGCCCGGTCCCCCTCCCGGCGGCTGGAACGGACGGTCTGAACAAGCCAATCAGAGGGCTCCTTTTCTGACCAATGGGGAGCCAGCTTTCCCTCCTGAATGGACCAATCAGAGCAGGGTGCTCTCTACCGGGTCTGTGCTCTGGTTAGATATAGGGGACACTGAGGGGCAGAGTTTAGACTGGTTTTGTCTCACTGTGGTGTTATAGCCTGGTTGGCTGGTATAGGGTTTTGACCTGAGAAGGTAACCCTGGTTTGTTTGTGAGACTTTGTGGTGGCCTGTGTTGCTCATGTCTTTTTAGACTGAGAAAGTTATACCTAGTTCTTTTTAAGAATAGGTGAATTTGATGGTTTGCCCCACAAGTTTTGTAGAGTTTTCCCCTAAAGCAGACTTGGTATTAGTAGTAAAAATTAAAGTCCAGCTCGCCTCTTCGACGCAAAAGTCAGGTCTTGCCCGGCTCACCAGCAAAACATTTACTACTAACTGCTATAAAAGAGACTTGATTATATTTGGTTGATTTGGAGCTGGTGAGCCGGGCAAGACCTGACTTTTGCGTCGAAGATGCGAGCTGGACTTTAATTTTTTACTTCTCGTGAGCGGAACATTCTAAACTCCACTCACTTCCTATGCCACAAACTGTTTTAAAAGAGATTCTATATAAATGAAAGTTTAATAGTTTTCAAGGTATGTCTATCTCACCACATACTCGTACAAATGAGTTAAAAGGTTATGCAATTGATAAATAAAGAACACTAGAATTAAAGTCATATGAAAATTTTTATTTATCTTTACATCTTTACATCTTTACATCTTTAGATCATTTACAAATGAATCAAAGGTTATCTTTACTTTCCAGTTGAACCAAAGCCTGCTATTCCTCTCTCAGTTTGATCTAATGATACTTCTTCAATCAAATCAGCAATAAAAATTCTCTCTAAAATCATTACATCTTTACATCTTTAGGTCATTTACAAATGAATCAAAGGTTATCTTTACTTTCCAGTTGAACCAAAGCCAGCTATTCCTCTCTCAGTTTGATCTAATGATACTTCTTCAATCAAATCAGCAATAAAAATTCTCTCTAAAATCAACTGAGCTATTCTATCACCTTTTGCAATTTTAAACTCAACTTCACCAAAATTAAACAAGATAACGCATACATTCCCACGGTAATCCGGATCAATTACTCCGGCACCGACATCAATAAAATGGTTGTATGTAAGGCTTGATCGTGGAGCAATACGGGCATAGCATCCTTCAGGAAGTGCAATTTGAATATCAGTTTTAACTAATACTTTTGCTTTTGGAGCTATAACGTAATCATAAGCGCTGTATAAATCAAATCCAGCTGCTTTTTTTGAACCTCTTGTTGGAGTTATCGCCTCAGTACTTAATTTAGCAAATTTAAGTTCACGATTAGATTTCATTTTGGAATTGCAGATAACAAGACCTATATCAATCGTACTATAATCAGTAATCACAATATAATTTAAGGGAAGATAAGAGTCGAATGACTTAAATTACTTTTGATTATTTATCGGCTCATGAGTTGTGTAGGTGGCAACCAAGTACAAACCAGTAACTAAGTACTTATAATAATTATAATCTCTAGTGACGTAGTCACTTACGTCAATACACCATTATATACGCTAGGTGGCGCAAATGTCTAATTGATCAATTAAGGTCAAGTAATTCACAAGATGTCGTCACAACTACTCGCGGAATAACGTTGCACGTCAATTTAACAAAAGATGTTAACTAAAGAATCTTCAATTGAATTAAATATAAGAATGTAAAATAAACATCTTAAATATGCTTACGATACTATTTTTATAATCATAAATTTCAAAAGCACGTAAACATTCAGTTATTAAAACTACATTTTCAGGAACACCATTCCTACTCCAAATTACTTGAATGAAGCTCCTTACACATTATAATTTGTCAACCATTCACATTCAAACTAAGCGTTAATCCGATACGCCCTCTCAGTTGTCAGTAGGCTAGAGGTAATTTTTGATAGACTCGTGCTGGAAGTGTTGCAGGTCACGCACTTGGTTGCCCTTTACACAACCCACGAGTCAATAGACAAACCAAAGTTAATAGATCCAAAACGAATATTTCCTACTCGGTTACTAGTAGTTATATTCGATAATTTGTCACGACGATAAATATTTCCTACTCGGTTACTAATAGTATTAATACTTGACAGATATATTCATCTTAATGGTATTATATATATATATATATATATATATATATATATATTACTTAGTTACTGGTTTACTTAATCTAATATGTGATCTAAGTATTCGCTATGTTTACCATATATTATAAAAATAAAAACACAACAGCATAAATGTTGTTAAATTCCAATTTTATCATATACCATTGAAACATTACATTAAAATATGTTCGGACTGCTCTTAGCTTTATCATACAAACATTTAGTTTCATAATTATACAAACAATTAGTTTCATAATCATCTCAAGTCTTGATTACAACAATCTTCAAACATCGTAGACACACATCTTCTCCACGATCTTCAACCATATTTATAGCGCACCTGACACGATCTTCACCAGTCATGATTGAACCGCGCACGATCTTCACACCAGTCATGATTGAACCGCGCACGATCTTCAAACCAGTCTTGAGTGAACCGCACATCCTTCAAGTTTGCGCAAACATAATATAAATTCTACGAAGATGTCTCGGTAAAGATTATGATAATATTTAAGTTTGAGGAAAGCTTAGCTCTATTGCTACAGACAATCAAACTCCTGAGAATAATAATGTCAGATCAAACTTTCCTCTTATTTCAATATATGATCTTCACACATTAAGGAAAAGTTTGAAACATTATTACTTACAAACTTCCTTCTGAAGCGTAGCTCTATTGCTACACAGACAAACTCTCTCTGAGAATAATGTTGTCTGCATATAAGTAATAATGCATGCAACACTTATTACACAATTGTAAATCAAACTTTTCCTCTTACATGAATTTGTGGTCTTGGTCATTACCTATCAAGCTACAATGCAGATAGGTTTAGTTAAAATACATTTTCAGAAACTGAAATCACATGTATATAGTTTAAGGAAAAAGTTTGAAACATTATTACTTACAAACTTCCTTATGAAGCGTAGCTCTATTGCTACACAGACAATCAAACTCCTTCTGAGAATAATGTTGTCTGCATATAAGTAATAATGTCAACAAAATATATAATAATGCATATTACACTATTACACAATTGTAAATCAAACTTCCTCCTACATGAATTTACCAAACGGGTTGCAATATATTTGCAGAGGTTGACCTAATGTTAATATTTTGCTACAATGTATTTGCAAAGGTCGAACAATTCCCGTTAATAAGTTTCATCCGTGATTCAGAAACTGAAATATTCCTGCCAATAACAGGTCTCATTTTAGTTAAATACCATTACCTATCAGGTTACAATGCAGATAGGTTTAGTTAAAATACATTTTCAGAAACTGAAATCACATGTATATAGTTTAAGGAAAAAGTTTGAAACATTATTACTTACAAACTTCCTTATGAAGCGTAGCTCTATTGCTACACAGACAATCAAACTCCTTCTGAGAATAATGTTGTCTGCATATAAGTAATAATGTCAACAAAATATATAATAATGCATATTACACTATTACACAATTGTAAATCAAACTTCCTCCTACATGAATTTACCAAACGGGTTGCAATATATTTGCAGAGGTTGACCTATTCTTGTTAATATTTTGCTGCAATGTATTTGCAAAGGTCGACCAATTCCCGTTAATAAGTTTCAACCGTGATTCAGAAACTGAAATATTCCTGTCAATAACAGGTTTCATAAGGTGTGAAGCATTTACAAAAACCTTAGCAATATCAGGTTGCAATTCAGTAACTGAAAAATTCCTAACAATTACAGGTTGCATAAGCTGCGAAGCATTCGCAGAAACCTTTCCAATAACAGGTTGCATTAATTGATTATTAGACTGTAATTGTTGAGTTTCACATCTCAGAAATAACCTTGACATTTGTTTATATTCTCCAGTAATCACACAATTTAACAAGTATTTCTGCTGAGTTAAGTTTGGTCTTTTTATCTCAAGTACAATTACAATTAAGCTAAGAGCAGCCGATACACATAAACCACCAATACTTAATTTTGTTGATGGTTTAATTCCATTCGAATTGTTCTTATTAATTATATCCATATTGTTAATCTTATTACTCAAATAATACTTAAACATAGTTAATAATATTAATCTTAATCATATTTCTTAATCATGTTTTTAAAGATTCAATAACATCTTGCATATATTTAGAACATTGATAATGACATTCTAAATTATCAACATTACGTACAACTTTATCTATAGATTGTTTATTCAATCGTTCAACATAACGAGTAACAAAACCATCATTCTTCAAAATATTTTTAGTAAATCTTTGCAAAATCTTTATAAGACTTTTACCTTTACATTTTTGAAACACATAATAAATAGTGTATTGCCCACACGCAGTTGAAAACAAACTTTGTAAAGTTTTAGAAGAATACTTAAATTTACATTTATCCTTATGTTTACCCTTTTGTAGAAAAACTAAAAAACTTTTTTTAAACGGAGGTAAACCATAAGAATCAAAATACTCTGGAACAGCTTTAGAAGATTTGAAAAAGAAAGCAACCCAATGTTCACCAGGTTTAAAACTTTCATCTGTATTAACTATAAATGCAGCAGGATACCTCACATTTCTTATATTTGATAAATTATCCGAAGAATAAACACCTTTAAAAATCTTAGACGTAACTATATTAGATTTTAAAACTCTATAAATATCTGATCCAAGCATACTTATTATTCCAGCACACTTAGTCAAATATTTATTTACTATTTATTTATTTACAAACAAGTCAGCAATCAAGAATGCATAACAACCTCAGGTTGATTTACAGGTCCGATTGCAAGCATGCTGTCATATTCATTAAAGAATACCATTACTATACCATGATTCTTAGGTTCTTTTAAAGTTGCTATTACATTAATAGTACCATTTTCTGATAATTCAAATGAATTTGAATTTGGTAAACTTTTGCATAAATCAAAACAATATAATGTGTTACCATTTTTAAATTCTTCAGGAGTTATACTTATAGGATCGTTCTCAAAAAGTCTACCTGTAGCATAAAGCATTGCCATATAAGCTTCATAAAATTTATCAGCGTCAAAGTCACACTTCATTTCATAAAAAGGAGAAACATCTTCACCCTTTTGTATAACAATGTCTGTCAGTCCAAAATTTTGAAAATAGAATGGATTATGTTTCAAATTTCCATCAAACCCACGTGCATCTATAAAACCAACTATAATTCTTTTTGGTAATTCATCGTTTGAAATCATTCGATTTTCTTGAAGAATACTTTTGTTAGGAGCTTGAGTTGAATATTTTACCTCAACTCGTCGAAAAGGAAATTTCATAAAATTATCTGGCTTTCTACTATTCTCTATTTCATCTAAAAATGTGTCTTCTAATGTCCACCTTTTTACTTGAAGAATTGCTTCTTCAATTTCAATTTTATATTTTGCATCTTCAATTTTGGCCATCAATGCAAAATCTGGATCATTTCGTATTAACCTTACTTTCATATCAATATCTCCAGGAAATTTCTTTTGCTGATTAAACAAATCATTGTGAATTTTACAAATTAACTGAAAACTTTTCCCATATTGAGTTTTTTCAAATCTCTTTTTAGCTCCCTGGTTATGCGCAGCATCAAAATTTGAAACTTCATTAAAATCTTTTGTATCTTTATGATAACATGTCAAGTCACCCCAAGATTTTAAGACAGATTCTCTAAAAGATAAAAGATTTTCAATATATGCCTTATAGGGATAAAGGTTATTACTTGATGAAACCAATTTATTTCCTATATACAATTGAACTTCTTTGAACAAAGCTCCACTGAAATAATTTGCAGGAAACACCTTTGACAAATTTGGAATAGGACCAACTGCACCAGTTTGTTGATCCACAGCTGGTGCAGCAGGAGCAGTACCGTCAGAATTTAAAATTTTTATTTTTAATTGTAAAAAACTTCGAAATAAATCAATAAAATCAGCTTTATTTGACTTCAAGGCAAACTCAATTGGACCGCCTTGACTTAAAGAGCTTATAGGAAAAACTTTAGAATAAAAACTTTTACGTGCAGTTGTATCTGTTGGTGGAACATTATAATAATCAAAACTATCATCTACACAAACACAAGACTCATTAAACATAGACATTTTAATTAAACTCAAAATTTCAGCAAATTATAGGATCAAAAATAATTGATATAAACATAACATAACATAAGATAAAGTGTATCTCAGGCAGATTTCCTTGAATTATATTTAACTAAAAATATCTTTATTTCTATTTGATCTCTTATTTGTAGTATTTTTTCTTGTTTTCCTTCTTTTCTTAGGAACTTCATCATATTCCTTTCTCCTTTTTCTTCTATTTTCATACTCACCATCATCTGCATCATTAAATCTATTCTTAGCTTTAGATGCTAAATAATTAATAGAATCTGAACCTAATTGTTTAAACTGTTTAGTAGCCTCATCTTTAAATGCATCTTTAATACCTTTTCGATTCACAATAACATCTTTAACTATATTTTGACCACCCTTTATTGCACTTTTTAAAAAATGCTTTTTAGCAGATTCAAAAGCTGGTAACGCCATACCAGAAAGTCCCTTTAAAAGAGAGCCGAATATATTTCCAATGCCATAACCTCGTTGATGCTGAACTCCAATATATGGAGGAATAAATGTTGCATACCCTCCTTTCTGAGTCTTTGCATTATTTTTAAAGAAATTTCTATAATGCCCAACATAATCTTTTCCACAATACTTTTGCATTCTTATTTCATAAACCTAACATAAATTTACTGAGATTTATTACTTAATGAAATTATTCATAATGGTCTGAAAGTGATAATCTTAAAGTAATTTCAAGTAGGTCAAGATTCACTTTCTAAGGCTTCCAAGATTCCCATTTTAAAGTTTGTTTAATTGGTCTACCAAATGATGATGTTCGTTCTGGACTTGGAACTGAAACTTCCTCATCTACATTACTTGTAACATTAGTTACCTTTCTCTTTTTTTTCTTTTTTTCCTTTTTTCCTCCAGTTTCTTTGGATTTACGTTTAACTAAATCTAATTTTGGAGTAACAAATTCTTCATCTGATGTAGGACTTGCTACTTTCTTATGAAATAATTCTTCCTTATCTGATTCAAAATCACTAACACCAAACTTAGGTGGTTTCTTCTCAACTATTTCTCCCACATGAACACCAGCTTTACCCTGATTTAAATTTTCATTTTTATCTTTCATTAAGTAAGGAGTATTAAGTGCATCAGAAATCCAAGCTCTATTACTTTCTTCGAAAGGATATTTACCTACTGAAACTGGAGAAGACTTTTTAGGAATACGTGGAAAATATTCTTCAATTTTTTTAGTAGGTCTAGGTTTAGGTAATTCATCTTTTTTTTCTGGAAAACGCGAAAAGTATTCCATTATAGATGAAGCTTTCTTCGATCTTAACTTTATCCAAGATTTTGGAATATTTATATCCATTAAGAAATCCCACACTTTATCAGCTCCTACTGGTTGCGCTTTAAATTCTTTTGATTTAGAAAAATATTGCATTAATTTAATAATATCTGAACCGTTAATTACTTCATCTCCTAATGTTAATTGTCCTTTTTCATCCCATGATGCAGATTTATTTTTCATTGCTTTTAAAATGCTACCAACATTTGGCTTCTGTGATAAAGTTATTCTTTCTAAAATTTCCTCAATTGTTAATTCATTTTCATCAAAAATATTTGTATGCTTACTCCTCATAGTTTCATAATCTTGAGGAATATATGATGAAAAAGTAGGATAACTTTGTCTTTGAAACATACGTTCCTGCATTAATTCATTTTGTCTAGATAAAACATAATTATCTTTCTTCGTTTTTTCATCAAAATTACAACTTTTAAACATTACATATGGTATAATAACACTTTCTTTAAAAGAAGCCATCTGAGCTATTTATAATAATCTTGTAATACCAATATTATCCAGTTTAACCTTAAGTCAATTAATCATTATGATAAAATTTTACCAATCTGCCCCACTTTACTAAGTAATCCACCTGCAACTGGCATAATAAATTTAGATAAAAGACCTAACACTGAAGGTAAGATAAATGGAAGAAAACCACCGTCTTGTTTTAAAGTATCTTTTCGCTTCTTCAAAGAAAGATTTTTTCTTAGTAAATATCTCATAACCTCTTTAAACTTCTTTACTTTTTCAAACTGTGACTTAGTCAATTTAACGTTACCTCTCAAAACATTATGAATACAATCACAAATTGAAAATATATCGTTAGCATCTGCTAAATCTAAAATTTGATTTCTTTTCTTTACACTATGGCCCGCACAACAAAGTAAAGTAAGGTAATGTCTATGTACATAAGCACTGTTCTTACATTTACTTTGTCTCTGCTTTTTCTTTTGAGGTGATTTTTTCTTTTGCGGAGCCATCAACTTCTTTTGTGGTGCCATAATATCCAAACAAATTACTTTTCAAAGATTAACCTTATCAATCTCAACACTATTTAACTTGAGGAATAAAAACATGCTGCACTAAACCAAAAATATTTGCACGAAGCATTGCATTTTTAGGTGTCTTTTGATGGCCATCAATGAAAAGGTAACCATGAGGTTTATTCACAGCATGTTCAAATATATTAACAAAACTACGCTGATTCTTTGGCATAAGCTTTCTAGCAAGAGAATAAGGAATTGTTTGATCAAGAGGCGAATTAAAAATACACAAATAAGTGGCATTTTTTGAAAAATTCTTTCTTTCTTTTCCATCTTGAAATAAATTCTGTGTTATAAATACAATACTAACATTTTCATGATGCGATCGTTTTGTAAAAAATTCTGAAATCAATTTGTTATTACCACATTCGGCCATTAAATCATCAAACACAACAAGACCCTCTTTGCTAGAATCTACAAAATTATCAAAAGAATCAGGTAAACCCTGATGAAATTGTACATTTTTCTCTAACAAATATTTATCATGTGGAAATGTTTCACCATAAAACCAATGAATATATTCAAAATCTTTATCTATTAACCTATCACTATTCTTAAGCAAATCAATTACAAAAGTAGTCTTTCCACAATTACTAGGACCAGCAATAATCATTGAAAACGGAGTTTTCAATCTTGCATCAAAAATATTAAAATGCTCTTCCGACGACATAACTATGCCCCTACAACTTTAGCTATTTCCTGAATATAAGCTACACCTGTTAATATCTGATTATCTTTATCTTGCAAAACAAATGTAACTGGTCTTGTATTAAGAATATAAGCTATTTGAAAAATTTCTTTTTTCCAATTTGATAAAAATCCTCTCTGAAATGCTTTTCGATATTTAGTTAGTCTCACTTTATCACCGACTTTTAAGCCTTGATATCTTTGTTTACTATATAAATAATCTTTATATTGTTTTTCCCATAATTCCTGCTCATTTCCTTGATTTACTTCAATTGGACTTACACCTAACGTTCTATGACAAGATCGATTATAACCATTAACAATATTTTGTAGAATATCAACGTATTTTCTTGTCTTCTTAGCTTTCATATATCTAAACAGTCTATTTTTAAATGTCCTAATAAACCTCTCTACAATAGCACATTTTGGATCTTGAAAAGTTGAAAACTGTTGAATATTGTTCTTTTTTAAAAAATTGCTAAAAACCCCTTTAAACTCTGAACCAGAATCAGTTTGAATTAAACGAGGTTTAACCCCTACTCTTTGCAATATTCTTTTAAAAGCAAATAATGTTTCTGAAGACATTTTAGTTCTCATAGGTTCAACATAAGCAAACCTAGAAAAACAATCAATAGCAGCTAAAATATTAGTATAACCATCATTATCATTTCTCAATTTAGGAATTACCATTAAATCTAATTGCCATTGATCATTTCTTCCACGTACAATTATTTTTCGTCTTTGAAAATTTTTCTGAACAGGTTTAAATGAAGTATATGTCTCGGTATTTTGTAAAAATGTTTTAACATCTTTCAAAGTAATAGTTGGATTAATAGCTTTTGCAGATAAATATAATTTTCGAATAGAAGAAAATGAAGATGAATGTAAGGGATTGAAATATATAGATGCTAATAAATCCCTTTTATTCAAATAATCTTCCATTTTACTCAATTAAAGCAATTATATTTCAAACTAAGTATTAAACAATCACAAGCAAAACTTAATTACTATTGCTCAAGCTAAGCTTAATATACTATTGCTCAAGCTAAGCTTAATATAAACAACAATCACATGCTAAGCTTAAATACAATATATACAAAACTCACATTCTTTCACTGATTTTTTCAAATAGCTGGTAGGATGAAGCTGGCTATCCAAACATTTACATCCCATTAAACACTATTTGAAACTCAGATCTAGAACATGATAGTAAATTAAAATATATAGTGCTCCGGGAGTCCGTAAGCACCTCAGCGCTTTCACGCTGAATATAATATAATATTATAATATAATATGATTTATCCTGACTTTACTAAGTTAGGATTCATTGCTAAAGTCTCCCCCCCTTTAGTTTTAACAAAAAAAAGTGGAATACAACCATAAATTTGTGCCTGTCTTGTCAACCTCTTGTAAAAATAATACTAATTGGCTTGGCCACATTCTGTGATCAAGTGTGTCACATATATAAAAGAATATTGATAATTTGTTTACATTATTGTTACCATTCTGTATAATTGATGATTATGATACCAATCATATTAATTATAATTTGTATAGTCATATTGGTCCTAGAACATATAAAGATATTTCACGTGGATAGTCGTATGACCATTGTGTAATAACACTCACATATCATCCAAAGGGCAAGGACATAGGCCGCTCGATCACGCAGCAGATAAGAACTCTACAGTAAACTTTCTAAAAACATTGTTACTGGTGGCCAGTACCAGCACAGGATAATAGTGTACAGCTGGCTTTGGATAACCTTCTGAGAGTTTATATTGTGCCCCCATGGACTGTTCACGAACGGCCCGGCCGCCTGGTGGGACTTCTGCCCCTTTGGCAATATCAATGGACCATTATGAAACTGATAATTTTGGGAATAAAAGCGGAGAGCTATCTCCAAATCGTCGGTCATTCGTACCCAGTACTTACTTGTTGTGTGACTGTCATTCCTGCTCTCCTGGGTACCGCACCCAGGGAGGGCAGGGTCCCCCTCCCCTTTACCTATTCCTTACTCATCCCCTTACCCTACCTTACCCCAGGGAAAATTATTCCAAATTATCCCCAACCTTCTGGATCCAGTATATTTGAGGTAGGTTTATGAATTGGAGTCATAATTGTTTGTTTAGAGTTGATTAACTCATGGGAATTACCTAGACTGGGAGTATGCAAGATTATAATTATTATGCTATTTTGGATTTATGTTTTTATTGGAGCCAGAATAACCTAATGGAGTCAGATTATTATAATGGAGTCAGACTTTAATCTTATTCATTTAGAAACCAGATCGGGACACTGAGGAAAAGGGGTTGTGGGTCTGGATAATTTACAGTGGTTTACCCCGACGTGATTATTTTCTAAAATAGAAAAGGCACCCACCTTCTGAGAATATCCCTAATTAGACCCAAAAGTTAGAACCCATTTCCTCTGATTACACACAAGTTACAGTCAGTGGTACATGACGCAAACACCAGCCTTATCACGGGCACCTCACAATGGACCTAAGCCAACTACAGCGACCACTATCTTCTGATAAGATATCAGGGTCAGTCCCGGCATCAGGAGAATGGTTCCAGCACGCGTAGTACCATCCGGGCCGCGTTCAGACAGTCCTAGCCTCAGGACTGGCTGACCACAGACGAGACTGGAGAAAGAATGTACTCTTTTGAGTCTCTTTCTCTACCAGTCCCGACAGGGACTGGCCTACTGCATTTTGAAGAAGTTAGAAGCGGTCATTTAAAGACTTTTATGGCGACCACATAGTGCAGGGAGGGCAGGTAAGACCACCTAGCCCAGCTCTGGCCTCCACGACGTCCAGCGGCCCTGTGAAGTCGGGGACGGCCCTGTGAAGTCGGGGGCGGCCCTGTGAAAGCAGGGAGTCAGCCCTGAGAGCAGCGGGAGCGTCAGAGGAACGACCAGGAGGAGCAGGTACGACCACCTGGCCCCCCCCTGGTCTCTACAAAGAGCGGGGAGGCATTCACAGAGGTCTTGCGGCTGCGTGGGATCATCGGCGGCCGTGTGGGAGCATTGGTGGCAGTCCAGGGAGATCAGCGGCGGTCCAGGGAGATCGGCGGCAGTCCTGGGAGATCTGCAGCGGCCCTGAGATGACGGGGACGGCCCTGAGAGGATGGAGACGGCTCACTGCTCTGCGGGATCAACAGTGGCATTGTGGACGGGCCTGATGGACACTCAACACCTCAGGATAGTTAAGGTAAGGTACAGGAGGCTTTCCAGGAGATTTCTATCAAAATTCAAAAGGAAAGTTATAGACTGATATATATTTGATTATTGGGACTGTGGTGCTCTCCTAGCCCTACTCCTGTACCTGTAATTCCTGACTAACTGTATGCAAAGGTTTTGCCTTATAGTAGGCATATGACCGCTGCCCAAAGACATATCATTATCTCGCTGTGCTATAATAGATGAACGGTTCATGTCTAGTCTGGAGGCATTAAGGTGAGCTGATAAAAGCTGCCGGGCCATGTTATCACTAGAGAAATATGCACAGCGGTTGTTATATCATGTTCTTGTTTGTTGTATTATCATGTTTATCTACTTTATGGTAGGAAGTATTCATATACTGAGCACTGACAGTGGCCTCAGAGGGCCGACATGGGCCAAATAGGGCCTGTCTCTGATTAGCCAAATGTAAGGGAGGTGGTAGTTAGTGACTCCCTTAACATAATGGATAGAGAGTGTGCCAATCAGGGCTCCTCCCCATTTATATTATTTCATTGGTCCCAGGAACTGGTCAGTATATAATTTCATGAGATGACCATTATAGGGTGGTAGTTAGAATGGAACTCCCCTATACTGGTAGATGGTCAGTTATTGACCTTAAGGGTAGAAGTTGGGTGAACTCCCCTGGTTGCTTATTTATATTCAAAGGTTAGAGCAAGGACTCCCTTTGGGTATGGTTCATTATAGGGTTGTAGTTAGATGGAACTCCCCTATACTGATTTATGTATATGGTCAGTTATTGACCTTAAGGGTAGAAGTTGGGTGAACTCCCCTGGTTGCTTGTTTATATTCAAAGGTTAGAGCAAGGACTCCCTTTGGGTATGGTTCATTATAGGGTTGTAGTTAGATGGAACTCCCCTATACTGGTTTATGTATATGGTCAGTTATTTACCTTAAGGGTAGAAGTTGGGTGAACTCCCCTGGTTGCTTATTTATATTCAAAGGTTAGAGCAAGGGCTCCCTTTGGGTATGGTTTCCTTCAGGGTTATAAGGGCAGTCGGAAGGACCCCCTTTACATAGAAAATTGCCAAGTTATGGTGTTTGGATATGGAAGCATTATCCAGGGTATTATTAGTCAGTGAAGGTGACTAGGGCAAACATGGATGCAGTTCCAGGATTTTGAGGCCAGGGTAATTTTTGTTGTTGTGGGTAGGAAAGTTGTAACACTCCACTCAATTATTATGATGACCTATTCCTAACAAGCGGTTAGAGATCTGCTCATAATGTTTTGATGTGTGAGGTTCAATTTTGAGGACTCAAAATAGCATCACAATGGAAATAAGATGAAAAAAATAAAAGTGCTTGAACAGAAAATTCATTAAACATTCGAAACCAATCTTCTTCGTCATGTTCAGAAATAACCTTAATTATTCCAATACACTCCTGTTCTGATAAACTATCTTGTTCTGGAATTTCAATTACTAAAGGAAGATCAATATTACCTGCATAGAAAGAAACCAAAGCTGAAAAGTACAAACAACTTTGCATAAGTTGGAAAAAAGCTAAAGAACACATTCTCATCTTGTACTCACAATATTACGTCGCTTGAAATTTCCTAGAAATGGTAGAATAATTTCTTATAGGCGGTGGAATAAACAAATGACTTTTTGGATTATAATTTGAATGAAAACGTAATTTATGTAAACGTAATAACGAAAATGACAATAACTCTTTATTACACTCGCTACATAAAATTAAATTTTTTTTTTTTTTGGACCTCTCTTATCTTTTGTAGCTTTAATCAAAGGCTGAGCACAATGTACAGGACAACATAAGCAAGTTTCAATATTTCCTGGCAAAAGATTATTTTGAATAACTAATGCATGTTTACGTAATCGGTCAGTAATTTCAACAAATTTTGAAATATTAGCATCAATCTTTTCCTTAGATTCTTGATACATCACTGAACATGTTGAAAAATCTTGAAGATGTTTTCCACTTTCACTTACATTAACTGATATATTTTTCCTCTTACTTGTTTTATTTTCCTCAAACTCTTTACCAAAACAATTCTTATCTATTTTCCTTTGTCCTATTTCTTTACCTTCATCTACAAAATCATTTTGACTTTTATCAAAACTTTGTTGAGTCTCTTTTAATCTGTTAAGCTCAAATAGGAAATCATTAACCTTTTTGTCACTTATCTGTTTATTAACCTCTTCAACCTCCTCATATTCATCTGTATCTGATACACACAAATCATCATTTACACTAGAACAATCACTATTAACATTCTTACATTTTCGCTTCAATTCAATATCTTCCTTTTTTCTATCTTCATCTGATTCAGATGAATCACTTGAAGATAACCTCTCTACACTCTTATATTGTTTACCATTTATCTTTCTTTTCTTATATGATTTTTGTAAAGATTTCTTAGTAATCAAATCTTCATTAGTTGAAAATTTTGATGACTTATGACAGCCTAAATTTGTTTGAACAAATTTATTTTGATCTTTATTCCACTGAATAACCAAAGGTAAACCCTGTCTAAATAAGTGGTCAAACGGTGAAAAATGATTAGATCGACCAGAACCAGTATATACTACAATACTTAATTTTAAAATATCTACAAGCTTCTGCAAAATAACACTCTGAAAAGACCGCAACTCTAATCTTAAATTCTCTTCATCACTAAAAATAATCAAATAAGCAACATTCCTTGTTGCTTGACTACTCTTTAAATGTTCAAGAAGAGTAGCCTTTAATTCATCCTTAAATATATTTAATTTATTTTCACTTATAAATTGCTCTTTCAACTGCAAAAAAATATAATGAAAAGGATGAGTATCATCAACTTTTACTTTATGCCAAAACTGCTTATTATCAGAATTAACTTTCAATAAAAACCCCACCACTAACAATAGCAATTCATCTAAAATGCTGGCCATAAGTTAAATATCTAGATACCTAAATAGCAGGTCCTAATATCATTACAAACTTCAGAAAAATATAAAACATTACTTGTTAAACAACTACCTTTAAAAGTATGTGAAAATGTGAAAATACAATTACTTTCAAGCAAGCTTATTCAAAATTAAACGAAAACTTGAAAAATATGATGAGCCAGTTCCTGTATATGGTAGCCAAACAGAATCACTCGAATTTGACTCTTTAATCTCAAAACTATATTTATCTGAAAACCTTTCCACTATCTTAAAACAAAATTCCATAAAACTTTTACTCCTTTCTGAAACAAAAATTATTTGAAAAGTTATCTGAATATTCTTTGGCGATATAAAAATAGAAATATCATCTGCTACCTCTTCACATGAACAATATAATTCAATAAAATCATAAACTTCTAAAGCTAATTTAGAAATATCAGATAATAAACTTGAAAAATTCCTCCTTAAATAAATAGTACAAAATCCATGCTTTGTTACTTTTAATGTATAATATTTTCTTTTAAATGTTAAAGATCCTCTATAAAGAACAGTTGAAACATTAATATTTCTATGAATTGCAAACAAATCAAAATTAATTTTCGGATAAAAATTGACTTTGAAAATAACTAAATTTATACTATAACTTATCTGCATCTATAAACGACACACCTAACCTTAAGCAAATTTTACCTACAATAGTTATATATTGCTATATATTTCATGCATATATTTCATACTGAACTACAATTAATCACTATCTGAATAACAATCTCAACTATATTTTCCTACGACGCTTATAAGCTAATCTATATTTTTCATGCCGCACTACAATTAAATAAATCTGAGCAATTTTGATAAAAAATTCTGAATATCCTAACATGTACTCTGATGATCGAATCAGAAACTCTGCTGGATTCATTCGACAAAACTCAAATATTCTATCATTAATATTCAAAATTTCACGTTTAGTTAGAATCTGATGAAACCTAAAAAAACCTGTATAAGATTTCTTACAACAAAAAAGATCCAGCAAATGATAACACTGCGCACATTGGCAAATTCTTTTTCTAAAACGTTTTGAAGTATTTGAATAAATATATTTATAAAAATAAAATCTTCTTCTCATGCCGTAACCTAGCCTGAAGTTATTGAATATCCAACATGCTTTATAATGACTGAAGAAAAGAAAGCACAATGGATATACAATAAACTTCGTTGCAATTCAACAAAATTAACCAATTTATCTTTTTCTGACTTCCTATAAAATGATAATATTTTGAAATTCTCTTTTAAAGCAATTCTTTTTGAAATTATTTTACCCCTAAAACTCAATAAAATAAAATGACAATGAGGAATTAATTTTAAATGAAAAGAAAAAAGATATAAACTTATACAAGTTGGACAATTGCACTTATATTCTATAACCAATTTCTTCAACCGCTTAGATTTATAAAAACAAAGATAAGACTTGAACTGAAAGCGCTCAAAAGATTTCATTCAAAACATCGGATACTAAAATGGCATAACAACAATACATTCACTTAATGTTGAAACTAAAGAATAGCCGACATGCTTTGTAATAGCAGCAGAAAAAAAAGCATAATGAGCAAACAATAAACTATTATAATATTCAGCTACATTATCATAATTCTCTTTTAATACCTTTTTATAAAATGAACATATCTTTAAATTTTCATTCAAAGCAATTCTTTTTTAAATAAACCTGCCTTTAGAATAAAGTAAAATAAGATGGCAATGAGGAATAGGATCAAAAAGTGTAAAATAAAGATACAAACTAATACAAGTGTGACAACAACACCTTATTTCAGTAACTGTACCATTCAGCCTCGTAATTTTATCAAAATCAAGACAAGTCTGATATCGAAACGAACTAGATGGTACTAAAACATATGTCGCTTCACTTGTCATCTAAACAAAGTATAAATGACGCATGACTTATAATGTGAAAACAAAAGTAAGCAAAATGCAAATAAACCAAAAGCTGAATATCAGCTATAAATCTCTTATATAGTGGAGTTTTCTTATAAAATGTTAATAATCTAAAATTTAAATTCAAAATATATCTTTTAGAAACAACTTTATCCTTTAAAGATGTTAAAATAGGAATACAAGGTGGAACCAATTCAAAATCTAAAGAATAAAAATGACTAGCACAAACTTTACAAAAACAACGATTTTCTTTACATGAATTCCCTGACCTCTTCAATTTATAAAAATAACAAAATTTACACTTTGACTCAGAAAAATTTAATACTAATGCAGTACTCATTAATACAGCTAAAACTAAAAGCAGAACCCATTAATAAAGCTGACTAAATTTCAGTATATAGCACATTAAAACCTATATGATGTCTAAACAATACTACAACCGTTGACAAATATGCAAATTCATCAAACTCCTCGGATTGTGACTCAGCAAAATTCAGAATTTCTTCTTTTAAAATCAAGGGTAATCCTAAAGTGTCTAATTCATCTTTAGTAATTTTAGGAGCAATATTCACAATTGTTTCTAAACATAAATCTTTTAATGTTATCTTGTTATATAATTTTGAATTAATCTCTTGAGCTAATGTCGCGGCTTTAACAACATCTGAAAAAGTAACTAAACTATCACAAGGACAAATTTTAAGCAACTCCGAATAAAAAGAACACCGCTTAATAATTTTGACAATAACCCTACAAAAAAAACAAGAACACTTAATACCAAATTCGTTTACAAAATCTATAACAATACTCATTTGTAAATATATACTATTATACTTACTGCTTAATTCCTTCAGCTTAAACTAGCCAACCAGCACTGCACGATCTAAACAAACACCAAAGACCTCTGTTAGAAATTCATTATCTTAATCCACAGAGGGCGATACATTTCCAAACCTAAACAATTATTCGATAGATGGCAGCACATTTACAAAACCTTTACCGACATTAACATTCACCAGAGGGCAGCAATTCAGCAGATGCACATAATGACTAAACCTAATACTTCTGCCCCTAGATAAATCTTGCCCTAAGATTAAGATAAAGCAAACAAAATAAAACGCTAATACTTGATAGAATGCCCCACAAAGATTATACTCAGAATCAAACCGTCAAGCACTCAAACCAGCAGCAGCCTAACCTAGAGCCCAGAACACTACAAAATGGCGAAAATTCTTCTTATAAGCCTAGTTTTCTTAATGATTTGTACGAAAATATGCACCACGTGCACTGTACAAAACAACTGTGAGACCATTACAGAACCAGGAATTTTAGAATGCAGTTGCATTCCAACACATCTATCGATTGAAACAATCCAAGCAGAACTACTGAAATTGGAAACGGCCGACCCAGCAAATTCTCAACTGAACTACGATCTTGCGGCGTTTCCCTTTCTCACGACAATGACCGTCAACGAAAAAGAGTACAAATGTGAATCCGGAATATGCACGTAAGTTATTACTTAAATCAATCTAATTTCCAAACTCATAAACTTATGCTAAATGTAAGAACGAATCAATACTTAAATTGTAACTAAACGCTTAGTCAAATTACGAACACTAATGAAACTACTTGAGGCTCCCAACCCTATACAAGCCTGAATTTCATAATTACAAACTTTCATAATTATAAACTACCAGTAAACTCATCAAACCTATAACTTCCGCAAACCCTACCTGCCTTAATACTCAAAAAATGATCAAGAAATCCCTCCTAAGATTCAAGTCACTTACCCTCGTCATCTTACCAGACCACATTGCTCATCAAGCCGCCTATCACAACGTAATTTCAGCTACAGGCCTATAACCAAAACTACCACCTAGTGATCAGGTTAAGGACGTGTTATGCATCCTAAGCACATTGAAATAATAAATGGCGTAATAAAGAAGCAGAAAATGTTTATAAATGACACATTGAATTTCAGATTTTAAAATTCCCATAAAAAGTTTAACTGTTGGAATACATATTTTTCTGACCACACCACTATGATAATCACATAATAATTTCAACTATTTATTAGCTACAACGTACTTCCAACTAACATAATTTCAGCTAAATTCGACCAAACTAATTCTTTATTTCAGAAAATCAACTCTTCCAGCACCAACTCTTCCGGCACCAACAGTTCTACCAAAACCACTGCCGCCACCTACCTTTCTAACAACAACAACGACCTCGCCTAAACTACTGACATGGCCTACGGCTCCACCTAAACCATCACCTACACTTCAAGCACCAACGTTATCACCTACGACCCAGTCAAAACCACTGTCATCGTTAAGCCTCCAAACACCAGCGTCTCAACCATCTCCAACCCTTCAGACAGCCCTACCTAAACCACTGCCGTCGCCTAGCCTTCAAACACCTACCACTCTGCCTAAACCAGTCCTTCAAACAGTCCTGCCTAAACCACGTTCGCCGCCTCGGCTTCAAACACCTACCACTCTGCCTAAACCAGCCCTTCAAACAGACCTGCCTAAACCACGATCGCCGCCAAACCTTCAAACACCTGTACCCATACCTAGACCACAACCGTCTCCCCCTAAACCACTACCATCTCCAAACCCCTTAACACCAGCAACCTCTTCTAAGCCAGCCTCAACCCTTCAAACACCAATGATCCTGTCACCGACTCTTCCAAACAAAACACCAACCATCTCTCCAACACCAAATCCAACAAATCCCACACCTATCACAATCAAAAAAACAATCCCCAAGCCTTCAACAGCCGCCTCGGCAGTACTATCTACCAGTAAGCCTCTCTCTCTAAACTCCACACCTTCAGGTACCCCTCAGGCTATCACCCAATCTCCAACTAAATCACTGATCTTAAAAATTGCTGGCGGAACTCTGTGCTCAATTCTCATCATCCTAATAACGCTTCTATCATGCACCATCCACAGACTTAGAAAAATAAAGAACCGACAATACTATAGACCTCGCACTCCCCGCTTACTACCCCCCGAAACCATTGAACTCTCTGATGATCCCCTTGAACTCCCAACGATCCAAACAACTCTTTAAATCTTGAACTACTAAACAAACAAAGCTTCATCGAATATACAACTGACCTTTTAATTAAACTTCATCTATTATATAACAAACAAACAAATAATCTGAACCTATAATATCCAAGAATACTTATCCTAACATTATATCTGAAAATGCATAACCAATATATCTATTAAAATCAAATATAAAACTTTCAACTTACCTTAGCCTCGTATTATCGGTGTTGTAACGAAGAAGAGTCTCGAAGAAATATCCAAGTACTGATTATCCAATAAAGTTCAATTGTTCTCTGTATAATTGCCTTGGTACTGTTTGAATTATCCTATGAATCCGCACTAGAGATCCTAAGGAATCCTTACTGCACACTATAATAAAACAAATCTTCGACTTATCCCATCAGAAGATTCAGATTACGACAGCGAACAACCCCTGTGACGCAACCATTTATACCTACGTAACTATTTATACCACGTCCCAAAATATCAGCCAATCAAATTCCAGCAAGTACGTTCACAATACGTTCAAACATTCCAAAGGAACAGAGGAACTGAAAGGATTATGAAAGATTATGATGTAACACGCCAAGGGTCAGAGAGGTAATTAATGACACTAGCTCGTAATGGTTCGATGGTGCCTCTCTATAAATAAAGAACCTTGACCTGGCAGCTTAACATTTATATTTGATCGGGACAGGTAAATATCGAATACTATAAATATTACGGAAATAACCACTGGACGCATAAAATTCGAGTAAAAGTGATACACAATGCAGTTTATTCACTACCTAAATCTAGTTACATGGGATAAGTCATAATTATATAAGTCATCAGAATCCGATAAACTGTGGAAATATTCGGTAAATTACGGGATAACTGCGTTAATAATTACTAACGCGTATAATTTACGTTAAAGTGACGAGGCCTAGGACGAGAAATAGGCCTAAATTTCAGTAGTCAAAGTACATGACTACTAAGTTACTAGTAAACGCTAGAAGTTGGGCGATAATGATTAATTTACTAATAAATAGGCAAACAAGGCCTGAAATATATAAGTCTACTATTAATTACTTTGTTAGAATATCTTTAAATTAAGTAATCATCGGTGGAAGAAGTTGACATCTTGGTGCCACCGGCTCCACCAGGGGGAATCTACGCAAAAAGTCCTAAAGTTGGGATAAAATCACAGCCAACCTTGGCTGAATCAGCCTAACTAGGCCTTAATTCATCAATAAATATCAAAGGGGGAGTTAACCCTGGTTAACTAACCCTAATGTTGGAAACAACAAAGTTCATTTCGGTGGCACCGGATCTGTCGGTGCCACCCTGCCACACCCACTGGGCCCAGACTGACAGAGTCAGAAAATGTAAACAAACCCTAAACTTAGGGTAAATTCAGGCCAAAAGGCCACCAAAAGTCTCTAATATCATAGCATAATAATAAATTCTTATCAACAAACCTTGTTGATTGGGTGGATTCATAATTTCAATCACTTTAATGAAGTTTGATTGGAGAGAAATGACTTATGTCTGTCCTGTACTGGGCACAGAGCAAAAGTGACTTCAAATTCCAGTGTTGCTAAGGTGGTTGTCAGGAAGTGACATCACTGATGACATCACAGCCACCCAGCATGCCACATTCAAAATGGCCGCCACTGAATCACAAACAAACTTTTCTGGGATCTGTCTTCTTGATTTCTATCAATTTATGGAGGAAATAACTTGAACTAATGCTTGAAATGGATAGATAAGGTAGGAAACATATAGATACAAGTATAATTGGCCTCTGCCAGTCTGGAAATTTCGTGGAAATAGGTGGAAACGTCCGCCGTTTCCGGCCAAAAGTTCCGAAAATGACGGAAATGGCGGGAAACGTCGAGGACGTGGATGCCTGCATGTTTCACTACCCCCTCTTTTGATAGATGTCACTCCTGAGACATCATTAAATCTATCATTAAAATATTAGTTTCACTTGACTTAAAAGTTTCACTTGACTTACAAGTTTCACTTGACTTACAAGTTTCACTTGACTTGCAAGTTGGATTCATCACTAAGAATTCCTATTCCACACTCTACCAAGGTGGCTTAGGTTCCTTGTTAACCTCACTTCCTTTCTTAGCTATTGCTAGGCATCGCACAGTGCTCAGTGGCTCCACTTTAGCATCAGCCTGAGCCATGCACATTTGCCTATCTTCATTGGCTCCTAAACATTGGATCCACCATCTATCATATCGTATCTTGGATCTCTCAAGATCCAGTTGCACCTTGTGCAACCTCAAAATATCAAGGCCTAGTATACCGTCTACATCAAATGACTTTGAAATATCAGCGATCAAGAAACTCTCCATAGAGCCAGTCTTTATTCCTAGAACATCTAGATAAACTTCTGCTTTTCCATCAACAGTAAAAGTACCGCCATTCACTCCTCTTAGTTTCACATGAGCAGTCTCCAAGGGAACTTCAGTTAGGTTCTCAAAACTCTCTCTTTTCAATACTGAAACTTCACTACCAGTATCAATTAGGAGTACCATACTCCTCTCATTAATCTTCACTTCTACCAAGAGACCCCAGTCTCCATCTCTGTAATGATCTTTTCCTAGGCTGTACACCATAGCCCAAGACTCACTTTCAACAGCTTCTGAATCTGAGTTAACTCCCTGACTATCACACAAGTCAGTGCCTATTTCACCGGTCCCCGACCTGGATTGATTTTCCTTATCAACCACAAGTGAAATCTCAATGCCTGAGTCCAACTCACCATTCAACTGCTCTGTTTCCTCGTCTCTAAATAACTCTTTCAACCCTTCATAGTCTTGAACATCACAACCTGAATCTGGGTTGATTCCCTGACCATCACACAAGTCAGCCCTCCTTTCACTGGTCCCTGACCATGGTTGGTTGTCTCCATCAACCACAAGTGAAATCGGGAGGTAAGAATCCAACTCACCATTCAGCGTCTGTGATTTCTCAACTCTAAATGAATTAAAAACCTCTTCAGAGCCATGGCAACCAAAGCCTGAATCTGGGCTAATTCCCTGACTACACAAGTCAGTTCCTCTTTCACCGGTCCCTGACCTGGATCGATCTTCCTTATCGACCACTAGTGAAACCTCAACATTGGAATTACTCCCAGCCTTCAGATAGGGCTCCATGCTCTGAAACTCATCCTTACTGAAAACCTCTTCTGAACAACACATGTTCATCTCTTTTTCATCTAAACTACTTTTGTTCTTCTCTTCTTGATCGCTAACACTTTCATCATTTACTAGACATGCTAGCACCAGGGGTCCACCTAGGCCTGCCCTGGTGCGGGACAGTTTTCCTGTCTCTGACGTTTTGGCTCTGGGCATTCATTAGCATAATGCCCCTTCTCTGTACATTTGTAACAAACAACATTGCTAACATCCCGTGGCTGGGATCTCCTAACCTCTGTGGACTGGGATTGAGTCATCCCTTTTGAAGCTTGAATACCACAAGATTCTAACTCTCCTCTAAGGTCCTTTAGAAAAGTTTTCACATCAGCAAATTCCTTTTCTAACTTCTCTAATCCAGGGTTAGCTGGTCTGGACGAACTAGACTTAGCCTGGATGTGGTTGACATCAAAAGTCTCCTCTCTTTCACTCTCTACCTGAGCAGCAAATACTTTCTTTCTTGGTTTCTCTTGGAGAGATGTAGGTCTCATGATAGACTCATACAACTCAGCAACCTCTACAGCCTGTTGAAGATTTCTGACTTGTTTATCAGAAAGTCTCAACCTAATGTCTTTATCAAGAGCCCTTTTGAAACAGTCTACAGCAAACAATTCCTGACTGAATACATCCATATCTGGATAGGCTTCCTGAATCAACTTCCAGATATCATCTTTAAGGTCAACTATTGACTCATTCGCTTCTCTAGTCCGATTGACTAACTTTTCTCTTGATATTTCAGGGAACTGGCGATTGTACCTTTTCTTCAGGGTATGCATTAACCAGGGAAAATCATACCTGTCAGGTTCAGGTAGTCTGGCATAGAATTTTTGTGCATTACCTTCAAGGGCACAACCCATCATTTCAGCACATGTGCTAGAGTCCCACTGGCACTGCTTAGCCACATTCAGAAAGGTAGCTTGAAAAGCCAAATAGTCTGTCTTTCCAGAGAACTTTGGGAGTTGCAACGACACACGCCCAGCAGGCCTGCTTGAGGCTGAACTAGTTACATCTCTTAAGGGGAAACTGTTTTCTGAGGTCTGACCTCTCATACTAACTCTTGGCCGGAAAGTGCTCCTGGTATCATTTTCATACCTATCAGGTCCATTGGATGGTGAGCTTATCACATTCCTCAATGGAAATCTCTGTTCAGGATCTGACCTGTCATGCTAGTCACTGATGGTACAGCATCATTATTATCTCTATGAGATGTTCTGAGAGGATAACTTTCAAAGCAAGGTTGTTCCCTGTCACGCACCTGACTATAAGACTGTCTAGAGCATCGGGAAATATTTTCACATGACTTGTCATTGCTCTGCCTGTGCATTCCCTTGCTCTCTATTTGATCAACGCGTCCCCTGACTTCTTGGACGCAACTTGTTGCTTCCCCAATATCATCTCTCATTTCTCTCATGTTTTCTCTCAGTTCTCCTATTTCTTCCCTCATTTTCCCTCTCAGTTCTCCTATGTCTTCTCTCATTTTTCCCATGTTCTTATTTACTTTTCGTATTTCGGCAATGAGCAACTCAATGGCACTATGACTCTGGTTTTGATCAAAGATCTCATTACTAACTGCAGATGTCCCTGAAATTGGAGGATCGGCTAGCCCAGGTCTCTGGTATCTACCATCCTTCACTGAGCTATGTATCCCAGCAGAACGATAATCAGTCGGGTCAGATCTCCTTCTAGGATTACCAGAAGGGAATTCCTCATCTAATAATCCAAACTGAGAAACAGGACGTGTATCTGTCACTATGCTAGGACTACTGGTCAGCATAGCTGTGGACATAGACACCTGCGGCCTTGCACTAGCAGTCATATAGGAACCAGGTGACACCCTGTTGTTCTCATCGCCAATCCACAGACTGACAGTCTCTTTATCTTGACTGATAGTACTCATAACCAGTGGGGGTCGAGCATAACTCGAACTCACTGTCGAACATGTTATCGTGGGTTGGCAAGCCATGGTCACTGTACACACAGTACGATGATTCCGACCAGGAAACCCAGCTGAGGACATAGCAAGCCCAGTCAACTGTCTGCTTGACCTCAAATTGTAAGGGGTAGTAGGAGTCACCCCTGGGGAATCCATCTTTCTTTCAGATTCCTTTAGCCTGAGTGGTATCTACCAATCAAAGCTGTATAAAACTGTATAAATATACTGTCTTTGGTACTTGACCAAAATATAGAATTTCCAATCTGGAAATCTCACTCAAAGTGTATCACACAAAATCTCATGTCCAGTGGTTCACTACAATGAATCAATCATGACTTACTCATCAGAGCCTGCATGAAGATTCATAAACTTTCACCAATATCCCGGACGAGCCCCCAAAACTGTAACACGCCAAGGGTCAGAGAGGTAATTAATGACACTAGCTCGTAATGGTTCGATGGTGCCTCTCTATAAATAAAGAACCTTGACCTGGCAGCTTAACATTTATATTTGATCGGGACAGGTAAATATCGAATACTATAAATATTACGGAAATAACCACTGGACGCATAAAATTCGAGTAAAAGTGATACACAATGCAGTTTATTCACTACCTAAATCTAGTTACATGGGATAAGTCATAATTATATAAGTCATCAGAATCCGATAAACTGTGGAAATATTCGGTAAATTACGGGATAACTGCGTTAATAATTACTAACGCGTATAATTTACGTTAAAGTGACGAGGCCTAGGACGAGAAATAGGCCTAAATTTCAGTAGTCAAAGTACATGACTACTAAGTTACTAGTAAACGCTAGAAGTTGGGCGATAATGATTAATTTACTAATAAATAGGCAAACAAGGCCTGAAATATATAAGTCTACTATTAATTACTTTGTTAGAATATCTTTAAATTAAGTAATCATCGGTGGAAGAAGTTGACATCTTGGTGCCACCGGCTCCACCAGGGGGAATCTACGAAAAAGTCCTAAAGTTGGGATAAAATCACAGCCAACCTTGGCTGAATCAGCCTAACTAGGCCTTAATTCATCAATAAATATCAAAGGGGGAGTTAACCCTGGTTAACTAACCCTAATGTTGGAAACAACAAAGTTCATTTCGGTGGCACCGGATCTGTCGGTGCCACCCTGCCACACCCACTGGGCCCAGACTGACAGAGTCAGAAAATGTAAACAAACCCTAAACTTAGGGTAAATTCAGGCCAAAAGGCCACCAAAAGTCTCTAATATCATAGCATAATAATAAATTCTTATCAACAAACCTTGTTGATTGGGTGGATTCATAATTTCAATCACTTTAATGAAGTTTGATTGGAGAGAAATGACTTATGTCTGTCCTGTACTGGGCACAGAGCAAAAGTGACTTCAAATTCCAGTGTTGCTAAGGTGGTTGTCAGGAAGTGACATCACTGATGACATCACAGCCACCCAGCATGCCACATTCAAAATGGCCGCCACTGAATCACAAACAAACTTTTCTGGGATCTGTCTTCTTGATTTCTATCAATTTATGGAGGAAATAACTTGAACTAATGCTTGAAATGGATAGATAAGGTAGGAAACATATAGATACAAGTATAATTGGCCTCTGCCAGTCTGGAAATTTCGTGGAAATAGGTGGAAACGTCCGCCGTTTCCGGCCAAAAGTTCCGAAAATGACGGAAATGGCGGGAAACGTCGAGGACGTGGATGCCTGCATGTTTCAATGAAATACCGAATTTTCAAGCAAAATCAAACAATAATTTTAAAATTCCAAACTTTATATTCCATTTACATTTCACAAAATAATCTAACAAAATTCAGTCAAAAATATTATGACAAACAATATTATGCATTTTTCTTAAATAAGATTACATCAAACCTATTTCAAAAAGAAACTAAACTCTACTAATAATTTAATAAAAATTCAATAATACCTTTCAAAACATCATAATACTTTCAAAGTAAAAGGCTTATTGAATAAAATACCTTTCAGTACCTCAAACAGATCTACGCTGAAACAGGACCGAAGACAAATAAGAAGAAGAATTATTACCTGCTATAACAAAACATTACATTTTTAAGAGAGGCGTTGGTTCGACGTCCACCCAACGTACTAAGAATCAAGCTCAAAAACAATTACGCAAATACCAATACAAATTTGGAAATCTTTAAGTTTCAACATCGAAAATCTAGATTACGAAATTAATAGTTTTGAAATACCACCTTACCAAAGTCAAAAGAAGTTTCGTCCCTCGACGATCAGTCTTCAATAAACCTATAAAAGAAACTATAATTAAAAACACATAAAAGAAATCATATTCAAATTGATAAAAATTCAAAATTCAAAATAAAATACATTTTACCTACCAATCTAATCCTGAAACTCCAGAAATAATCTTCCAAAACGCTATTCTTAACCTATATTTAATGAAAATCACAATTTGCAAATTAGACCAAACCCTCAATAGCCAACATAAACTCTCTTAAGATTAACCATTGAAACTAAATCTCTAAATGATAATATAATCATTAAACAGAAGGTCATTAAGAGCAACTCATTACTCCAGTGGAACAGAATTCTGATAAGTAGCACTATCACGTCAATTTATAGAATCTAGACCCTCAATAATAAAAACACAACAACAAATGTTATACGCTGTCACAACGATTTCCTTATATTATCTAGGTCAATACCATTTTCATATTAAAACAAAAGATTCAATATCAATACTTTTAAATCTAAAAATAACATATTAATCAACTCATATTATGTTCACATAACAGTTTTATTTTCAAAAACAATACAAATAAAACATTAATACGATACATAGATTATACCAATCTATAAAAACAAACAACACCAAAACTCTATATAAACCATTTTAAATATATCTACTAATGAATTATATATGATTCTTAACCTCTAAATATAATCACCAAAACCAATCACCAAACTATTTAATATTATATGCTTCATTAACAATCACGTTATTTAAATTCATTTACAAGCAACTCTATAACAATCCAATAGATGGCAGTTTAAACTAATAATTCGCTAACATTTCACTAGATGGCAACCACATATTTGAAACTACATTTGAATGAAACAAGACCTGAATCGAACAACACATTATTCCATTCAAACTTATGAATCAGACAAGACCTTAAATTTCGCTCGATGTGTCGAACAAGACCTTAAATTTCGCTCGATGTGTCGAACAAGACCTAAAATTTCACTCGTGTGTTGAACAAGACCTAAATTTTCGCTCGATGTGCTGAACTCGACCTGAAATCTAGTCGATGAGTTGAACAAGACCAACACATTCTACCATTGACTCAAGCATTAAATGTGTCGAACAAGACCTAAAATTTCGCTCGATGTGTTGAACTCAACCCTATTTTCTGCTCGATGTGTTGAACTCGACCCTATTTCTGCTCGATGAGTTGAACAAGACCGGCACATTCTACCATTGACTCAAGCATTAATTGTGTCGAACAAGACCTAAATTTCGCTCGATGTGCTGAACTCAACCCTATTTTCTGCTCGATGTGTCGAACTCGACCCTATTTTCTGCTCGATGTGTTGAACTCGACCAAAAAGGATACTACTGGTATTTAGCCTTTTTATTAAAAGGAATTTGCCTTTTTGTCAAAGGGTATTTTGTGAACTTTATTCTGTAACCTAGTATTTTATATTGTGGTTCAGAACTTTATTCTAGAAACATTGTCAGGTATTTGTAAACCATTTTGTATTTGGTCTGTTTTATTTACTTGGAGTATTATTGTAACAAAAGAGTTATCTAAATAAACTTTATTTAACCTAAAAGTTGCATTGTCTGGTCATTTGTCAACAACCGCCAATCCCTGTGATCGCCTGGGTCTTTTTCCCCAGTAACGTAGCCCGGGGAGCGCTACAATAGTATGAGGCCTAGATCTACAGTCCACTTACCACGGATTCACATTGCATGATGACCACTTCAGACTGTTAAATTTTGCTGCATCACCCCATCACTTTGCACGTGTACACCTCATCCAAATCTCAAATTTGATCGAAATTAAAAAGTTCAATCATTGTACCTACGGACTCAAGTCTCCCACAAAATCTTTTTAATTCTATATTGGTTGACAACTTAAGTTTACTTTCCAAACTGCAGATGGCAGCACGCAGTTTGTAAAGCTCAGTCCGGGGGGAGGGTTTCCCGTCCAGGGAACAGCGGTCTGTGAGTGTGACGTCACACGTCTCTTGTGCAGTCAATGTACAGCACAGCCAAAATGGCGGATCGACGCCTAAGAAAGTGGAGTATAAGCCCCCTGATATCGGTGTTGTTCACGCTAATATACGCGTCCAGAATGGGTGAGTACAACTTTGATCTTAGAAGCAACTAAATACACAATACCCAATGTGCACGGATTAGATTATTTATCAAAAATGACCCATGTTCAGAGAGGACTAAAGAAGCGGCCCATCTGCGGACGGCCCAGCTACCCAACACCGTCCCGAGATTGCCTTTCACTCGGTCCCTGGTCGCACTCAAATCTGCCCACCTTGGTACTCCTCACAGCTGAGAAACCTGAATTTGAATAAAACCGCCCCTGTCTAACAACAGAAGGAACACTGACTCATAAGTGACAGGCGTTGTGAGCATGTCTGAATTGAACGAGTTGTCGAATTGTGGTGTTGAAGGAGTGGGGTTTCGGAGTTTAGGGTTCAGTGTTGTCGAGCTGGCCCCGGGTGAGAAGTAGGGTGCACTACTGGGCCAGGCCCTGGGCCAGCCAGTCACAAGCACTGTCAGGACTACAGTACCAAATGTTCAGATCTGATGCTTTGTCCCATAGATCTTATACCATGCAACAATTGTTTATAAGTTGTAACTTCGGAGAAAACATCTATTCCGTTATACTTGAGTGTTTAGGCGCAGATCTTCAACTTTCAAGGCAATTTTTTAATTTTGACTTTTGAACAAGGGAGTGGTAGATGTTTGTCATTCAGCTTTGAGTTTGACAGCCCAACACCGCACTGGCAACGTGTCCTATGTCTAAATTCTTGATTCGTTTGATGTTATTTACTATACGTATATATAATTGGGTTGTCCGGATAATTGAGGAAATTTCAGGTATCCTGACAAGATATCGAAACCCTCTCTCCTATTATAAACCTTTATATTTCTCATATTGTTTATTGGCAACCCTGATATATATCAAGAAACTTAATCTCCATCCATTCCCCGGAGGCTTGTGCTCCCAACAGGATCATCAAAGGCTGGGTGTGTGGTGCCCTTTCTATGGGACAGTGCACAAAGACCCCTTGCCACTCTTCGCATAGAGTAGGGTATCGCACCCAGTGGCGGGTTTCTCCTAAATCATATCATAGATACAATCACCCAAAGCTGAAAAGCATTACCTTGTGCAGTCTGGAAAGAACTCTGTGTGGTTAGCTACCCCAACAAACACACCCCGGAGGCTCAAGGTTAAACAGTCATTTATTTACCAGTCTATCTGTTTATAAATGCATGGAAAACTAAAGTTGTGTGCTGGAAGTGGCCTTTCCCCTAATACTGGGGTTGCCACATTACAGAATTATCTTTATGTCCTTAAGGAAACCCCCTTTAGTATTACCGGTAGTCTAATCCAATAGCGGCGACTGATCTTTGCATACAGGGTCCCTCACTCCTGGCCTTGGTAGATCTACCTAGTGAGTAGTGGTTAGCATTGAGCCTAGACTCTAATGAGTGAAGTATATATTTATGATATCAGATGTCTGTTTACACAGGTGGATCTTTTAGATCTTAACATCTAACTCTGTGGATCTAAAGAATGTTCTTAATAAAGTATCAACTGATATGCATGGAACGTCTACGTTGGCTGTTGGCAGTGCCACTAATTCATCAGAACCTCGCTTTTCATTCTACCTTTCGAGCCAAGAACGGAGCCAAAAAGCCCCAGGAGTAGGGCGCTGTGCCTGTGACATAGAGTGAACCCTGTGTCAGGTGTCACTGTCACACGGGCCCCCTTGACAGTTTGTCCGGGTGGGCCTTGCCAAGTTAGACACCTTGGATGCTGCCCCACATTCACGTCGCACACCTCGCGGTTTGTTCAGTCAAGTACAGTCACAGTCTGAAGGATTGGGTCACCCAATTTGGCCGGACGTCACATACATAGGCCAGCCTAGGAAGGGAATAAGTCAGGACATCAGTAGAGATGTTTTTTTTCAGTTGGCGTGATTAGAGAACGTCATGCCAAAAATAAAATACATCGCATGATGTCAATGTCATTGTGAACTGATGCATTAATAATATTTTTATCCTTGGTTCACTTGACGTATTTCTAGTAATGCTCAATTTATCGTATTATTGCATGAGCAGAAAATGAAGTGATTGATGTTCTTGTAACGTTGCTTTGAAAAACATTGGATGGGCTGTCGGATTATATATGTTTGAGGATATAATATATGTTTTAGCATCATAATATATTAACTCAGGAACTGACAATGTTTGAAATTAAGGGTTCCCCTCATGAACTCACTGCAACAAACATACTTGTACCATATTCAATCTTGGTGAAAATCTGAAAGGGTCGAGAGTCATATTATGATTTTAAATACCAAATGATCAAACCATAAATACAACTTTTCCAATGACTTGGGAGATGAATTAAATATAGTAAGATCATGTTTAATGTAAGATAAATGAATAAGTTTTACAGGATTACCTGAACACATTATTTCTTCGTTTTGGGTATTACATTTGTTCAGATATGTAGCAAGGGTTTGTCTGGTAATTTTACTTATCAACTTATTCAAGTTTTCCACGATATGCATCATTTGATAAGTTAAATTGAAAATATAAGTTGAAAATAATGTCATCAGTTCACCTCTAATGAAGTCATTCCTTCTTTCCATCCGCTCCTTCTCACGTACTGTAAACTTGTTTCAAAATGATCAAGTGTTTAAAAGCAAGAGGATCTGCAAGGAATTTATAAACGATGTTTCTGTCTCCAAGCATGTGTACTGAGTAAATTTCGATGCAGGCCATGAATAAAGGTGACTAAGACGGGCTACTATTTGGCCAGAAAGTGCGTCTTGTTTGAGGTAGCGAGACAGACAGGAGCTCTTGTTTTTGCTGCGTGATAAGACGGAGCCTGAGGAGCGCCACTTCAGACAATAGGATCAGGGAGAAGTGTATCTTGCTGATCCCCGCACACCTCCCTGCTTCACACCTTGCCGAGGGCGTGTACGTGAGCGCCCCACCTGCGCACACACCAGGGCTGGGCCCGGGAGCCCACCCCTACACCTCCAGGCGGCCAACCCATTGTGTGTGGGCCCCACTCCATCTCAGACCAACAAGATATTAGTCCCGGGAGGGGATGAAGAGGTCAGGGCATTTTGGGGGTGTGCTGCCTGGGACATTTGTTTCCCTTGCGCATGTTTGTCCAGTAAGTAGTCGGCGGAGGGGAGGACTGGAGGTGTTGGGGAAGGGAGGAGGGTGTATGAAATGGGGAGAGGGAGGGAGGGGGTAGACCGCGTTTTGGTGCACTGTTTGGCTAAGGGAATGTGTGTCAGGCGACTGGGTTTACCGAAAGGTGAGAGACACATGAACGGTGACGGGCGGCCGAGCGAGCTACTCGGGGGCTGTGTAAATAATCAGCTCGCACCACCAAAAGGCTGCTGTGTGTGCCCAGGATCGGCGGCGGCTCCACTTCTATTGACACCACCAACACTCGGCCGGCCCCGCGGATAAAGCGGCCGGCCCCGACCCCGAGTCTCGTCCCCACTCTCTGTTAGCACACATGAAATGGTGAAAATTAGAATGTGTTGGGGAGTCCACTTGCAGCGCCCCTCTGCTCCCCCAGTTGGCCCCAGTTGGCTGCTGCTGGCCGTGCTCTTCGGATGGTTGGTTATTAAGGTTGGACGACGCAGACACAATATTACTTGTTCCCTAGGTCACCAGCGTCCGACGTCACCAAGGTAACGTGCTTCTGTCTTTAGGTGATGGAATCCATCAGATGAGTATGAATCAGGGAGGACACATTATGACATACGTGCGGGTTTTAGTTGGTAGTAATGGTTCTTATTAAATGTGTATTGGCCCATGGTAGACCGGGTCAGGTAGGCCCGAGGTGAGGGCCGACAGGGGTGAGGGTAAACGGGCTGCTGCAGGGTTGTCATGGTAACCACCGCCACCTGAGGTGGGCCCAGGTGGGGCTGCCGGGCGGTCGTGTCTGGGCACCATGCTGGGCGACACTGGAGGAATTAGATCTGGGGAAATGGAGGGGGGGGGGGGGTTGTTCCCTGCAGTATGTATTTTCATAAGGTGAAAGGAGGGAAGTGGGGGGGGGGGGGGATGGATGATTGTGTGGAACAGGAAGGAGGCACATGTCTTTAGACGTGGGGATAAATTTAGCAGTGGTCCTTTGTTTCTCTTGGCGGCTGTTGGATTTGCATCGATACTGGAAGGAATACTTCATCTTTTACCTTTGCATATTTGCAAACTTGCCACTTTGAAAAATGTAGTATATTTGGCTCCTTTTGACGTTAGGGAATTGTAGTTTTAGAGCAAATAAATAGTCTATCAAGGATTACCAGAGAACGTTGTTCATTTGTATGGTTTAAAAGTATCTGCTAAGGTCCCAAATGGTCCACCAAACGAATCTTTCAGGTGTAAAATTGGTTAAGGTGGTCTGCTTAGGCAAAAAATAAATATTGTTGCATTCAGGTTTCATGCCTCCAAACACATAGGGTCGGTAGGTCGGGCATTTTTGTGGATGCTTATTTTAACCATATTTTAATGAATTTTCCCTCTATCATCTTCTAAAAACTTTAAGGTCGGGGCTTAAGATTAGGGTCGGTCGGGAAACCTGAACACAACTATATTTTTTTGGCCTTATAAAAACTCTTTTAGAATTCAATAAAAATATCAACATTTTACCACTCAACCAAAATTAAATACAAGTTCCAAAGAGCGCAGGGAAAAGGAAAATGTCAAAAATAAAAAAATCCCTGTTAAGGAAAACACAGGGAATTCGCAAATTTTGCGAAAACACAGGGAATTTCATTTGGCCAGGTATAAAATTCCCGATTCTCAAAATAAAAGGGATTTGCCTTTTTGTTGTTGGGTTGTGCAATTTTTTTCTGCTTGCAGAGGCTTTTAAATTTGAACAACTTTCTGGATATGACAGGGAAAAATTGCTGTGGGACAGGGAAATCTCAGGGAAAACAGCAGTGGATTTGAAAATGGAATTTGCGTTGGGACCTGTAAATACAACAAATACTGGTTATCTCACAATAAGAGCCTGTAGAATGTACCCTTTTAGCATAGATTAGATATCACGTGCATCGCTGCTTAGCAATAAAGTAACGTCGAAAACTGAGAAAGATTGCGCTACATTGAATTGGTTCATTCCCAATGAAAAGATCCATTCTAGCCAAATTATCTTCTTATAGATGCACTCAAGTAATGTAGAATCTGTTGAATGGAGAATTAAGTTATTTCCAGTAAGTGCACATTAAAAGGTTTCCAAGTGAAGAGGAAATGGGTAAACCACAGAATCTTGTCTCTGGTGTAGCCCTAACAATAGGCGAGTGAAAGGTGTGGGGCCGTCTGTTGACTGAGATGATCACATCAGGTACAGTGCTGGCTCTTCACTTCAGCTCCTCCCTCTCCACGTAATACCCACCCCGATCCCCCGCCTCCTACTTGTCCTTCCTCACAGATATGTCTGAGCATTTATGTGCTATTTTAATTTTTATGGTTTTCCATGCTTTTTAGGTCAATTCTTTTGGATTTTGAAAAGAAAATCATAAAAAAAAAGGGTAGGGCCAAAATTTTAGAATAGGTCGGGTGACCTTAACACAACAATAATTTATTTGTTTTGCCTTATCATTTTTCGTTCTAGCTGATATTGCCTAGTAATAGATCTTAAGGTTGAAACCAGGTTTGGGGATTTGGTAAGACTGATAAAGGTCGAGGAAGTCAGGGCTTATTATCGTTTAACAATGAATTGTAGCTAATATTGTCTTATTAGGCCGACATACAAAATGCATGAAAAATTACCTCCTTTAACGTTGATAGAACTGGGTTACTGACACAGTGGTCAGTGTTAGAAATTAAGGATTTATTTTATGCACACGCAGGGTGCATAGGGGTGTGAAATCATGCACCCGGCAATTTATTTATGTGCACACCTCTATATAAAGGTATTCATACTGTTCAAAATTCATGCACACGCCAGGTGCATGCCTACTCAAAAGCATGCACCCTGCAGTTAAATTGTGCACACCGGTTGCAGGGTGCGCCCTTAATTTCGAACACTGGTGGTATATGTGAAAACATAACCCACCTTTCTATTTTCCCCCAATCAGAGTGGCCTGCACAATATTTGGGCTCATATTGAAGCAGCAGCAAGACTAAATACTTACAGTCGGGCCATTACAAAATTTAGGAAAATTCAGTAAAATTGATATATTTTGTGGAATCATGTGCTGCCGGGCCAGTGGAAAATAATGCCAATTTCGCAGACTGAAAAAGTGGCCAAAGTGCTCCAGAACCTGGATGGTTATAGCGTAGCAGATAAATAGTTGGTACAGGCTGCTGGAGATCCGAAACACCCGGCTAGTGGCATGTTAGGCACTCGTTACCTTTCGTACAGTAACCGTGTTGAAAGCCCGAATTGTCCATCTATTGTGCCAGCACGAAAGTCTCGTACATGTACTAGTACAAAGCAACTCCCACCTCACCCATAGGGCCGGGCAAAGAGTGAAAAAAAAACAGTGTGTATGCTGAATGACCACGGGACCGTTACGTCAACTGTCATGTCAGAACGTGCACGAACATAATCACTTAACAAAACAAGGGTTCATTGTAAAACATCAAACCTGATATTAAAGGTCGAAGCGAAGTGTATAGTGAGTTGCATTACACATCAGATTCTAGTCAATCATTTTTAAATGAACATAATGAATACTATCGAAAATACCAGGCTTTTCATAAAATAACGGATGATTAGATTAGGAAGTTGAAATAAACCAAAATTGAGATAATCCCATGTGAAGAGTGGTGATGACGACTTGTTAACACTACCCCAGAGTCCGAGGGAAGTTGTGCTGAGGACGGGGTGGAGCAGTGTGCATGTGTGGACCCTCTAGACCCAGGTAGTGGTGTAATTAGCTCACCTAATTACAGTACCGCATGTCACTCGCCATGAGGACGTCTCTACCTCATATCATCAGCCGCAATGCCACTTATGGGAGGCAAAAACAGAATGTAAAAAATCAAAATAAGTAACAAAGAAGAAAAAAGGGGCTAGAGGGGAGGGGGCAGATGGTTTGCGGTTGGTCGCATGTGCCAGGAAAGTGATATAGGCTTGTGCAGGACTGGCATTGTTGGATGCTGTACGTTATTGCAATAACACCCGACTCTAATGGAGGCCTGTCTTACTGGGATCTATAGAGGACTGGATGCATGTGTATCAGTGGTTGTCATTATCTGCTCTTTGCACAAGTTATCATACTTTTACAGATCTACTGAATCTGTTGGTGTCATTGTCAGTGTTGCACGACGGCACCCATATTTAATTTCAGTGCACAGATGTTCATTGAAATGTCATCCCTATTATCAGTGCACCCTTCACTTAGTGTACATAATCCCATCTATGGCCGCATAATTCTCTTTTTTTTTTTTTTTAAATTACATTCAGATTTTAGCATCCATTTTAGTGGTAAAGTGTACTAGTATGTATTCGGGGGTTGCATGTGGAAGGTAGTTAGTGCATAGTTTTTAAGGCCTGAGCATCCCAATGACATACAAAATCAATCCTAATTTTGAGCAATGCTCACAAAGCGTTTGAGATTAAGGTTTTATTGTGTGCACTCATTGGCTGCATAATTTGAAAATCTAGAGTGCACACAATGCACTATATGGTGTTAACTTCCCGAGTGCATACCTTTTCAAAACGGGGCTCTTATACGAAATAGTTATCGTCTATTAGATTGTAACAGTACAAAAAAAATAACTAGTCCATCAGAATAGTCCAAAGTTTCCTCGGTCAAATTGATAGCATATCCTGCATTTACATGACAATCTCAATCACAATTAGAATAACATGATGACTTTCATGATTTAAAACAGTTAACTAGCAGATCGAAGAAGTGATTTCTTACTCTTCATATTATGCTTGATTAACATGGTTGCCAAAGAAACATATGGTTAGATAATATAATATTATTAAAGTTCATAAAAAAGGATAGATAGGTCAGCTGTTTTAACCATTAATTTATGGACTCCGGTAGTTGTTGAAATACGAAGGTCATTAAAAATTTGCGCCCATCTATGATACGTATTCTGACACAATAATTATATGTATTTATTCAATCATTTTAATTTGATTTTAATAGTTGTTTGAAGTTTTTACGGTAAATGTAGAGTAGTGACATAAATTTACTAGGCTAGGTCTGGTTTTCTGAACACAATAATTTAGATATTATGGAAGTTTGAAACGACATATTCTCTTGTTTGCTATAGTAGAAATATACCTATATGAAGACATTTTCTGCTTTTAGTATGTGATAATCATAAAGCTAAACTCTGGAAGCAAACAATGTCATAGCAAGCGAATCGACAAGTTCACCAACCAGTTGAAAAACTAATCTTTCCCATCCTCACTGGTCATAATTAGACGACATTAGAATTTACTTGATTGAGATTTCGTTGAAATGAAAAGATTTATTGTCTCTTCATATTTTTCATATGGAGATTTAGAGATAAGCCCCCTCGGCTCCTCGCTTTTCATCAGTACTAGAGGCCCTGTGTGCCATTTGCTGATTGTGCGGAGCCGGCAGTCTTATCTACCTGGCCTTGCCGACATACCTGCGTACGTCTCTACCTCTCAGCCGTTATCTCAGGTGCCCAGTTGTCTGAGATAACAGACTGTTTGACACTACTCGCAGTGATAAGAAACAAAGCCGTATTTACCTGAAGACCTATGTCATACAGAACACCAGCCTACTTTCACCATCTTCACGAGCAAAGCCCTTATCAACGCTGTCGTCCGACCAGCAATTCCACAATTCCAGTGACAGGACACCATTTTTGGTATGCAGTGTTTTTTGCGGGGCAGTATTTAAATTTATAGCTATGGAAGTGGGTTGTGCTGCACATAATTAAATTAGCAGTTGCGAAATTAAAAATGCATGCAACTCACTGGCGGCTGCATGCAATATAACTTCAATTTAGAACTCTGCTTGAAGCAACGCTGCGTGGTCTATAGCACTCAGTTTCAGCTTGGTCAAACCAACCCGACCAAATTCATCGGAGTTCACTTTATGTTTACATGTCAGTCTCCCACCAGTCATCGCTGCCCCGACCAGCCACCAGCCGGCCACAAAGGGCTATCATAGCAGTCATACACAGTCGATGCTGACGCTTTCTGCTCTGACAAATGTTTGGCCTGTCCTACCTGCAGATAGCCAGGGCCGTACAAACGGGACCATTAGTGGTCGTCAATGCAGGGATGGGAGTGACGGGTGTGGGGCACACTAATCCCTGACAGCTGAATAGTGTCCACACGTCGGATGTAGTCTGATCAATCGACCATGACCATGCATGGCCTTGTCAAAAGGTGGGAGACATAAACACCAGTACAGAATTACTCGAAAACAGAAGGGGAGACGATGCAGGGATAGTCATACTAACTAGTAATATCCCTTACAGACTAGCCCTAGATTGCTATGCCTGTATTGAACTGTCATTATTAGCGAATTTTGAGGCTAGTCTGTAAAGGGTATAAGTAAAAGTTTATTGTCCGGAAATCGTCCCTGCTAAAGATTAAGTAAATATACATACACATGAAGTTCACTTAAGTAATTTTTTTTTTATTAAGGGCGGCCAACAGGTTCTTTCAGGGTTATCATGTATCTATAGTCTTGTAAAATTGGTTTCCAGGAAATATAAATCCCTGGATCATCCCCACCCCCCACTGCAGGCCGTTCCTGCAGATCTTTCTCCGAATTAGAAGAAAGACGGACAGGCGTCGTTTTGGTATTTCAATGACCACGTATGAAGGGAAAGCAGTTCACACCTACAACTTTCCCCATGCCGGACACTTGTCGGACGTGCAGTACGTTCACTTCAACGTTCACATCCTAACCACATGTTGACCAACATGCATTTAACGGATGTCCGCCGTATTTGGGAAACATGGGAATGGAGGTCTGCGGTTCAGACCGAGATTGGTGGTGGGTGGCTGCCGTCATGTCTGAGCAGGAGATTGGGCTGAGAGCCGAGGCTGAGAGCTTCCTGATACATGAATGAGTCATTTCACCGTATTTTGATTGATTCTTTAATTCAGTAACAAAGATGGCTGTGCCTTCATACCACTCAACAGTGAATCTGAGTTGGTGGTGTTTGAATGTAGCCGGTGTGAAGGGGAGCAGCTCACCCCTTCCCCCGACCCTCTGTAACCATAGTGTTCGCCTAAGTTTACCTCGTGTCGGAGTGAGGTGAGTCGGACGGAGGGCCCCCACACCTGGGCCTGCCCTGACAGACACCCCACCCAGCCCCCTTCACACCTCCGCCCACAACATGCCTGCCGCTAGGGGCGCTGACGGCCACCACCAGGTGGGGCGGCGCGCCTCCAGGGTTTAGGATACCCCCCTAGAGTAGATCTGCTGCCTACGTCTAGGGCAGGCAATGCTACCAGAAGGGTATTGAATTCGCAGTGAAAATCACGGGATAAGAATATAGAAAAGGGTCAGTTGACTACCAATCCTTTAAGTGAGTTCATTCCTCCCCGAGAGTCCAGAGAGGCCGAGAGAAACTTAGTTATTGAGAAAAAACATGGTGAATCTAAACTTAAAGGTTATACATGAAAATTGAAACTTTCGATAAATGTTTGTTTCGGAAAGGACTGTCATATCAGCTTATCTAAAATTATCCTTATATTTCATAGTCATATTTATCTTGTTTTTTGGGGGGCTGTGTGACTGTTATAATGACAAACAGGAGCAGGAGAAGTGGGTCATTGTGTGACACGTGATATATCCACCCTGCTACATGGTCACCGACCGAATGGTGGGTAACAAGATTAGAACCAAGTATGCGAATATCCTAACCATTTAGAATGGTGTACAGGGCTCACGGAATTTCAAAATGGTTAGGTGTCCTGCGGACCCCCTGACCAGCATTGTGGGTGTCCTGCACCATAAAACTGGGGGTCCCATTGCCTCAACCTTGATACAAAAGTATGATTTCTAGGGTGTCCACAGGACACCCATAGGAACCTGTCAGGGTGTCCTGTGCCTTTAGGGGGGGGGGGGGGGTGGACAGGACACCCAGGACGCTGGATTTGGTGAGCTCTGATGTATAATGACACGTCCGTAGGAGCAAGGAGAAAATCTAGACGTGATTGGGTATTAATATGACAGCTTATTAATCGTTTTAAGGCATCAGCAGTCCCGGATGCTGTTTGTACCAAAATAACCATACCTACCAGTAACCCATAATCAGCTGATAATATCAAAATAGATATGGAAATTGGTATAATTAGAATTATTAAGATTGTTATCTAGGGATGTTGTCTTTACCGTGCAAGTTGTACAATTTTGGCATAGAAATATTCTCAGCATGCTGACTGTCCAAACCAGAGGCTGTATGGAAAGACATGCCGAGACCCTGTTGGACCTCTCCGCCTCTCATTAAATTTACACTTCAACTGCAGTCAGGAGACCGAGGAGACTTAGCACGTTAGACTCCTTTCTCTCCTTGTAACAGTTCTCATAGAAAGGCCTAGTGAGGCCTATGTGACCTCGTTGTGCTAGAACTGCTCCCCCGCCCGTGCCCTGGGTTGCCATGGTCACGAGTGAGTGAAGCTGGTCTGGAGGGCCTTGTTACACGGGGCGTGCTGGGTGTGGGGTGGGGCAGGGCCTGGTCGGCGACGTGTTCAGGCTACCTGACTGATGTGTTTGGACTCACCTGTCCCCCGCTGACGCACAGGGGCAGCTGGCCGTCTAATTAGCGAGCAGTTAGAGCTGGTCCCCAAGGGGAGGTGAAAGGTATGAGGGATGAGGGGTTGGGGGTGCTGCTAAAGGAGGTCATGGGTGCAGTAGGCGGGGCGCGCTCTTAAACCCAGCACTCTAAATAAATTGACGCACTAAATTAAAAGCATTCAGGTTACTTTAAAAGATGGTCTCCAACCACTGGGTGCCCACAGGTAATTGAATAATGCATCATTCTGATTGGGGTTTTTCTTGAATAATGAATAACCACATGTGCCTTGTGGCACTGATGTTATCGTGATGCTCTTGTAGTCGTGGTGAAATAAATAGCCGTAAAAATAGTGCGTGTAATAGGAATGAGAGGGTCTACGTAAAGCTGTCATTTACAACGTGCAAAATAATATAATTTTAGCCTAAGTTATGATATTATCAAAGTTCGACGTGCTGCTTCGTGTTACCAGACACGTAGACCTGTACATAATAACACTGTTCGCATGCATGTGGTATTCAAAAGCTTTGTAATTTATGTCCAATTTCTGCTGATATAAGCAAACAAATGACTAGAAATACAGGTCCCTTGTCATAGTGTCTGACAGGAGCGGCCGTTTGACAACGTCCCTGGGGAATGGTGTGGTTGTTGGCGATAAGTACTTGTGACGGTGGTCAGCTAACAGGTTTAGGGACTGCCGGTAGCCAGGGACAACCAGAGAGATGTTGCAGCCGAAGAGTCTCAGCTGCCCAGACAGTATATGGACATAGGTTAGTTGATTTTCACTACAACTTAGCACAAGTACATGCGCTTACATATATTGTTGTAGGCTGGGAAACCACATTTATCCAACTTCAGCTAAAATAATGTTCGTCCGGGAATTCATACCCGCGGGATTGACGTCGTTTCCCAACTGTATGGGCTGGAAGCCTGGCCCTTTGTCGTATCTGCGAGCCTACCCTCAGCAGCTGTCACCATGAACCCTTATCACTCACATGAAAACAGCATGCTCGACGGCCCAGTGTATCTCCATAAATAGGTTTCTCTTTTATCTGCACGCGACACCGTATTCGGATAAAAACTCTGGTCGTCATAGTTCATTGATAACGAGATAAAACATGACATTATCAGTTGTAGGGAACGATAGTCATGTTGAATTATTGTATTCCTAACCCATAGTATCAGGTTAATTGGCTGGTGAGCAATACTGCACTTTTCATCTGATCACTATAAAATTGATTAGACCCCATGTTGACAGAAGGCCCAGAGAATACTGGCTGAACTCTCCGATGGCAGCTGCAAAATTCGCCCAGACTCTGCCCTTGTGTTGTCCCTGGTGGAAGTTTATTACTCTTGCTATGCCTTCCACCCATGCTCTCTGCTGTTTAAATCGTTAAAGAGAAATGGACTATAACTCTTTGACTGGATTGTCCAGTTGTGGTTTGAGTAGCCGGACAGCGGCCATAGGCTAGTGGAGTCATAACCGACTAGGGTAGAAACTGTAGCGTAGGACCTGGTCGGATCCCTCAGTCAGGGGAGAAGCAGCATGGGAGAGGCGGCGGTTTGTTGACATCGCGAGGTGCCAGCCCCGACCAGGGGGAGGGCGGCCCACTGCGGGAACAGCTGATGACCTACATTGACAGTGGTGCACCAACACGGGGCATCTCACTGAGGTCTGTCAACCCTTCTTTGCACTGATCACAGTGACTGACGGTTAATGGATGGCTGTTGCTCTCGAAACTCCTTAGGTTCTGAGAACAAATGATCAAATATCAGAAAGTATCTTCAATTTTCCCTGCAATGTCATATAATGTCTTATATAACCATAGTATGCATAGGTAGAAGTCTAATATTAAAGTGGTCCCAGGGAATGGTCACATATTTGTTTGAGGGTATCTGGGGGTTCTGCATCAATGTTTGGGTTAGACTTGCAGAGCCCTAGCTTTTTCGTGGTCACTATGGAGGTACAGACGGTCACCACTGCGTCGTTCCCTACCGCGATGGGTTTTGTCATAGAGATGATATTATATACATATCTATGATACTACATTGTCATAATACGTAAGGTATGCCTCAATAGGTGTGTGGAGTTCTCCAGACATAACAGTAAACTGGTCATTGAATTAACTGAATTTACAATGAAAGGCACACACCGCACTCACCCAGGTAGGTCTTTAGTTTTGATGAGTGTATGGCCTAAACCAACGCTGTTTGTCGGAAGGGGGTGGGGGTGGGAGCTGATGGAACAAAATAGTTTCATTTTTCTATGAAAATTGGCACCCACATTGTCAAATGCATCTACCTATCATCCAGCATATGTGTAATGCACAACATTAAATTTGGATCTGTGCTTTAAAGTAAGCTAGATGTTCATCCAGAGGACAGGTGGGCTACCTGACTGTTACCATTGGCCGGCGGGTATCAACGTCGGTGGATCACTGGAAGCACATAGAGGCGGGAAAGGTGGCGGTAAGGAGAGAGGACAGGTCCCAGCGCCTGGTCGATCCTGCTCCATGTAATGCACGCTTTGCGTGTCTAACCAGCACACTCCTCGCCCACCAGCCTGTCATCTGCCGCCCTAGACATGACACGGTCTCACCCCTAAGCTCTGCGTCCTTTACCACATACCGTTCTGATCAGCGATAGGTATAGGGGGGACGACTAGAGTTCAGAAGTATCATGATCAAAACTGGAGTCCCAGTGACCGCCCTCGCACCCGGGACTGTGATGTGTGTGCAGGGGGTTACAGGCAGGGGTCAGTGATATTGATACTTTATTGGGTATACAGGAGTCTGCCTGTGGCACCGCGCAACGTCCATGTCACACCTGAAGTATAAAGGCAACTTAGAAGGCGAGAATTCAGCAAAGTCCCGGACACTCTACCCGAAATCAGTCGTTAATTATAAGACTGACATATTATAATTAACACAAGATTTAGCATCGAGATTAGACACATTATTTTTTGGACAGAAACAAATCTCTGATTTAGATAATACAATCCTGTGTCTCCGGCTGAAGGAAATGGAATGCTGGGTAGCAATCAGATTAAACTTGGGAGCAGTTTAAATATTCGATGAATATTCAAGGTAAAAGTACATGGTAAATTTGTACAGCCATACTGTCCTGTATCATAGTAGACTAAGTAGTACTCTATATTTTGGTTAGTGAAGTAATCCTTCATCACACATGCGAGAAAGGCGATTATAACTTGCGGCCCGATCCCCATTATCTGTAGGTGGCCTTATCTGCAAGTATCCTATCCTTATCTGCCCTGCCGGCCCCACGTGGAGGATGGTCGCTAAGCCCTGACCGTAGTAATGCGGCATGTCGTGGTCAGGTAGTGGACCGGTCAGAAGTAGGATCAGGGGCACACTGACATAGTGGGAAGGCCATGATCCCAGGTAGCCTGACGTAACGCGCTGTCCTCCCACTGTCAGGGGCATATGGATACAGGGGAAGAGGACGGGAGGCATGCAGACCTACTCTTTTGGCAGTGGCATATTGAGATGATGTGTTGCCTCCCAACCTCGACTTATTGTTATCCAAGAAAAACATATCTATATCCCTAACCCTATTCTCTTTCATTTATTCATTCAAACTTTAAAAAAGATCATACACATATCTTGGTTCACTGTAAGTTGTTCCCGTCTGTTGTACTAATACAAAAATTGGGTAATTTTAGAAACTATAAATTGATTTAATCGTGTTATATCTTAAATCAGGAATGAGCTCGATTAACCCAACTTTCCAAAAATGAACTCCAAATTTACGGTTGGTACTCCACGACTGGATTTTCGGTATATCACAGCCAGTAGGTTGGGTATATTACAGACAGGTTTCTTTGTGACACTGCGTTTATTTGAGCAGGGATTTTTCCTGGCGGGAGGAGGGGGCGTGAGGAGGTGGTACCCGAGGTGGCGGTGGAAGTGACTGGCCGTCTCTGTCCCTCAGTCAGTCAGTCGGCAACGGCTCACCTCCGTCCTCCTAACCGTGTTTACCTATGATATTGCGGTCTCGGCCTGGACAAACAGGCGTCAGGTTTGACTGAGAACGACCCCCTCCCGTACTGGCTCCCCCTCCCCACCCACCGCTACCACCTCTGCACAATGGACACGGCCACAGACTTATATATAAACACTCATCAAGGAAACCCGAACTTGTTGACTGAGCCAACCGTGTTTCTTTCAGCGCTATCTGATGCCGAGTACTTTATAAAAGCTGGATGTCCTAGTTATTTGTGGGCCCCAAGGCACACAAATCTAGCCAGGGCGAGGAACGACAGTAAAAGCCGAGTGGTGACGTCACTACCCGCCGATATCTTACATAGTAAAAAACCCTCAGACAGGGCATTTGTTCACCAAATTCGGAGGTATTTCTGATGGTGCTACGGCCTAAAAAAATATATCAGCATATGTCAAAACATCTGAACCTGTGAACTTAAGCGTAAGGGAAAGAAATATTCAGTATTAATACGTTTTCGAGGCCTTTTTCTGAGTCCGATTTTACAGAAAAGCGCCTGCCAGCCTCTCTGCCCGGCGGGAAGAGGAGGCTTGGCCCGTCGACCAATCAGCGTTCTTCATTCGATCGCGTGACTTTCGGCCTTGAACTTGTGAATATTTAATGAGGCGTCGACCAATCAGCGCCCTCCTCTCGATCACGTGACATCTCATTTACATATAGCCGTCTGGGCCGTCGACCAATCAGCGTTCTCCTCTGGATCACGTGACTACCCGCGAGCTTTGAGCAGGATGAACAAGAACCCGGCCGCCATGCTGTCACCGACCTATGCACCCGTATTTCACCATGAAATCAGTCGTTCTAACCTTACTTATTGGTATACACAGATAGATTTCGACCCATAACTAAGCCTCCCACTGTCCCAGAATCGAAAATAATGCGAAATAACGCGTCTAAACGCGTAAATGCATCGCGATGTTTTCTTGCAATCCTTCGCCTCCCCTGTTGACAGAGCCCAGACCGCCCCGCGCTGCGGGCGGGGACGGTTGGTTGTTACCGGGGCTGCGCCTTCTCCGCCTGGATTACAGCGGTATCTGATGCTTTCAATATATATATTTTGGACGTCTGGACTCCCTTAAACGCATACAACGCATTGAATACTCATGCGTGAATCATGCGTTCGTATCGAAGGGAAAACATTGGATCGATCGGACACGTGGAGGCACTGTCACTGTCAACATGGCGCCGTCAACCCTTCGCCGGGTTCTCTCCCCATCACGCCTGCATCGATACGTTGAACTCAGGAAACCAGGATGACATTGGCCTAAACCCAATAATTGTGGAGGATTTAAGTATTCGGAAGCATTCAGGACTCAGGTTATACAGGTAGGTACATATAATCTTTTCCAGCAGTGATAGGCCTAGACAAGCTGCTGGACTCAGCCTCTCGCCTCGGGCATTCGACACTGGCAATCTGAAAAATAATTATTTAGACCTTATTAGGCCTATCAAAATGAAATTAATGTATATATCTATGTTCTTCTATATCTCAAGGTCCTATATTGATCATTTTAGGCCTGGAAACGCTTGCAATAATATTTTACAGATGGTATGAAAAAATGACTGGACTCAGATAGGCCTAAGCCCCCGACAGCAATTATTTCTGATCAAAAGATTAAATTATTTGTTGAATTGTCACTATAGTGTCATTTTTTCTTACCTACCATCAAAATATTCAATCTGAACTTTAATATGTCTAGGCCTAAGTCACTGTCAGTGTCTGAATAATTCCCATTCAATGTTAAAAGATAGGCGTCACACTGTCAATACCTTTAATATATATATACCTGGGCCCACAAGCTAGCATATATGAAATATATGATGGCAGGCTTCTTGTTTATATCACGGCCGGTTCTACCGCTTGGCGTTTGCTTCTACACTAGCTGTGCACTGACAACAACACGTTTGGGAGTTGGTTGTCCACTGGGCAACCAAACTGTTTTGGTAACATACTACTCGAAATCTGAAAAACGTTTGGAGTTCGCTCTCCTGACGCAAGTCTTCATGTCCATCCGTAATTGCTTGCGCTATCTGTGGTTTATTTCCTACATTCAAGAATTATAATTGAAATTTATTGTAATGTCAATTACTGCTAATTGACTGGACTTGGCGTGATCTTATGCAACCTCTACATTGTGACTTTATTTTCAAATACCATGATATGAAGATGCTACACCTCTATAATGATAATCATTGTAATAACTTAAAAACCAAGGGAGACCTTGAAGATGATTACGTAAAAAAGACTTAATAACGGTTTATTGCAATATATACACTATTGATATGTTTGTATTACGAGTCGACCAGAAGAAATACTTTAGAAATACAAATTTAGAAAGGCGGACGTTCTAAAGGTTAACAATAAGTTGCATTTGTCCTACATATTTATATGATTATGGCAGTTCACCCAAAAGTCGTTGAGGTCGCTGGGATGTATAACAGAAATGTATTAGTAATCTACTGAATAAAATCTACGCCAAATATTTAACTTGAGGGTATTTGGTTTTATCTGTTTAAAGAGAATGAAGCAAATTCAATGTTTAAGGAAGGGTTGAAATGGAAACCATGCGTAATAGTGTAATTTTTTGTTATTGTTCTATGTCTTTATGACATAGTGCATGGTACTCATTTCAAAACGTTCTATGCATCAGTAAATATAGGCCTCCTTGTCTAGGCCATACGGCTAATGATCTATATACCACATAATTTGGGCATGTCTCTTTAGAATTTACCATATGTGTAAGAAATAGATTACGTTTTTATCCAAACAAATTAATCGCACGGGCGGAGTGGACCTATATAAATACGATTCACAGGATTCCGCACTTATTGATGGCCCAGTGACGGTGATAGCCATTGTGGTGTAGGTGAACGATGAATGGCTACAGGTGGTGAGGCCGGCCCGGTCTGAACCAACGCTTAGTTCTCACACACCGATAAGCATCTCACTGCTACACACTAGACGTCCGCACTCAACCACAGCCAACCCCCTCTGGTATCTAGACCTTTTCTTGTCAGTTGGTCCCCAACAAAACTATAGTCGACCCTCACTACTTGAAATTCATCTGGTCGCCAATGAAACGTCTCAAGTATTGAAATCTTTAAGTTATGCAGTTGTATCTCTCTTGACGCCTTGACTATAAAGGTGTCCTGGTGGCTCGCTAGTATTCATCTATTCCACGTTTTGAGACCTATTTCTGTGTTATGAATTAGTACGGCCCCCTCAGAAATGTCTCCTGTTTTTGGTTGTAAATGCGAACTGATATATAAAGAAGAATTATTCGTAGTCAGTGTTTTTGTTTCAACTAGGCGGAGATCTCAAGTTTTGGGGCCCTCAAAAAATGAAGGTCGTCTGTATGATATTTCAATGTAAATCCCGGGGGATTCATTGAAAAAGTGCGAGAAAAATCTGGTATTGCATCGTTGCATTTGCTGGCTTGCATTGCTCTGTGTTAGCAACAGAAGGGAAATGTTGGGTATTTGTGATTATGGCGTCACATGGAGACAGAAAAAATCCGAGGATGTAAGGAAGGGGCGGAGTAGAGTACAGTTTGTATGGGATGGGAGAAGGAGTGGGTAGGGTAATCAGCGGCGGAATCTGTAGTCGACCGAAAAAAGTAGAAGATCAAGGGCACAGAAAACGAAAAACAGGAAAACAAGAAAAAGGCATGCAGGTCCCATTGAGGGGCGGCGGGGCAGAGAAAAGGAGAGGGCGACTACTACACGTGTACAACTGATGGCTGATTGGGTGAGATAGCGGGCCGCCATGCTCCGCTGGGCACCACCCCCTTCCACCCAATGGCAGCGGGCTAGCTTCTGTTATAAATAATCAACACAGATTTATGCGCTCTGGTTACGGCAAGCGCAATTGAATACCAACATGCTACTGAAGTAAATAAACAATGCTTATTCATAGAAATCAATATAGAGATCGTTGAGAGTAGGTGGCGCTTAAATGGTGTTTTGTTGTTGTGGTGAAGGGGGATCCGAGCGCATGTACTTTTATTATTCATAAATAATTCAAAAGTCAACCACAGCAATAGCATTACTTTCTATGTATGCCTCATAAATAGTAGTAGCATAATGAATGTGTCCCAACGAGTAACATGTCAATCAGCCCGCATATATGCAAAACGATATGGATACTAGAAAACCTTGAAAAAATATATATATGCAGCATGCTGATGCCATTAGCGATATCTGATAAAACTACAGAAATTGGTATATTATAAGATACTGTGTTACATTGTTGCTTACATGAACCTGTAACAAGTACAGATAAACGCGGTCTTTGAATTTGCAACAACCGTTTGCACTTTGTGAAAGATGAGCTACTACTCTGACCAATTCGGCATAACGATAACCACGTATTACTAATAGTTAACTAGCTCCCGGGTACCACTCCAAGTTGGCTCACTGGGATAAGTGAGTAGAATCCTGTGTTTTGTTGCTGGAGCCAGGCTTGGCGGGGCCGTATTGGGCAGGGCTCGTCGACTTGAACTAGGTCACTAACGATAATTGATTGTAATGGGTTTAGTGTCATCGCAACTCGTCTCGTGTCGGCCTGCGTTTTGCGCCGTCACAACATGTAAATAATCCCCTGTCGGCCCCCCGACTCCCCTGTTCGGGGCCGGCCGGGATGCCGTGCTGCAGGGCCATCGGCCCGTCCTGCCCGCCCCAACTTATTGGCCTGGCCGGGACACAGTGACAGGACATGCTAAGCGTGGAATGCTGATGGTATTAGCATGTCGAGCTGTATAATTAGCCGGATCACTGGAGCTTGCCTAATGACAATCTAGCAAGTAGATAGAGGAAGTGTGCTCTGGTGGGTGGGTGGGTGGGTGGGTTAGTGGAAGCACGATTAAGTGTATTCTGTTTTTCAAGAATCGTTGGAGATGAGAGAAGTAAACGTCTCTATACCAGAGTTGCCCTCCTATTAGCATAACACCGGTCAGGAGTGAACGGCAACTTCTTCATGTACATTAGTTTATTCCTAGTATAATTACCAGTTTGTGTCAATAACGTCTTTTATGTATACACAGTCAACTGACTTTGCGCCAGTGCAGATATATACTTGTAAACATGCAAGCGGATCTTGTAATTGCAACAGAATGAAAGTTGATCCCTATACATGGATATAGTTTGTGGCATAAACAAAATAAGATGCGAGTCCTCCTTTTTTATGGGTGGGGGTTTGTTTTGTAAATTTGTAGAATATATAGTCGTATGGTCATGTATCATTTTTCTATCCAAAGCGAAAGGTTTGCAGTCTCAACGACTGCCCTTGGGTGGTTGGGGGCATCCCCCAAGTTGCCAAACATCACACCTTAATTGTATATGTTAACACTTTAAAGCTTAAATATTGCAAACAGTGTGATCTCCGGACGTGTCTTGTCAGGTTGTTTCTGTGCCCAGGTGAGTTAGTATTTCCAAGCCCCAGCCACCCTGTGTGCTGATCGTGCCTTCCAGTCGTCAGGACCTGGCGAGGCTCTGTCCACCACCCTGGATCCGGGCATGGGGTGCTGGGTGGGCTGTTTACCTGGGTTACCTGCCCCAGGGCCGGTGTCAACCATATTAACCTTCGGGATTAGCGGTCTTAAATCCCGATGTCCATTAATGGCGCCCAAACAAACATTCATGAAATCCTTTACAAGATTACGGAATATAAGTTAAAAGGATCATGCACTGTTAACAATTACACACAATTAACGAGTTGGGCGTATTTCGTGTGTGAGCATGTTAGCTGGGGGATGGTTTTACTATTTACACCAACTTAATACATGATATCTAGCAGTGGTTTGATTCCAATTACAGCCACCATGACCTCGTGTTCTTTCTGAAGAAAGATATCATTTGGCTGGGTTTAGTTTTCCAGATTCAAAGGTGTATTGACGACCATATTGCGCAAGTTTTCAATTGATGAAGATTAAAAATGACCCGACTACTGGCTTAAAAGCCTTCCCTTGTATATTCAAAAGGTCTTTCAATGTTAAGAAATGTTTGGAGGCAGCATATTTTTCAACGTGATTTTGTCCTGAGGTGAGAGAAACGTTCAAGTGGTACATGTCCGAAAGAGATCAGGGGATCAAAGCGTGTTTAAAGGTCGCCACCAAGAATAAATGCGTTCCCTTCAGTAACTTTCCTCGATTACCCCAACAAGCACTATCCGACTGTAAACAACGCGATGCAGTTAATGCCTACAACTCTCACTGGGTAACACTTAGCCCCGTCTTTAGAGCTATCCTTGAGGTGTTGGAGTCTTTATATTTTTGCCTTTGGGCAGTGTATGGTGCTCTGTAGGGTAATTGGTGTGGTGACACGACTGGAGGGGCTGGGCGGACCCCCGGAGAGGGGTGGCCCTCATCACTGGTCTATCCCCACAGCACTATGTACAGCCGAGATACGACTAGCCACTCCCCCGGGCACCTCCCCAGTACCTCCAGGAGAACTTGGTTTTAGTTAAATAATATAATCAAAACATGGGTAGATCTACACGCAAAAGGACGAGAGGATAAAAATCATGGGACCTGAGTCAATGGATATGAAATGGGGACACTATATTGAAGAGTATGTTTGAGAAGTAAGGTGGGGAAGCGTCTATAAGTTAAAATATGATGTTTCATGTTTACAAATTACATTAGAGTTATGGATGTCCGATTATAATTACTCTGTTGAGTTACGCGATTAACGGTAAAATAGATGCACGTAACACTTGTAGTTCACTGTCTAATGTCTGTCTATACCCATTAGTAGACCCTCAAACTCCCATGGGGCTAGGTTTTAGAGATGTTATCTTGATGTAACTAATATACGGAAAAACGACCTGACCATTACCCCATATTGCCATTACATGATGTATACGTCCGTCGTCACCCCCCGTGGCACCGTGAGGGGCGCCCCCTGCTGTGACTGCCCTCTGAGTAGTATACACAAAGGTCTCCGGACTCAGTGTCACCACTTGTTGGGAAGTTCAGTTTTAAGTTTGTCAAACAAAGTTAGGTGGCAAAACGTGTGAAGAAATAAACAATTTAATCAAAGCTAAACATGTATCTATGCAGTTGCTGACGATGGTTTATATGTGTGTTTCAGCGATGGCCATGGGCAGGCTGTGCTACTGTAACCCCTGTCAACAGGACAACCTCAACAAAACGTGCGAGCTGAAGGCCGAGAGTAAGTGTTACGCCGCCGTCAAGCTGTCCGAGGAGGGTGGCCACAAGATCGAGGTGTGGTCGTATGGGTGTCTGGGACCTGAAGAACCTACCATATTACAGGTAATTGTTACATATTCTCTGAATCTGCATCACATTCAAAATAGGTGTATACTTTCGTAAATATAGCTTAGATGTAACTTAAGCTGCTCAGTTAAGTTCCCTAGGACGGGGTCAGAATTCTTTTTGTTTTGCGTTTCATAGTTATATCAAAGTGTGTGTACGCTATTACGGTTCGTGAATTAGGCTAAAACACTTTACAAAACTTTGCGATTAATGTGGGGAAAAAATTTGCTCGTTTCATGTTATGCCTTTTCCATTAGTTGACCCATGCTGATAGCTCCTAAGGAGGTGAAATATGTTTAGTCACATCTCAAAATGACAAAGACAAAACTTGATTTCAGTGCAAAGGTCACCTGGTGCCGCACTCAACGCCCTCGTCGATCGCCTGCTGTGATGACTACGACCGGTGTAATGAGAACCTACGGCCGACCTACGTGGAGTACACCACCACGCCCATGCCAAGTAAGGCCATACCTTTGCAACTTTATGACCCACCTTATTCAGTCTCGACCAAAATACGTGTCGTACGTTTGACCAATGTTCGAAGTCCAGTGCGTTTTTATCTGATCCTCAGACATATCCAGATTGGGACGGATTTGAGTTGCCTTAACTGTTGAGATTTCTGATTATTTGCAAACAGTCAGTGTAGATATTTTCTTGCAGGGTTATTTGTGGTATTAGACAAGATTTCCTATTTTTGGGATTAAGACGTCGAACATTAGTTGTTAAACGTCTGACCGTTGCGTTAAAGAGTCAGTAGCAGTTAGTGGTGGATTTTAGACCCCCCCCCCCGCCCCTTCCACCCGTTTTCGGTCAAATATTAATGTAAAATTCTCGGCCTCGGAGGGGCCGCCTGAAATTTTTACCATATGGCGACCCCTGGATCCGCCCCTGACATCTAAAAGTATGTGTACCAACTTGATGAAATGTATTTTTTGGTTGGGAGGATTAATTTTTTCACTTGCGCTGTTCTTAGAAGAACAATGGCAGAGCTGTCTCACTAATAAGAGTATATAGATGAACAACAGGGAAAGCTCTGAGTTCAGAAAAAAACGTGAACGCACAAAAACACTCTTGTTCTAAAAGAAAAGAAATGCAACAAACAACAATTACAAAGTAACATGGAAAAACAACAAAAGCAAAACAAGAAAACGATGTCCATAAACGCTTGCAACAAACTGCGCGTACCTAGGCGATTAAGGTTACCGCTCGGATGTAGGTCGGGGCGTGTTTTGGTCCGTCTCCATTGATCCGTGTCGGTAAACGCCTGCCAACGCTGCCAGTATCGATCTGTATCTGGGGGCGAGTATTTATTGCACGCTCAGAGGCCGTCAATCACCTGCCCGCCCACTCCCGTTAATCTTCTCGTTGCCCCCGCTCTGGGCTAAAACTTAACAGTACCTAACCTTAACAGGTAATCTAATCTCCAAGAGGAAAGGTCAGGTTCGGACATCGCCCAGGGAAATCCTTGTGTTAAATACTAGTCAATTGAGGTTTGTCATGTTTAGATTGTCATGTGTGTTTAAATAATTTTTTTGCAAAAGATGTACTTTTTGTTTGAAGTAACGTTAGCGATCAAGGAGCAGGAATGTAATCCAATGCGTTTTGCAATACGAATTTGTTGTGATTTAATATGAGTAATAGATTGATCATTGTTTGAAATCAAAGTATTTATGATCAATCTATTTCTCAGATTAAACAATAACACGTTCTTATAGTAAACTGCAATATTCTGTATCTATGTCGAGTACAGGGTAAACAAAACCCAGCCATCCTTGAAATTCAATGAAAGCTGTTTTTAACTTTGTATTTCATCGACCAGATCATATTCACTTGAACAAAATCCGTGTGTCAGTTAATATTGATGAAGCAGCTTTGTCGTTGAAAAAATGAATGGGTGGGGAGGGGAGGGGGAGTGTATTGCAAGGAACAATTTTACATACTATAATATATTATATCATGGGTAAGGAGTAAGACGTTTTCAGATGATGTAAGTGAAAAGTGCTGGAAGTGGAAGTCCCTCTCAGGTAGACAGCTATGGGACAGAGGGGGTCCTGTGCGGTAGTGTGAGATCTGGGAACTGATGTCTGATAACCTGTTTGCACAGTCTTATCGCTGGAAGGTGTGGGTTCTCCTCCACTGCCAGATTGCAGCCACACAGACAGGACGGGGGAATGTGTTGGTTAGGATTTGCAACCATTTGAGATGGATAATTAAGCAGTCGTAGGAATGCAGTTTGGTACACAGTTTATGTACGTCACTGCCTCATTTTTATGCGAAAACTGAAGGGGTGGGGGGGGGGGGGGGGAGATGATGGCAAGCAGGTAAGTAACCCCCACTATGGCTCTAATGAATTCCTATGCTCGGGCCTTCGCATGTTTCCCTCAGGTAATGTCGGTGAATTACAGTTATTGGGTCCTATTAGAATAGTCCGTAATGGGAGGCACCTGCACAAGTGGACTACACAAACAGTAAATAAACGAAGGAAGTTCCTCCCGGACAGAACCATCGACTTGGGGTGGTGGTCTGCGGTCGGCAGCTTCCTGCCAAAGGGCAGCACCACTCGCCGCACCGACACCTACTGGAGGAGTATTGTTTCTGCTAGAAGAGGATAACTGTGATAATGGCATGATTCCCATTGATGAACCAGTACCCATCCTTGAGGCTTCAAAATAATCTTATTTGACGTAACTTCCCCATAGGTGTTATCAGGTCCCTATATATATGGCATAAAAACGGGTATTAGCCGTTTAAGTGTAGCAATAGAGAAAACTTTGATAACATCTGTCACATTTGGTAATTATTTGTGGACCCCAAGGCCACAAATCTAGCCATTGCTAAGACCGTTAGTTATGACGCGTTGTTGCCATCTTTTCTTACCTACATTCACTACGAAAAAAGCCTCAAAGACGCCATTTGGTCAACAGTTTCGGAGGTTAAGTTTAATGACTTACAGCCTAAAAAATAATATCAGCATATCAGAAAACATCTCAACCTTTCCCGTTTAGCATACTGGAACGATATATTCAGTATTAATACGTTTTCGGGCCATATTTCTGAGTCCGATTTTACAGAAAAGCGCCTGCCAGCCTCTCGGGTCGGCGGGAAGAGGAGGCTTGGCCCGTCGACCAATCAGCGTTCTTCATTCGATCACGTGACTTTCGGCCTTGAACTTGTGAATATTTAATTAGGCGTCGACCAATCAGCGCCCTCCTCTCGATCACGTGACATCTCATTAACATATGGCCGTCGGGGCCGTCGACCAATCAGCGTGCTCCTTTCGTACCACGTGATATCCGCGGGCTTTGAGCAGGATGAAGAAGAACCCGGCCGCCATGCTGTCCCCGACTTATGCACCCGTATTTAGACACGAAATCGGCCTTCCTCCACGAAAACCTGCTGTCCAGACATTCGTGTGGACCTCTATATTAGCATCGCATAGATTATTTTTAATCAAATATGGATTTAAGTTCGTGATCAAGAAAATGCTGCGGGTCGGACTCGCGGAGGCGAAGAGATGACAGTGACAGTCGTCTCCTCCCCGGGCCCGCCGGGTCGATGCGGAGGAGTCCTCCTCCCCACGCCTGAATATCTGGATTTAATCAAGTTCTACACGTTTAATTATGGATATTCTACGCATACTAACGCATGAAATGGCCTGAAACATGCATTCATATTGAATGCAAAGACATTGGATCGATCGGACACAAGGAGGCTTCAGCCTTGACACGGTAAGCAGGCGGGCCGGGTTGCTGGCCTAAACCCCCTCCGAAAGCAATTATTTATTATCCAAATATTAACAGATTTGAGAAATTGTCACTATAGTGTCATTTTACCAGACCTACCATCAAAATATTTAATCGGATTTCGAATATGTCTAGGCCTAAGTCACTGTCAGTGTCTGAATAATTCCCATTCAATGTTAAAACATAGGCGTCACACTGTCAATAAGTTCTCTGCTGCTGTCACTGTCCAGGCATCACTAAAATACATATTCTAAACATGGTCCACAAATTAGTTTGTTGTTCTTACTTGTTTATCAATTTTGAATAATATTATAGTACATGCTCGGGTGTGTCGGTGTCATCAGTCTGATGGCTAGCGGAACTAGTTTCCACTGCCAGAACTAATATCTGTTGTACCCTCTAGGGTGATAACAATTTCCATGTCTCAGTGTTGCATTAAACTTTGCATGAACTACTGAAACTGTATCACCCCAGGGCATGAGACATTTAGAGAGGAATCTAGTGGTATCATTTTAAAGATTTTAACGATTTCACTCAAGGTTTTATCTCTCGACGGCCCCCCATAGTATACACCTTTCTCGCGAGTCTGCGCATTGGACCCTCCCAGAGAGACCATTTACCGACTTCAATGTTCCCAATGGAACCCATAACCCAACACTAGTTGGGCACTGCACCAATTCAGAAACACGTCTGTAAGTGCGCGGATATACGGTTTAGTGGGAACGAGGCGCCGTATTTCTGGTCCGGACGTGGAGGGTGTGATTCGGCAACCACCAGTCATATTATGGTCCAGTTGACGCCGGGTCGGGTTTCTCGGGGACGAATGTGACTGCTGACCACTATCCACCATGTACTATGCCAGCTTCACTTGGGACAAGAAGGTCTGTTAGGATATACCTGTGTTATATCCTTCTATATATAACTGATTTATATCTTTCTTGCTCAAGGTAACCCTTTGTTCAGACTGAAATGAAAAATGAAAAATATGAGATGTTTTTCAAAGTCTGATAAACCAAGTAAATTATGACATTCAGGTAACTTACAAATGTATGAAAGGTAACATTGATGGTGGTTCAGTGTATTTCCGGCCGGGATTAAGCAGCCCGATCCCTGTGGGATATTCTCAAAATTGGTCGGCAAAAAAGAAGACAAATGGTGATAACGCACTTGGATATATGAACTGAATTTCAATGGCATGGTAAATATAGATGTATAGATAAACATTCCAACAGTGCAAGGGATTTATGTTTTTAATGATATGTGGTTTATCTCCTATCGAGACGTTTCTGTGTCTTGAGGAGGGGGTTAGGGGTTGGGAGGGGGTCTAAGATAATTGGGCAAACACTGGTCGCTGAATCAGAGACATCTTTGAGCTGACAATAGGAGCACCTGACATAGGAAAACAGAGTATGAGTGGTCCACATACCAGCGACCCGACCCTCGCCGGCCTTGGAATGGCGAGCAAACGAAAAAGAGAGAATAAAAAAAAACTCAGCAAACATTAATCATAAAGAGTGGAAAATGATATTTTCCTTGCTATGTCCCCATCTGTGAAGCCGCCTGAGGTGTGAATTGGACACGCACTCTGAGTCTCAGATTCTGAACTGTAAGAATCACACAGCCTTGTTCCTACAGCCTGCTGTATGTGATGTTCCTGGTCGAGTGTAGCCCTGGAGCAGGGCGTGCTGGGAGGGTGTCTGTGGGCAGGTAACCGCCCGTGCCCGCCCCCCTTTTGTACGTGCGTGTGTCGGCCTGATGTGGGGCCGTGTTGGCCGGGCTAGATTAGACACTGACCCGCCGCTAAAATAGGAGAGACTGGCGTGAGGCTGATGTATAAAACACACCGGCCTTGTAGACTCCACCGAGTTCAGCAGCAGGCACTCCCAATGTTCACAGGGTAACCTTCGATTCGACGACGCTGAAGTGGCAGCTTTATTCTGAATGTTTACCCTAGGTTAGGAAAAGATCCCGTTGATTTTAGTTTTTGGGGAAGGGAGAGGACTTTCAATCCGTGCAATTCTCTTAAACACCAGAACAGTTCCATTCCATACTGTACGGACGTTTCTATTTTCATACACCCCAAGTCATTTGAATTATCACTTCTTGAATCATTTGTAACCTCAAAATTTGATTAAGAGTACATCTTAGAACTTTCAGGAGAACCGAACACGAACTCTTTAACCAGTATATAGCAGGAGAAGGCTGATGAAATATTTGTTTTTGGAAGGAAAATCGCTCATTTGTAAAGTTAATGATTGTAGTCATTGGTACTGTTCTATGCAGAGAAATCTATACCAGAAGACCTCACTTAAATAAGACAAACACCATGCTTCCTTCCCTTTTTGAGGGTCTGAGGACTTGTGCATGTATATTATTACCAACTAAATTGGGTGCAGATTTAGTACTTTGCTGTCGAGCGGTAATGATGTAATGACCATAAAAGTGATAGATCACCCTTCACATGCCAGCAGAAACGTGTGGGAGAGTAATCAAGACTAGCTTATCTAGACTTGATAAGCTATGTGGTCGGCAAGCTTAGACCGACCTGCTTTCCTTTGAGCCTCGCTAGTTAGAGTTAAGCTTTTTCCCGAATCAAAACTTGTCCAACATTATATTTGATATTCAGACAGAAAAGAGATGGATAAATGCTGTTTAAAAGTGGGGTAGACGTAAATGAAGCACAAGGTCAATACACATGTATCTCATACAATTGCACAGAATTCCAGATCTGTGTACGATATGGGCTGAGATGAGAAGTGTATAAGAATGATAAATAAGTAAAGGATTTTTTACGTTGAGAGTTCCTAAAAAATAAAAGCTTATCAGAATGACTGAAAACTAGTTTTATATATGTGATAGTATGAGTACACCCACTTTCTAGGCTGGTAGTTAGTAAAAGGCGGGTCAAGTAGGGGAGAGGAGTTTATGACAGTGTGTGGTGTGTCTGTCTATATGACTGAGATTGATTGGCATTCGTAAGGGCACCTCAAGGTGTAATGTCAAACATTACATGCTAGTAGTGCATGGTGTGAACCTTTATGGAAAAATAACTGGCCTATATTGGAAGCCTACATAAATCAAGATTTATGATTAAGATATACATATTTGTCTCCCCCTCTGACTGTCATAATGTAAAAACGTTATTTGCATTTTAATCGTTCTTCAGTTATAGAAAGACGTCATGCATTGATATTAAACTTCATTTCAGACTTAATTGGTTCTGAAATACAAGAGCAACAGGTACCATTAAGTATGATTTTGTCTCCTCCACCCTTCTTCCGTTCTTTATCAGTGACACGTTCCTCCCTTGGCGAAATACAATTCTACGAATTAACGGATTTGCTTTTTTCGTGTTGATAAATAGCAAATATGAAAAAAAGATTTCCCGTTGGAGGCCTCCCAAACTACCCCCTTCCCCTCACCACCACCAGCAACCCCAGCGCCCTACACGGCCACGTTCGGGCTGGCAAGGGGCGGAGAGATAATAGCCCAAAGTTAGCTTCTGTGGACGCTTCCTCTGCCAGGGTGCGAGAGGGCCCGGCAGGGTCAGCCTGATTGGTTGGCACGGGCCGGGATCCAGCGAAATCAGGCTGAGAAAGGCGCAAACAGCCGTAATCACACAGAGTGGGGTGTCCCCGAACTGTCAAAGGGTAATGGTGCACAAACCGGGAGTGGAGAGTGGTGGAGTTGTCCCCCCTCCTATCAGAGACTAGTAACGCAGTATGCAGGGTAGGACTGCGTGTCGAGAAACCTAAATCCGTCGGTGGGAGGGGGCATGCATGCTACATGAGGTCAGCCAGCCGTTAACACGAGCAGCTCAACAAAACACGCCCACTACATTGTCTGTAAATGTAGGAGGCCCAAAGACTTACTGGAGATTACTTACTCCTTAGATAAATGTGTTTAGGAATGTACCTGTACTTATAGAATATCATCATGTACGTCCGGCATTCTTCATCTTGCCTATGGAATTTAACCTAAAAATGTATATCCAAGTTAACACCGCAGTGGTGTTTTAGGGCAGCCGTTCGTTGATCTCGCCCCTCTTCCCACGAACGTAGAGGTAGAAAGTGCTACATGGGTAGACACAAGTCGTTAGTTTTCACCTGTCAGCCGGCCGCCATGCCAGGGCTACCCGCAGGTCTAGTCAACCACCACCAGCAGCCATCAAAGTTTTATGGGGCTTGCATGACACATCCATAACTGAATGGCCAGGTTTGCATGATACCAACCAGCACCTCGGTCTGCAACAACCCTCTAGGCATATAGAAAACAAATGTTTTTAATTTGGTCAATGGAAAGAATGACAGTTGACTGACGCCAGTTAGCCAGACGGTCTGCCATGAGAGAACGTGTAGCAGCAAGTGAGACAATGTATAATGTGTTCTTTACAAACTAATTGCTCCTTGCCCAGAACCTACCTTCATTGAGTAGTAACCCGTGGTTCTGATCCCGACAAAGCTCGCTTGCATCAAGGGACCATTGCTATGGTATTATTGGCGCATAGCTCTGGTCTTAACCAATCCAACAGAATCCGAGTTAAATAAAACACGGCCAGTAAAAAGATCCACGTAGTTCTTTATCTAGATGCCCTATGAACGGAACAGTTGATTGATATGAAACCCGGGTTTGAAACCTGCAGTACTACCGACCATCCCACCCCACTGCCGCGGTACCCATCTTTCAGTAAGCGTGTCAATACGCCTTATGCCATGTTAAATAACTTATCGGTTGTCAATGATCTTGATGGTTTTACCCGACCTTGTAGTGATTTAAGTGGTAACTGGGCTCATTGCTGGTGTCCTGCCATGTAGCCCCGCGTACATCTGGCGCTGAGTTCTTATGCTAAACACAAGTGGTACAAGTAGAAAGAGGTAACGGTGGCTGCAGTCTGCATGTTGAGCGGCATCTATCTACCTGGTGGGCCTATATAGGCCTGTTGGCCACTGTGTGATGAGTAGGATCTATCACTTGTTGGGCCGACGCCTGCCTACTGCTCCATGATGAGTTGAAATCTATCACGCTGGTAGGCCAAGGCTTGCTGGCTGCAGCATGATGAGTGGCATCTATCACATGTAGGTGGATGGAACGTGCTGATTACATTTTGTGGGGTATCGAACATGCTGACTACATTGTGTGGGGAATCTATCACCTTGGTGGGCCGAGGCCTGCTGGCTGCTGCATGCTGACTGGAATCTACTAGACACAGTTGACTCATTTCGATCAGATCTTAATCATATATCAAGATCTCTAAATGCCAAAGAAAGCGTATATTACCAGATACTAGCATAGGTTAACTAAGTAAATATAGAACGCAGCCAAATCAACTTGGCCATACTGGGAACGTATGCTAGTCATGATGGACATACGTTTTAATGGCTTTGGACGTGGTTATATTTTCAGTTGGGTCGTTTTAAAGGCGGGTCGACTGCGGCAGAGAGTTGTAACATTTGTTGATGTGTTGTACAAGTGGTGGGTTTGTTATTGTTGACCCCGCGCTGCCCGCCTACTCCCCACCAACACGGGGCGCTGACACGGGCGGCCGGGGCTCATTACTCACCGGCCTACAGGCTGCTCACGTACGGCCCTACCCCACGGCCACCACCACTGATCGGGCACTGGAGACCAGCACCTTGTCCTTCATCAAACGGTGGAACCAATGAACAGCTGGCACAGCCATCTTTTGAATCACATGTATATTGTTATCTCTAAAAGTATACATCCAAGGAGTCGCCCACACTGACAGTGGCCGTGTTCCTCCTCTGACCCCATTCCTCCAGTTCACTCAGTCTCTAAATGTGTCACCCGGTGCCTCACTTAATCAGTCTATCACTGAAAAACTGGCTCATCGAAAGAATGAACATTTAATCTAAGACTTAAGACTGACGTATACCGACAGACTGGACGTTGCCTGTTTGTTGCTATTTGGTCATGATTTCCCTACGGGCTGGTATAAAGAACCCCATTTAGGCATGCATGACCACGGACAGGTCATTTCTCTGGTATAATACATCAAGGGATGGTTGGAAGCCGGGGTTGGAAGTAGGCTTCAGGTACAATGAACTGTGATCATAATCCAACCAGAATGACCCATACCCTCAGGCCGGTGCAGATATGGCACGGAATTACAGGTCGCCCCTTGATTGTCCAGTCTGTATAAATCTATATTCTGTGATTGAATACGGTGAGGTTTTGGTCATTTTGATGGGCGCTGGTTTTGACTCTGTGGTCGTCGGTAGCGGAGCCTGGCTGTACGTCATACCGAAGTGGAGCGCGAACGGAGATGGCAACTATAACTGAGTGTGGTGTAAACACATTCCCCGCGGATTTATCACCTCCCCGACCCACTACATGCTCGACGTTTTATGGCGTATTCCTCAGGGCTTCACACCGAGGGTGCTCTTGAACCGCCCGACCCCGATCTCTCCGCACTGACGACTTGAACGGCCTTTAATCTTCACACAGCCATAAGGTGATATTTATGAAGTAGTACTGTTTATCTCTTGGCATTACGCCCAAAAAGAGGCACTTTAAAGATGGCTGTATGGATTGTATCCTCATTGGCTTTATTATGTGATACATGTACGAGGCAAAAGGAGAGGTGTCCGCTATAAAAGACATGGTGAAACATGAAAGGAATATATACGAGTTTCAATGCATTTCACTGTCCAAAGGTAGCAAAAGCAGGATGTGTTGAGAGGCGTATAGCAGAGGTTTTAATGTCGACTGCAAAAAGGGGGGCGCCATTGATAAAGATGTGAGCAGTTAACCCCTTTAGATATCATTACATGTTGCCTGTGAAATATGTGCTTTAATGAATAATGGGCTTTCATTCCGGGCATGAGATTATCACCATAAACTTGCAGACCCAGGTGAATAAACTCTTTCGGGAAAATCTCCGGATGCATAAGCTTCTTGTCTCTGCCAGTGGTTTTTAAGGTAGATAACGTTTGTAACCTCTATAAGGTACCCCGGTTACACTTGTTGTCCACGTCTTTAACAGTATCATATGTTCTTCTTGTAAATGTTTTAGTGTACCTTTACACGAAGCACGTTGGGGTAATCTACATGTACATGCATTGTTGATTGGCAGTTTGGAGGAACATATTTCATCTTGGGAAAAACATCTACAGAAAAAAACATAAACTATGTTAATGCTGAAAAAACAGATGATAGATTAATTTAACTCTCAGGCACCTTGATTTGCCAATTATGTAATTATAGAAAGATCGTTCAAGTTCTATTAAACCAGTAGACATGCACTGTAATAACGAGTAGGTCACGATACTGAACAATATGATCACAGGGACATCTGCACATGAACTATACAATACAGTAGAAGTATAGGGCATATATTTTACTATTGAGGGTATTGGGTTCAATATATTATAGTTAGTTGAATTTAACGCCTAGAGTATACAAGTAAAGTTGTGTTTTTTTTACTCCCTATGTTGTAAGAAAATATAACAAGCGGTACCCTCTAAAACATAACTTCGATTTGAAGACCAGGGCCCATATCTTCGTAACTAATTTGGCTGATCAGGGAAATCTTGATCAGTGTCCCACGATTAGAGATTCTGTCTATCATGAATAAATTTCACATCTGAGTATCCCTCTTTGATACTATTTTGCAATAATGCCATCTATTTTGGTAAATGACAAAATTGCTGATCTTGAGGCCCTGATCAAAATTACCCTGATCAGCCAAATTAGTTACGAAGATATGGGGCCTGTTCTACCTAAGCAATATGTGGCATTTGACAGAGCAGTGATTTCTGGTACTGAGTGTCCGTTTTGTCTTTGCAGATGACCCCTACTCGATGTACAATGAGAACATCACGCAGATAGCGCTGCTCATCTCCTTCACCGTCTGTGTCATCATCCTCATCTTCGTCGTCGCTGTCGTCTACCTCAGGTCAGTGGATCTTACAGTTTGATGTTCTAGGTGGATGATAAGTAACACACGAAATACACTAAACATGGAAATAGGTATTGTTGCTTGTCCCAGTGCATGTATCGGGATAAAAATAGATATACTCTAAATTGTGACGTCACGAATGATTGTACAAAGTTTGAAAGCAGACTACATGTGTTAGTTCATGCTGTATACTTATATCTGAATATGGTAGGCTAGGTGAAATAATAACTAATAGGGAAACCAATACATCAGTGTCTTCGGATAAGCCAACGACTCGTACATTTTCAGTTAAGTCTGTTTGTAATGGTGTAATTGAGTGTAAAAGATTGTGATAAACATTCTTGCACCAGGTAGCTTGTGTTTATGATGAAAACAACGTCTTTTTTTTAAATTCGTAAATCCCTGTTTCCAGGAAAATGACGTAAATGACGTGTATACATAAAAACACATATAATTCCCTAGTGTGCTAGGCGCCCCTCATTGACACAGAATTGCATAGCCGTTTTGAGTCAGTCCGTCAATCAAGTAGTGTTTCTGCATCTAGTTAGTTGGATACCTTGGGGCTGTGGTGCAGGTGTAATTGCAGCAGGTAAATAACAGGCAAACACGAGACAGGGAATAGCCTCCCTCGTCCCTCCACCAAACTACCGTCAGCGTCAGTCTACAGATAGCAATTTACAATATGTTGTTACAGTATTTGACACCCTTCGGCGTAACCTTCACAAAATCTAAAGAAAATTTTGAATATTAGGATATTCTAAATCGTTTGATATAACGTTTTGTTACTTCTATGTAGTGAAGTAAAAACCAACAATGGGCAAATTGAATCCTGCGTGAACAGAAATGTTAAGGATGAATGTATGCATAGGATCTAAAGGATTTTCCACAAATGTAAATTCATTAAATTGAAGTGATATGTAGAAAACGCCGTGGTATGTAATATCAATATTAACTCTTTGACCCTTGTTGTTGCAGGTACAAGAAGCGGGAGGTGCGACGTGCCCAGTACCTGGAGGAAGTAGAGCAGTGCGACAACTACATCCCCAACGGGGAGTCCCTCCGTGAGCTTATCGACCAGTCCCAGAGCTCGGGTAGCGGCTCCGGACTCCCACTCCTGGTACGTACATGTATAAACATACATTAGCACTCTTATTTTAGAGAAAAACAATTAGAAGCAACACAATTTTTGGTATACAGATACTGATGCATTCTGAACAAATTAATATGATTGTATATAATGGCAATACCTGTTAACTTAATGCAATTTGTGCTGTAAATGGTTTTGTCTTGATTCAAGGAAAAAGGGCACATTCAAATACACAGAATCCAGTAGAGTAACTAACATGTATAAACATTACAAAGCTCCTCTTTAAATTCTCCAGAAAACATTTCAGCCTCAATACATTGTTGGGGTATTAAAAAATATACCGCACTGGGTAGTCCGCCTTTTCCAGTCGACCCTGAATGAGGGGCGATACATGTATATTGAATGTGGCAGAGGGGTAGAGATACGTGATTGGTGATCAGGTAACCAGGCTTGGAGACCGCCTGGTCCCGTCAATGCAGCTCAAACTGGAAAGTGACGGATCATGAGTTTTTTCTATTCATTTTCTGTTTCCTTTAACTGCTCTACTGTTCACGGGTCGACGGAAGGCTGGCGCTTTTAGAGGAGGCCCGCTGTGGGCCGTGGGTATCATGGCGGCCCGGCCGGCAGTGGAGAAACCAGTTCTGGGTGATGGGATAATTTGTCATGTAACCATCGGTAAACGAGCGCCGCCCGCCCCGCCTAATAGGATGTGAAGGCTGCATTAGGCCGGGCCCAGATGACATGGGCCTGAATGCAGGCCATTGTTTCGTGTTGGACGCGGGATCAGAGAGCGCTGATCGTTTGTCATCATTACCTCCTGACGCGAGGCGCAGCCCCCCTCACTCACCCAACCTACCTTATCAGTCCTGCCTCTTTTATGTGCTACATATGCTACGTATGTTCCTTGCCAATTTTTACTTGAAATACTAAGAAAAATGCTCCAGCGGAAATACAGCTTTTAGTCACAAGCATTTACAACTGTTGACCGTAACAGAGTGAGCAGCATATTATAGTACACGAAGGGCATAGAGCATGTGCAGAGAGCAATCGAGAGCTTTAAATGATACTATCCTCTAATATGCAACATGTAATTTGTTCGAGGCAATAAAAAGATACTTCTAAATACTATATAACAACCTACCCATCATCATCATCCGAAACATCTGACAACATGGACTCCACCCCACCTCCCACAGACCCATTATTACGTGATTACCTATTCAGGTCACTTTTACAAATTATTACTTTTAGACAATCATTTTTCCCTTTCAATTATCACTACGTGTTCAAAATACCTCCGAAATTATGTGCAAAGTACTACTGCTTGACGTGAGTCCAGCTTAGTTTAATGTAGCAAATACCATGAAAACCAGGGGGTGCGGGGAACATGCTTGGTGAAACGAGTTCAGGAATGATGTCAGCCGAGTGCACCATTTGGTGGTCAGTGAGGGCAAGGTTGAATGCGGTCACTTTACCCAGACCAGTCCACTCACCGAACTGGAGTAGCCATCATTATTATACTGAATATAGCTTGTGTTAATATCCCTGTTTTATCAGGTGTCTGATAAGCTAAGGGGCGTTTGGAGTATGTTTCATCTGATGTCCAATGATGCAGACTGAATGTTACAAAACCGATGAGATTTGGGGATATGTGCAAACGAATGTAGCCAAACAGCCCTTACCCAATCCTGGGTTCATGCTGAGCCCTCTTTTAAAGTTGCCAATTTGGCAAATTCATCGCGATTTGAGTTCGCCAAATGTCATATCAATTAGCAAACTCTTACATTTTAAGGAAATCTTTTGAAGATTAGAGAGATTTATGTCCAATTGTCCTGAATATTCAATTTTGGTGAATTTACCCTAAAACAAATTCGCCAGATTTATTTTGCTGTCGCAATCGACGATTTGGCGAGCGGTCAGCGCGACCCCAGCAATCACAATCATCTAGGTGTGTGAGTGATAGGTCACTCAGTACTAGGTGCATTGCTGTGCATGCAGGGACCTAGTTGCAGCCCCTTTCCTAAACCCCTCCCTGAGCTCTGTGTGACAGGAGGAGTGGTGGTGGTGGTCAGTACCTATAGCCCATATAGCCTTATTAGGAGGCAGGGTTCCCACGCAGGTCTGAAAATGTCTTAAAAGGTCTTAAATTGATTTTCTCAAATTTAAGGCCTTAAAAAGGTCTTAAATTTGACAGTTTTGAAGCTAAAGGTCTTAAAAAGGTCTTAAATAGAATTTTTTGAGAAGTTAAAATGAAGTGACCATGAAAATTCCGAATCCCACTCTCAAATGAGTACACATACTTGAAATTTAAATCATATGTTATATTCTGAAATTGTTCTTTGCATGCGGTTGATAGGTGTTAATTTTTCCGAATCTTGGTCTTAAATTGGTCTTAAAAAGGTCTGAAATTGATTTTCCAAAATGCGTGGGAACCCTGAGGAGGGCCTTTAGTTTAACAAGTGGCTTTGCCAGGATTCGAATCCACAACCTCTGGGTTTGGAGGTGAGGGTCTTAATCACTACACCATGGAGGATGAGGCTGGAACTAAGAAATGGGGTCATGACCCGATTTGCTGGTTCCCACAGGTCCTTTTGAAAGTAGTTTAACAAAACAGCAACCAGATGGACAGGTTGGTTATGGCCCATTTCGCTGGTTGTTGGTAAGACCTCAAGAAAGTTCAGTATATAGGCAGCAACATGCTAAAGGACATCATTTTAGAAGAAGTAGGGTAATGAGGGACAACCATCGCTCATGCATGAGTCTTTTTTTTTTTTTTTTTTTAAACATTTCAGAGTGACATCTGGAAAAAAAGACACTGGATTGTGGGAAAACACAATAACGAGAACTAAACACAAACTAGGAAGAAATGAGGGAACAATGGCAGATGATCCTGCCAAGAGTTTCGCACCTCGGCCAGAGTAAATGTCTTCTAATGACAAGATAATGGTGACAAGTGGTTGTCGGGTGCCCTGCACACGGCCCTGTGTGGGCCTGTGGCCGTCAGCCGACCTGTCAGGGGCAGGAGCCCTCAGTGACCCCCGGCAGGGGCCCTCAGTGACCCGCGGCTGGGCCCAGCTGACCAAATACAGCCAACACTTGACAAAGGCCCGTGTTGTTAACTCGGCCCCTCTCAGTGGGCTCTAAATGATGGGTATCCTCGGCACGAAAACCTAGCCGAGTTCTTGTCTGCATGAAGGTGTGATCATGGCGTCACCTCTTGACTGGCAACACTCAAGTACAGACTAGAAAAAAAAGTATTTTTTTAACCCTTTGGGCTTAGAATACCCTGTAGGTTCTACGAAAATAGACCTGAAAATATTATCAGATTATCTGAAAGGCCATTGACTGTGTAGGTGGGGTAATGATGTCTTGTTTAGGGCCAACAGAGGAGGCAGTTGTCAGTGAGGCGGGGACAGGCAGTAAAGGCAGGTCGTGCTAATGAGCGGGGGTAGACTGTAGACTGAGGGCCCCATCGCCTCCCCTTAGGGCCCCATCGGCTACGACCTTGGGCAGCACCAGTCAGAGATGGGGCCTGCAGATGTCGCCGGCCGGGGCCAAGCTGGCGCTCAGGTGAGGCCAGATCAAAGCTGAGAGGGGGCGGGCCGCCTCGCCTGGCCTACCTGCCCATTGTCGGCCGTGTCGCCACTCCCCGCCGCGCGCCGGGAGGGCCCGACGTCCTGACGTCACTCAGGCGAAACGACGTCATTACGACATCCGCGCGACGTGGTCACGCCCCAGCGGCGGGCGTGGCGCCGCCCCCCGCCCGCGCGCCCTCAGCCCCGGGGCCCGGCGACAATGAGCCCGTCTCGGCCGTCGTCTGGAGGCGCCAGCAGGCGGCGTCACGGCCAGCCGGGCGAGAAGCGTCAGCCCCTGTCCCCTCGTTTGTGAGAGCTACACGAGCATTTGTCGGTGGCCCCCACCACCCTGGTCGTCGGTACACGGCCGGGCAGGAAACCAGCACAGCGGTTGGCTGCACACCGAAAAAGTGGCCCTTTGATAGACTCCCAAACAAATTGACTGTGTCTATTAAAAGGCGCCCAGATTAAAGGCTGGCCCGGGAGCGACTCCCAGCATTGTGGGCCCTCTCCCAGCACCTATTTATCATCCATGTTTAATCCCAAATCAGAAGCACCGGGTAGGAAGTAATGTTGCCCCATTCATCCCGACTGAGTGGATTCGACGAAAGTAATTACCGACACCACAAAGTACTCAGTGGGACTCCTGATGGCATGATACATACATTTTACAAGAATAATCACCCCGGTACAGGGCCGGGCGACGCTGGGCGTCCCCCACATAAAAACTGATCTCCTAAGTTGTGTTTTATAGGTAAATAATGATAGTTTATGGATGGTGTATGATGTACACATGTCAAACGACATTTTTCTTTGAAGTAGCCATGCATCATCGCGTTATCGCACTGGGATACCGCATTCCAGGTTCAAGCTTGAAACATGTTTTTTTTCTAGAAATTGTAGACAAACGATCAAATTGTATATTTCTTAGATTATTCAATTGCTAGAATATTGGGGTAAATTCCATCATGAAGTTCAGAGATATTCCCAATACACTCCTCCCCCCCCCCCCCCCCTCCTCCCCGCGCACCCAACACACGGCCAGCCTTTCCAGCGGCCAGCCTTCAGACGGCTCATCTTTTGGTCCTCTTGAGATAAACCCTGAGGACCGACCATCAGGGGTGCGAGTGAAGTTCTTATTATGGACCCCATTTACATAATGGTTCTGAACCCCCAGTTCTATCAAGATGTATATCCCGAAAGTTGATAATAACTGTTATGTACTTCTTAATTATTTTAATTAATGACCATGCGTATACAGCCATCGAGTGAAGCCCTAACCAACAGTCGGGCCAACAGTAGCTTCATAATAGCATCAGTATTACATGGATGAATACTGAGATGAGCAGTTGAAAGCCCATGCAAACACAATATCACATGCTGAAAACAACCATATATTCTGGACTAGCGAAACGAATGTCTGATGCCCGCCCAATGTGACCACAATTCTGAAGAATTGATCTCGTTATGATAATGTTAATGTATCCCTCGTGAGCGGTCAACCCTTTCATACATTTCCCAGTTTTCAAGGGTGAAGAGTTGTTTCTACTGATTTGATTTGCTGTAAATGTATCTATCTATGTTTGCCCAATAGGGTCTGGGAATGGGTTAAGAAAAACACCCCCTTCACCCTTAGACTTCGTAGAATATCATGGTCAAATGGAGTCCCTTTGTTAAGGGGAGTTGTAGGTTCTAAGATCTGGTACATTCCTCCACGTGTTTCTGTCAGTTTAGACCCCGGTGTAGACGGCTTGGTAAAATTATGGAGAGGCAGTAGCAGCACACTGCCCCCTACTGGTCGGGGGAGGCGGCAGTAGTGGTATATAGAAGTGCTCGGCTCAGACCTCCAGGGCCGCCTCCAGTAGTACTAGCTACACCTGGGGGAGATAGCAGCCAGGTATCAGGCCGCTGGGGGAGCAGATAAGGACGTAGGATGAAATAGGCTGCGGGGCGGAGGGCCCTGACAGGCGGCGGGCGGGCCGGGCTGAGGCGGGCGTCGTCTGGCCGCCCCGTCCTGCTGGCCGCCCCTCCCCCTCAGACACCAGGCTACTGACGGCAGCGCCGCACCCCACAAAACCTGGCCCAGACTTGGAGCCAGCCAGCATTCCCACACAATCAGTCCCATTACTTCCACTCGCCTGCGACACCCGCAAGAAGTACGCAAATATTTGTACAAAAACACGACCAAATAATGATTAATGGCAAATTTCATATATGAGGAACCGTCCTGAAGGAAGTCAATCCCTGTCAAGCCCATCAGCCAAAAATAATAATATAAAAACAGAAAGAATGTGCTTGTTTCTCATTACCAGAAGTTGGTTAGTAGGTATTTAGCGGTCGTCGTATATAAATGAGTGGTATGATTAATGTTCTTGGCCCTTGTGTTTTCCAGGTGCAGCGGACGATTGCCAAACAGATCCATCTGGTGCGGAGTATCGGCAAAGGGAGGTACGGCGAGGTGTGGAAGGGCAAGTGGCGCGGGGAGAACGTGGCCGTCAAGATCTTCTTCACCACTGAGGAGCAGAGCTGGTTCCGCGAGACGGAGCTCTACCAGACGGTGCTGCTCCGACACGAGAACATCCTGGGTGAGTAGCTCCTCCTCCTCCTGGTCCGTGGGGGCTGCTCGGCCTACCGCTCCTCACCTGGCTCACCCGCACCTGTCTATAGTGGGCACTGTAAACACGGCTTTCATTAATTAATTTTGACAACTATGATAGTAGCATGTTCCCATCGTTCAGTAAATGCATTACATCTTTACAAAAGTGAATGAAAACTTCAAGAAATACGAGTTTTCAGGTTCCCAATAGAACAGGGAAAACAGGGAAAATGACAACAACAAAATTCCCTGACAGGGAAAACACATGGAATTTTATTTGCCAAAACACAGGGAAAACAAAGGGAATTTTATTTGGCCAGGTTTGAAATTCCTAATTCTCACATTGCATTTAATACATTTTGTGTTTATAAATGATCAACAGAATTACCCCCCGCCCCCCGAGTGGACCCGGGGTGGGGGGTTCCTTTCTGACCGTAAAAGGTGACAAATGGGTAGACCAGACTCTGTAGCTCAGTTGGTGGAGCACCCAATTGGTGTCTGGCCCTGGCCGATTCACCCCAAAGAATGCTTACTGCTTACCGGGCACTTCTTAAAGTAAGAACCACATAACATGACTGGGCGGCCTGGTGTCAGTATAATGTGACTGGGTGGGTATCGTGTGGACCTATGACATGATATCTCAGTGTGGCAGCACTATAAAGAGGGCATTGGGTGTCACTGCTACAGATAGGCATCTTATTTTATAGATTCAGTCACTAGCTGAAAAGCATTACCTTGTGTAGTCTGGAAAGGACCCTGAAAGGTTGGCCGGACGTTTAACTAATCTAATAAACAACAGAATTGGGATACATTTGATATTCTAAAACTCCGATTGACCATTTCTGTAGTAAATTAAATAGAAGTACAAATACTACAATCTCCCCCCAGAGGTTTGAGTCTGTTACGTTGGAAGGTAAAAAGACTGGTAGTGGCTTGTTATTTATCTTAGACAATCTCCAATCAGATTTACGGTAACATACCAGTCGAATTGTGCAGCCGAAATTCAGTCAGCCAACATTGGTACATTAATACATGCATACCCAATTTAACTTGTATTGGTTCTAATCTCTCTTTGATTTGAGACAAATTGGTCGGGCCACCGGGCCAGTGTCGTAGATGCAGATTTGTAAGCCAGTTCAACATGTTGCACATATAAAATCTATTTACACAAAAGATTTTGTTGAGTGCTACCACTTGTGTATGTAAACAACACAGAAAACAAAAATCTAGCTCATACGATAACCAATGCTTTTACGAATGCTGCATCTGTAAAACTCCTGGCTATAAAGACCCTATTAGAACAGCCTCAAATCCCAGACCTACCTTCTCTGTGCCCTGACCGTCGTGACTCCCCCATCTCCAACTGGGGGGAAACGGGGGCAAAAAGGGCTGCCCTAGACGTATGTGGCATCAAAAGGCCAGCGGCAGGCAGGCCGGGGAGGAGAGGGTGCGCGAGAGGGCCCCTTTCGTCTTGTACCCCACAGGGTCGGCCCCCATCTGGCAGTCATTACATATGGGACTTTGGGATCCGCAGCGCCGTCTGGTGGGCGACAGATGGAGCCACCATGCTGTCGCCATGGCAACAAACGATGCCAAGGTGGCGGCCGGTACCCTCCAAGAAACAAATAAACTAGGGAAAGTAGTGCAAAAAAAAAAAAAAGGTTAATGATTATACTGCAGTTAGGGTCTTGTGAACTTAAAACTGGATCATGGAATGCTGAGGTTGTGAATGGGAAAACATTTTATCAGTTGGATACAACACAGTTAAATTTAACCATAGTATGTTAACGAATATTCAATACCATACAATATTTTTCTGTGTTCAGGTTCAATTAGTATGGCCAGTACGTGTGAAGTTATTAAAGTAGTACAAATGCTGAAATTGTCTAATCGACGACGACTGGGTTGGCCTCCATCCAACAAAATTTCAACACATTGTACAGTTAATTCTATTAATCAGCAAGTAATATGCATGAAAAAAGATTACTGATCCCATGCATAACTTTCCGGGCACATATCAATCCAGCAGAGCTGGCAGAATATTAAAAAAGACTGATACTTATCGTCCCCCCTCCGCCTCCGCCTCCCGACACACGCTCATTCACACAGCTTCGGCCCTGATGTCAGAGTTCAATGACAGGGAAACAATGATCCAGAGAAATAACGTTTATTAACCATGGAAAACCAAGTAAGATACTTAGACGATCCAAAATCTTGAAAGGATGTGCAGGTTTCTCTGCATGGTAACATATACGAGCGAAGTCTTTCCCGCACTATATACCTTGGTAAATGTTAAAGTACATAGAAAGTCTGGTTCAAAGGATTACAGATGAGTGAAGTTCATCTTTCACTTTTTGCAGGTTTTTTCGCCCAAGGGCCGAACTAGATAGTCCAGGCTGTGAATCAATTCCTGCTGAGAATGGTAGCAGCATTATACCAGTAGTCGACTTGCTGTGATCACTTTTGAAGAAGTACAAAGAATTTAAATAAAGCTGTAACCCTAACCAGTGATTTAAACTACCTAAACGCTGAATCACTTGATGATATCATTCATTCTGAGGGTCATGAAAAACTGAATTAGAAATAACAGTATATTTTAATTATAGCTAGAATATTTGAGAGATCGTTTTTGCCTTAGACATTCTTTTTCCAACGGGATCGAAGGAAAAGTGAGGTAAGGGCCAATATTTTGGGTAAGTGGAACTCTACATGGGTAATAACAGAGAATGGCGTAGTATTTAGGCGGTACCTAGTCGGCAGCCGGCTATTTCTACGAGGCGAATGTAACGTACTGGGTGGATCTGATGGGAAGGAGGCGGCATGGTTTGGTGATAATGGACCAACTGCCCTGACCGTAGGGGAGGAACGTGCAGCTCGAACCCCCTCCACAGACCGTGCTAATGTGTTCTGTGTGCCTGCATGGTCCTGCCCACCGGGGGGCCTAGGGCTCGGGCTGTGAAAATAAACAAGACTTGAGGAAAACCCTATTTTCTGCACGTTACTTTGACGGAACAAGGTCACACGTTAGCCGAGTTTACTTTTATATTAGTCTATTAGATATTTTATAAGAACTCGGGAAAATGTTGATGTAACATTGTTTTTAAATCGACGGGTCCATTCGATCTTAAAAGTGAGTTAATTGTTCAAAGAGGCTTGGCTAAAGTTGCATTTGACATATTGATGAAATGAATATCGTTGGTACATAGAAAGAACAACCTCCGAACATTTCTGTTTTGCTGCATATGTCAAGATGCGCATTGTAGATATGAATCAATCACTTTGATGGATGTATTTGTTATCTTTCCCTTTCACACTTTCCTTTGCGCTTCAGAAAGTAAAGGTGCATGTTTGTGAAGTGTAATAGATGGGACGGCCACATATATTTTTAAAACAACCTCAAGAAAGGAGATGAGTAGTGGAGAAAAGGGCCTGGGTCGGGTGGTACGTCTAGCCGGCCGTAGCCATGATGGATGTGCCGTAATCAGACGCTGCCCACATTGCGTTCCGCTTGGCCGCCCTCTGTCGGCGTAAATCAGAACTACCCGCTGCCCGTGGCGTCAGTTAGCCGTGCGCCCCACTGCTCGTCTGAACCCGGCGCCCCCCGGCCCCCGAACCCCCCGCTGCCGTCATTAACCCCCCGAGCCCCGCTCCCCCTGCCCGCGCGCCCAGACGGGGCCCCCCGCCGGTAGGGGCGGGCGTCTCCCCGGCCCGTCACAGTCCACAAGGCCCCCTCCATCCTCCCAACACCCCTTGAACAGTTCGCCTTTCTCAACAACTGCTACTCCTGGTCTCTCCCGACTTGACGACTTGGGGTACACTGCTGCCCCCTAGAGGTCAGGTCTGTAACTAGAGGCAATTTGGGCTGCGCCTGCCGTCCCGCAGAGAAAATGAGGCCTGTCTAACTGGTCCTCACAGTGAAGTACATTGTTGCGGGCAGACGAGACCCTTCTCACTTCTCAGTCGACTTACCTGCTAAGGAAATGGGGAGGGAGAGGCTTGGGGGTGTAGATGGGGGTCCCCATGTCGCCCTGTCGAATTTAAGAAATTCTAATGATGCCCTGTTGAGTTTAAGAAAGCCTGATGTGGCCCTGTCCAATTTAAGAAATCCTGATGTCACCCTGTCGAATTCAGGAAATCCTGATGTCGCCCTGTCAAATTTAGGACAGCCTGATGTCGCCCTGTCGAATTTAGGATAGCCTGATGTCAACTTTTTGAATTTAGGAAATCCTTATGTTGCCCTGTCAAATTTAGGAAATCCTGAAGTCGCCCTGTTGAATTTAGGAAATCCTGAAGTCGCCCTGTCGAATTTAGGAAATCCTGAAGTCGCCCTGTCGAATTTAGGAAATCCTGAAGTCGCCCTGTCGAATTTAGGAAATCCTGATGTTGCCCAGTTGAATTTGAGAAATCCTGATATCACATGTCAAAAAAAGAGGTCATGTCACCCTGTCGATTTTAGGGTCTACACCCAGAGCCTTTTGTGGAGCAGGGTTTGACGTTCTGCCTGAAACTTTTACATGGGAACTATGCAGGGGTGTTTGGTAATGTTAAATGTTCAGCCGCCCCGGGTAATTCAGACGATCATGAATCGGCTTTATACAAGTTACACGCCCCAGTTCTGTACTTGTTTTGCTTCCAATCCATTGAGATGCAGCGGCTGGAATCAGACAGTGAGAGTCGGCATGAGATCCCAAAGTCCGCCTGAACCAAATGACCGTGTCGAGCGCACAACCAGGGCTCCAGTCCCCAATGCAGTGGAAATGTATTTCATTATGGAATACTGTGTGGGTTCTAAGTTCTAAGTTCTTATGCCCTTTCTAAAAACCCAGGATAACTTTTCTCCTTCGATATTCCTATAACTGAGGGGTGGAAAACAAACCTAACATGCTATTATCTCTGGTACTTCAGAAGTTTAAGACCTCAATCAACAACCAACCTCAACAACCATTGACACTGTCTATCTTGTCTATCCAAATGGTCCCACTGCATTCACTGTCTGCAGTAAGATACATCAATTTACACGTTAATAACTGCTGGTGGGATCAGCCCGTTTCCTCCCGGGGAGAAGACGCGCTTCTGCCGGCCGAGTGAGGAGTTACTGGATGTTGTTACATGGACTCGTCTAACACGCGAGAACTGGCTGCCGCCGCCTTTTTTTTCCCCGACCATGTTTTGCACTGGCCGTGTGAGAGGAGTATGTGATGACACGAGTCGGGTTACCGACTGGCATGATGGGTGGGAGATTGGTGGGGGTCTCCACTGAAGAGATTGTAGCCTCAGGGGTCAGTCGGGTGTGAGTATGACGGGGAGGGGGGAGGGGGTAGCAGTCAAAGACTTCGACTCAGTCCTAAACAAAGGTCACTAACTCGTAAACCAATGTCACACATACTGTGAGTCCCTAGAGAGGCAAACCCAACTATTGTGTAGTATACTGGCCGGTATACTGGTAGTTACTGGGTGAGGATAGAACCTGTAGAGGTTGTCACACTCGGTACCCTGGTTAGTAGTAGAAATAAAGGGAAAAGGAGGTTAACCGACCAACATAGTAGAGTGTCCGGGGGTTGTGTTTGCGGGGGTGAGTAGGGAGGTAGTCAGGGTGAACGGGGCCCGTACCACCTGTGTCTAATTAGTGTAGGCTGGTAAGGGCCTTGTCGGAAACGACCGGGCAAGACGGGCCTGCACCACTCGTGCTGCCGTCTGGTGGCCAGAAGTAACTCCCCGATAGATACAAGGATAGTGGTCGCAACGAGGCATATCTCCATAGTGAATAATATATTCTCATCAATTTGAAAATAAAATACATTAAGATAAGATCCTGATTGAGTGTCAGATTAACGAAAAAGAAATCTTAAATCACGTTTCAAAGCATCCCACTACTTCCTTAATGTTGACTTACATACCTGTCATACCTACATATGTCTATTAAAAAAATACTGAAGGTTTTGCCCGAAACCCATAAGGGAAATTAACTTCTACGAGCAAATCTCATTTACAAATCAGTATATCAGAATTACGCAACTAATGGTTGTATGAAAACCAACTATTGTGGCTATTGTTTTGAGATATGCATTATAGAACCTAGCAGTGAAACATGTTAGCGTCAACAACTGAACAATGAGATGTACTAGGAGAATTGACCTAGAAATGTTGAAGTCCTTATTCAGAAGGGTGTGCCACACACGGTGAGGGACTATCGTGGGTGGCTATCTACATCGGCCGGAAACCATTAGGCACATAACAACATGTTTAGATAGAGAGCACAAATAACTAGAGCTTAAAAAATATCTTTTTATAAATGCAAAAAGATTGACATTCTATACTGACTGTCAGTTAAGAGGAGGTTAAAGATACCTTAGTTGTTGAGTGCAGGTGCACGTACTAGTGTTTTGTAGTCAAATTCCTGGGGATTAGTTTTCACAGGGCCCACTGGGTCTGTTAGTGGACAGCCACGTTCAGTCAACTCAGTCTGTCATCAAGATGAGTTGCAGCAATCTAATTAATAAAGTCGGCCCCATCGAGGAGAGCCTAGTAAAGTGGTCTAGTCACAGTAGTAGTAGTAGAACTTTTATTGACAGTCTAAAAAGTCAGGATTGACTTGTGTGACTTATTTACAATTAGACAAAGGCACCCATATGTCGGGATCATGTTATATGTGCAGCATTATGTCCATGAAGTGGCAAGCACACATAGAAAATGCACCTTTCATGTACTGCCATAAAATGTACTGGATAATTTTTTGAACTACATTGCTTTTTATTTTTTTGGGGGGAGGGGGTAGTTGGAACAAATGTAGAGCTTTGTATATATCTTTCTTAATGTGAAATCTGTTGAAGATATTATTTAAAACACTTCATTCACATTTTACATGTAATAAGCTATTGAAGAAAACAGTGTCCTGGAACTAAACCTTAAGTTTGTATTTGTCGTTGTAGGTTTCATCGCGGCCGACATTAAGGGTACTGGGTCGTGGACACAGCTCTTCCTGATCACCGACTACCACGAGAATGGGTCCTTGTACGACTACCTGAAGGAGAACAAGCTGACGACCAGTGAGATGTTGGAGCTGAGCTACAGCTCGGCCTGCGGCATTTCCCACCTGCACACCGAGATCTTCGGCACCAAAGGTACGCTATGGGGACCTGTTACCGCAAGAACAGGGGACACTCGGACACCAGTTAGAAAACATTGGGTCGTGAGACTAACGTTAAATCTCCTGGTGTGCCTTCTGATCATTACAGTCAAAAATACAATATTCAGTCTGAGATCTTGCAGAAAAGCATGCAAAAAAGACCCTGTAGTTTCAAGTAATAAAACTAGATTTTAAAAACAAATGCCCTTTTCCCCAATTACCGGTACTGCGCACTACCCTCAATCTTTCACGGTAATGTTTTTGTTTCATAAAGCAACTGCAATACATGTTTTATTTCTTGTCCCGGACAAAAAACTATTACAGGACCACCGATATTATAATTATTGTTCATAAACTTGCTTATTTTACGACTTGAATGATAAAGAATACGTCATTCTAAACATAGACATACATGTATCTCTTTGGTCTAAATAAGAATTCCCACAGTTTAAGGATGTGAGAAAAACTAGCATACATCGCACGATCACGAAAAGATAAGATATTGATAGTATATTTCTGTGCCGATAGGTAAACCCGCCATTGCCCACAGAGACATCAAGAGCAAGAACATCTTGGTGAAGAAGAACGGAACATGCTGTATAGCCGACCTGGGTCTGGCCGTCAAGTATGTCAGGTGAGTGGATTAATTCTGCTGGGTGCAGGCTTCGGATATTATGTCATTGAAATGTGACTAGGCTTTAACAGGGTTGCCACAGGTCAGGGAAAAATTTTGGGAATTGGTCAGGGAAAACTGGAATTTAGAAAATTGACCCTAGGTAGGGAAAAATGAAATTTCCAAATATGCCATAGCCCCAAATTTAAATTACAAAGTTGAAATCAGGTCAAAAGAATCTGGTTTGCCAAAACCTGTTTTATAAATTGTGGCCCCTTGACAGGCATGTTGTATTTTCAAGGTATGTTGCTGTGATCAGCAGCATTGCCTTAGCAACAGGAGTTGCCAAGAAAAAAATAAGGTACCGTGTTATCGAAAGTCTGAGCCTAGATGTGAGTAGAAGACTGTCCTAAAGATGGCTCAATGCTGTTTGGTGAAAGGATCTCATTAGTCAGGGAAGAACAGAATTTTGACGTCTCTGGTTTGTGGCGACCATGTTTAAGGACACAGATATATTTAATATATTTTACACTTTTCCATGTCTACCCATATTCTTTCTCAGTAAACCTGGGAAAAAACTACAACTTGTGTACAAGCATCGATATATAAACTAAACATCATGGTTTGGGATTTTGAAGATAAAATATTCAACATGTATTGAACCAGTGATAAGCCGCGTGATGTAATGTACATGTATGTCGTTTTCTTCTGCCTGATCAAATGATGTTGCCCAAGGGAATTATTTACCATTTAATAAAAATAAATTCAGTGCGTTGGTAACCTATTTTAAAATCCTTGTTTTAATTAAGTATTCAATGTGATTGTAGTGAGACGAACGAGGTGGACGTGGCGCCCAACACACGGCAAGGCACCAAGCGCTACATGGCGCCCGAGGTGCTGGACGAGACCCTGAACAGGGTGCACTTTGACAGCTTCAAACAGGCCGACATGTACGCCTTCGGCCTCGTCCTCTGGGAGATCTCCACACGCTGCAAGTCAGGAGGTGCGTGTCACAGGCAGCTTCGACACAGGATGCATTAATAATCCTAATAACGATATTACAGTGTTTGTGTCTAGCTTCAAGCTAATTATGTGCAAATTTGATGTTACTATTGTTAGGAATCTAACAGAAAGCTTATTTTCCTCCAATATTTTCATACGTCCAGAATGGTCTATCTTGTCTCTTGAAATGACCGTTTTCTTTGATAAAGAAAAATTAAACACTCCTAGTTCTCCGGCATCGCTGTCTCGATGCCTTCACCTCCGGTCAAGCCCGGAGTGATGACTTGGTCATTTAGGCTGAATTCGCCATAGACATATAGTGAAAACTGCCGGTACCAGATTCAGATTTGGAAGGTGTTGGCAGATGCAAACCTAATATACGGTGAAGATTGTAGGTTTAACATGGGGCTTCTATGAGAATTAGGTTGCCAAGTCATCTGCTTGAAGATTGACGCACTTCCATATTTGGTCATATGTCATATCAGATGGCAAGTAAGGCAGACCACCGGTGTAGATCCCCAAAACTAGGTCAGGATACGCACATGAAAGACTCTGTAGTCTGGTGGGGTCAACTTTCCCACGGTCTCTTTACCCCCCCTCCAGCCCCCAACCCCAATGATGAAATTAGATAAGGTAACACACCTACATGGAAGCCGGTTTTAACAATTAATCCCTCCATATCAACTTTTTGAGGCCTAAATTGGGAGTACCACCAGTAAGTTTGGCACTTCATTGACAAGGGCCCCTTAATTTACCCTTAAAAATCTTGAAATTTATATTTAAATATTTATTTTAAAAATTCATCTTTTTCATTTTTTGTCCCCAATATACTTCACGTTGTACCACATTATCTTCATCACTTGGCACTTTTTAGTTATTTTTACATCAATTTACTTTAGTTTAAGGAGGACGGCATCAGCATTGGCATCGTGGTCATAGATCTAAATCGTTTTGTTTCTTGTTTTGCTGATAATTCCTTTCATGGACTCCATACTCAATCTATTTGATATCAGACATACAAAATAAAAGCAAATAAGCCGGAGTTTTTCGGTTTTTTAACCGACCCTAAATCTATAAGATCCACCTGTGACCTTGTTTTCAGGATAAGTTGAACAACCCAATACTTTACAGTTTGATAATTCACTGAACCTCTATGTGTATGGTCCATCCTTTTAATTTGTACTTTATTTACCCCTCAGTAGGGATCGTAGAAGAGTACAACGTGCCTTACTACGACTGTGTGGACAGTGACCCCAGCTTTGAGGCCATGAAGAAGGTGATCTGTATAGAGAAGAGACGACCCGCCATCCCCAACAGGTGGAGCAACGACGAGGTGAGGACTACTCGTATGAACTACATGTTTTCCCACACACAACATCCATCATGGGAACCTTTTTGCAGAGAATTAGAATAAATTTAGATCCCAGCATATTGGTCTCGATACAACATTAAACTAGACATGTTAGCACGTAATGATAAATTGGAAGGACGGAAAGCTACTTCCCCAAATCGCTGATAACGTTGATGACGATATGTACATTACTCTTGTTTTTGCAGTGCTCTTGATTGACGTACTGTTTGTAATGGGCTCACTTGAATATGTATGATTAATGGATTAGCATCCGGAATGATTTGAGTAGAAATAAACGTGTTTTTCTCCTTTGCAGTATTTACGGTCCATGGGCAAGTTGATGGCCGAGTGCTGGCACCACAACCCGTCGGCCCGACTCACAGCCCTCCGCGTGAAAAAGACAATCGCCAAGCTGTCCGAGAGCAACGAAATGAGTATCAAAGTTTGAAGGAGGCCTGGAGGAAAGATTGAGACTCTGGGATCCAGACATAAGACCTGGTCACATGGGCCCGTGTAGACGGGTGGTGGTCGTAGTGGTGGTGGTGGTCGGGTGGTGCGCTGACCACACGGTCCCGCTGCCCCCCGGTGTAGGCCACCACTGACCATACCAATGTAACCAGATTGTACTGAGAACACTGACGTCTCCGGACGGAAGCCAACGCCTAGAGAGAGCCACCATTTAGAGGGACGGCTCCGAACCACGGGTACTGGCCGTGACCTGAGCACAGCGTCACGGCCGATAACGATACAGCATCAAGGCTTCCTATTAGGGTGACTTCACACTGCAGCCCTCCCCCGCCGGAGGCACGAGGCTGTAGACCGGCTACCAATCTGCCTCATAACCATTATTAAAAAACACAAAACTCAGGTGCTCTTGCTATGTGAACTAAAAACAGAAAAAAAAGAAGAAAAAAGCCACACGTCGGACGACTTGGGGGCATATCGACATAGGACACTGTAGGTACTGTATCGGTGAGTCCGATACGCCGCACACGGCCCTACCTGAGGGGGGTGGACCGTCAGCCAGGTGACCGCGGTCAGCAGGGTAAGGGCCCAACCCCCCTGAATGGGGGCGGTCACCCCAGCTGGCGCACCTGGTGCCCCGTGGAGGGGCCGGTGGTCAGTGCCCCCTGGTGGTAGTGGATCATACCTCATGAGGTGCTTCTCCTCCAGAAGCCCCGATCTGCGGACGCCGGGAGCAGGCCGGCCATGGGCTGCTGACCTGCAGGATGCAGCGTCTCGTCCTTCACAGCCTGGGTGGTCTGGGCAAAGAGGGACATCATATCCACGGAGACAGGCTGCAATAGGGGGAGGTACTTTAGAAGGAGATAGGGCTCCCTCAGTGGACTCAGGCCCCTCCAGAGCAGCCCCCGGAAGGTTAATAGACAAACCCCAAGGAAGGGCGGTTAAACCTTCGTAGGGCCGGAGAGAACACGTGTGATAGCTTACATACATATGAGACAACGGCCCATTGCCCCTTTTTATGAGGGCTCATATGGCCAACTTCAATGTTAAGTTGCACAAAGTAAACACTGTCATAGAGCAGATATATATAAGTGTTCATGTTGGAATCACGGAAATACATAGAAGGAGGGTGTGTGCGTGTTTCTATACGTCCCTGTGAGTATATATGTTATAACATCAATGCAAATGGTTGACCAGCGTGTGACTTGTGCAACATTCATAAATGTGTAAATATCTTTGCTGTCAGTCACCCAAAGTCGCAGCATTTGTGTATGTTCTGACTGCAAAAGTGCAGCAACCGACCAGTGCTGTATGGAATTACGGCTATTTTTGTATAGAGGAATAACAAGCGTATATTTTTATTGTTAAGTGTGCGTGTACAGTGTAGCAATGGTTTGAGTAGATGACATGCTGTAAATTGGCTTGGCTTGAACCGTGCACTGGTGGTCAACGTACAAAGGGAAGTTACGGGTTAACTGACCCAAGACCCTGCAGTCTACACTTTAGTATTGGTTTAGTAAGAAACAGATTGAGCCTTCAACCCAGAGATGAAGACCCTTCAGCCATTTTGTTTACTTTAAAGTAAAGTTTGAAAAACTTTAACATTAAGTTACTACAGCTCAAACTGATAAAATGAGTTACATGTACATTTGTTCTCAAACATATTCAAAACAACAGTTGTATTTTACCTTTTTGTTATCCTACACAAATGCTATGGATCTGAGTTTCCTATAAGTTTGATATGCTATTTTTAGCAAGAACTTGTTTCGGTAATGTTTGCAGTGATAAAGCAAATCATAGTGTATTAGGGCCTATATTTTAATCAGAGATTAGGATAAATGGTCACTAGGTAATTTAGGTTAAGTGTCAGGTGGTTAGTGATTACGTCTTTCACAAAAAGAATTAAAACCTAACATGACTGTTTAAGGTCATTCCGCAGTGGTGTCACTAAAAGTTGTGACAAGACAGTTTCTATAATCACAAGACACTTATAACACACTAATCAGTGTTCGAGACTTATGCATGCCCGTCGGCAAAGGCCAAAGATTTTAGATGAGGGCCCGTAGGTGCTAGGGAAAATACTTTAAAATCGAACATCCAGGCCGACGGGTATGGAGTTTCAAACATCAAAATTGACTGAGTCGGCGCTGTCGGCCGATGGTCAAACCTTGGACTAGTGACTGATTTGCCTTATTTGTTTCAAAAGTATTGGCCTAGATTTGTTACAGGATATTTATCGTGTTTATCCTTCAGAGATAAGCATGTCAACATTTTTTTTTTGTCTTTGAGATTAATTAATCTGTACCATTATTACTATTTTAAAAGTGAGATTAAACCAAATTGAAATTGGGCGTTGACAGTTGTGGTATTCAAACCTGTTTTTTAATGTTTAATTGCTGGACTTTAACGAACTGTTGATAGAAACTTGGCTTTAAAGTATCATTTTAAATACTTTTAACCTTGATGTATTAATTTGTTATTGAATTTATTAAGCAATACAACAATTTTTTCTGAGGTAAGGTTGAGATTAAATCAGATTTTGAAATTAAAACGAATTTTGATCTATTTGACCTAGAATAAACATAAAGAAATATTTGGACCTTGTACAAATTATCTCATTTATAATTAGACACATTTGAAATCTGCAGGATATAGTGTTATGGTTGGTTGCGTTGTACTGTTGCCTTCGAAGTGTTTGAAGTGCTTATAATGAATACTCGGTAATCTTTTTGTAGAATTTTCGAGATATGACAAAATAAAAAAAACAATCAGGGAGTCGTGCACAAAGTTACAGAATAAGAACAGATGTAACCATGTTGTAGTCTCATTCAGACCTCAACAATTATAAATCAGATTACCAGACAGGGTGGATATACTGTACACGAAAAAATGTCGATATAAAACAACTGATGGTTGGCGATGTGAGATTTTAAATACCGGTACTAGTGTCTTCAATGGTGCCATCTCGGAAGTGATTATGGAAGTTTAAATGCGTTTATCCAAAGTATCCACGTGCATTTTCTCTTTGATTAAATAGTTATTCTCGTTTGAGTCAGTTTCATTTTATGATAGGATAATAAACGAACTTTTCCATATTTTTACCGCAAACGAAACTAGTAGATAATTTGATAAACAATTGGTACTAGCAATGCAGCTTTATTTCTATTGTGATAAAACGCACATTAAGTTAAGGGTTACAAGTGAACAAGGTTTCAGAGATTACATGATGCATTGATATCACAAGCCAGTAATGTGACACTGCAATTCAGACGTTTATTAACTTCATTTGTATATAATTCACCCTTGTTCCTCTGCAGCAGAGGTATTCACATATTATCATTATCTGTAGCCTCTCCATTTTCCATGTTGATTGTGTGTCAGTGCCGACTCCGTACAGTGAAGATGTGACTGGGAGGACCGACTCTTAACCAACGTGTAATATTGTACAGGATCTTCGTGCTTTGCCGCCTCACACATACACGACACATCATGTACAGACTCACCGCTGCCTGCATGGCTTTGCCTTCCTGTTGCTTTTATGACGTCAAGCCATTGGTGACGTCACACAAGAGACAACTGTATGTAGGTTTTGTAACTATGCAGTATCATTTGTAAATTATACACTTGCCATCCATGAGTACCAAACCTAGAGGCAATTGTTAGATGGCAATCGATTTCTAATAAAATATTATAAACAACAATTTCTTAATTTTAATTATCTCATAATTCTCCGGATCACAAATGATCGGTTGATCCTCTGATAAATCGGAGTAATCATTCATTCATAAAGGCTGATTACTTTCCCTATACCTACCATGGCTGGAATGTGAAATCGGAGGACCCAGCTAAAACTTTTTTTTCAATTGTCAGCTACTACTGTCGATCTGCTTGGAGACTTGAGTTTTACTAGTCTATAGGATTTCAATGCGGGAAAACTTTCTGAAAAAAGCCCAACTGTGGTGAAGAATGGTGGGATGCTGTCATTATAAAATGTTCTTTATATGGAAGTGGGAATTCCCATGTTTTTGTCTTTGATTGAAGAGTGAAGACTATGGGATTAAGGAGGTGAAGTGGTTGAAGGGGCAAAGCTAGGGCAAAGCTGGGGAAATGGGGTGAAGAGGGTAAAGGGGCAAAGCTAGAACAAAAGGTTGAAGAGGGCAAAGGAACATAGCTAGAGGAAAAGCTAGGGCAAATGGGTGAAGAAGGCAAAGCAGCAAAGCAAGGGCAAAGGGGTGAAGAGGGCAAAGCAGCAAAGCTAGGACGAAGTTAGAGCAAAGCTAGGGCAAAAGGGTGAATAGGGCAAAGGAGAAAAAGCTAGGGCAAAGCTAAGGCCAGAAAACTAGGGCTGTTGTATGGGGGTAAGGGGGTGGAAGGGGTGATGGGGATGTCATTGTAATGTCTTTAGTAAAAGCTATGTCTATACCACATTAGGGAGAGAGTCCAATGGGCGCTGCCATATTGAAAAAAGGATTGTCCTGATAGGCTGAAGGGTCTCGCTTGTCCACCCACAGGCACTGGCGCCAAAGGACCACGCATGGGCAAACATAGACTCCCGAACGCGGTATATCTAAAACCAAGTTCTTTAAATAAAATTGAATAACCGGAGCTTATCGGATTCTCAGGCTGATTGTCAATGCTAACCATCGAACACCTCAATCTGGTATCTATACATCAATATTATCATTTAAAATTGTAAAAAATATATCAAGAAGTAATAGCTTAGTGCAAGTTTTGCATGCAGTCAAACCACCCCGGAAGCACTTAATAGGTTCCGGATAGAAATAGCGAAATATAATTATTTTCAATACAAACGAAATCCAGCATTGCCAATGTTAAATAGCTGAAGGAACTAAAAGAGGTATCCCGTAATAAACACTTATTATTTTACTGTCAGGTGACTTAAATAGATGGTCATTGTTACAAAGATTTGTCAATAATATCCTAAGAATATATCCAGTTTGTTTAATCTGATATCTATTCATTCGCTCGGAAGTTCTTACCAAAGCCAAATGTTTTGAATGTTATGACCCCCTCTCCCCGACCAATCAGCAGCAAGAGCAAATTTCTTACCAGAATGATGGGATAATTTTACAAAGCTTTTCACGTTTTAGTATAATTTTGTTAATGGAAAGTGGAGTAGCATAAATGGGTAAATTTTATATTATACCTTTCTGTAATATCCAGAAAACCAGGGGAAACCTTGATGGATGTTATGAAGTTATGAAATAAACCTTTAAAATTTTTTCAAAGAACTAGAATCTATGGGAAAAAGACTCCTAGGACTAGCTGCTGCTGATTGCAGTACCGCCTTGACTTGCGAAAACATACACTGTGTAATTTGAGTATCCCTCGATCCGACTAGGTGGCACCACCATTTCAGGGTACCCATACACTGCGCCTTGGCTAGTCAGCGGAGCGTGACGGGACGCGACCAGCCTCGGATACTGATGGTACTGGCCGTTAGGTGTCTCCACTGAACTGGCGAGGAGTATTAATTTTGATTTTTTCAGTCTACTGAAGTCAGAATAGTTACACATCATTTCAGTCAAAAACACTGTTTATCTATTAAAATTTACCTACCATTGCCAAAACTTTCTTTTGTCTGGATGGTCATATACATGTCCCTTTCACCTTGGGCTTATCTAGAGGGCCACGGATTTAAGAAACGTTTTCAGTCGTGCAGTGAGGATAAAGTTATCCTTATCTTTTGCGTCACATTGATTCTTACACTATACACTGGCGGATTCAGGATTTCAAAAAGGGGGGGGGGGGGGGGGGCGCGCTATTGGAAAATTTTTTCCTTAATTGTTTTTTGGCCGAGTTTTCAGTAAAAAAATGCAAAATTTTCCGGAAAAAGGGAGGGGCGCGCGCCCCCGCGCCCCCCCTCTGGATCCGCCACTGCTATACACCCTTCTTTTTAAATGTGGCACCCCCTCTTGGCAGAAATGTGAATCCTAAAGAGGGGAGTGCAGTCTGCAGCACTGGTCACTTGGCTTGGAGCAGTTGATTGAGAATAGGTGCCTATTTAGATAATCAAGGGTCTGTACTTGTTAGAAGTGTATAGTATGTATGTGTGGGGGAGGGGTGGGGGAGGGGTTAGTTGTGGTTGTTCACACCAGTTCAGTTCCACAACCAAGGACCCCTAAACACCCACCCAAGCTGAGTTGCAAAACAATCCCTGGTGAGTACCTGTAACTGACTTGTGCTAAGAGTTGACCTCCTTTCAACATAAATGTCAATTTAGACTGAAAAATTCCTTAATGTATCTAAACTAAATCTTTTATCATGAAATTATGTTATTTATAGCTAAGAACAAATGTTTTTACATACCAATATGAGTGCTACAAATGACACTTTTGCTTTCTTTTGAGTGTATTGATGAGATTTAGAAAAAAAAGTTTAAAATGCTCCCACTGTTAGTCTCTATGCAGTGCAGTAACTGCAGAGTGGTGGGCTCCTGCCACCTTGATCTAGTGATCAGTAGGTCCCCTCTGCGCAGGGTCATAAGAAGGGTGTATACTTTATTGGTTTGTAGGACGTGGTAAGATGTGCTATGACGCAAAATTAAATCGAGTGTTGGTGTTGTCACTGCTTTTTGTAATGAACCTGTTTTAACCGACGTGAAAGCAAATCTACATTCAGTGTTTGAAAAAGCAGTGATGACTCCGCCTATTCTACTTTTGTCGCATACTTGTTTTTCTTGACCAATTCTGTCAAAGAAGTGTCATGAAATTGCATATTTCAATCTTAACTCAACTCGGATATAAAGCATTTTCTCGTACCAGAGGCATATCTCCCAGGAAACAGCTTTTTTTCAATTGAAGTTATTGTCTACGGTCGGTTTAAATATGTAAAATCCGGTCTTTGCCAGGATTCAGTACATTCAGTTTGTTCTCTTATTTTTAACAAACCATGGGATATAATGGTGAATATATTCATACAAGGTTCTCGTGATACCGAATAAAGGGTTGTACACCATTTTACAAAGAACCAAATATTTTATTGGAGTCGTACAGTTTGCGAGTGGAATGGTACAAGTTAGGTTCTATCACGATCACGAAAGTGAAAAGAATGTCCTTGAGTAAACGACTCTAAAAATTAGATTATCAACATGCATAACGTTGACAGAATATTGACCTGTTATACTAAATATAAAACCATAAGTGACGCTCTCACCTAGTCAGGTTTACATCAGCAACATTCCCAATGACGAACCTATTGCGGTGAGGAATATCCTACAAATCTAGGACAATATGGCAGATCTTTGAAGGCTAAGTGTGATTTATCCTTTCTTAATAAGCATCTTCAGTTTCCAGCAAAGTTGAGGTAAAATTACTGTATGTCATGCTTTGAACAAACATCTTTACATTTCAATTGAGAATTGTGATACAATAATGTAAGGACGCCTATACTTACTGATAATTCATAGATTTTTTTTTTTTTCAATTAAAAAATAGTCTGTGAAAATTGACGATCAACACAAGACGCAACTATCTACTGTGGCACCGACATTACAATAAATACACCAAAAAAATGTACAAATCGGCAATTTGGTATCCAAACTCGGTTAGTCATCGTATTCATTATTGTGAGACACGCACATTATAATACTTTGTACACAAACGGTTGTTTCATTACAAAAAAGGGTCTTTCTCAACATCTTATACCGATCATATACATCTCATAAAGACGGGCCCATTAACTGTAAGTTGTACAAAACTACCATTACATTTTCTCTCAACAAGATGCACTGCATACATGAATGAAAATCAGAGAATGGCAATAGCTGAGCCTTAATTGCACTTCACACAAACTTTGATATTTCATGTAACCTTTATTTCAGGATTTTACTCTTCTGCACCGTCTTTGGTGACAGAAAATGGCTTATCTACGGGCAAGGTACCGCAGTCAGCAATGGTGACGTCTTTCAATGGCTTGTCCCGCGAGTCTTTAGCGGTATTTTCAATTTTCCTTACGACGCTCTGGAAGTAAAGGGTAAAATAATCAATGAAATTCTAGGCACAAATCTGTAGGCAAACTAATTTACTCTCACATTTAAGTTTACGCTTAGATGAGGGTACACGGGCAGATTTTATTTTCACAATTCGCAAAAAAAAAAGAGTAGTTTCAAAAGTTCTTCCGATTTATTAACAAATAATTCGATTACTTGAGAAAATGGGATACGTTTCAGAACTGTTCCAATTGTTGCGTGATTTTAGTCTCATTTCGACGCTTTCTTGGCTTTCGACTCAGCTTTCGTTTCCGCTACATCCTTCATGGATACTGACGCGAGGTTAGAGCGGTAGGTTTCCTCGAGATTCTTAAGCCTCCGGGCAAGCTCTCCCACATCAAAAGTGTCTTTGGGCGCACCACCAACCGCGCCCTCCGTCGCATCGTCATCCGTGACGACCGCCGTCTTCGGTCCCGGCGCAGCTTGCGCCTTGGTTGACTCACCCGTCATCGCCCTGCTGATCCGTTCACAGTAAAAATCCAGCACCTCACGGGTGCACTTCGATCCCCAAGGCTGCCGATGGATAACACCACACCTTTCACAGGCTTTTACCACGTCCCAGCCTCTTCGGGATGACATAAATTAGAGCATCCGCAACAGCTGGCGGCGAGTCAACAACTAGTCAACAACTAGTGGAACGCAACGGTCCCGGGGCGTGACGTCACGGGGAATGCCGGCGAACCACGGTAACCAACCTGGCAACGCTCGGCGTCGTTATACCGAGATAATCGAGGTTATCGCGCCGTCATATAAATTTTAGCTGTGTAATATCATAAGTTATTTTATTAGTAATCTGGAGATATGAACCAAATAAAAATAATATCCGGCCAGCAGAACTTCATTTTTGGCAATTTCTTTTCACATGGATATCGCAGTTGTTATTCGATAGACTACTTTGAAATTCAAACCTTTCAGAGTGGATGTAGATTATACAGGGACCAAAAAGAGATGTACTTATCACACTTACCATTCCCTCAAGAACTTTTCCGAAAACAACATGACGTCCATCTAACCAGGGGGTGGTCTTGGTTGTTATAAAGAACTGGGAACCGTTTGTGTCTTTTCCAGCGTTGGCCATGGACAACCAGCCTGGGCCGAAATGCTTCAGCTTGAAGTTCTCATCGGGGAAACGATCACCGTAGATGCTCTTACCTGGAAATAAAGACACATTTAGATCTAGATCTTGAGTGAAAAGCAGACAATTACCAAACACTTGAGGGTCGTTTGGGCTCATTACGAAGCCTGAAAGACTGCCCAAATGCTCCTAGCCAGCCGATATTTTAAGTGGGACAGGTAAATTCTGATAACAACTACGGTACCTGCTTGAATGAGTTGGTATCTTTAAGATACATTTAACGATTAGCTGGATAACATTTGATGTATATTATTCATTTATGAACGTTATAAACGTCTAAACATTTCTGTATCATAGGGCCACTACTAGCAACCTTATGGTTATTAATAACCATAAGAAAAAAAAGCACAGTACTTTATAAAGACACCCTGCCAACACTGCTGTTACATGGTTTTGCACTAGTGATATGCTATATTGTTACACGAAGGGTTACAAGAAGTCCGCACTCACAAGGTCAAGGGGACAGTCCAAGTTTAGAGTCTCATGGTTCTTACCTCCTGTTCCATCACCACGTGTGAAATCTCCGCCCTGGATCATGAAGTCTTTGATGACTCGGTGGAACTTACTTCCCTTGTAGGTTAAAACTTTACCACCATCCTCCTAAAAGAAAATAAGAAAAAAAGAAAAGAAATAAATCACAAGAACCAAATAAATGTCAGTGATTCTAAAAAGGCAAGACATGAGTATCTACATGGAGCCTCCTGGAGGAGGGGGGGGGGGTTATTATTTACCTTAAAGATATTCCTCTTTACTATAAATAGCAATATTGCTAAGTCGACAATGATAGGATTAGGGCTACGCAGAGCGCAGTTAGCACAAGAGTCTTATGGTTTATTAACCTTTGCGATATCTAAATAAAAAAACATATGAAGACAAATCATTTTTTAAAAGCACGACAAAGTAATTTGTTCATGGACAAACTAGTTTTTTCAAAAGAAAATGACCGAGGTATTTACATGTGTGCCAGCAGCAAGTGTCATGAAGTTCTTTACTGTCTTGGGTACAGTTTTACCAAAAAGGCCAATAACGATCCTTCCGACATCCTCGTCTCCAATTTTGATGTCAAAGAATACCTGCAATGAACACGTGGAAATGCATGAGGTTGATCGAGCAGTAATGAGTGGATTTTGTTGTTTATGAGAAAAGCAAGCGTCTCGTTGGGGGTTATCACAATATAAAAGCCCAGTCTGGGCTGGGTAGTAGCTATGCCTAGATCTATCAACCTGCTGTCTGATGTAAACGATAGCATATGACAGCAGGGGAGCCATTCGGCTCAATTGGTGCATGAACGTGAGCCAAGTCTAAAATAAAGATTCATAGACTGTCGACTATGGATTCTGAAAATTGATAAATTGAAATTATAGTATTAAAAGTGTTTCAATACATTGGAGAAAAACAAATTGAATTTGAAATTACAGGAGAAGCTTTTTAAGCCAAAATATTATTCATTTTATAGATTCTTAAGGGGAACTCATTGATAAGGTGCTAAAATTGCTCAAGGTAAGGCAAATCAGGCCCTCACGAAATTATTATAAGGGTATTTATGAACTTAATGGATTTTCTAATAGTATCATCATAACATCTAGTATAAATATTTCAAAAATCATTGAAGAGCTATGAAAATTATAGAAATGACCATCGTTCATTCTATATGATCAATTTCCTATGGGGCCGTCAGGAAAGGGTTAATGTGCATGGTCCCATAGACAGGGCCACACACACAACAGCCGGTGGCTCTCTAGGTCTGTAGTCTAGGAGCCTTTGATATCCCTGTTGTTGTCATAGGGAGAACGCAGAGTGGTGCAGTAACCCAGCCCCAGTTGAACCCCGGCCCCCCGCAAGTGAGACGACCGTGCTAACCACTAGACCACCACGTGCCCCTGGCCTTAGCAATAAGACATTTAGATCAAAAATGACAAAAATGATAGATAATAAAAAAAGAATTTACTGAAGAATTGAATAAAAAAAAAGACAAGTATAATGATTGCGACCATATAATAATGGAAATAAAGTGTAAAATAAGGTGCCAAATGTCCCTAATTCATAATCATGATGAAGGGGCTTTTTTTTTTTTTTTTTTTTTTTTTAAATTATATTTGGACCTTCTGGGCCACCGTAGGACAACCACCGTAGGACACCCATCTACACTTGACTCGACTATGAAGATGTCTGATTTAATTATGCATTATTCTGACGAGAAATGAATCCCTTTGTACTGTAGATAAACAGAAAGAGGATCTAGATTTACATTCATCTGCTTTTAGTCCAAACCCAAAGAGTAGGACATCTAGCCGGTATCTTGAACCGGCGAGAGTTCCGTGTCAGAAACAAAACAAAAGCGGCACTTACCTTATTCGTTACTGTTGCACCTTTGCCCGCTTTACTAGAAGCAGATGCGTTCACATTCTGCAGGACAAGGTAGAGAACGCAAAAAAGGACTGAAAACGACACAGCAGCCTTCATTTTGCGGCCAAAGTGGAAGCGCATAGACACTTGGACCCTGGGTGAACCTCGCAGCCCACGCCAACGTGTACCCTCTCACCTCTCTCAGCATGTGGAGCTCTCCTATTGGACGAGTAAGAACACCACGACTTCCGCCTCAACGGTGGCGCCATCTGGCGGGAAATGAATGAGAATGATGCAGATTGCCACAGTTTTCCTGACCGTGAGAAAAGGTCCTAAGCCTGCTAGATAATATATTGAAAAGACAGGTAATTTTGATGTTACTTTCTTAGGATCTAAAGTGAAGAACTAGAGTAGAGGTGCCAGTTTTCGCGCATTTTACGCATTTTTATGAACGCATTTTTTCAATTCAAGTCTTACAGATCCATTTAGACTATCCCAGCAAACAAACTTCCGTTGCTACAACGTTGTCACAACGTTGTGGTTTTGTTGTGACCACGTTGTAGTTTTTCGTTGTAACTACGTAAATATGTAGACTCCCAGACACGTTGCTACAACGTTGTGAATCACGTTGTGCTGACACCATCTCACAACCAAATGAAAACGTTATAGATGCAACGTTGTGACAACGTTGTATTTTAATGTGGTGACTACGTAAAAATGTAGACTCCCAGGTATGTTGCTGCAACGTAATTTCACAACGTTGCAACCACAACCTTTGTACAACTAATGAATGACACAAAAACATGTAAACAGCTTTTATTTATTTGTCTTTTTTATTGTAGATGTTGCATTGTCACAGACAAAACACCTGGCCGTTTTGTGTAGGGACCCCATGTCAGTATTCATCAGTCCTAGTTGAATGTTCAGGATCACCTAAAAATGAGAAGACAAGAAGAAATATAAGCCGATTGACGTTTTAACAATGAAAAACGCACAAAATATTAATTAATTCAAAAGAGATAACTTAACAGAATTTTCATAACTATTTGTATTTACAACAGAATACAGATACTCGGAATAGATAGATCAAAGGCAAAGATAAAGGCACTGCAACAAAAGACTTATAATTAATCTCACCTATATCCATGACCTGCATTCCCTTCAACGTGTTTGAATGCACTGACTTGCAGGTCGTCTCTGCATGTAGCCACAGATAACCTACACTCGACGCCGGCCTGGTGCACTACAGTGACTTCCACTTAGAGTAGAGGAGCCAGTTTCCATGCACTAAGGGCAGAAAATTAATTTATAGCAGAATATATATTGAAAAAATGAATCAGATTTATCACTTTTTCATCTAAACGTATTTGGATGACGTCTACAAACAATCATGTTAACAAATTTTTAAATCTAAAATGATTTTATGAAACGGTTTTGTATCACTTTCAGGGGTTTACTCTTCAATTTTTGCCCCAGTGGTACCTATTTTCCCCCATTTTGGCGTTAGTTTTTGGGCATTTGATCATATTTTAGGTGCAATATTATTAATCATTTCCCGGCCCATATCCCCACTATATTCCAACCTTTACTTTCCCCATTTCATTAGTGGAGATGATGGTCCTCTACATTTATATCATATATATGTATTGTGAACATAATATAACAGCATGAATATTTACCCAAGCAGACTTACCTCTGACTTATGTGCATGTGCCTCTGAAAGTGAGGTGACAACTGGCATGTAGGACTGGTTGTAGTTGCACCTCTTGCCCACCTGGCCGTGGTTGTCATGGGTACAGGCTAGTTATTTAGGTCAGCTTGCTCACTCTGCACACCTGTAGTCAGCATTAGATCCGCAACGTTGCTACAACATTGCTACAACGTGTGTTTGCTGGGTGGTCCACTGGTGCATCCTATGGTCTTGCCCCATCCCCACTGCATCTACCTAGGCTAGGCACCTCAGCGCTAATCCCCCTGATGTTCCCTGGACGCTATTGAAACAACACTGGCAAAGGGGCAGGATGTTATATAATCATTCCCTGTCATAAAACAAGTGTAAATACAACGTTGCTACAACGTTGTAGCAACGTTGCTAAGTTACGTTGCAATTACCAACCCATACAACGTGCCTACAACGTTTTATTTGATGGTTGTATTTACGTTGCACTTCAACGTTGTGCTCATAGGTTGTAGTAACGTTGTAGGCATGTAAGATAATAATGTGACCAATTTGCAACGAAAACCCAACGTTGTAGCTACGTTGTGTGTTTACTGGGATGTTCCTATGTCTAAGCCTAAGGGGGCATTATGATGAAGTCTAGATATCCAATTTTCAGGATAATTTATTGAAAAATGTGTGTTTTAGAGGCAAAAACGTATATCAATGTCCCTTCTTCTAGGGAGAGTGGCGGGAACCTTAAAAATCAATATTTTCTGAATAAATAAATAGAGTAGAGGTGCCAGTTTCCGCGCATCACTAGTTTTCGCGCATTTTACGCATTTTTATGAACGCATTTTTATTAAATTTCTCCTGAAGCCCGTTATTCCCCCTAAGACACATCAGGGCATGATTGTCTATAAACTGGATGTTTATTTTATGATTATCTCGAATATTTAAGTATTTTATTAGCAAAAACATGTAGCAATGTCCCTATTAAATAGAAATTTGCCGGGAGCCTTATAAAATGATATTTTTCCTCAAATAACAAATAAAAGTGTAATTTCTTTAATAAAATTAAATCTTAAGGCTAAAAGTTTTACAGAAATTAGTTTAAGGTGGCGCCCAGTCATATTGATATCAGAAAAACAATTTTTTATCAATATTTTAGAAAATAGACCCCTGCGTGAAAATTGATGACAAAAAATAAGCCAGGTGCTAGTTTTCGCTCATTTTTATGTATATTTTTCCGATTTTCCGAATTTTCAAACATTTTTCCATATAAAAAATTCAAAATTTTTTCAAAACAAGCTTATACCTATTTGTAAAGTATCTTCCTAAAATGATATGAATCAAAAAGTTGTTGCATACGTTTTTTTCTTTTACTTGGGCGAATTAATGCTTTTGTTAGGTACATAGATTAATAATGCACAAATATGCGCATTTCCTCCTTTTTTTAATGCATCTCTTATTTAGAATTGTCAGACAACATATCATTTCTAATATCCATATTATGAAATACTAAGATGTCAACAATTATTTTGCATAACAGATATTGGTAGACAATCTTTTTCTGATGCTTCAAATGTGAAATTTTCTTTCTATTGAATATTTTACTCATTTTACACCTCAAATATGCATAAATGCGCGAAAACTGACACCAAAATGCGCGAAAATAGGCTCCAGGTGCGCGAAAACTGAAGAATAATCCTATAAAAGTAACATGTTAATATTTTATAAATATATTTTCAAATTCTAATATTTTTCAAAATAATTATGTTTGTATCCGTTTTCCCATCATGGTATGACCAAAAAAGATTTACTGGGTTCATTTTTCCATTATATATTCTGTTACAGCATCATTTCCTGGCTTAGTGCGCGAAAACTGGCTCCTCTACTCTATCAGATCAATTTTTTTTAGATCTATTAGAGAAACAGTCTGCATGATCCAAATTTTCTGTGTCTTAGTTTTAAGTCATATGCAATCGTTAAGATGCTATTCAAGTAAACTGTATTGTATATTTTTCAATATCCCTGCGTGAAAACTAATGACATATAAATAGGCTGTTGCCAGTTTTCACGCATTTTCATGCATATTTTCATGCATATTTTCCCGAAATTTCATATTTTTCATTATTTTTTTCAACCCAAATATGAAAAAAAACTTTAAAATCGAACTAAATATACTAGAGTAGAGGAGCCAGTTTTCGCGCATTTAAGTTTTGCATAAGAAATTTAAAGAAAAATTTAATAAATTTAATATTGTTTCATGTATATGCAGGGGAATGACGTCTACAAACATAATCATAACCAAAAAAAATCAACTTTGAAAATATTTTGGTAACATCCTATAGGGTTTAACTTTCTGATGTTGATTCGCGCACCTGGAGCCCATTTTCGCGCATTTTAGTGTCAATTTTCACGCATTTAAGCATATTTTAGGTAAGAAATGAGTAAAATATTCAATAGAAAAAAAATCATATATGAAGTATCAGAAAAAGATTGTCTACCAATATCTGTTATGCAAAATGATTGTTCACTTCTTATTAATTCATAAGGGGCCTTCCATTAAGTATGTACGCATCAAGGGGGGGAGGGGGGGTCCAGAATTTTTGAAAATTTGCGTACTTTCTAGTACATATTCAATGCATATTTTTGCCCAAGGGGGGTGGGGGGGTCTGAAATTTCTGAATATGTGTGTACGTACTAAATGGAAGGCCCCTAAGAAGGATATAAGAAATGATATATGTCGTCTGGCAAATTCTAGATAAGAGATTAATGAAAAAAAGAGGAAATACGCATATTTGTGCATTATCAATAGATCTACCTGACAAAAGCATGAATTCGTCCAAGCAAAAGACAAAAAACGTATGTATCAACTTTCTGGTTGATATTATTTTAGGATAATACCTCTCTTTTGATTGAAAAATTATATTTTATTTGTTATTTTAGAAAATATATGATATAAGGATCCCGTCAGTTTTCCATGGAAATGGGATATCAACACATGTTTTTGCTTGTTGAATAGATAAAATGTTTGTAAATCATCATAAAAAGGTAAGATTTATTCAATAATAACGCCCTAATGTATCTCAGAGGACAAGAATAGGTTTGAGAAAAAATACATACATAAAAATGCATAAAATGCGCGAAAACCAACCGTGCGTGCACAGAAAGTAAGTCTGGCTGCTGCTCAGAGCCTGGCAGTCTTTGGTCTTTGGCCCTGTCCCTGCTCCGTGCGTGCACAGAAAGTAAGTGTGACTGCTGAGAGAGCCTGAAGTTCTGCCCCAGTCTCTGGTCTTTGGCCCTGCTACCCTCTGCTCCGTGCGTGCACAGAAAGTGCCGAGAGGCTGCCAGTCTTTGGCCCTGTCCCTCCTCCGTGCGTGCACAGAAAGTTGGGCTGCTGCTGAGAGTCTGCCAGTCTTTGCCACTCTTTGGCCCTGCCCCTCCCTCTATCTCTGTGCGTGCACAGAAAGTAAAGTCTGGCTGCTGCTCAGAGCCTGCCAGTCTTTGGTCTTTGGCCCTGTCCCTCTGCTCCGTGCGTGCACAGAAAGTTGGCGGAAACTGGCTCCTCTACTCTAATATTGTGAAGAATCTTTCTAGAAAACAATGTCCAAAAACCGAGTATAATTGTTTGATTTTTTTCTCTAAACAAGTAATTACTGCATATATGCCATTACTTTTTTATTGCCAAAAATGCGCAATATGGTGCATAATTTGCCTGATTTCATCTATCAGCCTTTGATATTTTCTTAGAAGACGTAGCATTGCTTGAATGCATATTATTATTCAACCAAGCAGTCTATGGTTATTTCACTAGGCTGATATGAACAGAATATTTGATTTAACGGGCATACTAAAGTTTTTTTTTCATTTTTTTATTTTGTTTTCATTTTACAGATAAATATTGCTCTAGTGCGCGAAAACTGGCAACAGGCTGCGCGAAAATAGGCTACAATGCGCGAAAACTGGCAACTTAACATGTAAAAGTAATATAGTAGGTATTCACACCCACATACAAAAAATCACGTTTTTCCTTTTTAAATTTTGTTAACAACTTTATTCCACGTTGTATAGGTGCAAAAATATCTAATTCATATCTTCTATCAGTATACAAATTCCCGTCCTTAGTGCACGAAAACTAGCAAATCTACTCTAGGCCTCAGGGGAAAAGTGGGGTTGAAAGATCTAATTTCACACAGGTGTCTATTTCACGCATCACATTTCTTCTATTCTATTTCAATCCATTTCTAGGAAGAAGAACTCAAAGAAGTTCTACTTATGATAGGTCTACTCTAGATGAAGATCTATCTAAAAATTGTTGTTGTAAAATATGCAGTATGGCAAATAATCACAGTAGACTAAATGCGTTTTTAAAGTAGATAAAAATATTTTTTGGGGGGTAAATTCACAAATATAATTTTTTTATTTTGGTAGATGCATGGTGCTGTTCAAGGCGCCACCTGGGTCATATATCAAGAACTACCCAATAAAAAGAAGAAAAGCCTTTTTAAACTACTTATAGGGCCAATAACACTAGTATAAGAGACAAAGTTAAGGTGTTTCTGTTTAACCCTTTGCTGACGGCACCAAATAGGGTGCTATCATAAAAATTGAGCAGCAGCATTGGTAATTTCAAAATGGAATATTCTTTTTGGACTTTTTATGACAAAATCATATAATCATTATGCTACCCATTTTCACAGGAATTAGAAAGTAATTTTCATCTTTAGTTTTGGTTGCCATAGTAACCATAGAACGCTGTGATGTGAGGCCACATTTTCTAAAAAGTTACCGGTACTATTTTAGAGCCTTTTTTTTAAAAAAAAATGGCCAAAAATGGGAATAAATATTGATTTATGGAAAAAGTTTGAATTCTGAAGTTGCTCTCTGTAGGATTCAACATAGACAAAGCCAGGATGACTTGATATCTTGTATTTAATCTTCAGATGCTCACAATACAGTGCTATGTTCGGGAGGCCGCCATTACCACTACTTTAAACAGGAAGTGACCTTTGACCCCAGGTCACTGGGTCAAGAGTTAACCGGTGGCGTTTCCTGCCTCTCAAACACCACATTCCCTTTTTCCCTTGGAATAAATCATCAAATTAATAAATGCTACTCATGTATTTACACCGTCCATATTGAAACCATTGTTCATTTTTCATAGTCCATTTCACATTCCTGGGTCATTGTCCATAACACACATTTACCTGACACACACACCATTATTTTAGCACGTAGTCCTTGAGCCTAGGTGGTAATTTGGTATCACGCGCTGGTCTCGTAGCTCTCGGCGCTGGTTATTTTGACAGCTGTGGCACCGCCGCTATGGTCGCCCTACGCGGGGTGGTGGGTGGCGGGTGGCGGGTGGATCACTGGTGACAACCTCTGGCACGTCAGGTGCCTGTCCTGGTTCATCTGACTGATAGAGCTTTACAAAAGACGAGTCCTGTCGGTATTCAGCCCCATCCTTAGATCGTATGGTGACCTCGTGTCCCTCCTTCGGGTCACCACATATGGCTCAGACTCAAAATTTGGTGCTAATTTTCCTGTTGCCTTAGTGTTTTTCAGCAACACCTGGTCACCTGGTGTAATGGAGCTCTCCTGTGCTCCGCGCCTTTTATCCATATACTCCTTATGCACCAGCTTATTCTGTCAGTCCCTGTCGCGTACTTCTTTAGCATTCGGCTTGCGCCTTAACTCAGGGAACTTCGTCCGGATTTTCCTTCCGAACATTAGAAACGCAGGTGTCGCCCCGGTGCTGACTTGTGGTGTGCTGCGATACACGAGTAGGAATTTCCACTCCATGCTCGACCAGAAAGTCTTTAAACGTCTGGGAGATAAATTGTGGTCCGTTGTCCGATTTAGAACTAAATGGGTAACCATACCGCGTGAACACCAGACCTAAGAATTCGACCACCTTCTCAACCGTCGTGGATCAGAGAATCCCAACTTCAAAGAATCTGCTATAGTAGTCCACAATCACGAGCAGACTCTCACCTGACGGTAACAGCCCCATCAGGTCGACAGCTATGTCCTGCCACGGCCCTGTCGGCGGCTCCACGCGCCGCATAGGTTCAGGTGCACACAACTCTCCTACCACCTGACACCCATGCCCTACACAGTTTTTTGGCCGCGGCATCCATTTTGGGCCACCATACCTTGGTCCTGAGTCGGGTCTTAGTCTTGACGATCCCCTGGTGTCCTTTGTGAGCCAACCGTACAACCTCATCCCTAAGGCTCTTGGGTATGACCAACCTCGTGCCACGTAACACCAATTGGCCCGACACACACAGTTCATCCTTTATCACCAAGTAATGAGGCAACTTACATCGTGACCAATCTCCTGACTGGATACACTGCCTCATGCTGGTCAGCTCTGGGTCCTTCTCTGATTCCAGTTCAACCTGTTTCGCGGAGAGAGCTACAGGCGTACTCTCCTCCGCAACTAGCCTGACGAAGTCAACCGTGTCCCCACTGACATCACACGGCCTGACTTGGTTGAGACGAGACAGGGCGTCCACGATGTTGGCCTTCCCCGGTACACAACCATATAATCGTATCCCTGCAGTCTCAGTACCCATCTTTCGATGCGAGCTGACAGTTTTGACCTCTTACCATAGATGCACTCGAGAGGTTTGTGGTCCGTCTCCAGCTCAAACTTGCAGCCGAACACATACAAATTAAATCACTCACACGTTCATACCAGAGCCAACGCCTCCTTTTCGGTCTGTGAATATCTCTTCTCTACGTCTGTCAAGTTCCGTGACACGTAAGATATGACTCCAGCTGTCCCTTTGCTGTACTAGGACCGCAACCAGTCCATTTGACCCAGTGTCAGCCACGATATGGGGCCTTCCATTTAGTATGTACGCACATATTCAGAAATTTCAGACCCCCCCACCCCCCCTTGGGCAAAAATACGCATTAAATATGTACTAGAAAGTACACAAATTTTCAAAAATTCTGGACCCCCCCTCCGTGCGTACATACTTAATGGAAGGCCCCTATACGTTTTTTTATCCCGTTGATAATACGCCAGGGTCTCGGCCCTCATAATCAGACCTTTCAACTCCTCAAATGCCTTCGTTTGGGCGTCGTCTTTCCTCGTCAGCTTACGCAGAGGTTCCGCCACCTCCACGAAGTCCGGCAAGAATTTAGCCGAGTACTGCACCAGACCAAGAAACGACCGTACCTCTGGCGCACTCTGCGGAGCCTCGGCGTTCCTGATTGCAGCAATCTTCTCCTCACTCGGCTGGATTCCCGACTTACTCAGGTCGTGTCCAAAGAATGTCAGCTTTGGTAGCCGGAACTGTCATTTCTTCCCGTTGAGAGTTAATCCACTCTGACGCAGTCTCTCTAACACAGCAACACCTTTGCCGTGTACGATAAGATCGTCGGCAATATTCCCCACGCCCTCACAACCACTGAGCACATCCTTAACGATCTTCTGATATTTCTCCAGGGCTGAGGCGATACCGAACATTGTACAGTCCACGATGAGTCACGAATGTCGTGATCTTGCGCGACTCTGCCTCGAGCTCAATTTGATGGAAGCCCCTCTTTAAGTCCAGTTTACTAAACACTGTGCTTCCGTTCAGGTCATACAAGACCTCTATGATGGTTGGTATTGGGTGTCGCTTCCTTACAATGGTCTCGTTGGCCCTACGCATATCGATACATACGCGTATCCATCCGGTTTTTGGGACGACTACCAACTCGGTCAGCCCACTCGCTACCTCCTCAATAATGTCCTTTGCGAGCACGTTGTCAATTTTCTCATCAATTCTTTTTTTATCCCCGTGGGGATTCGGGGTGGGGGTTCCTTTGGGAGCCTCCTGGGAAAAATAGGTCCCCAGCAGCCCCTTGCTGTTCATAGGAGGCGACAAATGGGGAGACCAGACTCAGTAGCTCTTTGATAGAGTGCCCGCTCTGAGTCTGGGAGGTCTTGGGATTTATCCCTGGCCGAGTCACACCAAGGGGCCTTCCATTTAGTACGTAGCAAAAATTCACAAATTCTAGACCCCCCCACCCCCCTTAGGGTAAAATACGCATTGAATTTGTATAGGGGCTTACGCAAAATTACTAAGATCTCAGACCCCCCCACCCCCCCTTGGTGCGTACATACTTAATGGAAGGCCCCCAAAGACTTTAGCAATGGTAGTGGTCACTGCTTGCCTGGCACTCGGTATAAAGTAAGAACCACGAAACATAACTGGTCAGCCTGGTGTCAGTATAATGTGACTGGGTGGGGTATTGTGTGGACCTATGACATGATATCTCAGTGTGGCAGCACTATAAAAAGGGCATTGGGTCCCACTGCTACAAATAGGCACCTCATTTCATAGATTTGGTCACTACCCCTGTGGCGTAAAACGAGCTGAGAGGCTTAACCTTGTGCAGCCTGGTAAAAGAACCCTGAAGGGTTGGCCGGACGTTTAACTAATCCCACAAACAAACAAATCACAGTCAGCACACACATGTCATGTGTTGTCATGTTTCCTCTACTAGACTAGTTGAAAGTAGCCTCCCAGCCTGTGACAGTCCCCACTGTCAGAAAACAGCACATGGTGTCAAGACCAGGTTGGGTGAGGCTATTTGTGGTCGATTTGTTTATTTACGATCAATGACTCACAAATACACATTCAATTACTTGATTCGGAAGAGCTTTCGCAAGTACTCAAATCTGGTTACCAGAAACAATCAAGTAATATCACATCCCAGTAAGTTACACGGTCATGTTCGAGATTAGTCGGTAGAATCAAAACGAGGCCATGCACCATGTTTGTTTGCTTGACCTGCAAGCCGGGTTATGTTTACATCTGACACGTGTTCGAGCTCAGACCACCTGAAATATGTTTCGCGATAGACAACTTACTTGCAGTCAGGTTGAAGATAAGTGGGCGAGCCAGCATAATAACGTAGGTAAGTTCGTAAAGAACCTTCAGAGTGGTGGTGGCTTCATCATGCCTGTCGGGAAGTTTTATAGACTTCACATGTAGAGCGTACAGTTACAAACAACTTGTTTACAGGCACACATCTCACCTGTTAGCCTCAGTTGTCTGGGTCCTTGTTGCATCCCCATCAAGTGCAGGCTTCCTCACTGTTAAGTCCATGGTAGTGTCACTGTTTGTAGGTATTGTCAGGTTCTTGGCAATACTCCATTGGTTCAGAGAGGTCTTCTAACGTTTTCCTCCTACGGTCAGGTATTCTCTCAAGTTGTGCAAGCTGTTGCAGTTGGGTTCTCTTCTTTACTAACAGTTTACAAAGCCTGTTTTAACCAGTCATTCTGTTTTCTTGAACCTGTGGCGACCTGAAGTTGCCTCCACAAGCCGTCTCGAGTTGCCTCTACAAGCTCTTTGTCACCAGTGTCCAGCAGGGCTTCTTTAACTCTCTCCGTCTTGATTTTGTCGTTTAACATCCCCTCTATGATTTCCTCACAGTTATCTATCCATCGTTGGTTGTGTTGGATGCCTCTTCCCAATGATTTACACACTCTTGGGTCATGCTCGTAAAGTATGGCCATTGCTACATCATCTTTACCGGACATCTTTGCCCTTAAGTGCTGATAGCCCTGCTCCACATGCAAATAACTTGTACCTTCATTTTCTGAGTGGAAAAAGATTTTGTCATGTAGATCTCAGTTGAAGGCAGCAGTCAGGTTGATATCAGATGGTAGTTTGCTGATAGTTTTATAGGTGTACTTGATACCACTCACTATCAGGTTATCGCCTCCTACCCTGGCCTCCCTGCCTCTGCTTTTGAGAGTCAGAGAGTGCTTTCAACTCCGATCTTTCCTTCTTCTGGCCATTGTCCAGAAGATTGTTTATCAAGATGTTTTGGAATACGCGGTTTCTGAAATAGGCCATCAGCCAGTCAGTGAGCCCCTTTAAGAGGGTCTGAGGGCAGAAAGTGAGGGCAGATATAGAGGGGTGTTGTGCGGGCAGATCAGGGAGTCCCTGGGACCAATTAACACCCAAGGAAGGGACAGGAGTATATTTGTCTTTGGTCATAAAGGTGTTATGTCATATGTCCCCCACTAGTGCTAATCTAAATCAAATGGTGCCCTTAACCCCATGGATGGCCTGTGGTCAGCTATTAATTAAGTCATGCATGAAGGTAATTAATGTAAATAGGGCCACCCCCTTTCAGCACAGTGGGGGCCCAGGGGGTGGTCAGATCAAAGAAACAGCTGTTCTGGAGGCCAGTTTCTTCTAATATTTTTTAAATTTTGAACATGTTTTTAAAAGTTTATATTATCCAAAACCAAGATCCTGTATGACAAGATATAGTTCTATATGCTGTTAAAATTTGGATGTAAAATGAGGATTTTCAGGTTGACTTTTACCTAAAACCTCTTCCATCTATACTTAAGCTACCAGATCTGCTCTACCTTCCTGCCTTAGAACAGGCTGGGAACCAGCTTCAGTCCCCTTAGCCCCGCCCATTTTGTCTAACTAAGAAGTCCCGTATTCCAGGTGCTGTTTAAGGTTGGCTCTTGATCTGAAGACAACGTTACTGGTGTTAATACTTGAAATTACCGCTACTATAGGGCGTGGGCATGCGTCGTTTCTACTGGGTCCTGTCGGCAGTCTTCCTAATCAGTATGCTTGCAGTAGATCACAATCATCTATCCTACATCCAAATTTCAGGATCACAGCTTTAACAACTTGCCAGGTATCTTCACTCCGCCCCTCCGGGACTCCTTCAAATAGTAGCTTAGCTTTAGCTTCTTGGTGACGTAATTTTTCTTCTATCATGTCATCCAGATCCTTATCATACCTTGTCGGAGTTCTGCCTTTGGGACGCTCATTTTCCTTTTCTAGTGCTGAGATTCTAGCTTTCATTTGATGAATTTCACCACTATCACAGGAGCTTTGTAATCTCTCAATATCCTTCTGCATAGGCAGTATTCTTGCTGTGGTTTTTCTTAGTGACTGTAGGTCTTTCTGCATTTGGCTGATCTGCCTTGGTAGTTCCATCAATGAACAGGAGTTTCGAAGAGGTAGGTCTACCCTCTCTTCCAGTGTCATGTCCGTTGTCTCAGGTATGTTACCTGGCCTGCTTCTTTCACCTAATCCTCAAATGAGTCTACAAACACATACATACCATCGGTCAATTCAACGTCAGGGTACTTATTGGCCATTGTGCTAGAGTCCAGGATGGTCAGTTCATAGACAGTTGAGATTACAAAGTTCAGCGGTAGTGACAGTGACAGTTAGTAATGGGGCTTTGTTTACCTTGTTGCTATGGGTAGCGATATGTCAGTTGTCGATTCATACGAGTGAAAAACTCATTTTATTCGCTTGTCCAGCTAACTTATCCAATTGATCGTCGCAGATAGGTTTCCCAAAGCATCCACGAGACCATACCACTCATTTTCCTTGGTGTCTGTTGGTTTAATCCTACTCAGGGGTTTTCCTTAACTATTTTGTCCACTAGTCCACCGGGCTAGTGGCCTTGTCCTTGTACTAGCCCAGATCAGCGTTCCACTAGACCATATACTAGGTTATTAATGTAATTTCAAAGCTTTTCACTAGCCCATCGGGCTAGTTGTTCACAAATTTCACTAGCCCGGTGAAATTTTTACTAGTACCCGGTACTAGTAACTGTATGTTAAGGTCAAACCCTGCTACTGATATAGGGGTTTGGGCATGACCCCCCTCCTCAACGGCATCTGTCAGCCACCATTACCTCAGATCATGTCCACTCCAAATGACCTGAATATTCAGTATAATATATATAATGATATATAATGATATATATCTAATGCTATGAATATATATATATATATATATATATATATAATTAATATTTAGATCTAGCCTACAGGAGTAACAAAACTAACCCCATACTCTACTACTCGTCCATTATCCTACACATGAATTGGACAAATAAAATCATATGTTTCTGCACATTTCCCAAATAACCTCTGGAGGAGGTTTATCAAATAAACCTCCACCACAGGTTTACCAAATAAACCTTTGTTGGAGGTTTATTAGGACTATAAACCTCCTGAGCTTGACCGAGACCGTAGATTACGCTCAGAAACAACCCAGGGATACAACAGACTTGTGAACTGGAAGTAGTATAATCAAAGCCATAGTTCTAGCATGTATGAAGCATTCTAATAATTTACCAGGTAAGGGTAGTAATGCTATTGGCCGAAATTCACCTACAGTCTTAGGTATGGTGATATTGGGTAATGGAATAACTGTAGCTACTTTCAGGCATGCCAGACCTCCCTGGAATTCCGCAGTTTTTGAAATATTTTGGACCATTTCTGAGATTTGTCCAGATCCGAGGAGAAAATATTTTTTATATAGGGGGGTAGGGGTTTATGATAAATTTTGATGACCAAAATTAAAAATGTGACAAATTTTAGCAAGTCATTTCATGCTCTATTCAGTTAGGAAACGGTTGTTGAGGTCCTCCTATTATTATATTAAGTGTATTTCTCCCCTAAAAATGAATTTAAAATGTGTTTTTAATGAATTTAATGATTTTCCGCGAAAATGGCGTTTTTTGACTGGCATGCCTGACTTTCTATTCATCTGTAAAAATGTTAGTATGTAGACACTGATTTAGGAGATACAACTGCTTAGTCAATACCTGGAATGCACATTTCCAGATCCCTGTAGAAAGTTGTGGAAACCCAGATGATTGATATATTTTAATTTCATTTATTTCATTTTCTAGTTCTTTTTCAGTAATATCCCTTACCACAAATTTTGTGTGCATGTTAGGTAGGACAGGAAAAGCATTTTCATAATAGTAATCTGGCAGTGGTGGGGGTTTGTCTGTTATATCATCTGCAAGTTTCTGTTTGCAAGAGAATCATTTATAATAGTCTGCATTGTTTTCAGGACTAATATTGTCTCCATTGTCTGATTTAAGAAAGAATACACCCTTTGCATATTTAACTGCATGGAGTAATTATATCAATCTTAATTGCATGGAGCTTTGTATTTTCAGTATTCATGATGCTTTTATTGTAATTTTGAAAATTTGGCCGAACATTATGTGATCACTTTCATAATTATATGTTATATGAAGAAAAATCAACAAAACAGTTGCCATGGCGCACAAAAAGTCAATTTTTGGCTGTTTCCTAAATTTTCAGGTCACAAACTAAAGAATGATATACCACAACATGCCCATCAGTGGAAAAGAATAAGGAATATAATTCTTCAAAAATGCATCAATTTAACCTAAAATTACCCCCAGAAGCATGGCAATTAAGTGGCTAAATTAAAAACTAGGTTATATGGACGAGGCTCAAGGTTCTCTTGTCAAGACCACAATCAAATTTTTTTATTGAAATATTCATGAGATGGACAGATACGACCCATTTTTACAATGGTAAATAATTGTCAGATCTGATGACATTCAATAAAAATTAATATCATATATTAAAAACTAGGACCTAAGCGAAAGATCTGACATCTTCCCTCCAAATGATTCTCATCTGCATGTATTCAAAGTTTTAAGTCGTTACACAGAATATTAAACGACATATCCTTGTTCCAAAAGTATAGTAAAGATCACTTTTTCAAATTTCCTGTAACCATTGTCAGTTATACCACTTCACATATTAACATGACTTATATCAATAGATAGGGGTTTCAGTTGGCTTACACTCATCTAGACCTCAGGCAAATTTTAATCCTGTTTTGGACTGATGGGTTGTCGGCCCCTCTTCCTAATAAGCCCATCCCAGTTTTCAACAGCATTAAAGTTTACCATGAAATATTTTCAAAAGTGCTTCTATGTTTATTCCATGAAGACAGTTGCATAATACAAAATTAACAGTTGCATAATACAAAATTTGATTGAAAAAATTGTTCCTAAAATTGCTTAATTACAGCTTTATATATTGGCCTTTTTCCCATAGGAACTAATGTTAAAGCCTGTCAGCCAGGCCTATAATGTCCATCCCTACTTTGCCCTGAAATACAGCATTTTGATTGGCTGGCAAACCTGCAAAACTGTCAATGGATGAAATTTAAGAAATCATAATGTTTTAGCAACATTTTGGGATATAGAAAAATATAATTGTTGCTTTTATCAGTAACCTCAACTCTAGGAGACAAGGATGGCTTATACTGTAATTTTGTCCTACCCTTGTCCATCCCCCAGATATAACCAATGTGGGATGGGCTCATTGGGGCCCTTGACTAGAGGGGGGGGGGGGGTGTCCCACTGCCCCCCCCCCTTCCACAGTTGTAATGGAGAAGAAAGTAAATATATATCCCTCTCTTCTGATAGATCTTTAGGCTTTATACCTACAAGGCTAACTTGTCCCTATTCCATAGTTTGTAATGGGGAAGAAACTAAATATATACCTTTCTTCTAATACATCTTTAGGAATCATACCTAGAAGGCTAACTTGACCCTATTCCACAGTCTGTAATAGTGAGGAAACTAAATAATTATAATCTTAAATTTATTATAATGTACTAATAGCTTAGTACTTTTAATATATTATCATCTTTTATAATCTAGCTAGGATCAGACCTAGCAAGTCTACTTCTAGGCAGAGACATTTCACGCTCCCAGCGCCACCTGTTAACCAGTATAAAAGGTGTTGCAAAGGTAGGGAGCGAGTTAGTTAGGAGTTAGAGTTTAACCATAGAAATAGAAGAACCGCTCGGAGTAATACCTGCGGCTCCTGCACAGTATACTGGAGTTTACCACTACCAACAGCTTCGGACAAAGGATTGTGATAGGGCTAAGCACTAGGGCGGTCTAGGATGTGTTGGAACAACTTGTATTCTAAATGTGGTTGATTGCTGATAGGAGATGGGAAGGTGGACTGATAGAGACTTATTCACTGTGGCTTTGACTCGGGATGAGATGTTAATTGAATAAAAGACCTTTCACTTTACCAGCTCCCTCATCGTCCATTTCTTTTGAACTATTGGGGAATGGATGTATTAACTTTAAACGCAGTCTGATTGACTCAGACGACCTGGACAAACGACTCATGGATAAATTAACTATACACATCAAGCAGTATTAAACCAAACACTAACAATAGTTCAATAATATTACATATATTCTTAAATTCAACATGCAACTTTTGGACCCCGCCATCTGGCAACAAGGGCCCTATCCCATCATTAAACAAATAAGGGCCGACAGTCGACCGTCCAGAAGTAAACAAGTGTGGATTAGCCGAGGTCTAGGCGAAGACATCCTGATTACTGCGACCATGGCAAAACGGCCCTTATCACCTGTTGTCTTTCCTTAACGGGAGCTTGATAAATTCACTGTAATCTGTTAACGCCACTTCAAGTCTAACTTATATCATGTTAACCTGGGGATAATATATCAGGACATCATTTTTGTCTAACCTGTACAAAGAATAAAGTTTGTCAGGAGAGTACCCTTTAATTACGTTAGCCTGACCTGGAATAGTCTTCTCTCAATTTAGGGAAATCAAATTGCGATTTCTTTTTCAATTTTCATGCAAATACACATGTACCGTTTTTCTCTGGTGTAACCTTGCAACTTTGATGTATGTTTGGACAGTATAGATCTATAGGGCTAAGTCTATAGGATACCAAATATTTCAAGGCTCTAATTGCATTTATATATATGGAGCCGAAAGGTTGCAGATTTAAAGGGATAAACCACAATTCAAAATCCATTTCAGTGTTGTCCTTAAACCAGAAATTGATGAGACTTAGGCCTATATAGGAGAAGGTCACATTCAAGCAAAAAAATAAACATTTCACCTTGCTTATTTTTGAGTGAGAGCTTAAGATAGATAATGTGCTTGACTATAGAAGTCTACCAGGAAAATACAATTAGTCATATTTATTTAACTGACCCTATGACATTCAAAATCCGTTACAGCCTCACAAAATCTGAGCAATATGTACCTTCAATCTGTAGCAAATTTTCAAAGTCAAAATAGATAGGGGTCACCAATGTTATTTAATGGCTGGAGATTGATTAAACATTTATAGGTGATGATTTTTGCATTATCTTTTATAAATCTATCGTATCCTTTTCCCTAATTATTTTGTTGAAACAACTAAAGTTTATTCATTTGATTTCAAATTCAACCCTGCTTGGTAAAATCTGACACCAAGTGACCTCAAAGGATATGCATAGGTAATATGTTACAGGCATAACAATAAAATTCATAGGCTGTTCGCTTCTAATCCAATAACTTGTACAGCTCCATTTTCACGAAATCTGCTAAAACAGAACACCCTATATTTTAAAGGGAAAATACTGAACGCGTGAACAGAGAGGTATTGTTTGATAAGGTAAAGCTGAAACTCTTGGGCCTCGGATAGCTACATAAAGAACAACAGAATGGTTGTTGTATCGTTGAACTTTGACGGTAAACAAATATTGAAGATTTCGCGATTTGCAGTGTCATTAGGCCTATACGAACACATGTGAAATAAATCCGAGTTTAACAATGATAAAAGGATAATTTTGTAATGGACGCCTTTATCAATGTACTTGTGCGATATTGAGGAATGGCAGTGAATATCTTTAGCCCGTGAAAAGATTAAAGTTGTTGGCTAATGTTCCTTCTTTGACTATATTAGTATAATAGGAATAAATTCTAAGTTTGAGAGACAGACTAAAGGGCAGCTAAACGATTCAAAATGAAAAACAATTGGCAACTACTTGCAATTGGGCAGCATCAATATGTTTGCTATATAATTAAAAAAAAGAAAAGAAACGGTCGTGAGGGCATAGGGAAAAAATGCCACCTTGCTTTAATGCAGCTTGAATCTTGTTTGGTAGCATGACACATTCCTGTTCAAATGACCAATGATAAACTCTAAGGAGACCCAAGTGTGTCCTTACCACCCTGGCAGTTATGGCCTATAATATGGTTGCATTTATAAACCAAAGCGAAACAAAGGGACTCCTGTTGTTTTACACTTCACTATTACCTGCGACACTGTTACACTAAACAGCGCGCGCCTACAGAAGAACTTATACATTCTGATGAAGAATACGTATTTGAACTCCTGAGATAAACTTCTTTTTCCTCAACACTTTAAAATTACTCACACGCGACAGTTTTATATTAACTGGACACATGGTATGAAAAACTATGATGCAGTAATTGTTTTTCAAAAGCATTTTGAAGAACGGGCTTGCAGGTGTTGGGAAAGGGTTGGGCAGATTGGTCTTTGTGACCCGCGATCCGGGCATGCCACTAGCACAACTGCCTCTTGTTCTACCGTAATTCTAATCTAGAATATCACAGGAATAGTGCCTTGTTACACAATACAGCCACTCCCTCCTTAACTGCTAAAAACAAACACGGTCCGTAGTTGAAAGTTCTCATCTGCAGTAAAATGCAGATAGGCCTAGTCTCTCTAGAGATAAGGCACTTGATGACGTGTATGTATTTTACTCAAATAACGTATAGGCCCTACGAAAACCATCACCCTTATTTTTAGACACTATTGATAACAGTAAAGTTCAGGTACATGGTCTTTTAAGAATGGATGGTGCTGAACCTTGTATGATAGACAAACAATAGCATTTCGCGTCTATTATTATCATTGAAGTCTAGTAGTGGCGGGTTTCGAGGGGGCCGCGCCCCTCCCGGGTTTCCGAAAATTTGAACACAATGTCATGTAACAGAGTTCGGACCAAACCCTTTACTAGTAAAAATGCGCGTACGTTATCCTTGCCCGCCCCCTCCCTTTTTGTACATATCCTTTCACTGTTTTTTATTCTAAAAGATTGTTCTATCTTCCAAATTTTAGGAAGCTCTTTCAGTGGTCGTATACCATTGATATTCCACAGTGAGAAGGATCCCGATGGGAGGTAAGTATCCTCTTTACACGGCGCTTTGTCGACTGTGAAGCAGGCGGCGTTTGATCAGGCTGACAGGCCCGCTGCTGGGGGTCCGATGGTGGCGCGATGGACGCGCGGGATGCGCGCCCACCGGCCCGGGCCACAGCAGACGACATCCGACTTATCATTAACGGGCTGCTAATCGTTTGTTCCCGCGTCCGGCGCTTTTTGTTATAGACGCGATGCGGCCGATACGTTGACAATGGGCGTGGGTCGGGACCTTTCAACGATCAAAGGTCGAACGGAAGTGGGATAGAGGCGGGCAGCCTTGTTCCCGTCTCCGCCAGGCGGCACCACTGTTTACCACTATCACCTGACATATGTGGAGGGGACGCTCAAAGGGAGCTTCGAAATAGATACAAATTAAGTCGTAAAGACGGACAGCGCCTTGCTGATATTCTCCATTTTAGAAGAAAGGCGTGGCTGTCACAGTGCGACCCAAAACTCAGTGTTGGAAGGGTCTGATCTCTGTCACAAACACAATAAACGCAGCCAGTTAGCACAGCCAGTTGATTGACATTGTACTCTTGATTTGAAAGCTTATACGAACATTAAATTGACTGGAACCATTAGGAAATCCAAAGAATATTCGGTGCCTTCATCGATCGTTCACGTTTATGGTAAAAGCTGCTCAAATTCGGCATAATTATTTTTGACGGGGTTAAATACCCGTATTATAGTAGATCTGAATTTAAGTCCCACGTATACAGTCTACTATTATCATCATATATAGGGGTAGGGATGGATGATCTCAATCAGTTATTACTTGCGGTGAAATTGTTCAAGGGTAAGAAATTAGAAAAAAAATATGAACGGGATAAAACGTGGATTAGTGGTCACAGCACTTGATTTATAGTAATTTTGCCCGACAGTTTCACGTATACATAAAGTGCATGTTCTTCCAGTTGAATATGAGTTGATGTGATGGGTTACACGGAAATGGACATAGATGAATATAATTAAGAAAGATTAAACAGGAAATAGAACAGAGGTTGTATTACATGATTTTATAATAACAGGGGTTACATGTCAAATTGCAATCATGTTGCAGCTTTTTCTGCAGTAAATACATAATCCCGCACAGAATGATATTCAGCATTGGTTCAGTTGTCAGAATTTTTTTTTACTACGTAGCACCTGGTCGGGTCTATGATATGCAATTGATTGCAACATGACTGACAATATATGGCCTTTATAGCATTGTGCACATCATGTAATATAATTGTAAAGTAGTTGGGCATGCAGTCTAAACTAAATGGTCGGAAATGAAATGACAATAATAAAATAGAAGATTATTAGTCATTTTCTATATTGCCTTCGTCATAATTATGGGGGACGTATCCGGGACAGAGGCCTATAGGCCTATAGAACAATGATGTCACCTGGTTTTATGCCAACTGTATTATTTTCTAGATCTTCTACATAAGGGTTGGCAAGTCCCTTAGGCAAAGGTCAACCCTCATTAGATTGTTAAAGTTATATATGACGTTTTGTGTATAACAATTGCGCAGAAATGAATTATCATTAATAAAAAAGTGCCCAATGTGAAACGCAACCTTTATAATATGTCGGCACCGAAAGCTTTTGCAATGGGTACGGTACATTTTCTGGCGACTATGTAAAAATCAATCTAACCTACAACTCAAGGCTCTATTACGATCAGGGTACAAAGCGTCAGTTGCTTTTCACTGTATTCCTGTATCCCTGTTTGCCTTTTTTACCCCTCTTTTGCCCATTTTTTCCTCTTAAATGTTAAATATAATGCATAATTCTGTTCAAGAAAAACCTTTAAACTATTCCAAACACTTCTTAACCCCATATTCCCTAAAAGGCAAACAGTGTTACAGTGAAAAGGCAAACAGGCTGTATAAATACAAATCATTTTATGCAAATCTCCCTGTGATCACATTAACATATCTTATCACTTCAGTGGCAAAGACAACTAATGTTATGCAATTCCATATGTTTCCCCTCATAAACCCAACCAAAGAGATGAAAATCCTCCCCCTGTTATGAAAGGTTATATAACCCCCATGCCTGCACCAGTGGGAGGCAAAGGGAGATTTGCATGAAATGATTTGTATTTATACAGCCTGTTTTGCTTTCCACTGTTACACTGTTTTGCTCTTTTGGAAGAGGGGGGAAGTAAGGGGTTAAGAAGTATTTGGAATGGTTTAAATGTTAATTATGAAAAGGATTATGTATTGTACATAACACTTAAGAGGAGAAATGAGGGAAAGTAGTGACAAAAAAAGGCAAACAGGGATACAGGAATACAGTGAAAAGCAACTGACGCTTCATACCCTGATCTATTACACTATGCGTCGGCTAATTCGCGTTTGGGCCATTTCATACGCGTTTTTGCCGACGCGAATAGCAAACGCGTATCAGGATGCCCAACGTGAAGTCCCGTGAAGTGTAATATAGGATATATGTTTGTAAATTCCGACGCGAACTAATTGCCCAACGCGACCCCCAACGAGTGCCAAAACGCGAAATATATTATACTTCGCGTTTTGGCACTCGTTGGGGGTCGCGTTGGGCAATTAGTTCGCGAAGTACGCGAGGTGTAATATAACCTGAACGCAAAGCGTTCGCATTGGGCCAAACTAGCAAACGCGAACACGGACCCGACGCGTAGTATAATTAGGGCTTAGTTATCCATCCCCTTCCCCACTTGACTCCAATAAGAGACCTCTATCTATAGTCTTACACGTTCGGTCACAGCATCATCAAGGGAACCAAGCAGCTGTATAGGTCCTTTACAAATGTATACACAGCGTACTATATCCTAAAGGTGTAAATGACAAGATAAGGATCGGCCTACCCCAGGGGCATTATGCCGTAAAGGTGGGTAAAGGGTGGGATAGCTCGGACAGTGAGTCGCGCCCCTCGTCTTCCACAGGTGAGTAAAGTGAAGGTCAATTAGGGCCAGGTGTGTCGGGGATCACACCACGGAGCCAGTTCAAAGGACCTGTATCCTACACCAGTAAAGGTGGTCATGTAATTCAACCGGCATTAGCATCGCCAAGAAAGTCCGTTGCCAAATTAGTTAGTTTATACCGTTTATAGACTCGTTCATATAGGTCCGTGGATATAGGTATACTGCTGTTAAGCTGTTGGGGAAAATATTACACTCAGGAACGAATTCAGGGATTAAAAAATATTTAGAAAAAAAAGAAGAGGGGCGGGCGAAATGTTCAAATTTGAGGCGCCCCCTTCGGGAGCTGAAATTTAACATTAAAATAATCTATATGGCCAAAGTTGGCGTGTGTGTGTGGGGGGGGGGGGGGGGGGGAAGCTAAATACATCCCTGATATTCATACATGTAGTTACCAGTTACGTTAAGAATCGGGTAGCTTGATCTGTTTCGTGAATTTCACTACATAGAATAATTTTATTTAAAACCTCCCAAAACATTACTGCAATAAGAGCAGCGTGCTCGTGGTCAGCAAGGAATGCAGACATGATGGTGCTTCAGATGTGCCCTCTGCGTTATTACCGCACATCGTTTTGTGCCTAATATTGCCCGCGTCCTAGGATCCTAGTAGATATAGACATGGTAAAATTGACCATAGCACGAACCAGGCTATCTTCTCTGAATCTCACATGGACAATGCCTATTCAAGCTGAAATATGTATATAGGCCTATACGTAGGCCTATATGCCGTAAAGGTTGGTGCGCTTCTGCATGGGTCTACTTTGAAAGCGCTTCTAAGTCGACTTTGGAAGCTGCTATACTGTACATGATAGACTAAGGATATAATACATGGAGATTTATAAATGCAAGTAACCTATATAGAAATAATGGGAATACGTGGGGTCGACGTATACGAGCGATCGGAAGCGGGCAGTAGATACGCTCTGAATATTTAATTTCAAACTCAGGGGCACCTCGATTGTCAGTTACAGAGGTCAAACAGTTTGGTCCCGAGGGCCCATGATAACCGGATGCCGCTCTCCGTCCACCAACGTCCCATGTCCAAAGGTACGGTTTTAGAGACCCAATGATGATCATTTTGGTCGTCTACTCCTCGTGCAAGCCTCTTGTGTTACCATGGCTCTACCCCCTACATCCCGCCCTAAATCGTGTTTGGCCCCTCCCATCGCCCCGGGCGCCATGCCCGGTCAGCGCCCCCACGGCCACAAATGGAACTAACTGCAGACCGGACGGTCATTGTGCAACCTCTCGTCGGCGGCCACGTGACCCCGAGACTTGGCGGTGGCGGGGTAATGATACCCTCAGCGTGTTCTCGGCATTACCTGGCGCCAGCACCGCGTATCATATGAGGGGTGGTGCCCCGAGATGGGAAGGTAAATGTCACCCTCTTAATAAATTGCGCCCATAAGTCGTTTACGTGAGAGCAAGAGACTCTTATAGCTCCCTACGTTTCCCTTTGAACCAAACTGATATCAAGATAAAGAATAGAATAAACGTATCAACATTTTATTACATTACATCATTGACGGTGATGTCATAAAAATCAAAGTATCAAAAAATACCCGCATATCATCATTTATCATTAACTCATTGGCTAAGACAGAAAGGTGTGTTGATCATAATTGTCTAAAATACCATTACGACAAGCAATAATGATAGGGATAGAAGAAATGTTTGCCTAGGAACAAAATTGTTTTAACGGCTAAACTAAAGAATATTTACCTCAGAAGCCCGCACTCGGCATCCTTGAAATCCAGATGCGAAACAACTGCCAAATATCTGTCTATGAATGCAACATACAAGCACTGCCGGAGAGCAGTGCCATGCCTCATATTAAAAGTACAAGTTTAGATGTTGAACGAGGAAAATTTCCCAGTATTACATCCACGTTTCTTTAAAAGAATGATGAAAAGAAGGACAACTTAAGAAGACTAGTAATTGAATAGTTAAATGGCTATCAATGAATGCCACATGCAAGCACTGTCATACCTCATATAGGTACAAGTTCAGATGTTGAGACGAGGACAATGTCCCAGTGTAACATCCACATTTCTTTAAAAGAATGATAAAAAGAAGAAAAGCTAATATAGAAGAATAGTACTTGAAGAGCATCAAATAGACAGATATTCAACTTGTCTTTTAGTATAGAGGCAACCGAGTCAATAGCTTATGATTCAGTCTTGTGATTATATCGTCATTGTCAATGATATATGATGACTTTAAAGAAGGATTAGTGACTTGAACTGATGGAAACAGTTGTTAGGCATGTGGTTACTGACCACACCCCTTGTTATCTAGTCTTATCTCCCAACGCCCTCACTGGGTTCCCTCTAACCAGCCTGCCCCGGGACAATGCTCAGCCTGCCCGTAGCTGGCGGCGGTGAGGGCGTGGTCCTATTACAGAACCATAATGGACTCAGCTCTCGGCTCAAAGCCAAGGGCAATAGGAAATATGCTAAGCATATGCAGATGGCAATAAAAGGGTTCAAAAGATCAAACATGGGTGTGCCCAGATAGGCGCGGCTGGTCGGTATCTATGAAAGGGGGAGGGTCTGAGGTCTCTTCCCCCCAACGGCAGGTGCTAAGCACGACAAACGTCGGGGGTTCCCTATACTACTTACTGTTCGACATAAACCGATTATTTTCGGGTTATATTTTCCAAACAGTCTGTGTTGGTTATTAAGTCCTGGTAGGATGGGAAACTAGCAGCCCTGTGGTCGTGTGGGTATTGTGGGGTGGGGAATAGCGGTAAATCACGAGTTGCGAGCTGCGGGGACACCCACTGTGTCCAGTCAGTGGGTGCTACGCCTCCCCCGCCCCCACCTTGATGGGGGTAACATGAGAAAGGTTGGCTGTCTTTAGGTGAAAGGGCATTGTGTCAGGGGGACGCGCGTGGAACCATGGAGGTATATACCGTAATCATGAAGGCTGAATATCATATTAGTGGTAACTTTATATAGCGTCGTCTTCTGAGAGTTGATTACAGCCACAGGGGGTACTACAGTCAGATTCGGGAGGTGGCGTTATCTTATACTATACTTTACTAGAGGTGGTTGTCAGTTATGTCTGTCATGGGCGTAGGGCCTGTCCCCACTCACTGCACGTAGTAAGGTAGATTGGTTGTTATGGGTTAGGCATATATCAAAAGAATACAATTGACCATTTGGAAATGAATTAGCTCATGAAGGTGCATCAGTCAGAACGGTTTGTGACAACATGCTAAAATGTACAGTATCATTATTAAAAAGGATATTCTTAAACAATATCTTTTTTGTCTGTTCGAAAGCTTATTCTTAATCAAATAACTATTGTTACTATAGACCACTATAATTTAATGAAAGCTGCATTTTGTTCTGAACGGAACTACGTATACCTCTGTGGTTCCACACGCGCACGTATGCACATTTTTAATCATTTCCGACGTCCCCCTGACCCGTCCCCTCCTAAGGCAGAAGTATTTACGCATTTGGTTTTTGATGTATACATGCGTACTTAATGAAATATTCCCCTCCCTCTTTTTTCAGTGGTGACCCAAGCACAGAGGAGGTAATGTATGCATGTTCCTAACCTGTGTACCACCACCCCACCCGGTCCCCTTTAATGTATATTCCTTATCTTGTGTTTCAGGGAACCGCCCATGACTGATCCCCACATTGGCAGCATGTACTACGAATTACCTGCATACCTGTTTTTATCGGACGTTCCTTTTGTGAACGTCCTTCTTTTATTCCCGCCTTTTTCTCCACGGGTGAACGATACTCATCTCAGTCGGAATTTTCTCATGACATCACTTGACATAATTGTCGTACAAAATAGTTGCCTTCCCGGGAGACTTCGGGGAAGTGCCTCATTGAATGAGCCGTTATTTGTGACCAGCCGAGCGGAGGAAATCTTACCCAATAGGCCCAACCACTTAAAGATAATAAGTACCCGGGTAAAATTGACACGTAGGTAATTGGGAAGAGTGACGCTGGGGCTCCTAAACTCACAGCTAGGGGCAATAGGCCTATCTTGCATGGCAGAATATATAGGTAAATCGAAGAGATTGAGTCAATTTGATTTTAGTGTACAACGTTATCAAATAAAGCAAAACGACTCTGGTATCGCATCGTTGATCACATGGCGATCGCTCCGTGGATCATGTGATGAACTTCGTACCTGGGCGATAGGCCGTATGCTTGTGATGGCTCTGTAAATACACGACAGTATACGATTAGTTTGTGATAGATGTGAACTTCAGCTTTTTGTTCATCAAAATGAGGTGATACTCGATAAATTTAAGTGGCCATTAGTAAGTATAAGAAATTAATAATATTAATCTCATGAAAGCATATTATGCTTTCATGAGGTATATAAACCCCAAGCAGTATCAACATCAACATTTTAGTGTTACCTAATCAGTGAGTTCCCACGTCAGCTCCAAGAACCAGGTGTGTGGGACGTGTCGAGTCGTGGGCCACCTAGCGGGACTCTGACGTAACGTCCTTTGACGTCGTCTCCGTCAGAACAGGCCCTGGTCTCTGACCGCTGTGCATGACACAACCCTGGTCTTTGACCATCTATAGGGTGACACCGCCCTGGTGACACCGCCCCCACTCCCTGCCGCTTCCCCCAGTTCAGTCTTTCTGCAAAGGGAATATTCTTGTAAGGGGCCAATCAATAGAATTTAGAAAGAGGGTCACCATTTTGAAAAAGAAATGGCGCAATTTTATAATGAGAAATTTACTATTTGGTCTAATCAGGGGTCGGTGTCAGATATGAGCTCTTTACCCTAGCCTGGTATGGCACTGCAGTGCAATATATAGCTATAGGATGGATAAGGAATTAGAGAAATGCAGTGCAGGGGTAAATCTATATGTGAAGTAGATAGCTATATGGAATCCATAGTTGTGGATACCAATAGCAGTTCCCTTTCTTTTAATGGCGGGTGTGCGGTGTACATCCTCGGTGTACATCCATCTCATGAACATAATTATCTAGTATCCTCTTGTAAAATGTAAAATCACGTTCACAATCTACATATTTGTTAGATTTGCTATTTTAAAGGGATCGATGGCCACATTTAACATCCAAGTGGTGCATGCATATATATATATATATATATATATATATATTTAAAATCTAATAGCCTATATATATATATATATATATATATTGTGTGTGTGGGTGTGGCGGGGGGTGCGGGTGGGTGGGTGGGTGTTTACCCTATTGTAACATCAAATGCATGTGCAGACTATAGTATAAAGTTAAAGAGATACTAACCACAAATCATCACCTGACCATAGGTTGACATGACAATGTTCACACTCACAGGTATGCCCCGTAAAACCCCTGAGATGACCCCCCAGGTAACAACCCCTGTCCCACCTCTGGACCTAGTGAAGCGTGGCCGGTCGTAATAAATCCGCCCCTCTCGATGCTGGCCCTGGTCCGGGGCCCAATTATTGACAGGGCTGTCGGCGAAGAGATGTTTAACCTATAACCGTTATCGCCCGCCAACAATTTGCGAATTTTCGTCTGCTACGTCGGGATGCGGGCTAAGCCGCCAGGGGTTGCAGCCGACAATGGCGCCATTTTGTCTGGCAAGACCCCACGAGACCTGGGGTCAGCAGCGACGCTTATAGTCCGCCATCTTGTGGTGGCAAAATGGGGAAGAAGGGAAAGACGAAAAACAATTGGTTTCTACGATTATATTTGCGCACCAAATTACACATCAGCCTTTGTTATACAGCGACCTAATCTTCAGGTAGACAACAAAAAATGGGACTGTCGGTCGTGGCCGAGGAATGACGAGTAATGCGAGGCAGTGTAGGCCTGTAGAAATGGACGACACACTCAGGGCCTACACTTCTGCATCTCAAAGTGTTGACAAAGATATATAATTAAAATGAACACAGACCCCCCCCCCCCCCCAGCCCAGTGACGAATCCAGCTCTTTCTTTTTTTCCTTTTTTACTTTAAACAAAATTTCTAAATTTGGCAATAAGAGGACGGGGGCGGTGCCCCCCCCCCCCCCCGCATCTGCCCCTAAAGCCGTCAATGCTCCCTTCTTCTTTATCTGAGACAGGGAAGAATGGACCGAATTAGTTAATAGGTCATGACCGATTTTGACCAATGATTATTTAGTAATTTCTTACTTTTAACCAGTAATTACCCTACTTCTTCTAAAATGATGTCCTTTCGCATGTTGCTGCCTACATACTGAACTTTCTTCAGGTCTTACCAAGAACCAGCGAAATAGGCCATAACCAACCTGTTCATCTGGTTGCTGTTTTGTTTGACTACTTTTAAAAGGATCAGTGGGAACCAGCAAATTGGGTCATGACCCAATTACTTAGTTCCAGCCTCATCCTCCATGTGGCTTCATGATGTAGTGGTTGGGACCCTCACCTCCAGACCCCAAGGTTGTGGATTCAAACCTCAAAGAGTTCATCAATGCCAGCATTTTTCAGCTTGGTGAAGCCACTTGTATGACAAAAGACTATACATCCTACAAACCATTTCAAAGAGAATTAAAATCCTTTTCTTATGGTGTATAATATGTTCATGATTAACTAATATTCCCACTGTCAATTTTAGAAACAGGGAGTAATGAACTAAGATAGGTTAAATAACCACAATAAGTTAGGGTGTTATTTATAGCTAATGAATTAGCTAATAAATTAGTTGGCTAATATTAGATATTAGCTAGCTCCCATCTGCAGTCCATCTCCATCAGACTGTGTGTCCCATACATAATATAGTTCCGCATTATAAAAAGACATAACACTTGTGTAAAAGGATGAATGAAAGAACGGTGCATTGGTGTGTATGATCCCAGCTGCAAATTTTTTTCCTTCAAGTTAAAGCCCCACAGCCTCAATGAGATAGGGCATTTAAAAACAGGGGGAAAGATTAAATCAACTCGTGTAAAAGGATGTTCTTTATTAATATCCAATATGTGTGCATACTCATGACAAGATCTCTTGATGACAATGAACAATCCAAAGGGTAGGATCCACTCAACCACACCAGCTGACCACACTCAGCAAATGCACCAGCCAACTACTCAGTCCATCAGCTTCAATTCCAACTCCAGAACAAGCTTCTAGTACCGATCTTTCCAGAATGTTAAACCAACAAAAGCTTACAGCGCTCTGCCAAGTGCTGTGTGCACTGTGTTATATATGTAACCACATACGGGACCTGACTCCTCCCTTCACTCTTTACCTTTGACAAAGAGAGCGTGCTCAGCCATGACTCTTAGTTGTAACACTAGAATTGCCCGCCGTATTAGTGACTATTTTATTTTCCTCATAATTCATCATTCTGAAATATTTAGAACAAATATTTATACCCCATTTACTTCACACTGAGTCAATGAATGACAATCAACAACTATTTTCATTTAGAATTTATTTCCTATCCACGTGGTCATGATCACCACGTGGTGATCACGTGACCACGTCTGACCTGTTCAAATACATAGCGGAGTTGGCAATACCCATGCAGCCAAATTCAGGAGGCTTTCTAACCCTTTCTATTTTAGACCAACAACAATTTTCCCCAAGAACCGTGCAAAAAGGCCAATTCATTGAAGGTTACAAAAGCTATGATTCCCCATATTTCCGACCTACAAAGTGAGAAAACCGCAAGAATAAATTGATGTTATCATCCATAATTTTATCTCGCTTCTAATTTTTTCACCGAATAGGCCTAGGCCCTATTTTTCTCTACAGCGGGGCAGTCATTTAGATAAGTAAGACAGCTGGTGACAATAAAACCACCTGCTATTTAATGAAGATGTGTCAATTCTATTCAAAATCAATGGTGGTAGATTTAATCTCGTCGACTTTAATATTTACTTATCGTCGGTTGAGGGCCTGCCATTGGCGCGCGTGACGTCATGCGCTTCATGACATTTCCAAGATTGGGTTTGCGTGAGGATGGCAACACTTGCCGTTAGGGCCTCTCGTGTTCGCTGACATAAGGGTGTAAATATTTGTTACCTTCGCACCAGTAACTGTTCTTCAGCGCCCACGTCATTAGTGTAAACGGCCTCACGTGCAAGCGGGATGACGTCACCTCATGTCTCGCGCGCGTCGCGAGAGCCTCATCCTGCTGTGCGAGAACAAGGACGCGCTGCGTGCGGTCGCGCATGCGTGCTGGTGCCGTCCCGTTAGAGGTGGCGTCTGCGTCAGGGGCGCACCAAGGCAATATGACCCATGCTGGGCCATGTCAATTGACCGGTCAAATTATGAAACTCAAGTACATACTGACAACAAGAAGAGGCAACTTGCCTAATAGGCTAGCCTCTCAACATGTTCACCTTTAACGGTTGTAGTTGATTGTTCATCCCTTGCATGACGTTGGTCCCGAAGCACTAGGCCTCTATAACTTATTACCTAAACTGGACCTTCATAGCTTAAAATGAATAGAGGGTGATTATGTATGTATATGTCTTCATTCTATATCAAGGGCAAATAAGTAGATCTAAATTAAAGAGGTGTTTTCTTGGCTGAAAAATTCGGCTTGCACGTGCGGGTCTTCTACTTAACTACAGGTTAAAAAACATAACTATATCCGATTTAAAACTGAACTCTCTTCTTAGCGTATATTTCTTATCAACAGAAATCCATCAAAACCTTATCAACCTTTCCTATTCAATAAAATCGAGCCATGGATGTCCTTCTCATAGGTCTATAGTCCTCTAATTAACAAACTCAGATAAGTACCTCACAAAATGATAAGCGCCTAGGCCTATAGTTGGCTTTAGGTCTTAGATCACGAATTTGGAGAAAAAAAAACCTAAAGAAAAGAAGACATTTCTTTGTAACGAATTGGTCGAAAAAAGAGAAACTTTATGTCTCAATTGAAATTGCGGAGTTTTATACTAAGGGACTAGATGACAATACCGCAGGTGTTGGATACAAAGCCATCTGAGGGGGCCAGATTACAATCTGAGATGAGCGCAGAGATGAAGCAGATTAGTAACTGATACACTCACAAAGACTGGCCACATCTCTATCAGGTTTCTCCATATTTCAACTTCAAACTTTTGTGTTTAAAGCTCATAGATTTTAGAAAAGCTAATCATCGTGCATTGCAGGTGGTTGGGATATTGACCAGTAGGGCCTATATATAGCCATGTATGTACCAATATTAATCAAGGTAGCCTATATCGAACATTTTATATGAAATGCTGGTCATGTAATAAAAATGTGAATAGTTGTGGGATAAACTCAGAAATAGTTAGCCCCTGTTACACAAATGTTATAATTATGCTGGTAATTCTGTTAAAGGTTTTTTTTATTACAAAGTAGTCCATCAGTGATTCCCCTGGTTTTCAGGATAATTACAGAAATTGATCAATTCATATATGATTGATGACATAAAAATATATAGCAATCTGTTCAAACAAAAAACAGACAGAGTGATACAGTAAGACATCCAAATTATGTGAAAGAAGGGATACTTAAAATTGGACTTCGAGCTTTTGGCCCATACTTCCCATAATTTTTCCCCCACTGAATACTCGACGCTTATACTTTTCGCGTTTTATCAAATTAAAGACATAAAACATGTCATGAGGTTATGATATCTTTGATATTAGTATGCAAACGGTTCTTTCGTGTTGTTTTTAACAATGCATGGAAATATTGTTATCATGGCTGAAGATCCCATTCATTTAAAAACCATCTATGCTTCAAGTCCGTCTTAGTATTCCTGTTTATCTGTTACTGATGGAACAACGATAAGGTTATGTAAAATCCCGGGATGTCGGGGGAGGGGACGCACTAGATGATGAAAGCATACCCCGAGTTATACCCACTGCCAAACTACGCGGCAGTGTAGACGCCCTGCGAGGTCAAAGTTCCTCCCCACCCATGGATAAAAAATCCTAAATCAAAATGTGGATATGGCTTGCCTATATAGCTTACAAAAACGACAATGCCCATTAGGCTTAAGTTAAAAATGTATGTACGTTGACCGCAGGTTGATAGTTTTGTCTTAGGTCAACGTTGATCAATACACTGCCCAGGGGTCGGGTCGGGCTGGCCGTCGCTGTGACCCGCCCATCGATCAGCGCTGGTCGGTCCCAGGTGACAGGCGCTGCCCGGATGTATAATGGATGTGGCGGGACGCGGGCGGTGGAGGGTGTGTGGGGTTATAAACCAGGACATGCAGGGGATATGCACTTAACTTGGACCTACTTGGGGGCATAGTCCATTAATTGATTTGAGCAATAGACACGATCTTATACACCGAAAAGTTATAGCCTATATGGAAATTGACCCCCCCCCCCCATAGCTGAACGTATTGTTTGTGAGTGGTGTGTGTATGAAGTGGTGTATCAGGCGTAAAGGGTATGGGCCACCTTGTGAACATTTGGTTGCTATTGATGGTTGCATTGATATATAATTTTTACACTAAAAAGGAGAGACGCGGGTCATGACTTGTTCTTCGACTCCAGGTCCCCATTGTAGCGCCATCTCCAGACCAACGCGCACAAAGTGCCCCCATAATGGCGCACTTCCGGTGGTCACGGTCTTTACTGTACTTTAGAAACGATTAGAGTCGTCAGTCTAATTTGTGCTCACTTACTTTTCGAAAGGTTCTTATTTTACTATTTTAGTGAAAAGTAAGCAAGTCTCATGAAAGATGAACGTATAATATGACGCATCAGTGGATTTTTACCCCAGATTGATACCATTGCGAATCAAATGCCGTGGCGGATGTAGGGAGGGGGATGTAGCCCCCCCCCCCCCTTCATCTATTTTTTGCCAAAAAAATATATACTTTAATGTAAAACGAGTGGAAATTCTTACAATCAGCCCCCTTTTTTGAGTGTGTGCGTGGAGGGGGGGGGGGGGGTGGGAGGGGGCTCTCCATCCGCGCCCCCGTGATGAGCACCATAATGTCGTAGTTGTCTGCAGTAATTCTAATCTCATCACGGTAAATGTTTACTGAGTTACCTTACGTAGAACTGTAAATGAACTGCGGATTTCTAGTGTATTTTTGACAAGCTAGGCCTTGCCACATGCACACGACTTGATCACGCAAAGCATCGATACATACACACAAGCTTGATGGTGTATATATATATATATATATATATATATATATATATATATATATATAATGATATCGTCAACAATTACCAAACATGTTATTGTTCGCTTCCACATATTGCCTCCATTCACCGTGTTACCGTATCAGACATGGCGGTCACCACTCCTGTCCGGAGCTCCACCTGTAGGTCGGCACACCTCACCCCAACCCACACCAGGTCACCTCCATGCAGCACAGCCCTCCCCTATGGGGACACACTGACGTGCATGCACGGTCATTACACGTCGACATGCACACACTTCCGTTAGGAAAAACCAAACTTGACGAAAGCTAATGACTGCATCTTAGCACTTCCTCCCGCTCCGTGTCCGAGGTGGCGTGTGTGGGCGGGGGCCGTGATTGTGGCGGTCCATTGTGGACGGTGCCTGGTGGAGGCCGGCCACACCTCGCGTGATCTCGGCCCGCCCGCCCCACGTCCCCCGGCCGTGACGGCTGCCCGCACCTCGGGCCCCACCTAATTGGACAAGGGCCGCAGAAATTGTCCGTTTGGCTGCAAGATGACACTCATTTTGCTTCCACCCAGGGGATGTAGGCCGTCAGAATGAGGGGGACACGGGGAGAAACAATCAGGGGACGTGGCGGGCAGTGCGCTCCCTATTCCTGACGATTGTCGTCTGCGCTATAGACGTTTTAGGCGGGAATCGTCGGCTGCTGATACAGGTGTATTTTTTCGCGTCTTCAAAACAAAGACGGTAAACAGGCGGTGTTCATGTTTCGTAGGTGGACCAGTCACGATATGGTCTCAACAGTAAATATAATGATTATCATAATAGAGAATACGACCAGGTCGTAGATGTGTTATAAAGCATAAAGGGGAATATCACTTTGTTTGTTAATTAATGGCCTCATCATTTTGACTTGGTAAACATATCCCAGTATAACATAAAACTTTCTCCAAATGTGTTTTGCAAAAAGAAAAGAAAAAGAAAGAAAGAAAGAAAGAAAACCAGTGAATCCAAAAGCCATGCACACCTCCCCACACAAGCCAATCGCACTGACCTCGCCTGAATGCCTATTTGTCATTTTGCACACGATGCATGTTTTAGAGTCTCTGACATATACTTGGATGGACTATCATCAAAGAAAGAGAGCTAAAATACAATGTATTGTTCAAACTAGACATTTTATGAATTCAAAAAGCTACAGAAACACGCTCCGAGATGTAAATCAAACTGTTTGGAAATATTGGCCATGAAAATTAGCTCAAGGCATAAATAATTCCTGAGAGTGCCATTAATTTAGTTCATAAACAAAGCATGAAAGTGGAATTTTGGTGTTCCACATCAATTGAAATGGGCAATAAATAACTATCATGATTTTTAATATCTAAATTTCACAGTATAAATTTTGCCATATAGGCCTAAATGGGGCTTATGGAATGTATTTTTACAGTTATTTGAGTGTCGAAATGGTTGCCCCTTTTTGGTGCTACGTTGCTATTGATTTCCTTTACGTGGGTTTCTATGCACTACACAATTCAATAAAGAGCAACTGCTTACAGTCTTTTCCAAACTTTAAATCCACCACTGTATAATGCATTTTTCAAATGCTCTTCGTTCCCTCTTCCCTTAGATCCCATATGGTACGGGCCAGACCCAATAAACGTGTTGGAACAGAGCGGGGACATGCACCTGCGTTTTGGAGCCTTGACCACGAGTCCCTCGGGGACACCACGCCCCTAGCCCTACCACCAAGGTGCTAGTTAGGGACTCTGATGGGGCCTGCATGGTCATCTTCTTAAGTAGGGGTAATAAGGTGGGGTTAAAGTCATCAGTCTGACAGTCTCAACTGGGAATTCATTGAAAATTGCCCGAGGATATTTTCACAAGACAGGAAGTTGAGAGGTTTGCATGATTGAACTACAGCGTTATAGATCACGGACGTACAGAATTTTTAAGGATATAATATTTACGTATACCTTTCGGTTGAATGCAGCGAAAATGTTTCCTATACAGTTGTATACTTAAATTATGAAGTTTTCACGTAGTCTTCATTTATTTCTTAAGAAGCGCTCACTCTGAAATAAGTCTTTACATTTCATACTATTATAATCTCTTAATTTGTGCTTTTTCTATATCAACGCTTTATATACTGTGAAAGTTTAGTAAGAAGTATGAAGTCTTTGCTTTTCTTATCGACTGATTCAGATTCGGATTACAATTTCCACACACACAAAAAGAAAGAGGCAATGGTTTTAACTCTCGATTTGGTCATTTTTATTCACATTTGCAATGACAATGATTGGGTGGCGATGGTTTCATGACGATGAATAATTATATATACAAGTATGGAATAGGAGTAAAAGATGTGTTAATTGAATGTTTTCTAATGTTAGTTCGATACGAAAAATGAAAATTGTGTACACATGACACTATTATGCAATAGAAAAACGTACGAGCCTTTACATTCTGATTCAAAAGCTAATAGCAATCACAAAGGAACAATTCCCTGTATTTAAATTATACAATATGATATGATTTAATAAGGGGCCATCTGCCTCTCATGCAATCACTTATAAAGTTAAATCTTTCTTTGTATTTTGAGTATTGAATGTAGTTTCCCCATTGAGGATTTTTGTTACCTGCATGTGATACCGTTCTGTTTTCATATGATGGAAAACATGCTTCATAATCTTATGTGTAGATATAAAATTTATATAATTGGAAATGGTTCTAAAATGTGAACATACTTTGGTAATTTAAGCTTGTAGTTACAACCTATGTAGGAAACCCACGAATCAAATCGTGGAAAATGATAAAGTAAATGACATAGATATACCTGATATATACATGCAGCACATGCATGATAGAATGTCATGTTAGTGTATAAGAAACGCAATTTCATTTGTGCCTTTGGAACGTAAACATTTTCAAAATCACTTTTTTGAATCAGTATAAGATTTTGGATATCTAGATAGGCCTATGCAACAATTTAAGGCATGGATTTGCTTTGCCAATCCAGTTTGAAAAATGAGAAAGCAACATAAGAGTGATACGAATTAGCTAATTATGTACATATATTGCAAACTGATACCTGGTATTGGGCATCAGGCCTGCCTGTGCCCAATTATTCTCCTTCATATTTTGCAACACTCAATCATCGATCTAAGTTGTTTCCCTGTCACTTTACATAAAGAAATACATGTAAATATAATAGTGTCTATACAAGTATAAATTAACTCAACAAAAATTGTATATTCAGTCAGTGCGTCCAATAAGATACGGTAACTGTTCTGAGAGAGTTTTCATGATATGGAACTTGCGTGACATGGATTTGGTGTTCCCGTTTTGCAGACTGTGGGTCGACGGGCCGAAGGACGGGGAGGACCGGGCGAGGGGTGGCGGGACGGCCGGCCCCACACGCCGACCACCTGACGGAGGACGACGGCCGGCATCTGGGCGCCGACACTGCGTCAGTCGCCCAAAGGCATTCACCCCTTTATTCAAGTAAAAGTCACTTTTATAAATATAATAAGACAGGTTTATGCGTCGAGAGCGGGATCAGTTTTCACTGTAGTTTTTTTTATATTCAGGGATGTACTGAAGAGTAAACCCCTTTCCACTTACTGTGCTTGAGGGTTTTTCTGATGCTCATGAAGAGTCATTTGAAACTTATGGTCACATGATCATGTATATATTCAGCAGGGATCAATTGTGTCCAACTGGCCAATGTTTCCATGCATATGCTTCTACATTTGCCAATCCCCTGCTCTCCTCCGGCCGCTCGCCCTCACCTGTACATCCTGTTTGTTCATTCAGTCCTCTCTGACACCCGTCCTCCTGACTCATGTGATCGGGTCCCGTTTGAGGAGTTCATTGAGTGCATTAATGTAGCTCTGCGCCATCTGCAGCGTCTCGTACTTGGACAGTTTGCGGTCGTTGCTGAAGGACGGGACCACCTCCCGCAGCTCGTCGAAGGCCACGTTCAGACTGTTCATCCGCCGCCGCTCGCGGGCGTTCGCCGCTAGCCGGCGCTTCTTCATCACTTCCCTCTGCGGCTGTTTAGCAGGCCCCCGCTTCCGGCCCTGCCCCGCACCGCGCGTGCGCGACTTTTTCTCCCCGTTTACCGACTTCTTGGCGCTTGGATCCCGTTTCCGTTTGCCTTTGGAGGTGGTAGACCTCTCGACGTTACTAGATTTAGAGTCAGTGCAAGTCGTCGACGCGGCTATATTGGACGCCTGGAGGTGGAGGTAACCTTGGGGTTGGAGTTTGGCTGCGCTCAGTTGACATGTGTCCGGTGGGGTTTGGCCCGACGACGCGTAGGCACAGGAAGAGGTCGACGATAAGGACGACGACGAGCCCCCTCCGACCAGGGGGAAGGTGATGGTGGCGCGCAGAGGGATGCCCACTGAGGCGTCGGCCCCGCCCGGGTAGTCCGGACTGGTCGGAGACCCGGACAGGGGGCTCCGGTAATCCGGGCTGGCCGGGGATCCGGATAGGGGGATGACGGACGTGAAGGTCTTGGGGAAGTGGTCCATGAGGCTGCAGGACGTCCCCATGTGGTGGTCCACCTCGGAGAACATGTTGAAGGCGTCTGGCTCACGTCAAATGTCTGAAGAGAAAACTATTCCTGGTACAGGACTATAAGTCAAGCTTTGTGTATGCAGAGTATGCCACACTGTGTCTCATGCCTACCAGGTGAAGCAGTGCAGGTTAGAGAAACTGTCATAACAGATCAAAGATATGACCGCAATATCCTGACGCTTTTTGCTAAAGAACATTCCTTGGCGAAAATACAATCCACTCAAATTGCACCACTTTCCCATAAAAGGGACTATGTCGGCATGCATAAGGTCGGAATACACTATTGTCTCGATTTCACTGCGTGTATATACACATAGGCCTCCTTCTAAAGATGGTGTGGTTTGACGTCGCCTTACGTCCCCATAGAACGTTGTCACACAACACTGCCTGCAGGAGGTGCCCTGGTCTCTCCTGTCATCTCCTAAACGTCCTCACATTACGACGACATAACTGCCGACACTATGTGGCCCTCTTTCAGGTGGCACGTCAAAAAGGACACCAGGTAAAGGATGCACCTGGTAGTCTGATTCCAGGGTCCCACGTTGAATATCCCAGTATTGTGGTACCAGATCGAGGTGGTTGGCCTGTGAGAAGTGACCACACGCGTCTCTGTCCGCCTGTGACCACTGACCAGGGAGGGGCCGGCCTTATGTACACCCGCCACCACCGGGGATGGGCAGCACCCATTATCTTGTCAGTCCCCACCCGGCGACCAATCAAAACGCGTCTGACAACAACGCTTGGGCACGCTTCAGTGCACAAGAAATCAATTTCGGTGAGCGGTGGCATGGGTGTGGGGTGGGGGCTTCAGAGGGGGCTGTGAGAGGAGGGACGGGCCCTGGTAGTAGCAGGTTGGACCCCAGCCCACCGTTTATCCCAGGCCGACAACAACGGCATGGTATGTGCTGGAGAAAACAAGCCCCGGACCTGACAATAGGATAAATCATAGCCACAGGCCAGGCTGCGTAAGTGAGGGTCATCAAGTGGCGGGGAAACTGGTGCAGGAGGACAGCGGCAAGGATCAGCCGGGAGGGTCTGGTTGTGGGTTTGTGGGTTGGGGTTGAATATATACATTTAGAGTCACAACGCACGGGAAATAGTGTATACATGTAAAGGGTACACACACCAGAGCATATCATAATGCAAACGATACAATGGGAATAGATAGACGCCGTTGGTCCGTGACGGTGTCCCTGTACCGATGACAGGTTGAAGCAAAGAGTGCTCGGTCATGAGGGATTTACCACTTTCCATTTTGTTCGGTTTGAAATTTGTTCTAAATTTAAACATTTTGCAAGTTCTTTGCAAGACATAGTAGCATACCTTGAAATCGTTTCCTTGAAATAAAACACTCTATTGTTTCAACAAAAACTGAGTAAATATGGAGAGAGTATACAAATGGCTTCGTCATATGATTGATCAAGTGTAACTTTTTAATCAATTAAATGTTACGTATTTAATTGATAATTGCATTTTGAATAGGCGGGAATTTGTTCGCTTGCTTCCCCCTGCTACATCTGCCCCAAAAAGCAAAAGCAAAAAAACAATTTCATACAACTATTAAATCATTCTGCCATGCTTCGAACAGTCGCCAACTGAATCATATGGCAGGGTATCCATTCTCTGTAGGGGTTGTCCCTTTATGATCATGTCGGTCGTCCCCCGGGTGAGGCGGGCCTCAGGTATCGTCGGTGAGGGCCCACCTCGAGTATCTGCTGTCCCGCCGGCCGGGTGGGAAGTCAACCCTCGATGAGCGGTTAGTGGGCCGACCACTGCCCGCCCGACCAGCCAGCCTTCAATCAGCGCGCTAACTCGGTAACATCATCCCCATCGACGGCACGGACGGCAGACAAGAACCCCGAGTGCAAAGGCATAAATTCGGTCCGATTCTGCTCGTCTTCGATGGGCGTGTGTAGGACGGAGGGGTTCGGGTACGGGCAGGGTGTGGTTAGGTGGGCCCCGGTGAGCCCTATACGTACAGGTTAGAGGCGGGGATGGTCCTAGTGGCCGCAGGGGTGATCTGCGCGCAGATAACGACGAGCCCCTCATTTGACACGTCCTCTGGGGGCGATAGCATCAGGCCCTCACCTGATACTCTCTGATCCACGGGCCGGGATCAAAGGGCCGCCCGCCGCTGGTCAGTCCCCGCACCAATTAGGGGCCGGCCAGGTAGCGGCGAGCTGAGGGGGCGGGTCAGTGCCCTGTGTGCGCGGCCATAATACTGTCAGACGGAGGCCTGCTTGTTGCTGCAGGGGACACTGTGCTGACGCTGGGGGTACAGGATATACCGGCAAATTACCACGTTGGCGGCTGTCAACGCCCCGGCCAGGCCTGACCGCGCCGACGGGCCGGGGCGCCGGGAAACGGCCACGTCCTTTGTAGCCGCTGTGGCACGGGGAAGAGGCAAATTAAAGGAGTATGAACCATCCATCACCCAGGGAGGGCCCCGAAAGCATATTCCAGCCGACAGGCACGGGATGGAAAGGTAGTGATCTCCGCTATTAATGTCCATGGCCCCAGGGACAGCGTGGGACCAAACGGCATACAGCAAGAGGGGGGGGGGGGGGGGGGGGGCGGGCAAGATGTGCAGTATGTACATTTAATTTACTTTTCAGAATTTTATTTTATTACCCATCCATCACCTGAAAAAGCTGATTGACAATTGGGATGAACCCTGTCTTATCTGTTTGATTTTTTGTCTTTGCCAAAACTAACGGTTGCCTTTATCATTACTGAAATAATTGCACTCGACATAATTTCACTCAATCTACAACTTACATGATTGACCAATCTCATACAGAAACTGTCTCTGTTGTAACAATAAAGTATAGGCCTAGGCTTTATATCCACCTTTTAGTGAAGATTCTATTGTCGTCTTCAACTTGGTCAGATCAATGTTCTCCCGAAGTAGATTCTTCGCACAGGTTATCCAGAACCCCGGGTCCAGAACGCCCTTCCCCGTCGGCGCATGTCCTCGAGTGGACCATATCATGACGTTATACTTGTACACATAAAGTTGATCTCTTAAACTTCGAGTCAGTTCAAAAAATTGCAGGAGGGTCAAGATCAATGATGTGGTGGCGCAGATAAGAAATCTTAATAATTTAAATCCATAGGGATGGACTTATATCCAATATATAATAACGTCCCTCTTAGCTCGATGAGGATGGTCAGATGAGACTAAAGTAATGTTAATTGACATGACACAATGTATCAATTATGAGACCGATAAAAACTCAACTCACATAGACTTTGGGCTTTCAGATGGATAGTTTTGCTGGTCTTTCAGTTATTGCACTTATCTCCGCCACAGCATGCCCCATTAATCCTGGCACTGGTGATAAATCCTACAACTTTGGTCCACGGTCCACTTTCCACTGCACCTCCTATTTAGCGGATCAAACTACATGGAGATGAACACGGAATGACTGCTCATTTTGGGACCGTTTATGTCTGGTATTACCACTTTTAAAACCCGAGTTCATAGTTCATACAGTGAACATGAATCTATATGGGGTACAATCCGTTTTAACTTATAGAGCTGGGGTTGATACAAGTATTGGAACACGTGTACGCGGCAGATGACATAACCCAGTTCCAGTGGCGTCCTGGTATAGGCCTTCTGATTCAATGAAGATACAAACTGTAACGATAACTCAGTTCCGACAGAGAATATCATATGTGATAGTTTCTTCGATTTCAATCTTTATTGCAATGTATAGATTGATGTAGCTCTGGAGGCGTTAATAAATTCCAGTGTTTTAACTCCTCCAATCATTCTGAATGTTGTCCATTGATCATGAGTTCCGTTTGACACACCGTTTGATATTAATTATTAAGGAACTGCTTGTGCTCGTCCTACATATAACTCATTGACCTACCGGGCTCTTCGATAAAAAAAATTAATTCCTAGTGTAAAACGACAAATGTATCTATAGTTGTGACATCTGTTACAATGCAGGAAGAGGATAATGTTTCTCAAGTGGCAGCGAATATATACCAAAGAGTTCATTCAAAAAAGACACATTTGTTTACCACCGTGTCAGTGCTTTGGCGATATATAGTCTAAGTTATTTCTGTCGAAAGTAAACATCGGGAATTCAGTGAATCACAATGAGGGGGTTATGTACCAAACGATTGAAATATAAAAGGTCGTAGTTCAAGTCTCATGCCGAAAACACGCAATAGTGAACAGTGTTCTCGGCCCCGAGACCCATTACCTATCTGCGGTACAGGGACAATGAAGCTTGCCGAGGGGAATCGGCTCCATGTACCAAAGGGCCCGCGCCGGTTACATAAAAGCAAGAGGAGATAATCCAGTTAGCTATGCCAAGAAGGCGCGCCATTGTGGCACGGGATCCAAAGGTGTGGCGGGTAAAGGGCCCGCGGCCCTCACTGCCGGACGGCCGGGCAGAGAGGTGAGGGGTGTCGGGGATGATCAAAGCCCGCCGCCTCGACAAAGTCGGCCCCTTGTCCCTGGCACTGTGGACAGACAGCCCCCTTGGAGGAGCGCTGGCTTGTAGCATATAGCACCAAGCCAATCAGTCCCTGGCTACATTCTCCGGCCGGTTAACCATGAAATTGGTCGCTAACTAGGGCCGTGGCGGCAGGCGACGCTTCCTTTTGACACCCGACCGGTATCCAGGTGATCGTCACGCGACCAGGGGGGATACAAAGGACGGTGTGAGTAGGTCCGCCGGACAGGTTAGATCCCCGTGTACTGTGTACGGAGTGCTGGGAAAGGGAATCCTTCTTAGGTGGTCAACCCTGTAGGCTTATTCGTAGAACTCAAACATTGGTTCTATACTCTGTTCTTTTGCCTGCTCAAACAGCGAAGACACGTAAATGCTTTCAATTTCTTAAATGAAATATGAAAGAAATACACCCAATTAATGTATTTCTTATACTTTGTGTAGCATTTACCTTATATTTTCAAGGAGATTCATTATTGGCAAAGAGGTTATGAAATTCAAATGTCAACAATTCATCTACATGCATGTATTTGACATACAGTACATGTACATTTATTAAGTTGATGAATTGTGTGGTAGATAGAAAAGTAAAACTTTACCCTGTCTCTATTATATTTTCTAATTAATTTAGTGTTAATAAATTCATAGTCATATTCATAGTCTATAAGCAGACAAGCCTCCCTTATTTTGATTATATAATGAAAATAAGGGAGGGTTGTCTGCATGCTTATATAGTTGGCTCATATTGATTTCATGTATATAAGACCAAAAGTGTAACTTTTAGATCCTACAAAATAATGCCTACCTTCCAAATGTGTTTGAACTGTCAGTGTTTTTTCTGTTTTATAAAGGTACAGTATTGAAGTATGGAGGTTTACTTTTAAGTTAATTGTATGGAGTAATAAAGCATTATTCTTGAACTCATTACTCCGTTACATCATGCAGTTAGTCCCAGTCGCAGTCTCTACTTCTCATTATTAAACTGCAAATTATCTTGAGACATAGTTCCAGCATTAAGAGTTGACAAGAACACTCGCGTGAAAGGATGTTGTTTATTTATGTCAAAGACACATGATATAAGTCACTGACTTCCTGTTGACATTTCACCAGTCCTTAGGCTAGTCTGTTCAGCTCTCACAACCAAACACTCCTAGGCACAGTCAAGCCTGTCTGCAGAGTTCCCTTAATTTACCCAGTCTCCTGGCCTTTACTCATACAAGGCCTGTACCCTGAGTAACTCCAAGTGATGCTCTCTGCCTATATCTACTGCTGCCCCTGGCCATGGACTAACTCTCGCTCTCGGCCCTAGCACCGCTTTATATGTACTATGATCTCTCTAGCTAGGACTGATGCCATGTCAGTACAGTATTGTGGAATTTATTGACTAAAAGGGTCCACCAGTATTCAAGTTTGGTAGAATCTATTGTCTATGTAAAGTACCAATAGAGGGTATTTATCAAGAAAATATCAAATCAAGTCCTAGTTTTACAAGCTTTATAGCCAATGGTTAAGAATGACTGTGCCTACTATTACCAATTGAACCACCGTGATTATCAGTGATGGATTTAGAAGGGGTCTCCCCCCCCATTTTTTTGCCAAGTTAAGTTTTTTTTAACGTAAAATTCTGGAAAATAGGGAGGCGCCCCCCCCCCCCTTTCTATTAGCACGCCCCAATCTTTTTCAAAAATCTGTATCCTCCACTGATTATAATTATGCATGTGTATAGATGTAATTCATATTTTAGCTATAGAATTGTATCAAGAAAATTCCATAACCAATCGGTCAAATTCCTTCAAAAAGTTTTATTGTTGTAGTTGTTTGATAATATTCTAAGAAAGTGTACGGGAAAGAAACTCATTGTGCAATACACAATGAAAAATGACATATCCTTCACCCAGAGTAGCGTATCTCCGACCCCCTCCCTTGCCCATGAGAACCCCCACCCCCATGTTTTGTTAAAGTTTCGTCCCTTCTCCTACCTTATACTTCTTACATAAGATGTGCATTATACATATTTCACACACGACAAACAATAGCTCACTGTTCCACCTCTGACTCCGGGGCCACTTTTCCCTGAGGTATTAGTCTTTTTTTATGATCTGTTCCCAAAGTTTCGTGACGACGCAGCTATTGACGCAAATGGCAGCGTTTAAAGATGTATGTCCCTGGGGTAGGGTGGAAAGAGGCGGGAGTTAACAGTGGCCATGGGACGCGCTCAGAGACGTCACACCTGGCTGCACACATTGTCCCCTACCTGTCACCCCACCCATCCCTACCCATCCGCCTCTCCCTGTACCCTGGAGGTGTTGGGGCATATAGTGTGTCTCCTTGTCCCCTCCCTACACTGCCCCACTACCGGCCCTGTAGAGGAAGGCTCCCTGTTGTATATAAGTACATGTCATATATCAGACAAAACGCCCAATTGTGTAACCTAAGTGTATACTTATGGGGTGTCCCCAGACAGGTGACAACACTGCCGTTTACCTGATTTACGCGCCTTCATTATGACAAGACTTGCACAATGTATAATTGTAATTGTGTTGTTCGTATATCAACTGACGGTTTCTGCTTTTTCTCTACAACTGTTGCAGATTAATAAATGATATCACATTGTGTGTAATACTCATTTTTAGAGAAATAATACATAATAGAACAGTATAAACATATGGAGAAACAGTAAGGAAATACATATTGTCATAAGAACGCATTTTGCAGGAATTCAGGGATAGATCCGTATTTGTGCATGCATATTGCAATACAGAAACAATATTTATATAGCAAGGCACATGATGTTATAAACAATAGCCTTAGGCTAACAATTCTCGAATATTTTCTCAGAGGATCCTCTTTTGGCATGAGTCAAAATGGAACTATATTCATGGTTGCCCCATATTCTTCAATCAGCTAAAATTGGAAATCTCTCTTTTATTTTTACTTCAAAACCAAAATGTTAAGGCAAGCCACCAACTGTCTCGATAAAGACGATCGGCAATAGGCGAGGAATTTCGGGTATGGATGCACACCATCACCATAAAGGGGAAAGTATATCATTCTGAATTAAACTCTGATTAGAAGGTTGGGTTGTTTCTATTGATATCGATGAACACTAAAAGATAACAGATTGGAGTCGGGCCTTTGAGAGAGGCCGGGAGGAGACGACGCGCTGACTACCTCTGGGAGGAAGTGGGCGTGGTCGGCCCTCTGCAGGTCCATCACTGCCTCTTAATAGAGACATCACCTGTTGAACGATGTCTGCAAACAGCCAACAATCATAGGGACACTGTCTCCTTACACTTATCGGAGAATCACCTATAAAACAGATGAGGAACCAATCGATCTAGACTTCCTCCCGGCTAAGCCCTCCTTCCTTGAAGTCGCCCGCCTCCCCTCCCCGCCTCCCCAAGCCTCCTCCCCAGCCTAAAGCCCCGGCCACACTAACCAACTGAACCCAACTCGACCGTCGCAGACATAACGGCTCCAGTATACCCCGACGAAATAGTCTTAGCCAAAAAACTCAACCATGCCATAGGGTGCGACTCAACTGTCATAGACTGGAGGCCTATGATACATAAGCATATCTACTGCACACCCCCCTAAGACCCGACCATCCAGTCTTACATCTTTGACATCTCAAGATCTAAGACTCAACTCAACTGTCGTGGAAAAGGCTAAGACTCCAGTCGTAGACCTATGCCACACATTAAGACTGAGTCCAACTGAACTCAACTAGACAGTTGAGTTGAGTTGAGTCGTGCAGTGTGGCCGGGCCTTCAGTCAAACCGCGACCAAAGCCACCGGCCCCTCTTTTGAGTCTAATTTCAGGGCGCTCATTTCAGACCAATAAACGCAGCCATTGAGCTTCAATTGGGTGGAAGCTGTTTTTTATTTTTGTTCTAGCTCTAATTTCTCTGCCGGGGTCCAGGGGGCGTGGAGGTGGCTTGCGCGACAATGGTGCGGTATGACTGTCGACAATGGGCCGTGGGCCGAAATGGCCCGCTGAATTGGCGTGTCGCTATGACGTACTGGCAGATAAAGGGGGAGACAAATTTCATCCGATTCTGCCTTAATTCCCCGACCGCCGCCAGTCGCACTTAAGTGGCCGTGGGATCGGCGGGTAAAACAGAAACATTCCCCCAAGCCAACAGTATGCAGGAAAATGTGGTTTACAGCCGCGGGTCAGTGAGCAGGGCCCGAGGGACGCGGGCAGGGCCGCCCTCCGCGCACAGACGGCCTGGGGAAGGGCAATTTGGGGGCTCGCCGAGGTCCCCAGGGCGACCTGTAGACGTCCTGGCCATATTTCACACTGCCTACCACACCTGTATGGCATAGCTGTATAACCACATACGGGCAGCGATAAGGCCATCGACTTCATACACCAATATATACACTCAAAGATAAGGGGTTCTTCATAGACATAGATTTCCTCCATACAACCTTACACAACAGTAGGTCCTGGTGTATTGCATATATGGATATTTATAATACAGAGTTGTCTATTGAGGATACATCCAAGCTTGCACATGTTCTTTATGTAAAGAGACAAAATATTCTTTGAAAACTCGACCGCAATTACAAAAATTGTGACTATGTATTTAGCAGCTCATAAAGAAATGAAACTGAATTAAAATACATGCCATTGAGATCACATACCATTAATTCATACAATCATGTGCATCGATAACGGATTCATGAACTGCTGTTGACAGTTGGGACAGGCTGAGATCCATCTCCTGTTAAAATGGAAAGGGATCTATAAAGAGAAGTACTGCCGAACGGGAGATTAATTCGCGGCTATATGTTGGTAGACATTGGCAGTTGTGAGTGACGTGATCCGCAGTCAGAGGGGCCGTTTAGTTCCGCCTGCCAGCACCCGGCCACCCCGGCCCACAGTGCTACAGTCAGATCATCCTCCTGGAGCCTACACGTCGACTCGCCCACCCCGGATTACGGCGCCCCGATACGGCCGTCCGCCTCGCCCGGTAGCAGGGCAATTACGGTGTAATATGTTTGTTGGGGCTCTGTCCGCAGAAATCAGGCAGGACGGCCCTGTCACCGGCCCATGGGGGGACGAGACGCCCTTCAGACGCTGATACGTCGTCACGTGATCAGATAAGATCAAAACGAGGCAGTTGTGGCTTCTTAGCCGCAGTCTGATTGGTCAATTGGTTGGATTATCTACTGGCCACTGCCGCGACCCATTGTAAGTGACCAGTGAAAAGGGTCAAAGTGATTTTATTGCCGTCTTTTCACCGATGTTGATTATAATACCTTGACAAGGTTGGCATTTTTTTTGACAATTCCCACACTATTGGTCTTGGTCCAACCATTTATACCGTAGGCAACTCACTCTGTCTCCTTGCCCCGTCTCTGAGAGCGTTAATTATTTCAAAAGCCGGTTGTGAACGACAGATTCTATGGGCATCTTTCTTTTTGTCAGATAGGCTACTGGAGTATAATTTTGAAAAAAAAGTGTACTTGGCACACAGTAGATGCACATGGATGTGTCAATATTCTGTCGATAATTGAAATAGGGGTTAAGAGTAATTGGTTATGTTTGTTTTTATTGTAATCCTTTATCAATTTTTAGTTATTGTAATTGTGACGTTCCTCGGTAGTTCGGGGTTTCTGGTTTCTACCGGCGAGGGACGGGGGGGTGATTTCGGTTCTTAGCTGGGCACGGAGGCCGAGCAAGAAGCCGAGGTGTGAGATTAAGAGTCGTGCCTCGCGTACGAGGGGGGCTGAGTGGGTCGGTCGGGGGATTGGTATTCGTTGAAGGGGGGAGGGTATGTCGGTCAAATCGGGCCGGGGGGTTGCAGCCATCAAGTGTGGAGGATGGCGGAGGGCAGAATTGTGGTTATGGGAGGGGTCCAGATCGGAGCCTCTGTTCGTCTTCCGGGCTGGAATTAGGGGAGCTCGACTCCCTCGTTCCCTGACCAGGAGTCTCGGGCCAACGGTCGCCTATGTTTTGGTAGCGTGGGGCCGAGCCTGTTGCGCCTTGATGCCTCCGGTCGGGGGGTTGCCGCTAAATATTTCGGGCTTCTTCGTCTGTCTGGTCTTCCTTCCTCGGGTCGCTGAACGGGCAGTTTCGGGCCTTCGTGCCATGGTTTTCGGTCCCTCGGGCCTTCGGGCCCCGCTCTAGGTTAAGCCTTATTTTATAGAACTTTACCAATATTACCTTGATTTCCTATTAACTTAGTTCATATTAGGTCATCCTATCGACTGAAGTCCTCCTAAGGAGCTATTAGAGGAAGAAGACACGTGTGAACACCGGGAGTACTATGAAGGAACTCTTTTATTCTCGGGCCTCACCGCCCCTTTTATACCTTAGCGGTCAGCTCTGATTGGCTATTTCATATCACGTGATCATAGTGACGTCACGCAGTCGTACTGATGTCATTTCCGGTTTACATTATTTCTCGGGCCTCGGGTTTCGGGCCTCGGGTTTCGGGTTTCGTTCCTGTTACAACAATATACTTAAAGATCTACCACATCGATTTACATTCACATTCTTGCTTTGATACCTGATGAATCTCTATTCATCACATAATGATGGACTTTGTATGATTTCCTACTCTTTGGTGATTTTTGGTTGCGCGGCCTATTTTTCTTACATTGTTTTATTGTCTGTTTTAGAAAAATTTTGTGTTAGTTTTAACCAATCAAATACAAATTCAATGTCAAATCTGTATTCCAAAAAAGTTATTTCCCTAGTTACTTCTAGAAAAAAGAAAGAAAAGTGTTTCCTACTTTTCCTACTCTTTATTCAGTTGGGAGTAGCACCCCTATACTGTAACTTGCACAGGCAAATTCCCCCCTTGGGACCCGGGTTGGGGGTTCCTCTGGTCAGCCTGGTGTCAGTATAATGTGACTGGGCTGGGTATAATGTAGGCCTATAGGCCTATGACGTGATATTTCAGTGAGGCAGCAATATAAAGAGGGTATTGGGTCCCACTGCTACACATAGGTACCTCATCTCATAGATTCGGTCACCACCGTAAAACTATCTGAAAAGCATTAGGTTTACCTTGTGCAGTCTGGACAGAACCCTGAGGGATTGGCCGGACATTAAACTACCCTAACTGACAAACAAATACAGGCAATCAGATAGAGGTTTCCCTTTGTATCTATACAGTGTATGTCGTGCATGCAGGGACATCATCATTTCTAACAGTGCAATAAACAAATCGGTTGGAGATGTTTTCCTACACTATACATGGACGGATTCAGAGATTTTCAAAGAAAAAAAGGGGATGGAGGGCGCCCTAATGTGAAATTTTCCGCCAGACCCTCCGGGACTGAAAATTTTCCAATAAAAAAAATAAATATTTGGTCAAAAATAGGGGGTGCGCGCCCCCTGCGCCCTCTCTAAATCAACCACTGCTATATCCGTATTCTTTCTGAGCTCACATCATAATGACCTCCCCTCCGTTCAAAGAGGTGTGAGTAGAACATTCCCACCCGTCCTGTAATCTGCCCGCCCCGCCCTCTGAGGTGGTCGGTCTGCCACCTTCTGACGGTATTCACCTACTGCAGGGACAGTGCCAATGGCCACCACTTCCGGTGACAACCGTTTTACCTTGCTTGACAAGACTATGATTGTGTGATAATGTCGCCTTTTTTCATGGGAAAAAAACTTGTATTTAAAGGGTGCTTCATAAAATATCTCTTTTCAGTGATATAATGCAGAGAAAATACTTCCATCCTGTCGTACTTATGAAGTTCATATCTGCAACTCATGTTTGTCCCATATATATATATATGCATGTGCCCACAAGGTAAGGTGGTCTTGCGCCAAATCTGTTAATCAGAGGCAAATGGCATAATTGGATAATTAAACCACATAATTAGCTGGACAATTTACCCTTAACTGCAAGAAAACGTGATGCTTTTGGTGTATATATTACGTTATTTTTACTTATTATCTATGACAACTTCTATAACGGAAGTCAATCGGATAAGTTGAAATTATCCATTGTCAAAGCCACTATTTCTGATATGATGATTATTTATGCAATCAACAGTTTGAGTGTTCTAATTGACCTTTTTTTTTAAATTGTTTATCTGTTCATTATAATAATTATAGTAGACAATTTAGGTAGGAATATGAAACATGAATATCTAAAATAGCGTTGGATTCTAGCTGTATTGGGGCAAAAGCTCTATCATACACTCTTAACGTTTTGCTACCGACTAATTTAATGTCAGCCACTAGTTTATTTTTAAACCAGTATAAGACAAGTTAAAAAAGGCTATAAATACAATCATGGTAAACAGATTAATGGACATTTTGTGTTAAGTCCATATTACTCTAAGTGGTGGCAAAATGCAAGAAAAATGTAAAGTAAAACTACGTCGTAATGTCATTTTCTTGTGTAAAATTGACCTCCGCCGACTAACATCCAGCCAAATGAAGGATTTTTTTTGGCAAATTTAGTTTATTTTAAATGTAAAATTTTGGAAATAGGGGTCCGCGCCCTCCACCCTTTCTATTAGCGCGCCCCCACCTTTCCAAAAGCTGCATGTATCCGCCACTGCAGCCTGCTGTATGTATTCGGTCCTTCAGTCTGTCCGGCCGCTTGAAATTTATTGCTTACCTATCATAGTTTATTCTCAAAGTTTCTACCGATTTTTAGCCTTTCCCTGAAAGTGAAAGGGCCGATTGTTGCTATATCTTTGATGTGACAATAGATAGGTGAGTGTGTGTAGGACACAGTGTGTGATCCCCATCTGTGGGGATGGTAGTGGGCTGCTGACCAGGGATCGCCAGCCCCGGCCCCAGGAGGTGGGGCCGGGCCCACCCGCCTCCCGGGGCCGGGGACAGGAGGGGGCGGGGCGGCGGCCGCCCGGTCTGTGATTAGTCCCCGCCCGGGCACCGGGGAGGGCCGCGCAGTGCCAGGCGGGCGTCAGGAACCACGTCCAGCACACCTCAACCTACCGACCCCTTAGAGCTCGTCCACAACCCAGGGTTCCCAATTATTGCTACAGCCGGCTGCCACCACTTTTCTACAACCTCCAAAAGGTCTCTATATGTTTAAATGGGTATTGACCATCTTGACTGGACGCGGGGAAATCCGGTTTTTCTCTGGTCCACATTCATCTAGATTATACCCGTCCCCACAGAAAGGTTTGGCGGCGGTGGTCAATGGCGAAGTCAGGGGAGTGGGGTTCCTGGGTGTCTAGAGCCCCCCTGGCCTTTTCAATAAGTAAAATATAAGAAATTGGAGAAAATCTAGAATGAAACCCCTGTAATCCCCTAAATGTAACTTGGAGCCCCCTTTGATTTCAGGACTCATTCAGGTCTCAAAATGCGCTCATAATGACAGTTCAATACAGGAATAATGCGCATTCTGGGGCTAATCTGTAATGGGTATAAGTCCCTGGTGGTGGTGGTAGGGGGGGGGGGCTGTAAAAGGAAAGTCAAATAATCAGATAGACATCTTTAAACTATGGTTGTGATAAAATTGAACTTTTCCACGTTATTTGCATGGATGGCTCCAATGTAAATCTCATATTATAGCAAGAGATCATACATAGTCAGGTCTAAACCCTTACTTTACGGCACGTCCTAAGACGTTGCAGAGAATGAAGATATGTCGTGAATTAAGTTGGACATAGTTCTGAACCTCAGGAGTAGGGGCGGTGGTCTGGGATGGGCCGTGGACGGAGGGTTGTGTTTTGCGGCCGGTGGGCAGCAAATGACGGGCGGAGGGCAGTCCTCTAGACGCCCTCAATTAGCCGCGGCTCCCGGGGGTAATTTGATGTAGCACTCCCTCTTCAGCCAAGGACGACCATCTTGACAGGGAAATTTCAGTCATATTTATTTGGATTTATGGGCCTGGACTCAGGTCCCCTGCCATTAGCCCTACAATAAGGCGTACATAAGCCCTCGCCCCACCCCCTGTCCGCACTCCCTGGACAGTGCCTTCCGAGGCTCGCGTGAGAAGATCTCCGATCAGAGATCTACTGACAGACAGACAGCCGTGGGAAGATGCCAGACTCTGATCTTTTCTGGACGTGACAACCAGCCTGACAACTACTGTTGCTAATATTTGACATATCTGATCGTTTCAGGATTCAAAAGTATCAAACAACACATGGGATAGACGGCCTATCATCATTTCTTCTATTCACACATTTTGCAGACTTGCACTTTCATACATCAAACTTTCTTATTGAAATCTCAGTGTTGAATTGGCGGAATTCATCGATGATTAATTGAACACACAAAAAATATGTTCTACTGTATATATGGGTTCACTGGGCTTGGCCTTAATCATACATTTTACATGGGGATTATCCACATATGGCAATTATATATATATAATATATATATATATAATATATATATATATATATATACATTAAATGCATTTATTTTCGCACTGTAAATATTTACTCTTTTTTTTTCGCACCGCCGCTCATGCGTGAAGATATAGGTAAGGTGAGTGAAAAAAACATTCTGAGCAAATAGAATAACTAGATAAGCGAAATTTTGATTGCTCTAAATTTACTTGAATTTCTCGATGTGCGAATCATTAGCGGCGTTCACATTATTCTTCATATATGAATATAAATGTCATGTAAGCCAGTGCATGTAACTCTCGTGACCATGTTAACGACAATTATCGCCTCCTGTCGACAGGTTTCATGTTGAAGCACCCTTGAAGTTTGCATGACGGACTCCCTGCCTGGGCGAGCGGCCGTTTAACACCTATTACATGGCCGCTTACAAAGCTGAGGCGCCTGGTCCACTGGCGGGAGTTTCGGTCATTAAGGGTGTGGCAATGAGTGTCAGGTGCGACTCCCAGCTCCAGGAGGCACCAGGTGGTGGAGGACATACCTGGACACGGGGCGCACGCCACCCTCAGGGGGAGGGGTGTGGCCGCAGAAACGGGCCGCAGCAAGAGCTGATGTTACCATGGAGAGTAAAATAAGACATGTATATCGACAATGCCCACCCAAAAAGGGAGTGTTCTGTGAACTTAATCGTAATTTTCCTCACATATAACTGACGATACGGTGTTCTACACATCTAATTTCCATTCGGATCTGACCTTTTTAAGGTATAGAACTGTATAGGGGATGGCTTCTAAACTCTGTATTCTAGACCATTATTTGCATTTAACAAAACTAACTGGACATCACAATTAGCTCATCTCATATCTTGGTATAATCCAGGGTTGAACAAGGGTTGGACATAACATTGTATAAGTCATCCTTATCTCCTAGAGTTGGGATTTCTGAAAAAAGTATGAATCATATTTTTGTCTCTATCATCAAGTACTGAATAAACATGATTTCTTAAATTTACCAATTGCCAGATTTGCAGGTTTGCCAACCAATCAAAATGCTGTATTTCAGGGCAAAATAGGGTTGGACATTATAGGTTGGACTGACAGGGTGAAACACAGGTTCATATGGGAAAAAAGCCAATATATAAAACTGCATTTTACCAATTTTATGAGCAATCTGTCAATCAAATTGCTTTTGTTAATTCTGTATTCTATACAACTGTCTACATGGAATTAGCACGGGGACCAATTTTGAAAACGTTTCATGATAATTTCCATGCTGTTGTCAACTGGGATAGGCTAATAAGCCCATCCCACACTAGGTATATCCTAGGAGTGGACACGGGTTGGATCCATTTTTGAAAAACTTGGGGTTACTGAAATAAGCAAGAATTAAGTTTTTCTATATCCTCAAGTACTATTTGAACATTATGATTTCCCAAATCTTATCAACTGACAGAGTTGCTCGTTTGCCAACCAATCAATATGATGCATTTCAGCCCAAAATAAGGTTGGACAATATATGCTGGGCTGACCAGCTTTAACATTGGTTTCTATTGGAAAGAGGCCAAAATATAAATCTCAATTTTACCAATTTAAGAGCAATCTGTCAAACCAAATTGCATTGGTTATTTTCGTAATATACAACTGTCTTTAGGGAACAAGGATGGAGGCAATTTTGAAAAAATATCATAGTAAACCAAAATGTTGGGGTAAACTGGGTTGGGCTTATTGCTCTTGGACAATGAAAAATATACTCCGTGCATTGTTTAGTTGATATAAAAAAGACAGTTACAGTATTACAATACAACAAGCTGCGAGGGTGAGTATATAGGCCGTAGATATTTGATAAAGGCTTTAAGCGCATGCTCCCATGGAGTTTAAAAAATAGATGTGAATGATGCAGTTCTTATTGATGCTTACGTCACGTCAATGTAGTTTGGTCCATCCTGGATATAGTCCTTTCATGACCTAGATACCTCTTACAAAATAGGTCCTTACACCCACAAGAGTCCATGGCTACTAGTGGCCATCTAAAATCTGTAAGGAATACTTTTATTTGCCATCTATAAATGGCATGGGGGAACCCCTTCGATGGTCCTTGGCCTGCTGGCTGGTTTATGGTCCTAACTGCCATAAACCAGCCGCCCCAAAGCATGCTGGGATACAGGGTGGAATTCCCACCTATAATGGCTGTTGGTGTACAGACTCACTTTGGGCAAAAGGTGGGTCGGGCTTGACAGACTATCCTGGATATGGCCATGCAGTGTCCAGTGATAATTGTACACCGGACTGTGCGAGATCATAGATCTATACTTCATGGCGATAGTGGATTGTATTGCAGTCCTTGGGCCTTGGATTGTCTGATTATCTTTTAATCACCGATGTATAGAAGAATTTGTATGGGCATTTAGGATGATACAGTTATATTTCTCATCAGTTCGTGAAGGGACAAAAGAAAACTTTTAATGACAAGGCCATGAGAGCCAGTTCTCGTGTCCCGCTTACAACTACAATCTCAAATCAATAATATTTGGTTTACTTGCTTCTGTGAAATGTTATACATATACGTGTATCACAGTGTGCATCATTTTCACGCAACGCAAGCGGAGCGCACGTACAATTTCAGGATGTTATCATAAACAGACGGGAGACACTAAAAGAACACCTAATGAATATCTAGGGTGGGGCGTAGTTTTTTTCCTTGGAAAAGGAGCCCTCTCCCATTTACATCTATCGGTGAGGTCTGTCAGGAAAGGCAAATCAAGCGAAGGGGTCGAGTGGTTCCCCGCCCACCTCCTTCCCTCATGATTATAGATGCTAGACACGAAGAGGTCTTCAAGCAGACATCTTGCTCCTCTTTTTCCAAACCCGACCATGATATCAATAGTGACTGCTTTTATGCGACCTCGCTATTCATTATGATAATGAGTATGATACAAACTAGTCTTATAGATGCATATGACTACCCTCAGTATGGAATACACAATTACGTTGAATAATATTCTTAAATTCAAGTTATGTAGACTAGAGAGACTTTTAAACAGAAATTATCGGTCATGAAATTGTTGTCATGCTATGGCACGTGGCCGCATCCTATCTATAGAGCTGAATACAGGACATGAAAGGGAGACTGACCAGCTGACCAAAGGTGACTCTCAGATAGCCAATCTCTGCAGGGCATGGCTAGACCATCAGACATACAAGTAATGCGTGACAAGTCTATACTCAACTGCTCTTACCCTGAGAAGTAGCCTTATACAACCAGTAGGTTTAGACAAAGGAAAGTGAAGGTACACGTCACATACAGCATCGTTGACCAGGTAAAGTGCATGACTATGGCGCATATATATACATGAACTGATGAATTTGGTGAAAAGAGTAATTTGAGCACGATTTCAATAAAAACACTTATGCATATGCACGATGGGCTGGCCTAAACGAAAGGAAACTATTTAAAATCCTAAATTGGAATATCGGATTCTCCAGCTCCCGATATACGTGCGTTATATGTGATATCACTGTTACACTGGTATATACCAGTATACTGCATCTCCACTTTGATTTGAACACCAGGATTTAAACGTGTATGTACAAGCGAGCCGCCTTTCCTTTCTATGCTATGATCTGGATACAGTACTGCATGGTACTGGTGCAGTTCTGCGCCCATACAATGACTTGCTATATGGCCGAAGAGATGTATAGCTGCAGGTATGCCTTATAGGCAGTAGGTGTTGCCTATTATGATGTATTATGTAGTAACATCACATATAGGTATATCCATTTCGATAATCATGGAATACGTAAAAGTCTATTTATACAATATCAAAATATGTATTTCACAAAATGAAAACTGCTTGGATAGATAACTGCTAGTGCAAGTCGTAGTCTTTAATTCAACCCGCACCCTGTTAAAATGTTTGATTGCTTTCCATTGTAACCACAAATGAAACGTGTATATTGATAAACCAAAGATGATCAAATAGAAAAACACACTGAATATGTGTAGGGAACTAATTTATGTCCACGCAGACATTATCCGTGACAACTCATCGTCCGGCACTGCATCACTTTTTGACACAGGCGGTTGACAGAGAATACTGTCCTGTGACAGTTGAGTAAGACCAAAATGAAGACACAGGAGGACACCGAGAAGGACACAACGTGGCACGGGGTACAATGAGCCACGTGGGAATTCAGCCACAGAGGAGGACCTGACGTGAAAGCCCCAATTGAGGGGATGACACTCAGGGAGTGCCTTCACCGCGGCCCTCTGCCACTACTCGTTTCCAACACCAGGGGGCACCAGGGAGGCGATTGGCTGGATTGTGCTGCTTTCTCGGGGGTCCGACCAATCAATCATCGTTCATCAACGTCGTTAGCAGCATCACTCATTGTGGGTGTGTTAGCAGAGGAGAGAAGGTGAAATCATGAAATCCGATTCGGGGGTCAGAACACCTTGTACTGGCACCCCACTTAAACACCTCTCCCAGAATAGAGGTCGAGTACTCATTTACATGGTAGCTGAGGCATGCAGGCTCTGAAAATTATTTCTTACACTTTTGGAAAGTGTTAAAGGGATTAAGAGGTATTTGACCAAACGTAGAAATCCAATACAGATCTCTGAATTAAGTTTAAAATGGTACAATAGACCAAGATCATGATGAATATAAAAACACTAAGAAGCCCATGTCACCATACTTACCTCTGAGTAAATGCATGAGGAAGAGCGTATACTTAACTCTTAAAGTATCAGGGAATCGCCAAATTTGCCAAACATTTTGTGTTTCTATGAAACTCAGTGTCCATTAGAGCCTTACCAAACTGGTTAGGTTGTGCCTTGGTACCTTGTTAGTTTTGTTATCCAAAGGAGTGGTGTTTCATATTCTGGATGTACATATATATGCTTCTACCAATTCTTGATGATGAATTTTAAAATTTTGAGAAAATGTATTTTTCTTACCAGGTAGCACTATTGAGAAAAGACCAAGAGAGCGTACCATTGAATTTGTTGTCTCATTGCTATATCTGGTTGTTTAGATATTGAAATAAATCAAATTAAATAATTCTAATCTATGCTCATTGCCAAAAAAGAAAAATCAAGGCATTGACATTTTCACACCAGGGGGCACTTGTTTAACTTAACTTTGTATCTTCAGAGTTAGCTAAATACACTTATTCCCTATACCCCCCCCCCCCCCCCCGTTCATGTCTATTTTACGTCATTGCACAAGGTCCGCCAAGGAAGGTACATTTTTGCGGTTTTCTGGTATATAAACTCCTCTGAGTCAAACAGCGTTTTCGAATGACTAATAAATGTTACAGTGATACCGTGTGGGTGACTATATATTGAACATAGATAAACACTGAAGACAACAATGGACACCTCATAATTACCAAATACAATGTACTTGTGAATCGAGTAGATCAAATTGATACATCATTATGTTAATTAATATTATTCTGTTTGTACCACCAAAGAAATGTCAATAATGTGAGAAAATTAAGAAATAACGATAAAATTGGGAGGTTAGAATAGTCCATTTGGGGAACATGTGTTCTTATTTGTCAGAATTTCTGGAAGAAACTTCAATATTTGTTTTTGGGTCATCCCAAAGCAAACTGCCCTTATAGATTATACATGGATCTATGAACCTTCATTTGCATTCTTCTCAGACAATAAAATATTTACACTTCTCGTTCCACCCTAGAGATCAGACAGACTAGCTATGTCAGGGGGTGAGAGACCCTTGGATTGCCCCAGTTGGGTTGTAACCTTGTCTGTAGCTAGTCCCCCACGTGCTGGCTTAATGAGGTGACGTCACGCGACGTGTTTAGGACGTGGGTCGGGGTGAGCTGACCTCGGTTAGCGAGCCCTGTGATCACTCGGGGAGGCCTCTCACGAGCACGTTTACCAGGTCGTCGGCGAACAAAGCTCACATTATCCCATCGCCTCTGCTCATTTTGAAATCGGAAAACAACTGAATTGTGTGTTTAACGCTCGCAAAATAAGTCCCTCCTATTGCAAATACCTTTCAAATACTTAACCAGATATTTTATGATAATCGAAGTGCAAATTGTATTCAAACACGCAATTGAATAGATGAATTATGAGGTTTATAGATTGCCAGGGCAGAGAACTATACCTTTCGCTGCCTGTCCTCATAAATCATAATTTGGGTACATATTGATAATGCACCCATGTGTCTTAGTATACTGTTCTGACAAACTAGCTGTATACCAATAATGACGGCGCTGATAGTAGACCTGTACTTTGGAATGTTCTGTGTTCGACAATTGGGTACATGCAGTGTAATTTCATAGAACATTTAGTCTATTTCCGGACCAGAATGCATGGGCCCCTATATGAACTGACTAATAACCAAAAGGACCTTTTACTTATATGGCGCTCATTCAGACCGGAGGAGTTATAAATGGCCGGTCATGGCGACTATCTGTCTCAATCTGTCCCCGGCCGCCAGCAGAGGGCATACACTAAAGGGCCCGTCCCTTAATGCCCTTTCCTTGGCTGTTTCACCAATGTATAGCTGCCTCTGTCATCTTGACCGACGCCTGTGAGGAATCTTCTCCGGCCGCCCACCTCTAGGCCCGGCGGGTCAGGCGCATGGCGGACAACGGCCGGGATGGCCCCGACCTATGCACGCGATCCCCCATTCAGGGATGGACAGGGCCATCCTGCCCGGTCGGCCGGCAGTCTCCAGGTGTGAGGAACCTCCTTTAATCTTTGCGTTCCTTCCCTACACCAGACTGCGAGACGCTAAACTGGCGACAAACGCGCCACCGACCAGGGAGGTTGGAAGAGAAGGATGTTTAATGGTGGGATGTAGGCTGAGGAAATGGTTTTGGAAAAGAACAAGTACTTATAATATAGCAATCATGGAACATCAATATTGTGACAAGATCTATATGATATCATAATTATGATGAAAATATTTGCAATATTTTTGTAATTCATATTTTATTTTTTCTTTCTTTTGAGAATATGAAAAGCAACGAATGTAAAGTCAGTACATGATTGAATATAGGTTGTCAGAGGTATAGTCTATCGGAGGTCTATAGACCTTTGCCACGAACATGCACAGCGGACCCTACCATAGAGACCTTGTTCCCAACGAGTTAAGCCTGGTCTCATAGGAACGCATATCCCAATCGTTTGGTTCAGGCAATAGCAGGGTGCCACACAATTGAAATAGATGACTGGTTCTTTCGCAATAACCTAACCTTGTTGTTAGTCCATAGAATAGAAGGTTGTTACGTCTTATCTTTCATTATATTGGGCATTAGCTGTTATTCAATTTGTTTACATCGTGACGATTCTAGGGGTGGCCCCTTTATGCATTACAGATGCATTACAACCGAGGCAAATTGGGTAAATTAAATGAGGTGTATTAATAAACATCGCTATAAGATAAGGTATAGTACACAATAACACGGTTCAAAACAGAGCATTACCATTATTATCTGGATTCGGAATGTTATAGGTAGATCCTGATACACAGTATTGTGTATATATACTGAATGTTGAACGAAGTGTAACAGCAAGACAGGAACGTAGAGAACTGGTCCCAAAACTGTTTGATGTCTCCACCATTCGATTTCTCTGGTTTCCCCGAAAATAACGACGAAATGAATAATCGTTCAGAAAAATAAATGTTGATAAATGAGACGTATGAACAGTATATAATAGAATTGCACTATGCTAGTCCTAGGAAAACCCCATGTTTGCTGATTAGCGGTCACCGACTGTCAAGTGACCATGCAACCCCCGGACACTGCCCCATGGCCATGTGTTTACCTTGTCATACCGAGCCTTTGTCGGAACATGCAAACATGTCAGCGGTGTCATGGTAACCCGTGGGGGTGAGGGGGATCAGTGAACATGTCACCGAGACCAAGTTGGAGGGAGAAGAGACTTGTCACCAGTCATTATGATTATGACAACATCTTGTCAGATATGAAGAGCCCCTCCTCCCGGGGTAGTCGTTTTGTGTGGAGCGCGGGTTGAGGTCTGCACGGCGCGGTGCAAGGCGTTACATGGCACTGTGTCAGAGGGGTGTTGGGGGTAAAGGGGCGGGCAGAGCTTTAAAGGGCCTCTTACAGTCAGGGGAAGATCAAACGAGTCGCAGACAATAGACCGGTGACAGTGATTCAAGTGGGGAAAGACCCTACCACTATCTAGCCTAAGGATATCGGCGAACAGTTGACATGGGTCTTTCTTTGTCCATCACAAGTAATTCATCTGCCTCAAAAGAAGGAAGCATGTCTAACAATAGGAAACCAGAGCATCTACCACTAAACATGACTATATATCCTCTCAGTGATTTATGATTATGCTGAGAGTTGGAGAGGGAGAAATTCAATCCGTCCTCTATTGTTGCATTCCAAAAATGTGTTCTTCAGAAAGTTTTTTTGTGTGTTTAAATATAAGCTATACTCAGTGTTGTTATGACCAACCATTCGACTATCTATACAATGTCATATGGATAGAAATACGTCTATGACTTTGAAATGCATAACAGTATACACATTTAAAAATTATTTTGAAAATTGCCACAAATGAGTTTATAATCCACGTGGTGTGTTCGAAGGTGAACTCTATGCCTATTGTATAACAGACCTTTAGACATATATAATTATAATTGTCAAAATGCATACCTTTATGCATCTCAAATTTCTATCCATAATGACATTGTATAGATAGTTTGAATGGTATATTATGGTAGTGAGTAGTATGCCCCCCCCCCCCCAAAGGGCACTGGCTCTTTGAAGGTTATTACTCAGTGCCAAAATATACCACCCCTACTTTTAGCGACTGACCGCTACTCAATTTTAGTTGACCTCCCCTCATTTTGGGGGTTTGCAGAACACCATCTCCTCAGAGTGTCTCCTGATAAAATTGGCATTGTTTTGTGTGTGTGTGAAATAATGCATCAATAAGGCTAAGTTCCAATTCATTGCAAAATATACCACCCCTACTTTTAGCAACTCACCGCTACTCGATTTTAGTTGACCTCCCCTCATTTTTGGGGTTTGCAGAACACCATCTCCTCAAGAGTGTGTGCTGATAAAATTGGCATTGTTTTTTTGTGTGTGTGAAATAATGTTATCAATACGGCCAAGTTCCAAGTTATTAACCATATTATTAATGGAAGTGTTTCACTGCCCTCCTTATGAAAATTACTAATCAATTTTGACGTTCAGTGAGTCGGTTTGGCAGTGGGTACCCTTTCGAGATCCAAGTGCCAACCCGACAGAGAAACCACTCTTCAAACATGAAAAATACTGAAATTAGTACAACTACTTTTCCATATTAGAAGGTTGTGCATGCAGTAATTCTTTGAGATGGTGAAAATGACGCGTAGGCCAATATGAACCGTTTGTTCTTACTTGAAATGAAATACAATATTTTCTACTGAGAATTAGGCCTAGGAACTTTTGTCGAAGAAAACAATACAGACATCCGCATCAAGAAGAAAAAGCGGCATCTCCTAAATTTCCCAATAATTGCTAAGTAGGCCTATTGTTATTCCCTCCTATTGTGTGGGTCAGATTAGATACAACGATGTCCAGGTGGTCATTAGGATATGCCAAACGGAAATTCATTTTCTCGCTGAAAATTATTTTCATTTATGGCATACGCAAGAGAATAACAATGACCGAACAGTTTACTCTATAATAAGCATGCAGGGCACGGCGGACGCAACACAACTTTGTGACTTTACTGTAGATAATTCCTTTGGTGGTTCAGAGCTAACCTGCTATTACAAGTCAAGGAGCATCGCGTCATGTGTAATTATTACACAGGTCAAGGCGAAAGCCCATAAATTATACGGCAATATACTTCCCTTAAATCATCCTACTTTTTTTCCAAATAGGATGGTGCTTTTGTTTTGTGTACAGTGGGGATTGGCAACTACCCTTGGGGCCATCCATTCTGCTGTCACTCTTTGAACACACACGCTCGGTGTGTCCTAGTCAAAGACCACGTTCAGCGGACACTTCACATTGTCAAAAAAAGAGGGACTGTTGCAGCGCTAACTAAACAATTACCACTTGAAATAATGAACTTGATACTCTCTCGTCCACTCCCACTAGGAGGCACCCGACTGAGATGCGCATGCTCTGCACCTGCTGTGGCAGACGACTTCCGTCACGCGCCAGTAACGTCATTGTCGTTTTCCCGCCGACAAAGTCGGATGCAATCAGGGGGTCGAATGATGAGATTAAGATAGCAAGGAGGATGAAATGAGCACGAGGGCCTGGCTTGCGTCTGTTTCCGTTGTTCCATTAACAGGTGCTTATGAGAGGTCAATGACTGCAGGCAAGATGGCCGAGTTCACAAAGATGAAAACACGGATTGCCGCTCATGAAAAGGGCCCGCCACGCAGGTGGCCGATGGGGACAAAAGCCGTCTGCCCATCGTTTAGCCACACATCAAAGTCACATGAAAGTGGAGAGGGGAATATCTCGGCCTATCAATTACACCACAGGTCTTATAAATGGATTTAATCCCAAAACAAATTTAAGTAGGCGTGAAAACAAACAAATTGTTGCCGCTCGCCCGGTGCTATCTGGAGTTCTCGGGTGTCATCAATCATGACCGGAACAAGATAGTTTTCAGCTGAAATACAACATTAGCGGGCCACGCATGGGTGCCTAATCCCGAAAGGTGATAAACAGGTTGTCATGTCGGGATAGCTAGGGGCCTCCTCATGTACCGTTTTCTTTTTAATGCCGTTTTTAAAATATGACTACAATCGAACGTAGTATACTGTGTGCAGCCTATAATTATTATATGCACACATCATCATCCTCGAACAGAAACAGAAAAACGACACCACGTGAGGAAAGGGTGCATTTTATGAGTGGGCACGGAACATCCATTCCCAAATTTGAATCATAGTCATAACAAAAAAGAATATCAATAACCTTTTGAATAGTACCATCAAGAAGTCTCTCATTAAAGGAAATAAAAACTGTTGCCTAAACACAAACAATTCCACATTCAAGAAGGGAGATGCGTTAGGCCCTACCCACTGTACATTCTTATTTTCTCTTTCGGGGGAATACATTAATCCTATACATAAGATATGCAATAGCGTTTGAACATTGTATCGTCTGAATACCCCTGAAAAGAACACTTTCTACGCATTGAAATAAGAAAATCTTATTATAGTACTAATGCGTATAGACGTGGTGCAGATGATGTTTGCATGGTGCCACATGTCTCAAAATGAGCAAAACGCCATATTTGTGATCAATTTATAATCATTATTATTTACAAATCTGAAGCACTGAGAACAAAATATTCTTGCCACATAATACTTAAAACAATCTCACAGAATCATAATCAACAATCATTTATGACGACTATGCATTAGTACATGTAATTCAACAAAAAGTGTGCACGTGACCACGCTGCATTAGGTCTATTGGGAACCGTTCTTTGGTTCAATAAAGCTGACCGCTGGGTAACATCAGGCGCCACCTAGTGGTTTGTTCCTGCACTAGTAAATCGGATTATTGATATTGAACAATTAAATAAAAGCACTATTCTTAGATTTATTTATGGTAAGTTCATCGATAATCGTAGCAACACGTCTACTACTATCTACCTCCATTTAGATAAAGCAGTTAGAGACTATACCAAATATTTAACATAGGCCTGTCACCTTCATTCCACAAGGTGGCGTGGTAGTACTGTAATAAGCAAAAGCCTCCTCTGAAGCGCCACCTGGGAAGTGCGACTGAATGTAAGGACTAAATGGAGTATGTGTGCACGCCAATCACATGGTTTTTCCCCACGTGCTGAAGCCTGTTAGTCGATCCCACAAATTCCAACCCTTATGCCTATAGTTACCTTGAAATAGTGATTTTTGATTGGTTTGTAATCCTTTAAACTCTTTTTACAACTCTTTTTTGAACAAGAATATCTCAGCTAATATACTATATACTTGAAGTTTTAAATATATATGCAGATTTTAGCCATTCAAAGAGAACCGTGTCTCAGAATTTTGATTAAGGTCCTAGTTTTTATTTTATGAAATCTAGAAAATTAAGTTGCAAAAATTGGTAAAAAGTTACCCATTTTATGACATAAAATGAAAACTAAAGCCTAAATTAAAAATCTGAGACACGGTTCCCTCTGAACAGACATTATTGACACCTGAGTAAAATTTGATGATCGTATCTATCTTATCAAATGAGAAATCCATGCTCAAAAAATAAAAGCGAAAAATATGTTTTTATTGATAGTTTCTTCAATAGGCACGTTATCAAAATGATATTAGTGTCACTAAGTAGAGACAAATAATGCCTTTTATTTTATGTAAACTATGTGAGTGTGCTCTGTGTATATGTGCCGAGTGATGGAAGATTATCTGAAATATGCTGCATCAACAGTTGTCTATCCTTAATTGATTAAAGGTTAGAATCCTAATGTTTAAGAAGTACTTATATAACACACACACTGAAAAAAATAATGGTTAGAATGTTAGTCAAAAGTCCTAACTTGTTGGAAAAACATTAGTCATGATGACTGTGCCTTTTTGTCCAAATTTTCTAACCTTTTTGTGACTATGGCATATGCTTTTGACTACCCCTTGGTTAGTTTGACTAACCATTTGTGGCTTAATGAATTGAATGGTTATATGCACTGAAAGCGTGTTGAAATATGTTTGAGGCATTGGTTTATCCTTACATACATAAATCACTATATCCCTATATGTATAGATTCATCCCTATACAAAAATCTTTTGGGATTTAAAGGTTTATGGTGAGCAAAGAGAATTATAAAGTTGTAGGAGTAAATAAATCAGCCTGTAGTTCAGAGCTTTCTCTATGGGTATTGAGACTTCTCTGAAGAGAGAAGTCAGGCCCCAGCTGCCTACACAGATGTTACCACTGGTTACTGTCCCAGTGAGGTGTCATGCCAGCCAGAAGTCCCAAAATAGGTTGACTAGAGAAAATGGCTACCAAAAAAGGGTTTACCTGTGTGCAAATATCATTATATCTTCACTCAAATCTTCTCAAGACTTGAATATCTTCAAAATTGAATGTTTAGTTAATTCTTATCTGTTGTATAATATATGGGACACTTAGAATATTAAGAAATAATCATTTAAACAGAGTTCTTGGATTTAACGCTACAAAACTGTTATGTTGATTAAAAGTGTCACCTAGTGGACAATTCGAGAGATAGCATTTTGACTTACCCTGAAGTAGGAAACTTAGATATTTTGACTAGGGTGTTAGACATTGGGTCTCAGAAGGGGGGATAGAAAGTTAGAGTCGCCGTGTCTAACCCTCATTTCATGTGGCAAAAGCCTGATTTGACTAACTTTCTAACCTTTTGTTTTTTTCTGCGCAAGTACACACACACACACACGCACACGCATTGTCTTATGTCTCTTCTAGTTTCTTAGCTTGTGGAGGCATGTACAGGGATGGCTTATATGATGCATTTTGTCTAACTCTTGTGAAACTCGCAGGACATAGCCTGCGCAATATGAGATAGGCTCATTGCCACAGGGGAAAATACAAGATTTCCGAAAGGAGGGGGTCCTGTAGGTTAAATACTACACATACGCTATTTTCCCCTCTTTTTGTTGTTTCAGGGTCCACCAAAAGAGGAGGGGGTCAGGACCACCTGGACCCTCTCTCGATCCGCCCCTGAACCATAATATCAGGTAATTTAAGTAGTCTAAAAAAGAGAACAAAAACTCACGAGTGGGCAATAGAAAGTAATAGCTTTTTCTCTCGCATCATGTGGCGTCAGGGGCGGATCCAGAGTGAGCCACCCCACCCCTATATATAAAAAAAAAGTGCAAATAATTATACATCAGATTTGTGAACTATGGAATTATATTTTACTGTTAATTGTAGGTGTATCTTTAAGCATTAATTTTATTTAATTTTTATAGTATGCTAGCTCTTTCCAAGGGGCCGTCCATAAATGACGTCATGCAGCAGGGGGGGGGGGGGTTCATGCTTCCATGACCAAACATGACAAGGGGGGGAGGGGGGGTCATGTAGTGCATGACATCATGTTTGAAAAATTCTAATTTCGAAAATTTCAGGGGGGAAATGTCTGTAAAAATGGGATTTTTCAATGTTGAAATTTCTTTTTAAGGGTCAGATTGCCTCCTAGGCATGGAAATCTGCTTTTTAAGGTCTTTGGGTCCTTGGTTATGTCCATCTCTGCTTATATTTTATCTGTAATTGGAGGGGGGGTCCTCTTCGTATGATGTCATTTCTAGAGGGGGTCAATGGGCGCATGACAAAACATGACAAGGGGGGGAGGGGGGGGGGGGGGGGGGGGGGGGGGTCAAAAATGGTCAAAAATAGCATGACGTCATTTATGGACGGCCCCCAATCACAGTCTTCTCTCTGTCATAACTGCAGGTCATCTTGAAACGTAGTTCTGCACTAAGTGGTGACATAACACTCACATGAAAGGATAGTATTTATTAATCCAAACATATATCACTGAGCTCCCGTTGACAATCAACAGTCCAAGAGGCATCTGAGGTGTCAGCTTACTGCTTGACCATTCACTCTAGCCACTGCCTGCCCCGAGCACTACTTTAAACCAGTCCTGTGATGTTGCCTACATTCCCCAAACATACCTATGGAGAGTCTCACTCTTAGCCCTGTGATTGTTTCTTCATAAAACGGCTAAGCTAACTATGGACTGATACCTGTATCAGTACATTTTTACGAAAAAAGTACCGAAGATAATCACTAATTTCACTCCGTCCCTTCTAGAGGGGCAATCAACCCCTTTGCCCCCCCCCCCCCAGATCCGGCAGTAGGCGTCTTGCAGATCCTCATGTTTATGCATAGTATAGAATCTTCTTTAATCCCAGCCAAGCTGCGACGTCACAGAAACGTTCTGCAACCACACTATTTTAGTCAGTATGTTACTTACTAAGATGGCACGTAATAATTATGTTATTGATGGTGAGGTTGAAACATCACCAAATCAGAACGTTATTGCAACGTTATTTTTTGGTGAGGTTAGGATGAAACCCAAACAGAATGTTATAAGAACGTCCTGTTTAGGTTGAAGAACGTAACCAGAACGTTATAATAACGTTGCAGTGCCACGTCACAAAAGTATGTTGCAGCAACGTTATTGGAGGCCATCCTAATAAAGTAACAAGAACCAGTACAGAACCAAACAGAACGTTGCTGCAACATTATAATAACGTCGCATGCTTGCCTGGGATGGTAGCAGAGAGAAATACTATAATCTATCATATACAGGCTTTAAAGTACTTTACCATTCTCAAATAGGAGTATTTCCCAAATCAAAATCTTAGACCCTCGGTTGGGGCATATATATATTGCGTTGCAATGTAAAATAATCTCAAATATTCTCATCACTACAGTTGCATCACCACCGAATCACCAACATCAATACGTCGTTTTGTGTGTGTAAAGTAGATATATGCATTGCACTATAACCGTTTTATATCTGAACAGTATTCTGTTATGTGTACTGAATGGAATTATTCTGATCGACTTGTCTTCAGCGTAGACTGAGTACTATTATGACTATGTTATCACTGAGAATGGAATAAACTTACAAATCATATTATCAGCCAGTTACTCTGTCTTTTCTAAAGCTGAACTACTATAGAACGATGCCAAAGTGTGGATTGCAAAAACCATATTCCCAAGAAGACCAATGATGAAGACAACGCGAAATTAAAGGCTGAAATATTAGTATACATATTGTAATAGTTATCACTTTCCCAAAACATAGCAAAATCCTTGAACAATAATGTTAGCTCACAATGGTTCAACCCATAATATGATTTGTATTTTTTTAACATAACAATGATCAGATGAGTGATACTAATAGTTACCTTACAGTGTGTGTAAATGTGTATACCATGCATGTGGGCTATCACAATCGTGGCTCAGTTAAACCTTTCACTGCCCCATAATCAGGGCAAGTTTGTCTATTCAAGGGGTCTTGTAAGAGGTGTGAGATGTTGTTTGCTTTCAGGGTTTAAAAATATTGAGGATGTTTTTCATTTTTCTGCAAAATTAATATTTTTACTATTTTGGGAAAATGGTTTACATCGTAACGAGGAAGTCAATGTTAGAAGAAAATTGCTAATTTGTGTATGTTGGACTGAGAATGATATTTGTCACTGAGACAATATGACTTGTGAAAAGTAAATATTCTCGATATGTGGATCTGCCATCGATTTTCTGCCATTTGCTTCACTTAAAACAAATGGAAATCAGATTTGATCTGTCCAATGTGCAAAAGGTCTTTTCAAAGGGCATTTTCTGCTGTATTTCTCTGGTGATTTTATCCACAAACCAGGTTTCAATGTATTCAAATACCTTAATTATTAACAGAATGGCAGAAATATAAATGATTTCAATGATTAGAAACTCTCTGATCAAAAAAAGCTCATTTGCATTAAGTTTACACTTTTGATGCAATAAGAGGAGATTGGGAAAGGGAGGCATTTCCTTCACGGTGCAATACCAAAAACGCCATGCACCATTCTGCATTGTGTGTAATTCCTTTTTCTGTGCATGATGTCAGGATAAAGCTACAATAGTCGAAATGAGGAATGATAGTCTGCTTTTTAATATATTGCAGTTTCAACATCAGTTCATCCCACAACTTAAAAAACTGGAAAATTTTGTTTGAAACAATGTATATCACTTCAAAAGTGAGTCCAATAATCATATTAACCACTTAATGCGTGCTGAATGCAACGCCCTGGAAGTTTAACTTTGAATTTTACATTTACTGTATTTCACCCAGACAATGTCATATAACTGCAGAAAGCTATTATACTGCTTGCTGACGCAGAAAGCAATATAACTAAAGGAATACAATCCTTTGATAAAAAAGTAGAAAATATTTCCCCAAAACCTCGTTTCCTTCACAGGAGTTGGGAACTGAAACACCATACAGGGGCTTATTGGACAAGGTATATTCCACGTGAAGCCCCAGAAAGCCCTTGGCCATCAGCCACGTTCTTCATTGGACTTCGCAGCAAATCACACTTGTCCAACATAACGCCGGCAGGTGTTCTTCTTACAGTAGTAACGCACTGATCATGTGACCTGTTCAAGACATAAACAGTGAAGTCAAGAACAAACCTAAATTGAATGTCACATAGTTATAATCCGTTAAGAGTAGGAATATGATGTCACAAAGTTACATCATAAGAGTAATACTATTATGTGCCCGTATATGTGGTAGATGATGTAGTGTTACACTGTAAAAAGTAAGTCCTGTAAATTTACAGTAAACTGTGCTGGCAACAAAGTTTCAAGTAAACTTGGCTGTACAATTACAGCATATGATGTACTGTAATTTGTACAGTACATGATACTGTAGGTGTCTTACAGCAAACAGTACTGTAATTTAACAGCAAACTAAGTACTGTATTTGTACATCAAAGTTTACTGGAAACTTTGTTGCCAGCAAAGTTTACTGTAAATTTACAGTGCACTGTTATTTTACAGCACTTCAAATTAAAAGCCTTTTAACATCAATTTAACATAGAATATTCCCCATAAATCAAATAAAATGTTAATTCCCAACCACAAACCAATGTATAGAGTTTGTGGGATGTAATTATGCTAGATTTAATAGCACATACATACATTGGGTGATGTTGCAGCAAGTTTTAGAGGTCATTACTTATCTATAAATTAAACTTTACACCAAAAAGGTGTCTATGCATACAGATTATAATTATCTCATAATAATTACAATAATTTGTATATATTTCAATAACCTAAAATGTCAGTTCATTTCATGTGCATGTAATTCATTTTTTGCTATCATTAGATTTCATTAATTCATACAGAAAAATAAATTTAAGGTATTATGCCAAAAATGTTTTTCACTTTTTACTTTTGCACTCCAGCTGGTGGTCACTGTATTTTACAGTAAGATGTACTGTAAAAACACATACTCATCATGTAATTTCACATTTACAATACAATTTTTGTAATCCTACATTAAATTTAACTGTTTATTTTCTAACAGAAACATTGCTGTAAATGAACAATACAGTTTGCTGTAGAATAACATTAACTTTTTACAGTGTAGGTTTCACAGAAGTTTCGGTAGCTATCAAAATGATGTTTTGGGGAGCCATCAAAAGTCTAAAGAAAATAACCAAGGTGAAGAGATGCCGTGAAGTTATGATACTTGATAGGCCTTATGTCACATTCTTGCTGGGGAAGGCGGGGATAGAGCAGGCTATACATTGAAATTTCCTGTAACATAAAGACTGGTCTTGATGCCTTCATAGATCAGTGCACACTAACGTGTATACCTTACTGTGTCTTCAGATTGTATCAAATATGATAACGCTTAGTTGGTTTGGTCTTACCACATTTCATACGGACACATGTTAGAGGAACAAACAAGTAACATTATGTTATGCTAGTTGTTTGTATATCATTTTCCTTTTCCTCCACATACACCTTTATTTGCGTTGTATGGGCTTTGGATTGCCACGTGTTAATTGGCAGTTAACAATGGAAATGGGCTGTACCTTGGCTACACACCGCTTCGATTCACTGCCCTTCTGTGTAGTTCAATGCTAACACCTTGAGGACCGAGTGTATCAGTGGTGAATGTCGCCCTGTTTATTGCTGACAAACTGTACCTGTTGATCGTGGTTAATCTACGTTTGCCCGAAGTCATCCTGGGTAGGTTTGTGTAAGTTTTGCCGTCAACTCGTGCCCAACCATAGAGCATGGTTTGAAACAACTGTCAACTGGGCCACGCGCCCCTACGACCAAACAAGTCAGTTGGTGTCAAACTTCGCACCACACAACTTGGCCCCAACACCTGACCTACCCGCCCCGTGCCCGCTCTATTCCCGCCCTCCTCCCTCCCCCCACCCCCTTATACTTGCAGCTGCTATTATCCGATCAAAGAATCTCCGATGTACTTTAAATAAAGTTTATTATCGTCACATTAATTTAGTTTTCAACTTAGACAATCAAACCCCAACCCCCGACACAGATGACTGTTTTTTCCCTAGTCTTGGTGTCAGTAGGCCCTATGTGTTCTTTCCTCAATGCCCATAAGCAGCCTATTGTGACATTATGTGCTAATGTGTGGGAAGCATTTTTTAAGTCTTTGTTACGCATATATGGTAAATACCTTTTTAATTCATATTGCTTTTGCATGATTTTGTGTACAGCAATTGTCACATACAATCTGCATAATTATGTAAAACGAGAGTGCATTGTAATTGTATAAAGAAATAAAACACTGATTCGCGGCCAGGACGATTAGGGACTGCCTTTTACCTCCCCCCCTGGCATTGACAATATCGTGGTCTGCTTATGAAATACTCCGCTCTATATAGGTCGAAATCGTGTTGAAAAACAACGTTATATATACTTGAGATGAATCACTCAACGCCATTTTACCAACAGATAGGTGCATCCTGTTACCAACAGTATGAACTACAACAATAGAGCTTGTGTGCATGTTTGATTCAAAATATCTTTGCCATTATAACTGCAATCTATAGCTAACACGTGAGTTTAGTCCTACCGGAATGCCTATCCGTCTTCAGTGCATGTCAGTCTACTCATGTCTATTCCTTTTGACGACCCGCTATTGAGATATTATCTTTGGAATCTAGATCCTCCATACCAAACCCCACCCACCCCTCGTGTGTAAATAGGCGCCATTCTAGGGATCTCCAAACATCCATATCATGTATACAATTACCATTACACAATTGCTAAACCATTTATATATAACCTCTATCTCTAGATTTGTTTCATGTAAAACTTGTAAAATACATTTTCAAATCATTACGCTCATATACGTATGTCTACACAATTGTATATGAATTCATTGTAGTACTCCTGAAAACCAGGGCAAACCCTGACAATTATTACGTTATAAAGACATGAAAAAAATCTCTGATGTCTAACCTCCATGAGAAATGTTTAGATGCAAAAGATTGTTTGCCGAGATAAAGATCCGGTATGTACTTTGGGGGATACTTTGGGGTCCATAAATATGTGCACTTCTCGGTTTCTTATCCTGTTTCTTGTGAAAATCAGAGAAAGCCGTGTTACATCATAGATCTGTTAGAATCAACATTTGTTCTTGACTATTATGTGAAACGCAACACAAATTTTAAATACGAGTGATACTAGGTGTTAATTACATGCCATACAATAACCAGCGGGCTCTTCAAGTGGCGTTGTTTGGACGTCACACCGCGCAGAGAGCGGGTTGGTGAACCCCCAACTCCCTATACTACTCACACAGGTCAGCTAGCGCCCTGTCGCCATGCCTCCTATCCTGGATGGCAATCCAGGGACAATTCAAGAAATGCATTGAATATCACATATCCGAAGTATAAATTGTTTTATATCCTACCAAGGAAAACCTAAATTCGTAAACATGTAACACCAAAAATGCTTCGTTTTCGAAAAGAAATCATTTGAAAGTTTACTAATGTTAATTTAGAAATATACAAAAAGTCATTTTAAGGTTATACCTAGCAATCCCAAGTTTTGTTATGCATTGAAACTTTTTTAAACAGTGACACGTAAGGTCTTTTGTCTTAACAAAATGAAAAAGAAAACTAAGATTTTTGTTTAAATTTACTCATTTACTGTTGACATAAGGCTTCAACATCTTAAGATTACTTTACCAAATTCATTTACGCTAGCACAAAAACGTTGCAAGTGTAAAAGGGCAGCCTTATCCATATAACCATAAGAATTAAATTTCACGTATTTGGGGGCGGGAGTTTAATGTGTTGATTGTCGTATCAATGGCGTATGATTGGAGGACGACCAAACAGAGTGTCACCTCTCCCGGCGCCCTATACCCTCCACCTTACGTCATAGGGGTCCGCCATGCCTTACATGACCCCCTGGGTTTGTTGTGTAAGCAAAGCCCTCCAGGGTGCACACCTGGGGCAGTAAACGTGAGACCTGTGGGGAAACAAAAATCTCCCGAGTCCAGGTACATTTCGGGTTGCCTTGAGCAGAGGCCAACCTGTGGATGCGTTTAATTGGTGGGTGAGTAGAGCGGGGTGTAGTTGTAAGCACTCCGGGGCCGGCCGAGGTGCCAGTCGGGGTGTCAGGCGGTCATTGTGGCCGGCTCCTCCGTCTGTTTGCCGCCTCCCGCCGCGCCCCTTTGTCGTCCTTGACAGTTCACTGAGGTGTCGACTCCTGCGAAAAAGTGGCCAACCTGCGCGCCCCCCGCCCCCCGCGCGCCCCGACCCCCCGCGCGCCCTGCTCAATAGCCCCGCAGCGCCGGACAGCCGCCCTGACAGGTTAATCAAATTAATTTGGGCGCGACAATTGACCAAATCGAGACAAACAGAGGGGGCAGTGATTGTGCAAACTCGGCGGGCGGTCGGGGCGCGCGGCCGTACGTCCTGATGCGCGCAGGATCGGGAAGGCCTTCACGCGGGTTGTCAGGGGGAGCACTGACCAGTGGACAGTGAGTGGTCAAGCCGTGCTGCCCCATCCCGGACCTGGCCGTCTCGTATAAAGACCTGGCCGCCCCAGGTTCCTCCATCACACCACACAGTTTGGTCTTAGAGGGCACAACTTGACCACCCCCGCCGTTAAGAGTCAGCCAAACTCCACCATTTGCCCAGTACACCTACATTCATTTACTACCTGGAGTAGGCACAGGACACTTTTGTCGGATCCTTCACTTGTCACAAGCTTCGTCATTTACTCATCCAGAGGCGGTTGACCTTCGACTTTTTGCCCTACGCATTACTTGGTTACCTGCTACATACCCACATTATCTATTTCGGTAAGTTTATAATTCATTCACTTATTTATTATATCGTTACTGCACATGTAATGAACATTTGTAAATTGTTAGGAGAACTTTAGAGTGTATATATAGCCACTCTATCTAATTTCTATTGTTAATTTTTGTTTTCATTCAACATAATATATCAACATAGCCTTTAAATTTTGAGATCCATCTGTAGTCACCTAAATGTACGTTTAAAAAATATATATTAAAAATTACATTACTTTGAAATGGAATGCATAGTCATCAACTCTGAATATACGAGTTTCGACAGCATACTTATAGTTATATGTCGCGATTACATTATCTCCTTGTTTTCTTGTTCCAGGTTGAATGCATGGCATCGTACACGCCCTCCAGTAGCACAAACATGGTTCCCTTCAGCGTAGAGTACCTGAGCACCCCCTCCCGGTACGACCGTGGAGGCGAGGACCCCGACACGGACTCCTCCTCACCTGGTAAGTGTCTTATTTATTGTATACTATTTCATCTTTTTATTTATAATCGAGGACAAAGAACCATTGCACTCGCGACTCTTTTTGTTCTTTGTGATTTTAAGAAGAGAGAAACCTCTTAATTCATATTATTTACGTTCATAGATAGGCCTAGATCAAAACGAGTGTCATGAATAATAGTGCATTAGCATTTTTTTTAGAGTAACAGCGTTCCTTTAAAAGCGACTTTAGCTCATTTCCTTTCAATGATAAAATAGCCCAAACACACATATTTATTTACACGCCTTTTTTCCTCTCTCTCCCCAGGTAACAACACGTCGGGTGGTTCCCCCAACCTGCTGCTCGCCCTGTCCGGGGAGGACGCCGCCGAGTCGCCGCCCCTCAAACAGCGCGCCCCGCCCGCCGCCCGCCGCCCCGCCGCCTCCAGCCCCAGCGACCTGGAGGAGGACACCACCTCCCCGACCACCACCACCACCTCCCCCGGCGACGACAAGCCCGCTCAGAGCTACATAGCCCTCATCTCCATGGCCATCCTCCAGCACCCGGAGAAGAAGATGTTGCTGGGCGACATTTACCAGTTCATCATAGACAAGTTCCCGCACTACCGGAACACCAGCGACAAGGCGTGGCGCAACTCGATCCGCCATAACCTCAGCATCAACGAGTGTTTCATCAAGTCGGGCCGCGCCGATAACGGCAAGGGCAACTTCTGGGCCATCCACCCGGCCTGTGTGGAGGACTTCTCCAAGGGCGACTTCCGCCGGCGCCAGGCCCGTCGGCGCGCCCGTCGGTCGCAGCAGGTGAACGTGAGTAAGATGCCGCTCACCTACAGGTACAGCCTGGGCTACGTGCCCATGAAGAGTACCCCCGCCTCCGGGGTGCACGCTGCCTCCTCTCCAAGGGGTGGCCCCTCCCGCGTCACCGGCTACAGCGCCGGGGTGCGCGTCCACCCGTACGGCGCCCCCCAGCGCCCGGCGCCCCACCCCCTCCAGCACCCCGGCTACGGCGCCTTCCCCGGCGCCCAGTACCAGCAGCTGCAGCAGACCCACTTCCAGCACCACCAGCTGCACACGGCCACCAGCCCGGACTACTCCACGGCGCACCACCAGCAGCAGCACTTCCAGTACGGGTCGCTGAGTGTGAGTCCCACGTCCTTCACGCCCACTGCCCCGTGCACGGCCCGGACCAGCCCCCTCCAGGCCTACCCGACGGCCGCCCTCAGCACGTCCCCACAGGGCCTCGCCCTCTCCGGGGCCTCCTACCCACAGCCCGTCCCGGTCTCTACAGCCTCCACCGACACATCCTCCAGTAATCTCTTGGATCTGGGATCCTCCTACCAAGTGTCCCTCCAGCAGCACTCCAGTACCCCCCTGTCGACGTACCCCGGCTCCTCCTGCCTCTACCAGACGGCGCCGGGCGGCAGTCCCCCCGGCTACAACACGTCGCCCTCGGGGACCAGCACGTCGCCCGTCACCCTCTCCCCGCCCGGAGCACTCTATGGAGGCGCCTTCTCCAACAGTCTGTCGCTGTGCTTTTCTGACATGCCAGCATTGAGAGACGCCATCAATGGACTTTCTGGACTCTCCAGCTAAACACGCCAAACTCTTTTTGATGAATCTAGTTTTTAAGAATGGTCCATAACTTTAAAAGTGTGCTACAAGATAATCACGACATATATTTATTGCATTGATAACGATGATGTACATACCATTTCAAGTAAAGCGCTTAAATCGCATAGCTGTCTACGCATGAATGACTCTCAGAATTTGTATTATATCAAAAACTTGCTAGGAAAGGCATATTTTGTGAACTCGTCAACATTATACAACTATATATAGAGGAGGAAGGATTCAAACGCATGGGAACACTGGTCCCGACCCTTGATGAGTTGTCCAGGACATGGCTCTGACAGCATCCACCCAGGGGTTCTTATCGCCTTTGGAAATAGACGATAATGGTTTCCCACTAAAGGATTCCAGCCGACCAGCATGTGCTGTGTGAAGGTTATCGGAGCATCTGGTCGCGACCAGTGGTCAGCCGCGGAGACAGACTACGGACACAATGGTTGTCAACTCGGCCAGTAATTACCTTTATCAGAATTCTTTTTTCTTTTTTAATTTTGATGTAAATTAGTTTCTGAATGCGTTTAACTTATATACTACTCAATCAAAAACCAAGACCGTTAAGTAAAGGTGTGGACATTTTACTGGTTTTATCGTAGCCCAGTCAATTGACAGAAAGATTGGGACAATTGTTCATCCCCGGTAGCAGGTGATGATGTGGCCAATGTCCGCTAATATAGGGCCCGTTTTAATCGGCTAGATAGGGCGTAATGGGATGCTCAAGGTTCCCCACATCGTGTTACATTTTGTATATTACTTATAGGAGGAATACCTAAGCCCTGAACAATATTGATGTTGAGGTGTGTAAATGCAATATTCTATTCTATCCTTAGACAATCCCTGTTCATGTTCAGAACATGGTCGATGAGATAATGCCCGATAATTATTTGATAATTGAACTAACTTGAAGGTAATTGAATATTTAAAATGATGTTGATTTGGATGGCAAAGATTAATCCTGCCAATAGTATGTAGTACATACAACTGTTATTAAACCCTGTATATATTTATTACATTTGATTTTAATCTTTATGTCGATGTTGATGTATATATTGTTGAAGTAAAACATTTTTCTTCTGGAAACATACGATTTGTCTTTTATAATTCGAGTATCATGTGTATTTCAAATATTATCTTTTATTTTAGCATCACATGTTCCCTTAAAAGTCCAATAGACGTAGTTTCTGAAAAAGAGTGAGACCTAAGAAATCCCAATTTCAAATGTCACAAGACCAATCATTTAGCTTCCCCTAAATCAGTAAAGAATGAGGTGAGGTATAAAATGATCAAGTGTTGGCAAACTGTGAAACCACTCAACGTGATGCAATGTCGATAGGTGGGCGGGACAGTGGGCGTCCCGCTGGGGGCGCTGCAGGTCGGGGTAATTAGAGTTAGTGGCGCTCCGGGAGGGTGGGGCCTCCTGGGCTGGTCCCACGTTCACGGCACTGGGGCCGTCTTACTTCATCAACCACGGCACCCACACACAGCTGAGGAACTCCCTTCTCGTTGGTGGTTTCAACGTGTAAACATGTTTTTTTACATTCACATTTGCAAACAAATTGCGTCTATTATGATATGTTATAGTATAAAGTTAGTCTGAAGATTGTTTTTAAGAATCTTTCTGAGGGAAGGGTTTCGAGATGGCATATAGGAGTTAGCTATAGCCACGTCAGTGAATCTTTCACTCCCCACTATATTCGTTGTTCGATTCACGTTTAGCCTGCGATGGTTTCCTTGTCATTTTGACAAATAGGAGGGAATAATATGTAAATCTTGGTACCCATCAGATATTATGATAAAACATTAACATACTGAATGTCCCCCTCCCACGCAATTCAAGATAAAGTACCCAGTTTTATGAGAGGCTCAAGGTGGAATAAATCATAAAACCAAATGCGGGACCTGTTCTGTATATCTAAGATAAGGAAGGGATAGCCCATACAAGGAAGCAGTATAGCATCCAAACAGAGGAACACAATGATGTGAATAGTATTCAATCCAGAATGCCTTTCAATGTTTTTGAACACTACGGAACCTTTTTATCAATAATCGCGCTATTTCTTCCACATCAAACTTTATCAAATTGCACAGGTTAGTAAGAATCTTTATAGACAACTACTTTGTTAAGGTTATGTAATATCTAATGACATAGTCATACTTATTAATACAAACCACATATGAGATCGTTACAGATCTACACTTGAAAAACACCATTGCATATTAATTGCCTATGAATACGCATATCTTGGCAGGTAGGATTACAAGCTCATCGGAGACAAATGGATATGAAGATCACAATGTGCATTCGACCCAAATCAACCTCAGTAGTAACTTCCCGATTGATCCAGGAAATATCACATGTCAGTATAACCAAAGAGGCGACTTAAGCATTACCTACGTGTCGGAGGAGTCTGCACAGACACGTCATGGGACGACCTTCAGTAAGTGACTTTATTCTTAAAGATTAACTCCAGCTGAGAGTGCATGGTAAGAATTGACTATTGAGTTGGAAAATTAAGCACAGTATTTTGGGGACCGTTTACCTATAGGCCTATAGTGAATTTTACCAAGGGGGCGGTGATTGTCCCCCAGTACAGGCCACTTGGGGTACAAGCTAGATACCTCTACCACTAATAAGCTACCAAAGAACCACTACCTTCATGTCACTGCTACAGGGCAGCAGTGTCTAAACAGGTAACTTTGTCATTTAATCTCAACAGCTGCACTAATGAACTCTTTCTCCTTATTGACATTTTTGATAACTTAATAAGGAAGTTATGGGTAGCTAAAATTTTATCCATGCCCCTTCCCTCTGAGGGACCCCTAAATAGGTTTAGGTTTTAACGTCTTATCTGTATTCAGGTGTTACTGTTGTTTTAGGGGTTTAGCCATCAGGTAAGACAATGCTTGAATGCATTAGCTACCACAAGAGAGAGGTGAGAATCGTATGGTGAGCCACCCTTATCATCCCTCTGTCTACGCAGGCCTTATCTGTTCAGAGGTGTGAAGTAAACATTGACTGATGGGGCCTGTAATGGTGAATATGGATATTAACCTCATTGTTAATTATGGGAAGTAATAAGGGATTATTGTTCAACTCAATTTTCCTTTAAGTTATCTAGTCTAAGTCACAGTCTTCTTGATAATAAACTGCAAATCATCTCAAGCCTTAGCTCTTCATCTAGAGTTGACATGAACACTCACATGAAAGGATGTTATCTATTATTGTCCAAGCCACATGACATGTCACTGACTTCCCATTGACATTTCACGAGTCCTCAGGCTAGTGTGCTCAGCCCTCACAACCAAACGCTCCTACAGATCATTGCAGCAAATAGAGATCAATGGGCATATGAAGCTTTCAAAGGTTTTGAACCGTGATAGAAACAATTAACATCCATTATTGGCATACATTATGAGAGATACATGTACTAAGGAACTTTCTTTTGAGTTTCAGATATTTTGAAACATTTCCCCCCTTTAAATTGACAAATTATCCTTGGAATACATACACAACCTGGCTGATAATGCATTTGTCATGTTAACAGGAACAAGTCTTCTGTTACCATATTTGAAAACTGATATTTTCTATTTCCAAGCCTGAGGGATGGCACTACGGACTAATATTGATAAGCTTTTTATAGAATAAAGGCAATTGTAGCATCTGACCTTCATATTTAACTAAATATTAACTTTTAATTTCAATAAATATGAAAAAAGGCTGTATTCTTCACTAATATTCATATCTCTTGATTATGCACTACTTTTAAAAAGTATATATTATACGGTGACGCACTTCCTATCCCACTAAAATATTGTTTTACTTATTCTTTACTGATATAGAAATAAAGATAACAACTTAATTTTGTTCTTGGACATTAAAAAAGGCGAACTGGGCAAATAATGGACTGTCTTTTAAAGTACATGTGTATTTAGAATTTCCTCTTCTATTATGCTAGGTACATTATAAAATGATTTTTAAGTAGGCCTTTATATATGTACCGTGACACACTTGCTGCACTAATGAATCAAGTGGTAAAAAACTTAGAAAAATTTGAAATTTGAAAATATTTTCACATTATGAAAATAACAATGGCTGTTTTTTCTTCTAACTGCAAAGGGAAAGTACAAAACTATATAATAGATATCATACATAAATAACATGTTATTCACAACAACAACAGAAGTCATGCATCAGAATGTCAAAATACCAGCATATTTCATGCTATAACCGTAAATAAATTGACTAAAATTTAAAAGTTAAGGGTTGCCCATTTCCTTGAGGCACACCCATATAATGTGAAAAAATTAATTTTCTTTTTCGCTATTATTTTAATGAAACTGTAAAAAGTACCCATTTGGCCATCAGTTGATTTCGTAAAAAAAACTTCAGCAGTCGCACCGGTCCTACACAGCCACGTCCACCACTGCCATAAAAACAGGATGCTGGACTTAGAAAATATAGTTGAATTGGGGCAAGAACACGAGAACAATGATGCACAAAAACGATGGTATGACATGGGCAGGTACAGGGAATGAAGCATTGGGTGGCCGGCCAACATGCTACCACCATTTTACTTTTGGTGATGGCCTGAGGATTGGTCCCCAGCTAGAGGTGCGAGCCACCAGGAGAATGATTACATGAGGACTGGAACAACTATGGGCTTGTGACGCCCTGTTAGCTAGTGATGCATGAAAACCCTTCTCCTCTTTAACTTAAATTCACTGGAGTCCGTTTGGCTACCTTCGACGATGACACACTGTTCTGACCACCCTTGTGCACGACGCACGATTCAGAAACATGCAACCTCCCTCGACACTTCTGCTTTCAGCTTGCAACCCTGCACCTGAGCCCGAGTCTCCAGCGAGAGCCATTCCCCAAGTCCCCTTGTTCTTTCGTTCCAGAAAAAGAGCTGGACCACAGCGAGAGGCTTAACTCAGAACGAAAAGGACCTCTGATATCTGTCGAAGATCCCCCTTTTCCCATCACATAGACAATAAAGAGATGAGGCCCATTGGGATGGCGAATTGTATCAAAGCATGAATATAATGCATTAAAATAGAGCTGGTGCTTTTGACCCAACCATATCCGATATAAAGAAATTAAACATAGCCAAAGTTTGCTGAGGCTGTGCTCTATGGTCTATGAAAACCGTTTGGATTATTGTGTACGAGACCATCTGCATGTCTCAAAATGTTTTACGTTTGCAAATAAAGAGCTCTTTCTTCTTTTTTCACTAGGAAGTGGGAGCACGGAGACCGGTCACAAAACTCCAGGCGATAAGAAGAATCGTTCTTTAGGTAATGGAGTAATCACTCTAATCTTCCATGCATTATACATAATATTACTTTCTAAAACATTGACACTGACAACTGAAAACTGAAAAGGCGGACTATTTGCAAACCAAGAAATTCATAAATTATACATGTAGTATTTTTTCATTTCATCAGCTTCCCAGACCATAAGAATATGTACTTTCTCACTTTGAAAATTTATCTCATCATGAGCTTTTCTTCGACCCATGTCCCAATATTCCGCATTTCCCTCTAGAGTTCTCTAGGATTTATTTTGAGGAACCGACTGCAAAACGGGCCGCATTTATAAGAATTGGCAGCTCTCGTCTAGACTGAAAAAAGGGGGCTGTAACTGATCAGTTCAGATCAAGGGGGGTGCAGCTGGCATTCAGATGAGTCTAAATGTATGTGTATTCCAATATTGCTGGAGTTTGAATACCCGGATAAAAAGTAACCTGTGGACTTATCCCCATGGTGTAGTGTATTTTCTTCCCTCCAGGTGGCGCGTTGGTCGCCCCCTGTGTGTGCGCCGTGCTGGCCGTGGTCACAGTGACCGTGTGCTGCATCGTCAAACGGAGGGCCAGGACCGGCCACTACTCCGTCACCATCGACATGGCAACCCAAACCAGTTTCAGGCACTGAATAACTTCCACAATAACTTGATTGACGTGAAGTACATTATTTTTTCATTATTTCTACATTATATCGTATTGCAAACATGAAGTATATTGTATCATGTTGGGAATGCCACAAAACGAAGAACACTGGATTTCTTGATAAATATCTACTCGGTATTGTTCAAATCATGTGACTTTCAAAGTATTTCCAGAGGGAAATGAAACCAAATAATTATGGGCCCTGAATGGATGATGAGTATATATGTAATAAACAATTTGATAACATAATGCTTTGGATTATACGTGTATTAACAGTGATAGAAGATGAGCGATGTTGATAAATGCATATGTCAACTGTATTGCTAATGCATCCATACAATATATTGTAATTGTACGTGTTATTTTATTAGATATATCCAATATAAAATACAAGCAACAGAATCTGATAAAAAGAATTAGATGTTTTTCGCTTACTCAGTACGGGGTTTGAGGGGGAACTGTACTTGGGCTTATCTCGGCCAAATTTCCAGAGACAGTGAAAGGTATAGTTGAGAAACGATTTTTCAATCAAATGCATTATGGTACATTTTTGTATTTTCAAAAAATATCTAACTCAAATAATATTCCCTGAAGACGCGTCTCCGTGTAAAAAACCACAGTGAGGCCAAACAAATCTTAAGTTCAGCTTTCATGTCTCAAAAAAGGTAGGGTCGGTAGTGTAGTATTAGCCTGCTCCCTGTCGCCACCAGTGGTTATTCTATGTACTACTATGTACCACCTCAGTACTGCCACCTGTTATTAAATAGCTTAACTACCCAAAATGGCCTCATGTTTACACACATTACCATATGCTGGCAGCGGTTTGACCCATAACTAAGGACACAACGCGGTGACACTCAAATCTCCTCGGCAGGGAAACCTATAAGGTACCAGAGACTAAGCAGGGACACTCAGGAGCAGCCCAATTCCCCTGGATTATTCACACTGGACTCAGACTGGATCCCCCATACTCAGCCTATAGGAGAACACAGGACTGTGAGCACATGGCATCAAACCAGCAACTGGGCCATCCTCCAGCCGTCTCACGTCGCCTGTAAGATGTCATACTGTTAGACATTGACTATTGACTTTGTATTTTGTGTAAATAGCCTGTATTTTGCCCAGCTTGACCGAAAAACGTAAAAGGGGAAACCCCTGCTCAAATTTTCATGTAAGTAGTATATGGAAATTTGGCATTTGCTCAGGCTACAAATACAGTCAAGGCTAACAACATAGGATACTATACAAGTCTATAGGATTTTCAACAAAATTTGAAAAAATAAGCAAAAATGGCTACCTACCAGATTCCAGCACCGTCAGCCATGGTTCTGCACGGGGACGTCGCAGAAAATTGGAAAGACTTTGAAACTGCCTGGAACTACTATGTCATTGCCACACAGCTGACTGAGAAGTTAACAAAGGCCGACGGCTCACCTAACCCACCCGGGGTACTTCAGGTGGCCGCCACGCTCTGCACAGTAATGGGTGCTGACTGTCTCAAGGTTATGAAGAGCCTACCCAGTCTGTCAGAGCAGGACAAAGTGAACCCGAAACGCATCATAGAGGAACTACGGGGCCACTTTGTACCACAGCGACATGTACTTTTTGAGCGTTACAAGTTCAACAGCGCCAATCAGAAAAGTGAAACCGTGGACGAATACGTCGTTCGCCTACGACAGCTTGCCGAATCCTGTGAGTTCGGCACACTCAAAGACAGCCTCATCCGTGACCGGTTGGTTATCGGCACTACAGACGACGTCTGCCGAGATCGCCTCCTCAGAGAACGTCCAGTCCCTGACCTCAACCGTTGCATAGAGTGTCTTCGTGCCACTGAACTTTCAAGGAGCCACAAGCAACACATGTCCGCTGCCACTACTACCAAGGAATCGGTTGACTACGTGAACGGTAAACCAAAACAGAAGAACAAGAAGACTACGCAGAAAGGGAAGCAGCCAGCCGGCCAGCCCAACAAGCAGAAGCCACAGTCAACGGACAAGGCTGAATGCGTCTGGTGTGGCGCAACTCCGGCACATCCCCGAAAAGTCTGCCCTGCCCGTGACGCAAAGTGCCATAAGTGCAAGAAAAATGGACATTATGCTAGTGTATGCAAGTCGTGCAAGTCCGTCCACGAAGTAGAGGATGGTGACTACGTCGACGTAGCATTCTTGGGCGAGGTAAAAAGTCCTTCAACCGCTGACTTCTGGACCGCAGATCTACACGTCAACCAGCACCCCACTACCTTCAAGCTCGACAGCGGAGCTGGGGTCACTATCATCAGTGAGAAAACGCCCTGGCTGAAAGACTTTCCTCCACGGCCCAACACACGTCAGTTCTGTGGAGCAGGGAACGTCGACCTCACTGATTGCGTCACAGGAACGATCCCCAACGCCACACTGGAAATCAACGGTGAAACCACGCTTGAGGACATCTTTGTGATGCAGGGACAACACCAAAACCTGCTAAGCAAAAAGGCTTGTCAAAATCTTCAACTCCTTAAGCCGTCAGAAGCAGTCTACAACGTAGAAGGAGTACCAGACTTCCGAGTTCCCAGATCTATTCAAGGGACTTGGCTGCCTGGAAAATCCATACAGGATCGCGCTTCTCCCCGACGCTCAGCCCGTGTGCCTCTACACTGCTAGGAGAGTCGCGCATCCTCTTCTGGGAAAAGTGGAAGAAACACTGGAAACAATGAAGAAGCAGGGAGTCATCTCAGAGGTCAAGGAGCCAACGTCATGGTGCTCTGGGATGGTGTGTGTTCCCAAGGCCAACGGCTCGGTACGGATCTGTGTAGATCTCACACCCCTCAACAAGGCAGTTCAACGCGAGATCCATCCTATGGCCACAGTTGACGCAAATCTGGCCAAAGTCAAGGGTTCCTGAGTTTTCAGCAAGCTGGACGCTAACTCTGGATTCTGGCAAATTCCCCTTGACAGCCAGTCCCGGTTGCTGACTACCTTCATCACACCATTCGGCTGGTTCTGCTTTAACCGCCTGCCGTTTGGGATCAGCTCAGCGCCGGAAATCTTTCAACGCACGATGACTAGTATCCTCCAAGGACTTGACGGGATAGTCTGTCACATGGACGACATACTAGTGCACGGCATCGACCAACATGAGCACGATCAGCGTGTCAGGGCAGTGCTACGACGACTGCAGACTGCTGGTCTCACACTCAACAACAAATGTGAGTTCTCCAAAACGAGGATCACTTTCCTGGGACACATCATCACGTCCGAAGGAATTGAGGCAGACCCTGAGAAGACGAGGGCCGTCCGGGATTTTCCAAGACCTGGGAACATAACTGAGCTTCAACGGTTCAACGGGATGGTTAACCAGCTCTCAAAGTTCATCCCAGAATTGGCTACCATGAATGAGCCTCTACGCCAACTGCTCCGAAAAGACTGCGAGTGGATCTGGGACACGGCTCAAGAGGACGCCTTCAACGCCATTAAGTCAGCGCTTTCCTCAACGAAAGTCCTGGCTCACTACGACCCCAATCGACGGACCATCGTGGCAGCCGACGCGTGCCAAAATGGCCTGGGGGCAGTGTTGCTACAAGTGGACGCTGATGGCAACAGGAGACCAATCTGCTACGCCTCAAGGTCACTCACAGATGCTGAAACACGATACGCAGTCATCGAAAAAGAAGCACTCGCGGCCACCTGGGCCTGCGAGAAGTTCTCAGACTACGTCCTCGGCATGCAGTTCACCCTCGAGACCGACCACAAGCCACTGGTACCTCTACTTTCATCCACGGACTTGGCCAAAATGCCACCGAGAGTACTGAGGTTCCGGCTCCGCATGATGAGGTTCAACCCTGATGTGGTCCACGTCCAGGGAAAAGACCAGACTACCGCAGATGCCCTGTCACGAGCTCCGGTCAGCAGAGCGACGGCTGCAGAGATATCGCAGGTTGACGAGGTCGAGGAATTCGCTTCGTTGACCATGAAATATCTGCCAGCAACAGAGGTCCGGCTGAACCAGATCAAGGAAGCCCAAGACAAGGACGCCATCTGCACTGAGGTTAAGGCCTACACCAGGGATGGTTGGCCTGGATACATGCCTCAGCAACCTTTACTCCGACCTTACTGGGAAAAGAGGCACCACCTTACTACCCAGAACGACCTGCTGATGTACAACGATCGCATCGTCATCCCTCAGGCTCTCCAACTCGAGGTGCTTGAGCAGATTCACCAAGGTCACCTGGGCATCACCAAATGCCGATCACGGGCTATGAACAGTTGTTGGTGGCCACTCATTAGTAAGCAGATCGAGGCTATGTGTAACAGATGCCCCACCTGCGCGATTCACCGTCCGGAAAGGAAGGAGCCCCTCCTCGCATCGTCATTCCCTGAGTATGCCTGGGAGCGAGTAGGAACCGATCTATTTGAACTCGACAAGAAAATATACATCGTGGTCGTAGACTACTACTCCAGATGGATCGAGTGCAGATACCTGGCTCAGACGACATCAGCACATGCCATAGAAGCTCTAAAGTCAATCTTCAGCGTTCATGGTATACCTGACTATGTCATCTCTGACAATGGGCCGCAGTACGCTTCAGAGGGCTTCAAAGCATTCTCCAAGGAGTACAACTTCGTTCATATCACCTCTTCACCGCTCTACCCACAGTCTAATGGTGAGGCGGAACGCGCAGTCCAGACCGCCAAAAACATCATGAAGAAGAACGCGATCCACACCTGGGATTTCTGGCCTACCGCACCACCCCTCTCCAGAATGGACAATCTCCATGTCAACTTCTGATGAAGCGGAACTTGCGGTCAACTCTCCCTACCACTCGAGACATGCTTCAAAAGCCACCAAAAGATGACCAGGAGAAGCTGCGGGCAAAGGAAGAAGACTACAGGGATAAATCCGCACACAACTTCAATCTCCGCCATCGCACAGTCTCCTTACCACCTCTCACTAATGGAGACACTGTGTGGATCAGGGATCAAAATAAATTTGGTGAAGTCCAGGAACGTCTCACCAGTCCCCGGTCCTACCAGGTCCTGACCGAGACAGGATCTTCAATAAGAAGGAACAGACAGGCTCTCGTGCACACCGGCACCAACGAGGGATCACCAGCTCGTGACCAACCAGCGAGCTCAACACCTGAAAGACCGTCCCTCGCTAGAGCTCCAGACAGCGAGGCTACGGGCATGACCACTAGATCAGGTCGTGTCATAAAACCAAGACAGAGGCTAGATCTCTAGTGTGTACTGGGCAGAATAAACCCCAAAGTTCTGAGGTAGTCCGCCTATGACGAACTACACACACTTCTCTAAACAACGTCTAAAGAAGATCATAGACTGTAAAAGAAGCTTGTAGACTAATAATTGTTCTCAGTCTTAAGTAATCTGAAAAGACTATCCTCCGAAGAGTTATCTATCTTGAAAAGACTGTTCAGTTGACAAACATTAGAACTTAACTTTTATTCTAAACATTGAACTATTGACTCAGTCTAAAGTCTAAAGTAAAGATTACCATCTTTAACCTAAAAGGGGAGATGTAGTATTAGCCTGCTCCCTGTCGCCACCAGTGGTTATTCTATGTACTACTATGTACCACCTCAGTACTGCCACCTGTTATTAAATAGCTTAACTACCCAAAATGGCCTCATGTTTACACACATTACCATAGGTAGGTCGGAATATTTTAATTTTTTTAACTGTCATGATAGACGCATACACATTATACAGGGTTCAGTGGCAGATTCAGAGAGGGGGCGCGGGGGCGGGCGCAACTCCCTTTTTTCGGAAAATTTAGCGTTTTTTAAGGTAAAATTCGGCCCAAAAGTCATTAAGGAAAAATGTTTCCAATACCCCCCCCCCCCCCCCTTTATAATGCTGGATCCGCCAGTGGGCTTGATAATTAACAACGTCCTTTATAATATTATGGCATCTGCAATCGTCCATAATAATTGATATCATACCAATATCGCAGCTCAAGTTGCATATAAATGTAAAACCCCTAATCTCTCATAAAATAAGCGACAAACGGGAAATCGGTACCCCGGAAAGTCCACGGTCTCCTGTCAGTGTGAAGAGTGGAAACAGCTGCGGCACACCTCCAGGCAGGCCCGGACTTCCCGAATGGGAGAGAGTTGCACTCTGCCGAGTGTTGTATGCCAGCGACGGGGGCCTTGATGGGGGGTCCCCATGTCGCATGTCGAATTTAAGAAATCATTATGTACATTGTTGCTTAACGTCTTATGTCTAATGTTGCCTCTATGACCATTCAATGTCCCAAGTCGATTTAAGAAAATGTCATATCCCAGCAAACAAAATCCTGTGTTAAGCACGTGTTTAACACGTGTTATTGCTGGGTGAAACACGTGTCACAAACACGTGTTTAACACTGGAATCTGTGAACAGAAAATCCTGTGTTTAACACGTGTTACAAACACGTGTTAAACACGTGTTAAACACGTGTTAAACACGTGTTGGATATGTGGTTGTCATACGAAAAATGTTGAACACGTGTTAGACACGTGTTTAACACGTGTTAAACACGTGTTAGATTCATAAACACGTGTTAAACACGTGTTAGACACGTGTTAGACACGTGTTAGACACGTGTTTGACACGTGTTGAGCATTAGTAGTAGGAGTATATAGACCTTGTGCAGATGTGTTCATGTAACCACATTTTGGTGATCACCTATTGGTGATCATGACCATGTGGCTCTGAAATAAATAGAACAATTATCATTTCTAGGTAACAATCATTTCCTAGCTGTTATTTTACATAAAAATACATTCTATAAATGTTTTAAATTTGAAAAAAAATCATAGTTACGAAATGATCACCAATATATGGTCTCCACTCTATTTTAGGAGATGTGACATCTTCTGCACAATGTCTATATACATAGAAAAGCAGCTAGTGATTCCTTGACGTGAAATACTTTTGAAACATTTCAAGCAAGATATATCATATTTTCGGTGATATATATTTCATATGTGTAACAAAAGACATTTTGGTCAGTATGGGTATGTGGTTGCAATTTTTGGCTTATTAGTTCCAAATGACGTCATTTTGATGTGCAACCGCTGTTATTTGGATGTCCTGAGGACATCATTTTGCTACCTGGGTCGATAAAAACAATTGATGTTTTATACCCTGATCGAACATCCCTGTATACAACCCTTTGTAGCCCCAGGTCTGATGTCCATAATTAAGTCTCTTCAAAAGGTGACAATACAATACATGTATGATCTGATGAATTTCCATAAGCTATAGATTAGAGAAGTCCTGAAAAAGAGCTAAGGACAAACAAAATTAATGTGTTCAGTTAACCCAACCTACCCAATTTGTTGGCCTATACTATAATTGTTTCTGTGAAAATTGTTGGAAATACTAACAGAAAAATGTTCCAAAGATTAAGGTTGTTTATTCGTAGCACATACTTTACAATATTGAAGGTACTCGATTTATTACAGGTCTATTATTTTCTGTAAGAAACAGCTGTTATGACTGGTCTGCAACTTCAGAAGCAGGAAGGGTGTTACAATATTCTTGCGAAATACTGATCCATCCATCAAGAGAATCTTGTGAAAACTTATAAATCTCAGTATTTTTGTCAACAACATTTTACAACATGTTAAAATAACCATTTTCATGCTCAGCAAACATCATAACACCTCATTTTACAGGCTACCAAAGAACATCTATTGCTAAACGTTTTATCTTTATCTGAAATGGTAAATATCTACCCCTAGACATTTCAGAAGAGTTACAGAGGTTTGGAAAAATACTTACATGTTTATCATCTGCCTATAGAAAGATTTAAAGGCAACTAACATATGAACAAGATAAATCTTCAAGAAAACCTTTTTTTCCTATTGAGAATGCCAAACTCGAGAGTTGACAAAAATTATATCTCACAATAACAAAATATCTGAGTTTTGCTTGACATTTGTATTTTGAAATAACTCAGCTAATATCTGGCAGAATTTTTTTTATCTCCTTGTAGAGGTCTATATACATTTACTAATATCATTTTTCTCACGTTTTTGATTTTCATGAGAATATGTTGCATTTCTATGACTTTGCTGTTCAGAAAAATTTATAATGAATAATACAGAATCATTTCATATAGCTTAAAAACAAATATATCCAACTAACATTCTATCATACAAATAATATCTTTAAGTCTAATATTTGGATATTGGCTCCAACAATTTGACTTTTGTATTATTAGTTGATAACTATGCAAAGTCGCCTTTTAACAATCCCATTGAAACATTTTGAATATATCCATGCATTTCTAGTAGTGACAAAATTGTGAAATGCACGGGCATTGGTCGCATGCCCAATGGCGAGAGGTCCCAACTTCAATTTACAACAGACTACTTCATTGGCCACTGGTCACCTGACCTGAACTGACCACTCATTACCAGCGGCCCCTCTTTGTTCCCGCCACTGGACTACTAACTATGCTGCTAAATGCAAGCAGAATTTCTAGCTCTGCTCTGTGATGTCAAAGAACTCCCCTAAACTACACAGGAATGCAAAAGTGGTAGCAAACATTCGCCTCACGGGTTCAGTGGACCCGCAGAAAAAAGTAGGAGCCCAGTCAACAGCGAAAAAAGGCAGGAAAAGGACGGGAAGTTACGATACCCCCCACGGAACCTCGGCACGACAACGTGGCCGCCGTGGACAATACTGTCCGCCCGGAAGCCGAAGAGGACTGTGCTCAAGAAAATGTGCAGCCGAAGCAGCCGGACCCCCCGCTGCCCCCTCCGTCTCCACCAACAAATTCAGTCGCTTCATAAACATATAACCAATTTGAATGACAAGGTCGATAGGGCAGCACACTCTCGTACGCGCACATGGTCTCACTCAGCAAGCAGCAAAACATACACGCGACGCTCCCCGCGCACGGAGAAGGGCCACTCCCCAACGAGCGCACGGAGCACTAGCTGCCATAGGTCCAGACACAGGTCACGGCGCAGACCGAGGTCCAGGTCACATCGCTGGAGATCATCTACGTGCCGTCACAAGCGCAGCAGGTCCCGTCGACGCTCGAGGTCAGCATCAAGGGAGGCACGGTCATCAAGACGCCGCTCACGCGGATCACCTAGGCATCGTACCCGCACCAGGTCGCCCCAGGCCATACGACGATCTCCAGCGTCACGCCGGAGCGCCGACAGGGCCTTGGAGCGCCAGTACCCACAGCTTAGAAACGCAACAGGTAAATACCTTAGTTCACGCGACTTGACCTTACAGTCATACAATAATCTCCCCCCCCCCCCATGCTCAAAAAACAGGCGAGGCCGAGAAAGTCTCGATGGGACATGTCCTTTCCGGAATACATGTGCGGAATGCTGCGAATGGCCCTCCCCCACTTAGACCCTCTGTCGGACATCCATGCACTGATAACATACACATCAGAGGTAGCACAGGATACGGCCACTATCCAGTGGCCGGCAGTCAGAGATTGGTCACAGTCGGTCATGGCGCATATCGAGGATAAACATGTGTCATGGCACGACAATGAGCTCATACAGAGTGAGCGTACTCGCCTATCCTGGATACCATCATGCACGCACATCCCAAACAGGATCCCCTGCCCCGTGTCTAACAAGGACCGGTGTACTGAACGCAAGGAGTCGCATCTGCGCCGTGTGCTACTATGGGATAGGCGAGGAGAGAACATCCCATGGTGCGTTTAGATGTGGCTCTAGGAGGGCCCTCCGCACCCACGAGCACGACAGGAACGACGGACGCGGTAAAAATAGTAACAACCCCAGACAGAAGTGCGACAAAGACTCCACTCTCGCTTGGCGGCCAGACTGAAGCGGACGGTCTGCAGCCGGGCTACACAAAATGGACGAGGGCCAGGAATCAGACCAGGGTAAGCAAAGTTGTCGCAATTGGCCCTACTCAAAACTTGATCGCCCACTCGTCTACTATTGTCACCTCACCACGGCAACGCCCTGGTGACCCACTTATTAACAGTATGCAGTGCAGTGTTCCTGCTGGGCAACACCAGGCACCTGAGTCCGCAGTTTCCGGTGCCCTGATAGTTGAACGCCATAGTGAACGCCAAAGTGGACGTACCAGGACACTCCATAAAAACCAAACTCGCCAAGAACTACGCGGGTATGTGGCAGATAAATATGAACCGGCCTGCACGCGGAATGGATACAGCAACACTGCCACCACGTGCCCCTCTCATCGGGCACCTGGCCCGACCCTGGGAGAGCCGACAGCCGCCCCCCGCCCCGCCCGCCCCGAGGATATATTCACACCGACGACAACTACAAGACTCTTCCGACCGGTTTCAGCGACGCAGAAGCTACAGGAGGCCCCCCTGGACCTGTCGCATCCGAGGATCCTGACAGGCACACACCCGGGCGTAGTATCAGCTGGCCTACACAGGTCCCTCAACCACAACTACGCTGCAACGCCGCGCTTCGTGGCAGTCCTGTGCCCGCAGCCCTTACCGCTGCCGTGCACCGTGTGCCCGGCAATACACCCCCAACAAAAGTACCAGGCCATGCCGCCTACCCCAGTGCTACAAATGAGGCTCCAAGCGCGCCTCTGCATGACGACGCGCCAGCACCCATACCCGGTAACCCAGCTGGCCACAGCGACTAGCCTGAGAAGCTCTGCCAACGCAACCATCACTTACTCATACCGGCCAAGTACACAGAGGATCGCCCGGCCCAACCAGGTTCAGCGCAACAGGCAACCCTGATTCCTGGAGCAGCTCCGCAGGTTCTGCCAACACTGCAGCCCCCCCAGCCCGCCCAGGGCCCGGCGGCCCCGCCCCCATATTATGTGAATTGGCTGCTGCCAGGCCCCACAACGCCGACGGCAGATCCTCTCTACGCGAACACCAACACCATGGCGACTGGAGGACACCTCCATCTTTTCTAGCGGACGTTGGCTATCCGGCCGCCCCAGATGAACCGGTGGCCCAGATGCGGGATGGCGGCGACTGCAGCATGGAATGGCTCCCCAGAGGCGATTCTCTCGGATGCCGGCAGTCACTTGGTGGTGACCAGCCTGATTTCTCCTCATGGCCCTTCCCAGCCCTCCAGCTCCCGTCTGAACTCGCGAAGATTTATGATGCTGCTCGCCAATCCTGCGCATACAACCATGTGAGTCCGCGAATTTTGATTAAAACTGACTTAGAGATTGCAGAGTGGGACGCTCGCGCAACGGAACACCCAGATGACCACTGGATCCTCAACGCAATCAGGTACGGGTTCCCAATACAGTATGTGGGACCCCCCAACTACCAGCCAGTAAGTCAGTACAATCACTCATCGGCACATAATTATGCAGCCTCTATTCAGGGGTGGACATAAGTCTAAAAATCCAGGGGCCAGTCGGGCCCCCAGCTTTCCAAATCTAGGGGCCCGCACCAAAATCTAGGGGCCCTCACATATGATTAATCAGATTGTCTTTGAAAACATTATGTTTTATTGTAAAATATATAGAAATCTGTAATTGTTATCCAAAATTTTCTAGGGGCCAGTCGGGCCCCTTGGCCAGAAAATCTAGGGGCCCGACCTGTTTTTAAGGGCCTCGGGCCCCCGGGCCCCCAGTTCAGTCCACCCCTGCTATTAGGGATTACATTAGTAAAGAGACTGCATTGGGTGCCCTCCACAGTCCATACGATGCCCCTCCTTTCACCCCCTGGTTCTGGGTCAGTCCCCTGATGACCAGAGAAAAGCCCGACTTGGATGACAGGAGGGTCATCGTCGACCTATAATATCCCGATGGGGAAGTTAACCGCAGTATACAGGCTCATGTGTTCAACGGCCACCCGGCCATACATAATCTCCCAACGGTGGAGACCACGGTCCACACCATTGCCCGATGCCCACCGGGAGACATACACCTCTCAGTCATCGACCTATCGAGAGCCTATCGTCAATTTCCAGTACCACCTACAGACTGGCCCCTGCTGGGCATATGTTTTGTCCGCAGAGCTCTGCGCGCCATGGGCATTTGTACACACGTGTATCTCGATGATATCATAGTTATATCAAACTCTAGGGAGCAGGCACGAGCCCACTACGACAATACTCTTACTCTCCTGACCGCGTTGGGACTTAAGGTGGCGTCTAAATAGCTTAGACCCCCGGCCAGGAGCACGGTATGGCTCGGCATAAGCATAGACCTAGATCTCAACATACTCTCCATACCCCCTAGTAAGCTAGCAGAAATACACAAGTGTTTGGCCGCCGCCGCCCGCAAAACTGTGATTACCAAACGTCACCTGCAATCCCTCCTAGGCTTCGTCAATCATCTCGCCAAGATGGTGCAGGCGGCAAGGGTGTTCGTGTCCAGAATGTTGTCGGCATTAAGGGCCACCATGGACATGGACACTATGCACGTCACCTGGCAAGTCAGAGCGGATCTGGCCTGGTTCTGCAGGTACCTTGTGACATACAACGCCAGGGAGGTTATACCACATAACAGGACGGTTCTTAGGGTCTGGGCCGACCCCTCCCTTCAGGCGGGCGGAGCCACGGACGGGGCGCGCTGCTTCTCCTGTGTTTATCCATAGAAGGAAGCAGAGGCCCACCACATCAGCCAACTGGAGACCCTCAATGTTCTGGCCGCCGTCAGAGCGTTCGTGGATGGATCCCACGCCGGAGGCATTATCAAGGTATATTGCGACAATTCACGGCCTATACCTCGGGCCTATACCTCGGGCCGTGCCAGGGACAATGTTCTAGCCACATGCTCTTGTGCCATATGGTTTTGGGGTGCCAAGACCCAGACCACATTTGCATTCTCGCATGTACTCGGGGAGGGCATGGTGCTCCCGGACGCCCTCAGCCGCGCCCACCACGACCCTAGCAAACGTATGGCTGCTGAGGCCATTATTAACAGGAAGTCTATGACCCGTATTGTTGTGAATTGGTCTAATTATAAGTACGAACGCTTTCTCTGATTCCAGACCCCCTCACCTCTTAACTGGTTGCCCAGGCCACCGCACGGCAGCGCCACGCCCACCGTCCGGGCACCGTGAAGGCGAGGGAATCAGCCGTCCGCCTATACCTCGCGTTCTGCACCAGAATAGGGGTGGATTACAGGAGGGTGCGCTACTGCCATGTCTGCTGGTACCTGGAGTACCTGGCCCGTCATACCGCTGTACCAGCAACCATCTCCAACCCCCTCTCGCACGTGAGGACCTTCTACGCCATGGCGGGCATTCCAGTGGCGCCCCTCCACCACCAACGGGTGGGCTTTACAATGAGGGCATACAACCTCACTCTTCGTCATGTCCCCAGGCAGCGTGCCCTTGTGACCCCTGATCTGTTGAGGCAAATTCTTCGTAAAGGCCCCAGCAGCGGAACACCCTGAACTTATCAAGGTCCTCATACTCTTCATGTACATGGGGTTTCTACGCCAGAGCAATCTCGCCCCACATAATGTGGCGTCCTTCGATCACACCCGCCACCTCACTCCAGCGGACGTGGCCCTAGTCCTGGCGGGCATCAAACTCAATGTGAAGTGGTCCAAGACACTACAGACTTCGGCCCAGGCTACACATATCCTACTCCAAGCCACCGCAGACCCTGAGGTCTGCCCTGTTAAGGCCTACAAAGCCTACGTGGCCTCGGTTCCCCAGTCGGCTACACCCATGCCCCCTTTATTCCGCCACAGGGACGGAAACTCGGTAACCGTTCAGCTCGCTGGGCTCCCGGCTGGCACCTACTCCCTCCACAGCCTCAGACGTGGAGGCGCGAGTTTTGCATATCATCAAGGGCAGGCCAGGGTCAAGGACTTAATGACCCAGGGCACCTGGAGGTCGAGTGCCATCAGGACCTACATTAGGCCGATGCGCCTGCAACAGAACTCCGTCCATTGGGCCCTCTACAATGTCTAAAACTACCTACGGTTTGGCCTATTACATTACAACGGACTACTCCAACTTCTAAATGGCCCCGCCCACACTACGGTTTTATTGTGTTCGACGTTCTATCAACAGAGTTATATTACCAAACGTATTAAACAGTATTTTAAAGTTATGTCGGTTGTTCTCATCCATTAACTAATGCTCACGTTTTAGAGTCTTGAGTAATGCAGAGTGTTATATTGAATTATTCATTTAAAAAAACATGATCAAAACATGTATAGGTTGGCTCAGCCATGCCTCATGATATGATCATCAATGTTATATAATAGCAAATACAAATTTATACAAATGATTACCGGTATATCAAGAGTTGTCTCAGACACATGATCAAAACATGTAGAGGTTGGCTCAGCCATGCCTCATGATTTGATCAACAATGTTATGTGATAACAATACAAATTTACTCAAATGATTACCGGTGTTGTCACAATCCTTAATTACTGAAATATTATTTTTTACAAAATTTGTGGAATTAATTTTTTCCAGCGCTTTTAGGATTTGCTCTGCCCATTTTCCTCGTTTCTTTCTTAACCTGTAGCCCATCTTCTCAATGATGATGATATGTGTGGCTCCTTTTGAGTCCATAGTCCATAGACATAGACAGCAAACATAGAAACTGGAAATAAATCAAAAATAAGTTCAAAATTCTGAATATTTAGTCATGTTCAAATTGTAATTGCTTAAATGGACATCGACGTTGACTTGAACTCAGCTGTTTGAGATAATAAGGAAGGTTATTATCATCCCAAACAGTCAAGTTCATCAATGTTCGTTACATTTTTTTAATTTTTTTTTTTAAACTGATATGATAGGCTAAAACTGTGTTAACCCTTTAGACCCCAATCCAGCCATACCCGCCCAAGCCCAAGGGTCTACTCCCCAATCTGGCCACATCCACATGAATAGGTCATATACATGGCTGATTCCTAGTGTCATGTACATGCCTAGTGTCAGTCATGTACATGCCTGGTGACAGGCACTGATGTCACATACATGCCAGGTGTCATGTACCATACTCCATCATGCTTCAGATGTACATTGTAATCATTGATGTAACTGTGTTATTGATGGGACGGCTGGTGTCAGTCATGTACATGACTGGTGACATGCACTGATGTCACGTACTTGCCAGGTGTCATGTACATGCCTGGTGTCATGTACCATAATCCATCTTGCTTCAGATGTACATTGTAATATTGATGTAACTGGGTTATTGGATGGGACTGGGGAGTATGGTCATGTACGTGCCTGGTGTCATGTACAAGCTGATGCAGGTCAAAGATAAGGTTTATTTACAGGTACTGATGTTGGACAAGTTGTAGGTGAACATTTCGTCATAGCTCTCCCCCTACCCATAATCAAGACTTGAGTTTCTAGAACATAAAAATAGAGACCCTAAGCTTTCAAGTGAGGTATAGATTGCCAAAAAATATTCAATCTAGAACTGAGTAGAAGTCTTGTTTTGCAAAGAGTTTTCTTCAAAATCTCGATGTAAGTCTAGACAAACCTATGACCCTGTATAAACACGTGTTAAACACGTGTCCTGTTTACTGGGATCGTTTATTTTTTTCTTCATGTCACTAAAGGCCCATTCGCGCTGGCCGATGACTCTGTCGCTTGGAGTTCCGACAAAGTAATCGTACTGAGAAGACGATAATCTCAGCACCGATAAGTTTATCGCAGGCAAGCGATTTTGAAGAAATTGTATTCGCCCTGAGAAGACAGGCACCTACCGATTGCAAACGATAATTTTCTCAAGTACTTGTCCCCTGAAATCGGCTGGAATTCAAACGATTTGATCCAACATGTTGGATCTGATCGCATGAGGTCCAAGCGATAACTTTATCGTTGATACAACGTTTCCAACGTTAGCACGTCGGTTGCACCCTCGTCGGCCAGCGCGAATGGGCCTTAAACCACATGTCGCATGTCGATTTTAAGAAATGGCCATGTTGCCGTGTCGAATTTAGGGGTCTAGTGCCATAGCGGGGTCAGCATCGGTCGCGTCCTCCACCTGGAGTCAGAGCTGGAGTAAAGGGAAGGTGAGCGTCTAAGCCGGGTCTGAAGCTCGTCCAGCGAGGGGAGAGAAAGGGGTAGAAAGGAAACCCTCACTGTAGACACGGGCGATGTACTAATGCGTTGTCCTTCGAAATGCTTCTGTGCTGGACCAGCGTGGTGTCCTAGACTGAAGGGCTATTTATAGCACTACCGGATTTATATGCGGACTTTATAGACGGACTTCATTCACACGCACCATCCAAACCCACAGACAGGATGGCCGCGAGTTACAAACGGGTCTGACTGAACGTGGGGCACTCGGCGGTTACTGCATGAGCACAGCGTCATCGAGGTTAGTACACTGAGTACAGGTCCGGGACCTCACCGTCCCGAATATATCTTGTATTACGCATCTCTCTGCATAGATATCACTGGTATAATTGCTTACGTAACGCATCGGGGAACTTCTGCTAAAAAAAGTTAAACCCTAAGATACATTTAGACATTTTACGGTGGTAGGTATAGTACGTGTGTGGCGTTATCACGCGCTCAGCTGAGGAGCGGTGCGTATAGAGGAAAGTGTGTATTGAGATGCTGTAGAACCGCTTATTGTGGCCTCTTGTTTTCAGTATTTCCAACAGAGTTTGAGTATCGTTTGGGTGGTAAAATATAGAAGAACCTTTGGGATGGTCCTTGGGTATTCTTATACGAGTGTGCTAATATATATATATATAGGCCTATAAGATTATATATTGGCGAGGGCACTGAGACAATACATCAAGTACAGTCACAGACGAGGGTTATATAATCTGACGTAAACCACGCTAACACAAACCGGCGTGTCACTGCGCTTGCTACAATCACGGAGAGTAAAATAGAATCTTACTTTACTCTCCATGCTACAATGATAGAAAAACAAACCAACATATTTTTGCTCATAACCTTTTGGATATCCATTGAATGAACAAGCAGCAAGCAAGTAAAATGCATTATGGTGCTGGGGAGAGATGCTAAACACTTGGTTTTCAATTAGAGCACGTATTTCTGTTATGCCAATGTTAGTGTATAAATTATCTATTAAGTAATTAACCTGTGCCGACGGCACCAAAATGAGGGGGTTTAATAAAGAAAATAGGATTTTTTGTGTGTTCAAATTGTAATTTTAAAAAAAAGTTTTGGATAACCAAGCCTTATATCAGTTATATTATCATTATGTAGCCCATTATCCCAGTATTTAAAACAGAAATTTTCTCAGACATTATCCATTATGCTAAGGGTAATTGTACTATTTCAGAGTTATTAGCTATTAGTACTACTAGAAAACCATGATATATAAGATTAAAGCTCTTAAACATCCATCTATGGGCGCCCAATTGCTACAAAATTGCTGATTGGTGAAAATTGTTTTGTTAAAGAGGATGGAATTTAAGTGGCAGAAGAATAATGAAAATATTGATGAGCAAATGCTCTTAGAGACTGCACCGTATCACATGATGCTGATAGTTAGCGAATAACATTTTCTGTAATTTGATGATGATGAGTTAGAGTTTATGGTCTACTCAGCAATCTTTTCAGCTATATCGAAACCAAGGGGGTGTTTCACACTGGTCGCAACTCTAAGATCGTATTTTTAAGCAGGTATTTTTACATTTTTATTGTTGTATTCCATAATTACGATCTTATGTTCCTGCTGTTAGCTATATTATATCAGGTTAAGATTATTGACTGCTAAAAACTTCTTACGTTTGAATTTAAGATATGAGAAACGCATTTACGATTTCAGTGGTGTTAAACACAATCCAACTCCGGTTTTTGACCATATTGCTGCCATGAACGAATCTATAGGGGTGGAAACGCCGGCAAGGTAAGGTGATCTAATAGTCAGCACCGAGGGGTGAACCGCGGCTGTTCACGTGCAATGCCAAGACGCTAACCACTAGACCACCCTACCCCTCTTTTTCTGTAATCAGTTCTGACTGGAAGGGATATTGATACAAACAACCAGCACCATTTGGCGACAGTACTTGAACATATCATTTTTTACTCCTACATAGACTCCTACATAGAATTTTCCAGAGATTATGATTATGAACATGAAACATTCTATCCACTCATGACATGCAATTGCATTATTGGTAATTTACTATGGAACATACATTTCTTTTATGATACCAAAATGAGCAAAAATGCCATGATACCATAGCAACAACAAAAAGATTTTTCAGAGTGCATTTTTCTTCCCTATAGTGAAAAAAGGTAGTAGATTGAAGATAAGTATGACAAAAATGATAGTATTTTAGATAACTGTGAGAATGAGGAAAATGAATTTTCGATTTAAAATCTGTTGGTTCCACCAGGTGTAATACAGAAACAAAGCAAAGGAGCTATATTAAAGGGCGGCAAAAGCTATATTTTGTCAAAATATGACAAAATTTTACAAACCCAAATAAATATGAAATTACATTCCAAGAGTCTAACTTTAGCCATTGGTACAGTTCAATCATGATAAATAGCTAAAAGTTCACTTTAATTCTATAATACTCATGCCTTGCATGCCTGATAACAGCAATGTTTGTAAACAAACCAATTTTGGTGGGTCACCAAAATTGACCTGGGATGAGTTTTAATGTATTTTAATGTAGTTTAAGTCTGTATTCACAGATTGTATTTTACCACAGACTATGGCCATAGAAGATATTTCAATGCAGAATTTGCAAGATTTTGACCCTACATTGCTTGAGTTGCCGATCATAGAGCATGTCTGGAACAGATTAAACCCTTCAAAGGTCATCTCACCACTCAAATCACTTTAACAAAGAGCGGTACATACATTCTGCCGATACACACTATCCTCTTAGTCTAGATTCATGAAATTTTGTTATAAATAAAAGCATACATCCATAAAATATGTTGGTTTATATATCTGAATGGCATAGACCAATATCAAAGTCTGAAACAACTAATTATTTACAAAACACTGACTGATATAAAAACTGTATAACAATTAAGTGTTAAGGGATACTTTTACATTACTTACATTGTGACATCACATATCTATTTTTTCTGGATCCTTTCAAACTCATTAAAGCGTTCAACAGTAATTTAATTTCCTTTTTCCCTTCCAGATGATACAGTTGAAATGTATACCAATTGTCGCATTCCTTGTGGCTGCTATTGTCTGTTTGTTCATCATTCTGACGTTCAATGACGATCAACCCACGACACCGGTACCAAAAAAGTTACAATGTGTTCAACACTCTCGACTTGAGAAGCGCTTTGGCCTGCCTGACCCCTGCGATGATAGTCAGATCATCATTGACTGTGCAGACCCCTACTTGCACTACCTGAAAGACCCCCATGTCTTGGCGTCATGCGCTTTGACTAACGTCTCCACTGTACCAGAGCTTAGGCAGCAAGTGAAGAAAGCCCCAAGCGAGAATGGTATTAGTCAATGTCCGACTAGAGAAGGAGTATTGGTTAGCACCCCTTCAAAGCCCGTCGCCCCTGTCAGCCCCACTCCGGGACTTGTGCCAAATATGGTACATTATGTGAGCCTGGGCTGCAACCGCACATTCTCATTCACTAATTATCTGAGCGTGTTAAGTGTGCACCGATTTGTAAAGCCAAGCAGGATCTTTTTCCATGGTGACTGTCTCCCGAAGGGGCGCTGGTGGAAGAAGACGCTGATAGATATCCCAAACATCTATTTTCGCAAGCGGGTCCGTACCAAACTGATACAGGGCGTTCCGCCGATGCGGGTGGAACATGAAACCGATATCATTCGACTGCAGATACTCTTAGGTAAGATCATTTGGTTTTCCTTGCAGCATCGCATAATCAATTGCACCATTCGTTCAGGATTTAGAAAGGAACATGGTAACTCCCAAATAAAGATTGGAAAACACAAATTCAAATAATTGTTCATACAATATGAGCAAGTATGCTAATTACGACGAAACGAAAATCTAAATACAAGATATTGGTCCTAAAATACAATAAAGAGTAGTTTACATCTTATCAGTGAGTTATAATGTTATGTGAAAGACTGTGAAATCATGATGGTGTAATAAATCATATCAACTGTAGGTCTAAGTTTCGTCTGTCCTCAGAAACACTGTATATGTACAGTGTACACGTGATTAGTCGTTATGTCTGTTGTTTTTCCAGAGGAAGGAGGCATTTATCTTGACACTGATGTACTTGTCCTCGCCCCCTTGGACGATCTCCGGCCCCATGAGGTGAGCCTAGGACGGGAGTTGCCCGATAGTAACCGGCTCCTGGGCAGCAGCTTCATCCTGGCCCAGCCCCGCTCCCCATTCCTCTGTCTCTGGCTCTATGCCTTCAGGGAGTATGCACACAAAGACGTTAATGACTGGTCCAGGTACGCGATTATAACACCGGGCAAGATATCTATGGAGTTTCCTGCGCAGGTACACGTCGAAAAAACTCGATTCTATCAGCCAAGCTGGTTTGAGGTGCAGAAAATCTACAGTGGGTTTTATGACTGGAGTGAGAACTATATTCTTCACATGTGGAACAATAGAGCTAAGAATTTCACAAAACCACACGCCCCTTCAGAAATTCCCGCAAGAGACAAAATAACATGCACTCTACACGAGATTGTTAGATATATCTATTTTGATGAAATAACAATACATGCTAAAAAGCAATCCGTAAAAAAAGATTAGACTAACCACAGAAATGTGTACAATCAGGTTTTCTTCAGTGCATTCCCGGTGCTCAAGCTCCTTTCTGTTCTTAAATTCGATTTTCTTTTCTTTGATCTTCAAAGTTAGTACCAATTAACATCTTGTACATGATCGTCGGTGCTCCGTTCTCTAAGGAAAGTTGACCTTTTCTGTGCAAAATTTGGTAAACCGATATAATGTCAGTAAGGGTGTTATAACACAATAACTTTGAAGGTTTTGTTTACGAAAGGTCCTTCCTCCTCAGGTGGCAACCGTGATGTAACTTGGAAGGTTATTTTCCCTCAGGTGCTACATACACTTACTCCTAAGCTTTATTCATATAGTCTATAAGTCGAAGTTAAGTACATGTACGTGTATCACCCAACACGAAGAGTTGAGTAAAAGTAGGATTTTAAAAATGTTAACCAACCGACATGTTTCGCCCATTGACAGCGTTCTTCAGGATTGATCATGGCGAGTGTGTACATACATTACCAGATATTAAAGGGCATGTTTCATGTGTTGTAACTTGAAAATTTACAAAAAGGTTGCTAGGCAACTGTAGGATATAGAAACCGTTGTGGTTAGAACGAGGTGTGTGCCCTTATTTTTTGTTTAAAACAGTCAAAGAATGAATGTGAAGTGTTGTACAGATATAAGTAACAATAACATTATTTGAATGTCCTAATTTTTTCCCCTATTACTTCATATTAAATGGTTAAGATATATTTCAACATTCTCAAGTCTTGGATCTTACAGAATACGGATCTCGACACTCTGAAAAATCAGCGTTTGTTAAACATAATATTGGTAAGAAATTCTTAGTAAATTCCAAATTTACATAGCGATAACAATAACAACAGGAATAACGAATTTAAAACAGATCTATAAATATCACAGTAATAAGGTAAAAGTTGATAATTCACATACAAGCAGTCCCATGCGGGAAATGTCAAACATCCACTAGGTTCTTAGTAGACTCGTTAAACTTTGTACGTGTATGTGAGAATGCCTAATCCTCCTCACAAAGGTAAATTAAGACACCCCTGGATCTACGTATAACTATTTGAGATCTCATTGACTGAAGAACTGCTATTGATTTAGGAAGACCGATCAACACATAGTTTAAGTTATCAAGGAAAGTCCATAAGATACAGAGATAAGGAAATGGAATCTTTATTTGCATATATTTGACGGAATGCCCTGTTTCAATTTGTAATACAGTTGTGTTAAATTAATAAATGGAAAAAATATACACGTCTGAATGTATAACAGAAGGATTAATTATTCGAATAAATCAGCCATTCATGATGATTGGATAGGTTTCTGAACGATATCCACAAGGGTATAATTTAAACGCAGTAGTTCTCATTAACAATAAGACATCTACTGTGTTAATGCATACAGCATGCCGGATTGCATTTACATAAATGATGTAATGTATGAATTAAATTGGAAAAAGGAAAAAAAAAGTTCACGGGAAAAAATATGAAAGTTAAAGCTTACATTCGGATAATAACATCACACATAATGATGATCCATGAGACAACAAACACTTTGTGCTTTGGATAGAATTATGTTGGTGAAAACTTAACAAAACGCATATAAATACAAAAATATACATGGACATGGGCTACTATCATTCATCCTCCTATGTTGGAAACGAATAATTCTTTAAAATTAGAGTACGAAAACAAACAGAAATCCTACTTTTTCACCTGAAAAATACAGACATAAATCACAGACCAGACAACACCCATAGGGCGCAAGACTAGGGATTACAGAGAAAATGTTCTCCATAAAAATAGTATGTGTGTGACAATGTTTCACAGGATGTGCATTACAAGGTTTCATCAGACACTGATAATGAGATAGACGTCTAATCATTTTCGACCATTTACAGTCGATGTATATCTATAAAATATTATTTACATGATTTTGAATTGTTGCACTTAGATAAAATTATGGCAATGTTCCCCGAAAAATGAAAGCATAAGGTGATTTGATACCATAATAAGCAAAGATGATATTTCTACAATGCAAGAAATTGTAACTTACTATGATACCCAATTGTTCTTTCATAGTCGAGAACCATTGAAAACAAACTGTTTTTGAATGTGAAATTACAATCATATGAAGTAAATTGTCCGTGCATGAGGTATAAAAAGTGTCCACTAATTACCTCACATAACTTCATACAGAGATATACTAATGTAGTATCATAAAGAACTAATGAATATCTGTTAATAAGCAAAATGTTCGGCTACAAATTCCTCTGTAATATATACACATGTACATATGGGATATATGGCTGTGATCTAATTGTATAGAGCCATTTTAAATAATGACTAAACGCCCCTACACCTTTTTTTCTTATTATAAGGAAAAGGCTTAGGGTATATTCTATCTAATGGTTAAAGTATATTCAAAGTTTAAAAAATCCGCAAAAGTACAGAAGGCGCAAAATCAATGATGAATCGTTTTTCACTTTTACTTTATCAAGCAACGACTACTCAAGAACTGAGAAATGTATGGTTTTGAATATCGGATGTATCTTCTAAACAACAGAATAGAGATTTAGAATGTTGATATCTGTTCATTTGTTTTGTAGAAGATAAACAGAATCACTTACATGTTACCTATTTCTTGAAATGAATAAACAATACTAAGTTATGAGTACACAAGACACTTCCCTCAACCGTGGATCAAAGTATGAAAGTGTTAAAATGGGTTTTTGCTTTACATTTCATAGAATTCCTATCTGGATTTCATATGCCTAGATGCATAAAAAATATCACTCTGTATAACGATGATTAAGCCCCGTGTCAATCGGACTGACAGATATCAAATTTGTTCATTAACATGTACATTTAATTGACGTGTATTTATAGAGGTAGACGAGGCTAAAGTCCTTTCCAACCATGCGAAGTGATAGGTATGGTGTACCCGGAACAATAAGTTTATATAAGAATAAATAGTGTAACCGCTTCATGAACTGAATAAATACCATTAAAAAGTGCAAATTATACACAAAACCCAATCCTAGCCAAAAGGCATAGAATATGTAACATTCATGACAAAACAAATCAGGAGAAACAGACCTCAAAACATAAAATGTTTCCTTAATTTTGATTGTTTCACCAAGACTAGAAATAACAAAGACAAAAGCAAAAAATGAAATTGATAAGTTATAACAAAACTGTACGTGTGAAATGAGATGATCTACCCCCGCACCATTCCTAACAAAAACGGACCAATCATTGGAGGTGACACCAAATATCTATTTACAAATTGCAATTTCCTTCATGAGACGGGTCCAGAAGTACTTCACTGCCTCGGATTAAATACAATAACATGAGATGACTGATAAATGGTGTATATATGAGCGTCCTTTTGGTGGACGTAGCACAGGGAGGTACTCAAACAGCTGGGCTCTCAGTGGAACGCGTTATCTGGGCGTGTTGCCAGCTGACCGTAGAACAGGGTGCTGCAGAAACTCAGAAACCTGGGCTCTCAATGTGTTAATGGCTGCTGCTTTAGAACAAAGCAGCTCTTCGGTCGCCTGGATGTACTCTTCAAAGGTCTGCAAATAAGAAAGAAGAATATTTACTGACCACAATCGAATTATGAATGTATCCATAAATTACTATACAAAGAAATAAAAAAACAATACGTGTAAATGAAGATGACAGCTTAACCTGTATTTTGCAGTAATTGATTTTACATGGGTGAACTCATTAGATTTTCTTCACAAATATTGTTAGTAATCCGTTCGTACCTTCTCTCCGCTGCGGACAGCCACCAACAGGCGCATCTCCTGTTTACACAGGGCCGTGATGTCAGAGAGCTGGTCTTCGTGGGCCATCAACACCAGGTTCCTGTCAAAGAAATGTTACATTATAAACATTGAAGATATGCAACGTAAGAGTTCAATTTCAGCGATATTAACTGTATTCGGATGAAAGCGAGAGAATAAACGTTAAAAGATTTTTACTCCATAGTATGTCTATCAATCTTCAATAAATTTGAAAGAATATGTTATTCAAGATTCAAGTATTCGGAGCAATTTATCGCGTAGTCTTCTTCATCTAATCTGGAGAGCATAGTTAACCTTTATTCCTCCATTTGAATGGCAAATGACGAATATCAACTTGAATATTTGTATTCATGGTCGTAAACGCTGACAACGTAAATGGGGACAAACTGACACCAGTAAAACTACCAAATAGAATAGAAGGTTGGGAAGTATGTTCAGCCATTTGTTATTTGGTAATAGGACAAACGTGCAACAACCTATAATTATACACTAGATATGAGAATGGTCACACCAAACGATGTTAATCAGATATTTTGATTGAAAAAAGTTAGCAACTGGAGATCAGCATTTTAACAAATATTATATGAACGGATTCAATTAATATGAATTAGTTATTGCTACAAATACTTAGTTCATTACAAAGCACTGTTCTTGGTCGTACGACACAATCAAAACGTAGTTGATTCTGTGAATTCTGATTGTGTCAAGTTATCTGGCACGTCTATAAATTCTCATTGTTCATAATAGTAGCGAGGTTAAAATGTCATCCGTCAAAAAGGTTTCAAAGATTTCCATGCACATTAATTCATGCAGTTGCTTCAGGGTATCTTCACATGCTACAAAACTTATTCTCTAGATAAAAAACAATATTTTGTATGAAAAAAAAATTGCAAAGATTTAAGGATAAAAGTTGAATGCACACGGACAATCATTTCACACGACCTTATAAATATCTATTTACCTTCGCACTGATTTATTATCTCTCACTCCGTCTCTGCAAAGTTACAACCGGAGTAAAAACAATAAATCATGGATCTAAACCTGCGTTATTCTTCCCTAAAAAATGGTTCGTTTTCTCTGAATTGATATAGATATCCCTCAAAATAGAATATTAAATATCCTTCAAAGTGAGAAATATTGCTGTTACATCGCATTTTCATAAAAGAGACAAAATAAACCTACAAGGGTTCATATAACTACATCTACTTTCTTTGTATCATTAATATTCTAATAAACGTCATGGGAACAAACACTTACTGGGCTCTTTGCACTGCACTCCCACTACTTCGCGCACTAGAATTACTGTCCTGACTTCGTGGAGTATCAGGTTTCCCCTTGTCCAGGCCACCCTCATGAAGGGCTGAAGTCAGCGAAGGTATCCTGACATCCTCAGACGTGACAGCCATCGACAAGCGCTGTTCCTCTGAGGCCTGGCCCTGCCCCACTGCTGCCACACTGGTGGGCACGATGCTGGGTACGACCACCTGCCCGCTCGGGGTGGTAGCACGCTGGGGGTCGATCGGGCTGAAGTTGGCCCTCTGCTCACAGAACTGTTCGATCTCGGTTTGCGACGCTGACAGGCCAGAGGTTGCTGAAAGGATCAACAGGCGATCTTCAGCCTGGTGAGCGGCCTGCAGGGGGCGCTGTGTGGTCGGGGGGACTGACCCGCCGTCGGCCTCCTGGAGGAGCTGTTCCCGGGACTGGTGGCGGACCACGTCCTCCAGCTGCCTCCTGTGGGCCCGCACCGACTCCCACCTACTGCCGTCCGCCCCCGCCTCCTCCGTCTGCGCCGACAGGCTCACCACCCCATCCAGGGTACTGGCCGAGGACACGGGGTCCCCGTCCGCCTCACTCACTTCTCCAGGGGCCTCTACTGCCGCCGGCCCTGTGTCGTCCTGGGTGCCGACCCCGCTGTCGGTGACGTCCGGTCTGGGAGGCCCTACCCTCAGAGTGTTGGCCCCCTCAGGGGGCTGGACTAGGTCGTCTCCAGCAGGAGTCAATGAGACTCCGGACACTGGTTTGGTCGGGTGGTAAGGCTGGAAGGAGGAGATCTTGTGTTTGGTGGACAGGTGTCCCTGTCCGTCCGGGAACGCCCGGCTGTCGGGTGATTTGAAGGTCTGACCAAGTCGGGCTAGGGCTGGGTTAACCCGCGACAACCGGGAGGCGTGGTCCTCAGGTTCTGGGTAGTCGGCCGTGTTTACTGGATTAACTTTTATGCCTGCCAACGACTGGAGAAACTCCCGTGAGGGCACATTCGGTAGGTGGTGGCTGGTGGCACTGAGCTCATCGTCGGCCACTTTACCAGCATCTGACTCCTGTTCCACGTCAGGATTCACCACTTCAGAACCACCAAAGCTGATTTTAAGGGGTCTTTGGTCATAGGACGTTGAGGCTTCAGAAAGAGAGGACATACCCCTGGGAGCACTGGCCTTCTCCTCGGACAGGAGCAGTCGAATGTTCTCTATGTGCCTGCTGATGTCGTGGTTTGAGTGGTGCATGGGGCCGACGGGCGTAGTGTCTTCGCCGACCGCACTCCCCGACCCGTCCTGTTCACGTGTGGTAACTTTGTCCGTCATGTGGTGACTGTCCAGGTCACCAGTGGACAGACTGGACCTGGCGGGCAGTGCACTGGGCGACCTGCTCGTCGAGCCCCGGGACGTGCTGCTCTGAGCAGCTCGTGGGTGACTGCTACAGGAGCAGTACTCGTCGCCGTCCGACGAGACGTGTTGGCCCGGGGAGGGCTGGCTGCTGGCCTCGGTCGTGTCCAACCCCTCGTCCTGACTGTCCTCCGACAGGCTGCTGTCCCGCCCCGACCCCTGAGGGTCCTCGCCGTCCGCCCCGACGTTCGAGTCGCTGTCGTCCCGCTGTGGGGAGAAGTGGTGGCCGTCGGGCATGTGGCGGTCGTCTACCGCCTCCTCCGAGTCGAGGGGCTCCTCGGTCGAGTCGGGGTCCTCTTGGACCACCTTGAAGCTTTGTTTTACCTGTCCCTCCTCAACCGAAGCTGACTTGGAGAGACTGTTCTGCAGGTCATACAGTACACTCCTCTGTGCAATGCTCTCGTCGTATCTCTGGTATTCATCCATCCTGTTCACCACCGTTCTTGAACCAGCTGTATTTGCTTGTGTTGTATGCTGGCTGTACCCAGAAATGTGAAGTTTCTTCATAGCGGTCTGAGACAACGACGAATGAAGCGCCTTCTCGGGCGAGTCGTTCTCGCTGGAGGAGGACCTCTCGATGGCCGTCTTGGCCCTGTCCATGATGTTATCTAAGTGGTTTAAGATCTGCCTGTGTTCGTCTATGAAGCTGCTCCTGGTTTGTGAGGAGGTTTTATACCCAGTCGGCCTACCTTTCGGAGACGCCCCCGACCCATAGCGGCTGTCCGAATTGCCCAGATTCGCCAGTTTATCCGTTACCATGGGTATTTTTAGTGGCGAGTAATATTCACTGTCTGTACCTTCATCGCTTGTTCCATGACCAGATCTCCGTCCGCTGTGATAAGTCCTCCCTCCACTGGGCTGTTGCTGATACCTACTCGAAATATTCGCAGAAGGATGATCAGTAAAATTATTCTCATTGTTGTATGGACTTGTATGGGTGCTATTCCTGTAGAACCTGTCCAGTGAGGCCGACCGGGCCACCCTGGGACTGCGGCGTGTTTCGGTAGACTTGTGAGGTGAGGCGCTTTTAGGTGAAGGCTTTCTAGTGGTTGTTGAATGTCCATAGCTGCTGCTGCTACGAGCCCGGGACCTGACATCGGTACCAGCAGCCGACACCTGCTGGTCGTGCTGCCCGGGGCCCTGCGAGGTCTGTATGGTGACAAAGGCCCCATTTCTCTCTACCTTAAACTCGAATGGGTTCGTCTTCACTGGGGAGGAGGGACTCCTTGAAAGTCTATGGGGCGGAGTGACTTTACGTTTCTCCGCCGATTTCCTTATCTTGTGACCTCTGATGGGTGTTTCACACGGGTCTTGTAGGGTGAGACTGAGGTCTCTAGGCCCGGTCACTTTGGGGTCGCTCTGTTTAGGGGTGGAGGCGAACTGTATGTTAGACGGGTGGAAGAGAGCCGGGTTGAAGGGTCGACCAGTCGGGGTCTCACCGGGAACACCCGACGGAGCACCGGGCTGAGGCGTGGTCTTTCGGAGCTCTTTAACTCTGAAATTATAAAGATTTGAGGGTTCGAGTTTAAAATGTTTAGGGGTTTAAGTACAATGTACATGTTCCGTTGCACGGATGAAATTTTTCCTCAATTCATACGCAAACTTTTGGCTCTTTTCTCTTACTCTTACATTAAACATACCCTAACTTTTTCAGGAAAGTACCTGTATTGCCTCACAAAAAGCAACAACACCCATACGGATTATATTCTGCACCAGAGGAATATCTGCCTACCTGTCAGCGTATCTGAGCGTGTTGAGTGAGTTCTCGCAGGCGGAGAGTGAGGGCGAGATGTTGGCGATCATACAGGTGCGGGAGTTGCCGATGAAGGAGTCCCTAAGGATGTGGGTGAGTTTACTCTGACGGTACGGCGTGTGGCGCGACTCCTGGTCCAAGGAGCGGATACACTCCTTCAGCTGCAATACAAACGGCTAAACTTAAAACTTCAGCAGGTCCATTTATATAAAACAAAACACGTACTGGAAGCGTTCAAACACCAAATGTTTCTGCCAATCGACGGGAAGTTGTGAACATGTTTTTTCCAACCAAATATTTTGTTTCATGATAAACGTTACGTAGGTGTTTTGGTAAGCTAAAACTTTGAGCTGAACATCGCTATAGTTTTAGGGTTATTGGTAGTATACATGGACTGTGAATAAAATTTGGGTAGAATCACAATATCATAATTTTCATCTTAATCTAAACAACACATGAATGGAAGGGAACAATTTTCCAACAGTTATGGGCGAGAAAGGTTAAGGTGTTCTAGATGGTGCATTTCCTTACCACGAATACTAAATATTGCAAATCTTTCATTTTCGTTCCTTCATTCTAATGATAATTCTGACTGAAGGCTGAATCAAATTTTGGACTAGAATGAACCTAGTTCGTTTATCTAATGAGTTACAGGGAAAAACAGAAAGGCCTAAACAATTTCTTCGTGTTCAGTTGGAATAGATTAACGTAAAAATATGGTCTTTTATGAAAGCGGGTCACATTTCTGCCCGCGGGCTTCAAGAAAGATTTTCATTGTTTAATCATTGTTTGCTTATAAGTTACCTTGTTGGGTGCAATAACTACACAGGTTTTGTGTGTAACCTGCGAACAAAGCCACCTCCTGCGGCCTGCACTAACAGGTGTCGGTGGGGTACAAACACACGGACGAGTTGGTCATAATCCCTACTTTCAATATTCACTTTTCTCATCGGAGAGCGCGAGCCTAAGCTAGAGCGTGGCATGCCGCGGGTAGAAAGCAGCTCGCCCTAGTCTTGGTGTTTAAGGGTTATGGCATGAACCCCGGTGGGGTTTAACTAAGGTTATGACAGGTGTCTTGGTTTGGAGACTTAGAAATACACAGTCTGTCATTCGGCGGTTAGGCTTGTATTAACAAGGCAAAGCATTGTGGTTATTTGTTGTTTTTTCAAGCAGCACTGTCATTCACGTTATATTCTTTTGCAATAGGTATCCAAAAGCACTTTCAACGGTATTTTGTTTGGTAATGAAGACAGATGGACCTCTTCCCATTATTAAAACATGACGTGAATCTGAAACTATTTGAAATTATCTATCCTTAAAGGGCCAACTCTACAAGCAATCATCAAGTAAATGTCTCAACAACAACAAAAGTATTACCGGACAGGGTGCGTATATGTTGAGCTGCGCAATCAGATCGTGCAATGGCATTTCGAAGATTCACAGAATCAAGTATCCTTTGGTTAAAGTCCCCGTTAATTCCAAGTGCACTTTTTGGTCAACAATTAAATCCGATGTTAAAGAAAGTTTTCGGTATTTTTGGCCACTCCGTAGTAAAGGGGTCCCTGGCAGGTGTGTGAAAGTGGTGCCTCCCTGAGGGCAGTGGTCACTTCAGTAACTCTGGCCGTAAAAACACTGACCTAATGTGAGGACCTAACCTGTGTGTACCCGTGTCATATGTACACACGCATGTCCAATCAACGCGCGTGACGGACGGCTCGGGAAATAGGCACCAGGGGAGGAGTGAGCTGATAGGTCGCCTGGAGGGACTACAATTACCATACGTACAGTATTTCCAATACAACAGTAATTTTTTTCGCCAAATTAACATTTCAAATACATTTGATTCTTAAACAAACACAAAATTACGCGCTTTTTCAATGTGCCTTCCAATCCCCTTGCGATTTAAAAAAAAAAGCATATTATGCACTTTGATACAATATATCTATTAAAAGTTGATCAAAACTTATTTCAGAGAAAAAGTATAACAAAAAGGCCCTTTGACTCGATATCCAGAGAAATAATGATACTTTTAAATCTATGACAAAACAAAATCTGAAACGCACGGAGCTTTGGTGCCTCATGGGTCAAGACTGTTGCAGGTGTTTTTTTTTTATATATATAAAATGGTATTGTTTGACGATTCGCGGTTTTAATCATTCTCTGGGAGATAGAAATCAGTGATCATTTTCTTCTTTGATTCTAGATTTTTCAAAACAGTACATATGTTTAATATGGATAACTGAAATAAGTTTTGGATAAGGAGACACATGGGAAGGAGCACAATTACATCAGTAGCGGCAGGACGCAGAGAGTGGTTAGTTCACAAGGCGGCGGCTTACTGACCAAGCAGGGCGGTTCTTACTGTAGGGCACAGAGCGGACCTCTACCCACCTGTGACTGGGGCTCGGCCTGCACGCGTAACGCCTACAGAAACAGTGCCCGCCAGGATTAATACACTTTTTACAGAGAATCCTAGGGGGGAAACGGTCTGTCAGATGCAAGCCTTTAAATCTTATAATCATTACTGAACTCAAATGTGTTCAAATTTACTATCATTAATTCATATAATTAAATTCACACAATATCACAAAACAACATGCATTTGGATCTGTTAAATCACCAAACAAAACGCACTAATTCTTAATTTCAAAAAAGAAAGAAAAAAAACATTAAGTATATAGCAATTTTCAACAGCTAGAAACCTCAAACAATGATTCAAATTTATTCTATAGCTAGGAAGTAGAATGAAAGTATTTGAAAGGTAGAAGTAACTAGTTAAGGTTCTTACCGCCAGGAGGCTCTGGTTGATCTCAGCTCCCTCTATCCGCGTCTGGCGGTCAAATTCAGTGACGTCAGAAGCACGCTCACTACCAGCTAGGTCAATGAACGACATCCTAAAATGAGATGAAATGGAATATTGTACATTGCACGCAGAACCAATATAGGGTACAATATGGGTATGATATAACCACCAATGGCATGTTGTTACTTAGAGAAACGTAGATCATCTCAGACGTTTACCTGTTTACCTCAACAGGTCAACAAACAGGTGACACGTACATGTATAATAAATATAAATATTTTCACCCGATTCTCAAAGAAATGCTAATTTCTCATAATTAAAGCAGTGTATAGTGAGGCATACACATCTTTACTGAATTGCATTGATACCTTAATCAATCTCGCTGCCTCACGTGACGCAAACAGCTATTCCTATCACCCAAATCCATGTATCTACGGGCCCATCCGCTAATAACAGACAACAAGTGCGCGTCGGGAGAGAGATTGTACCTCCTAAACACCCGCGACCAATAAACTGGGACACATATGAAACTATGTCAAGGTGCCCTATGGTCCTAAAAGGTCCTATGCTTACTGAATATGTACAGTTTACATTGAGATGATAAAGATGGCAAAGAAAGGGTAATTAGTAGCTTCTGCGAACAAAAGCAATTTACAGGAACCAACGAGTATAGACAGAAGCTTCGGTCTATACTTATTTACACAGATTTACACTTAACTCTGCGTAAATAGGAAAAAACGCTGTCCTACTTTCCCAGACCGACATCAGCCAGCATACCTGTACTTTATTTTACTTCCTTTTTTAATCTGGTTGCCGACAACTGTTAAACTAAGCCAACCTCACCATGAGGACATCAACTTACAAGGACTATAATTTGACGTGAGCAATAAAAGCAGTGCCAATGTTATAATCCATATATATTAATCTAATGCATCGCCTCTTTACTAAATTATCACATTAACCACTTCATTCCCTCATTTCACACTATGATAAATAAACGTGCCAACATAAAGGGAAAAGATACGCACCTGCCGAGTCTCTGGTCGCGGGAGTCCCTGACCTCCAGCTGGAGGACGGCGTGTGAGCGGGAGGAGTGGGGGTTGACGCCGGTACTACCCGTACTGCGGACTGAGTTACCGTACTGCACCACCTGAAGATAAGTCACACGGTGTTATCACCTGGCTTCACCTCGGTCTGTACTGTCATAGATACCGGCAACAGCGCGTCTAATCAGGGGCCGCTAAGCTACAAGGCCTGCCGTAGTAACGTCTTATCTTGATATTCACTACCCATGTGATTTACTACATGATTGGACTTAGATAATGTATGTTTGCTTACATGCATGTAAACACAGGGCTTCAAACTTGACGAGACCCAATTGAAAAGAAATAAAACTAGGAATTAGTAAACAAAAATTGTATACGGAAAAAAAATCAACGCACCTTTTCAGTGCCTTATTTGCTTCAAGTTTTCCATAATATGATAAACAAAACGTTTGAGACAATCTTTATATGTTATTTTAAAGACATTTTCTGATAAACTAGAAGATGTTCATACTAGGATATAAATAAAACCGGACAGTCCATAAAAAGCATAACCAGAGGAACTTGATATCCTTTACTTACTAATCGATTAACAAAGAACGGCAACTGAAATTCGAGAACTTACCTGAGCAACGTCTTCTACGTTTCTAACCCGCGTTTCCATTAGACCAGCAATACACACCCTCTGTCTACCGTTTTCCCGTACATAAAGCCTACAACAGAGCAAATATATGTAGTCATGTGAGGGAAAATCCTCTTAATGTACAGGAAATCAGAGCCAAAAAGAGAAATCGGCGAAGAAACTACAGCAGTAAAAAAAACTTGTATTGCCCATAAAGATTCATTATAAGTAGAAAAATAGAATTAAAGCATGTAAACGTGATCCTTGAGGCATATTTGCTGCGAAATGTAATAACAACATTCTCTTTTTTAAACAGTATAGAATTATTGGTACTCACTTTTTCTTCTTGTTAAGTAGGTCGTAAAGCTGGCCGCAGTAGATCTCGTAGTAGCTGACCCACAGGTGGAGATTGGAGCCATGCCCGCCCGACTGCAGCAGACTGAACATGTCAGCCGCTGCCAGGCGATAGAGGCCTGGCACGGCCGGCGTACCCAGCAGTGTGTACGTCTTACCAGCACCCGTCTGACCGAAAGCGAAACACGTGGCGCAACCCCTGAACATGAAATGATATTGCCCTTTAATCTTCAGAATCTTTCGGTTTTTCAAAAATGTGGAAAATGTTATTTAGACAACATTTTTCCTAATATCTTATTCTACCAAAGTGACATAACGATATTTATCTTTACTTTGGAATTAGTTTAGTTTCAAAGTGAAGTGAAAGTACATGCACAATAACGATACTTACTTGTTGAATATATGTTTAACAAGGGGTTTGGCTGTACTGTTGTACACATCTTTGTTGGTTTTTGTCTCATCGAAGACTTCGTCAAAGACAAAAACGTGCTGGAAACAAAAAAAATCAATGAGTGATAGTGGTCAAATAATAAAAGTATCAAATACATAATTCAAAATCAAACGAATTAACACACGATATATAAATGGAACCAAATATGTACAAAAAGATTCATATGGAAATTAAGCATATGGATAAGTTGAGTAATGATTTAACTACCTGCTGGATATACTTGGCTAAGTCGATGGCTACTTTGGTCTCGTCGACGACGATGGTATCGGCCCCATCCACGTTGACCACGTCCACCTCCTGACGCTTCTGTTCACGGCGGGTCAGCGGCCTCTTACGTACACACACCTGAAGAAGCGCATTTACAGTTCATATTATACCTTTCAGAGAAGCGGTGCGTGCAAACAAATACGTTATACCATTAACAAAATATATCCATACATTTTTTTCTGAAAATGTATCAGTGTAAAACAAAGTACCTAAAGGTATATCAAAAATAATATAGCTTCCTTTGTACTATCGTTGGGTATATTGTGAGCAATGTGACTCATTCATTGACGGTCTAATTCTAGATTAAAAAATGAAGTTTTAATTTGACAATAAACCTTGAGATGTTTGCCCTAACAACCCAAGCCAATCAAGTAACAATAACATCCAGCTGGTGTGATCCGGACATGTTTCACTCACCCGTATCCGCTGGAGGCTGTTCCTGTTGGGCGTCTTGAACCTGGAGGGCGTGTCGACCTTCTGGGAGGTGGGTACCCCGTAGTTGTAGTCGGAGCTGTGGACCACCCGCTCTACCACCGGCTCACGTACAGGAGACGACGCCGGCTTGGACGCGGGGAAGTAGGCGTGGTCCGACTCTCCTGTCCCGGGGTCCTTCCTCCGGGCCTTGTGCCGCGCGTCTCGGAGTAAGGCCGACTTGGGCAGGGCTCTGGTCTCCGCTGGGCGGGAGCTGCTGCTGCTGAGTGGGAGTGCCACTGCCGTAGCTGCACTCATCAGGTTTTGGTCTTCTTCCCTATGCGCGGTGTTCAGTCCCGCTGTGGTGAAAGCTGGAGGTGGTTTTTGCTCAGGGCTGTATTTCGCTGGGTTGTATTCCGACACTTTGCGGTTTATTGCTGACTTGTTCTCTGTTGCTTTTGCTGCCGGCTTGTTTTCAGGTTTCTTAGAGTTAATTGTTTGTGATGAAAATTCTACGGACTGGGTTTGTCTCCCTACAGGAATGGCTTTCAGTGGTTCTGGGTGAAGACGACCCGACCCCAAAACACGTCCAGTGGACTCTACGGGGAGTGCCTCTTTCTCTGGACTGCTTGGTTTGGGCAGCTCGAAATATTCATCTGTTTCCGTATCACTCTCATCGTCTGATTTTTCTTTCTCTACCGACTCTTGCCTCCTTGATTGTATCGCACTTTTCTTAGCCAGCAATTCGGCAGAGATATTTCCATCCTCTTCTTGAAATATCCTTTTTTGTGTTGATACCTGAGGAGGTGACTCGTGTATAACGTTCGTGGGTTCAGGTGCGTTGACCTGATGACTAGGCTCAAGTATTCTTCTCACGGGGACAACTCCAAAAAGGCTCTCCCCTGAAGAGGACTGTGTTATTGTCTTTTTATCTTTTTCTGGACTAGAATTATTTTGAAGTTCGATAAAGAACGATTTGGCTGGTGGGACCGTCACCCTGATTGGCTCTTGACGCTGTGAGCTAAGCAAACCTATGCTAATGGGGGCGGTTTTCGCCGATATTGTTTGCTGTGGCGGGTTTGTGGTAATGGTAGAGAGCACCTTCTGTCTAATCTCACTGTCGGTGATGCTGTTTGTGTCTGGGGTACCCGCCTCGTCGTCGTTCTCGTCCTCAGAGTCGGAGAAGGTCAACACTCGGCGACATTTAAAGATAGGTGAGTCCGACCCCGGTTTGTACTGAACCTCCGCCTCCCGCCGCTTCTTCTTTTTCATGGGCGCCATGACGGACTCGGCCGTCACCTGCGGTAGACCTTGATGACTCGTCACATTCCTACCCTCAGCCATTAACCCCATCCCTGACGGTCTGGAGGACGCTCGTGATTTTAAGAACTGTACAAAGGCCTGGCCCTTGGTCTTTGCCGCGGCTTGTGCCTCCTCCTGCGCCCCTCGGGCCGGGGCTGACACGAGGGGCACACCGGCCTCGTGCTTACAGAAGCGACCCTCGGCCTGCACCGATTTGACGATCTGGACAAGTTTGAAGAGTCTGACTCGGTCCTCCATGCGTGTGATGCCGAAGCGGGAGTAGTCCTGCATGGAGAGGGCGGCCAGACCCTCACACTTGGTGATGCCATGTCGCACGAAGTGGGCGTGGTAGCGCTCCAGGTGGGCCTCCTGTAGGCACTCATACAAACACCCCGTCATGCTGAAAGTCTGTACTCTGCTATGTTAACAATATCCACAATAATATGTCTTGATATCCTTACATATATATGTGTGTAGTCGAAGTTTTAAGAGTAGCATTTATGAGTTCAAACGGCATGCAGTCTTGATTTTCGAGGCTTTGGTGGACGGTGTCTATCGGTGCTTTCTTGGTTCCCTTCCTGAAATAGAGTATAGCTTTTTTTATTTACACATCATCTGGATTGAATTCCTTGCAATTTAAACTTTGCTTCAAAGTTCAAGTAAACTTGAAAAAAAATCATAAAGTGAAGAGACATAAACACTTCTCAAATGTAATGTATATCTGATCTCTTTAAAGCAACATAAACGTGCATCTGCCGACAGAAAATCAATAATCTGCCCTCATGCCATTATGAATAATTTATGACCAATGGGCTATTTGAGAGTTGAGCTGATCATACCTCAGGTGCCCCTTGGGACAAATGTCCATCTGTCGAGAAGGTACAGACCAAATGGCTTTAACGGACTCAGTGTTTTCTTTATAGCTATTAAATAGCGGAGATATCTGGCGGTTATATAAAACTGTAGACTCTACATAAATTAAGGGGGGGGGGGATATAATGAAACTTTATTCTGTACCTTTGTTTCCCAGAGACGTATTCTAAATTACACATTTTCTATGGAGCCTCCTTAGTCCTAGTGCTAGGAATCCTGACTCATTTTTTATGCGAATGATGGTGTTACTCTTACATTACCTACTCCCTCTCAAATTTAGTGGATGATGACCTATTAGACTCATTTCCTATTTGGTTGTCTTTAAATGTGGAAGTAAAAGAAGGAAAAATACAGGTGTGGCATGCACGAATTTCAACGTGCTTGCACTGTCAGTGGAATGGACAGGGGATTCGTCCTGAATATAGATCTAAAACTTACAGGAAACAACTTCATAACCGCAGTCAATTAATTACGAAATCAAAGGCAACAACTAAACAGAAGAAAAAGGCGTTATCGGATTTGCCACAGTGTGCTAAACAATGATTAAGACTATTCTATGCCTGGTTTTATGCTAGGTTTCGTCACATACATTTTGAGAGAGAGAATGGTTTTCCTGATATTTTGATCTCTGACCGTACCTTAATCAAATTAGGCTTAATGCTGCTCCATCTAGTCTATGACAGAACCATAATTCCAAGACTTGAAGTTATAAGACTTACATGCTTCAACAGTATTACAAAACAAGAAGTTTTTGCTGACACTCTTACACTCTTGCCCTTTAACAAAGGGTAGGCTATATTCTTAGATCTAACTCTAGTCTAGGCCTAGAGAATACTAAGTTAGAGTAGATCTAGATCTTCATCAACAACTCACGTTCACTATTCCTGGGTTCAGGGAAGCACATCCAAGAATCGTTTCAATATCCACTGAATATCCTTACATCAATGTAAATTGTTGTTCATGTGATACTCGAACACACGTCTGGACAAGACAGACAACGTAGTTAGACAAGACCTCGCTCCTCGTGAACCGGTCGCAAGACAGGTCCAGGCTTGCTCGATCTGCGGCCTACTCATGACGTCTAGACGAGTTATTGTTTATCACACATACTACGATTAACTTCAATGGGGTTTACCAAATTTTCCTTGGAACAAAATCGGTTTTCTACTAAGGTGTGTTTAACACCCCTTCATGTCCTTACAGAATTATTGGCAAACTCCAAACTGCAGAAAGCACAGGATCATGTGCGATAGTGTGGCTGCTTTCATTTCCAGCATCAGTTCAATCGCTAAGTAACTAAACGACCTGGCTACGCCTTCTATTCGGTTATATTTATACACTTTACGAGTTTTATGCACCCGCAATTGTTACAATTAACACGAAATTTACTACCCATCTATAAAGTTCCTTACTTGCATCGATCTATAGCGTTGATGCTGTCGAAAACATGGTTTATATCGCTGTAACTCCATCAAAATATTGTTGTTTACTAAGATCGGAACTCTAAGGACGCCATTTTGAAAACTCGCGGTATCAGCAAACTGCAACACAGCTCAGATTCCGTTATGCTGGGCTCCCTTCTCTCTCGGCGGGGAGGACACGGCCTGAGAGAGTGCAGGTGGAGCCCACTGTGTCGATGGCTCTGATTGGTCGAAAAGTGATCACGTGACGCCGAGTTAGCCAAAATCTGGCTAACTCGGGGTTGGCTTGTACCTGCGCCTGATTCGTGACGTACAGCGATAGCGTGAGTTCGAGGCGCGGGGACCAGCGTAAGATTCCGTCCGAGTCGAGGTAGGGAAACGGACGCGAACCGCCGATGTAGGACAGGTTGGCGGTATCAGCGAAAACCTTCCGTGGTTTCATACGTGACTTTCTTAATATTGAAATTTATTATTAATGAAGCTAGTAGTGGGGAACTTATGCAAATTATAAAGGAAATATTTGCTAATTTTACAGTTTGTCAACTAAAGCGAAAAAAAAGTTGCCCGGAAGTAGAGGCGGAAGTCAAGCAGACGACGCGAAGAGGAAAAGGGAACAGCAGCTGTCAGGCGCGATGTCACCACCTCTGGTACCCTGTGTGCAATATTGCGTGTATATCTATAGATAATGTAGGCAAGATTGACATTGCTATTATAGGAAGAAAGTGTACGGAAAGTGAAAGTACTGTAATCAGGGCTATTAGAAAAGCTTGCAGTGCTCCACAGCAGTGGCAGTGAGTGACAGAAAGCTGAAACTCAAAGACAGACAAAGTTCAAGTTGAGAAGATGGCCAGTGCTGCAAAGCAAGTTGTCGCTACCGGTTTTGTCATATACAGAAAACTGCAGAACCAAATCCAATTTCTTATGCTAGAGGCATCATATGAGAAAGGCCTTTGGACCCCACCAAAAGGTACCGTTACTCCTTTAGTTACTTTACTCTTTAGTGTGCATTCTAAGTTATTATAGACTGAGTTAGTTCTAGACTAGACTAAGATCTAGACCTGTTACAGTGTTAGTGTTACTTAGGCCTAACGTTAGGCCTAAAAGAAAAAAATGGTTGTGTTCAGGTCCGACCTACCCTAAATCATTTTAGGGACATTGTTTCCCTTCTACATATCATCCAATAGAAATGATCATCAGAACATAGAAAAGCGATTATAATTCCTAATAGTAAATAGATGCTCAGGGCATGTATTTCAGATAATAGAAATTGTTTTAGAGGATGTTTTGAGTATTTAGAATTTTTGTTGTGCCTTATTGAAATGTTTGAGGAAGAATCCGTGGGTGGTTCATGTTGAAACGAACTAATGTAAGATCGGTAACTTACCAAACAAAAAAAAATTACATTTGATAGATCTAAATAGACTTCAATCCGTCCATGCACATATCTGATTTCACTATTTATCAACATACCTGACAGTTTCTTGCTCTATGTAGACTTCGTGTGTTGGCGAAGTCTAATGGTATTAGATTCAAATACAATATAGCTAAGCATAATTATACGCTGGCTATAGGATCGTTGGTGGTATCTGTGTGAGGGATACTACCTAGGCCTACTCAGTGGATATATATATGCTTGCTTTGCGGAGAGCTAACTATGTGTGAACGCTTCTTGCGTTACCTGATCACCCAATTTATAGGTGACACCTCGCCTAATGGGTTCCCATCAAAGGATGCACTGCTGAGCTGTGTCACCTACTCAGAAGGTGTCAAAGCTCACCTTACTTATGGAGCAGTCATTTATAAAGGAGCGTTTCATCGTTACAAATGGGGTGTGCAAAATAACAAATTAACATTGTGGTAGACGGACGAAATAGAATAAAGAAACTCGAAAAAAACACACATCTATATGTTTACATTTAAGAAAATATACTTATATGGTATTGTACATTTCCCTTGCAAAAATGTACAGTTGTTGCTTATTTTTTGCAAACATTGTTTTCTGAGCCTACATCTCTATGGTCCTTCTTTGCAGCAATGACAGATTGGGCAGATCATTCAATGACTTTCTCGGAAAATAAGATAAGCGTTAATCAAATCGTCATTTCTTTCAGGTCATGTTGACCCGGGAGAGAGTGAATTTGAAACTGCGCTGAGAGAGACAGAAGAGGAGGCAGGACTAAAACGTGAACATTTGAACATCATCGAGGACTTTCAGAAAACAATCCACTACATAGCCCATGGAAAGCCAAAGCGAACGGTGTACTGGCTTGCAGAACTAAAAGATAAAGACACTCCAATAATTGTGTCCCATGAACACAACGGATTTAAGTGGCTTGACCTCGAAAACACTAAGTCATACGCAAAGTTTCCGGAAATGCAAAATGTGATAGACGAGGCATATCAGTTCATATCGAATCGTAACTGATTCACATTCATCTTCAGGCGCTGGTAATAGACAAGCCAGATGTTATTTGGTGGCTGGGGGGGGGGGGGGGGGGGGGGGGATAAAGTTTTATGTGTGTGCACATGGTCAGATAAACCTACAAAACCATAGGTTAACCATAGATATTTAATTCAGTACACAGAATGAATAGCTGGAGCTTGTCTTTTCATTATAATGAATTTTATTCAGTGCAAAATATCCTATATATGTAAAACACAAGCAAGCGTAAAATCATATACACATTTAGGTCGTTACCTTGGGTAAAGGGTGATAATTTAGTTGAAATCATAAATTATCTTTTGGTAAAGCCGTCAAGTTGTAAACATTGTTTGTGTAACTTTTGCAGCCTGACAGGAAAGTTTTTCACTTACAAGAGGCCGAGTGGGCACGACCTATTATTGTTGAGTTCGGAAAAATCTTCAACTAACGCATTTCAATGCAGTAGAACATTGTTTCATCGATCATGTCGACCATTGGTGAAAAATCCTGTATAGTACCGTGCACCGACACATATAACTGACAGATATTTGTATGCAAAACAAGTCGAATAGAAATAAACAACAAAATAAAATGTAAAAAGTACTTGCCTATATTTTGATATCTAAGAATAACACAGTTTTAAATGTGTATTATAAACATAAATAAAGAAATTCTGTTTGATAAGTTGTGGCAGCTCATCATACAAATGAGGTACCTTTCAGGACTGCTTAGTGGACCAAACACTAGATAGTGCATAATTTTCCCACAAACACTCCATGGATACATTCTACTTGAACGGGATAACTTTACCAATAACAACGGGTGATCACCACCTCTGTTTGAGAAATGTATCTTGAAAATAGTTAAAATTAAGGGAAAGAAATTTGTTGTCATCAATCAATTTTCAAAGTCCATAGCAAATAGTACTATTACATTTCTATGCACTGAAAAAATTGACAACAGGGTTCCCACACAGGTCTTAAAAGGTCTTAAATTCTCCCTACCACGGATAGCTGATTTCCAGTATTTTAAGCACCTGCAGGCTGATTTTGTAGAAAAAAAACTAGAAAAACTATAGAAAATGAACAAATAATTGTTATGTATCCACCAATAACGAGTACATTTTCAAACTTAGAAAATATTAGGTGTATGTGAACACAGGTTAAAAAAATAAATTTGCAAATTTTTCAACATGTTTAACTACAAATATGAATAAAATCTCTGAAAATGTCTATGCTAAAGCCTTGGGTCTTGTTGACATATTACCCAGCATGCGACCTGATCTAGGTTAACCTGCAGGTACAACTCAAGAAATCTGCCATCCGTGGTTAGGAGAATTGATTTTCTCAAAATTAAGGCCTTACAAAGTTTTGTAGCTAGAGGTCTTAAAAATGTCTTGCATTGAATTTTTGCAGAAGTGAAAATGAACAAACCATGAAAAATTCAAATCCCACTTTCAAACAAGTACACTTACTTTCAATTTAAATTATATGATGTGATCTTACATTTTTCTTTGCACGTGGTTGATAGTTCTTAATTTTTCTGAATCTCGGTCTTAAATTGGTCTTGGAAAAGTCTTAAATTGATTTTAAAAAAATGAGTGGCAACCCTGGACAAAGAATGCATCTGATTAATAATGTTAGGGAACTGAACGTTTTTGTCTACATTTCTTGAACAACGAAACTGACTTTACATACAACTTAGTATACAACATGACAATTTGGATCTTATTGGCACGTGTAGCGTATAACATGTTTTCTTTTTATGTGCTACATCTATTGCATGAAATCAATTCAAATCCTTCTATGCTACCACTCATACAGTGGTTACTGGTGTTGTTTAACAGCTATACTTAGGCTATTAATAACAAAATTATCACACAGTTCACTTTTCACAAACTTTCACTTCGGTGACAGGTCAATCTCAATCATAATGACGCCTTCCAACATTTTGAAGTACTCAGAAGTGCATACAGTGCATGTGTTAAACTCGGCACCCTCAAAGGAAAATTCAAGATTATTTAGCTCCTAAAATGTACATTATACTTTTTAATCTCCTTTTCTATTAAGTGAATATAATGCTGTCTCAGCACACTATACAAAATGTAGAATAAACAGTAACACGAAAGATTCAGGCCTTTATATATGAGAAAAATATGCATTTTAATATCCAAAGTTCGTAATTGAAAACATTTTCAGGATTTAAGAACAAGACTTTTTTTTTACCTTAAACATTAACGAGCAGTAACCTTGTTCTTGGTCTGCGCTAGAACATATTTGAAAGTATAAAGCCCTAGTGGTAGTTTAGATTGTATACATGAATAGTAGAATCACCAAAGTAACGTGTATTACACATTTACAGGGCAACACGAAAACATTCCTGTGCATGCAGCTTTGTAAGGTTTTGTCATGATTTAAGGATATAAATAGATATTTAAGTGGTGATCTGGGAAATAACGCTTTGAGTGAATCTGCCTCAACTAGAAAAAACACTATTTAATTAAAAAGGCCCTAAATATCACAGCAGCGTTGCTTTTAATGTTCTATGACCAATAACCCCGTAATAATATGTCAACATATCCCTAGATTTATCAATTTAATATGATTACATAACTGGTAAAGTCGAAAAGAAAATCGTTGGCCCCATTTGGGTAGAAACCACTCAAAGCACAAGTCTCTTTCGTATTAGAGGTGTTTTCTCAAAATGTCCTAGAGATTGTTGGGGAGTGTTCAGTTTGATGGACGTGATTTGAGACTGGCCAATTATTTCAAAATAAATATGACTGAATTTTCAGGATGTTACAATAGAGGGACTTTTCTGTTAGACACTTAAGCTAGCACAAGTTTCAGGGTACCAACCACAGGGAAAACGGAAAATGCAAAAAAAAAATCCCTGACAGGGAAAACACAGGGAATTAAAGTTGACCAACTTGCCGGATATGGCACAGGGAAAAATTACTGCGGGACAGGGAAAACACATGGAATTTGAAAATGGAATTTCGGTTGGTACCCTGGAGTTTACCAGTATATTACTTTTTGCAAAAAATGGACAGCTTAAAAGTTCCATAAAAGTGCATCAATATATATAAGCTGCATCATCGCGGTGAACACCTGTCGCAAGATGGAAGTCCAATTACGTCTCTCTTTAACAAGAATAACCCCTTTTTTGCGAACTGACCCAAGCTTAACTGACATAATCTGCAAAGGTGAAGATATAAACAAACGCTAGCGCTCTTCATTTTAACTGAATATCAGTTCAGCAGCTTAGAAAGCACTATATCAGTTATACGAGAGTACATGTATGCAATTGTCATGGTGCTCGTACCGATAATGCTTGCATGATAATGCACGTATTGGACTCAATACACAAGCACCCTTAGGGCACACATGCTTTCATTTCCAATAACGTTTGGTAATATGGAAATGGTGAGCTTTGACAACTCATGACATAGCCGTTCACCTCTTTCGGCCAAGCTATTATGATTTCCCGGAGTACATACATTTACCTCGAACTCTGGCTCAAAGTGAACAAAGCATTCAATGTTATCTACTGAAAAGTAGATATATGATCCAATTATAATGCACCATATGCTTTACATACATAACAGAAAATTAAACCGTTATTTATGATTTTTATGAATATTCTGTAAAAGGAATACCCTGTAAACAAATATTTTCACAAATATCAATATCATTAAGGTTCCTTCTTATCAACTGTTCTAAATGGTTTGTAACGACTCTAATGATTTTCATTCAGTTTTTATCTTATTTATTTATTACATTCTTAGTTTTTTTCCAATATGGTTTCTTGTGCACCTCATTAGGTGCCATTGATAACAGACTATTGAATAACGCAAAAAATGTATGATTGGTTTAGTACTCAATCATACCATACAGAAGTTTGAAGCAACCAAAGGGGTTGCAATGAAGCTTTTAATCGTCCTCAAAGCTGCCGTCGCTCTCGTCGTCGGAGTAGACCTGGAGACGCTGAGTGATTCGCTCCAGTACCTCCTGCAGCTGTTTGGTGTGCTCGTCGCTGGGGGTGGCCACCGGGGTAGGGGGCTGGTCGGACGTCTTCACCGGGCGCAGCTGGACCCCTTTACGGATTAACTGCATCATGTCGTTCATGGGGTCAGCACCTGTAAGTTGGACAAGTGGACGCATTAGCATAACCAGTACTGTGATAGGTATACAGGACTTACAAGGAACGGGTTCAAAAGAAACGACAGATCTTTAAAGCATTTGACTGCGTTGAGAAAGCTCTAGCACCACTGAATTGGACACTCACAGATTAAAACTTGTCAGTCGTGTTTATCGTTCAAGTGGGATGCAGCTTAGTGATGGTAGGTTTCTTCCTTACACTGCTATTTACTTTCTCATACTTATACATGTTTTCATTTTTATAATGAATAAATTAAGGTTACGCCTATGTTATTTCAAGATCATATCAATGTATTCTTCGGTACGTGTATTAAGTATTAACAGTGCAATATCAAATTATTATTTTTTCCAAATCAACTTCATTTATATCATCAGATAAGCTCACCAAGTAATGCCAAATGATCATTAATGAATACTGCTTCGTGGCCTTTTGTACAGTATTCGGCAAAAATTACTTATTTTCTTAACATAAGTCTCGATAATCAGTTTCAATGCATTTTGTCATCTACCTTTGTTTCGGGTGCAGTCCCTGTTAGGTGAAGTCTTTTTAAGCTGGAGCCTAGCCTGAGATATTTGGCTCAGATCGAGCCCTGCGCCCGGGGAACCGCCAAGGGCCAACACGTCAGGCTTCTTGGCAGTGGTGGCAGCAACCTTCTTCACCGGGGACACGGCGGGGGTGGTCGGCGGGGGCGGTGGCAGGGGCGGCGGGGGTGGTGGAGGTGGTGGTGGGGGCGGGGCGCACGGTGGGGGTGGCGGGGCCTGGGGTGCCGGGGTCGGACCCTGTGTGGTGGTGGGTGGAAGGAGAGTGGGGATGGAGGCCGGTGGCGGGACAGGTGGAGGAGGTGGCGGGTGTCCGGCAGGAGGACTGGCCCTTCTAACAGTTCCCGAGTCCACATGGTCTCCCGATTTGCTCACAGGTCTCTTTTTGGCGACTCTCTTTTGTGGTGGTTTACATCCAGGACGAAGGGTGGCAGGACTAGGGTATTTCTATGAGGGAATAAAAGTTATATGAGAATCTATTCAACTAAAACTTTTCATGAATTCATTTGACAATTTTGCGGAAACGCCAGACAAAATTTCCCGTCTTCAATAGTGTTTGGTTATAGAACGTGGCTATGTGTACTCAGTTCAATGAATGACAGTCAGGCGCGGATTTAGAGGGGGGGGGGGTGCCTGGCGCACGCCCCCCTATTTTTGCCCAAATATTTTTTTAATGTAAAATTCATGGACCTGGAGGGCCCGGGAAAAATATTTGCTACAGCACGCCCCCCCCCCCCCCCTTTTGAAAATTCCTGGATCCGCCCCTGACAGTTTGGGCTGTCACTGCTTTGGAGATAGAAAAGCACAATGTTGTTTGGTGTTTATTTACTAAGTTAGTCAACCTTAGCGACTGCTAACTAGGTATTTTTGAATCATGACGAATCAAGGGATATCCACTTCAGAAGATTTTTTTGTGGATAAACCAACGCATAATATCAAGATACAAACCATTTTATAATTCCTTAGTCGCTCTAGGGTTTTCTTCCGTTCGTCTTGAATGAAATTATCCTTTTCTTCTAATGCTGCTTTATGCTCAAGACGTTTCTAAAACAAAGTTGAAAACAATCAATAACTATTTATTCTTACACTTTGTCGTATGATCTTCCACAGATGAGATGATTGCTAACATTTTGTGTGCAACGGTTCACCAGGACCAAAGATCTATAATCTACGTCAAAGCTATTTATGGCCCAGGTGTTATCCTACTACAGACAGATACCGTAGAACTGGCGACCTCTAAAGCCGTTCATCAAATGTCTGCATCCTGGTATGATTATTAAGGAGCAATAATAGAAATCGTCAAAGCCCAAATTAGAGGTATACAACAGGTAGGTTTCTTTTCGGGAACCATGTTGGGATTTTTGTTTGTTTTCTCTGATGCGAAGCCAAATAGTCGTTATGTTGGCGATATCAGACATTTCCACTAGTCATCGGACTAGCTCGTCAAAGAGACAGACTTTTCCTTTACTTTTCTATAAGGTGGCAGGGCGTCATACTCACTGAGTGTATTTGATGGTGACGCTTTAACCGCTCCTCCTCTTCTTGTAGCCGCTGCTTCTTGCCTTCGTGTTGACTGACAAAAGCTTTCTAATAATAAAAAAATACACATAGGCTCAGTGGTTGCTTATCAGATCAACGTTTTAATCTCTTAATGAACATATAAACCTAAAGTTGACAGCTTGTGCTTCGCATTAGAATTGAGGCGTTTAAACAAATTTAAATACTACATTCGGTTATCAAGTGTGACTGATTCAATAAAGTTAATTAAATCAAAACTGATTTACATGGTTAAACAGCAATACGGTTAAACTGTGGTTTTCCCTCTGTTCTTTACATTTCAAGAGATGAAATATGTTACTTTTCTGTTTCTGATTTGAGCCCGTTTTCTATTTATCACGGCGATCTTGTTTTTCAAGGCTTTCAGCTCGGGGTCTTTGTAAGGGTTCCACGCCTCATCGTCCGAGCTTCCCGAATCGAACTCTTCCACTGCATCAAAGAACTGACCCTCTGCTGCCTCGGCTTGAATCAACAAAGGTAACAATTTACCATGTTCTCCAATCGTTGGCCAAGTAATGCTTAGGGAATGCATTTCTTAATTATTAAGTGGATCTTCAGAACGTATCACCTTCTTGCAAGTTTAAGACTTGACCTTAACGTTCAATGAATCAAATCAAAGCCCATTCTTTCTACACAAGAACAAAGCCTCAGTCGGATCTACTTTTTAGTAAGTGGTAAAAAAAGATCTTATATCCCACATTAAGTGCCCTTATATATTACTCGACAGTCGTTTTAATCGTCAGTGCTTTACATAATAGCGGCAATTCCGTAATAACTTCAAGGAATGGAGATATCAGACCAGAATCTTTCCATCACATTCATACTACTACCTTGATTATACGTAAAAATGTGAACTTACATTCACGTCTTGCCTTGATGGCCTTTATTCGTGATTGTATTATAGTTTCCTCCTGTTCCAAGACCTCAATCTGTACCCCGTAGATCAAGTTTTGCCATCGGTAAATCTCCTGTTCTAACCATGACAGCTCCTGTTTAATGCTCGTCGAGTTCTCGGATACGCTAGCAATCTAGGATAAGTATAAGCATAACCAAATTATATACACTGATAATGAATTTATTCTGCTTTATATCATACACAAAGGGAGAAGCATAATCACTGGTTTGCCATTCATATAAATTAAATCTATAGAACATAATTCTCAATAATGGCTGTGTACTTTGTATAGAGTGTAACCGTGTTTATGTGTTAATTCCTTACCGCTTGTTTCACTTTATCCCTCTGTTGTTCAAAATGCATCTTTGTAGCTTGTAGTAACTGCGTCTTCTCAAGACATCGGTCTTCCGTTATCCTGTAGTGGTAAATAGCATTGTCTTTACCCAATGTATATAACTTGTTCAACAGATACGTACAAATGGTAGCAAGTTGAAAAGTATCCAATGGGAGTAGAAATAGTATGCGAATCCTGAACTATAGAGCCGCACCCCAACTGGGGCGACGAAGATTTTAGTCGCCAGGTGACTAAAGGTCAGGTAGGCAAATAGCGGACTTAAAACTAGTTATTCTGGACCATCCATACTAATTTTAGAATATTTTTTCACATAATATGTCTACAGTATTGAATGATATATCATTTTAAAGCTAAGAATTTACCCATTTTAGGGGTGCAATAGATAATAGGCCTAAATGGAATGTTTTCCTTCTATGGAACTAAATGGAACGTAGAATTTTATAAAAAGTTGCTGAAAATGTTGGACATTCAATGTTATGGGCTATAGAAATGTTTCTTAATCTTTCCAATTGTTACTAAAACTTTCATTTTCAGAAAGGATATGTTATAAGGATTATTTTGACATATCATTTACTTTTATAATCAGGGCCAATCAAAAGTTATTCAGTTTTGAACGCTAAAAATAAAAGTTCCGAAAACCACCTTTTTAGCCCATTTGCCAGCCATATTAAAACCATAGATTACACTCCAAAATGCAATTGGGGTTCTATTGTTCTTTATACATACAGATAAAAGTTATATTTTTGTGTACTTTCATAAATATCAAATAACTATGACAAACAGATATGCTAGAATGACTTATTTAGCTTGTGGTGTTGAAATAAAGTATAATAAGATAGGAGGTCTGTGAAACAATATCTCTTATAATAAATTTTGAAAGTGTCTGAGGCTTTCATCACCGTACCAGGCTTAATTTAACGTGGATTTTTAGGATATTATTTCAGAATTGTTCAAAATTATCCATTTATAAAGGTTGGCAGATGAGATATTGCCTATAGAAATATTAGATACTTCTCTAGGTATAATTTGATGTGTTGTGTTACCTATAAAACCTAATAGAGTGAAGAATAAGTCCAAATAATCGTTAAAAATGGTTATTTCTGAGCAGAATGAGGCTAGAAATGCTCTTAAAAAATGAGTAAGTGGTCTTCTTTTGAGCGTGGAATACCTTTTTTATGTCTTTTTCTAATTTTTTTAAAGGAAATTGTTATTCCAACTCATCTTCTAACTGAATTTTATATGTTATGACATCTATTTATCAATTTGATAAGGAAAATGAAACCACAAAATGGGTAACTACCCAAGTCCCCTATTTGCCCACCTGACCTATAGTGTTAACCCTTTCCATCACTGGCGACTAGTGCTTATCTGTGGTCCTGGGCGCGGTTGATGGAAAGGGTTAACATGCATATTACACCTGTCGCCCGGCTACTAAAATCTTCGTCGCCCTAGTGGGGATGCGGCTTAACTATCTCTTTCTTTAACTGTCTGCTGCAGTCTTCAGTACCATCATTCAGTTCTGATCTGACAAGTGAAGTACAAAAGGTGAAACAAGAATTTCACGTAACAAATGTCAATATTGATAAAGTTGAGGGATACATCCTACTCAGTAGCCCAAACATTACCGATGAAGGTAATATGAAAAAATAAAATTCCACTCACCTCAGAAGTCTATCTTGTGCTGTAATTTCAAATGCTTTCTTTCCAAAACGCTTTTGGTCGTCCAGCATTCTGTTATGCACCTCTGTTTAGATGAGAAATTAACAGTACATGTAATTCCGGTCTAAGCTTAACCAAAATTTGTGTCGCATATATTGAATACCATTGGATGATCATGGCTCTCAATTATTATTCAATTACGTACACATTCTTTTCAAGAATATGATACATCTTCAATATGCCATACTGCACAGTGTAATTCTCATGGGTACAACATTCTAATTATATGCGATTTGAATCTATACCGGTTCTTGCAAAGATCTAAGAAGCTTAAATAGTGGTTGGGAGTCATTGATGCGGTCCCTACCTAATCTGATTTGGAGAAGAAGGATATTATCTCTTTTTTTCGATATGAATCTATTTGTTGAAAGCTAAGCCCTCAAATACTTAAAATACGAATCATTCATGAGCTCAGTTACAGTTTTTTCCTTTAATATCTGAATACAACAACTCCCATAACACAATCTTTAGTTAGGGATAGTTTGATGATAAAGTTGATATGCATTGTTCTATCAACTTTTATGCTAAGATAAAATAATTACTGACCGAAATTTAAAAAAAAGAGCTAATTTCTCTGGAAAATAAAAAAAACTTACCTGAAAGTAAATCGTTCGTTTTGGTATAATACTCAATGTAAAGCTCTTGGATGCGATCTAATGAATGAACGTAATTCAATTGCCATTCAGAAAACATAGCAGCATACTCTGCTTTCCTTCGCTCTCCAAAGTTGGGATTTTCAAGTCCAGCCTTTGCCTCTCTTAGTTTGGTAAACGCTAGTTCTCTCATGTCTAGAAAAGGTTGTATCAAATAGTTGTATAGTTCGGCAAGCGCAATGTTATACTTGAACAAGGCTTCATCTTCCTGTTTGTAGACTTCAGACATGTCCAGCATGTTGATTGATCCATCTCGTAAGAAGAGAACGTTTTTGAGTTGGTCTTCTGCATTGTAAACTGCTTCATCATATTTCCTACGCTTTAGTTCACTGACGTTCTCAAAGTATTCCTCATATGAATGCTCTTCAAACAAAGTGTCAATTAGAAGGTTGTGCCCACATGTATCAAGGGCTACTTCAAGGTAAGTGTGCAATTGGGTGCATATACTGTCATCCGGTAACTCCTGGTACGATATATAGGCCCAGACCCCTCTGGGTTCTTCGGGAAGCTCAGGTAGGTACTGACTAAGACTTGGGTACACCAAACTTAACTGCTGGTGAATAGACCTCAGTTCAGTGAATGTGTACAAGCCAGACCAGCCCTTGGATTCAGATGTGTCGCTGGCTACCCGTGCTCGCTCACGACAGGTTATTGCTATTTTAGCTTCTACGGCATTCCAAGCAACATAGAAGTTCAGGCGGACCTTGTTATCAGTTTCCAGAAATGGGTGTTCCTTGATGGCCACCCAGTCTTCTAATGAGTCTACTTGGTCACAATTCATTTTGACGGATGTCCAATTGATGTACGGGCATATCTGTATTGAAAAAACGAAAATATGTTGAAAACAATTTTCGAGGCTCACATTATCAATATTATTATAAAATTAATAGCACTTTATGAATTAATTTGTCTCCAAATTTTGAGAAGCAGGGCACGGATTACTTGAAAGCATTTACAAAATGTTTTTCTGTCATCGTATTACTTTATTCATAGCAATGTTACCATTTAATCCAGATTGAGATTTTATATGCAAATTAAGTGACATGAAATTTTTGCCATAACATTAGGCTGTGCCATGGTACAGTGAGTGAGAGATGGATGTTTAACGCCATACAGACAGCCAGGGTAATTTTCACGGCGAAAACAAGTTAGGATGAATTCTGACTTTTCAGGCACATGATTTGATTTGATCAGTCTTTGGTGATCGTATCTATGAGATGAGGGTGACAGGGCGGGCAAACAGCAGGGGATCAAAACCTGGAAATCATTTTTGCTGTACCTCCTCCCCTAGTGATCCCAGACACCAAACAAATGAACCACTGGGTCCCTCCTATTGTCGCCTTTTACAATCAGCAGGGGCTACTCGCGTTATAGGTAAGCTGACCAAGAAAGGATGGAAAAACTTAAAATGTGTTATGTCCTATAGGGTCTACTATAGTATAATAAAAGCTGATTGCAATGTCATAATGTTTCTGTGAATGTATATTTATTTTCATTTAGCCAGTTTGGCTAAAGAGCTCAAATTTTCTTAAGCCAGATTAAAGAACATTTCACCTGGACCGAAAATAGGCTCAGATGATGAAGTACTTTGTATTATGATGTAGATGTAAAGTGTTATTCATGCAGAAACCAACTCTCCTGACAAAGCTTCAACCCTCAACCCCAGACAAAGTCGTGACAGGCACATCGACATCGTCAATATAACCTGAATGTCAATATCGAATCTCGTGCCTATGATAATAATAACTGATAGAAGAGATGGAGTATTCTGATCTTACCCTGACAAAACATATGTTGATACGTTTAGATCGTTGGTTTTGTTGGTTGATGACTGCTACGATACTTCTCATGTGAGTGCGTCATCCTCCTTTCTTGATGGCGGCCTTAAGCAAAGCTAGTCTCTATTTACTGGTAGTCTCGTATGATTGTAAATATACGTTAATCTAAGAAACATTAATATGCATTTACTTATTGATGTATGAAAAATTAATTAAAACTGTGACAGTATCCGTTTTAGACGAACAATTTTCATTTATAATAAATTCGTAGCTAACGACATACAAAGCGTCTGGCTTCGCATGAGCGATAATGAAGTAATTAAATTAAATGGACGTTTTGCTTGGCCTTTGCCAAACATAAGGTTATTTACCTGTTGTTATCAACAAATGTAAGTAAATTTCTTGTTTCTGTATAGTTAACAACCAATTACAGATGTAAAGACTCATCTTCGCATGACATATGCAAGCCTGTCAGCCTCACTGGCCCTCAGACTTGCAAAAATGGTTCGGATTCTGTGTAGCCTGGCCCTAGCCAAGCCCAAGGCCAAGGCCTTGCTCTTCTGAGGCTACTCTACTGAGTAGTCTACTGTAGTACCGTTAGTTTGTAGGCGTTTGGACTAAACCTAGCGCTTTTTTTTTATTGTAGCCTTCTTTTACACAGAATCAAACGATTTCTGACTATGAATAGTATGATACAGGGTAACAACCACACAGGGAAAACAGGGAAAATAGCAAAAAAAATTCCCTGACAGGGAAAACACAGGGAATTAACAAATTTTGCCAAAACACAGCGAAAACACAGGGAATTTCATTTGGCCAGGTTCTGAAATTCCTGATTCTTAAGATATTAGGGATTCAACTTTTAGTTGTTGTGTTGCCCAAATTTTTTCTACACACAGAGGCGTTTAAATTTGAAAAACTTGCTGGATATTACACAGGGAAAAATTGCCGCGGGACAGGGAAATCTCAGGGAAAACACTAGCCTAGCGCCGCTTGGCCAGGTCGGAGAACACAGGCCAAGTATTGGGTCCCCAGCCGGATGTGGCGATTCTGCTCAATCCTTGGGCAAAGATTTCTTTTTCCAGTAAACGAGTTATTCTTTAATAATTGAATCACAAATAAGTTATTTTAGGGAACCAGTGTCTTTTTGTTGCACATCTCTTCCATTTAAAAGCTGATGCAGTGCCCTAAGTTTGGGACTATTTTGTCTTGCGCCATCACATCCCTCTGGTTACAGGGCTGATGTTTCTGAACTTTGAGTTGTAATTACACTGAATCTAGACGACGTAAAATTCTACTTTTTGGTTTATTTCTTAGTTATATCATATTGTATGACCTCGTAAAGGGAATAGGCTGTATAATTCTTCTGAGTATGTGAACTCCAAATGTAAACAAACCCTAAAAAGTTACGAAAAATCAATGGCGGACGGGCGTTACGTTGGTTACGCCGACCTTGGCCTCGAACCCCCTACCGGCCGGTTGTTGTAAACCCGGCCGGTCGACCAGCCTAGGAAAACACAGGGAATTTGAAAATGGACTTTCAGTTGGTACCATGATGATAAGGTAAAATAATTACTAGGAAAACAATAGAGATACATAATATGTCTATTGGAAAACATAGATCTATTTCTGGATTCTCAGATATGATGATCACCAAATTTCGGACACTTTTAAACATTACTGTACAGCGCCTTCATAAAGATTACTTAGGTATAAAACATTTGGCCTTATACCATGGCTACATATGTTTTACAAATAATATAACCAAAGTTGATATGAATATATTTCTAGCATCACAGGGTTCTATTGACATTTTTGAGTTGGGTGCACCTATTTTCGGATAGGTGCACCTATTTTGGGACAGTTAATGATGTCTGGTAGGATAGTTCACAATACCCTATATAATCTACTTTAAAAAAATAATTTTGATATTTTTCTTACTTAAAGCTATTAGATCTACATACCAATTATACTTCACTCTACTGCATCAAGCGGATTATTCATTTATGTTTCTGAGTTGTAATTGCTGTTTATTGATAACATTGAACACTAAAAAGTATGTAAATTTGTCTTTAAAGTAACTATAAAGGTTTCTCCAAATGTCCAGGTTTGTTTTAATTCATCAACCCAGGTGCACTAGTTCACCTATTTTCGGACACCATATGCTTACAGTCAAATGTCTTTTTGTGAGCCCTTAATTATAGTTTTTAGTATTGTAGCTTATGGGAAGGGCTCACTCAATCAGTCATGTCTTTTGTAGGTATTTGGGCTTTGATCTGATTGCCCGGTTACACAATCTTACATACAAGTAGCTACAGGCCTTTGTCCACCGGCATGCATTTGTAAGCAGGACAATTAGTGTGCATCAAGTGTAATTGAGTGGGCAGGCCTCCCTTCACCCTCCCCCACCCCCACTCCTTGAACTCAGTTCAAGGAGTGGGGGTGGGGTAGGGTGCAGTTTGAGAAGCCAGAAGTGGGTTACATAACCAGTACTTGAGCCACTGGCACCTAGGCAGTCAGTGTATGCAAGGCCGGGTAGGGGGAGGAGGAGAGGGGGGGGGGGGGGGTCATGGTTGCTTGGGCGCATGGACAGTGATATAGGAGGGAGTCCTATTGGTCAATCAGGTTGACCAATGAGTGTACAGCTGCCCGGGACAGCTGCACTGCCCAATGGACACTACTGGGACCCCCCCCCCCACCTCTATGATGAGATTTCTGATTTCTAGTTAAGGGCGAACATCGATCGTTCCAACGATCGGAACTTTGATAGTCATTTGCTTCTTGTTTTCTGTATAATTATAAAAAGACTTAAGATTTTCTTTAAAATGAGCATTATCAACAATCATTACTGTAGGTTAAGGTGGAATTTCAAAAGTTCATGATTATTTTTCTTTCAATTTCTAACTTGAAGAGAATTTTCTGATAGAAATTCAGTCCTGACCTGAAATGCATGAAAAATGCAATAAATTTTTTAAAGAAATCACATTATCACTGATATTTGTAACAAAATAGGTAAATTTGATAAGGAAATATTCTATTTACACTTGAAACAATAGTATAACAATACTTTTCTGAAGTTTGGACCATTGGCAGTATTTCAAAAACAATTTTGTAAAAATTACAGAGAATAATCCAATAGAATTGTCCAACTCTCCGAAAATAGGTTCACGTCCGAAAATTGGTGAACCTCCGTACAGGTTATGAGGGTCTCAAAATAGCTGGAGCTATTTACTATAGCATTATGTATGGAGCAAAAGCAGTTTCAGTCTAGGCTTTTAGATACTAGTCCAATCTTCTTACTGTCAGCGAGAAAAACTTTTGCATTGATGCCATATAAGCGATAGAGACCCTAAAATTAAGTGAAATCTTTAGATTTACCAGGATTCCTGGGGATTCGAGACACCTTCTTCAACAATTTCTAGCATCTATGATACATCACTTGATAAAGTGTATGTCATTTCCTGTCTTTAAAGATACTTAACGTCAACGGTCATTTTCAATTAAATGAACTGCAACTTTGTGCATGACTAGGGTCATCATGGCTGAATCAACTGGTGACACGGCGGTGGATGCCAGTGCCCAAAGACAAGCTGTACCACCTGCAGCTTCCGATGTCTTTCTCCAGTATGTGACAGGCCAAGTCAACAAGGGAGACGTGTATCAAATGGTGGGAGCTCAGCAACACATGTAAGTATCTCCTCACCTCAAATATTGTTTTCTTCCAAATAACTTTTCTTAAATACTTTTTGGAACCAATCGGTGGCAATGATATCGCTCAATAAAATGTTTAGGATTTGTTTATTCCTTTGCTTTTAAATTATTTATTTCTTTAGCAGACCAAACCGTTTTCTTCTTATTTTGAATCCCCGAATAGATTCAGGGGAAAAAACTCAAGGGGAAAAATTGTCACAAATACTTCTTGAGACAAATAGCACTAAATGGATATCACTTATAAGATAATCATTGAATAAGGGTCACCTTATGTATTTAATAATGTTCCAATTTCAGATAGATAACTCATTTATTGTTATTCATTGAAAATATTTTCAATCGTTAAAAAGACTTATTTGTTAGTGGCTCCACGGAAATGGGATCTTTTGTATTGGAAACATAAGGCAACAGTATTGGGATGGTCTTTCATTTGCAAACCCACTTCGGCCACTGTAGATAACTCAAGGGCCTACAATGCCACATTCCACATGTATCCAATCATATTGACAGGTATTGTGTTTAATCATCTATTTAATGATAAATTATATATTATTGCTAGGCGGGGATCAAATACAGTTTACAGATTAGTGCAACCATGGCAAAACAATCCTCATCATAATCGCTTTTGGAGCGTTAACTATGATTCAAAAACTGGTCCATATAAAATTGTTTTTACCAAAGAGCATAGTTCATTCGACGAGCTTTTCTGAAATGTTAGACATAAAGTAGGTAATTCAAACGCGGGTACATTAGTACCAGATTTAAATTTTGATATAAATTTAATGCATGTTGGTTTCTAACTCTTTTTTTTTGCAAGGCAAGCTTTTTTTGATTTGTTTATAGACCCTTGTTTTTTTTAACATTTGATGAAGTGTAAAATAGCTGCTATACATTTCACTCAAGAAGAACCTTACAAATAGACATTTTAAATGTTAAAGCTGTTTGCCTGATAGATATCCATGCCTCAAGATTAGTCACGAAAATCATTTCCTTGCTTTACCAAAGAATCTTTTGTGCATTTGCTTTCTACGTTTTCTATCAACAAAAATCTAACATACAGATCATTGATACTATATGTTTGTGTCACAATTTAATTGAACTAAACTGAGGAGAAAATAAAAAGGTGCAGGCCAAACGAACCACACATTAACCTTATCTATTTTTAAGAACAACTTAGACTGTCTTACGCTCTCTGGGAGCTAATTTAATTATGTTGAATTTAAGCCTATGAGTTTTGCTTCTGATACTTCAAGATAATGTAATTATCTGCTTGCCCTAAAATGTTTAGAATACTTTCCAGTGTTCATTTATTTCCCTCCCGCAGTTTCCATAGGCTTATTAGTTGTCACCAAAGATGGCTAATTCTGATTCAACGAATACCCCTATTGATGTTCATGTGGTAACTTCATTTTCTTTTCAATTTTCAAGGTTGATGCGTTTCGAAAAGACCAACGAAATGTTATTGAACTTTAACATTCTTTCGAAGGCTCGGTTTGAAACGACCCAACATGAGTTCAAAAAACATACGCAATTATTAGCAGAGATGAAGACGGACCTCGACCAAGTATTTAAACGTATCAGGTATGTACACGTATTTATTACATATAGACATATGATTACTTAGTTTTCATCGTTTTGTCATGAAAACACCCTGATCGTTATACTAGTATTTTTGTAAAAGGCTGTTTAATATTTCTACATGTTAAGCAAAACCAACAAATTAAGGCCTTATTTTCTTGATAGAGTAACTTTGCAAAATTACGGGTGTAAGGAAAAGTGCATACTATTTACCAATGCTGTACAGGGTTTTGTTTATTCATTTTACAGAACATTAAAAGGAACTCTTGCCAAGAACCATCCTGATGCTTTCCGTTGTAAGTACATTTTTATAATATTAAAAGATTGCCAGAATTATATATACTTTATGTGGTTTTTACTAGTTTACTAAATATCTTTGCATGTGTTGTATTTATACGATAATACCTATTAAGTTCCTACTCTACCTTGCAGCATGTAGTGACGTCTATAATTTGGTAGAAGACGATGAAGAGGAGGAAGAGGAGGAGGAGGACTCTGAGCCGCTGACCTCGGCCGACCGGGCCGCCGGCAGCGACTCACCCCGCCTGTCTCGGCAGGTCACTGTCATTGCCGCCACGCCCGCCAAGATCCAACAGCCGAGCACCGACTCCCAGACGAGCAGCTCGGACCCTGAGCCCCCTAGTGGACAGAGCAGTGAGTCGGACCCCCAGCCGGCCCTGTCCCACCCCAACGACCCTCAGGCCCTCAGTCTGCGGCGCCATTAAACTGCCGGGCCTACGAATTGTGTAAAGTCGATACATCTAACAAGGATATTGAAAAGAAAACCATAGATGGCATCAGGTCATCTGAGCGTAGATATTGTAAATAATATGTTGTATAGCTCCGGACTTAGTATCACCCCTTTTTGCAATGTAGCGTTGTTCCGGGACAAAACTGCCTAGAATATTCCTTTACGTGCTTCACATTTGGTGACTGGCCCAGATTCTTCACAGTTGCTGGCCTAACATTTCCTGTGTCGATTTTCACTTCGTAAGGAATATAAACTTTAGTGGAGGACTGAAATAAACTCGACTCAATATTACCGCTGGGGGAGCTATTTCGCAACCTTGACCTGTGCAGATATCAGTCCATGCTCCTGTGCAAGCACCACCCGGTAGCCCTGCGCAACAGGGTAACTTTGCCATTTACTGCATGTGTTTAACAACAGATAACTGGATAAAAAAAGAACAGACATCTAAGGCCTCTTGAGAGTACATTGATCCAATTCTGTTGTATTTAAAACCAATGAAAAAAACATTAAGATATTGTATTAGTGATGTATGTATTGCTTGTGTAGTACCTTTGAGCGAATTCCTTAGGATGACTACACGATTTGGGAATACCATATTTGATGGTACAGCGAACAGAAGTAGCATATAGCCTGTTTAGGCCTACCCCATAGCAGTGTTCGAAATTAAGCATTTATTTTATGCACACACCGGGTGCATAGAGGTATAAATTCATGCACCCGGTAATATATTCATGTGCACACCACTACATTAAGGTATTTATTCTTTTAAAAATTCATGCACACACCGGGTGCATGCCTCCCCAAAAGTGTGCACCCTGAAGTCAAATTGTGCACACCGGGTGCAGGGTGCGCCCTTAATTTCGAACACTGCCCATAGGTGTCGCATGTAGAAAGAATATTTGATTTAGAACAGACAATACCTGTGACATCATTATAACGCGACGGGAAAAGTGACCGCGACCGACGTAGGTCAAGGTTAATTTATGTATGGAAGGTTATTATGGATGTAGAAAGTCACTTGAACAGATGGAAGTATTATGATTTGACCACCAACCAGGGTAGAATGGTTCTTCCTGTAGCCTGTTTCACCTAAGCTGTATGAATATTTATATGTCCATATGTAAATAACTTAAATGTCATAACATGGAAGGACAAAAGGAAATTAGTTGTAATTTGTAAATAAGCTTTAAAAATATTATATATGTAAATATTGTTTTTTTGTAAATAAGCAAGAGCTATATTTTCAAAAGTGTATGTTCATTCGTTTGATCTATAGGTTATTGCCTTAAAATCAAATGTCAATTCATTTTCTTTCAGTGAGTGTCATATATGTATTTGGTTATGTTGACTGTAATACCTGGAGTCATAAACTGGGAACAGACCAGTAATTTATGCAATTACACGTTACTGTTTCATTTAATGTTTTGTGGAAAAGTGCGTGTTGCTATGCGTTTGTACTAGTTGTATAGAAATCTAGATATAACTAAATCAAATCAAATAGATATTGTAATTTCAAAGGTATTCCTCCATTAGATCTATTTCAAGTGGATATTCAAACTAAAATTTGCTATTTTGCATTTATTTGCCCTATATAAGAAGAGATGAGTACTACCCCGTGCATAGATGTCGTAGATCTATTTGAAATTTGTATGAAACAGTATTTAAAGATTAGATTGGCATAGGCCCTATAGGCAGAAAGAAAATAGATATCTAGGAACCAATTAAACCAATTACAATTACGAACCATAATTAGGAACAAAGAGATATAGGGCCTATGTCATTACACACGTGGTGTGTGCATGGAACAGTTCTTCAATAAAGGATTTTGAAAATCAGAAGATCTAAACGTTATTCTAATTGATTTTACTGACCTCATCATTGAATTCTAAGCAATAGGGCCTATTGATTTTAGCCCTCTTCGTTGCATCATACTTTGATCTGCAGTTGGGACATTGGTCATTATACTATTTGTATAAAAACATTATTTCCTAAAAGATATTATTCCTTATTATGAATTACTATTTGTAGAAGAACATTAATTATTTCCTATGGGGAAGTTAGGATTACCAGAATTATTACCCACATTATTTAATGCAATCGAGAAGTATACCCTTCTTTGAAAAAATTGAAATCTCAGGGCAAACTGATTTTAATGTTGATTATGTACTTATTACAATGCAAAAGGCCTGACCCTATTATGGCTTATAAGACCCCATGGACCCTATTATATATAGCCTATCATCTTCAGATGATGTATGTTGCAATAAATAGATCGATGATTATCTATCAATCAAGATTAGATTCCTGGTGTACGCACACCTAACTGCAAATTTTGCCGTCTTTTCTTTTGACCACTGAGTGACAGCATTGACTCGGCGCTTATCATTTTGTTTGGCTGTCACCATGACAACGTGACGTCTGAGTCGAACGGTAGAGGTAAACACAGACAGGCGGCAGATCAACGATTAGATCAAGGCGGTTTTATCAGGTAGGCCTAATTATTAGATCTAAACAAGACTTGTCTATTCTCGGCATGGTCGTCTCCTGTCGACGGCAATGGTGACATGTAACAATCACGGTGACGGGTCTGCTGTCCGAAAGGCTATCGGAATGGTCAGACTGATCGACACAGGTTGTTTACAAACATTGGGCTCACATGTACCTCCGCGGTGTGGGGCGGTGAGCAGGTGGGAGGGTTGGACTACACACCGGTAGAGGGCGGGAAAACACCAGTGTAGTGAAAGAGATGATTAATAAGGGACGTTTAGACATTAGCCGTTAGGGGCCTAATTCACGCCCCTAGAAAATTTCCCAACCATTTATTCAAGTTAGGACTATTGTCAATACTAAAATTAATCATAATGTGAATATGAGTAGCCAATAAAGAACAGTTAAGTTCCGCAATCTTTGGAATTCCCCACAGAATTTCTGACCATGCATGGTAGGCATATGTAGGCCTAGGATGGATCCGGAATTATACTCTGAAATCTATAATGACATACGGAAATCTATATATCATTTGAAAACATAATGATGCAAGGATAATTTATAGTGCTGGTGAAATGCCAAATAATTAGGTTATTGTGTCATGTGAAATTGGTCACACGACTCTCAATTTTTAGGTGAATTTTTGACAAATTCAAGAAATTTAGGAAAAAAAATGAACTAAACATCAACCTGAAAGAAAAGTTTATTTTTGATCGAAGCCATTGAAATAAGAGTCTATGTAAAAATTGTTCAATTCAAAAGATTTTATTGATCACCAAGCACCATTTCAATATCAGTCTATGTCATTAGTAGGCCCCATTTATATAATTACTTAGTTTTATTTATACAGGGATGTAGGCCTAAGTTTTCAGATTTCAGATTTTTTCACATCATCACCTCGAATGATAACTAAATTTGTTACTTGATGTTTTATAGCATTTAAGATTATTCCATATTTTCTCTCTGGGGTTTCAGATTTTTTCATCAATCCTGCATGACTTGCATCCCTGTTTAGGCCTATAACATTGAATTGTACAGTGAGTTTATATCCAAAAATAGCTAGAAATGGTTAGGTATTTTTCTTTTTTTTAAATGGGTCACGTGGTACGTATTCAAAGTCATAAAAAATTATATTGAATTACATTCAATGATGATGAAAATATCTACAGGGATGCTAAAGGACTTCAGCATGAATTGATTCTTATATTAATATGCTTATTGTGCATATATGAATATCCACTTTGAGGGTCTATTGGCCTTAGAAAAAAGTTCAAACAATCAAACAATATCATACCCTCGCCCTATTAATCTCTTTACTCCATCTTCTAAGAAAACACATACATTTGTATACAACAATCCTTTAACTTTTTATAAGTGGAAAAAAGAAAATATCCATAATATAAATTATACGTAAACTGCAATTTGTAGGCGTTCTCAGTGGTTTAAGGCGTTTTAAATAGTAATTTTCTCGATATCTTTTTCTGCTTATACAGGCCTAGCCCCCTATAAATTGCATTTAAAAACATTTACGTGCAACCAACATGAGTGAACGCCCGCGCAAACCGGCGACCAAATCAACTAACAAGTCCACCAGATCCAAAGAGGTAGGCAGATTATGAAAAATGGTTGAACAAATTGACATCATGCAATTATGCTTATTGTTGATAGACATTGACAGGTCCCATGTCTTTGTCACTATAAGTGTAACTAGTTATGATATAATAGGGTCCTATGCATGCTATTTGTCAAATTGGAACGGTAAACTTCTTCAATGATTAAGACAAATAAAGCTTAATCCATACTTGGGTTCCTTGATCCAATTGGTAACACGGGAAGAATTTGAACTCATACATTCGACAGGCTCGGGCTTGTCTGAAACCACTTCCTCTAAAAAGTGTCAAGGAGTGTAAGGGATGTGTTCACACTTTTGCAGTGTCAATGGTATGGGCCATTACATAAGTGTCTCACAGGGGGTCCCCCCCCACCTTGCCTGTAACCCTGGAGCTGCCACTAAACTTTCACCTCCTTAAGTTGACCCAATGACCTAGATAATATAGTATTATATGTGTGTGTATATGTATGTATGTGTGTATGTATGTATGTATGTATGTTGTATGTATGTATGTATGTATACATGTATGTATGTATACATGATAACTTGTGGATGAAAAGAATCATTTAGGAAGTTTTATGTCCCTCTTTAGGGGGAGTAGGGGGCCGGGAAGAGGACAGGGGGACGGCCCTGGTCTCCCCGTGCGTTGCTCTGTGGTGCTGACGGCATTAGGAGGGGTAGGGGGCCGGGAAGAGGTCAGGGGGACGGCCCTGGTCTCCCAGTGCGTTGCTCTGTGATGCTGACGGGGTTAGGGGGAGTAGGGGGCCGGGAAGAGGTCAGGGGGACGGCCCTGGTCTCCCCGTGCGTTGCTCTGTGGTGCTGACGGGATTAGGGGGAGTAGGGGGCCGGGAAGAGGTCAGGGGGACGGCCCTGGGCTCCCCGTGCGTTGCTCTGTGATGCTGACGGGGTTAGGGGGAGTAGGGGGCCGGGAAGAGGTCAGGGGAATAGCCCTGGGCTCCCCGTGCGTTGCTCTGTGATGCTGACGGGGTTAGGGGGAGTAGGGGGCCGGGAAGAGGTCAGGGGAATAGCCCTGGTCTCCCCGTGCGTTGCTCTGTGATGCTGACGGGGTTAGGGGGAGTAGGGGGCCGTGGAAGAAAAGAACCTTTTGAGAGGGTTTTCATGCCGATTTGAGCACTTTGAAAAATTTCCAAATTTGAAACATTTATGACTCCCAGTATGAGTCAACTATGGTTCAAAACTGACTCTAAGGTTGTAGCCCCGAGTGAGAATGACCATTGTAAACTAGTCAGGAAACTGTGAGACTAATAAAACATTTTCTAGAAATTTAGACAGATTTTTAACTTAATTCTTACAGTGAAAACCCCAACCAATGGATTTTGCTAAAAACTTGCATAAATGATATCTAGGCCTATCTCATGCCAAAAATGTCCCCTATTTAATGGAAATCATTTTACATATTTCCCGGCCTCCAGCCATTCCCCTCAGCTTCCCCTATTTGATGGAGTTAAGGTTGTTGGGGCATTCTGACGGGAATGCAATTACCTGATGACTTGTGGAAGAAAAGAACCTTCTAGTAGGGTTTTCATGCCGATTTGAGCACTTTGAAAAATTTCCAAATTTGAAACATTTATGACTCCCAGTATGAGTCAACTATGGTTCAAAACTGACTCTAAGGTTGTAGCCCCGAGTGAGAATGACCATTGTAAACTAGTCAGGAAACTGTGAGACTAATAAAACATTTTCTAGAAATTTAGACAGATTTTTAACTTAATTCTTACAGTGAAAACCCCAACCAATGGATTTTGCGAAAAACTTGCATAAATAATATCTAGGCCTATCTCATGCCAAAAATGTCCCCTATTTAATGGAAATCATTTTACATATTTCCCGGCCTCCAGCCATTCCCCTCAGCTTCCCCTATTTGATGGAGTTAAGGTTGTTGGGGCATTCTGACGGGAATGCAATTACCTGATGACTTGTGGAAGAAAAGAACCTTCTAGTAGGGTTTTCATGCCGATTTGAGCACTTTGAAAACTTTTCAAATTTAAAACATTTATGACTCCCAGTAGGAGTCAACTATGGGTCAAATGTGACTCTTAGGTTGTAGCCCCGAGTGAGAAGGACAATTCTATACATGTCAGAAAATTCTGTGATGATTACAACATTATCTAGAAATTTAGAAAGATTTTTCACCTTATTTTTATACTGAAAGACTCAACCAATGGATTTTGCTAAAATCTTTCAGAAATGATAATAACGCCCATCTTATGCCAAAAATGTCCCCTAATTGATGGAAATCCTTTTACATATTTCCCAGCCTTTACTCCATGTCCCTGACCATCCCTCTATGAATAGCCACCTCTAGCCTCCTGATATTCTCAGGTTGCAAAGAGCTGATGACTTGTGGAAGAAAAGAACCTTTTGATAGGGTTTCCATGCCGATTTGAGCACTTTGAAAAAAATCCAAATTTAAAACATTTATGACTCCCAGTAGGAGTCAACTATGGGTCAAATGTGACTCTTAGGTTGTAGCCCCGAGTGAGAAGGACAATTCTATACATGCCAGAAAATTCTGTGATGATTACAAAATTATCTAGAAATTTAGAAAGATTTTTCACCTTATTTTTATACTGAAAGACTCAACCAATGGATTTTGCTAAAAACTTGCATAAATGATATCTAGGCCTATCTCATGCCAACAATATTGTCGGATATATGGGCAGCAAATTTTCTCAGGGACAACTCATGGGTTAAGGATGGGTGCAGGTGGCCAGCCTAATACATCATAGTGGGATTGGATGTGTCCTTCTGGTAGGCCTGAGCCTCAAATCAAGATAGAAACAATACAGGAGGGGGGACGGTTGGTAACCAACCACCACTATAATGTAATGGGCCAGGTACCTGCACCTATCCTTGGTCCCTGAGGTGGGCCCCTGATAATTCAATGCCTGTAAATTCAACAACATTTTTGGCATGAGATAGGCCTAATTATTATTCCTGGAAGGTTTTAGCAAAATCTACTGGTTGAGTTTTCCTGTGTGAAAAAAACAGTAAAAATCGTTGTGATTTTCTAGATAATGTTGTAATCGTCACAGAATTTTCTGACATGTATAGAATTGTCCTTCTCACTCGGGGCTACAACCTAAGAGTCACATTTGACCGATAGTTGACTCCTACTGGGAGTCATAAATGTTTTAAATTTGGATTTTTTTCAAAGTGCTCAAATCGGCATGAAAACCCTATCAAAAGGTTCTTTTCTTCCACAAGTCATCAGCTCTTTGCAACCTGAGAATATCAGGAGGCTAGAGGTGGCTATTCATAGAGGGATGGTCAGGGACATGGAGTAAAGGCTGGGAAATATGTAAAAGGATTTCCATCAATTAGGGGACATTTTTGGCATAAGATGGGCCTAATTATCATTTCTGAAAGATTTTAGCAAAATCCATTGGTTGAGTCTTTCAGTATAAAAATAAGGTGAAAAATCTTTCTAAATTTCTAGATAATGTTGTAATCATCACAGAATTTTCTGACATGTATAGAATTGTCCTTCTCACTCGGGGCTACAACCTAAGAGTCACATTTGACCCATAGTTGACTCCTACTGGGAGTCATAAATGTTTTAAATTTGGATTTTTTTCAAAGTGCTCAAATCGGCATGAAAACCCTATCAAAAGCTTCTTTTCTTCCACAAGTCATCAGCCCCTGTGCGTTACTCTAGATCTGTGGGACTGACGGGATTAGGATGGGTAGGGGGCCGGGAAGAGGTCAGGGGGATAGCCCTGCAGGTCTCCCCGTGGGTTGCTCTGCAGTCTAGGCCTTTACCAACACCTCTGGTCAGACATAGAAAGGGCTGGGAAATAACTAAAATGAGACAACCAAACATAGTGCTAATTATAGATGTCCCCAGCTGGGCGGGGGTGGGTGGGAAGGGGACCCCCTGTGAGACACTTATGTAATGGGCCATACCATTGACACTGCAAGAGTGTGAACACATCCCTTACACTTCTTGACACGTTTTAGAGGATGTGGTTTCAGACACCCCCGAGCCTGTCTAATGTATGAGTTCAAATTCTTCCCGTGTAAGGTTTTAACCATCTGGGGTTCTCCCTTTAAAAGTGAGAGCACTACATGCAATGATTCAAGCTAAAGGACTAGGTCCTATTTTTTTTGGATTTAAGCACAGGTGATTTGAATCAATTCTGAGTATAATGATTATCATCAACTTGTGTGGTATTTCTCAATACCGGGTACTCTTCAAATACCAGTCCTTCAGTAACCTCATGACCCCTGCATTTGTGAGATTCGATACAATTAGAAAAGTTCATATTCGGTATAGGCCTAGTTATGCCGGTTACAGTAGAGGCCCATATCTCATAATCTAATGCAGGTCCTATAGACGTTTTCCGTATGCACATAATGCCGTTAATAGCAATAATAGCATTTTCCTAACACATGTATAATTTTCAGGGTCAAATATCTCTTTTATCTATCAAACGTATATATTATATTATACATTTTGACTGGACGTTGTAGCAGATAAAAGTTATGATACTATCTATAGCTGTGTTATATAGAGGGATAACGCAATGAAAAGTGTTTGACCCATGTTTGATCACAAATGCTTGATTCCATATACTACTTACATCATTTTCCTTATGCCCATCCCCGTAGCCAGGCGCTGTGCACGAATACCTATAGCTTTTACTATTGGCAGATTCTTGCTGATTTCATTGTTCTCTAGAAATGGGTAAACTCTCATAAAATTAGACAGCTGAAAAATCTTTAAATAAGAACTATAACCAACGAGTTTAAAATTTGTCACTTTTGTACGGCCAGGGGTCGGCGTCGACGTCCCGGGCCGTGGTGCCGGCGAGGCGGGAGGTGGCGGCGCGGGGCCCGGCACACCCCACCCAGACGGTGATAGCCCCAGTCGGTAGGTAGCGCCACTCTGAACCAACGTCATCACCAGATTTCTGAAGTCAAATTTCAAAGGAATTGCAAGGCAGTGCCTCTAATTTGTGGCGCTATATCAAAATAAAAACGTGGGTTATGGACATTACATTCCTTTACATTCAATTTTGCCTAAATGGTCCCGGGTATCCTTTTTCTCCATGCTCTCATGTCTTGGTTGTCCTGGCAGTAAGTTGATTTTTTAAAGCAAGGGTGTTATCAATTGATGGTCTAGTGCAGCGACAATATTGGAACCTAAATGCACTAATGATTATGTACAAACGATCCCTAAAATGTTAATTGTATGCCATGCATGTTACTGCAGTATGCGAATTTGATAATGTGTTTAAGTTAATTTTGAAGGCATTGTCCTTCTTGTTTTTGATACGAATTCTGGATTCACGCAAATTGTTTTCAGGTTGTTCTAATTGTTAACATATCTATTCGGTTTCACCATTGAATACGTTTCATGTAAAGAAACTGGCATGTCCTTATCTTCACTTAACTATATATCATAATTATGATGAGTAAGTAATATGCAATTCATAACAATGTCACCCTACAAATTAAGCGACTTTTTATTTCGTTTGCATGAAAAAGAACTTGAGATATATTTGTTCTCGGCACCTAGGGTACAGGTCGCGGGCGGTACAGCCGGCCAAGAACTATGACGTCGTGTCGTTTGCGCGTGCCATGAACGATGACTTCGGCCACCGAGTAAAGAAGCTGTTCGACCCGGAGAGAGAGGCTGCCCTCCAGGCCCAGCAGACAGGTGGGAGTTTGTTGGTGACGGATACTGTAATGTGATTTTCCATCCGCAAAAGCATTTTAGTATGTACATAGCTATTGTCATCACCATGTATAGTGAATTTGGGTGTCGTAAATATCATGACAAAAGATTGCACAGTCATCAATTTGACTTCTGCATGACCATCTTACAGTGCAATTGCGTTATTCATTATACACCAGTGGGCAACATTTGCGTTTTTTCAATGTCCTCAGTGTGTATATTTCAGTATAGATATATATAATCGGTATTCGCGATCCACATCTCGCAAGGTGTCCTGAGCAGTCCAATACAACCAATGCTACTTTTATGTAAACCTTTACCAATATTAGGTTGCCTCGCGATATAGATACCTATTCATCCAATTCTAGTTTCGGCATATCGTTACTCTATAATCTAACAATATCATACCTCAATACTGTCCATAAAGATAGGTTCACAGAAAGCAATTACTAATGCCCCCTACCTTTCGCACTAGGCATCTACATCGGCTGGCGGTGTCCTGAGTTCAAACACGACTGTCAGCGGGTCGGGGACAGCGGCAAGTGTTTCTGCGGCCACCTGCTCACCGAACACGCCCCTTACACGGGTGAGCAACTCGGACACTTTGTATTGTAACACGGATTGACATTGATCAGTCTCATGCAACGGAGGCAAAAAGAATAGAATCAGGTTGACTTTGTATGTATAACAATATATCTCATCATATACCTTGTGAAGATGCCGTCACGTTTTGCATAAATAAATTGGAAGCCACTGTTGTAACCAATTGCTCGTTTGATGAAATAGCATTTGAAAATGTAAATTCTATTCTGTCCTAATCAGTATATCAATTCTGTGTGCTGTTTCTCAATATATTATACATGTGAGCTCTACTTTTAGTAGAGGTACTGGTTATGGTTATGTCAAAGACATGGGGCACTATGTGCTATCTAACTGAAACTAGTTTCGTCATAATTATGACCAGCTATTGGTGGTTATGTTTGGAAACTAGGCTATAGGGCCTACCTATAGTTTAACAATCCTACTATTTCACATCATATACTATTGCAGCTCGGAGTGTGATGGTGCCGTGTGGCCAGGGCGGCTGTAAGTGTAAGGCCTTCTCCTGGGTGCCCTCCAGGCCGGAGGAGGTGGGCGAGTTCTGGTTCCAGAGACGGCGCGACTTCGACCCATCCACCTGGAGGGCCAAGTGTCGGTGTAAACACAGCCACGAGGAGCATGACCCCTCCATTAGGAGGTGCCGGGCCCGAGGTGAGCAGCTCTCTCGACCAGGGGCGGTGTGCCTGCTCCTTGAGTAGCTCATTACCACGGATTATACTGTTCCGTGTAATTGCAGGGAATATAACACCAATATTATGCGATGGCAGGGGGGGCGGGGGGGGGGGGGCGGTGGAGGAGTGTGTGTAAGTTTTGCAAATGGTTTTACAAAATTAATGATTGCAGAAATCCACAAATTTTAGTATTACCACCTACTGTCATACATTTGCTACGTCTTTTGTTCTGGGATGGACCAAGGAGTACAGTCCCTGTAGACTCTTTGGATGGACATACCTACATATTTCTATGCCGCCGTTTCCGTTCCAATGGGCCGCTCTATTTTAGGAACTATGTATAGGCCTATATCATCCTGTTCTGTGTCTGTCCGTGTCTGATCTGTCTGTGTGTGTTGACGCTTAGCTGATAACGTTTTGTCCCCCGTGCAGGTTGCGGGTGCGGCCTGTTCTCCTCCAACTTCCTGTGCGCCGCCTGTGACAAACACTGGGAGGAGCACCAGACCTTCTTTGAGACGGCCAAGGAGAGGCAGCAGAACGGGCTGCCCACAGGTACACCTCTCTTCAGTGGATTAGGCTCTACTTGGTTAACCTATTCATTTGCAGTTTGTATATAATTATGTAGTATGAGTAAACCGGAATACACCATCTCCTGTCTGGTGTATACGCCAATCTGGAATTTGAGAAAAGGGCAGTTGATAAAAAGGCTCCCAATATAATAACCTATAGTTATTGTTATGAAGTTCAGGAGAAAACCTGTTTTAATGAAATGATAGAACTTTTGAATGTTATTGTGGGTGGGGACGTGGCTGTGTGTACTCTCTCTGTAGACAAGACCGCTTCTGAGCCAGGTAGGTGAAAATTCAATTCACAGGGGGTGCCTTCTCCCGCTCTTTTAGTAATGTTGAATTCCATTGGTCAGTGTGGAAGCACAGTTTCCAAGGGGGTGTGACAGTGATTTTCATTGGTCACTGTGTGCCACTGGCAGAGGAAGCAGGGCTAGCGCTAGGTCTGCCTGCACCTGTAGTGGACACACACAGGGGGTGGGTGGTGTGTAGTGGTAGGGGTGTGGGGGTAGGTTTGCGGTGGGGGGAGGGGTGTGTGTGTGTGTCCTTGGGGGTGGTTTTTCTGCCTTTTGTTGTTTTATATTTTTTATTTTTATATCTCATTTTGATATTTTATGCGGGTTGATAGTGGTTTCGGAAAATTACCTCATCAGTTGTATAGACAAAGAGTGATCATAAAAATAATAATCCAGTGTATAGGCACTGCATTTTCAACATAATATATGAACTTAGGTTTATATATTATGTAGGCACTTATTTTCTTAGATTGTGGCTCAGGAGAGTCCTGTGATGATCAGCCTAGGAGAGAATTATATTGGTTAATTTCTTTATGATAGGTCTATTTTAGGTGAGACCCTGATTGATTTTTTCGATCATAAATTTTTTTTTTGACGTGGCGTTGGTTAGGCTGTATCATCCATATTTATTATCCCTAATATTCAAGCCCATAGGGGCTTGGCAGCGGATCCTATGGATCCAGTTGAACTCGATATTATTCCTTAGGGATTGTGCTCGTTTAGATTCTGGGTGTTCATATATGAAGTCCAGGATATACACTTTCATGTGTTCCTTGCCTCTATGTCCATGTGTGTTGAAATGGTACGAGAGGTCTGTCTCTTTTTGATTTTTGATACCGTATATATATGTTCGCGTAGGCGATCTTTGATTTTCCGTTTTGTTTGACCAACATATTTTTTGTTGCATAGGGTGCATTCAATGCAGTATATCACATTTGAACTGTTGCATGTGATGTTTGTTTTACACTCATATTTAGTCTTGTCTGTATGGATCGTTCCATTTTTGTCGAGGATGTGACAGTAGGTGCAATCTTTTTTGCAGCATCTATTTCTGTTTTCATTATGCGTGGTTTTGTCCGGACTATCTGGATGATAGTCCATTCGTGCCCTTACCAGGTAATCCCTCAGATTCTTGGGTCGGCGGTAGCCCATCATGAGGTCCGCCCTATGGAATTTTTTGGTTGTACTGGACCGGGACAGGATGCCCCAATTTTGTTCAATGGTTTGTTTTACATACTGGGGTCCAGGTCTGTATGTGCATGTCATGAAAAGTTTATTTTCATTGTTATTTGTCAGTTTGGGTTTCACTCGTAGTGTGTCTTCCCTATTCGTGTTTTTCACTTTACTGATAGCTTCAGAGAGTATTTCTTTTGGATAACCCCGATCCTTAAATTCATTTACTTTGGTTTTGACATGTTTTTCAAAGTCATTTTCATTTTCACATATACGTCTTATTCGAAGGAATTGACTATACGGGAGACTTTTTTTGCAATGAGGTGGATGGGCCGAACTGTAGTGCAGGTAGCTGTTAGTATTGGTCGGTTTTGTGTACAAGTCAGTGTACATTTTTTGTCCCTTGTCTATTTTGATTTTTGTATCTAAGAAATTTATTTCTGAGGATGAATATTCAGAAGTGAATTTCAAAGTGTCATGACATGAATTCAGATCATGTAGCCAATTTTTCAAGGAGTTTTCTCCATGTTCCCAGATGAAGAAAATGTCGTCAATGTATCTTAACCAGAGTTTGGGTTGGAGTGTTTGGCTCTTGAGGAACCTTTCCTCCAGATGTGACATGAACAGGTTTGCGTATGAGGGGGCGAGTTTCGTCCCCATTGCTGTGCCACCGACCTGTAAGAAGTTGGTGCCGTTGAACTGAAAGTTGTTCTTATACAGGACTAGTTTCAATAGTTCTATAATGCTTTCGTTCGATGGTTTTTCATGTTTATTGCGTTTTGTGTTGAGGATGCGTTCTATGGCTGTTATCCTTTCTTCGTTGGGGATATTTGTGTATAATGAGGTCACGTCGAGGGTGCCGATTATACTATCAGGTTTTAGTCTATCTGTTGTGTTGATGCGTCGGAGGAAGTCCGATGTATCTTTCACATACGATCTAGTCTCTTTTACCAAAGGGTTCAAGAAATTGTCTACGAAAGAAGAAATTTTCTCTGTAGGACAGTCGTTAGCCGAAACGATAGGTCGCCCCGGAGGGGGTCGAACATTTTTATGAATTTTCGGTAGGAAATAGATCTGGGGTGTACGGGGGTCATGCTGTTTCAAGATTTTGGCTACCTTGAGAGTGATATCCCCGTTATTCACCATAGAGTCTACCGTGCAATTCACTAGGTTTTGGTACTCTTTAGTGGGTTCGTGGTCGAGAACTTTGTAGGTTTTGGGATCAGAGAGTTGTCTCTCTGCTTCTGTCACGTAGTCTTTTGTGTCTTGTATCACCAAAGCTCCCCCCTTGTCAGCTGGTTTTATTGTGATGTCCCGATTTTTGAACAACTGTTTTAGGGCTACTTTCTTTGAAGAGTCTAGGTTTTGTTTTGATCGTTTTGTTAGCTGTGTTTTACCCAAGTGCATTTCATTTACAGTTACAAAAGTTTCTAGACAGGCGATCCCATAGGGGGTTTCCATGTTGATTTTTTCTTTATTTTCAGGATTTCACAGACGTTGCCATATGGGCTGATTTTTTGGAGGGCGTTAGTCGGTGTCTGAACACTGACGGGTCTTTCTAGTTTTTGGAAGAATTGTTTAGTTCGAAGTTTGTTATGGAAAGTATCGAGATCTTTACGTAGTTCTCCCATATTGTGTCTTGATTGTGTCGGACAAAAGTTCAAACCTTTTTCGAGTACTTTGCGTTCGGCGTTACTAAGTTTATAACTGGATATGTTGACTATCGATTCGTTTTTCGAATTGTCAATGTCTCCAGTGGATAGACTATTCTCGTCGGTGCGGTCTATACTGATCGCAGTGCTGTTGTCATAATCGATGCTATGAACAGATAACTCACCACAAGCAATATTCATGTTGTTACCTTTATTGACTGACGGTCGTGTGTAAGGGTAACTAGGAATTACATCCTTGGGCTGAAGCGCCGTCCTGGGCGACGGCCCCTTCCGCGTCTGCTGGACTGGCGGACGCGCCCCTGAAAAGGAGCCTCGCCGCTGGTAGACGGCTGTTCGCCGTCTTGGGCTGGCCTCTTAGGGCGGGTCAGCGCACTAACTGGGTCGCCGATGTCTCCATCTGTCGGTTGTTTCTGGTTGATGATCTGGCTCCGTTCTTCCAGATTTTTGTGTTCTCTGGCGCGTTCTCTTTCCACCATGTGGCTCACCGAGTCCTTAGCTTTGCGGAGGACTTCTTCGGCTCGTTGGCGATCCGGGATCAGTTCTCGGGTCATCACGTCTACGGAGGCCGCGTATCCGGCTGCGGTACTGGCTACGCGAAGTCTCTCTGCGGCAAGGAAATTTTCCGTCGCCTTCATGACCTCACGAGCGCACCTCTTGCGGATGGCTGCGATCTCCTCCATCAGTGGCTTCGCACGGGCGAAGGCGGGTGGCTTCTCCAGTGAGGCCGCCCACGGTTCGATTATTCCGTCGTTGTTAGCCTCACGATACCACTCGAAGCGTAACTTGATCTTCGCTTCCTCGAGTTCTCCGTTCCGGCCATTCCGCCAGATCGGTAGGACAGGGGCTGGTAGGTTCAAGTTCTCCTCGCCCTGCAAAATACAATCAGACAGACTGCCTGTCAAATTCATGTCAGGAGTGTGGGTTGGGTCATGGGACCGTGACAAGTTTTGTTTGGTACTAGTTATTGCACATTTTTGAGTCCTAACATCGAATGGGTTAACCATGTCTGAGTCTCTGATGTCCCTGTCAACTACATTGACAGAGGGCACCGGGCTTTTTTCTGTACACATTTTTATCTGATCTATTAGGCTTACTTGGGGTGATCCTAATATTTTATTGAGCTGTTTCCTGTACTCCTTGAGCAGGCAATGGTCATTGGGAAACCCCAAAGGTTTGTCAAGTTGGGGTTGGTACAGCTCTGGGAGGGACTGACAAGAGTCTCCGATCTCGTGTCGGGTCTTGTTGTCATTCGTGTTCCGACATACGGAGTTAGCTGCGTGGTCGGCGCATTTAGTTTCGGAAATGTTTTTTGAAATATTTCTATTTCTTTCTTTCGATGGAATATCATCTTCCAAAATATTGTTTTGGAATGTGTCGAATATTTGGAGATGGTTTCCTGGTTGGTCTTCGCGGGGACCGGCCGTTTGAGAGTTCCCGCCATTATTTTCAAACGAAGAAGATACCAAACTATCGACCGGGCGGACGGCTTTGTCGCTTTTAGTTTCGTATCTCGGAATTATTTCCGGATTATTCGTGCTGACAGGTGCTAATATGTCCCTTCTCGTCTGATCAATGTTTCTGTCTATATTTGACACGCATTTACGACGTTTTGGGGTTTGTTTCGCGGTGTTTTCATCGCTTTCACAATCCAATTCCAAAAGTGCGAAAAGATTGTTCGAATCGACTGCCGAAAAGGAGGCTGTCTGGTCATGAGACGGCGGCGACTGGTCGGAGGACCTTCTGCGCTTCGTTTGACCGCGTTTATTACGCGACAATGTCCAAGGACTAGCACTAGGGCTTGCCATGGGAGATTTAAACAACATGTCGGATAGCCGGAGCTGTTTGTGTGTTTTTCTGGGTGTTTTAGGCCCAGTGTGGACTGAACTGTTGTCAAAGGAACTTACCTCCTCTCCCGATCCGGCGGCGGCCGGGCCTGGGGCTGTAGCTCGTCCAAAGGAGAATGTACGGCGCTGAACTTGCACCAGGGCTAGGTTCTGCTGGGCGTCCGTAATCTCCACGGCCTCATTGATGGCTTCTGTCACCGTCTGTCCGGTGATCAACTGCCTGGGCTCGCCACCTTCAGCCATGTTGTGGGGGACAAGGCAAAAGGTGAAGGTGTGGAGGTGTCACCGGTGGAAATGGAGCAAGGATACAAAACTGTGGGTGGGGACGTGGCTGTGTGTACTCTCTCTGTAGACAAGACCGCTTCTGAGCCAGGTAGGTGAAAATTCAATTCACAGGGGGTGCCTTCTCCCGCTCTTTTAGTAATGTTGAATTCCATTGGTCAGTGTGGAAGCACAGTTTCCAAGGGGGTGTGACAGTGATTTTCATTGGTCACTGTGTGCCACTGGCAGAGGGAGCAGGGCTAGTGCTAGGTCTGCCTGCACCTGCAGTGGACACACACAGGGGGTGGGTGGTGTGTAGTGGTAGGGGTGTGGGGGTGGGTTTGAGGTGGGGGGAGGGGTGTGTGTGTGTGTCCTTGGGGGTGGTTTTTCTGCCTTTTGTTGTTTTATATTTTTTATTTTTATATCTCATTTTGATATTTTATGCGGGTTGATAGCGGTTTCGGAAAATTACCTCATCAGTTGTATAGACAAAGAGTGATCATAAAAATAATAATCCAGTGTATAGGCACTGCATTTTCAACATAATATATGAACTTAGGTTTATATATTATGTAGGCACTTATTTTCTTAGATTGTGGCTCAGGAGAGTCCTGTGATGATCAGCCTAGGAGAGAATTATATTGGTTAATTTCTTTATGATAGGTCTATTTTAGGTGAGACCCTGATTGATTTTTTTAGGTCTATTTTAGGTGAGACCCTGATTGATTTTTTCGATCATAAAAAGATTTTTTATGATCGAAAAAATCAATCAGGGTCTCACCTAAAATAGACCTATCATAAAGAAATTAACCAATATAACTTTTGAATGTTATGCTTCGATTTCTTGCAGCAGATTTAAAACTATCAACGTCCATCATTTTTACCTTTGTTAAAAGGGTTCCCTGTTGGATTCGAAAAGTCTCCTTTATAGCATGGTGTTGAAATAAATGTATGTATTGGTACATTAGTCAAAGTAACCCGTTTTGTATTAGACGAGTATTGTTTTGCACATCGCCTCCCATTTATGACTGACACTATTACTCTGACCCAGGTACCGACTACCTGCCGTTCGCCGAGATCCCGTCACTGCGGAACATGGTGTTGACAGGGGAGGACGACGAAGACATGTCCTACATGGCCCTCAACCCAGGCCCCTACGCCGCCGGCCCCAGCTCGGTGCCCCCCGCCCGCGCCCTCCCCGACCCCGCCGGGAACGACGTGCCCTTCCGCCCCGGAGGGGGCACATCCAAGAGTGGTTTTAGACCGGTTTATGATTGAAATTATAAAGCCATACCATTTTGGTCCGGCCTGCAGCTTATTGAACCAACTACCGTTATCATACGTTTTATGTAGATCCAACAGTTTTGATATATTGCACAAATATCGGGGGGCGGATCCAGGATTTTGAAAAAGGGGGGCGTGCTATAGCAAAATTTTCCCCTGCACCCTCTGAGGGCAGGAATTTTACATTATTTGTTCAAAAATAGGGGGGCTGCACGCCTGGCACACACACATCCCTCCCCTAAATCCGCGCCTGAATATTCAAGAATTAAGCAGGAGATGAATGACAGTATTTTGCCCAGACTCTACAGTATTTGACAACAAGCTAAGGACATCCTTTCTAGGTGGTGGTGGTGCTATTCTTGTTTTAATCAATGCCAAGGACTTTTATGTTTATTGTATGTGTTCATAGGGTCAAACCCATAGTTTCATTCTATGACAGCTGTAATAAATTTGAAATTATATAATTTGCGTGACATAACGCCAGGTTGGAGACTTACATTTAATTTGGACCACAGGCACAACACGTGTGTACACACCATAATATAGAAGCTTCTCATAGTTTGGCCTTCAGATTCCCCAGTACTTATATGCATTCTCAAAGGCATTTGTAACAGCAGTCAGGCCCGTAGCCAGCTTTTTTTCAGATGGGGGTTCGATTTTGAGTATCGGGTTTCCAGCTTTTGTGCAATGGTAGATTCTGCAAATGTTACGTTTTTTCCCCAAATTTATCCAAATTTTCTGGTTATTAGTTTAATAGGTGTATTCTTTACCCTTACTATTCAATTTGATCTTCAGATTTGTCCAGACAATATGGCATTGCTTTACTGTTTTTTTTAAAGAATAAAATATTATTTTACAGGACGTATATCAGTAGAGAGAATCTTTTTACTGATTGAATTGAACAATTTAAAATACACGGGGGGGGGGGGGGGGGTCGTACGAACCCCCCGAACCCCCCTGGCTATGGACCTGAGTGGGACTATGATAATAATAGGGGTTTTCAAGAAGTTGTAAATTATCCAGTCATATAGGTGGAAAAAGAATGCATATGGGATCATAATGGACAGTTCCCAGAATACATTTTAACGTTATAGTCTGCACCATTTAACCTATTTTAGCAACACTTGTTCATATCTGCTTGTCGAAACCTGTATTGTGTTTGTAAAATAAACTCTTGTTTGTTTTATACTAGATAATTTCTCTTTATTATTAAAACGTTGCTACTGTATTGTGTGATAAGAAAAGACTGCAATTAGGGTAGCTAGTATATAGCATAGAATCTGATGTTTCCTGGGGTGAGGTCAGCTCTCCTCCTATTACAAGATGTAGTTTTCTAAATGATGATGCTGGCCATCATTTGTTCTATTAAACCATTAGGATTAATGAATAATAATATAAACAAAGATGAGATTGAAACCATCCTTATTTAGGAAAGACTAAACATCGAAATTAAGGAGTGTTTAGTGAGTACATTGAACCCCACTATAGTTCACTTCCACATACTTTATTATATCTATATCATAATTTGACTGTGGGGGAATGCAATTTAAGAATCATTGGTCCCTGCTGTGGATATATTGTTAATCAATTAGGTCATGACAATGAACGTATTCCAAACAAAATGAAATAGGCCCAGCACAAGAAGAGGTATCTATTAAATGAATCTATAGGTCTACATCAACCAAAGATGAACTAAGCGTTCTTCTATTTTTGCATCAACCTTATACATTTCAAGTAGAATAGCTACCATTACCAATTTGGTGTAGCTCGAAAACAAGACTAGTTAACGTTCTTTTTTAAATACTTTATCAAAATCCTTTAAATATCAATTACGTTTTAAAAAAACACACATTGTCATGGAGAGAAATCTGCGGCGCAGGAATTCGGTGCATTGTTAAGTGGGGCCACCTTGTGAGACAGCCGAGAACCGGTTCCATGTGGTTGCCATGTTCATCCTGCAGGGGCAGCCACGAGATCGCCGCGTCCCAGGAGCATCAGCAGGACATGGCTGTTAATCTCCAACAGAAGGAATATCATGGTGAGCTCCGGGCCAAGGTGGCGGGATAGCTTACATTGAATCGAACCTTTTAAAGTCTCACCTCACATACTGCAATTATTTACAGGCACTGTCTCCTCTCCTTAATTTTTGATAAAACATTATCCCAGACTCTCCTTGTATTGTGGGTAGGCCAACCTGTAGCAAAACGCGTCAAACCTTTGATTTATAAATTGTTCCTCCAGACTAATTGAATGGGCATTTCTATTATTGGTAAAATGTTCACAAATCCGTTCCCTACACTAGCATTTAAATATTTCACCATTCATGGTCTAATCCTTTGTTCCTCGTTGCAGGAAAGCACAATTATTTTATCAACACGTCTCCTACACTTTATCATTTTTAACTGTTTAAGTATGATTTGAATACATGTCGATAAAACTCTGTATATAACCAGTTTAATCATAATTCCTCTTCTAAGTACTGGGGATAGGTTGTCATTTAAAAAAACAGAACGAACTATTTGGGCTGTCATTTATTAGCTCAACATATTAAGTGTTATCACAGTTGTTATTTCATATTGATAAAGTATGGTTTCATCTTCCTTCTTCGTCTCCATCCTCCACTCATTCATTCCAGTAGTTCTTCCAGAACAAATGATGACACACTATTATGAGAGGATTTGTGTTTCTTACATCCAAAGTTCACAAATTACAGTTATCACTTGAGTAATCATAATAAAATGGTAAGTACTCCACTTGATACAGTTACATTGCTCTCTTCGTACAACCATTAATTAATGTAGATGTTCCTTATCTACCACCATAACAGGTTACCCTTCCACCAAGATCCTTTACATGCACGTCTAAACATGAAGACCACAATGTGCACTCTGGAGATTACTCCAACTAACAGCTCTCTACATAAGACCTTCCAATTACAGGAGCACATGCATTATCTTATGCTTATGTGAAACAGCTTAGATCATAACGCTTAATAGAAGTAGACACCGCCTCTTCTTTTATATTACACACAATAATTATTATGGTTGTTTCTCTACATATACGTGTAGTAACACTAGCATAAACTTCTTTCAATTCTTTAACAAATGTAATGCAATTTCAACTGTACTTCAGTACAAAAACATTATAATGAATGATTTGGGATGTATCTATGCTATTTAGGTACGGTACTAGCAAATAGACACATAGAATGATTTCACAATTGACGGTTGGACAGATACCTATGAAGCCAATTTGCTGGAAAAAAGGTGTATAGATGGATAAATGATTTTTAAATCTTCAAATAAAGATTAGTTGTTATGCTTATTAACTCTATCATTTGATGAATTAGATTGCAAGAAGTCTATGTAAACTATATTTTTCATGTTTAGGTTACTAAGAGTCTATTTTAGATGTGAACAGAGAAATTCAGGATTGGTGACAATAACGACAATACAATGCATTTAGGGTGACAGTGGAAAATACTGGTTGTTTATTCTAAGATCAAATAAAATCGACCGAGGCTTCTTTACTTGCTTGTCTTTCTTATGATCAGTTCAGATAACAAAGAGGATTTGAAAAGAAAAGAAAATGTCAATGTACTAAGCTATTTTTGCCCCCTGCTCTAATCCCATCAATTCCTTTATAAAACATTAAGGTATATATTATTAGTTTAAGTAGGCCTCGTGCGTGTCTCCTTTTAATATGAACCATTCTGCCCCACACATGCTGTACACGATGTAAGTACGAAAAAATGGTGCACTACCGACAGGGAAGTAGGTCTATGTATCTATTGATCTAAAATCAATGGTAGGCATTAAGTACTAATAATCCACTAGGACTGTTTAAACAAACCACACCTAAGCCTTGCCTGCTCTGTCGTTAATCGCATAGTTACTTGGAATGTGTCTACCTGTGGCGGTTGATGATACACGTATATATATTTAAGATCTTATGAATGTGACACAGCAGGCTAAAGCCAGATAACTGGTTTCAATGTAACTTTGAACTCTGATATTCGTCCCAGCGCATGGGGTTGACAAGGGTTCTTTTACTTATCAATTGGTAAACGATGTAATGCATAGTCAAGAATATTGCAACAAGCAAAGCTAAGTCAGGTAGAAGAAATCAAAATGGTGAAGCTCTAACAATACGAGGGATGAATATATAGCTGTCGTTTTCTTCATTCACAAACAGACCGTAATTAAAGATCCAATGTTTACGGTGAACCTAACCTATGTAGAATAATCAATCAATGTCTTTTTTCTCCTGGCAAAATACAACAGGATTCACACTGCCATGAATAGTTAATAAAAATCAGTCTAACGGTTGTGCCCCTCACTGTTATTTATACACCACATAGATCCACATCCGATCCGAACGAGATATGCTGATGGTAAGGGGGTGAACACCAAAAATCAATGAATTGATAGACCCCCTCTTGTGAACCCATGCCACACTGGTACTATAGCCGGATCCATTGCCTGGTTTGAGGGGTGGAAGCTCGGGTACCCTCTCCCCTCCACCTACTCCCTCAACATGTGGCTTCAGTCACATACCGTGTGTGCAACAATAGGCAGCTTGTAATTACACCAGTCTTTTATACACAGTATCACTACATACACATCGGCAGTGCTTCTTGACTTCGTCACTGGACTGAAAAGGAGCAGTTTTGCCAAAACTCATTTAAGAGGATAAGAATGCCAGCTCTTTTTGGGTGCTCTTTTAGCCAGAAGTTGTTTATGACTTCCTTGGACTGATCCTGAGTGAACAGTTTCTTCTACGATAGATCATCTCATGGAATCTAGTTTTCATAGGGGGTAATAGTGGTAGTACCTATCGGCGGTATCTATGACCAGCCCATAGGTGGTAAGCAGACCGTCTTCAGGTGCTGGGGTGCTGGAAACACACAGCGCCAGCCGCACTCTGCAAGACGCAGTCGTTAGAGCACCGTCGGACCTAGTCGGCACAGGACAAACGTTTGTCTACAGACAACATTCACACCTATCTGTTTTGATATCTTTGCGGAAGGACAACGTTTTCATATTACAGAAAGGCAACAGAGGATCGAAGTAGTACACGACAATAGGGATTTGCCTCAGGCTTCGCGCGTCACTGTAAGTATAAGATTAGGCCACCGTTCTATTCATTGTGCATCGATTGTAGTAGATCGGGTACCTACCATTTCGACATGACCTCGGAGATCATGTTGCTTCGTGTTTTCTGTGGTATTAATACACATTTATCGACCACTATTGGTCTTGTATGGCTCTGGTAAGCATGTAGTGGGTGTTGTAAGTGCGTCGGGGTGACTAGGGTGACTTATTGATATTGAAAATTCAGTTTTCGCACTTCATAATTGCTATAGATACGTGTATCCCTACTAATCTTAATAGAATTTTTTTTTCAAATGAAATTATGTATTCAAGGTGAGACTTCGTTAATACAAACTCAGAAGCTGCTGATAAAGGGAGACAAAATCGACGTATACTTATAAAACAAGACGGTGTTGGGATATGTATACTCATGGTGACCATGACCAAAAGGTAATTTCACCAAGAACAGCGGGGGAAATACGATTTCCTCTCAGTCAGAATATATTCTACAATGCTTACACAACTAGGCTATTGATCTACACAAGAGGCAATGACTTCATAATATTTTTCATGTTTTTATTATTCTATATTGAAGCTAATGGAAACTCAACTTGGCAAATGACCTATATACACAAGAGGCAATGACCTCATAATATTTTTCATGTTTTTATTATTCTTATTATTCTACATTGAAGCTAATGGAAACAGGGTAAACTCAATCATCCAAAACATGAAACTGAAGTTTGATATTTATGTACACCACATGGCATGTTTAACAAACACCTTGAGAAGATAGCCCTCTACTATAGCCCCCCTTCCCTGTCCCTATGCTGTGCATTGCTCCGTAGACATAGGGGACAGTCCCACATTGGCATGCCGCAGGTAGCCGCCATGATTCGGGATAATGACGCTCCACGTAATGATCACAGACAGCCAGGGCCTAATCCCGTGTCGAACATGGAAACTCACTCAGCGTCCTCGTGTCCACCAGGCCCTGCGACCTGCCGGGCCACGTGTCGACGGGAGCCACGTTATGTCTGCTATGGGGCATTGATTAGGGGGAGGGGGGGGGGGTAAAAGAGAGAAGGAACAAATGAAAGGTACGGGCAAGGAATGATATACTGTTTTGGGTGAGCAGGAGATACGTATGTCAGTATTCTGGTCGAGGAGCCGAGGAGCGACGTACCTATGATGTTCTGCGACGTTCTTGTGAAGTTCTGCGGCGTCTTCAGAGCCAAACGTGTGACTTAATTATAACGTTGCAGCAACGTTCTGGTTTGGTTCTTGTCGCGTTATTTTGATGTCTCCCAATAACGTTGCTGCAATGTATTGCTGTGGCGTTGCACTGTCATTTTAGTAAGTAACAAACTGACTAAAAAAGTATGGTTGCAGAACGTTTCTGTTACGTCGTAGGTTAGCTGGTTGGATACGTCATGTGGTACTGATGATTCATAATTGTACATACGTTTTATTTGGGGAAGTGACTTGGCGTATCCAACACATATAACAGTATGCTACATAGAATGTGAAATCAAAGAAGTGGCGCACCCAGCAATAGGCCTACATAATTATGACCCCAAAGTATATCCAATTAAATGCTCCATGTGGCCTTATATATAATCAAACAATATAGGGCCTACAAGTACTAGTTCCTTTATAAACGACAGTAGATAATTGGACGATAGAAAAAAGCTTACACAGACGCAGCGAGCCAGGGACGGAGTCCGGGATGAAAGCATCTGTGATAAGTCACTGTATGCCAGGCGTGCTCTGTATGAACATGTGTGTGGCAAGTCTGAGAGATGGCATCCCAATAATGGGGAGTTGGATTGGGTTACCACAAGAAAGGAAAGTACCTCATTCCAGAGAGAAAGAATATAGGCCCAGTCTTTGGTTCTACCCAGCATGAAAGAGGGCAGCGAGTGAGGAGAGACAGACGGCTGCAGGTGGTCCTAACGTGTTTAGGTGTATAGACTGGGCAGGACAGGTGGGCAAGTTTACCATAGGGCCCCTATATAGGCCAGTCGGGAGTTCACTTTTGCACATGCGGATTCCTTTGGCGCCACTACCAGTCGGGGGTCAAGCGCGACTTTCCAACCAATGAGGAGTGTCCTTTTGTACCACGTGACACAACATGGCCGCCCCCATGGTGTATCTCCCTACAGGCCTATACTATATTACTCCCTCGCGGCCCCGAATTAAAACTCACATAATCAGGATAGCGACCAAGACTTTAAATATGACACATTATGTATAGAGTATAGGTTTGTAAGTAGGAATAGGTGAGAGAAGTGCAGTCATATCACACTTCTTTCATTCATGTGACTATTCATTCAATCCCCTCCCCTATTTCTTTCTTTTCTCACGGAAACACCCCCATCTTCCCACATTCCCGCCCACCAGCAGGGAGAAGGCAGGGGTAACTAGTCTAAGTCATTTAGGTAAGGGAGGCCGAGTATTCGTCAAGCGTGAAGTCTGCGTGAGTGGAGCATGTTGCAGCCGTCTTGAGCCGCTGTGAGCCGATCAGGTCGGTGTGGGTGGGAGACTCAACAAACACACCATGGGCTTGTCCGGCCTGAATAATTCATCGCCCGTGGTGGGTGTTAATACGATGGCTGCATGCTTTTTGCTCCCATCGATTTCACCCCGAGTTAAAGCCCCCCTCAGACAGCAGATTGGAGTGCGGTATTGTGTCCCGGTCGATGGCTGAACAAGGAAAATAAAGGTCAACAGTTTAGGGCCCACACCGGTAGAGTAATTGACACTTTACGTCAGGTTCTTCCTCTGTAATCAGGTAATCTATTGAACAGTTTTAGCTGAAAATATGGTATGGTTTTATGTGAGATTTCTCCAGACACATTATTGAATAAATTACGTTAAGATGCAATGTGATTAATCTAAATATCTGTCAAGAAAGTTTGTTGAAAACCAAACTGAACAGGAACCTGAAGGGAAAAAAAGGTAATATAACTGATTATATCAAATTAAAGTACACGCTTCTTATTCGAAGTGTCCGGTTTCTCCAACATCCCCACCCCACCCCAGCCCCACCTGTCCACCTGTAGGAATCGATCGCCCGGCCCAACCAGGTGTGACCGTCGGTCTTTCTCCACGTGGCTTTGTTTGAGGCCCAGGAGACAGGCCTCCTGTATAGCTCACCTGTACGGTGAGGGGAGGCGCACCTGGTCCGCCGACAAAGGCCGCTGGCAGCAGTTAACCGATGAGCTTCTTGTCTGTCTGAATACCGCCATGAAAAGACTGGTCAACGTATTCTGTAATATTACTCTACGAGAGACCAGCCATCCGTGGAACGTTCCAATAACATCGCAGAGAACGTTATTAGAACGTTGCAGAACATTGCCGTTATGTCAGTTCTTTTGGGGCTGGGCGGTGTTCTCGCTAATCGCCGTTTGCAGTCTCTCTTTATATTAAAGATATTGACGAAGTGTTGAGTAAGCGGATGCAAATGATTCAAGTTAGGAAACACAGTGCGGTGCACTTAGCATGCAGTCTAATTGTATTTGTTTCCTTGACACTATTATTTAGTTTTTTAGATAGAATGATAAATGCATATAATGCATTAGTCTTTGCAAAGATATATCTCATTTTACAGAAGTTTGCTATAATAACCTCATCCCGCCCACTTCAATTAAAGAAATCGTTTTCTATATCTAAACATATTGTTTCTTTTCTGACGTCAGAGAAAAGTTGCCAGATTCAATACCTTTAATCCAGACGACCATTTAGGGAATACCAATTCCCTTCAAGGTCAGGATTAAAAATCCTTTGCTGGGGTGGTGCCGAAATGGATGTTGTGCTAGCCAAGATCTAAACTACCCCACCTCACCACCCCACAGGGATGCCATATAAAGGTATTTAGGGAGCAAAAAATCGAAAGATAGAATACATTTTTAAAGACAAGCTACCTCTCCACGGTTATGCATTATAGAAGGGGTCTTTGTGAATAGTAGCTAGGTGGTGGCCGAGTCATAGATGCTATATTGTGTGCCCAGATATTGATGTGTAGAAAACAATGTGGGGAGATAAGGTAGGGTGAGGGGCGGGCAGGGACCGCGGCATATTAATTCCGACCATACTACACGCACGTGTGATGTCATGATCAGAATTTAGAATAGGCCTAAACATAGCAATGCTCATGGATAGCGCCTTTGGAATACATAATTCATCTCTCTCAAAGACGTTGTAAGAACTTAAAGCGTTCTAGCATCCATACCCTATTCACGCGCTGTGATAAACAAGTTAATTAGTACTCCCCCCACATCTCTCAACAAAACCAACACTACCTAAGGTACAGTTTACCATGCATACAGAGGTTTTGGTCATAACAACACACAGACACAGACACAGACAGACACAGACAGACACACAGACACACACAGACACACACAGACACAGACACACACAGACAAACACACCGATGGCCCTAACGCGGAGAGATACCAGTTGTCCGAGTAGATATTTCAGAACTGGTGTTGGTGAAGCAAATTGCGCTTCCCGTCATCGATGTCAAATCTATGGTAGTGGGAAAACAGTTTTCCGATGCAGGCTAGATATTGATTGGCGCGACTTTGGCTTCGTGGGGTGTCTGAGGGGAGGCTGGCACTCCCTCATTAGAGGCACTTATCCTGTAATTTCATCCCGGACTAGGCCGGAGACTGGAAATAGCACAGGTCGTTTGGCATGAAGCTACCCGCTGCGTTCCCACAAGGTGAAAAAAGTATCATTTCAACCAGTGGCTTAATAGAAACCTGTCCTACACTTCTGCATGCACGTCACTAAAAATGAACATTGAAATCAGAGCTATATCTAACCATGCCCCATACATCTTACCATTGGGGTAAGTTCTATATGTTTAATAGCAGTAATAGACATGTTTAATTCCTCCTACCTTTATTTCCTCTCCCCACAAGTGCTAGCTACAACTATAAACTATCCACATCTGATATGAGATCCGATGTATGAGCTTGATTGACAGTAAAAGTTGTTTTCCTGCTATAATTATCTTCATCGTAACAAACCTGTATTGTAAAACAGGCATATGGGCTGAAAACGCCTTTCTGGTTCATTAAATCAATTCAGAATTCGAATAGAAGAGCAGCATTTCTCATCGGTACCAGATATGGACTGTGGTTCATCATAGCCAATTATCTAAAGCCTACCAACTAATGCCATCATGAAATCAAATATCGAGCTTAATCCTGGCAAATCCGTCCCAGTTAATATTGTTATGAAGCAATTTCGCCCTTGGACAATTTTCTATTCCCCCGAGCCGGCCCACTTCCGGTTATCTCCTCCTGCCGACCGATTATTTTGTCTTGGGCAGGCAGGGGGAGAAAAAGACTGCTGACTCGACAGAAACGACTGTGGGGTATGCAGGGAGCCTTGTCGGTCTAGGGGGTTATAGGGGACAACCTGGGGGTGGGTACGTCCTGTGATCAAAACATCAATCTGGTAAGGCTGGTAGTCCACAGCAGACTATTGAAAGTCCACAAATGAGCTTATTCTTATCAATACCTTTGACTGTCACAAATTCAAACGCATTAGAAATCAGACACGTTCTTTATTCAACAAGAAGCATGCAGATGGGTACAATGTAGGCGCCAGCAACTGCCATACCTGCCGCATATATGTGACATGGTTAGGGGGCTCTCAAGTGTAAGGTATTTGGAAATATTCTTGACCTTTAAGAGGCCATACCATTAAGAAAAATTAGTTTATTTGCAACACCTTAGGATTCTACAAGTAAATTGATATTGTTTGCTGTTTTCAAGCAGTTTTCCACCAGATGTAATAAGGCCCTGATGGGTAAACTCTAGGGCAGGTTGATTCTAGAATACCTCTCAGCTTAGAGGCCATTTGAGGAGACAAGGACAAAGATTTCCCCTATAGACAGACTCCTTTCCTCAAGTTCTTCCCATATCCAATGTTTTGTTTAGAGTGCTGTATTTTCTGTTTTCTATAATTGAGTTTTGAATAGATTATTTTCCAGTTATCCTTATCAGGAGCAATCTATGTGACTGGGGCGAACAAATTCTGACACACCCTCGCTGACCCAAGTACACTCGCCATTTGCCCACTGTAGGGCTGTCATTTAGAGTATCTATTGTAATATATATTCACGATTACATATTTCAAATTAATTTGAAATGTGTAATCGTGATTAAACCTTACCGTGGTGCTATTTTGATATAACGTTAACTTTAGCTAACTGTAGATTCTATCTGCTATATCAGATTAAGCATACGTTTTAATCTAGAATGGTGGAAGTGTATTTAGATTTCTTACCAATGCTTTATTTACATTACAAACAAACCATTTCGTATATGTATAGAACCCCGACTGCCGTAAAAGCAAAGAGTCGATGGTCATATCGGACAAAAAGCCAACTTGATGGTCTGTCATAAAGTCGGAGTGTCTTGATCTGTTCGGGGCTGCTGCCCACACCCCGACGAGCTGCTCGCCAAGTGCCCCGGCTGAGACGGTCGGCTGGGCAGTTGCCAGGCGTGTGCAAACACTTCTCAGGGCCGGCCGACGAGCTTCTGGGCCGAGTAGGGAGCACTTGAGCAGCTCATATTGTGTTTTAATTGATATCCACTAGCGGCTAGGTGCCCTCAGTGGGAGGTGTGAGTGGTTCGGATCGATGGGTGGCGTGAGTACGGCTGGCCGAGGTCGGCGGGTTTATAGTCACCTACTCCACCGGGAAACGAAGAGAGGGGGCGTGAGGAGGAGAGGGGAAAGGTTGGACGGTGGGAGGGGGCTGGCGGATACTCATAGGGCGGAGAGAAAGGTACTTGGTTTTTGTGCCTTTTGCATAGACAGCGATAGAAAGTTTGAAAAATGTTTTAGCATACAATATTATGATACTGGGCTAACTCTTGGCTTATAAGTGTTATTTTGATGTGGTAATATAACCAAAATTTATATTGTTTCAATATAAAACTTGCTACCACTTTGTTTTTGTTTTATAATGCCAACAATGTAACACAATAAAAATAATCATAGTAATCTGCTAAGTGTGTGTGAAATATACTTTATGGTCTAAACAAGGACACTCTTTGTTTGGTCAACCTTGTTCTTCGCGCTACCCCTCCAACATCATGCCCCCTCTCATCGTATCCCTGCCATGCACTCCAGCACGTTGTTACCGCCTGCCTTAGTCGTGATGAACGTAGCGTCAAGTTGGGGCCTGCGTCAGCCTCAGGCGTGGATTTCATTACCCAATTACGGATGTGCATAATTGGTTTAGGCCAACCATGACAAACCCTCGTCGGCGCGAGAAAAGGACACGCGGCCAAGTGCATCGTGAAGGGGGCTGATTTATTGTAGCCCGAGCTGCTCCGAGCTGATAGCCGCCGAGTGACTCAGGCCTCGGGGTGGGCCCTGCGTCTAACAAACAAAGCCACTGAGGGAACAATCAACCGGTCCTCCAAATATAAATATAGGTCTAGTGTTTGAGTACGTTATCAAAATTTGATTATAAATTGTGGATTTAGTCTAATTGTCTTCTTTTTTAATCATCGGAGTTCTGTCCAATTAATCCATAAAAGAACACACGTATTTGATTGACATAATTACTTGTTCGCGCGGCCCTGCTGCTGCATACTATATATTCCAAATCTAGATCGTTTCGAGCATTAGGAAAATCGTGGCCTAATAGAACAATATACCTCTATCAACATGCTAGAAACTATATTCATGTTAAGTTAGTAACTGTCGGTCAGAAATAGAGAAACTCAAAGTTTCTGCTACTTAACTGATTTACTAGTCAATTGGACGTAATTTCCTATACTGAACTTCCGACAATGCAATCAATTATTATAATTGCGATTAGCTGAAACTGCTTCAAACTGTAGTCTCACAACTATAGTATAATTTTTAGGCCGGTTGCACCCACGGCAATGGGTTCCTTCTTCTAAATGGATGGGCCTAATTATAAAAACATGCTCTACCTATGTATGTAAGGTTTGTTTGATGCAATTTTCTACTTTCGTATTATATGCCTCGACCTTATGAGATTCTCTATGACTCTTTCCACATTTTGCGGCCGGTCACCATCCCAAATTCCTGAAAGATTTATTTATGAGAACTATCATACATTATAGCACATAGATCCGTAGGCCTAACACATGCAATACTTAATTGGATAAGTCAATATTAAGCTGATCCTCAAAACATTGATATTGATATCATTTTGAAGGGTCATTTTACTTAACTCCTGATATCACACACACCGTTTTATTATGAATCTAAGACGATGGAAGCCAGGGGAAGAAATCCGAGTCAATACAATTGTCATAACATAATCACCTATGACCTTGGCCGACCCTAGACATATCTTGACACCGACTTCAAAGTGAGGCTGCGGCCATGCTTGTAGTGACAAGGCCCTTGGTTCTCCCCCAGCCGTGTGAGGGCAGCACTGGGCCGCTATTGATTTCTCAATAAGGTATTCATGGCTGGGATTAAATGCTTTCGCCCCGGCTCAGCCACATTAGGCGGGCTGGCAGGAGGCGGCGGGCCCCACCATTATCACGGGCCCTAATTGACTTTGATGCTGAACACATGTAATGCCGTCGAAATACTCACTGCCCCCGGCCAGACCCGGCCGCCAAGATTTAATAAATTGATTGGTTTGGTGGCTTAGTGGCGACGAGGCTGCCATAGACTGTCTGTGTCATCCCCGGGTGGAAGCCAGCTCCTGCTGCTCGTGGTGCTCAGAAAGGGACACAGGGGACAGTTGGATGGGACAGAAGCCTGTAGACAGACAGGCAGTAAGATAGGTCAAGGGAGACAGAGGTGACAGTGGGAAGGGACAGGGGCCTGTAGACAGACAGACAGGCATGCAGTAAGATAGACTTAGGGAGACAGGTGGCATTGGGAAGGGACAGAGATCTGCAGATAGGCAGGCAGTAAGATAAACCAATTGAGACAGAGGTGACAGTTGGAAGGGACAGCGGCCTCCAGACAGACAGGCAGTATGAGAGGCCAAAGGAAACAGTGATGAAACAGAAGGGACGGGCAGTTAGGCTGACTATGAGAGACATAGATGCGGTTGGTAGGCGACAGAGAGAAAGAGGTTTGGGAACAGGATGGGCCAATAGGGGTAGAGGTTACAAAGACAAAACGTGTAGGGACAAGCAGAAAGATAGACAGAGAAAGAAGGAGTGTTCTTGAGCACAGTCTTTACTTAGGTAGATGATGGGGGGTGAGGGTGTGTGTGTGTGCGATTTTTTGGGTCATTGAAACTTGAAAATAAGCTTCAGGGGCACAGACTACGGGTAGACGGGTAAGGGTGAAGACAAGCAAGACAATGGTTCCAGACTCCTATATTCGACTCCACGGCACAGGACTTTCCTAAATATGGCAAGGCGATATAGCTTTTCATTAAAATTATTATTAGACATGAATAGGCTATATTACAGTCACTTAATTGACACGGGTAATTATCATGACCAACAAGCGAGAGAACACAGGGGTTAGTTCAATAAAGTCAAACTAGCAGCAGAGGAAACAAGAAATGATCGCTTCGAACCAAAATACGCGACATAGAGAAAATGAGACGTGCATGTATACAACTTTACTGGTTGTAGAATCAGACAATCGGTAATCGTTGTACCTATAGCTAAACGAGAAAAAAACTAAGGTATCCGTATTTGCACTCATTAGACATACCGGTGTAGCAAGCCTGATAGTACCCCTCGAGCTCTTTTATATGACTGACTGAAACAGTTAAAACAAGATATAGGCAGATACACTAGTATTTGGTCCAAGAAACAAACCCTTTAACCACGCAGAGTGCCAGGACAAACCGCACATTCTACTATAAGAATGAGGCGATATAAGGCCGAAACATTGTAACTTCTGGGGTATCGGTGCAGAACAAAAGAGCGGTGACATAAAAGACGAAAGACAGGCACTCCGCAGAGAACCAGGCACAAGAACCGGTGAGTATTGATCGTATAAAACAGCTGCAGGGGGAAATGACAGTTAGCAGACTTGTCGTGTGAATACACGTCTTCACAGTGCTGTCTGTTCTCCCCTGGCCGGCCGGGGCTGGCCCAGATCTGTCCGCCCTGCGCGCCCCATCCCTGACTGCCTGTCGACATGGCGGTATTCTCTGATGGGGTAATGGGAGGTCGCACCGTCTAATGAACCAATTCCCCCTCCCCACATCTACGCACACAACCACCCATCTCCACAGCTCCACCACCAACCCCCTTGTAAGGTCTATAGACAACGGATTCACTTGGCGTATCTTCAAAGGACCTGTTTTTTTTCTCATAGCCCGTTAGGACAATCTCCATCATCTCCCTAACTCTTTCTATCCTTTCCTTCTCACAGTTCCCCCTGTCCTCGCGCTATCCATGTCCGTGTGACCGTGTCTCTATCTCCTCCATAAGCCACCACGTATAAGAGAGGAATGTTTGAAGACGGGGAATCATTTGTGTCTAGGATAATGCATGTAACTTATAGTGTCTGTTCGAACATTAAAAGACTTTTGTTAAACATTGCCTACCCTATGTTTTTCTATCATCACATACAGACATCAGGGTCCGTGTTTAACCCAAAAATCACGGTTCATTCTCATTTCAAGGACTAGGTAGTTGTCATGTGGATAATTAGAAGATAAGATGGCACATGTACCAGTTACACATTTAGCTTCTAACTTTATCATAAATGAATGTGTGAAATCTTCTATGTCGATCGGCCAATGTTCTGTAGCTCAAATATCAAAAAGCATAATTGTCTCCACAATTTAACTCTTTTTCTCATTCATCATCATATCTTGATGTAAGGGCCCTGGATCGATGTAAGGGCCCTGGATCATAGAAAAACATATTATATTTTAAGAAGATGCCATGGTGGTGAGGTGTGGGTGGAGGTTTCTTTTCAGTTTTACACTTGGCACCGCCTTTCTTAGTGTTTGCCGACTTCTACTGACGACTGACGTGGCTAGTATAGATGTCAATTCGGAGACAACATTAGTGAAGTGGAAGAAGTCTCAGACAGCGCGACTGAGACAACACAGCGCCGGGAGAGGGTGGGGATGCGGGACAGGCCACATCCCATATCTCTTAGGTAAATGATGGGGGGTGAGGGTGTGTGCGTGCGATTTTTTGAGTTTTATCGGAATACGTAGATATGGAAAGAACCCCATCCCAACAAAATACAGACATATTCAGTAAGTGAAATAAATGATATCAATGTATTAATATAATGCATAAGGATAAATCACATTTATCGGTACCAATGTGACGCCAAAACAAAAAAGGTTGCATTTCACATCATTCATGGAACGGTAAGTTTCTTTATTATACACACGTAGATAACGAGACATCTTTTATGATATTCCCTTGTTAAATCAGTTTCGAAAAGTAATTCCCTTTGTGTTGCACGCTCCTAATTAACTTATTATGTCACCTGATCTTAGGACTGTAATGAATACACCAATTTCCTTGGAACCCGACCCCAAATGATGCAAATTTAAGTCAATAAATAAATAAGATAACCCGATAAAGGAAGTTATCATTTTTCTCGGCCAATTAGGCGTGTCAGTGTGGGGAATGGGGAGAGTCAGCCCGGCGGCGGCCACCACTTCCAAGGCTGGTTAGTTGAGGCGTTAACACGTGAATAGACACGGAGCACCTCGCACGTCTACCCAGGCCCTTTGATCTGCCGCTACCTTTGATGTCCCACTGCACGCTCCTCGGTCATCAGCTCCAATTTAACAATTTAACCCTCCTTCTGCACAACACTCCACAGGGCCTACTTCCCTTTTCCATCCCAAAATTATTTCCTGCTTAATTTACACGCCCTCGACACCAAAAATGAGACACAACTTTTTGTTCAGATCTTCGCACCTCTAAAATTACCCCTTGTCCATTTTTACGAGGCTAGAGAGTTAGAGACTCTCCGGTATCATAGTTTGCTTTTAAGGGATAAAGGAATAAACGTTTTCTGCCGAAGATCCATTCTCTTGATTTGTGTCCGTTTGCGCTTCAGGCGATTGTGGATTATAGAGGTTTGAAGTACCATAGAAATAGCAGTTTGCCCATAAGGGGTTCGGGGGTTGGGGTTGAAGTGTGCGCTCGTTAGCCGCAGACATAACCCTGCCGTGTACGACACGCTGGGAACCATCAGCTCGGTATGAGGGGTGTAAGAACTGTGGCAGATTGAGGTGAGGGTTTGTACTATTGTAGTAGGCCTACATGGGGGCCTGGAAAAGTGTGCGTGTGGTGAGTAATGAAGGAAAGGTTTCCCACGTCTTAGAATTGGGTTTTTGTAACAAATCAGTCAAGTGGCTCTACAATAACTCTGTCGTTGTAATTTCAAATATCGATGTGAAAAAGGGAAAACATTTTCATTTCAAATGGCATGTTATGTCCGACGTTCTATTTAGGTCCACTAAGGTCTGATAAAATTTAAGATCTGCACAATCATAATCTTATATCGTCTGGCTCACATGTTTCAGATCCAGCTTATACCTTGTCACCCGTCCATTGTCAACGGTATTATTTCATTTTCGATCACATACATTCTCCGTGTGCCTTTTATTTTATTCATCAAGGTCATTAGGCCTAATCGAGAATACACTATCTAATCGGCATCCCAATACGTTTTTTTTTCAAATTTCAATTTCAAGTTATTTTCATTTCATGTTTCATTTTAGACTCACCTTTTAATCATGAAATGTGTAGTGCAACGTTTAAGGAACCGTAAGCTTCAAAATAAAGGACAACCATTCCGAATTCAAGGTCTAGGCATTTAAAAGCGAACCCTGTATTACATTGGGCAATAGGTATAGACTGCTTATCGCCGATTGAAAATATTGACATGACGGATATACAGAGCCTGCAGAGCCTGCAGAGCCTGCAGAGTGACCCCTTGGGGTGTCTATGTGCCGAGGCGTTTGATGTCTGGTAGGGACAGTGTCCCCTGGTGGTGGACATGTACAAAGAGGGGCACCCCTGGGCACCAAGCACTGCACTACCATCGGCTCGCCGAGACCCAAGCCACATAGACCGCTGCAGCCCTCCTCACAGTCCTTAGGAGCGCATTGATTATATACTGTGTGGTACTTCAGAGGACCATGGCCTTCGACTATTGACAAAGCCACTGAAGTAATAGTAATTCTGAAGATAACGCACCGGCCTGGCCAGTCTCTGAAGGCCACGTCTGGAATTTGTTTGATTTATAATGTGGACATGATAATGTCTTTATGATGCGTGGGACAACTTCTCGGCAGTTCAGTGGGGCCACCCTCATCTAACTCTGGCTGTATCTACCTCCCCCAGGGGCGGACCCAGAAATTGAAAGAAGGGGGGCCCATAAACATGAATGTACAGGGGGGAGGGGGCCCCACAAACATGATTTACCACGGGGAGGGGATCCGCCCCTGGCCCCCATAATGTTACCTATAGAGGGATGCCCCTATTATCGCTGACGTTGGTACAATAGATGGACTGTCATACTCAGTTGACCATGATAAGTGGTCTGTGTCCATATACTGTTTACAGAACCATATACAGTGTACCATCACCATCTACTACCAACAGTAATCACACCTGACTGTAGTGTACCAAGTACAATATATAATATATAAGGCCAGATTCTGTATACCCTAGCCATATACTACGTTCACAACCACACTTAGTCTTCCAGATAGGTATAGTAGGCCTACTTACAGGACCATGTCTGGTATGCCATACTACTAACATGACCATACAGAACGTATTGTGTCCATATGCTACTGATATGACCAAACTCAGTATGTCTTTTCTATATACTACGTACACGACCATACTCGGTATACCATGTCCATATGTAGATCTACTACTTACATGACTATACAGAGTGCATTGTGTCACTGTACTGCTGATATGGTCAGACTCGGTTTTCCCATTTCTATATACATCTTACATAACCATACCCTATGCGCCATGTCCATGTACTACTTACATGACACAGCAGGTTGTACTTGTCCCTGTAGAATTTATATGACTTTCCAATTCTATATACTACTTACATTACCACACTCGATGTCCCATGTCTCTATACTACTTACATGACTATATTTTTGTCTATAAGCTTCTTCCATAACCACACTAGTATACGATGTGGTTCTTTTTGCCACCATACGTTGTATTTGTATCCTAACAGAGCGTATTCGTGCCCCAACACTACAAAGTCATAGCCTGACACCCTGTATTCATAGCCTAACGAACGCCAACTGGCTGAACATTCTATATTATAGAAGTTGGTTTCTTTCAGATGCAATTATTGAAGCAGAAGCGCTCAAGGGTGCTTTGATGCGAATTAATCATTGAAGTCTGAAAGGGGAAATAATTGTAAATGTACAGTTACAATGTACTACTTGCGTGACAATCTTTTGCGGTCTATGTCCATTTCCTACCTACTTGACCACACTCAAGTAGAGTTGGTTTGATAGTACTTCCTAAGACACTTTCTAAGACCATACAAGTATAAACCTATATATTTCTTACATGACAATCTTCACTACCAAAATTTTAAAAATCCTCTTAAACGTGAGCTTTAAACACACCTTTGAATACCCGAAAGGACTGACCTTGTCGTGCGGAATAACCAGTTGGCCATAAGCAATAGATCATTTCCATATGCTACTAAGTACTTCAAAACAAGTGACCCGCATTTGAGAAGCATTTTCATAGACTACTTGCACAATTAGCGTCGTGACATAAGTTGTTACACTTAGGCCTAATCACGTGTGATTGTAGGGCCTATATGGCAGGAAAATATCTCGTTTGAACCACATTGCAACAGTATTGACACAAGGATGTAAAAATGGTCGCATTCTTTCTATTATTGCCATAGCCATAGGGCAGAGTCGGTGCGTGGGATACTATATTACATTACCTGAACGAAATCCCTCTCTGGAGAGCTCACTATTTTCAGATAGTGTAGTAAAATTGAAGGAATTAAATCCGCTGAGGGAAAGAGGGTGTGCTATCTCTATTACTTGGAGGTCCAGGTATCAAAGGATACAAATGCCTGAATCAAATATATGAAACAGCCTGTGTACTGTACTCGGTAAAGTATCAAGCAAAGCTGAGTTTTCTGTCGAGGGAAGCTGCGGGAGGCTTTGTGTGATGCGCGCGCACCTCTGTACCGCTCTCAATTATAGACGCCTACGCATGCGCAGCCATCAAAAGCAGCGCCTGAGGTGGCGACACCCAGCGGCAGGCGGCGTATTGATTCAATCATCCGGGGCCTGGGACCTGGCCCGGCCGCGGAAATTGCCGCCATAACAGTCTGCTGAGAGGTGGTCACATGGTCGGCGCCACCATTTCACGCTCGGGGGAGCATGTGGTGTAGGGGTGCCACTGCCGGGGCTACCTCCTGAGGCTATAGAAATTAGAGGATAGAGAACATGACCCAGTGTTATTATCTAACAACATCACGAATGAAAGAGGTGATGTTGCTAGTGTTTGCAGGACTACTGAAAGCGTATACTCCTACAGTCTTATGCCTACATCAACCACACACTAATTAAAACCACGGTCCCTCAAACTTTTAGAAGTTAAGTTTGGTACAGTTTAATCTTATGCCTAGTATTGGTTGATCTATCGGCTAGAAGCTAATGATTTTTTTTTTTTTTTTTTTTTTTTTCAACATCTCTCCAAATTCATGAAGTTCTTCCGACGTTCGTGAATATATACATGATGATATAATACAATGATGATACATAAATGAACATACACATTGGGGTATCCGATTTCACATTCATTAATTACAGTGATTACATAAAAGTTCCAAATTCATCATTTTATAGCTTTCTTGAATATACACATATTCTTCGATTTTTGTACACTTTCACTTAACTCATTCCATAACTTTACTCCCCTATAATAGGGGCTTTTATGAAGCCTTTCCTTGTTTGAAGGCTCCATCCTCAATTTAATCTTACCACTACTTCTCAGCAGCTTACTAGTTGTTCTTTTTTCAATATTTACAGGATTTTTACTCAATTTGTACATCATTCTTAATAACAATAATTTCCTCCTTCGTTCCAGCATTTCGAGACAACACTCATCATGTAATATTCTCATTTCCTCGGTAGAAATATATCCATTCCGCATCAATGATATACGTACTGCCCTATTTTGAAGCGGCTGCAGCCTGGATATTTTTCTTTGAGTACTAGAATCACAAATAAAACTTGAATAATCTAATAATGGCAAAATCATCTGTTTGTACAACAATATAGACGTTTGTTTATCAATAAATTTCCTAATTTTGGCCAACATAATTATCCGATTATTCACCTTCGAAATTACATTTCCAATTAGTTTTTCAAACGTTAGATTTTGGTCAAGACACATCCCCAGGTAATTGTAACAATCCGCATTGCATACAATAACAGCGTCCATAGTCATACATGCATTATACCCTTTCACTTTTCCACGCGGCCCTGTTAACATGTGCCGGGTTTTCTTTTTATTCAAAGCGATTTTATTCTTGTTGCACCAATCCCAGACCGATTGCAATTGTTTAACACTTTTCCGTACTGCACCTATTTCTGTATCACTGCTACAAACCAGCACAGTATCGTCTGCATATATATTACAATAGTTATCAACAGTTATATTATATATATCGTTAATATATATTATAAATAACAACGGGCCCAAAGGCGTTCCCTGATAGACCCCACAATTGACTTCCAACGCCTCGGATAATATGTTACCCACCTTAGTCACTTGTGTTCTCCCAGTTAAATAGTTCTCAAACCATTTTAAGCACATCTCATCCAGGCCGTATGCACCTAATTTCCTTAGTAATATAGAGTGATTAACGGTATTGAACGCTTTCGAGAAATCCAAAAATAAGCAACTAGACATTTTATCATCATTAATATCCGAATATAATTTCTGTAATAAATTCATAACCGCAGTATCCGTTCCATGACCTTTCCTGAAGCCATGTTGACTATCTGTTAGCAAACCATTCCCCTCGAAATGTCCCTCCAACTGTCTATAAACACATTTCTCTAATATTTTACCAGGAACACATACATTGTTTATAGGACGCCAATTACCAACATCATTCATATCACCTTCCTTTGGGATCGGAGTAACAATGCTACCTTTCCATTCCATGGGGAATACACCTGTATACAACGACATGTTATACAAATAAGTCAATTCCGGCACACATAACTTCAAACATTTTTTTAACATTTTTGCGTTAATACCCGAAAATCCAGAGGATTTATTTTCGTCTATTCCACTGATTAAACCTTCAACCGTACTTTGCTCTATAACTTGAAAAGTCATTCCTGGTACATTATCGAGTGGTAGGTTCATATCCGATACATTCCATAAATCCGATCTCTCTCCAATACCATTAGATCCCAATAACGAATAATACATATTCATATAATTTGCTGCGTCTATCCCATCAAGGGGATTCCCATTCCCATCATCAATATTTCCTATACTACTGTTGTTAGTTTTTCCTAATACCTTCTGCTGCAGAACTCTCCAGAACTTCTTTGGGTTATCTCTATTTCTGTTCAATTCCGACCTTATTACATCACCCTTTTTTCTATCAATCAGTTTTGAGACCAAACGTTTATGTCCCCTGTATATATTCCAATTTCTCTCCCCACCATCTCTAAATGCAATTTTAAATAACTGGTTTTTTACCGAAATAGTGTCCAAAACCTCACCGTCAATCCAGGCCGGACGGTCCACCTGTATTCTCCTCTTTCTGATCGGACATTGTTTATTAACAGCATCACACATAATACTATACATTGTAGACCACAGCTCATTTACATCCTGGTCTTTAAACCAATATTGATACCATCTTATATCATTACGCACCTGTTCTACCAGTAATGCATCCGAGAAATTTCTATAACAACGCGAGGTTACATACTCATATTTATGCACATTTCTGGCCTTCTTCCTAATAATATACGTTGGCAAATGATCACTAATATGCAACTCACAGACACCAGCTTCGGATACGTTACTCATATCTGTAAATATAACATCTATCAGGGTCCCTCCATTAACAGTACATCGTGTCGGTCGTGTGATTACTTGTGACATATTATATTTAGACATAATATCCTTCAATTCGCGGACTTTTATATTCCCCTTTTGCAATAGGTCCACGTTCAAGTCCCCCATTATTACGTGTTCCCCTTTTACAAGTGACATAAAATCCTGCATCCTCTGAGTTAAAGTATCTAAAAAACCATTCACATTCCCACTTGGTGGTCTATACAATATTCCAACACCTATTCGCTTCATACCCGGCTTTTCCACTGATATCCAATACTCTTCTAACGATTCATCAACATGGCATAGTGTTTGTAGTACTCTCACATACATAGCTAATTCATTTTTCACATATAACATTATCCCACCCCCGCGTTTATCGATACATGTATCCCGATCTTGTCTAAATACAGCATACCCATAATGGTTGATCAAGCCCGTGTCAATATTTTTATTCAACCATGTCTCTGTTAGGGCTATGATGTCGTATCCTTCAAAGTGTACAAAAAATTCTTCATGATTTTTGAAGACACTCCGTATATTATGATGAACAAATCTTAGTCCTTTTCCCATGATTTTACTAATTCTAATATTTCGGATACCCTTTTATGAGATGAAAAATATTCTAGCTTACCTATGAGCATTACCGTTTGTTCCATGCCATATATTGTAATGTTCATTGGTCACATATCATTTGAATTGTGTTTCTACATCCTGCCTCCTGTATTTAATACCCTCGTTTCCTAAGTTCTTGTCTCACGTCCTCAAGAATCTCTCCCAGTAAATTCTGTCCTTTCCACACCCCCTGTTTCAGATCCCTACTAAATAAGGATTTTCCACAACCCCATTTCATGTCGGTACTACCCTCAATGAGGTAAATACCCCATGTTCTCATCAGCAACTCGCGCTCCCTTTTGTTTTGTATGAATTTTGATACCAATATATCTTTCATACGATCTCTCTCAAGTGATCGCCACCTCTCAGTAACTTTTATCTGTGCCCCCAGTTTCTTCGCTTCCAATGCAGTGGTACATTTCAGAATCCTTTCAGCTATTTCCTTTTCACCACAGACACTCGCCCTTTCAAATTGAAATGCTTGTTCGGAAGAATGGAAGGTCCTTCCACTGAATTTAAACTGTATTTGAAAGAAATTACTGAGGAAACTTTTGTCCGTAAAGAACGCCAGCCCCCGTTTTGTCATATGTGTTGAGATCCAAGCGCCCTTCCCCTCCCTGTCCGCTATTTTAAACTCTCGCTTAGCTTCCTCATCCCATGGTACTCTATCCTCAACTACTTCTGCGTCAACCCCCTCTTTCTCTTTCTCAGCTGTTCCTTTCTTCTGTTCAGAATCCCGTCCCTTATAAGCCAAGTTCCCTCTCTGGAAGCAATACTCTTTGGGCAGATCGTTTAGATTTTCCAAATTATACTTCATCCCATTTATCCACACTACATCATGTCTTTTCCATACACGGTCACCACGTTGCCCTGCCACATAAGCCGCATGTCGTAATCTGGCTTTACCCTGTCTGGTCAGCTTGTCCTCGTCCGCTTGTATTTTTACATTGGAAAACCTCTCTGAATCTCGCAACTTACTTTTGTTTCGCATTACATCTATTTTAACCACCTCAGAAACCAACTCGACCTTGATAGGTCTTTTTTTACCTTGATCATATGAACCAAGTCTGACCGTTTTGTTTATGTCACATCTTTGTAGTGTTACACCCGTATCGTTAATCACTTCACGTACTCGATCTACGTCTTCCCCTCTCTTCCCCTCTTCCATTCCCTGAATAATAATGTTTTTCTGCGTGTCCGTGTGTAACATACCTGGAGGCCCCACATTTTGCACAGCACCCGCATATGTCCTGCTCCCTCCTTTACTATCGGCCTGAACACTTACCGCTTGCAGTTTTTTCTCAATAACTGATTGCCCCTCTTGTAAATCCCGTATCACATCTTTATGGTGCTGTACATCGGCCTCAAGCATGACAACCCGGCCCTTGTACTCCCGTGTCTGTTCATCAATCATTTCTCTGACTTCTACCTTACTAGCCATAGTCTCCATATAGTCGTTCACCTTCTTTTCCAACACATCCAGTTTCTCCAGCTTGTTCAGTACCGTATCCATTGATAACTGTAATTTTCTTATGGCCGTCACCGCCTGGTCCGACACATTGCCCTGCTCACCGGGCATACGATCTCCTCCGGCCAGTGCCCCCTCTGCACCGACAACACCGTTGCCCATACCGCTCGGGTCCGCACCCGCGCTGCCGCTTGCACCGCCTGCACTCCTCGTCACTGGGTCATCCTGCGTGTCACCCCCTTCATCAATCAGAATAATACTCTTATCAGCGATCCCTACCTCTTCGCCGATTTCAACAGGGTCATTTTGCAGATTGAACGGTTTCTCCCGTACAACACTCTTGTCCTCATTGGCACTTGATACTGACACTCGTTCCGCCCCATTGGCGGTTTTATTGTCTGGTATGCCCTGTGGTTCCGCTCTGGTAATCCCCTCACACCCCCGTTCCGCTTCATTGTCACTGACAGATGATGTTTTGTTTACTTTTTGGCGTGCCTGTATTCCAGCTGTTATGCTGGCATCGGCATTTAACTCTGCTGAGGATCCAGTTTTTTCCGTACTCTCCTTTATCGCCTGCTTCATTGTTTCAATAAATAACCTTTTGTATTCCGGAGACAATACAGAAAACTCAGATTTTCCCTCTGTGTCATCAGATAGTTTCATCGTATCCAAGTCTCTCTTGCGCGTCGCCATGTTTAAGTCCTGTTTGTTTACGTTGGCAACAGTCCCACCTCTCTGACTTGAAACCCGTATTCCCAGTCAAATCGTAACAATCCAGGACTGTAAGCCTCGTCACAGTGTTCACTGATGTCTCATAAATACACTTTTCAACTTTTATGTCGCCACTCTCCAGTATGACACTTCTGACAGGATGTTTTCACACACAGCACTCTCAGCGCGTCCTTACATGTCCGCCATGTTAATATCTCATTAGGTTATCTCAAAGGTTAAATATACATAGTTATCAAATGTCAGAAAATGAGTCTTAAGTGTCGGGATACATTCTTAACGAGAATTGTCTTCTAATTCTGTCCTGATACTATAGGAACAATGGTCGTAAGAATCGTGATGTGTGACGGCCCTTCATGAGGCTATGTAAACCCAAGTGACAGCTGAAAGTGTTGGAAATTAATGTGATCCATATAATTATATATATGAATGTAGAAAAAAAGGCTGGATAAAATTTGAATAAGAATTTTGTTCAAGCTCTGTTATGACCAGATGATGCTGTCTGCAGTCTTTTTACATAAAACCATAGAGCTGAGTTGCCATTTTGGTACTTAGATTGTGCTCCAACAGATCTTAGCTTGTTAAGAATGTATTCGCATAATGCTAGAAAACAAAAAATACGAAGGTGCAAATGAAGGCCAGAACAGCAGTTCATCGGAAATGATAGTTTTTATGCACATTTCATCAAACAATGATGAGGGGTAACCGACCCCTGTCACTCCACACCACGTCCCCTGGCCCTGGCTGTTTAATATTTATGGTCATATTATACCTCTAAATGGTGCCATACCAGGCTCATATAGCTTGATGGCATTCGCTTATCAGCGGATGTGATAGCCATAACAATCACTTTTATCAGTTCACGTGGTGACTACACTGGAAAAGCATTAGAATAGCAAAAACTAGCATCGAAAATAAATGTTGGGCCATTGTTTCATGGTTTATAATCAGGCATTTAGTAAATTCAAACTTACTTAATTATTAGCATAAAACTAGATTTTGAGGCTGACTTTGTTGTTTCTCTATTCACAACTATAATTCAATTTGTCACACCAATATCCGAAAAAATGATCATAGGGCGAAGCAATTGTTTAAAATCGTGTATTTAACAAATACAAGTAAGTCATCAGACTAAACCATGTAGTAAAAGATAGAACATTGAAAGGAAAATTGAAACTATGTTGCAAGGGTCTGACTTGAAATGGTGGATATTTCTATTCTGCGATGATCGATTCCATAGGTCTGTTGCGTCGATTCCAATCAGAACCTACGGCGTACTGAAACGGTCTGTCACGGAACTGTAGATAGATTCACTTTGAATGATTGTGGCAGGCTGAAGTGTAATCCATGAAACCGATATAATGTACTTGGTGGTACTTGGTAGTCCCCGCACACCGTGGGTGAATTGTACCCTTTGTCCGGCAGTATCGCACCAGGCGAGACGCCACACGGCTCCTGCTAGTCGCCGCCCACTGAGGCGTCCACGGGTATGGAGCAACCCCCAGTGTGAACCCCGACGTGATCATCTCTCCAAACCCCCTACCCCTGAACACAATACATTAAAGCTATAGCTACATGTTCCCTCCACACCCCTTACCCCTGAACACCCTACCCTAAATGCTATAGCTACATGTTCCCTCCAAAACCTCTACCCCTGAACACCCTACCCTTAATGCTATAGCTTAATGATCCCTCCACACCCCCTAACCCTGAACACCCTACCCCTAATGCTATAGCGACATGCTCCCTCCACACCCCTACCCCCTGTCCTGAACACCCTACCCTTAATGCTATAGCTACATGTTCCCTCCGAACCCCCTACTCCTGAACACCCTACCCTTAGTGCTATATCTATATGCTCCCTCCACACCCCTACCCCCTGCCCCAAACACCCTCCCCTTAATGCTATAGCTACATGCTCCCTCCACACCCTCTACTCCTGAACACCCTACCCTTAATGCTATAGCCACAATCATGCTCCCTCCACACCCCCTAACCCTGAACACCCTCCCCTTAATACTGTAGCGACATGCTCCCTCCACACCAGCTCTGCCCGCTCAAGGCCCGGTAAGGTTTAGGGGCTGGGGTCGACAGGGGAGGGGATCTGGGTCGGAATCCGGTCTGGTAAATTAATCCGTTGGGTTTCCATCCCACTATAACCCCCGCCTACCCCTCTAGGGGGATTCAGACAGATCAAGGACACCCCCCTCCTCTGTTGGTCATATCGACTACCTGTCACCCCCTGCAGGAGAATGGGCTTTTCCCAGAGGGACGCCTCAGTCGTCGTCCCGAACGGGGGGCAGGCAGATAGGGGGCAGGCAAATAGACCTCCCCTGGCTTGATTCCAGCTTTGATGGCTATAAGGTCTAACAACCTTTTTAGTCTACTCTACTGCGAATCCAGATTACTTGTCAGACCGTGTCTTGTGTGGTGTATAAATCATACATCGTACCAAATATGAAAGGGCTGCAGGGCGCGGGGATGGGTCCGCCATCCTTATCGAGTAGCTGATTTTCTCCATTAAAGTGGGATCAGATAAGCCTAGGATATTTTCCCCTTTGATTCATATGTATTTACTATTAACGCTACCAATTTTGAAAACAGCTTCTTTTGGTTAAATCTTTTGTAAATACTTGTTAGAATGTTCCCGTCTGTCTGATATACATATATTATAATTATATGATTCAACAACTTTCAATACATAGAGTATATTTTCAGAGGGTAATTTTTCTAACTGGTTCTGATATGTTCTGATTTAGTTGATCATCACATTAAATTTTCTGATTTCAGAGATGATGATCAGAACCTATGCTGTCTCATGATACAATTCATGGATAAACATATATTATTTACACAAATATTGAGAAATATCTTTCAAAACTATAATCTCGTCGGGACCACTGGATAAGAAATAAACTAAGGTAGGCCTATAGCTCTTTGATAATATTTGACGTATCATGTTCTTGCTAATTTACCTTTCTTGAAAAAGGAATTTGTTTCAGGTTAATAGGCATAGGCCGAAGGAGTAGAAGTTAGTCTGGTAATTTTTCTGGGCACAAGTTTATATTTTCTGGGACTTGAGTAAAGGATGATATCAATCTTTCAGGTGAAAGCATGCCTTCTTTTTTATGAAAGAACTTCTAAAGTATATATTGTCACTAAATTCCAACCAATGAGGGGGCTTGCAGGGTCCTCATCATTATTATGTAATGTTTGCTTCCTCAGGCCCCACTGGTCCCACTAAGTCAGTCGGGGCAGCTTCGCACTAGTCCGAGTAATGAAAGCACGTGGGGTATTGTTTGTCTGGGCGTCTCCATGGTGATCGGCTGGTGGAAATGTCCTGATTGAAGACAGGCTGTTCCGAATGGCCAATCAACCGTTGGCCAAGCCGAAATAGACCCGGCGGTCCCGTAAGCCCGCTAACTACCCTCCGTCGTCCTCTTCCTTCCGCATTTCTTCTGCCAATGTCTCTAACATACACAGAGCTTGTCTACTGTTTGTCCATTCCATCTTGAGTCACTCCCTGTAAAATCCGTTTTAGTCTTTGTTCTAGTTAATATTATCCTACAATTTCAAACGAGACACATCAACCAGTTGCCCCGGCGCTAACCCCATTGATCATCCTACTAATGAGGCACCCATAAGGGTTTACCACCAAAATGTTGGCGTAAGCAAGATTGTTTGGTGTCAGCATTTCAGGTTGACGTGTTATTGGCATAACGAGTGGCAAATGTCTTAACCACCAAAAACCGCTGAAGGATAGTTCAATCTAAAGCGCCTAGAATTGACTAGCATATTGGCAGACCATGGATGTAGTTTAAAGTCGTTTCAATTGTTAAATTCAGTAACAGTTCTACAGTTTCTTTTTCTAAATCAGATTGGTGATAATCGTCTAAAGTTCATACTATGCTTCGTTACAGACTGTATCCATGGCGCTTGGACGTTGACATGTCTATCGCACTGCATTAACCAAATACCATTTCTTTAGTCAAGGATGTTAGAAAATGATGTCCACACAAAGGATAATAAAAAAACACAGTTTGATTTGGAATGAAACATTTTAAAGTAAAGGCATAAATATGTGGAACGAAACGTGTAGCATATCAATATCGCAGCATTGGACTCTAATGTGAACGTCAATCCAGCATTCATTTGGAAATCTCCTCCTTGAAATAGCCATGTTAGATATTAACGGTTACAAAATAAATTACCGAGGAGGAATATACAATTTAAAATATCACCGTTGGTTCTTACCACAAACAAACAAATTAGTTTCGTTAGGAGTGAGAGCCGACTCCCGGCCCGGCTATCAATGACCGGTGTTCCCTCAGATTACACCTCAGTTCAGGTTTGTGCGGTCACCTCACCTGGCCGCCACACCTGTTTTTATACCTGTCTAACTCACCTGTCATTACAACGTCATTGTCGGTTTTGTTCTTGAAAAAGTTGACATGGTAAATGATGGCCAAATTAGTGGCGTGGAATGAATGGGGTACTTCAGCCTGTATGATTTGGAATGAGTCACCATGCCGAAGGGCTCGCTCTTTTTGGGGTGGACAAGTGCGGTTGCGTGGGTGGGTGAGATTCTGGTGTATTTTATTGGTTTGGTTAGGCTACAGGCAACGGATGGTCCGTTTCTTATTTTAGCCATCTATAAAGGAATGACATCTTTTTAATCATTTTCTGGCTTGATCCATCGTATGACGTAATGACAAGTCTATGTAAAAGCATTAGAACAAAGTCAGGTACGTAAAAGATTATTATGGATGCAAATTTAGGTACTCTTACCAAAATAAAAATCCAATATATTCTATTTCCCCCTTAACACTATCAGTAAACAGGGATCAAACCTTCTAGAACATAATAACCTTAAGCTTGCATCGAAACAAATACATGTTATGAGGCCGAATAACATAATTATGGTCCAAGATGACAAGACACATACCTCAGCAGGGCTCAGCAGGGCTCAGTGAAGTCGCATGATCACCGAGCAGATACATAATCATAAACCAGATCCCAATCAATTAGACTACAGAGATGGACGCCCCGGGGGACGGGGACCAGGTAAGACTGAGGGGAAGGTGGGTGGTGGCCGAGATGGGAGGTTCGTGACAGAGAGACGCACCCAGTAATGAGAGGCACTAACAAGCCGCTGTCACGGCCTCACGGCCCGCTCCCTCAGTCACCAGGGGCAGCTGTATCTATACAGGTCTCTGTTCAGGTTGTTAATGCCATCTGAGCTATATTTGTATATGGGAAAATCAGAAATAACCAACCGTTTACTAGTTCACGGGATATGAGTTGATGTACAAGTAGTTACTTGTTTTATAAGTCTGCTGGCAAAAAAAGGACCTAAAACTGAACATTTTCGAAGAGTCATGGGATTAAATGAGGGGTAATTGCCATTTCATATTTCTATTTTTGAGAATTCACAAATATATTTTCCTCGTAATAGTTTTATCTTATTGTACATTTAAGCACCAATGGTAATAGAATAAAATTCCTTTAACTCTTTGGAAAACAAGGCCATAATCACAAAATCAGCCCATAATGAAATGGATGTCTTTATCATTATTTTCTCTAAGTCATACTGAGAACAGTACTTACGCCATTTAAGCATAATGTTAGAGGGAAGAACAGATAGGAGCAGCACCTTATTCCTGTTCTATAGGTGGCATAGGCATGGAGTAAGGTTAAGCTTAGTTGTCTTAGTGAGATTGATAACAAAGCTCTGTTACTATTGAGAATGATAGGCGTCAGGTTTGTTTTCTGTAATGGACCTGTGCATGAAGTTAGAACAATAATTGCTGTTAGAGTTCTGACTGACGTTCTCAAAGCATTGTATAGCAAGATGCCAAACAGTTGTCCCCTACACAGCCCCTGTTGTAATCCTGCCTTGTATTTTAGTATATGAGAATGGAAGTGTGCAGCAGGCTGACAGACAGGCGTTCATTACATGCAGCTCCTCGTGTACATCCTGTTTTTTTTTTATATAGTAGTCTATGAGAATGAAAATGTGTAGCAGACTGTGAAACAGGCATCCCCTGCCCACAGCCCCTGATGTACAACCTGTCTTGTATAGTAGTCTATGGGACTGGGAGTGTCCAGCAGGCTGACAAACAGGCTCCCCCTACACACAGCCCCTTATGTTTAACCTGTCTTGTAAAGTAGTCTATGGGAATGAGGATGTGTAGCAGGCTGACAAACAGGCTCCCCCTACTCACAGCCCCTTACGTACAACCTGTCTTGTATAGTAGTCTATGGGAATGGGAGTGTGTAGCAGGCTGAAAAATAGGTGCCCCCTACACACAGCCCCTGATGCACGTCCTACATTGTACAGTGGTCTATGGGAATGAGAGTGTATAGCAGGCTGACAGACAGGTGTCCCCTACCAACAGCCCCTTATGTACAACCTGTCTTGTATAGTAGTCTATGCGAATGAGGATGAGTAGCAGGCTGACAACCAGCAGTCACCTACCCACAGCCCCTTATGTACAGCCTGTCTTGTATAGTAGTATATGGGAATGGGAGTGTGCAGCAGGCTGACAAACAGCAGTCCCCTACCCACAGCCCCTTATGTACAACCTGTCTTGTATAGTAGTATATGGGAATGGGAGTGTGCAGCAGGCTGACAAACAGCAGTCACCTACCCACAGCCCCTTATGTACAGCCTGTCTTGTATAGTAGTATATGGGAATGGGAGTGTGCAGCAGGCTGACAAACAGCAGTCCCCTACCCACAGCCCCTTATGTACAACCTGTCTTGTGTAGTATTCTATGGGAATGGGAGTGTGCAGCAGGCTGACAAACAGCAGTCCCCTACCCACAGCCCCTTATGTACAACCTGTCTTGTGTAGTAGTCTATGGGAATGGGAGTGTGCAGCAGGCTGACAAACAGCAGTCCCCTACCAACAGCCCCTTATGTACAGCCTGTCTTGTATAGTAGTCTATGGGAATGGGAGTGTGTAGCAGGCTGACAAACAGCAGTCCCCTACCAACAGCCCCTTATGTACAGCCTGTCTTGTATAGTAGTCTATGGGAATGGGAGTGTGCAGCAGGCTGACAAACAGCAGTCCCCTACCCACAGCCCCTTATGTACAGCCTGTCTTGTATAGTAGTCTATGGGAATGGGAGTGTGCAGCAGGCTGACAAACAGCAGTCCCCTACCCACAGCCCCTTATGTACAACCTGTCTTGCATAGTAGCCTTATGGGAACGGGAGTGTGCAGCAGGCTGACAAACAGCAGTCCCCTACCCACAGCCCCTTATGTACAACCTGTCTTGCATAGTAGCCTTATGGGAACGGGAGTCTGGAGCAGGCTGACAAACAGGAGTCCCTTGACAACAAATATAAACGTGGGGCTACGTTTAGGTATCACATATATATACGTTGCTCCACTTTAGACACACTCAGATATATATATATATATATATAGTCCTATGTATAACATTTATTGTTCTTAGACATCAGTCTGCGGTGTGGGCGGAAGGTGGGTGTGAGGGACGTCGAGATATATATGAAAGGACACGAGGAAAGGAATAGGACAGAATAAACAACGTGATAATTATATCGCTGCTGATAGAAGCCATAGATCTAAAATAATGAGAGTGTTGACATCCGATTCTTGTTGATATCTCCCCTGAAATAACGTAGCACTAATAGCGGAACGAATGATAGTACTGTTGGAATATCCAAAATTACATGTAATGGAATATGATTATTATGAAAGATTACACATCATATTAAGACTTGTCTCCTATTGCGAAAGTAAGGCAAAAAATTGTGATATTTTAACTGTATATTATCTCACGTTTACTTCAGGTTAGTCAAGAATATCTCTGTCTATGACGATAACATGGATACATAAGAAGTTCTTCTATGATAGGAGCAGACAGGTCAGACGTGTAACTGTGAGTCAAACAAGATCTCTCACTCCGAGAGCCGACCTGCCTTAGGTAAGGATGTAGTTGACCCCGACACTATCGTGTGGGGGGGGGGGGGGTGTTGAGGGGTGGGTAAGGGTCTGTAGCAGAGCAGGAATCGCTTCCTGCCAGACATGGCCGGCAAATGATAGGGCTGCTGCTTTGTCTACCCCGAGTTTCCATGGCAACCAAATGGCAGCTGGGTGGGAGTGTTAAATTCTCAAGATGGAGTCTGGGCACAGGAGGGTGGGCACCAGTGCCTTCAGCGGCCCCAGCCCCTCTCCCTCGGGGGTTATTGTTGCATCTCTTTAATTTCACCCTATTCCCTACGACACTACATTGATCTACATACTTTGCAAAGACATAAATTACTACCCTAGCACTCTATTGTATTACTACCTAGCATTACGTTAATGCCATTGATTAGAATCTCAGAGGAGTTACCGCCCAGTCGATTACTCAAAACAAGCGACGATTCCCAATAACTCCATATAGTAGTCACTGTCCACTTCCACCTCTACTACTTGTAGGCCCCCAGTCCTCTGGTGTTTCAGATGTTAGCTAATCAAAAGGGCAGGATTTCCCCCACACTCTCTCAAGCTGATACAATCGAATTCCTCCCAGACTCCATCCTTCCCGCCAAAACCAAACGGTAACCCTGGGGAGGCACTTGCTAGGAGCAGACGACAACCGACCGGCGTCCGTCGGTGCGCGAGCTGAGACCGTGACCTTTGTCTTGCCCTTCCTGCTCCGTCGTTGGGCTGAATCAGGCCAATTTATCACCATTCATTGCCGCCCTCCGCGCCGGGGGAGCAGCTCCCAACCCGCCCGATGAGCTGCTCGGCCCCAGAAGGGGGCGCTGCAGTTGGCGAGCAGACGGAGTAGGGCGGTCAGCGCGGGCTGAGTCGGGTCGGTCCTCTGAGCTTAGCCTCCAGGGCGGGAATCACACTGACGGCAGGCGTGTAATAGGACAATGGACTGTGTCAAGGAGGCTGGGCAGGGGAGGTGCAGGGCGTAGGTGGGGATGTCATAGTTGACATGGCGGTGAATATGCGTCTTAATGTTATACACGATAGAGTGGAACCTGAGGTCTGAAGAGTAGAAAATTATTGGGTGGTCACAGTCCCATGCCGTAGTGTTAGGATCTGCTGATACTGTCAGACATTTAAGTAATGAATAGTTTTGATTAAGGCGTAATTCAGAATAGTCTAATGAAAAAGATTCGATTAATTGCCCATGAATAGTATCTCAAATCTGTTCGAATCTGGGACTAGTCTATCTTGAGGACAGTTACAGTAAATGTCCATTTACGTAACACGATAACATTGCCAGCACAAACAAGGAATCGTTTGCTTATGCGAGGACATTGGAAAAGCTACGTTACGTATATTCATGGAATCCTTAACGTTCAATATATATCTGTGACGTCATTGTAAAGGAGCTGTAGGCGGGCGCGTCATTTATCTCTTCCCCCGCTCCTAATGACGTCATGTTTTGACTGAACTCGACGCGGGGTTGGCTGGGGAGCGGATCAATCGGCGCTGGTAGGGGGACGGGTGGTGCACGGTGGTGCAACGTGGGGGCGGCGGTGGTGGTGGTAGTGGTGCCGATTTGGGTGTTGGGAATGGGGGTGGAGAATGGATTGCTAGGGTTTGCGGCGGGAGTCTTGTTTATACGGGAAGTCCTGTCGGGGGGATTGTGGGAGGCAGAAACACATGACTCAAGTGACGTCATAGCTTTCGCCCCCCCCCCCCCAAGAAAAGATTACTCTATCTACCTTTTTACGTCTCAACAGCATAATTCTGGTGCACGACTTAAGACTGAGGCAGGGCATATGAGCGTGATCAAATGCATAGAAATTGAATGGGCTTGGTTTGGGTAAGGGGGGGGGGGGAGTGGATGGCGGTTTGGCCTCGAAAAGGAACAGGCCAAGTACACTATAACCACATAGGGTCAGACAATGCTAAAGTGTGTGGATGGGAGTTGGTGTACAGCCATAATATACAAAGTGATATTTGGGTTAGGAGGTCTGTTCGTTTGTACCCATGAGCCTAGGGCTAGTGGGGATTGTATGGCGTACAAGCACTGCTTGGTCCATATACCCTGGGAGTCCGTTAGTTTCACCTGGGGATCAGGGGCCGTATACCCTGCTCCAGGCTGGCGTTAGGCGGAGGGCGAGGCCGGCGGCTGGGGGTCGGGGAAGTGGGGCCCCACGCTCCCTGGTGGCAGGGGACCGGGTTTATCAGACCTGACCAGGACCCGCCGTCCACGCCCGCCCCCACCCACCCGCCAAGATGACAGGCGCAGAAAATAGCCTCACGTCAACCAACTCCCCGACAGAAAACGCCAAACAGCTCACCAAAGGCTGTAGGAGTCCTCAAGATAAAAGTGGTTTTTTTGTCAAGAAGTCAGACACACAGAACAGTTTTTGGGGTCACAAACAAGTCCCCAGAAAAATAAGTTATAAGTTAAACTTAAGTCTTCATGGAAAATAATTTCGGAATTGGATTTCATTTCAAGCGACCAAGGGTTTGTTGACCCAGTGACTTATTTGATGAACGTAGCTGTTATGGTTTGGGTTGGTTACTGGCTTCTCTTTTAGGATTCGTCAACTAACCCAGCATGATATGTACCACAAGTGGTGCCAATGTAACAAACCATTCCGGGTCAATGAATATGCCTAGTTTTATTTCTAATTACTCATTAATTCATTTGTAGCATCATTTCATTATATTCACACTTCGTTATCATAATTATTCTCATCATGACGTTTTTCTTCCTGAGACATTGATGAGTCAATAGTACCAACATGTACGTAAAATTAATGTAGTTGTTCTCTTTGTGAATAAGATCAACAGAAGGTGTTGGATAAGGTGGACTTCCCGTGCCTTCCATACTTAATGAACTACAATGTTTTAACCGTTAATATTCTACACCTGGTAAACCTAAATCTTCTACACATTAACATTCTACACCTGATAAACCTAAACCTTCATTCATCAGACTATAAATTATACAATATGTATGAGTTTCAAATAATTTATCTCTCGGCCAATAAATCAGTCTTCGAACATCCGTTTCAATATCTTAATGATACTATCCAATGAGTTAACCATATTATTCAATTAATCTCTTACTTTTCAAGTAATATTTTCCATTTTGCCAAGCTTTTTAGTCTCAAATGGGAAAGTATTTGCACTTACTTCGAAATGAAAGTTCTTTGTCAAATAATTTGTTATTGGAAAATAAAAAAGCTGCTCAAATTTAATAAATCAACATTCCTTGGAGATTCTACAGGCTGCGATTTATCGGAGCCGTTAGTTATTGTAATTCCTACCCAGTGGATCTCGTGTATTCCTCGCGCATTTGCACAGTGCACTTCAGATTGACAATATCATTTAACCCTCGTGCGTGACCAGCGTGTACAATGGGAAGCCCCTGACCCAGGGAGTTGCAGTTCGCCTGGTGGTAGGTGGTCGGTGGTCGGTGGCAGGTGGTGTAGGTGTAGGTGTCCGTCCGTGGGGCCGGCGGACGGAGACAGGGCCGGGCCACAGACAGGGTCGAGCCTATTGACCCCCAGCACCGCACCTCTTGGCACGTGGCGGCGCATTCAGCCACATAGGAGTGGGTCGATAGAGGGGTGTGGTGGCCATTGGCGCTCTTTGTGGTGGGCCTTGGTAGTAGTCAGTGAAGTAACGGGTGTATAGACTATAGACCTTGGTACCCGAGGGGTAACACTTACACTCAGGAACTACTGTCGGATCCACTGTAGTTTTACTATAGTTACCTTAGCTTTAAATGTTTTGTGGATGTGATAGTCAAGTGCGTGTGAAAAAAAACAACTCACCATATCAGTTAATTAAAAATGTCTAGCCTCAATCTGCAATGTATCATATTGCTTTTAAATTTCAGAATTTCTCACATTTAAACGAATGACAACCTTATTAGCGTGTCAAATTCCTTGAACAAAACGCTGCAGAGATGGTCTCACTAAATTAGAAAAACGTAAATCGTTGCTTCCAAATCATACTAAACTCACAATTTATATCCACATACAACACACTGACGGTTCTAAAGTAGGACCATGATATGCTCAGACCGAGTGCGCCTTTTAAATTCCAGCCAGACCCCAATGGCCGGCGGCCATGTCCTGGCCCTATCCCCCACATCACGGGCGACCGGCAGCATTAACCCGGGGGTGTGTGGCGCCTTGATCCCGGGGATTAGGCAGATTAGCGCCGCCTGTATTAACAACGCTAACCGGGGCGAATTCCCGACTCTTCACGTCCTCCCACGCTAATCGAAAGTTCACATCCTGGGTTGTGTCGGGCACGTGAATAGATAGGTTACAAGATTCTATTTATATATCTCTAATGTTCTAAATACATAATAACTACTTCTTCGAGTAAATTTGGTATAGCATGCCTTAGGACAATTCTAAGGATACTAAGCAGACACCATGGGTCCGCATTTTCTTACTGGTATTCCCAAATACTGGAGTAGCACTGCAAGACCGTTTAATACAATTTACCCTATTGTTTTATATCTCTACTACTATCTTAAGAACCTGGTATCAAATCACCATAATTATGTTCTCTTACAGTACCTGAGAGGTAATGCAAAAACTTACTTCCAGCCCAGGCAACCATGCAACATTATTATATTGTTGCAGTAACAAACCTTTAGTTCTGTTTTGGTTGTTGTTACATAATCTTAATGCAAAAACGTCTCTGAAACCTACCATTGTCACATTGCAATGGGACATTATGTAACAACCTTGTTATGTTCTTTCACTAAAAGACAAAATTATCATAACATTCTCTGTTGGTAACGTTTCAATGTCACTAAAATGTAATGTCACTATTACACTTTGTTGTTGTGAGTCTCAACATCACACCAAGTAATGTATTTGTTACAGGAAAATATATCAAGTAACAGACTTACCAAAGAAGTATGGTCACAGAATTTGCCTGTTACAGTCATTGTGGCCTGCCCGGGGACGCTTTGGCACTTTCGTCAATATTTAATATTGACTTACATTGAACTTTCGCAAGTTATTTACAGTTTTGTGATGTCATTCAATTGTATAAAGTCAACATATTAGTTTTAGGGATTGAAGGAATTATAAGGACATTCACCACAATTTCTATCTTTCATCCCATTTGGGGACCTGTGGTTCTGAACTAGGACTTGAGCGACAAATTGGCAGTGACCCCTACAGCGGCCAACAATTGCATATGCTCCTAAAAGTTCTAGCGTCATCTAGAAATTGTATGGATGATACTTTTCACAACCGTAGAAGTCTGTCATTGAATATGAGGGCACTATTAGATGACTTCAGATTTCACTTTTTCACCTTTTGGCCTGCTCATACAGTGTGAGAAACCGAATTGTAATGGTGAACGATATTATTTCAAAAGGAACTATTGATACTCTAATAGTAGAGGGTATTGTGTGCTTTGAACGACTTGCTATGAAGTAAATGTCGCTTATCCTATTGTTGGCCATTGTTACGTATAACATGATAAAACTTAAAGTAATTCCATAGGTCTAGAATACTTTTACACAAAACCTTTTGTGACATTTTGTATCCTATTTTGAACACATCTGAAGAAGTCTTTCGTGCATACATAGGTTACACATTCGTCAAACTCGAAGGCCAATGTGATAAAAGAAATGACCAATTATCTATAACCGCGTATATCTGTTTCACCTGGTAAATCATCAACATTAATCGATTACTCATCTGAAATAGATCGATAGGAGTCATATTATAATTCTTAATCCACCAAGTCCACTTTAAATTTCTCTTTTCATAATTCTATGGCATATAGCATATAGAACAGATACATTAATTTGATTGAGTTTTATTATCTAATTACTTTTTGATAGTGTGCTTTCCCAGTTTACACCCCTTTTTATATAAATCTTAGCCGGATCTCCATTTTGTTTATCTTGGTCTCTGTCATTGGTTGTCTTTCAGTGTACCCACACTTAGTGCTCAGACCTCCTGCCCTCCCTGCCCAGCCCCTCCTGGGGTTTACCCTCTGTCGTAATCCCCATTGTGTGACTACCACACTCTCTTAATTTCCACCCATTCACAAATGTCATTGGCGTGCCTTGACTCGGCCCGAATTGCCTTGTTAGGCCTGTTTGGAAGCCCTGATGATGCACATTGTAGGCCGGCCTCTGATTGGTCAGCGGCCCGGCTCAATGATAATTCGGCGCGCAGACGGCAGGGGGACGCTACAACTCGCTACTGGCGGCTTTTTGGGTAAACCTGAGCTGCTCGCCTCTCTCTGCTTAACGGCTCGCGGCGCACATCTGCTCACAGCGTGTCGTGTCCAACCGCTCATGTTTTCTCTTGGCCAAAGGATATTCCCTTTACTGGACTATTGAGGAGACACAGGACACAGGACAGAGGCACCCTACCCTCTGGAGGAATTCCACCAGTCTACAAGTCTTGGAGCCATCGGCCCCTCTATCTCTGCTCAGCCAACACCCGTAGTGGTGGGCGGCAACTCGGCTCTCAGCGTGGGAAACTGGTGAGTGGGAGATACTTGATTCACTCAGAGGCTTAACTCGCTAAAACACACACAGAATTAATAACTACACACACGAATTCATGCAGAGATTACGGAGGGATTAGGGTTGTCCACTTAATTTATGACAGGGACTATGGAAATGGTTGCGGCTCTCTGGAGGCAAGTTATCCATGCTAATTGGCATGAGGCTGTGGCATTCCACAGTCCGTCATTGATTCCTACTCCCCGCCGCCAGCCGCCGGTGGGGGCAGCACTGGTGCCACGGCCCTTCGCTTGGGCCGAGGATCAATATCCTCATTTACTTTAAATCCGTTGCTATTCTAAACCCCAGCTAGAAAAAGACCCGTCTTCTTTTCAAAAGTTTCAAAAGTTGGGGCTGGTTAAGGGGATGTCATCGAGTCGACAAAACTTGAAAGGCATTGGCATCGCTGTCATATCAAAGGGAATGTGTAAACCGTGTTTTGCCTTAGCCAGGCATAGTGTACTAAGAATGTCCATTTGTTCTCTTTAAAAGTTCATTTATGTGAAACAAATATAATCTAGTTCAGATTACAAGGTGTTTCTGGCCTATTGAAATTAATCTGTAGGCGATCTAGTCATTTTTGGTAAGGATTCATACATTTAGACCAAAACACTTTGGAGATGACATCGCGACAGAAATATGCATCTAGAATGATATTCGGTCCGACTGATAAGGATCAGTCATTGTTATACATGGCAGCCGTTCTAATTAACATTATTCGCAGATGTACCGTTGATATTTATCCACATGTAGACATGGCGCCACTGAACGTCATTAGCATCATATACGTTAACCACAGAGACGTGCATTACATGACAACCTTAGATCGTCCCCCCCTCCCATGGCAACGACAAACCCTGGTTATTTGCGCTGATTTGGGGATTCCGACACACCGTATTGTTCTCCCACGGTGATTAGGACCATTTCCCACTTACCCGAAGACGAGTAGCTCCATGTAGGGAGCCCCGAAAAGAGCGACTCGGCCGGCGCCTCCCCTCCAGTGGAGGGCTTCCTCCGCTGCCTCCAGTTTCCTGTGGGGTTTTTCCTCCCTGTCTGCCGCCGTCCTTGACATGGCACTGCTCCATGGCGGCGGCAGGCAGGAGGCAGGCTGGAGGGCAGGCTATCTAGACAAGCCACCACTACCGTTATCAAATAACCGCCTGCCCGCCGGGCCCCGCCAGCCCGAGCTGATCAAACGTCGCCTCATTGTGCGGCGAGAAGTGGCGGGTATTAGGGGTGGTTGGTCGACGGGCGGGGGTGTATGTGACGACCTCAGCCCGCCAGCCTAGACCCTGCATACTCCCCGCCACAGGGAAACCTTCCCAGTGATGTGACATTGAACTTTGCTGTCCTTCACAATCAAGGTCGAGTGGCTTCAAATAAACATGTGAACGCACTGAAATCAAGATTTCGTAAACAAAAATTGCCACACGTCCTCGCTCTGATTTCCAATGCCATACAATCAAAGGCAAAATAACAAGTCTGAAGTTCTCCTGCATTTCCACCATGCTACCACCTCTGACCTTTACAACGAGCATGTTGTGATACTCACATTCCCATTGGGAGGCCTGAGAGCGTTAAGAAATGTGAAGAGTTTCTATAAGTACATTCAGGAATGACACGTAGTGACGATGACATTTACTGCTGCTGTTCCTTCGTGACATTCACTCTAAGACACTTTAGATACCCGCGTTGCAGTATCTAGCGCCTGCTGCTGTCCTATGAATAGGACAATGTACGGACGAAGAGTTTGAGCCTGTAGAATTAAAGCTCCCACGGTAACCACGGTCAAGGCTGCCATGTCTTTCCTCGTCAAACACAGTTGTAAAACCAACATGGAAACGACATGGTATGGAGCCATGATCGTGGAATATTGTCTCTTACATCAGAGCTGTATTATAAATGTTACCTGACCTCGCAGTATAGTGGCTTCGTTAGGGCTTGATACATCCAACTATTGGAGAGTATGCTGCTCCGTGCAATACACAGAATACAAATGAAGCAGTGAAGATCACTTCACACAATTACTCCTTAAATACAGGTCTGCTTTCCCTTGAAAGTTCCATCACTCAGTATCTTGATGACATCTAAATGTACCCACAGCTGCGAATATTACTGCAGGGCAGGCAATGTATAGGCCCATTTCGGCGGAAATAACATCATGAATCAGTGGTTTATGTTGGCCTATTCCCTATTCTGCATCCTAATGGGTGTACAAGGACCGATCATTTTGTGTTCATACCAGACTTGTGTATCACACTTGTGACAAAGGAGCACTTTTTCATGATCTTACAACAAATAGCTTCACATAGTCTGATAGTGAAAGTAGTATAGGGAATGTAGGGTTTTTAGCAGGCGATGACAAAAAGGGGAAGGTAGAGCAGAAGCGATTCGGCTTCCGATGTACAGAAAACTAAAGATGAAAGATGGCAATTCATTCATCTCATCGATCTAATATGGCTTGAGAGCCTAAGTTGATAACACAAGTAAAAAACTAAGGCATACGACCTCATTAGTGGTGTTGGCTTGGTTTTCAGACGAGCTGCTGGCGGCCACTGCAGGCCGCGTTGTTAGTAACCTGATAGGCTAACGGTGGGACGATATGCACCCGGCGCCAGGCAGCGCTGTTTGACAGCCGCCCAGAGCTACAGGCATGAAACGTTAGGAATATGAAAGGTGTAGACAGCGTCTATTAAAAGTCGACTATACGTCAGACGATGTAATCAAACGAACAGTCGGCTAATAGCAAGGAAGCAAATGATTGTGGAAGGTTTGTCGGAAAACGATATCCACCTGGTCATTTCAATGGGCTAAAGAAACATAATTTCTTTTTGAAATGACATCTTACAGAGAAAGTGAAGTTTTCAACAACTACAGATCCGTACACCTAACTGAGTCAGTCATTCGCGAATAGAAGTTCCTATATGTTTTACAAGAAAGGTATATGTAAGCTCATTCGCATTCAACTCATTCATTGACAAGTTATAGACATGGGATGATGTTGAAAGGTAATTTGTGACTTAGGCCTATATTTACATATTTACATATTTACATAATAAGTATAAACGTCTCTCGGGATCCTTATCGTTAAAATATATATATATATATGTGTCGATAGCTTTCAATTAGATTACCTTTGGGGATAAATACACGCAAAACGTAAATATGTGTCACCATTGGAACCGTGTGCTTTAACGTTAAGAAGCAGCTACTATTCTCTACTTGACGGATCTTCTTTATCGAGCTGATTTTTCCGACAAGAAAATAGATGGCATTGACCTTTACCGTGTGCGGCAATGTCATCTACGTCCGATCCGTGCAACATGCCAAAAAGTTCACATTTAGAGGACTAGTCTCCCAGACGTCCTGTTCACTGGTTTGTTTAATTGTTGAAATTTAGACAGCTTCAAAAGCTGAAGATATATATCATGAGTATTTCTATATCTTTAATTTCAACAATAATTGTTAATTTCAACAATAATTGTTGAAACAAACCTACTGTGTAAGATATCATAAATAGTTTATGATGAATTATTACACAGCAAGTTTGTGTCAACTATATAAGAACACCCCAGCCAAGGAACATTGTGACGATGACGTAACGATACATTCTAATAACGTCATGGGACGTTATCAGAACTTTCTGCGACGTCACATACTTGGCTGGGGTCAGCTTGTCTGGGTGCGGTCGGTCATATATCATGTGGCGAAAGGAAAGGGTGATCGTCTACTCTAGCGTGTAAGGCTATAGCTGCCATAGGTCCCAGTCATTTCTGACTGACGTCGGGGCTGACAAGTTAGATCCTTTCCCGCTGCTGAATAGATGTCTACATTATACTCGGGTTTCTGTGCGCTTATGTGTTCATACTAGATAGCACAACCCCAGGTTACAGGGAAACAGGTTAAAGACATGCTCCTTCCGCCCTCTGGATGTTACCGGGAACAAAGATGCAAAAAGCGAATGCTGTTATACATGGAGTATATAATTTTACGACGAAAATAATGAAAAGAAGCGTACGTCACGGAAAAACTATTTCAACTAAGACTATTCCAACTACGTAATGTTATTTTTGAATGATGCCAAGGTGCATTTTGTGATGTGATGTGATGCCATGCAATGCATTGTAAAGTATAAAAAAGAGGCTTTGACTAAACAAATTCTAATCAGGACGTCATACAATGTCCGTGCCATTAGCCAGGACTTAATACTATTAACGTGGATATTCACAAGCCACTTAATTACTTTTCCCAAACGGCGTCGGCAAATCACACGAATGTTCTTAGGGAAACTTGTTTCAATGACATGTGAGATCTACACAAGAAAGGGACAAAGGACTAGAAAGGACACGAGAAATATATCGACTGTAGGAAAGTCTGAATATAGTAAAAAGACTGTATTCGACCCGTAATGAATGGGTAATATTTCGGTGTGTGGCAATGTCTATAATATTATTGTAAAAGTAACTGCATGTGTTACATTGACTAGAGTTGAAGGGATCGGCAAAGAATGTGTAGAGTGAGTGGTCAATACCATACGTATGGGGAAAGGTAAGAAAAGTGCTGAAACTTACAGTACAAGTTTGGTAAAACTAAATTCGGCACCCACGTGTAATAATGAGAGACCGATGGAGGTGCAGCCAGCCTTCTACTCCAAATCAAAGCTGCGCCTACTGTGAGATGAAAGTCACCTCTGCGCGCTGGAGGACCTGGCTAATTGAGGCCGAGCAGCTCGCCGCAGCCCGAAGAGCAGCTCATTGGCCGGCGTTGATGAAGGCAGTTTAAGGCCGGGGCAGGGGCAGGGCCAGCCCTAATGACAGGCAGAGGGCAGTCGACGTAACGTCACACGACGACCTAACTATCAGTTACAACTCGTTATGACGGCTAGCACGTAGACGGGCCCCGTAACCCCACTACTCAGACTCAGCTTTATAACTTACTGTTTTTTAGGTATGTAATAATGAGGCAACGGGAGATACAGGAAGGATATACAGTCTTCCAATCAATCAATGTGTGAGCAAAGCAGTTTAATATTGGTAATTTAAAAAAATGAAAACGATACAAAATGTCATAAATAAATATCCCGTTTATTAAGGAGTAATTAAACATGTAAAATCAGTTTCATTAAAAAGGGTTGATTTCTAACTTCTAAATATCTGCTTTTCCAGAAACATAGGATGTTTTAGGCCTATAGTCCAACAGTCCGCGAAAAGGGGTGATTTGTCAACGGGATATAATGACCATGTTTTATAAGGTTTTATATATTTATAAGGTTGAAACGTCTCTAAAAGCATTTTATTTTTCTATAATTGCTTTGTACCGATAGTCTCTCAGGCGTAGACATTGTTCATTATAAATCAAATTGAAGTGCTGCTTACCTCAAATAAGTATCTATGTGCTACCCACGTAGAAAACAGATGGGGCAGTCTAGATGGGTAGGCAGGGACAGCTGGGTTTGGGGTTATACTTCTACGGGGAATTTTCCACTGAACGGCTTTAACCGTTTCAGTCCCGTAAGCCCGTCATTGCGTATAAAGCAAGCTCCCGGAAGTGCTGTCAAGGCGAGATAAGGGACCATGGCGCCCCCTCAAGGATAAATCAAAGGGGTCTATTTTTAGAAAGAAGAGGAGAAGGGGCCACGTGATGAGATAATAGGGGGGAAGGGGCGGGTTCACGTGACAACCGGAGAAGCAGACGACAATTTGACAAGTGGGGTCATCACCATGACAACCTCAAGCCGGGCTCCGCGTTCATCTTGTTCTCCGTATTTTACCGCAGAAATAGGTTCTCCAGGAAATAGGTCTCATGTCATTTAGCTGCATTTAACCACAATTAAACAGAGGTACCCTGAGAGGGTCAATTTGAAGTCAATAGGCGCCTATTCCCAAAGGTAATTCAGAAAATAATTATGATACATTTCTAGAAAGCTTGACCCATCTGTCAATGTAAATAAGCATGTAAAACTAGTTCTTGCAGGGGCAATGTTGAGGAGTAGTTGACATGATTGCTAATAATGAGCCTGTGTTGATCCGGATTTAGGTATCTAATTGGCCATACGCTGCCAACACCCTCCTAGCTGACCCTAATGCAGCTGGCACAACAGACTGACCTCTGACGACTTTTGTCCGTTTATTTCAATATTTAGAATACAAATAATATTATAACGCATAAACGTTCCATATATACATTGCTATGAATGAATTTACTATAGGCCTGTGTGAGATTAGTCAGGTCGACCACTGTCTTTGTGACTCTGGTATCCAATATCCACTAAGCCCTCTCTGCCTAGATAAACCCCCCTATGTCCAGACGGTGGTCAGCGGGGGTTACGTCACCGACCACACAGCAGCCTTACGTCAACGATCGATGACTGGTCAGTGTCATCCCGTGTTGGTCAGTTAGGTCCGAGCACTACTCTGACGTAAGAGTTTATGCTGTGAATCCGAATCGCCCTGTAAATATGCCATGGACTGGCCTGCACCGCCAGACTACAATTTACTTTGGTCTGAATACATACCCTGTCTATGGTAAAGACCTCTTTCCACCGAACGACTTTCCAAATTTGGTCTTAAAGACTGGTAACGATTGCAAAACTTTAGAAAGAATACGAAAGGCTTAAAATCAGCAGTTGCCCTTTGAAATGAAAGACTGGTTGTTTCCAATGACCAACTGAAACACTTGAGTCAGAACGATACTGCGAACTTTTGGACGACGAATCCCAATGACTTTTGCTGGAATATACTGTTATCAAAGATGTAATTTTGAATAATTTCATCACCGACAAATAATCATTACTGAATCATCGGCCGTGGCTCATGATCGTTCGAAATAAAAAATAAATTGTTTTGTTGAATCAGGCCTTAAAATGGCGAATCAAGAGAGATTCTTGATACTTCTCTGGCCACAAGCCGATCTACGAAAGGAATCCGAGAAAACCTAAGGCTTTAATTGATGGTTAATTTCAAAATTAATATCCATTCCATTGCTGATGTCTCGATGTGGCATTGCGAGACAAATAATTGACTAGCCTTCTTGTTACTTGTCTCTTCTGACTTACTACAATCAAGGATGAATGACAATATAAATACTTTCAATCATGACCTGAGGGGTTGGTTGGTTCAGGAATCAGTTACTTAGTAATTTATCATCCGTGTAATCAATAGGACCTGGAGAATCGATGTAATGAGGGGTGACGCACTGGTTTCCTCTAGTTTGGCCTCGTTCCCCAGCCAACTGTAGGATGGCTCTGGGGATAGTCCGACACACGATTCATATTGATATCCGCTTATAATAAATATGGAATATCTGTGGACAGCGGGATCGGACAAGGACGATGTACGTGGTTTACTTACCCTAGATGAATATCGAGGCTACTAGCTATTTAAATCTTTTGTAATCAAACTTTTTTCTTTTTTTTTATTTAGTTCACATACTTGTTAACCTGTGTCCGACAGCTTGTTCGCAACACACATAGAGCAGTGGCCCTCACTCTATTGAACGGTGTAAATGCACACTGAATCTTCAATCAATGGCGTCCTTCTCCATTCAAATGTAACCCACCCTCTTTCGATTTAGTCATGGTGGGATATACATCACACATAACTGTATCTCGGATTGAAAAGCTTACTTCAGTTTTAGACACAAGACACAATTTGCATGAACTGCAAAATCTGCTTTTTACTGATTGTGATAAACCCAGGGCCCATTCTGAGTGCTTACCTGGGTGCCCTTTCCTATCTTATTGGTTCCTAAAACTCCTCTTTGGAGGTCTTAGCCCAAGTTAGCAAGTCTCAAGTCTACCCATGAGGTAATTTAAACCTTACTTAACCCATGATATTAGGGGACTTTGAGACAAAGAAACCCATGAAACTATTTGACCATACGTATACGTTAGTATCTATCAAACTTATTTCACAGGTAATAATGCAAAAACATTACCTTGATTTGAGTTGATGTAAATTCCATACTGCCCCTATACACTGATTCTATGCAATCCCAATCGGAACAATGTGGCTGGCTTTACCCTCAACTCTAGGTTATCACCTTCATGCATGGGTTGCTGCCGCAATTAGGCTCTGAAGGCTTCTGCTTGGTCAGAATAGCAAACAAAACATAGATCTTGTATCAGGTAGATGGAAAGGGCAAGTATAGTCACCAGCTAAAGGCTTGACTGAAACCTAAAAAAGTATGACTTTAGGAACTGTACTCTAAACCTAAGTAAGGAAATTATGCACTTGTAGATGGTGGCGTCGTGTGCATATATGGTCTTCCGTATACCACAACTTTTACGTTACGTCAGTAGTATACAGAAATGGAAATCTGATTCCTGTTGCGTATGTCGCTAATACTTATATGCGCGACGTCGCATGGAAAGCTTACCTATTAAACAACCAATATCGCTTTAGTTGACTTTATTAAGTACGGAACAGCTTATCTTTACATGAGTAGTAAATAGAAATGAGTATTTCGTACGTGTTACACATTGTACTTTTATAATACAAGCAACGCGTGCATGTTGCGTATAATTTGTACAGGCAGCGCTGTCTTTGATCGTCAGCTGCTAATAACCACCTGACTATAGTATTAATTGCCCAGGTGGTAAATGACTTTATTTTGATCCCCCGATTAGAGGCGTAGTAACGATTAGCTGTTGGTCAATCCGTTCACCAAAAAGCACGAGACGGACTTCACCAGGCCTTGAGTTGTTCCACAACGAGCAGAAATTATCTTTTTGGCCAGGCACCCTGCAATGGGTAGGCACCCTGCAATGGCTAGGCACCCTGCAATCGAAAGGTCTAATTTAGACAGGGGCCTAAGCAGCACGGCGACAATTAGGCAGCAATTGCAGTGGAGAAAATGTTTCTTGTCACGTCCTTGCAAATATTTTGGGACATATGAGGCCTGTAGACACACCACTGTAGCTGCCATATCGTCAAACCTTAGTGAACAAGGAAGTCGGGGTGATGGGCAAAACCGCCTCGGACAACTGACCATGCCGGTGTAGTGGACTGCAAATATGGATAGCTTAGCTCCTCCCCACACACACCTTTACTGATCATTCTGTGAGTCATCGACCATAGTCCTTGAATCCCTTGATCTCACCTTGTGCGTAATTGTTAAGTGTTACCTACCCTGCCTAGATCATCGATCTATCTCGTCTGATTCCCTTTCAAGTCCCTACTCCCACAAGCTGAAGGTTCAAAAACAAGGGTAGATCAGACCTTAGTGTAGTGCGCCGAGAAATAATGGGCATCGATCAGGCCTCCTTCACCGAGCCAGCCAATGATCCCCGTCTGGAAGCTTCATTGACCAGGGTAGTTTTGTTGGCTGTCATAGAGGTGTCTATTTATACAATATGATGCTAAATCAACCTCACTATAAATGATCTAAGTGTTGACATTTTAGTTTCTGAGAGTGACGTCATGTCCCCCCTTTACTGTTTGTATGCTTGTCCCAGAAGTGACAGAAATTAGCAATCTGTTTGGGAATGGCTGCTTGTATTGAGTGGAGAGTGGCGCGGACTGAAAACAACAGGTTATCCTCATTAAACGTCTCCGAAGTGAACCGACGAGAGGATAAGGGTGGGGAGGGCTGTGGGGGATATGAAGGGGCAGCAGTCTCCCAGGGCCACCCAGTGTGTGTCCGTTCTCCGGGGGGACCAGAAGGACCTGTATAAACGGCGAAGTGTCTCCATGACATAGAGATACCAAGGACAGGAATTGTGCAGTAGGGACTCATACGTTTTGATGCACAATTCAGACGTATAGATACGGCACAGTCCATTGACAGGAATAGAAAGATAAAGCCTATAGATAAGAGAATATTCAGAGGCCCCAATTAAATTATGTGTTTCACATGCGCATAATGCATAGAATATGTATATGATATACGACGGGGAATTATTAGACGTATAAGCATATCCCTGCAATTGTAAGGTCACTGTTGATGAGAACTGCTTCGAATAAAATGTAATTGACAAGACATGCCCAGCTACATATAAGAAATTTGGGCTATGTACATACATGTAGGCCTTTATGTAGCACAAGCAGCACCCCAAAGAGAGATCAAGGAAATGTTTTTTTAATTGAAATATCAAATAATAGGTGACCAAATAACTGGAAGATGACAGGAAGACAAAGGGCATGATGCTTTAAGAGATCTAATGGACAGATATAGATAGGTTGATAGATAGCGGTAGTCATGCCTCCATCGTCTAGGGACGACGACAAGGCGATAGAGGCGGGGGCTGGCAGGCGGCAGTTTATCACCGAGTTGACATTAATCCTGTCGGGGTCTCGCTCCGTCTCCAATCTCTTGTTAGTCACCGCAAGGCGGCGCTCAACAGACAAGCGAATCATGCGGTAACCATGGCAACCAGGTGCCTGAGGAAACCAGATTATCCAAGTGTGATATTTCGTTCGATGCGCGCGCGACGACGGGCTTTGAGCCGCGCGTTCCCACCGCTCTCTGAAGGAAGGCCGGCGAATGAGAGGCAGCGGAGAGGCGGCCAGCCGACGGGCACTGTTTTCATGTTCTCTGGGAGGCGGTATTTTTACCGTCCAGGAACTCCGTGCAGAAAACGGCACGGCGCCGCCTTGAAAAACTAGACGCGACTTGCAGGAGAGGTCTACCTTGTGTTTGGTGGCATTCAGGACGTGCGCACACACACCGAGCCATTCACCGGCCCACCCAGAGAGCTGAAATAAAAATATTTGAATGTCTTAAACTTGGATGTCAGAGTACATATTCATAATTTATGTCAGACCTCCTCGAAGACGGCATGGATTCTGTGCCCACAATTATCATCTATCGCGGGTCTGTCAATACCAATAGTGATCAATAGCGGCGAGCTGCTACTGCAGTAAGGAGCAGCTCGGGCGCCTTCTGTTGGCAGTGAGCTGCTCAGCAGACTGTCCGTTCCCACCCCCTGACCCTGCCCCAGACACGTATATACGTACTGCTCGATACGAGACTCCCCCGTACGTAGTACACGCAGACCTTCTCTTGTGTTACCACAGGGGTCCAACTGAAGGGATATGGGGCTAGTTGACCCAACTGGGGCTATCGAGATGAGGAATATGTTCATATTTAGTAGCCCAAACAATTCCCATATAATTCTTCTTTTCTTTTGTGCATCACTTTGTAACTGGTATTTCATTTAAAGGGAATTTAAAGGGAATTGTTAATTCGAATAAAATATCAAATTCGAAATTTAATCAGAACTTTGATGAGGGCAATCATCATCATTCCTATAAAACATTTATGAAATTCAATCCCCTTTCGATATTTGCTCTTTAACGAACGCCTCGATGTGTATTTGACCTTTTTAGACGAATGTAAGGTGGAAACCCAGGGCACTGCATCGCGGATCACTCCCCATGCAGACATGACCGTAAAGATTTGCTGAGAATTCCTTTTCTCAGGTTCTTTTTACATCTTAGTTCCATAAAATATGATACGGGATTATTTTTACCTAAGCATCCAAAGACTGGTTGAAATGATACCAAGGTGAAGGACACTTTTAGAGCACCTACTATTTCTTCACATCATTAATCACCAATGACAAATTGATTCATCCGTTTTTGATTACCACGTCAGTAAGGCTTTTATCTCAATAACAAACAATTCACTGAGGAAATGTATAGCGCCTGCAAGCCGACTGTAAAAAATAACGAGTCATTATTTCCCCTCGCCTATAATGATGCAACAGAAGCAATTGCTTCCTGTGTGCCATTAAGGAATCTTTGCTAATAAATTGCATGAATGAACTGTGCTCAGCAGGAACCAAGTCAGTTAATGAAGACGGGGTGGTGGTTATAGGCTTCGTCTGTAACGTCTGTTTTGTTGTCAGCAGTATAAGGAAAGATTTCAGGAGAGATTCAACCCGGGGGAAATATATATATATACATATATATTATATATATATATATATATAAAACTGGGCACCATTTGTCTAACAGACGACACTATCAACAGTACATAGTATGCCTTTAATTACATATATGTTTTCATGTTACACTAAATAGATGGATAAAGGAAAATAAGTTTCGCTTAATAGGCCTAATTGTCTATGCAATTGCGAAGTATATGCTCTAAATGATATCTGGTTTAATGTGTCATAGACCTAAATATGAACATTTGAATGATATTCCTCCTTTTATCCGAGATATGCGTGGTGGTAAATTTAATGCCACTTGCTTACGGCCTGCTGCTCGGTTTACCTACCAGCCGGGGATAGATTACCGGGCGGCAGGCGTCCCTCCCCGCCGAGTGGCTGGTCTCTACTCCTGGAGTACTCCTTTGCCGATCGAGTGAGCAACTCTTGACGGCGCGTGACAAAGATGTCCTAGTTAGTCGCGAGCTGCTCGAGTTGGCTTACCATTGCTGAGGGTTTTAATCTACTTATCCTTTGCATCCTCGTAAAATAACACCCACTTAACCTGCAGAGAAGGGCGCTATGTTTCTTTCCTCCCTTTTTCCAATGTCTTTTTCTGAATTATTAAACCGTAACACGATTAACTGACCCTATGTTCCTTTTGGTTTCGCTTATAAGTTATGTAGGTAGATTTACTAGAAAAATGTGCATAAAAATGCCCGAAAGTGCCAAAGTTTGCTTCCCGAGTTCAGCTGAAAGGGTGCGAATTCTATGATGTTATAAATCCAGAATGTTAGATTATGAGTTTGGGTATTAGTCTACCAGTAAAAGGATGCATGACTGCAAAGGCAGCCAGGTGAGACTGCAAACAGAAGTAATTATGTCAATCCCATTGAACTTCCAACTATGCCTAGCAGTGTTTGCCAATGGGTTTTCCATTAAGCCTTATATTCTGGGAAAAAAGAGTCTAAGCCAAAATGTCCAACCATGAGGAACGCCTCAAAGAGAATGGGTACATTTCATCGAGCACCCAATTTAGGAGTAAAGTTATATCAAATCACGGTATTACAAAACTTATCCCAAGTTTACTTCAATTCCTCGGTACACTTGTAGATTTGGTGTAGGCCCTATGGGACGAAACTGCAACATGTCAAGACAAATGAAAGTCAGAAATCAAAGTGAGATCTAATTGTGGGAGGATAGAACACGTGAACTGAAGGCAGTCGAGATTCGTGGTCCGCGCGTGGGTGGCCGATGGAAGAGCTGGTCCCCGACGGTTCATTATTCTCCCCTTCAGTGGGCGATGATTGAGCAGCACCAGCGGATGACCAAAGACAAAGACCGACTCCCCTCCCCCTCCTCCACACACACCCTTTTCAACACACCACTGCACCAGCCATCGGGGACTGCACAGGACATTCACTCCCCTGGTCCACGACAGCTATGAATCAGTGACACCTTCACCGATTAGGATAAATCGCTTAGTCCCTTGACACAGGCATGTTTATTGTAGTCGCGTCATAAAAGAAAGTTATGACACGCTCTTTTCACGGGAAATGACGCTATTTGAATGTAACAGAAGAAAGAATTGCACTTTTGATTGAACAATAAAGGCAATGGAATATCACACTATTATCAGTTCAATAGATATCTTATAACGTACAGGCCGTTTCTATTTGGAAAGTAAATTTTCAAAAGGTGTCTCGACAATTAAGATAAACAATCAAAGTGATAATTTTGATAATTTACAAGTCGTATTGTAAACAACAGTGCCCTCAAAGTACTAAGATTTACTCGTAGGATTTTCCGACACCTTTTAGAAAGATAAACTTCTGTTTATTATGGTCATTCACTGAAGCTAGGTACAGCTGACTCAGAGTTTCCTATGTCTAAAGATTAATGTAGATTAATTCAGAAATCACGGGACTAGTTAAACGCTAACCTTTCCTAGGCTAATATCTCTAAGACTGCCATTAGGAGAAAGATCGAACTCAGTTTGTTTATCGGCCGTCCGCTGATACCAGTTTGGGTTCGTTTTCTACCCATCTTCCTGACTGCAGTAGAATGCAGGGTCTCAGGCAAGCCTATTACTAGCCTGCCGGGGCCTCCCGCGGGGGGAGGGGAGGGGTGTGTCAGTGTTTGAAGTTTGAGTGGCGCAGCCGTGGTTAAGTGGAGGCAGCTCTGAGATGGTGGTAATCCTTCCTTCATCCGATGTGAAGATCATATTAGGGGCTTACGGTAAATTGGCTCTGATTTGATAGGGTGTGCGCGGTGAGTGCTCGCCCCGCCCTGCTCTTAGCAGCCGGTTAGGCCGGTGGCATTCTGGGGACGCCAGCAAAGTACTTTTAGAAATAGCTTTAAATCCAAAATCTGAAAGGTTCACAAATATAGGAAAACACTTTCAATAAGCGATTTATATCACACATTTTTAGATTGTAAATTTTATAGCATAATAACTAGGTTGAGTGTCTGTAAATGAGAATATTGATCTCTCATAACAATTCTAGGGCCAAAACGAGGGAATGAGAACAGTGTTCAGACAAGGATCCTTGATACTACCTGTGATTCCATCAAAGAAATCATGCATTGGTACACACACACTTTTTACAATACTGTTACTTTGGTGTAGTAATTATAGACTGACAATGATAATTTGACACATATATTCCAAATGCATCTTTTACTGGTGACCAAGAAATGCATTTTAACCTTAGAACCAAATACCCCCAGACTTTACATTTTTAACTCGCTGAAGCCAGCTAAACTGGTATTATAAACACAGACCTTAAAATGATACCTAACTTCAAGATATATATTTATATGATAGACCATGTAAATAAGGAAATTGGTATACCCATGTACACAAGGATTGTAAGATCAGCGCACAAAGATGAATGCTATAGATATAGGAATGTCTGAGCTCATAACCTCAGGCCAAAATAATTATGGATTTATGGACCTGATTACTGTTACACTAACTTGTAATGTCCTAATCGTTCTCTTCCCAATACATTTTACACAAAATAGATATTCAAGCTAGATAGATATGATTCAGATACATATTACAGTCAATAAAGGCGACTTATATATCTATATAGGCTATATACGGTTTCAGCTATGTTAATCCCATTCTTGGCACCTGCGACAACCACGCATTCACATATCTGATCCCAGGTGTACTCAATGCCTTCTTCGATCAGGGAGTAAGGATACTGGGCCGGCCCTAAGGCCAGCACTAAGTCGCCGACTCGGAGGTTGTAGATCCTTCCGCGGGAGACAGGTGACCAGACGGGCCACAGAGGGCGCCACCGGACCCTGATGGATGGAGACGGAGTGGGGGCCGGTTTCCATAGAGACGCAGTATCTCGTTTGTCGTCTGCTCCTCATCCGGCACACGGGGATGGAGAGAATCAGTTTGACAGGACTTAGCGCGCGGCGTGGTTATCTAACACGAAATGGATAATTAATGTCGACAGTATATAGGCCCCTATATGTAGTGCCCCTTCCCTACACACATGCAGACACGTATAACATAATAACTCTCCTTCACCTCCACTCACCCATAAATCGCATTTGATATTGGTTCTTTCTGTTAGAAATAGGGAATACCTCTAGATCTATAAAGAAAGAAAGCAAAAGTTTAAGGGCTTGACCTGCTTGCTCGTGGGCATGCAAATCAAGATTTATGAATTTGTAACTTGTGGCAGTTACTAATTACCACAGTTTAGTATGAACGTGGTTGTTACTTGTATAGGTTACAAATGATTTTAATTTGTTTAATTCGCGCACGGCATTTCCCCCTCTTTTTGTATTTTAGGGATCCTCAAAAAGGAGGGGGGCGGTGTCAGGATCCCCCCCCCCCCCCCCCCATGGATCAGCCCCTGGTAATGGTTCATATATAGTGACTGAAATGATACACCCTGAGCGGTAGTAAATTTGGCACTATTCTGTGCGTTTTAACAAAATATGAGCACACAATTTAACTGACCAGGTATTTCCTTGTTGTCCACAGGTGCTGCGCCAATGTTCGGACACTGCTCTCTGGATATATACTCTACCCTCCTTGGATAAACGTGTAAAGGGTAAGTGTCATCTGATTTATGAAAGATATCCATTCATTCTTAGAAGCTTTCCTTTCTTGATTCATATGAAGTCTGACTTTTAAAGGGAGCCAAAACCAATATAATTGACAACATATTCAAAACTCAGATTAGAATAGAAATATGTTAAATCAGTCTAATCAAGGTCACTGGTAAAGTATTAGCTATGAAAACTAGCTGAAACTGAAGTAGAATTTCATGAGAGATGGTAATATTTCCATTTGTTTGTAAACATTGAGTTGAGCAAGGGAAACGGGTTTTTAATGATTTTCTACCATATTTCATGGTTTAGATTTTAACATGGACCAGAAATAATCTCAAGGAATGGATTTCCATGTTTACTTGAGTTTGGAAAATTTAGTTTAATTTATTGGTTTTGGCTCCCTTTAATGAGGCCATCTTGATCACTGAGAGACTAAACAAATTAGATTGTAGGTCTGAGTGCAGGGCATCAGCATTGGGCGAGCCATCGATTGGTCGATTGGTATTCAAGAACATAGAGAACCTACTACATTACAGGATTAAAGGTTGCGTCTCGAGCACTGATTCTGAATACTGGTCCACCACACCGAAAACGAGGCTAATTCCCCCAAAGCGAGACGCCCACTATTTTCATCGACCACGTTTTACAGTTTATTTTGGAACTGTCTCACTATTAAACAATTTACAATTCTGGACAACAACATATCAAAAAAGTGTCTAGACCAAGTGTTTTCGGTGATCAAATACTAATCTAAGTAAATGTTCTCCTGTGGTGACGTTTGGCATTACATAGAATTAATTGTCGCATGTTCAAAAGTGGCGTGTTTTCGCTATTATTACTCTACAGGCATAGAAATATACAAATGACCATCTGAACTCTCAGCTGACATGTCAAAATCCCCGTCCTGTTTGTTTGTCTGGTGTTTTCCCGTATAGATGCAGGGTGCTTATCACATTACCAGAAGGCTGGGCGGGGCCGGGGCATTAGGTTGGCCGGCATGGGCCCTGCTCACCCGGCCGCAAAACTGTTTGGCTAAATTTCATCAAGCAATGAGTCGCGGCGGTGGGAAGGGGAGTGGGAAAGAGGGGAATGGGCAGGGTGACCAGGGTGACCACGGAGAGGGAGGTCAGAGTCCAGCCAGCGGCCGGTCTATCGGGATAATAAGGTCCTTGGAAAGGACATGGGGTGGTGGTGGGGGAGGGTGTGTGTGGGAGGGGAGAGTTGTTAGAGGCAGGGGCGGGTGGGCATGGAATGGACACTGGGGGGGGGGGGGGGGTGATCCCCGATGACCGGTTTGCTGGTTGCTGGTCGACCGCTAGTTGCTGGCGTTACGCTTAATTAAACCAGCAGCCGCTTGGCTTAGACCCCAGATAGACATTAGCGCCCCTAGTGGGAATAAAACCGACTAAAACCGCCTCGCTCGGTTTAATCTAGCTAACCAATAGTATATTATACTGAAATGGTACAAATACCATCTACTGGATGATCTGACTGATGTTAGAAATACATTTACGATTGACTGATGCAATTCCTCCTTGTGTGCTAGTACATACCATTATGCATTTGAATTGATTTCACCCCAGTAAGTTATTTCTTTTTATAGTAAGTGATTTCCTCTCATGTCATTTATTCGGAGCTTGGTTTTTACGCTTCACGCCGGCAGATGGCGTCTTCCCAATCCAATCGGCCAGTAGAGAGAAATGATAACTACGTCAAGGAGGACGACTTCCCCCGAGATTGGTTCCGGGCTGGAGTCCAATTTTGGGTAAATTGAGGGCATCAGCAAAACGTTCACAAAAAGACGTTCTTAGATTGAACGCCAATTTTAAGTCAAATCTAACATGGGTCAGTCGGGAAAGACAGAGCTAGAGAATGTGTGCAAAGACAGGCTGTCTGAATTACAGTAGGATGTAAACCTGTAGACGACAATCGATATGATTATATAAATGATGTCCATAAATGAGAATGATATTCATACAATGAGAATACGACTCAGATAAGACAGAATTGTTTCAGATGAAAGCACGTTCTTGGAACGTAAACTAAACCGAATTCTGTATAATGAAACTAGTTTAACCGTAATGAGCCTTTATTTCACAATACAAGTAATTCCCAGCTCTGTTGATAAGTCTAAGGGGGGAACCGTGCAAAAATATGAATATGCTGTCTTGAGGTACTTTCCCAGGGGGGCGACTCTATTCCTTTTCGCCCTGATGTGTGTACTGGATTTCAGAAAGAGACCCATTTTGAATGGCCTCAACATTTGTAAAATACACCCACATTGAATGGATTGGTTATCAAATACACCCATATTGAACGGGTCATGATTTGAATATCTACCCATATTGAATGGGTCATGATTTGAATATCTACCCATATTGAAAGGCTAAAACTCACTACTAAGTGCAATTGCTGCTCTTCTGCAGGTGCTCCCTATAGTAAACATAGTGGAGGAGGGGAGAAATTACACCCTTATTGAATGGGTTATGTTTTGAATATCTACCCATATTGAATGGCCTCTCTAATTCGACACCCATTTTGAATGAGAATTTATCCATTCATTCCATTATCTTCATGCTGAAAAAGGACCCATTTCCTTCAAATTTGGGTACACACAGCCGGGCATAAATGAATGCAAGTTGCCCCCCTGGGGGTACTATGTACAGGGGTACATACGCTCGATTACAACTGGTTCATTAAGTTCCAAAAAGAATGTTGAGTGCCAGTTAAGATTTTGACGACGTAAATCAAATACATTACATATGTGGCTAAATGGATTGGTCAGCATACAACCTTATGTCTTATGAGAGTAGTTAGAGTGCACTTAATCACGCGGGTACAGGCTCATTCTAGAGGATTTTATTTGACAAACCAAAAACGAATATCTCCCACAGCCACATATTCGAACATAAAATACTAGTCTATTCTCGAAGGAGCCTTTTACGGGATGAACACTTTTATTTGTCAAATTTCCGACTGAGATCTATGTCAGATTTTATACAAACAAAACGACAGCATGGAATTATCAGAGCAGCTTCAATTTGTAGAACCATATATACACACTGAGTTTTTAAGAGTCTCCTGTGGCTGACTCGAATTATTGTGGGAGCGGGCCGGGTCCCCGGTGTTGTTGTTGTGGAGGTTGTAGTAAATACGGACACTGGAGGACCCCCTCCGGGCGGCGGACTGTTTACAGGCCTCCGTGGGCCTACCACGCCGTGCACGCCGCCCGTAGTGTCCTTGGCCGCCTTGTTCTAAATAAGGAAACATCCCATTGCCCTACCCCCGTACCCCACTCCCCTCGCACCACCCCTCCTACCGTCCTCATCCATCCATCACACCCCTCTCCTCCCTCACCGCCCCCCTCCCCGCCGCTCCTCCTGGGTCGGTCCGGGAGGAGGCGGGCTCCTCCCACCCGGCGCGGTGACCAGTGGCGGGCGGGCCGCGGGCCGACGTCACGGCGGGCGGGCGGGGCCTCCAGTGTGGAAAACTACCAGACACCAGCAGGGGGGGCACCCGCGCTTAACATAAAGTCGCGCGCCGCCCGCCACCGCTCGCTCACTGGAGGAGAGGCGGCCTAGATGGAGGCAGTGAGGGGAGGGAGGGAGAGGGAGGGCAGCGGAGACTCACTGGAGGAACGCCGCCGCCACTGCTGCCACCGGAAGAGCTCTACACTCTCCCAGCACCCCGACGATTGATCGAGGGGTGCGCAGGGGTTGGGGGAGGAGACTGTGGGGGTATGAAGTCACTGCCAACTACTCGGTGTTTGTACCTCATATAGTGCGGGGGTCAACAACGAGGGACATTCCCCCAAAATAACACACATACTAACACAACAACGAGGGACATTCCCTTAAAATAGCACACATATATATTCAGGGGAAAAACAGAAATGACCAGCTTATACCCTAGAGCAACCAAAATAGATTTCGGACTCGGAAGTAGAAAATGGGTCCTGAGGCAGGAGAGTATCATATTGGACGTTTCGCTAGGTCTGCGTTCGGGTACTTCTATATAATAATTTTATGTTAATTATACACACGTACAAACGGAGACCGGCAGACTGAATGACCCTGTCACTGGTGGCGACATGCTGTGCCCCTCACGGGGGGGGGGGGTCTGGGGTACGGCTGGGGTGTTTTGTGAGAGGGGCAGGGGCCATAACTCTTATACTAATCATCCTGTTTACTTTGCCTCTAATCAATAGTTGCCGGTCGGGCCGTGATCTCCACTTCCCTCCCCACACGTAGGCGGAAGTCCTGCGGTGGGCGACCCGAGAACATGGGCCAAGCTACCACACTGGTACTCCCGGGCAGCCCGGGCCCTCACCCATCATCCGCCCACACCTCTAACTTATATGACCCCGGCGCCCCTGGTGCCCTCAATCCCCTCAGAAATACTGGTCCCGGCATAAGACTTTAATGGGGATTGAGATTATCTTTGCGAGTCAAGAAATCATATTCTCTTTCCAATCAACAAATCAGATTGAATGATAGCAACAATCCTTTTTTTCTAATTCCCATAATACCACGAAGGAAATTGAGCAATGTCTAGACGATAATTCATGAGAAAGATTGTGTGTAGGGACACGAACAGTTGGGGAGTGTTAAGTAGATTGAAAGCCAACAGAGCAATGATTTAGAAGGAAAAATGTTTGTAGCGATTTTACCCAATTGACAATATATTTATTGACTCCGTTACTCTATCAGGGCCCCTAACAATATGAATTTACGGTCGCTCTCATCGCAGAGGCTATAAAAATAATCTTTATTCATGTTTGAAGGGCAGGCAGGAACTTTCTTAGCATAATACATTATACGATTTACATGTAGTTCTAACGCCTTTTCAAATTTGCCAAGTAGTATATATAGATTTCACTTTGAGACAGGCAATGCAATAGAAGACAAACGTAAGTAGTATACGTAAATGTCGGCTAGACTCAGGGTATAGATGCTCTTAATGTGAAGACCAAAACAAGTCAGTGACAAAATAATGTCTTCTAGGGGCATTGTTTAGCAATAAGCAATATGTTACGACCTTCGGTATCAAGAAAAAAGAACGCCGAGGTCGGTCTGAGATAATTATTCTGAATTCTATATTTACTGAAGATGTTTTTATGGAGGAGTCATTTGCCACGAAACATAAGATGTGGTTGGGAGAACGACGTCATGACACAGAACTGTAAGTGAGTTGGTAGGACAACAAACGCTATTTAACCAGACTGGTGGGGGGAGCTAATGGTCATTACGGGTAAACTAATTAAATATACTCAGTCGACTGACATGATTTAGATGAACTTTGTAACCTCAACACACGTTCTTGTTCAAAGAATCATCGTTGTGTAACACATAGAAACATTATTATATCCCTGGCATTATCCTCATACCACACCTACGTTTCGAAAAAGGTGTAACCCCAACCTTCATACTTTACACGTTATGACAATTGTATTGGCTAGAAAACGACCTGGAGATACCAGAGGCGTGGAAGAGGGTATCCAAGTGTTATGGGGGACTAGTCGTGGGTCGGGCAAGTTGAGGGAGATCAGGCAGGCTGGGCTCGCGCTAGCCGCTGGCCACTCTCGTTTTTGCGAGTCCAAACTCAATGTGGCTATGGCAAATAATTCCTAGATTCGCCACTGTGCGAATCACCTTAAATCTGTCAATTTTTCTGACACATTATCCAATTATAGTCGCCTGAAAATACATCAGAAGTACATTTTAGTTTTCAAAATTTTCTCAAAGAAAGGATAGTTTTTAAAGATGTGGCTAAACAAACCCAAATGTGGCGAATGTGTCCATGAACAAATTCGCCACGGTGGCTAAGTCATTTTGGATCCCAGCGCGACCCCAGGGCAGGGGAGTGAGGGCCAACTGAGAGTTCCCTAGAGAAGCCACTGTTAGCACAAGCCAAGCCCGCCGGATGAATTATCAGGGGTCGACCTCGCCTCCCACTGTAAACACCCTACCAAGTCAGTCAGTGATACCCACCCCCTGTAAGTCAGACGCCGGTGACGGCCGCCCCCGCCCGCCCGCCGCCCGCCCCGACAGGTCGGAGCGGCCGTCGTCGGGCCCCGCACGTCGGGCCGGGACAGTAGGGGGGAGCGTCTCTGACTGTCCCCGGCCACCAGTCGCCACGACCCACACCGTCATTTGGACGTCCATTGTACTGAATTGATTACGTCTAAATGGCCGAGTCAAGGGGCTCGTCGAGAACAATGACGTGATTTGTGCGGCTTAGGCGGCGGGCATGACGCGCTGTCTAGTCCTCCCCCCCCCCCCACCCCCTGATGATCTCACCCCCTGACTGACTACACCCCCCCCCCCCCCCCCCAATCACTGATGAGTATTAATCAGGGGCGTGTTATTTCGTGGTGATCGCTCATGAATACCGGCGTTCCCGCTGCCGTTTACGCACCATTTGGATTAATGAACTATCCTAATGAAAAAACTCAATGAATTCTCTAAATCCCTCCTAATATAATTGGGTTATGTTACACAGAAATGATCGGATAGATGATTATGTTATCATACCAATTATAATAAAATGCATTCCTAGCTTTTGGCGTTATTTCTATAGAATATAGATGATTCATATGACAAAAAAAAAGATTCTCAGTGAAGATCTATTCTAGGTTGAAATGTGAGCCATCTCTAACTTTGGGTTTTGAAGAGGAACGGAACTGTCTAGAAACATGTTATTCACGTTTTTTTTATTTAATTTTGGGACATTCACTGCACAAATGGATAGTAAGAAATTTTAACTTATAACAATACATTTGGTTTTCCCATCTGTATCAATGTATGAACATATAGACAGAATGAACCGAATTATGCCCCCATGCACCATGTTTTACACTAAATCGGCAGTGCATATCGTTAATGCAAGAATAATAATAGATATAGCAGATGTAGCTAGATACAGCCGATACTGTGTAATAAGCCTATGTAACCCTTTAAGGCATACTTTACCTATTTGCATTCGTTCGACGGTTAGGCCTACAATTAAATTTTGTTGACGTGCCTTGTTTGGTATCTGGGCTAAATAAACTTTGTTTTAGACTAATTACAGTTTAAACGATTCATCATTTTTCATGTATAGCTTAACGTAGGTAATTATGGATGCCACAATTTGTCCGCATCTAGTGGATGTACAGCTCCAATTAGTCGTGCCACTGAAATGGAAATATTACATTGTAAATGCCAAACATACATTAGGAACATAGAGTAAAAAAAGTCTCAGACTAAAGGAAACTGGTATCAAGATATTCCATATTCCTCCTGGTGTCCCTAAATAGAAACATAAATTTTCCCGCTACTCTCAGATCTATAAAAATGAAACCCTCCTAACGAATTGCTAACCAGCGCTGGCCCCTCCCACGCCGGCGCGGCGGCGACAACAACACTAACAAAGCGTTGATGACATTCAGTCGAGTGACGGGCGTTTTTCAGTCGCGCTTTCACGGCGTCAGTGGCTGACCCCCTCGTCGTCTGGGGATCGATGGCAACGGCGGAGAACGGCTCCTCCAGAGACGGGGATACCGCGGTGACCTCTGTAGGAGACCGTCAAGGACACGGCCTGCACACGCTGGAGGAGCAGCAGGAGGAGCTGAGAGGGGCGGCAGGAGGAACTGGAGGGTAACTGACATCTCACTTCGTCTCAAAGATTTCAAAAACTCCAGACCGCGGGGGACTTAATGTTTATCGTTCAGATGAAGACGTACAATCAGAATAAAAGGGACGATGTTTAATTAGATAACGATATTCGGACATAGTAGGCCTATCGAGATATCTTGATTGATGACCACTATGATAGCCCAGTGGCCTGATCATGATTATTGTACTCACAGCAATAATTCATGAATAGCAATGTACACACCCCTCGTTGGGCAGCTTATTGTCTGTGAATTGACATCATTGGAGATTTAAAGACTCCATCTAGTTCATGGAAGTAATAACAATATCAAGAGGATATATAATTTTATCTTTACAACTATACCATAATTCCGAAAGGACGGTTGTCTATCAACGCTTTCACTATTGTATTATATCTTACGAACAATATTACTACTCATTCGTTTCGATCAGAGAAACGATATTTGCCGGAGGCATGTTATGCTAGGAGGGAGATAATTTCAGGTCCGATAACCATCATAACAATCATCAGAGCGAAAATAAATGAGAGAGAGGGGCTCTCTAGTCTCCAATAATTACATTTGTAATACCACAGAAAATATAGTGTTTTTCAGTAATCAGACTGATGGACGCTGCAAATTAATTTACGTTAGTTCCATTTATGTTCCACGAAGATAACATTTGAATGAACATAAGCCGGTGTCATTCGATTCCACTTAAGTAAAGTGGAGGCTCAAATAGGCCAGCGTCAGAAAAAAAACTTTTTTTTTCAGAAAAATAAGGCAGAATGCAAACATATAGGCCCCTATAAATTTATGAGTTAACAATGACAGGTATTTAAGGATACAGATACTGTCAATGTAGGTTTCCTAATATCAAAGCCTGGCTGTTATTCAATCTGTAAAATTAATATTCACTGATAAGAAAACACTATTCACACGCCATGAGCAATCTGTCTTGTGTAAAAAACGTGAATTTCCATGAAGATATATTGTATACGGTCGGTCAATATGTATGCAAATCCATTATGATAAAAAGAGGACAGCGTGATAGTAGCAGCAGCCGGCTATGAGCGAACCGAGGGTGGCCGTGTTCCCCGGACGACAGGCCCCGTAGGAGGTATATCTACTGCGGGGGTGGGTCCCCTGGGGTGTGGGGCCGGGGCCAGGTTAAACCTTTATTACACGGGGTTAATCCATGCAGTGGGCGGACATGATATAACAGCTAGCAATTACCCCAGTAGTAAATTGATTTATCCAGTATGCAGTATATAGTTATAAACAGACTAGCTTCCTAGATTTCCCTGGCCGCCCCTGATAATATCGCCATTAATCTCCATTAATTAGTATTCATTGAACAATGTGTCTGAATAATGTAAAGCTCGTGTCATTCTCTTAGGTAAAAATGTGCGTTGTACAAAGATAACTATGTTCAACGAGATCATTTTTCTCTCATTTTCTAACTTACCAAGCATACACAATGGATTTATTTTTACTTGTTTTCAACACTTTATATTTTATGAGAAGAAGTGCAAGCTTGCTTAATGTAAATACCGTAACTCGTGTGTTTCCCATTAATGACGCTTTGCGGAAGGTAAAGTATACCTACATGATTAGTGATAGAACAAAGGCTTGCATCTCAGTCCATTCCAGTTGGGTGGGATGAAGCCCCTGCTAACCACGGGTGCTATTTTGGTCCCCCGACGACGACAATACAACCAACAAGCGAAAAAATGGAATTAGGTGTATTGACACAGATCCGAGGATCCATGTGGGCCGGCCGTCCCCGGTCTGCTGGCCCCGGTCGGCGGGTGGGCGGGTGGTGCGGAGATAGGCGCCCCGTGTACACCGTTATCGGCACCCACCGCCTCCCGTCAATTGGCGGGGGGATGGTGCTCGGCTGGTGCATCAGCCGTGATTCGCCACAGTGGATGACGTGTCTAGATAGTGGATGGAGGAGGGGCGGGGAAGGGAGGGGGGTAGATATAGTTGGCAGTCCCTGAGCACCCCCGAGCCGCTCTGAGCTGGTAGACAGCCTACTAGGACAGCGCCATGATCCAAATGGCAACTGTCCTGTGTGGCCGGCCAGGACAGGAGCCAGGCAGAGGGGTCTGGCACGGAACATCAACAACAACCCAGCAGAGTAGTATATATCTTATGTCTGCTGGGTCTGAGAGCACACACAGACACACTCCTGAGGGGACTTAATATCCATATAGTCTACACAACAATTTGTCGTCTCATACTACCATAGATAAGAGCATACATGTGTTATACATTGGTCTAGATCACGTTGTTTCATTATCGGTGTAGTGCTGTTTTATACATTCCCTTTTGTGGATGATCTTCATTTCTCTCATGCACATTCCTATTGAGACGAGGCATGGCAAGAGAATCAAAAGTATGGTAGAAATTATATGCATGTGCGTCACAAATTTGCAATCCACATACATAAGCACTTCAATTCTGTAATTTGAATGGTAGAGCATATATATATGTGCGTCATAACCAGAATGGAAAATGGCGCTGTAATACTTGGTCTACCGTTTTACCGTAACTAAAGCATTGTTATTCTTACACATTTGCAATCCCCATACATAAGCACTACAATTCTGTAATTTGAATGTATTTGGGGGTATTTGAAAGACCGGCTGTACTGAATTACTGATCCAGATAAAAACAAAGAAAAGAAAGCCTGTTCATTTTACATCCATATGCAAAGTGACTACCAAAAGCTCATCCCCTATACGTCCATATCACAATGGACTTCAAAAAAGTCCCATACATTTATATCCAAAGTAAATACCAAACGCTCATCCCAGTATGTCTACATACAAAATGACAACCGATAGCTCATTCACATTCTTCCAATATACAAAGTGAAACTAGACACCCCCCTCCTTAGTATCAATATTGACTACCTATAGCTCATCCCACTTACATCCATATTGAGATTGAATCTCAATAGAAGTTCCCCGTATATCTATATCTAAACTGACTGCTAATAGCTCATCTCCCATATCTGAAACGACTACAAATAGAATAGCTCAACCTCTGTATATCCCTATTCAAAGTGACTACCAATAACTCCTCTCCCATGCATCCGCATACCTAGAGTGACTCCCAATAGCTTGTTTCCCATGTACCTATATCCACAGTGACTCCCAATAGCTCGTCCCCCACGTAGCCGTATGCAAAGTGATTACTATTAGCTCCTCCTCCATGTATCCTTATTTAGAGTGACTCCCACTATATAGCTTGACCCCGAAGTATCTATATCCACAGTGACTCCATGTATCCTTATTTAGAGTGACTCCCACTATATAGCTTGTCCCCGATGTATCTATATCCACAGTGACTACCAATAACTTGTCCCCCATGCATCTATATCGACAGTGACTCCCAATAACTTGTCCCCCATGCATCTATGTCAGAAGTAACTACCAATAGCTCTCCCCCACCCACATATCTAACGTGACTATACCAATAGCTGGTCCCCCATATCCATATTCACAGGCCTACCAATAATTTGTCGCATATACGTCCAGCCAACAGAGTAAAGTCCCCCAACCCATGCAGCTTACACCTGCCCGGTCCATTCACTCCCCATTTACTCCTCCTGTTGGTTGTCCGTTACAGACATCCAGGTAGGGAGCGTGAGTGTTTTGTAAGAACATTGGAAATGGACAATAACACTGGATAAGTGGCTGGTATAGAAATACTGTGGTATGTGTTAAGCTTAATAATCAGTAAATCTCTGTCTACGTCAGAACTGCCTTATATCTAGGCTAATGTGTGCAGCCTTTTCCCTTTTCCATATTGGTTGTTTGTAGCCTCTTCCTCTGGCCCTGACGAGGCCCCTACCCCACCTTACCGCGTCACCCACAAAGCCTGTGAGGCCTCTCTGACCACGGACTCATTACACAGGCCATCCGGAGCTTTTTCCTCTGATGCTCTAAAAACGCCACCTCGGTTCATTTACTCTCTGATGGATGCCACATATTAGGTCTGGTTATGAATTTTTGCCCGGCGTAGCTTTAATTACATGTTCTGCAAGGTGGCCTTAATCAGTCGACGTGTCTCTGATGTACGCCCCGTGTCTACCCACACCCCAGACCACAGCCAGTGATCAGAATCCACGCCATTAGGGATCTGTACATCACAAGGGGTATTCTTTAGCTTCTACAAACGTAATATTTCTACAAAATCATTATGTGGCCGGCATCCCATCAATTCTGGCATGCAATCTCTGGTTTATATAGCATTGTTGTTTGCGCAGGAACTATGTCATGTCTGCCTATACCAAACAGATTGTCAATTTCTATTTGGAGGTGTGTTAAAGTAAAGTAAAAATCTGCTTTGTTTTAACCCATAAACCTAGTAAATCAACCATTCGGTTGATTCGCCATATCAGGGGTTGCAGTGATCCTGGCCGGACGTCATAACTGGCCTCATTAAGACCATGGCCCAATCAGATTACCACCCTTCGTCCGGAATAATGCGCGCCCTCCAATTGGCCAGTTAGAGCCTGGTAGCCATGTCGGATAATATGATGATCTCAGCGGATGATCCAGCAAGCCTGGCCTCTAATCTCTGCCCGATGGCAGCCACTCGAGATGCACAGTGTCAGCCCTGACGTCAAACTGCTCTCAGACTGACCTATATTGAGCTACGGGGGGTCGGTAGTTGGGTGGAGAAATGTCAGTTACATGTTAAACGATGAGCATCTAGACACGAGCTTAGACACTGAGTCACACCCATCTAACGGGATTGGCATTTTGTTTTGTTGTTGACTATGCAAAAAGTGTTTCATTGCCTGGTAGAAGCACGTGAAAACCGAGTATAGACCTAGCCCTAAATACATGTGAGTCATTAGGGTGGTCAGTGAGTACTGGCAGATATGGGCAACTGACTATTGTATAGATATCCGCCCCTAATACCTTGCCACTGTACTTGTATTTCTCTGGAATAAACGAAGAATGGCACATCGCACGATGTCCCTTTGATTTTCATTCAGCAGAACATGCAATGTATAGGCAAAGTGCGTGAGTGAATGCAATGGTGTGGGAACACTCTTTGAATAATTCTTGTGGCTTTAATTTACTCTCTGTAGACGAAATCTATGGTGGGTATCAAATTTAATTACCAAGTACTTGGAACATTATGTTTTAGATTTCGTTTCTCTCAGCTCCAAATGGTTGATGATGGAGTTCAAGAGAGGAACCAGTAATTATACTTGGTCTTAAAGATACGTCACATATTTTGGTAGGTAGGGAGGCGGTCGGCAGTTGGTTCTTGGGATATGTCATACATACGGAGTTTAGACTAAGGTGGAATTGCCATGGGTTGCCATGTTAGAGAGAGGATGGAGGCAGCAAGAGGTTGGCCCCTGATGTAATGTATTTAACACCATAGGTACTTTAGATGTGAAAAGTGGACGGCCGTGCTTATCGACCTCCGGACTTGCATTACAGGGCGGCAGTGGTGGGCGGTCTGCAGTTGGCGGCTGGTCCCCCCATGACCCACAGATAATTCACACCATAGCCGGGTTGGCGGGCTGGCCTTCAGTCGGCTGTACGACTGACTGGTCCTAACGAAGCCAACCAGCCAAATTAGACGGAGAAAATAAGGCCGCCGGGAGCCAGCAGTAAGCCCGGCAGCCTCTGGGCCGCGCGGCCTGGTCCCGCCAAAAACAACTAGACCGCAGACGACTTTTTCACCGTTTGACTTTACTCTTTTTAGACAGAATCAGCCTTTTGGCCAGGCCAGGCCAGGCCAACCACCAAGACGGCGGTGGTGAGCCTGCGCCTACATGCTGCTGCTGTCACTACTGCGGTTTGTTGCCACTGCAGCGTTACACCATGTTAAAGTACGAAATGCCTGACAGCTGACGAGGGCCGCCCTCAAAACAACCCCACCCGATCGTTTCACTGAATGGCAGTTCCATTATGGTGCTCGCCGTTTTTTTCACTTAGGACCCCACTTTGTTGATTCATTTGAACTCCTAACAACAGATGTCAGTTTTTTCCCTCTGTAGCGGTGACATTTGAATTGACACCGCGGTTGCCGACTTGGACCGCCTTCTTTCCAGGACCCAAAGGGTGTGCAGTAATGATTCAGTTGTTCCCTGATTATAGAAATCTAAATGCTATTTTGCGAACACATGAAAAATGTCCAGTGCCTCAACCGCCTTCACCGCACTATTCTCGGCCTAGAATATCAATGGCTACTTAAAGTTATTTTTTCAAATTGTAATTAGCGGTAATGAAAGGGTCAATAACAAATTATAACTTGGCGTTTGATTCCAGTCTAAGGAATGTGGCAAAAACAAGCTTGTTTAAAATTTGAAGAACAGAAAGAAGAACACGTGCTCTAGGAACTATTTTAATTTAGAAACTAGTCTTAAGGCCTAGTCGTTGTAGGCCTACATAGTAAGAGGTGAGCGTGGAAGAGGAATCACAATGGCATATAGTGGGATTATATTTGTTACAAAACTGAATTTCATATGCACATTATCACAACTTCCCTTGATTAAACTATTTCACCGCAAAGCTTGACAACTAGTCAGGGCTATACGACACATGCCATAAATGTTTAGGTTGACCCGACAATCCAGAGTCCTTTGAAGCCATTTCATATCCATAAACTACCAACTTTCAAGAGACCTTCCTATAAGCCGCGGAACCACAAAAAGCGTAAATCCAAATCCAAAAGGTCTCTACTTACACAAGGGGACTTAGCCACTTCAAAGTAAAACTTAGTTCCTCCACCATATTGATCTGCATACCACCAAAGGAGTCATACTTTTAAGTATTCTGTGCTATGAGACAAGGCAAGCACTAGTGGCTTCTTTACTTTAATGGCCGTGTGAGTCTTGCAGTAGTTCATGTAGACATCTGTGACCAAAACTGTGGGCTATTGTTTGAGGGCGTCCTACAAGAGCAGGGCTAACGACCATTATAATTTGGGTATTTTTTTTTAGAATACATCCAAGTAAAAGCATAACGTATCACAAATCATATTTTATGATAAACTGAGAAACAAAAGATAATTTTCAAGTTGTACTTACTCTAAACATTTCGAATTTCGGAATCAACAGGCCTAACCTTATTTTTATGTAGGTCTATTGGCCTCAAAAATGTCTCATGCTTCGCATTCATCTCATCCTTGATTTCCTTCATGAAATTGAACGACGTGATTTAGATGTTTTTAAACGGCAATTTTTGCATTAGAGTGATAAGGAATATGACGTTACTTACAATTATTGTTGTAATTGTCAAGCTTGTCGGGCTAATAAACATTTAGTTACACCACCGAGATTGAACAAAATACATCATGCAGCGAATCCCATTCTAATATCGTCCACATGGAAGCCGCCCATGGCCCATGGCATGAAGAAACATATGACAGTAGGAGCATATTTACATACTATTGCCTCAATTACGGATGCGAGAACTAGTTTCCATGCGGCCCCATGCCCACTAGGAATAGGAATGTGTAACACACACTCATTGGGTGATTGCCAAATTCCCCTTGTACGCCAAGGGCTAACGGGCAGCAGATACCCAATGCCATGTTAAACTATCCACAGCCCCAACAGACTTGGATCAGCCAGAAGTCGGTCAATGTATGATATACCCTGCCTTTGGTGCTATGAGATCGATATTTTCATACTCAAATAGATGTTTCAGTTCAAGACAAGCCTTCTCCTGCCAACTGGTGGTCATTTTGGTATAGGGTATATTTTAATCTTCACCCAGCGTGCACAATTTGACCATTGGTGAACAGCTTTTTGGAGATGCACATTATGTGCCTATCTTTTTGAGAGCAAATATGCCATATATAGCCAAGTGTATAATTAAGGAAACATTGCCTGGCTTGAATAATCCCGATTTGTACAAGAAATAAATCCGTAATTTTTAATACGGAACGTGCATGTACCAGTATTTGAGTATTTGAGGAAAATACTGTCTACTCTGTATCATTTTAGTAGGAAACGCACCAATAACATGAAGCAGAATGTGACGTTCAGCCGTTAGCTGGTAACGTCGTAATGGTCTTCTAAACCAAAAGACAAAATAAAAATATTACAAACATGGCGCTCAGACCTCGATCTATAACGCACTGGCAAATGGTCACCAAGATTACCCAAAAGTCAGATTTGTCTGAATGATATAATTTGAAGCATGATCTAAAGAAATATATGACGGAATATATAACATGTAAGATCCGTGCTTCTATGAACACGTTCAGGATTAGTTTCAAATAAACCAGTTGTGTATTTGTGGCGGGTATTAGTGTTAGATTGGAATTGTTTTGATGAGCTTGGCATAGGAGATACCAGATCCGTCCTTAGGGGCACGGTGTCATCATCATTACAGATGTTGTTCTGGCAGTAGAGGGCACAGTCAGGAGAGGCTGTAATGCAATAGATGTGTAAGTGCTAGGGGCCAAGGACCGTAACATAAGTACCATAGTACATGGTCCGGTCCATGGAAACGCGTAGAGAAATCAACCTGTAAGTATAGTAGCTGTATCAATGTGCACGTGGATTAATAACTCGATACGCTTCATGACTGCATATTTCATTTTGTTAAAGCTGACCCATACGTACAACTCGACTTTCTAAATATCTGTGTCTTAGAATAAACATATTAAGTGTATGCTCACCTGTATTTTTCTTTTAATTTTCAGAGAGCAAGCAACCATGGGTACATCAAATGTGCTAAAGCGCATTTCATCGTTTTGACATTTCTAGGTAAGTCATTGCCTATTAGAAAGCTTTCTTGGTTAAACCATTTTTGTAACACTCTAAAGAATTGGTCATGTTATCTTTAGTTGGGATCTTTGTAGACTTGGATAACCGTTAAGCCATGTAAATATTAAAATGCTAAATCAATGGACCACTCATTAAACTATGCGTACATCCCTGAACATCCCTGTAAGCATTATACATACATACATACATACATACATACATACATACATACATACATACATACATACTTACTTACTTACATACATACACGGTGCATACGTAATGCCAAAGTAACGTGGAAGGGAGGGGAAGTTCTAATAGTTATCAAAGTTCGATGATCATTAATTCAGATGAATTGAAGCTATAAATAAGCTATATTAAACTATACAGGCGGTTTAAACGGTAGCGCCTGCGGGCTTCTGCAAAAACGATGAAACAGCAATGAATCAGCAGTGTGTAACTTTCTGCAAGAAGTAGCACAGTGCGAAAACAAAGTCTGCAAATATTGGCCCGGCGGCACACGGAAAGGCCCGACTCAGAGGGGAAATTGGGTCTTTGTCAGGGACATTTTCTGTGTATTTATCTATCATTACACAGAGGTGTGGTGGGCGACCAGAGGAGACTGCTGCCTGATGAGAAGACACTGTCACCAGACGGGGGAGGGTGGGCACGGGAGGGGGGCTGGTACAGACCACAGAGGTCGGCCCTAGGGCTGGGAGACGTGTTTTACCACAGCGGGGACGGGCTGTCAACGGGGTAAAGGACGACAGGGGCATTACTAGTGGTAGTTGGTGCAGACCGCACAACGTCTGTTAGTTAGTCTAATTAGTTCAGAATAAATACTATCCTGCCTTTTAACTAAACACAAATTATATATTTAAGGGACAACTTGGCAGATGACCAGGTTTCTACCCTCACAGTCCGTTTCTCTATTGCCTATCTAAGAGACATGTACAGTGCCAGTGGCGTAGCCAGGGGGGGGGGGGGGGGGTCCTGGGTGTCCGGAACCCCCTTAAATTTCCCAAAATATAAGTAAAATATAAGAAATCTTGCCAAAAATGTATGTTGGAACCCCCTTAGATTTACCCCCTTTGACTTTAGGGCTGGCTACGCCCCTGTACACTTATCTAATTGTGAGAACTATGAGAACTAAATGAGTTGAATAGGGGCGCCTGATCGGCCATCATAGAATGTATCCAACATAAAACCCTGACAAAAGAGTAAGCTAAGCCCATGATTCGGATTCAAATTTCCGGATGAGAGATATTGACGAGGCACCGGCTCGGCCTCAGAAATCATCGATGGTTTCCGCTGGTAGCGCGGACAATGGACGACCCTCTACCCTCAGTTTGATTGTGCCGGGGACCAACTATAGTCTCCCCGAGTGTTTGTCCTACATGACAAATCCTGCTCCTGAGACAGGAAGATGCCCGGGTGCACACCACTCGGTAAATACCCCGTCTCCTTGACACCATTGATCCCCGTGAGTAGGGGAGGAGGGCCCGCCGACCTTTGGACGAGTGGACAAGGTCAGGCATTTTTCAATTGATCCAGCCAATACATCTCCTTTTGTTTAAAATGCCTATACCTTGAATCTTGGATCGATCAGATTGTGCCAGAAAATCCTGTATTTGTCGTTGATGTTGACATAAACATCTATGTAGAAACCACATTCTTTTACAGGTTTGTAATGAATTTAGTGCATTATGATTAGGACTATGTAAGAACAGTTGTAACTCACATACATATAGTCGAAAAATGAAATAACTCAATAAAAGCAGCCCGTAAAAAGAACTTGGTTTGAAGAAACCGTAATTTTCGCGGCCAAGTCTGCTTCGCCTACAATAGGGGGCAGGCAGTAAAATTGATTGTCCCCTGAATGATCTTGATGCAGTTCTGACGGATTTCTTGTCGGCGCAGATTCAGGCCTATCTAGGCAGGGATCGATTGCTGCCTTGGCTCGTTGCCAACTTGCCGGGTTGGGCCGGACGTCGGTGCAGGAGCAGGGCTGCAGTCAGCACTGCCCCCTGCTGGCCGGCCGAGGTACCAGCCCCCTGCCGCTAGTCGCGGCGTCAATATACCTACTATAATCATGTGAATATCTTCTGCACGGGGGAGCCACCTGCTTATGGTTGTGCCGCCTCATTATATGGCACCTTGGATTGGTGGGTCTGTATGATGGCACAGGTACTGGGTCCCGAGAAGGCACGTACGAGGTGGGAGAAGGGCCGCGTGTCATCGGAAGGTTTATCTTATTATTTCTTGCAGGTAGGTAGCGCACCTAAGGCATATTTACCCATATATACACAGTATAGCCTACATCCTTGTCATCCATGCATAAATTCAATAGACAAGATCATTGTTTTTCCAGCCTGGATTTAATTTGACAAAGTATTCCACAGAAAGGGGTGGTTAAGATGGTCATAACATCTTTCCACCCATGCTTGTTGATTTGGAAGTTTCCCCTGGGCCAACTCCCAAACGAAATCACCCCCGCATCTCCGACCGGTGTATCTGCCCAGGGGGGATTCAGTGTAGATAGAATTTTGCGTTGCCATGGTGACGGACGTTGAAGCATCTTGTTACCAAGGTGAAGGAGCTTGTGTATACAGAGGGGCCAGATTGGGTGGGCAGCTCAAGGTTTGTTACCATGGTCACGGCGTTCCCCCGGCCAATCAGATCGCTGATTTGTCGACGCCCCCGCCCTGCCCCTCCGGCGACGGAACTGACCTTCAGCAAAATGAGATAGAGGTCGAATTTGACGGCGTCTGTCGGCGTGAAACCTCCTCAATTATAAGTCTTGTAATTGGCACTGATGTGATAAGCAGACGCCTTGTCAAAAACCTATATTGCCTGGTTGCATATCATGCAGGGTGCACTGCATATATTTAACTACTTCTGACTTTACTTCATGTGTACACAATCCCGGTGCTCATATATATAGGTCTGCATTTCCTTCTGAGTCAACCTATCCAAGAAAACCATAGTATAAGATCCTAGAAATGAAATAGACCAATACAAACATGGAGTCAACCTATCCAAGACAACCATAGTATAAAATCCTAGAAATGAAATAGGCCAATAAAACATGGATTTGAATATTCAAACTCCATTTACGCAATCGAAATGATTTGAAAAAAACACTAAATGCCACAACAAAACAGATAGGAATTTCAATGTTTATTTGTCACTAAACACAATGAAATAATACCCTCGGTTATTTCGTCTCAGTATAATACCATGCAGGAGTTTCTCCTCCGGGGTTATTTTCTCTGGGGTTATTTTCTTACAACACCGGCTGTCCGTAGCCATCAAAGACTTGGCTCTCCTCCTCACCGTCGGCGTGAACTCGGCTGTGTCAAACACGACCCTGGGGTAGGCGGGCGGGAGCAGGGTACTGGAGGCGTGACCAGGCGGGCCCCCGGAGGCCGTCCACTGGAGTCAGGCCCCGCCGGCCGCCTACACCCCTCCCCCTCCCCGGGCCGGACCTCCGACAGCCCCACGCCACCTCCGGGACCGCCTCTCACCCACTCCTGACGCCTGTAAAGGTATTGGAGAATACCAAGTCGACGCCTGACTCTTGTACCACTTAGTGCCTCGCTCTGTAAACATGAGGATGGAATAGGGCGTGTGTCCGTTAGAGATATAGGATGAATTTGTAAGCTTGTGATGAGGAAATGACGGCAGTAATGATGTATGCACGACATAATTAGTGCATAGCATATTTACAACAAAAATCTATATCACTGCTTTTGTAGATTAATGTTGTTCAATCAGAGTACCTTTTGGTATAGGCTAGATGAGGGGAAATGAATATAAAACATCACCTGCCAATTATAGCCATTGTTACATTTTTGCCATTATATAGGAAGAATGGAACCTTTTCCTAGAATATATAGTGATACTGCTTATCTCAAGAGAAGGAACTCGGTCCTGTTAGGTCTAATAGTATAATGATAGAGATTGATATATCAAACACAAAAATATACTTTGCCCCTGCCCAACAAAAACCTGCACTAAGTCAGCTGCCTGCACCGAATTCATGTGACATGGCTATCGGAGCCAAACTAAAGTCATTTGCATTGGCCGCCATGTGCACCAACATCCTGAGGTGCGGGTTGGGGTTGGCCCGTTTCCCGCTACCCTACACAGCTTTGGCAGGAGCCGTGAATGTGGATACACACACCCTCACTGTCCGAGGGACAGGCCGTCACAGCCCCCCCTCTGCCAACTGCCCTGCGATGAATAGGACTATTAGTTGATGAAAACAAAGTTGATCTATGTCCAGGACAAAGAAATTGGCTGAAATAGTGTCAGTAAACACAGTCCAGCTTACAGAACACAACTCTATATTGTTTTCCGCGATAACCTTGCGGTTTGATTACAAATACTGTATACATAGAAAAAAACACATTTATAGTGCTCATTAAGAAAAATGTTCATAACATTTGGGATAAGGAGCTGGTTGCGTAGACCATACACAATCTGTTAGATGAGTGCCCCTATAGAGGGATGTAGCTCAGGTGCAGTTCAGGGTGCTGCTCATGGTGCAGCTAACAGTGCAGGTCACAGTGCGGCTCATGCTGCAGCTAACAGTGCAGCTCACAGTGCAGCTCATTATACAGCTCACGATACGGCCTTCTCAAACCGGGTGACGGTCAGAGCAGTTCGTTAGACAGTGAATGACGCTGTCCTGTGGAGGAGTAGAAGGGCCATCGATCTGGGACAGGTGAGTGAGGGTTAGGTGACAGCTTCTCAGGGACGGCCGCCAAGCTTACCTGTGAGACGGCTAATAAGCTCCTGAAAAAGACTTTCAGTTCCACTTTACGACTGCTTAACGACCGCTGCCGTTTCTTGTAAAGATCCAAGACTGAACAGAGCATACGTTACCACCCCGCTATAATGGGAATGGGAATACATGTGTTCGTTTTTAATGAAGTGTTGCATAAGCCAAATTAACTATAGAAATGGAGGCAAAAACGACTCCATTGTTTTTGCAAAATTGTTCTTCGACTCAGAGATGGGAATTCGTTATTAGTTCAGCTCTGGTGAATTAGTCTCCATAAACAGATTGTCTTTCACAATGCTACAGGTTGGCCTATGATATCTAATACCTGTTGGGAGTTCCATATAAGCGAGAAAATTAATTAATGCCAAAAGATATAGGTTCATGTGAATCAGGCAAATTCTTATACTAAGAAACTTTGACACTACACGATTCCTTACTGAAGGAGAGCAGGTGTATATATAAGACATGCCCTCTGCTGCCGGATGGAGCTATTCGGGAAGGGGGGGGGTGACGTCAGGACGCACGATGGTCTAACGGAAGTATTGGCATGGACTAAAGGGAGCAGGTGTTTGGGCATAAGATTATTTACAAACTGTCACAATCCCCAAATTATCATAGGTATGTTCATATCCATATGCCCATTAAAAAAGCTAGTTATCAAGCAACGCTTACCATGTACACTTTTAATTCATTCTATGACTGGTTATCGCACTATTTTCAATGTACCTTCATTTCATTATTCACAAAATTTCTTCATGTTGTTTCTCGCAACGTATTTACTTATACTGTTTCAGACTATTCAAAGTTGTCCTTTATTTCCTTCGTGCAGCACTGCAATATCTTTAACATCACCTCTTCATCAACCCCATTCTAATCCACAAAATAGAATATCATCTTTTGTATTCTAGAAGGTTATATCCACAATGTGTTTCTTCCTGAAAGGTAGATATTCAAGAGAGAGGGATGTTCACGTATTAACCTGGCAGTTTTACAAAAGTGAGAGGTAGAAGTGTCTTGATTCGATTTTCTTGAGATTTACATCACTGAACTAGCAAAACTTAATTTAAAGTCGGTAAATTGTCATCTCTTGTTTGCGTGAATCCTACTGAAGAGTCTACATTAAATTTTAGACTCCGATAGATTACAACACCCCCTCGATGTAGGAAACTATATCTCTACATAATACTTATGTGCAAGAAAGTGCAACAAGAAAGCCTTGTCAGATTCATTTAGGGTATGAGATGATTCAGTATGCGACGTAAGCTGTCAAGTCTTAGCACGAATGCAGAAACTAACAAGGAACACCAGCGCCTCCAGTCGAAAACAAGCTTATTCATCTGTCAACTGCCCTATAATGAAAGCCGGAAGTATGGCATGTAAAAAAAAAGCTTCAAAAAGGAAGTGCCACTTTTCACGAACAACAAAAAGCAGTTCCGACGCCCGCAGTCAACGCACCCATGCAAAATTACCTCTCACAATCCAAGCATAAACCCCATTCCGACGTCTGTTTTTGACCCATCAAAACGGGCTGTAATTTACAGCTATTTTAGGGAGAATTGTGAGAGGGAGGTGAGCCATGAGGATTTCCCCCTTCTCTGTTTTCTTTGACTGGAGTTCTCCATCCACACTGGGTGAATGTGGGTCGTGCCGTCGATAAATCCATAAGTGTCGCTGTGGCAGCTCGTCTCCGGCCGAACGCCGGGAAGGCCCGACCATGGAGGAAGAAGTGGTGGTGGTGTTGGCTGCTGGTAGGCTCTCCTCCGGGCCCGAGGTGCTCCAGCGTCGCCCCAGCTTATTAGTATTCGCTCGCATGGCTACTCTGTGAGGGGGACGCCTCCTCCGCCGCCGCCCGGCAGCAGGGGTAGTAGCAGGAGAGTATTGACCAATGGACTGTTTTATGTCCTCTGACGCCTGCCGCCCCACCGCCGCCAACTCCTCCAGGGTTTACCACATCCCCACACAGATACCACTCACACGGACATGTCATCAATAAGGGAAATAGCGAAACTGATTATTTACTTTGTGTGGTAATTTAGAGAAAAAGAGAGAGGCGGCCATGTTCTTTCTCAAGCCTTCCACTTTTCCAACCTCTCCCCCCTTTCCTGTACTGTCACTGGCCTCCTCCAGGCGTCGCTAGGATGGCGTCCCGCGTACTCGGGGATACAGCTCCAGTCAGCGCAGCACTGCCACCTTCACACCAACTGCTCCTGTAGGATCTCAGGCTATTGCACGAGGAGTAAATGACTGGGTAATTATAGCAACCCAATCACAATGGACGCTGTGTAAAACGCGAGGTTTAACTTATGCATTCATCCCTTTTGCTACGACTTCGATGGGAAACAGAAGCGTCGAAGTAAATTGGTGATCTAGATAATGTGTGAGACGTACTGGACATGTGCAGGTATGGGGTAAAGTGGAGCATACTCGGATTCCTTCTGCTGGAGGTAAGACTTTCAATACACTAAAAACCACCGATATCTACATAATTCTGTGCTACGGGTTTTGCATAGATCTGGTTTCTCTCTTCTCAGAAGAAACAGAGACTCGTTTGTCGTTTTAATGCTGTGTGCATAGCTTCCTCTTGTCAAAAGGGGTAAAATTCTGTGTTTTTATATGACTATCCTGTGAAGGAGAAGATATCCTACCAATACGGTTCTACAGCCATGTCCGGCCTGTACCCCCACGTCTTCAAAGAGTACCAAGCGCTGATGACAATAGTAGAGATGACAGTGATCCCACAGATTGTTCCCCATACATATTGATGGGGTGGACAGCTCAGACAGAGGTAGGGAGCTGCTCACAAGTCCCGGCTAGACCGGTAAGTTGGCGGCGGAGGGAGACGGTACTTCTGATTACTGTACCCGTATTACTGCGCCTTAATACAACAATCAATGGCAGCGTCACACAGATTGCACGCTGGGCCAATTACCTAGCCTTTCTCCGCCAAATCACCCGGTAGATATGCCAATTAATGGCCTTCGAACACATCGCGTGTAATTAGCAAAAGTCTCCAATCTGCCGTTGCCTAGGGGAATCGCACTAAAGCAACTTTCCCCTCTGCAAGTTGTCGTTCCTATTAAAGAAATGGCGGCCTGAAAACATTTCACATAATTTGGCTGGGGCAGACAGCAGGCCCCTTGAAAGGTGCCGGATATTCATCGGTAAAAGTGTCTAGTTGTGGGAAGCTGCCTGACAGCCTCTCCTTCTTACCAGAGTTCAAAATTGCGTGCTGTCTGTTAGGTAAAGCTTTTATACAAACAGGTCAACTCTTTCTTGCAGCCAGGCACTCACAGATTTGTCAACCTTTTTGAAACCAGGATTTCAATAAGAACTGACAATTTTATTTTTGTAGTATTACCGATTTAATATAATACATAAAAAGACCCTATATTATATTTCGGAGTAGGATGATCTTTATCACCGTTGACATGTTTAGCATTTCCAATCGTAAGCAATTTCTTGATGATACTTCACCTGTTCACCACATATATCTACATAACAGCAACACGAACTGAACATTCTGGTATGTAGGTCCATACTGGTTCTCTCAGTTGGAATAGTACAATCTGGTGATCTATACGACACGGATCAACACAGACTAAACACGTTCTTTGACAGTTCATCTGGCAGCTGGATAATTGAGAGTACTCCTGCCGTCTGTGGGCCATGCTAAGCCCCCAGCTGACCCCCACGGGGACGTCGGGCGTCGTCCTCATTTCTTACCAGCCCGTAAAAAGTGGGATGAGGCTGCGTTAATGCTGGTCGGACTGATCAGCCCTAATCATTTGTCATTAAGATAGCGGCCGCAGGCAATCCTCTCCTAGCCCGGCGCCTCCCCTCTAAATCCGCCCCCCGTCCCACACCCCGCCCCCCTCAGATTAGTGTGTGCACATTGCCCTGTTTACTCAGCCCTCGGCCCGACGGTCACCGCGAGTGCATGCACCTTGTTGGTGCTGTCTGACGGTACAGTAGTTCTAAACAGCTTCTCTGCTAAGTGCAATGGAAAAATAAAGAATTCTGGTCCAAATGTGCCATCTTTTTTATCCCCCGGTTAGATTTGTGTCCACGGTTACAAAGGGCGGGACGTTCAGCTGTGGGACCCATCCTACTCCTGATCTGCAAAATCTAACACCAAGTTGTGACGTAACAGAATCATTCTGCAGCCATACTTTTTGGGTCAGTCCGTGACTTAATAAGAAGGAATGTAACAGTTATGTTATTGATGGTGAGGTTGAAACCTCACCGAATGAGAATGTTATTATAATATTATTATTTGGTGAGGTTAAGACCAAACCATAACAGAACATTATAAGAACATTCTGTTTGGGATGAAGAACACAACCAGAATGTTGTAATAATGTTACAGTGCAATGTCACAGCAGTAGGTTGCAGTGACATAATTGGGAGTCATCAAAAGAACATAACAAGAAGCACTGATACAGAATCAACCAGAACGTTGCTGCAACGTTATAATAACGTTGTATACTTGGCTGGGGCAGCTGCAAGAGTAAGAGAGCCTCATGCTATCCCACCCAGCGCCAGCCTACCGCCATTGGTTGGTTCCATTCCCCATCCCTCTCTTTTAACCAAGTGCCAGTATGTCCACGTACCGCCCCCAGTCTCTTCCCCTCCCCTGTCCCTAGATGGTTTCCCGATCCCAATCTCCAGTCAGCCCTGACTAGTTGACCCCTTGCCACCGTCTCCCGCCATCCATTCCCTGGGTGTGGTGACTGGCTAATACGCCCTTCCCACGCCCGCAGCAATTGCTCGGAGCAACTCCCCCTCTCTCTCTCCCCGCCCGACCAGCTCACACCAGCTCATCCCTCCTCCCCGAGCCGACATGTGGCATCTCCCCGCTCCAGGTGGTGTATTGGTGAAGTGTCGTTTCCACCACCACCAGGCCCCGACGTGCTGCCACCCCTCGGGCGGGCTGAGGGAGTCAAGTGAGTCCTGAGCTACACGCCCGTAATCAGGTTGACAAATAGGGCCGTCGCACACATGTCGTTAACGACGGCACAGACAGTCAAGCGACTGGGAATATTCGCTTCAGTCCAACCGTGTTTCTCTATGTTTTATTATCAAAGGAAAGCCAAGACAAACACGTGCGTTTGTGTAAAGTATCCCGGTGGTGGGAAAAGGCACAACTGCTGCTGTGTTCGGTCGATGTGGTGGTGTAAGACAATATAAGGAGTACGAGGTGCTGGGCCGGGGGTCCACCTTCTCACCTGGTCTACGGCCACTATGTTTACCAAACACATGGTCCTCTCCGTCTAGTGATTTTTTAACGTAAATATACTCATGTTCATGTTCATTGCTAAAACCTAAGTGAAATCAAAATCCTAACGTCGGGCCTTAGAGGGCTCTACGAATTCTACCTGACAGTATAAGGTTAACGACGCCACAGGTGCAGCCCAGCGTTCGAACGTAAACAGATTCCATTACCTACCTCGGGGGCACATAGGGATTTAATAAGACGTGTCAGTATCGTAAGCCTACAGTCCAGGTGATGCAGAACTTGGTCTTGTATTTTCTAATTGGATGCTTTAGGCCTACATCAAATTCCTGATGATGGTTTGTGTGTCTGTTCATGCCCAGCACTACCACACCAACTGTCATGCACACTGAGAAGTTGCCAACAGTAACCTGCTTAACAACCCCTGGTTGTTCTAACCAGAGATGTGACATCATCAGGATTTGATGTGACTCAGGTAAACATGTGTCGACAAGGATTATGATGAATTCTGTGTCCTACACTGTAAAAAGTTAATGTTTTATTACAGCGAATTGTACAGTTCATTTACAGCATTTTTTGCTGTCAGAAAATAAGCAGTTAAATGAGCCGTAGGATTACTTAATTTGTACTGTAAATTTGAAATTACATGATGAGCATGTAAGTTTACAGTATATTTAACTGTCAAAAACAGTGACCACCAGGAGAGCAAGAGTATAAAGTAAAAAACGTTTTTATCATATTACTTGAAAACCATTTTTCCAAGGTGAATTGATAAAATTTAATGATGTGAAATAGTGAATACCATACACAATATACATACTAATCTATTAAGTAATTGAAATACATACAAAGAACTTCAATCATTGTAACATAATGATAATTTCCATGCATAAACACCTTTTGCGTTCCAAGTTCAGTTTATAGGCAAGTAATTATCTCTCAAACCTGCTGCAACATCACCCAATGCATGTATGTGCTAGTAAATCTAGCATAATTACATCCCACAACCTATATACATTGGTTTGTGGTTGGGAATTAACATTTTTATTTGATTTAAGGGGAATATTTCATGTTCAATTGATGTTAAAAGGCTTTTAATTCAAAGCTCTGTAAAATAACAGTGCACTGTAAATTTACAGTAAACTTTGCTGGAAACTTTGCTGCCAGCAAAGTTTACTGTAAATTTACAGTACCAAGTTTGCTGTTAATTTACAGTACTGATTGCTGTAAGACACCTACAGTATCATGCACTGTACAATTTACAGTACATCACGTGCTGTAATTTTACAGCAAAGTTTACTGGAAACTTTGCTGCCAGCAAAGTTTACTGTAAATTTACAGCATTTACCTTTTACAGTGTAGGTAACTCACATTAGCGGAGTTAGCATCTTGAGTGAGATTTATTGTTGGTACATGTATGTAGTGGTTTAGCCTTAAATGGCTCATCAGGTGCGAGTTTGATGATAATCACGTGTGAATAAATTATAGTGATAATTTTTAAATAATAATTCTTGTTCAGATTAAGTGACAGCATTTATAGTTTAGCAGGCCCATTCCAATCTTTCGCTTTCAGGGAGTAGACCATCGATCTGTTTAGATTCACTTATTAGAAAAAGCCAGGGAAAATTTAAACTTCTAATGAGTAGTATGCAGAACATTGATACTTTAATTAACTTTGTAATCCAATCAATAGAGAAGGTTCACAGCGTTTTGAAAAAGAAGGGGACATCTTATTTCTAACGACCATGAGCCGCTCGCAATTAACTTGCCTCTGGTATAGGGCGAGGCGTCCTTAATGAGATAATTATATAAAGTGTCAGGTCTAGTGATCTGACCGGGCGTGGACCTGCTGTCAGCTGGCTCTGTGACAGCTGAGACACGAAGCATGCACATTTGAATACAACTTTTCATAATGATATTTCATCATTACTTTTTACACATTATTAGATTATTAGATATGTTAGCCTAAGTACTATAGAGGTCTACACAGGTTTAATGATAACAAGGAAATTCACGTTGTCTAGTTATAATTATCAGATATTTCTGTAAAGACGCGTTTTGAAGTGAGATGAGATCACTATCACTTAATTAGATGTAGGAAGATCTTGATGCACTAACCCTGTTTACCCTGTATTGAAACACCGAAATGCATACATCCTCAAAAGATTCGCAGTGTCTGTTCACCGTTAGAGTGAGTTCACAAACCCACATCTCAACAGATACCTGCTTTGTAAATTAAATTTGGCATCGCGCAATTCAGTACGAATTTGCCTGATCCAAGGCAATTTTGCGGGCACTAGGATTGTCAATACAGAACAGAGGATTTCGATTTTCTTTCATCAGTCCCATTCGCGTTGCGTGCCGAGAAATGGCTCACCGAGCATGAATTAGCGTCTTTCCTTCTCCATTCAGAAATAATTAGCATGGACTTAATTGATAGGTCCTGGAGACATTGACGTGCAGTGCGTGTGGGGGCCATCTCCTTGGTGGGGCGGGTTGTGGGGGCCCTTGGCGTGCGGCTGTCAGGGTCACGGGGGACGTTGGCCGGGTTTTCTCTCCACGTCGGATTAGGGATAGCATGTCCTCCATGGTCTGACAGCCGCGTCTCCAGTGGCGTCTGCTCGGCCACGGGGTCTCCGTTCGGACAGCACGGCCACGGAGTGGGGGATAGTCCTTTCCACCAGAGGGCGGGGATGAAGGCCCTTCTCCGGAACGTATACATGCCCTTCAAGGCCCTACGCATTAGGCAGCAGATGAACCTTCCTTGTTACTTCGCTCCTCCACCAACCTCCCCTTAATCCTCCATCTTGGACACTACACCCAAAGCCTTCTGTTATATGTAACTGTTTGAGAATTAGGTAATATCGGCCTATTTAGCTTATTATAACTTGATGCATGTTATTTAAGAACGCCCTTAGTTAGGTAAATAACTACAATGTGACCCCATTTCATTACCCCTATCTCAGCCATTCCTTGTCCCTAGTTTGGTCACAAGCCAGACCTGAGTTTGTTCCCGGCGTTCGTTTGATGTCCCTCTTTAGAAGTGGAAGCCTTGTGGTCCCGCCCCATGTAGCTAACCGGCAGGCAACGCTTTGCGAAGGGCATCCAATAAAAGGGCAGACCTTTAAACATGTTAAGGGGCGCCCCGTCCCGCTTCTTGTGCGGACTATCGCATCCCACCCGCGCTGTTCGGGTTAGTGGCCGGAGGGGCAGGGAGCACAGAGGTAGGGGTAGATACGAGGGTAGAACCTATGGTCCCTTAATCACATCCCTTTGACAGACACCCTCTTACATCTCTATATACTATATTACTCTAGATGCCCAGCAGCAGATGCCACGAGCGTAGACAAACGGGCTCGTTATTTACTAGAAAATTACCAACTCAAAAAGAGGAGCCCGCCTCACGGAAGAGTGAATAGTCTATACGCCTTTATCATGAACCTATACTGTCAACTGACTCACAGAACTGGCTTAGGTTCTGGGAAAGACTGAACTGGGTCACTTCACTGCATAAACGTTCAGAGAGACCTATTTGGAATCCAGTCTGTAATACCACTAAGCACTATCAAAAAGGTAAAATTACAGTTTTTAACCCACAAATTACTGTTTATTAACATGTTATCTAGTCACATGTGAAACTGTTTGAATGTTGACTATAACAGTTTACATGCTTTAAGGCTTTTTCCAGACTAACCTGGGTTTAAATCTGAATAGACGTCAAATGTCAAAACAAGTTGATTGGTGAGTAAGAGTAAGTTAGTGTTTTGTGATCATTGTTCACTTCACGTGGGTGATTAGGATTGTGTGCTAGGTCGGGATAACCAGGTGGACAGGCATGATCGCTAATACACTTTACTCTTTGGATAGCTACCTACGTGGAAATGTCAACCCATTGTAAAATGTTTAGATGTGCAATTGATGCTATGGCCCTCATGGTTGGGCTTGTTCCCAAAGTAGCATTTCCAGTCTAAAACACCAGGGCAGCGCCACTCTAATGAAAAAGATGTATTGGGCAATGTTGTATCTGCTGCTAGACAGTTTGGTTTTCCCGTGACCTTTTACATCAGTTACAGATGGTAAAACATATTATATATAAGGTGATTATCGGACCTTGTTGTTATATTATATCCCTACTTAAATTCTTTACTGAATTACAAGTTACAGCAATACGTAAAAACATGATGGCATGTAAGCAACATAATTTGACTGTCATTTTCTGGAAGCCCACGAAGCGTTTTATAATGGGAGGAGCGACGCAGACTTGTGAAAGGCCACAAAGTCCAGGGTGAAAAAACAGGAATGGGGGATGTTATAAGGAACGGCGGGATGGAGGGTGACAAGGGCGAAGGGTGCCCCGATATGGAAAGTCATAAATCTTCTCGATAGGATCAGCAGAGGCAGAGATTAGGGGTGAAGGGCGGGAATGAATAGTCTATGAGGGGAAGGGAGTGTTATGGTTGATAACACGGCAAGATAAAGGTAAAATATGTGTTTTTCTGATCAAAGAAAATATAGTCAAGGTGCTGGTAATTTTATTCTTATTAATGGACAGGCCGGAGCCAAATGGATGATAATTTTGTGGATGCATATGCGTAACAAGGTATTGCAATATATTGACCCTTATATGGGATCCATTTTCCTGTTACCTAGTTTTCAAATATGGTCACTTCCAATGCCATATGATTTCAATATACATTTAACGAGAACTTGTAATTGCTTATTCAATGATACCTCAGGTAGGCCTATGATTCTGTCATTTAGACCTATATCTAATCAAACGTCCTACGTAATCGCTGTGAATGAACGGCTACGTGACGCTGTCTATCCCTAATTATCAGCCTGTTTAGTGAGAGATTTAGAAGGTGGAGGTCGTAATCAACGAAATGCCATTATTACTACATAGCCGACTCTGTGCGGCTGAGACCCTATATTGATTGTGATAATGAGCCGATCGATGGGTTGTGTCAGATCTGGCTGCAGGGTCACGGCCAATTAACAGTGGACACGGATTAACAGTACCAGGCCCTGCCTCCGCCGCCAGCCCGCCGCCCGGCTTAGGTCTCCGAGAAGGCCCATTTAGGATGCTAATGTAATTTCGGGCTACATGGCTGACTATTTACCCCTTGGGTGGGTGTTCAGGGAGCACGTTGAGTTAATGATTAGAAAACCGATGCAGTGACCGTGTGGATGAGGGGGTTGGTGGCAGGGGGACATTTCAAATTAATCTTACGAACATACATGGGGCGGGACCTTGCATTTCTAATAATACCCTGGGTTAATCTACCAGATAGAAATGTACTTACCGTCAGTAAATTTGGATTTAGGAATATTCTCCGGTTACTTTGAGGATGGTTTAAACCAGCGGAATGGTATTTGCCGTCAAGTCAATCTGAACGGAAGTACCTATAGGTCAGAGTCACCCGAACAGATTCAGGCCCTAAGGTAACCACATTTCGAAATATAGTCAAATGTAGGAAATTGAATGAACTGTTACATCAGCCTTTCTGTCCGAACAGAAGGGATGGCCAGAGTGAAGTATGAATAGAGCGGCAGCAGCCCGGGGCCCGCCGGATAAAGCAGTCTCCTGCAGCAGTCGGAGGTGACCTAGTGAGGCAGTGACCCCGATGACCAATGGTCCGTGCCATGATTGGTCACTGGCGAGCACACAATGTTCCTCTTTTAGCTGACCCGGAAGGACAGCCCAGCCCCCGACGGCCTGCCCAGACCTTTGGGTAGAAGGTTGATTCACTCTAATCCCTGACCGCGCCTGGCTAAGGCAGGCAGCGGTAAATGCGTCCATTGTATTCAAGGCTCAAGGCAGCCGTCTGAGATCAATACAGCGTCCTTACTCCTTTTGTCATAAACCATAGGGTATTAATTCCAAGAGAGGAAGTAATTGATTAAGCATTAGTTAATCACGAATATCTATATTTAGTCCGTGGATCTAGGTTCTGGTCGAGAGCGAATTCTTCTCTTGTAACCATCTATCTAGTTAACATATTTAAGAGTTGCGAACATTGTATATTTGAACGATAGTTGACAACTACAAAAGGAGCATATTCATTATGACTCTAATGATGACAATGTAGCCTGTCATTGAATGTGGGCAGCCTGGGCAGATCATTGCTTCCCCGTGCCAGGCGTTGACTAATCCCCCTGCCCAGATACCCCGGCCCGCCGACAGTCATGGTGATGGAGGGGCATGTAGCACCGCGAACCTTGTCCCTCCAGCCTAATTGCCATGTCACCTAACGATCTCACTGGTCCGTGCTATAATCAGTGGCCCATTGATGGAGGGGTCAAGGGGATGTCACCTACTGTCTTTCTCACGATACTTCTGTATCTGGTAGGCAGTAAGATGGAATGAAATGAAATGAAAGAAACATCGAGTTGTGCGGATGGATAGAACTAGTGCTATAATTCTCTATGGTAATCTCTTCTTGTTGCAATTAATTGCATCATAGCCTAATACTAATGTCCTATCAAGCCCCCTGCAATTACATACCTTGGCAAAACTGTTGTGATAAATGAAACCGCACTGCCAACATTTCTGTGGTCAGCCGTATTTATTTCTCAATTGTATGCACACCTTTCTTTCCAAACAAATGTCTTGTAAGGCTATATTCGATTCATAATTTTCTCCCCATCTTGAAACTCTCCATGGATGTGACAAGTGCAAAAGAACACCGAGCTTCGCGATCTTTAATCAAGATAGATATTCACAACACAGCTGTGACACTTTCAAGATAGGAAGAACCTTCCTGTAGATGTTCTGTCGTCTACATCATATACCCTTGCCTTTCATTTTGGTCCAGACAAAATGAAACAGCCTTGACCCTCCTGAAATCTTCCGGGACTAGCTGTAGCCTTTGGGATCTTTCTAGAGCCCAATTATGCTTTTTGTATTAAACCCTTAATTGCGAGTCATAACAATAATGCTCCCATGTGCCAGTCCGCTGCCTTCCGCTCATAATGATCGCTGTGTTTGCACGGCGAAATGATTCCTGAGCACTGTGTGGTAATTTCATGCATGCTGCTTGAAAGCTGGTGGAAGGTAGCTGTGTTAATGACAGAGCTCTTAGGGAAATTCCCCTCCGGCCCATGGATCTCTAATATGGATGTAACACAAGCTAAGGCCGTGCTTGAACTTCTAATAAGGGGACTGTTTGTAGGGCTTTGGCAAACAGTAAACGAATTGCCTCGGTCTGAGCCACCGGCCTCCCTCTACCCCCTGCAATTACCCCACGATGAGACAAAATGGGACAAAGTCAATAGTCAAGGCATGCCTGCAAGACGTGAAGGCCCAGCATGTAACGAGCCTTGTCCCTCAACATGTAGCCTACACCCCCCCCCCCCCATCCTCCATGGTCTGCCAACCGGTGCACCCACAAACACAGGCCCCTTGGCAGCGGGCGGGTGGCAAATGTACCTGTCCCCTGATCTGATGACTTGCGTCTTTTAACCAGCAAAGCATTTGAGGATTGAAACTCATATCATACTGTGAAAAGGCTGCTTCTATCACAAACATTTATAGTGGAGTTGCACAATTTTCTAGTGTTTTTGCATAGATTGAGGTCTTGAAACATGAACAGCCTTGGCTTTTCATATGTTTGATATAATTGAGACACCGATGTGATGATCAACCGTGCCCTTAAAGGGGCCAGTACTCCGTCGCAGTCGGTGGGAGTGGGTAGCAGGCCCGGGGTTAGGAGACGGGCTGTGATAGGTGGGTTTGGGGAGGGGGCAAACAGTCGTCAGGCCCCTCCAGGCGCCTTCTCCAGCTGCTAATGAGGCTGAGTTAATCAGGCCTCCCGGTGATGTGTCCCAGCGGGCCGCCAATCGGAGAAGGGCAACTGGCCAACAGGCAAATGGTCCTGGACATTTCCTGTAGATGGTTCCTACTCTGGAGTGGTGTCTTAACCTTAACCTCATACATTAAACCAATTGTTCTTTAGCCCAAGTCGTGTAGGATGTATGTTGCTTACTATATCATTAATACATTTACGTCTAATCTAATAATTTCTTATAAAATTGTACCCAAATACATTTAAGCCTACATCCGCACTCGAATGATAATTATTGTATCTTCAGACATGACAGTATGCTCAAAACATATCACTAAACCCAATGTACATACGTTGTTTTACTCCTGAATAATATACAAAGCTGCTGGAAGAACATGCTTGTACGTGAATTGGCAAATAAAAATGTGAAACATAAAAAAACCTCACCGATTTTCTATGTGCTGGGCAAGCATAATTCTTATGAGAAAATCACTGTGGATGCTACGTTGATATTCTAGGGGGTCTACTCTGTTGTCTAAGTTACCTGCGCTCGGCCTTTTCCCCCATGATATGGATTGGCTAGATACCAGTGCTTGTGGCAGCAGCTTGGAGGTGCGAAGGTAATCTGCGAAGCTAATGAATCATGTAGTGGATAATCTCCTAGATCTTTTTGGTGATGGACCGACGGGCTTAGTCAGGCCCCGCCGGTCGGTAATGATGCTGATGAAGCTGAATGACTCGGCCCGGCCTCAGCCCGCCCCGCGCTAACGAAACACATTGCACTTAACACATTACATGGCCATTTGCCCCGTCTCAGGTAGAAAATGGATGGCTCCTGCCTCAGCACGCCTCCATGGTGTCTCTCTTCTTTAAGGACAGAAGGTACTAAGTATACGGGATAATGGAGGATGGCGGAACCAACATGAAGCTGTACTGACCACACCGTTATACTACACATAAAGTAAAGTGTGTCCGTAATTCCAGTGGCCAATAAGTGTGGTAATACATGTATTAGCATAGTGTGTTGCAAATTGGGCTTTTAATCGGTTGGTTGCATTAAGGGAGTCTATTGGGGATGGTTCTCTCTGGGTATTTGGTTGTGTTTTCCCATCGCCCATTACAAGAGAAAACGTGAGTAGTTTAGTCACATGGTCCACTTCGTGTGGTCATGCACAGTTCATGAGGGTGGTCATGTAAGTACTATATGGACTTGACGATTGTTGTTGGCCATTTAAGTTCTGAGTACCCATGTTAGTCATGTATTGACAGAGCACAGGCTATTTGGGGAGTATACAGACAAGGTCCACTATACATATAGGTGTGGTTAAGTAAGTAGCATATGAACTTGTTTATTTTGCGGGTCATGTAAGTAGTATATAGAAATTGTCCATGGTCATGTAAGTAGTATATAGAAATTGTCCATTGTGGGTGGATAGGTAACTAGTATATAATGTGGATTGTCCAATGCGGATGGCTGTGTTATCAGTATATATACAGGGCCATTGTAGCTCGTAATGTTAGTACTTAATTAACATAGTCCATTGTGGCTGCCCATGTAAGTAGTATATGGTTGATTCTCACGAAACGGGGCCACAGACCTGATTTTCATAATTTCATTCATAAAATTGCATCAATAAGTAAAAGCCATTCTATCAGAGCCTCAAAGGATGTGTCTTTTTCAAACCTTGAATGGGAACCCTACTTTTAAGTGAATTATATGAATATTTTAGAATTTATAGCTTAAAATGTACCATTTTTGACACATTTTTCAACCAAAATCACGTTTTTCATTTAAATCAAATCATGTAACTTTTTTAAATTTGGGCCCTGCAAATATTCTTATTTCAGGTATTATAAGCAACAAATTGATTCTTATCAATTGAATAAAATTGGTGTAAATTTTTAACAATTTCCATGTTTTTTTACCAAATTATCCATTGTGTAGAAAATGCATCATAGTACATATACAAAAATACAGCAGCCTAATCTTATCAAGAAAATAAAACAAATGATCCATAAAATGCATAAGAAAATGCAATAATGTATTGGCTTTGTTCATGGACAAAATTACATATATTTATGAAAAACTAATCATTGAGTAACAGAAAATGTAAATCCAGGTAGGGTTGGGGTAGCAAATGCATCATAGTACATATACAGATTAAACATCCCATAAAATTAAAACATGCAAACATTAATGGAAAATATTTGTGTCCAATATAGATTGACCTAATATTATCATATTAACATTAAAATCGGGACAAAAATCTATTTGATTTTCAAATAATATCAAATATAATATCAAAAATAACAGAATGCATCATAGTACATATACGCATCATAGTACATATACAGACAATTAATTGTGTTGTAATTCTTTAAAAAATACAAATGGTCAATAGCGAAAGTATGTGCACTAAACTCATGTTTATATGCTACTTAATGAAAAAAAATTGATATTCATAATTTTAAAGAAATTGTTTAAATATGTTAAATTATGGAAATAATAAATGCATCATAGTACATATACAGGTGTAACCATATGCAATTGCATCATAGTACATATACAAAATTGAAGTTATCTCTGAAACTAGTATGTTTGGGCTGCCCTAAAAAGCAAACCTAAAATGATTAAATCATACACATGCAATGCTTGCAGGAGTAATTTTATGTTTATATCTCTGAAAATATTAGGTAAAATTATGGAAGTTTTGTTTTATAAATTCATCATAGTACATATACTGCATCATAGTACATATACAAAACTAAAAACCTTAATAACTCAAAGAATTATGAAGATTAGTGTTCCCAACTTTGGGAACGCATTTCAACATAAGCAGTCCTTCAGTCCACAAAGTTTCATCGAGATATTTTCATTTTAAGTTTTTACTAAATTTTTTCCCCTGTGGCCCCCATTCGTGAGAATCAACCATATGGGCATTGTCTCTTGTGGGCGGCTGTGTAAGTAATAAATGGATGGTGATGAAAGTGGAATATTGGAAAAATCTGTTATGACTGCTCATGGACATCACAGATGTTAGTAGTTTATGAAAATGGTTGACTGAGGCAGGTTACGATTAGAGAGATCGCTGTTGAGGTCGGCCACGTGAGCGTCGACATTAGTATTATAATAAGAACACTCACCAGGGGTATGTTGGAGAAGTGATCTTGTCCAGGAAGCTCAAGAAACCGTTTTCAAAGACCCGGGGCCTTTATCCTTCATCAATATCCCTTTTCAAACATATCAATTACTTCCTAGATCTACAAGATAGACTATCCAGGAACGCCAAGAATTACCAGGAGGAAGACGGTTAAATGGAAAATAAACTTAAGGACATTGTCTTCTCGACTTACAATTGAAACATGACCATTAAGGGGAGTATTTGTACCGGGACTGGAAGCTGGAGTATATTTGTGACTGGGTGCTCGTGCTGCGGTCAGATCAATAGTGGAGTACAGTGGTACATGTATGCGTGTCTTGCCCAGGACGGCCGGGGGCATGCAGGTTCCAGTCGCCATCACTTTACAGCGATCCCTTGGGCACCTCCCGATAGGGAAGAGCCTTGGGCTGGTGCAGATAGCGCGTCCCCCTCTCAAGTACCCCAGGCCCCTCCAGTCCCCGCGGGCTATATCGCTGCGTGCACCCCCTCGTCCCCGTACACTGGAGAACTAATTGTTTCATCAATTGTTCGCGAGAGGAGACTGCCGCCCGGTACCACCGGGACCCCCCCTACCCCCACCCCTACTTCCACCCCCTGTCTCCGTGTCCACATGGCTGGTCTCTTGACCTGCGCAGTCTGTAGTGTCGCCAAACTGCGCCTTATATTGGATGCATCTCCAAGTGAGCACGAATGGGCAAATCGAAATTTTCTTAAAGCTCTAGAAGGAAGAACTGAGGGCAATAGTATTTGTACCTAAAACACTTGGCAAAGACAACTGCAGATATACGAGCTTGCAGCCAAGAATTCGACGCCTGTCTCTTTTTGAAATGTGTGCTGAGCGATTTGCAGCTGAACATGAGGACATTCTATTGATTAAGTGGTAAGGCGGCCAAGAACTGATCGCGAGAGAACGGTGCCTTGGGGTGCAAAAAGAAGTGAGAGAATGTAGCGGTGGAGTACGGCGGAAGGCGGTAAAAAGGGCCAGCGCACACGGTGAGGGGTGTGGGTTGGGGTTGGGGGGCGCCTGGCGCTACTACTACTACTCCTACACCAGGCCCGGGCCCACAGCGGGGGGCTTTCAGCTGGCGTAGCAGAGGGAGCTATGCACACAGAGACGCCGCGCCCAGTGAGACGCTTCACTGACGCTTAATTGTATAATGTTCTACTGCTGGCGGGCCATTACTACCCGCAGGAGGCGAGTCAAACAGGGGCCCTGGTGCCAGCCACCGCCGCCCGCCGCCCGGACCGCCCAGGGCAACCAGGACACCCTCCCCACCCCACCCTCACCGCCCACCGGCCGCCAACCAGTCAGCTTCCTACCAGCGGGGCCAGCCTTATATACGCGGGAAGCCACCATTGAAGCCACATACTGTCAACGGAAGCCACTTGGGCCCTGGAGGAGCCCACAGAGTTGTACGGGAAGGGCGTAGGAGACACAACACAGTAGGACGTCACAAGGCGCCGACAACCTCCAGTGTGACACGTGGAGGCCGCACCTGATCCCTGGCTGGTCAAGGCCACGTCTCATTCCTGCCGACACTGGTCTATTCTATTGGCCGGCTAATGGCCCTGTGTGACTGTGGTCGGCCCACCGCCAGGCCTGTCAGTGGCGGCGCCTCCCGGCTGTCAGGGTGGTGAATGCCCACCACCTCCCAATCACACCCTGCTCCTCACTCCCCCGCTCACCCTGAGAAAAAAACCCTAAAGGAACTCTTCTCCCGCCTGATTCCTCTCCGGGCGCTTCACGTGGCAAAAACAACACACAGGGCAATTCCTCCATGGCCGGAAGCAATCTCAGTACACCTTTGTTTTTGTGCATGATCAATGGAGCATTTAATGGCCACGTGCGCCACGTTCGTCTATGGTTATATAGGGTCGATACAATGGTCTCAAGGTTTGAAAAGACCACTGAACAGTGAGGCATGGATAGCTCTTACTCCTTGATAAAGAACCAGGGCGACGTTGGCTAGTAAAGGAATTGATACTTGGCTAGAAATATACTGACTTTCTCCTTTAAGATAGTGAGACTCTTTTAAATAGGTTTTCTTCTGCGCCTTTGCTAATGACTTCCATAAGGACCAAAATCATGCCTATCGCTGCCACTGCTAGGACGGCAGGTAATTCTCAAGCAAAGTCTACACGATTCGCGTAATTAGACCAGACTTTGCATCAACCTGCGCCCCCCAGGCGTCTGTCTCGGCGTACGAACTCGCGTCGTCCTACAAGCACCCACCTCCTACAAGGGATCCCAAGACAGATAATCGCGTCCCTGGATGAGAACCTTGGTAATTAACGGTGTAGCGGTGTGTTTCCAGCAGTGGTTATGGAGTGTAATCTCATGACCTCGCCACAATACGCCCGTCTACCCGTCGGATTGGTCTATTGCGTTAAGTCCTTGGTAATGCGAAAGCAAGGCGCTACCTATATTGACCCTCGGTATATTCTCCTATCGTCCTGTCACACTAGGCTGTAATGTATCTCCAAAAGAGAAGGATCAGCTTAATTTCTATGCAGCTCTTTGGTACCAGCGCTATACGCTATGATTGATGCTGCCGCTAAAAAGCTATGCCGGCTTTCTAACTTTCGCATTGAATCACAAAATCACTCTTTCGATGGGGTGCACAAGGGTCTACGGGTTATTACCGCGATAGGAGTATTATCAGGGGAAAGTCCCTCTACCAGAAGAAAGCCAGATAAGACCAATATTGTATGAGGTACTCGATAGGGAAGGAAGCACATGGCATTAGATAGCCGGGCCGAGGACAGGGGTGGATAATACAGCCACAGCCTGTGTCACAGCAGTGGTCGGGGACGTCTGAATGGCACTCCTTTGTGACAAGCCTTAAGGCCCTACCGAAAACTAGCTCCCATTGAGCGGGCCGAGCTATATTGCCTGCCTGAGCAGCTCAGTCCAGGTGTGTGATCAATGAGTGCCTCACGGGACTCCACAATGTGTGAGTATTACATGCAGGAGGAGTGTATCAATATTTCACCGGTCCGGTCGTACAGCACACTCTCCTCTACACATGGCTACAACAGGCTGGTCAGGGCAGACCTTTACGTCAGGGCTATTTAGAGAGCAGCTTCTCAGCTGAGCTGCTCGTCTGGACAAGGAGCACCTCTCCACAGCAGTGTGCTCACCTCACTTTCCGTACAGCACTATTCGCACTGATGGCAGTTTTATATCTACCCCGACCAACAATAGCCAGGAGCCAATGGACTGGACGAGGCAGGGGTTATTAATCCGCTACTGAGCAGGTAAACCGGGGGATACTAGGGGAACGGGAGCAACTGGCGAGCAGCAGCGTAGACCTTCTGACCCTAATTTGCCGTATGATTGAAATGGCAACAGCGCCGAGAGGCCGTCTGGGCGCGGGCTTAGCCGGGATTACGCCGCCGACGTCTTATATCAACCGGGACGAATGGGCTGAGACGAGTCTGACTCGTGTAATGCGTGTTGGTCAGAGGCCCCAACGGAGACAGCGGGGAATTACAGCTGGACCCGTGTGACCGAACGGAACAACATGCAATCAGACCTGGACGGAGGACGGGGATTAAGGATAATACTCTCCGCTTTCTTATCCTTTTCAGTACCTTCAAAACGTCGCCAGTCTATTCCAGCCCCTAACACAGTGACATGTCATGCACATGGCGGGGACCACCCAAGTAGGACGTGCTTAGGACGGGCTGTTATCTACTCCAGGCCCTAACATTATACCGAATGGACCGCTCTTCGCGTCTTAAAGTGTAACCGAGGAGAAGAGTCGCGACCAGTGGAGAGGAAGGCCCCCACCTTGACGGGTGACAATTGGTGGCCGATCCCGGAGTGGCCCTTCACAGATGACTTCACATTGATCACCGGTTCGGGGTAGCTGCGTCTTCCCGGGGTCCGTCTAGGGGAGGAGAGGGGTGACCAGAGGCCGTCGGGGCTCTGTGAAGGCCAGAAGTGGGCAGCGATGAATAAGGCGGAGCTAGACGGCGATAGACGGTAATTCTATCGACCGCTGGCCGTGTCGACCCTGGACAGGCCAATGAGGGTGTCGCCTTGTCGGCCCACATCAGAGGGAAGCCGCCCTGAGTCGGCCTGAGCTGCTTGGAGCAAATAGTAGGAGACCAGGTGCCAGCAGGTAGCTCACTGTTTACATTATGCCCCACACTCCCAAATCCACGGGGCAATGGAGTGCTATGGTGACACGTAAACTCTGAACTTTAAGAGTTAGTCCCTCACAAGGACCTCTCTATAACAGCCCATGGGGCTACTTGATAGATGATGGTAGTTACCGCCAGTGACACTTTGTAACTTAGGTCGCGCCCCCAGGGTTCGGTCGGGACTATCGATGGAGAACTGAGGCTGTTTAACATGCAATGGGCTCGAGCCAGACTAATTCCCATCGAGTCACTCACTTTATCGGCATATATTTCCATTGATATCTCGGGCAGGATACCTCTTGTGGCAGGGGGAATTCCATTCTATGGTACCTCCCATGTGTCACCCACCGAATACATTGCCTTAGCTACGTTATTAGTTTTGTATGATAATAGTGTTATGGCAACGAGCCTATACTGCTGCTTCCCTTGAATCATCTCATGATCTGGATTTATTAAATTCATTATATCACCTTTTCAAGATATATAGTTGGTCTAACTACAATCCAGCTAGTGCACATGGAACATCACTTGATTGGTGGTTTATATACCGAACTCTCCAATACCTCACATCGCCAGCCTGAGGACTCCATTGCTGCTGTGTGCATAGCCTATACTATTACACTGCTGATGGACCACTTGAAGACTGATCTTGAAAGGCTGTCTATCCCACCTCTAGATTGTCCTTCCTTACGATGTACGCAATGAAACATTTGCTGTGATATAAAAACACATTTTCCTCCTGCAATATCTCAAATGGAATCCAGGAGTAATCAACTAAAATGGACAGGAAATTGCACATTGGATCATTGCTATTCAAATATGAATATTGCAATATGAAGAGGAGTACCCGTTAAATTGGTATTAGCGAAGTGATTTTAGACTAACAATGACGGAGTTAAGCTTGAGTGTTCTGCAGGCGCTTTTTGTATTGCAGGTAAGCACAAACTAAGCAAAGGAATGAAATCATTGAGGGGCAGCATTAATGATATTGTGAACTAGTCTTCAGTAGATCTGTTATTACTACAGCAGCTGTAATTGGTCACAATTTCATCTAATACCGAGCCGGTCGTGGTACATTTTCATATGATGAGAGGACAACGCACTATTTCAATTCCATACTGCCTATAACAATTGCTGAAATATAGATAAATATCGACCTTGTATCATTATTTTAGTTGCAGTGTAAGTGCTGTCACGTATTAAATGTGCTTATTGAATGGACAACGGTTTAGGTTATTCAAATTAGAAACTGAACATATTGTAAAACCATATCCTAAATCGTTTTATTTTTTTCCAACGATAGATTATGATATTATAAAGAGGGAAGTCGAAAGTCATAATCTATTTTAGCTTATTCCTTTTACCCCCGAGGTCCCAAAAGTAAAAACTGTGATTACTTGGCATCTAACTAAATGAGTTCCTATTCATGGCATGCATAAAAACACCGTCTACCCATCAGCAAGTTAACGTAAGAAGCACCCAGCCTCAACAAAAACATGCATTTCATAAGGGAAACTTTTTTTTGAACATCTAAACTAACCCTTTAGCCATCAATGCCTTCTCTATTCATAAAGATTTACTCTTGCCCATGTGCTTTATGCAGGGATTTTATTCACATACTAATACAAATCAAAAGACATTAAAGAAAATACGTTACAATAGAAAATATTCCCATGCATGCTTGTTTGGGAAGGCAGTGTTTTACATGCAGGCTGGGACTGGGAAAGATGTTCAGGGAAGGCGGCGGATGTGCAGAGTGTCGAAGGCAGTCTTGGGATGGCCTGGGGGTCACCTGCAGGCGGCGAAAGGCCTGGGGGTCATACATAAGTTGGGTGTGTGCAGAGCGTCATATACAGGCTGAGTATACACCGGATACCCAGGCAGACAGGGGATGGGCAGTGTGTGTTATAAAGGCTGGAAATGGATAGGGCATCACATGCCCCGGCCGGCTCGGTATTAGATCAGGCTGGGCACGGGAAGAACATACAGGTTGGGTATATGCACTGGTTGTCTCAGGGCGGCCGGAGATGGCAGAGTGGCACATACAGGCTTGGAAAGGGCAGGGCGTCACATGCAGGCTGAGTATGTGTCGGGCGTCCAAGGCAGGCTGGAGATGTCAGAGTGTCACATGCAGGCTGTGGATGGGCAGGACATCACATGCAGGCTGGGGATGGGCAGGCAGGGCGTCACATGCAAGCTGGGAATGGGCAGAGCATCACATGCAGGCTGGGGATGGCCAGGCAGGGCGTCAAAAGCAAACTGGGGATGGGCGGGGCATCACATGCAGGCTGAAGCTGGGCAGGACTGGGGGGACTCAGTTGCAAACCTTCACTTCACGATCAATGGGCGAATAAACGAGCGAAGTGGGCGGGGGCTGAATGGGGGAGGTCGACCAGATAATTGTTTGATTGGGGCTATGGACAGGGCTACAATGTGGTTAGCGTAGGCAAACGCTGGCCATTGTCACAGTATGCAGGGAATGGGCGAGGGGATGATAGGGAGGGACTGGGAGGTGACTATTGTGGAGGAAGGGGAGGGGAGGCGGGGAAGAAGGCTAGCCATGGGACACAATGCAAATTAGATCTGAGTGACTGGTGCTGTAGTACCATTCTACAACTATCTCAAGTTCAGTTATCTCGAAACACGGACACAAATTGGGAATATACAATTTGCCAAGTAGCATGATACAATAAAAAAAAACTTCAATATCTAACCGAATGAGATGTATAATATCACCGTATAAAGTAACAACACTATGCTCTTTGTCCCTTTCATACATTAATTCTTGCTTGTCACACGTCGACTCTATGGACTCGTTCTAATGTACGACAGCCAAATCAGTTTCTAAAGGAATTGATACTATTTTCGCTATTCCGGCATCCGTCTCATATGATAGCAACCAAATATTCAAACATCTTTCTTACCAAGAGAGGATGTGGTCGACATTGACCTACTTTGTTTAGAACACTGGTTGTATATATTTACAACATACTTCAATCTGTAAAGTATTTTAGGTCGTCTGTGTAAATTCCCTGGTGTAATTGTAACTCTGTGTTGGTTGCAGGTATGGTGGGTAGGAACCTGGGTAGAGGGTGCAGTTTGTAGTAACCACCCGCCGTGTCTGCACCAGCAGCTGAAAACACCTGCCGCCGATATCAAAGAGATATCCTACGACAACAAGACAAGTACATTCCTACCCCCTCATCAAAGTAAGTACGATCCAATAGGTATTCTTTTGGAAGGGTTGTTATATCGAATGGTGACATCCCTAAGTAGTTTTTTCAATAATCAATGGATGCGCCTTTGTGTATTGTATTTCCAATAATTATATAGAATGAAATTACGTACTATGTAGAAATACATTATACTGTTTCTCTTTTGTTTCCTTACTGCGTAAACAGTGTTTAATCTTTTTTCTATCACAAACTGTGTTTATCTTAATAATATGTCTACGTAACAGGGATATTTCAATTCAATGCACAACAAAAGCGTGTCATCGATTGTAAAAGGATCTATTTTTAAGCGGGATACACATTCCTTCTGTAGCCCTTTGAGAGTCCCTTCCGTGTAACTCGCAGCCTCCAATCCCTGACAAACCTTCCCTTGGATGTCAATCACCCCAATCGATTTGCTATCAGGCGCCTGCTTTACCCAGTGTGGCCCTTCTCGTCACCCCTACCTCCAGGACTGATGGGGGCCTCACGTGAGGCCTACACAGGTGGACAATGGGGGAGGGTGGGAGTTCAGGGGCTCCATGTGTAGGTCCACATAACTATGTTGTAGAACTGTTCCCTGATCTATCCTTTGACAGAATTTAGGACGTGAGACACTCATTAGCTTTACATTAAATAAGCATGTGTATTTACACCAGAAAACTAAAGTATTGCAAACACTGTCTAACCATAATAACTGCATTATTTAACTTTGATATTCGGGATGTAAAAGAGAGGAAATAGTTCCATGCCTTCCTCTCACAAAATAAAGTTTCAACTTTTATTCATTATCATTCACATTAAAGTATAATCACGTTCCCACAGATCAACACACATGAATTGAATGCGATATCACATCGCAGCCCCTAGTTCTCCCTCCACCTCCTGGCCCGCCAGTCAGACCCTACATAGAGGTGATCCATGCGTCCGCCATAATACCCACACGCATTCACAGCGGAAGTACACACTGCCATTTCCGCTTCCTCTTTCTTGGTGGGTGATGTCTCTGTATTGTTATGCACACACGTTTTTGGATCAATGTAGTCTTTATCTGAGATAGTTTTTCAATGAATTTGCTGCAATTTTCACATGGGCTTTTTTTGTGTACAGTGAAGAATTGCATGATAAGCCCAATACAACAATCTATCATTTTTTGACAGAAAGCACTATTACAGCCAGTTGTCGTGGGGATTGTAAACCTTTTTCTATCCTATCATACCACGCGTAATGGGATTTGAGGTAATTATAGTCCTTGTCTTCTGGTCGTGTCCGACCCCGTTCATCCAACACTCTAGGGCTCTCAGATGACGATGCCTTTACGCCGCCTTTGCTTGTCTTCACTGCCTTTGTCTGAGAAAAAAGACAATTTGGGGAACGTTGTTCTCGAAAGGGAGAGTGGGGGGGGGGGGGACAAAAAGAGAAGTGTCTATGCCTTTTTTCTCGGGACGTAATGGTGCAGGGCCAGCCTGGAGGTGCCAGGCCTAATGCGGCGGTACCGGGGCGGCGTTTATCTAGCTGTCGTGTGGCGAGTGGCCGCCTTGTCGTCTCCACAAGACGGATTGAGTAGCCTTTTTCTCTCATTCTCCGCCTTTTTGTGGCGGCTTTCTGTGATGTGCGTACACACCTCACCATGTCGTGGATATGTCCACCAGATGCAGAAGCTGAACAAACAAACGTGTGTCTGATGAGAGGATGGGACGGCGCGGTAGGACTGTTGGACTGGTGGGGGGTAAGGGGTAAAGGGTAGGACGTAGAGCGTAGGGCGTAGGGCGTAGGGCGTAGGGCGTAGGGCGTAGGGCGTAGGGCGTAGGGCGTAGGCAGTCTGGAGAGCCGCCGGGAAGGTAGGGAAGGGCGCTGGGCAGTACTTGGCAGCAGCACCCCAGGGATGTAGCTTTGGGCAGTCCTATTACAGTAGGGTGTGTATTGGCGCTCAGTAGACCTGGATATGCCGCTCCTGCTCCTAGACCCACATAAATATCTAAATAAAGAAGCCATGGGATGTGCAGAAGGAGACACCAATACCCCTCCGACCCCACCGGCTCCCCCCCCCCCCGACCCCCACCCGCCGGCGGCCTGTTGACACGGGGCTGATTGCCTCCCCCCTACGGGCGTGTCGCTCTGAGTCACGTGACCCCGCCGCCGGAAGTCGGACGGCGCTGGGCGTCTGGTGGCCGACGGAGGCTCCACCTGGTGGCGCCCCGCATTGTGAGCCCCGTCCGGCATAGTGCGGGGCGCGCCGTGACTGGTGACAAGTTGGCAGTCCTTTATCACCATGGTGACGAGCAGACCAGGGAAGTGCTATGTTCACTCCCACTCCCCTACAGGCTTGGTATTTCTTCCCATCTATCCGCTGATTTATGACAACTGAAAGCCAATCTGCTGTGCATATTTACAACCACCCACTTACCTATTCATATTGACCATCATTCATCGGGAATGTAAGGTGACTATGATTGACATAGTGGCCTGGGTAAAATGAGTTTGAAAGTACTGTGCTGCTGAATTGCGTACGCCATGCCAAGGTGGTGGGGGTTCTGAAGTTAGGAAATGAAAGGTACCTTGTCTATAGCAAAATGCACTACGACGCAATCACCCGCGGATAGAGCCATGATAAACGGTTACGGCGTGACGTTCATCCTCCACCTACGACTCCCTGAGGGCCGCGTTACAGGCCGAGAAGACAGTCATGCCGCCGTCCTGGTGATTGATCACGTTTGTAGCTCACATTTAATTAGATCAACTCCCATGGTATCGAAGACAGTTAGCGGCAGTAGACACCAACACTTGGCTGCCTTATTTGATTTAAACTCAAAACCCACCGGCGTATGCGTGCACGTTGCTTGCGATATTCAGCTGGGGGCAGTCTGGCCTTGTCGCCTTGTATCCGGGTTGCTGTCGAGGCGGAAATGTGAATATAGGCCCAAATAAGGTTAAACATGAGGATCATAAGCTTTAGAATTACACTTAGAAATTGCATTCTGTAGCCTGTGTAGATAATGCGAAATAGTACATGATTTCATATTTCACTGATTATGTTTTTTTTTATGAACTATCTATAACGATTGTTTTGATGGAAGGGATGACCAGGAGGGACTGGCTTTATGCCATCAAATTGATTTGGCATTGATTTCATTGATTTATTATTTTGTCTATCCCGTAATTAAAGAGACTTTTCTAAGCCTATAATATCTGGCACAATGACCATATGTACAGCTGGATGTATACTGTGATTAGGGTCTCCAGTCGCTTGTTAATGAGGCCTATTCACTCACATTCTAGAACTGCACGGTCAGGCCACTAGTGTTCGGAAAACAAGAGGCCGCTTCAGACTTAGTAAAGAAACATGCCTGAAATGGTCTATCGACTTTGGTCTAACGTATCTTTCTTTCAATTCTATTATAGAAGGCTAATAATTTTACCATTAACAAACATCTCCTTTTCCTGCGATCATCAGGATATCTGTACAATGTGAAAGTAACCGTAGTCATACGGCGTACCCATCTAAGATAATTCATTCTTGAGCATGGAGGAGAAAAAGAGATTTCCTTCAGGAAAACCAGGAAAGAATAATGATGTGAGCCTATGTTCTGCCAAGTCGGTGTGTGTCAATGATGGGATCGCTCCCAGCAATTTCCCCTTTCACTATTCATGGGTTTTTCATCAAAAAGACTAGCACCTGTTTGTTCCCAGATATTAACATGATGTTCTCTCCCGCATTGAGACCTAGTAACCTCTCACTGTGATTATCATCACGTCCAATGCCTACGTCTTTTCATAGATCTAGAAGAATACATGTATGCTGTCTTAGAGAGACCATTATACATGTATATATATATATATATATATATATATATATATATATATATATATAATATATATAATTCTGCCGGTATAATACTCTCCTGGCCTCAGTACGTACACCCAAGGCCTTTTACAGTCCGGCCTGGCCTGCTGCCAGCTGCTGACTCCTGCTGGATGCTGGCAGTGACGTCCAATTACCGCCGGGTTTAGCACGCCCCCACCGGAGGGGGGATCCCGGGGCAGGAGGAAGGGGGTTGATAATGCCGGCTTAACGGTATAGCGTGCGGCACGCCAGAGTCAGATCCCGCCAGGTGTTCTAACCAGCTCCGACCTGCCGCCTACCTGCTGGGCCACGTGTACAGCAAACACCGTGCACACACGACCCCGACAAGGAAAGGGGGTAACACCCCACGGGTCTCCGTGCTAAGGACCCCGTGTTATCTGGTGGTCTCTGGGCCCAGTGTCAGACGATACCCTCTGACAGACATGCACCCATTTGATACTTTACTGCTAGTGTTGGGATTTTACAGAGAGAGTTCTTTTGATTAGACAATTGCTCGTTTTTTCTTTGTACAAGGACATAGGGCGGGCCCCCTATAGTTTCTAAAAAAAAACAGTTAACATTTAATATCATCAATATGAACAAAAGATCTGCGGCTCGTAGTCAGAGAAGGTTGTTTTGTTGGATGGTTGAAGAGTAGGAGCAATGTAATCAATATAAAGATCCAAAATGATTATTACATTGGGTAGATTTCGAGCCCTAATCAACTAAAACACTTTCTGTGCTTTTTAACATCTCCAAGACCTCATATTTCACTTTAGGTACACTGTAAAAAGTAAGTGCTGTAAATTTACAGTAAACTTTGCTGGCAACAAAGTTTCCAGTAAACTTTGCTGTAAAATTACAGCATACAATGTACTGTAATTTGTACAGTGCATGATACTGTAGGTGTCTTACAGCAAACAGTACTGTAATTTAACAGCAAACTAAGTACTGTATTTGTACAGCAAAGTTTACTGGAAACTTTGTTGCCAGCAAAGTTTACTGTAAATTTACAGTGCACTGTTATTTTACAGCACTTCCAATTAGAAGCCTTTTAACATCAATTTAACATAGAATATTCCCCATAAATCAAATAAACTGTTAATTCCCAACCACAAACCAATGTATAAAGGTTGTGGGATGTAATTATGCTAGATTTACCAGCACATACATGCATTGGGTGATGTTGCCACAAGTTTAAGAGGTCATTACTTACCTATAAATTAAACTTTACACCAAAAAGGTGTCTATGCGTACAGGTTATAAATATCTCATAATAATTACAATTATTTGTATGTATTTCAATAAACTGAAATATCAGTTCATTTCATGCACATGGGATTCTCTTTTTGATATCATTAGATTTAATTAATTCATGCAGAAAAATGGTTTTAATGTATTATGCCCAAAACGTTTTTTCATTTTTTACTTTTGCACTCCTGGTGGTCACTGTATTTTACAGTAAGATGTATTGTAAAAATAAATACTCATCATGTAATTTCAAATTTACAGTACAAATTTTGTAATCCTACAGTTAATTTAACTGTTTATTTTCCAACAGCAAACATTGCTGTACATGAAAAGTACAGTTTGCTGTAGAATAACATTAACTTTTTACAGTGTAGCCAGTGTTTACTGACCGGTCCTTGGCCCTAGAAGTCAATGGCTCTTACCAGGTATGAAACTCTTAACCCCCGCCTCCCCACCGCCGGGACGTGGGCGGCGGGGGGCTGGAGATAAGTGGTCTGTTGGAGGAGACACAGGAGGAGGCTGATAGAGGGCCCTTGTCTCTGCCCCGGCCGCCGTGTGAATGTATGGGTTGATCCTGGCCCCGCCCGCAGCGGCCGCCGGGTGTGGGATCGATACGGTACGAGCAGTGTGTGCAATGTATAGACGGTATCGGGGAGGTCCGTGTAGGGAAAGGGCAAATGGTAGAACATAATATGTATCCCAAAGAGGAAGAGCCTTAGAGGTGTTACTAAGGAAGTGGCCTAAACTTAAAAATATACCCTTTTAGGTTGAGGAAGGGAATAGGCATAACATGTGTGCACGGCATGTAAATTAGGGAGAGAACGTCACTTAACTAAAATCAGTGAGAACTTATTAAGCCGGGTCCCCACTAAGTTCGGCTTTAAGGTACATGGAAAAATATGGAATGATAGTCATAATTTGTGCCTTTATATATTTCTCACCCATTTAGTTGGCCATAGTAAACTATGTATGAACTATAATATCATAAGGCCTAATATCTAACCTTTTCCGAGAACAGGAACATGATTACCACCCATAAAAAGTAGCAATTTGGGTTGTTCGTGGGTCATCTACCCCGGATTCACCTGCATAGGTTTAAACGGAGGTTACACCAGAACTATTGCATGCTCAGTTGTAAAAGTTAGAATTAGAGTATGACCGATGGCTTCAGCATTTCGGTCCTCTCCTTTATCTCCTCTCCTCCGGACTCTAACAAAGCCCAGATGGAGAGAGACATTGAAGAAAGACGGTGGATGCAACGCCTGGCATCCATTGTCTCATTGGGTCTAAATTTAATGGATTAATTCCAGGATAATACCATACAGTCTCACTCCGTCCAAAATAATCTCTCCACTGACTATATCGTATTACCAGTGACATTACACACTAACTTACTAGTGTATGGACATAGTCCTACCACACTTGACCAACATCCATCTTCCCTCACTTCTAACTATCTTTGATTTAGCACTGATTGAACAGGGGGAAATTAACCAATATTCTTTAAATATTGGGATGGACCTGCACCTTACACGGGAATTCTTCAAAATTCCTACTAATTCAACACTTATTATTATTAGGGATTTTCTCTGGAATTTTTTCTATATAATCTCCTACAAATTCGTACCTGATGAGCCATTTATGGTGAAACCACCAAATACCAACACAAAAATCTGAACTATGTGCCAACTCCATCTTTTGGGATCACCAGGGAGATTACACATTGTTTTTTAACTCTGGGGCACAATTTTACCTGACTCGCATCCATTTCTGATAATGTCACCACCCGGTTGCTACACAAACCAGGGTTGTCACGCAGGTTACCGTTGGCAACTTCCAAGTGTAACTGACACTTTGAGTGGTAGTGCAAAGCAAGCTAGACACACAAAATCCGTCTCCTAAAAGTTAGAATTCCCACATTCCCTTCCTTATAACTATAATTATAATCACAAAGTTTCTCTTTTGCTAAGCAAATAATTGCGAATTGAGAATATAATTGAGATCTTGTGGTTCTTTTGTAACGAAAGTAAAAGCTTCGAAGCCATTTATATCAGTGCTGAGGAATGACATGAAAATAAAGTGTCAAGGACTAAACAGAGTTTTGCTTAGAGCCAAATGCGGGACATTCTGATATTGGTGACTGCCCACACGATGCACTACCCTCCTAAATGTCTGATTAACACTGACACGTGGAAAGAGGGAGCGGTTTTAGGCGCCGGTGCCGGGGCGGCTGGCAGCGGGCGGTGTGTACCCAGGTGTGGGCTTTAAGTTGTCTGATTGAGCCAGGTGTTATAAGCCCGATTGACAAATGAGCCGGCGGGCACGGCTGGCACCCGAGCGGGCCGAGCAGGCCGCCACATGCCAGCTGCAATTAGGCCCTGAGAGTTGCTCACACTGACGGCGCGACGTGAACACCTCACCGGGGGCGAGCAGCTCACTGCAGCCAACACCCCGGGCAGGGAGCAGCTCGTCATCGGGGCACTTGGTACAGTAGGGATTCATCATGGTTTCTCCAAATTAGAAAAAAAAACATCTTTGTATAAGTGATGGACGTTTCACTGGCTGGCTTAAATGCTGAGGCGTGCCCCTAACTTGAGGAATTGGGATCTGGCTTTTCAAAACGTTGGGAAAACATTTAATATAGCCTAGTTAGGTAGAGGGAATAATCCATCAAACTGTTCTTCAAATGTCTTTCGTTGATTTGTTTTACAGAACTTGAAGGCAATTGAACTTATATTCTCACCGATTACACTTTTTTCTGATATAAGACAGCTTTAAGTCATGTCCACAATTCATGTAAGCAGAAATACACTTGGGTGTCTATTCTCAAAGAATTATTAAGCCGAGGTTGTTGAGCTTGTTAGTTGAATTTACGGGTTGTCCTTGTACAAAGCCAATCAGGGAAGTGTGGTGAAACGGTCGGGGCGTGGCCGGGAGGGTTGGGGGACGTCTCTGTCTGCTGATCTACGGGCCCATCTCGAGCCCCAATAGATGGCCGGGGGACATTAGGTAAATGGCGGCCAGTTTGACGGTCGGAGCCAGAGCCCACCCCCACCAGACAGTTACTTGGTACTACAGGCCTACAGGCGCCTTAGAGTACTGCAGTAGCGCCGCCATCGGCAGATGGGGAAAATAAGGATAAATGGTTGGCCACCGTTGGGCAGATTAGAACGACAATAGGATAGCGGCCACTTGCCACCAGAGGGCAGTGCGGCTTCCGCCTGCCTCCTGAGAGTGGACCGTGTTTGGTCAGCTCGTCAAACACCGACCACCTCCCCGACCGACCACCCCCAGCGTCCTCCAGGGCCCGCCCCGGTAAACAGTGACCAGCAGGATGCGACAAGGAAGTTCCCAATCTGCCCGCTCCACACACACTATTAGTTTACCCGCTTTACTGCGTCTCGGTTTGAGTAAATGACAGCCGCTCGGAAAATGATGGTTCCTCACCCAAATCGGGCAGCGTCTGTGTGAGTTGATAATGCTGACCATCAAAACGCTATAAAGATTGATTCATCTCGACCTTGGCCAAGACAAAAATAGACTTGATTGCTCTTGAATAAAATCAATATTCATGAGCCTTCAGAGGGTGGGCGACGGGCCCTAGATTAAAGTCTTCTTGAAGACTTGTAACGTTGGCGTAATGTCGTCCTTGGTTTATGTATGGAAACAACAGTATTTTTACTCTCTACAATAAAGGCAAATGTGATAGGCCTAATGAAATGCAGAATCGTACAACGACGAATAACCGCACGCTGTACTCCCCTTACAAATCGTTGTCGCGTCTTCAATTCTGTAGCCATGGCAACGATTGCTATGGGGATATCGACTAGCCTTCACAGATCCATCATCAAAGACATTCCGGGGGAGCGGTCAGCCGCCCCGCATCGACCGAACCGCGGCGAAAATAAACAGGCCACAACCCGCCTCCTGCCTGCCTACAGCCAGGGTCAACCCGACTCCTCCAGTAGGGGTGTAGCTGCTGTATCCCCAATAATCACTCCTCCAATGGACCTGACCTACAAATAGCATGGCGAGTACTCTGCATCGACTCGAGTGGCCCCGCGTTAATTACCTCTATCTGCTGGTGTTTGTCTGGGGGATGAGGCGGGCTATGTGCAGAGTGGGCCGAGTTAGCACGTGATGGATGGTCTTTGGTGACCCGAGGACGGAATAAACCACGTCCGAAATGCTCAAACACTCTTGGGGATTTCGTTTTAAATGCGTCAAGGATCTCAACTTATTATACAGGACCCTAAGTTTAGAAACATCTTTGTTGTGGAGACAGTCCTAATTTAGGGTAGTAATTGTAGGGTAGTGAGACATGCAAACTAAAATGCAAAATGAAGCCCCGTTGTCCCGCTCCAGGGACGGATTTGAAGGGGGCGCATGGAGCGTGCGGCCCTCCCCTTTCTTTTGTCTAATATCTCCTTTTAAATGAAAAACCGACGCTCCCAAAGGACTTTTAACATAAGCGCCCCTCCCCCCACACCCATTCCCAGAAATCATGGATCCGCCCCATGCTCCTCTCCTTACTCAATACTGTTTTTTTTTATAATTCTGGTATGGAACATCTCTAATATGGATTCAAAGTTTTGAGATACGTCGGCGTATTGAGATGCGTTGGGGTTGCTAAAACTCCCTTACACAGACTCCCTTCCCTAATCCCATTAATCAATAGCGTTTATTGTTATGAAAGTTATTGTTCAATTTCAGTTTTGCAATTCACGTTTACACCTAGCTCCGACGTTTGGGCATCCCACAGAACTATATTCTCGTCTTCTGCACATTTCACTGGCGACTAAATTGACCGTCTTTTCTTCTTTTGCAGGCGTTTGGCCCACCCCCAGAAGAAAGATGGGGCTCCACATCGGGGGTCTGATCGCTATCGTCGTCTTCTACCTGCTCATTCTGCTCGTCGGCTGCTGGGCTGCCCGCAAGTCCAAGCCCGACGCCGACGCCGACGATGTCATGCTCGCGGGTCGAAACATAGGAATGATGGTCGGGGTCTTTACTATGACAGGTGAGTAGCGGCAGGCAGAAGCACGGCCAGCGCCGATTTGTTGTGTTTGCAAAGTAGTGTATAAAGAGGAACCCTTGTGACGTAACGTGAATGAAATGGGATTTCTTTGGGCTTTCTATGAAGGTTTTCTTGGATGTATGAATTAGAATAATTTCTCATTATATCCCACTGACACACTCGCACCAAGACAGCGCCCACTCTCCCACTACAGGAGATTTAAGGAAGCGTGTTTTACAAACAATTATCTCCGATAAGCACCAAATTCACAGTTTCAATCAAGCGGTAGATTCAATGCAATAGACAGAATGCCTCTTATTCAATGTCTGAATACAACCGGCCCCGCTATTTCTTTAAGCATTGCGATTAACCCATTAACTGAAATGCAAAGACATTATCTCGGACAACACTGTAATTATCCATTCCTCGAAAGGCATTTATAACGAGCTATTGGTGAAATGCGATGTAATGATTTCATGAGGTATGACGCTAGTGGCCTGGAGCAGGATGTATGCTGAGGATTTGACGGGGATTGATGTGTAACCTCCGAGACACAGGTCAGATTCTTGACATGAGAAACACAATAAATCAGAATGTTTTATTGAAGAGTTAGTAATTGGTGGATCCGTTTTGATGGGGAGCCATTATTCACTTAACCCTAATTAATTGCGTCGGGTTTTCTGCTGATGTAATAGTTATTATTCTGTGGCATTGTCATTGGAAATAGCTGGGATAGAACGTAACGCTTCTTGATGAATGGATTTAATAGACCATATTATGGGTAGCAATTTGTCATTATTTATTTTTTTATTTTCTATGAATTAGGGAAAGGGAAATACACTTGATATCAGACCTCTGTTGTAAATTTCCCCATTTATCCAGACGATTCCCCTAAACTCTTTGCTTGCTACACCATTTTAAGAATAAAATCTTGTTTCCCAGTAGGGTTTCTTGTTAAAACGCGCTATTGAATAGGGTATCATATATTTTTGGGACACTTTCTAGCCATAGCAATGTCGGATATATTGACTCGTTTGGCTATATTTCTTACGTATAATTTGTATAAGTTACTCTCCCCTTTCGCATACTACATACATAGATGGCATTAATACCTTGTCTACACATTTTGTACTTGAATGTGTGTAACTACTATTATACTATCAATGTTATTTTTTTACTTTTCATATACTACTAACCTACTTCCCCCATACTATACACTAACGTTCTCGCATACCCTTTATCTGAAAATTTCGTGAAACACTCATACGAAATTATCCTCAAATGATTCAATTATGAGACTAGTAAATTATATCATCGCGTGCTCTAATCTTCCTATACTTGATATGTGTTAAAGTCCCCTTTGTCTGTCCTACTCACGGGTTTGCTCTGCCACCTTTCCCTACACTACTCACGTATCTTACTTATGCCATTAACCGTAATACATGTGGGATGGCGCTTTTTAAACAGGCCCTCGGTGGCATCTGCCCTGCCCGTCCACCTCCAGCCCGTCCGGTATTTACCATGTTTAACAAATGAACCCTGCCGCCATGTCCTTCCAAATCCGCACCTCCCGGAAGCGTCGCTCCGTCCTTCATCCGGTCGGTGATTGGGCCGACGACGCGGACGGCATCCTCCCTTCGCCTTCCGCCCATCTGCAACCCGCCCACTGCCAACCAGCCACCCACCACCCTCCATGCCCCCCCCCCCTCCCCCTCCATCCCCCCGTGACGTCCTCCATGGCCGAGGGTAGGGCGTGGCTCGCAGGTCGGACGTCGGCGGGCCGGGCAATGAGTTGATAGAGCCCACAGCCACCGGCGGAAGTGGCCACTGAGACACCCAGCTGGTCTTGTATGAAATATCCATGAATGGCGCTTTAATTTGACGCTATCGGCTTCGTCTTATAACGGACGGGGTTTTGTTAAGCATCAAACTGGGATAGATTAGCCGCATTCAGCCTCATCATTCGGTGAGCTAATTCCCACAACTTGAGCTTCAGGGATTCATAGACCCATCAGAAAGATCCAAATGTTTCTGCAGGCAAGATATTTGAACATTTATTAGAGATACAAGCACCTCCTGTCCCTTATGTTTTCACCTCTGGCAGTGACCATGAGTAGAGGCAGGATACAGCATTAAAATGACCTCAGGTTTGCTGAGGATTGGCCGAGGAGTGACCTCTCATAGTGCGTGTGTATGTCTGTAAGGACAGGGGATCATTGTGTGCACACCGCACTGAATCAGCGTCCCCACGTGAACCCGGTGACGGACTGATAGCCCCTTTTGACGCTTGACTACATCCTAAATCCAATTCCGTGCAGTACGTAGGTCCAGGTTCAGACCAAAAGAAGGCAGGCCTCAGATCATCCTATTCATTTGCATATAGCATGTAAACAGATAGATCTTGTGGGCTTACCCGTTGTCTGTGTTCAATGACAAAGGGGTCAGAAAGGGGGAATGACATTCTCAGGGTAAAGCTCAGTACTTCATACTATCTGCACATGGAACTGCGATGATTAGATGTGGTTTCCCTCCCCATGAGTTGATACCTACGTGCTGTTCTTTACTCAAGATACGTTGAATAAGAGATTAGAGAAAGGCAAGGGAGAGACGATAAGCCGTCAGACAAAATCAATAGAAATGATATGAACAGCAAAAGTGCGATGAATGGCAAAGTTTAATTTAAAACGTACATTTCGTCGATGGATTTCACTCTAATGTCAAATAGGATGAGCTGCTCCGTGCAGGCTCGGGGTGAGTCACCCACCCCCCGTTCCCATCACGTCGGCATGCGAGGAGGGCCATTTATCAGCCCCCGAGCCCCCTCCCGTGCCGCGCCCTCAGCCTCTACCCTCCTAAAAGCCGGCCGTGTTCGTTGAGCAGGCAGCGGACAAAGGACCTGCCCCCCTCCTCCCCGTGCATCCATCACGCCCACACCCCACCAGGGGACGCTGCACGAGTCTGCGCAGTACGCACTTACACGGCGCGCTTCCTGTCAGACTCAGGAGGACGGACGCCAAGACATGTAGTGGCGGCGCCTAGCGGCGCTCGGAGACGTTACCCGGGACGTTAGCCAGCTTACTCCAACACAAGATTAAAAGATGGTTGTCTACATCAAACTCTCTACATCGGTTGCTCTGTTAGACAATTAGATGTTGTTTTATTGGTAAATCAACGGCGAACTCAGCATGTTTCGGGTTTTGACACCCATCATCAGGATTCCAACGCAAGATGTAGGCCTATAGGCCTACATGTGAACAATGTCCGGTATCTGTCGTAGCAATGTACACGCCATTCCAAAACCATGAATAATAGGCATAAATGGTAAAACGGAGATGCACTGTTTTAAGTCTATGCTCAGGGGATAACCGAAGCCAATTGTCATACTCCACCCAGGAACATGGAAAAGCAGGATGAAACAGCATGGAGCATCGGTGGGATGGACTCTGCCCAGGTTTGCAGCCATTACTGGGATACTGCACAGATGTCCTTATCCATAGATGTTTGGTTAATTTAATTGTTCATGTTGAGGCCACTTGAGATCATATAATCTAATTTTTGGCCAGCATGGACATAGACAAACAAAATAATAGAGTGTAATAATGATTGATTAGCAAGTTATAATGTTGTAGACGACAGCTTAATAGAATAATATAGGAAATTAATAAAGTACCAGGTACATATAATTATTGATGATCAATAGCAAGTTAACCTATAACATATATGAAATAACATAATATTATTTCGTAGATTAAACAATTCAAAGAATCCTCCTTTCTGAACCTAAAGGCCGGGTCACATATAGAGACTGAACTCAACTCAACAGTTGAGTTGAGTTGGGTCTCTGATAGTCTTGATATGTGACATAGGTTTAAAACTGGAGTTTTAGGTTTTCTCAAGACTGATCAGTCTGGTCTCAAATCTTGAGATGTTGAAGATTTAAAACTGGATAGTCTTGAGTCCTTAGCAGTCTAAAGACCCAGTCTCAATATGTGACCGGCCTTAAGACTGGATAGTCTCCAGTCCCAAGCAGTTTTAAGGTCCAGTCTCTATATGTGACTCAACTCAACTGTCTTGAGTCCATTATCCAATTAGATTAAGGCAAATAGCCACACCTCTTTTGCCTATAAGTGATTGTGTTTATAGGCAGGGACAAGAAGACTTAAGACTATCCAGTCTCTATATGTAACCACAGGCCATTTTTTCATTAAGACTGGTTAGTTTGCAACTGTCTAGTCTTATATAACAATATTATAACACTCTGCCTTGGAGAGTCTCAACCTAACATAAAGAGATGTAACAGTTACATGAAATTGGACAGGTAACAGACTGACCAAAAAAGTAGGCCTATGGTCACAGAATGTGCTTGTTGCGTCGCTGCTTGCCTGGGTAAGGTACCGGTACTAAACACTGAGCGCACGCTGTCTCTGCGTTACCAGACTGCCTAACCAACAAATACGTTCTAGATCAGCAACGTCCCTAGTTGTCAGACAAACTGTGAAGTCAGCATCGATTATATTTTTGGCCGAGTGTAGGTTACGCTAAGAATACCTGGTTAGCCAAGATACGGACTTTTGAACGTGACATTTTATTTCCATAAAATGTCAGCGCACCATTTTACCTGGCAGCGCCGGGTGGAGGCCGGGCGGAGGTGTGTGCTAGTTTGTATTGTGCGCACCGCCGCCCGCCGCCCGCCCCTGTAGAGGTCAAGGTAATTGCCAACCTAGAAATGGAATTCACGTGTTACAAAAAGGATCGGGACGTTTATTCCTTTCGAAGGGGTTTGGAATAAAACTAGTAGGACAAAAGTCGCTAATTGCATCTGATTTCAAGAAACCTTTTACGGCATTTTACAACCCCAAAAAACATCCTTGAAAGCAGCTGTAATTGTCCATTTTGATTCATTTTGCTGAGAGTTTAATCCTTTGAATGATGCCTTCTGTGCGTTAAGAAATGGTTTGAACGTTTCTTTTGTATTGGTGTAAACTAGGACAATTTCAAGTTATGCCCAATCAGTTGCATTGAACAGCATTTGTGTAGCCATGCATGATCTGATAGTGAGGCTCCTATCCCAAGTTCCAAAGTTCAGCATCTTCAAACACACTTAATTGTGTCTTGACTATCATAGTCGTATGTAGGGGCCTATATATGTTTATACATGTCGTGCAATTGTGTCAGATTCATGACTGTGAGCAGGGTGCATGGAATATTAGTGACAAAAGCAGCGTAGGTACTGAAAAAAACAGTCTGTGGCTTCATTCTAATATCTGTGTCTGTACCCACTGACATGTGTTTGGCTGCCAGCCATGCTCAGACCATGCTCAGTGCATACATGACGAATGGGCACTTTTACCCCAAACACCTCTCCGTGAGGAGCACGGTGCATGCAATACGTGAATTCTGTCGGCGAATAAACGCCAGTACCTGTATGTTATTTTGGGTAACGATCTGCTAGACCGTGATCGTTTTGATTATTTTTTTATTCCTTATGTTTGTTCCTGCGCCCTTTTCCTTCTACCCCTATTTTCTCGGCTCCCCAACAGCGTTCTCAGAGAGACACGGCGCCTGGCCAATCGGAGGGGAAAGCCTCCATTAGGGGCTGGGGTAAGAAGAGGAGAAGGAGGTGCTCTGAGCAGCCCCAAACAGCTCGCCAGGCCTGGCTGTTTGAGGAGGGGGGCGGCGGCAGATCCCCCTGACTAACTGCTCCCCTACCGCCTGTAAGGGAGACTGCAACGACCGCCCCATCCCTGATTAGTTCGACAAGATTGCATCTTGTTCGCTTTTTATCTGGAGCACAGAGAGCTTTCGGCGCCGGTGCCTTGGCAAGTGGCAACCATGAAGACAGTGCTATAATCAAATGAAATCTAAACAACGCACGTTTTACTGATTCACTTTAAGAGCATTTCTTCTCAGACCTTTGGAAGCGTAACTATTACAGCGGTTCCTTCATGATCTTTCCACTGTGAAATATTAACTCAATATTATGCTACTTGAGGCTGCAACGTTTACACGGTGTGTAGAATCAGTTAATCATTATTAAGGAATTGAATTGATTTCATAGAGTTTGGGAAGTATTCCTGAGAGATGTTCAGGATATCCACCTATATACCTATTCCGGTGTCATGTTGGTTTCTCTCTTATAAAATATACTTATACTGATACAATCACATATATCCTCATTTACTTTTCAACTTTCATACCTTTCACGTTTCATATCAAAGCCACTAAAAAGCAAATTCAACCAACCGAGGTTCCCTCCAACGTCGCAGTGGCGCCACTCAGTTGCAACTTGATGAATCATCGGGCAATGGGATGGGGTGGGGATGATGGGAGGGAGTGCTTGGCCGATAAATCCTAATTTCATTGCAGTGTTTAACCTCGTGGGGAGGGCTTGTGCGGCCCCTGTGCCGTGCGGAGGGCCTAATCCTGCCCTAATCCCACCTAAATTCAATTCAAGGTGCCGTCGGCCGTGTTACTGGAGCTAGTTAACAAAAAGTGGCTCTTTCCTATCGGCTCGAGATGATTACTGTGGCTACCAAAACGCATTGAGTAGTGTGGTCTTGAGTTAGTACATGCGTATTTAGCATCGCCTTTTATTATTTTGAATTAAGGATACAGAAAAAGCCTCACCGTATGATTAACTGTACATGCATCCTTAATGGTTCCTTATTTCAGTTTAATGCTTATGATATATATGACCATACTCTAAACATTACAATGTGTATTGGCTGATGCTATATAAAGGCACTTTGAATGACATGAAGTTGAAAATGTGACATTCTTACAAGAAATCTTTTAACATGAATATTTTGATGATCAGACATAACTCATTGAAATTCCAGACAGATAATTCTGATATGCATAGTCACTGAGACATTGATGATCACAAAAGAAACGCACACAATTGTAATTCAAATAATTATTTTCTGCAATTGTTCTGACCGATGAGATTTAAACTAATATCATCAAACAGAGAAAAATATCAATTATCATAAGATTATGTGTGCCACTTTAATTGCCATAGTTATGAGTGCATGTACCATGTATCTATCCTTAATTATAGCAATAGTCTAATAGAGTTATAAGATGCAACTTCAACAATGCTGCCTTACGTTAGAGGGTCAGTAATATTTGCTGTATCTATCGCGATTTTGCGTTTGATTATTTCGGTTGCAAGATTCTAAAGTCAAAGTTTAATCTCTTTCAGCAAAACACCTACCGAAGTGCTGTAGTGAAATGTTTCAGTAGAATATGTTACTGGAAATGTCATCTTTCTCCCATCCCCTTGACATGTCCTCACCTTTTGCTGTTACTGTAGACCCATGCCCTTCGCCCTTATACCGAGTCTCCCCCTGGCCGTATGTGGGGCAGTGGAGTAGGTGGCGCCCCCTGCTGGAGGTGGGTGCTGGTGATAAATCGGCGAGCTGATTGGTGTTTATTAAGGCTGCATGTCGGCCATCAGCCCGGGCCGCCCTCCTTAGCCGGAGGTGCCACCCGCCGCCCGCCGCAGTCGTCGCCAGGGGTCGTGACCGTCAGGTGGGGCTGCACGCTAGGGGGCGTTGTCAGCGGACACAGGGGGTTGACTAGCCCGTTTCTACACACAGTGGTAGGGAGTTCTTCAAGAGGCTACTATTCAGACATGAATCTACATAGAGCCTCACTCCAGCAAAATGAGCTAACCGGACTACAGAGCACTACAGCGTTGTTTTTTTCATTCGAAAATGTCCGACATTTGATACACTGTGGCAGATCTATGCCTGTCATGAAGCTAAAGTAGGTGTTGATATAACTAATGTGCTCCTCTTTGATGAGTGTAACTAGGCCCGACTCGGGGCTTTGCGCCTGCTACTAAGCCATACCGTCGGGGTCGTCAGTGGTGTTTGTCGCTCACGAAAAGGGTATCACGTCGCCTCCTGCCTGCAGACTAGACTCCCTCAGCTCACAGAGAGCCCTCGGCCCACAGCCTGGAGAAACACGCCAACCTGGGATGGACTCCCCTAATGGCAGGCCCCCAACGCCCACCACCTCACTCCCAGAGCTGTGGAACCCACTCTCCCTTTTCTCTGCCTCCTTTCTAAAAAGCTGTCCTTTGAGGAGACAGTGAATGGGTCCCTAATAAGTCCCCAGTCCCCGACAGAATGACAGCTAATTTGTATGAGCACCAAGTCGAGCCCAGAAAAGAAAGCCGTCGGCAAAAGCACGCATGAGCCTTGTGTGCCAACACGCTGATAGAATCTCAAATTGCTAAAACATAAAAGGAATAATGTTTGGCCATCATAATTTGGATTTATTGGAGATGTTTCTTGACTATGGTAAAATCTTTGCTACTGTTTTTATGTTATGTTCTCCTCGGGTGAGCAGATTACTTTTTCCACAGGGCGTTAAATTACACGGAGAATTACTCTATTTGTTACCGTAAGCTACACCTTGACCGTTGCCCCGTTGGCCTAAGTACTATATGTATGGTTGATTGAGCATCATTTTTAGAATCTAGATTATTGCAACCTCTTAGGATACTGCCACAAACGCGGAGATAATTCTGACCAGGGTAATTGAATAGAGAAGTCCACTAATATGGAGCTTGAATTGCTTTACGCCTGAGCGATAGGAAATTATTGACATAACCGCTTCATTCCATCGTGAAGTGTTTTTCTATCTCCCTCCGCAGATCCCACTGCCGCGAAGCCCATTGCTTTCTTACCCTATCCTCAGTTACGCTAAGCCAAGTGAAAGAATTGCCCCTCATGATTGTCTGTTTCCATGGTTACTTCTTCTCTCAATGACCCAGGAAGAAAATGTCACCATTAGAGAGTCCAGTGTATAGTCTTTCAATACTTCCATGGTCCTAGAGTCTGGGTTCTTAATCAGAGTCAGAGGAGATTGTTTAGTAAGTTAAAACATTGCCTGCCATAGCAAAGATTAGACATTTTAATTAAAGATCTCTGAAAAGGCAAGTACACTGATAATCTCAACATTGGAAAAGTTAGTCATGTGTGGCTAACTTTCTCAGTCATTTTGGCGGTGCCAAAAATAACTACTTTATAATTCAAAGTTAGCCATATGTGGCTAACCTTAGTCATTTTGACTAAAGTTCGTCATTATGACTAACCCTGAGACACACACCCTGAATCTTCACTCAAGTTAACAAATTTACAACTAAATAGACCAGTTTATTGATCTAAATGAGTTTAGAAATCATCCTTGATATCTATTCTTTCTATTAGAATGTATTTGAAAGTTGGATGCCCAATGTGAAGCAAGGATGGGAATAGATAAACTTATCAAGCTGTGAACTCTGTTTCCTTGTGTATGCCTTTTTCCTGGTAGTCATGTGATCATGTATTTGGTCATGTGACTTGTTAGTCATCTTGACTAACAATATAGTCCTAATGACTGACACATTATCAATAAAGTTAGTCAAACGGACTAACTCATAAATGACTAACACAAGTTAGCCAATAGTGACTAACTTCTGAACTCATAGGGTTATCAGTGTAGTCCACCAGAATTCTTTAGGTAGTCCTGTCTTAAGGCCGATTATTGCAATGGAGGGAAGTTATTTGACGAATCATGCTTATGGTCATTTGTCTACAAGCGACAGTCTTATACAAAGAAATAACTCCGACTGGCTATCTTCACTATTTCCGTTTTGCACTTTTTGTTTAAGCATGTACCAAATTTGTCTTTGCAGCCACGTGGGTGGGCGGCGGCTACATAAACGGGACGGCCGAGATCATCTTCTCCTCGGGCCTGGTCTGGTGCCAGGCCCCCTTCGGCTATGCCCTTAGCCTTGTCTTTGGTAAGTTACACATACCATTACGAAATATACTGTAGCAAGGTGAGAATTGTAGATTTTGCTCAGGGAAGAAAACTTCTCACTATGGTGACTTAATAGTCTGTTAGGCCTATTAACTAAGTTGATGATCGGAGTATAAATCATGGTGTTTTCCCCTTCGCCTGTTCGTACATGTAAGAGTATCTTACCCCCGACCCGCAGCTGAGCTTAGGTTACTGTGGTCTGTTTTTAGGCGGCCTCTTCTTCGCCAACAAGATGAGAACGGAGGGCTACGTCACCATGCTCGACCCCTTCCAGCGGAAGTACGGAGAGCGCATGGGCGGCCTGCTCTACATCCCGGCGCTGCTCGGGGAGGTCTTCTGGTCGGCCGCCATCTTGTCGGCCCTAGGTACGACCTTTGGCGCTTACTAATGCGTGCACTTTAATAATGTTTGGTATCGTGTACGAGGAGCATAAATAGTCCTAAGTAATAAGAATCTATCTAGGCCCTATACACCCATTCCTTTGTATCAACATAATGCCTTCAACAAAATAGCGATTTCTCACAATCTGATTTCACAGTGATAAGTAGGCGATATGCAATTGTTGGGTATGGTCCTCTATTCTGGTTACTTCTGGACGGGAAGTTCCTGGATAGCTGGTACCAGGGTATAATCTATTACATTAGTTGGGAGATGCAGATCCAGGTAAACCGGGGAGAGGGGGGGGGGGGGTATATTGGTCCTTCCCCCTTCCCCCTTCCCCTTATCCCAACCTCCTTTTAGTAGGACCTATCAATGTGACTCGTCCATGCCCCACACACATACAAATTAATCTTTTCTCCCTTCCAGGAGCCACCCTGTCGGTCATCATTGACCTGGACAACACGACGGCCGTTATCATCTCGGCCTGTATCGCCATCGCTTACACCCTCTTTGGCGGCCTCTATTCAGTTGCTTACACTGACGTCATTCAACTATTTTGTATATTTGTTGGTTTGGTAAGTAAGCGTCTTTTCTTTATTGTACCCATGTACATCTATTGAATTATGACGCTCTGTGGACAAGCAATATGTAAAGTGCTACACACAGCAAATACCTCTCTCATCCATTATATACATGAACATTTCTCCTATACATAGTTAGTTGCATTATCATGACGTTCAATTTTACGTTTTTTTCTGGATATTTGAAAAAGTAAAGATATACTGTCAAACGTGTTAATGTGAAAACGTTTAAGTTCTGTAGTGTCTGTTATGTCATGCTAGAAGAGCTTGCCTCTGTACAGGACACTCGGCCATGACTAATATCGTGTTGGGTTTCAGTGGCTGTCGGTGCCCTTCGCCATGACCAACCCCATTGTCTCGGACATCCGCATTAACTCCACCGACTGGGTCGGCACCCTCGAGGTTCACGACATCGGCCTCTGGCTCGACACAGGCCTATTACTTGTCTTCGGGGGTATTCCGTGGCAGGTAGGCTGAACGTTCTAATCAACGACTGTCAACAGTTGTACTACAGTTATTAATTGTAAATATCGCTATTCAAAGTTTAAGGTTATGTATATCACATGCCTACTATACAGTTAACGAATTAGGCCTAGATCAGGAGATTATAAATAGATCACTATCCAAGTAGCCAAGACTTCCAAAGGGGACGGAGTGTGTGTATTCTTTGATGCAGTTATTCTCTTAGTCCCCACAGTTAATGATAGGCTACATATTTTATGTACAATTACTAGACGCCGAACTCCCTTTTCATACTTGCTACGCTGAAATCCCATTGATAATTTTAGTAATGCTTGAATGTGTTGGACATACCTTGATGGAATTAGTTACAGAAAGATCTTTACCTTTGCGGCCTATTTCAGGTGTATTTCCAGCGCGTGCTCTCCTCCAAGTCGGCCGTGCGCGCCCAGCTGTTGTCGTATATTGCTGCCGTGGGTTGCATCGTCATGGCCATACCGGCTGTTCTCATAGGTGCTATAGCTAAGAATGCAGGTGAGGCCGGCAGGATGACACAATCCTCCTTCTAATGACCTCGAACTTAATAAGATATGTATACACATTTTTGTCTAAAGTCGGCGCCCCTCTTAGCAGAAAATGTGAACCTTGGTGATGGGAAGGCAGACCAAAACTGTCTGCAATGTTAGCTGGTGGCATGGTGATCAAGTGTCTTTACTTCTCACTTGTGCGTAGAACACGGGTGCATGTGTTTTTGGGGAGGGGGGGGGGGGGGGTAATTGTGGATGTTCGTACCAGGTTACCTCCAAAGCCCAAGACCCCTAAACTGTCACTCAGCTGAGGTTCTAAACAATTAATTGGTCCCACCATTGGCCCATGTTCAGTACAGTGACCTGGTTTGATGGTTCCCCTCATGCACCTTGGTCTATTGGTCAGTAGGACTGTACTGCGCAGGGTCATAAGAAAAGTGGGGATTCCACGTAGCGACAAATTTATGAAATTCCATGGGCAACACTGCATGGGAAACCAATGTGAACTTCACAATTGACCACTAGATATCATAAAAGTTATTGTTGTGTTGAACTGCTTCCATTAGATTGATCAGGTTTGATTCCTTTTTGTTATTCTCAGCAACAGCTCGGCAATATAATTTTTCTTGTCAACAGTCAGCAACAATTCAGAAAAGCTGTTGCTGAACAGTTGCTGTGCCATCGCCGAGATTTTGTTGCCACGTGGAAGGCCCTCTAAAAGATATTCACGAGCATAAAACAGATAAGGTTGTGTTCTGGGAACTTGCTGATTTATACCCCTGATTGACACTGTCTCATTGATAGTTTAGCGTCAACCGTCTTAACGGAAACCCTTTGGTGCCATACAGAATGAGTTATCGCTATGATGGTTAGCCAGGATACCAACCAAAGTTCCATTTTCAAATTCCCTGTGTTTCCCTGAGAATTCCCTGTCCTGCGGCATTTTTTCCCTGTGTCATATCCAGCAAATTGTTCAATTTTAAAGGCCTCTGCATGCAGAAAAATTTGGACAACCCAACAACAAAAAGTCGAATCCTTAGTATCTTGAGAATCAGAAATTTCAGAACCTGGCCAAATGAAATTCCCTGTGTTTTTCCTGTGTTTTGGCAAAATTTACAAATTCCCTGTGCTTTTCCTGTCAGGGAATTGTTTTTTCCATTTTCCCTGTGTGGTTGGTACCCTGGTTATGCAGTGGACGTCGTGCTTGAAGCCCTATATCCACTGGGCGATTTTACCGGCGACTGGCGACTATCAAATCACACGGCAAGTTTGATCGCCTGGCAATTGTAGGAGACGGGCGACAGGAAACAAAATCCACGGGAAAATCTCTAGACAAATATCTAATGTGCTTTGATAATCACATTACCCGACGAGTTCGCTGGCGACCCTGATGGTCGCCGGTCGCCGTTCACTGCTATAATCGCTTAGTGGGTATGGCCCTTAACAAACAACTGTATAGTGATAATTCCATTTCTCGAGAATGGTAAAGCTTACTTTAATTGAATTGTTGATTTATTTTTCAGATTGGAATCGGACTGAATGGGGACGCCCAGATATTCCAGCAGATGACCAGAAGTTGATTTTACCGCTGGTGATGCAACATCTCTGTCCACCCTGGGTTTCCTTTATCGGACTTGGGGCGGTGTCCGCCGCCGTCATGTCGTCCGCCGACTCATCTGTGCTTTCCGCTAGCTCTATGTTTGCTCGCAATGTGTATAAACTCATATTTAGACAAAAGGTAAGCAGAAATATTTGTATGCATTATGAGTAAATAATAACAAATTATTGTCGATTGCATATTATACGGACCACCTTATATGGTATCCATTCACACCAACTTATACAGGTTAAGTTCAAAATACATATACACCTCATTATTCGGCAATTATACCAATGTTGGATAAAGGTCAATATATATAAATATGCACGTATGTAAAAAGGCCCCGCTGGGACTCGAACCCAGGATCTCCTGTTTACTAGACAGGCGCTTTGCCATCTAAGCCACGGAGCCAGATGTTTAGTGGTTGTTAGACAGGGATGTTGCTCGTTGGGACGAAAGGAAGAGCTGAAGGGGAGGGCGGTCGGTCGTTATATAATAACACAACCCCTTCCAAAATAGGGAAAAAAAAACACTGCACTCAGAGGGCAATGACACTGTGCCTTTTTCTTTAGTATGGAATTTTTCTTAAATAAATCAAAACTACCAACAGTGAGAAAGTGCAATGTTGAACCTTGTGTAAGTAATGCATATGACAAATATTAAATTTTCTAAATAGTTCTTTTTTTTTGTGATGATGAAATAAATAAGTATCATCTTCTCATGTTGGGGCCAGGTGTTGATCTAGGGGTCAGATATCGGTTAGTCCCCCTCCCTCCCCCTTCCCTCTACTTCCTTTCGTCCTATCGTATGCGTGCCGTTAGCCGTTAGACAGATCTAAGTGATAGATATATCGATTGAACTTCGTGCTTATCGGCTCAAGTAACTTACCCCCATACATTTACTGAGCCTAATCTATCGCAGGCTTAATTGTTGCCGTTGTTAAATATATCTCAACTCAGAAAAAAAACACTGGATGCGCTGTTAGGCTGTATAGGCCCTACCTCTGTTTTAAAAATGGATTGCTCTCTATACGGATAGGCCTAAATGTTACTGTAACCTCCTATACCTAATATCCACGTGCATGTCGTACTAATCAAATTACCCTCTCAGACATACCCGCTTGCTGATGTTACTATTTGGTTCTTGCAGGCATCTGAACGTGAAGTGATTTGGGTGATGCGGGTGGGCATCTTCGGCGTCGGGGTGCTGGCCACTGTGATGGGCATCACCATCACCACCATCTACGGGCTGTGGTACCTGTGCGCCGACCTGGTCTACGTCATCCTCTTCCCACAGCTTGTCTCCGTCGTGCACATCAGGGACACCAACACCTACGGGTCGCTGGCCGGCTACACGTTAGGCCTTCTCTTCAGGCTGTTGGGCGGGGAGCCGCTCATCTACCTACCCGCCGTCATCAAGTACCCCGGCTACATCGAGGAGACCAACACGCAGGAGTTCCCCTTCAAAACGCTCTGTATGTTGGTGAGCTTCTCCATGATCCTCATCGCGTCCTACGGCACCAAGTACGTCTTCGAGAACGGCATTCTGCCCAAACACTATGACATATTCATGTGCGTTGTGAACATTCCCGACGAGGTGATCGCTCTAAAGGAGCATAATGGTACGAACGACGAGGCCGAGGGTGAGCTGACCTCGCTCAACGCCAAGAAGGCCGAGTCGAACGGACAGATCAACCCGGCGCTCAAGTTCTCGCAGAAGGAGCTTCTGTCGCCGGGCCCCCCGGGCCAGGGCCACGAGAACAAGGGGCTGGAGATCACCCCGACCATGGAGGAGCCCCCGCCCCGGCCCCCGGAGTACAACAGTGACTACACGACTGGCTTGTAACCGATCGCTTTTTTAAACACGAAGACAAATGAAACTCCTCACTTAGTCGTCGCTGGAGAAGGGAATGCCTATGTCTGTCCTGTCCGGGAGGGGTCGCTGTCGGCCCTCTCCCTGCTGCTGGAGGCCTCCTGTAGGTGTCGCCGGGCTGGTCTAACGCGTGGATACACTCTGCACTGCCCTCAGTGCACTAGCCGGCTTCTTTGAACGTGGACAGATCGTTTTTGTTGTTATTTTGGTTAGCCAGAGATGCGCGAACTGTCACAAGTTCGCTGAGGAGACGACCTGTTGAAGAATGAAAAGAAACATCAACGAAGGACCACGATAGTCGATGAAATATTGTCGCTTGAGAATGGAGTATCTATTTATCACAAAAAAAAGCATTGGATATATAATCAGATTGCGTAGTCAGTGCCGAACGTACGTATACATACAGCAATAAAGAGCACATAATATGCTGCACGAGAGGAATGCAAATCACAGCAATAATGATAATACTTAGCATGCTACTATCGACGTTCCTACCACTCTATGGCCAGGACATACGTCACGTGATGGGGAACATAAGACGATAAACAAAAGGAATTAACGCAGCGATGATATACAAGAAGTCTTTGTTTACTATACCTAGAGACGGAATTACTAGTAGAACATGGTCATATAATCCGCCAACACGGCCTAGCCTAGGGATAAGTAGCCGCACCACTAGGAACCTTTATTCAAACCCATCGTCCGTGGTCGTCAGGAAGCTGGAAATTGAGTATTGCAAATTTTTGAAAAGGGTGCCGACAGAGGCTCGATCTGGAGTAAGTAGTATACGAAATTGGAGGATTGACGCAGGGATTACGTTAAATGTGCCGTGTTGACCGAGCAATGTACCTATTGATGTGGGAAACAGAGAGTTGTCTGGTGTGCGGGGGTTACTTGGGGTGCGTGGGACTAATGGTAGCTATAGTTCTCTAACCATTGCAGTCTTAGTATCTATGCATTGCTTACAGAGGAACAGTATAGCGTATAAATTATGACTTATCCTTATCATTTCTGGGTGTTTCTTGAAGCAGGCAGTGGTCACAGCAAACTATCATGTACCTATAAACAACAAGTGTGTCATTCTGTCTGTGCCAGCGTTAATGCAGCATGGTCCCATGTGCCGCCAGTAACCAGTAAACACCAGGTATGGGATGAGGTGACGTTGGGTGAGCGGTAATAACTATTTATAAGGCGTAGGACATTAGAGAATTTAATCAATATTCAAAATAACTGAGACGATGGGAAACTCATAGATGAATGAGTTGGCACCATAGGATCTCTTGGCTGCTGTACTTCATAGAATCTTTAGACAATAGATCATAAACAAAGTGAATTGATAGACTATAAAGCATCGTGAATGAAAATTAGAAAAGAATACCCATATACAGTTGCATTGGTAGTGCATCTGACAAAATGTCGAATACGTTATTCTTGAAAATAAGGCAACAATAGGTCTAGACCTACATACGGAATGGCTGTAAATGACAATGTTTTAAAATCATCAGGTAACGTCATATGCTCTTATGACAACGGAAGGTATTTACCAAATGTTTGAGTTCACGATACGTTATTCAAGTATGCGAATTTGTCTGATTTGCTCACATAAAGAATGCATAGACATAAAAGTAAGTATTCTTTAGCAGTGTACTTAGTCACGTGTATAAACATGGAATAGCATACAATTGTACAACGATAAGGTATAGAGTGAGGTCCGCTGAAGGAGGCGAGGCAGATTTGCCTGCACCCTTCTAGGTGAGTAGATGTAGGGACATTTATGCCAAATGACGCTGATAGGACATTAGATGGAGGAAGAAGAGCGTGTCCCCGAAGGAAATGTCGATACCGTTGAGACACAATTAATTCAATACTGGTTCTATTCAGAAGCAGTTCAGAGGTGCTTTCCGCTTGCTGAGATCTGTGTGAGCTGAGGCGAGATATGACTTGCCTCAGTGTTCGTCCTAACAGTTAACTGGCAATAATAAAAAAGCTACCATGTACATAACCCTGAATGTCCACCGTATAGAAAATGTGATGCACACTATTAAACACAAGAAAGACATACACCTACATACTTATGAAACTCACTAAACTGTTATATAAAAATAAGTAAAAACATTGTTGTAGAGGAATCATGTCAATTTTGTTGACCGCGAGAATGCATGTAGATGTATGATGGCCAGAATAGACAGCACGAAACTTAATGTGTATATATCAATCTACAAATATTGAAAAGGCAGGTAGCGCATGATAGTTGTATACTGTGTTAGAAACAAGCCGAGGTCTCAGTGTTATCTGTTCAAATGTCACTAAGAAGTAACACTATACTACTGTGATCGGTCCACTGTTACGGTCTGTTGCATATATATCAAGTAAAGGAATATATATTATAGCTATTGCATCGATGCTGTTAGTATGATAGTATAGAATATTATGTGCGCTGTATTTATGTACAATACAACATGTAGAGCTAGGTGCAGTGCACTGCTTTGTTGACAGAGAAAGGGCAAATCATAGGAAGTATATTACTGCACGCAGATGTTGGGAAGTAATGAAAACAGGTTCATCAGTTCATATTTCAAGCGCGAAACTATCAGAGGAAAATGCGTATGTTCAAGTGTTACTGGATAATTACATTTTCACGATTCTAAGAAATGACATGTTCAAATTCAGACCTTGCCGAGAATGTGATGGAGAAAGTGAATTTCTAACAAAACAGGCTACTTTTAGTAAAATTAGTTCTGAACTAATGTACATGAGGTACAAATTTGTAGGTTGTGGCTCAATAGCTGCTGTACTCTTCCAGGTAATAATGTTCCGGTTACTTTCCCCAAATGTGTCTATGCACAGTATGCATAACCTTTTTCAGCTACATTAAACCTGTTTGCGACATTTACCATAAATCACACACTACTAGCTATGTCTTTCTATCTCATTGGGTACACGTTTCTTTAAGGTTTGAAGATCTACCTAATATTTGGATTTGGATTCACTTGCACATAAAAATAACCACGTGTAATCAGGATAAGCAGTGTTATGAGCTTCAATCTGTGGAATCACTTTTGACAATTACACTTGGACCACAGTTGACACATTTTAATGTTTCCAAAGAAAGAGTTCTATTGGATATACAGTTCCTAAAATGAATTGTATTAATTTGGGATTTGGTCTCTTTGGAATTCAATTTGAATCACAAATCTTTGAGGACGAACAAAGGGTAGCAGTAGTCTTTCTTTTCAATCCTCCAAATCATTAAGAGCCAGGAATGGGTAAAAACTATTGCAAACACAGTCTTACATAAAACAAATTGTCGAATTGCTTTGTGATAAGTTTTACATGATGCAGTGTCATCACATGTAGGCCAGGCGGAGATCACATTGCCCCGGGGGATATGTGCAGGTTTGACAGGTAACAACCATTGTCATTGAGTATGATATGTTTAACACGTTATCATATACTTGTTTTCTACTTGTAATCATATAAGTATGGACCCCAAGGCCCAAATATCTTCGTATTCAATGTTGATTTACTAAAGTTGAAATGCTGTTTATTTTTCCTTTGTTAAATCCTGATTGCTCAATCTATAACATTCCTTGGGTATTTCTATGTTTGGAAGAGGGAAATGACATTATGTTTTTTTCTGCATAACATCAGTTTTTAGAGGAAACACCAGTCAACATCTAAATACTTCTGAAATCCCTCCTGTTTAAGTAGTTGCAGCGGCTGTTGGTCCTATCCACCGATTTGGCAGGATGGATTGTTTTGCACTACATTAGTGCTTGCTGAGTCACAGCAGTGGACACACTATATACATCGTTACTATTAACTCATCAAAGCAGCGGCCAACATCATTTTATCTAACCTAATCATGGATTCTGTCGGAATCCAATAAACTAGAGGCAGCCTTAGTTCAAGTAATGAGGGGTGGCAGGGTGTCCCCGCCCTTTCCACGGGTTTAGGCTTCCAGAAAACATTAAATCTTTTTGGTCCCAGTCTAGAACGCAAAATGCAGGAAGGGGCGTGTAGACTATACGCAGGGAGGGACATGTTTTGGGGGTCTTAATATGGTTTCAAGAAATCATCTCAAACCCATGGTGCCTAAATCATGAATGAAGTGCGCGTCAAGAGCACGCTCAGAATATTTACGTCCCCCGACTATTAAAAAATATTAAAAAGAAGCTGTCTTTATTTATAGGCTATATTAACGTGTTGTTCCAGTTGTCTTCTGTTTTCAAAGCAAATTAATGATTTATGCTCCTAAAAGTGAAATGAACCAAAGGTCAAGTAGTACATATATATATAGAATTGTAGCAAATATATTTGATGCTCGCCGTAGATAGTACCACTTACAGGAATACACACACACCATCCGTCATATTGAGGCTGATGTCATCCCCTCCCATGTTAAGGTGGTTTTCCATAAGTATTTTAGTGTTTAGGGTTTTTAATCAGCGTGGTTGCCTTGTGTACAGCAGTGAGTATGGCTACATACACAACCATTCCATTTGATTCCATTCCTATAGGTATATCCCACACACATATATGTTGACCTGCAGCAGCGGGACCTATGTCCGTTTGACAGAGTGTCTTTCAGTTAAACTACGATAAATCTAGGTTGATTGTATGTTAACATTGGGAACCCATGGTTATGCCCTTATTATTAAAGATGTTCTTGTTATCTTGATAGAAGCCTGCAGTTCTAGCTGAGCCCTTGTTGGCTTCTGTTGAATAGCAATGGATAAGGCTACAGTGGGGGACTTCATTTGTTCCTGCTGTGTACTATTATTCCACTTCGTTTTTTTTTCTGGGAGTAAAAACTGTTCTCTGTTGTTGTTACTATAATTAATCAATTACCAACCTCGATCCCGTGACCAGTGCAGGGTCATTGGTGGCCATGGAAACGTGTGTGATGCAATAATGAGTGTCTAGGATGGTAGATGTCGTGAGTGTAAACCATGAATTGCATGTCAACCTATACCCCATCATCTAGAATGTGGTATCTATAACTGTGTAAGAGTAGAATCGAATATAGGTAATTACTGCACATCGGAGACAATTCAAGGACTCTCTGAGACGTAGAGAGTCCTGCTGTGTACGTTACTAGCCAGTGCCACTCCAAGAAATCTAGGTTTTAGATGAGTTTGTACAAAGTGTTTAAGAGAAGTACATCTATACACTACACAGAGATTGTTGTGTGATTAAAAATAGAAACTGATGCTGACACTATACTAGGTAAATATCGGCAGAGGGCAAATACTACCCTTGTACAATATAAGTAGACAGCAGGTGTATATTTTTATCCGATAGAAGCACAGGAACTGTACCTTCTACAGTTAAGCATCGATGCAATAATGTTGTATACATTGTCCAACCGGGTACTTGTTCTACAAGTCATTATTAAAGGACAGTGGTCAATAAACATGACAGATGAAAATGCAATGCTCAGATAGCCATATGCATAACAACATCGTGTTCCGACTCTTTACTTACTGATAAAATTTAATACAGGAGAATTATTTAGACCTATAGCTATAGCTATATCATACCATATTCCTTTTTTGTAACTGAAAGTGCCCACATTTCAGCATTTTTTTAAATTAACATTTTATCCTGTGCGAGTCTTAGTAAAAACTAGTTTTCATGACTCTTACATCGAATTGGACTTATAAACTAACAAAATAGTCTACAATTATCCCAGGAAAAAGACTTTCAGAAAACACACCCAGAAAAGATACACCATTCATAGCTATATAAGAGTGAATATATCAATGGAAATTGTTCCATTTTTCATTATGGGAGATATTAAAGTATGAATGTGAAGGCTTTAAACACTTGATCCTATTGAAAGGGTTGTTTTATTTTTAAACAAATCATAAAAAAAATAAAAGAACTGCTTGAAATCAAATGTTTTACATAGGCCCTATATGAATTAACTCCAGAAGGTGCATAGCTACATTTTGTAACTTTCTTGCTCTTTAGTAAGTCAATGAATATCTATAAAGTTATGAGAAAAATGCCCCGTGGTTTATGTCAGACAGAACCCTCGTCATTTGGGTGACTTGAAATAAGCGACTCTGCTGATGCCACGGGGGTTATTTTACGTGTAACCTAAATGATTTATGCACTATATACCTAAAGAACTGCTTGAAATCAAATGTTTTACATAGGCCCTATATGAATTAACTCCAGAAGGTGCATAGCTACATTTTGTAACTTTCTTGCTCTTTAGTAAGTCAATGAATATCTATAAAGTTATGAGAAAAATGCCCCGTGGTTTATGTCAGACAGAACCCTCGTCATTTGGGTGACTTGAAATAAGCGACTCTGCTGATGCCACGGGGGTTATTTTACGTGTAACCTAAATGATTTATGCACTATATACCTAAAGAACTGCTTGAAATCAAATGTTTTACATAGGCCCTATATGAATTAACTCCACAAGGTGCATAGCTACATTTTTTAACTTTCTTGCTCTTTAGTAAGTCAATGAATATCTATAAAGTTATGAGAAAAATGCCCCGTGGTTTAACCACGTAGTTAAATAGTACACTGCCCTACTGCATGCGTACATCCTGAAACCTGCAGTGTGAGCCTAGCATCTTTAGGCCTATAGCCTTAGAGCCTTAAATTAGACATGGCAGTATGGTTGGTTTCGGCATTAGTGACAGGGGACATGGCCTTTTCTTAAATTTGATAGGGTACCAGGGCTATTTCTTAGATTCAACAGGGCGGCAGGGCCACTTCTTATATTTGACAGGGCGACAGGGTCATTCCTTAACTTCGACATGCGACATTGGGACCCCCATCATTGCTGTGAATAGGCCTAAATGGAAGTTTAACGATGATGATCATTGGAGTTTTTCAGCAATTTTTCAGCTATATATCAGGACCACTCTTTCTTGACTTCAAGTCTAGTATTATCGAATCTTATCTATGGAGGTGAGAACGACAGAAGGGAGGGTGGTGTAACAGGTACAGCCAAGGCTCGAACCCGGGTCTCCTGCATACAATTGCAAGTTAAAGTGGGACACGTTGACCACTACACCATCCCACCCCCCATAAATGGATGTTTGCACTCATATTAGCACCACATACTTGGAAAATCAGAGATGTGCATTTCATGAGAGAAAAAGCTTGCATATGTCATTTCCGAAGACAATCGCAGATTGAAAGCATGGTGCACTCTGACTGGACATGACTCAACTAAATACCATTCGCTTATTGTTAAGGGTACCTACTGGCGCCATCTGTCTTTTCCCTATGTAATCCCTAACAGGTCTATACCCTGCTTTTTGTTTCTTTCATTGTTCATATAATATAATTATGGTGTCCTAGATCATTATAACATATGATGTCCTAGATCTGATATATATTTTATATTATAATTATATATATATGATCTAGGACATCATACATCAGTATGCATATATGTCATAATAGTCTATATAGATATCTGCAATTGTATATAGAACCTTGGCGATTTGCTAATATTCCATTAATAATTTGTATGAAACACCTATTTTATCAGATTACCGTCTATGGATACAATCTTTTGACATATTTTTGGCGTTTCATACAAACCATCAGTTCTCTTTTTAAAAGGCTTTTATTTGGAATCATCTTCCAGTTTTCCCTTGTTTTGCAGAGTTATTACAATAATAATAAAGTATTTACAATACATAGTAAAAATCATTCACCGTCTATATATGTTATAATATCTGGTATTAATGTTAACTGGTGCAAAATTATAATACAGGTTTAATATATAGGTTTAGACTCTTAAAACCGACAGGACAATATTACCGGCGTTTCTTATATCTACTAGCGAGAATGACATGTGGATAGACATAGATCTACCAGGCAAGAAACGATCCCAAAGAATTCAGGCCTGCTGCTTGTTTTTTCGTATGCTAAATTATTACTTTTCATCCCATGACATTATTTTATAGAAACTATAAAATATCTTGAAAAAATAAGGGGGAATTTCAGATGTCCTCAACTAGTAAATTGTCATCGGTATTATAAAAATACAAAAACAGCTGTTTCTTGCCTGGTAGATCGTATAGCAAGAATGACATGCTCATGGACATAGACCTATCTTATAAAATCGACATTGGACATAGCCTATTAGGATACCCCAATCTACACCCCTAACATCCACATAGGTGTAATTTGACTGCGCCATATAACTATAAGGATAGTAATATAGCAGTAATTTGTATTAATCTATGGGTGTAGAACCTTAAAATTGACAGGGCGACGCAGACATTTCTTAAATTCGACAGGGAATATAGCTATTCATTAACGACAATGACAGGGGACATTGCAGTGGCAAACGCGTGGGACCTGAGGGGGGGGGGGGGGGGGTCCTGACCGCCCCGCTTGCCTTAAAAGGCTACGGCCAGGATTGTACTTGTGAAAGACATAATAACATCGCACGCATGAAAGGCTCTCTGCCCCCCCCCCCCCCCCCTCTCCCTCCCTCCTTCCAACCCATACACACACACACCTCCAGGCCAGTATTCCTGGATCCGCCCCTGCGTGGTAAAAGAAAGCATGCAGAGCCACTGGTTTTTAATCGTTCTCAATCTTAAAGAAAGCATGCAGAGCCACTGGTTTTTAATAGTTCCCAATCTTCACATTCACTAGGCCTACTTGCCTGAACATACATCACTATACATAGCCTTTTCCTCCACCATCCTCCACCATCAGAAACAGACTGTGTCATTTCTATTTTTAGCTCGTGACGTAGAGGGATCGCTGAGCTTGTTCCCGTGGCCCAGCAAATCAATAGGCAGAACCATAGTGGTGAAAGGGTAGCAAGCTGGAGACCAGCGAAGGTTGTGGTTTCCCCCGATGCAAACAGCGTTCGTGTTGTGACATGCCGGGGCTTTCCTCCAGGTGACGGCGGGTGGCGCAATCCTCGGCTCTAAAGACGGCCGGTATAAATATAGCCACCAGTCACCGTTGGCTTCAGTCACAACACACTGTCCAAAGAGAATACATGCAGGAAAACGAGGAAAGCCAGCTCTGCGAACCGCGATATACTGCAACAGGGATCTAAGTGAGGTCTCTGACAGCTGGAGGCACAGACCAGCACTGAATTCAACATTACCATAGTAACGTCTGCTGTTGTCCGGCCTCAGGATGGTGTCGAGACGCGCGCGGGACTACTTCAGGTTCCTCCAGTCGGTGGAGTCGTTCACCGCCGGCCAGGTGAAGGTTGCCGACTACGACAGTGACTTCATGGGCTGGGTGAAGCTGCACGTCTCCCCAAAGGAGGGGCCTTATCACGGAGTCACCATAGACTTCCAGGTACGTACATCCTTTTATCAGATAATAATCCAAGGGAAAGGGAAAAAAAGAGAATTTATGTGCATCGGATAATTATGTTTGGTTTGAGCTCAAAATACAATGTAAGCCGGATAAGAGGGATTATTGAAAACAATGGCAAAGTTCCATATATGCATATTTATATCTGCACACATATATAGGCCTACATGCATGCGATTATATGATACGGACATATTTGTATGAATATGCCAGGCTTCCTTAATGACATGGACAGATATTGACGTCATATCTATTATATACATTATATATAAGTTATAATATATAAGTTATGTAGACGTACACACATTTAATATGAGCACATAGTATTGTGTCCTGTGCAGATATGCCCAATATCACCATGTATATATATACGCAAACATCTGAGTGTGAATGCACATATATACACACACAAAGCTTTGAGGTATTGACAAATGTAGGAGACTTACTATTTCAACGATGCCATAATCATACTGGGATAGAAATGATGCAATGTGGGTATTTCCTGCTGTTGAAGCATGAATAACACCTGACCAAGGGTTGACATAACGCATTTCCTATCTCAGCTAGGACCTGTTCCAGTATTGGATCACGGCGGGCTTAATTTTATCTGGTTCATACAATGATGCCAATTACGGGGAGCATAATATAATTGGAAAAACCTGAAGAGATATAGATTAACTCATCAAGATGAGTCATGCGCACCTTCCTCGGGTTTAGATAAGTATATATATAAACGTGTACACAAACGGGCCCCAAATGGCACCTGGGCGATATGCCCTGAGTGACCCCCTCCCCCCGCCCGCCCCTCCTCCAGTTCCGGAATAGTTAGGATACATGTGGGGGGGGGGGGGGTCTGTATGTCACATGTCGAACTTAAGAAATGGCCATTTCACCTGTCACTTAACTTCCCATATCGTATGTCGCCCCTGAGATGTTGCTTTGCCACATGTCGAATTTAAGAAACAAGCTATATGTCATGTCGTTTATTTTTTCCCTCATGTCACTAAGCCCCATATCGCATGTCAATTTTAAGAAATAGCCATGTTGCCGTGTTGCATTTAAGGGTCTAGGGCCCCACATGTAACACCATTCTACAAGGTCGCCTGTATGGTGCAATACACTGGAATTGTAACTGCCCAACTGAGACATAATCCTTCGCATACCTTTGGCACCATGCCAAGCCATGATGGTCGTTTAAAGTACATATGCCATACATATAAACCTGTGTATATCTAAAGAACAGTAATCTATACAGCCTACTGTATACATATATAGGCCCATTTATAATTCCACGCTCTATACTTTTCCTTTTCCCTCATTATTGAATGTTAGTGGTTATGTTAATTTGGTAGGCTTATAGGCATGCATGAGAATTGTATAACATGTTCTCTATGCGACATTTTAGTAATTAGCATGCCACCGTAATCCACAATTGTTATAAACCTATACGTTCGTGATTTAGTTTAGAGGAAGCAATTATACACGTGCTGGAGTATGAAGAGATTCATGATTAGAGTTCAGAAGGAGGAATTCTGTCTCTATAAATATGCATATAATATATACATGCCTGACTAAAGCTCAGAAGTACGTTTCCTGCATGTTGCATCATTTAGAGATTCTCTTAAACATTGCATAACTTACAAACTTTGTTCTTTATCTCCTAACAGATTGACCTGCCATCGAAGTTCCCAACCCAAGGACCACAAGTGTCATGTCTGACTGATATACTTCACCCTAACATCGATCCAACGGGGTCAGACAGCAACGTATGTCTCAGCTTACTGGATGAGTGGCAGAGTTCTTTCGGCCTTGAAGATTGTGTTCAAGGACTCCTCTTCCTGCTGTATGAACCCAATGAGGAAGACCCTCTTTCGCCATATTTCAACTCTGAAATCTCTGATACATTCTACAGGGAAGTGCGGGTGTCACTAACAGGTCGGTCAGTCAATGGGTTCGACGGACCTCGGCTTATTGAGGATGATGATGAAATCAATCGGTTTCTTCAGGAAATAAAGGAAGAGGAAGATGCAGAAGAACAGCGCAGACAAAGGGAAGAGGCAGAAGCAGAAGAACAGCAGAGACAACGGGAAGAAGCAGAGGCAGAAGAACAGCAGAGAGAAAGGGAAGAGGCTGAAGCACAAGTGACTGAAAACCAGGCAGAGCATTCTACAGAGCACGTCACTGAAACAGCTGACAGCAATGTGGCTGAAACTAACAGCGTTGATACAGAGCATTCACAAAGTAACCAGGCGGATAATTCATCAACCGTTGAAACCACGACTGATACTCGTGTTACTGATACAAGTGATTCCCAAGCAGAGCCAGCAGACATTTCTACTGAGGCCAGTTCTGGCGAACCAATGCCAGCAGTCACAGACACAGACACTCATCGGACATGCAGTGCTGAGCACGATGATATCTCTAGCACAACATCGAATTCGACAGATAAGGATGTTGAAGCCCTCCCAAAAAATGATTCTGCCGATAACTGTTCTACATCTGTAAATATATCCACTACAGAAACTACTGACACTGCTGCTTCGTCTGTTACAGACACTTCTCCCACTGCAGCTTCATCCATTACAGAAACTTCATCAGTTACATTCAGTGCTCCCACAACTACATCAGTAACAGACACTATCACCACTGCAGCTTTATCTGTTACAGACACTGCTTCCACTGAAACTTCATCTGTTACAGACACCAGTCCCATTACAACATCATCTGTTACGGAAAGTTCAACTATTACAGTCACAACAACTACATCAGTAATAGACACTACTCCGACTGCATCACCATCTGTTACATACTCTGCTCCCACTGAAACTTCATCTGAAACAATCACTTCCCCTATTGCAACTTCACCAGTAATGGAAACTACTCCCATAACGACATCAGTAACAGAAACTATTCCCACTGCAGCATCATCTGGTACAGACACTCCTACTGCAGAGTCTTCTATTACAGACACTACTCCCATTGCAACTACATCAGTCACAAACACTACTCCCACTGCGGTTACATCTGTTATAGATGCTACTCCCACTACAGCCCCAACCAGTTCAGACACTTCTCCCACGCCTTCATCTGTTACGGAGATTACTGACACTGCAGCTTCATCTGTTGCCGACAATACTTCCATGTCAAATTCTACAGACGTTGATAAATGTAATGAATTATCTAGTCAGGATCAGCCATCTACTGTAGAAAGCTCTGCAATAATAGAGGATAAGGTGAATATGGAGGTTATGCTTAGGAAAGTGGAAGAACTGATGAATCTCGATCCGCAGTTTGATAAACCAGGAAATGAAGAAGAATATGAGTATAACGATAATGATGACAACGATGACAATGAGGAGGAAGAACAATTAGACGAGGAGGAAGATTGCCAACAGACAAATGAAAATGACGATCAAAATAACCTGTTAAACGCTGCTGCAGGTGGTGCTGAACCAACCTCTTCCAACCATATTCTATCAAGACAGGTCTCAAAGGTAGAGCGCATTGGAAGTGACAATTCACCTAGAGTATATGCAGATAAGGGTACACAAACATGCCAATATGCTGCAAACGACAAGACCTTAGGGAGCTACCTCACTGACTTCAAAACGTGTTCATTTGTTGCCCCAGATTACGATAATGCCCTAATGTATGTTGGTGCAACTTGCCTTTTTGCATTTCACCATTTTGCTAAGTAAATAGCATCGACGTTATAAGAACATTTTTATGTGCAATATTTAAATGAAATCCTAGTGACAAACGATGGATGCTTGAAGCAACCGCTACTGTTGATCTGTCCACATAATACTGAGATAATTTTGTGCAAATAATGCTAATCTGTGATATTGGATGGGATTCATCGTTGAAATATTGAATACCCTTCCAACTACAAGTTTTCATTGTCACCTCCTTACACATTGGTTTGTAAGTTAATACTTTATTTGTGTAAATAATTATATATGTAAATAGATATTTAATTAATTTATTGTTGATATTTATCAAATATTTAGTAGTAATGTCAGATTAAAAAATATGTATAATAAACTAAAAAAACATATGCTATTCTTCCTAAAACGTGAAGATGCAGAGCGACTGTGATGCAAAGTATTGTACAAAAGATATTGTCTCAAAATCAGCCAATCCCTTGTAAAGCATATGAATAAACCGACAACTTTAATAAAGGAACGTATGGCCATTGAGTTCTTTTTCCTCTCCTTTACCAGTCAGCATTATTAATCAGAATCGCTCTTTTTAAAATGAACCATACAATTGATAACTGCTAGAATGTAATGAATGTAATGACCTTATGTGCCTACTTAATGATATACCATGAAAGTAAAAATATTCTTATCAACCATACCATAAATAATTTTTTTCCAGTTTAATATTTCACTTTACTCTATACTACAATAATATTATGATACACACAAAAGCTTGACACATTTCAAAAAGAATTACTTCAAGTCTTCCTTCACATAGGCCTACCCGTGAGTAGTTTCTGAAATCCAGCTGTAGCAATTTCCCCACATTTTTCCAACGACAGTTCATTTGGAAATATTTAACCCACTATGGCATTCTTTACACCAAATGAAAGCTGCGTGGTGCATTGTTAAGATTCAACAGAAAATACTTCCTTTTGAATAGATCATAAATCCTGGTAGATATTAAATCATTGAGGATTTTCCAATATGGGTGGAAATCCCTAGTATATTGGATCTTATGGGTTTAGCACTTGAAATTTATTTTTTAAAAAACAAAAACCACTTTCTCCGTAAATTCTAGAACTGAATCCTCACCGTATTGTTGCAAAACACACTTACATTATTAGATAGCTTACATTAAAATCATATATGATGCTATGAAATGAGGGGAGGCTCTCTTAATAATCAAACACTGACTAATAACAAGTACCCAATTATTTTATCGATATGATGGTAGTTTACAAAACCGAAGAAAAATTGGTATTGTAGTTTTCATACACATTTGTTTGTAACGAATAGATTATTATATATTCGATGCATGACATTGCATGACATTGTCATGACATCGCCATGATATTGCCATGACATCTCCATGACATCCCCATGACATAAACATGACATCCCCATTAGTGGGGTCTGTTGACAACATTTTCGTTACAGAGTGGATAAAAGTACCAAATTTGGTATGGGGCACCTCTGAGGCATAGCCATCCAATCTGGAAGGGGAGCCACCTTGAAATATCAAAATGAAATTTGGGCAAATTTCTTATGTTTTTAGCATTTGAAATTTGTGGTATTTAACTAAATTTATTGGCTTTCTTTGATTAGGTCTCTTTTGTAGATTCCAAAGCAAATAATTGGATTCCTTGTCCCTTAATCTTCTAATTTTAAGACTAGCAATGTGTTTCTAGGCATTTTGGAAGCTGAGATATAAGATTATTTCATTGAAAGTCTGCCATTGTGGATTTTTACCCCCCGTCGGGGTTATTTTGATATTTCAAGGTGGCTCCCCTTTTAAATTCAATGAAAGGGTCCCAGGGGATCATCATACCAAATGAAATCAAGAAATCTTGTGACAAAAGAGTAAAGTCTATATCCTTTCTTTTGAATTATTTTGGAATCCAGCTGTCATTGTCAAAGGTATCATGATGTCAAATTCAGCCATTTTGAAATCTGTGGTATTGTATTGGATGAATATTATATCTATTGAGCCCTCCAGGTTATAAACAACTGATATTGGAACCTTTTCCACTTGTCTAGATACTTTAGCAGCTGAAATCATGTTATTTCTCAATATTGGTCAGCCATCTTGGATTTTGGATTTCCGCATTGACTTCAAATGTAAATAATTGAATTCCCTGACCCATAATCTCCAAATTTTTACACCAATCATGTCTCTTTAGTCATTTTAGAAGCTGAGATAGGCCTATAAGATTATTTATAGCAAAAGTTGGCCATATTGTTTTTTTTGGCCCCTACATCCATCATATCAATATTTCAAGGTGGCTCCCCTTTCAGATTTGATAATTATGCCTCAAAGTTGTCTCATACCAAATTTGATGCTTTTATCCACCATGTAACGATTTCACTAAAAATGACCTCAACAGACCCCACTACATGAAGTCCCCATAACGTTGCCATGACATTGCCATGACATCCTCCTTTCTCTCTTTACCCTTTTGATTCCCGTGGTGAATGGTCCTATCATTACTCAGTCCTTGCTACCGGCACACAATCTATACTTTGCGCCAACAAATATTGACCCTCATAATCAAACAACACACATAAACATGATCGACATTTCAAAAATAGTACTACTTATATAATATATGAAAAGAATATTCTTTCTGACTGGGATACACATGTCATCCGGGCAACCAATAAGGCAGAAAAAAGTGAAAGAATTCATTAAAAATTGAAAGTAGGGTGAAGAAAACCACTTATGGTACATATAAACCCAGGGTGTCCACGCAGGTGATGAATAATAGTTAATCAAGTATGAATAATAAGGGGACAATGGTTTGGGCGGAAATCCCAGTAATATTTTATTCAGACACATAATAATAGTGGTAGTAGTTTTATTGACAGCGAAGAGTCATACATATTGATCTCATGTGTCATATACACCATAACAGTAGAACAGTACAAACTTACAAAGTCAGAGATTCCTATTTTCTTGTGCACATCAGCATGTTGATTTGCTACTAGACTATAATATACAATATAAGGTCTACATCTACACAATTTTACAAATCATAACATAAGAACATGCAGGGCTCAACATTAAGGATTGCCCGCCTGCCCGGGGCAGGTAAAAGTTAAGCTGGGGCAGGTAAATCTTGACATACACCTGCCCGAAGGGCAGGCAAAATTTGTGTCATAAAATGCTAAACTATTAAAGCAGGGCAGGTAAAATAAAGGATTGGGCAGGTAAAATTTGACCTATACCTGCCCGGCGGGCAGCTTAGTTGAAAACCTTAATGTTGAGCCCTGACATGGCATGTATTGTCATGCTTGTATTGTCATGCTTATATTGTATAGGCAGCAAATAACATTAGCACCAGTAAAATAGCTACCAGTCAGCAAATATCTTATATAGGGCCTACATCTACACATTTTTACAGAACAGTTTGATCTGAGGTAACCTGTAATAGGTGGACGGACATATATAACTATGTACCTCTCATTGTAAGGCAAGAGACAGTTTAATGAACACAGACCATAATGTAACAGCACCATGACAGTGACTAATCAAAGTAAATAAGCTGGACCTTATAATCACACTTTAAATCTGTTCGTACATGCATTTTATAAATGACTAGAAACTAGAGACTAGAAAATAGCAAGGAACATGTTACATGTTATTATGATAACTGGGAACAGTCCCACAAAAGAAAAAAATGTGAGTATGCAGAGGTGAGGGAAGAGGTGTTGCCCGGCCAAGTCCTAGGTGCAGTTTGGTTGATAGTGGCAGTCCAGTAGTGAGCCACAGGTGGCAGGAGTAGATCTATATGCACTGTTCTGTGGCACCATCTAGCAACACCTCCATTACCTCTGCCTAGTTTTATATACTCTGGTACCCACGCCAGCCGCTACTCTATTGGCTCTGGTAGGGGGTAATAGCGGAAATGGCTGTGTGTTAATCTCAAAGCTAAATTGCCTAGCCACTGGAGGAAATACCATGCAAACTACAGTTAATTTACTCATTTCAGTTGGCTTATTATATTTAATAAGTTTGTTTTACTAACAATATTTGGATGAGCACAATTGGAGGCAAGTGAAATCATTCAAATCTTTTAATTGAACACACATAGCCTCTCCGCGCATGCAAATGAGGTCACGTGACTAAGAGACTAATCTAGGTCACCAGAGTGGTCTGAGCGAGTGGTGTCAGTGATTACATAATGGCTTAGGAGAGCACCCTGACACAGCTGACCCTACAGCTGACTCAGAAACCACCCTCAAAGTCGCACAGCCTGTCATCCCCAACTTATCAAGTAACTTCAGAAATCACCTTCAAAGTCGCACAGCCCCTCACCCCCACCCTGTGAAGTAACTTCTTACCTTATATGCTTCAAAATATTAAGATATTATTATAATTTTTATTTGTTTACATAGAGTGGTTTCGGGGAAGAGGAAGGGGCCGTCCATAAATGACGTCATGCGCCGGGGAGGGGGGGGGGGGGTCCAGTCCCCTATACATTCCTAAAGTAAAAGTGTGACGACGGGGAAGGGGGGGGGGGGGGGGGGGGGGGTCAAAAATGGTCAAAAATAGCATGAAGGTCAAAAAGGGTAATCCCCCACTGCAACGGTGCCGTTGCAACACATGTCTCAAGGCAGGTCAGGTCGCGGCTAGCAGTGGCAATTTCAGCAGCCACGGTGAAGGAGTGTAAGTTTTATAGCTCAATATACTTAGTGAGCCTATTGAGTCCATATATATAGGCCTATACAAATATGTAGCAAATTTGCATAGGTGGTCTGGAATAAAGGGCTAATCATATTCTTATTTACGACAGGCTGTGATCCAAAGCATTATAAAATTCAGTAGGCCTACCTTCACTGTTGCGTCGCTAGGCCTGGCCCAACCGTTGGTCTGAAATGTAGCGTAGCGGAATACCACGAGGAAACAGTGTAAAACCCCAGAGGCTGCATGAGCCTGATGAGGCGCGCGGGAGCACCTGACTCCTTCTACCACCACGCCCCCTGGTGTCAAACTGATGCAGCACTTTATTCGCTGGTAGACCTCTGGTTTTATTAACCTCACGGCAACCAGCTACTCACTTTGCTGGTTCCCGGTAAGTCTGTTCGTTTACCCATACATTCACACTGAGACCAGCAGTAAGAAGCTACTTTTCTTGATCGTGAGCGGCGGAGCACCTGTAGCCTTGGCCGTAACCTGGATCGTCACCTGCCTACTCCCTCGATACCTATGCAGGAAAAGATGGCTGCAAACTCTGGGCGGGGCCAAATGCGGCCACATAACGCCGGCCGAACGCCGTCGTTTGTGGTGGTCGGCCTAATGATAGTTATCGCCATCCTAGGATTCAATTATTGGAATGTCTCCTCCAAGAATTCCATGTTGGCACGGGAGGTAAACGAAAGTCGGGACCGAATTCGCTTCGCGGCCGTCAAGAAACTGGCAATGGAGAAACGCAACGACGCACTCATGCTGAAAGTTCGCAGTAGTGATATGGAGTTAGATAGACACAAAACCATGTCGGGCAAAAAACAGGAAGAAATGGAAGCCATAAAGTCGCAAATGGACGCCAAACAAGACGAGTTAACTCTGTGCCGAACGGAGAAGGACCAATACAAGTCTGAACTGGTAGGTCTAACAACCCGTGGGCCGTGCTGTGGATCTATTTACGGTCAATCATTGATGGCGTTGAGGTGGCAGTCACGCCTCAGCTGTGGGGCTGTGACTGCCCTCCCCTGACCCTGTTAATTCTTGGGCTTGATCATATAGCAACCCTGGGATAGCAAAATACTATTACGGGTATAGAAAGGTGTTTGTTGGGCCTTTGTATGGTGCCCGGGCGACACTCCGAAATACACGCTTAGTATTTTTTTTTATAGAGAAATCGTCGATTATTGCATAGACATACATAACATAGATAGGAAACTTGTGTTGTTTCTAGATTTTCCTTGTCTCGGATAGCTCTCCAGGTATAGCCAAGAGTAAAGGTTTTTGCCACACCTGCTTGGAGAGTGTGAGGTGTGAGACTGCAGTTTCACACCTTTTTTGGCCTAGTACCCAAATGATCTTCAAAATTTATATCACTACAATCGAAATGTACCCAATAGGAATGAATAGAAAACAAAATTCTGACTAAGAAGATATCAAAAATGACATATTTATGTCAATTAGAAATAAAGATATTGACTAATGAAAATTGAGAAAAATAACAAATTTGTCAAAGTTTGGGAATTAATTTTGAGCAAATCACAAGTTGGATATCCAATTAAGCTTTTATACTACCAAGGGTAGTTACACTCTATGTGAAATAATTGGTTTTATTTGTAGGAAAAAATTTTAAAAGGCCAAAATCTGACTTTGAAGAAATGTCGGACTTAAATTGTATATTCTCGGGAAAAGTGAAATGTAGCCACTTTAGAACCCCAAATACCATTTTATGCCCCCCACAGAACCTAATTAAGATATAATGGGATAGGAAACTGTCTCATCAATCACAGTTGTGAATATAAGAGCCATAAATAGCATATAAATGGGTTTTTGAGATTATCTCTTGACCCATTCGAGCCAATGTCAGAATCCAACGAGTTTGATGTGATGGAAAATTGACAAAGTTTGGGAGTTAATTTTAGGCAAACCACAAGTTGGATATCCAATTAAGCTTTTATACTACCACGGTTGGTTACACTCTATGTGAAATAATTGGTTTTATTTGTAGGAAAACTTTTTAAAAGGCCAAAATCTGACTTTGAAGAAATGTCAGAATTAAATTGTATATTCTCGGGAAAAGTGACAGGTAGCCACTTTAGAACCCCATATACCTTTTTTTTTTTCAAAGTCAGATTTCGGCCTTTTGAAAAATGTTCCTACAAATACAACCAATTACTCCACATAGAGTGTAACTACTCATGGTAGAAACAATAGCTTCAATGGATATCTAACTTGTGGTTTGCTCAAAATTAACTCCCAAACTTTGGAAACAATTTTCCATCACATCAAACTCATTGGATTCTGACATTGGCTCGAATGGGTCAAATGATAATCCCCCAAACCCATTTATATGCCACTTATGGCTCTAATATTCACCAGTGTGATTGATGAGACAGTTTCCTATCATATTATAGCCTAATTATATTCTTTGGATGGAATAAAATCATATTGGGCATTCTACAGTGGCCACATGTCAAAGTTCCTGAGAATGTACAATTTAATTACGACATTTCTTCAAAGTCAGATTTAGGCCTTTTGAAAATTTTTCCTACAAATAAAACCAATTATTCCAAATAGAGTGTAACTATTCATGGTAGAAACAATAGCTTCATTGGATATCCAACTTCAACATGTGGTTTGCTCAAAATTAATTCCCAAACTTTGACTAATTTGTAATTATCCTCTATTTTTTCCAATTTTCATTAGTCAATATTTTTATTTCTAATTGACATAAACATATCAATTTTGGTATCTTCTGAATCAGAATTTGGTTTTCTATTCATTTCTATTGAGTACATTTTGATTGTAGTGATACAAATTTTGAAGAGCATATGAGTACTAGACCAAAAAAGGTGTGAAATCCATTTCTGACACCTCGCTCTCCAAGCAGGTGAGGCCCAACCTATGCAATTTGCCTTATCAGGTGCTAATTTGCATCTCAATACCGAGACAGACATGCACCAGTGGGCCCAGGCAGTGTTTCCACTCTATCTTATGTATCTCTATGATTATTGGTAACATCTTTGAACAATCTGCAGTCAGACTGATGTTAGGTCAGGCTTCAGTTCATAGGGTAACACGTAACAGGGGTGGACGTAACCAGGGACCCGGGGGCCCAAGCCAAGCCCAAGGACCTAAAAAAGAGGGTTGGCAGTCGCGGATTTAGGGGGGGGCGGGCGTGGGGGGCGTGCACCCCCCACCCCCCCCCCCCCTTTGATCCGCCCCTGGTTGGGGATAGGGTTGGGTCCCTAAGTTTTCTGGCTTTAATACTAACGTTGATAGGGGTCTGACTGGCCCCCAGAAATTTACAGGATAATGAGGGCCCCTAGATTTTGCTGCAGGCACCTAGATTTCAAACGTTTGGGGCCCGACTGGCCCCTGGATTTAAGACTTGAAGTTGAATGTCCACCACTATCCACCACTGGGTAATCTAATCTATCAGACCCTGCCCCATAAGCCCATCAAAATCTACTTGAAAATTTGGAATTTCCATAAAAGTAATAGTTAATCTAACGTTATCACAATCCCCCCTTGTAACGTTATATTATGTTGTCACAGTAGATCTACTCAGTAGCTGCTGTTGAACTGTTGAATCTCAAATTAGTTAGAAAGCTTTGATATCAAAAACAGATGTATACCCTTATCACACATAGATTGGATTTTGGTTGACAAATAGGTCATAAATCATGTGGAGCATATATATTGACGCCTACATAGATCTAGCCAGGGTTGCTGTTTTTCAGCGACAATGATGCATTTCTTGTTAACTTCAAGGGCATTCTTTATTGGGAAAAAATCTCCAATTCTCCTTCGAGTACAGGAAATGCAGTGTCTTCATGCCTGTGACTTTTTTTCCGAGAATGTGCTTTGTTCTTGTCATGCTCTGGTTCACTTCTGTACACTTTTTGTAGATGCTGGTTACAAGAGTTCTTTTATGTTGGGAAATTGCGACAAATTTTGTGTCCAAGTTTTCCAGTTATTGAACAAACAAGACACTTCGTGTCTCAGCTTGGGAAACCTCTGTGTTGTACATGGCTTGTACACAGGTGCTCCCGCCACCAGTGAACACTCTCCAAGCATTCCAGGTGCAGATCTGCTTAGGGAGTGCGTTGCGTCATTGTGACGAGCTCGAGGGCCTTTAGGCCACTATCTGTTGCCCTGTGGTATACATACCCAGGGTTTACAGGACTATAGTACAGAGGACAGCCAATCAAAATCAAGGCAGTCCTCGGGTGGGTATGTCAATGTATCCCACCACTACAAAATATAGTCCATCTATGAGGAGCCTACTAAAGGGATTTTAAGTTATCAAATCAAACATAAAATCCTTAATTATAAAGTTTGTAGCTTAGAAAAAAGTGGAAAACCATGCAATTTATTTTTAAAGATGTATTTCTAATAGAAAAAAAAGGTTGTATGGAAGGGGGTATGGGGGTTAGAATACCTGGGGTATGGAAGATAGAATACCCAGGGTATGGAGGGGTACTAGTAGTATACCCAGGGCATTGATAGGAAGTATATACCCAGGGAATGAAAGCTCTATAAAGGGGTAGTGCACCTAGGGTATGGAGTTCCAGAATGGAGCCAGGTAGAGCCTTATGGAGGTGCCTTGAGTTACCATACCCTGAGTTTTACATATTATACCCTGGGTCTAAAATTGAAATTTAACTAGACCCAGGGTCTTTGCTGACTGTACCGTTGGTCTACTTCCAAAAATTGAGCCCTATTCCCTTCTGCTGGCATGGCCTTCCTCAACTATACTGTACACTATAATATACTTAATACCCCTTACATACCCTGGGTATACTACCCAGGTCCCTCCATACCCTGGGTACACTACCCCTTCATACCCTGGGTACACTACCCCTCCATACCGTAGGTACATACCCTGGGTAAACTACCCCTTCATACCCTGGGTACATACCCTGGGTATACTAGCCCTACATACCCTGGGTACACTAAACCCTCCACACCCTGGGTAGACTACCCCCTATAATGAGCCCTCCAATCTACCTCTAGAATGACAACATGTCACTGCTGTGCGTAGTAAAATATTCAAATGGAATGCTTGCTTCTGATTGGCCGCTCTACAGCATACACTGGGTATGGCCAGGAAGTATGCCCTGGGGCAGCAGATAGTGGCGGAGTGGCCCACGAGCATCGCTGTGACAACACTAGTATCATAACATCAGAAAATTGAATGGCACGCTTTTTATCATTATTCTAATTTCAATTTGCCATAGACAGTTACTGCTAGAATATCTATGGAGAAAGGGGGAAAAATGCAATCTGGTTTCAGGTCTCAACTTGCCGTGAGTTCCCTCCACTGGATGCAATGCGGCAGGTGGCACAGTCTAAGCCTGAATGTATTATGGAGGGCTGAAACCAGCAAAAGACATGGCGGCTCATGGGGCAAATCTCGTTCTCGTGCCGTTTTATATATGTAGTGTAATAACTAGATGAAAAGATTCGTGTAAAACTGGCCATGCAAGTTCCCGCATCTTGTTTGTTCATGTTTGGTTTACCCAATTATGGACTGGCATAGGTGTTATTTCACTTCTTATCTGCTGTTTACAATCAGATTAATCCACTTTTTGTTCTGAAGTAACTTTCATTTTGGCATTCATGAACATTTTAAAATCTTAGAATGGTGCTGGTCATAGATAGAGTCAAACAATATTGTTTCGCCTTCTCTTAATCAAGACCCTCATTGGCTGTATACCCAATGTTCTAGTATAGAATGGCTATATTGCAGATCTTTGCTACGGGGGCCTACTCTGTTGAAATGAGAAATACTGCAACGCCCCCAAAGCTTTACCCCTCCCCCATGTATTTTGTATTATGAAACCATGCATTTGGTTGCTAGAAATCTGAAGAGGCATATTCTGTAGAAAAGGAACTTGTTCGGCACTCTTCATCCTGGACACATTAGAGGTTATCTTGGTCTACTACACAAATGTACTTGTGGACAAAAGTTTCACTGTCTGGGCTCTATGTGCTCTAATTTGCAATCATATTGTCTAATCAAATGTTTCCTCCTTACAAAAGGAACTAATAGAGATGACAATCAAACCTGGTCAGGGCTCACAGAATTTTAAAAATTTTGTAGAAAGTTGCCGAGTGTCCTGCATGTAAACATTGGGGTCTCATTGCGTTAGAGATTTCTAGTTTGAGGGTCCTGTCAGGGTGTCCTGGGCCTTTAGGGGTGGACAGGACACCCAGGACGCTGGATTTGGTGAAGCCTGCAGTGTGACTGGTTGAGCTTGTTATAGTTATTGCAAAATCATGTTGTCATGTTGTGCAGTTCTGCTGTTATTTAGAGATGGAATTGCTGAAATAGTCCAAATCATGTCCGCACACATTTTCTTTTTTCAAAGAAAAGAGTTATTCAGACTATAAACCCAGCACTATGTAAGACAATGTCCCATGAGGATTAGTTCTATCAGAAATTGTAGAACGAATGGATATATTTTGATTATTGATTGACAAAAATTGATAGATTTTTAAATAAAAATTATGATTGGTCAGATTTAGGATATTTTTGCCAGACCACAGCTCTCAAATTTAACCAGCTTGATAAGTACCATCAATTCCTTTTTCAGAAACGATCACATAATCTTTGTACTCTTTTTCAGGCTAAGAACTTTTGATTTCTTGTCGGTATGATGGGCCTTGTTCAAGTATAGGAACGAACCACCATAAGAAGCATTCTGCTGCCTTGGTTGACTGGATGATCTCCAGGTTTCACTTATTTCGCTGAGTTATTTTTAGGAGTACATGTATACACATGTAACAGTGTTACATGACTCAGGTGGCCAAGCAGACTAGTCTTAGAGGGTCTAGACTTACATTTCACTCGATATCATTATAACTTATGTTTTAAGGCCTGGTTTTAATCCTTACGAAGAACTTAAATCAGGGATAATGGGCACTCAGGGGTCTGCCTTTCTTTTGGTTTACTGGCGTGCCTGCTGAAAGTCACAGTATATCCCATCAAAGATTGTCCTATAAAAGGCTTTTTTCCCCAATACTACAGTACTAGAATAACTGCACAAGTGCTGGCCAGTCTGTGGTCACACATCATTGGTTCTGGTCATACAGGATTTATTGACTGATCACCAAGCGTTAAAAAGGCATTGAATGGTATCCATGATTGCAAGGTCTCAGCTTCATAATTAACATTCATTGACATTTTGTCTTCCGCGTGGCATTAAATGAATTAATAAAACACACTGACACACATTACTAAATCAAGGAAAACATAAATTGAGAAAGTTCACAGGGCAAGTGTATCTCTACTTTAATGCCATAATAGTACTCGTCTTTTATGCCTGAAGATAGCAATGTTTGTAAACAAATCAATTTTGGTGGGTCACAAAACTTGTCTCGGGATATGTTTTAATACATTTCAATATAGTTTAAGGCCTAGGCCTAGGTTATGCCCATAGACCATATTTCAATAGTAAACTAAATTTGCAAAATGTTGATATTACATTGTTCTTGAGTTCTGAACCATAGTTCAAAGCAACTGATATTACATACATCAGTTCAGATACAAACTAAAAGATATTTTTCTAAAACCGTTCCAAATAGGCAGATCAGGGTCAGTATCTCAAGTTTTCTTTTAAATAAATCTGGAACAATTCTACCGTTGTGTATGCTTTTCGATAAAGGTACACTTGCAGTTATTAATTGGCAACCAATCCTGGTGCCAATTGATGGGCTTTAGGTGACCTCTGTAAGTAATGACGTCAACCTCTAGGAGACAAGGAGATGTACTCCCAATGCTTTTTATTACCAAAAAAAAGTTGGATGAACCTGTTAGATTTATATGATAAAAGCAAGATAACAGATCATTTTAAGCAAAAACTATTTGTACATAGCATTTATTGCCACGTATGGAGGTCCGACCAACAGTCAGGCATGCGATCTGTTTAATGGTAGTCTTGGTGTTATTGATTTCGGTTCTCTACTAGGAGTAAGGTTATAGGTGTGTGCAGTAGACCGTGAATACCGACCGACTTCTGGAGCGAACCACTGGATCCTCAGAATACTTCAAAGGCCCAGCATTGGATTGCTTAGAACTCCCGTTGCGGACCAAGACAAAAACCAACTCACCGTTCCCTTGATATCTAGGTCACAGTACCATGGTTACTGTTTTAGCAGTATACGGCAGTATCTACACGTGTATCAATAAATCATGGCTACTGGTGCTTTCGATAGCGGGGTCCACCCACTGTTTTTTGATAACCAAGAAGTGTAGAAGCTTTCCAAACCAACACGACGAGTTATATAGGTGAAGGGTGTTAAAAACCTTTATTTACCGACATCTTTCGCCCTTTAACGGGCTCCTTCAGTGTGTTTTTTTATAAGTGTCAAGGCGACAATTGGATACTATATTCATTTGATGCACATATTACCTTAAACTGTGAAAGAAAGTGTTTCGCCTGCAATACAAAATACACTAGAGGCCATATTTTCGTAACTGATTTGGCTAAACAGGCATTATATGATTAGTGTTTCATTATCCATGATCCTGTCTTTTTCGTTTTGGTTACAGTCGAGAATTTCGTTTGATTTCAAATCAGTAGCTGAGATACTAATCGCAAAGTAAGCGTCCTAATCAGTTGCGATAATGTGGATCGAATTTTAAGTGGCAACTGAATATACCCTTGGTTAAGTGCCAGGTCAAATTCATACATGGTACTGCCTAGGTTATATGAGGTTCTTGGCGTCACCATGATGATTGGTCTTGCTGAAAAATACTAATAGGTGACCCAATTACATCCATACTAAGCAAGGAGGTATTGATGTATTTCTGAAAAGGGCCATCCATTAGTTAGGTACCCACATATTCCTCACATAGAGAACCTGCCCACCAACCTGTCACTACTCTGCTGTATTTCTTTCTGCATTTAAGGAGCGCTGTAATCAAGAAAAACACGACCAGGAAAGTATCGCGGGTCAAGCAAAAAGTAAGTCCAAGTGAAAACAATTACAAATTGTAAGGAACTGTATTACAAGTTTAATTCTCTTTAGCATCATTATCTATGTAGGATTAAGATTTCAAATATGTGATCTAGGTCATTGTGCTCTACCAATATTGTAACAATATCAGTTGATTAGATAAGAGCAGATTTGTAAACACGGCAAATGTATTCACTGTAATGTATGCTATTAATTAGCTTCTGTTCCAAAGACAGTAAGGATGAAGTGGGGCGGGACAGTGTAGTGGGTAGGGTTCCCGCTTTGTATGTGGCCGGACCGGGTTCAAGCCTAGAGTGAGGAATTTGCCTGCTACACTGCCTTGCCTTGCCGTCATTCTCACCCCCATAGATCCAGTCATAGTATTTTGTACAAACCAAAAACCGTTAGTTGGTCCTGATATTGCTGAAATACTGCTGAGTGGACTTTAAACTTGTAACAAGCATCATTTTCAATAAGGATGCTTCCATGAAATAATTCTTCAGACATGTACAAATTGTTTCTGCTTCATTTACAGCTGAAAAAGACGATTGCGATAGACACTTGAGAGAAACCGAAGAAAAATGTAGCAGAATACAACAACAGCTACAACAACCGCAACAACAACCGTAAGTTTGACATGAAATTGCAATTCTTATGCGCTATGTTTAATATCTTGTTTTTAAATTCGTTTATTTCATCAGACATAAAATAAGTTTTCACTTGTTTACATTGTACGCCTGAAATAGCACAGTGGCTATTTGATATACATAAAAAAAAGTTCACAAAAGTGAATAAATGATAATTGTACATTTCGTAAAAGTGAATAAATGATAATTGTACATTTCGTTTCATTGTTAAAACATATCAGTTGAAACCTATGATATAATCACAATGAATAAATATTTAGCCATATATGCTTGCATTTTGTTCAATATATCTAAGTAAAATAACACAGTAAGTAAATTCACAAATTAAAATTTGATAATACGTCAAACGGAAGGGGAAAAAGGGAAATTGTAGGATACATAAAGACTATCTGATATATAATGCTTGACCACAACGAAAATTAGAACATTTTCAAGTTTTTACCGCAGTTTTAAATTCAACAAACGGTAAATTTCTTGTAGTGTAATCAATGGCATTCCAAGTTTGTGCTCTACTATACATGACATCCATTCTAGCTTTTTCATTATTAGGTTTGTAAGTATTGAAAACGGGAGCTCGATGCAATCTAGTTGCATACATATTTTTTTTTAACATGCAATCATAGAGTAGGGGGGTGAGCGCCTCATTGTTGTGGGTTGTGCTTAAATGCTCGTAGCTCTCTTAATATATAAGGTATCTTAACATATCATATACCAAAAAATAGCTACTTTTCATGACTATCTTCCCATTTAAGGAATAGAATTATTGATTGATAATTTGGTAAAAAGTAAAGCTTCAAACATAAAATTCGAATTTTTCTACTTTTATTTTTTGAACAAGGATTTCTCACTTAATAATGAATGAACAACAATGAAACTTTTCACATATGTTAATAACATTCCTCTTGAGGGAAGCGTGTCTCAGAATTTTAATTTAGGTCCTGGTTAATTTTTTATCAAATGTAGAAAAAAATGTTTGTATTTTTTTCATCATTTTTTACATTTTACACAATAAAAAATAAACAAAGCCTTAAATCCAATTTTTGAGACACGCTTCCCTCGTGGGGAATGTTTTTAACATACTTGAGAAGTTTCAAAACCATTGAGCTATTGGTAATTAAGAAATCCATGTTCAAAAAATAAAAGTTAATAAATCAATTTTTTACATTCTTTGACTTATTACGGCACTACAGTATAATGTAACTAAATAAAATGTAATATCATTAGAAAGCTGAGATATTGAGCTTTAATATGATATATAATATGTGTATATTGAGAAAGAAATGGCAGAGTTATAAGCAAACACGCACAACTGTTGCAAACGGGAAGCTGATCACCCTACTCTAACCTTAAGTCATTTTATGCATAAATAATAAAAGATGAGTATTTACACGCTCAGGTAAATTATTACGTATATGCAAACCTACATCGCCTCCCTTTTTGATATTGCCATTTTTAGTGTCAGATCAGTTTCTATCATTACATATAAAATCATAAACGTTGGTTAATCCATAATATGAAGATAGCATTTTGCTATTAAGCCAAGTTTCAGGCACACAAATAACATCCAAGGCATTGTTTGAAAATTGTGTTTTAAATACTTCCCATTTATTATGAATACTTCTAATATTGATATGAGCTATATGTAAAATTGGCTAATTCGTAGTTATCACCACAAATTTGCAAATACATACCACAATTTCTACAAGCACATAATGCCAGATTACAGTAAGGTAAGTCCCATATCGAAATCGGCTCAAGTAGCCAACGATAAAAATTCTACGGGGAATCATAGGCTTTCAGTCAGTGTGAGGATGCATAAGGCAACTCACAGATATATATATTTAATAATCTACGTTAAATAATGGCCACAGATTTCGTGTTACAGGATAGAAGTAATATTTAACCAATAACAGCGTCTCTGTACGTGCACAATATTTCCCCCAGCTTATTTTTGCCAGGGATACTGTCTTTGGCAATGGTTTTCACCTCTGAGAGTACCGGTAGTAACCCACAGGCAAAATCCAAGTCCCGGGTAGCCTCATATAGGAATCCCTTGAGTTTGATCAATCGATCCTTAAGGTTTGGATTCTGGTCAAATTTAAGTTCAATCACCAACTTGATGACTATATTTTTGCTCCTGCAATTCTACTTTGATTTTGATGTCTTTGACTATTTTTTTGGCGTGGTAACCCGATTTGGCATCAAGAATTGCATCAATTAAGTCCGTACGATCGTGGAATCGGGCCGTCACGGCTGAGTAGAAATGTTCTGCTGATTTATGGATAACCCCCTGGTATTTGATGTTGCACATATACATATTGCTTAGGAATGAATGATGGCTTTGAAACGCATAACCATCTTTGACTGGTACGGTCTTGATATTCTCCATATTGAGATTGTGAGAGAGCCAACTAATATCTTTATGAGTATACCTAACATCATCAATTACTTCATTCATGTGAATTTCTTAAATCATTTTTTAGAATTAGATAACATTATTAAGGCGTACATGATAGAAAAATCCCTGTACAAGTTTCTGGGAAAATATTTAAAATGAAGGAAAATACCTAAAATGGAGCTAAAAGTTACTATTGATGTAAAAGTCACTACTCAAGGATGATACCCCCAGCAGTTACCTTGGCATTTTCCACATTTTTGAAGGCCAACATTTCTTCTCTCTGATATGTCAAATGTTTCTTCTGTCAGATAATTAAATCATGTCATTATACTCTTTCCAGAAACTGCGAAAAAGCAGTATGGCATGAGCGGGTTCGTATCCTGAACCTCCTGCACCAAACCATGGGCATGGGCCCACTCAACACTCTTAAAGCAGCTGGTGTCAGTGTAGAGGGAGTTTACTTCACTGATAAGTAAGTGTCACGGATATAGTTACTTGTCCAATCTCACTAAATAATCAAAAGCAACATATTGAGCTGTACAAAGCTACTCTATAGAACTCATTTTATCCTCAAATATGTTCTACTTCTAGGTGCAATTTGAATAGCCGGACGAAATTTCTTGGAAGGAAAGCGATAAAGTATTTAGAGGTCCAAAATCACTCAAAGATAAAGGGATCAGGGGTTTGTTTTCGTTTTCCTTCGATAATCAACTTAGTAAAGGCAGGAGGTGCTCGTAAAAACAAATCTTTTGAAAATGTCCATTCGTCTATAGTGATTCTTTTACTCTAATTTCAGTGCCCAGGTTAAGCAAGCTGGCATGGGTAGTCAAAATTATCAGAGAGTACAGCAGTCAAACCAACAAGGAATGCAGCCTGCCGGTCAAGGAATGCAGCCTGCCGGTCAAGGAATGCAGCCTGCCGGTCAAGGAATGCAGCCTGCCGGTCAAGGAATGCAGCCTGCCGGTCAAGGAATGCAGCCTGTCGGTCAGGGGATGCAGCCTGCAGGGCAGGGAATGCAGCCTGCCGGTCAGGGAATGCAGCCTGCCAGTCAAGGAATGCAGCCTGCCGGTCAAGGGATGCAGCCTGCAGGTCAGGGAATGCAGCCTGCCAGTCAGGGAATGCAGCCTGCCAGTCAAGGAATGCAGCCTGCCGGTCAGGGAATGCAGCCTGCCGGTCAGGGAATGCAGCCTGCCGGTCAGGGAATGCAGCCTGCCGGTCAGGGAATGCAGCCTGCCGGTCAAGGAATGCAGCCTGCCAGTCAGGGAATGCAGTCTGCCGGTCAAGGAATGCAGCCTGCCGGTCAAGGACTCCAAGTTGGCCAGGCCCCAACAACCCAGTTCGCCCCTATCAAAAGGGTAACAGTAGGTCCTGCTGGTCAAAATCCCCTTCCCACTCCGATTGCCGGACAGGTTCCTGGTTTCCATCCTGTCAATGCTCAAGACCAGCAGCAGCAGCAGCAACAGCAACAGCAACAACAGCAGCAACAACAGCCTGCTGGTCAGAACCCTGCCATAGAAACCCAACAGGGTAAAAATGAACAGCCAGGCCAGCCCCAGCCAGGCCAGGGTCAACCAGGACAAAGTGACCAACCATTGTCAAACGGGGAGCAACAGCATCCAGGCCAGCCTGGGCTGAACCTGGAGAACCATGAAGGTGTGGACACCACTGGCACGCAAGAGACACTGCTTGCCTCCGCTTCAAACTTCACCTCCCTCATTGCCACTAGCACAAACCAAACAGGCCTAATCCCCAACCGCATGTCACTCAATAGAACCCAAGGTCTTGCCAATCCAAATGACACTATTACCATTAGATCTAGTGAGCTAGACACCTCAAATAAGGTTCTCAAAGAAAGTTTTCTAAATCAATCCACTGTTTCTCGTTCAGATCTTGCAACTCCTATGGATGGGACAAGCATAGCTAATGCAGGTCAACATTCAGAGTTGCTTCAAAATCAGTCTGCTAATTCGGAAAATAAGTCAGTTTTGCTTCTAAATCAGTCGAAGAATACCCATACTGAAAAATCTTCCATACTTGGAAGTTTGCTGTCCAAAATGCACAGCATTGTTTCTGGTGCTTCAGGAACCACCAACAACTCATTGGGAAACCATGAAACCTCCTCCAACGACTCGAGTCCAGCGACTGTAGGGTTGGATCCTAACCTTGTTACCGGGGTGAGGGGCGATCACCAGGGTAGGTATCTGACACATGCCCCTGTCAAGTAGGCCCTGAGTGACTCTATTGAGTGGCATACAGACAGCTGTAATTGTAATGACTGTTAACCAGAAGGCAAATGTTTTAGTACAAAATATTAACTGTCCATGTTTTCTTGGCTTTGCACTTTTTATAGGAACAATGAACGTGAAAGAAAAATGACACATTAGAGAAAACATGTATTTATGGCATCTTCTTGTGGTTTGTGGATTTGTTTCGCACAGCTTCGTTCTTTCATGTTCATATTAGCTCTAATAGTCTAATTTGCCACGCATATGTTACGTTTTTATAACCATGCATGCTTCTTTAAGTTTTAACAATTTTTCTCGCTCTTGTAATTTAACATACATTTCTTCGTTGCGGAGAAGGGCATCAATCTTTTTAGTAATTATGCCTGTCTGACGGTACCTAATAGAGTTACTCACCTGCTTCAACATCATATAATATTATGACAAAAGCCAATAGACGTAAAGCTCAACCTTGGTCATTGATGAAGGTTTAAACAGGGTAACCGATTTCGTTCACAAATTAACTGTTAGACTTTAAACATGAGTGATAACATTACTTGTACACGCCGCCTAATAAGATATCGAAATGTCAAACAACGTTAACTTTTAAGGATTTAATGCCTTTAAATGTTTTAATATTGTAGCATTTGGAATTGTCGTTACGTTTCTTCATCATAATACTTTTGGCCGTATCCCTCGGAATATTGTAACCATTCATGTTTTATTTCCTTATCGGCATTCAAAATCTTTTTAGTAGTTGTCATTTTCCGTAGAAAACTCAGATTTGAAGGTCTATAAATTGTACTTAAGTAAGGAGTGCTCATACTAAGTGAAATAGCTCTGTTTTTTACTTTGCTTTTTGTCAGTCTTTTTTTATGAGACTACATTTTCCTCCTAATACCGTTGCAGGGCCGCATCATGATGCAGATCATCAAGAAGAAAAGCAGGAGGCAAAGCAGAGCGAACTGCGGCCCGGAGCTCTGGGTCGGACTGGTGCGGTGACCGGCGTGGTGCGTAGCGCTGGGCCCGCAGAAGGTGGCGCTCCAGGTGGGGGTGCAGCCGGTGTCGGTGACGGGCAGGCCGGGCAGGGACCCAAACCTGGCCTCCAGCAGGGTGTAGAGGGTCAGCTGGGGGCACCGGCCTACAACGGACCACCCCAGTCAGCCGGTGAGTCCCCCAGCCTACCCCGAGACCACGGGGCGCTGCAGGCTCCTCCTGGTGTGCAGAGTGCTCAGCAACCTCCTGAGGGAGTCGTTGCTGGCCAGACCAACAACAACGACCAGGGTCAGCAGCAACAGCAGCAGGAGCAACAACAACCGCCGCAGGAACAACAACAGCAACAACAAGAACAACAGCAGCAGCAAGAGGAACAGCAACAGGTTCGTGAAGTCCAAAATGATCTAGCTGATGAACGTCTTTCGCCTGTAAGGGGCGACGCAGACCAGTATAAGTTTAGAGATGACAGGGGTGGTGAGCAGGGGGGTCCGGACCAGGACCAGGTGATAGACCATGACCAGCGCGGTAATGTGCGCGACGGGGACGTGAATGCCAATGAGCATGATGACAGGGCCGCACCACCCGATGACTACACGGCCGACCGAGACCAGGCTGACCCCAGACAGGACGACGTCAAGGAGAACCCTGCTGGTGGCGACGAGCAGGTAGACCGATAAGTTCACAACTTGTCTCGTGGTTCACGTAATGTAGTATCCAGTCCTAATCCCCTATAAAGCACGTACCTCATTGGCATCCAAACCCCCAATATTCTTTGTTTGGTACTTACTTTTGGATGCTAGAAAGTTGACTTTGCATGTCCCTTAGTCGGCTGTTGATTGACAATGCTTCTAAGTACTTAATACTCAGTACTTAAATTATTTTCCACCTTTGTACATTGAATATCACTCACGAAGACTAATTCATTGAGATTTTGGTGAAAGCTTTGTTCGGGCTCATTTGCACAATACATGTACCAAATATAATGCGAGTGAATACAGCTATAAATATATATATATATATATATATATATATCGGTATATCTATTTCTATTTCGGTACGTTCTGACAACTATGGCCTTATGATGCTCTAATTTATTTTTGACTTAAAGGGAGCCAAAACCAATATAATTGACAAAATTTTCAAAACTGAGATAAGTAGAGAAATATGTTAGATGAGTCCAGTTAAGGCCAGTGGTAAAGTATTAGCTGTGAAAACTAGCTCAAACAGAAGTAGAATTCGACAAGAGATGGTAATATTTGCCTTTGTTTGTAAACAAACCTATTTTTGCGGATCCACATTAATTGATTTGAGCAAGAAAAACGTGTTTTTAATTATCTTTTTACCATATTTCATGGTTTAGATTTTAACATAGGCCAGTAATAGGCTCAAGAAATGGATTTCAATGATTATTTGAGTTTGGAAAATTTCATTGAATTTATTGGTTTTGGCTCCCTTTAATATATAAATTGTAACTGAAAAGTATTTGTTAAAGCCTTCAGAATAACACCTTGTCTCGGTGAAACGACAGCCAAGGTTAGTTAAATTGTTGTCAAAAGGTTTGTTAGTTACCACAAAAGATATAATTTGCCGATGTTGCTCACTGCTTTGTATGAACGGTTAAACGAATCAAAGATACATAGAAATTGACGAAAAAATATTATATTGAGCGCCCGTATGGTATTGGAAATATAAACTTGAGATGCGTGATGCCTTACATGCTACTTAAGGTATAAGTGGCCAAGTGTCTGCGTCTAACTGGGTCGACAATAATTTTGCTAATGATTTAGTGCTTAAGAACTAAACCCTTGTGCCCGGTAATGTTATTGCACGTCACTCAAGTCATTTAAGAAAGCATTGGTGAAATTATGATAAAGTTGTAGGTTTCGTGGCTCCGGGTGTGTATTTTGAAGTCGAAAAAGTTTTGTTCGATTTAACTGTTTCGGCGTTAGATTCGCTTGTTTTCACAGAATATGGGCTTGGTTATATAGATGAAAGGAACGGGTATATAATTTGCTACATAATACACCTAAGGAAGAAATCATTTAAAAAACGAGTTATGAACTGCCTCTGCAAGCATACACGCATAACTGATTTTATGACGAGTTTATTATATGTGGCATTCGTAACGGACACGTGTTTAAGCAGGCTGTGAAATTGGCCAGTGGAAATGAGCTTGGGCTAGTGGATTGTATAGGCTACTGGTCCGGCTGGCCACGGGGGGTTTCCTTAGAACATTTGGAAAATATAGATAGTAAGAGAAAAATACTTGTGGGTTATTTTCTTAAAGCATTCTTACATATCAGAGTCTTGTAATAAGTAGATTTTGAAACGTTTTTGTAGCATATGTTAAACGTTTTTCGGGTCAGTAAAATTCTGGTTGGGCCAGTGATTTTTTAAAGGGCCCGTGAAAAAAAAGGCCAATTTCGCAGCGTACTGTGTATGATAAACATAACTCATTCCTAATTATCACATTAACCAGTCAAGCTGCTGGGTGATCGGCATTAACTCAACACTTACAAACACACTTTAAAACAGTTCAGATAACTGCACAAGCGCGATTTAACACCAACACTGACAATATAAACTGTCTTTCAGATTTCCTTTTCAGCGTTTCTTTCATTATTTTTCAAAATGCTCTACACGGTTATTCACTCTGCGATGTGGGTCAATTGTTAGCCATTGTTGTCATTCCTCCACATTTCGTTCATACATCTGTACACAGTATGGATTTACAGTCCTCAAGCTATCTGTCTGACTACCTATTTGTAATTTTTAATTGGGTAAACCTGCCAAAAATATATTCGTAAAATACCTTCCTTCTCTTTCCCATCTTGATAATACTTCTGGGATTAGTTCAGATTCGTTTGATAAATCAAATACGCATCAAGTGAAGGAGGGGCGCGTGGTTAAATGCGAGTTATAGCAAACTGACAGGCATACACAGATATTGTAGTTTCTGTTTGTACTGTTAACTTCCCTTTCATCTGTTTATGGTATATTGGATTTTTACCTTTTATATGTTTATGATAAGAAAGTAGAAGTGTCTGAAAAGATGTGTGTTAGGTTCCCGAAAAAAAACTGTCTATTGCATGATCTCCTAATTGCAATTTATAATCTGCATGTTTGCTAAGATTGAATGCCATAGTGATTAGTAATATTGAATATTGACTTGGTCTAATAGTTGCAATAATATTTTACTCCACATGTTTTTCGTGTTTCGAAAATATTTTGTAGATAATTACATTACCTTCGGTTTGTAGTTTCGCTCACGTTGTGTTCTGTTTAGATCATAGAGTATGATATGAAGTGAAACGATACATGGATTTATAAGATTAAGTTAACGATTTGTCCATTTCCTATCTTTACAGGGCCGGGCAATAGGCGGGGATCTACGATTTAATCAGGTTTGTAGTATTTTTTATTTTTGCTTTGGGGGCGTACTATAGTGGTTATTGGTGAGTGTCATTTATCACCAACAACTACTTGGAAAGAACATCATATATGTGAAATATTTTAGATCGATTAGAAAAAAAAGCTTTCGCATCAGCTGTTAAGTCTATTGTTGGTAAACTGGTTGGTTGAACATTTCAAGACCCTATGGGGGACACACAGTGTTCAGACAACCCAGCTACGTTTGTATGATTAGAATTGTGCTTTCAGTTATAGGACACAGTAGACATATTTCCGCTTGTATTCATATTTCTAACTGGTATTATGTATCCCCTGCAAATATATTCGGCAATCAGCGGTTATGGCACTAAACATGGAATGTACATATTATAGGTTATTCAGTGTGTTACTTTTTCCCTCTCCAGCCGGCCCAGAACCCCGGAGATGTTCGCCAGGATAATACCAACGACGTAGAACGCATGCGCCAGGAACAGCGACAGCAGGACAGTTTCCGGCGGGAAGAGGCGGCCCAAGGACGGTTCAACAAGTAACCACTGCCACCTGGTTGTCAGACATTGTGATGGGGTTACGCCCAAAGAGTCAACCAAGGACATCTCTCACATCACCTGAAACTCACATTTGTTTTCTGAGTTCTTTACTTTGCAGGTAGTCGATGCACCAAGTGCTGTACTACCAATCATTCTCCATTCACCTATAACGAGGAGTCTGTTAAACTTCATTGTGTAAAAGATGTATGTTGGAAAGCATTTCCCAGTGCTTGATATAGATGTCACACATTCCAAGACAGCTGAGGTGTCAAACAGTGAACGACTGAAGTGGATGCATGGTCGCCGGCTGCTGGTGTACTATTTCCTATCATGTGATATGATAACACTTTCTCTGCCATTATCGACATTGCGCATGGTTGTCAGTAAATATTTAACATTTCTTTTCTTAATTGAACTGATGGCATTACATTAGGTACACCTTTATACAGATAGGAATAAACCACCGTGTAGTTATTTCGTAGCCACAAACTCTCTCTTTTACTTCTCTGACACCTGCGTAAATCTATGTTAATTCAGGTATCTTTGAATGCCTCTACCCTTTAGGTTATTTCAGACGTCCAACGGTTTGCTGTAGCATAATCTCTAATTAAGTTTCTGGGTATACACTTATTTTTTTAAAGCGGCATTAGTAAGGCAAACATGAGAAGTCCAACCCATGATGGCCCACGTGTACTGTACGTACCGATGTCATTAGGCGATGTGGTCTGAACTTCCGTCCTCCAAGGACATCATTGATCTGACTTTTTTGATTACTTTATTAGGAGCTTGATATGAAGAAACATAAAAAAAACGTGTTGTTTATTCTCAGAAGTGGTAAGTAACATATCCCATTGAAAGCAGTACATTTTGCCCAGTGTGTGGACTGTTCTCATGAAAAGATAGATAGTATAGCAAACCAAGTACAGGAATGGTTATGGCGTTGATCAATGAAAAGTTTTGTAGTCGAAGACATAGAAAGAGTAGAGTAAAACAAAATGACCCAGAAACATCGTTCGAAAAAAAGAGATGTAGCTGTATAAGCTAATAAAAGAGACCTTTACTGAGTCATTTCTCAAGTGATGGAAGTGATTCGGGTCCTATATTTTTAGTGTATAATATGTACATGCTAGGGGTCACACTCGTATTTGCTCCCAGCCCAGACGAGATCGCTTGAATGAGCCCTACGTCAAAGCTTGGGTGCACAGGTCTGTGATGTCATATCGCCGTTTTCCATTCTATATTGTTTTTATAGTGTTGTTCAACCCAATACTATTTTCCCTACAAAAAGTTTTATTTCTTATAATTCTGGTAAACGTTTTATTGCGCAATGGGTTTGGCTTAGTCTGTTCCCATAAACATTGTTCAATACAGAATTTATATTGTTTCCCGATTTCGATCATAGGATTTTCAATTTTCTCGTTCCTAGCAAGATCCATCCCCATGTTTAAATGCATCACTGAAAGTAACCGATGCTTATACAAAATAATCTTTGATAGTGTTAGTTGTAAGTATCGAATCATATATTGTGATAATCGGTCGGACATCCATGTAATATAATTTAAGGAATAATGGTCTGAAGTTGCATTATTTTTGTTTAATACTAGTTGCTTCCATTATGGTTAATCAAAGTTAATGAGTATGCAATAAGTTCAGTGTTAAAGGAGCGGTATCTTCTGGTAAGACGTCGCTGTTTGCTATTTGTAATCATCACAGAAGCGGGCCAAATTTGTGACGTGACTAATGACGTATTCAGATTACGTTTTGAAAGGGCAGAAAAAGGCACCTGCTGTACTGTTGCCAGACTTATGTCGGCAGACGTTAACTTAGCAATGGAAGCATGATAACGCCCCTTTAAGAATAATTTTATGAAGGGGTGAATATGTGTACATCTTTGAAAATGTAACATATATACAAACTGTTAGATAATAACTTGATACTGTTCTTGTTACTGAGAAAGGAATTTTGTACATATGGTTACTATTGTATCATGTCCCACAATTGTTCTCTAACGATATATATATTGTACTATATATCTGGAATGTAGATTATCATCTTTGTCGGGTTGTATAGCTTGTTCGGACGCATCTTTATCTCAGCTTATTCACACCTCTTTACCTTTTACTGTATCGCACAGTTTAGTAAAGGGAGAGAAAAAGAGAACACTCATAGATTTACTATACGGTAGTGTTCACGAGTTAATGCAACAAGAATCATTTAATAAAAGGAACAGATTTATTGTTGACTATTTGAGATTGATGTAAAATAGGTCTCATAGATGAACCCTTTTTGTGTAAATTTCGTTTAAGCTGGATTGATCACAACTTGTTTTTATGAATCGGTTTGTTTGCAGTCATTCACTTTACATGTTTTTCTAATCAATTTTCGACCGAATAAGTTCTTGATCAGTTTATTTTCCATGCTACCAATTTGATCTGGTGTGGACATTGCTGTCTTGTCATATGTTTGGTTTTCAAGGTTGATTGGTCGGTTTCAAATTAGCATTTTGCTTTGTATGTAGGGCATATCATGCTTGGGATAAACAATATTTTATCGGGATTTACTATTTCATTCATAGAGCGATAAATGGGATTTGCACGATTATGTGTTGTGGCTAATAAATTTACATAAAACCAATATCTATGGTTACGTTTTGCTTCGTACATACATTATCGTTTGTCAGAAATGTCATTTTTCGTACTTTTTGAAGCATAACAAAGCTGTCGATTATATATAGACACTGACAAAAGTATATCGGTATGTGGAATATGGGCCTTAGCCACTCAAATTCAAGGTTTGGACTCCCTGAATTACATTTAGGAGGTCTGTATCATTAGTCTAATGTATCATCTCAGTTGGTTTTCCCATAGAGATACATAAGATAGAGAGGAAACAAGGCCTGAGCTGACTGGTGCATGTCTGTCTCGGTATTGATATGAAATTAGCATCTGATAAGGCTTGATATAGGTTGGGCCACACCTGCTTGGAGAGTGTGAGGTGTGAGACTGCAGTTTCACACCTTTTTTGGCCTAGTACCCAAATGATCTTCAAAATTTATATCACTACAATCAAAATGTACTCAATATGAATGAATAGAAAACAAAATTCTGATTAAGAAGATACCAAAAATGACATATTTATGTCAATTAGAAATAAAGATATTGACTAATGAAAATTGGAGAAAATTAAGAAAAATCACAAATGTGTCAAAGTTTGGGAGTTAATTTTAGGCAAACCACAAGTTGGATATCCAATTAAGCTTTTATACTACCATGGATAGTTACACTATATGTGAAATGATTGGTTTTATTTGTAAGAAAAATTTTTAAAAGGCCAAAATCTGACTTTGAAGAAATGTCAGAATTAAATTGTATATTCTTGGGAAAAGTGACATGTAGCCACTTTAGAACCCCAAATACCATTTTATGCCCCCCACAGAACCTAATTAGGTTATAATGGGATAGGACATTGTCACATCAATCACACTGGTGAATATTAGAGCCATAAGTGGCATATAAATGGGTTTTTTGGGATTATCACTTGACCCATTCGAGCCAATGTCAGAATCCAACGAGTTTGTTGTGATGGAAAATTGACAAAGTTTGGGAGTTAATTTTAGGCAAACCACAAGTTGGATATCCAATTAAGCTTTTATACTACCATAGGTAGTTACACTCTATGTGAATTAATTGGTTTTATTTGTAAGAAAAATTTTTAAAAGGCCAAAATCGGACTTTGAAGAAATGTCAGAATTAAATTGTATATTCTCGGGAAAAGTGATATGTAGCCACTTTAGAACCCCAAATACCATTTTATGCCCCCCAAAGAACCTAATTAGATTATAATAGGATAGCAAACTGTCTCATCAATCACATTGGTGATTATCAGAGCTATAAGTGGCACATAAATGGGTTTTGGGGGTTATCACTTGACCCATTTGAGCCAATGTCAGAATCCAACGAGCCTGATGTAATGGAAAATTGACAAAGTTTGGGAGTTAATTTTGAGCAAACCACAAGTTGGATTTCCAATTAAGCTTTTATACTACCATAGGTAGTTACACTCTATGTGAAATAATTGGTTTTATTTGTAAGAAAAATTTTTAAAAGGCCAAAATCGGACTTTGAAGAAATGTCAGAATTAAATTGTATATTCTCGGGAAAAGTGACATGTAGCCACTGTAGAACCCCAAATACCATTTTATGCCCCCCAAAGAATCTAATTAGGTTATAATGGGATAGGAAACTGTCTCATCAATTACACTGGTGAATATTAGAGCCATAAGTGGCACATAAATGGGTTTTGGGGATTATCAATTGACCCATTCGAGCCAATGTCAGAATCCAACGAGTCTGATGTAATGGAAAATTGACAAAGTTTGGGAGTTAATAATAGGCAAACCACAAGTTGGATATCCAATTAAGCTATTGTTTCTACCATAAGTAGTTACACTCTATGTGGAATAATTGGTTTTATTTGTAGGGAAAATTTTCAAAAGGCCTAAATCTGACTTTGAAGAAATTTCGTTATTAAATTGTACATTCTTGTGAAAAGTGACATCCCCAAAACCGATTAATATGCCACTTACGACTCTGATATTCACCAGTGTGATTGATGTGACAATGTCCTATCCCATTGTAACCTAATTAGGTTCTGTGGGGGGCATAAAATGGTATTTGGGGTTCTAAAGTGGCTACATGTCACTTTTCCCGAGAATATACAATTTAATTCTGACATTTCTTCAAAGTCAGATTTTGGCCGTTTAAAAATTTCTCTTACAAATAAAACCAATTATTTCACATAGAGTGTAACTACCTATGGTAGTATAAAAGCTTAATTGGATATCCAACTTGTGGTTTGCCTAAAATTAACTCCTAAACTTTGTCAATTTTCCATCACAACAAACCCGTTGGATTCTGACATTGGCTGGAATGGGTCAAGTGATAATCCCAAAAACCCATTTATATGCTATTTTTGGCTCTAATATTCACCCATTGTGATTGATGAGACAATGTCCTATCCCATTATAACCTAATTAGGTTCTGTGGGGGGCATAAAATGGTATTTGGGGTTCTAAAGTGGCTACATGTCACTTTTCCCGAGAAAATACAATTTAATTCTGACATTTCTTCAAAGTCAGATTTTGGCCTTTTAAAATTTTTTCTTACAAATAAAACCAATTATTCCACATAGAGTGTAACTACCTATGGTAGTATAAAGGCTTAATTGGAAATCCAACTTGTGGTTTGCCAATAATTAACTCCCAAACTTTGTCAATTTTCCATTACATCAGACTCGTTGGATTCTGACATTGGCTCAAATGGGTCAAGTGATAATCCCCAAAACCCATTTATGTGCCACTTATAGCTCTGATAATCACCAATGTGATTGATGAGACAGTTTTCTATCCTATTATAATCTAATTAGGTTCTTTGGGGGGCATAAAATGGTATTTGGGGTTCTAAAGTGGATAGGTGTCACTTTTCCCAAGAATATATAATTCAATTACGACATTTCTTCAAAGTCAGATTTCGGCCTTTGGAAAATTTTTCTTATAAATAAAACCAATTATTTCACATAGAGTGTAACTACCTATGGTAGTATAAAAGCTTAATTGGAAATCCAACTTGTGGTTTGCTCAAAATTAATTCCCAAACTTTGACAAATTAGTATTTTTCCTCAATTTTCTTCAATTTTCATTAGTAAATTTTTTTATTTCTAATTAACATAAACATGTCATTTTTGGTATCTTCTGAATCAGAATTTTGTTTTCTATTCATTCTTATTGAGTACATTTTGATTGTAGTGATATAAATTTTGAAGAGCATATGGGTACTAGGCCAAAAAAGGTGTGAAACTGCAGTCTCACACCTCACACTCTCCAAGCAGATGTTTATCAACCATGTCTGTTTTGCCTATCCTGGAGAGCTATCCGAGACAAGGAAAATCTAGAAACAACACAAGTGTCCTATCTATCTTATATATGTCTATGGTTTTCCTTGACAGGAATAATGTAAGCGTAAAAATTTATTGAACAAAATTGCAAAAAGGTCTCTGACAATTTCCCTGAAATATAAGATAAGAAAATCCTTTCATTAAAGAGCCTTTAATCTTTTCCTTGCAACTCCTGCAGCCAAGATGATGGTGCTGTATCACCACAAAACCCCTTACATTCGCAACATGCCTGTGGGAGGGGGGTGTACTGACGTGACGTCAGTCTTAGGTTAAAGCCATATGTGTAAAGCAGTGGTAGGACTGATGTAAAAGCAGGGCCTGCAGCGAGCCACAGGTTAGAGTGTACCAAGCTAGGGGTTGAGTAACAACTCAGATAGGAACAGGCTAGGAGGATTTTCTTAAGGGATTTCTGCGGACAGGCTGACTGTGACTGGGAGCGTTGACTGTGGGGGTTTAGCAGATTAGCCTCAAAGACTAATGATTGTCAACAGGAGCTAGGTGACACATAGTACATGTTTGTACTTTAATAAACAACATCCTTTCACGTGAGCGTTCTGTCAACTCTTGATGAGGAACTACGTCTCGAGATGACTTGCAGCTTTAATAGCGAGAAGACTGTGGCTTGGACTAGCCAATATAATAGCATACTCAAAGGAAATATACTGCTTAAAAATACTACAAAAATACTACAAATAACAAAAATAAACCATATCTATAGGAAATGAGGCTAGGTTTGTGTTCAGTTTTTGATGCTACCGCCTTGGTGCCTGGATCAAGGGATCCAGCTCTGATTGGTGCTCCCCAATGCTCTCCATGGTTACAATTGTAACTCTCCCTTTGGCAACTGGGTTGTTAGGGAGTGGGTGCTCCCAGGCACTTGGAGTGTCTGGGTAGCTTTGAAGGTTGCTTGTTAGTTTTACTGGGTGGAAAACTGAGATGCAACCCAATTAGGAAATCAATAAGGTATTGATTTTTATTGGACGGGTTTTGACTAGAGTCTCTTCGGGCATCATGTGCAAATAGAACTGTACCTAAAATTGAATTTAGGGGGGTCCTAAAAAAAACAATGGATTTTTAGGAAAATTTATTCTCCAAAGTGGAGTAAAAGGAGAGTTGGGTTCACGGCCAAACCTCAAGAGTTTGGGGAACAACTGGCCAGTGTAAGCATATCACTGGTCTCCAAAAACCCAGAGTTAGCAACAGAAAAGATAAAAAAAAAATTCCGAGGCTAGATTGTAACTCCGGGTCCCAACAAAGGGTCTAACGTTGAGGGACCTAAGTGGGGTCCATCACATTAAGACCTGTAGGGGCATTTGTAGGTAACCTCTGGATCCAATTGTATTCAATCAGATCGCGTAGGTACTTGGCTTTCTTCCCTGCCGGGTCGGCATGGATGAAGTCCAGGACGTGGATCTCCACGTCCTCCAGGCCTTTATGGTCTGGCAGATTGAAGTGCCTTCCTATTTCGCTATTGGGCCTGTTGTGTCCAATAGTATAGAAGTGAGCTTGAAACCAGTCCATCGGTCTGTTTTTCGTCTGACCCATGTATTGAATCACGCGTCGAGTGCATGAGAGGCAGTATCTGAGGTTGGAACTTTTGCATGTCACATTGTGTTTGATGATGTAGTCTCTCTTGGAGGCTGTGCATCTCACTCTGCCCGTTTTGTTGATCTTGGGGCAGTACCTGCAGTTCCTGGTGTGACAAGGATTGCAGGGTGTTGCATTAGTGAGAACCGTTTTTGGTTTTGGGAGTCTGGCCCTGATGAGGATATCTCTCAGGTTCTTTGGTCTACGATAGGCCGAGAGGACATCTTTGCAGTGGATCTCCCTTGTTGAGCAAGAGCGGCCTAGTATGTCCCAATTCTTAGTCATGATGTCCTACAAACCACTGAAGCCAGGGTTGTAGGTTGTGACAAGGATGTTGGGTGTCTCTCCCTTCTCCCCCTCTCCTCCGTTTCGGAGTAGATGAGACCTCTGAAGTTTCAGAGCCTTAGTGAAGGCTTGCTTCAACAGAGGTTTTGGGTAACCCCTACATAAGAGGTGTTTCCCCTTTTCAATGCAGTGTTTGACAAAGGAGTTACCAGATGAGCAGATCCTCTTGATGCGGAGGAATTGGCTGTAAGGTATGCTTCTTTTGCAGTGAGGAGGGTGTGCTGACGAATAGAGAAGGTTTGTTTGTGTGTGGAATTAGTTTAACGTCCGGCCAACCCTTATGGGTTCTTTTACCAGACTGCACAAGGTAAAGCTTTTCAGCTAGTTTTATGCCACAGGGGCGGTGACCAAATTAATGAAATGAGGTGCCTATTTGTAGCAGTGGGACCCAATGCCCTCTTTATAGTGCTGCCACACTGAGATATCATGTCATAGGCCCACACAATACCCCACCCAGTCACATTATACTGACACCGGGCTGACCAGTCATGTTTCGTGGTTCTTACTTTATACCAAGTGCCAGGCAAGCAGTAACCACTACCATTGTTAAAGTCTTTGGTGTGACTCAGCTAGGGATAAATCCCAAGACCTCCCAGACTCAAAGTGGGCACTCTACTAACTGGGCTATTGAGTCTGGTCTCCCATTTGTCGCCTCCTACGAACAGCAAGGGACTGCTGAGGACACATTCTTCCCAGGAGGCTCCCTAAGGAACCCCTACCCCGGATCCCCACGGGAATAGAGAAGGTAGTTGTTGGAGTCTGTTGGTTTAGTATACAGATCTGTGGTTAGTTCTCCATTGTCCTTCTTGATTATCCAGGTATCAAGGAAGTTCACCCTAGTGTCAGAGACATCAGAGGTGAATTTGATTGTCTTCTGTACCATGTTGAGGTGTGTGATGAACTTCTTGAGTTCATCCTCTCCATGGTCCCAAATCATGAGGATGTCATCAATGAATCAAATCCATAATGACGGTTGTTTTGGGTATGAGTGGACAAATCTTTTTTCAAAGTCTTCCATGAAGATGTTGGCATAGGTCGGGGCCACTCTGGTGCCCATCGCCTGCTATCTGTAGGTAGTGTTTGTTGTTGAACCGAAAGTTATTCATTGTCAACACTGTGTTAAGTAATTGACAGATACTTTGGTTGGTAGGCTCAGGTTGGTTTCCCCATTCCCTGTGTTGGACTAGAAAGTGAGCGGTCGCTTGGAGGCCCTCTACCCGAAGGTGGGTGGGTCCCTTTGTGTATTTTTGGTAACAAATAGAGTTCAGGAGTTTTGGGTTCGTGAGTCAAAAGTTTTTTCTCCAAGGATGGGGATATCTCATCTTTTGCTCTCAGAGAGCTTATCAGAGTGTTGATCCTCTGATTATTGGTCTCTGTTGGGTCCGACTTTTCTGCTCTATAGAAGGAGGGGTCCGTCAACTGACGTTCTCCTTCTGCAATGTAGTCATCCCTGCTCATTACCACTACTGCTCCACCTTTATCTGCAGGTTTGATCACTTTGTCCTGTCTGCGAGAAAGGCTTTTAATGGCATCTTTCTCGTTTTTGGTGACATTATGTGAACGTGGGGATCTAACAAAAGTATTGTTAAGAATGTATTCATTGTTGGTAATGAAGGCTTCAAGATTCTGGGGGCCACGTGGTGGTTCCCATTTCTTGTTGGATTTAATAACCTTAGACTTTCTAAGTTCCTTGTCCAATTCAGAAGGCTTACTGTCGGGAGTCTGGGGGATTGGGTGTTGGGAACTTTGGGAACTTTGGGAAGTTCCCTGGCTGAAACCAACACTTTTGTTAGGGTCAAAGAAGGATTTGATTCTAAGGTTTCTGTGGAATCTATCTAGGTCTCTCCTTAAATCTCCCATATCTGGTTCCCCAGGTGTTGGGCAGAAGTTAAGTCCCTTCCAGCAGTGAGCGTTCTGTTGAGGAAAGGGGGTGTTCTGAAAGATCAAAAACTGTAACAGGTGTGTAATCTAAGGGTTCAGAAATTTTATTACAAAAATGGTCAATCACGACATCATCAGTGCAATCATCAACAATAAAATCAACCGAATTGATTGGGCCGGTATCAACAAAGTTCATCTCATGGAGTATAGATTGGGTGTCGAGAGGGGGTTCCTGTGGCCCCTTGGGATTTAGTGGTCCCTAGGGGGTGGGGGTGGGGGTGGAGAGATTATTTCTGGCGGAAATGTTTGATCATCTCCTTCTCTTTCGGGGTCAAGAACCAGCCCTTGGTCTGGTTCTTGGGGTTCCCGTGGTATGGTTTCTGGTTCCCTCCATTCGGGCCCCTGTTTGGAGGGCCCCTTGGGGTGCCTTGGTTCTGGTTTTGGTGGGGTGCATTTCTGCGTTTGTTGGGTCCCTCTGAGCTGGGGGACCTCCTCCTCCTCCCTTTCACCTTCATCCAACCCCCGTCGCCCTCGGATTGTGAATCCCTTTGTTTTCAGGGAATGCGAAAACCCTTCCATGGTTGGTTCTCATTGGACCCCCCTTGGTTAGGTTTAGGTTTGTTGGATTTGAAGTTACCCCCTTTCAGTTTTGGGTTAGTGTTCCCGTTGTTGGGTGTTTTATTTGGGGCCCTGGGGCCTCTCCCGGTGTTAGGTCTAGGGGTATTCCTAGTCTGGTTTTTACCCGGGTTGTTGGTTTGGGTGGGTTTAGGGGGTCCCTCCCTTTTGTTTTAATTTTAAAAAAACAAACTAAAAAACTTATACATGTAGTTCTGCAAATTACAAAAAAAGAAAAAAAGCTTTGTCACATACTGTTCCTGGTTAATTTACTATCACAATATCTGCACACTCAATCTTGAAATAATTTTGCTTCTTAATGATTTGATAAAACGGACTAAGAAAAGTAATAGTTGAGATAGGTATAGCGTTTTGCTGCATCTAGGGATCCAAGAAATATAAGGGAAATTAATTGCACGCAGCGCTGTATAATCTAATTAGATAAGCTCAGCTCAGGCTACTGTATACCAAGCTAGGTTAGAGTGTATTCTAAAATTTCAATATAGCAGTATCTTAAGATACATAATAATTATAAGACGTTGAAACGTTAATGAATCGGCTCCCAATCACACATCAATATCCTTAAAAACACAAAGTCAGGGTAATGAGGTTAAACCATCCCAAGCAGTGTTTATTTTTCAGCTATGATAATATAACCTGGACGCAGGGTAATATAATACACTTTCAGTTACAACCTTGCCACGCAAGGTGGCAGCACAATATGACCATTTAACAGGGGTCATTTGGTGCAGCAGTATATATACAGTGTAACGAGAGAGATTTAGTTAAAAGTATGTATTAATATTAATTACATAGCTAAAGCTCATAGCATGGCACTTGATTCCTTGGGTCAGTCGTCGACATCCGTGCAACACTATTTTTTCAAGTTTTCAATTTCTGTTGCAGATGTCAAACCCAATAACTGTACATATCAAAAGATCAACGTATATCTGAAACATTCCCAGCTGGATCTACAACAGAAATCGATATTTGCCAATCAATCACATTCATTTAAACCCAGGACGTGAAAAATAAACTTTGAAGTATTTACCCCCTAAAAACTAACATGGCTCTCGGATAGGGTTTCTGTTTTGGGGGTTGCAATTGAACCTTGATTCTGATTTTCCGTTCTACCGTCACCGACTCTACACGTTACTTATCATACCTACTGGGTATGTTGTCTACACCTTCAGACCATATCTATTCAAGGGCGGTTTAATAATAACTCATGTTTATTTACAGCAAAACGCACTCGTTGTATGGCGCTTTGTCAGACGACGTGATAATTATTGATAGTTAAAATGAACAGTACTTGAAAAAAACCTGATAAAAACAATGAATCTCTTCATCAAGTCAATTAATTTCAGTTGCATAATTCACACTTTTTGAACATCACAAAATTGAGCTTTTTCAAACCTCTCCATGCTCAAACGTGCACCGTGAAATATTTTTTCAGTATTGTAATGATTAAACTTTGAGCAAATCGTCTGCAGTGTCTTTCATCTTTGGAAAAATGTGTTTTGTACTCACACTGCAAATTTTTCAAACCGGAATGGTTGCTACCGACGATTGATACACACTATTTGTTCAGACAGGTAACATCTTTGGATAAGCTACCAAATCTAGATTTTTACAGTGCATACTTGTGGACAGCCGAGGGGAAAGGGTACTCCGAGGTTTCTATATTTGCTGTCCTAAACCTAATATTTAAGGAGATATGAGTAGATTTATGAAAAATAGTGATAATTTACTCTTGAACCAACTTTTTGTGTAGAATTCATTTCCCATATCTAAAACATTCCATCACGATGGAATCTTCCCTTATTTGGAATGTCAATGGAATGTTTTAATACCGGTTATTCACTGAATTCATTCTATTTGGTTGCCATGGAAACTACAATTCATGAGATTTTGATAAAATTGTATTAACTATGAGAAAGTATCATTTTCTAGTCTCTACATTGAAAACAGAATACATTTATCATTTCTGGTTGAAAAATAATGACTAAAATAGTGTTTTTTAGAATTTATGCATAATTATGATAATTTATGATAATTTATGCATAATCTCAATAAAAACAATGAGATCAAGATTTTCCTCATTTTCCACTATCCTGACAGTGTCAGGTTTGAGGGCCCATAACTTTCTTAATAATGATCGGATTTGGACATGCTTAATATTATTTGAAAGCTAAGAACCTGCTCTACAATATCAATTTAATATCAAATCCCGCACGGAGTACCCTTTCCCCTCGGCTGTCCACAGTCTTGTTCTCAGCATTTTTCGCTATGTCCTAAAGTTACATCCATAAGTGCCAAATATTTTTCGCGATTATAATGAGAATTCTCGGCAAAACGAATGATCTTCTTTTGACAAATAACGTTTTAGTTAATAAGTAGTAAAGCGTTTTCCTGTGCAAGTATCACAACTCCAGGCATGCTACCACATGGAGTACTTTTAGTGCTCGTAAAATCAAGAAATCGAACCTCACAATTTGACATGGTAAGAAAGCTATGATATGATTATCGAGTCAAACATAATTTAAAATATTTTAAAATACAAAAAATGCCCTTATATATTGACACATTGTCTTGAATGTTGGAATGTAGGAGGGATCAGAAGTCAGCCCCCTTAACCAATATGGAAACAAAATATTTCACAAAAAAATGACATTGTTTAACGTGTGGAATTACGCAATATATTCCGGAGTCAAAACCCATGCCTGGAGGTAACTAGCACTCACTCCTGGACAAATGACCATTGAGATGTGATAGGCTAAGAATGAAACGGAAAAAGGAGGAATTCGGTCATGTCTATAATACTTAAAATTCGCACCAACCTCAATAAGTAAAAAATAATATAATTATGCTATCGGCACCAGGGTGAGATATTAACAATTGTTTTGACAGGTTTTCTTCAATAACCAGCTCGCTGTGTCGTCGCTTATACAATGATTTGACTAGCATCATTACATGGACATTCGTCTAAAGCCGAAGCTATGAGTGTACTAAAATACACTCATTATAATGTAAGTACTAAACTATAAGTGCATACACAGGCAAAGTCTCAAAACCCTTTAATTGCTGTTCGCCAAGTCTTGTATCTGAAAGAATGGTAATCGATAAAAAACAAAATGGCCGACAAGAAGTTTCATTTTCGTCTACTATATGCCATGGCAGTCTTTACGCAGTGCGTTTCCCTTGACCAAACTTTCGTCACGAAAGTTAATATTAAATTGATACTTTTGTTCCTGTGAAGGATGAACTAATTTGCCCTTGTACAAGATAAAAGTCCAGGGGTGGTACAGATTGATGGGCGCGTCTCAATTTACTCACTTTTAACTTGAACTTTTTGACATCATCTGACATTCAAAAGCTAACAAACTGCGATTGTAGTTCATCAAGTTCTCCAGTCATTTTCCGTTCCAAGACTCCGTCAATGAACTGAGTGTTCAGTTAGGAGTGTGCCTTTAAATTGACTTACGAATTCAAGCAAGATTTACCTAAGAGAATGCATGATCATTTGTATATGGTCTCTTTTCAATGAAATCGAGATGTAATCCTCAAACTATTCCAGAGGAAATATCTTTTACCGTAATAAGAAGATTGTAGACGAACAATAAGCGTATTAGTAGTTTCATAAAATACAATATGAAAAATGAAAAAAACACATATTCTTCATTGGAAATATCGTTATTCCACGGAGTCGTAGGATTTTGTTCTAAAACTAAGGGACAATGCACAGGAAATATCTGTATTGCGTTCCTTAGGGATTATTTTTCATCGAGCAACATGCATCCCATGCATCAGTGGTGACCAAATAATTTTGGCAATGTGGACCTTAGCTGGTAACATACATGGTCTTAATAATTATGTTTGATACAAATACGCTCTATTAAAACATAAAAAAAAAGACAAGGATTTCATGGTGTTTAATATGTTACCTTAGCCAGCATTTACCTCACAAGAAGCGAGCAATGGATACTTGTTTATACTTATAGTATTGAATCATGGAAGGCAATGAAGAGGAAAGCGTACCATCCGTCACGGCCACTGGCAAGGTGACGGGTTAAAGTTACTGGACGTCTAACACTTCAACGGAGTATTTATCTGTAACTCTTGACTCAATCTACATCCTGGCTAGGGACTAGTACGCTAGTTAACGTGGCTACTCTGTGGTCTACATAAAGGCCCCTTGTGGTTCTCACATCAGTCGCTACACACACTCCTGACGCTGGGTGAACAGACTGTGACACGGTGATGGGTAACTGTCGTGCGTCCTTACAGGGTTAACCACCCTAACTGCTTTGGTTAAGTCGACCCTTTGCTCCTCTGGCCGTATACAGGGGGCTGAACCCTCCTTTATTCCAAGGACTGGCCGTAGATGGCCTGAAGCTAGAGTATACCAGTTTGCCTATAGAGAATACACCAAACAATGATCGGAAGCAAAGGGCTGGGTTTCTCTCCTACACCTTACCGCTATTTTGTCAAGTGGTGCAAGGGCTCTAGTAGATCGGACTCAGTGCGAAAGACGCACGTGGAAACATATCTGGCAATACAATCACAGACTTCATCTCGCGATGGCTTCTTTGCATCTGTTTATATGGCTTTACCTTGCACGTCTAAATGAGTTTTCCCATCTCTTTTTAATCACACCTGTTTGTACATAATTTACATTTTCTTAGGTATATCATTCTTTAAGACTGGGTGAATCCAATTTTCTCATGATTGAACCTACACAGTGTAGCATATCGTTAAGGCCCATCAATGGATAAATGATACCAATAATTTAAACGTATATAATACACTTAATGAAATCTGTAGTTAATACCAAGTACAATATCCTTTATTTACATTACAATGCCTTGAATAAAGCACTTGGAAGTTTAAAAATCTGTACAATAACATACCATCCATCATTTGAGTGGATTATTTTTAATGAATAAATATACATTCCTCTGATATACCATGTATATACATGTATTCTTCTTAACAAGAAATGGTATTAAGCAGTACCAAATTTAATAGATAAGTCGGGACGCTAAAAAGTCCTTTCCACGGTGAAGGAAATGGCGTATGAAATTAAAATACCTAAGTTCCCATCCACTTACGTTCCACTAAACACAGAGTGTACATACAAATAACTGAGTCAGATACCAAAGACATGAAAAATGAGATTCCATCCAAATCCAGGATAACAATAAAATACTGACACAGTTATGTGTGAACAGAACATATCCCAAATGGCCAAACAATGGGTAAGGTCCATTACAAACAGTCCATAACCTGCATACTTCAAATGAGTTACAATATAGGCCATTCTGTTTTTGCATATATCTCTCTAGATCCACATTCTGTTTCTCTTATACAATAAAAGCAGTTTTCTCTAACCCCCAAATATAATGTTTGAATTGCATGTTAGATAGGGTAGCATGGCTGAGGAGGGGGATGTAAACCCATTATCTGCCGAAGGTTCCACTGACATTAATTTCGTAGCCAAACAAAACGCCCAAAAGGAAGAAAATAAAAGCAGGGATAAAATAAATAACACCTCTGATCCGGCCAAAATATATTAGCTTTGAGGGCAACTGTGTTCAACAGAGGATTGTTTGCGTTTACATTGGTTTTGTGCGATCTACGTTGTCTACGTAAAGCTGACATTTGGCACTAACTACTTAATGCTATCGCATCGACTGTGTTCTTGCAGCCATCTGGTTGAGGCCCTGCTGCTGCTTTTTGCGATAGCAAGCCGAGCACAGAAAGTCTGAGGCGTCGGTGCCGTAAAAGGGGCAGTTTATGGTACGACACCTTTGTCGATTCCCAGTTAGCGGCAAGGTGCCCGAAGGGCCACCACCCACCACCGACTTAACCGGAGCGTCATCTAGTTTGGTAGAACACTTGAATTGTTGTTGTTTTTGCTGTTGTTGTAGTTGTTGTTCCAGTTGATGTTGCTGTTTGACGAGGCCATTAAACTCCTGGAACTCTGGTCGAAGCGGAGGTTCCAGCGTGGGGTCGACGACTGAGGTGACCCTACCGAAGAGTCTGTCGTTGGCGGGCTGGGTGACGGTGATGTGGGACTGGGGCTGGTGGTGGAGGTCGTTCACGATGTAGGCCGTGCCCGCCGGTAGGCCCGGCTGGCCAAGAGCCGCACTCGGGGCGGCCGCCGAGGAGGACGAAGAGGTTGTAGACGAGTTGATGGTGGTTGTGGTGGCGGTGGAGGCAGCGGCGATGGTTTTGTACTCGGGCGGCACGTCCTCGTAGAAGGTGGAGCGCGCCACCCTCAGCCCGCCGGCCGCGTTGATGTAGCTGTTCTTCTTGTCACGGAGCAGCTTGGCGTTGTTGAGCTCCGTGTCCAGCGTGTCCCTCTTGCTGGGCAGAGGGGGGTGTTGGAGCTGCTTGGCCGCCAAGTTCACGTGGGACACGTTGCCGTAATGGTCGTCTTCGGACATGGTGTAGAACTTGGACTTGCCGCAGGTTAACATGGTGTCCTTTCTCTCCAGAGGCATGGCGGCCCCTCCCAGTATGGGCCTGCCGTCGGCCGCCACCGGGCCGCGCTCAAAGTCCAAGGCCTGCTGCTTCTCCTTCTCGTAACACGACGGACAGAGGTAGCTGGTGGAGGCCGACCCCTTGGCCTCACAGCCCGTGTTGATACACTGCATGCGGGGCGACAGGATGCCGCCCCCACCCCCGCCGCCGTCCACCTCGTCGCCGTCCGTCTGCAGGTTGGTGCTGGCGAGCAGCTCACGACTACTGCGCAGCTCCACCTTCAGGCGCATCTCCACGTCCTGCTGGCGCCGCAGCTCGCGGTCCTGCTTGAACCTCTCCTGGGCCGCCAGGAGGTAATTCCGCACCATTTCCTCCTGGTACTCCATACGCTTATGGGAGAGCTTCAGGCAGAGGATGTGGTCCTTGTCACCGAGCAGCTCGACCGTCACGCTCGTCACCTTGGTGCTCTGCGTGACGCTGCCCACTGACGTGCGCCGCAGCATCTTGGGTCGTTTTTCCTTGTCGCGCTGCTGCTGCAGCTGCCTCTCCTCTTGCTTGATGGTCTTACCCACGCTGCCAAAGTTCTTTTTTAACTTCTTGCTCATAGTCTTCCCGATACTACCAAAGGACTTGGCCACGGTCTGCATCTGTTTGGCCACCTTGCTCTTCTCCTTCTCCTTGCCATTGTCCTTGGCACTGCCGCTGCTGCCGATGCTGTTGTTCTCATCGGAGTCAACGGACCCGCTGTGACTGTTGGACCTTGACCTTGGCTGCGACCCAAGGTCAAGGTCAACGAAGAGGTTGTTCTGTTGGTGCACAGGGGTTCCCCCTGGTGGGATCGGGATCGTTTCCAGGTCCAGGTAGCGCCGGATCAGGGCCAGGCGCTCCTCCGACCGCTGTAGGCTCAGCTGCTTGGTCTTGTCGCCGTCCTCGTGGCCCTTACCCCACACGTAGTCGGTGCCCGGGTCCACCATGTAGTGTATGGGCAGCAGCTTGAACTCGGGGTCCACGAGGGGAATGGCAGCTGCAAACATCAATAAATATTTCTTTTGTTCAAATACATAATACTTATAATGGCTTTGGATTTAAGAGTACATATCTTTTTCATATAAAGTGTTGTTTCTAAATTCAAGGGATAATCTTAAACATTATCACTTCTGAAATGGGCTACTCCTGTGCACCATCATCCACCCTGTAGACGGCATCATCAGTTGTGTAATCCCTGCCCCCCCTCCCCAGCCAAAATGGAATATTTCGTCGAACGAGAGCTTAAAATTGAGCAAGTTTTCTGAATCATCCTACACATTTACCTGCTTGTTCGAAGCATTTTGTGAACTATTCGTATGTTGAGTACATGTGCTACATTAAAGCAAGGGAATCATTGACAAAAAGAAAATCACCTAATCATTTCCGCCCATTCTATCGTCTTGTTCACAAGTACAGGGAAAATTAATTTGCCCATGGCCAACACTCCTCTGATATCAGCTCACCTGGTAGTCCTGGTTTCTCTTCAGGGGACGTCTCGGCCTCCATGGCCACCAGAGCCGAGAAGTGACTGGCGTCGTAGGTCAGTAGTAGTGGGGTCCGGTGGCACTGGGAGGCGTTGCACTCCAGCGGCAAGTAGATTCCGCCAAAGGGGATGGGGGCCAGGGCCTCCCCGTTGGAGTCTTTGAGGATGGTGTCGGCGACGACGATGATGGGACGGCGTAGGACGTGCGCCAAGACGAACACGTGGAACTCCTCCAGACTCTCGTAGAAGACCTCCGTCTGCGTGTTGTTGGCGTCTCGCTCTATCGTCCGCTCCATTAAACTGGATAATTAAAGAATAATTATACTTTAGAAAACGACGGTTTGTTGAAGATATGTTTACACAGACATGTTTCCGCAGAGAAGTCTCTCATTTAAGTCTGAAGGTGATCGATTTTGAAGTTACATATAGTGTACTGTCTAATTACTTTATCAAAGGAAAGTACACGTAGAAAGGTGAAAAAAGATCTGTTTCAATTGTTTAACTTGTTTTCTTAACAAGAGATTATTACGTATAAAGTTATAAAGTATTGCAATGTTGTATAGATGCTCTTCCGTTCAAGCCACGTAGGTTATTTTATCCATGGGCTGACGTGACAGTAATTAGGACTATTACCCAGTTGTATGTAATGGATGTATGTATGTAGGTGTTTTGCATGATGTAATTATTTCTAGATGAATGTTGGATCCTGATCACTAATATGTACTATTAGGAGAGATGAGACAGTTACCCCTTGGTGACTGGCCCGGAGCAGCACGACGTGTTAGAGCCAGGCGTTGTTCTGGGCTTGGCCGACGCAAGCTTCAGTAGGTTCTCCCATTCCGTTTGCCACTCCTCCTCCGAGTAGACTAAACCCGACTGGAAGAGAAAGAGTTTCATTAGACGTCTGGTTTACAATAAGAATTGCGTTGATAATCTAGTCTTTCCGTCTAGCATTTAGACGTTTGACAATTCAATAGCTTACACGAGGAGATAACAAGTTCATCTCAGTGTTAATTAGCCAAACGGGGAGCAGTATACACCTCAGGAAAAAGGGGGCACCGGTTGGAGCAGCTCACCTCTTTGTTAGCTTGGGTCTGATGCCAGCGCCAGCGCCGCCACAGCGCGCCCTTGGAGGAGCTGCTCGTCAGGGTGGTGTACAGCGCCTTCCGCAGGGTGAGCAGCCGGTCGTGGAACCCCCACATACCTGGATACAAGTCAAAAACCTCTCATGACAAATCTAGTATATTGATCCACAGAACTGATGTCCTCGCCCCCAAGACCTTCAAACCTCTATTTTCTTCAATTTGGATATTTTACGATCTTTTTATAAACACTTTTTAAGTGAGCACTTTACATTGGAATGATATGCTGACACTTTGGCATTTACTTGCAATAGGATTTTGGTACGGTACATTCAAACTGATTTGGTCATTATCAAACAACGGGAGAAAAGAAATACGCGCGATAAAATACATTCTGATGGTGTAATGAGCAACACTTGTTAACATGAAACGGATTTCAAGAAGGTGAAGCCATTTTCTGCTGACATTTTGAGTTTGGCTTGATTTTTAAATCGAATTATCAGTCTTCAAAAGAGGCAATAGTGGAGAGCTAATTCGATGAAGCACTCACCCAGTGAAGCGGCATGTAACAAACAATTGCCGTCGCCCGTTGTGGCCAGCGGCAGAAGTCGTTGGCATGCTCCCATGTCCGCCCACCAATTCAACCGGCCTGGGATCGGAGGAGTTAAAAAGAGACGGCGCTATTAATAAAACTGGTCTTTAAAAAGAGGACGCCACAGACAACACAACAGAGGACCCCGATCTGAGAGACCAATCGCCCACCCGGCCTCCTTTCTACGATTAACACAACAAATTTGCCTTCATTTCCGTTGCCATGACTACTGATTGATAGCACTTAGAAGTTGACACGAGTTAATTAGACAATCAAGCGGCGGCCGCCACTAACACAGACCTGCGTCGAGGCACAACATAACAGTTTCTTATTTTGTCAAAATGTCACTCCCCGGGAGTCTGATTGCTAATCATTGCTCTCCATTGAGGTATTCTCGATGGCACAGGCGGAAAACGCTAAGAAATAGGAAATGATTCTGGACGTTCTCTTTGTTACAACATGGATTAATGACGTCACGAAAATAGATTTACAATATCCAAAATAGGATTTTTTCCAAACAGATTTAATTATTTGAAATTGGACATCAACTAGTCGTGAATAAGTAAAAGTTTGAAACCTAGTCGTCGTTTTCTCCCAAATGAAATTTGAATTGGAAATTACTACCATGTCGACTGGTACTTATATTTGTCAATATGTAAATCGGGTTATTTGAAACACCACATAATGACAATGCTTCGTCATTAAGCAGGTTACTAAGTTAGTGGGATGTGGTGGATATACCGACTCACCGGCCTGCTCGAGGGACACGAGCGTGGAGGTCTCAATGAGGTCCTTGTGGAGGAAGGCCCGGAAGTCCTCCGAGTAGACGGTCAGGTCGGGCAGCACGAAGGTCAGGTCGGGCGTCTCGACGAAGTGCGGGGTGGGGTCAGCAGCCGATGTCTCCTCGATGTCATTGAGCACCAGGTCCCGCGCCTGACTCACAAGGTGCAGGTTCTCTGTTGTCTTGGACAGCCCACGCTTCAACTTACGGTCTGTGAAAGGAGCGAGCAGAGACCGGGTTAGACTATAGAGCAGGCTCGTTACTTCCTTGTTTATCAAGAGGAGATATTTGACATCACATAACTATAACTGATTCTTGCATGTTAAGCAATAAAACGACAGTTATAGGAAGATCCATTATCATTAGGTGTGTGAATCAGTTTATATGATCTGTCAGCTTATCACCGATAATAGTACAAATACTATAGTAGATATTGATTCTGTAACACTGTCAACTACTTTTTTTAGCAGGAAAAAGTTAGATATTTTTCTCTAAAATTCCAAAACACTTACTGACGCCGGGTGAGGCGGGTACAATGGCTTGCTGGGTGGGCAGAGTGGCGGCACCCACCGTGCCGGTGACGATGCCCCCCTTCTGGGCAGCTCCAACCGTGCCCGTGACAATGCCCCCCTTCTGGGCAGCACCAACATTTCCCGTGATGATGCCCCCCTTCTGGGCAGCACCAACATTTCCTGTGATGATGCCCCCCTTCTGGGCAGCACCAACATTTCCCGTGATGATGCCCCCCTTCTGGGCAGCACCAACATTTCCCGTGATGATGCCCACCTTTTGGGTGGTACCAACGCTGTTTGTGACAATGCCCCCCTTTTGGGCAGCGCCCACTGTGCCTGTGACAATGCCTCCCTTTTGGGCCGCACTGACCGACACTGCGGGCCCTGCCCCTGGTACCCCGCCCCCGGTGGCCGCAGTCACGGCATGCAGGTTGTTCCGTTTGGGCTCCAGGTTCTTGGGCGGTCCGGCGGGGGGCAACGCCGCGTTCTGCATCAACTTGTACACCTTGACAGCATTCTCCACGTGCCACTCGTTGCCTACAATGACAGAGATGTGAGACAGGTTAGCAGAAGTGGTAAGAGTCAAGTGAAGTCAGAATAACTGTCTAGTTTCGGATTAACAGTCTAGTTTACCAACGAATTCACTGTAACATGTATTTGGGCAGAGAGCGGATTTTTTAATTGGCGCATGTTGATTTTGATAGCAAAACGGTTGATAAAATGTATACATTTGTCAACTGATAAACACTGAACAGGGCAGGGACAACACGATTTTTCACTTTTGCCTATACAATCAGATTGTTTCAATACAAGTTCATACAACAAGTATTAGGAAAGGCCATATGACCTACTCAACAGTAGTCCTGATCCTCACCAACATTGTACCCCTACCCTTTCTCTCAATACTTTATTAATGGCATCATATGTAGTATAGTAGGAAAGCATCGATCTATTATATCAACTCGTATGCCCAAGCAGGGGAGGGTGGGGGGGGGGGGGGGGGGGGTGACCAAACACAACTTTGTTGCGATGCTTTCATTACCAGCAAACCACGTTGTACTTCTTTTGTGAGAACAACTTTGAAGAGCAATGTTTTTGAGTTCTTTTAGTTGATGAGTAATCTGCACCTGGAGGCAGACACCAGACTACGAGGGGTGATGGATTAATGTCAAGTCAAACTTATTTTCACAAGGCAATGCCTAGAGGAAGCTGTCGGTCTAGTAAGCCTGGCAAGGATCAGGGAGAGATAAGGGACCCTGGTCTGAGAGGATGGCTAACTTGACAGCAGTCAGTCACAGAAAACAACGAGCAGCAGTTTGTCAATGGATTGTGAACAGTGTCCCTCAACCCCTGTCCTCAACATGTAGGTCTATATATTGATATATACCACGGTGGATGGGGAGAACAAAAGAACTGGGCCGTGAATATATCGCGTATTGGCCCACGCAGTGAAGCAGAACATTATAATCTCACATATAACTCACAATGCCCACACTGTACTTTCAGATTGTTTTATTTTTATACTTTTGCGTATAACTTTTGAAATTCATCAAAATCTGCAACAGTAAACGAGTGAATTGTACATCTGAATCTTGTGCATCAGACACTTTTCTCAGATCTTGAAAATTGTGATGTTTTCATTTTTAAATGATTTAATTATAACAAAAAGTGTTTTCTGCCCATAGGCTCCCATGTTAAAAATCTTCATTTTCTAACCATAATATCTCAGCTAAAACTTATACCTAACATGTCAATTTTTGTTGGTTAATGGCTCATGATATACATTAAAATTGCCATAGTAGGAATACTTTTGATCATGTTTCTGTTGAGAATCATGATCAATTGTTTTGTGCCCTTCCCCACCTCTAAAAGACTGCATGGTCCTGTGGTTTATGTCAGATATAGCCCCTCTGAGGCTCATCTGTGGCTATAATTGATACAAACTTCGGCTAGCGCCTCGGTTTATATCATATATAGGCACAGACTCGTGCTATATCTGCCACATATTATAGGAAGGCAATTACCTTACCGTTATAACGTAGATCAAGAAATGACATATCCATTTAGAAAAATACCAACAAGGAATTGACTGTTGTTACATTATTCCCTCTTTCACCCAAAAACAAACCTTTGCCTAATTTGAGGGCTTTCTAGTCGAACCATGTACCTATCTAAACCTGAGACACAACCTTCCATAACTGACAAGACGTTCAGAAACAACCATCCCCACCTCCTCCTGTGGTGTAGTCCGGCAGGTGCAGTATTCTGCCGTCCTCCAGGCGCGTCATGGCGTTAACAGCGGGATCCGACTGGATGTCACCTGTCACTGTCAGCCCACCTGTCAGGACACCTGTCAGCGGTGTCCAGGGGCTGGAGGAGGGCCGGTCCGGCGGGGGTGGCTGGGGTGACCGGGGGTCAGGGCACCCCGGGCCGTGAGGACGGTGAGTCACCGGGCTGGGCAGCCGGGCCTGCCGCCTACTGCCCCGACCTACGGCCGGAGGGGGCTCGGTGTTGACAAACAATGCGGCCTGCAGCGCAGTCTGACCCAGTTCTACACTGGGTCCGGGGCAGTCGGTAATGGTCGATAATCACACCAGGCTGAAACCAACAAACCCTGTGTGTTCCTGGGTGTTTCTAGATATATCCCAGCCAATGGGTAGTCCTAGTTTTGAGATTCGTATGAAAACCTAATTATTGAATATAACCAGTCCGATTCCAGGACTTCTCGGAATGAGTCTGATCTGCTGACTGAAGGCTGTATCCGAATGGATTGAACGACTCCTACCGTGGCCTCTTATCGATAACGTCCTTGTCACTATGCAGCAGGTCATATCAGCGTAGAATGAGACCCGTTCTAAATACAGGACTATTATCAGCGCCGACTGATCGTCTCATCTACATGAGTTGGATCCGGCGCTGACGGGTTTGTTTACGTGTGTGTCCCGTGCAGGCCACTGGCTCAGTGGCTGATGACGTCGACATGATGAGTCAATGCTGCTGGAGGGGGTGTGAACTGGTGTGAAGGTTGGGTGGACTCGGCCGGCTCTACCCGGCCGGCTCTACCCGGCCGTGTGATGCCGAGCATGCCTCTGTAATAACCCCTCCCTCCCATCAGTCGGCCCATTCCCAAGTGACGTCACCACAGGGCACAGACATAATCAAACAGTGCCTAAAAAAGATAAACATGTGGCTGATAACACCTGCCTCAACTAAACACACTACGTTACAGAGTATATATCGTATTCTGCAGATATTCCGACTTGACTAACTTTGAGTTGGATGATCCAACTATACCAGTTCGTCACCTGGACCACAGATATGTTGGTGTGATCAACTATACATGGCTCATCTGATTACATTTGTCTATTGACATATTACATTCCATCTATAAAATTTGTATGTTACAAGTTTGGCGCAAACTTGTTACCAACTTGCCAACAGCGATACAACTGATAAATGGCGATTTAAAATCGAATGGGCGACTTCCCTAATCTCATTAATGACCAGATATCTTGTATAAAATCAGTTCTTCTACACATGCCTTTTTTCCTTTTTGAAAACCTCAACTGACATTTACTTTCATTTCTTTTGCATCATGCATATGCATACAAGAGCCGTGTATCGCATGCATATCTGTCATTGAACCAAACCTACGTCACTTTTCATTGCTCTTCAAGTAGTTTTTAACCACCAGGTGACATTATTTCATCTCAGCTGTTAATTTCCTTGTACTTAGTGGATTGGTCATACAGGTGTGACAGTCGTAGAGGCGTGACTGTCAACAGGTGCGTCCCACTGGTTGTTTGGTCTCATCGACCCCTTACCATCCCCCCTACCCCCCAAAAACAGGTCAACAGCTATATTCTAGAAAGTATGAAGGACATTTTTTCTAACTTTTTATGGTTGCGGAGTAATGTTCATTTGACCTCAAGTTTGGAATCGACTGGTTAAGACCAGCAGAATGAATAACTTTCATATTGAATTTGTATACATGTATACATTTATGTGATTTATAAACGTAATTAAGTCACTGAATTGAATCTACGTCACTTTCAATTCTCTTCGAAAAACCGATTACTGCCTATAACTGTATTTCAACTTTCCCCTTTTTGAGCCGTTTGGTTTTCGTCACCGCGGCGTGACGGTCAGGTGAGTCTTTGTTGTTTGCACGTCTCATCATTCCCCCAAACCCCAGGCAGGGTGCGGGGTACAGATCACGATGACGTCATAGGAGGGGAACGGCTCGTTGACACAGTCAGTCCGCCGCAAGGAGCCCTCATTGCATTGTATAGCTTGTAAACAGATTTAATTCCAGAGAAGCTATTCCTCGTTCAACGTGCTTGTAGGGCATTTACCGATTTATAACGGTTCTTTTGTATAGAAACGTCTTAAGAATGTTCTGGATGGAGACTGAAGAAATGTCAAGTGATTGTCTGTTTATAATATCTAAAGAAACACATGAATTAACAGCGTCCGAAATTATTAAGGATGCACCCTGCACCTGAGATGCATGATTCTGAAGCAGGGTGCATGATTTTAAAATGTGCACTCCCGGATCGTGCATGATTTTCCATCATTTTGTAAAACATTTATAGTAATGTACACACAGAAATGTCCCCGGGTGGTGCATGTCTTTGGAAAATCTGCACCCGGCGGGTGCTTGAAATAAAACCTTAATCTCGGACACTGATTAAAAAACAGAAGATTTTGTCCGAACCCTAAAATTTGATGATACAAGGCATCATCCATTAATTGGCTTACAATTGCAAACAGCACCTTCTACTTGAAAGTACCTACAACAGCTATATTTTAAAACAAAATAGATGTTTCACTAAAAACTTAAAAAACAACGTTTTCTAAACTAATTTGAAACGAAAGGTATTCAATACTGGATGTTGACACGTCATATGAAATGCTTATCAGAATTTTCCCTTTAAGTTCTAGTTGGTTATCAATCAATTCCAATTACCATAACGACCGTACATTTCTATTCTATTTGATATATCATCCACCTGGCACTACGTTGTGAGCCATTACAGCCACACGCCAGCCGATCTAGATTGGTTTGTCATATAAAACTGCAGCTGAGCGACTCAGAGCAGGTGATAATTGCCCTATCCACTGTGTGTATCGAGTGTTGGCTCCGGGGACGTGCCATAAATAGAACTGGAACTGAAAGGGATAGGCAACAACAATCGCTTTCCAACCTGCCGTACAGCACCACTTTAATTAATGCCTGACATTACAAACCAACTGGCTTAGGGACATTCAACAATCTACAACTTAACTAGTACAAATGTCACTTTTCAAAATGGTGGAAGAACTGTCGAACTAACACAAGGGGGTAGTTATTAATTGTTGAGTATTTATTGGACAATTAAACCGACATGTTAACTGTTTTGACCGTTTTTTTCCCGAATGTCTCTTTTGTAAAACTACATTAGACAAATTCAATTAAACTTGTCCCTACGGAATGTACACGAAGGAATAGGAATTCCATGTAAATATTATAGTCAGGTTTTTCTTTACAAAAACAAACAAGGGCCCTGGCTTTTTTCCCCCTAAAGAATTGCATGAATATTGACAATAATCCAAAGTTCAGCATCTCTATTTACAGATCAAAGTTCTCATGTGTTTTTGAGGTGTGTATTCCAATCACGAGCTCGACTACATTCCCTGGCAGTTGTCATTCGCCTGCGAGCGTATCGTATATTTTTTAACCTTTATATATGTAAGACGTACGTGTAGCGTACATGCAGGTGACCATTGACACGGTTATATATAAAGATACGCACAGTTAAGTCAGCTAATTTCTGCTATGTATAGTTTTTTTTAAAGCTATCATATTCTTCATCAGATCAAATCGGGATCTTTAGTGTGAACAGTCCTTTGATCCAATACTAAGAGAGGCCCCTTGTTATACATGAGGTCCATACCAATCATGTTCCACTGCCCGCCCCCAAACACCGCGTCGGCGCGTGATTGTAACCACCCTACTGTAGGTGTCCATACATCTCTACTATCTGGGTTAGAAGTACACATTCTACACACTATACACCTAAACCATTAAGACCCGTGTTACCTTATTCAAGCGGATTCCCTACATTTTTCTCATGGTGAGATCGTGCAAACGATCCGAAATTGTCGATAACATTCAAGGGGATTCTCAGATGGACAATGGGTACTATATTAGTCATAACATTGTGCACCTTGAAGGACTGTCGTATCCTTTAAGTGGTTTCTACCATAGCGGTACTAAGTATCTCATTTTTGTGTACAACACTACGTTCAATCAATTTGTTTTATGTAGGTAATGCTAAGCTGACCGCCAAAAATACGTCAGTATGAATGTTGTTGGTTAAATCAGACATTCCTTTGGTCGGGTTACCCAACCTCTGTGACGACCACGTCAGTGTCTGTGAACAGACATTCTTAAAGAAAATCTGGAATACAGTCACTGAATATGTATGTACGTGTTCTTCTCTTTAGTGGTTCAGGCGAACCTCGGGGGACTTATCTGCATACCAAAATAGTTATTACACACTCCACATACATGGTTTACTGATCTGACGTATCATTATCACGACCAACGAAAATAGATACTTGACATAGACCACAGAGATATGCAGAGATAATCAGATAGCGGAATACAGAGTCAAGATAAAAATAAGTTTTAAGAGAAAAATGATACAGCCTATAGAAACGCAGAGTATTCTTCTGATTTGATTCTAATATCTGGATTGGATAAGTTTTCCCGGAACAAAATGCAGTAGTAATTCAGTGGTAAATCAGCACAGAAGTAGTCGGGGGATTGCAGTGGCATTTCAGCAGTAAATCAGTAGAAGTATGATCCCACTAGTCAAAAAGTAGTAAATCAGTACGTCTAAAATATTTAAATGAGCTAGGGAGGGTAATTAGTAGGATTTCAGTAGTTAATTTAAATATTTCGGACATACTGATTTCGGAAGTATCTACTGCCGATTGGCCCGGCATGACCATGACCTGATTCATTAAAAAAAAATAGAAATGGTCCATCTTGTACCTGACAGCAGACCTTTTGGGGTGAACAGTACAGTTACCCATCCTATACCAGACAGCAGGCCTGTTCATGTTAACAGTGCTGTTAACAGTTTTCCCCAGGCCTTTACAGCCAGCTGTTCCGACCAGCTTTAATTCTGATAGACCAGCTGTAATCTCCCTAAGCTGGTCAAAAGTATATGAAATCATTTGATCAGATAAATTTCAGACTGGCCTTACAATTCTAAATTTACAAAACAGCCAAAAAAAAATTCTGGGTTATCCATTGGATGACCAATACCAAGCAGCAGTCCTGTACATGTGAACGGTACCGTTAACCATCCCGTGCCAGACAGCGGTCCTCATGTACATGACGTGAATGGTACCTTAACCATCCTGTTCCAGACAGCAGTCCTGTACATGACGTGAATGGTACCATTAACCATCCTATACTAGACAGCAGTCCTGTACATGTGAACGGTACCATTAACCATCCTGTACCAGACAGCAGTCCTGTACATGTGAAGGGTACCGTTAACCATCCTGTACCAGACAGCAGTCCTGTACATGTGAACGGTACCGTTAACCATCCTGTACCAGACAGCAGTCCTGTACATGTGAACGGTACCGTTAACCATCCTGTACCAGACAGCAGTCCTGTCAGTGTTCGAAATTAAGGATTTATTCTGTGCACACGCCGGGTGCATGCCTGTCTAAAAGCATGCACCCGGGACATTTATCATGCATACACCAGTATATTAAGGTATTTATCCTACTTAAAATTGTATGCACACACCGGGTGCACAGCTCTCAAAATCCATGCACCCTGTGGCCAAATTGTGCACACCGGGTGCAGGGTGCACCCTTAATTTCGAACACTGCCTGTACATGTGAACGGTACCATAACCATCCCGTGCCAGACAGGAGTCCTGTACATGTAAACAGTACTTAACCCTCCCATACCAGACAGCCGTCCAGTACATGTGAACAGTACTGTTAACCATCCTGTACCAGACAGCAGTCCTGTACATGTGAACGGTACTGTTTATAAGCACCCTGTACTAGACAGCAGTCATGTACATGTAAACAGTACTGTTAACCATCCTGTACCAGACAGCAGTCCTGTACATGTGAACGGTACTGTTTATAAGCACCCTGTACTAGACAGCAGTCATGTACATGTAAACAGTACTGTTAACCATCCTGTACCAGACAGCAGTCCTGTACATGTGAACGGTACTGTTTATAAGCACCCTGTACTAGACAGCAGTCATGTACATGCGAACAGTACTGTTACCATGATGAAGATAAGTGGGTCTCCTACTTTGAGGCCGACCAGCGGCATGTCGCAGTAATCACTTATGTCACCTTGGTGACACGCTGGGCGAGGCGGGGTCAGCCTCAGCTGGCCTGTGCTGACCGGGGGGTTCCCCCTTCCCGTTAGCTGGGTCACAGTGTCGCCGGTCGGTTTAAGTAGACACAGGTACAGGAGGCCACATGATCTGTGGGGGAGTAAGTGGGAGGGTCCTTCCTCTATACTCAAATACATTCCTAAGTTACCTTGATTTCCGCCTTTTATTGTCTCTCGCCAACTGTGATATGCAGTGCCAATGTTTAATGACAATAAACGACAGAACTTAAAAAGGATAGATTGTCTTGATTATGATTGTCCTGCTCAATCATTCTGTGTAGTTGAAAATACGTTTTTCAAAACAAGGGATGACATAAGATTATTTAGGATAGTAAACATACGAAAGGAATCTCAAATGCCACCCTTGAGAGGGGTGCCATGAGCCCCAACTCAGCCCCAGTTCACCCCCCCCCCCCCCGAAACTCGTGACGTTGGGCTGTACTCGACATCATTGAGTACGTCAGATTGAATAGTTAAAGAATAATCAGCCTTCATAAAGAAACTCACTATTCAGTATTGGTCATCTGTAAAGACTGGACAGTCTGCTCTCTTCTCGTGGATTAAGCCACCCACAACAGTAGAGTTGAATTAAATCTAGCCATATAGAGAGACTAAGGCCTCAAGACTCTTTTAAAACTGGAGACAATCCAGTCTCAATAATGTCATCGCAAGAGAAATATTTAATCAGTAAACTGAATCCCTATCATGACCATTCACTTGAGCTTAAAAACCCTCGGACACATTAACACTAAAGAAGTCCAGGTTTAAAAGAACCGTTGGGTTGAGTCAGCCTGTGTTCACCTGTCCTGTCCGTAACGGCCGTTGCCCTGATTTGGCCAAACCAAGGCCCTCTCTTACCTTGGCGCAGAAGGCTCCTCCTCTTGGTGGGCTGACCCGACTTGGTCAAATCGTACTTTTTAGGCATGGTGTTGATCCCGGGGTACTCCCCAGCCGGCCGTATCCCTGTGGCGGGGAGGCTGGCCCCTACACGTCCTCCACCCAGTACCGTACTCCTGGTCCACTCCCGGGCCGTGGTGCGTGGAGAGGTGGTGGAGGTGGTGGAGGTGGTGGAGCCCCGCCCACCTCACTCACCTCCCCCGACCAACACACAGGTATCGAGGTGCGGGGCCGTGGTGACAGGCCCCACACCCACTGTCACCGACCGCCATCTGTACACCCACGTCTGGCCACTGTGGACCGTAGTACTACAGTGCACACCTTGTATTAGAAGTGGGAAAGATCCAGGCCACTGCAAACCGGATAGGAGAGGATGTGGAGAGTACACTGAGTGGGAGGGATGTGGGGCAGAGCAACCGGGGGGGTGGTGGTGGTGGTGATTGTGATCATAGGGTTATTGAATTAAAGAAAATGTTGCGATATTACAGATTAATGGATGAAAAGAGTGTTATCCAGAGAGAAATATTATAGTGACTACGTTATTCCTTATTCCTTTCTCCTCCTGGCAGTGATACGTCACTGTAGAAGCTTGCACTGTAAAGACTCAATATCAAACTTGCAATGTAAAGATCACTCAATTTCAAACTTGCACTGCAAACACAAATGAACTTTATAAACTTTCATCCAATTTTCATTAAGGAGACGGGCATGGAGCTGCACTGATAAAAGAAATTCAATTTTTCACTACTGTTTGTCACATATAGTAATACGTTTAGTTATACTAAATTTATCAGATTGTGCATACAACTTTCAAGTGGATAGATTTCACCAATGATGCCACTTCAGTATCATATAAGGATGTAACTTACCAGGAAATATTTTTGTATAATCTCTTAAGCCTTTGACTTTTTTTTAACATGTATAATATTAATAGTCCACTATTCTAAAGATCCAGGGTTCGGTCCCTGCTCTGATTCACAACTTGGTCGTGGATCATAACCGGGCATGGTTCATACATCTGATGGAGTGGTGTGCAGGCTGCCCTAAGCCTGAGTGTATGGGATTCTGTCCCCTATCCTCTAAATTTCCCAGATTCCTAAACTGATTAATCCGAGCAGGGGGGCAACCCAAGGAATTCTGGTCACTCATTTGCACAAGATCTGGTAGTCATAAGAACACTTGATAGAGGAAAGCAGGGTAATCGCGACTAAAACTACTCTTAGTAGTTCATGTATCCATATACATCTATTTTTTCGTCAAGTCAGCTAAGGATTTCCTACATTCAAAGAAATTGTCCATACATTAAAATATACTTCGCATTGTTGAAATTAATCTAACAGCGCATTTTCAAGCTACTTACATATATGGAACTATTTCTGTTTCTTACTCCGACTCATAAAGTATTTCTAGCTTACTAGGTAACATACTATCAGAGGGAGTAGGTTAGTATCAAAGGGAGTAGGTTACTTACTATTCATATAATGTAAATAAAACGTGCGAATATGCTCTTATTTAGCGAAGGAATACATTTCTCAACCGAAGAGGTGAGGTCGAGTTTGATCTTCATTAGTCTTTGTCAACAATAAAGGTGAAACCAGGTCAGCCTTTTAGTATTAGATAAGACGCCTTGACATCTCCTGACCCGTGATTGATCCATTCCTACACAAAGGATGTAACCGTACTGGGGATTACCCTCAAATACGGAGGGTGTACATGTTCTAAGCTGGACTAAGCAGGCTTGCGAGTCGTTTACGTGGGAGCGCAAACATTCCTGCTAGGTTAATGCTAACTGTATCAATGAAAGCTCAAATTGTTTTTTCCCTATCAACAACCTGAAGTTAAATAGGGGGAATTGAGAGTGTTTATGTAATCCGAGAAGCAAAGGTTGATTGATGATAAACTGACACCAACAGGAAAGTGAAGCAAATATAGAAAAATCATGATCTCAGGGGATACTTGATAGCAATCATGACCCTGACATTAAAACTGGCGGTATATACATACGTGGTGCAGCGATTGAATCTGTTCAACAGAACAGGACGTGGTTCATGATACTACAAGAGGAAACTGGCCTCCTGGATCCACAGAGAACAGAGTGGCTGTATTCGAAAACCATCTCCGATAACATGTCCCGTCACCGCTACCCTATGAAGTATCTTCATAATCATTAGGGGGCTATCATACGGAGACATATATGACACAATACACAAGCTTGTTACTCGTTTCATATCAAATGCTGGGGATAGATAAAGGGCCAATACCGAGGTACGGGTTTTCTTTAACTATTTTCTCTACTAATTCACCGGGCTAGTAGACCTATCTTTGCACTAGCCCTGTTCAAAGTTCCACTTGCCCAGGCCAACCGGGCTAGTCGCTAAACAACTTCACTAGCCTGGTAGGATTTTTACAAGTACCCAGTTCTATTCACTCAATGTTAAGGAAAACCCATTTAAAGGCAATTAAATTAGGGCATAGTGGCAAAATAAAAGTGTTTGGTAAGTGAATTATGAAGTACTACTAACGATCGACTGACGCAATCTAAAAGACACTTGCAGTGACTCGAGAGAAAAATTCCAATAACCAGTTTTATAAACACACCCAGCAATATATCAGTGCTTTGAAAAAAATTGTGGCACGAGACCACCAACATGTCCTTGACAGATCCAGGATATCTTTGGATATATAGGAAAACGGAACAATCCCCTAACGTCTCTACTCAGAATGGGGTGGATACGGATATTAGGTCTTCTCTTCGTCGTCCGTGGCTTAAGTTTCGCAAATGACAGTAAGTTGATAAATATAGATATAAACATATTATCTTGATTATGTTTAGGACATTATGTCGTAACGTTTACTTTGACAATATAACCACGGCTGTGTTGTATCTCCCTGTCAGGCGGTCTGAGCATCTCGATGGTCGGCCCTGAGGGGCCCGTTCACCTGTCTCAGAGGGTCACCATCACATGGGTCGTCACCACCAACGACACGCTGCTCGCCAACGACGTGGAATGTCGTACGTCGGACAAAATAGTGACAACCCACTATCTCAGCCTAGGCGAGTGGACCCAGGACGATGACGGTAACTACAAAACGAACGGCAGCATTGTGCTCGCCAGTGTGAAGGAGGGAGATGGGGGTCCGTACAACTGTACTCATATATTTGAGTCTGGGGGTACTGTGTCGGCATCCTACTACTTGGACATCAACGGTAGGTGCAACATTTGAATAGTCATTTTAGCTTCTAAATTCCTATATAATATTCTTACGTTTTTTTCCGGGAAACTCTGCAAATAGCTAGAAGTCGAAAGAAACGATAAACATAACATTATTTGTTGTACGATGAAAACAGAATCCCAAACTTTTTTTTTACTTATAAGACATATTGGTGACACACTCTCCAATTTTTACTTTCAGGCAATCCGAAAGATGATCAAGCTTTGAAACACAAGCTGGTTATCGGCGTAGTAATTTGTCTCATAATCGTTGCCCTCGTCGTCATTATCTTTGTTTTCTATTCCCGAAGGAAAAGGACAATGGAGATAAACGGTTTGTGACATTTTCTATAACTCGGATTAAAAGATGCCATAGTCGCCTTACTGGAATATGAAATGAAGCCACTTTTTAATATTAAGATTGATCATTGATAATTAAACACGAGAAGAATATAGCAAACATTTGAATTGTCTGCTGCTTCTCCGAACTATTATCTTAATACCGGCTTTAAACATAGCAATTTCGCATAACACGAGCTAAAAATGAGTCTCTCGCAAAATAGAAACAAAAACACTAATAAAATTCCCAGTTTGAGTAATTACCAGCACAATGTATTGATCTAAACTACTGGAAAAAGCCTCGCTGCACTATATGATTGTAGTCTAGAGGTGTCGGTAGTTGGCTGGGGAAGGGCGAGCAGATCATCTGAAAAATGCGCTCCACGGAACGTAGAACTTATCGCGTAGGACTCATCATTACATGTAAATGTTGTGAAGAGCGTGAAATTTAAATACGATTTCTTAATTCCCTCAAACCGTGAATTTCCCTGTCATATCAAGTCCAGCTATCTATGACGCAATGCATACTTCTTTTATTTTTTGATTTTGATGGGGGATTAGGAGCCTTACATGTGTATCCCAGCTCTATTATTCTTTGCTAAAATCGGTTAATACTGATTGCTTTTTTTTATCTTTTGCAATAAAGAGAACTAGGCGAATGGACGTCGAGTTGTGCAAACAGCGATCACGGCACCAGGAAAAAGTTGTAGCCGACTGGTATGGGCCGATGGTAGCCGAGTGGCTTACCCGGACCTTCGGTCCTGTTTGTCCCAATCATGGCCAGTGGTGGAGAGCGACGACACAACATTGCCTGCCCCAGCGGCCACCTGCGCCCGCTAACACCGTCTGGTGGCCGTGTTCAATACTTCTCACTGTATGAGCCACCTTATATATTATCCACTGGGTGCACGTTCACCTCCCGCCATGCTCCGAACACAGACTGCGTCACACAGCTGCCCCCCTGAAGACCCGGCAAAGTGCAAACCGCACATTTGGGCAGCAACATGTATCAGATATGATGACATTTATCATCAGTAAAGCATCTCCCCAAAACTTCGTTGAATAATTCCGACTTGATATACTAAAACGTCAAATAAGTGTACCGGACAGCCGACATTATTCTAACAAGGGTATATGTTTTGGAGATATTAGAGGTAAGAAATTTACATGCGCCTGTTCAAATGCAAAGATCTGTATGCACTCCGTACTTTTTATGGACATGAAAAGTTATCACTGTGGTTATCAATTACAGTGTTTTCAGTGTTCTTGGGTCACCTGACTCATCATTGCCTACGTCAACCAAAGACGATAATAAATTCTGAATGCTTAGGGACCTGCCTTTATGACTTTGTTCGGCATGGAAACAGTTCTCAATAAACTGTTGCATCGAGTAAAAGAGAAATTATATGAATGCAACACATTTTGATTTTTAGTTCGCCCGTATAGTGCGTGTCTATCCATCAAAATTTGTCCATCATATCTACTGACAAAATGATTCAAAGGATCAACCACTCTGAATGGTTGCATTAGGCACAAATGTTTTTTTTAAATTTGTGTTCATGGTATCTTAACAAGGGAGTTCCTCTTAATTCTCGGGAGTAGAACCTCTAAAGCTTAATTAACGTAAAAGTATACCACTGTATAGATATTCCATTTCAACAATCGGATTCTCCCTTATCAATAACGAGTATTTCTATACTTTCCTGAATTCTGCATTAATTGTCTTATCTTGAGGGTATATGGTCAGCGCACGTAATGTTATTCTCTGACCAGGGTATCGGTGGGTCAGAGAGGCCGTGCATGCCTACTGACCATACACCCTCGGCGTTGTTTAATGTTATTGCTGGTAATGGTGACTCGGAGGCACAGGTCCAGCTGGAGCGGGCTGTTAGAGTAGATTCATCACTTCTAATGCATAGTAATTCAACATTAGCACGGACAGCCAAGCTCAGCATTGAAGGCCTACAACGAGTTTAGAGTGGCAATCAGCGGACGGGTGTGCTGGCAGTGGTATGCACAAACAGATAGGTTGTTTTATTATTCTTTCCTAAAATGTAACAATGTTATTTGTCCATATTAAGGACAAATGTTGTGAACAATTAACAATTAACAATTTACAATTAACAGCAATTTCCGTAAACGCTATTTATAGGTCATTTTTATATTTACTACGCGCATCCTGCTCATTCGGCCCTAATTTTGGATTGTAAAACTCTAGTCCATCATTTTGGTTTATAGATGATGATTCAGGAAATTAAACATCTGAAATCTGAAATCAGCCACAGTTTTCCTAGGTTGGTACATGTATTTCAGAACGATTATATTTCATGATTCCACAAACGATTGACTACTGAATGATTACAGACAATAATATGCAAAAGGGACGTGAGTCATTTTCAATGGGAGAGACTACAGAAATATGAGTCAGTGGTCGACAAGGGTTAACCTAACATTTATAGCCGCCATAAACGATCTCCCAAACAAGTGATGGGTTTTACAGCGTGTTGGGGTGACGACTGATTAATTGGACAACGCCACGCTGGCCCCTGGTCATGGCCTTGTGCCTCCGCCCGCAGCTTTTTGCTACATCTGTTCCCGCCTAAAAACCCTGGAGGCGCCGGGAGTGTTGGTTAGATGCCCCGCCCATCACTGGAGGCTCACAACACCGGTAGTGAGATATGGATTTACCTCTATATTTCAAATACTGGCTGGCTCGAAGTCTAATATTGAATGGAGGAGAAGGAGCGGTTTGGACTCTATTGTTAGTGTTTAACCATGTACATACAGTAGCTCAGAAATTGCAGACAAATTAATTAAGCATCAAAACAAGAGTATGTCTATGAAACTGAAGCTTTAAACAGGACTATAGTGATTTTAACGGAAATTTTCGTGTGTGTAATGTCTTAACATAATGGTACCACTGCCTCCAGAAATGAATTCAAGACGTATGCCTGACAATATCCAGGCACTTAAGCATTAATGAGTTTTATATAAGTTAATGGTTTTATTATTTTTTGAGGTAACTTTCATGAGGTATCAAGTTTCAAACCCATCCCCAATAGCTGAGTATCCTCCTGGTTAAGGGCGAATTTCAAAAGAGACCCTAAAATGATCCAAATTCCGCATTTCTGCAGAACTCTTACATGCCTCTCATATACTCCCCGCCTGGTGTATACGTTTCTGATGGACCGCTTTTCATTCCTACTTCGGATCCATTCAGCGATAGTTAACTCAGCCATTGATTTTAGGGCAGAATGCGATGGGGATAACTACCAGATGTTTTAAATTTCCCCGCCTACACATTCAATATTGAACCATATAACACATATACTTCAAATATTCGCTGTTACTAATAGACCAAGCAATGTTGGATTCGTTGTGATGCTGAATGAATAATATCTTAAGAACATATGTATTAAAAACAAATAAATTGACATAAGAATAGATATATCACATTTTCGCTTGATCGAGGCACATAAGTATACACAGGAACTCCCCATGACCTCACATGCAGAACGGTGATTGGTTTCTTGTGTTACTCTATATATAACTCCGTGCACTTGTTTGTCTAAAGTTCGAGGTTTTGAATTAAGGATAGTCTAAAACACGTAATTTATGTGCCTACTGACCTACCCTCCCCCCCCCCCCCCAAAAAAAAAAAAAAAAAAAAAACACGCACTGCAGCCTGTATCCAATGCCCCATATCACATACCCAATACCTATATCGACCTCTATCTATTGTAGTACTACTGTGCCCACTACGGTGAGTAGTGTGACCCGCTGGAGTCAGGTGACAGGTCTAACGTCACGTGTATGGGACTTTAATGTCCATTGGGTACCAAGGTGAGCATGCAAAAACGCTAAGGTATATAGTCCTTGCAGTGTTGTTATGAAGAAGTTGAAAGAGATCTGTTTTACATCTGTTATAAAGAGATTATACTAGTATTAATCAATACTGAGTATTCTTTTTCTTGGATAATGACTATGACGAAATGAATTAATAGCTGTAATGAAAACAGATTACTAATACTTATATACCACAATAGTGTCAATTCAAATAGTGTTGTGCTGACCATAGACCTGTTATCAAGCTGGTAGAGTAGTGTGCACATGCACCGAGGTTTCAAACAAAACAAGAATTTAGGTGCCTTTAAAACACAGATCTTTGGCAAAGCCACACATAAGATTTGCCGTGTCTATCGTACTTATCTAAAACAGTTTTGAACATTGATATATCGCCTTCTGATCGCCTTTTCTTGGCTCTCTTCCCCATAAGATTCAAGAGACTGGAATTGTGTGCTTGCTATGGAGGGCATATGTGGACATGGATTCTAAAATGTATTTTAATCTGTTCGTTACATTTTGGACATAATGACTTGGTTCTCTTCAATCGTTAGTATAAATGTTTAAAAAATATAATCTGTCGGTTACAATATTCCTTCCCCTCATCATTCGAGTCATTAAATACACAAAGGGCTTAGGCGGTCAACGTAGGGCTCACCTGTCTGTCCGTCGGTGAGTTCCATGCTGGGTATCAGGGGGTCCAGCCTCACCTGGAAGTTTCCCCGTAGTCCTAGTAGTGGGGGGAAGGCCCAGGAGGCCCCGTCCTGCCTGGCCCCGCCCCCGACCACCCGGGGGTAGGACAGCAGCATACGTACAGCCCCGCTCTGACGACGGCGGGGTAACAGCCGCCGCCCACTCCTCCCAGGGTCAAGTCTCCAGTGGTCGTCCTTCGACATCTTCAGATGCACCAGTAAACAATTTCCTCTGGCAAACGGTCGATAGCCGAAGGCCTTCGGGGACCAGGAATACTCCAGGAATACTGTTACCTTACATGTTTTCTGAATAAGCTGCTGTGGTAAACTTTATCGGCCACTTGTAGACAGATTCGGAATACTGTTACCTTACATGTTTTCTGAATAAGCTGCTGTGGTAAACTTTATCGGCCACTTGTAGACAGATTCGGAATACTGTTACCTTACATGTTTTCTGAATAAGCTGCTGTGGTAAACTTTATCGGCCACTTGTAGACAGATTCGGAATACTGTTACCTTACATGTTTTCTGAATAAGCTGCTGTGGTAAACTTTATCGGCCACTTGTAGACAGATTCGGAGTTTGCTCTGATGCTCGGGAATACTACCTTTGTAAATCTTATATCATGCTCTCCCCCAGGTTGTTATTACCCTCTCTGAATGCTGTTTGCCTACCGTAACAAAAACCTGCCTCTGATGGAGTTGGTAAATTGCGCCAAATGGCGCGCAAGGATCGGCAGGAACAGGAAGTGGATGATTCTTCCAATTAGACCATGGTCACGTGATCTTCTCGAGAAGTTCGTCCTATTCCATTCCCAGGCTCTCTGACTGTGGTAAAATCAGTGTTGTATCCATAGAGTGACAAGATAACTATACATGGAAAGGGGATACATTGATTATATTTCTCCGCTCTATCACTGCCCATGTAGATATTGACAAGAAAGGTACTTCCTATATCGTTCACTGAACTGGTTCTTATTACTCTCAGTGTCGTGTGTGCAAGTTTTACCTCTGCCCTAGTTTAGTAATACTGCACCAACATCATTACCTTAAAATATATATGACAATAAATAAAAAATGGTCATGTTGCATGGTTAGAGTAGAATCAATATTGTGATAGGAGGCTGGCCTTAATATGGCTACGTCGTCAAACCCCACTTTCCCACACTAAACATCGGGTGCAACATCGATTTTTGCAATCATGTAACGTGATCTGAAACCAGTCCTAATGGATGAAGAGTGTTCATTGTCCTGCCAATGGATAGTACCAATATCCCGGTTCGTCAGTAATATTGCTCCCTCGTTAATGAGTTGCTCCATAACGGGCGCCTAGCGTCTGCTATTAGGTCTAAGGACACAACTTTTATAGTATTTCAATACAGATCAACTGAGGAAATGCCTGTCCCGGGTGGTTAGTCATGATATCAGAGCTCCGATCTTACCAATATAGTAGGTTTTTGCAGAACTAACCGCTTAAGAAACGGACGTATTAACCCCAATGAAACAAGGATTGACCGTATCCGCCCTACAGCTATAAAAACTGAAGGAGAGCTTGTGATTAAACTTTGTTGATATCCGCCAAAGTCTTGGTGCCCAGGCCGGTGAGATTTGGTCCGACTTGGCTTTCACACAATCCATCTCCCCTGTCACAGAGTCCGTCTCCCCTGTCAACTGCCGACGTTGCTGCGGAGGCTGACGATGGCACTGGTCTCCTGTTACTGGTGGTGTGAGTGGGTGACCTACTCAGGGCGGACAGACGCTCTCCCGGCCTGTCATCCACCTATACAGTACAGACACTACCACCACCACTCGGGCCTCTTCGTAATGAGCACTGTGTACAATTAGTCCAGGAATTCGGAAAGCGCCACCGGGTTGAACCTGAAGTTTCGTATATGGGTTTTAGACCCGTTCTGGTAGCGGGCATGTAGACCGGTGGTGTAGGTGAGTGTTACTGGTGGGAGCTGCCTGCCGCCTGTCACCTCCCCTCACCTCCTGCCCGGCTCTGTAGTCACCGCCACCTGAGACTCTCCTACTTCACTACCTGCTCCGCGATGCCCGGGGGCCCACGTGATCCATAACCCTCTCGTCTCACTGTGTATTTTCCTTCTGATTTCCAAATCAATTCAGGTCTCGATAACGGAATAACCAAATATTTGGTTAAATTTCGTCACATAATTTAGTAACAGCTTTATTATCATTTACATGTGGGTATACGATTCAATGTGTCCACTGACTTCGACTAGTGTGACAGGTGCTAATATTACACCACGACCACTGTGAAGATGTCATCACGGGTCATCCTCACGGGTAGGGCGGCGCACCCTCCGTCAGTGGGCATGGAGCTGATGTTTCCTGCCGCATTAGCAGCTCCCTGTTTAGTAAGTAGTATACGTAAAGTGGCTTTCTCCGCGGGCTAGGTTCTACGGCTCGTGGTGGGTAGCGTATAGTATCGCTGTTCGACGTTTACAGCGACATCATCTGTAGACATCATTGCCAAACTTACACACAACCATACAGTCATTGGAATTCTTGTTTTATCTGTCACTATAGATCATATTCAAGGTGCAGTGGGCGACTATGAATTGATACTCTCGTGCAAGTTATAAGTGTCAGATCCTGGCACGTCAATGGCAGTTTACGAAGATATCACTGGACTGGCATTGGTAATGTCATTAGAAAACGTGGCACCGAGGAAATCAAATATATTAACTCAAGTCTGTCATACTGAAAAAAATAAAAACCACGATAAAATACGTCACCTTGAAAACGAAGTAATCTCCTACTCAGTAAATTACATTAAAGCTGTTATACCTGCTGGGAAGATGTTCTATTGGCAATTAAGAATGTCGATAAAAATATCAGACCCTCGCAAAGGGAAACATGTTCACGGGGGAAATGAGATTACAGAACAATCGTTTTAATTAAAATTCCATCTGTCTCTTTTTATCACAAATTGTCGAGATAAATATACCTTACGTTAATGTAAAAAACTGTCTGGATATGGATCAATCCTCATACCTGGATACCATAATTGGGACTTGTGTGATTTAGGGGAATGTAAATCACAATTTTTAAATGTGAAATTGAAGTCCGGTTCAAATTTCTGGAACGGGATTGAAAAACAACTAACAAGAACCTAAATGATAGCGGCAAAAAAATGTCTATTAATCATATGCAGAATTAGAAATAGCTAGATATGAAATGCCGTAAAACTGTGCACACTTCAGAAAATCGGGCGCACAGTCCCGGAAATGTCTCGGGCAACCTTTTCATTCCGAACATAGCAAATGCTATTTGAATTCAAGTCCTTGCAATACGCATTGACGTTTTAATTTGAAACTTTTCTCTTGTTGGTTTAAATCTTCCAAGCTATCAACAATTTATTTCTAATACAATACTGGTAAATTATCTTGTTTTGACAGCAGGGTAGAGGCGTCTATAACTATTACATCAACATTCACTTCTCAAGGAGTAAATTCCTTTTTGCGAGCTCCCCTTTTCGGTTCGTCTTACTCTCAGTTGACTCGTTCGCCATTTCCTATTAAGGCTTGACATCCGTTTTATATTAATTAATCAATAATCTCTCCGGGCGATAGTTTCTTTGACTTTTGGATGGGAGCTGTTTGTCCGCCGTTTACTCCGGGGGTACTGGGAGAACTCTTCGCCAAACTTTGTTTATATAAGGATGAGGCAGTTCCTGCGAATAATGGCATTTACTGCATATTAACTTGTATTGCTATTGTGCATAACAGGCGAGACAACATAAAAGGAAACATGTTGGACTGTTCTATTAGTATCTCCATTTCATAGAATCTACTGAAGAAAAGCGCCATGCTAATAGGGAGGTAATTGGTCGATTCAAGAAGACATGCACTGCATATTCATAAAATGGTTCATAGAGAAGATACAAATAGTCAGGGATGTTTATCGAGAAAACATCTCTCAATTATTTCCACTTTAGTAATTCATGTTTTAATTTCAAACTCCTACAGAGTAATGTCGCCCTTAAAGAATGTCCCTTAAAAACACAATAGCGCGGGCCAAATAAAAAGCTTCTGGACAACACATTCATGACATAGGTTTGAGAATTTTCTCAACTGTATGTACTTTGTTGACAAGACCTAAGTGTCTAAAGTAAGGAAGCCCATCCTGACAACTCACGGTGAATATGAGTCTCTAACCTGTCACAAGTGTCAGAGAGCCATCACTGATTGGGCAGCACTAACCTGTTCCCATTCAATAAATATAATATCTTTTTTTTCCCCACAGAACAGCCTCTTCTCAGAAAAACGCGATTACATTAAAGCTATAATTTTCAGCACGCAAATGGTTTACAACTTAGGCGCCTTCAAAGCCCTTCTTCGGGCATAGACCCAGTCAGTGTGACATCACTACGGGACAATGAATCATCAGAAACCAATGAGGCGTGAACACTCTGCTGGGGCAGGCGTGCAGTCTGGTACGATTCATTTTTACAAAACACTTTTACGGCAAGATAGATGTGACATTATAGGTTTTTAAACGTGTTTATGATGGAATCGACAGCTTCTCTGCTCTGTGGCTCAGCTGTTATCTGAGTTGTTTTTTTATGGATACATGTAGTTTCTTTAGTCGTCAGTAAGTATAAGGATAAATTACGGTGAATCTAAATAATTTACACAGAGCTTAAAAGGGATAAACTCATCATCCTATAAATCAGAAGTGTTATTCTTCAAACCCTTTTTCAAGCCGATATCATTATCATGTCTGATAATTCCCCAGCCCCCTGCCCATCGTATGTGAATGGTATCTACGGGTGTGTTTACCAAATTTAGGATGGCAATGGTCTACGCTGATAAAATAATATCATATCCAAATTGCCTATAAAAAGTAGGTGTGAGATGGGCAGGTGAGGGTAATCGATGGGAGCACAATGTCGACGGCTGGCGGGGGATCCCGGGCCGACTGGGTGAGTGGGACAAGGCCTGCTGGCAGACGACCAAGGTCACCCCCGCCGACACCAGACAGCGCACAGCGCCACTTGTTCACACGTGCACCAAGATCGCTCCAGCTAAAACACATATACTTCCTCTTGTAGACTTTTCTTTTAATTATAATATCATACTGACTAGTCTAAGTAAGGAAGTAACAAACCCCTGTTTTAAGGATTATGAGACACCATTAGGCAGATGGTAGCTTTTAATGAAGCATCCCTTAACATGCAGGAGAAGCACTGGCTTAAAGTTAAAATATAAGTCCTAAACACAGGAAAGGATATCACTATTATTAGATACAGGAAAGGATATCACTATTATTAGATAATACAAATTATCAAATGTAAAGCCGTAAACGATCGCAATCAATTATAAGAGCACTAGTGGTGTCAGTAGATATTTTAATATATTTACGTTGACCTGAGGCAGGAGTTCAATGTGCTAAATGTGCCCATTTATTAATATTCATTATCTGCTGCTATGACTGGCATGACTGATGTGAACTGTATGAGAACCGGTAGTGGGGAAATGGCACAGGTCTACCACAGCGGATGGCGCCTAACAGAAAGCGTATGTACACGGTAGTCTGTACGTCAGTGGTGGGCGTCAATAATAGTCGTGTGCCTGTACAGTGGTATTATTATACCACATGCATTTTATAGCCGACACGTGCTGAAGGTTGGTTTTCTTCGGAAACAACATTCAAATAGATACCTTCCGATTCGTTTTCATCACATTGATTTGGTAAATCATGGAAGAGCATTTCTGTCAATGAATATGGTTCAATAATAAAAAAAAAAAAAAAAAAATCTGATTCTATCCATGACTTTAATTTTACCGACTGTATGGTCTTAATTTGAAAATCATGTTACTGAATTAATTGACTCTAAGGATGTTCATTCTTGGCAGTATTTAGATGTAAATGTGCTAGTGTGCACATGATCAAATCGCCAGGTGCATTGGTTGAAAATGTAAGGACGGGTAGGCGCGTGAAATAAAACCTAGATTTCGAACACTGGCTGATACGCCTACAAATAGCACTGTACATGTTACTTTAGTAGCAAAGAAGACATGTAATTGAAGCTTATTTCACAGTAGGCCCTACGTTGTGTCCGGAAACCAATTTCATACGATGTCCTTTAAGTTCACACTATGAGTCAAACTCTTCGCTTCCGGACATCAGGTCGGCCCCGCTCTTGGCCTGCCAAATCCCTAATCCCAAAGCCCCATTGGCCAGACGCGGTCTGCAGACCAATTGTACGGGCCTTGCCCAGACTTATGACTGGGGTTATATAACAGTCGTCTAGTTATCCCATTGGCCATCTCCTTCATCTTAAAGGTGAACAGACACGCGAAATTTATGGCTCACAATCAATTTGTTACATCTCAAAATGTTTATTCTTTTGATAAAAAAGAGTGTGCATGTACTTAAAGTGATAAAATAGGATACTTTCTTTGGAAACCTCCTTAATCAGAGCAAAAACTGTCATGGCTGCCATTACCCATGAGCCTTAGCGCCATGACGTCAGAGTATGGTTGGTTTGGCCATATGGTTTGGCTGAGAGTACCTAACATTATGATTCAGAGACTAATTTACCATAACCTATTTTACTTCTAAGGAAGCTGTGCCTTTAAATCGTCGCGTAGAGGGAAGTGAGAAAAAAGTGCAAACAGATTGTGTGAAAGCCGGCCGAAAGTGATACCTTGCCAGCCACCTAGCCTAACACCTGTAGCCAATAAAAAGGGGTGTGTATACCCGATGGGTTCCCATTATGGGATTGCGCTAACCACGCGCCAAATTGTATATATGTAATCAGGTTGAGGAAAACAGGAACGTCCTGAAATCTCGGTACATTTCTGTGAAACAGGACGTCCCTTCGAACCGGACTGTCCTGAAATCTCAGGCTAATTGATATTCCCCACCTTTTTATTGTTACACCGAGACCCCTGTCTCCGGGAGGACTATGTATACCAAGGGGGCGTCATGGTCACCGGGACTGGTTATGTAACCGAGTCCCGGCCTGCTCCCAATGTTCTGCATTTTACTAAGAGGCATAGGCTGACTACATTTTATGATTTGTGAAAAAAAATTCACATTCAAATTAAGATGATAATTATGAGGCCACGAAGTATAAAAGTTAATTCTTCATTATTCAATGTATTAGCAACACTCCCCATTGAGTGATATTCTGTGTTATATTCAACCATTCCCAAATCACAGGACGATCTGTGGCCCAGGACATTATGGAATGTCCTCTTATCTCGGGCCGTTCTGAATTTGTGTGTTAGCCGGGACCTGGTAATAAATATAGTTTACTATGTCAGAAAAGTTGCTAATCAGTATAACATTTGGTTAATCCAAATCGTCATGAATTCGCCAATTTAGCGACTTGAAAAAGGGGCTCAGCGCGAACCCAGCCATACTCTGACGTCACACACCTGGTCACGGCCCACTGGCTACCTGGCAAAGTAAAAGGTGTTAGAGTGGTTTCACACTTCTTAAGGGACACTCATGAAAGCTGGATGCATAGGTACGGCCAAAGCGAAGTGTAGAGTAGGTATGATATATATTAATAAATCATTTTAAGCACAAAGTAAAATTTTGATACTTTTCGTGTCTGTTCACCTTTAAGGGACCTTACACAACCAGGGTCGCCAATAATTGTATGTTTCAAAATTCACTGATAATTCCTCGGGAAAGGAAAAGACGCTTAGGTGTTGTTTTTTTTTTAAAAGAAATTTACATATTATTAATATAATTGATAAAGAAAACACAGAATAAAAAAAGATTACATTTACTTGACATTTTTCAAAATTCGAATTTCCATTGGACATGCAAAGATCCGCTCACGTTTATCTGACCGTGAAAATGAGTTTCCCGATTTCTCTGGGCGTATAGCGTAAATTAAACTTTTAACATGTGAGGAAACAAATGAGGAGAATTTTTTTCCGTCTGAGATCAGATTAAGATGAGGTCTCTTTTCAAAAGCCGAATTTGCAAAGCATTATAAACCCTGTATCCTGCAGCAGTAGTTGGCATCTCAAAACCGTTGTCTAATATAATACAAAGTCGATTGAAGGTAGCTAGGTTGGTGCCCCTCACTTATAACTGTTCCAACCAGCATACAACACTCATTCAGTATGATTGTTGGACGTTTAATGACACATCACTCACCTTCTAGCAGGTCTCGCGCCAATGCTGGGTCGGCTCCTGTCTGCGCGATAAACAGGGAGAGCTTTGCATCCATCACTCGCATCGGAGCTGCAGGCGGTGCAGAGGCCGTGCAGCCTCTCAACCATCAACTACAACACAGTCCAAAAAACGAGAGCTTCATTTAGCTGTATAGTTTGATATTTATACACTAAAAGGTGTAAGCTGACCTAAAAAGGGTTCACAAAATGAAAATACCAGTTTTTACCGCCCTCCAGTCCATGCTGAAAATCATGAGGAGGTAGATGAGTTTCTGGGGCCCTGGATTTTTTTATACACATAAATGAGAATAACTAAGCGAAATGATTTCTACATTAGGGTTTACAATTAAAGATACACAGAAATAGGGTAACAATTTTTTTTTTTTTTTTTTTTTTTTTTGCATGCAGAACATCAGAAATAGGGTAACAGAACCAGTGGAAAACCAGTGGAAAGAATTGTTGGTGACTAATGTTTCACTGCTGGAACAGATTGGTATCAATAAAAGTGTTTTCCATTAAGTATGTTCAGGTTTCCCGACCTTCCTAGTTATTTGCCCTGACCCTAACTGGGTTTTTTTCTGGGAAAGTCATCAAATTTCACTTAAAATGAACAAATAAACATTAAATCTTCTATGCATTTCACAAAAGTGTATTATAGTAAGTACTAATAGATGTAAGAAACAATTGCAGAGGTTATATTGATAAACATTCTTATTTTCAAAGCTATGTGAGGCCATTTTCCCTATAAAAAAAATTAATTAGAAAAAAAAAAGAAATCCCGACCTAGCGACCCGATGTTTTTGGCCTTTGAAACTTGTACTCCGCTTTTGTTTTGTCGGCTTAAGAAAAAGTTATATATCCCCAAGTACTGATAAAACATTATGATTTCTTAAAATTGTTCCAATTGACTGATTAGCAGGTTTACCAGCAATCGAAATGATGTATTTCAGGGCAAAAAAGGGTTGGACATTATATTGGTTGTGCTAAGAGGCTTTAACATTGGTTTCTAGCGGAAAAGGGCCAATAAATAAAGTTGCATTTTACAGATTGCTTTAGCTAGTTTTGTATTATGGAACCGTCTTCATTGAATAAGTGTGGAGACTATTTTTTCATGGAATAAGTGTGGAGAAAATTTTGTGGTGACAGTTTTGTAACCTTTAAATTATAATGTTGGTGTACCCTGGCATGGGATTATTGCTTTGTGTCCCCTTGCCCTGCAGTGCACTATGATGTATATCCCCATATTACCAACGTTGGGTTCAATTTAATAAATTCTTGAAGACAGCGCAACTGCAGACTCGCCTAAATTACAGTGCATTCTGGGTAAAACGTCGACAAACATCAGGGCTTAACTATAGACAATTTAATTAATTATGGCATTTTTTTCAGTTCAATATCATGGACAACTTTTATTCTCTAATTTTTGTTTTAAGTTATTATAATGTTAACTATTTTGTAAGCTGGTTTGAATATCCATTCATTCTAGGTAGATATATAGCAAATTATTGTGTATTTTCTAAAGGTTAATCTCTGGTTTTGGCGACAAGACAGAGATGCCAGCGTGACGTGACAAAAAACCTGAATATATAGATTTTTTAGATAAATAAAAAACGACACCATGACACATAAAGGAACTATGAGACACCAAGGGCCGGATTACATTGTAGTTTAGAGTGCAGGCTTAAAGCCGGCGGCTGCAAAAATCTGGAAGTGGGATGACCCTGGAAATTGTGGAATGTCACGCCAGGCACAGGGTTGCCACAGACCGTGAGACATCAAAATTCCCTGACCAATTTCATTTTTCCCTGACAAATAAGGTTAGAAATTCCTTTCATTAACCAACCTTGAACCACACCTGGAACTGTTCTTTCCTCCCACTTAGTCTTGGACTTGTGATAAATACAATACTTTACAATTTTTCATTACAACTCCTGTAACCAAGGCAATGCTGCTTGATCACAGCAAGTCATAAAACACCTATCATGGGACCGCAATTTCCAAATAATTTTGGCCACACTAGATTCTTGTGACTCTTCACTGATGGATTTGGAAATTCCATTTTTCCCTGACTAGTGGCAAATAACCTGAGAACTGGCATCCCTGACAAGATCAGGTCAAATTGACCTGCAGGTTACTAGAATACTGAAAATCAGCTAAGTGTGGTACAGAGAATTGCGCCTTTGTCATGGTAGCTAACACAGTAATAGTCTGTCAGTTAGACACACTGTTTCCCAAAGTGAGTCTGTACACCAGCAACCATTTTAGGTTTTATGGCAGGTAGGACCATAAACTATCAGCAGCCCAACAACTATCAAAGGGATTACCCATGCAATTTATAGAGGGCCAATAAAAGAATTCTTACCAGATTTGAAGTGGCCAATATAAGCCATGGACTTGTGGGTGTACGGGCCTATTATCATATGCAATAGTTAATCTGGGTCAGAACGGACTAACACAGTAACAGTTACCGAGTTAGTCAAATACCTGTCGAATTTAAGAAATGACCATAACGTCCAAGTTGCCCTAGATCTATCCCAGTGGGCAAAACAACAATTCAACGTCAATTCACAATGTTGATTCAAAGTTGCAGATCAGCTGATTTTGCAAATGGAATCAACATTGAAATCTGACATTGATTCAACGCCATGTTCCAACGTTGATTCAACGTTGAAATCTGATGTAGATTCAATGTTGATGCCTTTTATTATACTTTGTTTCATATAAATTCATAAGTTCATGAAAAAAACAAAAACTTGTGGGGAAAATATCCCTGGTCTTTACTTATGAGGGAATCAGCCCTCAAAATCCAACATAATTTCTGTTTATGTTGGATCATGTCAGGAAAATATGACCTGTCACATATACACAAAGTCCCTAAAGATTTTATGTCCTATATCACACTGATGGGCTACAAAAAAGGTGTTTAATGTGATGATTTGTTTTATTACCCCCCTAGCCTATTCCTAATATTTTACTATATTTTATATTTTAAACAATGATAACTGTAATTGTTAACAATAAGGTTACATTTTCAATACAATTTGATTAGGAAAAAATCTTGAATAATTGCCTAAATTAAAATGCTATAATTACAAAAACATTTCTGCAATTTTGCATTTTCTAAATCAGTGGCGCCACCCTGTGGCGTTGATTTTTGGTTATACCACAATGTTGATTCAACGTTGATGAATCAACGTTGTATCAACGTAGATGAATCAACTTTAAGTCAACCTTGAATCAATGTTGGTCCTTAGTTTGGCCTACACTACAGTCCATAGATAACCTCACAACCAAAATTCAACAAAGAATCAACATTGATTCAACGTTGTGTGCCCACTGGGATATTATCAATTTTAAGGCCTAGACCTATATAGCCTATCTTTCCGAACTGCAGATACATAACCAAGGAGGATGCAGCTGGGCATCCCCCATAGCCAAGCTATTAGAATCTGTAGAACAAGAGGACTTATTGAAAAACTCTTAGCCTACTCTGGCAAATGAACAAATTGATAAATTGATAAAACAGGCACTGGGTAGACTATGTATTCAAGAAACTACTTTAAGTCACATTATGATGCGATTCAGGAAAACAACAAATTGAGAACTTATATATGTTACTTTCAAAAAGACCTTTGATGCTGAAAAATACTTGTCACTCCAAGATGTGCCATTGCAATTCCGGAAATTATATTGTGCCTTCCGAATTAGCTGTCATGACTTGGAGATTGAAAGGGGAAGATACTGTAATCCATCTATTCCAGTCAATAACAGAATATGTAAGCTTTGTAACCGACAACCTGAAACTGAGGTGCACTTCATGCTTGTTTGTCCTCTCTATGAGGAACTGCGTAACGACATGCTCCGAATTGTAGGCATTCAAGAACCACAAATTTTGCCATTAGATCATCAAACGTTATTCGTCCAACTAATGAGCAGTGAAGAAAGTAATATTATAAGTGCAGTTATGTATTTCCTTTTCAAAGCCTGTAATGTACGCAAAACCAAACTGCTCATGTTACTGTATTACTGTCACAAATACCCTTCTTCGTATGTATTAGGAGTGGAGCTCATCTTGGGCTCAGTAATAATACTATAGTGTAGTTAAGATGTAGTGAATGTCTGCCATGTATTGTTACAACAATATTGTGCAATAAAGCAAATAAAATAATAGTCCTAGATCTAACAGCCATACTTTACTAATGGCTAGATCCTGTCGATCTTAAGGCCTTATAACAGCCATACTTTACTTATGGTTAGATCGGCATCGACCAGTTTCTGTTCTGAGATAATGATTATTTGAACTAGCTCTAATTCTATCTCTGCTTCAGCCTTCACATCAGCCGGAGTCTGGGCCCTGTGCAGACTTTCGGTTTCAGCTGAGAGTCAAAGCTGTCAATCAGACATCATCTTACATGGATAACTGCTTTCTGAGTATCACCATTTTTGTATTTCTGTCGTGTGACAGTGAACTTCTCTCAAAACGCAGAAGTATAGCGGGTAGTATTTACAAGTCAAGCTTCAACTGCTCAAGTGATGGGATAAGGATTCTCCTTATTACGGTATCCCAGAATCCTTTGTACATGGCGCAGCTTCTGGTAGCTTTCTTCTATCATTTAAGTCATTTTTAAACAGCCATATCTATGATAGCTATGCAGAATGATCATTTTTCTTTTGAATATCATGAAAAAGATCTGGGCTATTTTATATTTCTACCGTTTTGGTGACTAAAACATGAATATATTATGTCAAAACATGCAATTTCCTCACATTAGATTGTAGAAGAAATCCATCCAGTGAAGCCAGACCTACAATATCTGTCAAAATGCAAGAAATTAAAAATAATAACTTTACAGAACTTTCTAATAGCCACATCGGTAGAAGAGTTTGTAATCTTGACATATCATATTTTTTCAAAATTTTCCTTTGGACAAAATATGGAGTTATGAATTTTTTAAGTTACCGGAAACTGCTTGGTGAGATCGCGAGATCGGGACCATAATACGGAGAATAAACATGCCTGGAACTGAAACAAGTGTCCTTCAAAAGAATCTCTCCGGACAGTCTACAAACCTACCAAATTACATAATTGACCTACCTAACGGGTCCTACGGACCAAGAAGACTGCTGACGTACAATCCAATTTGAACTGATATCAGGCACATTCTTGTATGCACCCTTACTTTACTTGCCTCGGCTGGTTAAATTTTCAAGTTTGACAGGTTGCCGCCATCTTGGCAGTGAACCTTCGTTTGCGCATGCTCAGTTGGATTTTTCCTCTGACCCAGTTATTGGTCTTTCTTTCTCGACACCGAAAGGCCGCTGTAAACAAGCAGACGACGCAAACTAACCAAAGTAAAGGTGTTTGTTAGATCTAACTATGTCTGATCTTATTCAAAACTTGTGAGCAAAAAGAACAGTGTTGCATGGCCATCTAGATTGTTTTGCCTTGCCTTGGCTTGGGCTTGGGCTTAGATTGTGTAACCCAAAACGCAATAGCTATTAGGCCTAAACGTTAAAAATGACGTTCTGGATGCCATTAAAAGTACAGTATATTTTCAACACTAAACTCGATTTCTTCTTTTTTTTTTGCAGACGATGAATGTTCACTCTGTGCACCGTATTCAGCTCTACAAAGTACAAGTGCATCACCAACAATCAAATCCCAACAGCTGAGTAGCGGAGGTTGTGGCGCCCTCTGGTGAGAAAACGCGAAGGGCACCTGTTCGCACTGAATTGTGGGCAATATTCGCCATTTTGTCGGCGCTTCGCGACGCATCAACAACAACAGCGGAGATGGCTGATACGCTCAGCTATCATTCAATAAGAAGTGCCAATCAAGCTAGAGAAGCAGTAAGTTTTTTCCTGTCAGATGACAATAAGATCTTTGTGAGTTTTGATGTCTGAAATAAACTAAAAATGGCACATTCATATCAAAGTGAAGACAGTCGTCGCAAATCTGAAGCGCCTTTCACTTTGCCCGGGGCCGGCTATCCCCGGCCCAGCTTACCGAATGGCTCTATCTATGGACTGTAGTGTAGGCCAATGGCAATGCCATGGCACGCAAGGTATTGACTTACTTGACACTAGTGTCATACATTGTATTTGCAGACTGGAAATGTGTAGATGAAATGGTCTTAGCCGACTTGGCCTGTCTTAGGTGTAAATTCTTAATTTTGAAAAGTTTAACTTGAAGTGACTTGTGTAGCCTGTAGGCTGTAGGCCTAGGCTAGGCAGATTATAGTCAGGCCTCACCAAATCCAGCATCCTGGGTGTCCTGTACACCCTCCTAAAGGCGCAGGCACCCAAACAGGATCCCCAGTCTCCACAGAATACCCTGGAACAGGCCCGTAGCCAGTTTTTCTCAGAGGGGGTTCTTTTTGTGACAATTTTTTTTCCAGGGAGTGGGGTGGGGGTCGTTTTTTTTAATAAATGGCCTAACAAGAAATGCGTAACTGTTAGTGTCCGCAGAAAAAAAAGCGATCCGTACGTCCGTCGACGTAACGACGTCCGTCGACGTAACGACGTCCGCGGAATTCCGCGGTTTTTGAAATATTTTGGGTCATTTTTCAGATATGTCCAAATCCGAGAAGATTTTGGAGACAAAAAAAAAAAAAAAAAGGTCAATTCTTTTTGGTGATTTTCTGCTTTTTTCTAAAAGGAATAAGTTATTTGCCTCTTTTCCATGATATATGTGATCAATTTCTTCTTTGAAATTGTGGTTTAAATGCATTTTTAAGGGATTTTCGGATTTTCCGCGGAAATAACATTTAGTGACTGGCATGCCTGATGACATGATGTCAAGGACAAGGGCCAATCAGAGTGGAGCTTACAACCAACTTTGGCCCACCAGCCTCACTCTGGTTTTTCTAAGAGGAGCCAAAACTCCAACAAACTGGAACATTTTGCAGCATGAAAGGAGAGATTATTGATGGAATTCTTTGATTAAAATAGATAATATGGATTATTCTGAACATTGAATGAACTAAGAAAGGTATGTTGACAGTTTGGTGCAGTGACATGGGAGGATGAGGTTGTTTCAGAGGATTTGTGGTTGTGAAAGTTGGGACAGAACCCATCCTGACATTCCCCATGAATTTTGAACAGGGGGTAAAGCGATCATGTCGCTACGCTCCGTGGCGGCTTCACCGCGGATCGCTTTAAAAAAAATTATTTTTTGGATTTACTGTAATATTTTACATTAAAACAAGAACCAAAACAGAACTAGACAGAACATTGCAGCATCGTTAACTTATAATGACGTCACATTCTTGCTTGGGTGCAACACCCACATCCTTTGGTACGTTTTACTCCAGTAGTAAGACGCATGTAATATGCCTTGTTATGATCCATGACGTTGGTATTCCAGGACAGTCTGTTTGGTTGTAGATCTCTGGTCTTCAAATCCCAAGGTCTCACGTTTCATTCCCAGTATTCAAGGGTGTGCACTTGAGTCTTGGCATGTGTCCAGTTATATTTCAAGCATTTTACTTCTACAAATCTATCTTTGAAGACATAAAGAATCCTCAATCTGCAATTTGGATGACTAGCAATTGCCGTTCATGTCACTTATGTCACAATAGCCATCTTGGAACTGAGCATTATGGAGCAATGGAAGAGAAGAGAGAGATGGTCTGCATCCTTATCATTGACATTGATCATAATGGAAAATTACAAAGATAAGAGAGATGATCAAAAAGGGAGAATGTATTGTTGTGTCAAGGCAAGCAGCAATGACGGTGGCGCATGTGTCTTGTTCATTGTACTATTTGGGTTTTGGACGTCCTGCGACTGCTTAAGGGTTGTTCTGTTTTGTATTCCTTAGCCCAACCTGTCTTTCTAGTTCTAATTGTTCCATGCGCTTTACCTCATTGTACCCCATAGTACCCTTTTGCGCCCATCCGCCCCTTTCATCTCCCTATTAATTGTAAATAGAGAAGAGATCCTCCAAGGGGGGTTCTTACGAACCTCCCGAACCCCCACTGGCTATGGGCCTGTAGAAATCGTACCTTAATATCAAGGTTGAGGCAATGGGACCCCCTGTTTTATGGTGCAGGACACCCACAATGCACAGTCAGGCTGTCCGCAGGACACCTAACCATCCGTGAGCCCTGATAGTAGACTATACTCCACTAAAACAAAATTAGAAAGGCAATTAGGTTGACCCAAGACTACATACCCTAAATTTTTCGATCCATGTTACCTAAACGCAACAATATTTTAGGCCTAACAGGCTGGTAAAATCTGCGTGTCTGCGTGTCCTCGACGACCATATAAATGTCTGTGGACGACCAGACATTCATCTCTGGTCGTCCTCATGACGACAAGACATTTAGAAGAAATCACTTTTATTTTCCCCTTAAAAAATCAATCCTCTGACGATTTTAAAATGATCTTAGCCTGTCCCAATATTTTGACGATCTATGACCATATGTGGACAACCAGATTTTGATTATTGGTCATCCTCAGACGACTAGAAAATTGGACAATTTTCCTAGCCTGCCTAACCGTAACATTGATTCTATTCTTGATTTTTGACAGTTTCTGTGCAAGAATCAACTTATCAATTCAGGGTTCACGTTTCTTCCAAATTTTCATGATTTGTTGGAAGATGAACCCAGTATATAACGTTATTGACAAAAGAAGAGGTGTAGATGGGGGTCCCCATATCAGATTTCGAATTTAAGAAATGACCATGTTGCATGTCACTATGTTTTTGATATTCATGTCGATTTTAAAAAGCCCTTATGTCACATCTCAAATTTAAGGAATAACCTATGTCATGTCGTTTATATTTCTGTTCATGTCACTAAGCCCCATATCGCATATCGATTTTAAGAAATGGCCATGTCGATTTTAAGGGTCTACACCCATAAAAGACACTGTAGGTGACAAAGCAATTAAAAATAATAGATATACATCTAATTTAATATCATATGAAGTTTTTTGCTTGATGTCTACATGAAATAAAATGACTGTTGGTTTTTTTTCTTTTAAAGGATGAACAGCGCACAGAGTCTAGGAAAAAGAATCTTCTGATTCTCATGCTACAGTACCTTGGCAATGAAGGGTTTGTATAAACTGATATTTCATAAATTCACATTGACTTACAGGGATCTCCCTAGATATATATTTGAGAATTAAAGGCTCCTTGTCTTCTTCAAATGTCTGAAGGGTAATTTTCTTTAAATCTTTAGGTATTTCAAACATTATAGAATCTCCTAGAACATTATAAATGCGGGAATAGCACCTTCAAACGTTGGATCTACCTGGTGCGGGAATGAAATTCCTGATGTGGGAATGACCCGTCCCGCAAGCCTAGGAATATCCCTGGCTCGTAATTGAATACTGTACCCTTTTTACTTAACTAACCAGGGGTTATATCTTAAATCACATACATTTTGATTAGGGTAGATCTAATACCTATTCAAATATCTTGAAATTCCTTATTTCACAAAAAGTAGTAATGTTATTGCAAAATAATCCTTGAGGGGGAATATTACATGTAAATACTTTTTGTCCTAGATGTGATTACTAATGATGAAACACTTATCAAAATTCATGTGATGACCATGATTAGTTACGAAAATGTGGCCCCTGTTAACTGAAGATTATATTTCAAATCCCGAATTTAGTAGACAGCAGTGATTTACGCTCACATTTGGTTTCTATCCTTAGTGTACCTACAGTAGCTAGATCAGGTCGACCACGCTTGGTGGATATGAATCACCTTGTACTCCATTATTGCTTTGTCTTATTGTCTTATGAATTTTCCTGGTGCTGCGTCTGAGATCAGTATGTTGTCAGTAATTTGTACTATCATGAGTAGTCACAGAACATTCAACTATCCCCTGAGTCTGAGACAGTTTAGAGGATGTACTTGCCTGCATCAAGTTTGTTCATGCCGAAATGCTTCATCATGTTGCGATCTAAATCATGATCTTGGTCTTTTTAAAACCTTGTTCTTAATATAAGATTTTATGGGGCTATTCGTGGATCTAAATTGATGCTACCGCATACCTGTTTTAAACGGGAGACCCATTCTTTTTTCCAGGTACGTTGAATCAGCAGATACCCTTGGCAGGGAAACGAACATCGATCTCAATAAATATGAAGTTGCGGATAATGTCGATCTTGAGACGGTTCTTATGGAGTACGAGTCCTATTACTACATCAAATTTAACCGCTATCCAAAGATAGCAAAGAGACTCACTGGAGGTAAATCTTCAAACTTCTTTCAAAGTAGTAGTAGTAGTAGTAGTAGTAGTAGTAGCAGACATTTTATTGACAAACAGCGAGTCATATACATTTGATCTCATGTGTCAAGAAATGTAATATAGCATAGCATATACAAAATAAAGCATCTGTTAATCACAGCAATAAAAATAGTTTTTCGGGGGGAGAATAAGCAATAATTACAATTAGTTTAGTTGGCTTTTAATAGATAAAATATTACCTTGTAAGAAGTTGGTTTCAATTAAAAAAAAAAGAAAAGAAATGTTCCAAGGTAAACACTACAAAACGCTTATGTATCACTTGGAAATTACTTGGAAAAGTGTAGATAAGTGAGTTGGTCAACAGAAAGGTGACTACCCGGTACTTCAATTGTTGGCCTTACTATTAGGATCTACCATGCCGTTTGCTTCATTCATAATTTAATTGCAGCAGAAGAAAAACCTCCGAAATTTGCCTCCAACAAGAACAACAAGTTGAGAAGGTATGAACACATTCTGAAACACAACCTTGTAATAGTACAGTACCCTTTTAGTAATTTTATGGGTTTGTGGTATAACAGGATATTGGTTTTCCAAAATATGTCGATGTTCTTCTTATCAAAATCTGAAATGCACGTATTTCATACACTAACCAAATTAATCCTTTCTAAATGTATACATTTGTTCATAAGTGTGATACAGTGTGCGCGTTTTGTCAACCGACGAATTTCGTTATTGGACAGCCACTCTCGGTTCAGACACCTTACAAGCCCAATGTAAACATTTTTATATTTGACATGTTTGTGCCTTTACTGTGACTTCAGATTTGGGAGGTAGTATCATGTTATTTGTTAAGATAGTTTAGTAGTTTTCCATTTTCTATTTTCTATTTTCTTCTACCTAGATAGCTCGCAGTTAGCGTTATTTTAAATAATCTTTCGCGGCTATGTATCACCAAATATTTAGATTTGATGTTTGGGAAGATCATTGGTAATACTTATTCATTGTCTTTAATGGTGCTTACATAACACATATTATCTTTTATAAATTTAGATATCCCATTATACCGTATTATTTTAAAAGTCAGGGGCGGATCCAGGAATTCTGGAAAGGGGGGGCGCCTATATTAAAAAGGGTCCCGGCCACCCCTCCAGGGTTCCTAGTTTTACATTAAAAAAAGTATAATTTGTCTCTAAAAAGGGGCGGCGCACGCCCCATGCGCCCCCCTCTAAATCCGTCGCTGAAAGTAGCAATACCACACTAAAAATACGATTTGAATTTTTACTCATTTGTTTATGCCTGTACGATCAACCTTTTCCAGTGCTTTTTATAATTTCAAGCAGAATTAAAATCGGATATGGCACATGTGAGATATTGCAAAAACATATAACGAAAAAGTGGTATGTTTTTAAACCAGGTTTACATTGAATGTCTAGCAAAGCCACGGACCCCCAAATTGGCTTATTTTACCATAATTTTCACCCCATAATGGCATTTTCATGCTTAAATCCGCGGATCTCTCCTTTATTGCATATTTCTATGTCATATTTCATTGAAAAGAACATATTTTTCCGCGGATCTCAGTTCTTTTGCCATATTTAGTTTGTATGAAATAATTTGTTAAATTTTGGAATTATTCAGAAAAATCATAAAATAAAAATATTGAAAAAAGTGGCCCACAGTGGGGAAGTACCATTGAGCCAATATAGGATGCCATCTCTCATGTTTATAGCAGCAAAAGAAACTTCAATATAATGCCAATTTTGATAAAACCTAGGATCCCCAAGCTCAAGAGTCTGCTCTTTCTAATGGTATCATTGTTTTTGCTCTGCTGTTAGAATCATAAGAGTTATGGTCGAATTCCTGTTTCCAATCTGGAAAAATAAGGCATTTTATGATTTATACCTAGATTTTTCAGGCGTTTTGGTATTGCTACTGAAAGTACTTCGTTTCTCTTAGAACTCAGTTGTTAATAGCCGGACTTCAGGTTTGAATTCGTACATATTAACTGTCTACCCGTTTATTCTATGAATATCTGAGAATATGAAGATAGAAATCTTTTAGTTATGTATGAAAGTGCGATCATGACCAATAATTGCGAATAAGGATCTTTTTAAGTCTCTCTATATTGTTTTCTAAATAGCTGTAACAGGTGAATGGTTTGGAAGATATTTTATCTGCATGTTCTGTTACCAAATAAGAATGCGTGGTAAATTGATTTATTCATATTTTACACATAGCATGCTCTGCCAGCTGATCTCCGAGTAAGGTTTGTCTTTTGGCGAAGAGAGTTCAAATTTCCATTGAAAAGAGGCAAGGGGAGGGGAGCATGTTTGAGTAAATACGGTAGACACTACTTGAAATATAGATTTCAAAAGAAACACTAAAAGCCAATGTCATTATTCATAATATTTCAGTCGATGTGAGTTACAAATTTCACCATAAAAGTAACAGCATGCATAGCGGCGGAAACTGAATCTTTTAAGAAGCGGAGGGAGGGTAATTTCTGAAAAATCTGTGAGTGATAATCGATGAAAGAATGTGTAGAGGGAGAGGGTGTGGTTGGGTCGACCCTCCCCCTTCCCATACCCTGTGATTCCCTCTACCGGTAGTCGTTACTTGCCCCCCTCCCATACCTTCAAAGGTCGACTCCCTTTCCCTCTCAGATACATTTATTAAGGGGGGGGGGGGAATCCGCCACTGAAGCATACAGTTGGACATTTTGGCTATTACCTTCTATTTCCTCTCATTTTATACGGGCGGGGGAAGTCTGCTTTTAGGGGGAGGTCCTACGAGGTGATACATCCAAAGCCTACGATCCCATCCTTGATGGGATTTCGAAACTAATAGTCTGTTGTATGCTCGAGCGAACTGAAATACAAGGATAGACCAAAAGATCACTAATACAACGATTGTCTATTGGCCAAGGTATAAAAATGTGACTGCGTTCAGTCAGAAAGAACAGAGATACAATAAGAAAACATACGGAAATCAAATTGTATTTAGTATAATGGCAGTCTTTGTTAATTCTTAAGTTATAGGAGTACATAGATCATATAATTACAAATGTATTCCCATTAAGGAGGATACACTGTCATTTAAGTCATTCAAGTGCATCTCAAAGATTGAAACAATCGTTTGAAACTATCATAATGCTTTCCGAGTCAGGGAATTTTCAAATCAAAAATCTGATCACCAGCTGAAATGAAGGGAACGTTATGAAATCATTGACAACTAACGAATCCATTGTTTCAAATGGTGACTTTATAATATGCAGTTCTGTGTTCTTTTAATTATCAAATGTCGATCTGTTAACGTTTGAATTACATATCGATGTATGTTTGCCATGTTACTTTAAAGAACACTTTACAAATGCCTGCTTTGTGTTTTTTCTCAATCACTTAAAGAGGCATGAGTTAATATGTCACCATAGATTTCTTTACCATTTTAAATAGACCTTGGTTCCCGCTGCCCAGAAAAAGTCACTGTTAATCATCATCTATAACTTTTTAAAAAATCATACCTAAGTACATCTCGTCTTAGATATATTGCTTTATTGCACTGTATTCTGGCACGTTATGTGCGAAGTATTATTGATTTAAGATAAATATATCATAGGAAAACTAAATTGCACCGTGTAAAAATGTTACGCATTGAGTTACAAAACATTTTGGGTAGGTTTCAATATAGAACCATTATGTTATCATTTCATTGTGTAACAATTGTACCGGTATTTATTGGCATATTGTAACCAAGGGCTAAAACCATGATGGACTTTGAGCCTCGGGGTACAATGCGTCACCGACAGCCAACTTATGAACATTTACCCCATGTCAAGTAAGCCGGTACCCTTATGTTAAGCATGATTTCTTACCTTAACTGTGCATCATTCTTTTCCTCCTAAAACATCACGCTTGGGATAATGTTTTATCTTTTATACTTATTTTTATCGAAGATCAGTACATTCCTGCGCCTTATCCGCACTGCATGGACAGACCTTTGCAACTACATATATCTTTTTGCAGCTGCAGTAGAAATGTTTTATGCTACGACCCACCAAGCGCAGATTGACAATCTAGAGTCTACCTATGTTCAAAAAAGATTCTTTCGAAATGAAGGTTCCCCAGATCCCACAGGTGTCACTGGCCTACATGTGTTCCCTTTTCTATTCAACAAGTATTGATACAGTTATGGGCTTCAGTGTATACCCATCCAATCAGGTACAACTATTTTGATAACAGTTGGGACCAGTTTCTTTCTTTATCGTTCATTTGTTGTATTCATCCAGAGATGTTATCTTGATATTTCTACTTAATATATATATTGTACATTTCGTAACCGCACTTTTTTATAGTTGCGTTTATACGTGTTCCCAAGGATTTGTTAAGCCTTGAACAAGTTTGAATGTCATACAAGCTCTTTTATGTATCGGTAATTGACCTGGCTAGTCACACTATTTAAGATACTAACTCATAGCCCAGAATCTGTTACCCAACACCTATACAGTTGCGTCAATGGTTACAAACAAACCCCAGCTAAGCTTAGCCAGTGCAGCCGAATAAAGGTAATTACCACCCCCCACTCCCATTCCCTAAGGTGAAGTATAACGTGTAATGGCCACTTTGCCTCCCGGTCGTTTTTCAGTTAACCTATGATCGACAGACTTTTACAAGGTGGTCTTAATATAAACTTGCTCATTGGAACATAAATAGATCCATTATACATGATTTATGTTCATAGATTTATAAATAATGTAACGCTGATAGACTTTTTTTTTTAAACTGTCAATGTCAGTAAAAGCATACGGTTCCTAGAAAGGAAGTAGTTAAGATATCTGCGCGTGCGTGATTGCTGTAATTCTATGGTTTTGTTAACACACTTTACTAATTCCTGCACCTCTTGCATATTTACATGTACTTCCTACTCATCATGAACAGGTTATCGCACGCAATCACCTACGGGAAAACTAAATCCAGATTATTAGAAAAATAGTAATGGCCCTGTCACATTGTTGCGGTGGTCTATACGCGCAATAGGCATTTGCGATAGCTTGCAATGGATTATTGTATATTGGATCTTATGCTCGCAATGGCAATCCATTTGTTGAAATACCTCATGTTATGATTATAATAACTAAAATTATAATTAGTTACTGCGAGTTATCGCCGCCGTTTGTGGCCATTTCATTGCTGTATTGGGGCATGGCATTTACTAAAGGCCCCGCCACACTTTGCGAATATTCGCCTTAAGAGATTTTCTTTATACAGCATTAAAATTAGCGTATAATTAAAAAGCTTATTTCCTGCTGAACTCGATGGTGAAACTACTTAAGAGTCAGTTACGAATCTTTAGATTTGTGAAACAAATGAAAGCAAAATATTTACCATGTTTAAAAGCGAGTGAACCATGTTGGATGTTTGTCATAGGTAAATTGCGAGCGGGTACACTGGCAACGTTTGGAACGGCCTTAAGCCATGAAAACTCAGGGAGTATCAACAGTCAGAAACGCATCTCGGTGCATCACCGCCCTGTTTAGGAATTCCAATTAAATATCTATACACAAAAACAAAATGTTTTGTCGAAGACATGGACGCACGATAACACACATAATAAAATCATGACGGCTGAGATAAAATTGACGTTACGTTAATGTAACAAGATATAGATACACATACGTTGCTTAAACCCATTATACTTGGGAATAGGATACATACCTACCAACGATCTTACAGAGCCTTAAAAAAGCGTCCATTCCTTGAATATTTTAGAAATATGTTAATTCCCCGCATTAGATATTCTGTTAAAGGTAAATAATATGAATTGTTTTGGTGAGATATCACTTTCTTTTTTTTAACTGAAAATGGTTTATCAAGTACATGTTTTTTGCTAGTACAAATATGATTAATTTAGGAAAAGAAATTACTAAATACTTGAAACAACGGATAGAGTTGCGTCAGCTTTACCATTTGGGGTATTTATATGGGCTAGTATCCTATTCTGGTACTATCTTAACTCACTACAGCCTAGTCCATTGTACTATTTTTAAACACTACAGCCTAGTCCTTGGTCGTTGATATGTCGCCTTTGTTTTGTTACTTGCCCGCGTGGCCCTGGTGGCCTGGCCGATCCAACCCAGAGCCAGTTCACTAAGGTACCGTTTACTTGCATTTAACAAAGACTCCACCTACACGTGCCTCTAGTCATGTATACAACCCTGCCCCGCCTTCTGTGTTATCATAGTGTTACCGTAGCCTATTGTATCAGACCGACAGTTGTGTGAGTCTGTAATACGTAAAATATACATGTGCTACGCCTAATGTTGTGTTGACGTTCTCTCATCATCTGCTCACTGTTTTCCAGCTAATCTTGATCCCGACTTATACGTGTTCTTTACTTAAATTTGCTATAAGTGAAATCTAAGAATACCATCTGGTCTAACGATTGCCCCCGTACTTTGTAACGGTAACCATAAGGAAATAAGTTCTGAATAATCTTTAAGGTATATCAAATAAGACAACTTCTCCTTAAAATTTCAACAGCCTGAGCTGCTTATTCTTCTTTCTTTATAATTGCCGCCATAGTGGATGAAAGATGTGTGACCTTATTAAGCTAGTTTTTAAAAAAAATTTGGTGTGTGTTTTGTCTGTTCATTTTCGAAAAGCGGAATAGCTCCTTCTTTTATATTTTGTCTTTTTTCCTTTACATATTTACCGTACATTTCTTTTTTAAACCTAAAATGTGTAGTTTGACAGACTCAAATGTATCTTAACACCACCTATATCAGTATGTCTCGGTATCTAGACACCTATCATAGACATTTAAAAGTTTAAATTTTCTAGATATTTGATGACATAATCATATGGGATAAACTGGTTTATTTTTTATTCTCATGTATATATAGACGGGGTGTTTTGTGCCTAAGCTCCCATTTGAATGTGTGACAAGCATAATTTTTGCTTTCAGTGTTCAATGGTATTTAGTGTGTGCATGGTTAACCCTGTTAATTTATTGATGTAATGTTGCTAAATTTGATCTGCTTATTTTACCAGATGTTTTGATATAATGTTAATTAGGCCATATATGAATATCGTTTTGCATAGCTTAACACTTAATAGATGGAATTACATATACTAATGTTGAATGGATATAGACTTACGCTGAGAGATTACTAAAATATTTTAGTTTATTATACAATAGAAGTAGAACATTCGAAATATACTTTGCTAGCTGCGGATTCAGAACTCACAAACAAATGCTAATGTTCAAAACATTTCCTTGTGATATAAATCATCAGCTTTAACTGCGAAGCCAATTTCATGTTTGTTTCATTGTCTGTTCGAACTCAAGTTTCTCCTATAAAGTATTCATTATGAGCATATTTTAGTCGTAGGCCACACTTCACACTGTGGGAGTCAATTAACGACAGTTTGATTACAAGTAAATCTTTATTATCAGTTATCAATTCCTTAGTTTAAGAATATTCTTACCACATAAATCTTTATAAACGTTATTATGGATTTCAATAAGCCTTTACGATTCGATGTCCCATTTTCTGTCTTAAATCAGTTTAAATACATAGGTAAATTTTTCAGAATATGTGATCATCGTGTCCTAGCAATTCACATTTTCTTTCTTTTTCTACTTTTTCTTTCAAAAGGGACACACGGACAGGAAATGGTGTTTCTCTTCCCAGAATTCCAGCCCAGAAGCCCCAGTCCCCGTCGTCGTCGGCGTCAACGTCGTCACGTCCACGGTCGGCAGCCCGCAAAGGTCCAGAGCGGCGCGACAGTAAGCAGGTGAGCGGTACACGTACTTTAACTTAACGATATGTCACAATGTGACATTTGTACTCAAATTAAGGTAATTCCGTTACTCGCATACACATAATTGGGTACAGTTAGTATCAAAAGTCATAATCATTGATTTTGTGACCTAGTAGTAACTTTTCCAGCATTGTCGAATAAGATAATTTCAGATAAAGGATTTTCTAAGATAATGATATATCACTATTTCTAGCAGTCTCCTGCAAAACACAAGATAAAAAAGAATGTAAGTTGTAAGATTGTAAACATTTTTGGGTTGCTCGGTTTAATGTTATTGTTTGGGAGTTCTGCTTTTCCTGTTTAAATTCTGTGTATATCAGATGTAGTCCCACGACCTGTTGTTACTGATTCCGTTCCTAGATGAGCGATGCAGGATACATTTACCATTGTGTTGTACAAATCTTTCATTGTTCTCCATCAATAATGTATATGCTTACTTGGTATAAATGTCAAAAATTAAATACGCGCAGTGAGGATTGGGCTCTAAAAGTTAAGATTGGCCTATGTAAGATGTCGTAGGTGTGGTTATTATCTCAACTGAGAAGGTCCTATCAAACTTACAATCTCAAATCGTTATTTGTATAAGTGGATGAGGTCTCGCATTTAGAAGAATATCACAGCCCCAGGTCACTTGCCAACACACTAACGTTTCGAAGTGACCCAAAGAATAACGTAATTTCAAATAAAGTATTGACATCTGAAATCATATCAAATTGAGGAGAATAGGGAAGGGGAGAAAATTGGTGGCAATTGTATTCTGTTGACTGTATTAGTACATGGTCCTGTCAAGAACTCGTAAGAATCCAAGATTTTCTTTGAAAAGTAAGCTTGAGCTGTATGCTTATGCAGAATGTATGGTTTGAATTGCTACTTTGGTTAAATGAGTAGCTAATGTTCTTCCGAGCTAGGATAAACATTAATTTCCATTTTGGGTGATGTAAATTCATTCCAGACACATGCCAAACATAAAGATCACAAAGGAGTAAGTTTTACATTGCATTTACCTGGTTGTTCAAAGTTTTAAAATGTTTATTTGTGAATGTTTTCTTTAAAAATGTGTTATTTTCCAAAGTTCTTTGCCTGCAAAAAGTGTACAGATACTCAATATTTCTTCGCAGTGTCTTAAACCCAGGAGACCGTTTGCAGTGAGTGGTTAAGTAAATTAATCCTAAGTTATAACCCCCATACGGGTACACATTGTGTATGCCTCACACGTATAAACCAGTTGCTGTGTCCTCTTGTTGGTGTAAATCATATTAATATAAGGTAAAGTAACCAATGCGTCCGCCCATAAAGTTACCAACTCCATTAAATGGGTCAATCAGCTGTCAACAAAAGTTTTAGGGAACGACGTAAATTGTCAATTTTTCTTGTCACCATCAGTAATGTGGTTGCTTTGGTTAGACATATTCTTGCACCATTAGTAATGCGGTGGCTTTAGTTAGACATACGTAGACATAAGGTTAACTAAGAAGGGTGGTGACTGATAGCTATATCCTCCCCCAAATGTTTCGATGTATTGCTGTCAATGTATTTTCAATCTAAATTGGATTATGATATGATAGTTTTCGATAGCTTATAAGCAAACTGAAGTATTTAAATCTTTTTGAAAATCAGTATGGCAGGAATTGTGGAAAATAATGCATGGTATAAAGATGTATGATACTATATGTCTGGTTTGCAAGGTTCAGTTTTATCTCTGTAATGAATTGGGACGACTATGGATGTTGTTTTGACGAGTTTTTTTAATGGCAGAAGAATATGAAAAATAGTTTGAGCATCATTTAAACGTATACGCTAAGCGCCTAACAGACTAAGTTCCATTGATAAGCTAATGTACATAAATGTATGGGCATTCTTCGTCGACAACTCTACTCTTCTATTTGAAAAAGAAAGTAGGGTTGCCACTTAACTGGGAAGAATGTGGATGTTTTTCTTCTATCAATTTCAAGAAATACTACTATTTTAGAATGTATAAATATTAGAATTACAAGTTTGAAATTTTTTACATTTGTCTTCCATACCAGTATGTAAATTTATCAAACCAATCATAACTTGACGAAGAATGAACAAGATCCAGATACACATAGGTTTCATAGAAAAAGATGCACCTTGACCTTATTTATTGGCAGAGGTTTGAGCTTAGTTTGGGAATAGATCCCTCTTATTGTGGTCAGTGATGTCATGTATGGTTACCAAAAAGATGGGCGCCTCCTAAATGATTATTTATTGAAACGAGACCGAAAAATATCTGGGTTAGAATGAAAAAAAACTTATATTGGACGTGTCTGTTGTGTTGAAAGTAGTTTTTCTAGTATAGGATATATCTATAATAATAAGCACGTGTTGTTTGTTGTAGGGTGCGAATAACGGGCCCCTGAGCCCCGCGGCCAGTGACAGCGGCGTGGAGTCGCTCGCTTTGCAAGGTCTGGTGGTCCACGGCAGTCAGAGCAACACAGAACAGCGGCGGGAGGAGGCCCAGCAGGGCAGGAAGGTAAGGGCCGGGCACTGAGAACAAGATCTATAACGAGTGAACATATCTCTGTATGCAAAGTGGGTCCCTCCAAACTGTATATTTCCGTTCAAAAATTATAGTTATAAGAATTGAGCAAGAGTGTTTTTGTTGCGTCTACTTTTGATTGTTACCAGCATTTAGTTAGATTGCCGTGATGATATCAGATAATTTCAGTTCACATAAGTCTCTGTCGTGCAAATGGATAGTATGAAAATTGTCCTTGCAGGTCGGCCAGATAATCGACATTCGCTCTATGATCAATGACGCCACACGTCTCAATGCTGAGGATGGTGTTGATGCATCGGTTCGTAAATTACGTTTTTTCCTATAGATTATGAATAGACATATCTATTACAATACATAGCCTCCTGGTGGTTGCATCTATAACCATGTCTGTATAATTGTTACCATTGAATTCTAGAAATTGTTTTAGGAGTCGACGCAACATAGAACCATACCAAATTTTATATAAGATACATTTAATCCGGAAATACCATTCCAAAAAGCATGATTCAGTCCAAATGTTTGTAGTTGGAGGTCCATCAATATTTAAAAATGTCTGTTTTCCAATATCGTTTTTGTATCCTCCCTTTCAGATTTCAACTGACAATTCAGATGGGCAGAGGAAAGGGTTATTTAAAAAATAAAAGCCATTAGAATAAATATATTCAGGATGACAACTTGAATTGTGCTTTGGTTGTTGATGGCAAACATCTCCCCAGCTAACTAATCTAAACTTTATCTGTTCCATTTGATACCGTTGTTGCACTCAATAATCATGCATTAACTCTTTTGTTTTTCCAGGACCGATTACTTAAACCATTGGGGGGATACGTTGGGTATAACAGTGAATGGAGAGAACTAGCACAAATCATCACTAGGGTAAGTATACATTTAACATGCGCTTATCCTTTTTGTAAAAATATGCAAAGATGGATTTTGATATTTTCGAAATATTATATAATGAAGAAAGATCGCATTTCCTTATATTCAAGTTCGTATTTATGTTAACATTTTTCAGGAAATATATTCACACAACCCCAACGTCAGATGGGAAGATATTATTGGTCTCGATTCTGCGAAAAGATTAGTCAAAGAAGCCGTTGTATATCCTATAAAGGTAAGTGTAAGACAAATGAAGGTGCGAATTTTGTTTTGGTTAAGAATAAACGAACGAACAATTGCGAAACTGACAACCGAGAAATGACAAAGACAGTTTAGAAAAAATACAAAAATGTCTACGGAATCTCCTTATAGTAACATACTGGACGATTTCGATGCTACAGCTTCTACGAATCTACAACATAAAAATAATAATAAAAAAAACTTTTGAAAAGAGGAAAAAAACTTTCAAACATTCAAAACCCTTATTTTAAACGGTTTTCTTTGAAGTACCCACAGTTGTTCACCGGAATCCTGTCCCCCTGGAAGGGTCTACTGTTATACGGACCGCCAGGTAAACCACATTTATCTGCCTTTATTTTTGCTGATTAACTGCTAAATACACACGAACATATTGTGGTTTGGTAGTTACCCATGATATTAATACATAAGTCATAAATTGCGGTTTGTAAGAATAGACAAGTTTTAATGGTGCACAATGGGCCAACGCGGGAAGCAGTTAATTCGAAGTCAGGTAACTGGCCGCTCCTATCTTGTTGTAATGACAGTTAAATACATATGTAATATTTGAACTGATTACAGGCACTGGAAAGACTTTACTCGCAAAAGCAGTTGCTACTGAATGCAAAACTACATTCTTCAACATATCAGCATCGAGTATAGTAAGCAAGTGGAGGGGCGATTCAGAAAAACTAGTTAGAGTAAGTTGACTGTCACTGAAAAAAAGACAAAAAACAAAAAAGCAGTATCCCATATAATATATCCAATTTCTCCCTACCACGGATAGCTCATTTATAGTATTTTAAGCACCTGCAGGCTAATTTTGACCAATTTTGTCGACAAATCCCTGGACAAACTCTAGAAAATTAATGTATTATTGTGATATTTCCATCTATAATGAATGCATTTTTAAACAACTTGGAAAATATGTAATGTATATGGATACACATTGGAAAAATAATGATCTCTAGGTTTTCTAAATGTTAAACTAGAAATAATGACATAATTAATGACAATTCCTATGCAAAAGCCATGTAATTTGTCGACATATTACCCAGCATGCACCCTGATAAAGGCTAACCTGCAGGTAAAAGTCAAGAAATTGGCTATCCGTGGTAGGGTGATGCAAATCACTGTTAAAACACCTTTTTCTCTCTACCGAAAATAATTTAGATTAGATATCACACGTTTTAAGAAATTATTTGGTAACACTTAAGTTCACTGGAAACATTTTGATGATTCTTTATCCTTATCCTAAGCAATGTTGATAACAGTGAAGGTTTCCTTTTGTTTATATTATTTGTGTGTAATTGATTTGCAGGTTCTCTTCGAGCTCGCCCGGTTCCATGCCCCGGCCACGATATTCATTGACGAGTTGGAGTCCCTAATGAGTCAACGAGGGTCTTCGAACGGCCAGAGGTTAGTCTAACCGCGAGCACTCTACGGTCTAACAGAGATGTCAAAGCCTTGGTACTGCCCTTGTGGTATGCTCGGTAGAATCATTTGGACCAAAGTATATAGTTCAAGTGTTTTCATACAGTGTTGACGTTGTGCTACACATGCCGGAAAGTTAGTTGTGTCTTTTTGTTCAGGGGGCTTCCTTTGGCGCTTCCTGGATTCAGGTGGCAATCTAATGAATAATTAAATGTTCATCTCTCTTTCCCATCTATCGGCTTTCATTCTATGGCTCCATTAACTTTCAATGGATGGAGCTCTCAGATTAAGAAAAACAGGGTTTTAGATGAGAATCCCATTTAAAAAAACACACATAAAAAACCTATGTTAGACAAGCATTCTGCATTGTGCAGCGCTAAAGCCGTCTTTGCTTTGGATAAAATCCTATAGTGGTTATTGGTAAGGGTGCCCCCCAAAGTTTTACCATCGGATGTTTTCCATTGTATAAAATCGGGGACTCTGCCCTGCTCTCGTTTCAGCGAACACGAAGGCAGTCGTCGGATGAAGACAGAGATCCTGGTCCAGATGGACGGTCTGGCCAAGACGGACGACTTGGTGTTTCTCCTTGCCGCTTCAAACCTCCCCTGGTATGAACACAGTTACCTTAGACAACATGAGATCCGAACATATGCTTTTGCTTACGTAACCAACTCTAGGTATTACATGTAATTCAGTTTTCGTTGGAATCTCGAGGGAACGGTCGAGATATATTATGTAAAAGAATGGGTAGACTGAAGGGGAATTCTGTCGATTGTATGACAATCGAGAGTCTCACCTTTGATACATTTTATATAAGAGCATTTAACAAATTTATATGTTAATCAACATTGCAGGGAGCTTGACCATGCCATGCTGCGTCGGTTAGAAAAAAGGATCATAGTGGACCTGCCGACGTACGAGGCCCGTAAGGCCATGTTCAAACACCACCTGCCGGTTGTAGTCAATCCAAACATGGACAACTCACTAGAACTACTCTCCGACATTGACTATGACGTAGTCGCACGGGTAATAACATGATTCTTTGATTTGGATATCTAAAGCTGCGTTCATCAATTGTCCGAATTGAGTACGAAGTTATCATCATTGTTGTAATTATATTCACCATGCATGGAACAGTTTGAATCAATTTAAGGATTGGGTAGGAAGTTGAACACCTTTTTTTTGTCCGCTACGCTAAAACAATGATGATATCCCTCCTTATATATAAGGTATATTGACGTATGATATAAGGAACAGTAGATGATTAGCATATTTATTTGAGCATGTAAGACGTAAAAAATTGTTAAGAAATTCTGTGAGAACCGGGGCATCAAAGATGAATGTAGATTCCCCTCCATTGTTTAACATTTTACATCATAAAAGATAACTACAAGTAAGGCCTAATCAAAACTCCTCGGGACGAATGTTTAGAACAAACCTTAGGAATTCTATTATCATCGAGGCATTATTAAGAGGCATCTTGATATGTTTGGAATAGATAAAAACGTCCCTTCTTTATATTCTCCCACCTATTTCGCTTTAGACTTCTTAGTCATTTTAACATAAATGATAACATCAGATAGATGTTACGATCAGCTTTAATGCGATGTATAATATTCACATAATGGCGGAGTAAGAGTAACTGTCATATATTGGACGAGGATCACCCCCCTAATCTTAGGAAAATAATGTTGTCCGCGGTACAGAAATTCTAACGTTTACTCTGTGTCATTATTCCTACAGAAAACGGAGGGTTACTCTGGCTCTGATATCCGCCTAGTTGCAAAAGAAGCTGCCATGAGACCTGTCAGAAAGATTTTTGAGGTTTTAGAAAACCACATAGAAGGTGAGTTAGAACTCGTAGCTATCTTATTTTGCCGATCGACTACCAGTAGTTTCATTTTCAAATTTTGAGTTCCTCAAATTTGATTTACCTCATGTTTCGTTATAAAAGTCGTTCGTAATGGTCAATGGTAATAAGTCTCATGTTCTCAACAGGAGAGGAAATCCCCCACATTAAACTGGACACAATAACGACAGAAGACGTGGACATCGCCCTAAGGCACACACGGCCCTCTGCCAGTGGCATGAAGGCAAAATATGCTGCTTGGCAAAAGGAGTATGAATCTGTATGAGATCTACATTTGTTCCTAGTTTTTCAATGTTTATTATCTGATCTAGTCTACCGTGTACTTTGTTCAGAAGAAAGGAAAACTGCATTTTTGAGGTAGATATATTACTAGACAGTTGACGTTTGGGAGTTCTATTTGTCAATTAGACATCTGTGAAACGCTGGTGATTTGGAGTTAGCGATGTGCCAGGCGGATGCGTTCTGTGGGAGTCAGGTCCGAAGGCTGTACTTTAGACTGCTAGTCAGGAATGTGATACAGTGCAGAACATGTAGAGTATTCATTCTAAAGCAACATACAAGTGTACTTGTCTTAGCACCAATTATTCCTAAGAAGAATTGTGTTTACTGAAATCTACGTCAATTGCCCATAGATTTTATAGATGCACCATTAGATCACGTTGTTAATGGAACCAGACATTTTCTATGGAGGAAAACATGTATTTTGACTACTTATTCAGTCTCATTGGGGGAACAGGGAAAGTCCAATGGTACATAGAGGGGAGGGGCCTTGTGAATATTTTATTTTGGAAAACAAACTAATGCTTTGTAACAATTGATGCTTAGTCATGTTTAATCAGTGAACGATATTCATTGGTTGCTTTTAGCAAACTGCATTAGCTAGTGGTCTGTATCTGTGATGAATAGTTATTGACACACAGGACACTAGTGAATCGTATCCGTCCGGTGATAAAACGAATACAATGAGATAAGGTGTTGGTCTTAAAGACCAGTGATGTGCAATGACACCCATAACTATATTAGCTATATAATGTCAATTCTAAAGCGGATAAATCAAGCTTTTTTGTTAAGAAGTATGAAAACACATGTTATAGAAATGTCAATTGTGTGCAAGAATAGCTCACTATTAATCCAGATTTTATGCATTGGAATAATCTCGGTCCAATTAAGATGCATATATCTCTCTCAATCTGGTTGAACTGATACGTAGGAAACTAGCGGGTGGAAAAATTGTATGAACGTTTGACAAGATTAAAGAACACAGGCCAATGCCGTAGTTGACACGTCCAACTTAATATAAATTTGGAGGAGAATCTTTTCGCCTTACTTTGGCACCTGACAGATATAAGGTAAATTACCATTCAAGGGATGTTATTAAATCAATTGCTTCTAATTAGCAAAAAAGGATGATTAGTAGTTCATAAGCAAACTCGGCTCACAGAAACCAAGCTACATTTCCCGCAAAAGGTCTATGGGAAATTCTGTGATAGAATGGAATAGTGATAATCAGATATGTTCTCTGTGAGAATATTTTTAACTGTGATTTGTAAGAAGACATTCCGTCCGCCACTAAAACCAAGTTTTAGTTTAGTTAGGCTAAAAGGTATTCGACATTTCTTTTTGTACATGCACGTTTCTTGATTTGTAGACATTCATAGATAATTTACTTGATTATAACTTAATGTCTTAAACCAGATTTGAAGAAATGTCATATTCAAATTATGAATTCAATTTCCATTGTTCATATACTTTTATATTTTGCGTATTAAATTTAAGATGTGTATCATTTCCTATGCAAGGCTTATAAACCTAATTTATTTGAAAGGTAAATATTATTTATTTTTTACTTTATATTATGTGCTGCGTTTCTTCTAATAAAAGAAAGTAATTGAATATAGAATGTTAGTTGGTATTGTATGTGCAACTTGCATCCAAAGACTAATTGTATGTACAGCCAATATCTAAAGAGCGTACATATAAAGTTATGCAATACTCTTTAGTGGAAATACAAATATGAATGAAAACATCATTCTGTTTTTGAGCTGTTGAGAACTAGACCTAAAACAACGAGAATAATTGCACATTTCACAAAGATAACCAGTATATTCTGAGAAAAAACACTTCGTCACTATTGTTGCTTGTACATGAGATGTAAGTCAGGGTTAATGAAAAAATGTGAAACCCCAGAAAGAAAATTTGAAATAATCTTTAAATGATATAAACATCATGAAAGAAATTAATTTTGAGAATTATTTGAGGTGATGTTAACAAATCTTAAAAAACTGACAAAAATCTGAAAATGTACATCCCTTTTGTACCAATCATGGGACAGACTGGAAGTGAATCATACCAGCAACTAACATTCAGTGACAGTAGAGTAGAGGGAGGCATCGCTGGCGCCCACCTCCAAATACGTCAGACTGGGGCCATATCTTTATAACTAATTAGATTAAACATGCAAATTTTGATTAAGGTCTCATATCTTGAGATTCTATACTTCACAAGAAGTAGCAATGTCATCACAAATAATCCATAAAGGGAATTATTAAATGGTAATACTTTTTGTCCTAGACATGATTAGCAATTATAAAACACTAATCAAAATTCACCTGATGACCTTAAATAGTTACGAAAATATGGCCCCTGGTCACTTTAGGGCTTGTGCTAATAAACCTCAATACCTCAAAAACCCTATTTTAAGCCGCAGTCTCAATTTTGAGATTCTCTTCGGCCGATTTGTTTTATAAATATTTTCAAAGGTGCCATTGTAATCAATGTTGCTTAAAACCCTGACTTAAGTCGCACCCTTAAAATTGAGGCCTGTTGGAGTATTATTTCTTAAACTAACCCTTATTTAAGCCGCAGCTTAAATTAGGGGTTCTACTTTACAAGATATAGTATGTCTTCATGTGATCCTTTCAATCCTTTCAACAGAAATTTGAAACCAAGAATAAGAATGATTTCAGCAGAATATTTAAGAATGAATCTAAATCTCATTATTCTGCAAGAAACTGACTTGGGACACGCTGGGCATAGAAACGAGAGCTTATTCTTTTCAGAATAAAGAAATAATCATTAGCACTCGTATCTCTAAGGCAAATCTACAGATACGCCATACGCCTAAATAATTTACAGTCCCAAGAATGGCACTTCGAAAATGCGACATTCTGCGTTTACGCAACTTTGACTTGCCTACAATTAAGTTCGAAAGATCGTTTGATTTGATTATGATAGATGTAGTTAATGACATCCACTCCACAATTAAACAGCACGGTCAATTCTGTCATAAAAACGTATTTTTATTCATCAAAGAGCAGTCCAAGGTGACGACAGTACCCGATGCTGTACATACAATACTTTTATATACAATGTATACACAAATTGGGCTCGTAGTTTTCGTCACAATGGGAACAAGGAGAGTTGCACTGCTGACAAATAGACAACCTTTTCCCCTACCTAAAGGAGCCTCACTTCATGCCTGTATAATAAATCCAGAAATGCAATAGTTTAATATATATACCTTCCTCTTACGCACGAACTAAATTCTTATCAGATCTCTAATGTCGATGATATAAACACACAGCTGATTCGTGGATAAGGCTAACCCGATCCTCACCGAATCTATCAGATTAGTCGGACATCACAGACCCACAGACTGTCGTCCTTCGAATACCAAAGTGACATGGGCTGTGATTTAAGTCGGTCATCAATAGTCTGGCACACCTTCGCTATTATCTATATAATACGGAAATGAGCTTTCCGAGTATGTACAAAAGGAAATCACGCTAAGCGAAGAAGGATATCATATGCGGGGAAAGGTATATCAGGATGCAACAGTACTCTTTTATCTTTAAACTATAATCGTGGGAGCTATCTTGGAGCCACGTTAGAAACCACCGACCTTATAAAAGACGGATGTCACTATAATTTTCTAGCACAACCGAAGTCTGAACTCTGTAATGGCATCATCATAAATCATCTCTTGAAGATAGTATGTGCACGCATTTGAAAATTCAAGTAAATCTATTGAAATAAAAGTCGCTAGATCAGGCGTCCAGAGTTACCATTTAAGCTGACGTACAATGGCCGTATTAAAATAAAAGAACGGGTAGTCAAAAATCTCCGAAGTAGCAGCACTGGCACAACTAAAAATTGATATATGATTATGATGATGATGATGTGTTGCAGTTTAAGGTCTGCTCAGCAATAAATTGATATATGAGGTTAGCAGAACCAATGATCAAGTGTATATGGCTAAAACTTGATTTTCTTTATCAAAGCTCAGTCCATCAATCATTAACTCATTTCATACGTTATTACAACGTACGTCTATAGTTCTCGCTCAAATTCCGGTAGTACAAAAATTAATTTTTATATCGATTCGCACATATCGTACGTACAAACATTGATTTGTCGGGAAAAAAATCAAATCTGTTTAAACAAACAATTACCTTGGTCTCGAGCACTGTAATAGGCTTTCTCAATTCATGAATATTGATTTTTAAAAACAAACAAACTTTGGTTCAACACATTTAACCGTTGTTCTTGTCGCCCAAGACACACCAATCCTTGTAAACTTTACGTGGGAAATAAAAGACAAGTTTTGTTGACGATTTGAGCACCCCCCCCCCCCCCCTTTAGGAAAATACTACAAAGTACAGTAAATGCGTTAAAGGCCATCGATACTATAGGTAGTAAAACATACGGAAGTTTAAGAAACCTCACAAACTGTTACTGGAAGAAATGAAACGATATGATAATGAAATACTTATTCTACTTCACAGTATATCACCAAATCGATTGGATTTATTTTGCAATCCTTGGCACACACCTTTGGCTAACTTAACCACTAAATGATACCAACTGCAGTTCATTGTGAAACTAATATCTAATAATGCAAAGTTACTAGTGTTGAGGCTATTTGGGATTTTAGTGATTTTGTTGGAACGAAATTACTTAAATTGACGCGTCATTATACAAGAATATATCCTAAACTCTAAAATCCCCAATTAACCTTGTTAATACCACACTTGATTTGCCTTTCATATGAATCCTGCCGTTTAGAGTACTTAATTCGTTTGATATTTTTGCATGGCGATGAGGCATACAAACTACTGGTTATTTTGACAGTGCAATAACAAGGAAACAGCGCTTAGTGGATTCGGGTATTGTAAGCACACAGTCTTTCATTACAGACATGTACTTGGACACCGACATCAGACAACCTTATTCATTTTAACAAAAGAGGAGTTCTGGCAATTGGCGCAGGTATCACAAAACAATGCTACTGCACTGTTATTAGCATCTTCAAGAAGCCCCATGAAAGACATCATCGTGGGAACTCCCCGATAAACCCAGGCGACAGGCCAGCAAAGCCCAGCAGTACCCTATACCGTTATCACTCGGAGAAGCAGGTCTCGTCAGGCCTCTTCACTCACTGCATTTGGTAACAACAAAAAATCAACTTATTCTTTTAGCACAATTTAACTCCGACATGACTAACCCAGTCTCGCTAGACATAGCACTGATTTGGTACAATTTATAGCTTGGAACCTGGACCAGCATATGAACACCATCTCCTTAGGAAATGATCTATAGTTGTGAATCGCAGTCTGTGTATATTTTATCAGTGCTTTTTACCATAAAACATATCAATGGCTAGGCGAGTCTGAAGAGCAAGCGGATAAACGACTGTGATTAAAATCTAAGCAGAGTTAAAAGTGTCAAGGTCAGGCAGGGTGACGTCATAGATTTCTGTTATTTCTATGGTTTTCAAATATTGGTGTTTCCAATACTACTTTAGGGACGTCCATATGTTTTCCTCTGTAATCTATGGGAGTGCACATGCACTTTGTGCACGACACTAAAGACAAGATACATACACCTCTATACTACTGGCTCTAGATCTGTATCTTCATCAGATTTAAAACTAAAATTACTCGTGCACATTCCCCAAGTTCTCAAGTTTTCAAGGATTTCCAGTCCATCTAGGAACCCTGCATACACATAAAACCTTAGATGTGAAAAACGACAATCTGGGCTTGGATCGTGTCTACATCGAGAACGCACTGACAAGGCTTTTAAGTAATTTTGAACTAGGGATTTGGGCTAATGTAGCGTGCGTATAGTACTGGGTTGACGATTGACGAACCGTTCCGCCAAGACGGCGGGTGATGACAGTGTTCCAATGGTGTCTCGCTAGGTAACCGCCTTATCATTGTTATAAAAAAGGAGCTATATTGTCACAATCCGTAGATTCAGGACCCTTGGGCTGATGGTGTCTTGTCTATTCATCCATATTTTCTTTTATAAAACGTTTGTTTTACAGAGTTTTTGGTGATTTAAACTTGAGGTTTAGGCTCACTGACATATAGAGTGAGCAGTAAATAATGCTCGGGATGAATAGATTCACTTAGATAAGTACAAACAGGTATCTGGGCAAACATGTTTACAGACGGTATGGGGCAAATTCTTACGAGTAGTACATTGGCTATGACAGCTTAAAATCTGCGCGGGCGTCAAGGATTTAGGAAAAATCCTTTTCGGATATATATATATATAGGTGTACTTTATATACTGAAAACAAATGGGCTTATTCTTTTCCTTAGTAGAAATCTATCTATTGTAAATTATCAAGTTACAAGTTATAAGCTTGTTGGCTACGAGGTTATACACACATAATATTATATCATCGCGTCCAATTTTTGCATTCTAATACACAATTCCCGTTTTTCTTAAACAAATTACTTTGCATTTCAATTATGATTGTTGCTGAAAAGCTACTTTTTAGAGAGGTAATGCAATATACAGCCGAGCCCAGCACCACTCTACAGATATGCTACGATAAAGGTTTAACTAACCTATTTCTTAGTACAAGATCACAGTCTTTAATATCATAGTATGAATATCGAATATGCATACTTATAAAGTTCATGTAAATATCTACCCTGGGTAGAAAGGCGGCTTTGGGGTGGAACAACAGCTGTCACTCAATCTATTCTGAAAGCTTAAACTTGACAAATCTAGCTTTGCAGTTGAAAAACAGATCACAAGTAATTTGACAAGCGCACAATAAAGACCATCACAGCAATAACATTAAGGGTCTCACAACTCAGCCTATCACCATCTTAGGTGTCTCTCAGTATTTCAAATTGAGGTTTGGAAACGAAGCTCGTCATATACAGGTGTGATGAGGTTGCTGTGCGCATGGCTCTGGGGGTTTGCTCAGCTGGGGTCAAGCTGGCCGGAGCCTGGATCAGCTGGAGCTGTGCACGGTCTGGATGAAGTACTGCAGCTGGCGGGCCACGTCCGGGTCGACCAGCTCCATGAGCTGGGCGAAGCGCACCGAGCCCTGCTGCTGCTGACACTGGGTCAGCTCGGCCAGGACAAAGTCTCGTAGATTGACGGTCATGATCGGATCACGTAGAGAGAGCTGGAATACGGGAGAAGTGCATTCAACCATATGTTAGGCATATAATATAAAAAGTGTTACATACTCAGAAGTATCAATATGCTTACTGTGTTTTTACTTTTCATTTAAGTACGATTAAAATAGATTTAACACCAAATTTTAACAGTCTAAGACATAAGGTTACCGTTATGTGGATTATCATTTACTAACTATTTACAAATAAATGCCGTCGAAATTTAATTGTAATGCTATCCAAACTTACGCAAAGTGTTTCATCAACAAAGTAATATCATACCGTTTTTAAGGCCTCATAACCCAAAATGATCCAAATCACAAATTCTTTAAGACATTAGCAAGTAATCTTTAAACGTTCTCTTAGATAATGGCAGACTTTTTTTCTTTTTTTCTTTTTGTTTAACATTTATTTCAAAAACATTTAGTAAATGGTAAGTACAAACGAGCATGTACGTACCTGTCTTTTCCGTCGTTCGTGTGGCGTCTCAAATTCTTCGGAATCCCAATTTGAACTCATAACTAAAACACTGTAATTAAAATCATTTAGTTATTTTACTGGTGTGGTTGGTGATGGTGATGTATAATCAGTGTATATTCAACTGCCTTACGGATAAAGAGATTGTATAACTTGAAATAACACTTTTAATTGTTAAAGAATCACAACATGAATTCGATACCCATTGCGATTTATATCTAATATTACTGAGGACATACAGTCTATTCAAATACTTTAGCTGGTCACGACCAGTGGGCCCCTATATGTTGTGTCATCATTTCAGTTTTCCATCTAATGCATCTATTAAAGAAGAACAAGCACACCTACTCTATTTTAACATCACCCTCCATTTTGCAGATATCATGAAGCGCCTCTACACTAATACTGATGATGTGGCCGAACCGCTGTAGAACAGAACTGTAAAGAAAAAAAGAGAAAGAAGATTTAGACCTACTTTCATTGCATCATGAGAAACTTGAGAAAAAATAAAAAAGAATCAACAAAATCTCAGTTAATTTTCATAAATGTCAGATTTATTTTTTATTTATAAGGGATGTCCAAAGTGATGAAATCCGACAAACTTCAGAAATGTACATTCCTGGGAACTGATACCAAAACCTGATAGGGAAATGCATAGCCGAGAATACTTACCTCATATTACTTTTAAGCAGGGACATGGTGGCCATGGCTGACAACTTTCTCCGCTCAGGGTGAGTGATGTTGTCGGTCTTCTCTACCCATCTGTCCAGCAATGCGCCAACAAGGTCATGAGCCTGTAATTATCAGCAAATAATGTTACAGGCCTCTTAACATCTTTAATTGGTATCAAATCATCAATTCAGGTCTCACCAACGCTCTCCCATAGATTATTTTCACAACCATCAAAAAAAGAATATAGGACACAGAACCTCTGTAAATGATATATTGGGAAGAAATGTAAACGCAAATTCGATAGATCTATTGACATCATAGCATAACAGTAGATATGTTGCCTGTATTTGTTGTAAAATACCGATAAATTTAAGGTTAGCCCAGTATCTTAAAATCGCAGATCCAAACACTCCTCTCTTTCATCATACAGAATAATCGACATTGCTTCTTATATTTAATGAATAAATACTCATTAATAGACAAAATCAATATAAAACAGTAATCATAATTTACCTTTTTTCCGCAAAGAGCAGCCATTTTTTCCATTGTATCAAGGAAGAATGATTGGTTTTGAAGCATCACTCTCGCCATTAGTGACATATTCAATGACAATTCCATCGGGTAGAACTGCAACGTTTACAATAATTTTCATCATTTCTGTCACAATTTTTAGGAAATGGTTGTTACATGTATAAATATCTAGTTTTGGATAGCACCACCATTCCGCGATTGCTAGATACTTAGTGAGATCTAATGTGACCTCTAACTTAGCATAAAATCAACACACACATAAAGATAAAATAAATAAAAAGTAAAATTTACTACCCTTTAGGTTAACAAAACTAGATTAGAATTGATAAAATCAAAATTATTCAAATTCTCAACATTTCAATACATATGCTGTGTACATGTCTTTGGTTTTAGGTAGAAGTGAAACTAACCTCGCCTTCCAGAATGTTATTGTAGACTTTCGTTAACAGATCAGAAAAGATCTTTGGACCATCGTCTGGGAACGTGATGAACACTTTCTCAATGAGCTACAACGAAACATAATTTTGATGGAGTGAGTGAGTGAGTAATGGATGCTTTACACCCTTTCAACAACTAAGGTCATATTCATGGCAAAAACAGGTTGGGACGAATTCTGACTTTGGTGATCGTATTTATGAGATGAAGGTGACAGGGTGGGCAAACAGCAGGGAATCAAAACCAGGAAATCATTTTTGCTGTACCATATTCCTCAGTGAATCCTGTACCATATTCCTCAGTGAATCAATCAGGAATTGAACACAAAGAACCACTTGGTCAGTGCTGGGTCCCTCCTATCGTCACCTTACATGATCAGCAGGGGCCTTTGGGGGCCTATATTCTACCCCGGAACCCCTATGGGGTTAATTTTGATGGATGATTTCATAACATTGAGTTATGGAGGTGTAACAATCATAGTATTTTCTAACAAGAACGATATTAGCAGTGTATGAATACTTAACACTGTCAGGAGGGAAAACATCCAAGATTTGTAAACCAGAGGGGTAGACATGATCACCTCCTCTTTATTTATTTATTTTTTATTATTTTTTTTTTATTCATTAACCACATTCATCTGTTAGATGATCTTCCATGTAAGTATAGATACAATACAAATTAGGCATTGGTTTAATAGATTTTATTTTTACAAAAGCAGAAATTTTCACTCAATGACATATAAAACGCATAATTTGTTATATCAACCTACTAAATACTTCTAATAAACACAAAATAAACAACTATATGTAGGGACTATTCAAGACTATCAATTGAGTCGCCACCAAAAAGGGGTGAGGGAGGGTGTACGGGAAAACCCCAGCCAGGTGAGGGAGACAGAGGGGCTGCAGCTTGTCATTTCATGAATGACACTTACCACCTGATACTGAAATTATTGTGGCACTGGCACTGGAATGTGACTTACACAGCTACTAATGTTGTAGGCCTATAACCACAATGCTCACTCACAATACTTCCTTCTTTCTCATTATTTCTTCTCAGGCAATTCTGTATGACTTGTCAGACTTCTAATTACACAAGCTACATCTGCCTGTCTCAACTTACATGAAAAACGTCAATAAATCTCCACAACGAGGTACAATTTGTCAACTTGCACCTTATCCAGATTACTATCTGGACCACACACGGGATGACACAAAGTTGCCACTACTGTACAAACCACATATAAAAATAAGAGCCACACAATCCTGGACACTTTCTTTTGAAGGAAAATCGTACTTTCGACTTTTCTCGTCCCATTCGTGTAAGTTCTCCCTCAACAAACATCTTTTTATTTTCTTACGTTTAGTATCTGTGAGATCAAATACATCGTAATGGTAAGTACTTTGAATGGGAGAGTAAATTGGCAAGCCCAGATCGTCTGACCTGGGTTGGACACTTACTTTCATGACCATGATGACGCCCTCCGACCTGAGATCGGTGAACAGCGACATGAGGGACTGGACCAGGCTCTGCGAGTAGCGCTGCATGAAGTCTTTGGGCCCGATCAGCACATACGCCTCCACGATCTTCAGACACGTGTGTAACGTCTCTGTCTGGTACTCTGTAGGCAACCAACCCAAATGAGACCAGGGCTTCATTGGCAATGTCACTCGTTCAGCATAGCATTAATAGACCTTTCGTTTTTCTTTGCCCCGCCGCCCTCCTTAATAGCAAACATCGATTTAAAGAAAAGACTAGGATTTTCACACACGCAGAAAATATCACTCCAGCACTTTTCCCTCCAGGTGAAGGATCATCTACATCTATTTCCCCTGGTACGATGTTTATGTCCCTTCACTGTAAATGTATTGGTGACATCATTGTTGACGAAATCCCAGGGTATGTTTCTGCTATCGCATAATATCACATTACACTAGTTGCGATTGCTGGCAATACATTTCATGAACTCTATTAAGGATTTCTGGTGTTTGAAAATGAGGATAACATGATTAATATTCAGAGTTTTTTTGAGATTGAAAAATAACTTCCAGTTCTAGAGTTTGTAGTTAAGTGAATGCAAGATAGCTGAAAAATCATCGTGATACAAAATTAAGTTCGATTTTTATATTCTACGTTCATATTATTGCGTCGCTCTAAGTTCACTTTCAGGTGGCATGTGCCTTACCTAACAGAGAGGGCATGTTCTGGTAGAGATCCAGCAGACCAGGCGTGATGGCGGGTGAGCAGTGCAGCGTGTTCTGCCAGAGGTCGAGGCCGTCCTCGTTGAGGTAGACGTGGGGCTCCTGGGTGACGTCGGTGGCCAGCTGGATGACGGGCAGCAGGAAGTCGTGCATCGACACGCACTGCTCCCCCAGACCCTGCAGCAACAGACACCAACTTGGTTGTACTTTAAACAAGGCTCATTTTATAGGAAAATAATGTTTTTTTGCATGTGGCAATGATACAAAGGAATGGATGTCATGGAGAACCTAAATTCTAAAATGATATAAAGGCTGCAAAGTAGTACTGTACAACCATAAATGCAAAACATATGACATCTGAATACTGTCCTCATTGCAGTGAATATCTTTTAAATTCTAACAACAGGCACAGTTCACGCACACTGATAAGACAGTATGACCTACCTGGACCAGAAAGACCAGAGTGGTCAGGATGGCACACCGCAGCATGTTGTGCTCGGCCGAGGAGTGCCACAGCATGGGTAGGTACTGAATGAGGGCCCCGGCGTACGGCCGCACCGAGGTCTCCATCCGCTCTATCAGAAACGATATCACATGCAGGATCTGCATCTGAAACAAACACAAGAGATGTTAGGGTCATTTCTTAATGGGCATCTTAAATTCCACAATCATATGCCCTATTTATTCATAATTATTGTGTCTGTCAGTAAAATTTGCCTTGATCTCTCCTGCGTAGTAGACGGACAAGGCTTTGTGAGATATACACTCTGTGCAAGTTGGATATTGGGTGAACATTCTCCTGATGTTTCTCTGTTGGAGAAGAGGTAATTTTGTCTGAATTTTGGTTATCTATTTTGTTTGTTCGTATTGTTGATCATAAACTATAGGGCGTTAGTACATAAATTGTTTCTTACTTTGGTTTCGCATTCTTCAACGTCCTTCAGCAGTTGAAAAAGAAGCCCAAAAGTCGTTTCCAAGTACTGAAAAGCAGAGAAAATAACAGATTAGTGTATAACAGTATTAAAGTACTGACTGGTTGAGAATAAATTGATACTGGGTAATTAATCAGACCTTGTTACGCCTGATTCCCGATCATATTTCTGACAAATAGGAAAAATTATACTTACCGGGAAGAATTGCTCGGATTTAAACTCGAAATCGTCAACCGGTAAGACAGTTAAGGAATTCTCAGCCGTCTGGTAGGTCAAAAAAAACTGTTTCAAGTGGACGACCTTTTTTTGAAACACAAAAAAAAAACCTTTACAAATAAGCCCAAGTTGTGCTAAGCTCAAATTGACCTTAGCAATTTCTTAAGTCCAGAGAAATATCCGATACATGCTGGTAAATAGATGTAACTGACCATGGCCAGAGAATCGCTAGTAAAATGACTGCTACAAAAAGGATATCATATTTGAGTGTGAGTGCGGCCTCTATGCGGACGACCAAGTCCTCGTCCTGCTGGAGCAGTGGCTGGATCACCTCGTACAGGGTGGGGCGGAGGGCCGACGACAGCTTCACGCCCGTCCAGCACCCAATCAGCCAGATCACCCGCCGCCGGATGATGCGGTAACTGACAACAAGCAGTGTGAAAAATCCCAAAGGTTAACATGCCTTTTATTGGAAAAACTGATAATGCATGTCTTCGAAAAATTTCAACTTTCCCCGTGAATATAGATTAATTTGTTTAAATAATTATATCGGGATTGTTTGTTTGTTGTGGTAGATTAACGCATTATATCGAGAACCCAATCAATCCCTAGTAGTTAGAAATACGATTGGTTCAAAGCGCCACCTTCTGTTCTTAAGACTCTTTCCCGCCTATTAGCACCTGTAATCAATCACGTTTCGGCCTGTGATGACTAGTTTCATGTTGCTGGTAACTTACTTTGTGTGTTTGATCTGCAGCTCCTGTATCAGATGAGAGGTGAACCACTGGTTGAAGTCAACCTCGTCATATAGGTCGAAGGAAGCCTGGCCTATCGCGTTATACACTGGAAATATGTAGAATTCATATACAATCAAATATTCCACATTTAAATTAATATTTTTCTTGCTCGATAAATTTTCAGTGCAAACAGTTCACGATTTATTGGTCTGGGATCATTCTACCCTACCCGCATGATATCCTCCTTAAAAGTCAGAAAGAAATACAAGAGTATTTGAAGAGGGTCCCCTCGGCGATATAAGAATGTCTCTGGGAGATCCAATTTGCTGTTGGTGAGAAGATACCCTGATACTTGATTCAATGAGCCATCCGATACTAGAAGAGCTTTATAAGAGGGACAACCTTGTAAGTTGTAGGTATAAATAAGTTTTCGCGTTAAGATATATTATTTGGAATATTATCTTTTACTCACCCGCATCTTTCTGAAGGATGCCGGCCATGTCGCTGGGGTCGACGGGCCCCTGACATGCCTGCACTAGGCTCACCACGCACGGCGCTAGTGTCTCCCGGAACTCCTTCATGAGGGTCAAATACAGGTTCTCTGTGCATGGCTGGAAAGATTCAGAGGGACACTAGTTGTAGTCACAGGTGACATCCACATATATATAATCGGAAAGAATGATGTGCATCAACTAATCTGTTGGAAAAAGTTGTAAAGAGGTAAATAAACAGAAGCACAAATAGTTTATAGGAGAGCGTTCAAGTTTCAAGTAGTATGACATGGTTAATAGTTACATTATAATGTGCTGCCTTAGGGTAATGACATAAAATACCACACAGATAGTTACAGAGGTAGTTTGTCATGATTTTTTTTGGCAGATTTGTATCCGCACTACTTTATTTCTTACGAGTCTGACTATCATCGAAGAAAATGTAGATATACATACCCTCAAACTGAATTTCCAAGAGTCTCCTCCTTCGTCGATAACTAACAGGAAGAAAGGTAAAGATTAAAAGAACCATCTAAAACTCAGGAACAGTTTTGCCACGGGTTAAACGCTTTGAGTAACAACAGATGATCGCCTAAAGAATACACAATTCCCTTAAGAAAGTACCAAAAAACGTTCATTTTGATAAATTTTCCTTACAAAATCGTGTCAATTATCAGTATGATAATGCAGAGAATAAAAAAAAATATGAAAACTTTGGGCCGGTTTTTTTCCGTAACTCAATCACTCAATTTTAGTGTTTCAGAACAGTTAAGTGCAGAAATTAAAAGTCAATCAAAAGATATGTGACTGAGCGTCAAGACGCTATTCGACAACCCATGTGTGACGTGTCATCGTGATTAGCTTAATCAAATCTTGACCCGAATCCTGCCACACCTACTTCTTGCAAAAACAATGAATTATAGTACACAGGAGGAATAAAAACTGACTGAAGTCTTCAGGTTCGGCGTCCCAGATCTGTAGGTCCTGCACAGATAGTTGAAAGTAGTGGTGGACGAGTCGGCGGCACACCTCCGTCAACGTCTCAGTGGTGAAGAACTGCAGCTTCGTACGGTGAGCCTCTAGCGTCAATGGGTTCTTCGTCTCTGTATAAGAGGCAATCGAAAGGCAGGATAACTTGTTGGAAGCAATGCACAGGAATGCCACTCCCAATAGAAAAGTAGGAAATCAGTTCCTATTTCCAGTGTATAGAAGTACCCAGGGGGGAATAACCCTTAAGGGCCATACCCACTAGGCGATTTTACCGTCGCTGGGCGACGGACGACGGAAAGAACGGCCGTCGTCGTCGCCGGTCGACGGTAATATCAGGTATTGCCCCATACCCACTAGGCGATCTAGACCTCGGCGATTGTATTTCCCTCTGATCCCCCGTCAGTATGCTATATTGAAATGAACAAGTTTGATAGAATTGCCGGGCGAATCGTCGGGCGAATTTTTCCGCTGATTCAGATCAAACATGCACATTCAATATAGCATACTGACGGGGGATCAGAGGAAAATATGATCACCGAGGTCCAAATCGCTTAGTGGGTATGGTGCTTTAGGATTTGAATCCTATCCATAATAATCCTCATGTTTTACTTGAAATGCTAAAAACTTAAACAAGAATAGTCTCATACGGATGTTAGAGTGATGAAGGAAAATATCGATAAAATTCAAAATAACTAAAATAATAGAAAATCCTACAAAGGTAGCAAAAATGGCTACTCGACACATTAATTTGATAAGTTTTTTTACATATTTGAAATAAAACAACGACAGTATCCTGGCTTTCTTTGAGAACGAGTCTCCGTCAGCATTAACTGAAAGTTAGAACCTGTTGTTTTGGAAACAAACTATAACGATATTCATTTACATGGTAATTAGGCATAACTGTTACCTTCCACAATTTTGGCAGCTCGGTAGGTTTCACAGCGTAGAATGCTCCGCATTAAGTTGAATGTATTGACGGTGAAGCGTTCAAACGTTATGCCTGGGTACCAAAGATGAGGATAAGATAAACTTGAATTCATTAAAAAGCAAGTGGGCACAGTTCAAGATGTTTTCATTATTCATATTTTGTTGAATAGCCTAAATAAATCATTTGAGACATTTTTCGACTATTTAAACATCGCATGACTAACTTTAAGATTTCATTCGAGCCTTTATAAATTAGTAGACATATTCCAATTAAAGAATTTGATGATTTTCAAAATGTGCTTTTTAAATTCGGGAAAACATAAGCAATGCATACCTGCACCTTGGTCCGTGAAATTGTAGCTGACGGCAAGTTCTAGTGACTGCGTTATAAACTGGATAAACATTTCTGGCTGCATTTCTTGCATGTCCAGAAGCTGAAAAAATGCAAAAGCAAAACTATTTTTCGGATGCACTAAGTAAGATGTTGATGAAAAACATTATACAACAAGTATCTGTTGTTTCACATTTTAATCTTCTATTCAGATCCAGAGAATATGGCTATTTACATCAAATGAACATCGCGGGAAATGTGTCAAGGTTTGCACAATCATATCAAATTGAATAGCTTACCGAAACAGTTAACAATGACACAAAGTATCGTAATCTTTAATGTTATAGAAAAGTAGTGAAGCTACCATGGGTCTCTCTTCATGTGAAACCAATATCCTAGGTTACAGGCATCATACCGCCCTCCCCAAAAAATAAAGGAATTTAAAGGAAGTTTTTTTCGTAAAAATAAAGGAATTTAAAGGAATTTGCAGGGATTTCTAGGAAAAATAAAGGAATTTTAAAGGAATATTTAGAGAACTTTTAGAGAGTTTAAACATGAAATAAGGCAAATAATATTGCAACAGGACTGCCTTCCTGTTGATTTTTTCTGTGCAGCACTGCGTTGTCCCACGACGACTCACGTCGATCAATGCGTCGAATCATGACGATCAACACGTCGACCTGGATAGATCGACGGCTAGAAAATTTTGCAATTTTATCGCTAATAATATGAAATTCTATGCATTTTATGAGAAAATGTGATATTTTCTTACTTTAGAAAAAAAATAGAGGAATTTAAAGGAATTTTTCACAAAAATAAAGGAAAATAAAGGAATTTTGCCTATTTTCACAAAAATAAAGGAATTTAAAGGAAATTCCTTTAAAATAAAGGAACGGTATGATGCCTGAGGTTATCTAATTTATACAATATGACAATAAGATAGGATAACATGTTGAAAAATACCAATATACTCGTACTATCATAGCCAACTTAAAAATGGATACATACCACCTTGGTCAACAGGACTATCATTTTCTCACGCTTCGGCAGAAATTCAGACCCGATCAATTCCATTTCATGTTCTGGGCAGGAAAACAAGATTAGAATTTGAGTAATTGTGTTGCTTGTTTCTAGCATTTTTCTATGTATCTTTTCAACAATCATTGCCTTATAAATTGTTTCGTCAATGTCCGATTTTAATGTATTATACAATTTTTTTAAAAATCAATACAGTGTCTTCAATTCTTGTGGAAAATACAAATCTATTTTGGTCACTTACTACTCTTTAGGAATTGATGCATCCTTTGGAAGACAAGCGTGATAAATGTAATGGGCATATCACTTTTTTGTGCATCTTTGAATCCATACGTCCCAAGCTTGCGAAGAACTTTAAATAGAAAGGCGAAAAAAACATTATATTCACATCAAGCGTCGAATTAACCCAAACAGATGAACATTAAACATCCACAGTGCTTGTTAGAGTTATCACTTGTGGCTGGATAGTATTTCATTATTTCATATTTATTCAAAAGCACAGGAAGATGATCATTTCTAACTTGGATTTTGCCTCTTGTACTCAAGACTATTACACCTTCCGCTGTCTTACTTTCCTTATAATATTCTGTAAAGTTACCCACAAACGGAAAGAACGGAAAATACTTTTCTACGAAGCATCTTGCAGGAGAAAGTAGAGCTTTCGACACTGTTCAACAACAACAAATTGTAGTAGTGGGACTGGATCCTAATGAAATATTCGACCTACCTTTGAGTGCCAGGAGACTGTTGTCCATGTGCAGTGCGTGTTGTTGTTTGGGCCCGCTGTGAGGACCCTCCAACAGGGCCTTTATCAGAAGCTCTGTGTGCTCGTTCCATAACGTCAGTAAGTATCCAAAGATGTTAGAGGTCAGCTACAAGAAAGAACATTACATTAAATAAAGTTAAATATCGATCAGACACGGCGATATGGAGGTTGTTCTTTTTGTCTTGAGCTATTATGTAGTAAGTAATATCGGGTACGGTGGGTAAAAAAAATGTTAATTTTGTGTAAAGACGGCCTGGAATATGAGGTTTTAGTCTAAACAACCACACCTCTTCAAAGACTTTCCTGTCGTGGGCGAGTCTCTTGGAGGCGAGTGTTTTGGTGACATGGTGCAGGGTGAGTAGCGCCCTCTGTTGGCTGAGGGGGTCGTTACAGCGGACGGCCGTCAGCAGGGTCGGGATCAGCTCCGGCCAGTTTCGAGGACAGTCCAGGCGCGAGATCTTACCGATCAGTACCGACAGCTGGGTGGCAATCTGTAAAAGAGCAATTCAACTTTTTATTCTATATCTAATCTTGTAGATCCATCAAATACCATGGATATAAACTAAGTTTTTTTCTTCTCACTTAGTTTCATATGTGATTCGTCTCACGTTATCTGTCTTACAGAAATTTTACAATCTCTTGCTTCTTGTATATTTGAGAAACTATGTCACTAACCTGATTAATGGGCTCGTTGAAGGCCGATATCAACCGTTGCCTCAGAAGTACTTTTTCTTCCTCGTCGATGGAGCTGTGAAACAAAGTATTTTTTCAATTTATTTCGTTAACCATGTACAGTTTACAATTGGAATTACAATGATACATGTTGCCACATATTTTTCACAGATAAAGGTGGGACAGATAAATGTTGATACATATGTATTCACCTTCGGGCAGGTGAAACGTTTTGCAATATAATGGTAATATAGTAAGTTTGGTCAGGTAAAAGTAAAGGTCGGGCAGGCAAAACTTTACCCACACCTGTCCGAGGGGCAGCCAAGCCAAAAGCCTTGATGTTGAGCATTTATTTGTCATCCTTTTATCTTTTAATACACGGAATGAACAATGGGTACCACCCAGTGTAAAAAACAAACATGAATACACTAACTTTGGTGCTGATTTCCTCCAGTACTTGTCCACGCCATTTTTAAAGTACAGCACTGCTAACCATCGAACGTTGACGTCAATAGTGTGATTCGTAAATATTGACTGGAAAAAAAGGAACATTTATCACTAGTTCAGTATGAATTTATTGAACATGACCAATATCATAATATTTCAAAAGGTATTTCCGATACAGTTTTAATTCCCCAACCTATGGATAACCAAGTCCCTTCATTTTACCTTGATTAAAAACGAGAAACCAGTAAATAATTATATATTCATTTAATTATTTATTTTCTAAGCTGATTAAAAATTGCATACATTACATATGAACATAGCAAATATTCATATAATTATTTACTATAGCACTGAAACGTCGCAGTTGCTACTCTGTCACTACAATAGACATGCCGGTACCAGAATGACGATAGATTTAGTGTACGGATGTCTACTTATATATTCAACTCAGTGACTGAAATTTAACATAATAGTCAGAGGAGAATAATTACCAGCAGTAGGGTGTTGAATCCGGGCTGCGTCTCCCACTCTCGGAGCTGGTTCTCGGCAGGTTTCAGTACGCCTGCATTCTGACTGCAGGCCTGGGTGAGGCACTCCAGCACCACTTGACCAGCATTGGCAAGATCCATGCTTCATGCGTTTCACGAACTGCACGTTTTCATTGTCCCAGAACCGCAAAGTATATATGTGTTCTGGTCTGTTTAATAGGGGGAAAGTTGTCTTTATATAGATAAATACAATTTAAATTTCTAAATTTCAAATTCTTTAATAAACTACATCTTTTAATATTTTTGTTAAAAATAACTGTTAGACCAATAAAGAACCCTCAGGAAAATGACATATTGTCAATTTTCAGTTTTATTATTTTTCAACTGCTCTGCTTGTGACGTCACAGACAAATGCACCAGGTGCAGGAAGGAGATTGAAGGGGCCTAAAGAAAAACCTGAATAAAATATTTTTGGAATATAGATTTAAAAATTGGCATACCAATTACTTGGACGTTATGGATCATGACAATATAGAATTTACATTCACTGGCCCCTCTCTTTAACCTGTTTTCCCTGTGCGGTTGGAACACTGACATACATCTTTTATCTGCCATGATTGATCGATAACAAGTCAGTTGGTCCCATCACCACTTGGTCCCAGGCAGATGGTCCCATTTACTCCCCGCCTCCACTGCAACACTTGCCGTCATTTTCGCGCACGTGCCGTGCCTGTCCTAAAAGGCTTTATACTTGCGAAATCCCGGCCTACAGATGAATAGATTTACTGGGTGTGCATACCCTCATATATTGAAAACTTACTTCTTAATTCGCAATTATTTAAAGGAAGAGAATCTTCGGATAAATTGGAAGGTAGACATGGCAAATTCCGTGAGAAAACACAAATTTGTGAGATTTTATGAGAATTATATGGGCCAACCATACTCCTTGAAGAAGGCCGCTTTACCCCATCGAGTTTGACAGCACTAGGTCGTGTTGATGCCGTGTGGGACAAACTGCCTGGGACCAAGTGGGGATGAGCCAAATGCCTGGCATTCGATTGACCATGTAGCCTGTAGGCCTAGGCTAACTGTACGTACTCGGTATCGTTACTCACTCACTGTCTCAACTAATTCAAATTGATCTAACTAAATAATTATAATAATAAATAATACTAAAGAATGTTACCCAGTACTCGTTCCTAATGATCCCGAAGTTGAAGGCTATAAAGCTTTTTCAATATTGTCGTAATGTTTCTTCCGCATCAGACGTAAAATGCAAAGTCTAGCTGAGACTGTGAAGACCTGCGAAGGGCCTCGACACGAAATTTACGTTAGACTACATGCCAGAATGACAAATTATCGTTCGCGACCGGTGAGATATGTTTTAACGTTTAAGACCTCAATTATTACTGTCGCTAAATGAAATCTTGACAAACAAATACCTGTTCAGCAGAGGGACGGTTAACCACTTCGGATTATCAATCGAGTGTTTTCAGATTGATATAAATGACTGTTATTCGTTTCTTTTAGTGACATCCACGCATGTATGTCATGGTCGGCGCCATCTTGTATGAGTACTTCCGGTTGAGCATGCGCAGAGTGAAGTTTAAAATGCAGTCTGCCATACTCCACCGTCGCTTCAGATTCCACAGTAATCATAGCCCCGCAAAAGCAGCGCTGTGAGTATAGTATGCTACGGTGGCCCAGGAGTACAAATGTGGTAAGGTTGGGTAATATGGACATAGCAGGTCGCCGGGAAGAGGTACCTGCCAACCTGAGATGGCCAAAATCCGGGACAACTAAACCTATAGGCTAAGGTAGGTATATTACATTAAAATTTTAAAATGCTAAAAAAAACATTGAGGAACGTACATAATAAATCAGACTCAGTGTCTAGTTTAATGTGCTTTTTGAATTTTATCTCTATCTGCATTGGTTCAAGAATTACAGCCAGTTATACATGGTACTCTGGTTTTGCCATGTCAAAAAGACATGTTTATTTAGAGGGCTCACTGTGCAGCTCGAGGGCAACTTACAAAGCAAAACTATATGTCATTTTGAAGGGAAAATAATGAAGATAAATTTATATTCTTGCAGGTTCATCAAATATTATCTTGATCTTATATCTTCATTTTACAAGTGAAAAACTGGGTCACAGCTCTTACCTCAAAAACAGGGGACACTTTTTGATGGGAAAACTGGTGGAATGTAATATACCTAGCTAAGGGGTACAGGGGCGGATCCAGTTTTTTTTTATGGGGGGTGGCAGAGACTTGTAAGTAGATCTAGTATATATATAAGTAGTGTAACCTTAAATATTGGTTTAGAATAGCCAATCTACAAACAAATGACCCCATTCGTAATGCTTTTGATACACTTGTGGAGCTTCACAACCATGGGCAAATTAACTAGTGGTCAGAGGTCACAAAATTATTAGATTCATTGGACATCTCTGCACCAGAAGTTTTTGCAGTTGCTCCAGCATCTAGCTGTGAGATATAGAATGATAGGGGATCTCAAGGAGAGAATTTATAGCTCGCATATGAAATCTTGTATGTCCAGAATATCCACAAAAAAAGAAGGCAAACTAATATCGTTTCAAACATATAAGAAAGAGTACTGTATGGAAACACATCTATTTTATCAAACCTTAAACATCTGACAGCTGTTGCAAGATTACGAATGAGCTCACATTCTTTAGCAATAGAGACCGGGAGGCATTCAAGGTCCAAAATTGAGAGAGAAGAAAGGAAATGCCCAAATTGTTCCCTGGATGAGGTGGAAGATGAACAGCATTTTCTTTTAAAATGTCCACTCTATAAAGAATTACGACTAACCCTCTTTAAATCAACAGGGCTCAACACTAGTACAATGTTGCATGGTGATGTATTTTTGTCAATTATGAATAGTAAAGAGGTAAAAGTCATTAAGGCATTAGGTGCCTATGTGTACGCAGCTTTTAAACTCAGGGAAGAACATGCACGACAACGCTATAGCTTTACATTACTCTATGTACTCAAAAAATGTTCACTTTAGTAATGATAAGTGTCACCATGTAGGCTATGGTGCTGTACATATGTTATGAAACTATTTACCCAATCGTTAGGACTAGTCATTGAAAAGTACTTTTGACCATCCCGTTACTACGCTCATGGACTGTTAACTAGTCACTGTCGTAAGACAATGGTAATCACTCGAACCAAGGTGCTGTATATATGTTCTATAAGTTAAAGATGCACTCATCCAGCATCTATGTGTGATGTCGCTTTTAAAATGTTAACTTGTGTTTTTATAATGTGTTTGGTGCTAAAGCGAGTGAAAAGATCTGTTTACTGGTTGATGTACCTATTGTAGTGTTTGCCTGTGTGTATATTCTATGTATCAGTTTATTATGCATGACACATGAGATCAAATGTATGACTCTTTGTTGTCAATAAAATCACTACTACTATGGTACTACTGTAAATTTGGACGGTGGAGCCGTCCAAGGGGTGGGTATGGGAGGGGTTGCCCCTCCCATTGGGGGTGTATGGGGGGCCTCCCCCAGGAAAATTTTGAAAAGATAACCTGTCATTCAAGCAATGTCAGGCAATTTGAGGTACATTGGAGATCTTGGGGGATTATATTTTTCCCCTAGTATTTTTGATTTAGGTGTCAATTATACCAAGGAAATTTGTTGTACATGGGGATAACCTATGACCTGAGGCATTGTGAGGTACTTTGTAGATCAATATGGGGGCCACCCTCAGAATTTTTTTGAAAAGATAACCTCTCATTCATGTAATCTGAGGCATTCTGTGGAACTTTGGAGACCTTGGGGATAATGTTTTTTTCTTAATTATTTTGATTTGAATATAAATTTTTCCAGGGAATCTTTTGTAGGGTTTCCCTGGGTGGCTAGCAGTGGAGGCAGGAAACCAACATGGGAGACACAGGGCCGACAGGGCCGACACAGGGCTGACAGGGGAGACACAGGGCTGACAGGGGAGACATATGGACGACAGGGGAGACACAGGGCCGACAGGGGAGACACAGGGACAACAGGGGGGACACAGGGTTGGCAAGGGAAGCATAAGGCCGACATGAGAAGCATAGGGTCCATCAGCCCTCACAGGCTGCCCCCTGCCTCCCTCCCACACATACCTAAGGTCTCCCAGCCCTCGCAGGTCAGCCCCCTCCCTCCCACACATACCATGATGATGCCCTCACAGACTGCCCCCCCCCCTCCCCCATCCCCCTACCTCTAACACCTATCTTACAGCCCTCATATGTCGCCCCCCTTTTTCTCTTTCCCCTTTCTCTTCTGGATCCGCCAATGCCGGGTATAGATCTGGAGTGGGGTGGGCATGCAGTATGTGAATATCGTAGGCCTTGCCGTATTTTCCTTTGTATTTAAGGGGATGGGATGGATCTTAATAATTATTTTGATATATTGCTGTCAAATTCATGAGAAAATTTCAGAAATTTCTAATGCACTTTTCTGAGCAAAATTGCTCCATATTTTTCAAACAAAAATACACTTTTAAAATCCCCATTTTCCGGGACATCCCTGCCCTTTCCCGGGACGTCCGGGACAGGGGTTAAAATCCAGGACTGTCCCGGAAAATACGGGACGGTTGGCAGCCCTGGAGGTAGCCCATAATGCCTTGTGCGAAAGGGGTTCCTGTTTACTTAGAACTCTTCTATAAATTAATCTATGGCATGGAAAAATCTGAAAAAATATAAAATATTTCAGTTATGACCCCTGCTCTTGATAGGCAAAAAAATAGATTGCTAAAATATTATTTAGGAAATTTGTTGCATTTTGACAGATTTTAGGGGTCTGGCTTCGTTGAGGCTGTTTCTTCTATAATCTAATGCAAAGGACTTGCTTAACCACTTAACTGCCATGCTTCATGGGGGAATTTTAGGCAAAATGGATGTACTTTTGATCAATTACATTTTTCATACTTTTTCACAGATGGGCATGTTATGTTATTTCATTCTTTAGCTCATGACCTGAAAGTTTAGGAATCTGCAAAAGTTTGAATTTTCGGTTGCCATGGCAACTGTTTTGTTGATTTTTCTTTATATTATTTTAAATTCTTAAAGTGATCATATAATGTTTGGCCAAATTTTTAAAATCATAATAAAAACATCATGAACCCTTGAATTAAGAACTATATGAAATTCTCTAAATTTTGACACATTAAGTGCCTCCATAGCTACTTTATGTCAAAAGATATTACATAACGAATAATGCACGTATTTTTCTAGAATAATGAAAAAAAATGCACAAAATTAGAGAATTTGACCATTTAATCAAACCGTTTCCATAGCAACACTTATTTCTTAATAATTAGCTATATTTCTATATATTTTAGGTTTTTATAGGTTGTTCTAGAATTTTAAGCTGTAATAAAGTGTTTAGAACACTGTTACCATGGTAACCATGCCATTTAGTATTTTTCTTGAATTTTTACCCTCAAATATAGTATATTTATTAACGTTTGCATGGCAACCAATACTTTTAGTGCACCAAATAATTTCTTTTCCAGAATGAATTGGAAAATGATCTAGAATTTGACCATTCAATTGATTTTGAAAAATTTTGGCACGTTCTATGCAATTTTCGAGGGTCTTTTTGAAATTTTGAAATTGGTTCCTAAGGAAAGTGTTGCCATGGTTACCATACATAATGGGAGGTTGTTAAACAAATCCAATATGAAAATCATGAAGCTGAAGGGATGAGCTTTCCAACAATACCTTACACCCCTAGTTTTTGACAGCCTGTTAATATCCAAAATTATCATGAAAATTGCTCACAAAAAAACCTTAGAAATACAGGATGCTCCCGAGTATACTCGGGAGCAGCAGTTAAGTGGTTAATTGTTTTGGCATCCAATTGTCATCTTTTACTCGAAAAAACGCCGAAATAGAAAATAGCCCTCATATATTTCCTTATATTCAAAGGATTATTAATAAGTTTGTATTATATTTGTGTAATTGCTCTTTAAAAATGACTTGAATGATAGAAAATAATGACTGGAACCCACAATTTTCAGCAATGGGCACCCCCAATATTTCATACTTCTGTCAGATAAATGTGACCCGTTTTGGCAAATTGAGTCGGATGTCACACGGGGACGAATTTTAGTAAGGTATACCATCAGAAAATACCAATTATTAGCTTTAAAACGAGGTATAGCATGTCTAGACCCGATATCTAGGGCCTGAGATAAGTTGCGACGAAAATAAAAAGAACTGCGCCTATGCGGGTGTAAGATACTGAAATAAATGAGTTCAAAGTTTTTCTTACACGCGCTACTGCAGTCCTCCGGTAAAACCCTAGCAACGTATACTTGTAATCAATCCTTGTTCCTGAAACTTTACATAGTCATTCTACACTATTCTAGCAAACAAATACCAGGAATTCATGCGTTTATATACATAACTTTATTCATGCCGGCGCTGCAAAAAGTGACAAAAATCCTAGAACGGCAAGCATAAAGGATCACAATACCTCATCTAGGCTGCTTAAAAATGACTCTGTGATGACCCTATGTACCCTGGGTATCCATAATGTGTCTATTAAAGTTCTTGGAATGTTCATGATTGTCTTTGGTCGTTAAAATAGTGAAAAGCCACTGAGGTAAAAATCTTAAAATCAAAAAAAGTCTTAACAACTGAAAATAAGTTAACAATGTTCAAAATAGATTTCAAATATATTTCTCAGGTGATCCTGGGCCTGCCAAGACCACATGTAGCACATTTACTAGGACGGCCCCTGCCCCTAGGTGGGGGTGGGGCCCTTCCTCCTCTGAGTCAGAAGAATTTGATTGCCTCTCTAGCTGGCTGACCAACTCCTCCTCCTCCCCCTCCAATCCTGATGATGTGTCTGGAGTCTGTCCTCTGCCTCTGCCTCTGCCCCCGCCTCTGCCCCTGCCTCTGCCCCTGCCCCTGCCTCTGCCTCTGCCCCTGCCCGGCCCATCCCCCTCGCCAGCCTCTGGCTCTGATTCTGCATCTGGTTCTGGCGGAGGTACGTCACGGGGGCCTGGGCTGGGTGCTGGTTCAGGTACAGAGGGCTTAGGGCACATGATGTCCTTTGTGTCCTCAGTACAAAAATCCCGAATGTTCTTGAAGAAATACCACTGTCTTTTGGCCTGGAGGCCAGGGGATGGGGTGGGCTGAGGGCTTTCCTGGGGGACAGCTTCAGGGGCGACAGTCAGCATCTGGAAGGTCTCGGGGGCTGAGTCGGCATACTGCCGGAAGTTGACGTGGCCCTTGTTCTGGTCAGAGAACACAAAGTGATGATACTGTTTTATGCCCTTGACTGGTTTGATGAAAGGGGTCAATAAAGATTGCCAGTCATACGACTCGACAAACACCTTCCCATTCTCGTCCCCCACAAGTTGGGCAAGGTTGACACGTTCTTGGGTGCTCTTCATCATAGTCTCCTCCATCTCTGTGAGGCTCAAGACCGGCTCACGACGAAACTTTTGTTTAAGCAAACCAAAGCACCAGTCTGGGGCAAAGTTGGTGTGCCCTGTGATAAAAAAGTTTAAGGAAATGGACTGGTGCCGGCCAGTCAGGACCCGCCAGAGAAGATACGCTAGCACAAACTTGTACTTGTTCTGACCACTACAGTTGTCACAGTGCATGTCCACTGCCTTCTCCCCCAGGGAATACGTTTCAAAATAGTGGTGCAGGTATGAAATAACTGCATTTGACCCCTTACTACCACAATTGCTTTCGTTGATCAAATAGTTCACCTGTTGGGGGATGGCCTTGGCACAGACACCGAAAATGCCGACCTTGCGGGGGACAAGGAAATACACTGGGCCAGGCAGCATAGGAAAGGAGGGAAGGTGGACCTGCTGGGCATAATCAAAACTGATGTGGACCTTCGTGTCAGAAGAACAAGGGGGGTGAGGGCCAAGGGGAGGGGACTCGGCTTCCTTGTAGGCAGCCTTGGCAGACTTGACCATGTCCTGATAAAAGGCCCTCTCCCGAGCCACTACCTCGAGGTGAAGTTGTTGCTTTTTCAGCTTGGCCTGTTTCACAATGTCAGGTAGGTTACTAGAGGCAGCGATATCCCTGTTGTTGCGCTGGCATTCCCAGCAGAGGTCAGTCATAGGGCGGGAACACACTACACGATGGTGTTCCTCCATGACGCTTCTGTACAACCTGTAAATGTCGGCCTTTGTGGGAGAGGAGGGGAGGAGGATGTCATCTCGTTTGTGGGAAGACACACGACCAGGCAGGACAAGGGCTTCGGTCTCGGCATAGGAGTTGAAGAAGTCCACGACCCGCCTGATGTCCTCCAGCTAGAGGATCCTTGCAGTCGCCTGTCGCCCGCCAGCCTTCTTTTGCCTGGTCACCACCCCGTAGGACTTGTACCACTTTATGATGGACGTCAGTTTGTTCTGGCTGATGCTGGAAAGGTCACAAGGTAAGAGTTACATTAGGCCCATAATTATGGGAGATAGGCAACAAGTACAGGTAAGTATTGTAATATTAATATGGACGATTTGTGCAGGTAAGTGCCATGATCTGTTATAATTCATTACAGTTCATTTTGTAATTTACCTCAAGTAGTACAATAATAGTAGGGATATCTTGGTAGACCTTAGTTGAGCAAAGAAGTTGAATATCAAAGCTACTCACGCGTACATGAACTTGAAAGTGTCCCTGCAGACTGGCCGAGAACAGACGAGGTAGTGGCTTCGTTGGTGCTGCCTCTCCCCTCTTCCCTTAATCCCCTTCTTCCAGGTGGACAGCCTGCTGCTATTGTCTGTGCAGGTACTGACGATGCCCAGTAGCAACATTAATTGTATCAGATTAACTCAAACATCCTATAAATTGACTTACCAATACTGGATATGTGACCCATGAAATTGTAGATAATTGTTTTGTATTACTCTACTGTAAATACCACATTGTAACTATGTTACTGATGCCAGATGTAAACTAGCATTAATTTGCTAATCTGTTCTGTCAGTATAAATAAAAGAATTTAAAAAAAACAAAAACATGGCCTTCTCGCCTAGAAAACAAAGTAGATTAGGATAATCTGTACATGATATGCATGTGACTCAAGGAATGAGGTTTCTGGTTTGACCCATGAACTAGGTTAACACGCCCTAAATACTAACTTAAAAACGCTCTGGTTGAGTGTTAATAGTTGTCTGTTATAGTTCAAGACGTTGTCCTGGATTATGGGGTAGTTTTGAGCGAGAACGACATAGCTACATGGTCGCGGCGACAGGTTTGCATAGCATGTATCTCATGAAAAATGTACCTGAGGACAGCTGATAGATCTCCTGCCGACGTGCGACCAGCTCTGACGTCATGAACTGTTTACTGCACTCCTTGTCTTTGTAGTGCTTGCAGGAACATCTAAAGACAACAACATACACGATATTAGACTTAGTTCACCTTCCTGAGGGCCACAATGGCATGAGACATGATTGACAACCGTTACAGACCAGCCGGATCAGCTGACGCCATTAAGTAGGTCACTGGACAACCCCGACGGATCATCCCTGTTTATGGCACGAAATCAACTTTGAAACTTGATAAAAACTAGTTAGGCAGTTACAATACATACTAGGGCACAATCGTAGGCAGTTTCATCAACATTGAAAGGGATTTAGGCACTTTGCGTACTTGTTTTAGAGATACAGCAACCAACCGCATGTCGGCCGTTATAAAGTTTTTCAAAACTCACATGAAGTTTTCGCAGTCGTCCCACTCCGCCTGTAGAAGGTCGTCCGTGGGGTCAGGGATGACCAGTGGCTCATCCTCATCATCCTCCAGTTCCCCTAGATCCTCCTGAACATCTTCTTCTTCCTCGGGGGCCTCGTCTTTCTCCTCCCCCCCACCCCCTCGGCGAAGAGAAAGTACTCGTCGAAAGTCCGCCATTGCTGTGGCTAGGCTATACCACGTAAATTCGCCCGATTTATGGTATTCAGGGCATCCGCGACAGCCTCCTCGCGATCCATGTCCTTCCAGATGGTGTTGGGAGGTAATCCACATCAAAATCCAGCAGTGATCCAGGATTAAAACAGCTAAATCCGTCGGAGAAGTGATGTCGCTCGTCCGTCCTGCTCGCCATGCGTCCCTTTAAATTTCGTCAACAACTGAAACTGGAAGGCACGCAAGGCCTCTCATCCAATCAGCGCACCGCATTCCGCACACATGACCTCCTTGACGACGATTGTTTACAGGACGACGATCAGGAAAACATGTTCTGATCGGTCCTTGCAGGCGCGAATTCAAAATCTGAGGCTGTCATTGGCCAGTTCACTTCGCGCCCTTTCAGCAGGTACCCGGAACGTGGGGCTGGGATGGGATCCCGACCGACAGGCGAGCCATGTAGTTATGGGAAAATGGCGTGAAGCGAGGGTCTTTTGTTTCAGATCACTGAGGCGTTGCGCGTCTTTGGGGCTTAGTTAGAGGGACTTAGAGATGGCTTTGGGGCCTAAAAAATTTTTGGGGAAGACTTCTGATATAGGAGATATGAATAAAAGAAAAAAAACCATTTTCGATAAAAAATGTGAAATGCGACTTCAGAACCCCATATCTCAGTTTGACTTTCTGCGACATCCGACTCATTTCGCCAAAGCGGGTCACAAATGTCCTGCAACCTCTTATCATAATGTATTTTAGAGGCAAAAATGTTTGTTAATATCCCTTTTATATTGAAAAATGGCGGAGTCATTGTAAAATCATATTTGAATGAAATAAATATTCTAACTTTGATATATCAAAAAGAAATAAAATTATTAGGCTGAAAATATTATGTATATTAGAGGAGAGGAGATGATTTTGATGCACTTAAGAGCCCCAAAACAGTATTCTTTCTCCTAAACTGTAAAATAATCTCTATATTCATGGTTTTCAATATTTTTAATGTAGTTGGGGGTGGTTGTGCATAGTTTGAACAAAAAAATTTAAGATCATATTTTATAGTGGAGGTTTGATCAAATAATTTTTCTGGTTCAGTCCTCAGTTTTGATGCAACTGTCCTCTATTTTGACGCACTTGAGTCCCTAGTTTTGACGCACTGAAGTATATTTATGTATGAAATAATACAATATTGCAGAATTTAAAAACAAAACAAAATGGTAACATCACAATGATATTTTTTACTGATATCTGTTATGTTGAATAATCATTTACCTTTTAGATGATCAATAATATGTATTAGAAGAATGCTATATTGTGTTGGGAAATATCAAACTCAAGGACATGCATTTACAAAGAAAATCAGGCTTATTTTGCATTTTCGGTCAGTGAGAGGACCGTCAATTCCTTTACTGAGAAATACACAAAAATAATGATCTGCACCAATTCTTGTGTTGATATATTTTTAGATAAGTGTCCTAAACAGTTTGAAACATTAATTTTGGATTTTGGGCAAAACAAATGATTAGTAAATAGGGATTTTTCAGAAAACTACATAAAAAAATTCATGTAAAATGCATCAAAACTGAGGACTGCCTCATTTTCTGTCTTTAGATTTCACGCGGGGGTCCATTTCGTAAAATAGGCATTGACATGTAAGTTTTTGAAGTGTAAATGACTGCATATGACTTTAAACTAAGATCCAGGGAATTTTGTATGTTTAAGTGACCCAGATGGTCCTGACCCAGATGGTCAAAAAGCCACTTATTTCTTCAATTACTGATAACAGTTCCATTAAAGAAAACAGAAGTAAGTTATGATCATTTCTTTTGATTTTACAGGCATGGGTCCTTAAGGTGCCCATATTACCCGACTTTACCCTACATAGTCTATGCTACACTCTGCACCCTAGTGCCTATATATATTGTTCTAGGAAAGGTTTGTAAAGAGTCTATGGGAGCTTGCAATGCTTTGAAAAGTTTTTCCAATTTTTCTTTGAAAAAAATTTCCTTTGAAATTTGATAATTACGGAAAAATATGTGAAAAAATGTGCGAAACCTGACAACAGCCTTATTTTTTGTGTGAAAATGTGTGGAAATAATCAATTAATTTTCTTTAGTTTTTACCTGACCGTGGGAAACAGGCAATTCACTATATTAACTAGAAATTGGTATTACTATGGTAATTTTTGAAAGTGAAATACACATGTAATCATCATGATATCATATATATTGATTTGATTGTAGATATACCAGTATAAAATTCAAAATGTTGATTCAACATTGCAGATTGGTTGATTTTGAAAATGGAATCAACATTGAAATCTGACGTTGATTCAATATCATGTTTCAATCTTGATTCAATGTTTAAATCTGACATAGATTCAACATTGATGCCTTTGTTTCTTTACTATGTTTTATATAAATTTATAAGTTCATGAAAAAAAAACTCTTGGGAAATAACATTCCCTGGTCTTTACGTAGGAGGGAATCTGCCCTCAAAATGTTTTTTGCATTTTTCATTTATAAATCAGTGGCGCCACCCAGCGGCATTGATATTTGGTTGTACCACAACATTGATGAATCAATGTTGTATCAACGTTGGAACATCAACCTTCAGTCAACATAGATAATAATAAAAAAAACATCTAGTGAATTTATGTTGTTATATCAACGTTGAATCAACGTTGTACAACCAAAATTTTGGTGGTTTTGCCTCAAACTGGGGAAAATTAACATATAATTTCCCATTCATTAGTAACTCTTAACACTGTACCTAGCAGAATATACACAAAATTCAATGTGTTTCTTATGATCTTGTCAAGTTCCTATGCTGAAATTGCAATTTATAGCACTTCTATCCATGTGGAAATGTACAACCATTTCATGGCTATTATTTGGCTAATTTCCTGCATTTCCCCCTATTTTTCCAATAATTCATCGCAATTTTGATAAAACAAAGTCATCATTTTAATGTGTATAATGCTTTATGAAAACGCCTTATTGATTCATTGGTCCCTAGTTCATAAACACAACGCATTTATGATACAAAGAAATTCTATATAATACAAATTTTGATGATTTATGATAATTATATTGAGATATTGTAGCATTATTGGGTAAGGGTTTAATTAACGTTTAAGGGTAAACTGTAGTCTTTATTCCATACAACTTATTAGTGTTTTCTTCATGCCATATATATCTAATGGAAATTGATTAAAAAAAGTCACTCAAATCGTACACTGGCCTTATATCTAATAAATACATTTTTGAAATTTTTGAAAAATATTAAATACTTTTCAAATCATACAAGAACAAAGCAAGGTATTGATACCATCGTAATATATCTTACGATTTTACCATTGATGGTCAGAAAAGGGTTAAGGGCAATAAAACATTAATAATCTAAAAAATAAACATAGATGAAGTCTTCTCAACATGAAATTCACTGAGAAAAAGATCTTGGCTTATTACAAACCTATTTTGAATGGGTGAAAGTGTACTGACGCGGGTGTCAGTCTTATTGCGTAGTATATGTCTTAGCTAGCTTTAGTTATAAGCAAGGATCGGGCTAAGATCGGCTCTCTGAGTAAGTATGTGGGCGGAGAGCGTAGAGATAATGTCATAGGTACGAGGTAAATAAGATACGCAGTTTGTGCCTGCACTCCGCAGAGTGAAGCTCAGGTTATTATCTGGGTGAGTGAGCGGAGCCGGATAGGAGAGTGAGCTCAGGAGTGTTGGTTGTATGGAGTGGAGTGGACCATCTCTCAGAACTGACATAAGTCAACGGGAACTCAGTGACATATATTATATGCATTTTTGATTAATAAATAATATCCTTTCATGAGAGTGTTCTCTGTCTTCCATGAATTTAGAGCTATGTTCTAGGTTGACTTACAGTCGAGACGAGATGGAAGACTGGGATCAATGGCTAGCTTACTGGAACCATGAAGATGGAAAACTAACGAATGATAGATTGATGGATAACAGTAAAATAAACCCCTATAGTTCAAAAGTTTATTTTTCTGAAGGAATCTGTATGAAATTATTAGTTACAGAGAAAAGTTGCCACACATCGTACATCACATTTTTATGAATGCATTTTTTCTAAACTCATCCAAAATCCGGTATTGCCCCATGAGAACCATCAAGACGTTGTACTAATGGCTTAGTACTTTTAATATATTGGCATGATATATAATCCAACAAGGATCAGGCTTAGCAAGTCTACTTCTAGTCTACTTCTAGGAGAAATACCTTACGCTCCTAGCGCCACCTGTTAACCAGTATAAAAGGCGCTGCAAGGTAGGGAGCGAGCAGTTAGTTGGTTAGAAGTTAGTAGTCACTTAGTTTAGTGAGAACATCAGCTAAACATGTTTAGCCAAGGAGTTATACCTGGAGTAAGTACATCGGCTCCGTGTAACAGACTGGAGTTTACCAATACCCACTACCTTGGACATAGGATTGTGTTAGAGCTGAATACTAGAATGGTCTAGAAAGTGTTGGAGCAACTCGTGTTCTAAATGTGGTTGATTGCTGATAGGAGATGGGAGGTGGACTGATGAAGACTTATACATGGTGGCTTTGACTCGGGATGAGATGTTTACTGAATAAAAACCCTTTCATATTAAGAAGCTCCCTCATCGTTCATTTCTTTTGAACTATTGGGAAGTGAATGGACAAACTTTAAACGCGGTCTGAATTACTCAGGCATTCTGGAAAGCAACTCATGAAGACTTGGATATACACAAATCTTACGCAGTCTTAAATCAAACATTAACAATAGTTCAACGTCAATGTTTTTTTTGGTGATGATTTGGAAATATATAAGTATTATAGCAGAAAAACATCTAGTGATGTATATTCTAATTACAGAAAGGGCAGGATACTTATAATATCATATTTTCTCAAATAAGATACAAAACTATGATTTCCTGAATGTGGTGCCTTCCATTAGATGGCCAGTGACCTTTGATCTTTCCAGAGAATTTATGCATAAGAAATGCTATATTTGTGTCTTAGTATTATTTTATTAACCAGGTTGGGGATACCACTGAAAAGCGGGACGTCCTGAAAAAACGGGAAATCCTGTGATAGCAGGCAATTATGAAAAAGTGTATTATCAAATTATTTTAGATGAAATTATACATGAATATTACACAAGACAAATATGATATAATACTTCTACACATACAAACTGCAAAAATTATGAAATTCTGCATTTAACATGAATTTAATGACACTTTCCATTTAGACAAATATATAAATAATAATTTCACAATTAATATTTTTACATAAATAAAAATGCTCAGTAAATGAGGAGGTTGCTAAATTAAAAAACTAATTGTAAAGAAAGAACACATCTTTTGCATCAAAATGATCGTTGCATTTTCAAATTCTACCGTTGCATTCTTTTTCTATTAATTTTTATTTTTTAAAAGTTACAAAAATCATACCAAGAAAACAGCCCGTCCTGAAATAACAGGACGGTTTCATGATCTGTTATTACAGGACATCCCGTTTTTTCAGGCAGACTTTTCAAAACCATTTAAACCAGTATTGTAATGATGGGATTCAATTTTACTTTGACCAAATATTTGTTTGTAGTATAGGGTTTTATTTAAAAATAAAAAAAATGATAATGGAATATTTTAAAGTGATTTAAAGGGTTGTGTCCTGAAAAAATGGGACGTCCCGTTTTTCCCGTCGTGGCCCCAACCTGTTAACTACAATTGAAAAAATCAAACAATATTAGACATCATTTCATTAAGTATGAATAGAATATTCTTTCTGAGTTTGATAAACCTATCATATTTAGATTTTTGTATATTAGAAAGAAAAATTATTAATGAAACGAACTATAGTAGGTTAATTAACCGTTAATGTTAGTTGTACTTAATTATTTGCATTTCCTTATGGATAATAACTAGCTCCTATGGCAGTCTCCGCCTCGTTCGACGGCTGTCGTCCAATACATAATCATAGTTCCGCATTGTGTAAGACATATCACTCGGCCCCGTGGGGGTCCGGGTAAGAATAGGCCCTCAGTAGCCCCTGCTGATCGTAAGAGGCGACGATAGGGGGGACCCTGCACTGACCAAGTGGTTTTTGGGTTCAATTCCCGGTCAGTGCTTGGTTCACTAAGGGATGAGGTACAGCAAAAATGATCGCTGGGTTTTGATCCCCTGCTGTTTGCCCGCCCTGTCACCTTCATCTCATAGATTCGATCACCAAAGACAGAATTGGTCCCAACTGATTTTCGCCGTGAAAATGACCCTGGCTGTTGGTACGGCGCAAAACACCCAACACTCACTCACTCACATAACACTCGTGTGAAAGGATGTTCTTTATTTATTTCCTGTGTATTGTGGTTCCATGACAAGATCTCAATTGACAATGAACAGCTCCAAGGATGGAATCCCTTCAAACATACTCAGTCAACAATCCCGTCTACTAAACAGTCTATCAGCTTCTATTCCAACTCCAGGACTCAGCTTCTAAGACACAACCTGTCCAAGATGGTTTCACACAACAACGTTCAGCTAACTCTGATTGAGCTCGGGCGTTGCACACCCATTTAGTATGGTACGTCATACCTAGACTCCTCCCTGACTCCTATACACTTGACAAGGAGTTATAGCTAATAGTAGAGCAGCCAAACTAAAAAAGAGCCTTATTTAAGGAAAAACCCCAACCCCAGGTATAACAAAGCATGCCATACCTCATTAGAAAGATAAATATCTCAACTTTATGGCCTGATAGTTTGTACTAAAAAGGGCGTCCCGGCATATCTTAAATCACTGGTTTCCATGGCAACCACCCAAAAATCAGGATATTCTGAAATCAACACTATTTTTGACATATCTTCCTTAATTTTCAAGGTAGAAGCACAAATGAGATATCAAAATTAGGGATTCCTAGAGTTCTATGGGATAGAAGGCTGAAATGGGTTGTCTTGGTTACTGGGTTGCCATGGTTACCAGAAATAACCCCAAAATTGACCATAATTTCAGTTTCTCTTCACTTCTTGTTACCATAGCAACTACAAATATGGGTTTATCAAGGAACAAAGTATCTCAACTCAAGAGTACATATCCCCTCTACATGGAAACAAGTGTTTTTGGTCAAAACAATGATATGGAATGCAGTAAATGACTGGTTTCCATGGAAACCACTCAAAATTCATGTTATATCAAATATAACAGTATTTGGGCAGTATCTACCTTAATATATAAGATAGAAACACAAATGATATGTCAAATTGATGCACTCTGAGAGTTACATTGGATAAGAAACTCAAATTGGTTGTTTCTGTTACTCGGTTGCCATGGTAACCCAAAATAACCTCAAAAATGACCAATTTTTTTCACTTTCTCTCTCATTCCCGTTACCATAGCTACCAAGAACATAGATTTTAAGAGTACAGTCTATCTTATCTGAAGTGTATTAGTTTCTGGTGTGTATATTTGGGGTTTGTACTGAAATATCTTGAGCATAGAATATAATAAATGACTAGTTTCCATGGCAACCCCCTCAAAAAAATAAAGGTTTCTTAAAATAAAGACTAAAATTGCCATTTCTTCCTTAATATTCAAGATAGAAGCACGAGTGAAACATCAAATTAAAGCACTCTGAGAGTTCTATTGAATGGTATATTGAAATTGGTTGTCTTGGATACTCAGTTGCCATGGTAACCACAAATAACCTCAAAATTTACCATAACTTCAGGTTTCCCTCCTGTTTCTGTTACCATGGCAACCATAAATTTAAGGTATAACCAACCAACAACTATCTCATTATACAGGTAAATGCTCTTCCTTAAAATTTTGGATGAAATTACTTCAAAACCATGCTAGAAAATATAGTAAATGACTGGTTTCCATGGAGACCACCCAAAACTCAGGTTAGCTAAAGTTCATCAATAATTGGGCTATATTTTTCTTAATATTGGTTGCCATGGAAACCAGTGATTTACAATATGCCTGGACGCGCTTTTTTTAGTACAAACTGTCAGGCGAGCTGCGGGACATGGTGCACAAATGGACAAAATTGGTTTAGCTTGTTATACCTCCGGTTGGGGTCAACTCCTAAAAAGCCTCCTTGACCACAGTACTATAAAGTGTGAGCTGGTGTAAACACTATGCTAAGCTAACAGAGCATGGACTGGCCATCCACCTCACTACAGAAAAATATCAAGTTTCAAATTTTGGGGTTATTTTCCCGGTTATTTTATGATAACAACAAAACATAATCAATCAATGCATAATCAGGGGGTATGAGAAATATATTTGATCATTATTTGGATAAATGTAATGTTGCATATTGTTGGCTGTTACCTTGGCAACCAATAAGGCAAAAAATATGTGAAAGAATTCATTCAGAATTAAAAGTAGGGTATAGAAAACCACTTATGGTACATATATGTACTAAATTTGCATTGGCGGTCTGGAAAGGGTCAAAGAACCATATGAGGTTGTATCGCCTACTGTGGTATAACGTGCATTTTTTGTTGATTGCCATTAGATTTAGAAAAAATATTTCAAATGACAATTTTTTAATAAATGATAGAGCTAGCCATAACATTTGAACTATACAATGAATCATTATTATTTGAAATATGAAGAATACTATATTTTCTCAAATGCAGGGTGGACGATACAACCCTGTAGATCTAGATCTATTAATATTATTGTGAATTATGATTAGATATTTTATAGAATTTAATGAAATATTATATCCTATGTGTTCGCACATCCTACCAACCTGTGCATGGAGGGTAGATGAAAAGTATCAACGTAGAGTAGAGGAGCCAGTTTTGACGCACCTCTAGTTTTGATGCACTTGACTCATTTTAGTGGCCACATTTTTTTACATACTTGTCTACCTCATACCCCTTGAAAAATTCACTTTATTAGCTGTCTGGTTCACCAACCTTATAATAGAAATATGGGAAAGTTATGAAAGTAGAATCAAAATGACCTTAGTTTTTTTTCTGAATGCTGGTTGCCATATTAACTATGTGCTAAAATTCCAAGGCAACTTTCCCATTTTCTTTGCGTTTTGGTAAAATATCCCACAGAAGTAACTTGAATAGTATCCTTTTTGACACAAATGTTGTTGAGAAACATATTCAACACATTACCAGGCACATTTGCATGCTACCAATTATGGCTTGTTAGTGTCCTTGATCATTTTGATTACTTTGTCATCAAGTAAATTGGAATACTTAATGAAAAATCCATTTTGAGGGTATTAAGGGCATTTTTAAGAGGAAAAAAGTCACTGTTTCATGAATTTTTCAAATCTTCCTGATATTCACTAATTAATAGAGGTTGCTCCCCAGCTTTCTTCAACTACAACATATCATACCTTGTTGAAAAGCTAAGGTTATTTACTTTCATATGCCAAGAGAACCTATCAGATGTACAGCTTTTTCTGACAAAACTAGGCCTATAGGTAATTATAATGACATATCCCTACCATCAGAAACAAAGTTTTGGAAAAATTTGGAAATTCTTACTGTAATTTGATGAAAATAACTTTGAAACTGTTAATTTCAAATCCTTAGAACATGTACAACAATGATAGCAAAGCCCAATGCACAGTGTCATTTGTCTTGTTCTTATGTCAGATCATAAAGATACCACCATGTGAAAATTGTGAAAACAAAACGTTTCCAACGTTGCGTCCTTGCTGCCTAGGTACTCCTTACATCCTTATAATTTTTATGACACTCTGTAAATATATTTTCCAGTGCGGTGTTTATTGTCTGAAAAGAAGAAGTTCTGTCATAAAAGTATAGTCAGGTTATGTATTGAATGTAGTTTTGCAGTTTATTTTAATAACTTACCGAACTGCTGGAAGATCTTGCTTTTTCAATAATTGAAAATAAGCGGTGATGGCTTCATCATACACTGCACGGTGGTGGCACCTGCTCCATAGCTTCAGAATAGCAAGAGAGGGCAGCACCTGTTGGTAAGTTAGAGAGGAACAGTTAATGAACGGTTGCATTGACAGGCCAGAAAAGAAATAAAGTAATGTAACATGAAAAACCATAGGGATACATAAGATAGAGGGGAAACAAGGCCTGGGCCGACTGGTGCATGTCTGTCTTGGTATTGATATGCAAATTAGCACCTGAAAAGGCCTGGTATTGGCCAAATAGCATAGGTTTTGCCACACCTGCTTGGAGAGTGAGGTGTTAGAAATGGATTTCACACATTTTTTGGTCAAGTACTCATATGCTCTTCAAAATTTATATCACTACAATCAAAATGTACTCAATAGAAATGAATAGAAAACAAAATTCTGATTCAAAAGATACCAAAAATGACATGTTTATGTCAATAAGGAATAAAAATATTGACTAATGAAAATTGAAAAAAATAGAGGAAAATTACAAATTAATCAAAGTTTGGGAATTAATTTTGAGCATACCACAAGTTGGATATCCAATTAGGCTATTGTTTCCATCAATAGTTACACTCTATATGGAATAATTGGTTTTATTTGTAGGAAATATTTTCAAAAGGCCTAAATCTGACTTTGAAGAAATGTCATAATTAAATTGTATATTCTCGGGAAAAGTGACACATAGCCACTGTGGGACCCCAAATAGCATTTTATGCCCCCAACAAATTTAACTAGGTTATAATATGATAGGAAACTGTCTCATCAATCACACTGGTGAATATTAGAGCCATAAGTGGCATATAAATAGGTTTTGGGGATTATCACTTGACCCATTCGAGCCAATGTCAGAATCCAACGAGTCTGATGTAATTAAAAATTGGCAATGTTTGGGACTTAATTTTAGGCAGACCACAAGTGGGATATCCAATTAGGTTATTGTTTCTACCATGAATAGTTACACTCTATGTGGAATAATTGGTTTTATTGGTAGGAACAATTTTCAAAAGGCTGAAATCTGACTTTGAATCAAGTCCCAAACATTGCCAATTTTGCATTGGAGAGCTATCCGAGACAAGGAAAATCTAGAAACAACACAAGTTTCCTATCTATGTTATGTATGTCTATGGAAAAACTAAACATACAATAAAAAAAGAGTAGGGAAAAGTGGCCGAAAATGAGCTACAGAGCACGTAAACTGAAACCCTAAGAATACAAAACGAACCCCTAGTGTCTCTTTAAAGATTGAAATAAAAAGATCCGTTGTCCATTACACTCAGTGGTAGCTCTTTTATCTCAAAGACATCATACAGGATAAACTGCATAAAGTGTATATCAAGGCTCTTACATAAGAAGTGGCACTCTGGATAATATTGAACCTCCAATAATGCATATAGGCCTACGCAAAGTTTGCTATGAGATTCAATTTTAAATAGTTGATACCAAAAACAAAGCTCCACCAAAGAAACTTTAGGAAATTTATTTCTTTTATCTCTATAGTCTGTGGTGATTCCGGCATTTGGAAGGGGTTTGGAGCTTTGAAACTTTCTATTGGGGTTTGAGCGGAATTCACAACACAATTTATTTTCAGCAAAAGAGAGAACTTGTCATTTTGAAAAAACTTTGACAGGTCTAGAATAATCTATTTCAAAAGTAATTTACATCTTCGTCGTGCTCATTCAATGCTAGTTCAATACCAGATATAGGCCCAGGTGCCCGACAAAAAGTTCACTTTTCTTATACTACTATAAACATAGTCGAGTTATGACGCTAAAGCCTAAAGCTTAATTCTGGATAGGTTCTGCTTATTGTTTCAGCTAAATTTTTGTGAGAATATGGTTATGATTAAAAGGAACCAAAACCCCATTTCCCATAACAATATGTTAATCCTATATATTAATTTTGTCAGTAATAAGTTGATCTCTTATTTTCTGCCCCTACGCGACATCCCACAACTCCTAAATTAGCACTGGGACCCACTTTTCTTTTCATAATTATATTGAGTTTGCATCACCATACATTTCCATATTTCTTTTAGTTAGTGGGTGATTATGCGCCATTATGTTATTGTACATGCAATTCGATTTCATGTTTTCACTTCTATGAAATTCAGTGCGTCTTTCTTAATTTCAAACACATTGATGAAGATATCATATCATTTTGGATACATGGGGTGTACAAGGAATCGTCGTCACACTTTCGTATCTGTTGCTCGCCAAAATTAGGAAGCTTGGGCATGCAGTAATCTGATTAGTCTAATTGCGACTCACTACAGAGAGAGGCACCCGGTGTCTGATAAACAAGATGATTGCTTGTCCTGATTACGATGTGTCAATAGCGGCGTTTCCATCCAATGCCACCTGGTCCAGAATGTGTTATGATTAAACCATGTGTGCTTTTAGGCCACCACCTTCAATTTACTGGCCAGTGCAATATGCCAGAATAATTCAACGACTGATTAGTCACAGGATATGAGATGCGGATACAGGTTATTCCATTTGGTCAATCCATTTGCGTATATTGCTACGTTATGCCAAGCAACGTTGAAAAGAAAGCTGTTTGCATTACCATGACTGTTTTGAGTCACAAATTTGAGTTCCTCGGTCTCGACGAATTGTTTTAAGCACTACAGATAGTCTTATCTTTCTGTCTGCATAGACTCGGAAGATACAGGCCTGAAACCAGCATAATATATGTACATATTATATACAGGCATATGGTGATGTTCCTTTGGATTGAATCGTGTGACGTTTGTTTGCCTGCTGTTTATTGAATCTGTCTATACGGAAAGGACTCTATACTGGATGAAGATAGGTCATAAAATGATGGTCCTCAATCTCTACCAATGACTTTTAGCCACTAATTACAAATGACAGTGCATTAGGGCCGCTCGCTTGAAAGTCCTTGCTTGCTTTAAAGTAAATTACTGAGGAACCTGACGTTTTTGTCATCATTTTCTCTAAGATCATGCGACTATCATGTGTTCCAATTAACGAATCCCGAAATAACGAAAACTGTCATAGTCCTACTGCATAATGATCATGCTTGTAAAGATATGGCACTATCTGAACGATTGAATTATAGTTTCGCTTGTAAACGCCTCAATTACAAGATAGAAGAAATGATTGTGGCAAAAATATCATCAAACATAATTTTAACATTTTTGATGTTACGTATATATGTATACCTTACTAATCAATGACATCCTGGAAATCCTTAAAACCTTCGCACAGAGGAACTTGCGTTTCCATTAAACTTTCAATTCCCTTATAATTACCACCATGCCAGTTTCCCCACGTCGACTCCCGACGCCGCTGACTCCACGGCAGCAGCTGTTGCTCGCCCGTCCCAACTAATTACAGCAAAATACAAACTGGGATTTTTGTCATTAGCAAATTAAGTGGACTCGTGGGTCTAGAAATCTATATTCTTACATTATTTTTTATTCAGTTTTTATTCATACAGTCAGTGTGCGTCATAGTTTTTAGTCACGTCATCCTGCTCTACCGGGCTCCTTTTCTTTATACAAACTCTAAATGATTTAGAACGAGTATGTCCTTTAATTTAAGGCCAGGGCATTTGCAATTGTGGTAAAAGTTTTTTTATCTGAAGTAAACTTACTCGTCAATAGTCAATGCTTGTTTTGGTGGGTTTGTAAAGAAGCGTTCTGTGATGACAAAGCAATGATTACACAATTCTATACTTCTACCCTAGTTTAACAATACGCATTGTTAACCTTATCGTCTAGTCTGTCAAGAGTATTAAGTGGATGAGTGGTAAACAAATCTATGACTCAAATAAAAAAGACTGCTTATTTCATTATGCACCGGTCCAGAGTATGAATAAGGCATAAGTCTTCATCTTAAGAAAACATTGCAGTTGTACCAACATGTACGTTGCTATATACAACATCATAATTTGGTCTAAATAATATACTGAACTATTGCATTTTTCGTTACTGTTATTTAAAGGGGAGTATCTAAGCATTATGTTTCCTTTATGATGCCATTATATTAGCTAGTTCAAGTTGCAGTCTTCTCACCATTAAAGCTGCAGGTTATCTTGGGACATAGTTCTCCATCAAGAGTTGACAGAAGACTTGCGTGAAAGGATGTTGTTTATTAAAGTCCAAACAAGTTATATACGGCACTGAGCTCCCATTGACAATCACCAGTCCTTGAGGCTTGGTCTACTCAACCCCCATAGCCAAAATATTTAGAGTATTCCTCTCATTATGATTTCTCTTAACTTTTTTTTATATATGCTTGAGAACCGGGCATTATATTTCTTCAATAGGCTTGACGCAATCATATTTCACGCAATCTGCAAAGCATATCCCACATAATCCATTTAGGGCTGAATAGGCCTACTAGTGACCAATTGTTCACTCATAAAATATCCACTTTAGAATACACCTCCAATAGATTTTTAAAAAAAAACATGTTGGGTTATTAAAAATATCCATGACAGGTAGCCATGTTCTGAAACGGTCGCACGATCTTCTCAGATTTTCTCAGTGGAGGGGGGATTGTGGTAATCAGGTCTGGGGCGCTAGGTAGCTCTCCTTGTCATTTTGGTAGTCTACTTAACTGCTTAATGGGATTCTTCCTCAGGCAACCTATACAGTTCACTGGCTATCTTATTTTGATAATTTTGACCATGGAGTTATTAACAATTGTTGTAATAAAATGGTTCATCTGTTATATATAAAAATAGTATGCCATTCCTGTACTACATAATCAAGGTAATAAGGAGTAGAACGTGCTCAATTTCATGTATGAAAAACTATCACTACCTGATAATTGAATGATAGCACACCTAGAAACATTTATAAAAAGTACAGGGGCTGCGATGAGAGCAGATATGGGAGTAGCAGTACTGAAAATGGTTATCAGATCTTCAGTAAATCCGTTTTCCTTGTCCGAAATTTCTATATTTATCCCCCTTCAATATCAGATGTCAAATCTAATACCTTGCTGTCAGACGGAGTGGTAATCAAATAATCGTCTTTTTTATGATAAATTAATGTTATTCAATAGATAGACTTCTGGATCACGGGCATCTAAACGTGGGGCCCTGTTACTATTTCTGTCGTCGTGCGACCATAGTTTGAAACCTCAGCCACTCGCCGAGCTAGAGTAGGAGTAAAATAACCAACGGTCATTATGTTCAACCTTTGGTCATTCAGCCAACGAATTTAAAGTTCCCCCCGGTGCTCTAGTCTTCTGATAGGCATCTTTATCTGCACCACCGAAAGCATAGGTGGAAATGGTCTTGCATAGGTATTGCATTTATCCGCATTTCCGCGCATTGGAGCTTACCGCTAGCAAGGTTAAAGAATCCGTTTCATTGACATTCTAAACCGATGTAGATCTAGAATTGAGAGAGGAGACGGCATATTATAAAGAATAAAGTGTGAAGGGCACCTAGCCATCCCCAACCTACTCATTTCTGTCCCGGCCAAAAGCCGAGCTTTGATAATGTATTGTGGTCAATGTAACCTCGTCCTGTCATGGCCACTCTGTATTGGCCTATTCCCTCGGCGGGTCAGGGGCCGAAATCGCCACACGACCCCCAGTGGTCAGGGTTAGAGTGACACCGAATTGGAAGCCTGTCCAAACCTAATTTGTGCTCCGTCAGACTTTCCCACAAAACCGAATTATCCAGCAGTCAATGATGTGCCAGTGGTCTACTGGATCGACATATATAGGACTTCATTTCTGATGATCGACTGAATTTGATTGAGGCAAAAAATGTTGGCAGTTGTTAAGCCATTCCATTACAGGATGTGTTGCACAAATTGCGAGGAAAATAATGAAATCGTTATGAAACAAACCGGGCGAGGAGAAGTGATACAACAACTGGAAGAACACTGTACTGAATGTATGTGAAGTTGTAATTATAATAAAAATAAACATATATGAAAGGACGAATAAACAATCCAGATGTGAATTCAAGAAGATGAGGAACCAAAATCAATGAATCTATGCAATTCTTTGCACATAAAACATATCGACCATGAACATATCGCTGCTTTCTACGATTCTGACAAAAATGAGAATGGTCATGCATTGGCTTCCCCCAACTTCCGTTGTTTCTGATTGGCTGAATTAGAACCATCATATCGGTATTGCCCGTCCGCTCGGGCCGTAGCCACCAGAAGCAGGCCCTGCCCACAGGCAGAGTCTGACGGTAATTGACCAACCATATTGGGCCCAGCCGTCCGCGGCAAGCTAACAACGCACGCCTAATGGATAATAGATTCGCCAGTTGCCAAACGCCCTCTGTCATCATCTTTAAATTAGCTAGACAAGCCCTAGTAACAAACCATCAATTCGCCAGTATTTTTTATTCACGAGTGCCGCAGTAGGACCTACTAATGGGGATGGCAGTCCTCCCAAACGTCGGTCCGAGTCAGGCCATATAGAAAGACGTATTTGGCTGGGTTAAGGGGGGTTTACACAGGCCGATAAAATCCTTACGATGGGTGCTTTAGGTTAGCCTTACGATAATCCCGACAGCCTTACGACAATCCCGATGATGTTATCGGCCTGTGTAAACCAAATTTATCGTAAGGAAATCATTGTCTTAAGGCTCTCGTAAGCCTTACGATAATTATCGGGAACAATTCCTTAAGATAATGAGAATTTCAGACGTGTTTGAAATTTTTGTGAAAATCCTTAGGATAATGCCCTTACGACAATGAATTTGGACATACGACAATGATATTTCTTGTCCTAAGGGCCTCTGTCGGCCTGTGTAAACCAACTTGTGGTATGTCCTTGAATTTATTCCTATACAAAAGTATCAGCTTACGTCAATTGTCAGGAATTTTGAAGAGCTTTGTGATGACCATTATCTTAAGGATTTGTCGGACTGTGTAAACCCTTCATGACCTTAATCCTTACGACAATTGATACTGATAACCTACGTTAGTGACCTATATAATACATTTATTTCTTACGATAATTCATTAACGTAAGGTTAACGTAAGTAAATTTTCGTAAGGACACGTTGACGGCCTGTGTAAACCGGGCTTTAGTTGCAGTGGTTTCTTTTATAGATCCCAGAACAGAGCATGCACACATGTTACACACACATTTCTTATTCACCCTCACGCACATCATGATATTCTGTTCTGCTGCAGCGGTGAAAATGACAGTGGCTACGGCCCGTTGAGATGACCTATGCATAGTAACATGCATGCAATGTGATGCTGTTTGGATAGGTTAGGTTCCTTATTATGATAACTGATTGAACCAACAGAAATTGGGGGAAAAGACAGCAGTCAGACAATGACAGATACCAAGGCCAAAAAGTTAGACTTTGTTGTACTCTAGAAAACGTTTCATTATTTTTTACTGTCGCTAAAATTACCTTAATCTTGGTGTTGTGATTGATGGGAAATTGATATTATGACAGTTACTACTGAGAACACGTGCTCTCTTATTCTTAAGCATTCCTTTTTAATTGCCCTGATCAATTCTCAAGAACCATATTCAAATATACATTAACGAATACCATGATGGTTTATTTATTTTTACGTCAGCTTTGAAAGGTTTTGCCCGCTTGATATCGTGTCTCTATGTCTTGAGGGGTAGGACTTGAGAGAAATGCTCAGATTTGAAGCCTGATAAAATGTCGCCTATGAGTGCACCTCATCATATAAAAGATGTTAGCGTTTCCTATAAGGAGATACGCGGAGAATCTACTAGACCTTTAGAGTTGTTAGTTGGCGTATTTCAATTCCCTGATTCCCCATTTGACTAGTACGCAGTTACAGAAGTTCTCAGGGGGAGGAACGCGAGCGCAAGAACAAAATGATTATATTTCATTTTAATGTTTTGCATTATACCCCTTCCATAACTTTCGATACATTACCCGCCTCTCTACACCATGCGTCTTGAGCGTTACCTGCATGGTTGGGATCTCTCCCAACCACGGATAGCAATTTTCCTAAGATTTACCTGCAGGTTAGCCTATAACAGGATGCATGATGGGTAATATGTCGACAAAACACAAGGCTTTAGTATAGAAATTTTCATGAATTGTCTCATTATCTTTAAATAAACATTGTGAAAAACTAGCCATCATTATTTTTTAAATTAGTATCCATATCCTTTAATATTTCCTGAGTGGTTTGACAAATCATTCATTGTAGGTGGATATATGACAATTATTTGCTTATTTTCTATAGGTTTTCCAGGGATTTTGTCGACAAAATCAGTCCAAATTAGCCTGCAGGTCAGTAAAATACGGTAAATCAACTATCCGTGGTAGGGAGGCGGTAGCTAATATATATATTTCTACGGTATTTATATTACTTACTAATCAATGTAATAATCTGAAAACCAGGGACAACCCTGATGGCTATTGCAATAAAACCTTTAAAAAATGTATATATCCCAGCTTCAGTATAACATTAGGGTTCTTGCAGAGTTGGAGGTGACTTGAACAGGGCCGGCTTCAAAGAGGCGTCCAGGATCCCCCAGCCTTTTAGTAGGGACTTCCACTGGACAAGGATAAGAGGATGGTGTGCGTATACACGTAAACGGGCGACATTTTAGTACTAAGCTTATACATGTATAATTTATAATGCTGATGCTGATAACACTGGATGCTAATCTGTAACTTTTGCAGTAAGCTTAACCCACACACTAGGTTAGTACAACTATTGTTGTGTTATTTTGTTTTTATTTGTTAACCATCTGAGTCACATTGAGTTAGATATGTAATACACTGGTGTCCGTAAATTTATGATTATTGATATTGGTATGCATTGTATTAAACAGCGGGTATTTAATTACTGCCCATGCACATGAACCTTTGCTTTCTTGCTGAAGCTATTGTTGGAAATTATAATTCCATTCGCCTTGAGATAGTCTGCCAATAATGATTACGTTGCTGACAGCATTTTGAAAATGCCTGCCATATGTCCTCACGGCAATGTGCTAAATTACACTTCTAGGTTAATCTAAAATTAGACTACTCATCATTGTTCATTAGATAAGAACCTGAGAACCTGTCATTGTTCATTTTGTAAGAATCCCAACAATGATATCCAATGAGTCTTACGGAATAGAGATCTGGGTTAATTGGATATCTACTTTTACCTTTTACGGTAAGAAATTTGATCTCCTTGCTTGATTTGCATGGTGCCTAATAGTAATACAGTCATGGGGGAGTAGACTCAATTAGGTTATTGCATCATAGTCAATAAGTTATTGTTTTCGCTGCTTACGATTCTGTTTAGGATCTTTAATTTGAAATATGAGAACATCATTTTGTGTTTTTGTAGGCATATTATTAAAGTAGTAGGGTCCTGAAATTTAAGCTGATAGAAGGGAGGATCTGTAAACCAAAGTCATGTAACCATAGAAGCTACGATGTATCCGAGGCGTTCATAGTAAGTAACAAAACCACAAAATCCGAGCGTACTATACAGCTATAGATCTAACCGTAGTATGTCACGTACTGTTAATGCGGTGACTATTTTATATATTGTCATTCGCTGCTATGATCAGATGATTATGGATAATTAAACATTTAGCTTAATACCGTTATATTATCAATCATGACACATATTGTTAAGCATACTTGCATAGCAAATAAGACATTATTTTGAAAAACTGGTTAAACTGAGAAAACAGGCCCAACGCCTTATAGTAATTACCAGATAAAATAAAATACTCAAATACATATATTTATATAAGCTTAGATATACCTATTGAACGTTTACAAACGTGTTTTTTTTTCAGGCAGCTTTTCAGTTGATGTCCACAGTTGAAAGTGTCCCATAAGATTACTTCACCATGCTCCAGTCTGATGGCATGCGTAGCCTATTAGAATTTCCAGCAGTTCGACGTGTTGTACAGGATCTACCAAGTAATTAACAGGGCGGGGGTAGCTCCCAGTCCCTGCTAACGAGCTGCTCGTGCCCACCTGACCTACCAGTCGCCACACACGGGCCTAATGTCACATAAATATAGGACCAGATCCAACCAAGGTATAGTGTCCCGCGATCAGTAGATGACTCAATTTGTGTCAATAATGATAATTAGCGCTTGAAACAACTATCACTTATAGACGATATCTAATTCTGCCGTCGTTGTGATTACACATTAACCGCACGTGAATGTACATAAAATACCGTCAATGCTTCACGATATGGTGATTGATTGTCGCTGTAAAGGGTGGACTAGTCACTAAGAAGGAAACTAGTCTGACGCTCTTCTTTACCTAGAACAGGAACCCGAACCCAAATGAGCAAAAGGGCAGTATGGGAGTATGGTACAGCATATAGGTTGAAATAAGATCTCATCTTTAGGGTGCATCGATCTCAAAGTTTAAACAACCTCAAATGAGTATCGATGTATGCCAACAAGAGCTTCCTGTCAAGTAAGCCTCTAAAATGAATATGCCTCTCTATCTATAAGTAGGATGCTATTTACTGAAGATCATCTTCTGTAGGCCTAAATGAGTATGGCCGAGTATGGTTATATTAAGAACAATAATGAAGAAATGCGCTTAGATTCCCACATTTCAGCTTTGTTCTTCCCCTCTTTATTTTCTAAATACCCATGTCTCTTCTCATGCTAACAAGGATAGAATATATAAATGTACCATGTCCCACTCCGTTATAAATGATCGATCTGACACTGTTTAGAGCACCTTAATATAACCACCTTCGTGATAAAGTCGGTTGTGATGTATTGCTCCAGTCGGTTGTGATTCATTGCCAAAGTGAACCTAATAGATGGTGTTCTATTTTCAAAACAAACTAAAAAGTAAACGCCTTCTAAAAGCGGGAACTGTCGACTATTTATAGCCCCACGCGGATGCTCGTGTCACCGGAGATTGATGCTCTTAGGAGGGGCTCAAATTCGTGACCAGGGCGCATGCGTGGGCGTCCTGCGCCGACTGGCCGCGCCTGTCGGGCCTCATTACGTCCACTGCGCCTGCGCACGGCGCCCTGAGTAGCCCCGCTCATGTCTACAGGGACGCTGATCACGTGGTAGTGGCAGGAGGGCTGCAATATGATGAAAGCAAGGGGTTCTCTGTAAAGTGGCCGGGCCTTGTGCGGGGTGTGGGATAAGGGCCGGGCACGGCCAGGGGTAAGTCTATAAGGAAGCCGGCTGGGCCCGGGTCGGTTGTCTGACGGTGGTTATTCCATATGGCACACAATAGCTACCAGGACAGGGTCAAGGGGGCCTGCCAGGCCCTGTTATGTATGTGACGGTCAGGGCACTGTTTGAATAAGGCAACCCCAGAGTACAGTGCACCCCGAGTGCACCATTAGGTGCATTCATGAGCTAGATGATTCTACCCGGCTGCTGTCTCACAAACATTGTACTAAAATGAGACAAACGACGAACGTTTGATGAATTAAAAGCTTGGTAAAGTGAGAAAATATTTCTGGCACCTCATCTCATTGATGGACCAGTTAGCACATTGCCCTGAATAACAAACGTAACATGGCGACTATCGCCCATGATCACCTAAAATCACCTTACGTGGGAAGTTACAGTCAATGACGCCGTCATAAAGTCAGCTGCTCTCTAACTGTGCCGGCAGTCGGATCAGAAACTCGCCCAGACCTGATCCTTAGCAGCTCCGTTGCCTGGTTACGGGGACGGTAGCCATTTCACTATTGTTAAAGGGACAGTAAAGTCCTAGAACCACTTCCGGTTCACTGTTGATGTCTGGGTAGGCCTAGAGCTTGTCCAGAGACGCTGCATTCTTGAGGCCATAAACACATTGAATTATCAGGTAATGGATCCTAAGCTTTATCGCGAGGCCACATTACTTAGACCGCGTTTTGTAAGGTGGTAGAAGAGATCAACAGTAGGCTATTAGAAAGGCCCGGAAGAACTACCTTTCTTTGTCGGGCATTTTACGATGTTCCATGCACTAATAGTTATAATAACAATAGGCCGACTAGTCTATAATCACGTTTCATAGATTGATGACTGTGTTTGTGCTGTGAGAAACCATAATTATCTGAAAACGGATTTGGCATACTGTTGACTTTCAGAAATCACCGGCTCTTTCCCGAACAACATAAACCCCATGGTCTTTGTACCTTTGGGGAAAATTGTTTGGATTAAACGATGGCTAAATTAATTCATTGGTACATAGACAAGTTAATAGTTAATTATCCTCGAACAATATCACACAAACTTTATCAGATATGATATATGGTGAAAATCCAAAAGTAAGAAATGGCTTTAGATCAAAGGAAAACGTGATGGTAAATATGATGCCTGCATTTATACTGAAATACTATCAAGTTTTGCTTTACACATTGTTATTAAAGAAAAGTGTGCATTATATATAAGTGGGTGGGGTTTTTTTTAGAATAAAGAAAAAGGCGTCAAAAGCTAAGATCAAAGTTTGCGATAGTACTGATCTGCATGCTTAACTGCTTAATACCTTAGCCCACAAGTTGCAATTTATGCCCATTCCTTGTCTTCATAGGCCGCCCGCTATATAAACCAGCCTTGCGACCACTCACTATACCGGCGCCACCACCATCACCACGGCAGCTCTGGTCCCAATGCCATTGCCAGCGCCTGCCCCTTCCCCAGCACCCCGTGTGCTCCCCGCCCACCCGCCTTGGGCAGCAGGTCTCCTCGACTGTCACAGCAGCGGCAGCAGCAGGCTGAAGGCGGACTGAGCGCTCAGCAGCAGGAGTAGTGACGGCAGTGGCAGCAGCCGCCCACACAGCAGCAGGAGGAGGAGGCGCGGGGTGTGGTGACGTGTGTGCACACATGGCGCCTGGAGAGTCCACCATGCACGGGAAACACGTCCCACCCCGTGGCGGCCGCCTGCAGCACAAGTAGTAGTAGTAGACGGGAGGGGACGGCAGTGCCAACACCAAGCATCCCGACCACTGCTGACATGCTGTTCACGTCGGCCGACCAACTGTAAGCTACGGCAGCTGGGGATTACTACACAACACATACTGCTCATACAGCCACAGAGGTAGGACCACTTATTGTCAACCATATTTCCTTCTGTCCCACCCCTTTCCCCTCCCCCAGTGAGCAGATATCCACAGACCTTTCCGGGTCTCGACGGTCGTGTTGCACGTGTTTACATACCGGGTACCAGGGACTGTCAGTGGTATTTCCTATATCTGTACATGGCACTGATTGGTTGGAACAATAGATCCATACTGATCTAGGCCAAAGGAAGTTCATCCTGATAAGAAATATATCTATGACTACTCCAGCTGAACACTCGCTCAAGACGCTCAGTGAATGAAAGTGAACTGGCACAATTAATTTTGCAGTTAAGTTGCATTAAATTTGTTAACAATGTTAACATTTGGCTTCGTTTCTGACCCATTTATTAGCCTATTTTTGTTTAGAGTCTAATCTCAAGTCGAATAGCTCTCATGTACATTGATTACGGATAAATAGGCCAACAACGCCTATCTCTTGTTTACTTTTTAATATCGATGAAGGACAAAAGAGAGGCTGTTTGTTTACATCTATCAATTTACCTAGTAATATTACCATTCACCATGTTGGCCTGTATAGACAGGGTACCAATATAACCAATTATCCTAGTTTCTTTCATGAGATCCGGACAGGCAGCTGAAATCCCATTGCCATGGTAGCACCTGTTACGAAAGACAATTATCTTGAGACGAGTCTTGATTTGTGGTCGGACTAAAATGATTCCCCACTATCAGACTATGTGTGCACCTTTGTTGATAGAGGCAGTCCCATTAAATGAAGACTACATAATCATGAACTTCGCTATACAGTGGCGGATCTAAGATTTTGAAAGTGGGAATTGGTCCCCATAGGCAAATGCCACAATTTTACAGATATAATATCCCAACGTCCTTCCAATGACATTGACTGTTGATTAACCCCTTCCACCTCATAAGGCCATATTTGGCTTCACCAATGGTGTAGCCCGTGAATACGGGTCAGTTTTTATGGTTATTTGTTGATTAAAAAACAGATATTTGACCTGCAGCTTTAAAGGAAATACCATCGCATGCCTTGAGTTCCAGGGAATTTCCTACCATTTGTTTCATCACATTATGTCAATTAGTTCCATTAGTATCGTATGGCCAATACAGGCCATTATGACAAATTTTGGTCAGATTGAGCCATATCTCGAAATCAGTGCCACAATTCTATTATTTATGAAATTATTGTGAAAAAAACTACATTTTTATGCTGTTTTATGAAGAAAAAAACTTACTAAAATATTGCATTATGGGAAATTTGTAATGGAAAATTTGTTCTGGCAAAATCTTAGTATTTGGAAGGTTGCCAAGTTACCATGATCACAGATAAAAGAATAGATATATTGAAAAAAAGATGTTTCGTGATTTCTTTAGAAGATGACACTGAGGTGCCAAAGGAAACGAGTTTATTCTATGTTGCCAATAACCGAATCTATTTGACTAAACATTACAAACCTTGAATCATCTGAAAAATGAATTTTAATGAACATGGATTTACCCAATAAAAACGCTTGAAATGATATCTAACTGGGATTCACTTTTGATGAAAGCAAATGAAATACTATAGATCCATATCCAAAAAGGCTAACTTTTTCATCCTTTTACAACCATTTGTGAAGCATATAAAAGTAAAAACACATTAAAAGACCTCTGAATTTGTCTTCTGAAAGCCTGAGATTGTAGAAGATAATATCGTATTTCTTGTGATGTGACACTAGAAACACCTTATATATATCATGAAGTAACACATACCTCGACCAAATCCTATACTAAAGCGCTATTGGGAATCTCTCTGAATTCATCAGTTTTGAGTTTTCAGGTCTGCCATTCGCTGGTCAACCTATCGTAACACGGGGGGATTAGTAGGGGTAGGGGCTTCGTCAGTCAAAGTTTGTACAATGATTTGATATTTGTAGAGAGAAACTTATGGACAAAAAATACGATGTCCTTTTCTTTAAGTTTTTTTTTGAATATTTGATTTACAAAAAGCTTATAAAGCGAGGCTGTGCCCCCGAATCCGCCTTTTCATTTCCTTCGGTCTTTTTTTAAATCTTGGCAAATTGTTCTATAAAATTAATGCTGACTCATTGACAAGGTCATACCCCAAGCCTTATATCAACAGTGGGGGTCTTAATCCATACATCCACGTTGACTACTGAGGTGACGCTCATTCCTTGTCTCCATACCTCCTTTGGTATTATTATAAAGTAGTGCTGTATCTCATTTATCTACAAAGTTTTCTGGCATTGAAAGAAAACGAATGCCCTTTTCCATAACCTTTAAGGCTATCCTTTCTTGGCCCATGGGTCTTTAATCCAGTGATGACATGATTCTGAAATGCAGTAAGTAATCCATACCTACGGGGGCCTACATACTATAGAATTATAGACATATATAGTGTTTGGTGGAGTGCCAACTATCAAAGTGTATACCGATACTCCAGTGATACAGTTTAATAGATTTAATATCTGCTGCTTTTCTAAGCGCCTCGTGTCACTAGGCGCCTCACTGTCACTTTATATTCGATGTCAATCGTGTCCATGGGGAGGTGTTATTAATTCCATCATTAAGCAGATGCAACATTTGAATGAGATAAATTTCAAAATAATGTTTTCCTCATACTGTACGTGATGCACCGTGTGACATGAAAGGCCGTTCATCAATTTAGACTTTTTGAATTAACGTCAATGCCATATTCATGAAGTCGACGAGAGGCGATGGTTATCGATAAGTGATATAGTCAATGTGGTGGAATACCATAAGGGTCCTTTCACTTTATCAAGCATTTTAAAACATTCATGCAATAATGGCTGTCACAGTCTCTTGGTTTTCTGCTATCTTATTTCTCGACAATCATACTAAATGCATACAAAACTCTTGTTATCTGAACCATCCTTTTTGATAAATGACTACCGACTGAGTACAAATTAAACATTGATACATCTATTTGCAGAGTTGCCAATATTCCCCCAACTCCCGACTGAGTACAAATTAAACATTGATACATCAATTTGCAGAGATGCCGATATTCTCCCAACACGTAGAGTATAGAATATAGTGTTTCAGAGCGTGTCGTTTGTCTCACAGAACCTCTAATAGTGCCAATGATGAGGCTCACTGAGGAGTGTGTATGGAATAAGTGTACCAGTGGTGCATGTGCAGCCTTTTCTCCCCCTTGCCCATTCCCAAGTGTTGCTCGACCACCAGTCAATTGCTCTGCACACCGTCCACCAAGTGACCACTAAGTGGCCAATATTGGTTCTCTATTTGCGTCCTTATTTCCTGGTTAGGTCTAACCAGAGAACAGCGTAGATGGTAGACACTCATAAAGAAGGCTTTTGTCTTTTTATCTTTGCTCCCTATCTGGTGATCATGTACAGAGGTTGATCTTTGCCGGCGGGCAGGTCCTGACCGGGTCAGATAGCAGAGGAGATATTTATCGGTGTTGGCTTTGAGGGCGGCTTCCCGTCTAGGAATATTCCAAATCGTGTCTATACGACAAAGGCCAGTAGCCGACTTCCTTTACATGAAAAAGCTGGCTTTTGGTATCACGTGTAGTTGTTTGATCGTAGTCAATTCGCAGTTAGCCTGATGAATTTTCAGTAGTGAGTGTAAACAAGAATACAATATTGTTTGATTGAAAGTCCTTTTAGTTTTCACGTTTTAAGGATCTATAATGATAGCAGAATGAAAAGCAGTGTGGGTAATGGTGCTTCTATCATTTTAAATGCCAGTATATTGCATTCCTTAGCCAGTAGGATTGCAGACTATTCTTGGATAACCCCAATATATCTCTACATTCGTTAGTTGATATTACTTTTGCAACGGAACCGATTGTAGAAAAAGCGTCACCAAACACAATCCAATGTTGTAAGATATTGATTTGGTTATTCTAGGCCAATTTTATCCCATCGATTGTCCTACAATAGTGTGTATGAGAATTTAATTCTTATAGTCTACACATCATACCGATAGGTGAGTGTAATATAATGGACCATTATGTAAAGATAAGACTCTAGTTGATAGGAGCAGAATGCTCATCTCAGTCGGTCTAGATTCTTCAAATGACGGGAGATGCTTATCGTCATAGATTGACCTAATGTATCCAAAAATAGATGTTTTTCGTGCAACCCCCTTTTGCAAGGGGAAAGGGACAAAACATTTTGCAACAAATAAGACCACGTAGAATGCAATAAGGTCAGAAATGTTTCACCAAAGAATTGATTTGCGTTTATTCTTATGCTGCTTTATAGCCGTAATATGCCTCTCCGTCTCACCGATCATTAAACTGTATGGTGTGCTTCAACTTGCGTGGAGGTTTACTTCCCTGCTTTGGCATCTACTTATATTGTGTGATACTGATTAGAATTAAAGTAACCGCATTTTAGTTAAATTGTATAAATTTGAAGCACGGAATTGTGAATTTGGCCATCTTTTCAAACGCCTGTTGTTATATTATTTGACTATTAGTCTGATTAAAATCATGTGATAGGGAGATTCATGTCTAAAATGATATTGGATTTTATAGATCTCCTTGGCACATGATATTATTTTGTCAATGGTACTATATGGTTTATAAATTGTGCATGTCAGCATAATATGCATGAAACATTCCCCACTAAGCTGTCAGATGCCAAATTGATAATCACATGGCCATTAGGTTTGTTGTTCCAGTGTTTCTAAAGGTTGTGGGCATAAGACTGAGTTGCCATGCAATTTTGGTAATTTTGTAAATCATTGAAGTATCACTATAACATAGATAGGAATATACTATCTTTAAAAAAAATCCCATTGCGCAGTTGTGGTCACCAAGGAAAGTGACTATATGATCATGCCAGCACAAGATACATGCTGTAGTTCTTCCTTCAAACTTAGTTTTGACTTGCTTGACGTCGTATAATTCGATTTTATCAAAGACCTTCTGAACCTTTAAGTATTAAATAACAAGTTGTTACCAACATATGGAATTGAAATTTGGGTCCCAGGCAGCTTGGGACGTAACAGAAACATTCTGCAACCATGCTTTTTTTAGTCAGTTTGTTACTTACTAAGATGGCACGTAACAATTATGTTATTGATGGTGAGGTTGAAACCTCATCAAATTAGAATGTTGTTATAACATTACTTTTTGGTGAGTTTGGGACGAAACCCAAAACAGAATGTTAAAAGGACATTCTGTTTAGGTTGGAGAACATGACCAGAATCTTATAATAGTGTTGCAGTGCAATGTCACAGCAGTACGTTGCAGCAACATTATTGGGAACCATCAAAATAACTTAACAAGAACCAAACCAGAATGTGACTATATGATCATGCCAGCACAAGATACATGCTGTAGTTCTTCCTTCAAACTTAGTTTTGACTTGCTTGACGTCGTATAATTCGATTTTATCAAAGACCTTCTGAACCTTTAAGTATTAAATAACAAGTTGTTACCAACATATGGAATTGAAATTTGGGTCCCAGGCAGCTTGGGACGTAACAGGAACATTCTGCAACCATGCTTTTTTTAGTCAGTTTGTTACTTACTAAGATGGCACGTAACAATTATGTTATTGATGGTGAGGTTGAAACCTCATCAAATTAGAATGTTGTTATAACATTCCTTTTTGGTGAGTTTGGGATGAAACCCAAAACAGAATGTTAAAAGGACATTCTGTTTAGGTTGGAGAACATGACCAGAATCTTATAATAGTGTTGCAGTGCAATGTCACAGCAGTACGTTGCAGCAACATTATTGGGAACCATCAAAATAACTTAACAAGAACCAAACCAGAATGTTTATGCAACATTCTTATAACATCACATCTCAAGCTGGGTCATTTAAGTAAATCACATTGTGAGGTTAGCGGATTAGCATTAGTATTAAGGTATTACCTTAGGAAATGGGCTATATTTGGATGTAACAAATTATAGCTAGAGCACATAGAAAATATCTTGATGCGTCTTACCCCAGGTGATTTGTATTCTTGGGAAACACCTGGGAACAACTGTTCCCTTCTTTACTGCATTCATAGGCCTCTTTTACTGTATATATAGAAGATATAATCTGGGACAAGATTCATAATTAGGATAACCTTCTGTATCGTTAGGTTTATATGGACAACCCCTTTCACATCGGGTTGCTAATGAACAGATCATATATAATTCACTGCCATGGGCAATTAAAGGGGGAATCTATTCCGAGTTCACCTATAAAGCGCCGATCTCTTGGACCCAGGTGCGCCCTTTACATCGTTCAATGGAGACGCCCATCGGCGTGCAGGCCTCACCTGTCTGTCTCCACCCACCTGCCGTTAACTAGGCCCTCCCCGCCCAGTCTGTTACACCGTCTTCCACACAATGGCCTCTCCTCCCTTCGGCTTTCTGGTCACGCTACTCCCAAGATGAGCAGGCAATTGATCACGACTTGCCCGAGACCGGTATCTGTGTGGCTCGGGGTAGGGGCAGTGTAGCTGCAGTGTTGGTAGAGGCGTTTCCGGAAGATCCAAAGGCCGAATCTTACCGACGGTAATAGTATTCCTCAGACTTGAAGGTCATTCCACTGAGTATGAATGGCATTTCGGCGAATTGGAAAGGGCAAAGGAGACATTCCCCAAGGGGCATGGGAGTCATTTCAAGATATGTCACTCTTGAACGCGAAAGTTGTTTTCCTCATCTCGGTACACTTTGCAGAAGCCGGTCCTTACACAGTGGCGGATTTAGAGGGGGGGGGGGGGCGCGGGGGGCCCCCCCTTTTTTTGGGCCAATTTTACATTTTTTTAATGTAAAACTCGGCCAAAAGGTAATTAACGGGGAAAAAATTTCAATAGCGCGCCCCCCCCCCCTTTTTTTTAAAAACCTAGATCCGCCACTGTTATAGGCCTATATATTTTCTTGCAAGCAGCTCTCAATGCCGATATCCAAAATACACCAAGAGAGGCATCTGAACAATAAGGGTATACAAGAGCCTATATTTTTCTTTTTCCCCACTATGAGTATCTAGGAGACTTGGAGACGAATAATGATAACAGAATGATTGTGTATGTCAGATTCGTGATCAATGTCAATGGGGGACATACCATATGATTTATGTTATAGCTAATCTGGATGTCTTCGCCTAATCCTAGTCATTGGTACACCTTTAATAGTAAATAGGCCATCGGACAATTGTATTCCCAAATAACCATTGCTGTTGTCTTTCTTTCATATCTATCGGTACCCTCAAATGGCTAATATCCAAGGTCAGAACAGCAGGGTGTCTATCCTGTCCCGCGACGGCTGGTAGGGAACTCCTATCAAATACGTACTTATTTCCCCACAAAGTAAATAGCACGCATTGGATTTATACAGGAACGTACAGAAAGTTCCAAAATGTCTGTCCCCCACCACCCAAGACGTATAAGTAGACCCATAAGTGATATATGCAAGGGCATTCCCAAAATAAAGGTGCAACCTATTTCTCCATATATATGAAAGTAACTTATTCTATTTATATGGAGATACCGATAGGTTGCAGATGCCACTACTGCAAATAGCAAAAAGTAGGCCTACTTTCCTAGAGTAGAAGTTTGAATTTGTTATCAGTTATGGACCCACGCGGTATATATATATGCAGAGGGAAGCTACACAGTGTAAGCACATCAAGATAATTCCCCAACGATGTTTTCGCATGTCAGGTCCATTGATCTGTTAACATCGGTCCCTTCTTGGAACACCCCATGGCCACACAGTGCTACTTCAATCTGCTACTCTGACAAGCAGCCTGCATATTACATGGAGCGTCTACATGAAGTGTGGGTGACACCTGCCTGGCCGGGGCTTCACTCGGCGGGGTGTGGGCAGCATGTGGGTGGGGTCTTTGTGACCGACACACCAGGGATACTCCCACCTGTTTGGGTGTCCGTATCATCGTCACCGACACAGCCGACAGAGTCATACTCATTGATTGATAGAATCAGTCATGCTTTTCTTTGTGGTTCGTAGTCCACCCAGTCCTCGAAAATCTATGTTTTTTCTCAATTCAACAAATGTCCATCCATACTTACAAGCTTCATCCGATGACCATCTGAATGTCCCCCATGGATAATGACCTCCCATCTCGGATCTCCCATTTATAAAACACAGCGTCTGGTGTCTATTCAATGATAAACACCTAACAGGTGAAGGCAGGGGCACACAGGCTGACCTGAGGGTCCCTGAGGTCACGTCCCATCGACCCTGTGAAGTGTGTGACCCAATCAGTCCACGGGGAGGCGGCCAGTCCATGGCCAGCGGGCTGATTAAAGATTCTATTCCACCTTACAATTTTCCTCGCGATTCCCACAATCGCGAGCGAGAATAATGGCTTATCATACTATATCATTAGAAAGGTTTTTTTTTCAATTCTCTTTCAAATGGTATGTAATCTGCATGGTAATATTTGTATGGGTTCTTGTAACATTCCTGGTGACAAACCTAGAAATTACCAAATTTCCACCAGTGAAAATCGCCAAGTGGAATACAGGCTTTATATTGTGGGACTCGGGGTTGTCGGGACCAAGACTGTCTAGTGCTAGGACGCACTCAAATACGGCGGGATTTCCTGACTACATTTACAACATTTTTCAAATGACACAAAGGCTTACGACTTGTAGCCATGACTGCCTTTCAACCTAGCTCTAATCATATCTTCCAGGAAATAACCTTCGCCGCGTCGTGGCTATAGGACCCAGACGGCAACTGCCACTAGAATGTCTCACCAGAAATACTATCTAATGTTTTTCTTTGCATACGATACTGCTTACAATAAGTATTATAACACTTTATCTGAACCTCTCAGAATAACTCTATAAGGAAGGTTGAACTAGAAATAGGAATCCTCGATTATTTTATCCACAGCGAATGAGTATGATTAATACAACTTTTTCAAATATGGATTTCTTTATTGATTGACATCTCTTCAAGAGGTTTCGCCCCATACTTGCAATCTTCATTATACCCCAATAGTCCTTTCACGTGGCTTGCCCCTGGAAATCCTGTTTGCTGAGCCTTCAATAAAAGTGAGCACTCATAAAAAGAGCCGGTAATAAAACGAGCGGAAGCTTATCAACTGAATTAATGCCAACAATTGGTTTCTTTAAAAGCCGCGAAACGGATGGGGAGATTCGCCATTGCCATAAAAACCGGTCAGTCAAAAGGGAACTTAAGCTTATCGCTAGTTTGGGGAAGACCATTCTGAAAAAATTTATTTGCAGATCTCAAAGCCTCAATTCTTGTTGATAACAATTCTGCCATGACATATCTAATCGTCTAAACTTGGCCAACTTAACTAATACACGGCTTAGATTCTGCTAAGCCTTTGCAATATTTGGCTAAGACTACTTTTGACTCCGAGACGAGACTCCAAGAAGGAATTGTTTTTTCATAAAAACAATAATGTATTGGTTCAATAATAGATCCAACGCCTCGGCGCAGTATTTACCATAGTTGTAAAGCCTCTCGCTTAGCGTCTATAATCATTCACTGCCACAGTTTACAACGAAAACACTGCTCCGCTTTGTATTTACCGACAGTGTATTATCACGCTGAATTTCCACGGCCCCTCCCTTCCCACTACTCCCCGCCCTCCCCGACCCAGGCCGGGGCCGCGCCCCTTCCAGCAGGTACCAGTATCAGATTACACCAATTATCTACTAGCCATGGTGAAACGGAATCGCGTGAAAAATGACCAGATTAAGTCAGAATTGGTGATGAATGTGGTGGTGTTCACAGATTATGGCCAGGCCTCTCTCCTGGACACCAGCAGCCCTGTTACATTAATACCATCCGGCCACGCCCTTTTATGTAAGACGGGGTGGGTTGTGGATTATTCTTTTGCATAGCAAATGTAGGTTCCCGTCAGTTGTTTTCATCTAAAAATCTTGGTTGGTTGGGGATTGGTTTCTTTATGTCCTTTAACTGCTATGGACATGTCAAAGGTGATCAAATCTATGAGATGATGTGCCTATTTGTAGCAGGGGACTCAGTGCCCTCTTTATAGTGCTGCCTCACTGAGATATCATAACACAGGCACATATGATATCCCACCAGTCACATTACATTGACACTGTGCCAACCAGTCATGTTTCATGCTTCTAACTCCATCCCAAATACTAGGCAAGCAGCAACCACTACTAACTTTGGTGTGACTCAGCCAGGATAATTGAAAAATCTTGTCAGGACTCTCGAGATGAACGTTTCTTGATTGAATGAATATAGAAAAAAATAATTTTGAATAACTTTTCATATTCTTTTACACACTTTTAATGGCCGATTCTGGATAATATATTCTATATTGGATGATAATATATTCCCTCACAATTATTTCCCTTCCTTGTGATTTCTAACTACCCTAACTAAATTACCTCAGACATCATCACATCATGGACCACCAGCTTTGTTTCTAGCAAAAACATGCATGACAATGTCACTATATTCAACAATCACAGCAATGCCTCTTTTTCTACAAGGTGAATTACAGAACATGGGAACTCACAGTTTAAACCATGTTTGACTCAGGAGCCTTCGATTGTACGTACGCAACACGGGGGGGGGGGGGAATCTGAAATCGTTCAAAACGTGCGTAATCCAATGTGTACTTACCCCAAGGAGAATTGGGCTTCTGATTTTCGGTACGTACTTAATGGAAAGCCCCTAAATAGCGCAATATTATAATTAATCAACTGTTTTTGATCCTCAGGCAAATAAGGAAATATCTCGTCATGCTACCAATCGGATCTGAGTCTCCTGATCTGCATACCAAAAACTAAATGGCCTTCTCATTCTGCAGATCAAAGTGTCGGCAGAGGTTACTTTGTATAGATAACAAATCACCCGAAGGTCACGTGGAAACACGCAGAAAGACGAATGTCACATTGAGCAGCTCGGTGGAGGTCGCCTGGGAACACCCATGGGGTGGTCTTCTGCAATGATATCTCCACCTGAGCGCTTTACTGATACCGCCTATATGGGCCTATATGAGCCTACAGATGTCTCGGACAAGTCAGTCTCTATCATAACAACCTTTCCGTGCTTTCTTGCTTGTAGGCCTTATGCTATTGTTATGGCGATTCTGAAGCTTTTGGGCGTTGGCTTTACTTACGTAAACGCTAAGAGACGTGTCATAACTTATTTGAAATCACAATAACATCCTGTACATTATCATAAAAACATCGGCCGGTGCGAGAAGGTAGTACACACCTATTTTAGTTGGCCATTCAATTCTGTATGATAGCGGATAAGAACTTTGGTGTCTCTCTGATCCATATACTACGGAAGTTAGCCCTATTATATCAGAGGTGCCGACTTAACGATCTGTATAATATGCATGTTCTCTTTTAGTGCACGGAATGTTGGACCGTGACAACTAAACATGATTCTCCTGACTACAGATATATGATTTCCTGCATCTGTTGACATTAAATTTTGGTCAACAGATACGTAAAATACAAAATAAAACAAAAAAAAGCACCAGAAAATACGACACATTTTCCTCTGCATCATCTGAACCGCCATTGTCTCTAGAATACATGTATATCATTATTGATTATAATTATCAATATAGATAAGACATCCTGAGCCCAAACATTGACATTTTCAAGGGGGTCGTTTCTTGCATAGCATAGCAGGCATTATCTATAAGAATAATAATCATAGTTTCCCTCGCTCAAAATTCACAATAATTGTTTGCTACCATTGTATCTAACGACAGTGGCACCTACTCTAATAGATGATCATCATGTATCATCTCTCGTGAGATGACATTTGGATAGAAATGATATTTCTCACACAACACCTCAATAAACTAGTAGGTGGAAGGGTCGACCACCTGTTCATGTCATTGTATGCAAACTGTGACATAACAATCTAATGAAATTATACCAAGGAGTATTAAGGTCTGCCAAGTGTAGCTTTTTCAGTTTCACGGTAAGCCTCATTTTCTCCCTAAGTTTATTACAGAGATTTAAACTATTTGTATCACAGAAATGAAAGGCGAAGAGAATCCGTTGGCATTTTGCCTCATCGAGAATCATTAGTTTGCCATATGAATAACCACAGCGACCTCCTCTCCCATATCCCATTCTTTTCACTGCTTACAACAGACCAAGTACAGACCCTTGGTCATTTGGGTCAGTCTAAGTGATATACGCTTTCAGGCGAGCAGACAATATTGCAGACTTTATTTCTCTACATTCTTATCGCAAGGGTTCATAATCGACTCTGTTAACGAAAGATCCGCTCAAATTTACGTGTTGCGAAAAGCTTTTACCGATTTAGCAATGCTCAAGGGGTACATATACTACTTATTTTGCAACTTTTGGTCTCTGTTATGGATTCGATAAGTATCTGCTATATTATATACTTCTGAAAGCCATACACTCCTCTCAGACTCAGAGCATCTCCGGAGTAGCGCGCGGCCTGGTAGGGCTGCAGTAAGGTCCGCCGGGACGCGTCCACCCCACCTATTATTAGAGGTAATTGGGATGTGCTGCCGTGCTCAGGGACGAGAGTCGTTTCCGGCACTGATTTAGCCATGCCTGGAAAGGATTGGTATTGACGTGCATCAACTATATTACCACCTGAGTGTATTCTTTAGGATTGACGTCACCATAAAGGGGCGCTACTAGTTCCATTGCCTCCGACCTGGTTTTATTATGCAGGTAATATTGGTAGGTCTACCCTATACACCTCTTTAAGAATCCAATAGAAGTTCGGTGATTGAATAGACTAGAATAGTATTTCAAAGGGTACCTCATTGAAGAAACGAATGTTGATTTTTTTTCAAAAGACTCCAATCATGCTGATGTCGCAATGTACATTTGATATTTTTGAATCAAGTTTTATCATTGGGCGTGGTTTGTTGGTTTGTTGTAGAGAATCTAGAACTCCTATCATCTTGTAGTACCAACGGAATTCACCCCAGTGATAAGTACCGTGCAAATCTGAGTTTTCGATTCTAAAATATTGGTAATATCTTATTAGAAACTGCTCAACGTGTATGACTGCCCACAAGTACAAGACTTAGTGATCGTAGGCCAGTGACGTTATCTCATACATTATTTGACCAGAAACTTTATCCTTTAAAAAAGTATATTATCCGGATAATCTGATTTTTGAGATAGACAACTGTGAAACATCCCCTACATGCATGATAGTTTGCCGAACACACCTGTAATTATATTCCCAATTAAACAGGGCTACCCATTACAAACACCAATTAACCTAATGGAGTATCAATTAGAATTTTTAAAGCAGTTGATAGACTAATCCCTGTGTTTTGTGAAGGTACTTTCATTAGCCTCGACTCAATAACTGTTCGGTGACGTCAGCCGACAGTTCGCTGTTTCTCATTAACTAATTGAAAACATCACGTATCGGATAGGATGGAACCTAGGCTTGACTACTTCTCATTCCATCATCAAGAATATTCTTCACTAGATTTATGCGATAGATACACCCAAAAAACGAATAAATTATTAGATTGAGAATAAGCCTGTTCAGGTTTATTGGCCTTTATTGGGCGTCACATTCTGCCTGTGTAAATAGTGGAGAGTGAGTAATATCAAATTAGAAGATATCAATGTATTACTACCCTTTCTTTTTATGCGCATTTATAGGTATCTTCAGATAGCTGGCGACGTGCCTTGTCTAAATAAAGCAAAGTTATTCAATAGGACATAGACTCAAGGCGCGCGGGGTGCACGTGGTGAGGTTAGCACGACCGCCTGGGGTGCAGACGGCCTTGGTTAGATTCCGAGCTGCACTGGGCTTGCTCCCCTCTGCACGTCTCCCTGTGACACTGCCAGAGATATCAAAAACCCCATGGGCCACTGGCTGTTGTGTGTAGGGCCCTGCCTATGGGACCCTGGACATTAAAAAACACCTGCCTCAGTAAACAACAAACTAACACTCAACTAACAACTCGTAAGAATTTTTTTTACAAGTATATTGGACGTGGATTGATGATAATTTTATCGCTTGAAACATTTCAATAGTTTATTATTAATTATATCCTAATCATCATTAATTATAATTAAGTAAATATTTATGTATCAACATAACTATTATCATTTACAAAAAAGGGCGTTCAATCAGGGTAGAGCTATTATGTGCCAGCACAGTTATGACCCAGGTCACTTATGGTGCAATACAAAGTCATTATGAGCCAGTCCACTTATTGGCCACTTATAGTTGATATGTTCTATCATATATTTATTTATTTTATATTAAGTTGATATGATCCATTGTAGAAGATTATGGAAGAAAATTTTAATGTCTATAACACGAAAACAATCAGCCTACCCAATATCCCAGACCAAAATGTAGTGAAAATATGTTTTGTACTGAGTGGAGAAACAGTAGGCCTGTGGACTTGCAGTACACTTTTGTTACCAGTCACTGGAAATAACTGGAAATGTAGTGGTCGATAAGTGCTAAATCGGCTTGTCCGAAATATTTAGATGGGCCAGGGTGTTGAATCAGTAGCATTTCAGTAGCACATCAAAATACTTCGGACATACTGATCAAGAAAGTAACCACTGCATTGTGGTCTTGGAGGCATTATTTATATGGAAACAGCTATATGCACTGCCAATATCAACAGAAGAATCCGGATTGTTTGTTCAAAGTATTACTAATTTGTCATTTGTAAAACACACCTCCATGTGACCATAGTCGAAATTGGTAACCGCACCTTGTGAATTCTAAATGAAAAGAAGACCATTCAGGTGGTACATAATGATTCCTTATGGACCATTATGACTTTTTATGTAGTCCATGATGACTTTCCATGTAGACCATCAATAATACTTACAGGTGGTCCATAATGTCTTTACAGGTGGACCATAACACCTTTTCTGTGGAGCAAATTGACTTTTTTGTTTGCCCATAATGACTTTTCAGATGGACCATAATGTCTGGATCATAGATTCAATGGCTTATACCTACTATACTTTGTTCAATCTGTACTGACTATAGCCAAACTTCAGCATAAGTCTACAATGTTGAATGTTATTGCATTTACAAGCAAGGTAATTTTTCCATTGAAACGCTGAGAAATCAAATTAAATTGTCCAAGAAGTGTATTAACAATAGCTTTTCAGAATGAAGAAAAATTCAAAGAACTTTTGAAGAAGGAACATTATTGAATTATGACCCCTAATGTATGTTCTGCAAATGAACTTGAAATATGTATCATCACCATTCATCATCTCATCAAACTAATCATCTTTGTAATTTGTACTATGTTCATATCAATTAACACCCTTCTATGATTTACCAACTAATCCCATTACTATAATATATGTACCTCGGGCTGGAAGAAGACGTTTAATGTATGTGAATTGTCTTGTTGTGATAATAATAAAAATGTCAAAGTAAATATTATTGGGAATTTTAAGATCAGGAGAAATTAGAATGGAGAGAAACTCCTCTGCGTGATATTAGTATGTGAATGCAAAACAAACGAAACCCGGGGTAAAGGAACAGGCGATGAACACGAAGCAATACAAAATGTAAGCACGCGGCCATGAAATCGTGCCTTCTTTTAACTGTTTAAGGAGGATTCTTGTTTTATGGTAAAATACATGAAGTTCCCCACGCGGCCCGCTCGTTATGCACTCTACGTCTCTGTCGTTGTTGTAGGTGCGCGGCATGTGGCGGGCCGTGCTGCTCGTGCTGCTCGTGCTGGTCAGCGTCCTCCGGGTGGACCACGTCCCGGTGACCTCCGCGTCCCCCGCTGACGCCGACCCACACCACTGGGACTACGTGGTGGTGGGCGCCGGGCCGGCCGGACTGCAGCTCGGGCACCACCTGCAGGCCGCCGGCCGCAGCTACGTCATCATGGAGCGGGGCAACACGTCAGGTAAGGGGTCAGCGGGGTCAGCGGGGTCAGCGGGGTCAGCGGGGTCAGCGGGGTCAGCGGGGTCAGCGGGGTCAACGGGGTCAGCGGGGTCAGCGGGGTCACGTCCCATACGGACAGGGCTGGCTTGGAGAAAGGCCCCTGGCCATCCAGGAGGAGATGACCAAGGCCCATGGATCACTGTCAAAGCTTCAACGTCATTTTAGCTATGTTAATATTGGAAAACTTAACCCCTTAATTATCATCATTGTGTATGGTAGAATGGGTATGGGATGACCAATGTATCTAAGTTATAAGTATCGTAACGCTTATTTTCCCCCAGACAATGACATATTGAACCATTATCATATCTTGATTTATGACTGAATCTCTTTGACTGGTCAGTGGTAAGGAATTGTAGACCTGAAGCACATATAGACGGTATAAACATCTCATTAAGGTTCTCATGGTCATTTTTTAATCCGAATCTAAAAAAAAAGATTGATATATTCAAGTTAATTAACACAAGAGATGATTACAAATATAGTGTTTCAGTAGCTCATGTTTTCGGCATTGGCTCACATCAAATAGATTTTTCCACATCAAAAGGTTAGTTTTCATATGAGGTACAGCGGCAATTATTGACGTGTAGCTGATCCACTATGCATCTCGTCTCTGAGACACTCCATACTCAAGTCCCGACTCAAGTCCAGCTCTTTTTCTACAGGGAACTTCTTCACTCAATACCCACGCCATGGCAAGCTCATCTCTATTAACAAACGGAACACCGGCAAGACGAACAAAGAGTTCAACATGCGACATGACTGGAACTCCATTCTCAGTGACGACGAGTCGCTGCTCTTCAAGGAGTTTTCCCGTGATTTCTTCCCTCACCGTTCTGCCATGGTGGACTACCTCAACGCCTACCGCCGCCATCTTGGCCTGAATGTGCGGCACAACCACGAGATCTCTCAGGTGAACAGGACGTGGGACAGTGAGGCGGGCAGGCATACATTTTACATGAGGGACCAGCGGGGGAACACCTATACCTGTCGGTAAGCGTTAGGCGGGCGCCCACGCCTATAGCGTCTTAAGAAAAGGCTGACTGCACTCCTTTCACATAATGGCTTCACTCTGCTATATGGCGCACCGTATAGAAGTGTCTCATCGGGTTAGTAAAGGCTGCCTTTCAAACGTGAGGGGAAGTACTGGGCCCATATCTTCGTAAAATTGTTTCATGGTTAAGTGTGCCGTGGTTAATTTTGCCTTGGTTAGGCCATGGTTAGCAGTGGTCCTAACCACGGTGCATATTTTCGTAACGTTTTCAGATAATCACCACTAACCAAGGTCTAACCAGCATTTTGTGGTTAGGGTTTCGTGGTTAAGGATTCTGGGTTTAAACAAAAATAGTGATGTAACTGTATAATAATCTCAATTAGATATTTGTACATGTATTTACAAGTTCTAACCTTGTTTGCTTTTAATGTTTTTATGGAGATGGACAGTGGCAAGCTAAATGTAAGCAAGTTACAAATGGAACACCCATGCAAAAACAAACAATAATGAAAAAAACACATATTTTTGAGTGGGGTGTCACATTGTGAAGTGTGGGTAATTGAATCTGGCACATATTGCACCAAAGAATGTGGATTTTGTAATTTTGACAGCACTTTCAGAATAATCTCATTTAATTTAGTACTTATATATGCCTCTTACATACCTAAATATATTCATCATAACATTAGGTATTCAAATATGTGACACATTTTGACAATTCTTCTGCTATTCACTCATCTATAACAAGTAATCACATGTTTTCTCACCCTTAAGAGATTTGGGAACGCTATGGTTAGCCTTTACCATAGGCTAAACCACCCCTAACTTAAATCTTGAGGAGGGTTAGCAAATGCGTGGTTAGCAGAAAAAAAGTGCCTTGGTTACTGTTACGAAAATCTGGTTCATGGTTACATTTGCCTTGGTTAGCCTAACCACGAACTTTGATGACCTTGGTTAATTACGAAGATATGGCACCTGGAGGTTTATTTTCAAAAGAAAAATGGATTAATGACCACCCACGAATATTTTATTAAGAAACAGTTTTTATGTATTGCATGTGCCAAAGTCCAAACACGTTACCATGGCAACACAAATATATGCTCAGTATATCTATTTAAGACTCTCTGTATGACGATCACTTTTCCCCAGCTGTCACTCTATATTCAATTAATTTGACTGATCGTGCCACAATAGCCTGTGCCAACCCAATACTCTTATTGCAGTTAATAGCAGTGTCTGTCAGAGAAAACCCAGTGGCTGTAAAGGACACTATAGTGTCGTGATCCTGGCCACCTACGTCCGCAGTACCTGCATCTCCCAACAGTTTTAATTAAGAACATACTTTTCTAAATGATACTGATTGGTCGCTGTATACCTACTGCATGCAGTTTGTTGTATGCGCGTGATATCATAGACAAAAGTGCATAAAGATCTTCCTACACACCTTAAATTATATTTATAATATCAAGTTGTTAAATTATTAAGGAAATGTGCGTGATGCAGTATTGTGGAGTTTCAAACGAGCTGGAAATCGTCAGGATTATTTATAGAGCATGACAATACGTGCCTTACACTTCATCCGTTTTATGTTTTTATTTGAGTGCCTTTTTATGCAATGTAATCTCCAAGTGATCAATGAGTGGATACTCAAATAGGTACATTTTTGTTATTCAGCAGCCCGTCTGATAACAATGTCGACAGATAATAATGATACAATGATGATGTGATGGATGAAAAGTATTGTGTTTCTTTGTCGATGCAGCCTTCATCAATAATGAATTGCTTTTATGTTTGATGTTCCAAGGTAATTGAATACGCACATTGTGCCCCGGTAACTAATCCTGGAAACGTTGTCTGTCATTGATATAATCTGAAAACTTCTCACACATTTTCTTTTCTTTTCAGAACGCTCATTGTAGCAACAGGAATATGGAAACCAAATATACCTCAATATAGTGGGATTGAATTCACAGAAGGTTACGAAAGCATTTCTACGAACCCCGAAGATTATGAAGGCAAAACTGTACTTGTTTTAGGTAGGTACATTCAAGAAGAAATTGTGGTTTGAAAATGATTAATCTTGTCCCACATAATAAGCGGCAATGAATTGCGACTAGATTACAGTGATAGGCCCATGATAGGCCGGTTGTAAAATCTAGTTATCAATATCTAATGAAATACAAGTAATTTGTAAGCAGGGTTCTGTATAAAACGTATAAAGGGTGTAAGGAATACACATTTGCGTGGCCCAATACACGATACTTGTATGGGTTCAAATATTGAAATATTTGAATAAGGCACGCATGCAGACTTTTGTTTTTCTATTGATTAGTAATGATATAATACACCAGAATAAAAATTTCCGCACGTAAATCTGTGCGGATAGATCCCGAATGCTCATGGAAGTAAATGTCCTATAATGCGTCATTATATGCCACACTATAAACCAACTAGGTGGTACCCCAATGTGAAAACACCCATTGTGCAATGGCAGCTATATACTCTGTATTTTGATGGCATTGTTTTGCTAGTTGTATCGGTAAAAACCAAAACGTCATAGACTGATACCTTGTTTTGAAGAAAATGTAAATCAGTGGAGAAACAACACATTGCAGGTGTTCGTGGGTGTATCATCAATAATCTTCATGAGTTCATCTATCATTTAGGCCATGGCAATGCTGCCTTCGAGACGGCCGACGCCATCTACGGCCACGCCAACGGGGTGCACATGGCGGGCCGGTCCCGGGTCCGCCTGGCCTGGGAGACCCACTACGTCGGCGACCTGAGGTGGGTATATGTGATTACAGCATTCAACCTTGAATTGGAAAAATAGCATCTTTAGCTCAGCTGTATATGAATCTGATTCTAAAGCCACATTGTCAGGATGAGAGTTGGTCGGCAATTGTGTTTCGGGATTTGGGTTAAACGTTTCAAGATATGGATTGACATTTCGATTTGCACAACAAAAACCAATAGGCCTATTTTAAAGAAACAAACAAGGAGAGTTCAAACTTTAAGTTAATTTCTCCTTGCTTGTAATTGTTACCAGGGGCGTGAACAACGCTCTGCTCGACACCTACCAGCTCAAGTCGTTAGACGGAGTAGTGGAGGGGCCATTCCGTGACGTCAGGTTCGAACGTCATGGCAACAAGATCCGCGTACGTCATCATCAGGATAGTGACCATGACAATTTTGCTCTCCGGGAGGCTTATGACGTCATCATTCGATGCCTTGGTTTTGTATTTGATGACGGTATGTTTACAAAGTAAGTAAACGTTTATGTTTAGTAACTAAGATAACAGATTCTTTTTACCCAAACCTTGAATAAAATGATGGGTATAGCTTTTGAAACAATTGACTCCAAGGAGGATTCAAACTCAAACATAGTAGGGGGGCCTACTATAGGGAAGGTTGGGAGATGAATATCATAGCCGTTAGGATAATCTGTTGACAAAATAGAAAACTGAGATTTAGGCAACAACATAATTATTTGCGATTGCATGTGCTTCGTATAACTTTGGAAGAAATAAAGTACAATTTTGTCGTGAAAAAGGTTATAGCCCATGCGTCCATGGCCGTATCAATATTTGACCACATTGAAATGAAAATTCTCTATCACATAGAAATTGTTTCGCAAACCATCCTTTTGTAACCCTTTCAAGTGAGGGCTGTGCCAACGTTTCACTGCTTCGTGCGTGTGGGCTTAAAGCCTAGGAACCGGCCAGGTCCATAAACAGCAGGGTCGTTAAGAGTAATTGCATTAGTAATTTATGGAGCCTATGCATAGTGTGGAACAAAAGCCTGCACGGTATAACGCGTGTGACGGTGTCTGTACTCCCCCCATTCAGTAAAATGATATGATATAGATGGAGGTCCTTCACCTTATCTAAGTGTATCCCGGTCCACCCCCAGCTCCACCCGGCCGCTGCGGGGGTTCGGGAAGACGTACAAGTACCCGCTCATCTCCCACGACTACCAGCTGGTCAACGTGCCCGGGGTCTACGTGGCCGGCACCGCCGCCCACTCCCTCGACTTCCGCCGGTCAGCGGGGGGCTTCGTGCACGGCTTCCGCTATAACGGTAGGAGACTCTATGGCAGACCACTCTGCAGAAAGGTCTCTTTGCACCCGTTACGTTAATCTACGGTAATATGTATAAAAAATCAGTCTTTTAGACTCACATGCTTAGGCCTTTTACATGTTTCGAAATGATGACGTGGATTAACCCGTATTTGTGCATCTAATAAAGAAAACGGTTATTATTTGCACTATACAACTACAATAGGGTCAAGTAATCGGTTCTATAGGGTCTAAGCATCGATGAATTCGGTCAGGAACATCATTCCCTATATGATGAATATGAACAGATCACTGTCAGGCAATGACAGCATGGCATTAAACAATTGTATACAAGTGTACTTGACCGTTTTTTGTTTTTTCCCCTTGGCGACAGTTCGGGTGTTGCACCGCCTGCTGGAGATGCGTAACCATGGTAACCCGTGGCCCACGCTGCTGGTGCAGCATGGCGACCTGCTGTCGTACGTGGTGAAGAGGATGAACGAGGCCTCGGGCCCCTACCAGATGTTCGGCGAGCTGGGCGACGTGCTCGCCTTCAGGTGCGCCCCTTTTACACCTTGTACAGTCTGCAGACACTGCGAAATTACCTTCTCATTCCCAACTAGGCCTACTTGCCCTTCACGTCTGCGTGCTTTCTATTGACGAATAGGCCCATTATGTTTGACTTGTGTTGCTTTGTTCATTTCTCAGTAGGACCTTTACTCATGTTTACCTTTGAAGAAAGAAGAAAGGCTGTATGCTTAAATATCGCGTTCAGTGATATAAACTTATCCCTATCTGTAGGCCTACATAATTTTACGAATTTCACCAATTTTGATCAAGATGTTCCGAGTATAGCTTTGAATGTGTTTTCCCATCAATCTTGTTACGAATGAAAAAGAGGAATTCTTAATAACATTCATTATTACTATTCATCTGCATGGAGGAGAGCGAGGAGATGAAATGTCTTGGCCATACTATCACACCAAGCAGGTGAAATGACAGTACGTGATTAATACTACTCACGTCACGTCATGGGGGATATCAATCTGCTGTATGAATGTAGAGGGACTATGAGGTCTATGTATAGTACTTCTTTAATAATCGACAGAGTTAATTGTGCGTTACTATTGGCATGGCCACATTCAATTTACTATGTCCATGTACTACTTACATAACCAGCATCAAATGATAATGCCACTATCCTACTGGCATGACCAGACCCAATGGACCATGCCCATATACTACTTACATTACTGTACACATGTCGCCACTTCAGTATACTACAGAAATAGTAAGAACAAGTAATAAACGCCTGACATGGCCACACTCAGTGGACCATATCGATATACTACTTACATGACGAGGTGGACCATGTCCACCATATACTTCTGATATGGTCATCTCAATAGAACATAATCTACTGCTCACACAGCCAGCTACAATAGACAATTTTCGTATACTACTAATATGACCACACTCAAAGGAAAATTCCCATATACTACTTAAATGACCACACCCAAATGATTATTTCAACATACTACTGGCTTAATCACATTTTTTGGACAATGTCTACATTCATTTCTTACATATTAAAAATTATTATTCTTGCGTTTTCAGGGATATACCTCTTTTTTCCCAATGACATAAAGCGTTGTTTGAGTAATTTGATCTCGGATATCCTCCTTTTTGTAGGCCGGGTGGGCAGGTGGAGATCTTTGAGGAGGTGCCCATGGCCTTACTCGCCCAGTTTCCCGCCATCACGGGGCGCCCCCTACGGGAGTTCCTGGTACTCATCATGCAGTACGGACGGAACTTCTCGGGGCCGGGAAAGGACGTGTTCCGCGAAGCTCGGGCCACGGGGTTCGCCAACGAGGCGCACCGGTCCAACTTCCTGCACCCGGTGCTCTACTACTACACGGACCTGCCCACAGGTGAGCCGTCTCGACCTTATTTCAGTCTTCATGATGTTCTAAACTAGGGCGGAATAACCGATTTTTGAAAGATTTAAGATAATATGAATCGGTTAAAGTTATCACACATAATGAGGAGTACTTTCATCATGTTTATTTTGAATGAGATTCGCGACAAATTGCAGCACTGACTCAGATTGTTAAGACCTCCTTGCTCGTATTTCAAAAGCCATAATAAATCAGAAAAGAACTGAGTCCCTCCAGACACTAGGCCCTGCTGTGCCTAGGCCATTTTCTCTTTATTCTTGTCGATCGATGCCCCTATATACTTACTGCTTCGGAAAGGTTGTTCTCGCCTTTACATTCTTGGGGCAATTCAAACATAAACGATGAAACCTGAAAGAACAAGGTCCAAACTAGCCTCTGCATCGTTATTTTGACATTCTTGAAAAGCATGTTCATTTAGTTTACAAATATTCCTGTGTGTAAGGTAAAAGGATAAAAGCTGAAGAATATGAGTTATTTTGCGAGGGATAGGGAAGAATATGATTATCAGACTTCAATTTATCTAGGGCAGGTCTCGAAACCTAGAAGTGGATGACCAGCCTTCAGGGATGATTAAGGGCGACATCTGGCATTAAGGCAGGAATTAGCTGGTTTCTGTGTGGGTGTGATTCAACGCGTGCCTCGCGGGGCCTTGGAGGGACAGCAGGTGGTAGTTAGGGATACTTCATGAAGCTTCTCAAGGGACGCTCTCCTACTACACAGCTTTGTGTTCATTAGGTGCCCGGGGGGACATTGCAGCAAGTCCCCTATAGATGAGGACCTCTGTTGGTAGAAACCTATTTATTCAATTCTAGATTGTACTGTAAGAACCACATCCCCAGAACATATAGGTTTATATATGCGTACGCTTTGATGCCCATTAATTAATCATATCTAAGTGTATGTCGTCTACTGAATATGTATTCTTTGTTTGGTATTTAATTCACCAAGAAAGATATCGCTGGCACGAGTCAATAATTCATTATTATGTTTTGCGTACTAGTGATTCGTTCTGTAGTACTTCATGTTGAAATAAATAAGTTGATTCAGTCTAAAGGGAAATCAACTGACTTGTTTCACAAGATATTTCTTTTCGCACGGTCTGCAATATTTTGCATTGACACAACCGATGGTGCTCCGTACATCCCAGAACCACCAATAAGGTTTGGCAGGCGTCCTTACATACTGAGTGTCACTATGTAAGATCATAATCTTACACCCTATTGACTACAACTTTGATGCAGATGGCTATCGGTTTTCAGAGGCTGTGAATAGACTGTGAATAGACTGAAAACACTGAATGAGTAAACCACATATATGTATATGTATATATATATATATATATATATATATATATATATATGTCAACGATGACAGATCTGTCCTGAGTGTATGAGATTGTATGTCATTATTCTCTCATGACACGTGACTATACAATGTTAGAGCTAATTATCAACCTTAAGTAAAATGTGTTTTTCATATAGAGTAGGCAATTCATGATCAGTGATTGTTGTCACCTGACACAAAATACAAGACGAGTCATAACAGTTATAATTATTGTACTCGGCACACTATGATCAACTGCCTGTAAATTTACAGCAAAATGTAGATTAGCATGTGTACCAATGATTAACTGATCAAATTGTTTCAAAAATATTACTAAAGTCATATCCTTCAACCTGAGTCAATGTGGGTGGGGTTGTCTAGTGGTAAGCGTCTTGGCATTGCAAGCCGCCGGGCCGGGATCAGTCCCGCTGGCTGCCTGTTATATAGACCACCTAAAGCCTGGCGACCAACGCTACTTATAGGCTTTAGTCGTTGAGGATGAAAAGGGTTAACACTGGACGGCCGCCAACGTTCATGGTTTTTCGTTCTTTGGAAACCAGGCTTTAGTTTTCTGTCGTTTCCGCCCCCATAGATGTGATCATTGAACTTGTTCAAAAAACGTGTGGGGTCCTGACCAGCTGAAAAATTCCTGAGCGGACGTTAATCTCCAACAATCATCATCATCAGCCTGAGTCATTATACCCGAGTAATATTAATTATTTAATACTGTGGCTGTGCTCAATTGACGTCACCCTATGCCCTTTTCAGACGAGACCTCAGAACGCGTAATGGGCCTGTAGTTAGCTGGCATATGATGCGTATTCTGTGACAAGTGTGTAGTTGGTGTAACAATGGCAGCCATGTCAAATGTTTGTCAGGGAACTGCGGGCGACAGCAGTATGATAACTCAATTATCAATACCTTATTCGTGTTTTTGTGATGTTTTTTTTGCATTGTCATCCTGTATTCGAAAAGAGGCTTAGGGGAGACTCATTTAAAGATCTGAGTCCGTGTATCCGTTCGTTAAATTGGTCTCAAACCCGGGATCTGCAGGGTGTCCGAGAAAGTATGCAGAACTTGTTGCCACCCGCATCCAGCGCCTGTCTGTCTGAGGCCTTCCCAACTACTGTTAATAGGCGACAGATCAAAGACCCTTTACATGCACATGGCTGACGTCAGCGCTATCTCCGAACACATCTTTGGAGAGGCTGCAGACTTTATAGGTCTCCTTTTGGTATTTTTAGATATCTCGTGACTGGTTTGCCCCGATTGCCGGTAGATCAGGCCTCCTGAACAGTCAAAAGGTCAGGCCTGCCAAAGAGTCAAAGGAGAAATAGATAGTACAGACCAAGGACCAAGGAAATTGCTTTTATTTCATCGTTTTCAGACACTATGGTCGGGAGCCGGCCCAAGACCAAATAGTAGGCCTACCGATTGAGGAAATTATTTCCAAACTGTGAAGTCTGTGCCTATTGTAATTAGTCTACTTTACTATATTAAAATTTATCAATTAATTAAGTAAATAGTGAAGCAGACATATGGGTTCAGATCGCAAATGGGCTTCTTGTTATTTCCCCCTTTTCAAGCGGGCAGGATAATGCTAAAGGCCATATTACGCTATGCGTCAGGTGGCTCACTTTGGGGGTGATTCATTCGCGTTTTTGCCGACGCGAATAGCAAATGCTAATCTTGATGCCCAACGTAAAGTGTAATATAAAAAGAAAGCAAAATATTGCCCAACATGACCCAAAGCGACTCCCAACGCATGCCAAAACGCATATTATATAATATGCTTCGCATTGCGTCTGACGCATAGTGTAATCAGAGACCTTGTATGTGTATATAGGATATATCGAGACTGGAAAGCTTCTCTGTGGCCCTATGTGCCTATTCCCCTGGTGGCTGGTTGGATCAACTATGACCAGGGTTTGGCCATTACCAATGTAATGGAATAGCCAGTGCGATGCCACTGGCTATTTTTAACTTGGACATAATGGTCAATCCAAATCTAGTCCTACCAAGGGCCAGGTGGCAGGCCTGTAGTGCATAACAGGTTTACCCCTGGCTTTCCAGTCTCGATATATCCTATATACAAGGTCTCTGGTGTTATATAGCCCCAATGCGAATATTTCACGTCGGGCAATACTACCCAACGCGAACAGAGATCCAACGTGTTGTATAATTAAGGCTTAACTCTCTTGGCGATGTTTGCGATTAAAAGTTGATGCTTTACCATCATAGGTCTTGACTCATGGACATTTTATGCGATTATGAAATTGTGTTTCCAACAATTGTCATCACTTTGATTGGTTTCTATAGAAATTACTGTGAGTCACAGAATAGGTATGATATTTTGATATGAAAACAGGTCCATCGACCAACCTTAAAGTATTAGATAAATAATTGGGGCGAGACCCCCACACAACGTCCAGGCCTTTTCTATGTAACATTAAAACAAGAGGGTCCCAACAACATGCAATGTCCTTGTTCTCTCCCCCACAGAGTTAATGATGACTCAGCGGCCGACGGGCTGGCCCCTACCACGCCCCGCCCGCCTGCACCACGTGGTCGAAGACTTCCTCACCTCGTGGGACGGCCCCCAGACCCACATCCTGCCCCTGCGCCGCTTCCTGGAGGCATGCACTGACCGGGACCTGCGCCACTTCGAGGCGGCCCAGTGCGCCCAGGCGGCCCTCACCCGCCGCACGGTGCCCTACTCCTGCCAGCGGCACTACCTCACCGGCGGGGGGCTCCTCGACCTCACCGCCACCTCCTCGGACGCTATCTTTGTAGATGAACTGGCAACGTGATGTGGAAATGTTGTGTGATACCATAATTACATGCCAAGGTATTTGACGTGCCAAATTATAACAAACTATAGACCAAATGTAGTATATGGACCAGAATAGAATATATTATATAGATCTCTATCGGTATGAGTGTTTATCACAGGAACAAAGCATGACCAATATTTATATATACCTGTAAATGCATAGTGCTGAGCGTGCCTAAAGAGATCATTACCACTTGAGTGCCCCTAAGGGATTCAGGAATACTTACCATCTATTCCTAATACATGATATCTATTACATCATATTTTCCGATTTAAGGCAAAGTTCAGTTATATTTTGAAATAAGAAATATTCTCCATAGACCCGATATATCGATTATGAGAGCCCCCGGTTAATGTTTTTCAGGAAGTGAGAAACACATCCGAATTATTGTATGGTTATTGAATGACTATTGCGTATGCTAAGCTCTGTCTCTATCATTTTGCACTGGAGACGATAGGTGATTATGAGTCATGTCTATTGTTCAGTATTCGGTAAGAAATTGGCCAATAGTAATACAAAGTAGACTGGACGATTTTTAAAATTCAGTAACATTGAAAACCGAAATGTGTTTATTTTTTTACAAGCCTCTCTAGCAAATCAGTTTCCCTTGAACCAATAATAAGTTTATCTTCGCTATATTTACGTTATATTCTTTTATGGAATGGTCGCTCCAAAACGCCATGAGTTGCCGAGAACAATACAAGTAGTCGGAATATGGTAATTAACAGCCTTCATATCAGTCGGTGGAAGCCAGATTAAGTTGTCTTTAACAAAGCACAATACATCAGGTTGATAACCGATTTTGGAGACTTTATGCAGACGTGATCATGTGACCATATTCACGTTAGTGCCACAATATTTATCGGGGACAACATAATAGTTACCAAACCACGTCGTTAGATAGAAAGGACGTATAATTATGTCCATATAATATATTTTTATTCACATGATTTGCTGCTTATGATTTTAATGAAGCGTAAAGACATGTGCGTTATCAAATGAGCATTTATGGTCATCAATGTAATCACGTGACCTCTTAAGCAAACGGTCTGTATAGGTAGATTCAATAAACTGATAAAGTCCATCATTATAAGGGGGAGTACCCCTTCTACTATACACAACATCTAGCGGACGTATGAAAAGAATAGAAATTTCAATGAGATGCAAATGCATGTACTAATTCAATTGGTGCTAAATCCGGCATATACTGATACAGTGTCGATAATAAAATCAATAGCGAATATCAAAGACTTATGCTCCACAAGCCTATATATATATATACGGGCTTGTGTATCTTGTGTTGAATTTACTAAAAGGGCCAATTAACAGCCTGCAAGATGTAATATTATTATGTTAAATTCAGTGTATCTATGTTGACAACGAGAATGCTGGACATTCCAAAAAGGTATATATGTCTGGACTTATGGGACGCGTGCTAATCCATATGTTGTAATATGGGCATATATATTTTACTGCAGTACAAGGTATTACAACTTTGGGTGGTTTCCAGAGGAAAATGCACATTACTGTACCATGGAATGCTTATTTAGCTTTAGTCAAAATCAACTCTTTTACCAAGCCAATTGCTAAAAGCTGATAATTAGCATACAAAGCTAGCTGTACACTGATGAACATAATTTTCACAATGATTTGACCACGGTTATCTGGCAGTACTAAAGCATACATACAATTAGAAGATGGTCATCAATGTTTCATATTATTCAAACATAGCTATTCAATATGCAAATATGGAATTAACATTAAAGATGTTTAATCATCAAGGACTGCTGTTATCGTTGACATATTTGTAACAGATATAATTTTGAGAAGAATATATATCATACTGTGAAATGTTTACTGTATACTCTATATAGGCTACCGTGGAAGTCCTGTTGTATTGCAGCCGGTGCTGTTACCGTCTAGTGACAATAAATATTCTACCCCTGAATGACATTCTGTCTCATTACATGTGTATGATTCACGATTGAAACCAACATAGTCTGAAAGAATAGGTAGCGAAGCGATGTAAAGCATGATGCCTTTATTTTACAAATTGTCTCCTTCAAAGACACTTCCAAAGTTCATGATATCATTCGAGGACTTTTTCTTGGAATCCCTCTCTGCCCAACAAAGACTAGCTTCCTTTCCTCCAGACTTTAATCATAGTTGATCATGAATGTCCAATACACCCTTCTTATTAACCATGACGCCCCCTCTTAGAAAAAAATGAACCCTGGTGAGGGGAGTGTTGTCCAGCTCACTCTGCAGCACTGACCAATAGGCCTGGTGCAGAGCCCAGTGAGAATTAGAGTCCACTCAGGTGGTCAAGGGTCTGTAACTATTAAAAGTGTGTGGACTGTGTATGTGGTAGGAGAGGATGCATGGAAGAGGGAAATTGTGGTTGTGGGAAATGAAGTCCAAAACAATCACTTTTGGTGAGTACTTGCAATTAACTTGTTTTTAGAGTTGACCTCCTCCCAAATAAAAGGCTAGCAAGGCTCAAAGAATTCATTAATGTTCCTAATCTACATATTTTATCATAATATATGAATACTTGTTGCAAAGAACAAATGCTTTTGCATGCTAATGAGTGAAAAAAATGGTCAATTTGCTTTCTTGGTTGAGTATTTGTGAGATATAGAAAAAAAGTTCTAAATGGTTCCACTGTTTGCCTATAATGCAGTGCAGTGACCCAGCCTGGTGGCTCCCTCCACCTTGGGCTGTGTCCAACCAGGGCCTATATCTTCGTTACTGCTTTTAGTGATTTGGCTAATCAGGTGAAATATGATCAGTGTTTCATAATACCTTATTCTGTTCTGTCTCCAAAAGAAGTAATGTCATTTGAAAATAACCTGGAAAAAGGATTGTTAGGTGTAGTTACTTTCATTTACAAGCAGAGAAAATATGATTGAGACACTAATCAAATTTAGTCTGATCAGCCTAATCACCAATAGATTTTTCACTTATTCATTTATATTAGTTTATCTATATGTAACCATATTGTAAAATTGTACCTTGGTATACTTATGTTTCTGTTGTATCTATACATTATATCATGAAAAGCACTGTAAAGTGATGATATTTCAATTCAATTAAAAAAAAGAAAAAGAAATCAGTTTCGAAGATATGGCCCCAGGACTGCATTGTGCAGGGTAGTAAGAATCTCATGAACTGGCACAGTGCAGACCTACTGGGCAGCAGACCAAGGTGGCGGGAGCCACCTAGCCTGGTCACTGCATCTAATATAGGCTAACACAGGGACCATTTTCAACGTTTTGTCTAAATCTGATCAATACACTGACAAAAAAAGCAAATTCGTCATTTTTAGCGCTCATATTACCATGCAAAAACATTTGTTCTTTGTTACAAGCCACTTAATTTCATGATAAAAAATGTACTTTAGATACATTAAGGAATCTTTTAGTCTAGCTTGACTTTTATTTTGATAAAGGTCAACTCTAAAAACAAGTTAATTATAGATTCTCACCAAGAGGGATTGTTTAGGACTTCAATTTGAGTGGGTGTTTAGGTGTCCTGGGCTGTGGAGCTGAACTGGCATGGCCATTTGTGAAGCAATAGGGCTAATTCTCCATGTAAAATTATCAGTTTAGTTACATGTTTGATAAAAACAGAGGGACTTTTTTCCATACTATCCTTATTAGTCCCTTTATCAAAAATATATATTTTTGTTTTAGTGTAATGTTTGTTTGCATGGTTTCCTTTACACACAGCAATACCAACCCACTCTTATAATAAATGGCCATCCTTGCTGGTACTCTGTCCCCACAACCACAACAACCCCTTACAATTACCCTTGCTCTGCTAACAATTGCAGGCCCTCTACCATTTGAGTGAGCAACCATTCTCACCAGCAGACAATTTTGCAGACTGCACTGGTCTGCATGCACCTCCCTCACCAGCAGGTTCTTATTTCTGACAGGAGGGGCCGCCACCCTTAGATAGAAAGATGTGTAGGCCTTTTTCATTTGGCGCCCTGCTAACAGATATTTTGGAACCATGCGATTTGGAAATGGGTTCCTACGAAATCAGGCATAAAGGGGCAGGGAGGGTATATAAGGGACGGAACAGCCATGATCCCAGTGGGGGGTCTATTATTCCAACAGTTCAAAGGTCTCCTGGAAATTTTGGGTTTTTCCCAAATATGTGAGGGGGGAAATTATTATAAGCATTTACTTTTTAGATGGGCTAACACATGAACATACCAAGACTCTTTGCTGAGAAAATAAAGGAAAATAGCCTTCTAGATGTACCCCTACCAGAAAATTTATTTTGAAAATATTTCAGTTAGATTTGAAAGTTGTGGCTGTTCCTCAATTAGGCTAACACCCCTCCTCTGTTGGGGCTGTTATATCAAAGGGACACTGGTCAGTAAATGATACCCCTCTTACCTAACCCCCTCTCCTGACCTCAAGACTACCCCATTAGCATAATCCATTGTTCCAGGAGGGACCCAGGAGGTGCTCAGCATGGTGCATTTGTTAGGTACCTAACAAGTTTTCCCCCTTCAAAACGATTCAGAACAAGGCGTCTATGGGCGGGTTCACTGCGCAAACTCATGAAAAAGGAGTATACAACAGATGATTCACTGAAAGTCTGGAGTACACTGCGTATATTGCAAGTTTTAACATTGAGGCTAATTGTACAATTGGCGGTAATTACAGGTTGGCGGTGACCTTACTGAGACTATATATATACTGCACATGGAAGTTTTGCAATGGGCGCAGCCATATGGTCTCACGTGGTTCAAGAGGACACTCCTCATTGGCTGGGAGGTGGTGCTTGACCCCCCAAATCTAGTGGCGCCAAAGTACCACGCATGCGCAGACCTAAACTCCCGACTTCGGTATAGCCCTACCCGGCAACTCCCGTCATGCTTTGCCATGCCGCTGGACTGACCGGACTACCTTACTTTACCTCGCCCATCCGCCCTGTTTCACTATTAATTACTTAAAGGAAACCTTGCACATAACTGCAGGATAGTTATTTTTCAATGAATTAAATTCAGCGTGTTATTCACTACTTGCAAAATCGGAGGCAAATTCCTAGTTGGTACACAATAATGGGACATAAAAAACTTGTTTTTTATTTGATTTTTAAGGGAAATATCCTAATTTGTGACATAGCAAGGGGAGTAATAGGGAATCCCTTCTGTCCTTAGAAGGGATTCCCTGTCCCTGTAACATTTGTAATAAGAGTTATGCTCTCTAACAAAAATTATATGTATTTGGCACAATGCAACTCATAATAAATTAGAATATATATCCATCTGCATTCATTCATTAATCAGGGAATCCCAAATTAATTTTAGAAGGATTTCCATAGCTGTGACGTAGCAAGGGGAGTACTGAGCAGCCCAGCATTTAGGGAATTCCCCAAATTAAATTCCTTTCCTGAATAATTCCCTAAGATCTTGACATTTTCACCTTCTTACCTCTGAAAATAAAACACTTAAGTCAAGTTAATTACACAAAAAATAGCACTGCATGAATTTATGTGCAAGTTTTCCTTTAATACACAGCCGTTAGCGCTGTCCCCTGCGATCATGACTCTTGTTTTGTGACTCTTTGTTTTATGTTTGTTTATTGTGTTATTAAAATTGTTTTACTGCCGTTCGCAGGTCCGCCTCTTTGTAATTGATGTTCAACATGACCTAATGACTTTACAATGGGAATTTTTGAAGGGAAATATAATGGATAAGATAACTCTGCGAATTTTGCCCATTTTTCACTTGCAGAATAACATAAATCTTTCATTAGATATTGATTCATCCGTAATAATTCGATTCTTCAGTCAAAACATAGTAAACATTCCAATTTAAGCTACCGTTTCAAAATAAATAGAATTTACCTTGATGAGCTTTATTTTTGTCAACAAAATGAATAAGGGCATGTGAGGTGGTGGAGTGGTTAGAGCGACTGTCTAATGTGCAGTTGGCCTGGGTTCGATCCTGGGCTGGGCTATAGGCAATGCTGCTACACCCCTCTGCATGCCCCCCTTTGCCAATGACAGGGTTACCAAAGGTCTTAGGGACATCGGTTTTTGTGTGTGTGGCCCTGTCTATGGGACTATGTGCAAAGTACATGCCTTGGTAAAAGTGTAGGGGTTTGGTCTCTTCATAGATTCCATCATCAATACAGCCCTTGATATGGTCATGACCTGTGAGATAATAAGGACATAAAGCAAACAATAACCAATCAGCCAAAATAAATAAGAATAAGGATGATACAGTGCTGCCATCTTCTCTATGAGAGGGTGTATGAAATTACCAACATCTCACCGGTACACCATTTTCATAAAGATGGCGCCCCCTCTTAGCCGAAAAGCATGTACTGGCGAGTGCAAGGCAGTGCAATTCTCCCAACCCCGATAAATAGCCAATTTCTTGAGTTGTAGCTGCAGGTTAGCCTACATCAGGATGCATGCTGGGGAAAAATTGTCGACAAGACCCAAGCTTTTAGCATAATAATTTCCATGGATCTTATCATTATTTGTAGTTATACATTATGAAAAATTAATCATCATTATTTAAAAAAAATTGTATCCATTATCCATTTTATATTTTCTAAGTTGTTTGAAAATCAACTCATCATAGATGGATATGTCCCAAATATTTGATTATTTTCTATACTTTTTCTAGGGATTTTGCCGACAAAGTCAGTCCAAATTAGCCATGCGTGGTAGGGTGAATTAGGACACATTTTTCTCTAGTACTGTTTATGATCATGAAGTCCTGTAGACTTCAACAACCTCTTACATTGCTGAGGTAAGTGGTACAACACTAATTGGCCTGTTTGTCCAGGAGGTATTATTAACTACAAGCTGCATTTCCATCGTTGACTCCCAAATCATCACCTAATAGTAATTAATTTTAAAATAAAGTGATAAGGTTGGTTGGTTATTGGTTTGTTATTAAAATTCACCAGTAAATTAACTGCCAGTGTTATAATTATGAAGGGCAGTGATAGTGATCGATTGTATGAGAAGGTAGAGACCATACCCTTACACTTTTACCAAGGCAGGTGTTCTTTAATGTGCATGGTCCCATAGACAGGGCCAAACACACAACAGCCAGTAGGTGTAAGACCTTTGATGAATCTGTTGTTGGCACATGGGGACATGCAGTGGGGAGCACCAGTCAACCCAGCCCAGGAATGAACCTGGGCTGCCCACACAGCAGACGGTCGCGCTAACCACTTGCACGCCTACAATCGATAAAGTGGATCCCCACCACAATACGAATGGAACGAAGAAAAGTCAAAGTCCAGCATTTGCAATATGAAAATAAATGTTTATTACTCTGTTAATATCTTGAACAAAAGGATCTTTACAAAGATGATCCGTGGTCACAAAACACCATAATCATTCACCAGTTAACAGCTAAGTGGCACCACAGTGTTTAGCTTTTGTCCACACTTTGTCCGATATGCGATAGTTTCTTTATTGATTTCGTAGTCATAGAAACGGTTTAACAGTCATGAGAACACCTACTATTTAAGAAAGCATTTTACGTTTCCTCTTTTTTGGGGAGTCGGGCACATCTAGATGGATAGAATCTAAAGGAAGAATCCTTATCTCTGATCTTAAGAATCTCAATAAGTACGCTTCATAGTAATGCTTCTGCAATACCCAGGTCATGATAAACGTGGTGATATAAGCCATTGTCCACACAAGTCTTTGTGTCTGAAGCCAACATCTTGTAGTACAGAAGTGATCGAACATCTATATGTAGCATGCCCATTTTACCAGCAATACTATAACATCTTATCATAGTTTACATCAAGACTTAGATGTTGTTTAATTTAGGGGCATCATTTACTGCCACTAGTAATTTAATTTGGTGATTTAATTTCAATGCCAAAATTGATAGTTGTCAATCTTTGGGCGACTGTAATCCACATGATTTATTATGTTATTTTGTTAAGTTTAGGGAATACAGTTAATCTTTTATGGTAATTTGGAATTTCCTATCCAAGAAGTCACGAAAATGAATCTTCTTATAACATCCATCACAGGTGACTGACTGAGATCTATATAGGTTGTTCCCGCTACGTTCCAAGTACTTAGCACCATATTATTTGGCATGTACACCCACAAATACTGGAAGTACACACTATATACAAGTACATAGACAGACAAGTGGATTTATACGGATCTCATCAAACATTAAAGCTTATATCTCAAGTGGGTAACCTAAATATCTATATCCAGATTTACGCATAGAGGTGGTTATACTAACACCCATCCCAGGGACTTCAGAATACATCAGTGTGTAGCCAGGGGTGTCGGGAGGTCTTGAATCCCCTTTGATTTCCTAAATTATAGAGACAAACAGAGGGATATCGTCAAAAATTGGAAATGGAACCAACTACAATCCATCTGGAATTACCGTTTGGATTTTATCCCTTATTTCCATCCACTTTGAGGATCACCGGAGCCTCAAGTAACGGTTCACGTAGGTTATACTGGAGGCCTTCTGTTTTCAAGAAGTACTACGACATAGCTTCCGCCGGATTATTGGTGAAATTCATATCTGTCACGCCTTATACGCTTTTAGGTTAGCTGGGTCAAGTTGTATGAGCACCCAATTCATCTATGCACATGTTTCTAGCCTTTCAAGTATTGTAGGTAGTCGTACTCGTCACGAAGTGATTTACGCTGAATATTCAGCGTAAATCACTTCGTGACGAGTACGATTATATATGTAGTGCTATTTAGAAAGCACGCACAACCGAGAATGACAATAGCTTAAGCACATCGGCAACTGACTAAACGTCGTCTTTTTAGAGCTGTTCAATAAAATCACATCAATCAAAATAATATTCTCTGATTACAGTCACCTTTCGTATGCCCTGCAGCAAATCCCTAAATACCGATAAATGTTCGATTGGAGGGGTGACTAGTATGTTTTATGACTATCAGTGACGAGCCATCTACAGGGCAAACCACTGTTTTTCGGCCCAATCGTGTATGCCCTAATAACGCCATATCATCTACGTCCTTTGTGTATCTTTTTATCTCATCCATTTGAAACCGACAACTTACATGATCAGGTTCCCTCAAGCGCCTTTCAGACAATTCATCAGTTACGGTCTTCTACGTAATACGTAGACCATTGTATGTCCTAATAACAACACCATATCATCTATGTCCTTTGTCTATCTTTATATCGCATCCGTTTGAAACCGATAACTTACATAATCAAGTTCTCTCAAGCGTCTTTCAGACAATTCATCAGTTACGGTCTTCTATGTAATACGTAGACTATTTGTTATTTGGTTTCAAAGTATCCAAGGATTCTCATACGGCAGTCGATAAGAAGGTCAGCACAATCAAAAGATAATGAATGTTCAAGAACTGATTTTGTAGTTTTAACAAAGTTTTTATGGTATAACTTATTATTGTTCTTTAATGGTTGGGAAAACATTCGTTGCAATAGTGTAGGTGACACATTAGGCAGCCTCTTGATATTTGAAAGTCAGGCAGGGCGTTTGATCTTATTGAAAACCCGTAGAGAAAATGAGAAGTTGTTTGTCGTGTACCGTGTACCACTAGATGTTATTGATTGGTCCCATAATCTTGGATGGCATACTGCTGGATTATCGAAATGCCCAATGTGTATTACCCCTATCAAACAGTCAATAGTAATAGTCTGTAACCGTAAGGAATCCGAGAAACGTTCACGCTTCGCGATCGTTTCTATGAAGAGCTAATTTTACATAATCTATCGCCAAGGGTCATACTGCCATATTACTTTGTATAACTTGAAATACCATGCAAGCATCTTCAATCATTCAATTATTTTAGTTTCTATACATTCACCAATCCTTCAGTTATAGAGGGTTCTTTTGACTTGTACATTATTCAGCGATGAAGATTAAGCATTGCATCCAGTCACACAGCAATCAAATTGAACACATGTGTGATATTATTTCAGGTAATACAAGGCGTATAACTGAGGATTCCCTTTAAATTGAGTACGATGATATATGGGACGCTTGTAGTAACTAGTTGAAAACCGTGCAATTTACTTTTGACTAACGGCCACAACTATAGGGTGGATCTGGTTTAGTAGGCCTATTTGCACATGGCGCCCCCTACACGCCGTGTCTACAGGAGCAGGCTGGCGCTGTTGGCGGCGTTGAGCAGCTCCTCAGTACCCAGCACGCCCTGTCCCCGCAGGTAGAGCTGCTCACAGTGCCTGGGCAGGCGCTGGAAGGCCAGGGCCAGCTTCATACAGTCCTCGGCGAAGAAGGAGCGCAGGTCCTCGTTGACGACCGTCTCCAGGAACCGTCGGAGGGGCAGGATGTGCGACTTGGGGGCCTCCCAGAGCGTCAGGAAGTCCTCGACCATGTGGTGGAGGCGGGCGGGGCGGGGCAGGAGGGAACCGGGGGAACGCGCCTCGAAGTCGGCCTCTGCAGGGGTGGGTGTGGCAAGGAACAGTCCGTCAATATACATATTATAATATCCATTCTATTACAAGTCATATAATGAGTAGACTGGTAGCCATGTACATACAATGTACCTAATTAATTGAAATATGATTTTAAAGAAACCCATTCAACAGTTAGTTGTGGGCATAAAAGGTCATTACAATGGTAAGGATATATTGTATAGCGTAAGACAACATGTACTTTAAATTGTCTTCTTAAGTAAAAAATTTTACTTAAGAAGACAATTTTACTAATAGAATAAGGTGGAAATGATCAAAGTTTCTATAAGTAACTATGGCCCAAATTGAAATCTGTTTAAAACAAATTATGAATACATATAAATATCATGTTCTACAACAATACAAGTGCTTTTCATAGTTCAAACTCGAAGACATCTGAAGTGGGAATTAATTCTATGTTATATATAATAGTTAGTTATGAAACGACCATACTGTACGGTGCCGGGGAGGGGCCGCGCGCCTTACCTGTGGGCAGTTGCCGGTAGTAGTACAACACCGGGTGGAGAAAGTTGGACTTGTGGGCCTCCATGGGCTCGCCGACGGCCCGGTCAGCCCGGAAGGTGTCCTTGCCGGCCCCGGAGAAGTTGGCGCCGTACTCCATGGAGAGGACGATGAGGCGGTCCACCTGGTGGCCCGTGTGACGGGAGAAGTCCGGCAACAGCCGCATGGGGAACTGCTCGTAAAACTCAAACTCCGCCCCATTGCTAGACATGATAAAAGTTAGTTTTAAGAGTGAGTTATACAGTAATCTTTATGTAGTACAATGTATCGCGGCTTACAGCAACCGTTATTTGGTAGTGAAACACAGATTTGGAATGTTGGCGAAGTATCGATACTCATTGATGATGACCGAATGTATCATTAGCGTTAATAGTACCCGATTGCTGACCGAAAGTTTATGTCCTAGAAGTGGTTCGGTCGTCACTATGGGTTGCTGTCCGTTACAATCTTTACAAAATTCATTTAAATTAATTAAAGAAAATAATGAGTGACACAAAATACTTAAGATGAATAGGCCTACAAGTTATTGGTAATAAACAAGGAGCTTACTTTCTGATGGCAATGACATCGCCGAGTATATTGAACATCTGGTAGGGGGCGCTGGCCTCGTTGATCCGTTTGATGATGGCGTTGATCAGCTGGTCTATGGGGCCCCTGAAGGACGGCCACGCCGTCTGGTGGTTACGCCACTCCAACAGGTGGAACAGGCTTTTCACTGCAAGAAAAGCAAGTCGTGTATATGTACAAATCTGTTTGGATTTTGGGAACAGCGACGTATGGGGCCCGTTGCACAATATCTGATCGTAACCGCGATCACTTTAAGATCACCACAGCCACACGTATATTAGAAGTAAGTTCAAACGAGTAACTTGTCGTTTATTTACGTTTAATCTACATGTCATTAAATGAGAAATATGATCTACAATTAGGTGATTTCAAAGCTTATTCATATCACACAAAGAATTAACGAGCAAACCCTTTAAATAAAAACATTTGGCATATGCAATACCTATACGCTGAATGACAGAACCATTAAAGACCGCAGGTTCTGTAAATCAAGCCCCCAAGCCAAGCCTATCAATAGGAGCATCCCAATAAACAGAGTTAAACACAAGGGCATGTACCTGTGTATCTAAAGCCGTGTATGAAGCCCCCTGACGAGATCCGGTGGTCTATGCCGTGGCTGTTGGTGCCGGCAAAGAAGAGGCCGGGTACAGACTCCGACTCGTAGTTGGGGCGGAGGGCGGGGTACTTCTTTGTCCTGCCAGTGCCTCTTCGAATTGAATTATCACTAAAAGAAACAATGAAACACGTTAGAAGAGAAAAACATGAGAGCGGGGGGCGGGGGCGGGGACAGTTTGGTTCTTTTAACTGCTACACATGAGGGCTATTGCCCATTAATTTTCTGCATGTAGGAACATCACTTTTCACCTAGAGACTGTCCCCCCCTCCTTCGTAGTACCCTATAATCATAGAGACACATAAGATGTTATTATACAGTAATTCATAAGGAAAAGAAAGAATCATCCGCTTAAAAGTTTACATTACAGATTTTATAATGTAGAGTAATTGTAACTGTTCATTCTGATACAAATTGTTCATAGAAGTGTCTAGGGTCTAAGGGCCTGATGACACTTACTCTTCCATGAGTGACTCGTCAAACTGCCATCCAAGGCAGCGTATGACGCGGTCATAAGAGTCTCTCAATGCGAAGTTGTCGAAGAGGTCACTGCGCGGGACATCGGAGGAGCCAAGTAACGATCGCGAGTTGTTGGGGTCGACTAATTCCACGCGGAACTTGTTGCCGTGTTTGGTGATGCGCACATCCTCCACGGGCGCCTCCAGGATGCCGTCCAGCGACTTGAGCTGGTAGGTGTCCAGTAGGTTGTTGTTGACAGCCCTACAAGGTCAGATATGTGGCCGTGAACATTAAGCTGAGGTCAGCTATGTGGATTGTTTTATGGGTAGTGAGTAGGCAAACAGACATTATGTTTACAATTTTAGACTTCACCTTCTAAATTCTAAATGTATTCTAATTCATTATCTAGGCTTATATTATGCATAATGTTATTTTTAAGGTCCCTACACATTATGGTGGTTTTATACGTTTCAGCAGCCATAAATGGGACTCGTATATACTTGAGCCAAAGCTTCCAGTATTTACCAGAGATTTTAGGTTTACTATGGAGTTTGACATAAAAATGACCATTTCTATAAGAGAACCTTTAATTATCAAACGGTAATATTCAGTTATAAGAAAAAAACAAGGACTTATCTGCTTATTTCGAAGTTCTGTCAATGACTTTCTCTAATTTCAACCACCATGCACTGGAGTCATGCAGAACATTTTACCAGATATCACAAAAAATACATATTACTTTTCTCATGACGTCTCTTCGCACAAGAAAATAGCACCAGCCCAGGAAACGGCTGGCACAGCTGACATTGCTGTCGTAACCCGATACCACGAACGACAAAGTATTACAAAACTTTGACATGCAGGGCCATTCAGTGGAAAAAGAGTCTGACAACCCTTACGAAATGTTTCCATTAATATACCAGGTATTAGGCCTTCCGAGATTAAGTTGGCATATGATGTGCATTTATCAGATGAAGTGACCAACCTTATTAGGATTGGAATGTGGTTCCCTGTGCAAGAGGATGGTACAATATTTTTGTTAAATGACGTACTGAATTGAGACCTTCATGTTGCCCAAAGCTTGCTAACCAAGGCTTACCTGAGGTCGCCCACGTAGTGCGTTGCCCAGGAGAGGCGGACCCGGGACCGACCCAGCATGTGAATTAGGTTAGTCGCCCCGTAGATGCTGTCTGCTACCTCAAATGCTGAATTCCCCCTACCTGAAACAAAATCACGAAGTCAACTTTGTGGAGCTCTTTGATAAGTATTGGCGTCAGAGTAAAATAATTCAAATAATTAAATGATTCAAATTTAACAGCTTATTTCGGAAATAGCTTAGGCTCGATATAATGAACTTCATAACATATGAAGTGCTGTTGACCAACAGAACAGATAATTATGTCATTGCACATTGTTTGTACCATTAGTGTTGCAGGTTGCCAGAACACAGGATGATATGGACTGTCAGAAAGTGACCGAAAAGTTCGGGTTTGTGAGTGGTTACTTGCTTCCTGGATCTATAGTATATTGGGTATGTAAAATGCTTCCTGGGGGTATACACCTTTCTTACGACCCTGCACAGAGCAGACCTACTGTATATCAGATCAAGGTGGCGGGAGCCCATCACCCTGGGTCAGTGCATTCCATATAGGGACCATTTTGAACTTTTTGTCTAAATATCATCAATACACTGACAAAAAAGCAAATAGATCATTTTTAGCACCCATATTAGTATGCAAAAAGATTTGTTCTTTGCAACAAGTAACCTAATGTCATGAGAAAAGATATAGTTTAGGTACATTAAGGAACATTTCGGCTCCGCTTGACTTTTATTTTGAAAGGAGGAAAATTCTTAAAACAAGTTAATTGCAACCACAATTAGCCTCGCCCCCTCCCACATACACAGCCCGTACACTGCTAATAGGTAAACCTTTAACCACCTGCGTGGACACCAACTATCACTACACTCTGCATTAAGCCTAGTAGTTAGTGCTGCAGACTTAATTGGACTTCATTCCCCTCACCAGGGTTCATATTTCTTACGAGAGGGGGTGCCACCTTTAAAAAAAGCTGTGTACAAAACGTGCACGGCAGTGTCAATGAAATTATATTAATTACATTATGGGAATTACAGATTTATCATCATAGATTTGGCCAAAAAAAATAGACACGATAAGGAGAGAACCCCAAAGTTGCATATTTTCAAAGGAAAGACTTAAACAGTCATTACTGTACCGGCCAGAACATCGCTATATTGTGGTTCTACGGGTTAATTTACCACTGTTTAATTTTACGTGGATAGATAAGTTTGCACAAGTAGCGTAAGACGTACCTAGAATAAGTACGGTTTGTCCCTCATAGTCCTCTGGGTCGGTGGAGATGTCGTCGTAACTCTCAGTGTGCTCACTGCCCTGGAAGGTCGGCAGGTTGGCCTTACCCATTCCAGTGGCCAGAACCAACGTCCTGAAAAAGGTCATGAATTAACACATCATCTTAAACATGTCCGGAACTTGTTATGCAATAATCTAACTGTTGCATAGAACCAGTCTACGTTTGAAAAAGAAATCGCTGTTATAAAAATTACAATTGCCTACTTGACCAAGAAGATAAAGTATGTCAGAAGGCGGGCTGGTAGACCAGGCCATTTGGCACCAAGTGGTAGGCTGAACGTATAATCATATTGTTTCCCTACTGTGACGGCAAGAGGCGATGGAGTATGCATGTCCGACGCAGACCGTGCAGTGTGCACACATGGCTTTGGGTGGTAGATCTAACTATAGGCACCAGTGTCACACCCGACTGGCCCCAGATTCCTAAGTCCATTTACGGTTCCGTAAATATAATATTATGAACAAGGGTTAGATCCGTAAATTAACCTCCGTAAGTATGAAAGGTACGAAAATGGAAGGGGGTATTTCTAACATTACAGAAATGAGAAAAAGGTATAAAATGACGTCAAAATCCCGTAAATAGCACGATTTTATAGGGCTTTACGGAAAAACTGTCCCTAAGTATCCCTTTTTTCTGTAAAATTAATTATGTGAAAATACACCAAAAATACGGAAAAACGAACCGGGAGGGTCAGAGGTGCTGTAAGGCATTTCTATATACATAGAAGGTAATATTTCAGTTAATCTAATGCAATAAAAACATGTTTTACCTTCTTTAAATGCATTGTATTATTCATTAAAATGTCTAGAATGTGTAAAATACATCGGATCTACTTAATGTAAAAAAAATTGTAATCATTAGCTTTAGGGGCCTTCAGGGAAAATGGCATTCCTTATGTATTTTCCTTGATATAGGCCTAAGCATTCGCAAGTGAATGCAATTTAAACATGAATTAACTGCAGGGCCTATGTGGGTGGTGTGCACAATTTCCGTAAATTTATAGAGCTATTTAGGGACACTTGTATTTATTTACGGAACATTGGCAGTCCGTACATAGCACTTGCGGACCTATTTTACGGATCCACAGTTGTTTTTTTTAGGAATCTGGGGTGGGTCGACTAGAGACATGTCTACCATTAGAAAGATTTGATGATAACATGCGCGCATTGACTTGATAATGTGTGACATTTTACGATTTATGTTGCTCAGAGTCAGTTCATAATTCACGCGACGCTGCCGTATGTAGTGATTCTATTGCACACATGCGACATGATTGTTAGTAGCATATGGAAATGGGAATTCTGTGATTATTTTAGGAGGACATCGATGTGGACTTTGTTTTAGCTTGTCTCCTACATTGTTCCGCTTAATACAGGCGACGTCTTGTTTACACTGTCTGTAGTAAAAAGAACGTCGCATACACGCTTATCGGTTTTCTTATCCACCTAAACCAAGTGGTTCACTAGATATAGATGAAATTGCTGGATCTAAGTTTGCCCTAATCTTCAACATTATACCTTAAGGTAAGATGTATTTGACATAAGGTTTTATGGTAGTTCTCTATTTACTGTTGAAAGGTTGAAGGTGCTGTACTTTGACGGCATTAAAATTAATAATTATAAAGGTGAAGGCATGTATTAAATAACCAGGAAATCGATAAGGCGTCACAGGCATTTCCAGACGGAAATTGCCTGTCATGTCAATTGGTTTCAACATAGAGGTGCAAACATCCCATTATAGAAAGTGCCGTTTGCGAGGTGGAAGACTAATGCGCACTGGAACTTCCTGTAAAGGATCATCTTGAAATAACATATCCTTGTTTGCATGGTACCGGGCAAAATATCCATCTAAGTTTTGAGAGCAACTTTTGTGAAATTAGGTGTTTCTAGAGAATATACAAGTCATGTTGTCATGGGAATTTAGCTCTTTAAACTCCAAATTATACCGCATACATCACCACATGCATTGGATACATAGAAAACTTTTAATTGCTTTCAATTTTACATGTACTGTTTTTCAAGAACTGGATCTTTAGCAATAAAAAATATACCCAAATTACGAAAATGTGATGTATAATCCTTTAATGCGGGTTGGACAACTTGTCCATATGCCATACTTGTAGAAGTATCCTGTAAATTATAATGGTCGTTTTTTTAATCGAGGAAGCATACCCATAGGCATCTAGGGCTTGATTGTGCCAATAATATTAAACGGCTGGACGTGTTATTTCTTAATTTGTCAAAGTATAAGTTTGAGGAATGAAGAAATTTATACCATCAATGAACTAAAACTATTTTTGTGTACTTTTGGATATCAGCTAGGTAGATGTTTTTGGAAATTGATAGGCACCTATCTTTGTCGTATATTTCGAGCACCCTGATAAGTCTAATTTACAATTGCGCATACACGATGTCAGGAGGGCTATCTTCTTAACGTACTTAGCTGCCCCTTCAACCATAAAGGCCATATTCGGCCACCTCATAGATGGTACCTATAAAATGAGACCCAGTTTTAGGGTTATGTTCTATTTGTAAAATGAGTAGTTGGCCGACAGTCATGAGGTGAATATCAAAGTAGTCATAAAAAGCATTCTTGCATTTTTTGTATTGTCATTCTGCGATGGATGATTCTTTTAGCGTACTGGCCACTTTGACCAATTTATGGTACATCTTTCTATACCGGGATAACAATTGTATGATTTAAGGAACTACCGAGGGAACCTATGTTCCAGGTAACTTTGCAGAAAAAAAGGGTCTAAGAATCATCTATACTTTTCTGATAATTCAAAAATATTGAATACAGAAATTTCTAAATTTTCATGAATGATGCCTTGTTTGAAATGCAATGGAATGTGTTCTTTCACAGAAATGTTTATATAACCAAAGTTATCAAGGTACTATGGTTACAGAACAAAGATCTGGAATTTCTTTTCATAGGTAATGAAGAAACTGACTATCTACCAACAACTTCAAACCGTTTGGGAAATTCCATATCATTCAAGGGTAACAGTATTTTAAACTTTTGTCATGAATAGCAATGCCATTTTCTTTTTACTTAACATGGTTTATTCGAATTGTCATAACATTTAAAACTAAGGTGATAATCAGAAGAAGGATGTTTTATTGTGAAAGAAGTAGGGAGCTTCATACAACCATATCCTAGGTTCTGATGGTTTGCAGCACTAGAAAGCTTGCCTTCTCTAGGATACAAGGCCGTTTTTTAACCAACACACTCAGGAAATAAAGATTGAAGGGGTTAGGTATAAGAACACAACTTCGCATGGATGTTGATCGAGGGCTGCCGATTGTTACGACAGATGGCAGTATTGGACAAAAAAGTCTGAAGTGACTCATGAAAGACAGGAACGGAGACTTGGATTATTCCGTAAGACGTTTCAAAATATTATCAGATTGGAAATTGATGATTTCCTCAGTAATCGCGTGTGTTTAGCTCAGCCACAAGAGAAGCACCAAAAACCGCGGGCGGCATTTGGCCGTGCCTGCTACTTATTGCATGTGTCAGCTGTTTGTCAACCGCTTTGAGGTGCTGATCAGGCCTTTCCAGTGACTTGGGAACGATCTTAAAGCGATCACAAAACACACTGCGCCGTCTCCATTGAGGTAATAACCAATTCTCTTTCTTCTTGCTTGTTTGACGACAGCATCGACTGAGTCCATTCCGAATCGCATCGCATTTCAACTGTTTTCAGTCCACCGTGATGCATCTATAACAGTGCCAATTGAATCGTCACCCAAATCTATCAAAACATGCAGCACTGTCAAGTAGACCTTTACTTGTTTATTTGGCAAAGGGTCGGGCATAGTCAAATAGACCTAACAACCTTTGAGGATATTATGATTTTTTTAGTGTGACTTTTTCAAAATAAAGAAGAATATATGACGGTTAAATGCCACAGAAAAGAGGACAATATAGTCTCCATCACAAAAGCATTTTAAATATTTTACTCTCTCCACAGCGCGAACAACTTAACCTGCTGCACCCCCGACCCGCAGTCACCTCTGTAGCCAAGTTGTCAGGGCGTCGGATAACACAAATAAATATAGGAAATAATGTGTATCTGCAATTCGATCAGCTTTCCGCAAACCGTCAAGATGTATATATATATATAGATGTATAGATATAGATGTATATATATATATATATATATATATGAAATATTAATACATCCTGACGGTTATATATATATACATGAAAGTTTGATTCACTCACTCTTCTCTTTTCATTTTGCTCATTTCAAAAGTCGTGATTCATGCGGTAGAAATGTAATAGCTTCTATCTATTGGACGTTGTATTCTTCAGCTTTTTGTGGTAATTTAAACAAGACTGAATAGATCTAGGGTGACCGTCGTCCATGTGTCACTAGGAGTGGTCAGACTGACCAAGAGGCCACCTAAAGGGGATTTGTGAGATTACCCGGCCCGACCCTTTTGAACGTGAGCCCGGCATGGGCCTGAGGAACCTAGCAGACACCCATGTCTAAACATTGGCCAAGTGTCTGTGTAGCGTAAAGTACAGAGTAAAATCACAAACATTCATCTGGCAACATTAGAAATTAATTGAACTGTTAAATATCATTTTTAACGTTGTCCACCTTTGCCCGATCCGATTTGAACACAATAGTCCAGGAGCCAAACCTGAAAATCTTGATTTACCCTCCGCGGTGAGCCCCCTGGATTTTTTTGATTTTTTTCAACTTATAGCATCCTAGGGACCATGAATCAAGACGGTTCCGAAGAATTTAGGTATGCGAACACTCTGTAATTACGCGATTTGTGGTTAATTAGCAAAAATTGATTAACGCGTTATTCCTTAATTTCTCTGGAACTATGTAAGATATGATAACATGCTATATGTCATCTGAAAGGTAATTCTTTTCCTGATTTTTTGGTATATTGTTTGCTATTGTCATTCATCATGGCAATGAGTAATTAAAGAAAAACTGTTGTTTTAGTCAAAATCATTAGAACTTAAGGATCCAAGGTTAAACTTTGGAATTGATAAACCAAGTCCTAGATATCTTTGGGCAGTTTTTAAAAAAAGTTGCATCTGATTTCATTAGAAATATAATGTAGAAATCATTTTTTGCTTATTAAATTCTAACCGACTACTGGTTCATTTTGCACTTATATTCTAAAAGGAGAGATGATATCATGAAAAAAATACAATATATCCTAAAGAGATGGGAAATGAATAATCATTGTCTCCCTAAGCTGGTATTTCAGTGCTTTCTGAGCTATTAGGTCCACTGTAGACAACATTGGAGCTGTAAAATAAGTTTACATTAGCAAGAAATATTTGTCCATGTAATTTGCAGCCAAGCTCATTTTTGTTGCCTGATCAAATTAGGATATTGATTTATTTACTCAAAAGGGTATGGATGGCTCCTTATATTGCCAAAGATTCACAAATTGACATAACAATGTGCTGCAAACTTCTATTTACATATCCCTGTACCCACTCATCATTAAACCCTATTCCTATAGGGAGGGTGGGAGTTGTAGGCCATAATACTTTTAAATCTCCCCATTGCTGGCCCCAGTGTCCAATGTTTACCTCATACCTGGGAACAGATAAGGCCTGGAAAGACAGAGGAATGATAAAGATGGCAGACTAGGGTTCTTATCTTCCTGTTGTGTGAGTTAACCCATTGATAAGACACTGTGTGCACAACCTAATAAAGGATCCCTCAGAGGGTGGGGCAGGCTTAAATTTTGGCTACTTATTACCGTCTTATTATTCCATTTTATCACATAATTCCAAAAGGAGCATGGGATTCATCACTGCAACTGGTGAAGTAAAATGATAACTTTAACTGTTTAGACAATGCTCTCTTACAGCAGTGAAATGAAGGTAGTGGATCTTTAGAAACTTATCAGTGGTGGAGAGGTATAGCCTTTCCCCAGAGTGACCTTCACTGAGGGTTAAGGGGAGCCCCCATGATACAACACACTACAGACCTATATAGTGTGCTGTAAATTGTAGGATTGCTGACCACCTGCTGTACTTTTGTTAACATCCTCCCACCAATCTACCTAATTAAACTTTGTCATCCTTTTGCTTCTACTTGAGAGCAGATCCAGGCTGTATGGGTTCAGTGCTCAGTAAGCTTTATACCCTTGTGTATCAAAGACTAAGTATTCAGTGTTGGATTATTAGAACTGATCATAGATTAGAAAATTATTTATGTATTTGAGTAATCACTCCCTTAGTTCTTGGTCTCTGAGTATTTACCATGATTGACCTTTCCCTTAGTACCTATAAACTGTGTCTTGCTGTAGGTTAAGGAAATTGGATCCTTGTTCATAGCAGTTTAGAAATGAAAATGGTTTTATTTTGATAAGGGAATAATGTTGTTTCTGGGGCTTAAAGAACTGAAAGTTTGAGGCAACAACCAGAATCACAGCAATTTGTTGCTCTTGTATAATCTCCTAATACCATAGTGCCGTGGTTATGATGTCAAATCAAGGGTGCTGTGCACATGCTGCTCAATGTAGTAATGCTACTAGATAATATTGGGAAACCAGTAATGGCCATACCAAGAACTTGTAATTTTGAAATAGAAAGCTATATCAGGAACTTCTGTATTGTTTCAGGGCTTGATATTTGTTTGAGGACTTGCCAATGATATTGATATGTATATACACACTCAGAGGTCTCAGTCCCCTTGGTACACCTCCTGATAAAATTAGATATATGGCAGAATCCTATTAGTTGGTAAGATGAATCTGAGTGAAGTATGATCATAGGCTGGTCATAATTTGATATAAAATTACTAATACCAGTAACCCATAAAATATAAGATATCCATTTTGTGTAGGGTCAAGCCAAGCTACTCATTTATATAAGCACATGGGTCTAGAATCCTAGAGTTTAAAGAACAATCTAGTAATTTGATAAAACCAACAATTTGGAAGAGGTAGCACACCTATCAAGTTTAACAAATAGCATTCCTGGTCTTTTTGCAATTGGCATATTGATACAAGGACTGTTTTTTTTAAATTCAGAACCCTTAATATATGACAACAGTCTTTTTGGGACTCATCTCTTCTCTAAAGTAATACTTGGAGGCTCCCCATATATATACCCTGAGAAACATGGCTTGGGGTCAGGTAATGGGTGAGTCTACTATGGGCTATTCTTTTCTTTTTATCAGCATGAAATAGAGAGAACTATATGGGGCCTTCTATTTAGTAAGTACATACATTTTCAAAAATCTCAGACCCCCACCCCCTTTGGGCAAAAGTATGCATTAGATTTGTACTATAAAGTATGCACATTTTCAAAAGTTTCATACCTCCTTCCCCCCTTCATGCATACATACTTAATGCAAGACCCCTAATTAGATGGTTTGTAATAAAACTGAGACATAATCATGGTATTTTACTGAGGAAAGAAATCTTACTCAAACCATAGTTTTATTGTGACACATCTCCACTGTGAGCCAAAATGCTCTCCAAACAGCCACTATATAACATGTATGTGCCCAAATGGCTCAGAAAGCACTGAAATACCAGCTTAAGGAGATAGTGATTATCATTTCCACCTCACTTTAGGATATATTGTGTTGTTTTCATGATATCATCTCTCCTTTTTTGAATATAAGTGCAAAATGAACCAGTAGTCGGTTAGAATTTAATCAGCAAAAAATGATTTCTACATTATATTTCTAATGAAATCAGATGCAACTCTTTTTAAAAACTGCCCAAAGATCCCCTCTAACTATATCTAGGACTTGGTTTATCAATTCCAAAGTTTAACCCTGGATCCTTAAGTTCTAATGATTTTGACTAAAACAACAGTTTTTCTTTAATTACTCATTGCCATGATGAATGACAATAGCAAACAATATATCAAAAAATCAGGAAAAGAATTACCTTTCAGATGACATATAGCATGTTATCATATCTTACATAGTTCCAGAGAAATTAAGAAATAACGCGTTTTTCAATTTTTGCTAATTAACCACAAATCGCGTAATTACAGAGTGTTCGCATACCTAAATTCTTCGGAACCGTCTTGATTCATGGTCCCTAGGATGCTATAAGTTGAAAAAAATCAAAAAAATCCAGGGGGCTCACCGCGGAGGGTAAATCCTTATTTTGACAGATTTCAGGATTTGGCTCCTGGACTACAAGCAATAAAAGTCTGATCGTTTGGACTAGAATTAAAAAATCAATTGTGACAGGACCACTACACTTGAAACAACTACCACTTAGGGCAACTACCCATTTGGACAATCAACCCTCAAGGACAACTACCCTTTAGGACCATTACCCCCATAACACAATTACCGCTAAAGGTAGGACAAGGTAGGTAATCCTAACAGTAGGAAAACTATGCCTGTAGGAAAACTACAATCCCTTCATGTGTGCACACAAACACACCTTACACTATGAGGGAGATGATTGGTCTACATAGATTCAAGAAAGCTTATGTAAAGTTATATTATGTAATTGTAATCTGTACTTACTTTGTATAAACCACATAAGTCAAGGTTTGAGTACATCCATTGTTTTATCATAGTAGTCCAGGAGCCAAATCCTGAAATCAGTCAAAATAAGGATTTACCCTCCGCGGTGAGCCCCCTGGATTTTCTTGATTTTTTTCATCTTATGGCATCCTAGGGACCATGAATCAAGACGGTTCCGAAGAATTTAGGTATGCGAACACTGTCTAATTACGCGATTTGTGCTTAATTAGCAAAAATTGGAAAACGCGTTATTTCTAAATTTCTCCGGAACTATGTAAGATATGATAACATGCTATATGTCATCTGAAAGGGTTTTTTTTTCTGATTTTTTTGTATATTGTTTGTGATTGTCATCAATCATGGCAATGAGTAATTAAAGAAAAACCGTTGTTTCAGTCAAAATCATTAGAACTTAGGGATCCAAGGTTAAACTCTGGAATTGATAAACCAAGTGCTAGGTATACTTAAAGGGGATCTTTAGGCAGTTTTTAAAGAAGGTTGCATCTGATTTCATTGGAAATGTAAGGTAGAAATCATTTTTTGCTGATTAAATTCTAACCGACTACAGGCTCATTTTGTACTTATATTCTAAAAGGAGAGACGATATCATGAAAATAACGCAATAAATCCTTAAGAGATATGGAAATGATAATCACTCTCTCCCTAAGCTGGTATTTCAGTGCTTTCTGAGCCATTTGGGCATATGTATATAATATGGTAGCGGTTTGGAGAGCATTTTGGATCACAGTAAAAGATGTGTTACAATAAAACTATGGTTTGAGTAAGATTTCTTTCCTCAGCAAAATACCATGATAATGTTTCAGTTTGATTACAAACCATCTTATTAGGGCCCTTGCATTAAGTTTGTATGCATCAAGGGGGGGGAGGGAGGTATGAAATCTTTGAAAATGTGTGTACTTTCTAGTACAAATCCAATGCATATTTTTGACCAAAAGGGGGTGGGGATCTGAGATTTTTGAAAATGTGTGTACTTATTAAATGGAAGGCCCCTTATAGTTCCCTCTACTTCTTGTTTATATAAAGAAAAGAATAGCTCGTAGCAGACTCATCCATTACCTGACCCCAATCCAGATTTGTGAGGGCATACTACTTTAAAGAAGAGATGAATCTCAAAAAGTATGCTGTCATATATCAAAGCTTCTGAATTTAGAAAAGAGTCCTTGTATCAATATGTCAACTGCAAAAAGACCAAGCATGCTATTTGTTAAACTTGTAAACTTGATAGGTGTGTTACCTCTGTCAAATTGTTGGTTTTAACAAATTACTAGATTGCACTCTTGGATTCTAGACCCATGTGCTTATATAAATGAGTAACTTGGCTTGACCATACACAAAATGGACATCTTATATTCTATTCTATATATGGGTTACTGGTATTAGTAATTTGATATTAAATTATGATCATGGTCACAGTTCATTTCCTGAGAGACAAACTTCAAATCCTCCCAAATTACCAATACAAGTTATGACCAGCCTTTGGTCATGCTTCACTGAGATTCATCATATCAACTAACAAGATTCTGCCATATATCCTATTTTATCAGGAGGTGTACCAGGGGAACTGAGACCTCTGTGTGTGTATATACAACCAATATCATTGGCAAGACCTCAAACAAATATCAAAACCTGAAACAATACAGAAGTACCTGATATATCTTTCTATTTCAAAATTATAAATTTTTGGTATAGCCATTACTGGTTTCCCAGTTCTATCTAGTAGCATTACCACATTGAGCAGCATGTGCACAGCACCCTTGCTGTGGGACCATAACCAAGGCAGTACGGTATTAGGAGAATGTACAAGAGCAACAAATTGCTGTGATTCTGGTTGTAGCCTCAAACTTTCTGCTCCACAAACCTCAGAAACAACATTATTCCCTTATCAAAATATAACTGACCATTTTCATTTCTAGACTGCTATGAACAAGGATCCAATATCCCTAATAGTGGGGTCTGTTAACAACATTTTCATTACGCGGCGGATAAAAGCACCAAATTTTGCATGAGGCACCTCTGAGGCATAACTATTGAATCTAGAAGGGGAGCCATCTTGAAAAACCAAAATGAAATTTTGACAAATTTTGTATGTTTTAAGCATTTGAAATTTAAGGTATTTAACCAAAACTTTTGGCTAGCTTCTATTAGACCTATTGTATAGATTCGAAAGGTTAATAATTGAATTCCCTGTCCTATAATCTACCAATTTGGACAATAGCAATGTGTTCCTAGGCATTTCAGAAGCTGAGATATAAGATTATTTCAATAAAAGTAGGCCATATTGGATTTTTGGCCCCTGTCCGGGTTATATTGATATTTCAAGGTGGCTCCCCTTTTAAATTTAATGAAGGGGTCCCAGGGGATCATCATACCAAATGAAATCAAGATATCTTGTGGCAAAAGAGTTAAGTCTATATCCTTTCTTTTGAATTATTTTGGAAGCCAGCGGTCATTATCAAAGGTATGATGCTAATGAATTCAGCCATTTTGAAATTTATGGTATTGTATTGGATGAATATCATATCTATTGAGCCCTCTAGACTATTAAAAACTGATATTGGAACCATTTCCCCTGGCCTTATGCCTTAGTAGCTAAAAATCATAATATTTCTCAAAATTGGTCAGCCATCTTGGATTTTGGATTTCCGCATTGACTTGAAACATTAATAATTGCATTCCCTGACCCATAATCCCTCAATTTTGACACCAACCATGTCTCTTTAGTCTTTTTAGAAGCTGAGCTATAAGAATTTTTATAGTAAAAGTCGGCCATATTGGTTTTTGGGCCCCCACATCCGTCATATTGATATTTCAACGTGGCTCCCCTTCCAGATTTGATAGTTATGCCTTAGAGGTGCCTCATACCAAATTTGGTGCTTTTATCTGCCGCGTAACGATTTCTCAAAAAAATGACTTTAACAGACCCCACTATAACCAACAGCAAGAGACAGCTTATAGTTAGATACTAAGGGAAAGGTCAATATGGTAAATACTCAGAGACCCAAAACTAAGGGAGTCATTAATCAAATATATAAATAATCCTCTAGTCTATGATCAGTTTTTATAATACAACACTGAATACTTAGTCTATAATACAAAAGGGTATAAAGCTAACTGAGCAATGAACCCATTGAGCCTGGAACTGTGAACCCTCGAGTAGAAGCAAAAGGGTAACAAAGTTTAATTTGGCAGATTGGTGGAAGGATGTTAACAAAAGTACAGCAGGTGGTCAGCAATCCCACAGTTTATGGCACACTGTATATAGGCCTGCAGTGTGTTGCACCATGGGAGGCTGCCCTTATCCCCCAGTTCAGGTCGCTCAGGGGAAAGGCTATACCTCTCCACCACTGAGAAGGTTCTGAAGATCCACTACCTTCATTTTACGGCTGGAAGGCAACATTGTCTAAACAGTTAACTTTATCATTTTATCTCACCAGCTGCAGTGATGAACCCCATGCTCTTTGTGGAATTATGTGATAAAATTGAATAATAAGACAGTTATAATGACAATGACAATGACAATGAACTTTATTCACAACCTCCATGAGGCACAGGAATACATAAATATATACCGAGCATACTGGTTTGGGTCATCTTTACCCCCGAGGCAAGAATGACGCTCTGCGACGTCGTGAAACTTGCGTCATTCGCGTGTGAAAAAAGACGCTCGCTGCAGAATGTTCCCCCCAACTTCCGGTCCCTTGTTGCCTCGTACATACAGATGGCCCAAACCCGCCCACAGTGTATACAGTAATAACAATGTTACATCAATATAAATTTAAAAGAAAAAAATATACAAAATACAGGTTACAGCTGTAAAATTTGACTAGTGCAGTACCAAGCTGTACTCAGTTCTGGACGGATCGACAAGAGTACTGGTAACACCAGTAAATATATCTAGGAAGAGTTGACTAGTTTGATTTACAACGTTCCATAATGTGGTACACAAAAGTTGCTAGGTTTATTAGGTGTTCAATATTTTGTGTGCCAAATAACTTGTTCATTCGTAAGTGTAGACGTTCTTCTAGGTACTGGCAGTCAATTAAAAGTGCTCTTTTTTCAGCAAAGTAACTACAGTCAAAGATATAATGGGATTATATTATAAGTATAATAAGTATAAGTATTATAAGTAGCCAAAATTTAAGCCTGCCCCTCTCTCTGAGGGAACCTTTACTAGGTTGTAAGCACAGTGGGTTACCAATAGGTTAACTCACACACCAGGGAGATAAGAACCCTAGTCTGCCATCTTTATCATTCCTCTGTCTCTCCAGGCCTCAGGCCTGTTGCCAGGTGAGGTAAACATATTAGGGCCAGCAATGGGGGGATTTGAAAGAGTATTACAGCCTACAACTCCCACTCTCCCTATAGGAACATACTTTTTAAAGATGAGTGGGTACAGGGGTATATAAATAGAAGTTTGCTGCATTTTGTTTGATGCATATTGTCAATGTGTGAATCTTTGGCAACATAAAGAACCATCCATATCCTTTTGAGTAAATAAATCAATGACTATACTAGTTTGATCAGGCAACAAAGAGGAGCTTGTCTGCAAATTACATGGACACATATTTCTTGCTAATGTATACTTATTTTACAGCTCCAATGTTGTATGCAATGGACTAAATGGCTCAGAAAGCATTGAAATACCAGCTTAGGAAGATGGTGATAATAATTTTCCCATCTCTTTAAGATATATTGTGTTATTTTCATGATATCATCTCTCCTTTTGAAATATAAGTGCAAAATGAGCCTGTAGTCGGTTAGAATTTAATCAGCAAAAAATGATTTCTACATTATATTTCCAATGAAATCAGATGCAACCTTCTTTAAAAACTGCCTAAAGATCCCCTTTAAGTATACCTAGCACTTGGTTTATCAATTCCAGAGTTTAACTTTGGATCCTTAAGTTCTAATGATTTTGACTGAAACAACGGTTTTTCTTTAATTACTCATTGCCATGATTGATGACAATCACAAACAATATACCAAAAAATCAGGAAAAAAATCACCTTTCAGATGACATATAGCATGTTATCATATCTTACATAGTTCCGGAGAAATTTAGAAATAACGCGTTTTCCAATTTTTGCTAATTAAGCACAAATCGCATAATTAGACAGTGTTCGCATACCTAAATTCTTCAGAACCGTCTTGATTCATGGTCCCTAGGATGCTATAAGATGAAAAAAATCAAAAAAATCCAGGCGGCTCACCGCGGAGGGTAAATCAGGATTTTCAGATTTGGCTCCTGGACTATAGGGGTAGTTGTCCTACTTATGCAATAATTTTCTATCTAGAGGAGCAGGTGCCCCACTCATAGGGGTATTTGTCCTGTGGGGTAGGCCTACTTGTCCTATACAGGTAATGTTCCTACTGTCGGGTGTAGTTGTCCTTTGGGGATAATGATCCAAAGGGGTAATTGTCCTGGGATGGAGTTGCCCAAAGAGTTATTGTCCTAGAGGGATAGTTGTCTTAAGGGGTAGGTTACCCAGGGGAAGTTTTCCTAGGGTATTATTGGCATCAATACCCTTCAAGACACACTATCCAACTATAAATGTCCCGCCGGTTATTAAAACCGCCGGCCCTGTCTTGTCTTTCTAATGCCTCCCGTGGTAATTTGGTGTCGGGACCAGCATGCGGCGTGGGAACCTACAGACCGGCAGAACGAAACCGGGACAGGGCAGAGAAAAACAGCCCCATCCTTCACGTGAGCCCGGATTATCATGCAAACCATCGGTCTGCAAAACGTGCCCGCGTGGTCCCTGACTAAAGCTACCAAAAAGCAGGCCCCACAGAGGGCCTGAAGGGCGGCCCAGAATTCATTGAGCGGTGGCATGCGGCCTTTTCACCACGAGGGAACAATTACAGCTTTGTTAATGGGTTCAGTTAATGTGCGGCAAATTCGCGAGTTGATCTGGATTTTCAGCGGTGTTCTAAGGACTGGCCAAACAGAAAATAAAGGAGTAATGAAAAAGGAACTTTCCGTTAAAATCTTAAGTTAATCATCCACCTTTTTTAAAACATACTATTGTCAGACCAAAACGATATTGCCCGTGTATCCCGGTGTAAGCCCTAACTAACCTGCAGGTGTAGGTGTTGCCCCTCAGGTCGGCCATGGTGAAGGTGTACGTGTCGGAGGAGGCGTTGTGCACGCGGCGGACCCGGCTCACCTCCGTGTCGTACTGCACTCGAATGTTGAGCTTACGCTGGAAGTCGTTGAGGTAGCGGACGAGGGACTGCCGGTGGGGGAAGAACTGCCGGGTGTAGTGCCTCATCTGAAGGGTCTCGTCGTCAGTGAGCAGCGAGTTCCAGTCGTGCCTCATGTTAAACTCCTTGTTGGTCTTCCCCGTGTTACGCTTATTGATGGAGATGAGTCGGTCATGGCGTGGGAACTGGGTGTAGAAGCTCCCTGAAAGGATATGATGAAAGGTAAATGTTAATAGGCCTATCAATGATAGACAGCCTATTGTCGAGTACTGAATCGTCAGTTTACTTTAAAAAAATGTATCTTTGAATAAAAACAAACATTTTGATATTTCTTCTGGTAATGAGAGTAAAACATCAAACACTCGAGACTCTGCTTATACAAACAAATGTCAGTTTGATAATTTGACTTATAATGACGAAACATGTAAGTTGTAACGTGTTACAAATCAGGTCTGTATCTTTAAGCAGAAAAAGCAAATTTAGTCACCATTTACTGCAAACTAATTTCCGCATATTCCATTTCGTGAACAGGTGACTTAATTACTTCACATAGCTAATGAACAGATAGATTATACATCACTCTGGTAATGAGCAATGGATAAAACCATATTGGCTGTTGCTTAACGAGATGTGTATCGGGGATATACATAAAGGGACACATCAGTCTGGCACCGCTGTCACGTCTGGTCCTTTTTGTGTTAAATCCCTCAAACCATGAATATATAAGCAAGGACATACGTGATTTTCCTAGATGTGACCAGGTTCATGACAATTACTCGTCTATAAACACGAGAACAGATCATTAGCACCCAGGGGATATATTAGAATTTGCCTTAAAGACGCAAGTCAGCAGCCCATTCCATGTATAAAAGTTACACATAGAAAGGGCAACTGACTGGCCCGGACTATGCATACATATTTAATATGCATGCATAGTCCGGGCACTGCCTATTGAGTAGCAGGAATAAGAAAACTAAAACACCACAGCGTCTTTTTTTTTATCAGTATATACCAGTAGGTCTATTATCATGAATATTGATAGAATTTAAAAAACGTCTTAGCTGCGTTACTATTATTGTAATCGGAATTAACATTCATTCTTTGAGAATCCAAATATAATTTCTGGATAAAATACTTTATATTACCAGCCTCAGATTCTGTTAGTATTGCTTTCTTTAAGAATAATATTATGATAGAGCGTCGCTGCCTTCTGGAGTATTACCTGATCCTTAATAAATCTGAAGCTGGCATTGTGTATTATAAGCTTTCTACCCTGACTAGTCAGGCATCATAATGTCAAAAATTCTGTTCCATGGTCCTTTGATGAATAATGCAAGAGACCCACCCAGATATCTTAGAGAGGCCCTAAGGTACATGAAAAAGTTTTGTGGTAATCTGGGATTTTGCTCTGGTTGCCATGGCAACCATTTTAGATAAAAAAAATAAGGGAAAATCAGGAAAAGGGTATTTTCATTTTTTTCAGATTATATAATAATATTGAACTAAAGCAAGAATCTAGTTTAGAAAACATACCTAACATAACATTACATGGTTTCTGTTTGAATCTGAAGGTCATTTCAAGGTCAAAACCCAAGGTCAAGGTAATTTTTCCACCTTTTTTCCCCTAAGACTTGAAAACATTCCAATTCACAGAGAGGATATGAATTCAAAGAATGTTTCATGGTCAAGGTGAAAGCCAAGGTCCAGACCTTTAATTTAATGCCTTAATGATGTTCCTAGCTACAGTAGAAGCATCAGAATCCCTATCACAAAAAATGTATGTCCTCCAATTTACTGAGCTTTTTAGAGGTCAAATGACCTTGGTAACCATATTGTATAGACTATTGTCATTAGCACGCATGCCATATCTTTGGAAATAACTAAGATAGAAATCCAACCAAGGTGTCAAATTGAAGCATTTAGTTAGTGCTGTTGGCTGGAAATGTTAAATTGGTTTTGAGGGTGAGTTGGTTGCCATAGTAACCAGAATACCTATAAATTATGGTTATTTTCCCCCATCTTCCTTCTGAATGTACCATATCTGCACTGCTAGTTCAGATAGAAACTTATGTAAGGTGTCAAATTGATGTATTCAGCTAGTGCTTTTGTGTGGAAGTGCTAGATATAATTTAGAGTGATTTGGTTGCCATGGTTAACAGATTTCTTCTTAAAAATAGCCATTTTCCCCTATTTTTCTTCTGAATGTATCATATATGCACCACTAATTCAGACAAAAATACGAGTATGGTGTCACATTGAAGTATTCAGTTACTGGTATCATATTGAATTGCTAAATTCGATTTTAGAGTAAGTCGGTTGTCAAGGTTACCAGAGTTTTGTCAAAAATTGTAACATTGTAAAAATCATGAATCAGAGCAAGTCACAGATAAGTCTCCTGACAAAATGAGAGGCTGTTTGCCGACATCCCAGGCAGTATTTTACAATCAAAAGACCACCACATCCGGTTGTTCTCCACCAGCCAATGTGATGACAACCTGGGTACCACGTGATCATAAACTGGTCTACTCTGTGAACTCCAGGCGTCTGAGTCTTTGTTGGGCTTTGTGGTGGCCTCTGTACAGATATACACCTCTCCAGCATCAAGGGCACCCCCCGTGCACGGCGGGGCCCAGGTGGTGCGGTCATCACAGGGGTCACACTGAGGGATGGCTCCCTGCCACCACGCGGTGCAATTAGTGGATTTCCCCAAAGGCCAAGGGCTGGCTGACATATAGGTATCCTTTGGCCACACATTTATTCACCTTGCTCTTATTTAGAGATAAACAACTTCTATTTTGGAATTATATCAATCCACGTAGGGGTAAAGAATCCGTAAATCATATTAGTAAATCAATCTTTATCAGCCCACCAAGAGTCACCTGTCATCCCATATTGACCTCTGACCAATAAGCCGGTACCCCCCCCTCCCCCCCCCACTCCCAGACCTATTCTGTATTTGACCACGGAACAGTACGTGGCTTACAGTTCTATGTTATGACCTACCACAACTGCCCATTGACCCTCTATGGAGACTATTGTGACGTTCTCTGGTAAGTCGGGGTTGCCGATTCCTACAGCAGAGGAACGTGGGGATTGTTCGGGTCTCGGGCGGACGGGGAATCCGGGCCAAGAACCGAGATGTGTTTTTAGAGTCGTGCCTCGCGCACGAGGGGGGGGGGGGCTGAGCGAATCGGTCGGGAATCGGTGCTCGATGTCAGACGGAGGACTGCGGGGAAGGGAAATTATGGTAGGGGTAAGGAGAGGCCGTGGTTCGTCACGCTCTATCTCCCAGGCCGGTATTCACCTCGACAGGGCGGTCCACCCCGGATTCCGGTCCGCGGGGCCGTCGGGCCGACGGTCGCCTATTGTTTGGTAGCGTGGGGCCGAGCCAGCCGCGCCGCCGTCCCCGCGGACTTCGGGTCTCCGCTCCGTGTTCCGGGCCTTCGCGCCGTTCCGTGCCTACACTTCCGGGACCCCATCCGGGACAGTTTCGGGCCTTCGCGCCCTACCTCGGTCCTCCGTTCCTCGTTCCCGTTCCTCGGGCCGTCGGGCCCCCGTCCTAAATTTCGCCTATTTATCTCGAACTTCTACTGTTTTACTCTAACTTCTGGTTAATTAACTCGTATCGGCTCATCTCAGCGGTTGTTTAAGGGAAGAAGACACGTCTGGACACAAGGAGAACTGTTAAAGAACTCTGTTTATTCGGGCCTCACCGCCCCTTTATATACCCTAGAGGTCAGCTCTGATTGGCTGCTTTCGGTCACGTGATCTACAACTGACGTCACTTCCGGTTTACATTCTCGTTTCCGGTTTACATATCACTTCCGGTTTACATCTTTCCGGGTTTCGTTCCTTTACATATTCGTTCCTTTACACTTTCGTTCCTTTACATATTCAGGCCTCTTTTTCGGCTTTTTACACTTTCGTTCCTTTACATATTCGTTCCTTTACACTTTCGTTCCTTTTACGAACATATATACTTTTTGTCATATTACCTTATTTTCTCTTATTTGGTCTCTTTACGTATTTGGATGAATAGGCATTCATCACACCATGGATGCATTACTTTAAAAAGCCGCTTGACTGGATGTTGGCAAATAAGATCATTGAAGCAGCTACAAAAGGCCATATAGTTATACATTCTCTACTATGAAACATCATTGTTATCAAAGGGAGGTTATGTGATAGTAAACCGCCGCAGAGGTGGTGTTTATGGTATATAACCTCCGAGGCGTCAGCCGAGGAGGTTATATACCATAAACGCCACCTCCAAGGCAGTTTACAAGCTTATACTACGTCCCATAACCATGAGGGGATACATATTTGGTACCTTGGTCACCTGAATATGAATTATATGATATGTATTTATATAGCATTATATATATATATTATATATATATATATACCCAGGCATATTAAAATTAACATTCAACTCATCTGGATCGGCATTAGAACAATGAGCAGCAGGTGACCACTGTAGGTATATGGTTAGGGTGCTGGCTTTCCATGCAGTAGGACATGGGTTCGAAACTCACCCATATCCATGTGTGTTCTTTATGTGCCACCCAGAAAATAAATGTTTTATTGATGTGTCAGCCAAAACAGAAATGTTCATTTGAACATTTTATTGTTTTATAAGAGTTGTTTCATTTAATTTAATTTCTTTTCTTTCCTATCCACAAAATTGAGAAACATTTATTGAAGTTTTTGTGACGTTTTTCCTGTCTCTAATGTAACCTAGACCTCTTCATACTCTATACAGCTGCCTCAATAGGGTAGTGGTTATGGTCTAGGCATCTTAATACAAAGGTCTATAGTTTGAATCTTGGCTGGGCACTTGTTGAAACTTTTCATAAATTCGAAATTGCGTGCAAAGATTCATGCTTCTGCTAGTCTATGAAATAACCTCCTCCGGAGGTTATCTGGATAACCTCCTCCGGAGGTTTGCCCAATAAACCTCTGCTGGAGGTTAAAATCAGCCAAAACTGTAGGTTACGATCAGAAACCTCCTCTGTGAACAATAGAGGTACGAACCGGGAGTAGTATAAGACTGTTTGTCATCTCCACCGGTCAACCTCCTGTTCAGCGCCACTTCGCTGACCGTAATTCTACCATTAGTCGTCCTCCAATATCATTAATCCACTGTAAAGAACTTCCAGCGGTTCCAATTATAATCGACTGCAAAATTTAGTTAAGCATAATGTTTCAGTAATGAGATGATAATAGTTCTATACATTTCACTACATTGAGCTTGACGATGAGCAGCACTACAGTAATGATCCTGACAAGGTACACTTAAAACCCCGGGGCCACAACATCGAGAATACTTCAATGCTTTACAACAGAGCAATAGCTGTCTCAACCGTGTTTAGACACAAATATCTCTATAGTACTATCCATATAAATAGCGTTTTGGCAGCTCATAATTCCTCAGGCTTTTTTTAAAATAGAAATTAATGTGTTTGTCTTCACGTGGCACGGGTAAGCGAAAACACCATATTGTAATTCTTTTCTTTAGCATATTGTCGTTGCATGTTGAAAGAAAGAAGGGGTGTCGCTAATCTAACTCCCTCTTTGACACCAGTGATACTATCCGTTCCCTCATCTGCTCCGTGTGTTTGGTTCCATTGACATCGTGTGTTGTCCCTCACCTGCTGTGGAGGCACACAGGTCGTGGCCACTAATGACGGGAAGGGGCAGGTCGGCCGCCTGTCTCCATTGTTTCCTGGGCGTGAGCTGGCTTGTGTCATTCCTTCAAGCCCTGGTCCATTTCGTGTCAGGGGATGTAAATGCGTTAACTCGACCGTCGTATCCGACACATCTCTTGGTGATGTGAATAGATTGTTTGGGTGAGGCGACAGATAGCAGTCTCAGTGCCGCCCTATGCCGATTTACTGTGCTGTAGCCACCTGTAGTATCAGCTGCAGTATTTATATAGTGACAATGCAACAACAAGGAGAAACTAGATAGTATCCGGCTTAACCTACCTCTACTTAGTAAGTTGATTATGCAGCCTATCGGACGCCTCCTTATTGCTGCATTGGTTAAAGTTCACACAGAAAGAATGTTTTCAAAGGTAAAATAATATCTTACACTACCGGTATTGCATAAACATTGCATATTTATTGATGACTTTGGCCGATGCTGTATCATAAATAGGTAGAATCATAAAGGCGTGAGACTGAGAATGTCTCTATATAACCAAGAAATGGTTTAACCTTGGGACCTTTCGATTCTTCTTAAAGTAATCTCCTTTTCGACGACTCATCTGACACACGAAGAAGAATTACGCATTTGTATCCTAAAACAGAACGAACTCATTGTAATATATTTCTCCCTGCCTAAATGTCTCTGGTTAAATGCATTAACATAATAGTGAACTGTACATGTCTCATATTTGATATGGGCCTTCTCCAAGAAAGTAATACCCGTCATCATACATTATGTCTAATCTAGGGGACGGCAAATGAATTTAATCTAGCTCTAGGTCTCCTATTATTGCATTTCTGAGGTTTAGACGCCCCGCCCCACTTAGTCAAAAGTACAAATCGATTAAAATTAATAAAGAGACGGATTAATTATTATACCGAATTCTGACCCAACCCCTCTCTACACATTCGTCACCACTCCTGATGCGTACATAATGAATGGAAGACCCCTATGATATTCCAGTATATAGTCAACTTTTTTTAATTTCTTGATCAACTTCACGTACAAAGTAGTTAACCTATTTGTATACCGCTGTGATTTCCACCAAGGGGCAGGGTTTCATCGGAATGTACTCCTAGTCGGGTGAGGCCAAGTGTCGGCGATGATCAGCGCGCGGGGACCCGTTACATTAAAGGCCCTTCAGCGTCTTTTTAGGCCCTCCTCCTTCATTAAGGCGGTGCCACGTCACTGCCCTCACCTCTCCCCTGCACCCGGCCTCACTCCTTCCTCATCCCTATTTTTAGCCTCCATTTTTTCAACAGTCGCACTTCTTTTCTTTTCATTTCCCCCCACGTCCTTCTCAGAGTTTTAGAGAAATAAATCCATGCCCTTGTCTGCGGCCATGTGCGCTGATGGGTGGGGTTGGCGGGCAGGAGGGGAGGTTGAACCCATGTGACTTGTGGTGAGTGTTAGGTCCGCGCTTGGCCGTCACTCTAGGCCGTCACCCTAGGCCGTCACTCAGCCCAGTAAGGCGTCGACTGTGGTTGGCCTCTGTCATCATTATAAGGTGCGCGCCCAGAATAACTGGCCACCTACCTGCCAGGGGGCTCCAGGCCGTAATTATCGGTCTGCTGGGTTGAACCTTAGAGCCCTGACTCATCGTGCAGCTCCTAATAGCAATGAAGGTCTTGATGCACTTCTGCGCTCTACTTTCTTAAGTACCTTAGGATATTCCTTAAAGGTTCTCCCGTGTTCAAAAGACCCTGTAAGTTCGGTAAGCTCCACCCTAAAGGTTTTCCCTCAAGTAGCTCTGGTAACAGAGAGATCAGGGAGATCAGGGAGACGGTGTTTCATTTGGAATGCAAGGACACAAGGTACTTACTTGAGGACATCTGTTACCTCATGCCATGGGAAGAAGGATTTCCTTCTAGCATGAATTTATTAATTCGTTATTTTGAGATGAAACCACTTTCAGTATGTTGAATTAAATGGGGATCTACTTTCTATTTTCTAAATGACACATGTTATGCAAGGCAATGGACTCATGTAAAAGGCTGTAGGCCTAAAGTTCATCTGTCATTTATTCCTGAAAACAGCTAGTCGACTAAATAGGTTATTTTTACACCTGTTGCTCCCGCAAATAATTCTAATACGTGCGTTGTTTATAAATAACGATACAAAGTAAATCAAAAAGGCATTTTTCTTTTGTGGTGTACCAAATGACAAACAACATCTGCATGAACAATTAACCATCTAAATACAAACTGTTTTACATGCTTTCTTTGGAGAAAAACACATCAGCCTATTCATCGCTGTTTCATTCAACTGATTAGCACTTCACCAAAGTGTGAGCTGAAGTCAGAGTAAATAGTACCCCACAATTAAAGCAACTCGACAGTAATGAGGAGAAGCTCAAAACCTGACTTAAAGATCAAGCATCCAGTTATGACTAATGTTAGCCGGAAGACAGCCATGAAGGCCCCACAACTTAGAAAGTTCGAGCCCGATAAAAACGACTTCAAAGGGCGGGTGTGAACGACAGGCCTCCTTACGCAACTGTCCCCCCATTCAGGGTGTAAACAGAGAAATACTGGTGTTTCGTTTTAGTCAGGACGCGGTGCTCTTTGTTCCAATTTGGCCCACACCGTTTTAAAACCAGCTCTGACAAACATAAAAGAACATGTCCACGACTCCTAAAATTAGAGCTAGAACACACATAAGTAGTATGAAGTAATCGTATGTGTACTGCATTTTGTAAACAGAAATGTAACAACCTGGCGTTTAGTCTAAAAGTTGAATACATAATATTTACGTCGCGGCTAGAACAACTTAGAATAAATACAGGACAACAAACAAGGTAAATTGATTTGGACATATAATAAATAACATTTATTTTAATCCTTCCTGTAACAATAATTCTAAAGTTTAAAATTCTGCAGCGATGGTGAATCTCTGGTGGTTAGAACGAGAATGACCAACGGTCAAGCTCGGGCGATTTATATAGTCGAGGTACAACAATCTCCGTAGCGATGGAAACGGAGGGCGATGACGTCACGCCTGCTCCGAAATAAATAAATTGCTTAGGTATCGCTATACAATTTAATATCATTTACGTCGCGGCTAGAACAACTTAGAATAAATACAGGACAACAAACAAGGTAAATTGATTTGGACATATAATAAATAACATTTATTTTAATCCAATTCCTCCAAATCAATTACCTAACGTAGTGATAAAAATTTATCATAATTAATTTTATCGGAGATGGAAGGCCTGATATATTTGTAAATACAATCAGATGACCACTGGCCTCTCTCCTTAATATAAGTTAAGGAAGCACCCTTATTATACAAGTCTGTGGTGCCCCCCCTCCTCAGAGAATGGGTTGAAAAATTACCCTTAATTTTTGAATTTGATAACATTTGTTTAAATTGTTTATTAACCATTGTGTAGGATAAATAACCAATTTTATCAGTGGAGAACAATGGATCATCCCTGGACTTTGGATGAATTTTAAATAATTTCTCCAATAAATATACAGCGCAGACTCTTTTATTTTCTAATCTATTAATAGGTATCTCATGTACCTGGCCTGGCTTTTTTGTTTTTGAGGATGTAACCTTTACAATACAACCCCATTTATGAAAAATAACATTTTTCCTCAGAAGCATGTGTTCCGACCTCACAGTGTGTCCTACTCTAAGTAGTGTCCTAAACAAAAATACAATTACAATGTATATTAAAATCCCTAACTGGTCGGACCAATCTACCTTCCTATACAACATTTCTAAATGCTTCTCTTTCAGTGGTTCTTTACTATCCACCTTACAAAAATTGGAATTTTTAATTCCTTTTACAACCATCTTTATGTTTACATCTGACCAGCCTGCGACTGGCTTGGCCTTTACATTATGATAGTAAATTACCGCCTGATAATAGTTAATAACGGAGGATGCTTTCATAAATTTAGATAAATATGAAATGTACTGACACCCCTGGCTAGAGTTACAATTATAGGGGGCCCAATCGAATTTTACACATACCTTTTTATAGCATTTCCACTGCATCCTCCGCAGTTTTTGTGTTGATTCCCCTACGGCGGATTTTTTCAACGCTATTACTCGCTTTTTCAGCTTCATTTTCTCTGCAAAATTTAAAGATGGCGTTAATACAACACAAATTTGTCCCCAGGATACATTTTTTAACTGCGTCCTCACTTTTAAAATACAACAGGCGTGACAAAGTGTCCGCTACTAAATTATTTTTTGTGTTAATGTAGTGAGGCACCAGTCTTATTTTATATATTTTGCAAATCCAAAAAATTTCCCTCAGCCAACTCATGCATGTTGGATTACAACTAATGCCCTTTCTGATCATATGGAAAACCTGTGTATTATCGGTATAAATATTGATGCTATGGCCCACAAGTTGGCTCAGCCATTCCTGCAAGCCACGCATTATTGGAAACAATTCCAACTCATTTATATTTTCCTTATTATATACAATATCAGATGGAGCCGGTATTATATGTTTGCATTCAGACTCTGGGAAACTAATGCTATTGTCCCAGCTACCTGCTCTCCAGTCACTACCCATATAAACTGCAAATCCTCTCATGGATGAGTCTGACACCATTGGGTAAGGAAATTCTTTATATTCTATTTGTTTTTTACCATTAAAATTTTCCAAAAATTTCTCCCACCAATTTAAGTCGTCCCTACAGGCTTGGCCAATTTTAATTGCCTTCAGATTATTATTTAAAAGGACTTTATATAAGTTATAAATCCTGCGACAATATATTCTTCCACCATCCACTACATGTGCGCAGTGAGACAGGAGGCCTCCCAGGCTCTCCAACTCCTTCCTACCAATGGTTGCTTTTCTACTGTATTTCCCCACTAAATTTTTTAGTTTTTCTAACTTTTCCTTTGGAAGGCGTATTTCCATTTTAATGGAATCAATTTCCAGTCCCAGATAGGTACATATCTGAGCTGGTGGGGTCACTTTTCCCCAGCTTATATGGAAGCCTATGTATCTTAAGACCCTTATAACTACCTGTTGTGCCCATGTTGCCTCTTCTAGACTTGACCCAATGACAATAAAGTCATCCAAATAATTTACTGTTTGAATACCATAAATATCTGACAAAATATGATATATAAATTCAGAAATTTCATTAAAATACATGGGTCCTAGTCTAAGACCAAATGCCAAGCGGGAATCCTGTAAGAATTCAGTTTTACCATTAATTTCCCATCTAACTCCCAAGTATTTCTGATGGTCTGGGTAAATAGGTACTGCCCTGTAAGCTGATTTAATATCAACCACAGCCATATAGTCTCCTGGATTTAACAAAGCCACAACATTATCTACACTTTTATATTTAAATTCCTCAATAATATTTTCACAGAAATTATTTATTGAGATTTTTTCAGGCATACTACAGTCTGTTATTGGTCTTATGTTACCATCCGGTTTTGGGACTGCTCCCATAGAATGTATGCAAGCTGGCTTTTCCTGTACTATTTTAAGGTAACCCTCAGCCAATTCTTTGCCAATAATTTTGTCCATTTTTTTTCGATTATCACCTTCAAAAAGAGAATTGTAATTTCTGCAATCATAACTCAGACCCCCGCTTGGCACAGTATCATCAACAATTTTAAAACCATCTGTTATCCCCTCAACCATAGGTCTAAATCTGTTTTTACACTCATCAGACCCCAATGAAAGAAGATATTCGAATCTACAAGGCCTAAGCTGCGCCAATGCGCCATTAATATAATATTCGCAGGTGCATTCCCCACGAGCGCATTTCTCGAATACATTGACAGTTTGACCACTCGGCGAGCGCGCCGAGACCAGAAGATTATTTTCAAAATATTTAATATCTCTTGAACTACCCGATGGAATTTTTTCAAACTTGGGGTAATTGTCGACAAGGACCTCAACTCCATCCCTATCGACCGTTAGATAAGAACTATCGGCTAGAATTTCTATATTTTGAACAAAGTTACCTTGCCGATTGACATTTTCCTCCTCCTGCACCGACACCGCTTGTGTACTTTCGACACGGAAATCCGTGACGTCAGCGGTATCGGTGCTTTGACCCGGGCTTGACCCCGGCGATGCAAAGTACCGGCGTGTACCGATCGTACCAATACTGGAGATAATATTTGAAATACAACACGAATCGTCGTCAACCACGACTGGATTTATACTTTCTACCTCTAGAACACGGAGGAAACCACCATTAGGACCAACACTTCTGGAATTACTGTATAATTTAACATTTTGAGCTGGCGAGCTCGGACACGACTGAGAAGAAACCCCTTTACCCGTGACGTCACTGTCAGATAAGTTTTTAATGCCTGGAATCTTCTCAGATTTTAAAACGATATCCTATTTTTTATCGCTGCCTGCACGCCCACAATCTTTTTTGCTGCGTCCCTTCTTCTCGCAAATTATACAAGCATGGTTGAGATTACACTTGCCATAGCATCCGCTGTCAGAGTTGAAGCGAAAACAAATCTTTTCGGAGTATGTTCTCCCATTTCCCTGGCTTTGTTTACCTTTGTAACCCCCTCCAGATTTGCTACTGACACCAGCCTTGAACGTGTTGTCGAAGGAAAAAGATGACATTATCTCCTCCTGGTCAAAATTGCCAAATTCATCGTGTCCCAGCCTCCCAGCCCTTTCCCTTACTGAGATATCATATTGATTAAACGTGTCGAACGTGTACAATCGCTTAGAGGCTTTCTCTGTCAATAATTTTACATGCTTGACAGCGGGGAGTGGATCTTTTTTATCCAAAATTAATCTCTCGATTGTCTTTAAACCAACCAGCAACACTTCCTCTACATTCTTAGGCTTATCGCCGCTTTTGCAATACAATTTCTGGGCGTATTTCTTTGTTTTACCTTTTTCTTTTGTAGGCGAAGCGGACCTATCGCTGGAGCGGCTCGATTCATCGCTTGACGACTCGGCGGCGGGGCTGACCGGCTTGGGCGATGATTGCATCTTCCCCCTCTTCTTCGTCTTAGGCCTGGATTTTCTTGGAGATACTTCTATCCAGCCATCGCTGTCGTCGTCGGAATCGTCTCTTGGAGGTACCTTGGACGCCTCTTGCTTCTCCGCCAACCGGTTGACAGCGCCTACGAGTTTAGAGATGTTTTTCTCCATTACCCCCATCCTGTCGTTGAGAACTTGAGTCCCAGCCTTCGGAGGCGATTGGATCGCCGCCGGGAAATTGCCCGATGGGCTCTTCCCCATCTCCATTCCACCACCATCATCGCCAGAGAGGCCATCCGACCCCCCTGTTGCAGTCTCTTCAAGGCGATTGCATCTCTTCCCCGTCGGGGCGACGTGCCTGGATTGACAATTTCTGCAAAAATTCTTCTTCTTCGACATCTTGGTAGGTCTCCGTTAAATATTTTACGAAGAATAATCGATCTAAACCCCTTAAGATCGAAGAAATAATTCAAATAATCGCCTAAAAATGGCTTTAAAATTCTGCAGCGATGGTGAATCTCTGGTGGTTAGAACGAGAATGACCAACGGTCAAGCTCGGGCGATTTATATAGTCGAGGTACAACAATCTCCGTAGCGATGGAAACGGAGGGCGATGACGTCACGCCTGCTCCGAAATAAATAAATTGCTTAGGTATCGCTATACAATTTAATATCTATATTCATAACTTCGTATCTGGTTAGAAACCTCATTAATTAGCTCTACATGTAGTTCCTTGTTGAAATACCTTATCTACGTGATAATTTCATAAACACGCTAGCAAACGTAGAGCAAGAAAGTATCCTGTTTATCCTATTTAGATTTTGAGAGCACTATTCATAAGCCCGTCTTTTATGAGGTGGATTAGATCTTGTACCAGAGTTCATCGTAGAGGGCGTCTGGAAGATATTCTAAAGATTCATCGGAGGAAATGGCTTCCCTGTAGGCCCTCCCTCCCTGAAGTTTTATCAGACGGAAATAGACTTCCTTTGATCAATAAATCCCTTTTTGTCTTGCGTCCTATCAAGAGAAAGGTTCACCTCGTGCAGTAGAAGAAGTTATAGAAAACATTATTTGTGTAGTCTGGTTCATTATTTCTAATAGGCCATAGGTGTATGGAGTCTTGTACATTGACAGATCGTCGACAATCTCCACAATAGCACCCTAGACATTCCTCACCCATGACTCATTATTTTCAGAGACGCAAAGTGACCTTTTTGAGCTCTCATCTTGTCGCTTTTCCTTCATTCCAACAACATAGACGAATAAATTTAAGTCCGTATTCCACATACCGAAAGTGACCTGCCGATTTGCAGCCAATAGACAATCGCAAATGGCGATTTAAAATCGCAGGCATCGGCAGCAAAACATGTTTTGGTAAATGTTTTATGCCGAATATGTACTGGTTGCCGATATTATATCACACTTTTGGCAATCGATATATTGCCAACTTTCGGCGATGAAATTGTGCCCAAAGTACAATATCGGTTGCCGAAAGTGCAGGCCACCGATTTTGGAATTCCAACATATTCCACATGGAAATGTTGCCCGCGTCTCACTTTCGGCAGTGCTGACTTTCGGTCATACCACCTTAAGCCACCTCACTCTCTTCAAAATCTGAAGAACAGCCCATTGTAAATGCGAAGCGCCCTCGTTGACCACGCCTGCCTTTTGCGGTGCCTGTACGCACGACGTCGCGTCAATGGATCGAGTATTCATTTATGAATCCTAAATAATGTAAATTAAAAATTTGAATTTGAAGCACCTCACGAAGTCAAGCTATTTACGCAACGTCGCTTATATTGTGTGAATTATATTTTACACGACATCCTGTAGCTATAGATACTAATTAATGTACACGATAATTGAGGAAGTATGGAAATATTTCAAATTATGAATGTCATTGTGAACAAAGCATTGTATAAACAAGTAGTATATGAAAAGATAACTTTGAATCTGGTCGCACGTTTAGTTTTCTTATATAGGCGTCGTTGAGTAAGCATGCACTCTCTCTATAGTATAATTATATGATGTCGCATGCACAACGTCGCGTGTAAAGCCGGTTCGCGGATACCAGCCGGAGCCCAACTCCTTTCGATTGAACAATGGAAAGAGAGAAAAGGGCTGCTTAAAAATGCCTTCATGTCCCAACCCCCTTTAGAATACTGGATCCGCCCTGACATCTCCCATCTCCGGGTGTCGCCCTACATCGTACATCGCAGCATAGCTTCTGAGATGTCGCTTACCTTGTTGACCTTACACTCGTTGTAATTTCTTCCTCGGTTTTCTCTCCGGACTAATACCAGCTGTGTGCCATGTTATCATGTGACAGTGTTTCCTGTCTGTGGCGGCCCGGGCTGGGCCAGCCTCTGGCCGGACACGCCTGACGCCCGCCACAATTGGCTTCATCAGACGTCGGCCGGCCCGGCCTGAGTCAGACTGACCACATACACACCTCCCCCACCCCACCGGGCCGCCTGAAACGACCAATACAAAACCAAATTGAAATTGTATCTTTAAATGTCTTCCTTTCATTAGCTACCAAAACGCTCATGTCTCCAGAATTTAGTCATTTCTGTCGACGATCATCATTCATTTAATAATATGTCATGTAGGAATAATTTCCTTAAGCAACTGCCCGTCACCATTCAACCCATGCATTTCTTTAGGGAGCCTGAGTCAGTTATTTACCATGCGTTTTTGTTGTAGTTGAACTGTTGAATATACCAGTTGAAATTCTTTTTCGTGTACATGTAGACAAGGATCTTGTAACACCTAAAATTATTCGTAGGATAAACGGAGTTTGTGTATAACTGAAGTCTACTTTTTCGACCGTAGTCCTATTATTCTATAGATTTTCGAATGATGTACCATCATTATTGCCTTTATATCTTTATAACGAATTAGAGAAATTCCCGACCATATGAAAAGTACCGATTGACAATTTTTTTTTTACCAAATACCTTCATAACATTTTCAAATTTGATATCGACTGCGCAATTAGGTAAATACAATTCCAGTTGTTTGTGGTCAGAAATAAAGGATACCATTGGCTGATAAAGTTTTATGCGATGATTAATTTGTTTTTTTAAGTTTTCTGGGAACATTAAAACCCATCCATCTCTTTTTTTTAGGTCCACTTTTTATAAGGTTCGGGTCGGGCAAATGTGGGAGGCTGAGCATAAAATATCCCTAAATAGTCGTTGTTGATAATGATTCAGTCGAAGCAAGCACAATTCGGACTTTATTGATGTTAGTGACAGCCTAGACCTGAGAAAAAGATGTGTGCATGGGTTGGTATATAGATTATGGATTTGATCATTATTTAAGAACCCCCACTACAACTCAGAGAACAGAGACCGAATAAAGCCAATAACAATACCGTGGTTTGGTAAAATCTTAATGTTAAACTTTGAATTAAGCATGTTTAAATCAGTATACCCATTTATATCTAAATGTCCATTGGCTAAAATATCTGATCTAAAGGATTGGCATATAGGCATATGCTATCGCACCATCAGATGTGAGGTGCTTCCTCAACATTCATTTCAAAAGCATTATTGTAGTCATCTTGATTCCCATTAGTGTTTTGTCCTAAACGTTGGTCATTTCTTCATCGTGAGAAAGCTATATTAGGGCAGGGAGAAAGCTATTCCAATTAGAAACCAGGCTACGACTGAATTTACAATGGAGCTGTCGTTGGTGCGGGTTGTATTGGCAGGGTCCTTGAACATCACATAACTCGGCCTTGACATATTTGCTCTACGATAACCGGCGGAGCGTGCTCAGTGTGATTTACACTGGGCACCTCCCGCCATGAAGAGCACTGCTCACACCGCGCCAACGGCTGTTTGTCGTCTGCTTGATGACGTCACTGATTCGCCAAAAGGCGGGGGTTAAAGGCGCCGGCCGGGATCACCTGGTGATCGGAATATTCGCGTGCTAAGAGGCTCCGACATGAGCGTGTGGCCCGATGAAGCTGGGTCTACTACCACGGAGGGCACTGTTCCTGGCCTGTTAACACGTGTAGTAGAGGCTGGTCCTGAAGGGCCGTCCCATCAAAGAGGGGAGGGTACGATGCGTATCACGCGCATAGATCTATATGCATTGCACGTGCATATTCTTTTCAGAATTTGCTAAAGAAGGGATGATGAAATCAAATCAATTATACACTAAGATCATGTAATCAGGCTATTTACATAGGTGTCATATTCTTGGGTTCGTCCAATTCTTGGGTTCAGTCTGGCCAACAATTTCGCTTGGTGTTTAGTGGGTCTACATGGGGGTCCCCATGTCGGTTGTCGATTTTAAGAAATGGCTCTATCGCCTTGTCAAATTTAAGAATTAGACCTGTCGAATGTCACTAAACGCTACGTCGCATGTAGATCATAAGAATAAGCATTTCGCCATGTCAAATTTAAGAATAGGTTCCGTCACATGTCATTTAGGCAAAAATGGCCCTGTCTCCGTGTCGAATTTAGTGGTATAGACCTATTGTTTGATAAAATACAGAAATTCTAGTACAGCATCTCCTACTCCATCATTAATCTTACATCGAGATGATTTAAATTGATCACTCGAATAAAAGGACTATTTCACTTTTGTTGATAATCGGCCTATACAAGGGGCTCAACAGCCGATCTCAATGATGCAATTTTGCAGGTCCCGATCATTAGGGTAATCAAGGATCTTAACAGTCCACTTATATAGTACATACGTTTCTATATGACCCTTTGGTCTCTACATCCTGAATTTATTTGCCATCTTGGTTCGATACTCATGGACTACATTGTCCTTTGGCCTATAAACCCTGAATTTATTTGCCATATATATATTGGTTGGATGCTCGTGGATTATATGACCCTTTGATCTCTACACCCTGAATGTATTTACCATATCTATATATTGGTTTGATGCTCATAGACTATATGGCCCTCTGATCTCTACACTCTGAATGTATTTGCCATATTGGTTGGACACACTAATATAACGGCGTAACATTAGACGTTTTCGTCAGTTCTTACGGACTCTATAACTATCACGTTACTCTGAGACTTATATTCATTGTTCTATAATTGGTTGGGTAATGTAGGGAAATTGTTTTGATAATACTAAATTCCCTTCATTTCAATTTCAAATGTTTTTGTCACGCTGTGGCAATTGCTTCTTTCGACCACCCCCTGAATCCGCCACTGAGTACTGCTACAACCTGGATGTTGACTGGTTACACGGATTCCATGACATAGAATCTATAATAAATCAGAGTCTTAAAGCTAAGCGACTAGGCATCCCCTAGCAAATAATACAGTTAACCTTGTGGATGTTGATTTCCAAACGGTTGTCCCTTTTCTCTTAGATCAATGCGGCTTTTGCTCTTTACAACGCATTCTTTCCTATCCTTTCTATTGGCCCCGTCCGTTCCCCGACGCCCCCCCCCCCCCACCCCCCCCGCACGCCCGATCTGTATTCCCTGTATGACTGCACATCCCCCTGTCTATTATACACCCTTTGTGGGGACATATGGCCCTGCAGGCGTCGGGCCGCCCTCTTTATCAGGGTACCAGACGTCTTGGGCGGGCGCCAGTAGCCGCCCCCACTCGGGACACGGCCTTCCTCTTAGCATCGACTCGTACTGAGAGGCTGAGCAGCTCGACGGCGGGCGACAACTGCCCTCCTCATCACTAGGCACCATTACCCGCCTTGTATGGGGCCATGTCAGAGGGCGCGCTCACTTAGCTGCACAGGGGGCAGGTCGCCGGCCCCGGAGTGACCATCCATGAACCCAGCCTGCCTCAGGTCCTGTAGGCCCTCGTCTTATTGTTGCTACTTACTTGTCAGTTATCATAATCACTCTATTGTTTATATATATTATACATATAATCATATATATATTCCAATGATATAAATTGCTTTTAAAATGCAAAAATGAATGGTGATAATTGTTGCAGTAATGTTCAAGGTATATCAGAACCAATGTTTAGAGAGTATTTCAGCCAAAAACTGAATGTAGTGAAATAGCTTTATGAATCATAACGACGTCAGGTAGCAAACATTTGCTAAAGAAGGATATCATATCATCAGATCATTCCAAATACATATCTGAGATCCCCTGTGAATTTCCGGTAAGAACATTTAGGGGGATCTATTTATAAAACTTGTTTTTCCGCAGTCAGTGACTATATATTTGTCCTTCAAGAAGAAAAACAAGGAGAAGAAATAAAATCATACCAGTAAGAGAAACGTCTCATGACGGCCTTTAACAGGTAAACAGGGATACCGGCACCACGGGAAATGTCACTATTTCTGTAAGCCTTAGCCGCCTTGGGAAAAACAGAAATTGGCCAAATGCTTCTCGTTCTTTTGTCTTCTGCTCAAAATTAGTTCCTTATGTTATTTGAGCGAGAAAAGGAGATGTGAATCAATTAAGAGGACAATGGAATAATGGATGAGGTCCTTTTGTGTAGATGGACCGACTAAATCACAACAATTATGCTTTTCCTAGTTTAAACATGTATTTTCGATAACCAAATTACAATTAACATATCAGTTAATAACATAATGTGTATTATATTAAAATTCTGTAAATGACAATTTCTTTTTAGAAAAGTGCTTATTTCCCACATCTTGTGATTACATGTTCTTCCAGCAGAACAACACGGTTATATATTTTACGCTAGTTATGAAATGATTTGATGATGAGCAATGGTATATTCGTAATTGGTTTCAGATCTTGGTCGAATTCCCTATATGGTCCTACATTATATAATGCTTAATCAATTTCTTAAATTTCACCCATGTAATTGTTGCTCTCTGTATTTCAGAAGATAACATCTCCCACACTTGATTACACCTAGACAATGAACTTTCGAGATATGACTGATAATGTCTTCTACTCTTTCCTTAAACTTGCCTTTTCTATTACTACGTAAAAATACTTCTGGACGATTTATTGAGAGATTATTACTAAATTTGCTTTGTCTATACATCAAACACAAAAGATATTCGCTCCACCTAGTCACTAAAGTGTGGACATCATACAGTGCACCTAGTTTAGTAACATCTAAACCTGAGTGAATACCATTATCAATTAAATTTGGTGTCCTATCTTGTAAACTCTGCAACCATCTACACCTAGTTGACGATGAACTTTCAATCATAACAATATCAGAGTAGTCCACCAGTGGCAGTATGCTACAGCATGGCAATCATTGTAATATTATTCCAAAACACATTTTAAAAGGCTGAACGTGGAACCTACGATGCAAATATCGTTACGCTAAAGTAAGTAAATACATGTGAAATGTTGTGTGAAGCATGTCTCGTCGAAAGGCATAGGCATTCATACAAGAATGTTGTCAATTTTAGAATACTGCCATATGCTTCTTTAATTTGTCTCCCAATATGCTCTTTAAACTCCAACAAAACCGTGTCTGTCACAACAATGAATATGATGGTTATTATGAATACCAAATAAATTCTAATTTACAAACAAATTATAATACTTCCCAATCTACATCAATGGACATTCGGAAAATTTATAATTATCTGGAAATATTGCTCTGTCAGAATATATCAATTTAAAAAAGAAATTGTTAAAGTAAGCCAAACACAATTCAATGACTGCACGCTGCCCTACCCTGAGGACTGCATCCTCACTACAATCCACACTGCAGTCACTGGTCGTGTCGCTCTAGGCTGAATTGGGTGTACACAAGGATTTATTAACGTGGGAAAGCCCCAGGAGGTACACAGCTCATTACCCTCACCCCCTCCTGCCCCTCCCTCCCTCAGAACGCCTACCACCCTTCATGGCACCGGCCGGACAACACTCATGGCCTTCCCGTACAATACCAGCTCCCGGAATCAGATGACCGCGCGCCTGCTGGTCCACAAAGATAAGCCCACATGCAATGCCTCTTTCCAGGAAATCTCGGCGCTTATCACAAATGTGAAATTGTTTATCAAATGGTTTGTAGGACTGGCCAAATGGGTTATGATATCGATGGACTGCATGATAAATATGGTAAAATAATGTATCGCTTTCAATAATGAAAAGTTATCAGCAATTTCTGATGATGGAACGAATCAAGTACAACCCAGACCAAGAGTGGTCTAATGGTGAGGTATGCGAATAATAGGTCAAGAATTAGAGAGTGAACATAAAATGCATGAATATATTATTAACACATTTTTAAATGTGATACTGTCATTATCGGCCTTTCTTTCTTACAAGCAAGCCGCTGACTGATGCAACACCTCCCTCAAAGATGGTTCAAACAATCATTAGATCAAAGTTATTATGAAAGGGACGTTGCGTTCTGTAAAGTATCCCCTTTAGTTAGCTTAAAAAGCGTGGTCAAAAACCTGTCCACACTACTAAAATCGCCCCTTCTTCCTCATTCTGTGAGGGTCTATGAATATCCGGCTGGCGTGTCGGCCACTTCAAAGACGACCGCTGATTGGTTCCCGGGGCCGTCACGGTCACGTGAGCACCACGTGACCCGCAGACCATACCGTGGAGGTGGCGGCCTGTCGGGCTGGTCCACTTCTACCTCACAGTACAGACTATGGGGGCTACATATCATCGGAGGGCTAGAGGTGATGACCGAGAGTGGGGGGTAGGTCGTGAGGGGGCGACAGCGTCATTCGAGGGGTCGAGGGGCTGCGGTGTGGATAGGAGGTAATGAATAGCTGTGTGAAGTCAAAGAAACACAATGGTATACGATAGCCTTTTCATTGCTTTGAAAATACGAGGCCGTCTACGTCTATGGCTCACATCGTGTTTTAGTACTGACCAGATATTGATGGTCTGTTGGTTTGGTATAGAGATTCAGGGATATAACGGTGCCGTTGGTCACATCCCTGTGAGTACAAGGTTTTTGACTTGTTGAGTCTATGGTGATCATATATCTCATGTTGGAACCCATAAGAATGCCGTTACCCTGTCCCTTCACGTTTACCGAAGCGAGGATCCTTGTGCAACGTCCCGTATTCACGTGCAGCTAGGTGGGCCTTTATCTATATCTATTATCGATGGTGATACGTGTATAGGCCCTACTGGTCAGTGTATTCGACTCAAGAAGCCCCAAGACCAGTCTGCATCTACTGGCATTACTATACAGTTCGAACCTCGGTCGCGCGTATGTAAGTAGTATACGGAATTCAGCCTTTGAGAAGGGCACTATTACGATAAATACCTGTAAGCACAGGTGCCACTTGGTCTCATTTTGAGCTTATAGCATCTTTTGTAATCGCCACAATTTTAGTTACCCAATATTCCACAGCATGCTGCCGTAGTAGCGTAGGGGTCAGTGGAGGTGAACGTGGACCCGTGACGCAGATTGTACAAAAAGATGGCAGATAATACAAAATGGTATATGTAACGTGGATTACGTGCTTCTGAGCGTGACAGCACCTTAGCATCAAGTAGCACCTTTCAGCACAATGCAAACCGCGCGATTACTATGTCACGGTTAACAGGTCATACTTTCAGGAGTGGGGCACTCTGCCTTTTATAAGTTAGTGCCTTAAGAAACACCCACAACTTCTATAGGCAACTAGCAATAGCGTGCAATTAGGGAGGTTAAGTAACCTATCGTAAACCTGACGTATCTTTTATGTCCACGGCTCTTAATTATTTTAGACATGTTTTACAATAGTTTAACATTGATGGTGGCACAATAGTTCTGGATGTACCCATTTTTCAGAGAATGTGTTGCTTTTTTTAAGTATTTTATTTTGTCCTTGGTTACAATTTAGCGATGATTGCTAGTTTTCGTTGTGAAACCAGCAATAGCCTCGATATATTACAGTACTATTTGTACATAAACTTACAGAAAATGGCTTACATGTTTAAACACATTCAAAATACAATCAATGTCCGTATTCCTGCATAGATAATTGTCTACATACATAATCACAATAAACATTTCAAAGTTGTCTTATCTAATTAGCTGTATAAGTTATACAAGAAAATGTATTAATTCAATTTAGATGGATCCGCCATCGTTGTGGGGCAGAGGGGCAGGCGCCAGCACCATATTAGTGGGCTTCATGTGGGCCCCAGGTTTTTTTTAATATTCACATGTTGAAATGTGTTCCTACACAAACCTTGAAATTTTAAGAGATACGTTGATGAACCGAGATGCGTTGGTGTTGCTTAACCTCTCTGTCATAGGTGTTGATTGGACGATGTGTACGTTTTGCCTTTTTTCTGGACGCATCTTAGGGTAGGCCCCGTAGGCCTATCTATAGAGTACGAGTCTATATCTTGAAGGCCCCCAGGAGTGTTCAGGTTGCGTCGGTCGGGGCCAGTGGTGTTGTTAATCCACGGATTACCGGGCGGAGTGGGGGTACGGGCGGTGATTAGCCCCTCCTGAATTGGATTTCCCGGCTCCTGGTGAGGACGGCCCAAGCCAGGCTGGGGGTTACCCGGGGCCTGACGACGGAGGAGATGGTGGTGGTGGTGGGCAAATGGCGGATCACGGCCCTGTCACCTCGATAATGGAGGGGAAACAACGACCGAGGCATCGTTGTGGGGCAGAGGGGCAGGCGCCAGCACCATATTAGTGGGCTTCATGTGGGCTTCATGCGGGCCCCATGCTGTTTTTTTTTAATATTCACAATTCTGGATTCCACTCTTGCTCTGGAAGATTCTAATCGATTTGATGCGCCATACAGGGCACTGCCTATACGCGCGAGGTCGCGTCAATGGGCTCCACTGTGTACGCGACAATGTCGCGTGGATTGGTTCTACTATACGCAGGATCTGTTAGTAGTATGTTGAAATGGGAATTTGTAGACGGTTTGTTTCTTGTCGCTTATATAGTTCACCTTATTCTGGCAATGTCGTGTATACACCCTATCTAATATACACGAAGTTGCTACATGAATATACATAGCCAGTTCACGGATGTCAGTCTATAGATATGCATGACGTCACGTCACGTCAATAAGCTACACTGTGACAATATCGCCTGCATTGACTGTATTGTATACACGACAATAAGCCCATCCCACATTGGGTATATCTCAGGGTTGGACAAAGGCTAGACAAAATTACCATGTAAGTCAATCCTTGTCTCCTAGAGTTGGGTTACTGAAATAAGCAAGAATTACATTTTTCTATATCCCCAAGGACTGATAAAACATTTATCTATTAATTCTATAATTACCAATAGAACTTACTTTCACCTGAAAAATGTTTTGAATTGACCCCATGCCACGCAAGACTTAAAATTTTGCTAATATGTCTAGTCCTTCAGCAATCAACGGGCATGCCCTTTTCTCACTCTTATGTGTCGCATCAAAAGCAACAGGCAATAGATTAAAACTGCCAACTTCTTAAAGGCAATAGTGGCTTATTCAAACCATCCAATCGAGGTAGGGTTGGGTTGCAAACACTCTTTAGTACTGGTTTCCAACACAGTCTGTACCTCCGTATTAGTCGTTATGGATAACTCCTACCTGGTCCCCCATCCGCTGTATTTGCCGCCCGTAAACATTCGGGACCCTCGACGTTTTTTCTACAATTTGACCAACCCCCTTTCTCTAATTTAGATGTACCATTAATCCTTCCCTCTTGTGTCCTCATAAATATGTGCAAATAAAATGTTGGAAAACTGTTGGAAGTATTTAATAATGAGTTGGTAATTAATGGCTTCCAATACAAGAACAAGAAGCAAATGACTATCAAAGTTCCGATCGTTGGAACGATCGATGTTCGCCCTTAACATAACAATGGACATATCACCTCTCCTCCTCCTCCCCCTACCCGGCCTCTAGGCCCCTATGTAAACCCTCCCCCCCGCCTCTCCTCCTCCTCCCCCTACCCGACCTTGCACACCGCCCCAGCCGGTCACCCGGTCCGATCCCCACGTGTTAAGGAGCTGTGTGTGTGTGTGGGGGGGGGGGGGGGGGGGTGAGGCGGTGGCCGTAGCGGCTGGGGGTAGGGTCAGGGTTCTCCCTAGGCGTGCGGGATGCGGGATTCCCGCATCATGATTTTTATTCCCGCATTGAGCTCCTGTGCAGTGGGCCATTCCCGCACCTGATCTTATACTGACCACTCTGCAGTATAGTACCCTCGACCACGGCCCTGTGTGTCCCCGCCAATCCCTCTCTTTCCCCTCCAGGCTATTTCTTTTGGGTCCCATGTCGACTTGAAGAAATGGCCATGTAGCCATGTCAAATTTAAGGGTCTACTTATATATGCAAATTGAAAATATTAGAAAAAAACTTAACCAAGGTACCTCAGACTGCCTCAGATTGCATGAAGGAGAAACTTCGCTGCCCACTAATTAGGTCCTCTTATACTACTATCGTTTTCTTTCCATTATTGCCCCCCCCCCCCCCCCACCCACCCCCCACCCCCACCCCCCAAACAAATCCTGGATCCACCCCCGGACACTCACCAAAAAATACTCAAAATATCATTTTAAACAATATTTTTGCATCTTAGATATGTGTCCTTAGCATTTTTATCTTGTTCCATACTTTTCTTATCAATGCTTTTTGATCAAGAACAAATTGTACAAAGAATCATTTAAAAAAAATTATAATGAGAGATGGCCCCTTTACCCCCGTAATGTAGAACAGTGTGCTAACCCCTTAATTATGTTTTATATGCTTAATGTATTGTCATTTTATGGCCCATCGTTTTTGAAAATGGCCCCCTGAAATTCGCCACGATGGGCCATTTGATACTTGAAAAAAAACATCTAGGGAGAACCCTGTAGGGTGGTGGGTGTGAGAGTAGTGTATGTGTCACAGTTGATTGGGTGCATGGACGGTTGTGTAGGAGGGAATCCTATTGGTCACTCAGCTTGACCAATGAGTGTACAGCTGCACTGACCACTGAACACTACTGAGCTCCTAATGTGGAGGTTATGTAACCCACTTCTGGCTTCTCAAACTGCACCCCCACCCCACCCCACCCCACCCCCACTCCTTGAACTGAGTTCAAGGAGTGGGGGTGGGGGAGGGTGCATGGGAGAGGCCTGCCCACTCAATAACACTTGATGCACACTAATTGTCCTTGCTTACAAATGCATGCCGGTGGACAAAGGCCTGTAGCTACTTGTATGTAAGATTGTGTAACCGGGCAATCAGATCAAAGCCCAAATACCTACAAAAGACACGACTGATTGAGTGAGCCCTTCCCATAAGCTACAATACTAAAAACTATAATTAAGGGCTCACAATAAATGTTATAATTATTATATATATAATTATATTGCGTGTGTGTGTATGTGTTTGTTAACAAGTTTGTGTGTGTGAGTGGAGACAACCAACTTGGCCGGATAATTGAAGGTCTGTGCATACTTAGGATGTTAAACAAATACGATGACACACATTGTAGCACATGTTCCGTTCCCACAAGTCACAATAAACAATATTCCGATTTTGATGTCAAAACTCCTCAGATAAAGGAATGATTTTTTGTATTCAATCAAGAACACGATCATTCCTATATCGGCTGATGTGAAGTGATACATTGGCCTACCTTGTCCGTGTGTGATAGCTATTAATATGGATAACTAACAACTGACACCGCTCCCGCCGCCCACACTCGGCGAACGAAGAAAAGGACCGTTGGCAGGTAAACTCTGCTAGACGTAGAACCATAAAGCCATGCCATGAACTGTTGTAATTCTTAAGTATTTCTCTTAGGTCAGAAAGAAAAGATGACTGCAACGAGAGGTCACGCCGGCGATGAAGTTTAAGATAGAAGAAACAGAAAATTGAAATGATGTACACACCCAATGAACTTACTGGTGGTGATATATTTAAGTTTCGAAAGAAATATAAGAGCCTAAACATTACCTTTTTTCTTTTTAGTAAAATTATACTTTAATTATATGGCATAAAGTTAGGAAATGGCCTCCAATGAGTGAAAATGTATGTGTGACATGACACCGATCGATATACTTATCCCACCCGTGTCCGTCAATGGGTTCTGACGGATTTGGTCTGAGGTAATCAATACGAACCATGTACACACCTCATCCATCCCACAATATGCCAAGACCCACGTTATTACCACCCAAACTGTCCTAGAAAGTTTCCCTGGGACGGATCGTGGGAAATTCCAACCCTCGTTCCACTGGGTGATTAGTAACGGGTATTGTGTTAAAAAGATCACATATTGACAAGGGCCTCGCAGCTAAAATGAGGGATCAATTCTGTAGTATGAAGGGCTTCTCTGACTAGACAAACAGGATCTATCTATTAATACCAACATGTAGTGAAAGGGGATAGGCTCGTAAGTCGTTGTTTATAGAGTTATTTCTGATAAACTTTTAAAATGAAAATAGAAAAACGGTGCTGCGAGCAGTCCTTGATCTTCACTTAATGTACGGAATCATTTCTTGATGGAAAAGTTTTACTCCATAGATATGTTACCCTTGAATAACACCTGTCCACTCTAGTTGTGGTTAGTTGAGCAGTCTCCGAAACCAATGATAAATGGTATATTAATCGCCAATTTTATTTCAATTGAGACGCTGAGCCTTGCAGAATACACGTCAGACAGAAGAACAACCCTTCCAATTTTCTATTCACTTCTACGGCTTTCAAGTGTATGTGTTCGTAGCCTTCAGAGTACAGTGAATGACACAAGCAGGCAAATAATACATCGAATTACAACTACAGATCGCTAGAAGGGATCTCATAGCGAATACTTCTCAGTTTGTTGCACATGTTTCTGACTAGTTGTCTAGTTATGCCAAGCCCAACAAGTTATGGATCCTACACGTCGTTCAATGCCTAGAGCGTTTGAATGAACATACCGTAAAAAGAAATTTGTATAGAACATTATATATGCCATTTAAGTAATAGTGACTAGAGGCGGAACTCTTGTGATACCATCGAAAGATAAACTTGCAACGAGTATGGATCTAGATGGAACAGAGACTTCCATCTAGCCCCAGGCCTCTGCACCTATTCTCCGGTACATCAAACTGCATGCCTATAGTCTCCGTCATCATGGGTTATGGTTACACACTGGCAAACATACCAACCGAAAACATCTTAAAATTATTTACACAGTGCACTGTTCTTTTTGCAACCCAGTATCCGTGCAGAAGCTCATTTAAAGACTCGGTGCGGAACTATCGATCTAAGGTGTCTCTCATAAGGATATATACATTAAGGCTAATGTGGCTGCAGACAGGAGGGGGTGATAGACGGAAACTGTATACAAATCACGAGCAGGTATCAAAGATTCATCAGAGATGTCAGCCTGTTGATTACCCGATCACCAGCTTACTCCGGACCGTAGTAAAGGGGCCGTGTCACACGGACACAGAGATCAAAGCTGTCGACACGCGGCCTTCTCTGAACCCGCCTTAAGACGGTCTGCCCACTCTTAACACCCTCCCGGCCCAGCTTAGATCGTCCCATACACCGTCTAATGGCATGATCTCCCCGTGTCCGCTGCCCCTTCACCAGTCACTGCCAGTCTCTCTGTGACCCTCACTCATCCATCCTTCTCTCCGTCCGTTCGCCCCCTATCATCCCTCGCCTTCCGACCCCCGCCCCCACCCCCCACCCATCACCTGAGCCCCGCCACTTACACAGTGGATGAGGGGCCGCGCACAGCCATTCGAAATCAGAAATATTAATGTAGGAGGGGTTCAGGTTTCGGTATGCAATCGTAATCATAAGAGGTTAGGAGGATTCTTATTTCAGATTACCTGGGCCCATATCTTCGTAACTAATTTGGTTAGTTAGGGGAATTTTGATTTGGGTGTCAAGATCAGCAATTTTGTCTTTCACGAAAATCAATAGTTTTATTGCAAAATTGCAAAAAAAATCCTGTAAATACACTAAAAAGGTCATAATGCTACACCATAAAAGAGCACCACTACTACTTCTAGAGATTTCCTGTTTCGTTTGCACGTCACTTTGTTCAGCTTCCTGGCACTACATATGTATCTTTCTTGTCCCTAAACCAATAGCCTACATGTGAATATTGCCGCCCGTATTGTTCTTTTCTATATCCGCTCAAAAATTAAGTTTAACAGACTTGAACTGACAATGAATACTTTTTTCTAAAATGTCTCGATGTTCTTCAGTGATATGGTTATGTAGTAATTTGGTATCATAAGACATATCATTTCAGAAACAGCGAGATTTTAGAATCTATCCTTTTGCACCAAGAGTTTATATATCGCGATCTGTAAGAAAACCGAGAACCCAAAGGTGACTGGAAAGTTATACAATCATGTTAGTAAATTTGATTTGTTATCAAAAAATTGGTGCAAAGGCAGATATCAAATTAGGAATCGGGATGTTAGGTCCAATTTCAGACTGGTCACCTCGTCCAATTGGTACATCGGTACTGAAGCTCACAAAGTGGGTGGAAGATTGAACTTTTTATTGGCCAAATAAAAACAACTGAAAAAAGTACTTGTTCTACTTCCCCATTTACTAACTCGGCCGGCTCTACCCCAGTATACACCTAACATTTTGCCAGGCGCACATTTCGCCCGGAGTGGCCGCTTCCTGCCCGGAAAGGTGCGGGCGGGGCGGGGCGGCCCGACACGGCCCGTCCGGACAAAGCTTGACCTTTTACACCGCCTGGAGGCGCGTGTTGACCGGGGCCAGCACAGAGCCCTTCAGCACGCGGCCGGGGCTACGCGCGGCCGGCGCCATTCTACCTGGCCCAAAGTAGCCCCAATATCCAGCCGTCTGTTTGTATTTGAACACATGTCTCAGTGCCTGCTTCCACCTCCACGTGCTGATTCACGGCCGGAGAAGGTAAAGGCCATTCACGGGTTTAATGGGACTGGCTTTATCTGACCAAGGAATGACATCGCTGACTTTTGAATAACATCCCTGAAGCTGGCAACAGCACGACCTCCCTGTCTTGCCCTGGGCCAATTCTATCCAGGCCATTATATTATTGCCACCTGCATCTTAAAAAACAATACAACGTAGTAAGACCATTCTGCTCTGTGCTCACCCGTTCCAGCAACATATAGATGTGATAACCCAATGAGGTAGTGAATTAGATACCAGAAGGGCATATTGACGTAAGTAGAGATAACCGAGCCTGCTAGTCGGAGATTAATGACCAGCTTCGCCGACTGACCGTGAAGTGAATGGCCGGCCACCCCCGCCTGGACTGTTTCATGGCTCTCAGGCTGCAGGGAATCGATGCCATCATTGATCTGCACACAAAAAAGAACCACAAAAAGACATGCGGCGTCCTTCATTGACAATAAAAGCCACCAATGGCCCATGAAATGCCGGTCTTGGAGGAAACGGCGCAGCACAATAAAGTTGTGAGAGAGGAGAACGGGGGTAGATGCAGAACCTACCACGCACATTACTATTGATGTGAGTAGTTCTACAGTTCAAGAATATGGCAATTCATACGATGCTTTGGGAATCCTCTCAATACTGTCCACCCACTGGCTGCTTACCCGACCCGACCCGACCCCACAGATCTCTCTCATATAGTATGTGTAACTCGTTGACAGCCCCGTTCTCTTAGACAGTGATCTACAGACCGGGGTCAGCTCCGGGCCGACCTGCGGGGGCCCGTCTGATAGCCGCAGGTAAGACTTGCTCAGAGCAGCTCGGACTACACTGCTACCAGCTCTCCTTAACTCTCCGAGGCTAAAGTACAGACTCCAGAATCAAATTCCTTCACCAGAATCGCAGTTGCCATTATCACTCTGTCCTTTATGTATGAACTATTTTGAAAGCTTGTAATTTCTTTTTTTTTTTTTTTTAACAGTTTTATTATCCTGGGACAAGTTGGATCTCTCCAGTCTTCCCTTGTCACCAATTTTATAACGGTTCGCATTACCACTTAGTACATGTATTCCACGAGGCATTTGTTCTATATCCTGGAAAGGCGCAAGGGACGTACGTGCTTTGGTAGGGTGAAAGGAGCTGTGGTTGAGGTGAGGTTGCATTGTTATATACCTCGCCGATGCAAAAAGTAAAATCTTTTCATATAACATCTCTGCTTAATTATTTTTGATCTATTGTCATTATTACTCTCTTTTCTATGAAAAGCTAGGGTGGATAATGTGGCGATGTGGTGAACGTGACTTTGCGTCCCTGATCTTATTCCTGAATGTCGACTATAAGCTCAATATGTCCTTCTAATTCGCATACAATTCATAACCTTTAAAGCAGAACTGTGTGACAAAAACATGTTTCGGCATTATATATTGAGTGCCGGTAAAATCATTGAACTCAATTTTATATATGATATGCTTCCATATCCTTAACCTTTGCTTGCCTCATCTAAGTTAGAGAACCTCAAGCTATCACCCACAGGACGCAGATAATCTTTTCAAAGAAATGGCTGTATGCATGTTCTGCAGAGCCTCTGACCACCCGCCTCATTAACGCTTAGGTTAGTAGTAGGTGGGTAGGCTCTTCCACCCATGACAAACTACCTACCTGAGACGTTAGCTTTCTCCAGCAGTACGTAGTCTCGGCCCGCCTCCTGCAGGAAGTGTCCGAGCTGGAGTCCGGCCGGTCCGGCCCCCACCACGATGTAGTCCCAGTAGAAATGGGAGCTGCCAACACAACTGACCACAGTGGTCAGTAGCAGGAGCAACGCACTGCCCATCATGACGTCCGCCTGCAACACAACAGAGAAGGGCGGTTAGAACGGGCTGGGGTTTGGTGAAAACAGGGGAAAGCGCCACGGGAAGGAGGTCCAACGTGCTTCTTTATCTAGTTAAAACATAAAGGTCAGAGTCTACATTGGAACAGATTTTCATGATGATTTAACAATTCTCTCTTGTGATAAGACACTGTCTTGTAATGAAATTCTTCATAACGGTTTCTGTTCATAAAGGCTCATGATCAAAAAGTTAACTTTAGTTGAAATAGGTTTCTGTAGTGATGCAAAACTGCATACATTTACATGCCTAGTGTATATATATATATATATATATATATATATATATATATATATATATATAATTATGATATTTGTATTAAGCAATTTATACAAAGTAAGCATAACCTCCATTGCATCAGAGCACATGATTACGTTTCATGATTTTAAAACACTTTGAATTATGGAACCAATTTCCCACGCAGACAATTTTCTCATTGAACCTCCTATTATAAGGCCATGATTACCTCCCCTACCAGCTGTCTTTATTGCAGGAATTCCGGTCTCAGTAGTAAGCCAAAAAAACGGCTCGGAAAAGAAGGACATCAATGCGATTCTGACGTTGCTGCGCTCTCAAGAATGTCTGTTCGGAAAATAGGTTATATGGCCAAAGTGAAGGTGCACGCACAGGCGGGTAATTAGTTTTGCATTAATTATCAGCTGGGAAAGGTATCTGAGGAAGTTGCCACTAAATTATAAAACATAGATCTTCCACGGGCAGCACGCCAAACGTGATCTGACGGCCCGAAACCAGGGTTTTGTTGCCACCATATGGAACAGCGTCGACTGATGTATGGGGCCGAAAAGTTGAAGATTAAGGCCGTTAAGATAAGCTAGGATCACGGCTCTCCTGCACACCGATACTTAATGCTGACAGGTACCACCTGTTGGCTGCGCAGTCTGGTTAGGGAGAACGTGGCAAGTAACACGTTCATGCAACGCCTTCTTAGGCTAACCTATATTGCCGAGTCTGACATATTGAGAAAACAAAATGAAATTTTACTGCCCCAAAGAGCAAGTTCTAAAAGCGATGAAAAAAAAAAAGAACAAATGGGAGTAATGAATTTCAAATGAAATTTTGCTCGGTTCCCCTATCCGGTTGATTTAATTGTTGGGTCTAGGTAAAAAATTTCTCTTTACAAATTCGTAACAATAATTTCCTATTTAGCTGAGAATAGTAGGAAAAGATTATGGTGAAATACACTAGTATAAACGTAAATAGCAACTACATGTATTAACAACGAAAAACAGGAAGCAGACCCCGAGGGACAGTTGTCACAGAGAGGATGGGTTTGGAAAAAACAGGACATGTAACACTATGTGTGATACCACTCAGCGGTATGTCGTCGAGGCAGCAGGAGGTACCATTACATTATGTGACCGACTCCTGCCAACCGATATCCTACGCAGTACGCTCAACATCTGTGACAACTCCTCGGGGATACAAGGATAATATGATTCTGTCCCTGAGAGCATAGAGGCGTTTTATACGCGACTCCCTGTGCACCACGCCCGTCATACCTCACCCACGTGGTTTTGCAATCTAAGCATAATAATCTACTTGTCAAAAAAGCTTATTCTGCGTTTTACAAGAATCCTCCTTGAAGTTGAGCCTCTGCCATCGACACAATCCTCCAGTAAAACACACAAAGTTGTCTGGGTTGCGGGTATTAAGAGCTACCATCTCCACTCTCGGGCAAATCTTAGGTGTCTCCAACGACACCCGAATTTTTGCAGCTGGGTACTGATCAGGGACAGACAGGCCTACTCTCTGAGTATATTCCCCTTCATCGTTTTAAATTAGTGTGTGTCCAAGGTAAAAAGGAAAACTATCTCTTATTTAGTTATTCATGTTCAGGTTGGGAGACTAATCAATTAATGGAGAGATTATTTGTCATAGGCAAAATACATTCACCTATTTGTGACTATAAAAGAAGAGGCCCTGCGCTGACCATACTGATCTACCTCACTTTCCTTCTTAAAATAGCCATGGATTGTTTCCAAACAACCATAACAGAAGACCTAACACTTTGTAGAGTTTAACATAATTAGGCCTACATGGGGGCCAATTCTAAGGCAATAAAACAATGTCCTAGACTTGGCATATAACATAGGGAGCTCGTGTTAGGACGCTATCACACAAACGGATGGCACCAAACAAATATTCAGTATTTATGGGGCAGCATTTCAAGATGCTCTCCCACAAACAGATGCTGGTTTTTGTGATAGCAGCACCATAATGACACTATCACACAAACAGCTGCTACCCCACAAATGCATCATATCTCCCAAATGGCTTACTTAGGCCATTTAGAATAGGCAATCAGTCAATATTGGTTTGAATAGGTCATCACCAGTGAAGATGGGTCAACATTAGTCAGCATGATTAAGTATGAACAAAATCGTTCAAGAAGGGTTCAAGTGGGTCCCAATATGATGTCATAAAAATTTATGTTGTCAAAAGTAATATTGCAAAAAAGAGAAAGTTGCAAAACTGATGTTACTAAAAATTCTGATTGCCGTCTGATTGCAGTCTGAGTGCAGATATCATCCCTCAAATATTGGTGAGTTAGCAGCTGTTTGTATCTTGGTATCTTGTAGTGACGCCATCCAACAAACAGCTGCAAAGTCGCAAATAATTGTAACTTAGCACCAGTTAGAGTGCAGATGCTATTCTCCAAATGTTTGTGACTTAGCAGCTGTTCATGTGATAGCATCTTATAGTGATGCTATCCCACAAAATCCGGATACTTGTAGGAGCGTTTGTTTGTGGGATAGCGTCCTAACAAACCTGCCTCATAGGTATGTGCTGCAAAAACTCTCTAGTACCAAAGGCAGGAGGACGGATAGATCGACTGTAAATTTTATATACACCGCTGCATACTCCATAGAACAATTCTTCATTTGAAAACATCCAGATGAAAAACCGTTGGTAAAAAACCTACTTACGAATGTTCACGCCTTCAATAGCCAGTTTTTCATGGTTAGTACCCACAATACAAAATACAGTGACGACCAGTCATTCCACCCATCGTAAACAATTTGGCTTACACACGTAGTATCCAAAGAATCGTGTAGTAAAAGGCTGACTATTTGTCACTGACGAAAGCCACCCTTTGTCCTATTCACGTTTCGCAGTCAATGGACACGAAGGCCAAACGCCGTGCCAACTGGGCTCCAGTCGTGTTCTACACTCATTACCCTTCGATGGGGGAGAGAATGACTAACGAGATAGCAGTACTCTTTTTGCCCGACACAGTCTCCGCAGACAAGTAGGTAGAAGCGCTGATCTTCTGATCCGTCAATCCCAGGTTCAAATCAGAGAGACAAAACGCTGAAATCAACGCTGATGCCATTGCCATAGTTTTCTCTAAGAAAAAGCATTACACGAAGTAAAGTTGTAGCTTAATAATCGCGTTTATGCATTTAAACTATTCAAAGATGTTTTTCCTTGATGTATATGGACAATGACATGGTGCCCTATGTCAGTTGGTAGTGCCCCGTGCCCAAAGACCCCCCATCAGCCGGGTGTGTAAATTACCACACGGCATACTCTGTTGGCGGGCAGTGCTTGGCCTCTGTGCCCGCACCCTGCTGCATACATGTACTCTTCGCAATGCCTTATCAAATGAAAATCAGACGAGAACAACTGTAGGGGGACAAGATTACTTTCATTGCATTGGGCGACTGGTGCCATATAAAAAACGACAGAGAGCGCGTGAATTGACAGAAAGAGGAGAAAAGACGTCAAATTAGTAATGATCGACAAGTGCCTTTAGGGTCGTTTATGCGGATTGAAAATTGCTTCCTGGTTGTGATGTTGTTAAAGCGGACAATGGCGCGGAGCCCGGCCTCATCGGACCACTCTCCCGGCCATTGTGGGAGGGAATTACACAGACCAATATTGGACTACTGTATTGGTGGACCAATATGCGGGGTACATGGGAAGCAAAAAGTGTCGGGCGGCGCATACATGTCGGAACGGAAGGAACGATCTATCCTAATTAACTTTCGCTCTAACCCTTATGAAGCCAATATAATTCTAATCCTAAGGACAACAGTATCCATCTAACCAAAGGGAAAGCTTTAAAACCCAACCAGACCGAGGTACAACTAGTGTGTCTGGTTGATCAGAAAACTATACACGGACGAAGTCTTTGTGGTTAAAAATTTTATGAAAAAATAAACGCATCTATAGGTTCATATTACTAGGTTCAGAGTGTAAAGGGCTATATTGGACTGGAGCATCAGGCGTTGACGTCACATTGCAGGTGACGACGTCGGTGACGTGGCGTTACGTCAGAGAAGGATCCCGGTACTCCAGGAGAGGAGGCAATCACATACCGCGTCCCGGCAAACAGCCGCCGCCACCGGTCAGGGACAACGTGAGAAGCGCTCACAACATTCCGGCCAACTTATTACCCTCAGAGTGCTGCTGCACGCTGCCCACTTATGGTAATCAGTTATTGGGATTCCGTCGCTCCTCCACTGTAGCTTTAATTCTGTCGGGTTGGTGGATGGCTCGTTGGCACGCCCTTAGGGAATTAAGAGATAATTCACACAGCAACATTAATGTTTGTGTTTTGGACAAAGTACATAACTATCTGAAAAAAATTGAATGGGATCTTTTTAATCGGTGTTTTCCAAAAATGATACCGTTTACACCATTGTGTGCGATCAGAGTGAGTAGGATTCTAAAGCCATCAGTTGTTTTACTGTGACACGTCTTGATTAATTTAGAAAGAGTCCACGGCCGGCTTTTTTGAGAGCAATTTCAATTAAAACTCTTTCCTGAGACGAAACGTCCTCTTCACTTGAATGTTTTTGTTCAACGGGTTACACAACAGACGAACTGCGTGGTCTTTGTAGCTTTCCTTGTCGCTCTAAGATAACAGCTCAAAACACGATAAAGTTTAACACAGTAGTCTCCACGATATTAATTCTTTTTTCATTTCCATATTCCCTCGTACAAAGGTACTGTGTTGCCTGTGCATTCCCTGAACAGGGACCATTTGCCGGTATGCACGAACCAGGGCCCAAGGGGGAGATCGGGGACGGACGAGCCCGGTTCCCCCCTCCCCTCTATATCCATGTTTGTGGGCCCCCCTCCCCCTGTACATTCATGTTAAAGGGGGCCCTTCTTTCAATACCTGGATCCGCCCCTGACTAAAATATAAAGGTGGGAACCCACTGAGCGATGCAACGTCGTAAGATATTTCGCAAGCGGTTGGCATTAATTTTTCTTTTTTATTTCTAGTTGAATTGGTCAATGGGAACACAATTTCTGGTTGTTTTAGACTATTTCTGATTGCTTTAACGACAAGATTGGATCATTCAATGGGTTCCCGCCTTGAGTGTTGACAAAAAGGCCAACCGCCGAAATCACTCGTTGCTCAAACCGTACCAAGGTTCTGTTTACTCAAAGTGTAAAATCTGTAGAACACAAAGTTATGCAAGAGTCGTTTCATTGTGTACCTGGACAGAACAGTGGGTCTAATTACGTACCTTGAATGAAGAACGAGTCAGTTACAACCACACAGTCCCTGGTCACATGGGCCCGTTCTGTGCGCGCCGATAGCGATGAGCTGGAGAGCTGGACGTAGGTCTGGGTACCGTTCAGCAGTCAGTGGACGACTTGTCACACCTGAAAGCCGGAGTACCTTCATATATAGGTGGTGGAGGGTGGTGTCAAACTGTGGGAGGGGGTTAAGGGGGTCGACCTCCACTTGAGGTGGGACCGGTACTCCGCTGGAGAGTGTAGGCAAAGTACGTAGTGGTCGAGTCCTGTCTTTAGTGCCAATCTCCACCACTGTGTGCCTTGTGCAGACCGGAGCTGAAGCTGCCTCTCACCCCCATAGCCACACGGCCAGTCAGCCGTACCTGTCGGTGGACCCCGCTGGTGGTTCCCCGGTGGTCTCTTCTCTGACTGTACTGCACAGGCCAATCGGACTGCTCCTTGCCTCCTGTCTCCCACCACCGCACCGCTCTACAGCACCACCACAGGCGCCTCTCTGCCCCTTTAGTCGAGCCACGCCCACTCTACAGGATGAGTGACGGAGCTCTGGCCACACCCACTGCCTACGCAAACTGCTGTTCCATTGACGGATACCGCCTTGATGAATCAAGACCCGTGCAAGCGTTCACTGACAAAGATGGTGATTCGGGGCATCCTGTACGTTTGGATCAAGGGGGTCGGAATCTTTTTTTAATGTTGTTAAGGCACTAAGTCGCAAAAGACCCTAACTGACAAAAAATTGTTAGATAGTGCCATTTTGTGACTCATGCAGTGCCGCCCTCAAGACCCTAAGTCACACAAAAAATCCTTAAATGGCAAAGCCACTGAATCACAATTTTTTGTCACTTAGGGCCTTATGCGATCTAGGGTCATAGATTGTCTATGTTCATGTACAAATCCAATTTGTGCTTCAGTCCAAAAGGGATGGGGGTATAGACGTTGTGCAGATGGCATCACAGCTAGCAAGAAAGGGACTGGCGCCATATTGGTGATAATTTGAAAAAATGCTTATTATTTACATTTCACAAACATCTAGATAAGTTATTTTTGTTATACGTATCTAAAATGATTATAAGATATCATGATGAACAACTTGTATTATATAAAATTAATGATTTATGGATTTAGGCATTAGCCATGTGGTAAATGAGAGCTCATGGTGATCACGAAAAAGTGATCACGTGAACACGTCTGCACAAGGTTTATAGGCCTAATTGATCTTAACTGACTGAGGTCAAAGGTTAAAGAAAAAATGCAACACTAAAAACTTTTATCCTTAATGCGTGTATGCAATGGTCCAATACATAGTATCATTATTGAACTTGCATTTTCATCTTCGATCCTTAAGAAAATGAACAAAAGTCCGCAATTTTACCATAACCATAATTATGAATGTAATTCTAAAATTTATATTGATGTTACTGTTTTTTACAGCAGGGTTGGCATCTAGAATAGATTCACACATTTTCATGGAGATGTGTTAACCAGTTAACGTTCACGATAAAAAAAAAACTTAAAAAATGTTCGAAATTGCGTGGCCTCAAATTATATGCAGGCCATCTAATAAGTGTTTATCTTTAGGCCATAAATGGGGGGGGGATGTGAAAATGAAGTGAATTCTCGAAAATTCACCTGATGAGAAACTAGGGCTCAGTTCTCTGTGAGTATGGGGAGGCGATATGTTATTGATTCACACAAAGGCTTCAATTATCAAACTTTTTCTCTCATATATCCAACAATTCCACATGGAATTTCTTTGCGTTTCTCATTATTCTATTGACACTCATTGTTCATTTGACACCTTTCTCTATTTAAGCAGTTATTTTTAGTGCTATTATGTTAATGAGAACAAAATTGATGTTGAGATATATTTAATAATTGTTGATTTAGTATAACTATTCAGGATTATTAGTTGATTTTAGAACCAATTTAATCATTGGCCTTTTTACTATTTTATGCTCACCGTGTGTGACTGTATGTATCGTGCCACCTAGTGTTAACCCTAGATTATTAGTGGGTTGTTCTTTTTACAGGACTAATTCCAGTGACGTAAATTGTGAATAATCATAATCTTATATTATAATTTCTTAAGATTGTATGAGGTGAATTTGCGATCTACATGCTAATTGAATGTTAATTATAGCAACATTTTAATGTGGAGGCCAGCCTACTTTGGGTACGCCTGACATCACCTGCACAACATCTTTATGCTCATGTAGCATGTCTGTTATTATCAGTTTTGTTTGGCCTACTTATCGTTCCTTGCCCTTTATGCATTCGATATATCACATTTGAACTGTTGCATGTAATTTGTATAGGGAATTTTCCTTGATTTCTGTTTGCTAGAATTCGGAGATCTGATCTGTGTAATTTTTCGCTGCTACTTGGTCTAGCTAATGCGTCTCTCTTACGTTTGACTATATTCTTTGCATATTGGTAACCCTCATTGAAAGTGTTGACCATGAATATTCTTTCTTGTTCTTCTCCGGTTCTCCTTTTATGTCTTTGACCTTCAGTATGTCGTCTCTTTCTTTTATGTTAACATTTTCTCAGCTTTATTCAGTACTTTTTTCGGATACCCTTTCACTTCAAATTGAGTTTTTTTCCTTTGTGTTCTACGTAGTCATTTCCCTTTTTGTATTACAGAAGTACCACGGGTGATGCCTCAGGTGGTCGTATAACCAAGAAGGCTGTCATGAACCGAGGGCGTAGCCCATGGCTCGTACGACCCCCTTTGATTGTACGGCCACCTGAGCAATATCAAAATTTGTTGAAAATACAAAAAACGAGGAGCGGCAGATACGGCCTGTCAATACAAACCTGCCCTAATACGCACCACTTTCACGCAGTTTCCTCCAGATACATTGGTTTATGACCAGATGATTGCCACGTTTTGTTTATTATCATTATTATACCACACTGAAAACACAGAGTTGTCAAAAGTGGTGCCAAAAACGACAACCCAATGTTGTCTATGTCTTTTATACAAAAAATCTTATTTATGAATAGTTTCATGTTGTAGATATCATAGTCCATAACAATGGCTTCCTATTATCTTATTGATAGTTATTAGGTATGGCCATTACACATAAGAGGCCTATGAGTTGGATGTTTTTTGACACCAGTCACTTACAATACTTTATCATAGACAGAGGCCATGACAACCTTGGGCTGTCGTTTTAGGCACCATTCACTTACAACCCTAGGGTTGTCAGGCAGGACTTTTGACTATTATTTTCTTCTGTGACAACCCTATGACAACCCGATTTTCATTTTTGCTTCTCTGACAACCTTTTTGGCTACAAGGAGTCAGGAGAAAATGACAACCTTTGGGTTGTCATCCAGCCTCAAAATTCACAATGACAACCCTCTGACCACCCCCAAATTGTCATAGGATTGTCACAAGGTCATCACACAGCATCAATGGCCTAGAATGAGCCCTACTCTGCCCCCAAAAGTCACCTATGACAACCCAAAAGTCACCTATGACAACTCAAAAGTGACCTATGACAACCCTCTGACAACTTTAAAGTGGCTCTCTGACGACTTTGTGTTTTCTGTGCACATTCATTGAAGACATGATCTCCTGTTCAGGTTAGAGTTTGTTTAGAGCAAACAAATGATATAACACAACAATTAATACAACGTATAATCAGAACTATTGAGCAATCAACATTAGAGCAGGCACTGGTCGTCTAAATTAAGATTCAACCATGATTAAACTTAATGGCCTTATAGGAAAACATACAGAGGTTGACAGTACAACCCTGAATACGAGGTGGGTGTCGAAAAATTACTGCCCAAGGCCGTTAGGCTGAGGGCTGTAATTTTTCTGACATCCCACCAAGTATACAGGATTGTACTGTCAACTGAGGTAAGTTTTCCTTATATTATATACCATATTTTATGTGTTATACAGAAAATAAAAAGGAAATTACCAGTGGAGCAAAGTGGGCAGTATACCAATGTATTGATTATGAACACACTTTGACCGGTGTCAAGCAGTTTTCCCTAATATTCATTATTTTCTCTTAAATTAGGACTCTATCACTGCCTTCATTTAATCAGACTGCATTATTTTACCTGCCATTAAAAAATAATCATGCAAATCCATTCAGAGTTCACAAAATAAGGAGAAAAACATTTTACACAGTAAAGCAAGGTGGGCAGTATACATGAATACTGCCCACTGTGCCAATACACCAAAAATACTGACTGGAAGTGTCCAGTTAGTATTCATAACGTATTTTGGCACTGGTATATAATATAAGGGGATACACGCTTACGCTTGAATACTTCAGATAGTTTAAGGATAAACCAATACCACATTGGCTTGCAATAACGTCATGTGGCGTTTCTGTGAAAACCCGTGTTGTTCCTCAGATAACCCAATAAATATGGCAAATCAGATCAACACACAGACAATCAGTAGAAAGAATTATACCAAAATTGACTTGCAATAAGATTTTATAATGAGACTTAAATAGTGTCTTAACTCGTAAGGTTTGGATTTCAGATGGTTACACATTTCGACTACATAGCAATTTTCACGATCCCATCACAATTTTTAGAATAAGCTGTCTCTGCTGGCCTAACACATTTCATTCACCTTTTCACATGGCGGTTCTTGAACACAGATCACATGACTGAACCAGGTAGGATGTCCTCTGACGACCAGTCATGCATCGTGGTCATAGTCTTTCTGTGACATAATTACCTCTTGCTAATTAGTTTGAGCGACTAGCGGAGTTGGATGTAACTACAGTCTAACGTGGTCCTCGGCCTCTAACCGGAACCGGAAGTCGCTGTCTAATGGCGATGGTCAGCCGACGCTGCCGGAAGTGGCCGATGACACTAGTTGTTACCGTGGATGGCAGCCGGGAGCTTGTGAAGGTTGCCTCTTCTCATAATTATACGGCCTCCTATCACCTACAGATACCCTCTGCTCGTCGTGCCGCTGAGGGGCCGCCTCTTTTCACCATTATACAGCCCCGACTACTATACCTACAATTAACCTGTTCCCAGTACCTTGGGCCACCTCCTTTCACCGTCGTACGACCTTCTACTAATCTACAAAATCCCTCTGCTCCTGGTTGGTTGGGCTGTCTCTTTTTCCCATGATACCACTTTCCATCACCTACAAATACCCTCTGCTCCTTGTGCCCTGTGCCACCTCTTTTCTCCATCATATTTATTTTACCCATACAGCCTCTTTCCACCAACAAATACCCTCTGCTCTTTGTGCCCTGTACATGTACCACCCCTTTTATCCATCATAATTATGGCCTCTTACCACCTATACAAATACCCCTTGCTCCTTGTGTCCTATATACTACCCCTTTTTTCTCCATCATATGGCCTCTTACCACCGACTTTGTGTTCTGTGCCACCCTTTTTCTCACCCATATGTTTTCTTACCAACTAGAAATATCCTCTGTTCCTTGTGCCCGGTGCCAACCCTTTTCACCATCATATGGCCTCTTACCACCTGCAAAATACCTCTGCTACTTATGCCCTGTGCCATTCCTTTTCTCACCCATATGGCCTCTTACAACCTACACATTCCCTCTGCTTCTTGTGCCCTATGCCACCCCTTTTCTCCATCATGCGGAGAAATGTTGTGAAGTTACGGTATCTTCTTTTAGATGACTTGGGGCCTTCCATTAAGTATGTACACATCGAGGGGGGGGGGAGGGTCTGAGATTTTTGAAAATGTGTGTACATTTTAGTACAAAACCTCGTCACTTTAGTCCTATAGGACGGTGCCTGCATGGTGAGGAAGGGCATTGGGTAGACAGAGCAGAATACAGGGACTTGTTTTTGAGGCAACAAGACTACTCTCGTAGGACGAGAACACGTTTCAAAGGTACATTCAATCTGCTGCCAATTAGTTGTTGGACACTGTCCCCTGACTCACTTACCCTACCCACGGACCATCTACAGATCTCTTGACCCTCCCTGCCCTACCCGAGCTGGCGTCCCACATTCCTACCACCCCGACGGCGGCCGCGTGACAACGGACATTGAGCTGCTCTCATTAAACAGGCCGTATGTAGACAGGACCGACAAAGACGTGTAATTAGCCTGCCCCAATTAGGTGGAGGCTGGAAAAGAGGGAAATTCAAGTATTTCCAGACCCTCTCTGAAGTTGGCATATTCTCTGAAGTAAAAGCGCTACACTTTGATCTTCCTCGCGACACAGGGGAACCACCCGTTCCATACTAAATACACTGGACACATTTTTACTTCTCGAAAATAAGTAATCATAGAAATTTTAATTACGTCGAAATGAATCGATTTTTTTTTTATGTTACCGCGTGGACAAAACTAAATGAAATTGACACTGAAACTGATATTCTTTCCTAACTTTACTCAAATTTGAAATATACGTCTCCCAGCTTTTCGTGTTAAGGACTGAAACTTAACTCCATCTGTCGGTTTTCTCAAAGAGAAAAAGGGGGTGCAACCAGAATGAAAGCATTTCATGAGATAGGTTTCCTTTAACGCAATCTCTTCTAACGGGGCAGCTTTTGTTTGAGACTTTCAAATGTTCAGATTGAAAGCAAGAACAGGCGGTTCAATCTCACAGCTCACGGTGCCTTTGGCAATTCTGTTCCAGGACAAAAATTCCACATCAGATAGCAAAAAAACGACGAGTGCATTTCGTCTCAAACAAGGTTTTTGCGGAACATGACCCGTGTCAATGTAACACAGTAAAAGGATGAAGTTTGATGAAAGACGTACGTTCGGAGGTCGACTGGCTCGGAAGGCTGTTCCAATGTCATCTTAAGATGATCATCTTATCTTAAACTTTCGTATTTTGAGTCCAATGACATCTTACATTTGCACTCAGCTAAGAAATGCATTTACTATAATTATAAAAAAAAGAAGTTTAATATTCTATGATTAAATTGGCTCTAATTTGTGGGTAATAAAGCAAATAAAATCTTTAAAAAAGATCATACTCGTACTTAAAGCAACCCACAACCAAAGTAGTCTATTAGAGTTACATAATTTTGCAAATTCCAACAACTGTTCAAAATTAATACATTGCATGGAACTGTAGTTAAAGCATTTGTAAAGATATAATCTGTTAAATCAAGCTTAAAGCTTGATAATATGATAGCTTGTTTTATTTTGTTCCTCTACTGTTGTGGATCCATACAACTTCTTACTTGTTTACAGTAAAAATTGATTACATCACTGTTATAGGATTTTCCCTCACCATTTACTTCAACGAAATTCACACTGCCCATTTTCTGATTATTTCCATGACGGGCTTTACTACAATGATTTTCAGTAAATTGATACCTTTGGATTACTAAATAATTGTTCTATATATCTGTAAAGGCTATTGAAGGAAGTTTTTATTATAAAGTAGCAAAAGATGCAGCTCTATTGGATCAGAAGTTCACCTGGTGTAAATGTGGCCATAGGTTCTTGCTCCACCATTGAAATGTAGAAGACCCTGTTGACCAAGTGCATTTCAGCGTCAGCCCACTGTTTACCACTTAACTGCAGGTCAGCCCACTTATAGGAGGGGAGTACATATGAGTCAATCCAATGAAGTGGTTCTATTTCTTTGCACAACCCATCACCCATTTTTATCAGAATGAATAATTACCGCGAGATTGTTAGATAATAATTATCATCATTCTTTGGGGTTAACTTGGTCACATGGGGTATTTCCCTAAAAGTATTCTTAGTCATTGTACAAATCAAAACAAACCGAAACTTTAGAAAATAATTCTGTCTATTATTTTGTGTATTATGGCATATGGATGGATATGGAGGGTATTTTAGAAAGGTCCAGGTGTTTGTTAGAAATGTATATAAGTTTTCATGAAAATGTATCATCTATCTAGTTTGATTGCTTGTGGGTTGCTTTAACTAGCAAAATCATTTTGAGAAGTTTACATCCCATTTTTCAGAAGTGTTAACGATATGTTCCGTTTGGATATCAAAACAGATATTCCATATCTCTTGAGGTTTACTAATGTTTAATTTGTTTGTTGGGGTAGTTTAATGTTCAGACAACCACACAGGGTTCTTCCCAGACTGCACAAGGTGATGCTTTTCAACTTTTCTATGATATGGTTTAGAAGAAACCCGCCACCGGGTGCAATACCCTACTCTTTTTTAAGGGTGGCAAGGGGTATTTCATGTGCAACCACACACCAGGCCTTTGATGAACCTGTTGGGGACATAGGGTGATTTATTAATGTAATCATCGCCAGGGTTGTCCCTGTTGTTCAGAGTATCACATGGTTTTTACTGTACATGTTTATGATTGTGTGTGACGAGAGATATTGCCTCACACCTTCTCATGTCATGTGTTTCAATAGTTGAATTAGCCAACTGGAAGCCAATGATGGCTATACGAAAAGGTTTTAATGTTTAGCAAGGTAGATGATTCCATCAGTGAATGATTAAATTCGTACTATAACAAAATGACACAGCAGCGCCTAGGGTAATACAGATGGGATATATAGTTTCCATCAAAATGGTGGTTATTCTGTCATACACAATAATTATAAGGGGGCAATCTTTGTAGCAAAAAACTTAGAGTATCTCTCATAGTACCACAGAAGGAAGACTTTCTATAACTGAATGTCCAAAAGGGGAATATTAGATATGGAAGTAAGTGGCAGATCTGCCGGTGGAGAGCGGGTGGGGTTGTGGGGTGTGTTTGGACTGGACTGGCTGGGTGCTGGGATGTGGCAGCGGGCCGCACACACTGTAGGGCAAACAAGGATAGGCAGAGGGCAGTTGTTAGATACTAGGATAGTGGGCGGCCAGGTGGAAGAGAGCAGGCTGGGGTTATTCTGAGCAGAAAGAGGGGGCAAAGGGAGACGGCTGTGTTGGGAATGTCCATGTTGGTTATGTTGAGTTATGACTAGATATGTGGAACTATAGTTGAGGATATCATATAGACAATTGTCTAAAATGGCTCATTTCGCAGAGCTTGGTCGATCAAATTACACCATTAATTTTGTTCAGGTGGCCCACATATAGAAATGGTTGGAAGAATATGAGTATGGGAGTTTGCGAATTGCCAAAAATAAATTTATTTAGAAGCCTGTGATTTGTGCCTAAGACATGAGTAATAGAACATTTAACTGGTTTGAGTTCAAAGCAATATCTGTTGTCTTATTTAAGTATCAGTGATTTGAAGTACGAAGACAAAACAACACAGAAAAGAACATTGTGACTTAAGTACATACATGCAGGAAATCCTTAATAATGATATATTTTTCAGGGTAAAAACGACAGAACGTCTTAGTGAGATTTGATCGCAGGGCCTCATGCATGCCAGTGAAACCTCTGTAGACCCATGCGCTAAGTCAGCAGGGACGGATTGGGCGGCCGCCCCTAAACAAGGTTGATTTTTCATCCCTTTAGAGCCATTAAATTTTATGAAGCATGTGAACTATTGGAACTCCAGATTCATTAATTGAATACCTGTGGCTGTAGAAGATAGCATGGTGTTTAAGTGGTTAAAAGAATATCATTGGCCATTTTTTCATTATTATGACAGTCAAAAGATCTAACCTACCGATATAGGACAGCTTCTATCAGAATTGTCTGATAGGTACATACACAGAATACGAAGACTAATATAACCCTTTCCTGAATTTCCATATCTCCGCTGACATAGATCCCCAAATAGGCTACAGATCTCCAATGAATCAACATTCATATTTCCGATTTGGCAGCGGCGCCCTTGTAAATCAGATTATCCGGGCTTGTAAGCAGGGGCGAGGGCTATCGTGGTACAATTTATTTGCATAGGCCTATAGGTCTAACAATGGGAAGCCAGACTGCCATGCGTTTGAATGAAAAACAGTCAGAGAATGATGGGCTTCAACAGTGTCTCCTTTTTCACTATGCACCATTTCCCGGACGTACTATTTGAAATTAAATCAGGACCATCTGACTTGAAGTACGATATTTTACACTGAACGCCCTAGAACTAGCAAATGGATGAGTAGTCAATATTGACATTCAATTTAACAGATAGAGCCATCCATATTCAGTAATAATGCTTCAAGAACCTTAGCAAATACGGGCATGTGTATGCCCCATATATAAAGGCTACAACAAAGCCAGTATGAAACTTAAATCCTCCAATCAAGTGCAAAATAACACTGAAGTTTTTTGAAACAGTTCACCGTACCAGAACCGAAAAAGAAAAAGATGCAGAGAAAATGTGTTTATACTGGTCCCTGAGAAAACTTGCTATATTTTGCAGGATATTCACGGGTGTCAACAATTTTGCTAAGGTCATAAGAAATACAAAATGCAATTACTGAAGTTCAGGTCCAACCTTGACACACATCCCCTGACCCACCACACACCATGCAGGAGCGTGTTGCCTAAATATATGGGGGAACCCATTGAGCGATGTGGCTGGAACTCTGGTCGCATTAGAAATCGCTTGCAACCATTATCTGAAGGGATGTACCCATTGAGTGACTAAAGGCCGTCGGCGCTGATGGTCGGCGTCGGCATAAAATAATTAAAGATGTTTGATAAGGATTGGCGGAATCAGCGGCGACAGGCGGCACCGATTTTGTGTGGGTATGGTTTGTCCAGGTGGTGGTGCTGACTGTGGGCGCCGACGGCCGTACCGACGGCCGCACTTATTCAGCAAAAATCGTTTAGTGAGTATGGGGCTTAAGCTAAATTCTGGTCGTCTCTACTAGTTTTAGTCGCTTAACCACCAGAATTGGTGTTTCTTTTGAGCAGTTTAGACAACCATGATTTAGTTTAGTTGCTCAATGATGCACCCCTTTACCAGTTTACAGTGTCAAATGTTTTCCGACCGACTGATTTTGGGTATACTTCTGGTCGCATCGCTCAATGGCAAATTACAGAATTTTAGTTGGATCCCTCAACGGGTGCCCCCTTAACTCAACAGACATGTCTGTCACAGATCGCACTATGACAGGCGCATATTATATTGTAAAATTATTGATTGGCATTGGCCACTGCTGGATCATCAATGGGCAAAACCCTATAGGCATGGGAACGGAAATGTCTCTGTAAACCAGCAGGGATTTAGCCTTAGGATGCTTAAGCGGCATACCCACTAGGCGATGTTTTGCTGAATAGGCGTCGGCATCGGTGCTGGTGTCGGTGTCAGCGTTGGCCTACTCTGCCTGAACAGGCCATAGGCCTACCCACACAAAATCAGCGGCAACAGCCGATGCCGTTGCCGACATCCGCGCCAACGACCAGGCCGATCCTTATCAAACATGTTAAATTTTAGGCCGACGCAGACGTCGGCGTCGGCGGATCAGTGCGTCACCTAGTGGGTATGGGGCTTTAGACATTGTATTCAGTAGGTTTTCCCTTCCCATTGAAGACAATAATGTATAACTGGTATTCCTGGTCTCCCCAACCAATGTATAGAGTGCCTCCGTACCTGCCTACTGTTTTCTACCTCCCATTTGGCTTAATCCTGGAAATTTTAACCTACAGGACTGGTTCCCATAATATTTCCCAAAATTGATAGCCTAAAACTTATATCACAGTTGCTCGATCACATTGCCGCATCTTCTATCACGGCCCCCTTTAGACACTTGCCCCGTTCCCTTGTAGCCATCCCCATCTCTTCGTGCTACACCCTTTGTATCTATCCTATATATATATAGTCACACACACACACACATATATATATATATATATATAATTGGTTTCTCTGGCCATCTGAGAGGCGTCGTAGAGGAGCTGTTGTCGGGTGTCACGGAGAACCGTGGCGCCGGGAGACAGCCTCTCGTCGGTAGGTATATTTATATATACTCAGGGGTAGGCACCAGGCGTCCTCCGCCGGCTATAGTTCTTAAAGAGTATAGTTGTTGGGTGAGACATGGAGCGGGAAGAGACAAGTTCAGTAGCTTTATTACACGTTCTGTATGTATTATCTCACAGCTAGCCTATAGCTACATTATGATCAAACGGAATTTTGATGGAGCAAAAGGTTGGACCGCGGGAAACAAAGGTAAAACGATGAATTAGAAATGTAGGCCTATATTATAGCGAATCGTAGTCGTGTAAATAACGTTTTTTTTCGTGTCGTAATTATGATGAAGCTCCCTTTTAACACAACGGTATCCATATTATAATAAGAAGACACTATTATGGAGTATGAGATACGACCGAAATACGACTAAACAATTCTTTGTGTATAAACCTGGGAAATAATTAAACTATTGGAAAAAAAACGGCGATGTCGTGGTAGAAACGGCGATGTTATTGTAGCATCGGCGATGCTGACATCTTTTGGAATTCGAATTCTGCAGAGGTAAATATATACCAGGATATATTTACCTCGGCTGCAGCAGGGCTTATTTGATTCAAAAAGGCACAATTAACACCGCTGCTCCTGCTAGCGATGAAATAAGTATACATATGTGATGAACGGCTATTCATCCAAAATATGTAGAGGTCAAAATAAGAGAAAATACGATAATACTATAAAAAGGTATATATGTAAAGAACGAAATATATGAAATATATGTAAAAGAACGAATATGTAAATAATGAACGAAAGTGTAAAAAGCCCGAAAAAAGAGGCACGAATATGTAAGAAACGAATATGTGAGGAACGAAAATGTAAAGGAACGAAACCCGGAAAGATATAAACCGGAAGTGAAATGTAAACCGGAAACGAAAGATATAAACCGGAAGTGACGTCAGTTATAGATCACGTGACCGAAAGCAGCCAATCAGGGCTGACTTCTATAGTATATAAAGGGGCGGTGAGGCCCGAATAAACATAGTTCTTTAATAGTTCTCCTTGTGTCCAGACGTGTCTTCTTTCCTGAAACAACCGCTAAAGATGAGCTGATTCGAGTAATTAACCAGAAGTTAGGACAAAACAGTCGAAGTTCGAGATAAATAGTAAGAACTTAGGGTAGGGGCCCGACGGCACGAAGAACGAGGAACGAAGGACCGAAGTAAGGCGCGAAGGCCCGAAACAGTCCCGGAGACCGAGGTGTAGCATGGCACGAAGGCATGACAGGCAGGACGAGGGAACGAAGTCCGCGGGGACGAGGGCGCGGCAGGCTCGGCCCCACGCTACCAAACAATAGGCGACCGTCGGCCCGTCGCCCCCGCGGACCGGAACCGTGGGGTGGACCGCCCGGTGGGGGTGAATGCTGGTCTGGGAGATAGAGCGAGACGAACCCCCGGCCGACCCGTACCCCTACCATAATTTCCCTTCCCCGCAGTCCTCCGTTTGACATCGAGTGCCGATCCCCGACCGATTCGCTCAGCCCCCCCCTCGTGCGCGAGGCACGACTCTAGAAACGCATCTCGGTTCTTGGCCCGGATTCCCCGTCCGCCCCGAGACCCGAACAACCCCCCCACGTTCCTCTGTTGTAAGAATCGGCAACCCCGACTTACCAGAGAACGTCACACTGGTGGCAGCGGTGGTGCTGAAATAAGCACATACGGACTTGTGGATCTTGGGTGTTTCGTCGGTATTGGATACTCATGGCGACCGCGGCAGTCTTCGAGCAGATGGATTCTGACATCGCCTTCAAGGAAGGTGGGGAGGAGAAGGGAGGTGCGAAACCCGAGACCAAAGGGGAGGACACGACCATCATGGGTAGGCAGTTTAATTTCATGGGAACGTCCACCCCGACGGATGAGCAGAATGCGCGGGCTCAACAACAACAGACCGGCCAGGTAGGAGCGAGTTTGAAGAAGTTTAGTTTACGACCGGAGAAGTATGACGGTAAACCGGACTTCGAGGGATGGATCAACCAGTTCGAGGAGTACGCAGCCTTGGGACATTGGACGACCGAGGAAAAAGCGGCGATGCTCTTTCTCTCGCTGACGGGAACGGCACGAATGTACTTTGTCGGACTCCCGGACAGGGAACGACTCCGTTACTCGGCGAGGGTAGATGCGTTGCGCCGGAGGTTCGGTCAGGAGAAGGACACGTGCAATGCTCTGCAAGAATTGCCAGGATTGAAACGTGTAAAGAACCAGACAGCGAAGGAATTGGCTGATAATGCCCGACGACTGGCATCGAGAGCCTACTTCTCCAACGACTACGCCAGCCAGGAAAAAGCAGCATTACATGCGTTCCAGGCTGCAGTTGGGGAAGACCTTCAGCTGAAGTGTGCAGAGAAAGGATGCAAGACACTAGAGGAGGCGGTGGAGGTGGTAGAAATACAGGAACGATACTCACGCCGCCTCCTGCGGGCAGTGAAGCCCGAGGAGGATGCCAATACACAGATCATGGCCTTAAACGGTAAGTTGGAGGAGATGATGAAAGAATTGGCAGAAGAACGGGAAGCTAGGAAACAAGCAACGGCCCGGAGGGAGGCGTTTAAGAAGCGAAAGGAAGATTTAGAATGTCATCAATGTCACCAGAAGGGCCATTTCGCGAGAGAGTGTTCTCAGCGTCAGGGAAACGGACAGTCGCCGTCGCAGTAAGCGCGGGGCCCCCTTCGGGCGCGGCGAGAGAAGTAGTAGGCATGGGAGAATGTGGACTTTATGTGGCCGGAACGGTGGGAAAGAGTGTCGTCCGTTTTTTGGTTGATACCGGATCTATGATCAGTCTGCTGTCGGAACGTCTTTGGAGAGAGTGGGGACGAAAATGGGAAGACCTGGATGGATATGAAGGACGTCTCTGCTCGGTGGATGGTAGCCCGTTGCGGTGCTATGGATGCACGAACTTGCCAGTAAGGTTGGGAACGCGCGTGTTGCAGTGGACATTCATGGTGGCAGACATCGGTAGAGATGAAGGGATCCTGGGAAACGACTTGAACAGTTAAGCCCCACGCGAGTGCTGTCTTCCTGCCCGCCGAAGGGGAGGGAGAGGGGGAACGAATCCCGGGAGTAGAACAAAGAACGGATGGGATTCGGGCAGTCACCGTCGGAGGACAGGTCGTGAGAATCGAGGGAACGACGGAAATACCCCCGCTCCAGGTGACCCGAGTAGCAGTAGTAACGAGAGTGGACATAGGACAGAGTGGACAGCTGGCTGTCATCACCGGCGCTGGATTACCCATGGGACTGGAAGTGATCCCAGGAACGGTGACGTTGGGAGAAGAAAATAAAGTTTGGGTGGCCAACCGAGGGACCGAGAGCGCGAAATTGGAAACCGGCGGGGTACTCGGAGAAGCCACCTTCGTACAGGAAGTACGAGGTATAGGAAGTGATGTAAAAGAACCCCCTGGAACGCTCGTTGAAATGATAGAGGAGGCTAAGAAAGGCCTAACCACGGAGGAAGGCGGAGAGTTGGAGAAAGCCATCATGGCTCGGGAACAAATGTTTGCAACCTCGAAACATGAGTTAGGACGGACAGATTTAGTACAACATCGAATTAAAACGGGGGATCAGATGCCAATCAAACAGAGGGTCAGACGGTATCCAGCCACCAGGAGAGAAGAGGAACGAGCACTGGTGGAGGATATGTTAAATCTAGGAATCATCCAGGAGAGTGGAAGTGCGTGGAGCAGCCCGACCGTCCTAGTGAAAAAGAAGGACGGAGGAACGAGGTTCTGTATCGACTACCGAAAACTGAACCAGGCTACAAAAGTGGACGCCTATCCGCTTCCACGGATAGAGGACAGCCTCAACACCTTGGGCGGGAGCCTATTCTTCTGCAGCCTGGATCTCGCAAGCGGATATTGGCAGGTGGAGATGGCACCGGAGGACCGAGAAAAGACAGCCTTCGTGACTCAAGGAGGATTGTATGAGTTCAAAGTGATGCCATTCGGGCTAGTGAACGCCCCGGCCACCTTCGAGAGGCTGATGGAAAGAATCCTCAGAGGAATCGTGTGGGAGGAATGTCTGGTATACCTGGATGACATATTGGTCTTCGGGCCAACGTTTGAAGTGACTCTGGAAAGATTGGTACGGGTTCTGGACCGATTGAACGCCGCAGGACTGAAGTTGAAGGCGCGAAAATGCAGGTTGTTCCAGAAGAAGATTCCGTTCTTGGGACACGTCTTCTCATTCAATGGGATCAAACCCGGCCCCGAAAAGTGTCGGCAAGTAACCGAGTGGCCGGTCCCTCGGGATTTCCATGAGGTACGAGCCTTCGTGGGATTATGTTCGTATTATAGAAGGCATATAAACGGCTTCACGGAATTGGCTGCCCCCTTGTATGAATTGGCAACGAAGGAGGAACCGTTCGTGTGGAGCGCGAGACGACAAGAGGCGTTTGATGCAATGAAGAGGGCATTAACAGAGGCCCCGGTGTTGGGATTCCCAGAGGAAGACGGACAATGGTGGCTTGACACGGACGCCAGTGACGTGGGGACGGGAGCCGTGCTATCACAGGAGCAGAGAGGGGAGGAACGGGTAATAGCTTACACGAGCAAAACCCTGGAGTCAAACGAACGAAAGTATTGCACCACGCGGAAAGAACTGTTGGCGGTGGTGCGAGCTTTGAAACATTTTCGGTGCTACATCTATGGTCAACGCGTAATAGTCCGGACGGATAATAGCGCGGTTAGTTGGCTGCAGAGAAGTAAGGAACCGATGGGGCAGGCTGCCCGGTGGATTGAGATTATCGACTCGCATGACGTGTCGTTCCAACACCGACCGGGCAGGAAGCATGGGAACGCTGATGCGTTGTCCCGGTATCCGTGCAAACAGTGTGGGGAAGAGCACGAGGATACCGAGAAAGTGAGAGTAGTGACGCGGGCCCGGGGGTATGAGCCCGGATGGTCCCCGCAGGAGATGAGAGCAGCGCAGAGAAGGGATCGAGATATAGGGCCGATTGTCGCACGGATGGAAGAGGATGCGAACCGGCCAGGTTGGGAGGTCATATCTCCGGAATCCCGGGAAACAAAGATCCTATGGAGGCAATGGGAACGATTAAGCCTCAAGGATAGCGTGCTGCATAGGAAGTACTGGGAACTAGAAGGACATGGTTGGAGGAACCAGTTGGTCGTTCCCCGAGAGGAACGGGCCAAGTTGGTGAGGGAATACCATGGAGGCGCGGCAGGAGCGCACTTGGGAGTCGCCAGAACGACGGCCCTGTTGGAGCAAGGGTTCTACTGGCCGGGACTCCGGGAAGACGTGCGAAAGGAATGTCGAGAATGTGATTGCGCGTTGCTGAAAAAAGGACGAGGGAGACGGGAGCCGCTACACCAATACATAGTGGGGGAGCCAATGGAACGGCTGGCCATGGATGTTTCGGGCCCGTACCCAGTCACCAAACGAGGAAACAAGTACTGCCTGATGGTGGGATGCTATTTCACCAAGTGGCTGGAGTGTTTTCCGATCCCGGATCAAAAGGCAACGACAGTGGCGGACAAACTGGTTGAAGAAGTAGTGGCACGGTACGGCGCGTTTCGAGAACTACACTCGGATCAAGGCACGAATTTTGAATCCGAGGTGGTGGCTCAGGTCTGTGCACTATTCGGAATACACAAAACGAGAACGACGCCATACCACCCCAGGAGTGACGGATACATAGAACGAAGTTTCCGCACTTTGGGGTGCTGTTTAAAAGCTAGCTGTCGAGCAACAGGTCGGGAATGGGATGAGATGGTCCCGCTCGTGATGATGAGTTATAGAGCAACGCCGCAAGCCAGCACGGGAGTGACACCAAACATGATGATGCTGGGCCGACAGACCATGATGCCACGACAAGCGGTTTATGGGAGACCTCTAGGACCGGAGGAGGAACCCCGACGGGTAGGCGACTACGTGGAAAGCCTGGAGAAAGGGCTGGTCGCGGCCTATCGGGAGGCCCGGGCGGGGCTGAAACGAGCCGCCATTCATCAGAAACACGAGTACGATGGAAAGGTGACTCGACGGGAATACCACGCCGGAGAACTGGTCTGGGTGCACGATACGGTGGTGGATAGGGACAAGGGAACGAAATTGCGATTTCCATGGATAGGCCCTGCACTGATCGTCAAGGTGCTTGACCGAGGACGGGTGGTAGTACGGAAGAAACGAGGAAGACCGGGGGGGGTGGTCCATGTGGACCGCCTGGAACCCTACCGAGGACACGCTGCGCCAGCCTGGATGGTAGCTGACCAGCAAGGATACGAGGCTGCACAGTAAATGCTTGGGGTGGGGCGCGCTAGGGCACGTACGGAAACGGGGCACCCCTTTTTGTGATGAAGTCGTTCTCGCGTCTCGATTCCGCAGGTGGAAGAGGACCAAGGGAACGACCAAATCGGCGCTACACAGAAAGGCTTTGGCTAAAAAGGACTGATCAACCTGGGGCCATTGAGTCGGGGCGGTGCGTTGACCACTACGGTAGGAGTGCAGGTCGTTAGGCTGTAGAGATTTGCTACCTAGCTGAAGATTGGTTCTCTTGCGGATGTAATATAGGTGGGAAATGCGGGGTTGGAACGAAAAACGGCGTTCGGGAGCCACGACGGTCCGAATGTCTAAAGTAATCCCACGGAGCCGCTTTCCGGTCAGTTCGGAGGAACCACAGCGTGGAAAAGATGGTCGGATTACAACGGAAGACAGACCCGGTGGCAAGCTGGTGAAGACTTTTGAAGTGATGCCGACTTGGTAATACCGCTTTGCAGCGTCCAGGAGACTGGAGGAGAGTAGATGCGGCACTCTCGGGAACGCCGGAGGAACGAACGGACGGTTGTAAAAGGCGAGGCCTGAAACGAGGACGGGCTTTAAAGTAGGTCGTAAAAGGAGTAAAAGATGACAAAGAGAACGGGGCGGCGGCGAGAGGATGATAACGTCGAGCCCCTGTGTTCTCAGGGAAGTGTACGGAAACACTGCGAGGGCCGAGATGAAAAAGGCAAGAGGAGGCGACGAAGGATGAAAGGACCGAGGACGTCCGGTGGGGCAATAAAAGGCCTAGGAAGAAAACGCGTAGACGGGCGAGGAGCCGCGAGGTAAAAACAACAGGCGAGGCGGTGACCAGCGGCGGGCCCCGGGGACCGGAAATAGTAGGGGGCGCCACCGTTGAAGTGGATGGTGAGCTTGACGCTAGGGGTCGCTAGTACAGGCCACGCCCACTTCCGCCTGCGGCGGCTATAAAAGGCAGAGCGCTCGCCGGAGCAAGTCATTCTGGTCAGCCGATCAGGATTCATCAAATCGCAGACGAGCAGACTAAGCTGGGAGAAGAAAAAAAAAAGAAAAGCAGAGAAGTGAGACGAGCAGCATCACCACGAGGCAAAAACGGAAACGGCTGACGGGACGAGCTTCAGGTTTGGAACGAGCCCCGAAAGCCCGGAAAACGGACACGATGAGCGGACAGTGTTGGGAAGGACATTGTCGCGGAAAGGAATTTAAGCATCTGGTCAAGCATATTCGAGGCCAGCACGATGGAGTACGGAAGCAGTATTACATGTGCCCGGTGTGTTCGAACCGAGCCTATTCGACGCACCAGGACTGGCGAAAGCACATGTCGGACTCACACGAGGGAAGCCTGCTGAGGGGGATGCCGAAACAAGACCCCCTTCTGAGGCCGGAGTATGCTGCGGCGTTCGCCTTGGATCCAAAAGGACGGCCGCCGTACACCAGTTTCGCTCCTGGGGATGAAACGGCGGCCCGGGTGGATGACTTGGAACGGGACTACGCTGTGCGCCATCCGGAGGGGTTCCAACCCCCTGACAAGGCGGTGGATAAGGAGGCACCGAAGAGGCCGCGACGGAGGATCCGCGTCCCTTACTACCCGAGGGCGTCGAGAGGGTCCGATGACAGCGACGCCGAGCAGCTGGAGCAGGAAGCAACCGAGGAAGGACCAGAGGCCGACGAGGCCGGCAAGGGAGCCCAAGCAGCCAAAGCAGCAGGGAAGGGACCCCTGGCCGAGGTAGCGGAACGGTCGACGCCCACGCGCCGTTCCCCTCGGAGGGCCGCGAAAGGAGTGCGGAAGGAAGCCACCGAGTCGCCACGAAGCGCGAGCCGAGCCGTGGTCAACCCGAAACCACTCCTGACAGCAGACCAAGTACAAGGGTTAGTACAGAGCCGAATTAAGAAGTTAAATGCCCAGGGAGAACCACGAGAACCGAGAGGACGAGGACTCCCGGGCAGAGGAAGAGGAGGGAGATCCGCACCCGCCCCGAAGCCGGGATGCTCAGGGATACCACCGGGGGCTGAGGTGGTGGAATTGGTGAGCTCGTCCGACGACCAACGTCCGAAAGTAAAAGAGGAAGAGGAGCCGCTCGCTTTCAAGAGGCCCCCGACGCAGGGATGCCCGGCGGAGGAGCCGTCGCGAAAAAAGAAGTGGAAAAAGGTCAAGAAAGTCCCGAGAGAATTGGAGGAGGGAACGAGTTCGGACCAGTCGGAGTCAGGCCGAAGCATGTCGGCCCGAAGCGATCGGTCCCTGATTATCGCCGAGTCCAGTAGCGCGGGAGAGTTGGGACCATCACAGCCTGAGACCTCGACAGGAATCAAACGGACCACGGGACTAGAACCACCTTGTAGCGACGCACAATTTACTATGATGACAGTTCACAGGAAATTGGTTATTTACGAATCACGACACCCGAGGTACCCCGGATATTTAAAAGGAACAATGAACCAGGAGGGAGCGTTCAGGGGTTACCGCGAGGCAAGATCCGACCGGGAGCTGGAGGACAGCATTCGGGAAGCGCAGGGAGGCCGACTGGTGGAAAGAGAAGCACTGTACCTGGGGAGGTTCCTTCACGAGATGGCGGAAAGGCAAGGACTCAAACCGTCGGGGCGGGTGGAAAAAGTAAAGTATGTTCGGCACGCGGCCAGGACCGAGGACACGGCGTCGAAGGCGTCAACACAGCCGTTGTTCTCTACCCCTACCCCGACGAGAGCGGATTCACCCCTAGAGAAGATGGTATGTAAGCAGCCGGTGGTACCACCCCCGGGACTGAAACGAATAAGAGACATTTTGGTAGCGCCAGATACACCGGAGACACGGGCAGCGGTGGACAACTTGACTCGAGCCAGTCTGGGGAGCTCGTTCTTCGGGTCGCAGGGATCGGAGGAGACCCCGGGACCGCCGTCGCCCGAACGGATAGGATCGCCGCCAGGACCGGATACCCCACTCAGGGACGAAGGTAAAGACGGGCGAGCGCTACAACCACGGGTTGTGATACACAGACTACAAATACCGGCTGCTCAATCCATGGACGCAGAAGTGGAGGACTCAGAGGACATGGAGTTGGGGCAGGCCGAGACCAGAGGATACGAGCCGGAGAAGCAAGAATTGGACGAGTCGGGAGCGGATTCAGTGTTCGGGTCCATAGGAACGGAGGCACCGACAGCAGGACCATCTAGAGAAACGCCGCGACTCAAGTTATTACGGACACAGGCCATTCACCAGGTATTACAGGGACACTTTCCGGTGACGGCGCGGGCAGTACGAGACTGGGACACGGAGAAGGCCATTCAGGTGCAACTGGCGTGGCCCCCGAAGGAGGTGCGAGGGTAGAGCTAAGACAAGAGCAATGGCTTCAGCGTCTATGGCGTTCCTGATGGCACTGGAAACGGGCCGCAAGCCAGAGACATTTGAGGAAGCGATGGCGCAGTTCCCAACGGCAGCGCTGGGGCCGTTGACCAGAGAGTTCCCGGGAGTTGACCGGCTAGTTAACGAACACAACCGGACCGTCCAATTGGCTCAGACCCTGGTAATGTTTAAAAACGAAGATCAGTTGGACGACTTGTTGAAGGCGACAAGAGAGGCGGAAAAACAGAGCGGACTGGTGGATCAGCTTCTCGAGCTCCCCGCCAGGGAAGAGAAACTGTTGCTACCAATCCGACGCCAGGAAGAAGGATGAAAAGCCTCGAAGAAGGAGAGAACGGTGGATGCTGCTTAGGGTCCTGCACGGAAGAAAAAGCGCGACGGAACCAGAGGCGGAGAATGGCGCGTCGCGAGTCGGGTGGGGAGGGATTACGGGGCGTTGGCTCCTCACCCATAGTGTCAAACCCCCAGGGAGAGAACCGGGCCAAGGCGGAGGTACCTGAGCCGCACAGGAGGCCGAAGCCTGGATAAAAACTCTCCTGGAGACCGCTGGACGGGCCCGAAACTTTACTTAAATCATCGGGAACGGGCTGGCGGGCTCGAACATTCTTATTTTAAGTATTCTTATTAGTTTCTTTATGGGAATCTTCCTGCGGAAGTGAACGAAACCACATGTGTTAGGAGGTGTTGAGTGTAATCAGCGAGCTGGAGGGTCCATGACTGGAACGAACTTACCAAGCCTGCGGGGCGAATACGGAACGGGAGGAGGCGCTAGGAGGAGAAACAAGTTTGTAGCTGTTCCTCTTCTTCCCTGGAGCCCGCTGCGTTGGTTGGGACCGAGCAGGTTGAACGGGATCGTCCGGTCGCGGAAATTGAATAGATAGCGGACCGGGCGGCCCAGGAGCGAGAGTAAAAGTAAGGAGGCAGAATCGAGGAAAGGAAATCGGAATGGACAGATAGTGTTGTAATTTTTGAGTCAACGGTCGTGCCGGGGTAAAATAAGGTACCGGTGGGCCGGCGACTCGCCGCTGGAGGAAAGGCTGGCACGGGCCAAGACTGAAACCCTTCTCCCGTGCTGCCTTGAGGGATCTGGAGGCAAGTGAGAAACGACCTCTGTCCTCTAGCGGCACCTGAACTTTCCGTGGCTTGATCTTCTTGATCTTGGATGAACCGCTCAGAATGTGGGACAGGATGGGCCCGGATTTATTGTACCATCATCTTCTGAGTTTCCTTGTCTTCAGCCTCTTGCCGCATACGAAGAGCGGTAAAGTGGAATTTTTCGACCTGAATGCTGGTTTTGTCGTGCCAGGATTAATGCAGCGAGTCGTGAAAGGACCGCGGTGAATTATAGATGTCTCCCGGAGGACAGGGGGGCGAGCAGGAATAGTAGCTGAAAGACCCCTCGCTCGTGCCCCACCGAAACGATATATAATAGGACGAAATTAATAGACTTACTAAATCATATGTTAATATCTTACCTGCGGTAACGACAGTGACTGCTTCCATGTCGTACTTTCTGATATCTTCTTCCCGAAGGAACGGAACAAAATAGTCTTTGAAACATATAGGGAGGTGGTGCTTGGAACGTCGGCCTCGGATGCCTCGATAGACGCCTCAAGAGGTCTGCAAAGAGCGACGAGGAGCGATCCTTCTTGGAGTTCGACATCGGATGAGTTCTTCTTTATATATGCTATTTTTGAGATGGGCCCGTTCCGGATCTCAGAGGTTGACGTCGGGTGCAGATCCCAGTTGATGTCGTCCATCTTCACTTTCTACAACTTCTTCCTCTCCTTCTCACCAATATCTTCAACTTACCAACTTCGAACCGCCGTACCTAGGAGCAGCCCGGAACGGCTCGGAGCTGTTGTCTCGGCGTTCGTCATAGGCATAGTGGCTTCATGCAAAGTGACATGGCACCGATGAAGACTGTGGCCTTACTCCAGAATCAAACCAGACCAGATCTTAAACTTACCTCTATTAACGAACTATTTGTTGGTATTACAGTCTCACGAAAATCGTCTAAAAGCATGGTCCTCCGGGAGGACGAAGAGAAAAACTTAGTAAGCAGAACGAGGGCCCGAGTGCCCGGAGCAGGAATCCTCTTCTTAGGAAAATCATCTCATCAGTGGAACGAAGGAGCCTCCCTCTCGCCCCAAAGAGGATTGTCTTCCTGCCGTTGCTTACGGAGGGGGGGAGGGATGAGAGGCGCCGGCTCCTGTCATCAAAAGAAACCTCATCAAAAGAAAATTATCTTCTTAGTCGGGTCTCCGTTCCGGTTGTTGTCATGCCACTTGGGCCCGGAACGGTGACGGAAATACCTTATCTAATTATGTTGGACTCTCTCTCTCCGACATCTCCTTCTGAAATCTTTGAGTGTGTCGACGTGGTCGAAGACTGAACGTCTTGGTGCTGGGTTAACCACGAGGACATGTGCCATAAAAGTCAAACTTCAGTTCCTGTACGGAAAACGGACACCTCATCGACAATTAATGATTCTAGTCTTCTCAGACTTACCTTCACTCCAACTCCATCTAAAGTTTCACTGTGACCAATAGCACGAAACCCGCGACGTCGTCTGCTGAAGCTTCCACTCTAAGCTTTAACGGATGAATTTAAGTTCCTTTCCACATACAACGCCATTTTCTTCTTTGGGTACCTCGGCCTCTGGCTCGAACATGTTGTCCTTGCCAAACGTGAAAAAGTCACTGGAGGGCTCTGAATGCCGAGGCGACCGAGGGCACGAAGTCTAAAAAGAACATTCTGTCTACAAAAACTTCAGTCTTTCTTCAAAAACTCATCCTTAAATCATCATCATCACCTACGAGAACGCAGAGAAGAGTAATAATTACGGGAGAACGAGGGGTCACGACCGACCGGGTGGGAGAATCACAACCGATTCTCTGCCAGAAAGAAAAACAACGTAGAACGTCTGGACGACGGAAAAACGGATAAAAAAGGTCGAGAGGACTAAGGGTCACGACCGACCCTGGTCTCTGGGTGGGAGAATCACGACCGATTCTCCGCCCGAACTAGGGGAGAGCGTCTGGACGACGAAAAAACGAAGGGAACGGGGGCATTGCGGGTCACGACCGACCCATGGCCCCGGGCAGGAGGACCACGACCGGTCCCTCTGTCCTAACGAGGGTAAAGGCGAGGAAAATGCGCCGAGGGGCTAAGTAAATAGAGCCCAGAGGAGAGGAGCGGGGGCGACGGGGTCACGACCGATCCCCAGTCCCGGGTGGGAGAGCCACGACCGGCTCGCTCATCCTAAAGAAAAGAAAAAAAGTGCAGTACAGGTCCTAAATAGACCCAGGATAAGAACTATGACGAAGATAAAAAGAGACTAGGATATATGAAACAAATTATATGAACTTTCACTAAGAAGAGAGAAAAACGAAGAACGAAAAACGAAGAAAGAAGAGAAATAATAATTAGCCGGATAGGCCCCGGGGGCCCTCCGAAGTAGACCGGAGAGGACAGAGGGTGACACCTCCTCCTCTACCGATAAGGAGCGTAGGATTGAAATGTTTCTGGTTCTAGAGTATGTTCTGTTGTCGTTGCTGTATGAACTGTTTTGAAATTTTGTAAAGACGTGTTTTCCCACCTTTCAAGAAGGTGCGGGAGGGTGTGATGAACGGCTATTCATCCAAAATATGTAGAGGTCAAAATAAGAGAAAATACGATAATACAATAAAAAGGTATATATGTAAAGAACGAAATATATGAAATATATGTAAAAGAACGAATATGTAAATAATGAACGAAAGTGTAAAAAGCCCGAAAAAAGAGGCACGAATATGTAAGGAACGAATATGTGAGGAACGAAAATGTAAAGGAACGAAACCCGGAAAGATATAAACCGGAAGTGAAATGTAAACCGGAAACGAAAGATATAAACCGGAAGTGACGTCAGTTATAGATCACGTGACCGAAAGCAGCCAATCAGGGCTGACTTCTATAGTATATAAAGGGGCGGTGAGGCCCGAATAAACAGAGTTCTTTAATAGTTCTCCTTGTGTCCAGACGTGTCTTCTTTCCTGAAACAACCGCTAAAGATGAGCTGATTCGAGTAATTAACCAGAAGTTAGGACAAAACAGTCGAAGTTCGAGATAAATAGTAAGAACTTAGGGTAGGGGCCCGACGGCCCGAAGAACGAGGAACGAAGGACCGAAGTAAGGCGCGAAGGCCCGAAACAGTCCCGGAGACCGAGGTGTAGCATGGCACGAAGGCATGACAGGCAGGACGAGGGAACGAAGTCCGCGGGGACGAGGGCGCGGCAGGCTCGGCCCCACGCTACCAAACAATAGGCGACCGTCGGCCCGTCGCCCCCGCGGACCGGAACCGTGGGGTGGACCGCCCGGTGGGGGTGAATGCTGGTCTGGGAGATAGAGCGAGACGAACCCCCGGCCGACCCGTACCCCTACCATAATTTCCCTTCCCCGCAGTCCTCCGTTTGACATCGAGTGCCGATCCCCGACCGATTCGCTCAGCCCCCCCCTCGTGCGCGAGGCACGACTCTAGAAACGCATCTCGGTTCTTGGCCCGGATTCCCCGTCCGCCCCGAGACCCGAACAACCCCCCCACGTTCCTCTGTTGTAAGAATCGGCAACCCCGACTTACCAGAGAACGTCACACATATAACAAATACAGGAAACAGATTTTGTTTCTCCTTGGTCAGTTTGGGATGAATGAATGTGGAAAATGTGCTAGCGGCTCATCCTACCAATAACGACCTACGATAGGCCATAAACGGGCAGTAATTGGACCCGTGATTTGGGACCGCTGTAGGGATAAGGAGAGGGACGAGTAGCGCCTGAGTACCTCGTGAGTGCCTCATGAGCAGGTTATCAATAGACCCCTCATAGCGTACCGAGCAATTTAAAGCCGATTACAAGCCATGGATTGGTGGGTGCGAAGGTTTCAATGTTCTCAACTCTCAAAATATACGCACTCGGAGGCTAGTCTTTAAGGGGTAATATCCCATTCAAACGTAAAGGTAGAGTGAGCGAATTGAAGTGAAAAGCATCTGCAGGTATGGCTTCAGCCAGGCCAGTACCAGCATTCAGAGCCTAACTGGATGCATTCACTTCCTATATTTTAACCTATTCCTAGCCTAAAATACCCCTTTCAGACTAACCCCAGAATGCGAAAAAAACAGGACATCCTTCAAAAATGGATCACAAAGCCGTCCTGTTATTTCAGGATGGGCTGTTTTCTTTAGAATGTTTTTGTAACTTTTAAAAAATAAAAATCAATAGGAAAAATGCAATGATAGAATGTGAAAATACAGGGATCATTTTGATGCAAAAGATGTGTTCTTTTATTACAAATCATTTTTTGAATTTAGCAAACTCCTTATTTTCTGAGCATTTTTTGTTTATGTAAAAATATTAATTGTGAAACTCTTTTTGTATCTTGCATATGTAGAAGTATTATATCATGTTTATTTTGTGTATTATTTACGTATAATTTAATCTACAATAGTTAGATAATGTACTTTTTCATCATTACCTGTTATTACAGGACGTCCTGTTTTTACAGGACATCCCGTTTTTCTGTGGAATCCCCAACCTGATAATACCCTTTTCAGACTAGACCCTAAAATGCGCGTTGGACCTAGATCAGACTACCAGTCACGGGATTTGGTAACCTAGTGGGATATTGAGCAATTAAATCCATTATTAACTGAGTTGAAAATATGCACCTGGGTAGAATTTTCCAGAGAATCTGATTAAAATTACAAAAACTTTCTATCTATTCATGGCAATTGCATTATGGGTAATTTAGCATGTAATGTTGATTTCTTAAGGGGTGCTAGAATGAGCAGTAATACCAGGTTACCATGGCAAGAGAAAAAAGAATGTTCAAATTGCATTAACTATTTTTTTCAAATATTCCAGCGAAGTGTTTTTCTTCCCAACACTGAAAACTTCTAGTTGATTGAAGATCTCTGTCAAAAATTATCCTATTTTGAATAATTATGAAGATAAGAAAACCAAATACTAAGGGCTAAATAATATTGTTTTGTTTAACTAGGTATAATAAAGAAATGAAGCACATGATCTAAATCGGGGGTGTTTTGGCTGTCCAGGGCAGGGAAAATCAAACAAACATATCTTGGCCCTAATAGGAATATCTAAAAATGGTTTGCATCCTTTGAAGGAGGAGATTGTAAATCAAATTTCATGTTTTTTTCCCACTTAGGACACCATTTCCCACGTTTGGTCACCATAGTTAACAGTCATAGAATGCGCATTCTGTGACAAGTGTGAAATGGGTTTAAGATTAAACGGGCGACCTTAAACGGGTTACCATACGTTGTAATACATATATATGTAATGACTTTGCTACTTTAAAACACTTACTAATCTTATTTAATCATAACCTTTCTTACTTGTAACTTAGTCTTTTGACCCTGTCAATATTGATTGAACATGTATTAGAGTTAAGTTATTATTCTTGGATCTTAAATTGATTGTTTCTCTAAATTTGTTTTATTATTTCTAATTATCTCTCAGATTTCTTGATATATTATTTTGAATATCTCATGGTATCCCCTGCAACTTATGCAACTTATTTCCATGTTCGCACGTCAACTTTATCTTGAATGTATTATCATTAAGGTCCACCATCATAGATTGATGGACTTCACATATCATCTTCTCACATCCTATACTCATATGTTCACAACTTTGATATCACCAACTGTCATCCTTTTCCCAAATGGGTAAGGGTTTGCAAATTCTTTAATTGGAACGTTAGGAGTTTGTTGAATAAGATTGATGCTATTCGTCTGGAAATTGATAAACTAAAACCAGATATTGTTAATATTTCAGAGACATGGTTACATCAAGATATTGATAGTCTTCATATTAATATCAGTGGTTATGATCTATATAGGAATGACCGGACTATTATAATGAGTGATGGAACTATTAAAAGAGGAGGTGGTTTATGTACATATGTTAAAACTGGTTTGAATATAAGGTTTCTAGATGAATTAGATATATGTACATCACATACTGAAATGGCTATTCTCTCTGTTAAACTCCCTTATACTAGACCAATATATATTTTGAACTGTTATCGCCCACCTTCTGGTATTATTGATATATTCTTGAATGAAATTCAGGACGTGATTAATGTTTTATCAATCAATGAAAGGGTAGATGTTTTTATGGGTGGGGACATGAATGTTGATATTAAAAGCACAAATTCAGCTCCTTTTAAAAAACTGAACCAGTTCATTAAGAAAAACCATTATAGACAATATATCAATGAAACTACACGCCCAGACTCAAATTCAGTTTTAGACCTAATTTTGACTAACTCTGATACTGTTAGTAATTCAGGAATATATAAGATAAATATAAGTGATCATTTGCCTGTTTTTATTGTAAGGAAAAAGTCTAGAGTTAAAAAGGATAGTGTAGTCTTTGAAGGTCGAAGCTATAAGTTATTGACTTATGAATTGGTATCGAATCATTTATCAATGTTTGATTGGTCTCCTTTCACTACCGAAAATTTTAATTTGAATGACTGTACTAAACTTGATTTGTTATGGAAAATCATGATTGACAAATTTACACTTGTACTTGATAGAATTTGTCCGAAGAAGGAATTTAGGTTTAATAAGGGTAGACCTCAGTGGATATCAGATGACTTAATTTCTCTTATGAAGGTTAGGGATAGATTATTAAGAAAGTATCTGAAAACTAAGGATCCAATCGACAAAGAGAATATGCAGGTCATGAGAAATTTAGTAAATATTAGTGTTAAAAAAGCGCGAACTGATTTTATTAAGGAACAATTAGATATACACAAAAATGATCCTAAAAAGTTTTGGCATGTTATACAATCATTACTGCCCAGAAATAACTTGTCTGGTTTTGACGATTTACATGATGAGTCAGGTAATCTTATAGACTCTACTAATCTTGTCCATGTAGTTAATAATTATTTTGCGAATATAGGTAAGAAATTAGAAGAGAAGATACCTAGAGTAAACGGCAACCTTCTTGGTTTCCCTAAACCGGTTATCGAAAATTCATTATCCCATTTTGATCTAATTCAATTGGAGTCCTTGAACAATGAGATTAGGGATATTGCTATTTACAAGTCATCTGGTATCCTTGGGATGCCTTCAAGATTTTTAAAGTTTGCTTTTACATATTTGAATGTCCATGTTTTGTTTTTGATGAACATGTCCTTGTCACTTGGATATTTCCCTTCTGCGTGGAAAAAGTCCATTATAAAACCAATTCCCAAACAGGGAAAGCCTAAAGAGGTGGGGGACCTCAGACCAATAGCTTTAACCCCTTCAACCCTCTATTCCTGAGGATAATTGATAAAAATGTGTGTGGACTACAGAAGAAATGCTTTCTAAAGCTGCAAACCATTTGAAAATATTCCTTTTCGAAGCTTAGATATGGTTGTTTGAACTTCCCTATTTCTCGTACAATAGAAACCCTCTAGTTCTGATAGCCATCTTTGTTTCAATGTTATGGTAACTTGAACTTGGCCTTGTCTATTTAGAATAAAAAGCATTTCTTATTCAGAAAAATGTTTAGAATACAGTAACTTTTGATTGACTTGGTCTTTTATCTTACTATTTGAACTATAAGGCAGAAGAAGATGTTTCCTACATTACCAATGAAAATTGTTCCATTGACACTGAATGTTCTTTTTTCTGTAACCATGGCAACCTAACAATCTTATTTTATAAAGGATTTTTGTGAAAAAAACACTCCATCGCAAATTTCCCATAATGCATCATTTGCAAAAGTTTTTATATTTCTATGAAAATCATTGAATTCTCAGGAAATTTCTATCCAAGTCAAATTTTCCTACAAAATTACACGAAAAAATGGTTTTTCACCAATAATTCCTTAATTAATGCTTTCAAGAGGCTGATTTCCTAGAATACACAGATTTGCCCTTTATTGACCATAACGGCCTTTACTGGAACACATGTTCTAAAATATCTAAACATCATAGAATAATAATACAAAAAGTGTAAGGTTCCTTGGAACTTTGGGAAGATTTTGATATTTACCTCATGAGTGTAGGTGAAATACCCATTTTATAACCAGAATAAAACCATAAAAGAGGTGCCATTTTATGTGTAAAACTCATGTACTGGCCAAATATGGCCTTATGGGGTGGAAGGGGTTAACTCCGTTGCCTGGAAAGATTTTAGAAAAATTTGTACATAGGGCCATTAGTGCACATTTAGATCATAATCATATTCTTAATGACTTCCAAAATGGATTTAGACCTAAACATTCTACTATCGATACTATTTTTCAATTTACTTCTGACCTGCAGTTAGCTAAGAACTCAAAGCTGAATACAATAGCTCTATTTATAGATTTTAAGAAAGCTTTTGACACTGTTAATCATAAAATTTTGATCCAGAAATTACAATACATGGGCATTACTGGAATAGTTTTGAAGTGGATAATGACCTATTTATCAGGTCGCTCACAACAAACATACATTAATAACAGACTGTCTGATAATGCCATGGTCTGCTGTGGGGTCCCCCAAGGCTCTATTTTAGGACCACTGTTCTTTATTTGTTATATAAATGATATTGTGAATACCTGTAGAAATAGTAGAATTTTCTTGTATGCAGATGATACCGTGATTTATAGGTCCTTATCTGCGACCCAGCCACTTTTAGACTGTCATGATTTTCAGCTGGATGTAAATAGGTTAGTTTCTTGGTGTAAATTAAATAAGCTAAGTATAAATGTAAAGAAAACTAAAAGTATGTTTTACCCATATGGCTCAAATGTTGTTAATAATACTGCTGTATGTCTTGATTGTGAACAAGTTGACATGGTTGACTCATATACTTATCTAGGGGTAAATGTTGATTCTGATTTGACTTTTAGGAAACACTATACTGATGTTTACAAAAGTATCTCCCATAAGTACTCTGTCATAAGAAGAATATGTCCTATGATAACCACAAAGGCTGCCTTAGACATCATCAAAACTATGTTCTGTAGTCTAATCGATAATGGTAATATTTTTCTATCATCATGTATGTACATTGTCTGATTTGGAGGACTTACAGATAATTCAGAATAAGGTATTGCGTTGTGTATATGATGTCAAAGATCCTAGAGATGTAAGTATTGAACGATTACATGAAATGTCTAATATAAAGATGGTTGATGTTAGAAGAAACAAACAAATTGTTACTTGCATATGGCGAAATATATATAATAATAATTGTCTTCCTCTAAAAAATCCAATACGAATGACTAGAGCTGCTGAAGCGATCCAAGTGGATCTACCTATACCCAGAACTGAAATGTTTAAGAAATCAGTTTTTTATATGGGTTCAACATTATGGAACTCATTGCCTCCTTACATACGTTCCATTGATAATATCCAAGATTTTAAAAGAGAAATTATGCCATATATAGCATAATTATACAATAACTTGTATATCATTAGTTCATCTCATCTCATTCTATCATTTATATTATGATATTTATGGATATATAGTACTTTTCCTATTTTTCTCTAAGGTCTGTACCTAATTTTCTCCTGGTTGACTACAGCTATGTATATATTTAAATAGATGAACAGGACCGCAATGGGAGACCAGACTGTTTGTTTGAATTGTATCCTGTATAAATATTTGAAATAAAAAAAAAAAAAAAAAAAAAAAGATTCTTATACCCCTATCAGTAGACTAGGGACGATGTGATTCTTGCAACGTTGCAGCATTTCCATAATATTCACATAATATGCATTTTTATGTTTTTCTAAATAATAATTTTAGTTTGTGGCAAAGTTAAATAAATCCTATCTACCTGTAAACAATTGATTCCACACAATCAAAGAATAATAGCTCTGAAATGTGACAAAATATATGCGAATCGGCAATAATGATTGCAATTTTCATTGTTTCAATTTGTCTAAACGCTGAATTCTTATTGGTCAACAGCAAAAGTAACCATAAGCTAAAATCGCTTTCAAATTATGAAATATTATTCAAGTGGTATCCCCCTTCATTCCCATATGATTATCAAAAATAAATGATTTTTTTTTTTAAATCGGGAAAAGAACATTACACAAGTTATCCCAATAAGAAGCACGTTGTCATATAACAATACGCCTGACTTGCAAGATTTAGCAACGATGCAGAATATGACAACGTTGTCAGTTTCGGGCTTGTCCCGAACCTGATCAGACTTCCTGGAAAAGCCATGTGAACCAAAGCCAACCGCGCTGACGTGATGTGTATTCTGCAACACGGTGCTTTCACACGTCTGTCTAACTGGGAACGATTAATTATGGACTGCAAGCCGACCAGGATGTATTCGTATTCCAACATCGTGGATTTTTATCAAAATAATGCCCTTTAGTCTTTACACACTAGGGTCAGAATGTACATTAAGCCTCAATTGAATTGTCATTATGCATGTATTTTAGTCTGTAAAGGGTATAAGACTGTGTAGAATATGCTTCACTTCTTTACCTTTCAGACAGTCAACTAGAAGCGAACTGAACTGAATTGTGTTCTCCAGTACTGGTCCAGTACTGGACGCGCATTCTAACGAATAGTCTGGAAGGGTCAAAATACCAACATCTCCTATACTCAAGAGCCTTTGAAAATGGGCTTTCTTTCAGTAGACAAGAAGTATACTCAAGAACTAAAACTGTTTCACTTTGAAGCGCTTTGATATGCATCGTCAACCGAGGTGGTATATCATGAATTAAAGAATAGATGTCCAGAAGACTAGTCGATGCTGAGTGCCTGGGGCGTACCTCATAAATAGATCACAAGTGTTATCAATAGACCCCACCTGACGGCACACTGGGCAATTGAAGGCCGGTTATTTTGTATAACATTCTGTGCGTGAGTAGTATAGTGGAATTATCCTTTCTATCAGGTGCCATGACAAACTATGGACGTGTGTCCATCTCAGTTGTGATGAATTATTAATCACTTTGGATGAATTAGAGTGCTACATAATGTTTTCCAGTGCTTTTCTTCACAGTGTTCAAATGTGCAACAAACTGATAAATATTACATGTGCAGCAATATGTTATCTTGTAACCCCTATGTGCGATCATAATAATATGTAACACATTCAGAGGGAAAATAATGCGTGTCTTGAGAACCCATGGCTCCATGGCTTTCGTGTTTCTGTGTACAAACAGTCGTAGGTCCAAAGGATGATGACTAGATCATATGTTCTTCATAAGTTTGCTCTTGCCTGTTTTCGTGCGAATGTAGGGATTATGTGTCTTCATAATACATATAAAATCGAATTTATCAGTGCCCGCCGCTAAGACGCGGTGCCCGTGCGGGCGGCTGTCGCCGACCGGCGCCCACAGCCCGCCCGGCCGATTGGCCACGCACTGCTCATCACACGACATGCAAGGTCCGAGTTATCTAGCGTCTCCCCCCGACCCCTGATGGCAGGCCACATGCAAACCCGAGATAGATACGAATCATCTGAGCCGGGTTTTCGTATCCTGTCGCCGTTTCTTGCTTTTACCAATCTGGTCGGCGGCTGACACGGGCCGGCCGGGGTCAGGGGGCGGCTGACCTTAATCAGTGCGGGGACGCTGCACAGACGCCAGGGGTGCTGCTCTCGGCCAGTCGGGGGTCGGGCTGAACTGCTCAGACGGGGCCTTCGGGTGGGCAAGATCCTTGAGTTGTTTTAAGTCTTTATTTGTGGCTATGCGTGCATATTGACTGAGGGTTGTCCGGATTAAAAGTGAACTGTCACTAATTATGTGATGTTTTATTGAACAAATAATAACTATAGGCCTGCTATGATAGGCATACTCACGGGTCCTGACCTCTTGGTTGTTTGACTATAGATATATAATGATTCGTCAGATTCCGCCCCACCCTCTCATAACCCATGCATGCCGTTTCTACCTATAGAGACCCTATCTTTATGAGTTTAGGTATATACGCGTTCAGACTTGTGAAGGTTTCTCCGAAACCTAGTAGAAATCGTTAAAACAAATGAAGGACGAGGAGCCTTATGCCACAGAGATATAGGCATTGCTGGTAGGCCACTGGATGGAGTGCACCTTGAATGTCCAACGTGTGTTGTCAAGCAGCGAATGCATGGTGAAGTTATTTCTCTTTTTTTTTTAAATGCGGGGAATTTATTAAATCAATACCATGCCCCAACACCCACTTACAAAGAATAGCTGTAACCACCCCTGATAATGATCCTGTCCCTGCCTTAGGGTTTAATTGTTGCCCGACCTCAGGCACCCTGCCACAACCCTAGTCAGGTGATCACAAACACAGACTAATTGAGTCGATTAGTCTCGCTCCTGTCCTATCTCTTGTAATGCTCGCGTGTCTTGTAATCAGTAATGCTCGCACGGCTAACTTTAATTCCAGCTTTTCCCCCAAAAGACACCGGGTGTGTTACAGGCTTAACGATTAGTTGTTATTAGAAACTAAAAAAAGATTGTGACAGCTATCTTTTTTATAACTCACAGCTGGCACCAATTGCATTTATTGACCTATCTCAATTTTCTGTGTTATCAATAGGCCGGTATCAAGCGTCGGCGACAGGTGTCGGACTGTTTCTTTGTAATAGGGGATGCTTTATTACGAAAATACTCCAATACCGTCGGCTGCAATACCGACTCTTAACAAACTATCACTTTAGGAACTTTAGCCTCGACACATTACGCCACAATGTATTTACATAAATTTGAATCATTACATGCTACTTGAAAAAAAAACATGTTCCTTACATCTCAGATGTTTGGTATCATTTCTCCGATACTCAATATAGTATCAAATTGCTCCATGATAACCGTTGTGTAACTACAAAAATGATAGTGTGTGGATAACATCATGAGCCAGATCTATCATAAATACAATTATCCCTCGGCGCCAGGGACAGGAGCAGGTTTCAGCTCATATAGATAGATAAGGAAGGAATAACGATCCGATTTAATGGGTGATAAGACATGATACATGCAAGGTGTATCCAATTTGTCGGCACTTCCAGAAAACAACCAAATGTCTCATACTGCGCTCACGCGTGTTATGATTAGCACTGATATAACTCACTAGGCTATTCTTTACTGGGACCTTAACTTTTTTTTGAACATTCCTCACAGTGACCATAACCTCTTTTTAGAAAAATCATACTTACTTAGAGAAAACTAAATTTTATACAGAGCATCGTTGTGATTATTTTATGCAACGTTTGTGTAGGAAAGTCTAGTAAACGGCCATATGCTGATAAGTTTCCTGGAAATTTGAGAACATATCTATGTAAAGCTATGCATCCATTGAACAAATGTATGACAAACCATATTCCTCGCAGTTATGTCTATAGCTTACAATATTATTTCATTGGAACAGTAACCTTAATATCTACAAACAAATTATAAATTGAAAACTTGACAAACGTGAAATTAGCAATAGTTTAATACACTAAACAGGCAGGCTTTAATGGACTACGTGGCAGTGCACATCGCACGGGCCGGGGGAGGTGGTCGGGTGGTAGTGTAACCTGCGCTGACTTAATCAGGGGGTCTGGTTTAGCTCAATTAGCTCAGACAGTTCGTGCTTCACACCACCGAAAGGGACTCTCCTGCTGATCTGAACACACAATTTCTGAACTTTGCTTATGCTTTATGTCAACCTTTCCCTATTTATACAAAGGCCTACTGCCCCTTTGTCCACTGGGTTCGTTTCTAATATTCCGATCATTGTCTTTTACAAATCATGGAACGTTTTCACTTTCAAATTATTTTACCTGATCCCTCAAACCTTGTTCATTTCAATTTAAATTCTTTCAATGACGTCAAAGAAGGAACGATAAACTGATGAATAAGTAGAACGATATGTAAACTTCCTATGTACCATTCATCCAAATGGTGACAAGACAACTACTCCTTGGACAACTACCCTGGGGACAACTAACCCTAGGACAACAACCCCTAAGGATAATTGCCCCTGGGACTGTTACCCCAATAGGATAATTACCCTTGGGACAACAACCCCAACTATCCACTAGGACAACAGTTCAACTACCCCTCTAGAGTAACTACCTCTAAGGACAACTACCCTTATAGGACAGATGACTACCCCTAAAGGACAACTTCCCTTATGGATAGGACAGGTATCCCTCTAGAAAGGACAATTACCCCTTTAGGAAAATTACCCCTTTAGGTAGGACAAGTACCCCCATTGATAGGACAATTACCCCTCTAAGTAGTGGTTTTTAGCCATATTCATGCAGGGTTATTTTCGGTTAAAAAACTGTAAAGATGTATACTTCTCATACTGTGAAAAGTTTGGTGACATGAAACATTCCTTTAGTAACATTATAATATATAAAAATACCTTAATGCCCGCCTTTAGTTGCAAAATCAATCACTTTTAAGACTTAAAGACATTTTGTGACTTAGTGCCTTGGCACATTTTGCGCTCGCACCGCTATTCTCTTCACCACCCCATTTATTAACTGTTATTACTATTGCAATTCTTTGGATTTCAAAGAGGATTAATGGTATTTGCCATTAGAATACTGTAACACCTCACGTGATATGACTATCACAATCATATATGCATGAGATTCCAAACGAAGGAAACATGACTTATGAAATGATTTTTTACTATATATGGCAGTAATAACCACTACTATAATGAGAATTTTTTGTATTTTATCTGCTGCAGTTATCGGAAATTTAAACGTTCAGAATGATAGTCAGTAAAACTTAGAAGGCGGCGGCCAAAAGGTGTGCACTCTTTTTCCTGTTATATGGACAGCTTGGAAAGCCGTGTGCATGGAGCAGACAAGTCGATGCTTGGAGAAAAAGGCTATGGGGCTCGCCTACGTGCAACCCTCGAAATCCACCACTGGCTAGATTTTCGTGATCACCAGGGGATAGGCATATATCATCACTATGAACCACCATTACCCCAGGAATTGGGATACCGCGACAAACATTGCAGGGATTCATAAACTGTTTAAGAATAGCATGTGTGCATATCATAGACTCATTAAGGGCCGGACACATATACCGACCTAACCCGACGTTTGAGTCAGGTCGGGGTCAGTTGGAAGATGTGTCATAATTATAGGCTTACAACTAGATAGTTGGTCTTATTCCCGACGGATCCGTCGGGTCGGGAATCATGAAATTTTAGAAAGATTAGCAACTCAACTGTCGGGTCTGTAAAGGCAGTAATCTATATATTTTATTCAATATAATTATGTGTTAAACACAAAACAAACTTTATACTCAGATGCAGTATGAAATAAGCTGGCGGGTGGTGAATATTGCATTCTATTCTTTGACAGTTCTGACTATAAAAACATGGCACTTCCATTGTGCATTTAATAAATTCTAGAGGCAAAAGCATTAAACAGTTAAAAAAAATCCCATTTTATCGAAATATCGATCATATCCATGGTTTACAGCTAGAAATCTACCATCACAAGATGATCAATCAGTCATTATATGTGACACCCCTCAGGAAATAACCTACGACTGTTTAGTCCCCGACAATCGGGTCTTAGGTATCCCCGACGATTGAGTTGGTATATGTGTCCGGGCCTTAACATGTGCAGGAAAGTAATTAGACGACGTCGTATGACTACGGAATTATGATTTGACAAAGGGTGGTTTGATCAGCAATGTGATGTCCCGCCTATTTCAAAGAACCATACATAATATGCCATCATTTATGCATGTATGCAGTATTATGTATACATTTAAATAGTATGTACATTCGAAACAAGGTAGCTTTTGAATTTTTTCTACTGCTTTAACAGATTATCGACACTCTTTCAACAATGCCCTTCGCATTCAATTGACTAAATCCACAAATCGAGAGCGGCCTTCTAAAGCTTAAGGAGTGTAAAGTAAAAACTCGGTGACTCTATCGTCTTCTTTCCTCTACTCGCATTAAAGGCTGGACGGAAGCCACTTAAAACACTCTGTTTCCTATCTCATTCTTTCCCATGTAAGCCCATTTCTCTTCTCCAACTGACGTTCTCTTAAGTTTCCTAACCTTTCCGAATCCTTATTTTGGACAAGTATAGTCCTTATTAATTTGTTCGCAGCAAGCTTTAAAACTTAAAAAAACGACAACAAAAGATAAACAGCATGTACAGGTATGATTGATGGAAAGAGCAATTAAACACGGTGATAAAGAAATGGAAAGCTACTATTCCAAACTTCATGAATAAACAGATATGTTCTACTCGCATACAATGATCACATTACTGAGTTGTAATTACCTATAGTGATCTGGTGATGTGTTATCCATAACCTAGTCCTAGTAGATAAAAGTGCAACAAGAAGATTATATAATCATATAAGCAACTGCAATCAACACTGCTCTGAGAAAGGCTTCATTTCGGTGCATCAGTTGCTTATGTATCTATAACACAAATAGACACACCTGCTCATCGTTTTTTTAATGATTGGTGTGATGAATGGGTATTCATCAGGTGTCAAAGCAAGAATGTGAATGTAAATCGATGCGGTAGATCTTTAAGTATATCGTTATGTAACGGGAACGAAACCCGAAACCCGAAACCCGAGAAATATTGTAAACCGGAAATGACGTCAGTACGACTGCGTGACATCACTATGATCACGTGATATGAAATAACCAATCAGAGCTGACCGCTAAGGTATAAAAGGGGCGGCGAGGCCCGAAAATAAAGAGTTCCTTCATAGTACTCCTGGTGTTCACAAGTGTCTTCTTCCTCTAATAGCTCCTTAGGAGGACCTCAATCGATCAGATGATCTAATATGGACTAAGTAAATAGGAAATCAAGGTAATATTGGTAAAGTTCTGTGAAACTAAGGCTTAACATAGTGCGGGGTCCGAAGGCCCGAGGGACCAAAAACCATGGCACGAAGGCCCGAAACTGCCCGTTCGGCGACGCGAGGAAGGAAGACCGGCCAAACGAAGAAGCCCGAAATAGTTAGCAGCAACCCCCTGACTGGAGGCATTAAGGCGCAACCGGCTCGGCCCCACGCTACCAAAACATAGGCGACCGTTGGCCTGAGACTCCTGGTTAGGGAACGAAGGAGGAGAGCTCCCCTAGTTCCGGCCTGAAAGACAAACAGAAGCCCTGGCCTGGACCCCTACCATAACAACAATTCTGCCCTCCGCCGTCCTCCGCGCTTGATGGCTGCAACCCCCCGGCCCGATCTGACCGACACACCCTCCCCCCTTCAACGAATACCGATCCCTCAACCGACCCACTCAGCCCCCCTCGTGCGCGAGGCACGACTATTGATCTCACACCTCGGCTTCTTGCTCAGCCTCCGTGCCCAGCTAAGAACCGAAATCACCCCCTCGTCCCTCGGCGGTAGAAACCGGAAACCCCGAACTACCGAGGAACGTCACAATTGGCATAAACGTTGAGTGATTGTTTCATTTTGCTGTATACCATTTCCGCCTGAAGTGTAAGAACCTTCAATCCCACTTATTCTCTTTTCCCAATGTAGATGAATCACAACCCTTTCTCGATAAGCGTGGTAATGCTCGTATGTTAAAGGTCTATTCTTGACACATGCATCTAATTAGGAGCTACCGATACCCAAGCAATATCCCCTCTTTGAGGTATTAGTGGGAGATCGGGGAAAGGGAGCCGTAGAGCAGAAGGGAAGAGGGTGTAATTGTTATATGAGAGGAACATGGGCCTACACAAAACAAATCGTATTACCAATTACACGTTCAATTTATCTATAAATTTACTGTTGGGTATCCATTATTCAACTGTTTCTGGAAATTCAGTCTATGATCCATCCAAACTCCCAGGTACTTGTATTAAGTAATACATGTGAGCCATTAGTATGATTATGTCCCCATCCAACAGCTGTCCAATGGAAACAGGAGAAACTCCGAAGAAGTCCGACTGCTGCATTCCCTCTGACTCACAAAACACGTGTTGCAGTTGATTCCCTAATTCCCCCTTGCTCATCTCTATTCAACGCAATGACGTCCATAATTGTTTTAAACATGCAACCATCATGGCCAAAACCTGTGTACCTGATTAGTTTGTAATCATTGGCGCTCAAAGTGACTTTTACAGCTATGATTTTTCGTTGCCATTCAATGCAAATCGGGCCTGTCGGCACTCAAGGCACGGTTTCCTGTTTTTCTCCGACTTCCCTGTGTGACAGGCAAATCATAATCACTAACACATTCTTAATTCATGCCAAATTAGAATTATAATATGTTATTGAAATTACCAAGGACTGATAAGTGACTATTAAAAACAGTTTAGCTCGATGTTTATGAATCTCCCTTACTTTAGTGATGACATTTCTATGAATTACAGATATTCTATTTTGGATTATTTCATTGCTGTCAACATTTCCTCCGTCAACTGAAAAAGAGCTCGTTCTAATGGGAATGAAAACATATTCCAATAAAAGCACATATTTATGGTTCAACAATGAATAATACAAGTCACTGATATTAAGTATAAGTAACTATCAATCGTCTCATCCATCATATAGGCCTAGTCTACATTGTCCTAACAAGATATATACTTACGACACTTTAGGGGTGCCTTCTCCCCTCCCCCCATCCCTATTTCTTTTTTCAAAAGTTTGTACAGCAATATTTGTAACCGGTAAGGCTGTTCGAAATATAGTTACTCAATGAACCTTGGCATGTCACTTTCCACAATTATCTCCGTCTGACTCTGTAGTATGAGATGAGTTACATAGGTTGTAGAGATGGGTGAGATCGTAGGGTGTGGCGGTCCAAGAGCTGGGCTGCAGAGATGGGTGAGATCGTAGGATGTGGCGGTCCATGATCTGGGCTGTAGAGGTGGGTGAGACATAGGAGTGGGGTGGTCCATGATCTGGACTGTAGAGGTGGGTAAGACAAAGGAGTGGGGCGGTCGATGAGCTGGGCTGTAGAGGTGGGTGAGACATAGGAGTGGGGCGGTCCATGATCTGGGCTGTAGAGGTGGGTGAGACATAGCAGTGGGGCGGTCCATGATCTGGGCTGTAGAGGTGGGTGAGACATAGGAGTGGGGTGGTCCATGAGCTGGGCTGTAGAGGTGGGTGAGACATAGGAGTGGGGTGGTCCATGATCTGGACTGTAGAGGTGGGTGAGACATAGGAGTGGGGTGGTCCATGATCTGGGCTGTAGAGGTGGGTGAGACATAGGAGTGGGGTGGTCCATGAGTTGGGCTGTAGAGGTGGGTGAGACATAGGAGTGGGGTGGTTAATGATCTGGGCTGTAGAGGTGGGTGAGACATAGGAGTGGGGCAGTCCATGATCTGGGCTGTAGCGGTGGGTGAGACATGGGAGTGGGGGGGTCCATGAGATGGGCTGTAAAGGTGGGTGAGAAGGTAGGAGTGGGGTGGTCCTAGCTCTAGAACTCTAGCACAGCTTAAAAGACTGTGTATAGACTGTGTTCTTAAAACTGAGACTTACACAGCTAGGATGGTCCGTGATTTGGGCTGAAGAGGTGGGTGAGACAGTTGGAGTGGGGCTGTCTGTGAGCTGGGCTGTAGAGGTGGGTGAGACATAGGAGTGGGGCAGTCCATGAGCTGGGCTGTAGCAGTAGGTGAGAGGGTAAGAGTGGGGTGGTCCATGTGCTGGGCTGTAAAGGTGGGTGAGAAGGTAGAAGTGGGGCGGTCGGTGAGCTGGGTGGCAGTCCCCCTGCTCGTCCATCAGTGCGGACAGCGGACGACAGCCACAGGCCCATCCATCCCCATCTACTGCCCTCTGAACCCACACCGCCTGCCCACCCAGCCAATTGGACAAACTCTTCGCTTCTTACAAGGAGATTTAACTGGACATGATTTACTAACAGGCCAAGGGATTAGGGTAGTTTCTATGTCGAAACTTTTGAAGTTGATATATCGACTTGGATAAAAAGAACTGTTTACTGGGAAAAAGGTCGGTTGTTCTACCTTGCAACTGGCAGCTGTTTATTCAGGCCCACATCCTTGTTTAAAACTAAGATTTGGGCCATACACCTTAATAGACTTAAGAGCCCAATACCCACAAGCCGATTCTAAAGGGCCATACCCACTAAGCAATCTACCTGGCAACCGGCGACCAGCGACCAGCGACGAGGGGTAGTTACATAATCAGTGGTCGCCGGGCAATTTCCGTTGGTATGATGCACATTCTGGGCGATGGGCGACGGACGACGGACGTTGGGATCGCCGGAAAAATCGCCGGAAAAGTCGCCAGAGAAATATCAAACTTGCCTGATATTACCATCGCAGGATGACGGCGACATCCATCCTTCCAGTCATCCGTTGCTGAGCAACAGTAAAATCACTTAGTGGGTATGGGGCTTAATGTTCACCATTGATGGGCAGCAGCTGTGCTATGATAGAATCGCCGGTAAAGTCACTGGGCAACTGAATTATTAATAGATCGCCAGGCGACTCCCTGTGGGTTTGGTACCGATTCTGGGCGACGGGCGATGGGCAATGGAATCAGTGGGAAAATCAGTGGAAAAATATTAAACTTGCTTGACATGCCAATCGCCCAACAATTTCACTGCCGATTCTCAAAGTCGCCTGTCGCCCGTCACCAGTAAAGTTGCGCCTAGTGGGTATGGCCCTTAAAGCTCCATACCCACTAGGCGATTATGCATGAGTCGGCCGATAGATTGGTGGTAAAATCGGCCGATTCTGCCCTCAGAATCAGCTGATTATAGTGATGATTAAGATCAAACCTGCACATTCCAATACACCATATTACAGGTGACGTTAAGAATCGGCCGATTTTAGCAACAATGACTCGGCCGACTATGTAGAGAGTGAGTGTTGGGTGTTTTACGCCATGCCAACAGCCAGGGTCATTTTCACGGCGAAAACCAGTTGGGAAGAATTCTGTCTTTGGTGATCAAATCTATGAGATGAAGGTGACAGGGCGGGCAAACAGTAGGGGATCAAAACCCAGCGATCATTTTTGCTGTACCTCATCCCTTAGTGAACCAAGCACTGACCAGGTATTGAACCCCAAAACCACTTGGTCAGTGCAGGGTCCCCCCTATCGTTGCCTCTTATGATCAGCAGGGGCTACTGAGGGCCTATTCTTACCCGGACCCCCACGGGGTGCCGACTATGTAAAACTCGCCTAGTGGGTATGGGGCTTTAGGGTAATGATAATCATTGAGTCGGTCATTGGCCAAATAGAATGTATTCAGGCACACAGCAGACTTTTCTGTCCAATACCGACGCCAGTCTTTCTGGACAGTATCCTCCCTAGAAAAAAAGTTTAAAACAGTGAAACACCCCTCAAGTTTGCTCCGAACCCCCGAATTGGGGGGGGACTGCTATGTTACTCGCTGTAAAAATAAGATTTTTAATCAATAAGTCTTTCTGCTGCATTAAAGATTAGTAGTTTCTTTGACTTTTAGAATAGAAAGGAAGTCTATACCATGGGTAGGCAATGTTGTACGCATTTGAAACTCTATTGTACTAATTTCATAAGGTATACACAGACTGGCAAAGTAACCATTGGAAGAAGATACTATTGTAATTGTAATCGATATATCCGAAAATACTTGAAGGAAGAATTTCCATTAGCCCGACAAGAGCAAAAAGTAACATTTGTTCACTTTATTTTGTACAGATAGATCTGTTCTGAAGAATATCTATGAAACCACATCTTTCTGTATTAAAAATAGACGGCGTCTCGGACCCCTTTTCCCATGCAGTTATGTATTGAGGAATGAAAAAATAACAGTTTCTTAGGACAGTTTCCGTGTCATGCCATAAAACATGAACTGCCAATTAAGGTATCCCCAAAGTGTCAATTTTGAGGCAAAATTACACATAATCGAATGCTCATAGCTCAGCCCGGCCCTTCGTGCATGTCGTACAGACATCACGCAAGGTATCTTTGCTCAAGAATTTTTTGAACATTTTAAACAGACTTATATTTGATACCTTTTGTTTGAAAACTGATGATATGTATATTTCCATTAGGCCTACCTGTCCCCGGTTATCAACTTTATTTTGGCATATTATAGCAAATACTGAAAAGTTTCATAATAAGAAACTTCTGTGTTACTAATCGTGCCCTGACCCCTTGTCTACACTTTCACGATTAAACGCCTGCAGGGGAAAAAACAAGGGGATGACACATAATCTCCTCTCGGCTGACGTGGGCGTGGTTCGCACTCAAAATAGATGAAGTGCACCAAGGAAAGAAATTACCTGTATAAAGAATTATGTTCTTTTGCTTTTGCAGCACTTGTGAGGTTAAAAAAATCATCACATTTTGCCATCAGGTGTTTTTTCCTGGAGGTCACAGAGTAGATGAAATCAGGTTTAATGGGGTTTTTTCAAGTAGGCCTACGGTTAGTGCATCCTTTTAGATCATCATGACGTACTGGTGCAATATTTTGTCATTCTGAATTGCTTGATTTCCTCATGAGTTCTAAAATGGATCAATATGAATACATTCACTTTTTTCTACAAATACGATGATGTGATAATATGGGAAATTGTTAGTATTTATCATACAACCATGCATACAATCATGCACTCATGAGTAATTATCATTTATGAAGCATGAGCGCAAGAGCTGATGAGTATTTATGCAGCAAAAATTTAGACACAAACTAATGTTATCACAGAGCATGTTCTAGCATACACAAACTGTCCAGAACCCCGTAAATGGCCAGGACCGCCATTTGATTAGTATTATCCAATCAGCAAAGAGGAAGGTTGTTACATATTTTACACAAAGAATACGATTTACGGCAGCTCTCTATATATAAGTACAGCCATAACCTACATTAGACTATTTTTGTCTATTAATGGACAGCGCACCTATCTTAGAATCCTAAAGGGGTGTATCTCATAGTCCTATTGGATATATATAGAGATGGCCTACTTTATGTAGGCCTACTGGCTGTGTGCCAGGCTAGACCAGCACGTGCAGCCCGAAACTGGACGAAATGTACAATACATTACAATGTTTTATTTGCAACCCCATTCGAGGCAAAGAAAAGATATCAGGTATTGCCAATGGGTACATGGCATCACCGATGAACAACAGAAAAGGATGTCTAGCTAGATATCAGTAGGCCTAATCTGATAATTTCCAGGCAAATCACGGTTCATGGTATGCCTGGGTCTAAATGGGTCACGGCCTTTGTACCGAACTCAAAGTTAGCCCACAGTCGATGTACCGACAATGATGTTTTCCCAAGTGTAAACAGTTGCACGGCTATACGGCTGGTCAAAGGGATCACCAGATCTCAACAGCCTCGATTTAGACGTAGGCGATTTATTCAAGAACAACACCTCATCAGGTAGGACTAAACGTGCAGCCTAAATCTGTGTTCAATCTCAATTACAACGGTGTGGCTATTTGTTTGTGAGGTGCCTATAATATATAATATATGTACATATATATATTCAGGCTAATATTATCCTGTAAACGCCATGTATACATAGACTCTATTGAGTGATTATGCAATCGTTAAACCTAGCCCTAGGGAGTATATAATGCACCTTTGATTTCGAGCGTCCTCACAGTGTACCATCAACACATAAAGAATATGCCTATAAGGCCTATACAGCCTCAATTGAATGTATAATTATATTAGATAGAACAGTAGTACGTAACCATATAGGCACTGAAGTCTGACTCCACAATATACTGGATTATACTGTGTTTTGAATATAGGCCTAAAGGCTACTGGTCAAGCATTTATATTATTATAGAATCACTTCCTAATTTGCTTACGAATGGAGAATAAAACGAAATATTCCAAATATGAAATGTGTATCTATGATTACATAATACCTGCACTATACAACACCAGATACTGCTCGCTATAAGAAATAAATAGCAATTCTAACACTATCACTCACGGTTTTATCTTTAGATATAAGTATTACATGTATATATGATCAAAAGATGAAAATTATGAATTACAGTTATTTGTGAACTTCCCGAAATTGCAAAGAAATTGTGGTCTATCAAGTCTCACTTTAAACATAATTTGAAAATAAAAAAATTAATCAGAACGTTAGACCTAAACAGTAAAACATGCATGTACATAATTATGTTTTCTAATCATTCTAAGGTGAAGAGTACGAAACCTAAACACCTAGCGCCTATTATTGATAGAGCCTACTCTAGCCATCTGAGGCAATGGTGAACGCGCACCCATTTCGTTTTCCCCGACAGATTGCCCTCCAAGCATTTCATCACAGGTTCGCGATTAACCAATGTGCGCGATGCAACCCTGATTTCCCTTAAGCCTATGTCCCCTGTCACTGTCGCTGGTGGATTGCAGTATCCCATAAGAAAGGGCCACGTGGTCCTGTCGATTGTAGCTATTGTCAAGGGCCTATTACACTACACGACTTGAGCTGCGATATTGACACATTATGTTGATATTATAGTTAAATATGCATGAACCAGCAATATAATTATTAAAATTTGGTAATTTGGAGCATGTTTCATATGTGTCACCAAGAATTTTGTCTCTGATATGTGTAATTTCTCTACGACATTGTCATATCGCAGCTCATGTCGTGTAGTGTAATAGGGCCTTAAGGGTCTTCACCCATCATGACACCCTGAGTTTGTTTAACATGATTTTGACATAAATATGTGATTGATATGCTTATCGATTGATATTGTAAACTGATCACCTATTTGGCACCCAACCAATTGTTGGCAAACTTCTGCACTTTTAACGTCTCTGTTATACTTTACAGATAAACGAAGACGTAGGGTTGACGTCAGTTAGGCCATCAATATGGGGGCTGTAGATATGCTGGCCGAGGTGCCAGCCGTGGAACACCCTCTCCTCGCCCAGTTTGAGCAGCAGTTCGATGCCACCCCGTACAGACAGTGGATGGAGGCTAACTGGTCAGTGTCTATCCCCCTGGCCGCCGTCTACGTCATCGTCATATTCACACTACAGCGCCACCAGGCGGACAAACCTGCAGCCGACCTGCGGGCACTTCTGGGAGTGTGGAGTGCCGGTCTGGCCGTGTTCAGCCTGCTGGGGGCGCTGCGGACGCTGCCCGAGCTGCTCACCACCCTGCTGACGTACGGCGTGCGCTTCTCCGTGTGTAACCCCACCTTTTACGAGGGGCCCACGGGCTTCTGGGTGATGCTCTACACCTTCTCCAAGGTCTACGAGCTAGGCGACACCCTCTTCATCGTCCTCCGCAAACAGAAGCTCATCTTCCTGCACTGGTATCACCACCTAGCCACGCTCGTCTACATGTTCTTTTCTTACAAGGATTTCATCGCGCTCGGGCGTTGGGGCATTACGTTAAACTTTACCGTGCATGCCTTCATGTACTCGTACTACGCGCTGAGGGCGTTCCGTGTGCGTGTACCCCGGGCCGTGAACGTGTTCATCACGTCCATCCAACTGGCGCAGATGGTCGTCGGGGTTAGCCTCAATGCCTACTCTTACCACCTACTCCGAGAAAATACACCCTGCCAACAGACGTTGGCCAACAACATCTTCAGCTCAATCATGTACGCTAGCTACCTGGCCCTCTTTGGCAATTTTTTCTACAAGACCTATGTGAATAAGAACAAATGATGTTACTGCTGGTGCAATCATTCAAGTTTGATTAGATACAAGTATGATCATTTGCAATGCAAGGCACATGAAAATAACCTAAAATATAATCAGGATCCTTTTTGATGAAATAATGATTTGTATCTTATTTAGAGATCTCTTTTTGATCTCTGTGTGCATTCAATAAGGTAATAAATAGATGCAAATCATACATTGTGTATCATAAGGACCCTTAAATCCAGTTAGAATTCATAACTATAATCCCGACACTAGTATGAAATATATGTAATTGATGCGTACGTACTTAATGGAAGGCCCCTTACTATACTACTGAGCTATTGAGTACACAGATGCTGGCGCAGGAATAGATATTATACGAGAACACACAAGGAATAAGGAAAAGGGGATCACTGAACTGGAGGTTGCGCTTTGCACACAAGGGTTGACTGCGTAGTACCGTGGGAAGGGGTGGAGTCAAAAGGGAGAAAGAGAGGGTAAAAGGAGGGCATCTTAGGCTAGATTTCTATTGGGACAGCCGGTCAATAGCAGCGGAAATATACTTTGGGTCTTCAACAAGAGTAACAGTGTGGTTGCATCTTGGCCTAGCACCCAGTGTCTTGTTCCCCATGCTCATCCTGCTGCTGGTGCTAAGCTCTTGCCATATCATTAACATGGTATAGTCATTCCTCTAGCCTTAATTCCTCAAGTATAATCATAGAGAGGAATTGGCGTAATTGTACTGTATAGGCATGTTGCTCGTTCCACATAATCAGTTATTTCCTTATCCCCAGACCCTTAATTAACAGTACATAAGAAGGAAGTCAGTGATGACACATTGAGAACCAAGTAGGAACTTTTCATTTCATATATACTGACATTCAGGCTGTCATATACCTTTGAGACTCATAGTGATTGGTCAATACAGGTCACATGATCATCATGACACCTTTCTCGTACTCAAATAGTCATGATCTTGCACACATTACTTACTCTTGTGCAATGTCACAAACACTCATTCAAAAAGGGAACCTTCATTATTTCATAAAATGACCAAATAATCACAGATATACAACCATTGGTGGTAAATAAACAACTTATACGAGGATATAACATGCTATTACAATATCAATCCCTAAAGCTCATACTTCAAGAACTATAGGTCTCTGGAAACTCATATTACTAGATTCATCACACTTTGGTGAACGGAAGGATAGGCCTTCAGTTGGTTGGAAATAATTTAGATAATAAAAAAGCTTAAAATTTCAATTCTGTCAAAGTATTGAAATTTATAAAGTATATAGAATAACCATTGATTTAAATACTGATTTAAAAATGCGGAATTCAACTTAGAGCAGGCAGGAGGGCCCCTTAATTCATTACAACCTTTTTCTAGGAAGCAAACAGAGGAGACTTAAAAATTGATATGATGTAAACTTTATCAAAGTAAGATATTCCTGAAATTATCAGCCTTACTATTCAGTTGAGGGGTAGATATGTGACCCATCGAGGGTAAAGGATGCTCTAAGGTTTCTATTATGATATGGTATCCTAATTCTAACATTTAAGAAGATATAAGTAAATTTGTGAGAAATAGTGAAAATATTGCATTAGACCAACTTTTTATGGAGAATCAAGCATTTACAATCAAAGCATTCCATTTTAAAAGAATGTTTGCTGTATTTGAAATGTCAATGGAACATTTTGAATTGAAGAAAATGACAATTTCCTTCCATTTTGTTGCCATAGAAACTTCTTTTTGAATATTCTAAATAATAAATGGGCATATATAAGAAAATATTCTCTTGGGATCATCAGATTGAAAACAGAATGAAAATATCACTTCTAGATCAGATTTTACAAAGAAAATAATATTTCTAACTATTCCCTTCATAGGGCCCTGATTACCATAATTACCATAATTTATCATTATCAATAATTATGTCAATAAATACATCGAATAAGCTCCTGAATTTGATACTCAATTTTTATGGAAATGTATCCATTCCCTTCAGACTGAAAAAGGGCCTATTATACCTTCAATTTTCGACACACCCATCCGGGCACGGGCATGAACTCTACAGATGGCGCCATGCCTACTGCTTACAAGTTAAGAATAGAAAGGGTAGCACACTCTCCATTTTGGATCTAGCTGGTTCCTGTCAAAACCTATAAGCTGATGACCAGCAGATGCATAGGATTCCCACAAGACTGCAGTGAATGACCCAGTTCTATTTGATATTTGTATTAAAAAACACCATAAAACTTACCATCTTTTTGTCATTCTTACAATGATAAATCATAATTATTACAGTGTGCTTTGAATTTTCATAGTTTATGTTTTCCAGAAAGAAATAGCTCTATGTATGCTTCCCCCTTCAGTGCCCCTTCCTTGAACAGAATGCAACTCATTCATTGGATTGGATGATTATTTATAGTGCTAAAAAGGTTTCCCCACAAACTTCTTCAGACATTCTCTAAACCCAATACAAGTAGAAAGTTTGTACTAGGATAATCAGAGCTTTGCTTGACACCACAGTCAGGAATAGCACAGTGGCTAGAGTCTAGGATTTCAAATCCAAAGGTAGGGGTTTCAAATCCCACCCATGTCTGGACAGTGTCACTCTTTTTAATAAATGAAGAAATCACATTAAAAACAATTCATTTGGGTAAAATAACAACAGAATTAGTATACCTAAGATAAATCATTAGAACTGTAAAAGCTTATTATTGAAGATGATTTTCATAAGAAAAAGTGCAACATGGTCAAACTGCAACATGACCATCAGGAGGTTTGAACCACCAACCTTCTGATTTGTAGTCCCTCACCATAGCCACTATACCACAGTTTGCTGTAATGACAGTGGAATGAAATGCTTGGCCGTATGAGGTTGATGTATTATGTTTGGATTAGGTTTTTGTCAAAAAACCCCTATGTAGGGGCCTCTTGTAGAACTAAACATAGTGATGTCATAGGGGATTCCCCTACCCTCCCATGTCCTAATTAACCAGTTTGAAGGAAATAGCAATGTACATTACACAATTATAGCGAAACTATGGGCAAACATAGGTTTTAACATGGACAGGATTTATAACTACCATTGAATATTGCCTATAATTACCAAAAGGCCTATGTGCACATTGTCTTATGTGGTTGGTCATGTGACCTCCATTCATAAAGTCATTTCCAAATAAGGGCATTGCCATATATGGTATGCTGCAATACTGGGTGGGGTTGCATTTTTTTCTATAAATTTGACAATTGCCATTTATTGAGCATGAATATCAATAAAACACAACAGCCAATTGGTTTTTATCAATTGTCTGAAATACAAACATTTTTTTATTTCACAAAATATCTTAAGGTTTAGGCTTAAATCCAAAACATATGTCAGTGCAAACTGCAGGGTACAGTTTTAGGTTCTTACCCTGTTAGTATTATAAGTAACTATGAGAGAGGGGTAGCGCCATCTGTAGAGTTCATGCCCGTGCATCTGGGCATGGGTGAATCCAAGTTGCCCCCTGGGCCTAGGCCATACTTTGACTTGCTGTGTCTGTGACGGAACTCCAAGTCACAGTTAGCCTTCGCTCAGTTTGCAGACTCTAAGTACACGGCGCCAGCGCTGAAACATTCAGAACCATTGACTACCTGGTGGGACCTCCTTCAGGTGGTAACAAAACCCTCAGCAATCCAAACAGACACTTCACCTGGTTGATGTGGTCCGACCCATTCCAGGAACGTGTGTCTTCCTATCGTACCAGTGATAGTTTTAAGTCAACTTTGTTACGAGTTCGCTTCAGTTTCAGTTAAAAATATCATTCTAATGGGTTATCTTAAATAACAAAAATCGCCTAACAGCGATCGGAAATTTGATCCCATTGCCATTTTGTTCCCCCTCTGTTAGCAGTGCATGGTCAATTGCAGAACAACCAAGCGTGTTCAGCACGCAGCGATAACTTTACTACATAAAAATAACAGCTGCTCTACTGGATTAATTTGAATTCTATAACAAGCTTTATAATGGCAGAGTCTATAATCTCAATATGTACAATCTTTAGCTTAAAAACAACATTCTAAAGTTTGTTTGGGGGTGTCAAAAATGATCCAACAGTGAACGTTTTCGAAATCAATGCGACGTACCATGGAAAATACAAACTTATCTATACATATATAATGAGCTTGGATATTTTCTTCTCCCCCTCTCGCTCTAATATCATACTGCCTTACCGCTGTTGCCCTTCTTCTATGGATTAAACAAGATATACATTGACTTATAAATTGTGCATGACGCCTTAGCCTATAGGAGCTATACACGGCGGGACGTTTGAGCGTGCTCCCTTTACGTATTATTTATTGTACTATTCTCTATTTCCATATTGGTTAGTGATAATATAGTTATACATTAATCCGTATTCAATGATATCTTGAACCATTTATTTACGAGTTGCATAAACCGACCATGCAGGGGCACTATTGGTATAGACGACTCACCGGCTAATCAAAATACCCCGGGGCGGATCCAGGAATTTTCAAAAGGGGGGGCGTGCAATCCGGAAAATTTCCCCGTGCCCTCCAGGCAGGATCATTTTATATCAAAAAAATCTAAATTTTGGCCAAAAAAGGGGGGGGCGTGCGCCCCCCACGGACCCCCCTAAATCCGCGACGCCACCCCTGTCTAACCTATAAATGCTCTTGCCCCCAAAGCTCCAATGACCTAGGACCATGCAGAGGAACACCTAGAGCAAGTAGGTCTTTTGTGCAAATAAGGCTTGTAATGATGGTCCTTTCCTCTAACTACCCGGTCCCTCGGGGGACTGACGACCATGCAGGCCTTGGGTGTGCCTCATCTCACACCTCACACCCAGACCCCCACCCGCTGTCCTGGATGCCGCTCCCGGTAATAGTCCCCTTCTTTACTTTCACTTAGCCCCCTTCTCCAGTTTCACTTAGCACAGGGACGCTGCGCCCGTCCACCCAGCCGATGACCCGGGGCGCTGTTCGCTGTTCGCTTTCCGGTTCCGACCCGCCTCCGCGCGCCTCCTATACCGTCTCGGTGACAGCTGGACCCGGCCCGGCGCGTCGCCTGTCATGGGGGGCGGCCGTCTCCGACCACCACTCGATCTGTATGTAATTGGTCGGTGGACATCGATCATCCCGGAAGGGGGGTAAATGGTTCATAATGAATATGTCAGAACGGGAGGTTACAAAAGGGCTGTGTGGGCAGGGAGTTGGATGGTTTCTAGACCTGATGGATGATGGCTCGCCGTCTCTATTAACTGTAAGCTATTAGAATAATGTGCTCCGTCGTTTTGCCCCAAGACAGTTCTAATTCGCTCCGACGTTTTGCTCCAAGGCAGTTCAGACTTCATGTGTGGCAATTAGTTGCAAGTGACACTTTGCTTGGTGCCCTTAGCCAAATGACATCATGAGCTAGGCATCTAAGTGGCACACAGTACAGGTTTTCCGAGGGATATGAAGCTATTTGATTTCAGAGTATCAGTATAACTTAGGCAAGCCGAAATTCTACCTTCTATGCCAGATACCTTTTAGATATAGAAATTAATAGAAAACGGCCGCCGATTTAATTAGTCTAATTACGTTTTTGTGTATTACAACAACAAGGATGTGCACACCAGGTCTATATTTGCGTATTAGGTCTCTGCCAAAACTAATCATTCTACCCATCCACATAATTATTCAAGTTGCTAGGCCCAATTAAAGTTGTTGGGGCTTGATCTCGAACAAGGGATGCTTTATCCAGAAGTATAATTATGATCACAAATTTACACTCAAATATAACTATGTTTTACTCATTCTAAGTGATTTTACTGTCATGAAAAAATTACATTGCCACTGGATATAGATATTTAAACGTTTCTGTCAATGATCATACAATGTCATGTATTTCTAAAAATGAAAGAAGGTGCCTTCTATCCATTCATAAAATTATAGAGATTCCGATTTTAAAAATTCCTGTCATGGTAACCATTACTCCAAACCTTGAATACGGCTAACTAAAGACATTTATTTGGAACTCCGATTCAATATAGTTGTCAAATGATGGATGGTCTGTCACTAAGGATATATGGAAGTGGTAATGTCCCAGCAACAGATATTAACCAGCAATATTCTTGGGATCATCAGGGCCGATTTAACGAATTCATAGAGTATCACAATTCAAAGTAAGCTTAGGTGGAAATATAAAAATCTTTCTCGATGTCCCCCTGGATGTTTATGATGAGTGTTTCCATATGACTGGCTTACTTTTTGCTCATTTTGTTGGAAATTCACTTGTTTAAGGCTGGGCATCATGTGATTGATTTTATCACTTTATGATGTAGGCCTTTGAGTGTCTTTATCCATCGGGGAAGAGTATAATTGTATAACTGGTGGCTGAACCCATGATTGCAACTGACGGCAGAATCTTGGGGAGTGGTAGCTCGATTACTATCCTACCCCGGGTACCCTATTAGGACCACCATTATGAAGGCCCAAAAGTCCACCCAATTCAACTTCGCTGGCTCTTGGCATGAAAGCGTATATAGGTATTAACAGCCCATGATAATTATAATGATCTGAATTCACCGCCAAACCGTCATAAGATGTATGTAAGTCACCCCCCAAACTGTCATAAGAACCCCCCCCCCCCCCTCCGAACGGGCCGTCGCACTAAAGAAACAAAGCGTTGTAGCTAAGATGACGCTTAACCTCATCTAACCTCACCAACCTCTCTAGAAAATAATACAGATACATAACCTTAATCTCAAGGCTATGTATCTGTATTATTTTCTGAAAATCATCTTAGATTACTATGAAACATCCCATTATTAAGCTTGTCCTGCCGACCTCAGCCCAGTGATAACCTTCAACGTGATTAAGAGCCAGGATCAGGGGAGAAGGCTCTCATACAATAGGTAATACCACTTCTGGTAATGAAGGACAGTTGCAATTTCCTTCACAATATTAGATGGTAAATGAGTGGAATGCTTTTCAGCCGAGGCATTACGAAATTACATTTAAGTGCCATACCTTTGGCCCACTTCTTCGGTTCTAGGAAATAAATTTATTCGGTGGTCAACATTAATTGTGAATCTAACATGTCTATAGTATAGTCTTAAGTTATACTATGAGAGTTAACTGGGTAATAGACATTTTTATCCTATTTTTTTCGCCAGACAATAGTCGTGAGTGTAAAGGAATGAACCAGCGAAGCAAGCAATTAAGAGCTACCTATTGAGAGCGTATAGGTAGGCCTTTATACGAATCATGACAGACATCTATTGACATGACACGTAATTGAAAAGAGCGAAGCTATTGAAATTTTAACATTAATCTTTTTTGACCGATTATTAAACCCAATTATCGGTGTTTTGTGGGGTTTGCAGGGAAAGTATTTTTCCTCCATTCAACATAATATATATATTTTGAGTAAAAAAGGGTCCAATTGAGCCACAGCGTTTTGTGGAGAAGAAAAGGAAAGCAACCAGTGAAACGTGGTTGTTTCTTACTTTGGAAAACGATGACAGGCCCTCCTATAACTGCTCACGGGCGGATACAGGATTTTTGAAAGGGTGGGAGGGGGGGGGGGGTGTCAGCATAAAGGTAAAGTACTAAAACGGCGTGCATTCGCACATACACACGCAACATTTTCCTCCTCTTTTTGAAGATGAGGGGTCCAGCAAAAAAAAGAGGGGGGGGGGGGGGTCAGGACCCCCTGGATCCTCCCCTCCTGCTCGAATTTATCCTATGGGGAACAATGGCGGGGAAACACCAAAACATTATAATACATCCCCAAAAGCATCAATAATTTACCAAATTTTGTATATTTCTTATCAATAATATCAATTCATAATATGCAAGTGGGCTAAACATCCCTAGACTTCAAAATAATGGTCAAGGTTCTCCAATGGTAGCCACTACAGTGCCAAACGCGTCCCAACGAAAAAAAAGGACTTCTTTTTTGTCTGCTGATCAAAAAATTCGGACAACTTTTAGAAAGTCGCCGAGCATTTTTATCGGCAGAAAATGTTCCACTCCTGGGGGACACGGCTTAACTTTCATGTTTGGGGCAATATCCCAATGATAGGTATATATGAACTGACTGTAGTTGACATATTGTTGAAACGTAAATTTTACCCTTTTGATGAAGGCCTATAGCCTCTATCACAGTAATGTAATGTCGCGCCAAATTTCAATCTTATACTTAAAGGCCTAACCCATGGACCACCCAGGCCCACATGGCCTTCCCAGAGATTGTACGTTGTGAGGTATGGTGAATCGCCAATGTACCCTGCATGCACCCGGACAGTGGCCCTTGTCTTTCCCTGCCATCCGGGCCAGAAAGGATCAAAAAGAGGATCATTGAGGGCGAGTGGGTACACCTCATGATCCCGAATATTAATAATCCGATTATTATTGTACCGCATTCAATTGAAAGGTAGACCTATTGATTGCAACTCATACATTCTAGTCTTGATTTTCATACCGCTATCATAGCATAATCCGGCATAGACCTAGGCCTATGTTCTTAAGGCTATTTGTGACTTCACGTAGGTATATATGTCAGTTGTGATCTTCGAACTAACGGTGCATGGGTAAGTAAGGAAAGGGATAGAGGGGGTGGGATGGCTATATAGGTATACCGCAGATGGGCCTACTCAAATTGTTATTTGCACGGGTACTATACCTGCTATACTAACTTAGGTTTCATGTGTGTAGACAAGTAGAGGTGTCTCAGATAGAAAAAAAAGGCATTTACCTGGAGAGCGTTGAATGGCCCCACGCCTCTGACACTGACCGGATGGTGCCGACTGTTTACGCATTCTCCATAAGTGAGTAGTTTATTTCCGGACAACTTTGTTGATTCCGTCATGGTCTGCTGGAGCACAGGCGTTCGTTCTCGGCTATGTGGCCTTCAGCTGAATTCGTCCAACACTAGGTGCCGCCATCGAAAAGACGATAAACTTGGTAGACCTTAGGCAATAACTGAGAAAGTTATGTTCAGGTTTCCCTATCACTGAAAACCCAGCCTCGTCAAACAGTAGGCCTACTTTTATTAGTCATTTTGACAAGTTTCGCCACGTCAAAGTGACGATGGCAAAATCAACGAGTTTGAAGGTGCCAACTCGTCAAAAACTCGTCAAAATTAGTTCTAGTTGGTCAAAAATTCGTCAAATTATCATATTGTCATCAGGTTATGAAGCTGCCCCCTATCAAGCCACTGCCCCATGCTGCCCTATCCTGTCCACCACGGAGAGCAACCCAACCCTCCCTCATTTATATAGCATGAATGTAATTAATTACTGCAGGAGATCCCAAGTTTTGTGATGGGATTCCCAGCTGCATTTTATTTGCAATGTTTGGCATCAGTCTAACCTTGTCTTAAACCTTCTGTACGCGTACAGACAAAAAAGGTGTTCTCATGAAAAGTTTTTCTAATTAAGTTAATAAATACAAACATAACTATGCAAAAAAATGTGTGCTTTTACTGACAATCTTTGGGGTATTTATGTTGTTCTGTGCCAGATATATACAAATAACTCAAAGAAAGGATAAATGAAAGCACATTTCTTGCCATTAATTTGCCTTCAATCAGAAAATCTAACTACAGCGCCCCCTATTATTTGATCAGGATTGTGACAAGTTTTTGACAAGTCTTTGACAAGGAGACAATTCAAAACTCGTCAAAAGCTCTAAAAGTGGCTTGACGAGGCTATAGGCCTACTTGTCAAAATGACAAGTATTTGACGAGTTTAGGACCATAAAGCAGTGGCGGATCCAGGGGGGTGGGCAAAAGAGGTAATTCCCCCCCCCCCCCCCACCCCCCTGGACCCCGAGAAAAAATAATTGGCGTCTCAAAATTGGAATATCTGTGTAAATCTGGTGTTTTTGATTTTCATTCTTATATGGGGGGGGGGGGTGTCAGAGTTTGCCCCCCTCCCCCTAGAACACTGGCTCTGGATCCGCCCCTGTAAAGGTTTTCAGTGTACCAACCCTACCCCAAAGGTTGTTTTTTTTCAATGCAAATGCATGTAGGCCTATTATGAAATGTAGTTAAAATGAGACTAAAATATGTGACCCAACGAGGGGAACGAGCAGGATTTTCTCTAATTTGATTAATGTAGGGCATGTCTTTGGTCGGGATTCAGAAAAATTGATAAAAGCCTCATTATCCATTTAAAGTTATACCAAATTGATAACCATAAATTATGATAATCATGAAGGGATTAGTCAGAAATAATTGTTTTTGGGGGGATAAATTCTGATCAAGAGATAATATTTTCTTTCTGTTTTCAATCTAAATATCATAAAAGAATATTCTCTCATATGTACCCCTTTCTTATTATTCAAAAGGAAGTTTCCATGGAAACCAAATAGAAAGAAATAGTTTTTTTTTCCAATTCAAAACTTTCCATTGATGTTACAAAAAAATTATCATTCCTTTGAAATAGATTCTAAAAAAAAGGTTGGTCTAATGCAATATTTTCAATATTTTTCACAAATTTACCCATATCTCCTTAAATATTAGTCTGAGGATACCATATGTAGGAACCTTGGAGTATCCTTTCCCCTCATTGGGTCACATAATATTATGCAAATGAACATTTAGTCGTCTATACGTTATTAAAACATGCATTACATATTATGTAAATCATTACAGAAGGTGAAGCAAGGAAATTCGTACTTTTGTAGGCTTGCTTTGTTTGCTCTAAATCCATTATTAAGCTAGTTTTTGACAAAAAAGAATACATCATAGTATCATTAAAGGGAGGGGCCAGTGACTGAGGATTATTATAGTATCGTAATCCTTATGGTCCAGAGACTATGAGTGTAAATGTTATACCTATAACTTTAATAGTTTTTAATTCATAGCTATTTTTCTTAATCAAAGTTATGGTATCTTTCAGAGCCTGGTTCAGCTTGTAGGCCTACTGTGCATTTATTTTATTTTATTTTTTTTAAATTTTGCATTAGGGTACTTCTCAACATACATTGAGACCTTCCAGTACAGATAGAATTTATAGATAAATTCAATTTAAAGTGAATGTAGTAATAGGTGTGAAGATGGGATAATGAGATCAGAATGAAGCGATGCAGTCATATTACAATGTAGACAGTGAAGAAAACATAAAAGCAACCTAAGCATTTCACATTTTCCATAGTTATACCTTATATAATTATTAAAAGTGTGGAGTAGATACCAAACTCGACAAGCACAAATGGATGGACGACTTGATAATATTTATTACTTTAGTAGACAGGTTGCACAATGATCAACATGTTTCGACTGTATGAAAGTCTTCGTCAGGATATAATTATATACATACCACTAAGTACAGGTAAGATCCTGTCGTAGTAGTTCATAAAAATATTCATAGGGCCTATATCAACTGCGAAATACCAATGGTCACTACCAATGAGAAGGTAAGATCCTGAACTATAGAGGTTTTATTATCCGTTTAAAGTTAATGCGTGTTTGTGTTGTTTCGTTGTATAGATAATAGCTAGCTCCATTCGCAGTCTCCCTCCTCATCGACTGCGGTCGTCCAATACATAATTATAGTTCCCTTATCATGTAAGACGTGAACACTCGTTGTGAAAGGATTTGTTGTTTATTATCCAATGTCTAGTCGTTCCGTGACAAGAACTCGATTGACCATGATCAGTCCCGAGGTTAGAGTTCCCTCAAACACATTCAGTCAACGCTCCGCGCTCTAACACAATTTCTATATGCCTCTCTCCAGAACCTAGACTGCAGATTAAAGGTCCAACCTTCACAGGATGTTTACTCACACAGTGCTTGCAGCTACTCTGGCTAGCTAAGAGCGGAACACATTAATTATTATGTGGTGGTACGTCACACCTTAACTCCTCCCTCATTTCACTACTGTCAAAGTGAAACATTGGCTTACACGTGCGCTTCTAAGCTCACGTCATGCTGCCCAAACATGGACTGGCCACCCGCATCAGTACAATCGACGGCGGCTAAGTTCGAGGATAGATATGGTGGTAATCGATCCTTGATTAGTGTCATAACTTTGAGTTACCTTGTCACTAAATTTTAATAATAATTTTTTAGAATCTTCGTGTACAATGGTATCCAGCATACAGTAAGATGTTTCAGTTTGTTTACAATGGTATCCATCATACATCGAGATATGTAGTTATAATTAACTTAACCAATTTTAAGATTGAGGATCTTCCCATTTTACAGTACTCAATTAGTCAACCAGCAGTTCGCCCATATGCAATAGTACCAGCGACATCAATACAATGTACCTTATCTGAGTACTCAATTGTCTACCTCTAAAGACCAGTATTAATAATTCACCAGCATTATCAATGCAAAAGAATTCACACATCCAGTTGACAGGTCGGCGAAGGCCTAATAAAGAGGTGATCCATATGTATTAACATGAAGTTTGTCCTTTCATTTACAACATAGCTAAGCATTCAGCTCGTGCAGTTTTAGTTGTTCGGACTTATTTAACAACTTAGTCTCACCACATTTGATAGGTCTCATTTACAATCAAAATAGGTCGACATGAGATAAGTATTCACGACTCTCATTACTCATAGTTGTTTTTCTTAGTTTTTCGTTCCTTTTTTCCGCACTCGAAACGATTAGGAATGACTAGTATGTAACCTAGTCTAATACATTTGCAATTCGTTGCACCACAACATAGCACACAAATTACATGCACAGTTTTCAAAACCTTGCCAATGAACCGAGAAGGCAGTATTTTTTCCAATTCGACAGGCAAAAGTGAACAGAAAGACTGTATCGTCTCCAAAACGACTGGGAAATAACTCACAGCGCATACAGGCAAGGGTTATCATGAAGACACATGATTAACAGGATAACTAGTGAACTGCAAAAGTTACCGTCTCATATACTCTATAGCGTGCAAAGTTCAAAGATTAATTATTCCACCATTTTCAAGGAATCCCGTCAACAGAATAGTATTCGTCCAAAGGGCGTTACTCTAATCCCTATGGTGAGGGATGAACAAGATGTCCTCACCAAAAGAGAAAAAGAGATAGACCTGTCATTCCATTACAATTGGCTAATGACCATGGGATATGCCATTCAACTGGGCAAGAACACTTCGCTTCGAAACATTGATGAGGATGATCAAGAGGTATGAAAAGACTGAAGTGTTTGGTGAACTCCCATATTTTAGTGGTCGAGTCAAAAGTGGAAAGTGACAGGGGAGGATTTCTGACCCACCTGGTCTCGATTCCGAGCACCAACCCTCTGATGAAGCTCCCCATGGTTTAGGACTAAATCACACATAATGCCCAAACCTGGAGTTTTTAGGTAAGTAAGTCAGACAACCCTTATCTACCAAGAAGTGGGACCCAACATGTTTGGAACCAGGCAGTCAACTGACTGCAAGACTTCTTCCCGATAGACAATAACTGGTATAGAGCCCAAATGGACGGTCAGGTCGCCAACATCGGAAATGATCTCTTTTTGCATGACAACAACAGCACCTCTGTCATATCCTCAAGGAAATTCCGTCAATGGATCACTTGTTCAGTCAAGAAGCATTGCTCCGACTACCATTGTGAAAAACCAAACGGCTCAAGCATCAATGGGGACAGACAAGTTTAAGACGAAGTACAGGACGTGTTCCTTTTGGAGACCAGCGACTCAGCTATAGAAATGTCACCACATGTCAAGGACATATTCACCAAATGGCGCAGATCACGTCAAGCCACCAATGGAGGATATCAAGGTAAGACCTTCTAAGACAGGATCGAGTCATTAGAGGTAAGAGTTGGTGATGTAGACGTAGTTTAGAGTCTACAGGTGACAGCTTTCGCTTCGGATGAATGACAATAGGTGGAAGAGAACACAAGAAGCATGTTTATCAATGCCCTTGAACATCACATGTATGGGACATAGATGTTACTGCAAATCTTACTTTGCAAGAAAGTGACGGAGTGGACATGAATTCCAAGATGGACCAGTCTAATGAGATGACGACAAACCATTATAGGTTTTCACATAGGATTTTCGTTATATGTACTGTCCGACACCGGAACAGCACCTACAACATATCACAATATAGCAAGTTTTTACAGTGAGAGAGAACTTCCGCAATTCTACTACACCTTCAGATAGAATTTCTATAGGACACCTTTCCAAAGTCAGGCACATGTCTTTTATCCCAACGGGACATAAGCAGTGACAGTGAGATATTTGGACGCCCCTGCGCATCACAAACACACGGTTCGCGGTATGGACATATTTACGCTTTGACTTGGAATACCCCGACCAGCAACTCTGGGTCGCGGGGCATTGATGCAGCATCTGCTCGCCCAGCAAGGGTTTTAAGGTAAGTTGAGGTGTTCAAAACAACAACACCGGTATCAGGAACAGGGTACACGCACCGTTCCGGATTCAGCCGTCACAAGAAGGTGTATTTATGGTAAGTTTTTGCAAAGAATGATGATGAGTTTTGTACAGAAGCCTTACTGTAACAATATTTTGGCCCCAGGTCCCTAAGAGTCGACCTGTTACCATGGCTTTTTGAGATGATAAGAGTAGAAGAAGACTAGCGTTATACCTTCACCAGCCTATCTTTCTTTTCCCTTATAGGATTCATCATGCAATTACCATTTTAGACGAAAGGATCTACACTATTACCACAAAATCACAGTTCACCCACCACCCGGTTGACCAATGGACTCGGTAAGTGTGAATCAGGGACTAGGAATCCTCCCCATAAACAGGTTGGTCAAAACTGATGAGAGAGGTAAGTACAAACCATGAAATAAAGATCTTTCAGACTTGCTTTTCCAATAACACAATTGTTTTTCAACAACACATGCAACATGAAACATTTGTTTTTAACACAACATGCAACATGGAACATAAATTTTAGAGCTATTTCAGCAGCCGACCTCCATCAACAACTGAAATATACCCTTCCCCCCTTTGTTTTGAGGCTCCCGCCCATAGTTTTGAAGAGTACTATTTTACGGCGAGAGACCTCCCCTAGGAAGAATTATAGATGGTGTGGCGCATAACGGACCCCAACTTCCGAGAGCGTCCACCAAAGCTGACTCGCATCGTTGTGCGTTGTCTAGGTGTGGTAGGAAGGTTTCCTTCGCTACCACTTAACATCCTAATTGTTCACTCACTCAGTTCACAGCCCGCCGATGAGCTTCACATAGATGTTTTTCCAACCCTTGATTATTGTGTTCGGAGCAATCCTGCTCCCGAAATATTTTTCCACCTTCTGCCTCATTTAGCATAATCAGTAGAGCCAACTAATTGAGGTTCTTTGCCCCTTTTAGCAGGTTTTTGCGAAATTATAGATTCCATAATTACATAAATTATGTATAGTCAGCAAAACCCGATCAGCACCTTGTGAACCGAGTGGCTACTCACTAAATTCTATAATTTCTATTATTTTACCCGGGTCGAATACCCAATGGTAAACTTTCGACACAGAAATAACATCATAAATTTCGACTCCAACTCTACTCACGTCAGGGTCTTTTCACAGATGCCTGTGTGAACACATGTAACCACTTTGCATGCGACAAATCAAAAAGCAATCATATCCGGCATCTGCAGGAGTTACTTTCGCTGAGTGTTAAAACAACCCGTAATGTCCCGTCACGAAATGAGGAGATTATTTTGGCGATACCACAACCATTTTATAGCACCGTTTCTCCCATGAGGTATCACAATGGGGACGAAAAGGATGGATGACGCCTACATTCTGAACGAATGTTTTAGCATTATTATGCTAGTTCAGCATAATACGGAGCCTCTTACTTATACTTCCCATGTATGGAACTCGAATTAGCTAAGGTAAAGGTACCATCCCCAGCATAAGTCACGGATTTGACGTGACAGAATTCTCTGAGAAGATGTGCTCCAAAAAGGGTGTCACTGATGCCGTACGGGGTGCGGTAACATGACGTATACTTCAGTAGAAGGTATACCGCATACCCTCTAGTTGTATTACTAGAAGGCGGTCTTCCCCCTAAAAGTAGCAGTATAGGACACATACTTTAGAAGTAGAATTTAGAGTATTACACTAAGCCGAGCACAGTTGTGTAATATGAAACTTACCCTGTGAGGTCTATAGATACGTGTAGACCTGGCCTACTCAAGAGCGTACCGCTCGGTATTTTACTAACCCCTCAATATGTGTTTTGCAAGTCATTGCCACGGTGTTAGAATAAGGGTTATTAGATAGTTATCTTATTATGGCGTCGTCAATCCATCTCAGCGATAAAAGCACTTACCCTGCATCGTGAACAAATGTGACCCATCGTGGGAAATGGTAACCTAGAGGGATATAAAGCAATTTGCTCCAAACCCATTATTAAGTGAGTTATTGATAAAAATGTATTGACCATACATATTTTCCTGAAAATTTGCACATAGGTAGAATTTTCCAGAGATTATGATTATGAATATGAAAACATTCAACTCCTTATGGCAATTGCATTATGGGTAATTTACTATGGAATCAGTCAGTCACCGAAACCCGCCCAAACCAAAACGACCTAGGCCAAACCAACGCCAATGACCGACCATCCACTGTGGACGTGGCCTATAAGGAGCAAATGCCTGCAAACAAGCAGCCACGGGGCAGGAGGACCAACCGGGGCGGCCAAGCTCAGCGCCGCCCGAACCCAGCCCAGACCACCACATCCGAGCACCAACCTACAACACCCGGCAGAGGCAGACGTACCGCCAACAGACCCCGCCAACCACCACGAACAGCGCCCAACCCGTCTTACAACAGACCACAGCAGGAGAGACCCGCACGGGACCTTCCGCCCACCAGGCCTGCCCCTTTTCACTCTCGACCCCGAGCTCGAGGCCCTGCTCGGAGACCGGCCACTGGCAGACTGCCATACCACCCATACGGTCGAGAAGAAGAGATTCACAGCTATCGGGGGGAGTAACCCGAGGACCTCCGCGCATACAGACCACGAGAGAGCTACCAGCCCCTCCCACTGGCCCCTTACCGAGGAGAGGCCCTAGACCGCTACCGAGACTATTACTATTAGACATAAACCAAACTGACCCGTCAGTCTCTTTTCGTAATGGCTTCTCCAATAAATGTTCAAACGTTACTCCATCTCAGAGTTTGTTTTCTGATCATGTTGACAGCGACGGCCCACCCGCCCCGGCAGAAGACGCAAATGTTCTTATCAATAAATCGGAATCCGCCGATTTCTTGCGACAAACCAGAGCAGTCCTTTCAGATACCCCACCGTTAGACAACGTCATAAATCTTTCGGACTACAGCCTCACGCCAGAGGAGAAAAAGGTACTTAAGAACGGCTTGAAATTCTGCCCCACGCCAGGTGCGCCGGAGCTGGGCGACATCAGAAGAGATCTAGACAGGTTTCATCGCTCCCTTCGCATTAGCTGTCATTTCAACAAAAGTAAGAACGTGATAGTCGAGGAAGGAGAGACCAGTACAGGTCCCTTCTCTGATTTATCAAAAATTAAACTTAAATCAAACTCTACTTGGGCCCCGCCGAATGGCCCAACTAACCTAGAAACTATCATAAGCATAAACGAGCTAGGCATTCTAAACGCAAAAATCGACCCGCCTACAACCTTTAATCTTCCTTATGACGAACGTAAGTGCATCCGCGGTCTAGGACAAAACTCCCAAATTGTCATAAAACAGGCAGACAAAGGAGGTGCTGTTGTCGTTCAAAATAGGAAGGATTACATCCAGGAAGGCGAACGACAACTGAGCGATATTCGGTTCTATAAAGAAACCGTAACCGACTTAACGGCCGATCATAACGAACAAGTTAGTCGCCAGTTAGAACAGATGAGAAAACGCGGCGAGATAACTGAGAGAGTTCAGCGGTCCCTAACGACAAGTGAACCACGCACATCGCAACTGTACTTACTCCCTAAAATACATAAAGGGACAACCCCGGTCCCTGGTCGTCCGATCGTCTCCGCTAACGAAAGCCCGACAGAGAGAATATCGGCCTTCGTCGACCATTTCTTAGCCCCCATCGTCCGAACTGGCAAATCGTTTTTACGCGACACGACCAACTTCCTCGGAAAATTAAACGGTTTAGACAACCTAACTGGTTCAGAAATCCTCCTGACACTGGATGTAACCTCACTATACACGAATGTTCCCAACGACGACGGCGGCAATGCCGTCTACAGGGCACTTTGCAAACACCGACCATTAGGGGAACAACCCAGCAACCTATCTTTACTAGAGCTGCTGGCGCAGGTTTTGACCCTAAATAATTTCCAATTCAACAACCGAAACTTCCTACAGGTGGGAGGTACCGCAATGGGAACCAAAGTCGCACCCTCCTATGCAAACATCTTCATGTCCGATTTTGAGGAAAAATTCGTTTAAAGCTACCGCCTTCAGCCAAAAATCTGGCTACGCTACATAGACGACGTTTTCTGTATTTGGCAGCATGGGGAACATGAGCTCGAACAATTCATTGACCATTTGAACCGTGTCCACGACACTATAAAATTTAGCGCTGAGAAATCAACTACAAGCATAAACTTCCTCGACACGACGGTTCACCTCAATGAAGGCAATCTGACAACCACCCTTTACTGCAAACCGACCGATCGAAACAACTATCTACCGTTCCACTCTGCACATCCGTATCACTGCAAAAAGGGCCTCCCGTATGGCCAATTTTTGCGCATTAAACGAATCTGCAGTAGCCATAGTGATTTTGTCTCCAATTGTGCAAAGAAGGCCGCACTACTGACCCAGAAGGGCTATCCGGAGAAACTATTGGTAGAAGCTTTTGACAGGGCCAATAAAATAGATAGATCGACACTTCTAAATCAGATGGCAACAAAGAAACCGACCGAAGGAGACATCCCTTTCTTTCTAACGACAACCTATGACCCGACATCAACCGCCCTACGTGATCAAGTCTGTAAAACATGGGATCTCCTGGACCGCTCCGCGTCTACTCGCCATCTTTTCGACAAGAGCTACATGACGGGCTATCGGAAGCCAAAAAGTCTAAGGGATATCCTTGTACGGGCCAAACTGCCAGAGGAATCCGCGAACATACCGGCCCCGGACAGGCAAGAGAAAGCTACATGCAATAATAAAAACTGCCGTTATTGTCCACGACTGAACAGAAGTGGCACGATAAAATCCCATATCACCAAACGTGGCTACTATACTAGACAGAATGTTGACTGCAATAGTAACAACCTGATCTATGCCATTGAGTGTAAAAAGTGCGGGAAACAATATGTGGGCCAGACCAAAAACAACCTGAAAACCAGGTTCAAAGCCCATTTTTACTGCATCACCCGAGACCCCGGTAAGACGGAAGTTTCTCGACATTTCAACTTGCCCGGACATGACGGTCTGGACGACGTGGAAATCTACGTCCTTCAATTCTGCAATCTGGCACCAGACAGGAACCTTTCCCTTAGTCGGAAGCTGAATGCAGAATTCCAGTGGATTCATAGGCTACGGAGCCAAATCCCAATGGGTCTCAACGCCATTGACAACAGCTATTAACGAGCCCGACTGTCGGACATTTGATCACTCTCATTACGTCTAAACCTACGACCTACTCAGTCACCCAAACTGTGATCATTATGCCGACTACTTGCTAACAAAGGATGGAACGTCACACTGCCTAGTTTTTTATCACAATTATCCACACTTGTAATTTTGGTCACTCAGCTCTTTATGTTCTACCATATGCCTGAGGAATGCGTGTCTGGCACGCTTCCAACCAAAGATCCTGTGTGGACACCGTGTAACTCAACCTTACATACGGCCTGATGAGGTGTTTACCGAAACCGTGCACACCACCCGATGACCCCATTTTCTCTTCTTAAACCCGGACTGCGTAAGACGGGTCTGGGGTTGCAAAGTCGACTTTGCTGGTCAACCCAAATAAGATATCGGCTAGTAGCCTTTCCGAGACTTTCTCACCAGTGGACCACGTAGGACACTGTGAGGCTAGCCCATCATTATATCAGATATCTTAGAGAGCTACCCGGACCGTGTAGGACGGGTAACCCTCCTCTCCATTGATAAAGGTCATTACATCCGGTGTTGGGGTAGGTGGTTCGGAGAGAACGGTTCGAGCCGTTGGTTTACCGATCTTTGTAACAGAGTGGCCCCTGCCGCCGCTACACCTTTTGAGACTGCCATGTGTGGCCCCTGCCACCGGCCCTCCACCCCTCAAACCCCACCACCCCGTACCCCAACACATCCCCCACCAACCCCAGAAATTGGCGGGAAGGGACATGAATATTCATGACACATGACCTACACTGACCAATCAGGTGAGCCGCTAGGCAGAGTGCAGTGTTGAACAGTGGGGAGTCCCCCACTACACGGTTGCCGTCAGAAGGGAGAAGACCTTTCGTTTTCACCAGAATGCACCATGTTTTTAACCAAAGAGCTGCCATCTTTGCTCGTTTACCAGTGCGCGTGAGTATCCCTTCCCAGTCTTAGGAAGTGCTGTTTCCTGTTTCCGGTTCTTCCCGACCAATTATTCCTGTCAGTTTAGATAATACTGTTCAGTTATGTTCCGTATAAACGTACCATGTTTGACCTGTCTTTTGGTCAGTCTCCGCTACGTCGCCGTAAGAGAAGGACGAGCAAGACTGTCTTCCTTTCCAATCCACCCTTCTGCACCGTCTCGATATGGATTCTCCAGGTGACTATTACTTCTCTTTCACCGTGGGGGATAATATTACACTCCACGTCGATCCGTGTGCCCTTGAGGCTGGGCAGCATTATTTGCTGTTACCAGTGGCGCCAGCTCCTTCGCAGGGAGGAGATCTGGGCGCCACGACGATGCCTATTGTTCATCTTGGGTCCTCGACACCATCCTCTGAGGATCTACGACGCGGGCGCATGGTTGCCCTGCATTCCTCTCTGTCCGCCTCCGTTCCTCCTCCTCATGAGCCTTCCGTTGAGCCTCCTCACGACTCTTCAGTCGCCGCTCCCACCACCACAGTAGACTACGACCCTCGGGTGCAGCTCTCACCGATGCTGGGATCTCCGCTTCCAACTCAGCCAGATCCCGTAAGGCCACATCCACGTAGTCCCGGGGCAAGTCCTCCGGCGGGAACGAACCGGGAGGCCAAGCGAAGATGCGTGGCTCCTGGGGACGACCCCCAATCACCAACGGAGGGTAGAGGCCGGTCGCGAACAATTCAGCTCGCGACGAGCAGGGGCCGCGTTCAGATAGATAGAAGCGCGGCTTTACCTCTTTCGGCTGGACTCGTTTCGATGGGGAGGATCTCAGTCTCCCCCTCAGGGTTCGTAGGAGGGCCGCGTGTGACGCCCGCCTTTGCGGTGATGTTGCCCGTCGAGGCTCTCCCTTTGAGTCCAGCGAGGTCAACGCCTTCACGCTCCGGTCCCCGGTCGTCGTCGCCCTCGAGCTCGCTTGGCAGTCCTCCAACCACTCCAGGAGGTAGGACTGCTTCTGCTCGGGAGCGATGGACTCTAAGTCCACTGACCGGGACGTCGACGGCTCATCCATCGACTGTTCCGCAGAGAGTCATTGTGTGTCGGCCTGGTCCTTTAACCGGTCCCTCAGCCACTCCACCCCTATCAGTTACCGTGAGAACCACACGTCCCACGCGTCTCACGGCCGCCGATTTGCCAGAAGAAGACCACCGGAGTATGCTTTGGATAATTCGGCAGTTCCAGGCTATCAACAATATCCGTGGGGTGTTGGAAGTCCTCGCTAACACTTTCAGCGAAGACGACCAGGAGTAGCGCCGGCACAGGCAGGTCTGATCATTCGCAATTTTATTTTGTATAAAAAGGTCCCATGTACACTCCCCTGACGGGCCTTTGTTTGCATATGATCGACCGTTTCGCATTCAAGGGGACAATGACAGTTCCATCGCGTTGGACCGGCACCATAGGACAAGTCCTCGGTCCCTCATAGGGTTTGATCGACAGACAGTTTCCCATGATGAACGCTTCCGATCACATCCAAGATCCATTTGGTAAGTCCGTCAATCATTTTATGTCCGCTAGGTTAAGTCCGCATGGTGTTTCAATCCTTTCGATGAAGTTTCATGTAACGAATGGTAGAAGTCATCGCCCGGTGACTTTGCGTAGTATGCTTTCGTTTCCACGAATTGATTGAATGCGAACACATCCAATGGTTGAGGTGGCTAATGCATGGTTCGACGTTAAGTGCCAGCCTATGTAGACGCATGAGAGCCCTCGTCGCCGCATCATCGGGTCCCATGGTGCGTGGTTTAGAAATTGTAAATTTCTATTTCAGCAGCTTAAGCACAAATCCTGCGTGTCTCTCCGAACCAGCTTCCAACTAAACTCTCCCTCAACTTTCCACAAACATCCCAACAAAATGCAAGTGGTTCCATCGCCCTTAATTATTCATGCGCCATCGCTTGCGCTTCCACTCACTCCATCCTCTCCTTATAGGGTGAGGGAGAGCGATGTCCGCCAATTTTGGTCGGATGCTATCCTCTGACGTCAGCAGCCAGATCCATTAATTTGTTTGCCTTAGAATTACAGAAGTTCACTTTTTCTTACTATCTGCAATAATAATGACATCAACCGAGAGTGGCAGTAAGTACCAGCTTATCAGTACTCGGGCGTGGCTGCCGCTCTTATCATAGATGCGTTGGTGCACCTGTCTTAATGCGCAGTTTCCTACCAGTCATACTGGGGGTCTGCTAGCGTTGCGTAATCGGTTCTTGATCTTTTTCGCAACGCGTATCTTCCCTTGGGTGGATCATTAGCATCAAGCTGTTCACCACCTGGCGCTGAACTTCCAGCAACATCAGTATCCGCCTTAGGAGAAGTGGCCCTTATGTTTGCCTTATCGTGTGATGCAACAGATCCAGGGGCCGTTCCCTCTATCCCCGTCGTCTCGCGTAACGCAGGTCGACCTTTCTTTTTCTTCTTTGGACGGCCTACCTTTCTTGGTTTCACGAGAGTTTCACTAGGCGGGCCTGGTGACCTTTGCATGTCACCGTCCTGACCATTATTAACCGGTACGGTTGTCTCCGATTCCCGAGCTTTCTCCTCAGTTTTTGGAGCTGTCGAGTCCACCAGGAGAGGTCCGGCGGTTGTCTCTCCCGTTCCATTGTCGTTGGCGACGGCGACTATTCTCTCCTTAGCCGGGTCGTCGACGTTGGTGTGGTTCGACTCAGAATGGTCGGACTGGACCTCATGTTCTGAGAGTGCTGGGGCGTTAGTATGGTCAGGTTTTGGTAGGGCGGGGTTCCATGCAGGGTATGCTTTCTTTAGATTAGAGATGTTAACAAAATGGGGCATTGTTTTACCCGTTTTAAGCGACGTTAACCTCACCACATGGTCCCCTTTAGTTTCAATTACCCTATGTGGCCCTGTATACCTGTTTGAGAACTTAGAAGATTTATTAATGGCACACAGCGGATCGTACATGTACACAAGATCTCCCTCCAAAAACCGGTGTGGATTTGCATGTTCATCTATGCGGTCTTTTAGGTCTTTTTCATACCCCTTTACCACGTCAGATGCCATATGTTCAAAAAGAGCTATGTTGTCACGAGTCTGAAGATAAAACTCGTTGTCATTTAGGGTCTCTGGGATTGTTCCCTTGTCAGGTAGGCCCATACTGATAGGATCACGCCCATATAACAATGTATGGGGGCTGAAACCAGTGCGGTTACTTATAGTGGATCGTATTGTCCACAAGGCGACCGGCACCAGATCTGGCCAAGTTTTGTGATCATCAGTTATGTAGTAGGTAACAATGTTTTCGAGGGTTTTATGTAACCTTTCTACTCTCGCGTTGCCGGTGGGCATTCTACCCGTGGTGAATGTTTGTTTGCAAGCCAGTCTGCTGGTAATTTCGCGAAATAAGTCCGATAGGAACGTCGCCCCTCGATCAGAGTGCAGGCGCTCAACCTTTCCATATCGACACACGATACCATACAGGAACTGTTCTGCAGCTGTCTTAGCCGTTGAATCTTTGGTACAGAAAGCCTCTGGTCAACCAGTTAACAGGTCAATGAAAGTCATTATATATTTAGACCCATCATTTGCTCGCTTGAGCGGTCCGATAAAATCACATTGAACCACCTCCCAGGGTCTGGAGGGTCTGTCCCAAGTTTTAGCCATCGCTTTAAAATGTGGGGCTTGCTTTCGTAAAGCACAAACCTCGCATGCTTTGACATAGTTAATTATGTCGGCATACATATTTCTCCAGTAGTACTGTTCGGTGATTTTGGTGTTCAACGCCGCAGCTCCTACATGTCCCCCTGCCAATACATCATTATGTAGCAAGTGAAGGACCTTTCCAACTAGGCGCGGTGGTACCACTATTCGTGGTTTAAGCTTTGTGATTTGTTTGTTTCTCTTGGATCGGCTTCTATTAATTTTATATAGTACGCCGGGGGCGAGTAGCGCCATTGTTTCAGCGCTATCTATAGTTCTACCAGCGTCCTCTGAGTTCGCCGGGAGCTCACCCCGCTCCAAGTAGGCCATGACCTGACTGCACTCTGCGTCTCTCAGCTGTTCGCTGATAATGGAGGATAATGTTAGTTCCTCTAAATCTATCTCTGCTCTAAATAGCTTGCAGCCTACTTCTGGTTCGTAGTCCTTGTCTAACCTCAGCTCTTGATGCACACGAGATAAATAATCAGGCAGAAAGTGGGTGGCCCCGGGCTCGTGAATGATTTCAAAATCAAAGTCCGTCAAAGCCAATCCCCATCTTTTCAGCCTTGCTGAAGGGGCTTTATACGCTTGCTGGAGCAGCGGTACGAGGGGCTTGTGATCAGTTACTATGGTCACTTTAGCACCCTGCAACATGTCCTCATAATTCTTGAGAGCTTTTACTACAGCAAGTGCCTCCTTTTCAGTAACCGTATAGTTTAGTTCCGCGTCACGCATTGCGCATCCCCAAAAAGCTATAGGTCGATAGACATCGTTCAGTCTATGACAAATTGCAGCGCCACAGGCTGTATCAGACGCGTCGGTAAGAACATAGAAATGTCCTCCAATGTCTGGATGGATTAATAGTGGTGGGGACGTAAGCAAAGCCTTCAACTTTATGAATGCCTGCTCACATTCCTCAGTCCACTCAAATCTGATGTCCTTTTTAAGTAGCTTGTTCAGCGGTACTGTTATTTCAGCAAATCCCGGTACAAAGGTTCTGTAATAGTTACACAGTCCTAACAAGGATTTGACCGTCTTGACATTATGCGGTCTGTTGAATGTTTCAATTTTACGAGTAGTTTGCGCCTGGGTTTTTACCCCTTCGGCATTTACCACATGACCCAAGAAATTGATCTCGTCGCGACACCATTCACACTTAGATGGTTTCAATTTGAGCCCTGCGTGGTGAAGCGCTTGTAGGACCAGTTCTACGCTTTGAACATGTCCTTCAAAGTTTGTATCGTAGACTATTACGTCATCCAAGTATGCCAGGCACACCCGTGGTACAAGGCCTCTTAACGCAATGGCCATGACTTTGGTGAACTGCCAAGGTGCCCCGACCAATCCGGAAGGTACTCTCTTACAATGGTACACTCCCATGGGTGTCTCGAAGGCGGTATATTCTCTAGACTCTTCTTCGATAACACATTGGTGATAGCCACTTAGGAGATCTAGAGCAGTCCAAATGGTTGGTTTTTTGTACACCATGTACAAAAAGAGGGACCGTGCGGTCGGCATGGGAAACTTATCTTTGAAAGTAATCATATTTAACATTCGAAAATTGGTACATAACCGTGGTTTCCCATCCTTCTTTTGTACCACAACCAGTGGGCTTCTCCATGCTGACTCACTCGGCTCAATCACCCCTATTTCGATCAATTGTTTTACCTGTTCATCGATAATGTCCATTTTCTGTGGAGAATATCGATATGGTCGTGATGCCACAATGCCGGCGCTTTCTTCTACCCTAATTTTCATAGGTGCAATATTGCATTCTCCTAATTCTGCCATAGAGAAAGCGAGACTTTCACGATTTCTCAATAGCATTTTTCGAAACTCTTCCCTTTGGTCCTCGGTGAGACATGATTTTGATAGGTCGATCTCATTTATCTTTTCCCTATCTTTTTCTAGTTTCTGATCGTCCTGACTGTCATCGGGCATATAGTGGTTTCTACGCCAGTGACCGCCTCATGTACTATATCTATAGTAACCTGGCAAAGTGCAAGCGGTGTGTCCGATTTAGACAGATAGGCGAAATCAACAAATCCCTCTACCTGTTCTCGAGTTACCGCAGGAGCTTTACAATCTTCCACAAATCCCAACACATCCTTAGGGTCTATGATTTGGGTGGTTTCTAATGGATTCATTACCTTCAGCCACCATTCTCCCTCGGTGTTGTAAAGACTGCCTTCCACGCAGACCGGAGCCGTGACCGCCGGAGCGCAGTACACTGCTCGGTCCGCCGTGGAGACTTTATACCAAGGTCGTACCGGTATTATCATTTCTGAATGTGATTCAATTCTTACCTTTTCTATCGCACTTATGGGATTCCCTGAAAACACTTCGACTTGGGGTCCCGGTAGGGATAGATCAGTCTTTAGGACCGTTAATAGGTTTCGCCCGATTACTACCTAGTGGCAAAGACTGTTCACCACGTTAAATTCATAATATGCGGTAGATTCAACGATTTTGAATTTTAGTCGGATTTGCTCTAAAAGTTGTTGGGAAGTATTATCCGCTAGACTGATAGTCCCAGTTTTTACATCCCAGGCGTCCTGAATACACTCTGCCGGTAGTTTTTCCCTAAACTTCTGAGAAATGAAACAGTCACTTGCGCCCGTATCCACTAGAGCTTTTACACGAAAATGCCCGATATCAAGACTTAGGAAAATGGCATCGTCCCCCTGTTCCCTCCGTGCTGGCCCGTCCGCCTGAAATAATTCAACGGTCGGGTGGGCGGACCAGCTCTCTAGTTTCCCGCCCCTTGTTCTTTTTCTTTGTCCCGAGACCCACTAGAGGTATATGGAGGTTTTTCTTGCAACCTTTTGATGAGCCAAAAGCACGACTCGGTGGGATGCCCATACATCTGGTGGACAATGCAGTATTTCGTCTCGTCTCGCATTGGCACCACTTTCTTTCGGGCTCCTTGATTGGCTGATTTCTTACTTTGATCTGAGCTTTGATCATTTTTGTCATTACTCTGCTGACGAGAGTCTTTATAGACTTGTCGACCTCCCTTGCCCCTGTAGCCTCCCTTCCCCCTATTCCCTTGGGGAGGGTTGTTTGGCACACTGGGCGGAGGGGGTTGTGGAGATGGAGCCTGTTGGCTCTTTTGCGCCCATGGATTCGCTTCCATTCGTGCGAGTACTAGATTAAATTTATCTAGCATATGATCCATAGGTTGTTTCTCTTTAGTTTGGGGTTGATCATTTTCGAGCTGTACCACTGCCGCTGAGACCTTGGTACTAGACTTTTTGTCAAGAGATTCGATTCTCGTGGCCGCAGCAACGGCTTCTTCAAATGACACCGGATTCATAACAGCTACTTGTTTCACTATGCTTGCTTTTAGTCCATCCAAAAAGACTGCCAAAATAGTGTTTTCACTCACTTCACATTTTGTCTGTCTCTGTTTTAAAAGACCCGCAAAATCTAATACTGTCTGGTCTTTTGTTTGGACTAAGTGGCAGAAATCAACATGCTTCTGCCATTTGGCTCGTCGATCGCCAAATATCTTAAACATAGAGTCCCTTAATCGCTCAAACGTATCCTTCTCCCCGTCTGGTAGCGTATTTGCCCAATCGTCTGCCCTTTCCTTCAGCCCGATTAGCGTCATAGCCAATAGCCGGTCATCATCCCAGCCATAAATAGCTTTATATCGCTCCAGCTCGCGGAAATATTTATCAACGCTTTCCGATTCCTTACCATGGAACCATGGCAATCTAAGGTGAGGGACCTTGTCCGCCATTCTTACTGGTTCTTGTACAACAGGTATATGACCAGGATTAGACTCTACGTCTTCATCTAAACTCCCCCGTTCATCCCCGGAGTCTTGATTAACTGAGCCTTCTTCTAATTCATTAGACCCCTCATCTACTATTGAGCCTTCATTTGAATCGATTATATCCTGATCTTTGTTACTATCGTATATACTACTTTCCTTAGACGATTCCCCGCTCCCTATCTTTTCAAAAGAGCTTCCAGAACTATCTGGTGAAGAAACTTTTTCATGTACACTTGGTGTAATGGTTTCTGTATGTGTCTTTGGGAAATTTAGTCTCGCCCTGGATAACAAGGTAGATATACTTGGTGAACCTCCCTGATTTGATTCTTCCCCATCCCCTTCTGCGCTTCCTTCCCTACTCTTTCTAGGAGCAAGTACAGTACCCTGGACAATGGGTTGGGACGGTGTATGGGGAATGAAAGGGTTAGTAAGGTTACCGTGCTGTAGTGAGTTGTCTCCCCCAGTAGCGGTTGCCGGTTGATCGAGGTCAATACCCCGCTCTGTGGGAGTGGAGACGAGCCCTGTCCGCTCCGCCGAGGAAGTTGTCGCAGCGGCCGGAAAAGGAGATCCTAGTGTCCTTCCCACTTTGGCTGGAGCAGGTGAAGAAAGTTCACTAGTAAAAGCACCATACTGTGGACCAATCGCCTGGCCAATGGCGTAGGTTACAGCACTGTACTCCTCCTCAGGGTAAGGGCGAGATTGCCCTGGCTCGTTCCGTGTGTGTTCCTCCGGTTGGTCCTTTTCTCTGAGTAGGACTGGAGAAGCATCAGAGGCTATTGATAGAGGCTTTTGACTGATCAATTGTTTGTCCGATCCTTTGGCGTTTTCTCCGCCGTTCGGATTACGGAGTCTCCCGTCGAAGATAGGTTCATCTCGTGACCCTAGGCTGTAAGGAAGTGGTTCGCCCTTCGAGCGTGTCTGATGTTCGTTTCCCCGGCCAGGTTGCCCCCCTGGAGGCGACGGTAAGGGTCCTGTTGAACCGCGGCTTGACTTCATCAGTCCATCACCCGGCCATCCTTCGTTCCCACGTAGTGCCCCGCAGGCGCTAGAGATGAAGGACTCACCTGTAGTCCTGAACAGAACAAGAGTTCAAGTCATCCCGACTTAACACAGGCAATCCATTCGGGTATTTCTCCACCAATTGAACTATAGAGGTTTTATTATCCGTTTAAAGTTAATGCGTGTTTGTGTTGTTTCGTTGTATAGATAATAGCTAGCTCCATTCGCAGTCTCCCTCCTCGTCGACTGCGGTCGTCCAATACATAATTATAGTTCCCTTATCATGTAAGACGTGAACACTCGTTGTGAAAGGATTTGTTGTTTATTATCCAATGTCTAGTCGTTCCGTGACAAGAACTCGATTGACCATGATCAGTCCCGAGGTTAGAGTTCCCTCAAACACATTCAGTCAACGCTCCGCGCTCTAACACAATTCTCTATATGCCTCTCTCCAGAACCTAGACTGCAGATTAAAGGTCCAACCTTCACAGGATGTTTACTCACACAGTGCTTGCAGCTACTCTGGCTAGCTAAGAGCGGAACACATTATTATGTGGTGGTACGTCACACCTTAACTCCTCCCTCATTTCACTACTGTCAAAGTGAAACATTGGCTTACACGTGCGCTTCTAAGCTCACGTCATGCTGCCCAAACATGGACTGGCCACCCGCGTCAGTACAATCCTACCTCATCGAATATAACTAAGTGACCAGCCAAGGGGAAAGGGTACTCCGAGGTTTCCATATTTGCTATCCTAGATCGTATCTGTGTGTGACGTCACAGACAGAACAAATTGTAAATTGAAAACTAAAAAATAACTTAATGTATTACTCTTAAGTTTTTCCAATGAGTCTCAAAGTATTATAAATCCACAAATTTGACCATTCAATCCAAAAATTTCCAAAAATATTAAATATTAAATATTTTAAATTTTCAAATTCAAATTTAACGGCTTCAGAGTGTGGCATCACACACAGACGTCCTTATGAGCTGAGACAGAGGTCTCATTATGTGAATAGTTGAGAGATGCTGGTTTTATTTATGGCTGAGCTGACAATAGTTATAGGAATTTTGTGTATATATATCTGAGTACTAACTGTATGATATAACATGGAAATTTAACAAAATTGAAATTTCACTGGCCCCTCTCTTAAACATTTTTGACTCAGGCAGAATTTTTCAGAGATTACAGCCACCCCTTCCCCTCCTTCGGGGCCTTCATCATCGCATGCCGCTCCCGAGCCATGTTGATCACAGCAAACATTCTATTATACTTGGCAGTGTCCGAACTATCAGAACTTGCAGAAGAAACTCCCCGTGAAGAAACTCCCATCAATCGTTTGGAGAATTTACACACTGTGTCCATTCGTGACAGGGAAAAGGAGCCGGTCCCGAGCAATTTAATGGTCCCAGCCCTTACCCCTGACGTCCGGTACGGGAAGAGTCGTCCCTCTCATCCCTGCCTTCCTGCTTCCACCGACGTTGAGAAAAATTCGCTTTCTGCTTGGCCAGAGGTCTCTGTGGGTTTCCAGGCCTCGGATCCCCGTGCAGTCCAGGTTCCACCACCTCAGCCCAGTCAGACATTATGGGTGAGGAGCCAACCCCCATAATCCCTCCTCACCCAAACTCGTAGCGCACCGTTTCCGCGCCGGTTCTGCCCATGTTTTCTGATCTGTGCAGGATTCTCTTCTCTGAGCATCTTCTCTCGTACACCAGCTTTTCAAGGACGCCGTTTTCCAAGTGTTTCATCCTTCTTCCTCATGTTTTGGCGGCTGTTTGAATTCTCCTTTGATAAATTGCAGATTGAGTAACGGGTCCTCCCACTCCTCGCTCTCTTCCACAGCCCGACATATCCGAAGCAAGTGTCGCAGGTGATCCTCGTCTTTGGTCCTTATCAGTGTCCGACCGAGACAAACTGTCCCATTGTGGTCTTTGATCAACCTCTCGACTCCTGGTAATTCTCAGGTTAGCGGGCCCAGTGGGCTGTGGGGCATATCTTCATGGCGTCATCGAATGATTTTGGGGAATATCCTGCATCAGTTGACAGCAGGAATGCCAAAGAAATGGAGGCCATTGCCCCTTGCTTCGATAACAGTCGGGGCAGAGCCCGCAGGCGCCAGTTCAAGGGCACTCTCACTGCCTCTCCTGATTTCTAGTCTCTCAATGTCTTTGTTGCTCCGGGAAACTGTCCCTGAGGTCACTTCTGCCTGTAGAGGCCAGAGGTGAGGCGTTGGCCCGGTTGTCTCAGTGGTCGGTCGTGACCACAATACCGATGTGGAGGGTTCCCCGAACACCATGTCTGAGAGATTTTCTGACTTGTCATGTCCGAGGTCCTTATCCCTAGTCATCTCGGCCTTCACCGTGGCGTCGCCCATTTCTGCTGATACGTCATTAAACTTTCATTTCTCTAAGATGACCACTGGTTTGTCTCCTCCCTGGTCTCCCAGCATAGCCCAGAGTGGTCGGCCTTCTGAGTCTTTGTCCTTCAAAGATGTGTTACCTCCCGGCAGCAATCTAACTTGGTCCAGTCGGGGCGGTCCCTCTGGTACCTCCGAATCCTGGGACTCTAAGAAGGAACTCCCCGTGCTCAGTCGGAGTAAATTTGCCTCAGCTGCCCGCATCTCCTGCGTGTCCAGCTGCTTCCTCATGTCCCTCAATCGTTTCACTCCTGCAGGCGGGGAAAGTGGCTGGCTGCAGACCATCTAGAGGTGACCGTGACCGCTCAACTAGGTGTAGGCTCTGAGAAGAGTGGCTGCAATGACATGGAGGACCTGGGTCTGCTTCACTCTCCGGTCTCCCTCTCGGCGTGTCAGACATATTTTACCTTTTTGATCTGGCTGGTCGGTCGTAGCCCTTGTCGTTCTGCCATCTCAAACAGAAATCTCCCAAAGAAGAGTGCCATACGCTCCGACATACGGCTTGCTTTGGCATCCCTGATGGTGTCCTTCAGCTGTTGGTCGAAATCTTGCCTGGCAGTGAGCCCCAAATAATCCATGCTTTGACAATGTTCCTTTCATGTATCCTGAATACCTCCTTGAATGACAGATTGCCTGAGACCGACATCATGGTGAATTGTACGGCTCCATACGGCTCCGTTGTCTCGAGTTTGGATGGCGCCAGCACCCCCCCCCCCCCTATACTGCTTGATTCTGCTATCACCAGGTACCTCTCACTCCGGGCGGACATGTTCCGGCCAGACTCCGACTGGTCCGACCTCGTCTCGACCTCCACTGCACTAGGTATCTTCTTGACACGCTTTAATTTACGTTTCCTTGAGGGCCCTCCTGGGCTGGTGGCCGTTTAAACGAGAAGAGGGCACCTTCCTCCTTCTGTTTCACTTGTTGATCATCTGAAGAGCTGGCGACCTCCACAACCTCCGCTCCCGGTGATACCAGCATGGCCAATGGGCCTTTTCCTGAGCCTCTGACATGGTCCTCTCCTCTGCCCAGTAGCTTGGTCTCTGGGGTTCTGTCCGGCGCAGCCTGCGCTGCCTCCCATGCTTCTGGCACAGAGTCTTTTGATTCCTGCGCTGGAAAATAGGGTATGGCAATCTTCCGTCGACCTGTGGTAGGTGCCTTCAGGACCACGGCCTTGTCTGGGGGAAGGAAGCCCTCCAGGCAGCGCACATCGAAGTCTTGGACCAACAGTCTCACCCGGGCTGCTAAGTCGTCATCCGGTGCATGTACCGCTCGGGGCAGCTATTCCTTCCTATCCAATTCAAATGCCATCGCGTACTCCCGAAGGAGTAAAAGGTCTCGAGGTCCGAGTCCTTTCTTCAAGGAAGATTCATGAAAGCCCGCCATGTGGGCCTTCCAGTCATGCTGTGTGAAATAGGCCCAACCCCACCTTATATACTCGCCGACACCTGACGGACCTCGCCGCATTTCCTTTAATCTCCTCCACCGGACACATCCAGTCTCTTCACCCCACTGCCTCAGTGTATTCAGCACCAGTCCCTTATCGCTGGACCTACTCATGTCTCCACACACTTCCTGGATATCAAAGGCCGGATGTGGATGTCTCCGCCCGCATTGCCTGCCGCCCTCGTCCTCCCTTTGATGCTTTTTCCGACAACAATCTTTTTAAGCCTGTCCCGTTTTCGGGCCTCGCTCCTTACGGCTGTCCATTCATTCCTCCTCCTGAAGACGCCACACTCTTCCCCTGCCGGTCTCCCATTCGCCATAATGCAGTCAACCAGGTCAGCAGTGTTCCGAGTGTTTCACCAGCTTGCTACTGGGTCTTTCCTTTGTTGCAATCCAACCATCTTTTCCACACTGTAGCCTCCATGGACCTGACCGAAAACCAGCTACGTAGAACTGTTCGTGCATCCGGGCCGTCGTGGTCCCGAGAGTTGGTTCAGCTCTAACCCTGCGGTTCCTCCCTTTTATGTCTGCAAAATAACCATCTTCAGCTAGGTGCCATCTCTACAGCCTAACAGTCTCATATCTGCCGTAGCGGTCAACATGCCTACCCGCCTCGATGACCTAAGGTTGAACAGTTCTCTAGTCAAAGCCTTTTCTTCCAGCGCCTATTCGGTCGTTCCCATAGCTATACCTCATTCCAAGGTAAGGACAGGGGTTGGACTTATCACGAAAAGGGGGTTCCCCGTTTCCTTATGTGTATCGACATGCCTCGCCCCAAGCATCTAAATGTGTGGCCTTGTGTTCGTGCTGGTCGGCCACCATCCAAGCTGGTGCAGTGTGTACTCGGTAGGGTTCCAGGCGATCCACATGTATCAACCCCCCCCCCTACCCCCCGGCCACCTTACCATTGTACTTGTGTTTCTGATGAATAGCGGCTCCTCTTAGCCCCTTCGAGATTCGGGAGATATCACTTCCCTACCTGGCCGGTCGCCATCTGCTTTCATCAGCGCAATGATGTTGGGCCCACATCTCGGTCCCTCCTCTGAGCTGTTCCTATCTCCTGCGGGGACCATCCGGGCTCGTACCTGCGGACCCGCGTCACTGCTCCTACTCTCTCCATGCCTTCGTGCTCCTCTCCGCATTGCTTGCATGTCTACTTTACTAGCTTGGTTCAGTTTTCGATAGTCAATGCAGAACCTCGTTCCTCCATCCTTCTTTTTCACTAGGACGGTTGATGCACCAGACCATCAAATTCACAGCTGAGTGCTCCCTCCACACCGTGAACTTCTTGGATGTAACAGTGGTGGTCAAAGCCAATCGAGGCCTTGGCCCCACTCTCTATAGGACACCTTCCGCTACTTACATAATAAGTCGTGCCACCCTGTACATCAAAAACGCTCCATCCCCTACAGCCAATTTCTATGAGTCCGTAGAATTTGCACCTGCAAGGCCGACTTTTTCAAATTCACCAACGAGATTATCAGCTACCTTCTCACACGTGACTACCCTATTATGAAACTAGACTCACAGAGAAAGGCTGCTCGCCTTGACAGGTCCAACCTGTTGCACCCACCAACCATGCCCATCCCTGACAGCAATGTCCCACTTATCGTGACCTTTGACCCGTCACACCAACACATCACTGAAGGAATCCTATGCTCTAAAGTCCTACTGGACAATGTGAAACCTCCTTTAATGGACAAGAAGATCCTAGTCACCTATCGATGGAATAGGAACCTGAGACACATTCTAGTACAATCTAGCCTCAACCCAGGCCAACCGCTGCGTGGATGCCACCTGCGTGGCAGACCGTGCTGTCAGACTTATAAACACACATAGACAGTTGACACTGTCACATCCATCTCCAACGGAAGGTCCTTCCGAGTTACTGTCAACTCCAACTGCACCACCCACGACGTGATTTATCTGATCGAGTGTACCAAATGCCACATCAAGTATGTTGGTCAAACATCCCACTCGCTGAACGTGAGATTCCTACAACATCTACGAGACACTACCTACTGTGACGAGTTCAAGAGCGTTCTGGTCCATTTCAACGCACTGGACCATTTGGCCGCCAACATTTCACTGACAGCGGTCAACTGAGCGATGGTGCTAAATACTCGACTCTGATTGGAGGACGCGTGGATCACGTGTCTAGGTACCCACCAACTAGCGGGTTTGAACTTACGCTTCTAACTAGGTCAACATGTCAGATAGCGAGTACGAAGCACCAGTCGTCTGCCCGGAGAGTGACCAAGTTTTTGAAAGTGGAAAGGAGACACTTTACTATGGAACACAGCAAGGAACTGTTGATGTATGAATATGATTGGTGCAAGCGTGTTTATGCTTTGACTTCGGTGTTAAAAAGACACGCCGACACAAAACATCCAGGCATGGCAATCAAAATCCTGCAGAATGTCAAGCTACCACCGGCGTCTTCTAAACCACCGGTGAAGAAACCCACGAAATGCCGCCTGATCAAAGACCCTACCCAAGTGAAGTTCAAGATGGTGAAACGTGCAGAACCTTTACCTGGATCTTCAAACGAAAACGGCGGCCCTTTGTGCGAGGCCATCACGACCCAACCACCTGTTGGTAAACAAAACCATGCGGTGGCCCAATTCGGCCAAGCCACGCCTAGCAACCCAGTTATGGGGTGTTCCTGCCTACCCGACGCCGAGGGAGAAGACAGCACCTTCAACCTGTCGTAGTTCCTGCAAACACCATGACAACTACCCTTTTGACCTTACACCAACCCAGATCTACAAGCAGTCCAGGGCACTCCATTCTGGCTGTGGTTTTCCATGCCTTTCCCTGACTCGGACCTACCGCCATTCCAACCACCGATTTTAACGCCTGTTATTCCAATACTAAGGCAACAAACAAGTTAATCCCCCGACGACGACACCATCAGAGTAATGTTGACACTACACAGACTTGTTATTGTATAACTTAGAAAAAATGTTTCACTCGTTGGACTTGCATGGATGTTAACTATTGTATTTGTTGTTGGACTCTCACTTTGGACTTTAGCGATGGCCGGTGATGTGTTTTCCTCTTTTGGAACGTAATCCGGCAATGTTATTGGTCACGTCAGGAAATTGGCGCCACTCTGCGATGGTTACAACATATCAATTCATGTCCTGTCACAGGACAAGAAAGCCCCTTTAAAATAGATATGCGACGTAGGGCTTAGTGACATAGGCCTATATGAAGAAAAAAATAAACAACACGACAGAGGCCATTTCTTAAATTTGACCTGAGACATGAGAACTTATTAGAGGTGACATGGGACATGGGAAGTACTTAGGTGACAAGGTACATGATAGTGGCGTAATCAGGGGGAGTTCTGAGGTGTCCTGAACCCCCTCAGATTTCTCAAGGTTTATACCTGTCCACTTTGAGATGTATTGCTGGCATGATACAGAGGTCAGACATAATTGCAGTTTTTGCAAAGTCAGGCACTGATACAAATCTGAGCGAATGGGTTAGCACTTGTATTTTCTAAGTCAATAAGGTGTTGATAAACGAGGATGAATTATTATTTTCTCTCAATAAGGTAATTACCTCCATTTTAGGTGAACCAAAATAGGTATGTTTTTGTGAATTTAGGGTTGGACATTGTGAGCAAACCTGAAGGGCTTTAACACTGTTCCCTATGGGAAAATGCCATTTTTGCTTTCCAGTCCTATAGCCACATATATAACATCATATTGAAAGTAAAAGCTTATAAAGTCTAGTTTTAGATAATACTACTAGAAAAATCACTGTGAATCAAGTATGATGAACATTTTTCTAAAAATGTTGATATCATAGAAATCAGGGGTGGGTTAGCTGGCAAAGTAGATAGGTCTATTAAAGACAATCGCACCATTATAGAACTACCATTGAGATTTGTTTAAAATGTCAAACAATAAAGATTATAGCTATATAGGTATCAAAAATGTGGAAAAAAAATAGTAGGTCACCATGGAAACTTTTTTGCTATAGCGGTCAATTAATATGATAACTATTCAAAAAAACGACTTGCAAAATTAATTTTGAAATTTGATTTGATTTGCTTGTTATTTTAATAGAATTGACATGACAACCAGTCTAATGCTCTTATTAAATGTGTTCATGTTGTACTGACGCAGATGGCCAGTCCATATTTGTTTAGGCTTAGCAGCGTCATGTTTATATCAGCGCACGCTTTAGCTGTAAATCTCTGTCAGTGGGGGGAGTTAGAGGAGGAGTCTAGGTGTGAGGTATCATACTAAAGGGGCACAAGGCGCTCGAGCTCAGTCAGAGTTGTAGCGATCCTCGCGAACGGCAGCACTGCCGTGCGCAGTCTGTAAGAATTCATGCACGGCATCATGGCCGATCAGAACGCACGATGCATCGTAACTTCCACTTGCCTTGTATCTCAAAGTTATCATTAAAGAACCTACAAATACCTCTTAATCAAGTCTTAAATCATCACATGGTGGCAGCTAGAGGACAGAGTGAAGTTTGAAGAGAAGATTGGGCAGTGTGGTGAGAAGTTTTCAAACAGAAGTCAAAGTAAAACAAACCAAAATGGCCCAGTCTGAAGTACACAGCCTGGCAAAAGTGAAACTACAGTGAAACTATTGACATTCTATGAACTTTTACCATAGCTCAGGGTAAATAACATCACTATATCCTGTGTTACAAGCCTAGGAGCATACATGTGACCCACCGAGGGGAAAGGATGCTCCAAGGTTCCTAGATATGGTATCCTTAGACCAATATTTAAGGAGATATGAGTAAATTTATGGAAATAGTGAAAATATTGCATCAGGCCAACTTTTTATGGAGAATCAAGCTATCCCACTCAAAATATTCCATTTAAATGGAATGTTTCCTTTATTTGGAATGTCAATGGAACGTTTTGAAAGGAAAAATATTACCATTTCCTTCCATTTGGTTGCCATGGAAACTTCCTTTTGAATATTCTAACTAATAAAGGGGCACAGACTAGAAAATAATGTTTTAGGGTCATAATATTGAAAAGAGAATGAAAATACCATTTCTAGATCAGAATTTATTCAAAAAAATGTATTTCCGATTAACCCCTGCATAATTATTAAATTTATCGTTATCAATATAGTATATCAATAATTATTGGATAATGAGGCTTTTGTCCATTTATCTGAATTCCGACCATGACTATCGGAAGAGCTCTGTACAAGAGAGATAGAATAAAATATTTAAAAAAAAAAAAAAATATTTAGGGAGAAATAACTTACTTAATAATGATTGGAAATAGGCATGTTTGGTATCAAATGAAGGCTAAAGACATGCCTTACAATAATTAATTTGAGGTAAATCCTGCGCGGAGCATCCTTTCCCCTTGTTGGGTCACACATAATGGTGTATAGACTATCTTCAGTGTGGTGACAGTCAGGAAAAGCCAGTGTGACAGTGTGTAGAATTAACACCATAGCCAAAGACAAAGATCTGCACAGGAAATCAGCCCCAAAAAAAGTGACAAACATGGAGGGAACATTGAGGCCAAAAATAAACTGGGCAGACCCCAACCTAGCCAGTGCAGCTAGTATGTTTAAACAACAGTGTGAGCTCTTTTTCTCTGTAAAAGATGTAAAAGCAGAGAAGCAGGTAGACCACATTCTACTATTCAGTGGGGAAACAGGCATTAGAAAGTATAACACATGGAGACTCACAGATGCCCAAAAGAAGAATCCTGCCGTAGTATGGGAAAAGTTTCTAGGGCAGGTCGACACAAAGGAAAGTTGATGCGTAGCTAGACTCCATCTTCAAAAGTATAAACAAGAGGAAAAGGAGAACATCAATGCTTACGTGATTAAAACTTCAGGCCCTAAAGTGTAAATTCACAGACGAAGAGTACGAAGAGAGGGTAATTGAACAGATACTTAGCGGGACACATTTATCTGAACTTCAGAAGACGTTACTGGGAAAGGATAAATTAACCCTAGAAGAGGCAGTAGATTTAGCATATACAGAAGAAGTGTCGGTCATACACATGGCACAGTTGGCCAGCGTCCAGACAGCGCCAGTTACCGTGAATGCCGTCAGCCGAAAAACTGGAAAGCCGTGTTGGTATTGCAGACGTCACCATGCGCACCGACAGGAGGCGTGCCCAGCGTATGGCGATACCTGCGTGCAGTGTAAAGGGAAAAATCACTGGAAAATCGGGTGTCCCCAGAACAAGGACACCATCGTGAAACGCGGAGAACACACCAAAAAGAAATACAAGGGACAGCCGGGCAACATGAAGCCACAGTACAAGGGACAGTATAAGAAGAAACGCGCAGTTCACGCCATTGGTCAGGACTCGATTCCGACGAAGACGATTACGGAGAACAGTTCGAACACATGACACTTGACACCATAAATATGGCGAGTATCGACAGGCCGACAGAAAATGGCGAAAATGGCGACGAGGCCTATGCGTACATCTAAGCACGACAGCAAGGTGATCGCGGATATACGGGTGAAGGTCGATACAGGTGCTCAGGGTAATACTCTGCCACTCCGGATGTTCCGAAAACTCTACCCTGAGAAAATTGACAGCGACGGAAAGCCGAAACCAGACGTGGGAAAGGACAAGCGCACGACCCTCACAGCATATGGCGGAAGAACCCTTCCCCATTATGGGTCCGTGGCCCTCCCGTGCCGTTACAAGAACAAAGACTGAAAACCGACCGAGTTCTTTATTACAGACGTGGACGGACCAGCGATACTTGGTATGCCGAGTTCTGTAAAGTTCAAATTAGTGATACTTCACTGCGAAGTTAAAATGAGTGGCAAGAAAGTAGATTCGGTAGGAGACCTAAAGATGATATGCCCGAAGCAGTTCGACAGGATTGGTGAGTTCCCGGAGACGTACCACATCGTTCTTAAGGAAGGAGCCCAGCCGATAATACACATACCAAGAAGTGCTCAATCCACCTGAAGGACGAACTGCAGTTCGAGCTCAACCAGATGGAGAAGGATGGGGTTATCCATAAGGTGGACGAACCGACAGACTGGGTGAGCAGCCTAGTGATGTCCCGAAAGTCGAACGGGAAGTTAAGGATCTGTCTCAATCCCAAGGATCTGAACAAGGCGATCATGAGATGTCACCAAAAGACTCTGACACTGGACAAAATCACACACAAGTTCAGTGGAGCACAATACTTCAGTAAGTTAGACGCGAAAAATGGATATTGGTCGGTCAAGTTAGATGACGAGTCGTCCCTCCTTACAACATTCAATAGTCCATTCAGGAGGTACTGTTTCCTCCGAATGCCGTTTGGGCTTTTAATGAGCCAAGATGTCTTCCAGCAGAAGATGGACCAGTTCCTGGAGAGGTGCCCAGGGACAGTAGGGATAGCGGACGACGTCATTGTGTATGGTAAGACGGAGAAGGAGCACGATGAAAACCTACACAACCTGATGACCAAAGCGCAGGAGTACGGACTAGTGCTCAACAGCGACAAATGCACGATTAAGACGCCACGAATCGAGTTCTTCTGCATGGTATACATGAAGGACAGCGTTAACCCCGACCCCAAGAAGGTTGAGGACATTAAAGGGTTGGATCCACCACAGACAAAACGCGAACTGCAGGAGTTCCTCGGGATGGTGACATACATGTCCCCTTTCATTCCGGACCTGTCCGAAAACACAGCCGACCTACGAGCTCTACTGAAGGAAGATGTGGGATTCTCCTGGACACCATCACACAGGAAGGCGTTTGACAAGGTGAAGTCCTTGATCTGCAAAGAAACCACACTGACGTACTTCAATCAGGATAAGGAAACTATGATCCAGGTAGACGGGTCTTGAAGAGGACTGGGCGCAGTGCTGCCGTAGAAAGGAAAGCCGATCGCGTCTGCGAACATTGAACGTGAGCTGCTCGCAGTTGTGTTTGGGAGTGAACGTTTTCACACTTATGTCTATGGGAAACACTTTATAGTAGAAAGTGACCACAAGCCGTTAGAAATGATCCAGCACAAACCCCTCACCACAGCTCCTCCAAGACTACAGAGGATGTTGCTGTGACTTCAGCCATACGATGTGACCATTAAGTACCGTCCAGGAAAGGAGATGGTCGTCGCAGATGGACTATCGCGGTCTCCAAGCAGGAACAAAGGCGTGATCAACCTAGACATGCAGCTGAACATCGTACAGTTCACAGAGGAACGTCTGAACAACATACGCTACGAAACATCAAAGGACCATATCCTGTGTGAGCTCAAGGAGATAGTCGTACATGGATGGCCCGTAAACATCAAAGAGCTCCCAAACAAGCTCCGATCTTACTGGTCGTTTCGCGATGAACTGTCAGTCGAGGATGGACTCATATTAAAGGGTGATTGTGTGATTATTCCTAAGACTGTCCAGGAGCGTATTCTATCCAAACTACACATGGGACACCAAGGTATTGAGAAAACCAAACTCCGAGCCAAGGACTGTGTGTATTGGGTGAATATCAACAAGGATATCGAACAGCTGGTGCGCGGCTGTGACAAATGCCAGGAGTACCAGAAGTCTCTCCCACACGAGACTCTGAAACAGCACGAACTCCCCACGAGACCATGGCAAGTTATTGGCACCGATCTATTCCAACTGGAAGGCCAACCGTTTCTCATCGTAGCGGACTACTACAGCAAATTTCGGATCATTAGGAAAATGCCACAACCATGCACGAGCCAGGTGGTTGTCAACACAACGATGGAGATCTTCACAGAACACGGAATCCCTGCAAAGGTGATCAGCGATAATGGAGGACATTGCGACTCTGTAAACTACAAGCAGTTCACCGAATCATGGGGATTTACACACATCACATCCTCGCCCCATTATCCGCAGTCAAACGGATTTATCGAGCGTACAATCCAAACAGTGAAGAACACCCTCAAGAAAGCTCAGGCGAGTAACTAAAACAGCCAGATGGCGCTGTTATGCCTGTGTACGACCCCCATGGACAGCGTAATTCAAAGCCCTGCTGAGCTTCTGTACAAGTGCAAGATCCAGGGAAACGTCCCTGTCAGCATTAAGAACTCTGTGGACCTAAAGGACCAGGTCCGCCTCAGGATGGAGGAATGACAGGCGAATCAAAAGGAGTTCCACAATAAAAAGAGCGAGGGATCTAGCACCGCTTATTCCAGGACAGACTGTTCATGTTCAGGACCACAGATCAGGACTGTGGGCCCCGGGCAAAGTGTTAAGTAAATGCCCTGAACCGCGATCGTACACGGTTCAAACGCCTAAAGGAGTGACTCTATGCAGGAATTGGAGGCACCTCCTTGATGTCCCACAACCCGAGCAGGACACGGGACAGAACAGCGCGACACCTGTGAAGTGGTGCCACACACTACTCGCTCTGGAACAGTAGTGTCAAAGCCAGTAAAACTGGACCTGTGAAGTTGTGTTATGTTGAAGAAAAAACATTGACTTATTGCCATGAAACTTGATAACATTGATGTTTGTTTCTATTTCAGAAAACTTATTATTCATATAAATTATAGTTATTGAATAACCTAAGTAAAAGGTAGTATTAGAGCTATGTGAACACATGAACATTGCCAGAAGACCAAGACTTTTGAAAAGACATTTATTGTGTGCTACTCATAAATATTTCTTAAAGCTGTAAAAGACTATACCAAAGACTATGATAGTGAGTATACTAAAGAAGGGGGATGTAGCGATCCTCGTGAACGGCAGCACCACCGTGGGCAGTCTGTAAGAATTCATGCACGGCATCATGGCCGATCAGAACACACAATGCGTCGTAACTTCCACTTGCCTTGTATCTCAAAGTTATCATTAAAGAGCCTACAAATACCTCTTAATCAAGTCTTAAATCATCACAAGAGTTAGCTGGACACTGTTGTGAGTAACCATCCTGGAAAGGTTGAGTCTTAGAAGCTGAGTCCTGGATTTGGAATAGAAGCAGAAAGACTGTGTAGAAAGGCGAAAGCGTTGACTCAGTATGTTTGAGGGGATTCCATCTTTGGAGCTGACCATTGTCAATTGAGATCTTGTCATCGAACGATAATACACAGGAGTTAAATAAATGAAGAAGATCCTTTCCCGCGAGTGTTACGTCTTACATGATGTGGAACTATGATTATGTATTGGACAACAAGCAGTCGAACTAGGAGACTGCGTAAGGAGCTAGCTATTATCCATAATTAACACGACTAATTAAGTACACCCAATATAATAACAAATAATTAACTCTCTATAGTTCAATGTGTATTCAAGTAAGAAAGAAAGACTTTTAATAAATTTGATGATTCATTATATAGTTTTATAGGGACGTTCTGGTCCATGAGATGTTAGAGATACATCCACCAACGTTAGCCTAACAACGCCGTCACTGGTGACGTTTTTTGCCCTATCAGAACGTAATAACGCAACGTCATTGGTCACGTCGCAAATTTGGCGGGACATTAGGGGGGTTACAACGCATCAAAAGATGTCCGTTTTCCTGACAAGAATGTCCCTTTAACTGGAAAATATGCAAAAAGAAAAACCTATTTAAAAATAGAGAAATTTTGAAATAAGGTGTTGTGCAAATTTTAAAAAATTTAACATTGAAAAGTGCTCTAAAATCTTTTATCATATGCCCATGGATGTAGGCTATCATATCCAATAAAAAAAATTGGGGGTCAACATACTAATTAATATTTTGGTCAGCATAGCTGAATATTAATTTTAAAAGCCAAAAATGGCAAAAAATGGTTATTTATTTGTATCCCCATAAATTCACTAAAATGTTCAATCTGAAATTATTTTCAATATTCTGTACTATTCCTGAGAATCAAACAATAATTTAGATGAATAATATACTTTTATACAACCTCTATCAAAAGAGAAACAGAAGAAAATATAGTTTTTATTACTAAAATAGTTTTTCAGCATTAGCAAAAATTCTACGAAATGAATCCTATTAAGTTTGATCATTTCTATCTTCAAAATTATTGCCTTTGGTACAAATTCTATTTGGATTTTAATTCAGACATGTATTCATGAGTATTTATGCAACTTTCATTTTTGGTATATTTGGGGTCTAGAAAGTGGGGTCCCGTGTTGCGTGTCGAATTGAAAAAACGTCCGAGTCGCCTGTCAATAAATCTCCATGTAAACTCATGTCGCATGTTGAATTTAAGAAATGGATCTGTTCCATGTCACTATCATTGTCATTGGTCCCTTATTTGCCATGTCACATGTAAAATTTTAGAAACAGCTGTGTCGCCGTGTCAAAGTCAAGAAATGGCCATGTCGCACTGTCAAATTTAAGGGTCTACACCCCCATATTTGGAAAATGGTGCTTTTGTCCTTAAACTAAAATATAGAAATTTTATCAAAATAACTAGCTGGAACCCCCTCAGTTTTGCATGGAACCCCTTCAGATTTACCTGGAACCCTATCAGTTTTTAGGGCTGGGTACGCCCCTGAATCATGATGATTTCTTAAATTCGACATGCGACATTGGGGACCCCCCGGGGGACCCCCCCCCCCCCCCCCCCCCCCCCCCATCAAGGGCCCCAAGGCAAGGGTGTCTTTGACTTTGAGAATATAAACTTTGAGGAATGTACTTTCAGATATCCCCGGAACCTCGCCTAGTTACGCCGCTGGCCTTCTACATGCCCAGCAAACTGTACGATAGAGGACCATCCGAACCAGTCGGCCTACCGTGAAATTATGATTTCATATCAATCAGAAGCAACGGGTAGTCTGCCTGCCCAGACATGGCGGGAAAGACGCCGCTGTGTCTGTGGCGCCATCTGGCGGACTTTTTCAAAGTCGCTTTTGAAAATGCTCTGTGCGCATGCCCAGCCCATAGTTGTCATTGACGACGCGAAACCACTCCGACGTCGAGAGGCAGGTCTTGGTTGTTGTGTTTTGAACCCGCATTGTGGGAAAATAGACGTTGTTTCGATTCACCAAAAGACGACAAAATGTCGGAGTCGCCAATTCAGACACCGCTCTTGGAGCTGGAATCCATGATAGGATTTGACGGTAAGGTTTTCACTGACCAAGCTTCTTCGTTGTCAATGTATGTGACTCTGCCCGGGCCTGGTCTGGAAGTTTCACATGTCATGCTGTTGTGTGACTACAACTTGTACAAGCAAGCTTAGCTACAACGTCAACGAACAAGCCCGGTAGAACAAGACCTGTTATTTGTTGGTGTCATTGAATCGTGAAATTACAGAGGGTTTCAGTGCGGCTTCCCCTATTAAGTTATCCGGTTTCGCTTTCCCGACTCTACAAGAAGTTATGAGCGTTGCCTACGCTTTGGAATCGTGAGGCCATTTGAATTTCTCTCAAAATCTGGCCGACACCCTAGTCTATGACATCTTTCAAAACCCAAAGCCTAAGCCTAAGGCAAAGATCACAAACGAAATATAACGTTACCTACAACTTGCTATATATACATATAACCAACCGAGAAGGGAGTACGAGGGTAGTTATCACCCTGTGCGGGACCCTGATAATGTTATCAGCCCGAGGCCAGGGCCCGAATTGGGTTTCGGCAAGGGGTAATAACTGCCCGAGTACCCCCTTCGAGGTTGGTTATGGATTTATTATACCTTTTCTGTTAGATCTGAGATCCAAAGGAAGGATACACAGCAATCAGGGATGAGTTAGTGGGATTGTGATGCACATTTTTTTAATGTTTTTTCATATAACTCTTTTGATATCCATCAAATCCACAAACAGTAAGCAGTAAAATGTAGCTAGGAATGTTGTGCAGATAATGCATGTGTTAGATCTTTTATTTCTTAATGATTTCATTTTTTCATGAATTTTAGAAAAATAGAAAGTTTCTGTATTGCCTGCAGGGCGATACAAGGCTGGTTACCATCCAGGTTTGTATTACCCTGTGTTAAACTCTTAACTACTAAACTTGTATCACCCTAAGGTATAATAAGCCTATCTATTCTAACGGAGGTTCACCAAATTTCGGACATGCACCTATTTTCGGACAGCTGGACCAATTTAATAGATTATTCCCTGTCATTTTCACAAAATTGTTTTTGAAAAACTGCCAATGGTCCAAACTTTACTAGAGAATGGTTGTACTATGGTATTAAGTGTGAAAAGAATATTTCCATTACCAATTTACCTATTTGTTGATGGATATAATAGGTAATGCCAATTCTTAAACATATTTTATCAGATTTTTGGTGTATTTCAGCTCAGGACTGGATTTTTATCACAATATTCCCTACCCCAGTCTATGTGAAAACCTTTTCAAAACGTCGGACATTATGTCCGACGTTTTTCACCTTTCTGTCGGACATTAAGCTACACTATCAGACATTATTCACAAGGGTTACCTATGTGCATTTATCTACAAATTGTACTTCTATAACAGAAACTTTTATGAATTTAAAAAGGTGGATAAGTCCTGCAATTGTGTCGGACAAAATGTCTGACGTTTTCAGCTCAATAGTCGGACATAGGGGGTAAAACGTCGGACATGTCCGGCATTTTGAGGGTTTTCACAAACACTGCTACCCCTCAGAAATCAAGAAAAAATTAATCATGAATTCTTAGCAATTCAACCTAGCTTACTGTAAATATTTTCTTATAAAGCCCACACATTTGAAAATTGTAAAATTCATTTCATATTTAAGAAAAAGACATTTAATTGAAAGTACATGGTGTCCGAAAATAGGTGAACTAGTGCACTTGAGCTGATGCATTTAAATAAATTAAAAAAGCCCATAGATTTTGAGAAACGTAGATCATAATAATTTTAAAGACATAAAAACATATTTTTATTTTGAAATGGGTAGTTGGAGCCTAATAAACAATAATCTATTAGTTTCTGACAAATTCTATGATATTTTTCTATCATAATGACATATCAGACAACATTATGCATTTTCTCACTTATAATAATTCTGAAAAATTTACATTTTCATACATTTTAATAGTCCAAGATAGCTCTGTCATTAAACGACAGTTAAATATCAGAAAAATTAATTTCTGACACAATAGATGCAGAAAACATGATGTATAAATGATATATAAGTTTTATTTAGGGAAAAAAAATCAAAAGATATTTTTTATAACAAAATACCTAGGGTATAGTTAACCCTGCTTTCAGACACCTCTAACTGTCCGAAAATAGGTGCACCTGTCCGAAAATAGGTGCACCTAACCCAAAAATGTGATTGTAACCCTGTGACTTAAAAAATATTGTGTCCAAATCAATTTTGGTCATAACATGTATAAAACATATTTAGCTCTGGAATAGGGACAAATGTGGCATATCCAAGTTGTTTTTATGAATACAGTATACAATTATATCAATAAGTGTCCGAAATTTGGTGAACCTCCGTTAGGTCAAAATGCAGTTTTAAGTTCAGAACTGAATTATATCCAGCCTTTTATCGCCCTGCAAGGCGAAACAGAAACTTTTTATTGTTCTAAAATTCATGAAAATATGAAATCATTAAGAAATAAAAGATCTAACATATGCATTATCTGTACAACATAAAACCTGGATGATAAGTGAAATTACTTATATAGATCAAAATTTAATCCAGAGTTGAACCACCTCCAGGAGGTAATTCAACTTTTGAGGTTCAACTTTGCAGACTAAGCAGTTGAACTGCTTCGAAAAACCGGTTTCAACTTTGATCAACTGTAGATCAAAGTTGAACTGTAATCACAGACTTGAACCCTTACGAAAAACCAGGCCTAAGATAGAAATGTTTGCTGCCTCAATCAGTCAATGTTTAAAGTTGATTAGAAATGCCGACACAGCAACGGCGACCAGTTTAACCCCCTAAAATGCAAAAACATACAGATGGTTTGGTAAAATACATGTACGTAACATGCTTGGAACATGTGGGCCGAGATGGTCAACGGACCAAGTTCTCACGGACCGGGTTCTCCAGTATTCTTCTGCACACTAAATACCTTGTTTAGCTCATTGGCATTGCAGTAACTAATGTGAAATAAAAATATGTTATATATTTAAGTAATGATGAATCAAATGCTTATCAGTAAAAATTATTTGAACATTTATACTTTAAGGATTTGTAAGATATGAAAACATGAGTACATCTATTGGAAACAACAAATTAACGTTGTTTTTAGGGCAACCTAATCACTGACACATGCATCCAACCACCAATACCTAGGGCCATCTTAAAAAAAAAATTCTGTTTCCGGTGGACCGGCCGGGTGGCTGTTTTATAGCCGGGTGAGACAGATTTTTTTTCATTTTTCAAAAAATTCACGTTATACCCCTACCCCCAAAAAAAAAAAAAATTTTAAAAAAAATTAAATAAAAAAAATTGCGGCCACCCGACTCATCTTTTTTAACCCCACCCGCTGAACCAGAAACAGATTTTTTTCTTAGGACGGCCTAGGTCATACCTCTTTCAGAATAATTTGGTGAGGGCATAGGGAAGAGGAGAGGGGAGGAGGGGATACTTGTGAAATGAGGGTGTTCATAGCATTTAACAACCCATTAGTTTTATACGAAGAAAAACATCTGATGGTAAAGCTTTGGGGGAACCCTTACCAATGACCACTATAGGACGCCCCAAAAGCAAAAATGAATGTCCGTTTTCAGAACGACCAGACATATTGAGGTCATAACTGAAATGTTTGCCCTTGAAAATCTGCATTTTGGCTAGCTTATTTCAATCGAATATTTCGACTTAAATACCTTCCTTACTTTCCTCTTTCCTTTTTGTTTTTCCAATTGTACCTGAATACAGCTATTGATATTTTGCTTTATTAAGTATGTCTTTCTGTATTTATTTTTGCATTAAACTGTATATGCCCATTTCTCCGTTGACGTTTATAGGCAAGGTTCCATTCGGCCTGAAGGTTCATCCAGACAAGGAACACCTCATTTATCCCGTTGGTTGCACGGTTGTCATCGAAAACATCTGCTCACATGAACAGCATTTCCTGTCCGGTCATACGAACTCCATAACTGCCCTTGCTGTATCCAAAGGCCAGCGTAGTCTTATTGCTTCTGGCCAGAAAACCCACATGGGCTTCAAGGTGATGCTTTTTCTATTTTCAAAACCTATATCATTCTACCGTTGACAGACTTGGATAAACAATCTGTGATCTGAAAGTGAAAGTTAACATTTTCCTCTATCTATTTGAACCTTATATATCGATTTCAAGGGTCATTTTATGTCCATGGATAACACTATAATTTGACACTTGTAGATATCTAGGTTTGCTACAGGTAACCCGACCTAATCATTTTTTGCTCCGACTCAAAAGTTTTTTTTAGTAAAATTGTTAGAATTTTGTAAAATATCGCAGAAGTTGGGGGATTTCTTTTCATTAGATGTCATGGGGAAAAAAAAATCTCGACCAGATACCCTATTTTTTTAAAAACTGATATTACCGGAACGCAGCATCCCCCCCCCCCTCCCTTCCTCTTGGCCTTACCAAATTTGACAGCAGTACTTTATTTTTCATAATGCAGGCCGACGTCATCGTGTGGGACTATGCAGCGAGAAGGATGATGACCAAGCTCACCCTGCACAAGGTCATGGTGCAGGCACTAGCCTTCTCCCCCAATGAGAAGTACCTCGTGTCTCTGGGAGGCCGTGACGACGGAAAGTAAGGCACAGCCCTTAGAAAACCCATAACATTTTGATTTGTTACATTGAAATGCATGGAATTAAAGGGAAACAATTACGTTTAGTGTAGTTCTTCCCCCCATATATGATCCTATGACACCTTCGTTCAGACCACCTACACTGATACATATTATCACCCTCTTTAAGTTGTTATAAAGTGGAAAATATCTTTTAAAAATGAGGTATGATTAACACGGTACCATCTGAAGAGAATACACTTGATTTCCCACTTAAACGTGTTGTGTTTTCTAGATATGTTTTTACTTTGATTAGCAAAAAGTTGTATAACCATTCAAATACTATGTTTTCTTACTAAGAATCTTTCTATTTAAGCGTGGTGGTGTGGGACATGAACAAGATGGAGGCAATCTGCGGCAGTCCCGCGCAGAGTCAGAGCGCTGGCATCACACACACGGTGGCCTTTGCCAATCAAAATGACTGCGTCTTTGCCACAGGCGGAGAGTGAGTTCTAGTTGTAGTGACTTACAATAGCTAATAATATTCGTAGAAACATGGTCGGAAAAAACTACTTTGTGTGGGGAAGTTTTTTGTGTTGTTCATGTTTTTACCAAAAATTATCAAAATCTAATAGAATTGACCAGGAAAGTATTGAACAGTACATAGATGCTCTGGACATTCTAGATAATAAAAGTTGTTTTAGACGGTGTTTAGAATATTCATTTGCATTTTCAACACTGCCCAGGTCTATTTGGAAAGTGAAAAAGAAGGGGGAAAAAAAGACCTACCTACCCTAATATTTTTGGCCTAATGTTACAACAGAAATACACTTTAACGATAGAATTCGCATCCTTATGGATGCCGTAAATAATCATAAATATGTAATTTAGATTCGTATCCATAAATTCGTGATAAAGAGATGTTTTACTTTTATTTTTCTAGCAATACCCTCCGGGTTTGGGATTTGGATGTTGATAACCGTAAGATATGGCCCCGGGATGTCAAGATGAGCAACAAGCGCCGACAGTTCAAGTGCTTGGAGGTATATATTTTGAAATTAATTGAAAATAGGCATATCTGAACGTATCTATTACCAGATTATGGTCAGGATTATCTAAGATATTCCAATTGAAATATAACTTTAACATCTCTGACGAGTTATTACTGTATGTTCAGATTTGTCCACTGCAATACCCCTAATTATAACTTGAGATTTAATGTTTATCAGTCTTACATCACCTTAGAATATCAAGATTGCTTCTTTCGATTTTTGTTTATGATTATTTAATCCCTATTCCACTAAAAATCGATGTACAGACTACACGTTTCTTTCATTTTCCAATTCATTTTTAGTTTGATGAATGCGACTCGTTCCTGTACAGCGGTACTGACACAGGTGATATCATTGGAGTCAACCTGACGTCGGATCACTTCCAGTATGCCGGCCCCAACCCTAAGGAGCTGTTTGGCTGCGGAGTTACTTGTTTGACTCTGCTCAAATCAGGCAAACTGCTGGTAGGGTCCGGGGACGGTACAGTCTGTATCACCGAAGGCAGGGAACAGAACTTCAAGAGGACTTCGTGAGTACTTAAAACAGCACAGGGAAAACAGGGAAAATGGCAAAAAAGATTCCCTGACAGGGAAAGCAGAGGGAATTTCATTTACCAAAGCACACATTAAACACAGGGAATTTCATTTGGCCGGGTTCTGAAATTCCTGATTCTCAAAATAGTGAGATTTGACTTCTTATTGTTGGGTCTATTTTTTTCTGCACACGAAGGCTTTTAAATTTGAACAAGTTGCTCAATATGACACAGGGGAAAATTGCCACGAAACAGGGGAATCTCAGGGAAAACACAGGGAATTTGAAAATGGATTTTGTGTTGGTACCCTGTTAAAAGACACTAGAAGCAAAAATAAAGAACTGTCAGAGAAGGGTTACGGTTACTGAATACATTATAAAATATTGTCGCCATAAAGTGTATTTGAATATGACATTTGACCGACCTTTTATTCTTTGAGAGACAAAATCACCATTCTATGCTGTGATTATGTGGTTGATTTCGTTGCAGGAAGTTCTAATCGCGTTATAATTTGTATTTCCAGAACCTGCGTAAAGATCCAAGGTGCCATTTCTTCTATCAGCCTAAGGGGCGCCGGCCATCAGGTAATTGATAACGCATGGATGCATGTCCTTCTTGAAGCTTTTAGTATTTGTTATTCCACATCATCATACCGGTTACTCTACTTTGTAAAACAGATTGGTGTTGAACCGTCAAACACTTTCTGGTCGTACACTGATTTCTGTGTTACCAAAGTGTCGATTCCGTGAATTCTGTGAAAAACTCTACTATTCTGTATGTTAGTACTGACAGCATGAATTGACTGTTGCTGAAATTCAATTTTGGTTATATTTTTAAGCTTTTATTTGTACATTATATAACCTGTAAAGACGGCATGTAAAGACGGAAATATTGTTTCCGCGATGGCGCTACCATAGTGCGTCAGAGTATGACACAGAATGTTCCTATTCCCATTTTGCCTAGCAACAATGCGTGTCCATGGAGTCTTTTACAAATATTCAATGTACTTCATTTTACGCTTCCCTTTAATTGTCTATGTATTTTGGAGCATTTCCAAAATGTCATCGTACCTTTCTATTTAGCCTAACAACTATTATCTAGATTTGCATCGTCTTTTAGCTTGTACATGTACATGCGATATTTCCTAACGCGTTGAAGGTCTTCATCTATTCACCTGTTTTGTTTCGTCCTTTCCAGTTTTTCGTTGGCACAGTTGAGTCTAGCATCTACCGCTTTTCTGGTGGCCATTCCCAAAAGGACTTTTGCCATGAACTCATTGCGACATGCCACAATGACACCGTCAATGACATAACTTTCCCGATGTAAGTATTCCTAGTGTTATCAGATGTACCGGTAGATGTACATCTCTTTGACTTGCATTAAAGGCATGCCCACTAACAACTAGAACAAATATATTTCTTCTTCTTTTTCAGTCAATATAAACATTTTAGACCATTTAATATGTGTGCAGTACAGGCTGATGTAACAATAAGAGTAGTGTGATTATGAAACCTTGAAACCAAACTTTGATTAATCAAGATGCATTTCAGCAAAAGTTATTGCTCTTTTCTTAAAGAGGATCCGCCGATCTTTATGGCACCGCTTCCCGAAATGAAATCCGCATGTGGCATGCAAGTAAGAACAAGGAGCTTCTGCGGATCACCGTGCCCAACATGACCTGCCATGCCATGGAAATCATGCGTGACGGCAAGAGCATTATCTCAGGTAGGCTCCTTTCCTTAACGTTTTTCAATTTACGCGTTTACTTTTTAAATGTGATAAGTGGCCCTTGATTCTTTTCACAAACAATATTTGTTCTTGCTAATGCTTAATTTCACAATATTGAACAAAGTTTCCTCGTACCATTCTTTCCCCTTTGAATCTCAGAACACAATTCGAAGGCACACACTAGAAGGCTTGATATATTTTGTTCCAGGTTGGGATGACGGTGTCATTCGAGTCTTCTATCCTGAATCAGGCAAATTGATGTACCAGATTGACGATGCCCATAAACTGGGGGTGACTGCACTGGCTACATACACAGACTGCGAGCACATTGTGAGCGGTGGCCAGCATGGTGACGTGCGCGTGTGGGAGGTGTCACGCAAACACGTGCAGAAAGGTCACACGTTCACAAAGACCCTGCTCTTTACGCTGAAGGAGCACAAGGCTGCCGTCACCTGTATCAAGGTGAAGAAGAACAATACAGAGTGTGTCACCTCCAGCACCGATGGTTCCTGCATCATCTGGGATCTCATGTAGGTCTTGTTAAAACAAGCCATACTTTCTTACATCTGATCAGATTGGTTCACTTTTCAACGGTTAAAGTAGAGGCAAGAAAGCCCGTATTTGCCACTTACAACACTTAGACATGATTTGTCCCAATTTTATGGTAGTTCTTAGTTAAGTCACAATACTGCCTCAACCTTTGCTAACAACGATGTGTATGCACTTTTAGAAAGAAGTGCAGGTGTCAGATGATCCGCGTGAACACGCTCTTCAAGTACGTGTGCTACCACCCCGACGAGCACCAGATCATTACCACTGGCACGGACCGCAAGGTGGGCTACTTCGAGGCTTACGACGGCTCTACCATCCGCGAACTGGAGGCCTCCAAGTCCGGGTCCATTAACGGGATGGACATCTCCAGTGACGGGCGCTACTTCGTCTCCGGTGGCGATGATCGCCTCATCAAGGTATACAGTGAAAATGTCATGAGCGGAAAACGCCTACCTCTTTAACCTGTAATATGCACAGGAAGTCTCACATGCTCGCGCATGTGACTTATTAAGATGCGGAAAGTCTTTTTGTATTTATTCAAAACTGTTTTTGATAGCATTAGTGCCTTTTGATAATGTCTCATGCTCCATTATAAATGGATTCAGTCTTTAAGATTTACCTGGTGCCCATTTTTATCATAAAGGAATAATTTTACACTATTTAACTCTTGGAATAAGACTGACATTACAGGACCATTTATTTCATGAAAGGGGAGGTCCCAACCTTCGTTTTTGTTGTGCTTCTTTTTTTACTCAAGTTATTTTTCGTAGAGAAAAAAGGTCTCATTACAATACTGGGATTTGTTTTAGGTGTGGTTGTTCGATCAGGGAGAGACGACCCATATCGGCCTGGGGCATGGTGCGGAGATTACACGCGTCAAGATCAGCTCGGATGGCCGTTACATCCTCTCCGCCAGCACTGATGGAGCCATATTAAGATGGAAATTCCCCCATTTCTAGACTGAAATTACTGGATCTTGAAAAACTCTGCTTGAGGACAAGAAGCTTCTGCTATTGTGATATTGATTGAACAAATGGGAAGGATAGGCAGTGTCAGTCAAGCGATGACATAACTACAAACAGCAACCAGAAGGACGATCTTTAATGTGTCAAATAATAATATTGAATTCATTCTTTGCTCTGACAATAGTTTGTTACTGATAAAGTTCACATTTTCCTTGATCTTTTAAGGTAGCATAGGTTGACGCATTCAGATTTTGGCTTGGTATCTCCACTAGCACGCCATCTATTTATCAGTCAAGAAGACGGATAGACAAAAACGATATTATAGCTGTCATTCACATGTAAATATTTAGGGAAAAAACAAACAGATCGACCCAGTCGTTACAACAATCATCCGACATGATAATGATTTGAAGCACTATCCTTCCTGTCATTTGTAGTTGAATGACTACTTCAATTTCTTATTTCATCGTACGTGACAAATGTAGAATATTTGAAATGATCAATGTAAATATACGTTTTGTGCTATTGAAAATGTAGTTCTGATTTGAAAAAAAAACATCATTAATTTTGTCTCATCTTGTACGTACATTGTGTATAATCATACGTATGTGAGGTATTATTTCTCGTACCTAGCCGATTATTCCGAGCAAAACCAACTGGCTACATTCTTAAATGTTCTTAGCTAATTTATCTCTAGGCAACATTTAGAAAAAGTACAAAACTATTTATAAACATATTCTATGAAGAAATTAATGTAAGCGGTTTTGCTGTCAATAAAGGAACTTGTTGGATAGCGCTATTATGGTTAAATGGACCGGAGTTATTTTTTCACCATATATATAGTACGATACCAGACATTAAATGATGCCTCTAATCAAACTGCCTTTACAAATCAATCACGTACAGACAATCATTCAGTTTGATTTCATATATATGTCCAACCTATTTTCTTGGTACTATGTCAAAATAAGACGTTCTATATTCAAACCCTGAAATATATTAACTAGAACAAGGTCCAATTCTCCCCGACGCAACACTGTTGTTAATAGTATTTTGGCCTACCTGCAGGCTAAATCAAGGTGCGTTGTGGGTAATGTGTCCATTTCCTGTTATAAAGATTTTAACATAATTATTCATCAATGACATTTTCCTTTGTTTGGGATTATAAAAAGGTCCCGTTTGTTTTTGTTACTGAATGTGCTTCAGTTTCTGAGGTTAAATTAAAAATATTTTACCGTAAGATGAATTAGTTCTAGTATTGGTTTTCTAATGCTTTTGTCTAAATAAATATGCCGAAATTAGCCTGCAGGAGCATCAAACAGGAAAACTTGGCACTGCGTCTGCCTGAATTGAACGTTCAGAATCAATATAGTATTGATTAGGCTTAGGAAAAGAGATGTTCTGGCAGCAAAAACGTTGACACTGGCAGTGATGCCTAATTACTACCTTAGGTCGGTAATAAACCAGAAACCAGTGCCTTGCATACACAAAACTGACCGTCGGACTTACTAAAATTGACCTAGCCACGTTTCAATCATAAAATTGAATATTTTGGTAGGTCTAAGAAAATTGACACAATAGTGACAGATTTACAAATGATTTTAATTATATCAACGGAACGGCCCACCCTAAGTGCTCAAAATAAAGTTTGAAAGGTGTCCAGGCTTAAATTGATCAAACATACGATACAATAATTAGATGAGACGTGAAAAAAACTGACTTAGCTATGCCATTATTTTTTATGGGCCTTATACGGTCTATTTTAAGGGTTTTTTAAAGTTTTTTTTTCGTTGGGGTTTCTGTAGGCTATAGATTGGGTTTATAGATTAATACAATGACCACTGCAGCGTCACCTGGTACAATTTTCTTTTGCAAGAATTAGGATAGTAAAGTGTCGTTGATTCAGCAGATTTTCCTCATTTTGTCCTTATTCTTTAGGGATACATACGATTTTCTATGGTGAACTGTGGTTTTCTTTGACCTAAAATACTCATTAGGGCGGGTCCCAACGCAAATTCCATTTTCCAATTCCCTGAGGTTTCCCTCTCCTGCAGCATATTTTCCTGTGTCGTTTCCAGCAAGTTCTTCAAATTTAAAAGCCTCTGTATGCAGAAAAATTTAAACCATACAACGAAAAGTCAAATCCCAAATATTTTGAGAATCAGGAATTTCAGAACCAGGCCAAATGAAATTCCCTGTGTTATGGCCAAATTTACATTCCTTGTGTTGTCCCTGTCAGGGATTTTTTGGTTGCCATTTCCCCCTTATTCTTTGTGCTGTTAGGGCCCTGATTAGGGTTGGTTGGTTGGTTATAGGGGTTTAACGCAGTACCAACCCTGATAAGGGTCCTAACCACACATTTTCAGCGTTTTGCTGATAGACTCCACCTGATTCCAGCATAAGCACAACAGCCTTACACGCCGGACACCAGCAGAGGGGAAATTTGCGTATTCATAGGATTTTCCTTTGATCTTCCCCTCGTGACGTCAGCCCGACTGCGAGTGACTACGATTTTCAACGTTTCCTTATGTTCCTTATACATCCCCCTAGCCACCCTGTGGACTTCAGAATGGTGTCATGGGTTTTCAGAAATCATCCTAGACACCCATATTTACCTTTAACACCCCACCAAAGTAGGGATAGGGTATTTTCCAGTCCTCTTTATCAGGTAGTGATCTGTCTTTGGGGTTGAAATAAACACTGCGACATCGCATGGTGAAGCCTCAGGTAGGGCACACTTTATATGGCAGTGAATACATACATTATGACACATGAATTGATATCAATATATCTCGCTTGATATTAGCTTTATCTTCTTTCTGTAAAAAAAGGCTTGAATTCGATACGTAGTTCTCTGTTAAAATTATATCAAATGAATAAACAGATATTTAGATAGCTGAAATACTGTTTAAAATTCGTGCATTTTGCAAAAGCTACATGCCAAAACAAAAAATTGTTTGCCAGACATCAATTTTTTATATCAATATACTCATTTCAAGATATCTAACAAGGTGAGTCAAACTTTTAACAAATGTAATGTGCACATCCCGTGAAGGGTGTCGCATTGGTTGATTCCCCCCCTGAGAAATCAAGACTGAAGAGCGACAACCGGAAAACATGCTATTGGAGTTCAATGAAAGAGCGGTAGAGCATGTAATTGATGTCTGTAAAATATTTTTCAACAACCTCTGGATTTGTCTTTTGAATGAATTCACTATTCTACTTTATAAATCAAATATAATTATAACAATTTAACTGCCAATTCAACTCCAAATTCTACAGGGTTATCGATTACAATACCATTGACACTATGTACAACAGTTTATTGAAACCATATTTACAACTTCTCATTTTTTGTTATTCTGTACATGTAACAACCGACACATCAACACTGGTAATCCCGTCAGTTCACGATATTGTTCTGAAAACAATGCCGTTTCAATGTCTTTTATATGAACTTCTAGAATTCTATTTTTCTTCTGAATCGGAAAAATCTCTTTGGAACTTCTTTCCTTCTGTTTCAGAAGTGATGAAACTGCAGACTAAAGGTCACAAGAACTCTACACAAAGACACTGAAATATACTAAAATTTATACATATTGCAAATAATCATTTCATTGAAGCTTAGCAAAGTCTATACTCTATGCATATATGTTCGTCACCCCCACGCTTGTGTTCTGCAGTAGTGTAATACTAGTTTGCCGTCGCTACCAAAACACTGGAATGGAAAAGAGTGATTAAAATAACTGAGAAGTATAACGTTGTCTACTGGGACAATGCATGGGAAAACACTTTAAATCTTCGCTGAAATTTTACACATTGACTGTATTTAAGAAAAAAAGATATACAACATTGGCCATAGTGGACATGTAAGAGTCAAATTCCTCTGGTTTGGCTCGGCGGCGGAGAGTAGATTAAAGCCAGTGTATCGTCCGTCAGAAAGCCGTAAATTGATACGTCGTAAACCCCTGACGGCCGCGCCAAATCCGTAACGTGACCAATAACAAAAGGACGATACACTGGTTTTAAGAATAGGAAATTCCGAATTTGCAATAATGATGACATAACTTGTGGTTGGACTAATTTTACATTTGTATCCATATATATTTCATATCTATAAGTTGGTGTGAAAATTCATTCAAGCAAATATTTGTAAATTTTCTATAGTTTTCCCACAGCTTTGTTTACAAAATCAGTCAAAACTATCCTGCAGGTGCATAAAATACAGTAAATCAGCTACCCTTGGTAGGGGGAATTCAGAGATAATTTAGATAAATATATAAGTATACGTACATCATATAGAACTCCTAATTCGACATCTGGAGAAGGTGCAAATGATTGGTTTACGTACAGAAACTGCAAGACAAAACAGACACCTGTATGTACTCGTTAATCACTGTTACCAAGCTGTAACTAATAGTGTGTACTGGCACTTATCTGGGACTATATCTTATTATTCTTTCACAACTATGAGCCATATACAACTTTGCATTGCAGGTCTCAAATATTTTTCTAAATCTTTGTGCAATGCATTACGAGATTCAGACGTGTTTTATGACAATTTTAACATTTTGAGATTCTCGAAAACACTGCAAAACTTGAATGAGTGGGTCGGATATAATAACTCTTCAACGTCATTTTGATATGGATTCGGGTAAGTGGATTGACACCCTCGATAACATTTGCACCCATATTAATTCGGTTTTCTGGAGCAGTATATGCAATTTATTATCAACTATATCATTTTTATAAAATGTTAATACTTTTTTGGGTGTTTTTCTTTAAAAAAAACAACTAAGCCTTAAAGGGTAGCACCAACAAAAAGACACCGGAACACAACCATTTGCTTGCCTCGTACATGAGTACTAACATTTGAAGTAATACTCGTTCTCGCATTTATAACGTGCAAATTGCTTACTAGAGATTCTGCTGCCTCGTATTTCAGATACTTTCGTATGAAATCGATGATACCGCCCACTCTCTTCGATGGATCCACTGCCCATTTTCTTTTCTTCATTATTGGAGCATCTCCAGTAGCTTTCAACAGAATGTCAACTGGAAAATACGTGATTTGATTAAGTAAAACCAGTCTATGTGAAAATGTTTTGAAAGTGTCGGACATTATGTCCGACGTCCATCAGCTTTTTATGGGACATGTGCTATATCATGCTGGACAATATTACTATTATTTATCACCGTTTTCATATTTTCCCTCTGACAATATGCCCAACGTTTTAGAGCATAAGTGTGAGACATTAAGGTTAAACCATCGGACATGTCTGGCAAGAACGGCGTTTTCACAAACACTGTTAACTGTTTAAGTCTACAGAAAATATTACAATCAAATAGATTTACCTATTTCAAAAACATTAGAGAAAGGGATACTTTCACCCGAGTTTTCACTTATCGTTATTAGAATTTAATGAATTATATATACAGAGCATGATGGTTAACATATTTATTACACCTAATTATCAATGACGTTGCCTTAGCGGTGCATATTGTGTATTATTTTTCTATGGCAATACATAGATCGATTTCTGAGAACAACTTTATGATAAGAATGATGGCCAGTATTCATTTAGAAGTTTAAAATATACGTACTCAAAAGACATGCAAAAATTAATAAAACAATGCACAGCCAGGGAGCCTCTTACTTTTGGTCTTTGGTTGTACAGAGGGGCTGGCGCTGGCACTGGACGGTTCGGACGGTGCTGTCTCTGAGGTGGGAGATCTGTCGGCTGGTTCACTGCCTTCCGCATCACCTATAAGTGGGTCCGACATGACGCCAGGCGACACGTCTCGCGTGCTGATGTAACTGGAAATAAGCATTCTAATTAAAGACGGGCTAAGCAAAATACTAGGCAGGGGAGTGTGTGTGTGGGTGGGGTCTATTGTTAAGTAATAAGAATTGCAAGTGATAGAAAGGGACATCCTTAATAGGTTTCTCACATTCTTGAAATGTCTTTACATCCAATTTGCCTTTCAAATAGGTATTTCAAATCAAAATCATGTAACGGAACTGCTTTCTGTTGTACCCTTTTCTGTACTTTGTGCTTTACTGTGCCACACTGTGCTCTGGATGCACCATGCTCCAGCATGCCACAGGGTGCCTCAATATGCCCCAATGTGCTCTGGCGTGCCCTAATGTGCCCCAGTGTGTAGTGTTTCAGCATGCCACACTGTGCCCGGCATGCCAAATGTGCTCCAATGTGCCCTAATATGCCCTAGTGTGCACAGTGCTCCAGCATGCCACACCTGCCCGGGCATGCCCAAATGTGCATGGTGCTACACCATGCCACACAGTGCCTAGTAAACATGTCCCAATGTGCTCTGGTATGCCCTAATGTACCCTAGCATGCTCCAGCATGCACGGCGCTCTAGTAAGCTCGGGCAGCACTAGAGGCCACGCCGTTTGCGCACACCGCAGGCACCTGCTGGCATATGCCATTGGCCAGTGACAGATAGCTTCGACAGGTGCCCCCTCCACAAATTGTGGAATAGGGAAGAGTTAGCCTTTTAGGTATGAATCCTAAATATGGTAAAAGATGAGAGGGATATATATTTAGTTTACTACCCATTACAACTTGATACCCGTTACAACATGATACCCGTTACAACTCAGACGACATACATGAATACATGAACAGAGTGGCCTCTAGTGCCTCCCAGTAAGCTTCAGCATACCACACTATGTTCCGGCAGGCTCTGACATGCCAAAATATGCCCAACTTTCTCCAGTATGCTATACGATGCCCATCACTCACGGAATTTTGAAATGACTGGGTGTCCACAGGACACCCAGCCTATGACACGTGGGTGTTCTGCACATAAACTTAGGGGGTCCAATAGGCTCAGTCTTGGTATCATGGGAACGAATTCTAGGGTGTCCACAGGAGACCCAGTGTGCCACACCATGCCCCAGAGTGCCACACTGTGCTGTGCCCCGACGTACAGCACCACGTGGCACCATGCAGCACATTTTGGCACAACCGTTCCCCTATACAAACTGTGGAATAGGGAAGAGTTAGCCTTTTAGGTATGAAACCTAATGATCTATCAGAAGAGAGGGATATATTTACTTTCCTCCCCATAACAAACTGGAATATCTATCAGAATAGAGGGATACTCGTCTATCACGACGAGCTGTGACCTCGATGTAGGGAGTAGAGTCGATCACTTGGGTAGCTTCCCCCTGCTCTCACGAGCAGCCAATGGGTAACAGCTTACAGAAGGTGCTCTCATATATTCAATACGTTTAATATCACATGAAAATACTGAAATCTGAGACAGGGAATCTTGTCCCTAAGTAATTCCTAATTCTGTACACTAAAATGACAGATAACATCCCAGTGTCCGAAATTAAGGGTGCACCCTGCACCTGGCGTGCTTAATTCTGCACAAGGGTGCAAGATTTTTAAATGTGTGCACCAAGCTGGTGCATGATGTTTCACTCTTTTTGATGGGTTATTATAGAAATGTTCACACAGAAATGTCCCCGGGTGCACAATTTAACAACCTGTGCTCCCAGTGAGTACATGAAATAAAACCTTAATTCGGACACTGCATTCCATGGGAGCCCCCCGGCCCCCTGTAGGAGCCACCTGGGAGTCCAAGGTGTTAACAGGGGTGGCATGGGCTCCCCGGACACTGTATTTGTCGAGGCCTGTGACATGCTACAGAGGTTGGACATAATTGCAGTTTTTGCAAAGTCAGGCACTGACACAAATCTGAGTGAATGAGTTAGTACTTGTGTTTTCTAAGTCAATAAGGTGTTGATAAATGAGGATGAATTATTATTTTCTCTCAATTAGGTAATTACCTCCATTTTAGGTGAACCAAAATAAGGTGTGTTTTTGTGATTTTAGGGTTGGACATTGTGGGCAAAGCTGAAGGGCTTTATCACTGTTCCCTATGGGAAAATGCCATTTTACAATTACATTCAGGACCAAAAAAAACACCAAAAAAACGGTTGTGTTCTGGTAACATAAAAAGGTCGAACTGACTCTTTTTATCTTTTTTTTAATTACACAAATAGATTCAGTCATTTTTAAAGAAAACCTTGCACATAACTGCAGGATAGTAATTTTTCGCTGAATTCAATTCAGCATGTTATTCACAACTTGTACTATCAATATAAGCAAAATGGAAGAAAAATATTTAGTTTACACAGAATTATGGGACATTAAAAAAACTTTTATCTTATTAAATTTTAAATCTATGACGTAACAAGGGGAGTTTCTAGGGAATCCAATCTGCCCTTAGAAGGGAATACCCATCCTTGTAGAATTTGTGATAAGAGTCAAACTCTTTAACCCAAAGTATATATATATTTGACCTATTCCAGGCTTGACCGGGATTTGTTTGTGGGATTAGTTTAACGTCTGGCCAACCCTTTAGGGTTCTTTTACCAGACTGCACAAGGTAAAGCCTTTCAGCTTGTTTTACGCCACAGGGGCGGTGACCGAATCTATGAAATGATGTGCCTATTTGTAGCAGTGGGACCCAATGCCCTCTTTATAGTGCTGCCACACTGAGATTTCATGTCATAGGCCCACACAATACCCCACCCAGTCACATTATACTGACACCAGGCTGACCAGTTATGTTTCGTGGTTCTTACTTTATACCGAGTGCCGGGCAAGCAGTGACCACTACCTTTGTTAAATTCTTTGGTGTGACTCGGCCAGGGATAAATGCCAAGACCTCCCAGACTCAGGGCGGGCACTCTACCAAAAAGCTACTGAGTCTGGTCCCCCCATTTATCGCCTTCTACGAACAGCAAGGGGCTGCTGGGTATCTATTCTTCCCAGGAGGCTCCCGAAGGAACCCCCACCACGGATCCCCACAGGGGACTTGACCGGGAAGACTGTTTGTGTAGTCTATGTGCTGAAAACAACTGATTGACCAAATGTATATGGATGAACATGTAGAATCAAGACTGAACAAGATATTCAATACAAATAATACCGCCCACTTGCAAAACCTACTACGTTTTGTAAACTATGTAATGTTTTAAAAGTTTATTTGGGTTTTTTTTCCTTATAACAATTAAAACTGGTAGGTGCTACTGTAGCGCGCCGAGTTGGCGAGTTCTCCCGACGATCGGGAGCCCCCTGCACCACCTCTCCTGTCCTTCCCTGGCTCAGGGGAGATGATCTAAGGCTTTTTACTTGTTGTATACTGTTTGTTTAATATGTCTGTCTTACCTTTCAGGAATACTTGATCTTTATTTATGATTTAGACTGTAAAACAGTCTTTGGCCTTAGCCAGTTTTGGGCCAGCTTGGGCCCTGAGAGGCCATTTTGTTTTTATGACAACTTAGGGGGCCAGCAGCTCAGCCAATCAGAGCCAAGCTCTGAGTTCCCACTTTTTCCTACTGTCAGGAGCCTTTTTATTGGCTGGTGCCCATTTTGGAGGGAGACTCCATCTTGTTTTATCTGACTTCATCAGATTTCATCACTTTTAGTTTGGCAGTCAGAGAGATCAGTTGTGGTGAGGGTTCTCCTCAGCTTTTCCTTATGGATCTCTATAGTGGCCTTGTCTCCACTCTGTTTTGTCAGTTCTCTATACAGTTTTAGCTGGGTTGTTGACCTCAGGGTAGCCCAGCCTGTTGTAGAGAACTGACTTTTATCAGAGTTTAGGAGTTTTATGCCACTTACTTAGTTTCTGCCTTGTATTTTATGAGTGACTACAGTTTTAGATTTTATCTGGCAGTTTATCCCCTGTTTACCTTTTAGGTCATTTACTTGACATGGGGTCAGAACTTTTGGTTTTAACTGTTAGTTCACTTTATCTCAGGCTTTAAAGCCTTGACTTTTAGATTTATTCTAAATTTACCCCTGTCTTAGAATTTACTTAGTCTTGTGTACAGGATGCCTGTATTTGTATTTGTAAAGCTTTAAGCTTGTGAGTATCTACTTTGAAAGAGACTGTTGTAACTTTTGAGTACTTTAATAAATATTTTCATATCTTAAATCTGTTTGTTGTCTGGTTATGCTTTCACCTATTGCCAACCCTAATGGTCGAACCTGGGAGTGATTTCCCATTTTATAGCAGTGCCCCTGGGCGCGCTACATTTAGTGGTGCCTGTGACCAGGGTTGGAAATAGCTGTGATTGTGACCAGTACATTTTTTCGGTCTAGCAAAACACAACGAGAAGTGATTCTTTTTCAGAGATTTTCCAGAAGTTTGTTAACGTTGTTTCCAGGAATGTGCCTCCCAAGGGTGAACAACCTAAGGAGAAGATGTGTTGAATGGTGAAAAATTGTTCCTACCTGTCGGTCAGGTAGAGTTTATTTATGTGAGACTGCTGCTATCCTAGTTCTGATAGACCCTTTTATCTCACACATAATAAAGTTACCCAGTAATTGGAGAGAAATTGTTAATTTATAGGCTTGTTAGCCAAATGATTTTTCATGATTAACCGAACTCGACTTAGGTCTGTTTCTGGTCTGCGCATTTTACGAATTTGAGACAACGTAGACAATGATCGAGTAGCTTGCGTTTTGAGTGTTGAGCAAGATTTTTCAAGGCAAAATTTTACGGGTACTATCGTTGATACCTTTTGCCTTAAGATGGATTTCTTAAACCGCAGTCTGAGTTGGATTCTTACATCCTTCCGTTCAGGCAGGTGTTCTGGTGGCCAACGAGAAGCTGCCAGTAGGCAAGTGGATGTTGTGCCTTGTGATCTTAACCATGAGTGGGATCAGGCCTCTCATGTTAGTGATATTTCTACTGTTTCGGATGCAAGATCGCATCACGGGGGCCCAAGCCCTGTCCCTCAGGGGACCTTACGCAGGGATTCTGTTAGGCCTAGCAAGACCAAGCCTCAAAAGAAAATGATTATGCCCGTGAAGTACGATGGGACTAGTGATTTGGATGATTTTATTGGTCATTTTAGGGCAGTTTCCCTCTGGAATGAGTGGTCTGATAAGGAGAAAGGAATGCAGCTTGCTTGCTGTTTGGTTCGAGATGCCCGAGAGGTCCTGACTGGTGTTGCCCTCCATTTACGGACGGACTTTGATTACTTAGTTGAAGCTTTGGAAGATCGTTTTTCACCTCCCGGTCGAGAGGCTCAGTTTACCTCTAAGCTTTTGAACCATGTCTTGCGGGCTGATGAGACTTTGGCAGCGTATGCCCACGACTTGCGCAGACTTGCCAAGCGTGCCTTACCGGGTGAAACACCGAATGAGCGGTTGTTAATTGACATCTTCGTGAAAGGGTTGCGTGATAATGGGATGAAAAGGCACGTCCATGCCTTCAAACCTGCTACCCTTAGGGATGCTGTTGATTCTGCCATGGCATATGGTACTTATGACAATATTGATAATGAAAGTGTGCAGACACAGTAATTATTTTTGAGTTATGAGCTGGGTGAAAGCTCTTGTTTCCTGTAGTTACAGGCGGATTTCTGAGATGTGAGCTGCAGTTTGAGGAGGATTCCTGATTATGGTTTAGTTATGAGCTAGGTGAAAGCTCCTCTGTCCTATGGTTTCAGGCGGATTCCTGACTATTTTTGAGTAATGAGCTAGGTGAAAGCTCTCGTGTCTTATGGTATCAGGTGGGTTCCTGACTATTTTAAAGAATGAGCTAGGTGAAAGCTCATCACCAGCGGGGTGCTGGTTATGTACTTTTTGAATGTGCTTAATGTCTGATAGGAGAGTAACCTAGGGAAGGTGAAATCAATCAGATTTGGTGTATTGGAATGCCTATGTTTAAGGTGGAGTTCCTTGAAATTGCTTTCAATGCCTTTATTAGTTGTAACTGAAGATGAGTGATGGCGACTTTGAGATTGTGTGCTTATCAAAGGAATGATATGCCCTCACAAAAGGTGCTCAAATGTGAAATGGTTGGCTTTAAAGAGTTGTGCCTAGAATTTCGAACAGAGGGTCTGTTGTCTAGGTAGCTCGCGTGACTTGTAGAGGCAGTTGGTTGTTTTTGACCAGATCAGTAAGGGGAGTGACCCCTTGAACTGGACCAGGACTGATAGGGGTACTGTTACCTGGTAAGTTAACATGTTCCGGAGGGATTGGTGAGCGGTTCACCACCCAGGATGGAGAGGGGGTTACCCTCTAAGCTGGATTCCAGGTTTACAACAGGGGTACTGTTGCTGGGAGGCTTACATGTTCTGATGGACTGGTTGATGATATTGCTGTTAGGCAGAGGTTCGCGTAGCCCATTTCTATGTTTGTAGTTCACTAAGTAGTGAGTGTTAGGATGATCAAGGGATGATGTGATGTGATGTACTGTGACTTTGACAGGAGCTTAATGGAGGAAGACCAAGGACATTCCGAGAAGCTTAAGGACATTAAGGACAAGAGACTTTATTTAGCATGGAGAATTTTATGTGTATTTTCATGTAGTGTGAGAGTTCTGTACTGAACTTGTGAAACTGAACTTTTCATGTAACCTTAAGGATTTTGTAGGTTGTACCGAGATGTACCGACGTGTACCAATGCGAGGACGCATTGGTGCAAGGAGGGGGGGGTGTAGCGCGCCGAGTCGGCGAGTTCTCCCGACGATCGGGAGCCCCCTGCACCACCTCTCCTGTCCTTCCCTGGCTCAGGGGAGATGATCTAAGGCTTTTTACTTGTTGTATACTGTTTGTTTAATATGTCTGTCTTACCTTTCAGGAATACTTGATCTTTATTTATGATTTAGACTGTAAAACAGTCTTTGGCCTTAGCCAGTTTTGGGCCAGCTTGGGCCCTGAGAGGCCATTTTGTTTTTATGACAACTTAGGGGGCCAGCAGCTCAGCCAATCAGAGCCAAGCTCTGAGTTCCCGCTTTTTCCTACTGTCAGGAGCCTTTTTATTGGCTGGTGCCCATTTTGGAGGGAGACTCCATCTTGTTTTATCTGACTTCATCAGATTTCATCACTTTTAGTTTGGCAGTCAGAGAGATCAGTTGTGGTGAGGGTTCTCCTCAGCTTTTCCTTATGGATCTCTATAGTGGCCTTGTCTCCACTCTGTTTTGTCAGTTCTCTATACAGTTTTAGCTGGGTTGTTGACCTCAGGGTAGCCCAGCCTGTTGTAGAGAACTGACTTTTATCAGAGTTTAGGAGTTTTATGCCACTTACTTAGTTTCTGCCTTGTATTTTATGAGTGACTACAGTTTTAGATTTTATCTGGCAGTTTATCCCCTGTTTACCTTTTAGGTCATTTACTTGACATGGGGTCAGAACTTTTGGTTTTAACTGTTAGTTCACTTTATCTCAGGCTTTAAAGCCTTGACTTTTAGATTTATTCTAAATTTACCCCTGTCTTAGAATTTACTTAGTCTTGTGTACAGGATGCCTGTATTTGTATTTGTAAAGCTTTAAGCTTGTGAGTATCTACTTTGAAAGAGACTGTTGTAACTTTTGAGTACTTTAATAAATATTTTCATATCTTAAATCTGTTTGTTGTCTGGTTATGCTTTCACCTATTGCCAACCCTAATGGTCGAACCTGGGAGTGATTTCCCATTTTATAGCAGTGCCCCTGGGCGCGCTACACTACACTTTAAAACCCCTACCCTACCTATAGTGGGGCTAAACTCTACTTTTAGTAGGATTTTGTACCCGGGCGAAGCCTACATGTAGTAGGGTGAGAACTCAGAGTTACAATACAGTCATGAGAGTCCAGATATCCTATGCCAAACTCCTAAGTAACGTTAGTCTAAGTAAGTAACGCTATGGCCTAGATCATGTAGATGCCTTGGCCCTTGTCAAGGCTTGTGGCTTGTCATGTGAAGTTGTGTCAGAATGGATTCTCTGTGTATAAATGAGCACTGTACGTATACACATATTGGTTAAGTAGTTAATGAATTGAACTTACGTTGGAGGGGACGGCAAAAATCTGCTGTATCCGTAAATAATGTAGATTGGGCTTCCTCACTTTTAGCTCAAGTATTCCGTGAAAATCTTGAATTATCGCCCGGATGCACCGACTGCGCCTGCGTCAAATCTAAATATAGAACACCTCAGCACGTGTCAATGTTTACAAAACATTGAGGCAACGATCGAGGTGCTTGTCCGAATGTCGTGGACTCCCTGTCGAGGACTCGTGCACTTTGAAACACAGATCTTACTGTCATCTACACTAGCTTAGCGGAGTTGGCACAGGTACTAGTGTAACTGTCATCTCTCATTAAGATGAGTCTTGAAACAATTGTAAAGTAAAAATAGACATTAGATCCAGTGGTAGATTGTTGGTAAATTTTGTCTTCTGACACAATTATTTTACGCAATTTTATGAACGCATTTTTATTAAAGGGGCATTCTCGTCCCTAGCCTATTGCATGCCCGCCTCCTGTTCTCGGGGCCTATGTAAGTCTGCCATCTTTACCAGTAAGACTTCATGACTACGTCACTGACACAGGCATACCGGACGGATCTCCCGGCAGCGATGTAGCAAATGATTCAATCAGCTCCAGTCTGGAAATCATACGGGATCTTCCATGTGAGGAAGATGATGACGTAACTATAATGGCAGCCACTACCAAACAACAGGGAGATATAGTGGATCTGGATGAGACGCTAGCTATGACGACAGCCCCAAACAGCCCAGCCACTACCACACCATCACCATTAGACCCAACTCAAGTCTTCCCAGACCAAATAGACACACCCACCGGAACTCCTAAGCTACAGTTGAAAACCCCGAAACATTCCCTAAAGACAGAGCTTGCTACTATGAAAAAACAGCTCACTGCAATCGAAGGTGAAATCTCATACATTCCTGAGATAAGGGAATTCATTAACCAACAGCAAGAAGTACTGAAACAGAACACAGTGCATCTTAAGCTCCAGAAAAGAGTTCACGAGCTAGAAAAGAGTCACTACAGAGCAGAAGAGGAAATTCAGAAAGCTAAAACTAGACTTCTTGAAGCAGTCAACCATAACAGTGACATGAAAGACAAGCTGATCGAATATCGGAACAAACTGAGGGACGCTGAGAGAGAGATTGACAGACTACACGAGGCTGCTACAACTCAGACAGCAAGGCTCAAGGAATTTGAGGAAGAAGCAAAGAACTCCTCTTCCAATAAGACAAACCCCAACAAGTGCCCCACAGATTCAAAACCTGATGGTGCCCAAACCAGCCCAAACAAAAACAATACCCCAAAGAAGCCGGCAGCAACAGCACAGAACACTGGACAAGGGGCCACGAAACAACACGTTAATGTCAAGAGCCCGCACATATTAAGCATGATGGAAGAAAGAAAAGCATTCATCTTTAGTGGAAGGTCCTACCGCATCCCCGAAATAGCCTTCCACACCGAAAAAGCGCACCTTATCTTAGGTGCTGACTCCTGGGAGGCAGAACAGATCTACAGCCTAGATAACGGTAAAGACGCCAAACAGTTTGCAAAGGACCACCTCCCGTACTCTGCACGATGGGAATCGGTCAAAACGAAGATGATCAAGAACATACTGCGGGCAGTCCTCAAGCAAGACCAAGTATTCCTTGAAGCTCTACTAGCGACTGGGGACAGCGAGATCAGACACACAGTTGCAGACACCTTCTGGGGCACTGGTGGCATCTCAAGATCAGATGGACAGAATATGTATGGCAGAATTCTAATGCAACTTAGAGACGAGCTACGTATGGTTGCCAACCACCAGGTGCCCCAGGATACAGCTACAAGAAAGTTCACAGGAAACTTCTCAGTACAGCTTAACAGAGGGACAGAATGCATTGTGCTAACCGACTCGCAGTGCAAGCATATTGACCCGAAATATCTGTTTGGCAGAAAAAAGATCCACATCCAGAAGTGTCCCACAGCATCATCCATGAAAACTTTTGCCAAAGAACTTGCCAATGGACCGGTACGACTGCAGGTAACGAGCATAGTCATCAACAACGGTATAAACGACATCAGGGATGACAAAGACATCAATACAATCTTCCAAGATCAGGTGGAGTCCCTGGAAGCTCTGAAATGTGTGTGCCCTGATGCGACAATATACTACTGTATGCCACTATCTAAATCAACCCATGATCAAGTCGAATCACTCGGTCACAAGATTCGGGAATACAGCATCCACAACAACGTCACGTTCATCAGGCATAACATCCCGTCCTCTCACTTTGTAGACCAGTACCACATCTCAGAGGAGGGCACCCGCATCTATGTGAGCAAACTCCATTGGTACTCACGGAGAGTGCGTGGAGGGACCCACGAAAGCCAGCACTCACCACACCATGTGCACTGCAGACCCGGATCAAACACCCCACCCAAACAACCACTGGGCACACCCAACAGGAAACACATCATGTCTGAACACCTTCACAGATCACGGCGAGGCCATGAGTACGAGCCTGACACGATCTACAATGCCCCCTGGAGAAAGGGCAGACGATCATCGCAGACTGAAAATGGGGTCCACCTGCCTTACCATCGGCAACCTTGCTGGCAAAACGACTGGGCCAACACCCCACGACACATCAACCAAAGACCGCAAATGGAAAAAGGAAAACACAATACGCGGTATACACGCTAATAGGAACTCACACCATGTCAGCATGCGGTGCTCCTCCAAACATCTTAGATAACACTACTATCATGGTGAGGATGTAGGTCACCCCACCAAAATATCTAGTCTACTTACCAGACATTTTCTTAATCTGTAATCACCTTTTCCAAACAGATTTTATCCTACGCATAAAAGACTAAGTCATCTAAGGGGTTGGATCCCCTCTCATAGCATATGGTGCTAAATATCAGCTTCAACCAAATGAGACAACTACATACCCAACAGTTGTCGAGTACTGTTACATTTTAGGAGATGAGAATCCGGTGCTATTCTCTCATCTCAATAGATGTTTTCTTAACCCACGAAATCTATATGTATTTCCTTGAGGTGCTAAATACTCAGTTACAAGACCAAAGCTTTACATCAGACCATGTATGTCTTATATAATGTCCGTTCCAATACAATACTTATGTCCTTTAAAGAGAAAGGAATGCTCAAAATTGGTAGCCACAACATACAAGGTGGTATATCCAAGAAACTAGACACTAGTGACGTTAGAGATCTTGTAGAACAGTTTGACATTTTCTGCTTCCAGGAAACTTGGCTCATGGAAAGCAATACCCTGTCACTTAAGGGCTATGAAATATTAAGAAGCGACCGAGGCAAGTACAAGAAAAAAAACACTGGATCTGGTGGCGTATCAGTTATTTTTAAAAACTGTTTAAAAGGTGGTATACAAAAGTTAGGTAGTACTATCAAAGATTTCCTCTGGGTTAAACTAGACTCAACATTCTTCAATACCAAGTATGATATATACCTATGTAACTGTTACTTTCCACCAGAATCCTCCAATGCACACAAACAGCTGGACCAGGACTATTTCGATGGCCTTAAACAAGAAATCGCAAAATTCAGCTCCATGGGTCACATAATGTTGATAGGCGATCTGAACGCCAGAACGGGTGATCGTAACGAATCATATACCAACATCGAAAGTAACACCGAACTGTACCCTAACACCATTCTCATTGATAACCAAAGTGACATTTCCCCCTATGCTAACCTGCCCATAAGATCAAGTGAGGACACTACTACAAACACTTTTGGCAGGAAGCTGCTCTCTATACTTGAACAGAGTCAACTAACAATTTTGAATAGCAGAAAAATCGGAGACCTCCAAGGCTCTTACACTTGTACAACTTACAACGGGGCCTCCACAGTGGACTACTGCATTGTGTCCCTTGACATGTATTCTGAAGTCCTAAGATTTAGTGTCATGGACCCCCAGTGGTTCTCTGACCACAGCCCACTATCTGTATCCTTAAAAGCTAACATCAAACCAGGAATATGTCCTGCTGAAGATAACAATCTGGAACCAAAAAAGAAATTCTTATGGAATGAAACCTCTAAACAATGCTTTATCTCAAACATCAAAAGTACAGAAAACCAATATAAACTTCAAAACTATATCAATACCCCACACCAAGATCCCAACACAGCACTTGAAGAATTAACTAACATCATAATAGAAGTAGCCACTAAAGCAGTCCCTCTAAAGAAAATTGTTCCCTGTGAAAAAATCAATAACGAACTAAGTGATCTCACTAAAGATGATAAACAGCTTCTAAAATCTGCCAAGCAAAAATACATCAGAGACAGAAAAGCTTATACACCCAACAAATCAAATAATGAAAGACGCATAGAATATGTGAGGTCCCGCAGACACTACAAGAGAATAAAATACTACATGCTAAACGCTAGTAAATCTAACAGAATACTCAAGCTGGCAGAACTAGAATACAAAGATCCAAAGAAATTCTGGGCAGCAGTCAAGAAAATCACCAAGAAAAGCTTTTCAGATAAACCAAATATCACCCCGACAGGCTGAACAAACTACTTCAAAGATCTATTGAACATAAAGTGTACTGGGTCCTCAGATGGGGGTAACTATAATTATGTAGAGAACTGTTTATCTACCATAGAATCATTCGCAGATGAAGGGCCCCTAGATCACAAAATTGCAATGGGAGAGCTTTGCACAGTTATTAAAAATGCCAAAAATGGTAAATCCACCGGACCAGACCTGATTAGTAATGAAATGTTAAAATATGGTGGTGACACACTTCACGAGGGCCTTTTGCACCTATTCAATGTTATTCTTGATTCAGGCAAATATCCAAACTCTTGGAAAACTAGTATAATCACCCCAATACATAAAGGGCTAGACATCCATAAACCAGAAAACTACAGAGGTATCGCTGTAGCTGATTGCATAAGCAAACTATTCTGTAAGATCCTAAACAGCAGGCTAACCAAACATCTGACTAACACCGATTTCTGGAAACCCAACCAGAATGGGTTCATGGAGAAAAGAAGAACCGAAGACAATGTAATGATTATCAACACAGTGTTCCAGAAATATATTAAGGAAAACAAAAAAAGACTGTATGTTGCTTTCATAGACTTTAGTAAATTTTTTGACTCAATCAATAGAAAATTACTAAAGTACAAACTTCTAAAATGTGGAATCACAGGGAAGATCTATAGTCTATTGAAATCCATGTATGAAGACTGCTACTACAGAGTCAAGACAAGTAATGGAATTACTGACAAGTTTGTATCTGTAACAGGTGTTAAACAAGGGTGTGCACTAAGCCCAACCCTTTCAAATATTTTCCAAAATGACTTGCATGATATCTTTGATGACAAGTGTGACCCAGTTGAGCTTGATCAAACATACTTCAACTCCCTCTCCTGGGCAGATGACCTTGTACTTATATCACAGAGTAGCGAAGGCTTACAGTCATGCCTTGACAAACTGAACAACTATTGTAACAAGTGGCATCTAAATGTGAATGTCAAAAAAACTAAAGCCATGGTAATGTCAGCAGGTAATGCAAAAGCCCCAAATTTTTATCTTAATGACGAACCGTTAGAATGTGTTAAATCATACAAGTATCTAGGGCTTATTATATCCTGTAATGGCAATACAACACATATGCTAAACGACAGAGTGACCAAGGCTAAAAGAGCCTCATTCGCGATAAAGCAAGCAATAAGCACCACAACAAATGTCTCAACTAAACTATCAATGTCATTATTTGATAAGCAGATAGAACCGATTTTACTTTATGGAAGCCCAATATGGGCCATACCTAGAAGCACATGTATATTGAAAGTAAGTTATGCTGAACCTGACCAAAACAATGCAAGGGCCTATATGAACAACTGCTTGAAAGCAATTGGTGTAACCGATATTGAGGTTGTATCATGTCGACACACTAAGATTAACCAAAGTATAACTGTCACTGTGAAAAATGTATCAGATAAGATCGCAATTGTCAACAACTATATGAAAACACCAACAACCTTTACTCTGGAGGAGATCAACAATGACATACCAAGTACCATTGAACGTGTACACTCAAATTTTTGTAAATTCTCCCTAGGTGTGTCGAAATTTTCCAGCACTAAACTCTCTCTGAATGAACTGGGGAGATACCCAGTCAAAATAAAATCAACTGTCTCAGCCGTCCTGTACTGGCTACGGTTACAACATGGTACCAATAACATACTACTGAACAAGGCATTTAATGAAATGACACAAAAGAACCATCAATGGCTCCAAGATATACAATTTCTCCTATGGCAAATTGGTTTAGGCAATGTTTGGTACCAACCAGAAAATTGGGAAAAGAAACCGTTAAAGTCACTTCTTACAGCCAGACTTAGAGATATATATATACAAAGCTTTGACGCCTACTGTCGGGAAGACTCCCACTATGAAAAATGCAAGATTACTAACATCTGCCAACAAGACGTGTATGAATCCAAACCCTATCTTAATAAAATAAGATCTGCCAGTATCAGAAATATATTCACCAAATTACGCATTGATACCAACTGCACATCTGACAGCCAGTACAGAAGCTTCAAGAACAACAAAGCGACAGAATCTTTATGCAAACACTGTAACTGTAAGGGATCTGTATCACATGTACTACTGCATTGTAAGAATCCAGATCTAATTGCCAACAAAACCCTGTTTGAGAACAAACTCTGTCAATATGTACCTAGTTACCATACTTTATCTGACCAGGAGAAACTACGCATGATCCTGAACCTCAATCCTATATGTAAAAATGAATCAAAGGAGAATGTTGTCGAATTATTGTGCACATTTGTGAAAAATACCTACCAAATTGTACAACGCCTATCGAAGTGACATGAATGTATTGCTTACATTAGTCCAATAAACTTACTTACTTACTTACTTACTTACTTACTTTAGGTGAGATTTCCCACCTCCCCCAGAATCCTTTGCGGCCCACTGGTTTCTGGCAAGCTTGAGCCATAACAGTTAACCAGCGAAGGGGTTTTCCTTACTAAATATAGACAGCCAATGAAAATATTCCTTCTAACTGGGGATTCCTCCAATGATCGCCATGTTGCCCCAGACTTGCAAAGTCCCCCTGACGATCAGTGGGACGCACTCGAAAGTCTATCTCGTCCCTCACGACGTCTCCGCTGGCTACGTTGTAACCATCTAATTAACCCGCCAAATTCGTGACGTGACCAATAACGTTGCCGAATTACGTTCCAAAAGGGCAAAACACGTCGCCGGCCGTCGCGTCGTTAAGCTAACGTCGGCGTATGTAAGGGGCCGTCCATAAATGACGTCATGCGCCGGGGAGGGGGGGGGGGGTCCAGGCCCCTATACATTTCTATAGTAAAAGCATGACGAAGGGGGGGAGGGGGGGGGTCAAAAATGGTCAAAAATAGCATGACGTCATTTATGGACGGCCCCTAAGCCTAGAAACCCACGGACGAGAATGCCCCTTTAAAGGGACGTTCTCGTCCGTGAGTTCAATGAGATACATCCGCCGACGTAAGCCTAGTTACGCAACAGCCGGCGATGTGTTTTTCACTTTTGGAACGTAATCTGGCAACGTTATTGGTGACGTCGCGAATTTGGCGCCGCGCTACGGGAGTTACAACGTAGCAATTTGTGTCCTTCTCACGGACGAGAACGTCCCTTTAACTTCATACAGGTCGTTTTCAACTCAAATACGATGGAATAAACTGAAGTTTTTAAAATTATATTTCATTAATATTTATCTATTTTACAGGAAAAATTCCATGTTAGTGGCCATATGAGTCAGGAACATGGTGGGACCCTATAAAGTAAATATTTTCTAAAGATTAATAATGAATTTGGATCGATTTTTCATATTGAAATACCATTTATATAAGTAAATGATTACAGATATCAGTTTAGTCATATATTATCATTTTATCATCAGAAATGTATGTTTTCACTATTATTAGATGTATAGAATATAGATCTACAGGCCCCTGCGTGAAAACCAAAGACAAAGAAATCAGGGTATCACCAGTTTTGACGCATTTATCCATATTTATTATAAAAAAAATACCCTATTTATCATCTTATTTTTTAATATTTTAGACCAAAAATCAAATAATTGTAACATCTCAACGCATTATCTGGACGTATAAATTCAAGATATATTGCCAACAAAAGCCTAGACCTTTTATCAACTCCAAGTTTACCCCATGAAAACCACAGGTTTATGACACAAGTTTTGAGTTGGTGTTCAACTAGTGCTTTATACATGTTTTACATGCACTTTAAAAAAAACATGTGAAAAAAAACAGAAGTGGTGTTAACAAATTCTTGTGAATAATACCTCTTTTTGCTCACTGTAAAACACGTGTTAACACGAGTCTTTACTACTTGGGACACTTTGTGAGACAGTAGTTGTAAAGCTAGAAACACAATGATGAATCAGACACATTGCGTTGCAACATGATATGTCACACTTCTAATTACCCTGACCACTTTTACCACAACAGATCTCACATTACAAAAAAGAAATCTCACATTACAAAAAAGAAAGTCAATCAATCTTCACAATGAGGGGTAATTTGTCAAGGGGCTTGCCCCTTATCGAGATTAGGATCTCCAGAATATGATAGATTAGATTATATCCTATGATTACATTAGGATCAACAGATTTGTTGCTGCTCTGAAACCCACATCAAAGAGACCGTGCAGAGAACATGAGGCTTCAGTTTACAGCACGTTTCATTAAAAAAAATGCAAATAAAGAATATAAAAGATATGATTCCACAATAGGTCTAGGTCTAATGGAAAGCAAATATATTCATGTAATCAATTAACCTTGTAGATATCATGGTTTAGTTATGTTATGGTGAATTCTACAATTTATCTTTACCTAATTAAACCTAATATTCTACATTCTAATGCAGTTGATAAAATACGCATGATAACACTGTGTGCGATACAACCCCATTTTACCCTTTTTCTTTATCATGCAATGATTTGACTAATATAGAAAATGGCTTAATTTGCGTTGAAATTGGACTATCAAGTAACCACGGTAACAAGAATAATAAAAAAAGTTCCATGTTCTTATTTTCCTTCAAAATTTTTAACATATCTATAAGTTGCTGGAGCTGGTCTTATCATCATGAAGGAAAGGATGAACACGTAGACGGGGTTGGCAGAAATGTATAATAAGAAAACTGGCCTTTATAAGTTTATTAACCGAAACCCATAAAAAGATACAATAAATGAACGTAACAATTTTGAAAAGCGTGTTGCCCGTAGGGAGAATGGCAGTGTGTCCGTCGGACAGGGACGCCACTGTCTGGCAATTGCTCGGGAATTCTTTAGGTCGTGGACTTTTCGACTCTGTGGGTCGGGACCAGTTCTTCCGGCCAGCAGCAGATATCACCACATAATGACGCGATTCGATGTAATACATGAAATATGACTTATTTGAATTTCCTTTAATTATAATAACAAAGCTAAAATCTGATATGTGGTCAATCTTTAGACAAAGTACCTTAATTGGAAGGATTTAAGCCAAAACCATAGTTGAACATAATTTCTATCGTCTTTAGCCGGCCATCTCTTTCAAAATATTATTTTTTGCCAATGTATATGCATGGTTCTTACAATTATTGTATAGTGGGGACAGATTTTGCTGCTCATACGATTGTAGACATTGGAGGTAGACTGTATATGGGAAAAAAACCAGTAATCATCTCTGCCAGCAGTGTTATGAAATACAAGATCTTACAACGTGTAAACATAATGACTCTACTCAGATTTACAAGAAAACGAGAAATCTTCGAAATAAATACCTGAAATATGTACAAAAGTATGGTTTACCTGACATTTGTATAAAAGTATGGTTTACAGTGCTAGAAATTCTTAATCTCAATCTCGAGTGTAACAGTAGACAAGTGGTAGTTTTAGTCAGTAATTTTTATTCACAACCTTCATATAAGAGGCATAAGGTTGATATACAGGAGTATAATAGCATCCAGAGAAAACAAGTGACAGATTATTTTTAAATGAAAATTTCAATCAGAAAAACAAGCCAGACCCTTCCACTTCGTACCATTAGCTTAGGGTAAAACAAATCCCTAGACAGGGCCTGAAAAAACAACCTTTTACGCAGAGTATAAAAATGCAAGGAAAAATATCTGTGTATTTGTGATTGTAATATCTTTGTCTAATCAGATTAGAACTTTATAGTTAAAGAAAGCCGGATATAAAAGGTTATTTACACTTTACTGGTCATACCGAGGTGATGTAATTGAACAGAACACAGTAGAATATGCCTCTCTCAAAAATAAGATATCCAATTAAATGCATGGTTTGTTTTTCAATGGATTCCGAGTAGAGTGTAGCAATTACATGAGACGAAACAAATAATGCGAAATACAAGATTACCTGAAAATTAAGTGCTGGATCATTATAATATTTTATTACCCACACGGCCGACGAGCGGGCGGTAGAAGGATTTAGCGTACGGCCACACTGTACGCCCCGCCCGTCGGCTCCGAAAAAGTAGTTCCGGTACGATCAAAAATATTCTTTTCGTTGGCAAATCTTTAATGTGGGTTGAAAAATTCTGAAATTTAAACTGGGAAGGTCTAAAATATCAAAGAAAATTATGGCATTGTCAAAAAAAAATTAGAATTTCTTTTTCTCTTGATGGTGTATGAATACGGGTCTTACTCCGCGAAGCTCGTCACATCACGCACAGCGTAGCGCTACACGGGAAGAAGTTTGGGTAATAAAATATAGAAGACCCTTACGGGCTTCGCCCTTGGGCCGTCCTGGGCCCCTCGGGTTCGTCCCGGGCCCCTCAGACGGCCCCCGCGGGTCTTCTTATATTAATATGCACTGGTTCATTTGTGAAGAATTTACAGGAATTGTCAAAATAATTGGTTGTTGGTTATTATTTCAATCTGTCATGTAATGTTTTTCCTCAGCCGGGGATGACTGGGCATCAAGAACGTGTCATCGTATACATTTCGCGCAACTAAATTTTGGAGTTGTTACAATTTTGTTTCACATTTACACATTAAAATGTTTGCACCTTCTATCAATGTCATCACTATATTAGGTTTGGAGGTTTCATCGCTATTATTCTTGATTGTAGATGCGAACAATTCATTACATTCCGTAACAAGCCAAAAAGAAAATAAGATTCTGACTTTTGGATACAGCATTTATCATTGGTAGTTGGCATAATTGACATATATAGAAAACGCTTTCATCTCATTAGCCATTACAGTTTCTATACATAATTCGTTTATAGAACTTGCTATAATGCTGCTAAGCCCATATCTTTGTTTATAAGGCATGTATGCGATAAATGCTGGTGACTGTCACATAAAACAAAGCTAAACCTATTCCAAGATTACTCAGATATAGATACACAGGCAGAAGCCTGGTGAAATATTACAATCCCAGCAAAGACGTTACACAAGTAACCCTTATCATAAACCCTATTGCATGTATTTTAGCAAACATTTTCAAGTTCTTTTAGTCAAGAATCTATGTGAAATGTGAATTTACTTGTTGGGCCATTCTTACAAACAGTTTCTACCAACTGCAGTATCTGTACACAACATATTTATTTACACAAACATTTATTTACATATCTAAGTCCAGATCCGTAAGCAGTCAGGAATACCTTGGTGCCGATCACGGATATAATATAGAAACGGGTACAGTAATTAAAATATGATCCGTTATCATGAAGCACAGAATGTTTACATGAATGATCAATAATGAGTATGATTAGTAACTTATCGAAGACATAGTCTAACAGTTAATTAAAATATTTTTACTTCAAGAAGTTGAATACTTAAATATTAAAAATGTTAATCAAGATCTAATGCACATGCAAGTCGGGCATGAAAGCCCTAGTAAGGCCTTGAAAGAATCTCAATTTTAAAGGAAAATGATGCGTAAGGGTTCTCACTATGGCTTTTGACACAAGTGAACGGGCAAACATTGATGAGTCACAGCCTCTAGAAAATGCTGCCCTTCATACTATCTTGATTTTGTCTTTCCTTTACTACCATTAGTTTCAACCGAACAAATGTTGCGCAGTGTGGTTGATGCAGAAGACTGGTTTTACATCGTGAATCAAAAAATGAACATGGGTCTGGCCTTTTCGTAGGAGACCCTCTCTTTTAAGGGCATGGACAGACCAAGGGACAAAGTATTGTTATAGAATATTGACATAATTTCACGTATCATTAAGAAAGTAAAGACTAAAAGATAATTAAAACAATAATGATCAGCATGGTTTCAATGTGTTGGGTTGTGACCGTATGCATCACCTAAGCACATGGCTCCGAACCGAGGAAAGGCTGGCAAACTGGACATAGATCTATCCATTGGACACATTTCAACATTAGACGTGAGGCGAAGTCTGGACGTATGTAACTGTCAGTACTGACCCTACGCCGCTAATAAAGGAGTGTCCTTGCTTTGTTCCCGCGCTTTGTCTGAAAAGAGGAAGTGATTAATTTGAAAATAAGAGATCAAATCAGAAGAGCCAAGTAAGGTAACATCAAGAGAAAAATTTGAATACAGAGAATTCACGCTTCCCTGACACCGATTTTAGGACTATTTAAGACCTTTTAGATTAAGGCCAAGTTTTGGAAAATATCCAAGTCCCAATAATACTACAGGGATTCTTAAGGCTTACATCCTAGCTTTAACAATCAAAATGAAATTCCAAAATATTGATGGCCTGGCTAAAACTTTGTAAAGGGCAGTCATTGTCCAATACATGTTTAATCACATGCCCTTAGTTGTCTATACTCTCAACAGTTGCCGATCTAATAGGCATAGATCAAAGACCAATGTTTGTGGTACATATATATTAAAGACTCCAAAAAGAAAAAATAATTTCAGATATATATCAAAACTGCAATTCGACTTCTATATTTCATTACAAAAATTATTTAAGTAACGTACAACGAGACGCCTTCAGCTTTTTCCAGTCATGTTTGGGTTTAAGAATATACAAGTCTTCAGTCATAAACGACCAAATAATCATAACTGTCATCACGGATATCGACATACATGATCACTGATATACCCAGTACCTTTGATCTTATCCGTAGGGACATCTGGTAGTTGAACGTCTTCCTCTCTCTCCCTTTCCTCTGGCACCTCGGGGAGGGTGTCCTAGACAGGCAAAATGATATTCAAGAGTTTGTCAACACTATATACCTTGGTGCTGTGTCAATGTGTCTGATCGCAAAATCCTTATTCCCAAGTGTCTAACTACTCCTCATTATCTTATTGTCAGAAGAGCAACATTTCTAATCCACTGATGTCAATTTCACAATTTTATACTATAAATGTAGACAAAAGTTATATTCCAAAGGGATACAACATTTTCTACTCCTACTCGGAACAATAAATATTTTTAAGTGGTTAAATAAATAATAATAAAAAAAAATCCAACTGATTTTTTTAAAAAAGTTTGCTGCCTGGATTAAGTCAACAAAACGAGTATAAAAATAGCTTTTCCTTTCAGTGTTGCATACACACCTTGATGATTAAATCCAATTCAGCGAGAACATCATCCTCATCTTGTTCAGTCAGCCCGCCGGAAAGTAATTCATCAATTTCCTGTAAAGAAAGATTATATTTCCTACACAAAAGTAACTAGCTCTCAAGTTTGACTTTCTCATGTAGTATTTCTCACATACATGTATATAAAAGATTAGGGACTTACTCTTAAATTTCAACGGTTTTACATACACTGCTATTACATGCGAGAAACGAGGCAAGGGCTATTATTAACCGAGTTGTTTTAATGTTTTTACATGCAGGGCTGTTGTGCAGTATTGGAACATAAAGGATTATTAAATATTCTCTTCAAAACCGTAGCATTAATTCAAGAAACTAAACTAACTCTCTGATATTCAATTCCTTCTTGAGTTTCGTCCATTATTTTCTCCACGTCTTCGACTGTCAGCATCTGCAAAAGAATTCGGACAATGTTGACATATTTGTCAAGAATACAATATATGCTTTGAAATATAGTTCTTCCCATTTAATTTTTATATCGATTATAGTTTTCAGAACACTTGCTTAAACCCTAAATGCTATCTAATTACTCTCCAACGTATACACGTCTTGTATTCCATATACTGTGTTAGTTGTCAGAAGGGCCGCAAAGGCTTTTACTTACCTCATGCATCTTCTTCAAAGACTCATTTCCTGTCTTCAATCCTTCTATTACCTTTGTCTCTATTTGGGCAAATTCTATATCTTGAACCTAGAAATATAAGAAATGAATTTGCCTCATTCAATTAATACTCTAGTTCGTTTCTGAAACGATATTAGAAGGATCTCATATAACAGAAATTCAAGTATGAAGATTTGGGGATTGAAGAATACTGTTTTATATTGAAACAAGTTCATAAGGAATCGAACCCACAACATAGGAGTTTGGAGGGGGTTGCAAACCCTTACACTATGAAGCTACATGAGAGAGGAACTAAATAATGGTGTCGTGACCTAATAAGACCATCCTAGTATACAGCAACATCACATTTTACCACGAAAGTACTTAGCAATTTCTTTATGATTTAATTCGCAAAGATAGAAGTGTAAAACAAAATGAACCATGGTAGTTTAGTTGACAAATTGATCCTAGAATTTTTTTAGATGCAGCTTTATATATTGGCCTTTTTCCCATAGGAACCAATGTTAAAGCCTGTCAGCCCAGCCTATAATGTCCAATCCTATTTTCCCTAAAATGCAGCACTTTGATTGGCTGGCAAACCTGTAAATCTGTTAAATGGTAAAATTTAAGAAATTATAACATTTTATCAGTACTTGGGTATATATATAATTCTTTGTTATTCCAGTAATCCCAACTCTAGGTGACAAGGATTGCTTTTACGTCTATTTTGTCCAACCCTTGTCCTACCCTTGGATATACCCAATATAGGATGGGCTTATTTGCTGGTTCCCACAGGTCATTTAAAAAGTTAATTAACAAATCAGCAGAAAATGGACTGGTTTGTAACAGCCTATTTCGCTGGTTCTTGGTATGGCCAGAAGTAAGTTCAGTCTGTAGACTAACATGCAAAAGGACATCAGTGTTAGAAATTAACTTTTTTGGACGTCAGCCATCCGGGATGACATTCATGAAAATCTGTCAGCCCTGATAGAAAATCGTCAGCATGAAATTTGTATGATGAATAACTTACATAAACAAGAAGTCCCCGACTGTCCAGACCCCTTCCCTGGGGTCCGGTATCTGCGGTGGCACTTACCCCCCCGCCCCCAAAATACACACACAATCGAGGGTACTCATGCATGACCATGCTTCAGAAACTCCATTGGACTTGACCCTCTAGGCACCCCCACCTGTCTGGCTTAATTGTCTCTGGCGCCACCACCAAACCAAGAAACAGGTTGCACTTGGACTCTTGGAATATTTGATATGCCTACCTTGTAAATGCAAGAATACCTTATCATTTTATTGAGGACAATTTTTTATGAACTGGAAATGTAGCAAAATAATTTCTTTAATGCTATATTATTTATATTGATTGTTGTTCATTATTTCCCATCCAATATCCCATTTTCCTAAAGTTACGGGCAAAAATTAAGTTTACCCATCAGCCATGAACCTACTATACCCTCACTTCAGATCCTCCGTAATCATACAGTGTATAATCCATCGCGAAGGAGGAGTATCTGGGGTGAATACCAAATAAAGAAAAAAAAGAACTTTCTTTGGACTTTTGTCATCGCCAAGTATTCTGTGCTAGGGCAGGGATGTTTGTGTTGGTGAGTGGCCTCCAGCAACAACTTCAACAAATTTAACGATTGTTATGAATGATGAGATTGACCATTTGGTAAAATTAGAATTTTGCCCATTGTAATTAAATGTAGGAAGTTTAGTCTTATTAGCTCTTGCTTACACTTGTTTGCATCTTTTTATCACTTGTTAGCATCTTGTTAGCACTTGCTATCACTTGTTAGCCTTGTGTTACTACTTGCTAGCCTTTTGTTAGCACTTGTTAGCATCTTGTTAGCACTTGTTAGCCTTTTGTTAACATTTGTTAGTACTTGCTGGCAGTTGTAAGCATCTGGTTAGCATCTTGTTAGCCTCCTGTTAGTACTTGTTAGCTTTTTGTTAGCACTTGTTAGCATTTGTAAGTCCTTTTCACACTTGTTAACACTTGTTAGCCTCTTGTTAGCATCTGTTAACACTTGTCAGCCTCTTTTAACCTTTTGTTACCACTTGTTAGCTCTTGTTATCACTTGTTATCACTTTTTTAACACCTGTTAGCCTTTTGTAAGCACTTGTTAGCCTTTTGTTAACACTTGTTAGCATCTTGTTAGCACTTGTTAGCATCTTGTAAACACTTATTAGCATCTTGTTAGCACTTGTTAGCCTCTTGTTAGCACTTATTAGCCTTTTGTTGGCACTTGTTAGAATCTTGTTAGCACTTGTAAGCATCTTGTAAGCACTCATTAGCATCTTATTAGCACTTGTTAGTACTTGTTAGCCTCTTTTTAGCACTCGTTAACAGTTGTTATCCTCTTGTTAGCTTCTCGTATCACTTGTTAGCCTTTTGCTAGCACTTGTTAGCAGTTCTTGGCAGTTGTTAGCATCTTGCTAACATCTTGTTAGCACTTATAAGCACTTATTAGCATATTGTTAGCTCTTGCTAATACTTGTTAGCCTCTTTTTATCACTTGCTATCACTCGTTAGCCTTTGTTGGCACTTATTAACCTCGTTAGCATCTTGTTAGCACTTGTTAGCTTTTGTTAGTCTCTTGTTAGCATTTGTTAGCACTTGTTGGCAGTTGTTTTAATCTGGTTAGCATCTGGTTAGCACTTGTTAGTCTTTTGTTAGCACTTGTTAGCCTCTTGTTAGCATTTGTTAACACTTGTTAGCACTTGTTATCCTTTTGTTGGCACTTGTTAGAATCTTGTTAGCACTTGTTAGCCTCTTTTTAGCACTTGTTAACAGTTGTTATCCTCTTGTTAGCTTCTCGTATCACTTGTTAGCCTTTTGTTAGCACTTGTTAGCCTTTTGCTAGCACTTGTTAGCAGTTCTTGGCAGTTGTTAGCGTCTTGCTAACATCTTGTTAGCACTTATAACTTACTTGCTATCACTCGTTAGCCTTTGTTGGCACTTATTAACCTCGTTAGCATCTTGTTAGCACTTGTTAGCTTTTGTTAGCCTCTTGTTAGCATTTGTTAGCACTTGTTGGCAGTTGTTTTAATCTGGTTAGCATCTGGTTAGCACTTGTTAGTCTTTTGTTAGCACTTGTTAGCCTCTTGTTAGCATTTGTTAACACTTGTTAGCACTTGTTATCCTTTTGTTGGCACTTGTTAGAATCTTGTTAGCACTTGGAAGCATCTTGTAAGCACTCATTAGCATCTTGTTAGCACTTGTTAGAATCTTGTTAGTACTTGTTAGCCTCTTTTTTGTACTTGTTAACAGTTGTTATCCTCTTGTCAGCTTCTCGTATCACTTGTTAGTCTTTTGTTAGCACTTGTTAGCCTTTTGCTAGCACTTGTTAGCAGTTCTTGGCAGTTGTTAGCATTTTGCTAACATCTTGTTAGCACTTATAAGCACTTATTAGCATATTGTTAGCTCTTGCTAATACTTGTTAGCCTCTTTTTATCACTTGCTATCACTCGTTAGCCTTTGTTGGCACTTATTAACCTCGTAAGCATCTTGTTAGCACTTGTTAGCTTTTGTTAGCCTCTTGTTAGTATTTGTTAGCACTTGTTGGCAGTTGTTTTAATCTGGTTAGCATCTGGTTAGCACTTGTTAGTCTTTTGTTAGCACTTGTTAGCCTCTTGTTAGCATTTGTTAGCCTCTTGTTAGCACTTGTTGGAATCTTGTTAACACTTGTTAGCATCTTGTAAGCACTTGTTATCATTTGTTAGTCTCTTGTTAACATTTGTTAGCACTTGTTAGTCTCTTTTTAGCACTTGTTAGCACTTTTTAGCTTCTTGTTAGCACTTGTTAGCCTCTTGTTATCACTTGTTGGCTCTTATTAACATTTGTTGGCCTCTTATTAGCCTCTTTTTAGCACTTGTTAGCTTCTTGTTTGCATCTGGTTAGCACCTTATTAGCACTTGTTCGCATTCGTTAGCCTCTTTTTAGCACTTGTTAACACTTGCTAGACTCTTATTAACATGTTGTTATCACGTTAGCCTCTTGTTAGCACTGGTTAGCACTTATTAGCTCGTGTTAGCCTCCCTCTACTCCCCTCCACTCACCTTCACCCTACCTTAAACGCCCCTACACCCCCCCCCCCCCTACTTCCTTTCATCCCATTTTCACTTTACCCTACACCCCGAATTTAAGAAACAAGTCATGTTGTGCCATTTATTTTTGTCCTCATGGCACTAAGCATCATGTGGCATGTCGATTTTAAGAAATGTCCATGTCGCCGCATCAAATTTTAGGGTCTAGGGCCTCGGTTGTTGGAAAAGGGGATAATATTGTTATTAGGAGATGCGAACATCCCGACAGCCACTTGTCAAATGGCGAAAATGACGCGACGCAGGGCAGGGCAATGGGGGAAGTTCTGGGGTTCCTCCTGTGGGTTGGGGGAAGTTTTAGATTAGATAATGGCGTAATCTCGACCATTACAACAAGGTCTAATGGGTCATTTTGTCCCCATGGTCAAAGGGTTTATTTATTGTGCGGCCAAATAGCGGTGCAAAAGGTCCTAACTGGAACCAGCCAGGTGTATATACCCCTCCCCCCCTCCCCCCTGACTGCCGCCCGCCCGCCCGCCTACGGGCGGCCGGTGAGGGGGGGAGGGGCGTCGCCAAAGGGGCTGATTGACAGGTCAGTGGGACCAATGGGAACACTGCCCCCCCCCCCCCCCCCACCGGTCTCCACCCCGACCCGACCACTAACTGCTACTAATTACCCCTCCTACTTCAAGAGCCCATTTCACGGACCATTTAGTTTCTATTCATAAACCCCCCATAGATTTCACGGCTCACTGACTAAACACAATGAAAAACCTCCGACAGTAAGGCTTCGTTGGCGTTGCTCTTAATCTGATATCATTCAAAACGCCACCGCAGCAAAAACATTGCAACTTAACTAATGTCTTCAGTATACATATGACAAGCTAAGCGGTCACGGCTCTATAGAGCTGTAGAGCACAGCTCCAAAAATAGGCGATCGCAGTATATGACCATGGTAACAAATGTCACTGTCGCGATCGTAGATGCCCCTGTAGATCATATATGGCGATGACAGGAGTGAGCCAGCACTGACACAGTAGTTATTGGGATTCAATTCCCAGTTGGTGCTAGGCTCACTAAAGGACGAGGTATAGCAAAAATATTAGTATTCGGTCTGAATGTCCTTCATTATCCCTGAAAGGGGAGTCTTTGGGTGATGACCACCAGTGTAACTGCAAGCATAACCACAAGCATAACGAAAGCATAACTGAAAGCGTAATGTCCTTCACCGAAAGCGTCGCCGAAAGCGTCGCCGGGAGCGTCGCCGGAAGCGTCGCCGGAAGCGTCGCCGGAAGCGTCGCCGGAAGCGTCGCCGGAAGCATCGCTGGAAGCGCCACCATAGGCCTCCAAGCGTGGCCTCCAAGCGTGGCCTCCAAGCGTTGCCGGAAGCGTCGTCGGAAGCGTTGCCGGAAGCGCCACCATAGGCCTCCATAATAATAAGCAACCACCGGGAGCGTCGCCGGGAGCGTCGCCGGGAGCGTCGCCGGAACCGTCGCCGGAACCGTCGCCGGAACCGTCGCCGGAAGCGTTGCCGGAAGCGTTGCCGGAAGCGTCGCCGGAAGCGCCACCATAGGCCTCCAAGCGTGGCCTCCAAGCTTGGCCTCCAAGCGTGGCCTCCAAGCGTCGCCGGAAGCACCACTATAGGCCTCCAAGCGTCGCCTCCAAGCGTCGCCTCCAAGCGTCGCCTCCAAGCGTCGCCTCCAAGCGTCGCCGGAAGCGTCGCTCCAAGCGTCGCCGGAAGCGTCGCCGGAAAAGTCGCCGGAAGCGTCGCCGGAAGCGTCGCCGGAAGCGTCGCCGGAAGCGTCACCGGAAGCTTCGTCGGAAGCGTAAGTGTAGGCCTCCTTTGATGCCTTGCTTACACTACATTTATATCATTATATCTTTGCATAGCGCATGGCATCAAAAAGGGTTGAATGAGTCTCCAATAAATAATTGTCAATCAACAAACAACCCCCAGTGCAGAGCCCTACATTTCCCCCGGTGATGCAAGACCACAATCAGAAATCCTACCACATTGCCTCCCACAATCCATTGGGAACTATTCTGTGTGGCTGCCCCACCCACCAGTGAAAAATCCAACATTTCACCCACTGATGCAATACCACCATCCAATATCCCTACACATTGCCTCCCAGCATGCTGTAGTCAGTACAACACTTTCTGTGCCCAACTTTCTGTGCCTATTTCTCAGCAATGACTCACACCATACCTTATTGGCTCTAGTTCTGGTTACACTTCACCATTATCAATACATATCACCCAAAAAAAGTAAAATCTACTGATAATGCCAATGCAACAAACACTCACAAACTTTCTCTTTTTTCAGCATGCAATCTGCTGATATCCAGCCTAGAACAAATACCACCCCCCTCCATTAGTCACCACAAGTCTGTGGCCGCCGGCACCCAGCTGACCTCATCCCAAAATAAAGGTGACTCAGACCTCACGCTGCTCCCCATTACAAAAGAAAGGCGATCACTTACAGTGATCGCCTATCTAATAATTAGAAGAAGTATTGAGTTACATCGAAATTTTTAAAAACTAGGAAAAAGAAAGAAGATTCTTTTTTTCCCCAAAAAAATCTGCCAGCCATCTGGGCTTATAACTTGATACTTTTGCCCAAAATTGTCAGCCCTGACCAGAAAATGTCAGCCTGGGGCTGACGTTAATTTCCAACCCTGGACATCATTTCAGAAGTAGTAGGGTAACAAAACCATCCACCTAAATGAAATGCAAGTGTCCTACTCTTTCATGAATATTTGTGATTATAAAAAAAGACTTACCATACGTTCAATATTCTCTAGCTGGCCATCCGTCTTTTCAATCATATTCTCCTGGAACCTTTTCTTTCGAAGTAAGAGTTTTGCTTTTCTGGATAAATAATATTTACAAATAGTACAGAGCGTAATATGAGATAAAATACTGCGAAGAAGAATAACTAGACAGAATAGCAGGATGTAGTAACTAGAGTAACTCAGGATGCAGGCGGTAATTTCAAAACATCTGCTTGGAGATTGAACCACCTCCTGACCTATACACTTCAATATGTGTTTCTTGAATTTTCAAGAATGCCTGAGTCTATTTGTGGCAGCAAAAAAAAAATTAAATAGACCTACCTACCCTAATTTTTTCAACCTTTTTTTTAAAGTTTAATTACCTTATTCAGACAAACAATAAGTTATACAACTTGTTAACATTGGATGCCTGAGATACATAGATAACTATGCCAATAATATCGTTAAGTATAATCACTTACATTGATACAGTGAAAAATAATAAGTACCTTTAAATCATGTAAAGAAATGATTCAAGTATAAATTAAAACCTTCATATAAAACAGACAGAAAAAGACTTTATACATTGTTAAACACGATAAACGGACATCAATCATAAAAATTAAACAATCACTGGAATATGAATATATTCATTAAGGGAACAGGGATAGGGTTACATCTCCCTTCAGTAATTATTAAAAATATCACGCATAGTTTTCATTTTTAAATTTTTGAATTTTTCAAAGTTCTCAATATTCCTAGTATCTGCAGGTAAATTATTCCATTGTATAGCACCACGATAGAATGTTATTTTTATTTTTTTCACTATTTGGTTTGTAAGTCTTAATACAGGAGCAGTATGTAATCTTGTCTCTTTACCAGGAATTTGTAAAAACTGAACATTCTTCGACATCTTATACATAAAATTATTTAAATGCACTCTCTTCTGTAAGCCAATTTTGCTGTTTTACAATTAATATTTTTCGGAAAAAATTGTGCTCATTTACACAAATACTTAAACCTCGGTAAAACATTCTATCAATATCATTTAAATTTTCCATCGAAACACCACAATAGATTACATCTCCGTATTCAATAAAAGGTAAAATCATGGATTTAAAAAAAACGATTCTAGCATCCCCAGTCAGATAGATACCTCCTGATTTTTGAGAAAATATACAACTTATTAGAGACAATTCTATTAAGTTCACTAATGTACTTATTAAAGTTCAAATGCTCATCTAGAGTAAATCCAAAGCATTTATATGAACATACTCTTATTAAGTATATATGCGTTCAGGGATAAATCTACATCAATACGTTTACTTCTTTCTACAGTCGATCTTGAACCATAAACACAATATAGCCTATGTTACCTGAACACAACTATTTTTTTTTTTGGCCTAAGATGACCAAGAATGTGGACTGAAAGTGAAGGCCAATAGGGTTTACAATAGGATATACCTATTGATACTTTTTGAAATCAAAACATTAGACGGTAATCAATTATTGTCACCATTTAAAAGTGGCATTCGAAAAACTGGAGAAGAACTATCATATTTCGGATACCCAAAGGCAACAGAAATAATATTTCAATCATTTTTCATAACATTCAACATGTTTTGAGAAAAAACACGAATAAATTTCCTGACCATACTTAGTGAATTTGGTCAGTGGTACCCATCGTGAGACTCGTATAAAGAAACCGCCAGGAACAAGCAACAATACATTGATTTATGGATTAGAAATGTTTTTATCATGAATGAGACATAGAGCCACATTTATTCACATTTATGAGCACTTACTCTTTTTTGCCATCTCGCAGGAGCTGCTTGGCAAACTCACGTTCCTTCCCCAAAGACAGCTGAATTTTCTTCTGATACTGCTTCAATTTGTCTCTTTGTTGTTTCAATTGCTGTAAAAAAGAAAAAGATGTTAGATGTGCAATCTCAATCAGCTTTTTACTCAAAGAGTATATAAAACGAAATGAACGGTAATTCTGGTAAATGTGTCAATCAATATCATAAATAACTTTTCCCAAAAAATGTCATATTCCCCTTTGGGTATTTTCTTGAATTGAAAGTATCCGCCGTAGGTAACGGTCGATTTTGTTATTTAATGTTTTCCAGATTCATCACTTCCTTTAGAAGGGAACATTGTACTAATGTGTTATTCATTAGCCATGGTGTTAGTAATAGTAAAAAGGAGCGACTATAGAAGTGACGGATAACGGTAACACCAAACACTTTGAACGTGTCATGCTGTATTTGTGATCACTTCATTAGCTGAGCCTTAACATTTGATTCCTTTGGGCAGTGCCTAGCACAGCACTGAAGAATTATGATACAGAACTTCGGTTGAAATTGACTGACGAATTAAACTTTAGGATTATCTTACCAAGATCGATATGGAGGCCATGTGTACTGAGTAGAGTTATTTGACTATGGAAATGGCATTTTGACTTTATCAAGCAAAGAAAACATAATAAATTGACAATCCTCTTCTTTTTTTTTATTAACCACAATCATCACAGCGATGTTCTTCCATGTAGGTGTTTAGAAACAGTACATATTACAATTTCGTAGTAATATATATATAATAATATAACAAGGTAGATTATGACTATAGATAGCCCACACTCAGTTAAGCAGTGGGCTGTTTATTCTATGTCAGTTGGACAGTGTTTTGTATTCATGCATATGTCAAGCTTGCAATGTAAATGTGTCAAATACACAATTTTTCATTGGGATTAGGCTAAGTTAAGCACTGATCCACGATTGTTCAAAATTGTTTGTTTGTTGGGGTAGTTTAACGTCTGGTCAACCACACAATGTTCTTTCCAGACTGCACAAGGTAATGCTTTTCAGCTGACAGGTGATCGTATCTATGATATGAGTTAGAAGAAACCTGCCACCGGGTGTGATACCCTACTCGTTTCGCAATGTCCCATAGAAACAACACAACACATCAGGCCTTTGATGACCCTGTTGGGGGCACAGGGTGGCCCCTGGACCCCAGACTATTGGATCCTTTTTTAGATTTTATCTATCAGTTGGCATTTTCAAAGGAATTGCAGAATCTTTTTACTTTCGGTGTTGTTGAAAACGTCCTTCATCGATGTTCTGTTTTGGAGATGCCGCTTGCGACTATCATCTATCTTCTTACACTTCAATATGATGTGCTCTACGGTTAGTTTGGTGTTACATTGTTGACAAATGGGAGCACCTTCAACTTTCAAGAGGTGTTCATGTGTCAGCCCGGTGTGGCCTATCCAAAGACGGGCCAGTTTCACCTGTTCTGTCCTTGTCAGGCACTCTCTTTTGCATTTTTCTTTTTTTTCTTCCAATTTGGGTCAGACAGAGTGTAGCAGATTGTTCTCCTGTTTGTTCCAGTCGCTTTGCCACTTAGATCGGATATGTCTTTTGCTTAGTGGCAGCAAGTCTGTATGTGCCAGAGCATGTGCTTCAGAAGTAAAAATGCTGGCTTGGCCATGAAGTGCACTGGTCTGGCCATCCATTAAAAAAAATCTGTTTCTGGTGGACTGGCCAGGTGACTATTTTTAGGCCGGGTGGGAAGAATTTTTTTCATTTTTCAAAATAATTTTTTTTTTTCAAAGATTTTTCTGTTAAATTCTTACCAAACATAAAAATGATTTAAAAAAATAATATATTGGGAAATGATCACTGTATTGGTCTTTCAGGGCTCCATATTCGTTCCTGAATGCAGAGGGGTTGGTTTCATTCATCTTGTTATTGCATAGTTCCAGGATGACATAGGGTTTACTCTGAGACCATGGAGGGTTCTTGGGTGGTCTTATTTTTCTCTGATGATGTTCAAAGGTATCTCTGCTTCTCTGATTACAGATTTAGCAGAGGTAGAGAATGGTTTGGCCACCCTTAATTCACCTGCAACAGTTCGCTGTGTGGGGTTTCTCTTGTCAGCTTTGACCTTTATTGCATATTGTAAGTCATTTTTTCCCGCCTTAAAGGGTTCCTTGCACTTAATTTGCAAAATAAATATTTTTCAATGAAATTCTTTGAGCATGGAATATGTATCAAGAACTATTAATTCTAGAAATGTTTCAAGGATATTTCAAAAATAGACAGTTATGAGACTTTAATATTTGGTCTATTTCTATGTTTGTAAGGGAAATCCCTTTATTTGTGATGTCACAAGGACACTAATTGGGAATTCCCAGCTTTCAAAATGGTAATCCCCAATTCCCAATAGTGTATAGAAAGGAAAGGGTATTTGGATTTGTTTCTTTGTTTGCCCTTACTAAAATTGGAATTTAAATAAATTTGATACGAAGATTATGTTAGGAAAGCTTTCATATAAATTCACGAAGTGCTATTTGTAGTGTAACTAATTTCACTTAAAGGCAATCGCACTATATGTTTGTGCGCATTCAGTGTGCAGCCTGCTAAGAATGGTAATAATGCTTTACTATAGAATCCTGTGAGGGAAAATGCGTTTTTTGCCTACGTCTCTATTAATATTGATCCAACTGCCATACAATAAGTGGCAAAGTTGTAGTCCAGAACCTCACAAATCCATATATTTTCTAAGAATTGATAAGTATTCAACTGTGAATTTATTATGATTTTATTTGTAATAAAAGTTATAATAATTTTCAGCCATACCTTTGTATTTTAGCAATAATTAATACCTCTTTTTGGAAGGTTTAAGGAGTGGTTCTCTTGGTTGGATCTTGACAGAAATTGGTATATATAAAGATAATAGCATGTTCTATCATTGGGGTATGTGCTATGTGTGTTAGGGATGGTGTGTGGTATACAGTGTAATTAATCAAAAGTGAGACAATGCATTGGTGTGGCGGATCCCTGTTGCAATACCGCTCTGACCCTGTCAATCCCAAATTTCCCTCTCTTTTGGGGAAAGTTACCCAGAATGCACTGCAATGGTGCATTTCCTCACATTCTCATTGGTCAGTTTTGTTTATTGACATTGCTTGACCTGTATTCTCTTTTCTGATTGGTCAGATGCCTGAATCCTGCTTCTGGGTTAGGCCTGCAGGTTGGCAGTGTAGAGAATTATTATATTTATTGGAATTATTTAAATAAAGAAAAAATACAGTAAATTAAATATAAAATTAAAAGATATAAAAATGTGTCAAGTGTGGTTTGTGAGCATCTTCTGTGCGGTTTCAGCCTTGCGGCCTCATCAGTTGCTTAGTGGGTATCTGATTTATTTGTGTGAAGATGTTGTTTTTTGGTGGGCCTGCAAACCTATATTGAAATTAGTGGTCTGTTGTCTTTTGTGTGGTACTGATAGTTTCCACCAGGTGGCTCCACTGTGATTAGGGTGTTTCTGTGGTTTTTATTAGACTGATTTGGGGCTCAGGCTGGTATTAGGGTAGGTTGAAATTGGGGGATCATTAATTGAAATTAATTTTCTCTACTGTCCTTTTCTGTCACATACTGTGCGGTTCATGTGAGTGACTTTAACCTGTAGAAATTTTTTTTTGACGTGGCGTACCTATTATCCAGCAAGTTCATGCCCCATGGGGCTTGAGTATTGAGCCAGTGTATCCAATTGAACTCGATTTTGTTCCTTAGGGTACCTGCTCGTTTGCTGTCCAGATGTTCGAAAATGAAGTCGTGAATATATACTTTCATGTCCCGTTTTCCACTATGCCCATTTGTGTTTAAGTGGTACGAGACATCAGTGTCCTTCTGGTTTTTAATACCATACATATGTTCTCTTATTCTCTCTTTGAGTTTTCCCTTTGTCTATCCTACATATTTCAGCTTGCATTTTTTGCATTCTATACAATAGATCACATTTGAACTGTTGCATGTCACATTGTGTTTGCTTTCCACTTTTCTACTACTGGTCTCAATTGACCCGCTCATGTCTAGGATACTGCAGTATATGCAGTCCTTCTTTTCGCACTTGTTTCTGTTTGTTGTGCCGTCACTCTTTTCTTTGTTTGGATGGTAGTCCAGTCTTGCTCTTACCAAATGATCTCTCCAGTTTTTTGGTCTGCGATAGGATGACATTATTGTTTTCCTGTGAATGTATTTGGTTGTACATGAGCGCGCTAGTATATCCCAGTTGTTTCTCACAATCTTGGGGATATGTTGATCTTGTCCCCTGTATGTTGTGGATAATATAATTTTATCCTTCATGTCTTTGCCGTTTTTCTCTTTTGGTTTCAAGAGTTCTTCTCTATGTAATTCTTCGACTTTTGCTTCAACCTTGTCAAGTGAGTGTTTTGGATACCCTTTCTGTTCAAATTCAAATCTTTTTGATTTGAGGTGTTTCGTAAAGTCATCTTGATTTTGGCAAATTCTTCTTATTCGTAAGAATTGACTATATGGTAGGCTGTCTTTGCACTTCGGTGGATGTGCTGAATCATATCTCAGATAGCTGTTTGTGTCTGTCGGTTTGGTGTAGTGGTCTGTGTACAACTTGTTGTTGTCTCTATTCCTTTTCACCCAAGTGTCCAGAAAATTGATTTCTGTATCTGACCATTCTGCACTGAATTTTATTGTGTTGTGGAATTTGTTTATGTATTCCAACCATAGTTTCAATTCATCTTCCCCATGTTCCCAGATGAAGAAGATATCGTCTATGAATCTATACCATACTGCAGATTGCAGGCGATGGCCAATGAGTAGTTCCTGTTCCAACTTATTCATAAATAAGTTGGCATATGTCAGAGCTACCCTTGTGCCCATTGCTGTCCCTCCAACCTGTAGGTAGTTCTTACCATTAAATTGGAAGTTGTTTCGTTCCAAAACTAGTCTCAATAGTTCTTAGTTATTACTAGTTTTATGATAAATTCAATTCTTCTATTTAAAATTTTCAATAACCAAAAAGTCATGAAATTCCTTCATTTCCTTTTTTTGTGAAATTATGGATACACTGTGACGATTCATGTATTGGCTTTATATTCAAGAAGGTTTAAAATATATTTAGTGGGTTTTGTCATTGTTTTTAGAAAATATCGAAATATACTTTATGTTCATGGAAATACCGAATTCTGAGTATTTTATTTTCTTCAGGCAGGCGGTCTGGCCCTTGTGTGTCCACTACAGGGTGGTGGAAGGTGGGTTGGGGGAAGGGGAAGGGGAAGGGGAAGGGGGAAGGGAAGGGGAAGGGGGAGGTGGAGGGTTGAGAGAGGAGCCAGTCAAGGCCAAAGGATATTTGGATTTCTGTTTCTTTCCTTGCCCTTATTAAAATTGGGATAAAAATCAATTTGAAATGAAGATATATTACGTAATTAAGTTAAGATAAAGTCAATGCTTATCAGTAAAAATAGTTAGGACAATTATACTTTACGGATTTGTCAGATTTGAATGTATGAGTACATTTATTGGAAACAAAAAATTAATATTGCTTTCAGGGCAACCTAGGCTTTCTGGTCTCTCAAAATTGACATACCTCTATATATAGGACACAATTCACTAATACTTCAATAGTTTCGATTTTTCACTTTTGAACTCTTTTGAGAAAACCAAAGTGAATTTAATTAAATGAAAAATAGGTGTTTAAAAATGTATGTACAAGGAGCCCTTTTAATCTAAAGGAGGACATTGGCCTCTACGTGTAGGCTTTTGGTTGGTGATGTTCTGAATGTGCCAAGGCATATTTGTAGAGCCTGGTTTTGGATGGAGTTTAGTCTGTCCAAGTAGGATTTCCCTGCTGACTGGTATACCAAAGAACCATAATCCAGCCTTGGTTGGATGTAAGCTTTGTACAGGGTCAGCAGGAACTCTTGATCAGAACCCCATTCTGTGTTGGACAGTACTTTCAAAAGATTCATGGCCTTTAGGCATTTTCTCCTCAAGTATTCAATGTGAGGTTTGAAGGATAGGATCTTGTCATAGATCATTCCCAATAACTTTACCCCCTCTCCTACAGGCAGTTCAGTGTCCTTGAGATGGAGTGCTGGCTTTTCAATACAGCCCCTTCTACGACAGAAGTGAACACATATATAGTTTTGTTTGTGAAAAACTTGAAACCATTTTCAGTACTCCATCTGTCAAGGAGACTCACTGCCCATTGTAGTTTTCTTTCTATTGTTGTCATTTGTCTCGATCTGTAGCATATGACAAAGTCATCCACATAGAGACAGCAGTTGAGGTCTTTCTGCAAGTACTTTGTTATGCTGTTAATTTGTATACCAAACATTGTCACAGAGAGGACATAGCCTTGCAGTACATTCATTTCTTGGTCAACTCTCTGTGACAGTTTGGTGCAAGAGGCAAGCCTAGACAGAATGCATGATGTCAGCAGAGGCATTGGGCCTAATTAATGCATGACTGGGTGTCAAGTTTAGACTAGACATCTAAATGTTTTGGCACTGGCAGGGACTCTTCAAACATCAACCCCATGAGGGAAAGAATTTCTAACAATAAAAACCCAGGGTCCCAGTAAATTCAACATGCAACATAAGGAGCCCTCCCCCCCCCCTCCATTACACCCCCCCTCACCTCCACACTGTGGGGGTGCTGTGTAGTAGTCACAGATAGTGGTGGTTGTATATTGACACCCCCTCCGCTCACCCGTGACTCCCCTGCCATGGCCACACCCACTGGTCACTGCCTCAACCCCGCCCCCAACCCTCCACCTTGGCACACCTCCTATACAGATCTGTGGTCCACTATAAGGTGGTGGAAGGTGGGGTGGGGGGAGGGGGAGAAGAAGGGGAAGGGGGAGGTGGAGGGGTGAGAGGGGGGCCAGTCAAGGCCAAAGGATATTTGGATTTCTGTTTCTTTGTTTGCCCTTACTAAAATTGGAATTCAAATCAATTTGAAATGAAGATATGTTACATAATAAAGTAATGATCAACCAAATGCTTATCAATAAAAATAGTTTGAAAATTTATTCTTAAAGCATTTGTCAGATATAACTACATGAGTACATTTATTGAGAACAACAAATTAATATTGTTTTCAGGGCAACCTGGGCTTTCCAGTCTCTCAGATTGGACATACCTCTATATATAGGACCCATGTGGAGTGGATTTCAATCACTGATATTTGTCCCTCCTACCTCTACCACCAGTCACCAATGAGAAGAGACTGAGTGGAGGCCCCACAGACCACCACCACTTGGGGTCAGAGAGGGCACACCAATTAAACAATTACATGGTCCACTGCCCTACTACAATGGACCCAATTCAAAAACAGACCTATACCTTTGTTTTGGCAGGTCTTTCAAAAGCACTACAGTGCCCACCAGTATTACCCTGCCAAAACAAAAATCATAACTCTGAAACCACACCTCTAAAAATTAAGGAAAAAATCACAGGGATGATTTAAATAAATAAATATTAATTCTGAAAGTTACAGATTTCCCTGAGTTATAGTTTTTGAATGGCATTGACTTACATTAGGTCCCTTGGTCATAGTAATAAACGGCAGTCCATGGCAGTAGGACTATTGCCTTTAGAATTAGTTCATTTTAATAAATTATACACATAACAGAAGTCATTGTTAAGTCTTAAACTACTAAATACATAAAGGTTGAACGTATTCCGAGTCAGAAAACAGCTTTGCACATCTCCTTATTACAGAGGTAGACATTGCAATGGCCTGAATGCCCCCGAATCATCCCCACCCCCAAGAACACCCTACATTCCAACCAATAGAGTACTTCATTGTTTAACCAGTTCATCCACCACACACTCGTCCGTCTGATGGTCATATTCATGAGGTTGTAACTTTCTGAGCATTGCGCCAAATACGTGACCAGTGGTGGATTTAGAGGGGGGCACAGGGGCGCCACCCCCCCCCCCCTTTTTTGTGTGTGGCCAATTTTACATTTTTTAAATGTAAAACTCGTCCAAAAGGTGATTAAGAAGAAAAAAATGTCCCCCCCCCCCCCTTTTCAAAAACCTGGATCCGCCACTGGTGACGTCACCAATGATGTAGTGTTTGCCACTAGCACTGGCCTGTCAGCCAATGGCCAACAATTTGACAACAGAGCTGAAAATGTTCACCAGAATTAGTGCAAAATTGGCCCTGACGGCCGAAAGGGAATTTTTGCCATTTTTTCCTGTATTTTCTGATCATATTTTTCCAATTTGCCCTGCTGTGAATGAGAGCAATTACACAAACACAGAGAAATAGGGGCTGACAGAAAGCTATCAGGGCTGACAATATCTTGGCAAAATAGTTCAGGAAACTCGATCAGTGCAAAAAGGATTCTGGGAGCTGTGGCTGTGATCTTGGCAAAGGCAGGAAAAGGGGGGGGGGGGGGGGGCTGTAACTGACCAGACAACTCTAAAAAGGGGGGCTGTCAAGGCTTACTGTCCTGTAAGATCTTCATAGGATAGCTTTTGAAGTCAGAAGAATGCATCAAGGGCACATGTTAGGCTGTTCAAACTCATTGATAATGTTAATTGTATTATAATCTTTGAAAATAAAGAACAATATTCATTATATTTGTTTTGGAGCTCAACACAGTAGTTGTACTTGTAGTGAAAACAAGGGGCTGTCCCTTGACATCTCAGAAAACAGGGTTATAAACCCACATGCAGAATTTCATAGAGCTGTCATTTCATAAAAAAAAAAGGGGGGGGGGGGGTGGGGGGTGGGGTGGGGGGTGGGCTGTAGTTTTGCAGTGGGTTCCTACCATCAAATAGTAAGTAAACCTCCCCCCCCCCTACCCCCCCTCCCCACACGCCCCTCCTGTGTCCAAAATCCTTGACCTCACTAGGTATATTACAAAAAAAAAAGAAAAATGCTCAAAAAATATTGAGGAACATATTATCAGCCAGATTTGGTGTCTAGTTTAATATGCTTTTTGAATTATATCTCTATCTGCATTGGTTCAAGAGTTCTGCCCAGTTATACATGGTGCTCTGTCAAAATGACATGTGTATTAATAATTAAGAAGGCTCACTGTGCAGCTCAGGGGCAAATTACAAACCAAATCTATATGTCATAATGTAGATAAATATTCTTGCAGCTTCATCAAATATTTTCTTGATCCTATATCTTCATTTTACAATGCCTACTTTCTGTTTAGTCATTGATACATTACAAAATAGATCAGGTCTATTTTCTGATTCAAGAATTTTGGTGAAAAAGATGTGATTCTTTCTTGCACAACCAACCAATTGTTTTACATTAGATTATAGAAGAAAACAGTAAGGAGAAGCCAGATCCATGGTTCCTGTCAAAATTCAATAAATGACGAAAAAAATATTTCAGAGATTTGATATTTGGCATATCAATAGTAGAGGTTCCAGTCTTTATATTGAACTATAGAGAGGTTAATTATCCATTTAAAGTTAATGCGTGTTTGTGATGTTTCGTTGTATAGATAATAGCTAGCTCCATTCGCAGTCTCCCTCCTCGTCTACTGCGGTCGTCCAATACATAATTATAGTTCCCTCATCATGTAAGACGTGAACACTCATTGTGAAAGGATTTGTTGTTTATTATCCAATGTCTAGTCGTTCCGTGACAAGAACTCGATTGACCATGATCAGTCCCGAGGTTAGAGTTCCCTCAAACACATTCAGTCAACGCTCCGCGCTCTAACACAATTTCTATATGCCTCTCTCTAGAACCTAGACTGCAGATTAAAGGTCCAACCTTTGCAGGATGTTTACTCACACAGTACGTGCAGCTACTCTAGCTAGCTAAGAGCGGAACACATTATTATACGTCACACTTTAACTCCTCCCTCATTTCACTACTGTCAAAGTGAAACATTGGCTTACACGTGCGCTTCTAAGCTCACGTTATGCTGCCCAAACATGGACTGGCCACCCGCGTCAGTACAATATCTCATACTTTTTCATATTTTTTCCCGCGATTAGTAATATTTTTCCTGGACGTTTAAAGTTTTCCTACTAGAACTGGAATACCTACTGGCGCAAAGGATTATGGGCTACCTCTACCCGGCGAATGGTCCTCCCCTAGCCAAACTATTGACGCCACTGCTAACATTAAAGGGGCTCTTGTATATAAATCTACAAGTTCCTAAATTTTGTATTTTTAACTTCACTTTTGTATTTTTAAAACATTTCAAAAGGAAAACAATGAAAATGTTGAGGTATGAAGGAATTATAATTATTATTTAGGAAAGGAAAATAATTTGGGGAATCCCTTGGATTTTGACCTGTCCAGTACATTCCTTGCAATGTCACAACTATAGGAATTCCCTTTCAAGTAAATTGGGTATTCTCTGGTTAATAAATGATTATAGATGGATATATTTTACAAATAATTCTGGGCTGTATGAAACAAAATGTATATGATTTGTGTTAGATTTCATAACCTTCATTAGATCTACAAATTCTCCAGGGATGAGGATTCCCTTCTCTAGGAAGGTGGGGTTTTCCAATAATTCACCGTGTGACGTCACAAATTTGAGAATTTCTCTTAAAAATGAAATAAAATGCATGTTTTTTTTAAATATTAAATGTCTTAGATCTATAATCATGTTAAAACCGGGAACTTTCCTTAGATTTTTCTTACATCTTTAGTGCTGGATGTGTACTTCACGTTGAATTGATTTCATTAGAAAATGATTATACTGAAGTTATGTGCAAAGTACAGGGAAGGCTAACACTGTAATAACAGTAAGTAGATCTAACAGCTAGTCCATCCCTCACGGGATGGCAGACTTACCAAGACGGCTTTATCCTGCTCCGTTACCCTTGAGGGGGCCTTTTTCTTTGAAAACAATCCCCCCATCCTCTAGACTCAGCTCCTGAGACTATGAATATGCTGTCTTTGTATTGGCTTTTGTATTTAATTGGAAAATACAAATATTTCCCTGTTGTTCTCCAAGACGTCAACCCACTATGATTCGCTGGTATTTAGAAAACGTCCAATCAAAAAAGATTATAGAGAAACTCGCGGGAAACCAGCTTCACAAACCCTTGCTGGTTTCGGTGTGTCTGTCGCTTTGCAATTATAAAGGACAAAGACCAGCAAAGTATATCCAAAACACAAAGCAACGCGCACAAAATTAGAGGAAATAACGGCGTTTAACAAGTTTTTTCGTATACCATAGCAAAGGATATGATACTGCCAAGGTATGAATATACAAGAAATCTATAATCTATCCATAGAAACCACTGTGTTGTTTGTGCAGTGCCAAGTTTCTGTCTAGATGAGCGATAACTGAAGGATTTTGCTGCAGACGTCACGGTAAACAAAAGAGCCGCAAGCCGAAAACAAATAGATACAGCATCGGTGCAGTTCTGTTTATACCTCAGGAATAACAGATTGAAGGACTTAAGATGAAATATGTTGATAAAATCTATGATTTCTATACTGTTTTCTGTCTTATTCTGACGATTTCAATGGACAGGACATGTGTCCATGGCAGTAAAAATGACTTTGGTGCACCAACCTTACCAAAAGCTGGAAGAAATGACCAGAGACAAGACAGCAAGGTTCAGCTACGCAGGTGGCACGCAAATAATGGATTCCATAGGTAGGTTTATGAGAATTCAAAGATTTATATAAGGTAATGCATAATGTCATGAAAATCATTTACTGTTAGTGTTAACGTACGTTATGTATCCTTAACTGTACACGGGATATGCCAGGATAGGCTTTTCAATGAAAAGGCATCAATATGTACTGTTCAGAGGTTTATTGCAGACTGAAACAACAGCTCCAGTGAGCTTACTTTACACTAAACCCTAGGCCTTATAACTTTGCATTAGAACGTTTGTCCAGTGGCTCCGGTGGTTCTGGCGGCTCCAGCGGTTTCGCTGGTTATGGTGGCTCTGGCGGCTCAGGTGGTTCTGGTGGCTCTGGTTGTTCCAGCAGCTCTGGTGGTTCTGGTGGTTCTGGCAGCTCTGGTGGTTCAGGTGGTTTCACTGGCTCTGGTGGCTCCAGTGACTCCAGCGGCAAAACTGTAACAATATAAATGACATTTTTCATTGAAAATACTTCCAAGTTTTGTTTCAAAATCATCAGGAATATTAGATAGGCATAATTAGCAGATTAGCAATATTTTTCATTAAGTTTCTTGTTTTACCTATAATTTTAGAATATATGTATTATTGCTTCACATACCAGGGCGCCGATAATACAAGACAGGTGCCCATAAAACACTCCTAAACTCCTAAATATGAAAAATGTAGGTCTAGGTTGTACATTTTGTATATATGCACTGGACTTTTACATAGGCATAATAGACCTGTTCACTATAGGATGTATTGCTGGCATGATACAGAGGTCAGACATAACTGCAGTTTTTGCAAAGTCAGCCACTGACACAAATCTGAGTGAATAGGCTAGTACTTGTGTTTCCTAAGTCAATAAGGTGTTCATGAATGAGGATGAATTATCATTTTCAGATTTCTCTCAATTAGGTAATTACCGCCATTTCAGGTGAACCGAAATAAGGTACGTTTTTGTGAAGGGCTTTAACACTGTTCCCTATGGGAAAATGCCATTTTTGCTTTCCAGTTCTACAGCTACATATTTAACATCATATTGAAAGTAAAAGCTTATAAAGTTTAGTTTTGGGTAATAGTACTTGGAAAATTACTGTGAATCAAGTATGATGAACATTTGTCTAAAAATGTTGATATCATAAAAATGAGGGGTAGGCTAGCTGGCAAAGTGAACAGGTCTATTAAGTGAAATGCTATACTATTCAAGAGTTTGGTCGTTACCGGTGGGAAGCGAACTTGCTACCATTGCATCTCTGATCGAAAGCTTTTCCACTGAGCTACCGGGCCCGGCATTTGTGAGGGGGGCTTGAACGAAACCGCTTGAACACATATCTGCTACTGCATGCGAGTAGATTGTAGTCCATGGTGGTGGTCACTGGTGGTTGACGCTTCTTCACCCTCCTTTGCCCTGAGCGACTGGTTGAGGGTGTGTGTGTGTGGGGGGGGGGGGGGGGGTGAGGGGGGGGGGGGGTTATGGCGGTGTCATTTCATTGGTCATGTCATTCTGTAATTTCACAGTGCTTATTGATTAAGAGTATAATCAACAGATAATGTCTTTTTTCATTTATAATTATATACTCTAGAGTTCAAGAAGAGCCTTCTTTTTTTCTCTTTTAATAGAATTCATGGTTTTCTTTACCCAACTCTCAATATTTAATGAATTGTTTCACTATTGCCTTATTAAATTTTGTTCCACGGATAAAAGTTCATGATAACAAAAGTTATATCTATTCAAATAGATCTAATATGCAGAATACATTTTTCCACCCGATAAGAATTCAATGTGAAGGTTTTCCTGTTACCTTAATCGTTTTTAGCTTCTAGCTGTACTTACTACTCGTTTAGAAAATAATGTTTTCCTGTCATTTGTTTCAGGGATCTATCAACTGAAATCCAACTTGAGGCACTCCAGTCTTCCTCTTATAAAGACTGTGTGTTCTTATTGATTGAGACATTACACAGTGGAGTTTATGTCGACTTGGACCAGCTGTTTGACTTAGCCCAATGGGGAGGCCCAAAGGTCGGTCAATCTCAATTTGTGTTTTATGGCTTATTTTCTAAAAAGAAAACTCTGGCTAGAACATATATCCTTCAATTCATACCATATTCAAGCAATGAAGGTGGCATCCGTATATATATAAAACGTATAAATATAACGTAAAAAGAAAGGCATGACAATGTTTTCATTAATTTTTCGCTCAGATGTTTTGCCTGGTATCAAATAATTACAAGATGTTAACTAGATGCAAAATTTAGATTACCTACCTAAATTTCAATGGCCCTGACACATGATGATTTGTCATCTTAATAGATCTACTGTCTCTTCCTCAGGTGTTGTCAGCGAAAACAATTGACATAGAAAAACCGGAATACTTGTCACCCGAACACACAGTCTATGTGTTCTTTAGCGGTAGCGTGCAGAGTCACCTGTTAAAGGCACAGGTCACAGTGCCCATTCACTTCCGATACCATCGTCCCTCTGATCGCAGACCTAACGCAGAGGTCGTTCTCCGTCGCCCCAGGGTACTAGCTCGATGTGCAGGTGACCAGATTACCCTCATTTCTCTCTTAAAAAGGAGCAATAGTAATACTTATCTTAAAAAGTGTTAGTAGAATACGCTGACGGGTTACACGTTAAATTTCTTCACACACCTTCATTTTTAGTAGGCGCTGTATGCCATCCGAAAAATCCTAATATTTTATGGTAACTTTCTTCGATCTGACTGGTATGTTTTTGACCAGGTAATTTTTTAGGAATTTTTTTTCTTTAGATACCTCGTTGTCCGGATTGGGAGTGGAGGTACTAGCACCATGTCGCCATACAAATGACAGCCTTTGTAGTTGGACAGATCTATCTTACGACATAAAGGTGGGTTTACATTCTAGATTAACAGCAACTGGTCTTGAGCAAATTTTGAAATAGTTTTTAATTCTCCCACACTCTGCTTAAACACCCCCCCCCTAAAAAAGAGAGTTGTTTGTATGGATCTATGCTACATGAATATAAAAAAATATTTAGGTATCATTGTAAATATTTAACAGAATAGAGGGATAATCCTGACGAAATGTTAAAAGTAAGTTTAAAAACGGTGTCACAAATGTATATGAACATGTTGGTTCATATGTATCAATATTTAGATTGTTTAGACACATTTTGTAACAATTCTGATACATTTCTCCGTGTTATAACATGAATAATGCACTCAGGGTGGGGTCTCGCCCTCCTTGTGCCAGGCTAAGGCACGAGATCTTCAACAGATTCACCACAGGCCTGCGGCATGCTGCCCCAACCTCACCCCTGCGTGCGTTATTCCTTAACTACACAAACGCATGTAGTACTTTGTTTGATGTAGCATCCTGGCAACCACTGTCCAGCCCATGACAATAAAATAGGAAAATGTGTATATCCATGTTAAATTCAAAATTTGTCACTGAAAAATTATTAAAGAATACAAAATAACACACGTTAAACCTCTAGAGCCTGTGGTGGTCCCAGTGGCCCCGAACACCTAGCATTATGCTCTCATTGAAAATGCAGCAATATCATTTCTATCCTACCCCTTCTCACAAAAATTTTGTATACGTGATCATTAGTTACAGAGCAATTTGGTTAACTCTTACTCTTTTTTAATCCTATTTTTTAAACTCTTGGAACTCTTATCCCACCCAATCCTTTGCTTTAGGCAGTAATTTTTTAAGTTTTGGATGAACGTAATATTTTCATGAATAAAACAATTCTAGCTCCATGTCTAGGTATTAGTTGCTTTATTTCTTGTTTGAGCTCCATTTAAGACTTATAATATTCCGTACAAAAAATCGTATGTCGTCTTTCTTAGAACTCCACGCAAATTGCTCGTTTGTGAGGACAAAGAACTTTATTTTTATTTATTTATTTATTTTATTTTATTTTTTATTTTTTTATATTTTATTTTTTATTTTTTTATTTTTTATTTTTTATTTTTTTTTGGGGGGGGGGGGGGGGGGGGGGGGGTCATGAAGCCTGGATCAATCTTTGGTAGTTTGAATGTATGAAAAGCAGTTTAGGCATACAGGTACCATGAACTTTTTAACATTTCTGGCAAAACTTACATCCGCAGGTGGGATGATCATGCAGCATCCTCACAGTTTGAAGTTTTCCCGAAAACTTGAAGGCTGGTTTGCTTCAATTACTCACTTCAGCTTTGGTGCATATTTTCATGTGGATGGTATTCTTCCATACTTACATTATAGTCTGATTTGTCAGTCATGTATTCAATAGACTAATTCGATAATTTTATTTAATTTTAGGAGGGCGCGCTGTTGGCATTCAGTGTACCTGTAGGAATAAAAGGACACACGACAGTGGTAGCAGTCGGAACCGTTTTGTTAACGACACTTGGGGCTCTCAGCATTCTACATACCATGTTCAAATACCCAGATGAACAGGTGCAAAAATAAAAAACTAACCGGACTTGTCGGCTCGTCTTGTTTTTACTTTTTGTATTCTTTATGTACGACTTGTTGAAGTGTCCCATGGTTAGCATAAAACGGACCTTTCTTGATAATTCATTGCAACTTACTAAAATATCTGTTACACGAGGGGAACGGTCATGTTATTCCCACTGATTGTGTAGAGCCGTTCAATAACTTTCCTTTTTTTTAAGGATAGACAACACCTCAGAGTGGCTTCATTTGCAACAATGACGACTGCACAAACCAGGAAGGCTAAAACAATATATTTTATATCAAATGAAAAAGCGCATTTTTCTCAATCTTCTGGAACGTATTTTGTTATTAAAATTTCAAAATGTGAGGAATTATCAGCCCAAAACTTTCTTAAACTTATTTTTTTTAAATTTTTGGACAGGGATATCTCAGTAACTGCATAGATTGTTATGAAATTTCTTGAGCACGTCAATAATGATCCCATGGAGGGAAGAATGTCAGATTTTTTATTTAGGGCCTAGTTTTCATTTTATAAAAAAAAATGCTTCACTCTGGGTAAATGTTATCTACATGTATAAGAAATTTCATGCATTTATATGTAGTAGTTACTGAGAGATCCTTGTTAAAAAAATAAAAGTGCATTTTTTCATTCCTGGTCTAATTACGAAGGCACAGTTCTTCACATTTTAGCCTAACTTACATCATTAAATAAGGTTCTGCATTGGCTTATTATGGTATATATAATAATGCCATAGTGTAAAAAAATAATGCCAAAACAAAGTGAGCGCTGTGCATTGGCCGCTGAGAGGTGTTGCCTATTCTTAAAGAAGGGAATTGAATCGCACGTTCTATATTTACAAAATAAATGCAGGTGAAAGGAAAAAAAGACTGGATTCTAAACCTCTGGGGAAGAACCATTACTTGCATAATTAATGAAAGGTCGCGACGCCAATCTAAGATCAAGTATTGCTTCTGATGTTTTATCATTACTCTATGGAGTATGCAACTGCTTATGGCTAATGCGTCAATATCAATTAAGAAAGAAACGAAGTTGATATACTGGCCTATATCTTCAGCTTTATTATCATTCTACAAAGAATAATTGTAAAATCTTTCAGTCACACGTCTTGGCGGATTTTCCCAGTCACATGCAGTACTATCAAACTCGTAGTTATGTAAGCAGCGATTCAACATAATGTTATAAAATGCTCTGTAATCCCTCAGACCTCGTAATTCATACCATGAGGAAATGATACAGGGTCAGATATCTGAACATTGTAGAGATTATTCAAGATCTTTACGAGGGAAACTGCCATTCTGAACTGGCTTTACTTGATGCGTTGACACCTCAACGTGTCGATCTAGATGAGGAGCAGGGTCAAGATTGTCACTGTCCAGTAAATATGAACAAACGGCCGTGTTTAGACTCCGATCTAAGTACTATCCACAGAAACAAATTTTGCATACTCTGTTGTTATATATTTACAAAAATGGTGCTTTATAATAATGTACACGCTTTGGAGGTAAAAAAAAAAAAAGCGTGTCTTTTTGGTGAACAAAGTGAATTTACCCTCTTGGCCTTTCAAGCTTTCAGGTGTGTAGAAGGACACAGACTGCTGTCGCCGCTGGTCAGTGACCCGCACCATGTACCTTGCCCTGCTCAAAATTTAATGCAATCTCCCCTTCCTGTTCTCATCAAAGATTACAGCAATTAAAAAGAGTCTGACATCATAATGACTTACAGTCTTAAACAATTTGTCCATGGCAGTCGAGATAACAACTATTTGACAAATATCTACAATTGACATCGGTAGAAATGTTTGCTAAGTCGTACTCTGTACTAAAGTCATCTACACACGATCTTGTAGATAGTGAAGACAGAAGGTTTAAGGAGGATGAACACGTATAAATAACACACAAACGGTCTACATTTCATACACAATGTTTGCAAAATCTCTTTCGTTTGTGTCCATTTAAAAATAGATATTAGCTCTATTTACAGCTATACAGCGCTAAGCCACGATAAGACGTTCGTTCCTGGATTACAAGAAGGAATCGAAATATATAAAATGGTTTTATTTCTGTCAAGTTCATAATTTTCCCTTCATGAGTTTAAGCTTCTGGACAAAGAGTGTTTCGAGCACTTCAGCACATCGGTAGAAGGGAGAATCTGTCGGGTTGTAGTATCTGCAATTGTCGAAGATTTTCGTCACATCTTTGACATAATCGCCAAGAATGGTGTATTCCCTGTTCATTAGTCGCCGCTCCACCGTTGAGAGGTCTGCAAATGGTTTAAAGATGACATGGTATGATTAGCTAACGGATGTTTTTTTTTTTTTTTTTTAAATCTATAAACATAAATACAAAAAAAAAATATATAAACATAAATACAACTGCAGAAAAATGCTACCACGAAAAAGACTAATATTTTTCGAAGTAACATAATCGGACATTTCACTTTGCCATATATGACCCTTAACTGCACAAATGATGGAAAGAGGTCGTGAGCGTTATGATTCTTTCCTTTTTATGTGAAGGGTAATTAATACTCACCCATTGGGTCCTTTATGACTTTGTAGTAATCGGGTACTTCGTTGGGGTCAACGGGCTGCAAGAAGGGCCACGCCATTTTGTGTGTCTGTGAACAGAATAACACAATATTCATCAACTGTATATTGCATTTGGGCTTTTTTTTTTAATTAATCAGGCAGTCCTAAATACGGATTGCGATTAAAACGTTTTGAAGCATCCAAAAGTCTTTACATCTAGATACAGGAAAGTGGGTATTCTGTAAATAGCCCACACAGGACGGACTACACGTGTTAAACAATGGAACACTTTAGAAATAATAACCACTGTTTGACCTGCAGACGGACACTATATCGGTCCTTGTGTCTATTGTAACTCCATGAGTTAATTACGACCAGAGCACCCCCTGTCGTATGCACGTACCTTTAAGAGGTTCAGTATCCGGCGCAGCTCGTCGTAGTCGTCACCGGTGACCGCCACGTCGCCGGTGGCCGTCTCGTTGTTGGCGTTCTGACAGTTGGGGCAGATGTAGCTGTCCATGTGGTCGGCCTCCGCCTTGCTCACCCCCACACACCGTCCGTGGAACCAGTCCTGACACTGGTCACATCCGATGTAAAACCTGTTCCGGCGACAACACAACATTCTCAAATCTCAATACCACTGGCTATTTGCACGGGTGCTATTCCTTCATTGGATTGTCGATAACTTAAGAACTGTTAATCTTAATAGACCCCGACTGTTACATACTCATTCCTCGAAATCAACGATAAGGAATTCGTATCCGAGTTGTGTGATTCCCAACTCCTCTATGACCTACCATTAAGAACATATACACCATCGGGGGGAGGGGGAATGCGAAATTGTTGAAAATAATTAATCTTGACAAAAATTGGAGTTCTATCAGAAGACAATTTCGTTAAAAGCAGAATCTCAAAAGTCCGAGGGAGGACGGCACTTACTGAGTCTCGTCGTAAGGCGTCCTGCAGAGACAGTAGAGTTCTTCGGAGGCGGAGGCCTGCTGCTTCTTACACGTCTCGCAGATGTACGAGTCGATTTTACGCGCCCGGTCCTCGCTGACGCCCACACACTGCCCGTGGAACCAGTTGGAGCATAGATCACACCCAATGTAGAACCTGCGCAAACACAAACCACATTTACCATGAATGTATACCCGTACAGATTATATCATGATCGGTCTATAGGGATTTTCCCCCATTCCCATTTATTGTTTTCGTTTGCATTTAACTGATCATACATTTGTGACATCATCATGTTAGGGGCCTTCTATTAAGTACGTACGCACCAAGGTGGGGGGGGGGGGGGGGGGTCTCGGAATTTTGGAAATTTGTATATACAAATGTATTCCTATACAAATCCAATGCGTATTTTAGCCTAAGGGGGGGGGGGGGGGGGGTCTAGAATTTTTGAAATTTTGCGTATGTACTAAATGGAGGGCCCCTTATTCTAAGTTTCAAGAATGTAAATTGATGTAAAGTCCAGACATGTATTTTCTTTTAATGACTTTCCCCCACGTTTTACTTTTTTTTTTACCGTAAACAACACTAAATAATGCTTGAGAAGAGACGAGTCACAACTGACTGACACCGTGAAAGATCTTAAATATCGAATCTCAAGTGAGATTCCCTTCACTCACAGCAGCATCCATAGCTACTTCTAATATACTTTTAAATTTCCTGAATTCATACGATAAAATTCCCCAAATCTGTCTATACCCTTCCTTTCTGTTGGGCTGAACATCTAATAAATAGCCTCTACAAGTGAAGGTCTACAAAACCACAAGAAACCACTCACTTGCTGTCGTCGTAGGGTTTCCTGCAGACACAGTAGAGCTTCTCCCGCGGGTTCAGCCCCTTGCCGGTGGTGATAACTCGCTGTTTCTTTTTCTTAGACTTCGGTGGGTCAAATTCAGAGTCAGACCCTGATGTGAAGGAAGTTTCGTCTCTTCGCTTCTTTGGCGTCTTTTTACGTTGTAGCTTGAGGACCTCCGACACTTCAGCCTGTAATCATGTTTAGAAAATGTTCGTAATGCTATCCAATTGTATTCTAATCAATTGAGACCATATCCTTGTATCTTGAACCCCAGTTTTGTAAGTAAATAAATCTCGGGCGTTCTTATATTCACTATTTACTCTATTTTACGCTATTCTGTATACATAACCTGATAAGGGACAGCCTATTGCCGATTGGTCTCAGAAAACAAATATCGCCAGTATTAAAAGTATGTGCGCCCGGTAATATTTTAAGATTATCTTTGATGCAATTTTAGGCTTGGAATTCAAGATTTCTTCTTCATAATAATGGCATATTTAATCTAACAATTTACCTGAATTTCAGTTGAGATAGCTTTCTCCATTAATGCCCGTTTTTTCATCATTTCTTTCTTGAGCGCTTCCTTGTGCTTGAAGAGCATGCTCTGCAGCTTGCTGGCCGCTAGTCGCTTCTGCTTTTCCTCCGCACTCTCTGCCTTCCGTTGCCGTTTCTGTTCCTGTCGCTCCTCCCGCTCCAACTTGTCAAGCATATTCTTCATTACTTGTACACACACGCTCATCCTGAAACACAAAGTACAATTTGAAGCTTCTTTCTGGGAGAAAAAAATGCTAGGAAATTAAAGGTAGAAGGCCAACATATGGGTACATTCCAATATCAGAGAACATTCACCTGAACAGACAATTGTCTACGTCTACTTCCACTTATCATGACACATGCTTAATTTCTTATGCAATGCATTTTGTTCTTTCAGAACCTTGTTTAGGACATTAAAAAAGACACAAGACAGAAAGCTTCAAAGCACATTTGCATTACAAACAGACCTGGATTGTTCTTCCCGTTGCTCGGCGGTTAAGGGTTTAGATTTGGGTTTCGCTGCCTCTGCGAGGTTGGAAGTAGGAGCAGAGGAGGCCGATCCTGGGATGCCTGCTCCGCCGCTGCCAGGCGCCTCTGGTTTCTTAGCTGCCATCTGTCGCTGCATGGCCAGCAGCTTGGCTTGAATCTCTGGGTCCTGGTTCTGCAGCATAGCCTGCCGTACCACTGCAATCAAATAGTATGTGCTAAAGGTCAACACAGAAACATTATTGGATGGTCACCAACTAAAATACAAAATTCAAAGTCCGCATCTGTATGTTTTTCACATAGACAACTCGGAAGACCAAATACTGGACTATTATAAATTGTAATGATGCAAACATTTAAACTGTCCCTACTTGTGTTTCTTTACCTTTATTAAAAGAATTAATCTTTCAAAAAAATGCAACATTTTTGATTACCTTTACTCGTAGAGCAGATAAACGACTAACTATGCTCAAACTACTCAGAATAAAAGAATAATCCTTGTTTGCCCTACCTTGCTGCACGACCTGTGGAGTCAGAGTGTACTTGCCGCCCACGCTGGCCGAGGGGAATATACCGGCGCCTGAGGTAAGGGAGGCGGGCGTAGCCGGCACGGCTGGAGTCTGTGGTTTACTAGCCTTGGTGACGGCTGGAGCCGGGACTGGAGTGGTGGCTGGAGTGACTGCTGGAGTGGCCACCTTGACGGGTGTAGCCGCCGGTCGGGGGGTCACAACACTGGTGGCGAGTGAGGCAGGGACAACAAGAGGGGTGGGGTTGGCCGTGACAGTTGACGACACTTGGGTGGGCTGAGATACTTGAATCGGAGGCCTGCAATGTAAGATATTAAAGTAACTATGGTGTCTACTAAAAAGAGGGTGATCTTTTCTATGTACATTGTAAATGATAAGATGAATAGACAACATTTTATAAGTTTTATCATTCAAAATGTATTATCCATATAATGGCACAGAAAGTAAAGGACGAACCCGTATTAAAGGGCTGTATAAATTACTATAATTCTACTCACCTCAGAATGACCTGGCCAGAGGGGGTCCTGACCAGGGTGGGTCCCTGGGCTCCTGTCACCTGTGGAGAGGCCAGCACGAGGCGGGTGGTGCCGCCCACCCCGGGCACACTGACTAGTTTGGGCGTGCCCGCCATGGAGGAGATGGTGGGCACTCTCAGCTGGCTGGGCTGCACGGAGGGTGCGGCCGCTGCAGCAATGGTTGGCGTGGAAGCAGGCAGGGCACTGCTAACGATGAGGGTCGGGGCAGCCGAGGCGGCTGATAATGTAGGAGCAGCAATGGCCAAGGGGGCCGGGGCTGGTTGAACCACCGCTGCCTGGGGCCTGATCTGAACCTGGTTTTGGACCAGTTGGATCTGCTTCTGGGCGGTGGCCGGGGTGACGACCACAGGTGTGGGCTGGGTGGGCTGCAGCTGAGGGGTGGGCTGGGGTTGGGGGGCGGGCTGAGACTGCTGGACTTGGGCCTGGGCCGCAGGCATTGTTAGCAGTTGTAGGCGCCCATCCGGCAACCGGAGAATCTGTTGACCTACGATGACAAATAGTTCTCTGGTAAGCATTACTACAGATACCTTTAAGACTTATAGGTCAAAATGCGACTAAAACCTTACTGAATCTATGGATCATAATTATGTTCATTTTCGATTTTCAATGTGCTCATATAGTGTGCTGGTGCAGAAGTTTCCAATTATTGACTAATAAACGTTAATTAATTTTGTCTGATGTTTTCTAAAAAGAAAAAGAGATATTCGAATTTCAATCAATTTGTGTGAAAATTAAACGATGTTATCAAAGTGCAGAACAGCGACTTAAACAAGAAATCCGATGAGTACCTGGAAGCAGTCCCTGGACCTGGATCTGGCCATTGGGACCTTGGATAATACGGAGGTTCTGCACCTGACCACTAGGGGTCGCGGGCGCTGGAGTAGCAGCAGTCGCAGTAGGTGCTCGGACCTGCACCGTGGTATTGTTTGCGAGGCGCACTGTTTGCGTTGGGGCAGTGGTCGCGCTGGGAGCAATGGTCCTGACAGTCGTCATGCCTGGAGTGACGGCACCACTACCAGAGGCAGAGACTGTAACCTTGGGTCGTACGGTGATCGTTGTGGAAGGCAACTGAATCTGTCCACCATAGCGTCCACCAGTACCTGGGGAACGGAACACTTACGATCAGTATCGATGCATGTAGATTAGAAGGAAATTTAAAAAGCCATTTTATTAGGAGTTCCAGAAAGAATGAAAGATTCTTGTTCCCACCACGAGATGAACTCCCACCACGGCAAACTCTCAATAACTAATAGTTAAAGTATATGCTTATATATATATATATATATATATATATATATATATATATATATATATATTGTTGCTATGGTGTCTACTGAACAAATTGATTACAAAAGTTGGTTTCTCACCTGTGAGTATTGTTTTGGGTGTAATATGAACCTTCTGATGGGTGGCCCCGGGTGTGGCGGGTTTGATGGGAGTGACCTTTACGGAGGAGGTGCCCACCTGGCCCAGTGGGGTATTTGTTGTGATTACCCGCATCGGCTGAAGCTAAGGAAGAAATCCGTAAATTCACAAGAAGAACAAGTATAATATGACAGCGCTCATGCTGTTAGGAGAGAAAATGTCATATTATAGATCAAACGAGGAGGGATTTTTTTTGTATATATAAACTTACTAAATATTTCTAATAAACACAAAATGAACAATTAATTGTAGGGACTATTCAAGACTTAATAACTGAGTGACCACTCACTGTGGCACTGGAAGGATGGACTTGCTAAAAAAAACACTTGTGAGACAGCAGTTGTAAAACTACAAACACTGTTGACTCAGAGACATTTGTTGCACCATCACAATTAATGTTACACTTCTAATTGCCCTGACCACAGTGGTTCACCACAGTTAACCACCACAGCTATCACTTTACCAGAAAAGACAGCTCACATTGCAAAAAAAGTGCAATCAATCTTCATAATGGGAGCCAGTTTATCAAGGAACTTGTGCCTTATCCTGACTACGATCTGGACCCCCCATATAATGGCCAAGACAAACAGCTACTGGAACCTGACTTCGGAGAGGACCACCCACATTGTGGTGGAAGAGATCTATTGGAGAGAAAATGTTTTTCAAAAAATTTAATATATTGCAGTTTTCAGAACGTTTTCTCTCCAAAAATGTGAACCGCTTTGAGTATAAGAAAAAAATGTTAAGATTTTTGAGCAGCTTCAACTTGATTTAGAGAAACAATGTCATTATTCGAGAACACTAATTCATGGCGATTCTAACTAATTTAGAAAAATAAAAGTAACTCACAGGTGTCTTGGAATTCCCAGATGCGATGAGCATGGTTTTCTGTTGCGGCTGTAGAGAAGACAACTGGATGACGGTGGTTCCCCCTTTGGGGTCCGCCCCACCAGAGGCTAGAATGGTCCTGGTGCCTGTGGTGGTCGGGGTCTGCCCGGCCTGCTGCTGCGCCTCGGCCAGGCGCTTCTGTTGCATGGCCAGTCGTTGCTGTTTGAGTTGGACCTCCATCTGCGCCTTCAGTTCTTCGGTTGTCTTTCCACTGGCTGTTGTCACAGTGGCTGTAGCTGAGCCAGCCGCCTTCTGCTGCTGTGCTGCTGCGATCTTCTCCTGTAGAGCTGCACGCTGCTTCTCCACCCTGCCGGACAGGTAAAACAACAAATAAGTCGTTTGTTCGTAGTTTTTAAAAAGGTTCGATATTTGGGAAGAAATGTAAAAAAAGAAGGCATTTGTTACCAGTCGGAATGTTTGTTTATTTTATTTCAGTGATAATTAATGCGTTACTATTTCCATAAAGTGCTTGAATGTTATCTAGTAGATTGAATATGAGCAAGCTATTGAAATCGAAATGAAAACAATTCAACTGTATCAGCTATTGACGGTTGTACTTTCAGACATGCTGTCACTGGTAATTGACAACCGTGTGGAAAACATAGGATAAGGCCAAAAAATAAAAAAATGGTTGTGTTCAGGTTTCCCGACCAACCCTATTATTTTACCCGGAACCCAAAGCTTTTTTTTCAAAGAAAGTATTTCTTTAAATCATTAAATGTAGATTAAAATATTTTAGACTAAATTAACATTAACTCGTATATACATAATCAAAATGTGTATTTTAGACGTTCAAAAGCATTCCAGGGGATGAATTAAAGAAGTCTTTCATTTATAACCTGTATGAATCTATCATTAAAATCAAATCCCGACCTAGCGACCCTACTTTTTGGAGGACTGAAACCTGAACACAGCTATCGTTTTTTGGCCAATTATCAAATTGCAAGCAGATGAAGCAGAGCCCTCGAGGGTAGATAAAAGGTAGTAGTCAAATACCGTATTGGGGACATTTTCGTGGCGCTCTATTTTTTTACTGTTCGAAATGTTATACTTGTGCGAGGTTTTTTGTTTCTTCACTAGTAACCTCAGCAAGAATCTTTTTATCATATTGTAATATGGACGGCATGGCATGTGCCTCAAGTGTTCGAGATACTAATGTCTAAAGTTATTTCGAAACATATGCCCAGTTGCTGCATCTGCTATGACAGGATATTGAGGTAACCTGAGTTATAAATATAAGTGAGTTCAATTCAAATGAAACTTAAAGTAGAGTTTAGTTTGAAAAATATGAAACTGGAGAACCTGATAACAACACAAAAAGAAATACGAAAACATAAATGCATACAATTGTTCAATAAACTCCATCCTGAAACAATAAAAATTTCATGTGTTTATGAGATATCCATAGAATTATAACGTAAAGAACTAAGAAAACCGGATATACATCTGTTTATTTGAGTCATCTTTACGCATAGCTCGGAATTCCCCCCCCCCCCCCTAATATCTTAAAATATAAGAGTCATTATCAAAACAAATTAGCAAAATACGTCCTTAGGCAATGAAAACATCAAAAGAACATTTCTCGATACAAGTTTCAATATCCTTACCTTTCGCCAAAAGCCTTGATCTCCCAGAGCTCTAACTCCTCCTCTGGCATCCAGGAATCAACCATACTTGGTTCTTTTACTCGGGGAGATTCTGGCTTCTTTCGCTCACGAAGACCACTTCTCTGCGGGGTGTACTTTTCTGGAGAAAATAGAATTGGAATTGGGAATTAGAGTTGGAATTTTAATGCAAAGAATTTTTTTTTTTTTGGGGGGGGGGGGGGGGGGGGCTGGCGGTAACTCTTTACAATTTCTTTATACGATGGACTACATGTGAAATGTACTGGACCATGTCTCACGTGTAAATTGGTACCCTCCTTTAACTCAAATCATGCCAGACTCACAGGTACACCACACTATCAACCTCACACATCTACATGGCTCTCACTGGAAAAAATTATATAAACAATTAAGTCATATAAAACGCAGGAGGTAAATGAACATTGTTCCATACCTTATAACTAAGATCAATAAATTAATACAATTAATAGTTGTTGATAGGGCACTCACCTCTGGGTTGTGCAGGAACACCGATGGGAATAACGATCTTGCGCACGATGTATTCCGACTGCAGGCCATACGGACCGACATCACGTCTCTTAAGCAGTTCTTTGGTAGTGATATCAGTTTCAGTAGTCACCGTATTTGTGCCTCCGGCCGGCGGTTTGGTGGCCAGGTCATCCCAACGGATACACGCCCACAGCACCCGAAGCTGCAGCGCGGCGCCGGCCAGAGTCTGCAGCTTCTGAGTGCGGTACCTCCAGGTAGTTTTGAAGCGGGGTCGGGGGCAGGGATACACCCAGTGAACATTGTTCATTTTGCAATTGTAGTTGAAGCCACGGGCCTCACGCATACCTGCCTTTCGGGCAAGCTGCTTCAAGCAATGTTTCTCAGGAATAAATAGGGTTTTCTTTCCACTTTTCGTCATAAACTTCTGACACACAGGGAGAATGCCCTTCTTAGCCGGCCGTACTTTTCCCTTTGCACCACGAGCAAACTTAGCCAAAGAGATAGGGTATTTTGACCTGCCTACATGGGTAAGCTTACTCTCCAGGTCGGCGACGCTGGCCGAACTCAGCTGGATTTTGCCCCCTTGAATGAGGGAGGCGATGGTCTGCCCCACGGCCGTGTTGGCCAGGGTCGTCACCGTGGTCGTATTCTTGGAGGCCGCCGCCGCACTCACGTTGGTCTTGAGAATAGAGGTTGACGAAGTGGTGGATGTGGTGAGGGTGGACGAGGTGGTGACGCCAGTTGACGCTTTGGACGCCTGTGACACTGTGGATGAGGTTGTTCCAGCTGCCGTGGATGTGGCTGTTACTGCGGTGGTAATGTCTTTGGTCCCAGTATCGGACTCCTTCTGGGAGCCCACAGCACTATCAGTATCCATTTTCTCCTCCACACTGTTCTCACTCTTCACTGATTCAGAGCCATTTTCCTGCTTGACTCCGTTGCTGCTGGCGGCTTTGGCTCTACAAGTTGGGGAATAGCAAGCAGTGTCTTTGGCCTTGCAGCATGCAGCAGAATAGCAGTCATAGCCATGACCATCAGAGCTACCCTCGGTGCACTCACCGACAACCGCCTTCTCGTCAATCTCCATTTTGATGTCCCCATTGGCGAGCGGCGCGGTGGGGCACGGGGTGGATTCGGTCTTCATGTTGACTACGTCCACCTCCTGCTCCTCCCGCTTGGCCTGAGCCACAGCCTGGACCTTGCGTTTGCTTTCCTCTTGTAGTTTGAACTTGGTGATGACGGCCTCTATGGCTAACTTCTGTTTTTGTTCGAGTTCATACTGTTTCATACGCCGCTCCAACAGGCCGTCGAGCTTAGCCTGTGGCTTACGTAACTTGGGATAGTGTGTGCGCTTCAGCAAACCCACTGACACGTCTATGACCGGAGTAGGGGGCACTTCCTCCAGCATCTTAACGGCAGCTTCCAGTTCTGCTTCGTCGAGTGTGTACTCTTTGTCAGGATCTTCATCAGAGTCCTTCTCTTCTGTTTCTTTGCTTTCTTTCTTTTCCTCTTTAACATCCTCCTTCATATCTTCCTTCTTTTCTTCTCCGACTTCTTGTTTTTCTTGATCCTCTTCCATTTTAACATCTGACTTTCCGTCCAATTTCTCTTCGTCAGACTTGTGTTCACCCACCCCTTTGCCCTCACCTACAGCACTGGAAGGCTCTGTCTCCATGTGTTCTTCTTTCACCTGTGGCCCCTCGTCCTGCCCCTCTTTGGTTGGCTGCTCGGACGTGCCAGACTCGGTATCCATGCTCTCCTCTTTCACACTTCCATCAGCCTTGTCCTTGGCTGCCTCTGCCTTCTTTCGGCGTGTAGCGTAGAGCCTTTTGGCCAGGCCTCTCAGGCCTACCGTGTCCTGAGGCTGGTGCTTGAAGGCGCGGATCGAGCTCAGCCACAACCAGCCGCCGTTACCGTGCACTCGATATTCCTCGCCCTTCTGCTTGTACACCTGCGTTGATTATAAGCCACAATGCAATCAGAAATTGAGCACGGTACTTTGTCTTAAAGCCGAATATCTAATGTGGTAGTGTTGGGCAACACAGACCTATAATCGGTTACTTGCCGAATAAATAATACATCTACAAGGTAATTATTTGAATGATTATACTAAGCATCCCGATTTTATGTTGAGCATCCGACCTATACTCATACTTAAACACGAAATATTGTACTGTCCTTATTTCACAGTTAAACCCCAGATCCTCCTTCATACCTGATGTTTGAGGCCCAGTGTGTATTTTATCCAGGTCATCCTCTCACGATCCTCCTCGGTGTCCTGCTGGCGCCGGGCGTCCTTCTCTCGTTTCTTCATGTCCTCACGGTCGGACGCTGTGATCCGCTGGAGACGAACGTGGCCTGAAGCAACAAGACAATGATGTCCTTAGTAAACAATAATAATAATGAGCGCATCACACAGAAACTTTAGCATAGGGAGTTGGAAAAAATACGTCGGTGGTTCTTGAAAGAAAACTGACCCACTAGGCTAAATTGTAGTTAAACCCGATATTTTGCATGTAGACTATTCAAATCAAATGTATAATGAATTCCTTATGACCAAACAATTTCTATATTGATAATTGACAGGATCTAACCAATTTATTAAGTACTCACCAAGGGAATCGTTCCACACTGGATTGAATAGAACTGGCTTGATACAAGCCTCGAGTATGGCTAGGGCTAAAGCGAAGTCTCCCGGGGACTGGCACATGTTGACGGCCTTGATCCAGTTGGCCCGGTGCATTGGCCAGTTGGTGTGCAGGAAGGGGCCGGGGATGGCACTCTCCAGCTGCGCGATGCTGGCCCGCAGTGTTGTCACGGTGACGGCGTTGTTGCCATAAACGCCTCCGTTCCACTTGAACTCAGAGAGTGGCGTAAGGCTGAACTTGTGGCTGAGGAACCGCCGGCGGTCGCGGTCTTCGTTGTGTTGGTGCTTGTTGAGTGCCAACGTGTTTGTTGAGTATTGGTTTACCCACTGCTTGTATGTACCCTCCATGCCTAAAACAAACATCAATATTACTACACTGTAGTTGAAATTCATATAATATTATGTGTTTAAAATTGTATATATTGTATACTAAAATCCATTAAAAAAATCTAGGCTAGTTAACCTTGATCCGGGCCAATTCAAATTCTAATCAGATAGCCTGGTGGGCTGGTGTACATAAAAACTGAGAAAACCCCTCAATGGTAGATTTGGTTGAATGTGGTTGAGAAATAATATGACAAAAGATATCGGCCATCCCAGTTATAAATGCTTTAACGTTCATCAGCGAACTGGCAGATAATGGCGGTTGGATTGGCGTTGATTTTTAACTCCCTTTACTGTATTGACAAAGTCCATTTATCCCTACTCAAAAATATTTCATTAGATTGTGTTTGTCTGGATGCACTGATCACCGCAGATCACTAATAAAGACACACGAGGCTTTTCATGAATTCACGACTGACTTACCTAATTTGAAGTACTTTTGTGTGAAAACTGCGGCCACGGTTCTGTTTTTGTGGACCGTGCTGATGTCACCATCTTTATTAATCACGAGCACGTCGTCTGTGGACTTCGAGAATTTAAAGCTGCCTGTTGTCGAGACCACAGAGTCAGTGAACTGTTTTGGTGTGAGTGACCCTGTTCGTGACCGGGTCAGGATCCTTCGCGTCTCCTGTGATGCTGCAAATGTATTTTTATATTTTTAAAATCCACAAAAGCAGGCAGTGCAAGGGAACACAACAATCATACAAGAGTGATTTACCAGGGTTCCCACGGACTTGGAAGAATCAAATTCCATGACTTTTCCATGACCAATTCTGATTTTCCAGGTTGACTTTCCAAGGTTTAAACAATTAGAACCATTATAAAAAGTATACAATTAACGGCCTCCCATCACCCCTATAACCATCCTATACACACCAGAATATGCGACAATTCAATGAGTGCAAGTGCCTTCCAGGAAAGATCCAAATACCTAAGGCAAGTAAGTAAGGCAAGTTATACTTGTTGTCTCTTCTAATATCAAGAAAATGAGTGTGCCTTTGCCTGATAAATATCAATTGAATTCATGATCACTGTTGGAATTTCAATCCCCCCCAAAATTATACAGGAAAATATTCATTACTGTAAAATCCCATTTATAAGACACGTCTTACAAAGGGAACTAGGGTAGGGTTTGTAACCTAAAAGTAGGGGTACGTCTTAAAATTGGGGTTATCTTTGAAAAAATCTGAATTTTATATAAAGTGTAATATCATGTATTATTCATTTATTGAGAATGATGCCTAATACTTAAGACCAGAAAGTCTTGAATACAAGACCCTGTGATGTTTTAATATTTTTTCTACAAAGTGATGACGGAAAAACAATGATTAACTGGAAAAAAAAACATTATTTTCTCCTTTTGAGACCTGGAAAATCTTATAAATGGGGTTTCCTGCGACCAATGGGAGGGATAAAATTAAGCCGAAATGTAAGGTGCATCTTATAATTCTCCTTACCACAGATAGCCAGTTTTGTGAGCTTTGACTGCAGGTTAGCCCAAAAACCCTGCTCCTAAGATGCACATTGCCCAGCCCAAAATCAGCCTATCAATCATGCCAGTGGCCAGATCCCATCCTGGAGAAGTATAACTAGAACCCTCCTTAGGCTGAGTTAGGCAGAGATTTAGGGGGGGGGGGCATGCCAGGTGCACGCACCCCCTATTTTGGTCCAAATAATAATGTTTTTAATGTAAAATTGAAGCGCCCGCAGGGCGCGGATTTTTTTTAACTATAACATGCCCCCCCTTTTTCAAATTCCTGGATCGGTCAGTTAGCAGATGCTATGTAGTTCACATTCCTATGATACATTTGAATATTTTTATCACTCAAGCTGATTTTCCATGACTCAGGTCAAAATTCCATGACTCTTGGTCAAATTTTCAAATTCCATGACTTTTCCATGACTTTCCATGACCACCTTCATTTTCCAGGTTTTCCAGGTTGTGTGGGAACCCTGGATTTACAGAGAAAAGGAACAGTACAAAGCATTTGCTACCATATCTATATCACTTTGCTTTTGTTTAACATAATATAGATATTGGGTCACATTTTTATGAACTTATTGGTTCAGAAATATTTTGTCTGTTTACAAGTCAACCATTGCTTCACATTATTAAATGACGGGAAAACTTTTTTACTATAGTGCTTTTTTACTAAGTATATAGCATGGAATGCAACTATCCTTTCTTGCTCTTCGTCTATTTACACGTAATCATACATGATGTAACATTACATTATCTATGTAGGACGATGCGTGATGAAATCAATCTCTACAATTAATCTGTCAGTTAGTTTGACAGTGATATTTGCAGTTATATTCTTCTGATCTTACATGTGGCGGTGGCGGTGGAAGTGGATGAGATGGTTGTGGTGGTAGCGGCTGGGGAGGTGGCGTCAGGTTTGATCATAGCCAACATGACTTTGTTGCCGTCCTTGGTTATGAGGACCGTGGCTTTCGTGGTTGGTGTAGTTACATTTGGGGTGGGGGTCGCGGGCGCCTCGCTAGTCGGTGCCTTGGCCGCTTCACTATTGGGGGACAACGACTGAATGTTCATTATGGTTGGGTTTGACTCGGGTTCATGTTTGTCTTCCGCTGGTTGTTCACCACTTTCAGTGACCTTGTTCTCTTCAGCTCTAGGTTCTTCTTTGACGGTGGCGTCCCCTTGCCCTTCGTTCTTGATGACCGTTTTGGTTTCTGAGCTGGTTATAGTCATTGTAGTTGTAGTTGTGGTGACTTCTGACGTCATAGACAACCCACTTTCCGTCGTCATGGTTGTTGAACTGGATTCGGTCGTGGTTGTTGCGGTTTCCTAGGATATTAAGATTATTTTTTCAAAATTAAAACTGTGTTGGTAGAATTATATGGCTAGGACATTGACCTAATGTTTAACATCAGACATACTGTAAACCTGAAATAGTTGTGTGAGTGGGCGTAGGCTTAACCGAGAATATTTTTAACAAGGGGGTGGGCAATTTTAATTAATTACTGAGGGAAATAACATGACCCTTAAACTCGGATGACAGTTGCTTAGTTCGAATTCGTGGCTATAATGTAGCCCAATAACTGAGTCCTCGGACAGTTCGTACAAGATAATCTCTTAATAGACAGCCTGTCCATATAGTGGACCTACAACATCAAGTTATGACTGATGCCACTCGGATATCATGTATAACATGAGGTATCTTTATTTCAGCAATAATCTAAAAAATAAAAGAATTATTCCGAATTAGTACTTCACTATTCCTTCACTTTAATATACAAGCGAATTAAATGTTTCCAAGGTAAAAAAAAAAGCCTAAAGTAGCAACGAGAATATTTGATCCACCATATTTTTCGTTTTCATATAAAAAAAATATGACCGTAGGGCTGTACGAGAAATTTATATTGCTAGTTTGCTGTAAACTGCGTAAACTGGTGATAAACAACCATTATCGTCTATTTTAATTTTTAGAAAAAAAAACGATAACTGTATAACGTTTGCTCAAGTCCTAAAAAGCAGGAATCATTAGAAAGATATTTTTAGGAACAAATACTTTTTTTGTTTCTTCGATCCAGCCAGCATCAGCTAGTTTTCTTTGCTCCTCTTCTTCTTCAAGCCTTGACAGCTGATCTCGGCGTTTTTGCTCCTCCTCCTCTCGTTTTTTCCTCTCTTCCTCTTCCATCTCTTTACGTTCTTTTTCTTCCTGCTCCCTCTTTTTTGCCCTTTCCTCCTGGACTTTAGCAAGGGCAGCTGGTGTATGCAATTTGAAAAATTATTTCAGTGAAGATTACTACATGCACAAACAGAAATATACGGAGTATATTAGCATTATATGTGTATTTACTTGTTTTATGTTATCTTCTCAATTTGACATTCGTATTAAGCCGAATTCTTTATCAATTATATTGAAAATGTTGATTTTTTTTTTTGATACACAAAAATTGGCATAAGCATGCACAAATAGGAATTATTACCCTACAGGGCAATGCATGTCTGATTATTCATCCGAGGTAAAATAGACACTTTATTACATGAAAGTGCAGCATTCACCATAGGACAGACGGCAAAAAAAATCACCTGTTTCTAGCTCGAGGACTGCTTTCTTGCTGCCTTTGAGTTCCAGCGTTAGATCTTCAGTGATATCCATGTGCTTGGTGATTTCGTCTCGGAGGTCCTGGACGTTCATGTACAGAAGGGGTTCCCACTTGTCTCTGTCTAGGACCTCCAATAACTCATCGATCTGGGCCGGCGTGCTGTAGTACCACACCTCATTGTCGCCTTCACTGCAACCAGAACAAACACTGCATTATTTCTTTTTCTCTTAAATATATTTGATGATGTGACTGGAAACGTAAATATTTTCGTGCTGCTAATTTTTTGAATATCCAGAAATAAGTGTCATTTTCGTTGTATTATTTTATTTCGCACACTTTGTGGTTCGTTGTATTTGATCAGCGATTCTTGTTTTCATTTTACTCGCATCATATTTCAGCGTCTTGAGGACGCTGCGAGAAAAATACTGTACAGTATGAAAATAAATATGCTATTCACTAGTCAAAAGTTTTGATAGGTAGATGAAAAAATTCTAAATGAAAACTTACACAATGATTCTTCTTGCGAGGGACCAATACTTGCGGTTGTGTCGGTCATATCCCAAAGGATCCTGTCGACAAGTCAGTCCATTCCGCTCTGAGTCAGGCACACAATCAGTCACCCCTTTCACCTAATAAGAGAACAGTCAACAAACTTAATCTGTGATGAAATTACGTCGTCGACATGAATTTTGAGATTTCTATTCATGTAATATGACCAACGACAATGCCTGTCATTCTTTACGTCAACCCATCTAGTAGAAACAGAGGTTTTCAAGGTTTTCTATCCTAAGAAACAAACATACACTCTCAAGTATCTCTGGTGCTATAGATTCCAAAATTAATAAATTTTACCTTTATTATAAGAAGTAAATGGCAAAAAATACACACGTGCCCACAACAAACCGAATATATATGACAGTGTATTATATTATTGTATAGCGATTGGAGTAATTAACGGTACAAACTAAAAATAAACCTTCCACTTCGGGAATAAACCTTTAAAGGTAATAGATGCTGTTCAGCTTAAATTTTAATGACCAACAATATATCTTAGATTACTTTAAAGTTTTGACAGCAAAGGCCAGGTCATTAAAAGGCCATAGCAATCAAAATTGTAACTTTTCACCGTTGTGAAAAAAGTTCTTGCATAATGAAAAAATCACCCTTTACCATTGATTTCAATGGGGAAATTCACATTTTCCATCACAGTGAAAAAGATACCAACAATTCCCCTATCAAACTCAGTAGTTATTTACTGTCGGTAGGAAGGTATAATTGGCATATTATAAGTTTTTTTCAATATTTACCGTTTCTGAGAAAAGACACAGTATTAAGTGTTGAAATATAGAGGTGATCAGCTACTTTTGAATATGCAAATTTGATCTCATACCACTTGAATTATTGAAAACAATTCTTCATTAAGTATGCCTTACCGATATATTTAATACATTTGAATATACAAACTCCCAAAATGCACATAATTACAATCACTTGTTAGTTCTTTGAGAATCCACCAGGTGGCATCTAGGTGAACAGCATCTAGTATCTTTAAGTCGCTTGATAGAAATGCCTTTCAAATAAAGTTTTGGTATTGTTGACAACTTCAGACGACTCACCACATGCGCGACACAGACATTGCAGTGCCAGTCGTCCTCCGGGACCTCCTCCATGGCTGGCTCCACACAGGCCAGGTGGTACACGGCGGAGCAGGTCTCACAGCACAGAAGGTCACCTAGCCTACTTGTGAAGGGAAAATGGGAAATTAGGCAGGTTAGTAAACAGATGCCCATGCAGTAAGCAAGCATATTACTACTAGGGATCATTCCATGCAACCACCGAGTTAGTTTCGTTGTCATCACTAAGGAAAGTTAGCAAAATCTAAAAACTTACGCATGTTACATTACGATTATTTTTATAACATTTTTTGCTTGGGAATTTTCTAATACATTGAATTGGTTATCTTCGAATAAAACAAAGGAGAGTCTGTAGACTTGATTATAGATGGTTTTAAAGACGCAACATCAACAAACTAAACCTAAATGTATACAGCACTGCCAACTGCATCGGATTTCCGTTGATTGTTATTGATTTTAGAACTTTCCCCCCAAAAGTAAAATAAAATATATCCCTTATCTAAGAAAACACAGTTGCTGACACTATATATGCGTTACTCTCTATTAAATTTCCGAACAATTCTCAACGTATTGTTGTCCCTTTTAGTTTAGTTCTCAAAAATATTCTCAACGAACTGTTTCAGAAACTTGGGTACAATTCAGTGTTTCTTCTCAACACCAAAATATGAAGGGATGAAGAGAAATATTGCAAAATTCTTGCAGACAATTCTTTGATGACTGAATGACGGGAACCCACCACCATAGTTAATGACCCCCTCCCCCCCCCCATATTAAAGGGTGTCCTGGATATTTGCATTTACAAGTTGGCAAGCTTGTGCATAACATTAAAATCCAACACCAACAAAGGGGAGTCAAAAGCAATGTTTCGTCAAAATATGAAAAAGTTTCGCAAACTCAACTTACTATGAAAATACATTCTTAGAGTCTAACTTTTGCCATTGGTACAGTATTAATCATGATAACTAACTATAACTTTACTTGAATTCCATAATACTCATGTCATTTATGCCTGAAGTTCAAGACAGCAAAGTATGTAAACAAACCAATTTTGATGGGTGACCGAAATTGACTGGGGATGAGTTTTTATGTATTTAATTTTAAATGTTAAGTCTTTATTCACAGGCTATATTTTACCACAGGCCTAGATTATGGCAAAAGAATATATTTCAATACTTTACAGACTTTCCAAAATGTTGACCCTACATTGGTGATGGCTCCCTTAAAATAACATTTGGAACTTTTTTCTTAAGGAATCTGAAATAAGATTCTGGTTCTTAGATCAAACTTAATCCAAACATATTTCTAAATTTTTAACGCAAAAGATTTCCTACAAACATTTCAACGCAAGCTTCACAATCTTTGAAAGTGATCAAAGTGCAGTAAGTAATCAGGACTTGACGAATCGTGTGACTGGGAGGACATTGATTATCCAATGGTAAACTGTTTGGAAATGCAACTCAGTTCTAGAACTTGGCACCAGATCTTAAAGGGGCATTCTCGTCCTGCTGTTGTTAAGCTTACATACGCCGACGTTAGCCTAACGACACGGCGGCCGGCGACGTGTTTTTCACTTTTGGAACGTAATATCGCGACGTGATTGGTCACGTCGCGAATTTGGCGCGACTTAAGGGGGGTTACAACTTATCAAATTACGTCCGTAGATGCCCCTTTAAAACGATTTGTCAAGCCCTAACCTGGGAATAACTTTTTGAACAGCTCTATTGAACTTATCAACGCTCATCCTTTTTATGTTTAATAAACTTACATTATCTTTTCATTTTCGGCGATAAACTGCCTATTTGACAATAGCAAAAGAGCTTGTAGAAATATACATATAATTATATAAGGAGTAAAGAATGCTATATGTTATCAAGATAATGAGAACTGAACAGTTCTGATTACAATTTAGAAACCTCTGAAAATATTTATGTAGTGTTCTCTGAATTCATGCAAATTATTAGATCATAGAATAGATGTACAAAGAACCCTACAACATAACTAGTACATTGCTCTACAACTAAGGAAATCTACAAGTTGACGGTAAATACACACCTATGACAGGAACGGCAATGATCATCATATTTTATATTCCCTTCATTCATAATTTCTTCTCTAGCTGCATTTGTGCTCAGGAACAAGTCTGTCATGGTTTGAAGTATCTGCAACCGTTCTTTTACTGATGTGGAACAGTAGTCGGGCTTTCCAATACTCGGCAATGCATTTTTAAATTCTTTTGATCTATCACTCTCCAAGTACATACGAGCTATTTCTGGCCATGTCATTGCGTCTAAGAAATAAAAGCATACATTTATACTGTCTTTGAGATCGTTGGGTCCAAACACTGTACTTGTTGCCTCATCAGCCCTTTGTAAGGCCCGTATTAGGCAAATATGAGTCTCTGATAGGAGACAATTTTGTTCTTCACTCACTAGAGCTGCACAGAAGTCCTCAAACCTATATGGTGACAACCGAAGAATAACTCGGAAATGCCGCAAGATCTCATATATCCCAACCGCCTGTAGGACATACTCATTGTCCAACAAAATATCAGTTGAACTAGTTGGTAACACCAACGGCGGAATGTCTTTCTCGTCAATAAACTCGGGTGTTCTGGGTCTGCGCGGCAGATATTTACGTTTCCCAGGTGTACTACTGAAGGTACTTGCACTAGCTTCACTATAAACAGAAGCTGCATCGTCCAGAGTGAAGTCAGATTCCACCCCGTCCGCATCATCGTCCACATCTTCAAAGTCGCTGACACTTCTCTGCAGATCATCATCTTCGCTGATTTCGTCGTCGTCCCGCAAGACAGCATGAAAGAATGCCCTGCTTTTGTATGCCGACTCTCTGCCTCTTGCCCGTGTGTTTATCCGGCCAGCTGGGGTACTGGAGGTAGTGCTTACCGGTGTGCTGGAGCGGGAGTTACCGCCAGAGTTGCCGCTATCCGATTCATGCACTTGCGTCGTCGACTTGGTCTTCGGCTTTTTGAGAAAGTGCGATCTCCCTGACAATGAAGTGAATGAACTTTTTGGCGGGCGACCGCGTGCACGCCTGGACCGTGTCGACATTTTTGCACGCTTTCAATACTTCCCAGGGTCCTTGATCGTCTGCTAAACACTCATGCAGTGTCCATTGTCACATAAGTAATCAACCTCATTATTTTTAGGGTCCATGTTGAAAATTTTCGTCAGCCGCCATTTTACCTAAAAACGGTCACGTGACCCAAGCGCTGACCTTGTTCTTGACCTCATTTCTCCAGCTTGACACGCTTTTCTCGATGCTCTTACCGACCGTGGAGCAATTTGGATAAGAGGGGATTTACAACATAACGAATATGGTAAGTTTAGACGTTTACAAACCCGATCATATCAGCCAGCTAGAGCGCAAGGCCTTTCTCTTGAAATCGCTTGTGGAGTTGTGAAAGCGATGTGCACTGCCTGTTTATTGGACGGCGCCGAACGGCGTTACACATGAAATTTTGGATGCGAAACTCGGATTCAATGAGTAAATTAGACCATACCAAGCTAGTAGGACATGGATTGGGCCTGTACATACTTTCATATGATTTACAAAACTAATGGGTTCGGCGTGTCAGTATTTTATGTGGCAATCAGTGCATAGAAATTGGTTTACCGGAAATGGATTCTAACCAATGAAATCGCTTGTTATATCTGGTGTTTGGCAGATTTCTCCGACGAATCTCGTGAACTCTCGGAAAATCTCGTAGCCGGCATTGCATCAGAAATAAACAGCATGGCTTCTCAAGTGAACGGCCCGACTGGGATGTATGAAATTAAGCCTTTCTTCGACACTTCCAGCTCTATTCAGCTCCCTACATGCATGTACACAATCAAGAATTACCACAGTCCGATAGAAATGCCACAACAGGTTGGAACTTTGTTTATATTGGCTTCATTCAACCGTTCTCGTTCGCACTGTGACTGTCAACTTGATGACGTTCATACTCACTGACAGAATGCCAGACAAAACGGCCCCTCCGCGAAACGGCCCCGACGTGACGGCCCCTACCCTCACGGAACTCACTGCAGTGGTTGCCGTTAAGGTAACTTAGGGGCCGAGGGTAGTGCGAATTGCTGCAGGCCGTCCTGACAGGACTGACTGCAGTGCCAGTGGGCGGTAAGGGTAGCCTCGTCATAAATGCTCGTCATAAATAAAGCACAGCGCAAAATTTGTTAATGCAACTCATCGCCTTGGCCTATGTCGGGAGATGTGAGGGGCCCATTTAATTATTTATTGAGAGGCAGGCTCTTACTCCTCCCTATGCCATTTTCTTGTAGGGTGATTAGCACCAAGGCCCGAGGCCAAGGAGCCTAGGACAGGCTGACGGCGCGAACCCCCACACCTCCCGGGGGGCCGTCAGGTCGGGGCCGTTTCGCGGAGGGGCCGTTTTGTCTGGTTACCCACTGACACTGTCAGTAACGTTAGTGTCACTGCATAAAGTAGACTGTAGAGTAGAGGGGCCAATTTTCTAGGATTTTGCACATTTTACGCATTATTATCAGTGAATTTGATTTGATTATTATTCACCCTTGTGAACAGGCCAAGGGGCCTCTTGTCTTGAAATGCCTTTTTTTTTTGTGTGTGGCTCATGATCATGAAGGAGCACCGGACTCCGGAGCCCTGGGTTGTATGGCCCTGGCTCCTGAAAGTGGTTGAAGAAAAAGAGCTCCCCTCCGCCCTGTAGACTTAGCCTGTCTTAGGTAGGTTCTTTATACCATGCCCGTTAGGATAGACCCTGACGGACACCCACATTATTTAAGGAGCTGTGAGGCTCCTGGGGGGAGGTGGGGGGGACTAGATGGAGTCAGGGGGGAGGGGCCAAGCGGGGTCAGGGAAGAGACCTAGTCTCTGGGGGCAGCTTCAAGTAGGGCCAGAATACCTTGTTACCTTATTGTGGCCTTGTGTCTCATAATAGCCGAAGCTAGATCGAAGGGGGAGCGTTGCGGGTGTGTGGGGGGAGGTGTGAGGTCAGGAGGTTGTAGCGGGGAACCTCCGTGGCAGGGCATTCAGTGAGCCAGTGTATAGCTGACTTACGGGGGTCTCTAGGCAGTGGGGACAGGCATAGCCGCCAACGATGGCAGTATAGTCTACACTAGCAAGCCTGAGCTTGAAGACCTCTTTCTGTTGTTTGCGGGGAAGGCCATTAGTGCAAGTCTGGCATCAATAGAGTGGTCCATGGCTCTATTCCACTTGAGGAAAGAGGTAGGGTCGGGTGGGTCCTCTTGAGCCATATGGTAGATGTCATGAGCCGTTCTGAGAATGATGGAACGAAGCTCTCTATGCTAGGGGGATGAGTATAACTGGGTCAGGTTTGAGGCAGGCTCTATTGGCACTCTGTCTGCAGCCTCATTGCCTGGAACACCAACATGGCTGGGGACCCAGTTGATGGTGGGGGGGGGGGGGAGATCAGTGGCGGTATGGATTATGCCTTGAATAAGGTCTAAGCATTTACCCGTGTATCCCATCTCCTTGTGTGAAGAGACTTAAAAAGTCTGGTTAGACCTACAAATACTAACATGCCCCAAAATCGGGAGAAATTTAAAACATACTCTTACATCACAATCCTATGTATTCTATTGTATGTAATGTCAGCCTTGATTAATTTTGTGTGCATTTCGGATGTATCCCATGGGCCATTTAATCAATGTATTAAGAATAAAATTAAGTTTGTAGACTATTGATTGAATATGTTAAGGATAGACAACTGTTGATACAGCGCATTTCAGATAATCTCGCATCATTCGGCTCACACAGTAATATTTGCAACTTAAATTTCTAGATTTTATAAAATGATAACTAGGGCCTAGATCAAAATTCTGAAACACGGATCCCTCCCAATGACCATAAACTGCATATGTTTAAAATTTTAAGTATGTAGGTGGACCATTAGCTGAGATATCCTTGTTCAAATAATAGTTGATAAAATTGAGTTTTTGAAATTCCCGGCCCTCCTACATAAATGTTGATCATCATATTTTTATATAATTTATATCAATAGGTATTGGTTTTAATTTGCCATGTAATGTTATATGAAATATGTATGATGCTAAGAATATCACAATAAAATGAGCATATTACCTCGGCATCAACAAAATACCCCAGATCAACAGTTGTCTATCCTTAAAATTTGCGTCATTTGTGTAATATATGATAAAAATGTGATGCTAACTCCTCCTCAATCTGAAGATAAATACACATGGGTAACCCCTGAGAATAATGTCAGACAGTGTAGCTAAATGTCCGACAGAAAGCTGAAAAACGTCGGACATTTTTTAAAATGATTTTCACATAGATTGCGGCCATCTGATGGGGATATTTTTGACTCAAGAATAACGTTACGTCATTAGGCCTTAAAAATAATTGTTGTGTTCAGGTAACCCGACCTACCTGAAATTATTGGCCCTACCCTAATTTTTTTCAGGATTTTTTAAAAGTTTTTTTTTTCAAAATCAAAAAGGATTGACATGAAAGGCCTGGAACCGCATGGGACATCATCTTAATGTCAGGGAATTATTTTAGATGCTAGAAATTGTTTCAGAGAAAGTTTGGCCTTTTCTTTAAAACACTGCCCACGTCCATTCGGTAAGTAAAAAATAAAGGCCTTGGAGGGGGTGGGGGGAATTGACCTACCTATCTAATTTTTTTCAAACTTTGTTACCTGAACACAATTTTTTTTCTTTTTGGCCTTATGCATCTGAAAAAAGTGAAATATGGGGAGAGAGAGTTCTGGAACTGGGAACTGGGACCGCTCTTTGGGGCTGCCTGGCCTGAAGAAAAATAGGTCTTCAGTATCCCCAGAATATCCTGACACAATGACAACGATTTTATTCACTTCCTGATTACATAGTCTGAGAACGTCCCTGACTGTCCTTGTTCCCACGATTGGTAGACCATTGGTACCTTGGACGATTGGCACCTCACACTATTGGTACCTGTATGTGGACGATTGATACCTCTATAACGTTAATACATGCAAATCTGTGGAAGAAAAATTAAGTACGACCTCCATAAAAATGTATGTAGTAAAAATGATGTCCAACCTCCATAAAAACGTATATAGTATTATGATTTTATTGAAAACGCATCGAAAAAAGATAAACAATCTCCATTAAAACGTATTTAGTAAATATAAATAATCCTGATGAAGACACTAACCTGTCAAACCTGTCGATTCAGCCTATCATCTACTAAATAAAAGTCAACATTTTAAATTATACTGTCGTCGAATTGGATGTTCATCTATACTTCACATTTAGTAAATACTACGTCCCCACCTGATAGTCAGAGTGAACTTATGGTTAACAGTGTTCGAAATTAAGGGTGCGCCCGGCGCGCACATTTCCGTGGCCGGGTGCATGATTTTCGGCAATGTGTGCCCGGTGTGCACACGTTTTTTCAGCTGATTTTCATACCTATATATCAGGAGAGTGCAAAGACAAGGTCCCGAGTGCATACCTTTTGCACATATGCACCCGGAAGGCGCACTTATTATTGGAAATTTTGCCAAAACACAGGGAATTTCATTTGGCCAGGTCCTGAAATTCCTGATTCCCAAGATATTAGAGATTTAAAATTTTGTTGTTGGGTTGTCCAAATTTTTTCTGCACGCAGAGGTTTTTGAATTTGAAAAACTTGCTGGATATGACACAGGGAAAAATTGCCGCGGGACAGGGAAATCTCAGGGAAAACACAGGGAATTTGAAAATGGACTTTCGGTTGGTACCCTGTCAATTCTCCCTACCACGGATAGCTGATATTCACCATTTTAGGCACCTGCAGGTTAATTAGGCCCAATTTTGTCGACAAAACCCATATAAAAACTATAGAAAATATACAAATAATTGCTATTTATCCATCTATAATAAATGAATTTTCAAATAACTCAGGCAATATAAATGTATAAGGGTACTAATTTAAAAAATAATGATAGCTAATTTTATCCAATGCTAATCTTCAGAAAATAGCATTATTCATGGAAATTCCTATGCTAAAACCTTGAGGTTTGTCGATATATTACCCAGCATGCTTCCTGTTCTAGGCTAACCTGCAGGAAAAACTTATAAAATTGACTATCCGTGGTAGGGAGAATTGGTAGAGTGCCCACTTCGAGTCTGGGAGGTCTTTGGATTTTTGTTTTGGCAGGGTAATACAAGTGTGGACTATAGTACCTTTGAAAGCCCTGCCAAAACAAAGGTATAGGTCTGTTTTTGAATTGGATCCATTGTAGTAGGGCGGCGGACCATGTAATTGTTTAATTGCCCTCTCTGACCCCCAGTGGTGGTGGTCTGTGGGGCCTCTACTCAGTCTCTTCTCATTGGTCACTGGTGGTAGAGGTAGGAGGGAAAAATATCAGTGATTGACATCTACTGCCCACGGGTCCTATATATAGAGGTATGTCCAATTTGAGAGACTGGAAAGCCCAGGTTGCCCTGAAAACAATATTAATTTGTTGTTTCCAATAAATGTACTTGTGTAGTTATATCTGACAAATGCTTAAAGTATAAATTTTCAAACTATTTTTATTGATAAGCATTTGATTTATCATTACTTAATTATGTAACATATTTTCATTTCAAAATGATTTTAATTTCAATTTTAGTAAGGGCAAACTAAGAAACAGAAAATGAAATATCCTTTGGCCTTGACTGGCTCCCCTCTCACCCTCCACCTCCCCCTTCCCCTCCCCTTCCCCCCACTCCACCTTCCACTACCCTGTAGTGGACCACAGAACTGCATGGGAGGGGTGTCAAGGTGGAGGGTTGGGGGGGGGGGTGAGGCAGTGACCAGTGAGTGTGGCCATGGCAGGTGAGTCACGGGTGAGCGGAGGGGGTGTCTATATACAACCACCACTACCAGTGACTACTACACACCACCCCCACAATGGGGAGGGGTGGGGGGGGGGGGTGGGTGAGGGGGGTCCTTATGTTGCATGTTGAATTGACTGGGACCCTGGGTTTTTATTGTTAGAAAATCTTTCCCTCATGGGGTTGGTGTTTGAAGAGTCCCTGCAAAAACATCGGCCGGTCTCCGGCCGAAATCTTTAGATGTCTAGTTCATTGGCTGAGTCTCACCAAAGACTTAAACAATGGCAGTGGTCACTGCTTGCCTGGCACTCGGTATATAAAGTAAGAGCCAGGAAACATGACTGGTCGGCCCTGTGTCAGTATAAAAGGACTGGGTGGGGTATTGTGTGGGCTTATGATATCTCAGTGTGGCAGCACTATAAAGTATAAAGAGGGCATTGGGTCCCACTGCTACAAATAAACACCTTATTTCATAGATTCGGTCACCGCCCCTGTGGCGCAAAACTAGCTGCAAAGCTTTATCTTCAGGGTTCCCACGCAGGTCTTAAAAGGTCTTAAAAGGTCTTAAATTGATTTTCTCAAATTTAAGGCCTTAAAAAGGTCTTAAATTTGACAATTTTGAAGCTAGAGGTCTTAAAAAGGTCTTAAATTGATTTTTTTGAGAAGATGAAATGAAGTCACCTTGACTATTTTAATTCCGACTTTCAAACAAGTACAATTACTTCAAAGTTATGTCATACAATATGTTCTGAAATTTTTCTTCGCACGTGGTCGATAGGTCTTAATTTTCCCGATTTTTGGTCTTAAAATGGTCTTAAAAAGGTCTTAAATTGATTTTCAAAAATGCGTGGGAACCCTGATCTTGTGCAGTCTAGTAAAAGAACTCCAAAGGGTTTGCCAGACGTTAAACTAACCCAACAAACAAACAAACAAGGTCAGGGAAAAGTCAGGGAATTTTGGTGTATCTTGTCTGTGGCAACCCTGTGTGAATTGGGTGGAATTTTATGGTGGGGGAAAATCCTATGAGATGTCATTATTTCCTGTAAAAAAGTAAAAAGTTGTGTGGACCCAAAATAATAAAGGGAAAGCAATAAAACAAGTTATTGTAATAAGATTTGAGTTATACACCATTCTTATGACCCTGCACAGAGGGGACCTACTGATCACCAGATCAAGGTGGCGGGAGCCCACCACTCTGCAGTCACTGCACTGCAAATAGGCAAACAGTGGGAGCATTTTGAACTTTTTTTTCTAAATCTCATCAATACACTCAAAAGAAAGCAAAAGTGTCATTTTTGCTTTTGGGGCGCCCTCTAGTGGTTATTGGTAAAGTACACCCCTAAAGCCTTACTGTCGGCAGTTTTTCATTGTGTTAAATCAGTCAGCCATGAAATCTGTCTATTGTGTGGGCCCCTGCTCAATTTGTGACAATTATAGTTGTGAATACCCCCTTCCCCCTCCTCCAATTGTTTAATTGGTTTGCCACTTTTGCACCCACCGGTGGTGGACTGTGGTGCCTCTCTTTCCATTGGTCACTGGTGGTGATTGTAGTAATAGTAGGAGGGGTAAGAGGTATGATTGACATCCACTGCCCATGGGTCCTATATATAGAGGTATGTCAATTTTGAGAGACAAGAAAGCCTAGGTTGCCCTGAAAGCAATATTAATTTTTTGTTTCCAATAAATGTACTCATACATTCAAATCTGGCAAATCATTAGAGTATAATTGTTCTAACTATTTTTACTGATAAGCATTTAATTTATCTTTACTTAATTATGTAATATATCTTCATTTCAAATTGATTTTTATCCCAATTTTAATAAGGGCAAGGAAAGAAACAAATCCAAATATCCTTTGGCCTTGACTGGCTCCTCTCTCAACCCTCCACCTCCCCCTCCCCCTTCCCTTCCCCCTTCCCCTTCCCCTTCCCCTTCCCCCAACCCACCTTCCACCACCCTGTAGTGGACACACAAGGGCCAGACCGCCTGCCTGAAGAAAATAAAATAAGGGCAAAAAAGGAAACAGAAATCCAAATATCCTTGGCCTGACTGGCTCTCTCACTCCTCCACCTCCCCCTCCCCCAACCCCACCTTCCACCATCCTGTAGTGGACACACTGGTGCCAGACCACCTGCCTGCTATATAAGGCCAAAGAACAAAAATTGTTGTGTTTAGGTAACATAGGCTGAAAAAATTAGGGTAGGTAGGTCATTTTTGTTGCATTGGTATATATAAGTATTGATCATATAGGTGTTAAGTTACCAATGCAACTAAGGTATAGGTCCGTTTTTGAAGTGGGTCTATTGTTGTGGACCAGTGGACCGTGTAATTGTTTAATTGGTGTGCCCTCTCTGACCCCCAGTGGTGGTCAGACTGTGGGGCCTCCACTCAGTGTCTTCTCATTGGTCACTGGTGGTAGAGGTAGGAGGGACAAGTATCAGTGATTGACATCCAGTGTCTGTGGGTCCTATATATAGAGGTATGTCATCCACACCCCACACCACTGAGTGGTCAGGCTGGTCACACTCTCCCACCAGGGGAGAGGTTACTGAGTAAAGTAATTCAATGGTGCAGTGATCTGCTTGGAGAGAGGGGGGAAGTGGTGATAGGGGGCTGGCAGAGGAATTTGGAAACACAGTTTTGGCTAGAATGAGGGGGGGGGATGTCCTATGGGTGTCGGCCAGAACCCCCCCCCCCCCCCCCCGACACCCCTCCTCCTCCTACCCGGCCTCGCCCCGGCTGGTCATCCCCCCCCCCCCCCCACCTCTCCTCCTCCTCCCTCTAGTCTGTTTCAGCCAGACTGTTTCAGCCAGACATTAGGGGATAGGGGTGTAGGGCTTTTGTATGTGGGTATGGGGGTGTAGGGCTTTTGTATGTGGGTATGGGGGTGTAGGGCTTTTGTATGGGGGTAAGGGGGTGAAGGGGTTACGGGGCGGTTACGCCACGGTTACGCCCCCCTCCCCCCCTTGGCTCCCTAACACATGGGGCCTGGACCAACGCTGCCTTCTGTACACTCTTTGGTCAACCTGATTGACCAATAGGACTCCCTCCTATACCACAGTCCGTGTGCTCAATCAGCTGTGACCCTGGCTGTCTGCAGGTGGAGAAGGGGGAGAGGTGGGGGAGGGGGGGGGGTGACTGGCCGGGGCGGTATGCAGGCCGGGTAGAGGTAGAGGGAGGAGGAGGAGAGGTGGGGGGGAGGTGACCGGCAGGGGCAATGTGCGAGGCCGGGTAGTCTGTCCCTGACCTACTTAACTCTTACATAATAGATCTGTACACCCACAACAGACCATGGCTTTTATTAGTCAATTATAATTTGCGAGGAATTCTTTTATTGGCCCTCTATAAATGGCATGGGGAATCCCTTTGATGGTTCTTGGTCTGCTGGCTGGTTTATGGTTCTCTCTGCCATAAACCAGAGGCTGCAAACCATGCTGGGATTAAGGTGGGAGTCCCCACCTAAAATGGTTGCCGGTGTACAGACTCACTTTGGGAAACAGTGGGTCTGGCTGATCACTTTGGGAAACAGTGGGTCTGGCTGAAACAGACTAGAGGCCGGGTAGAGGGAGGAGGAGGAGAGGTGGGGGGGGGGGATGACCAGCCGGGGCGAGGCCGGGTAGGACTAGGAGGAGGAGGAGGAGGGGTGTCGGGGTGGGGGGGGGGGGGGGAGGGTTCTGGCCGACAATCTTCAGATTTCTAGTTTTCTCTTTTTTACACTTACCCAACCAACCCAAAAAATAAAGGTAGGTCGGGTTACCTGAACACAACTTTTTTTAAATTTTAGGACTTATTATAGTGGGCAGCAAGAGTGGTTCCAGAAGTTATTAACAAAAAAAAGATGAATATTTTTTGCCACAAAAGCAAGATTTTTCAGTCCAGGGGACTGAAAAATATATTTTCTCTTGTTAGCACTCATATTGGTATGTAAAATCATTTTTTCTTAGCTACAAATAACTTAATTTCATGATAAAAGATTTAGTTTAGATACATTAAGGAATTTTTCAGGTGACTTGACATTTATGTTGAAAGGAGGTCAACTCTTAGCACAAGTCAATTTCAGGTACTCACCAGGGATTGTTTTGCACCTCAGCTTGGGTGGGTGTTTAGGGGTCCTGGGCTGTGGAACTGAACTGGTGTGAACAACCACAACTAACACTCTCCCACCCCTCCCCCACACATACATTCTATACACTACTTACAAGTACAGACCCTTGACTGCTGTGAACGTATATATTTTCGCGCTGCTAAATTTTAGCGCATTTGGCAATAAATCGCATGTTCGCGCATTCATGATATCGCGTATTTAATAGTTAATTCTATTTGGTCTATGATAATCCTAATATTCACTTGTGTCATATTTTCACGCATTTATAGTGGTGCGCGAAATGCGCGAAAATATGTACAGCGTGAAAATTAATACGTTTACAGTATCTAAATAGGCACCAATCCTCAATCAACTCTGCTCCAAGCCAAGTGACCAGTGCTGCAGACTGCACTTGCCTCACTAGAGTTCACATTTCTGCCAAGAGGGGGTGCCACCTTTAAAAAGAACGGTGTATATATCATAGTTTATATCTTTCCAAATGCTTCGAGACACTTGCAATGTATTTGTTATTGGAACTTGCAAAATTTTGTCACTCTAACACTAACACAATACATTTGTTGTGGGTTGCTTTAATCAGGGATATTCCTTGGCGTGTGGGTTGTGGGATTCCTGCATCAGGAAATTAATTCCCGCACTAGGTTGATTTGGAGGGGGTCATTCCCGCATTAGAATTACAGAATATTCTCTTGTTACCTTTTCAAGAATATTATATTTGTATTCCCAAATATTAGATATAGTTACAATATAAAGAAAATAAAAGCACTGTCAACAATTTCAGGCAGACGCAATTCAAAGTTTCCCTGTAATTTATGCACCTGCAGGCAAATTTTGGCGTAGTTTGTTGACAAAACATTGAAAACCAATAGAAATAATGCATCTTATGGCAATTTAGAGATATCTAATGAAAATATTCTTTTAAATTAATTTCAGATATATGAAGTACAAAGAGCAACAAAAAGAAAAAGTACCTAATTTTACCTATTCATTATCAAGAAACAACAGATAATGTAACAAATGATTATTTATATTATGCTTAAGGCATACAAGACGAAATGGACATGTTGACGTAAATCCCACAATGCATCTTGAATTAGCCTGCAGGTACACCAAAATACAACAATCCAGAGAATATGTTAGTGGATTACAAATCACTGAAGGTTTCTTTAAAACTTCACAGACAGACGCGTCCAAATCCACAGACTGCGCTTTGGCAGAGCTCGAGAGGCGACAGGAGGCCATCCTTGCCAAGCTGGAGACTTTGAGGTCAAAGGTCAACTCGCTAGCCCAGAAGTCCGGTGCTTCACAGTGCTCTCAGCGGACGGTGGCTCAACCAGCTGGGGTGGACGGAGTAGCGTCGGTAAGGGCACTTTTTGATATAAAAGGGGTTTCCTTAACTAAAAGTATTGTAGGAACCGTATTTTATGGCGCGACATTGTCTTATAATGGCATTTTTTTGTACTGAATAATACCATAGCCAAATTAAAAGATTTTTAAGACATGTTCAACCAGACACTAGAGCGATAATTCCGTTGCGCTTTCATGACAGTCTTGAATACGGATTACTATTTTGAAAACGAAGAGATTATGTCATGTCAGAAAAATATTTTTTTTTAGAATTCTTACTGGTTGATTTTATTTAAGATAGATGTGTGAACGAATCCCATTCACCAGGCTTCCAACAGTATAAGTTTACCTAAGTCTTCCAACAGTATAAGTTTACCTAAGATTTTTTTAAATTTTTTTACTTAAATACTAATGTGTACCTACTTTGCTTTTAGGACAGCGTTCTCCGGGATCTAGTGATCAGCGCCAACCCCAGCTCTCCTCCGCTGTCCATAGCGGTATTGTACTCCTTGCTGAGTCAGCAGTATAAAGTGATCTCGGCCTGCCACACCCACTCGTCCGTCCGGGGCGGGGTCAGCGACAAACTCCGACAAGCACTCGGTAGTAACGGCACCGGGCAGAGTAGGGCCAGCGCGCAGCTTGCACTTACACTCATATGGAAAGACGGTAGGAATTAAATTGTTACTTTACATCCTGCATTTCCCTTTGATGTCAGGCACCTTTATCAGGTTTCCCACGCAGGTCTTAAAAGGTCTTAAATTGATTTTCTCAAATTTATGGCTTTAATTTAAAAAGGACTTACATTTCACAGTTTTGTTGCTAGAGCCTCTAAGAGGTCTTAAAAAGGTCCTAAATTGAATTTTTTGAGGAGTTGAAATGAAGCAACCATGACTGCTAAATCCCACTTTCAAATCAGTACACTCAATTGAAATTAAAATCTTAGATACGTTCTGAAATTGTTCTTTGCATGTAGTCAAATAGGTCTTAATTTTTCTGAATCTCGGTCTTAAATTGGTCTTATAAGGGCCTTAAATTGATTTTCAAAAGTGCGTGGGTACTCTAACCATGTTTTTTTTCGCCTTTTAAATGAGATGCTTTTTAGTAGGTTCACTGAGTTTTCTGGTTTTCTTAGGGAATAAAGTAGTAGTTTTAGTAAGAAGGGGACTTCCTGTATCTGCCGACTTGATTATTTAATTAATGACAATTTCTGCATACAAACAGTGACCATTAAACTGTCCTCATCTTTCAGTGAAGCACGGCCCAGCTCTGATGGTGAGTCCCAACATTCAGACGGCCCTTCACGGAGAAGGGTCGGTGGCACGCTACATCGCCCGACTACTGGACCCTGCCTACGACTCAGGTGACATCGTTACTGCCACAGAGATGGACCAGTACATTGACCTGGCTGGGTCTCTGCTTAACGGTAACAATAAGGAGAAGGCTGGCGTGCTGAGGACTCTGAACGGACGGCTGGGCAAGGAGCAGTACCTAGTAGGAGGACAGCGTTCCCTTGCCGATATCGTTCTGTGGTCAGCTATGCAGCAAAGCAAGCAGACTGAGACCGCTCCACCCAATGTGAAGAAGTGGCTCGACCGGTGCTCAGCAGACCCTGCCTTCAGCCTAGCCCAAAAGATGCTATAGGTGGGACTAAAATGACGACCAAGATCTAGAAATAAGGAAACCAGACAATTTTTCATTCTTTTGTCATTGTATGTCGAAGGAGGACGGGGATTGACGGATTGCCTAGTCAAACCAACATTAAATGAAATTGTTGAATTCATATACCACGGTTGGCACTGAGAACAATAGAACTAGGCCGTGAATATAACACGTATTCTGCCAGTGGAGCGGAACGCCTCCACATAATCTCACGGCGCCAATGTGGTGCCGTGAGGTCTGCTGGACTGGCCTGTGGACAAGGGTAGGGGGTGGGGGAGGAGGGTCAGTTACTAGGAGCTCCCCGGTGGACAATCCTGCGGTCATGTGATCCAGAATTTATCATTTTAAATAATAGTTATGTCTGATTATGATTCAATGAGATTGTTATTAGTAGATGTTCATTCAAAATCGATTAATTCAAAATCAATTTTTAATCACCCTCGGAGCAGCTGCGAGAATATACCTGTGCTTACAGACCTACTGGTGAGCACACACCTTGCACCCGCATGTATCAGAAATATTGTGTGCATGGCAATCTGCTACCATGGGACGGATATAGAAGGGGGGGGGGGGGCTGAGGCACGTGCCCCCCCCCCCCCTATTTTTTGCCCAATTAAGATTTTTTGATTTAAAATTCTAGCCCTCGAATATGGCGCCTCAAAACCTATATTAGGTCCCCCCTCCTTTTTTTTAAATCTCTTGATCCGTCTCTGGTAGGATATCATACCTACGCATATAACCCAAACCAGTGTTATACATGTAGACTTACCCACATGAATTAGTACCCCTAAAGCCCCATACCCTGTAGGCAAATTTTATCAAGTCATCTTGCTAATCGGAGCTTTTTGTAAATTCCTAAAGTAAACCATGATGTCTTTACAATCTTGGATTATGTCTACATACAGGGGCAATGCTTAACAATTAGAATTAGAAGAACTGATAAAAAAAAATTGTTACCTTATAATAAGCAGAGTTGGTCCTCCCAGGACGACTGACAAATGCAAACTGAGCATTTGTGTATGGTCAGAGCCCCTTTATATAGGCCTTGGCCGGGGTGAAGGATCCAGACAAACACCAATTAAACTACCCGTGGTATATGCCAGATATAACCCTCGTCTGGGGCAGTACTTGATACATTCACTCGGCTAGCGCCTCGTGAATATATCGCGTACAGCCACAGACTCGTGCTATATCTACCACTTATAATATAGTGATTGAGTCGTTTTAGTTTGAAAGCGATTGTAAAACGAGCTAGTGGGTATAGTTCATAAGCAGTTGATTTCATGGAGATGGCAGTTGTCCTTTGTCTTACGCGTTTGTATGAAACAAAGTTTGTTTCACCTTGTTGAAGTTATCCCCTATTTGATGGCGAGAATTCCCTGTGATAGATGGGTGAGTGCAAGTGACCCAAAAGAAAAGGTCCCTACAGCACGAGGTAAACGCGAAATACATAAGATCATTAAACGACGTACCCAGATATTAATCCATTTAAACAGGTGGGAATTAATCCAATTTACTAAGATTTACGATACTCTTGTCTTTCAAAACATACATAAAGTCGGTGCTTCTGTAGGTTATAAGAAATATTCAGAGGCATTTTCCAATGAGAAAAAGTACCATCTCACTAATGATGTGGACAGAGCTACATTTTGAAATCAGCAATACAGGAGTCCCCCGTGATGCGTCATCCATGATAAAGGAATATTCTTTTTATATGGCTTGAGAGAAAGGAGAGTGCAAGAAATTATATGAATTGCAATTCACTGTTTAACCTTGTTTGCATTATTTATTAAGGATGACTTTGTGGGAAAAAGCTTAACAGTTCTTCAAAAAATAAACTTATACAAACAAGCATTTTGTATATCTTTTGTTCAAAAGTTTCGTTCTCACTCTGGAGTCGCGCTAGTTTTTTTTACTATCAATTTTGGTACCCGAGTACAGTTTGGGTTAGCCAAATCGCTCGTGAATTTGCCTAGAATTCGATCAAGTTAACGAGAAGTAAAAATCTGTAAATTACAGGCCACACAACTGAATAATGGACCAATAGTACTTCTTGTTGATAATTCGGCAGACTCCTATTTTGGCAAACTTATTTAGTGTTTTAGGTCGCAAAATGGTAATTTTATTGGCAAGTGGTTAGCGTGACCCGTCATTGATTTATGAACGTACTATGATGTAATTAAGTCTCCGAACCTAATTTACAATCGTAGTCTTCACTAGAGAAGTATATCAACAAAGCAAATATTTTTATACCAAACACATTTTGATATTTTTTTACCCCCAACACAGGGAAATTGGCAAAATTTATGTTGTAAGGAAGGTAAAACGTGGAATTGCATGTATATATTTGCAATACAGAATTTCATTTGACCAGGGTCCGGAATTTCGGATTCCCTAAATGTTCGAAGTGATAATTGTCAATTACATGTAAAGTAGAGGCGAAGGTTTAAACTTCAAAATTATGTTCTTCTATTTATAGCACCAGGCAATAGTCCATTACAGACTATGTAGTTTATCACAGGTTCCACGTCACATTCCAAGACTGAAGCAGGTTTATAGAAAGCTTGGGGACCACCATCACCTGCAAACAAAGACAAACATTAATGAGAATCAAGAAAATGCCATATTTGTGCCACGCGAAATAGAAAACAGTAGGAGACGGAAGTATTGTATATAGTATAATCTAAGGAACTGGTTTGATTCGTATTTATGGAATTGAGAATCAACATCCGATCACAAATCAACTTGACTGCAGCAGTAAATCAAACGTATGTGTTGATACCTTAGTGCTGGGATCCCAGGTGAAGTGTGTCGGCGCAGAGTTGACGCTGACGCTCTTTGGTTGACTGGGGACACCCAGAACGGTGACCGAGTCCACCGTGAGCGCTGAGAGCGGCGTGTAACCCGCGTGCTCCACACTAGCCATGAGACGACCCTGTGAACCCAACGAACATGGCAAACTTCTTAATTTATGAAGTAAAATATGAAGATCCCGTTGCCCTTCTTTACCCATGTTCGGCTCAAATGATGAGTAAAAGCTGGTTTTAAAATCAGATTAGCACTTAAATTTGAGAAATCTATATAATAATTGATAGTGGCACGGCATGACTTACATCAATGTCAGAATCCGTTGGCTCTAAGAAAGTTTCCTTTACATTAATACGGGGATTGACAACCATGCGGTAGAAATGGTGAGTCATAAATACATAATATAGGTCCATGAACAAGCATAACTAAACAGCCAGAAACACGCCGCAATAAGAAAGTACTTTGTCATATCGAAGATATCTTACCGAAACAACTTGTAACTTCTGAAGATGATACAGCCCATTTTCTGTAGCACCTATGTAGTTTTCAACAAGAACGTATCGGTATAATCTTACACAGTTCAGTTACATAGTTGTTTTTTTTTACATTTTGATAATTACATTTACAAACGCGAGGCTTAATATTAATGAACTATATTTAGGTCAAATTTCACTCAAATATTCCATACATGTTTAGGGTTAATATGAGCAAAGAATTTACCTCTACCAATATATCATTGAACTGGATAATAAGAGTTGTGATGAAAGAAATAATTCATTTACGACACGGGATACAATTGAGGTACTAAAACAAACTACTAAAGTATACATTTGGGTACATCGTATATAAATTATATATAGGTGAGGTGTCGAACATACTTATTGTTTCTCCATCGTCCCAATAAAATAGACCTTCTGCCCCGCCTCGGGAATCAAGTGCTACTAAGAACTGGAAGGGATTCTTGCGACTGAAATAAAACAGGAACACAAACAAATAACTAATTTCTGTACGTGTTATGTAAATTTATAAATTTTGAAAGTTCAAACACTGGATGATATGCGACGACTTGATAGATTTGGCTGAAAGAGCACAGCTACCATAGTAACCGTATAATCTACCTAACCTGAACATTTCCATCTAGTTCCTGGATCCTAACCGAGAACCAAAAGACTTACGCATTAGTGGTGGTGGTCTCAGTCCGCGGATGTTGCTGGGGTATGATTGACCCTCCCCTGACGTGCACGTTGATGACGTCGAGTGGAGCATGAAGTGTCAGCCAGCGCCCAGTGGAGACGACGGGCTCCCCGGTGGGCAGGTCGTACCACGTGTCGTTAGGGAAGTAGGCCATCACCGACGTCTGTCCCTAGTGACAATATGACTATAAACCTTAGGTACATTATTATATCCAAATCTACCTAGTTGCTTTGCTAGTGTAATAGCGGGCGTTATACAAAACGCAAATTATTACCAGGTTTCTCGAACTTTTTTATTCGGTCTTGATATTTGATTATATTTCTAAGTGTTTACACCATGACCTTTAATTCAGATGTACAGTGAATATCTTATTCTAAAATAATCTTAAAGTAACGAGAATAGTAAAATATCCTCTCTGCTAGGCACCGCGTTATGATATAAATTTGACACAGCGTTTCATCCAAAAGAGGAAAAACAGCAGAGTATGGAACTAACCTGTAGGAGAACGGGTGATATCAGAAGTCCCTCCCCCCACATAAATTGATGGTCGATGGTGTGTGTGACCGAATCCTGAGGGTATCTGTAAAGGATTGAAAGGACGTGAAAAAGTAACTTTTAAAAGCTAGTCGGGAAGGAAAACTGGAGAAATCCAATTCCCGACCAGGGTAAACAAATTGCTTAAAAAACAAAAAACTAGATTTAACTGGCTAAGCTGGTCTACGATTCCATTTCTATTGAGGTGATTTAAGTAAAATGAATTCGCCCAACGGAGATTATCCGGTTGATCATGTTTTACACCGATATACGAAGGAATTACACGACGTTTAAAATCAAACCATCTTACATAAATGAGAGTGCATTGACGACGGCTCCGCCCTGCGAGTGGCTGAGATAGAACAAGGTGTAGAGATAGGGCAGCAGGGTGTAGCGGGTCACCAACGCCGCCCTCATACGGCCCTGGGCAGTCTCACTGAACGACGCCGGGTCTTGGTCCTGAGCACCACATATGGATACATTAGTGACATGAAATACATCAGTAGCACAGTAAGTGGACCTTGTCTTTTAGAGATCGGAATCACGAAATGTCAGTGACACATGAGGGATGGATTCCATAAACTTTATCCCGTGCACGTGAGGCTAATTTGGCTAGAAGGGTGAAATCAATTTTCATATTATGCACATTATAACTGTTATATTTTCACGGAAAGATTCTAAGATATGCCGAACCTTAGCATCAATCATGTTGTGGTTGCGCATGAAGGGGTAGAAGGCGGCGAGCTGCATCCAGCGGGTGCACAGCTCCTCCGTGGTGTCGCCGCTAAAGCCGCACGTGTCAGCCCCCACCAGCGGCACGGCGAACAGCTGGAAACTCAGCATCGCTGAGGGCAGAACGTTACTTCTAAATAACCGGTAGTTAACAATATTAACCTAAACCATGAACATTATAATAAGAATTACCTGTAATGTCTTTTCTACTTGTCTTTATATGACAATTTCATAGAAAACTGTCAAAGAGGTCATATTATCAAGTAAAAGTCATATAGAAGATCCTACAAAAATAGATTAATCTTCTGAATTATACTGGATTTACCACATATCAAAACAATAATATTCACCACCAAAACAAGGTGTAGGTCCCTTTCATGCAAATAAACAGGGAGAAAAAGAAGCTGATTACACCAAAATCATGAGTGAAAGGTGATAATCAAAATAATGGGTCCAGGCTATCTGATGGGAATAGATCAAGAGTTGTAACAACAGTTTGCCCATACTTGGTATACTGTAGTAGAGGTCGTCCCAGTTAGCTCTGTTGTCGCCCGTCCAGTGACCAGCATATTGCCCTGTGCCTGGGTAACTCGACCGTGTGATCACCAACGAACGCTTGCCGAGCAACTTCTCTAGTGCCCTGAAAGTATGCAGTCAGGAATAGACACATGTTCATAAAGACATTTTCGGTAGTCATTGCAAATTACACAACTTATCATACCCAAGCTCCAATATTCATCTACCTAGATAAATAGACAATTAATTAATTTCATTGTCTTACGATATAAAGTACACTATTTACTAAAAGATGGATGAATATGGATATTCAAATATATATTCCCCCAAATATTAGTATATGTATGTCTGCGCTCGGTGCTAACCTGTGAGAGGCCTTGGCTTCAGAGTGGCCGTACAGACTGTGCAGGTCGTAGTGGGTACCAAGGTGCTGGCGCGCCGACGGACACAGCGTCTTAACATCTAGCTCGCCTCCCAGAATACCTACAAATAGAGGCGTCATGGCTCACGGTGCATATGTATGGTTTAACTTAATTATCAGTAGACTGGAGAAGTTGATAGGAAACCTCTTAAAATAACAGAGGCTCATTTATTAGTACAACATCAAAATCATCAATGTTTTTAATGTGCCGTAGCTTCAGCCTATAGATACACATTTTAAACGCAACGTTTTAATTCAAACAGTACAGCTTTGATTGCTTGGCCACTTTAAAGTTGCATTAAAGTGGCCAAGCAATTAAAACTGTTCTGTACGCCAAAGACGTACCTGGTGTGTAGGGTGGATTATCCAAGGAGCTTTTTGAACATCCGTGCGTTGAACCTCTGACGAAGTTTGAAGGCTCATTCATATCCTAGAATCAAGAAAAAAGACAATCCAACATCACCCTTACTTAATTACATTTTGAGAGAATATCAATGTGAACACGACTTTTAATTTATTGATATTATTTTGTTATTCTAAAAAAAGCATCGTATTTGGATTGTTCCATATTCAGAAAAGAAATACATCAAACTTGATCATTCTTAATCTATCTAGGTTAACTAGGTTAATGTAAGCATGTACATCCAAATTGTATATTCATGTGGTAGTTGCTAAAACTAAACCTCGTTTATCACAATGAATTTGTGATTATTCCGAAGTTGTTATTGGATGTCTATTGGATGTTATTGATGGCTCATATTACATACAGTCCAAAGTCCGTCAAAGGCGATCTTGCTATGGAAGTCCTTAGCGGCCCCATACCACCAGTCCTCGGTCTGTGGGTTGGTGAAGTCGGGGAAGACCGTCCGGCCAGGCCACACCTGGAAGATACAGAGGTGGGCACGGGGTTCACACACACTATCATAACATTTGGATGTCCCTCCATTTACAGGAGCCCTTCTATTTCACAATAAAACTGAACCTATTACTAGGAGCCTCCAGTATTCGACTGAAAATAATTTTAACGTGAAGCACTATCTACCAAGAAATAATGAATAAACGAGATAGACACCAGGGGTTGAGTCACGTTATTGGCTGTTGTTGATGACCTGCACTTTCCAATGTCACATTGTATGGCATGTAGTGTAAGTGAAGCTATGCTTGGCCCTGGATTATGGGAATATTAATTTAAAACCAACAATCAAACCTTGACTTTTTAAACTTCGATCCTGAATAAACTACGGTATTATGATATTCATTCTGGAAGGAAGCGTGATGAAATGCAAATAAAAATGACCTCTGAAAGTGTACTTACTATTCCCTCTATGGGGTTTCCCTTGTAGTCTTTGACAAACACGTCTTGTTTTAGTCCGTCATCGTATGGCGGGTACTGACCGGGCTGCTGACTGCTGCTTATTCCTGGGTCCTGCTCACAGAGAAATGCACATTTACTTATCAAATTGGGTTAATCGAAGACTACTTCATACCTGTATGATACAAAAATCGGTATTTCGTGAACGCCTAGACCAGAGGCCGTACAGCAATACCTAAATAAAATGTCATACAAGCGTAACGTATCTTCCATCTCAGCTATCATGATATATATCTTTAGATTGATTCAATTTTCCGTGAAACTTTCTAAGTGTCATGTGAATTACGTGTTACATTGACCGAGCTTGAAACGTAGGGGTTGCTAATACTGCCTTATGTTAATGGTCCAGATTGAGATCAAGTGCTACTTCCCATTTTAGAGAGAGCGAGAGCTACTCGCACGTACCACTATAATGACGAAGTGCTGGCCATGGTCGTGTAGGTCTTGTATGACGTCTGGCAGGCCCGTATAGTTCTCTTCGTCGTACGTCCAGTCTAAGTGCTTCCTCATATAGTCTATGTCCATCCACTGGACGTCCTGTAGTAGGAAAGGAATTGTAAAGCATATTGACCATAGCATATCTATATCTGTGTGTTTATGGCAAGTTGTGAAGGCGACGAGATTAGGTGAAATTCCCCTAATCAGTTAATGCCACATTCTTAGTAGTTGTGGAGTCCTCAAAATGTCCTGACAGGCAACATGGAAATTTTTTGGTCCTAATGACATGTTATTGTTACACGGAATTATGATAGATATATTGACATGGGACATGGCAATTACTTAAATTTAACAGGGCAACTTTATTCATTCTTTAATTAAATAGGGCAATGTCATGATAAATCAAAGTTGACTTACATATGGGAAGGTGGCATTGCGCATACGTTGGATAACCCCACGCAGACCGGCAGTGCCGCCATAACCCCAGCGGCAGAGGTGGAAGCCGAGGGCCCAGTATGGGGGCAGAGTAGGCCGGCCAATGACTGCCGTGTACTGCTGGATAACGGCGGACGGAGTCGGCCCGAGCAGCACATAGAAGTCCAGTACCCCGCCCACTGTCCGGTACGTCACTGCAGGGTACGGCTGGATGTCGATATCTGAATGTGTATTAGAAGATAATATGTCAGTCATCAGGGACGGATTTTGAGGGGGGCACATGGGGTGTTCGCCCCCCCCCCTTTTTTTTCAGTCAAATATTATTACATTTCCTAATGTAAAATTGGCATCCCCAGGGTGGGCGCTGGGAATTCTCTAATGTTGGCGCATCCCCCTCCCTTTCTAGAATTCCTGTGTCCGCCCCAGGTCATAGTAGATTTTCAGTGAATGTCAGTCACATTACAGTGTTTTTCCTTTTAAATATATAGGAAAACTAGGTTTAAAAAAATCGCTGCGTCTCTGTTCAAAGTGTATAAATTTGCTCATCACTCATAGACTGATGTAATTAGTAAATTTTATCGGGATATCGATTCAAGAGTTTCTGTTTTTGAAACATTGTAAAAATAAGACGTAGTATTAGATTGTTCAGTGACTTGTTTTAAAGGATATACAAGGAGTATTGTCGGGCTAGATAAGCATGCTTTTTTTTGTACATATACAAGAGTGCTTACCCATTGCATTACTGTTGAGAAAGAAAACTCCGTAGGCATTCCCGTCTTTCTCCAGTGACATGAAGAATGGATGCACCCCATACAGGTTTTCATTAACCTGTTGATAGGGAAGTACATAAACCATATTTATGATTTGTTTTTCCTATGGGGTTAAAGATGTTCAGAAGATTCACCAATTTACAAAACGATGTACTATATATCCTATCGTGAGTTTGACAGATACAAATAATATGTTTGTTTGTAAAGGTAGGCAGTATTTTTCGTTTTTGTGAAAGGTTAAGGGGGAGGGTGGCTACAAATTAAAGATTTCAATTGCTAATCAATACCAAAGCTAGTCTGAGGTGTACGATTCCTCCATTGCCCCTATGACTCAGAGGGGTATTCTGATGTAATCATAACTAGGTGTTACCCCTGGGGGCTGGTCCCTCGCCCAGAGCGCCACCTGCTGCCAGGTGGAGGCGTTGTGGTAGAGGGCGCTGCGGTGCTCCCCTAGTCCGTACAGGTAGCCCGACGGGACGACGGTGGACAGCTGCAGGTACTGGTTGGCGTACAGAAGTGGGGCCAGGCTGGAGTCAAACCTGCAAAAATTAATGGGTAAATAATATTCTCTTTATATTATGTCCACAGGAACTCATAGGGGTAGACCTATGAAAAAATGACATTAGGGTAGTTGATATAACAATACAATGTACAGTGTATATCCTTTTAGATAGAAAAACTGCTATTGGGTTTTATCAAATCAGGATTGAAAACGATGTTCGGAGCAGCTATGTCCCAGCCATAATATTGCTAGAGTACTATGTTCGGAACCAGTGGGAGAAAAGGTTCCTTGTACGTACACTGATTATATAACAATGTCATATATTCAATACGACCCATAACCTAGACGTATAACCAGAACATTAATTCTAAGAATTAAACTCTTTTTTTTTAACTTAGTAAAAACTTTAACTTCATATTGTAGGTTAACATACAAAGAGAAAAAAGTATTGGAATTTACCCTCTTCATAAGGTATTCAAGCAATTTAGTTAGCTGTATTCGAAATGACGGAAATCCTCGAGCATAATCCAATCATCTTAACTTACACTATTGAGCCCGTCTTTGTCCTTTTGATGACAAGTCCGAAGGGTTCCTTTTTTATCGTAACGCTGTAGTCAGCGCTGGCCACCTTCTTGGTTATGGTCGGCGTATCTATGGGGACCTCATACCGTGCTGCTGCGGCGTCAGTTATCTACGGAACAAAACCACAAGTGACACTGAGCTTAAACATTATTTCACCGGTGGAATTTACATAAGTATAGCAAAATGTCGTTCAGGATGTGCGTGCATATGGTGCGTGTAACCAGCATGGCTAAAGGAAACATCCTAAAATTTGATAAAGGTTCGAGGGAGAAATGTTCTCTGACTAACCAGTAAAAAAGAAAGGAAAAAAAAAACTTTCAATTTCGTTAAAGGTATGATAACATCAACGGTCACCTTAATCCACTCAATTACCTTAAAATGCAGTCTAGTTTCAGTTTCCATGAATACGTCAAGATGAAGTCGTTGTAAGTTCCCCGGCCACACCGTGGAGTTCCTGGAACTGTATAGGTCGACGCTGTACCCATAGTCTGTCTCTTGGACGTCCTGCGCCTCGTAGCTGGGGTAGTTGGATGGGAAGTAGCAGTATGGCACGTCTAGGGGTCTGTTCACTGTACTGTTAAGGTTAGACCGACCACCCCGTTTGGCCTGTCTCCAGCAGCACCCCCTCTCCTCGCAAACCACCTGTTGTAAGATAATTAAGGATGAATTTATTAAGAACCTGGCTACATATGCACAGGCTTTTGGTGCTTAAAAGTGGTTCCATAAACCATTCCTATATTACAGTATCATATTTGAATCAACGATACATTATTTAATTCAATTTTTTCTTGCTTAAATGAGAAATGGATTCTTTTCGTAGACTTATTTGGCATTAGTTACAAATCTAAAATTTGTGTAAGTATCATTTCTAAAACATGATGTCTTTCTTGGGCTGTTTTTTCCTATATAATGACAACCCCTAGTACTAGTATCACTATAGTTATTTTGAACATTCCAACTTGATGGAATTGCTGTAAAGATCTGATGTGCTGTACTCGGCATTCATGTGATAGGGGGCCTTCCATTAAGTATGTACGCATCAATTAAGGAGGGGGGGGGGGGTTTAAAACGTGTGTACATTCAAGTACAAATCCATTGCGTATTTTAGCCCAAGGGGGTGTAGGGGCGTGGTCAGAGAATTTTGAAAATGTGCGCACTTACTTAATGAAATGCCCCTAATGAAAAATCAAACATGCTAATTTACCTGGGATGCCCCGGGCCCAGGGTGGCAATCAAACCTGTGGTTATCGTCTGCTATATCACACATTGCCTTATCACTGTTTGTATTTGTATCGTCAACACGTTCTCCTGAGATTGTCTCGTGTCGAAACTGCTCAATGACTGTAAAGCTGACGACTTGACACTTGGGACTGGGATGGTAGTAGGTAGAGAGTTTGTATGACGTCCAGAGAATGCCAGCTACTACTGATATGCCCAACACTACCTTGAGCAGAGTGTCCACACAGTGGGAGGACTGCTTGGGCCGGTCTTCATCGCCATCAGACAGAAGGGGAGTCAATCCGTCTGGTTTCTTGACCGCCATTGTTCTGAAAAGATTTGATGAAATACCGAAGATAATTTTTTTTTCTCATTTTTTTTGGGTCAAATACGATAATCCTACATACATGTATTTTTCAACATATAATGAAAAAATATTATTAGAATTGCGTTTTTTACAGAAATATAAAAATAAATCCCGTTTTGGGGTCCTTAGTGCACGAAAACTGGCACCTCTACTCTAATGACTTCAGACTATTTTTTTTTTTTTTTAAATTGTTTATTAAGGAAATCACTTCAGGGTTGCCCCTGGTTTTCAGTGATATAACAATGAGTGAAAAATTGTAGTAAATAAACATTTCAAATGTAAATTATAACAATACATCAAGATCAAAACAAAATGTATTCGACCTAATGAAGTAGATCAATATACGCGCAGTATCTGTGTTTGATCAGATTCATAAATTCATTGATACAGGTTGCAAATTGTACATCATGGCACAGTTCATCCCAAATGATTGTCCCTTTATAAAATGCACTATTCTGGTACTTTGTGTTCATTTTTGCTGGGACAATAAACTGTTTTTTATTAGCCGATCTAGTTTCTTTTACTGGAACAGTTAACACATCATCTTTAACACTATGTAAGAACATCAGAGGAAGAAGTTGTTTATGCCTTCTCTGCTCTAAACTACTCAATTTTAGTTTAGTATGTAGATGTTCAATAGTCACATGGGGGGGAGACACGAAGACAGGTCCTGGCTGAATTATTTTGCAGTATCTTAAGCTCTCTCTTCTGCTCAAGTGTACATGACATTAATATAAATCCACAGTAGTCGAAATACGGTAGAATAGTTTGCTTATAAATTGCTATGCTTGTTGAACAATCAATAGATTTTCTAATTTCGGACAACTGAAATACCTTATTAGTTACAATACTCTTTACATTATTAAAAGTTGGATATACAGTTAAATCATAGTCTATTGTAATACCTAGATAAGGGTAATGCTTAACAAACTGTAGACTCTATAGTGTGGTTGCCTACATGAAACCTGGAAGTGGCATCTAGCTTGTTCCGTTTTGCTCTACATGCTATAATCATTGCCTTTGTCTTGTTGACATTGAGAAATAGCGCATTATCTTCACCCCAAGAAATAAAATTATCAAGATAATCAGTATAACTATTAAGGTGCATATTCATTAACGAGGTATTTTTGGTAATTAGGTCAATGAAGCCAATTACATGCATAAATGGCTGACAATGTAACAACATGCTAATTAACGAGCGACCTATCAATTAATTAGGTCATCTACATTAATTAAGGGAATTTAGGCCCAATATTTCGAAACACCTAAACCTTAAATTTCCGAAGAATTTAAGGTGGTTGCTAGGGAGTTAAGGGTGATTAAGGCCAGGCTTTAATTTTAAATGGTTTACTCTAGAACTCTATCAGTGTCTATCTGGACAGAGCCACCTCCAGGGAATGGTGAAGTCTGTGTTGCAAGACCCTATTGCAAAGCTAGCAGAACCAGGATCTATATCATTTATGGGCCCTATCAGTATCATAGGATCCCATAGGGCCATCATGATCATATCACAAGGCTAAGCATACCCTTACAATCCCTTACAATAGGCCTACCCAATAACTCTAGATCTAGATTCAACCTGACAGTGACGTTATCTAAGATAGGACAACAACCTTACCTATTTCATACTTTAAATGATCCTGAAGAGTTCTTAACGCTCAGGTAGTCTGCAAGTCATCACTGACGGTGGTCGAGACCTCCTATGCCTTTATGTAGACTACTTTGTTTTGGTTCCGGAGTTCGCACAGGTGATGTACCAAGTCATGTGGTTTCTGTCCTTGCCCTGTCACTGATGTCAATGACGGAAGATGGCAGCACTACGAGAAGACAAGGACATGGTTCGTTGCTGCCATCTATCGGGTAAAATACAAAATAGTAAAGAGCTGTAATCATGTTTTATATTTTTAGCTTTGTTTTTCTCAAAATCTTTAGAAAGAAAATCATCTAAAAATAAACCTAATCTGAAAGAAAAACCTATTAGCCTAACTGTGAATGAAATGTATAGCCAAATATTAATTATAAGTCCAATATTTCTAGATCTACTCAGTTGCATAGGTTGAAAATGGCGTTTTTTCAACAGAAATTTGGTAGATCTAATCTTTTAGTAATATTTTATGCCAAACAACTAGTAATTAACTGGTAATTCTATTGTTCTGCTCATAAATGCACAAATGCTGCAATTTTCCTACATTTTTTTTAATCAAATGGGCGATAGAGAGCAGTTTTTATCCAAATAAAAATTAGTTCAATTTTGAACCTTTCTAGACAAAATAATTTATTGAGTAACTGGCAGCTTACTTCTGTTAAAATAAGTATTATAAACAAAAATGAATTCAAATCAAAAGGTATTTTTCATCTTTTAAATAACAATAGCATAATTAGGCCTATATGCTCCCTTCAAACTCCTCAAAATGATAATAGGGCCTAGGCCTATAGGCCTACGGAGTAAACGGGTTAGTGGTATCCTCGGCATTTCCGAAATCGCGTGGTGAAATTTTGGGATCTGTATGTTGGCTACTTAGCATTGGCGCCTATGGGGAAAATCGGAATTTTCCCAATTGTGTGGAAAATTGATCTATTAGGAAAATTTGAAGGATTGTATGGCATGCCTGGGATTAATTCTAACATTTTTCTCATTTACTGTTTGAAGATTGGACCGGTATTTTAAAAGTTATCGCGAAATAACATGTTTTCTCCCATAGAATCCTATGTTAAACGTCCATCCAACCTCCATTCGCGATTTCCGCGAAATTTCGCCGCGCGATGCGCTATTTTTAGACCCGCATACGGCGTATAGTTCACAAAATATAGGCCTAGATCCAATTCTGAAAATCGCTGCAGGTGCACTGAAATCATAAATCATAATATTTTGTTCCAGTTGTTCAAAATAGATGTATAGCTTACGGGGGTGGGGGTAGACTAGGCCTAGGTGGAATGTGGGTGTGTTGCGTACCTACTGCGTGACATAACAACAAAGACAAATAAACTCACAATTATAAAAAAAAAAAGTACCCCAAAAAGCTTTTTTTAAATGCATTATGACCCATGTTAACCCACATTTATGTCTAATGAAATATTGCTTTTGGAATAGTTTTTTTTTTTTCTATTTCTATGAAAAGAAATCAAGAAGCCCCTAAGCGGGCATTGGCCGCGATACAAGAATAAATGATAACTTATCATAATCCTTATTGAGTATTAAATCAGATTTCGCAATATGAGCACCCGTTTAGTGAGATATAAAACCCTATGTTAGTAGGCATAGCCTATATAGGCGTGTGATGGCATAATCTTTGTGAAAAGGGTTTGTATTATTTAAGCCTAATGTTTGAATACTTGATCAAATAATAACCAAATTAAGGAGAAACAGGACAAACAGTCTCAATACCTTTGTACTTCTAAGAAAGTACATGTGGGCGATAAAACATGGGCTACTGTATAGGGGGGGGGGGGGGGGCAGATGCGGGGTTGGCGGGTCTATGGGCTCACTTAACAACGCTTAACACATTTTGTTTTGTTTTGTATTTTATAACTGTATATTTTATTGTGATTTGTAATATTGTTTTCGCGCGTCTTGATTAAACATTCTAATAATCAAAATTAAGAAGTTTATTGTTTCGGCATAAGTATAAGACTAACAAACATCAACAATAATTTGTAAAAGAAAAATCCGTGTCCTGGGTTTGTTTCAATTCATGCAGATAGACGGAACTTGGCAGTTAAAAATATATACTTAATTTAAGCACTTATAATAGTTGAACACTGTATTTTACAAGTCATCGTGTTGTGATGCGTTATCCGGATTGGAGTCATTCACGAACAGAAGGTTTTTTGAATAAAAACAAATCAGTATATGGCACATGTAGTTGCACACATGTACACATCCAAGCAAGCATGAATATGCTTATAGCTTTTACAAAGAAGTAGGATGTAGAACAAAGCAGGCTTAATGATCGGGACAATGGTACATATTTACATGTAGGACCAAACGATGATGACAAGTGGACAATTACAAATTGTTTATATTCACATCTCACTGTGTACTAGAGGAAACATAACGAAATAGAACAAAGCGAACCAGTCTTTTAACAATGTTAGAGCAACAATTGTTCCGATTCATTACACCAAGGGTCATTCAATCTCTACAATCAATGCATGCATGCATACGGTAGATTTAAATTAAGGTGGCATAGGCCCTATATGTATGTACAAATGTAATGTCAAATACAGTAATGTGCGTATATATAAGAAACAACAGTCATGACCACATGAGATAAAGTCTCCATTTGTAGCGCGCGCGTTCATAATTATATCCAGTAGTACATGGAAATGGTGGTCCCCGAGGCGGGTCTTACAGAAACCTGGGCGCGCACTCGCAGCAGAATGGCAGGGCGCGTTCCTCAAACACCCATTCCTGTTCGTACCTGAGAACGCCCGACTTGCGGACAGTGGGGACGCCACTGGTGCCCTCGGTACTGACTGTCACGCCGTAGACGGGGACACAGCGGTCCGACACCCGCCGGAGCACCTTGATGGTGAAGGACTTCTCGCGACACTCGTAGAAGGAGTTGTAGCAGCCGCGCTGGACACAGCGCGTGCGCCGGATATAGCGGGGGAAGTGGTCCTCACCCAGGTCTTCCCACACCACCTCCGACGAGCACTGCCACGGTTCAGTGGCGCCGGGGCCAGACAAGGACCCCTTACCCCCGCCAAGGGAGGCGCGTCGGGGGCGCGACTTGATGTCGTCGGACTCAGGAGCATTGTCGGCGGCGACCGGAAGAGAGGTCGACGCAGCGTTCTTATCGTCGCTAGCGGCAAGAAGTAAGTCCCCTGTCTCTGACTCAACGGAGTGGCGCCTTTTCCGACGCTTTTCTCCCCCGCCCGACGGTCCGAGAGTGCCTTTGGCAGCGGCTGCTTTATTATGAAGAGAGCTCTTGGTGGAGTTGAACCTAGTCCGCAGATATACCAGGAGACCGGAAACGGAGGCCTCCTGCAGAGTTCGTTCCATGTCCTCGCCGACGGCAGCTGCGCGCGCCTCTAGGGGCAGGTCGCGGCGGTAGGAGGCGCCGACGGCGAAGTCCGGCAGCCCGGTGAGGGCGTCCAGGCCCACCAGGATGACCGCCGCCTTGGGCGCCTGGTCACCCAGCAGTCCCGCGTCCAGGGCCTTGGCCTTCTTGTCCCCGGTGCTCGCCTTGGCCGTTTGACGTGTAACGGAGAGGGTGGCAGGAGTTGGAAGACGGGAGGTGGCCACGGGCGTCCCGCGGATCTCGCCCAGGCTGAGTAACCCGACATTATCCAGGTCGGCTGTTGGGTTGGAGGGGGGTTCTACGATGTCGGCATCGGACATCGGGTGGTCCACGTACAGACGACTTGTCTCCAATGACGGCTTCTGCTGGCCGTCCAAGCGCCCCTGCTGATCGTCCTCCTCCTCCCCATCGGCCGCCTGGTCGCCCATCAGCGTCCCCCCGGAGGTCCACTTGATACGCGTAGTTTGGCGGCGCCTGGCGGCCGTGGGCAGGGGGCTGAGGCCGAAACCGGCAGTGGGCGGGCGGAACTCGGGCGGCTTCTCCACGGACATGTAGCGCGCGTTGAAGGCCGGGCCGAGGATGGAGGTGAGCTGGTCGCGGCGCATGCTTTGACACTCCATGCGCACGACCCGCGGCCCCCCAGACGCTCCCTGCAGACGCTGGCCGCGCGTCCCGCCGTGCCCGTGACGGTGGGCGTGGCGGGATGACCTGCTGGGCGGGGCCGGGGCACCACCACCCAGCACCACTTTACTGCTACCACCGCCTAACGTCGACGACCCCAGACTTCTCCGACCGGAACTGGAACCGGAAGTAAGCGACGATCCCAGTCCACCAGAAGACAGCTTCCCGGCGCTTTTCATCGGGCTGTCGGAGGCGGCTCCTAGCGAGGACCTGACCGGTGTGGAGGGGCCCACACCGCCAAGCGGCGACATGCCGAGTGACGACGAGCTGGCTCCGAGCCCGGCAGAGCGGGCGGGGTACTGCCGGACCTTACCGCCGTTGAGGCCCGACGACGCGGCGGCCGGAAGACGGAGACCGCTCTGCAGGTCCTTGACGGAGAGCGGGGCACCATGAGCGGCGGGGACTTGTCCAGAAAAAGGAGACAAGAACCCACCGACAATACCTAGCACCAGCCAGAGGTAAAGTCTGCACAGAAGGCGTGTTCCCATGGTAAACCGCAGGCCTGGAGCATTCTTGGTGTAGGCAGTTCGTTTACAGCAGGTTGGGCGGCGAAGGGCGTCGGGATATCCATACTGCAGATGAAGAAGGCATTTACCCACTTTAGGTAGGCAAGCAGGTTCATATATATACATACACGTTCACTACCTATGCAAACGCCAATAGGTATCTCGATGATGTTGCAGTAGGCCTAGGTACAGTGGAAATCAACACAAGACTCAGATCAACATCCACAAGCTCATTCCGGTAACACACGTCCGTCCATGGCCAATAACTCGGATGAAGTGCTGATGCTGTGAAATGTTTCTCTCTGAAACCACAGACCAGTATAGCGCCGCTCCCATTGGCTTAACTTTGAGCGACTCATACAGGGGTGAGGCCTTTCTGTCAGCTGCCCCGGTCCCGGCGCGCCCCCTGCTGCCCCGTGTAACACCTGTATGACACCTCCTCCTGTCACTCACACCTGGGCGCCGCGCCGCCCTCAGGGTCGGGGTTGGGGGCGTTGGGGGGGGGGGGGGGGGGTCGTAAGAGAGGGGGGGGGGGGGGGGTAGTTGAGGTCTTGAGCTATGTTGCCTCCTAATGAGCGGATCACCGCGAAGAATGACACGACATGACACATGTATACGGTCACACGGACAAAGGTTACCGGGAGCAAATGAAAAAACACAGACTTGGCGTACTAATACCCATGTATATTTGTGTTCCCTTTATAAGCCCAATCTACAACAGGGGTCGCTTTATTTGTTCCAGTTATGAGGTGCACTCTAATTACATTTTTCATATTAAGCAACGCTTACGTTAGAATGTGGTTGATGTATTCTTATTAACCTAACGGTTATTGATTAACCAATGGCTTTCATAAACGAATTTCATTTCAATGTTAAGTTTAGTTTTTTTTGTGCATAAACTGTTATTACATGATCGTAACATGAAAAAGATAACAGTAATCTGGTTGTGCATGGTCATAAAGATCGTAATAATTTTCTGTTGATGGTAGTATAGTATATGTTCCATGGATGGGTGGGTGGGTGGGGAAGGGGTCGGGGTTCGGGGGTGCCCTGAGGTGTTTTGGAAGGCTGCCACTCAGATTTCGAAAAGTTAGGTCACCTGAGTAGTAAACCATATTAAACACAGCAATTATGCTTATACTTACCGGTAGAACCAGGAAGTTATATCTTAACCTACAATATTACCTTCCTTGTTGACAAAATAATCTCCTTCGTCTTTATTAGACCTTATAAGAATGGATACATGTACATTCTTGAACTTGGTTCAACAATAACAACACATTGTCTTTCCATAGCATTCCACGTGTGCAAGACCAGCACACACAATCTGACAAATCGAAACATTTTGCAATCAAGCATTAGAATCTCAACTTTTATTTTTTTTTTAATGTACTATATATGCGATCAATTTTCGGCATTTTCTGAAGACGAGGAATAACAATTTTTTCTAGCCAATCATCCACACATGCCGGAAGATTCTATTCATTATTAATTTTTAGTATAATTATGTTGGATTTATAGCAAAACCTTTTGATTTGTTACATGATCATGACGCTCCGACACCATGTGATTAGGCATTATATATGTACCTCAACAACATCTAGCTTATTGAGTGCATGTAATCACAAGACAATTGATCGCTGAAAACAGGCAGACTGTATAGTCTTGTGTGGGATGTTCTTTATTATCCTGAAATACCGAAGAGGATGACATCATGTGGATAATTATTCCTGGTACTGAAGCGAACCGTACCATGTTAGAGGAAAAGTCATTAAAGGTAGACAGGAGGTAATAGTCCGGAATTGTATGAAGATCTCACTGAAGTAGCTATTTACAATCATTAATCATTCTTTGGAGTTGCGCAGAGAAACTGGCATCGCATTTAGCGTACATTTTCAGGATGCTTCATTTTCAGTTTCCTTTTCTGAGAGATCTATTTTGGTCATATAGATAGGAAAACTGAGACGCAGACTGACTTATACTTTTATAAGACATTCTTTCTCGGACACCGAGTGCACAGTAAACATGTACAACGTCACAATGAAAGTAGATGACAAGTAAAAATACTGTTTTATTTTCTTTTGTTCGATTGAATTTCTTTGTAATGGAAATGTGATGATGCATAAAACGTCACAATATATATATAACAAATATATATATAAATATATATATATAAATATATATATAATATATATGTATATATGTATATATATGTATACATATACATATAGGCCTATATATCCTACATGTACATATCCTACATATATATATCATATATATATATATAATTATATATCCTATATATGTATATTTTTATATAATGACATGCTTGAGGTAATTAGGGGCCTTCCATTAGGTACGTACGCATCAAGGGTGGGAGGGGATTTGGACATTATTTTGAATAGTTGCCTACATTCAAATTTTTTTTTCAAGGGGGTTGGGATTCTGAGATTTTTGAAAATTGGCGTACGTACTTAATGGAAGGCCCTTTTGGAATAAGCTACAGCGTCTCATGTGTTTGTCGTTAATTCATAACTGAAGAAAATAAACTACTGTAATTGAAAAAAGCAGGAACAACAGTGAGAGTACAGTGACTCAGTCTCAAGGCCGTCTCAAGTACACGCGAAGAAGACACACCCTAGCCTTAACTGCATCATATTAACACCATCCAAGAAGCAAGTGCATGCTCTCTCTCCGCGCAGAGTGTCCTGATTTAACCAAAGGTGAGTGATTCGTGAATAATGGTCTGGGTATTGGGTATTATAACAAATGGGACGTTTCCGTCTCGCTGGTCGATGGGTAACCCACCAGCCTCTACAGGCACAAAAAGAGCCATGGTTTTCTCTTTCCTAAATGTGCTCCGGTCGTGGTGACCACTTTTATGATAAAACAGGCTTCTTGTTCGTGGTTAACGATTTGCAACTTTTGCCGGGGAAACATGTGGAGAAATATCGGATGGGAAAAGACGTTATTGGTGGTTCTAATTATTATGATATTAAACTTAAGATTAAGTTTCCACTGGTCAATTTCGAGAAAATTTAATGTGATATGCCGTTGCAAGGCAAACTTTAGTTTTACTGTTTCAGATCCATGGACAGCACGGTCTGATAACCATGAGGCTTTTAAAAACGGCTACCGTAAACCTAGATAATTATTCTCGCATGTAAACGCTTTCGTCGATTCTATTATATTCATGTACATGTACTCAAATGCCAAGCATTATTCTGGTTTTAATTGGATAATTCTGAATAAGATTCCCAAACAAGAAATTCGTAATAGTAGCCCGTTTCTGATACTATCGGTAGGTAAACATTTGAATGTCTAAAATCTTTAATTGTTTCAAGTAATATAAGAAAAACGCAGTCAGTGGGGACTAGAAGTCATTAAACTGATTAAGGCGTACAAAATAAAATAAAACAAAGGATTGGGGTGGAGGTTTGTAGTCCTGCATACCCCATTGTTAACTGGGTCGGATCCTTTCCCTATGACAGTGTAAGTCGCTACGATACTATTATAGAATAGTAGCCTGTGTGCATACTTCCCAAGTGGCCATCCAACCCTGACCATTCAGGTTAAGAACCATAATAACATAAGTTTCCATGGAGAAAGAAGGAATGAAAAGTAACACGGAAAAAGAGGCCAAATGTCTTTACCACAACGGGTTATATAACGCATTGGAACAATTCCTCTTTAATTGGGGTTTACATACACCTTTACATATAGTCCAGGAGCCAAATCCTGAAATCTGTCAAAATAAGGATTTACCCTCCGCGGTGAGCCCCCTGGATTTTCTTGATTTTTTTCAACTTATAGCATCCTAGGGACCATGAATCAAGGCGGTTCCGAAGAATTTAGGTATGCGAACACTGTGTAATTACGCGATTTGTGATTAATTAGCAAAAATTGAAAAACGCGTTATTTCTTAATTTATCAGGGATTATGTAAGATATGATAACATGCTATATGTCATCTGAAAGGTAATTTTTTTCCTGATTTTTTGGTATATTGTTTGTTATTGTCGTTAATCATGGCAATGAGTAATTAAAGAAAAACTGTTGTTTTAGTCAAAATCATTATATCTTAAGGATCCAAGATTAAACTTTGGAATTGATAAACCAAGTCCTAGGTATACTTAGAGGGGATCTTTAGGCAGTTTTTAAAGAAGGTTGCATCTGATTTCATTAGAAATATAATGTAGAAATCATTTTTTTGCTGATTAAATTCTAACCGACTACTGGTTCATTTTGCACTTATATTCTAAAAGGAGAGATGATATCATGAAAACAACACAATATATCCTAAAGAGATGGGAAAAGGATAATGATTGTCTCCCTAAGCTGGTATTTCAGTGCTTTCTGAGCCATTTGGTCCACTGTAGACAGCATTGGAGCTGTACAATAAATTTACATTAGCAAGAAATATTTGTCCATGTAATTTGCAGCCAAGCTCATTTTTGTTGCCTGATCAAACTAGTATAGTCATTGATTTATTTACTCAAAAGGGTTTGGGTGGCTCCTTATATTGCCAAAGATTCACACATTTACATAACAATATGCTGCAATCTTCTATTTACATACCCCTGTACCCACTCATCATTAAACCCTGTTCCTATAGGGAGGGTGGGAGTTGTAGGCCGTAATACTCTTTTAAATCTCCCCATTGCTGGCCCCAGTGTCCAATGTTTCCCTCATACCTGGGAACAGATAAGGCCTGGAAAGACAGAGGAATTATAAAGATGGCAGACTAGGGTTCTTATCTCCCTGTTGTGTGAGTTAACCCAATTATAAGACACTGTGTGTACAACCTAATAAAGGATCTCTCAGAGGGTGGGGCAGGCTTAAATTTTGGCAACTTATAACTGTCTTATTATTCCATTTTATCACATATAATTCCAAAAGGAGCATGTGATTCATCACTGCAACTGGTGAGATAAGATGATAACTTTAACTGTTTAGACAATGCTGCCTTACAGCAGTGAAATGAAAGTAGTTGATCTTTAGAAGCTTATCAGTGGTGGAGAGGTCTAGCCTTTCCCCAGAGTGACCTGAACTGGGGGATAAGGGCAGTCCCCATGGTACAACACACTACAGACCTATATAGTGTGCTCTAAACTGTGAGATTGCTGACCACCTGCTGTGCTTTTGTTAACATCCTCCCACCAATCTACCTCATTAAACATTGTCATCCTTTTGCTTCTACTTGAGGGTTCGCAGATCCAGGCTGTATGGGCTCAGTGCTCAGTTAGCTGTATACCCTTTTGGATCAAAGACTAAGTACTCAGTTTTGGATTATTAGAACTGATCATAGATTAGAAGATTATTTATGTATTTGAGTAATGACTCCCTTAGTTTTTGGTCTCTGAGTATTTACCATAATTGACTTTTCCCTTAGTACCTAACTATAAGCTGTGTCTTGCTGTAGGTTAAGGAAATTGGATCCTTGTTCATAGCAGTTTAGAAATGAAAATGGTCAGTTATATTTTGATAAGGGAATAATGTTGTTTCTGAGGCTTAGAGAACTGAAAGTTTGAGGCTACAACCAGAACCACAGCAATTTGTATAATCTTGTATAATCTCCTAATACCATAGTGTCATGGTTATGATCTCATATCAAGGGTGCTGTGCACATGCTACTCAATGTGGTAATACTACTAGATAATATTGGGAAACCAGTAATGGCCATACCAAGAACTTGTAATTTTGAAATAGAAAGCTATATCAGGTACTGCTGTATTGTTTCAGATCTTGATATTTGCTTGAGGTCTTGCCAATGATAGTGATATGTATATACACACACAGAGGTCTCAGTCCCCCTGGTACACTTCCTGATAAAATTGGATATATGGCAGAATCCTATTAGTTTGTAGGATGAATCTGAGTGATGCATGACCATAGTCTGGTCATAACTTGTATTGGTAATTTGGGAGGATTGGAAGTTTGGCTCTTATGAAATAAACTGTGACCATGATCATAATTTGATATAAAATTACTAATGCCATAAAATATAAGCTATCCATTTTGTGTAGGGTCAAGCCAAGCTACTCATTTATATAGGCACATGGGTCTAGAATCCTAGAGTTTAAAGTGCAATCTAGTAATTTATTAAAACCAACAATTTGACAGAGGTAGCACACCTATCAAACCCAACAAATAACATTCCTGGTCTTTTTGCAATTGGCATATTGATACAAGGACTGTTTTTTGAATTCAGAACCCTTTATATATTACAACATACTTTTTGGGACTCATCTCTTCTTTAAAGTAATACTTAGAGGTTCCCCATGTATACCCTGAGAAACATGGATTGGGGCAGGTAATGGATGCGTCTGCTACAAGCTATTTTTTCTTTTTGTCAGCATGAAATAGAGAAAACTATATGGGGCCTTCCATTTAGTAAGTACATGTACACACATTTTCAAAAATCTCAGGCCCCACCCCCTTTGGGCCAAAGTATGCATTAGATTTGTACTATAAAGTATACACATTTTCAAAAGTGTCATACCTCCTTTCCCCCTTGATGCACACATACTTAATGCAAGGCCCCTAATAAGATGGTTTGTAATAAAACTGAGACATAATCATGGTATTTTACTGAGGAAAGAAATCTTACTCAAACCATACTTTTATTGTGACACATCTCACTGTGATCCAAAATGCTCTCCAAACAGCCACTATATTACATGCATGTGCCCAAATGGCTCAGAAAGCACTGAAATACCAGCTTAGGGAGACAATGATCATCCTTTTCCCATCTCTTTAGGATATAATGTGTTGTTTTCATGATATCATCTCTCCTTTTAGAATATAAGTGCAAAATGAACCAGTAGTCGGTTAGAATTTAATCAGCAAAAAATGATTTCTACATTATATTTCTAATGAAATCAGATGCAACCTTCTTTAAAAACTGCCTAAAGATCCCCTCTAAGTATACCTAGGACTTGGTTTATCAATTCCAAAGTTTAACCTTGGATCCTTAAGTTATAATGATTTTGACTAAAACAACAGTTTTTCTTTAATTACTCATTGCCATGATTAACGACAATAACAAACAATATACCAAAAAATCAGGAAAAAAATTACCTTTCAGATGACATATAGCATGTTATCATATCTTACATAGTCCCTGAGAAATTAAGAAATAACGCGTTTTTCAATTTTTGCTTATTAACCACAAATCGCGTAATTACACAGTGTTCGCATACCTAAATTCTTCGGAACCGCCTTGATTCATGGTCCCTAGGATGCTATAAGTTGAAAAAAATCAAGAAAATCCAGGGGGCTCACCGCGGAGGGTAAATCAAGATTTTCAGATTTGGCTCCTGGACTAATACCTCTGTATTTGATAAAATCAATATACTATACAGCTAAACATAGATGCATATATACATAAGCAAACATAAACATGTATGTCTTCGGTAATCATTACACGGTCCTACAAATAATGTCCCCTAAAACGATATGTTCATAACATATATCAAAACATGCCTAACCTAGTTTTGTCCATTCGTAAGCGCCTGCAATCTCAAGTTATAAATTTTACTTCCTCATTGTTACTACTGGGCCTTAACATAGACTTCAGTAATTATATCAATTATCATTATAACAATTATCATACACACACACACACACACACACACACACACACACACACACACAAGGATGAATAACTCTCACGTGAAGGCTCTTTAATATAAACCAGTACACTGTTAAAACAAGTGTTTAGAACCTAAACATTTTGCTAAACACTTCGGTGCATCCAGTTTTGGAACACTTTATTTCCCTAAACATGTATAGAATTATCGGTGTTTAGGGTTAAGTGTTTAGAAATGTATGATGTTTAGCTGTTTAACCATGAAGTGTTTAGGTCCTCAAGGTGTTTAGAATCAAAATGCTTATGCTTTTTTTATGTTTAGCTGTTAAGTGTTTAGAAAACTATGATGTTTAGGTGTTTATCTATAAGGTGTTTAGGGTTAGGTGTAAAGTTAAACAGTAATATACCGTAATATGTACAGTGTACTTTCATTCTTAAGGATGAATACCATTTTAAATTTAACAATAATATACCGTAGTGTGTTAAAAAAACCACGTAGATCTTACATGTAAAACACTGCTATGGTACTATGCCATACAGTTTACACCAGATGTAATGTTAACAGCATTGAAAGTTTTATTTTCCTGTAATCACACTACAAGATCATTCAGCCAATAACCACATATGGCTTTCCTTCTTGGTTTAGCCTTGCATGGATTGTTTGATTGTTGGAGGTAAAACCTTCAGGGGTATGTATAGCTGATAAAGTTCTTGTACTAAAAAGGTGTCTACATGTTAATCCTACTACAAAGGTGTTTTAAAACATTTTGTAAATATTTTAGGGGTGTTCTGGTTGGTTGACTGTACTTAGAATAGCAAGCCAATGAAGTGATTATCTTAATGACGCCACAAAAACCTAAAAATCTAACATTTTTAATCACAAAGCTCCAAATTCCTAAGTGTATGAAAAAACTATTTTACTAATCATGGCCAAAAATATAGAGGGCATGTGGCAAACCACTAATAGTACAACTACTTCATAGTAGTATTTTGGTAACTTCAGTAGCTGAGATTTGAACCCAGGGCCCCTCACATATGAAGCCTATGCTCTACCACTGAGCTATGGAGGCTTGTAGGTAGACACAGCCCAGCTTTGCTACTTAACTGAATAAGTAGGGGTATGAGAGTACTGAACTATTGTCTGTCACACCAACATGATGTTGAATACCTGTATAGTAGTACTGATCCTACTCATTGGTGCTGACTATGCCATTATGCACTGCATGCAGTCCAAGTTACCTCAGTTGGTTAGGTTTCTACCTTGAATGTTAAAAATGTGGGTTCTAATCCCAAAGTGTCCATTTTTCTTGCCCGTAGTATACAATTGATATTATGTGTTTAGATTCTAAACATATCCCATTCAAAACATGGTTAGAGGTTACAAGTGTTTAGCTTTTAAACACAACTAATATTATGCGTTTAGATTATAAACATAGTTAACCCAACACATGTTAAGAAGTTACAAGTGTTTAGGTTTTAAACAGATATGGTTTAATGTATTCAGATTATAAACATGTTTATGTCCTTAACACATTTAAATTCTAAACACCATTTTAACAGTGTAGATTTTTTCTCTCTCATTCCTACAGATTGCCAAGACCAGCTGTCATGGGAGTGCTGAACAGGTCTCTGTCCACCATATTAGTCCTGGGCACAAGGGCACTCTTCATTCTCCACAGCTTCATCACCATGTGGTTTTTGACCACGGTGCTAAATAATTTATACTACGCCTTTTCGATTGTGCTAATATTCTACATCGTTGAAGGCTACTGGGTGCTGATGCAGCGCAAGGGTAGAGAGTGGACATGGTTAGTGTTTAATTGTCTGTAATCGACAACATTCGGTTTTCTGACCGGAAAAACCTTTCGACCGCAAGGCCTTTATTGGGTGGAGAAAATCCACATTATTTTTTTTTACGTGGGCCCTATTATCATAGAAGGACAATTCTTATTGGACATCTATAGGAAGTAGGAAACCCCAATTCGCTAGTTACCTATACATCTCAGATTGCCCAGAACAAGCAGACATAATTGTCATACATGTTCTCACATATTTTTATATTATAGAGATGTTTCGTTATACAGTAAAAACAATAAAAGTTCTTTTTACATTTTTATTACACATAGTTCCAGTAATCAGTGGTAATATAATACAATTATTACCTCGATGCTTGGCCATCCAATTTTCTACTCTACAACACATACTTCGTTAAACTTGGATGTGACGTGTTTGTGTGCCCATGGTATCCATGGTAAATAGTCATATATTATAGTCAAGTTCTGCTTCTCGATCTAATATTAGTGCGCTCTCTCTCTCTCATTGTCTTTGTCTTTTACCAGGTTCAGCATCCCGGTCCTCCTCTATCTCTCCTGCGTCGTCCCATGCATCTGGTTGCTGCGAATTGATCAAATAGAGAACTATCAAACCGCCCTCAACTGCACCCTGCAGATCGGACTGAATAAGGACGATTGTCGTGTGCCGCCTCCAACAATTTTTGGAGTAAGTTATAAAACGTACAAATAGATGACAGGCACGTATCGTTTTTCTGTCCTTTAGTGCGAGTTCCAACTCAAAATTGTGACGGTTCAGGACTCCCCATGAACCAGCGTCTGCCCTGTAAGACACTTAAGGTGTGGTATTTATTTTGGAAAGGACATTTCAATGTCGATACCATCTTAACTGCTTATGTACCTTTGTGCGGGGAACAGTCTCATAATTACAGTCTCACATAAAAACAAAACTATATACATTTCTGCACTGTTTTACACTTTTTTATCTTTTAAGTGAAGGTTATGACGCGTACACAAAAACAATCATAAAATGACAGAATGTTTCAGACTTTTCATTTAGGTTCCAGTTTAAGAAAATAAAACTAAGTTAAGAAATGTTTCATATTCTCATGATATTCATAAATATTGTATCGGCAAGAAGATCTTAAGTATAAACATTGAGGAACTAATATTGAAAACTGACATTAATATCTCTTACTGCAGGTGACTGTTCCACTAAAGCTGAACCCCAACACGTGGATAGAGGTGTTGGACCAGAGCCTGCTGTTCGTGCTCATCGTCACTCGCTGGCTGGCCCCTTTTGGCCAGGTGTCCCACCGTAAGCTGTCCCAGCTGCTCCTCGTCTACGTGGGGCTGGGCTCCGACATCGTCGAGCTCTTCGTGCTCTTTGAGGACCAGTACGTGCTGACCAATCGGCGCATTGTCTACTGGATCCTGGTGGTCTGGTCAGTCAGCCTCACCCAGTTCATGCTGCCGCTGACGGGCGCCATGGCCCCGTCCTCCCCGCGGCGCCTGGACCAAACCCCGGGTCGCTGCCGGGACTGTATGCGCAGCGAGGCGTGGACAGTGCTGGCCATCGTGGTGCTGCAGGACGGGCCCTTCCTGGCCATACGTCTCTACATCATGATCGCCGGCAGCGTCCTCACCTACAGCCTCGTCTTCTTCACCTGCAAGAACATCTTAGTCATCTTCCTTCAGATCTACCGCTTCATTGTGACTGCCTGTTGTGTGGACCCGTCCACCGGCAGTTCCTTCCGGCGCCGGCCCGTCACCGACCGCTCCAGCAGTGGTACCAAGGTACTGGAGGAGCCAGGGACCACCCCAGCACCGCAAGGGTCTACCAATAATGCCGTACGCTTCGACACGGATAGTGACTCTTCTGAAGCGAACGATCCTGTTTAGGACCTATTGTCATGTCCTTGGTATAGGGTCCTGCTTGGTCATAATCCAAACTTGTATATTTTCTTATATATAATTCATGCCATACATTTGAAAAACTTAAACAGTTAATAACATTCTATTTGAGGGAACGGTATTTCAGATTCTGAATTTAATTCTTAATCAAATTCTTTACTTGTCTACGTTTCAAAATCTTGTTCGTTTATGAATAAAAGATTTGAGACACGATGCCCGCCACATCCATGTCAGCTACATCCCTCTTAACTATTAGGCTATGATAATACAAAAGAATATTTAGTGAGGTATTATGAGGAGTCAAAAATGTCTTTTGGGTGTCGGGTTCACCTTTTAAAAAAATAAACATAATTTTGAGCATCACACAGGTCTCTCATTTAAATTTTAATAGCATATTTTACATACCATATTAATGAGAAAAGTACAAAACTGCCACCAACTGTGATGGTCTATCTTTAAATTGTCAACAAATCTGCATTCCGAGCCTAGTCAGTTGGTACTAGGTGACAATCAAGCAGCAGGAGACCAACTTGTAGCTAGATGAGTAAGTCTGAGAAGAGGGCTAGGATCTCTGAAACGAACTACATGATGCATGTGGCGAACTGACGACAAAACTAATACTGACAAACGTTTCTCTTGAAACTGACAATACATCCTCCAGAGACATTAATATTATAGTTTTCAAATACATTTCATACTAAATATAAGATATTTCCTTAAATGTTCAGCATGGCAAGCCACCCAGGTGGATCTTTAGTAAATTCCTATAAAAACCCCTGTCAAAGAGATGGATTTTTGTTGTAAAGAACTGAAAGATTTTTTCTCTCCAAAAGTTCCAATTAGAACTAGAGATGAGGTCCTTTGAATGTTCTAGCGTAATTTCACTAGAAAATTACAAGGGCAGGTCCAGAGATTTTTAAAAACTGGGCACCCAATTGTAATAATATCCGGCCCTCCAGGTTCATGTACATTAAGAAAGTAACATCTTGCTAAAATTGTGTGTGTGTGGGGGGGGGGGGGGGGGGGGGGTGCGCATCCCCTGAGTCAAATGGATTGTACTAGAAGAGTATTTTGAGTTTAATAAATTGCAAATGAACAGTAGAATGACATATTCAGCAGTGAATGTATTAACGGGACATATTATACGTAAGTTACGTCGAGCCGACATCTTCCAATAAGTCGCTCTCTACTTTCTTTCTTTCTCATCTAACAGGACCGCTTTAGCAATTTGAAAGTTAAATTTGCAAACAATAGAAAGGACATCTGCACAATCAATGTCAAGGCTTGATAGTGGTGATTTTTTTAGTTTTAGAGTACACCCATCCCCCATTCCTAGTAAAGAGAAAACGCAACGCATCTACCTATCTGGTTTACACTGATTTATTGTGCTGGTCTGAACACACAATCACCAGACTGGTCCACATATTTATCACCTTTGGTTATAAGGGGTCCTTAATATGGTGTTGTTTCGTTGTTTCTCTTAAAGACACTTCTACGATTACAATTTCTCCTTTTCTGCGTTCATTATTCCCTTGTAACGGAACATAAGTGAACGTCGGCCATTAGAAGTAGTCTTAGATATTTATCAAATATAAGGCAACATATTCGATACCAAATTACTTTACATCCAAAGATTAAAAAAAACAGTAGCTGAGTCCATAGACAAATTGATAATCTAACTATGGTAGCCAAGTACTTGTAGTATAATACACAGTGAAAACAAATAGATATACAATCGAGCTAAACCTGAAATAAATACAAGTAAGTTGGTGACAAAATAAATCACGTGAACGCTTAAACGGTATGAGCTCGAGTGAAGAACAGATGGCCGTGCGATAAACTACCATTGGTTTCTGCTCAGAAATAACAGTATAAAACACAACACTACTATTATACATAGAACGTTGACAAAACCACTTGTGGACTGTTTTTTAATGTGCTGTACATGAGGTGGTACTATCAGACGTGCGTTACACGGTTAAGCCAGTACGACATGGAGATTCCATTCACTGAATGTAATGGAAATCTACCAAGTGGGTGCATGAACTAAAGAAAATGGTGCGAAAGGACACGTGCGTCGTTAGCATATATATATAATCCAGGCAGAAAGTTAACATGGGTTCTTACACTCAGTGCATTTGCATGAGGAGATTGGTGCGAAAGAGTAAGACAAGTTAGGCGAAAGGTACAGATTTGTGCGAAAAAAAATCATTCGAAAGTGTGCAACTAGACGGTGGTTGTTAGTTAAAGTTTAGAAATCTGTACACAAACTACTGGTATGTGTGCTTTGCCAAAAGAAAATGTGTCCGGAATGTATTACCGTCTGCAGGGTCTGACGAAAATGAATAACAATTTTGTGCATTCGTAAGACCTTTTTCCGCCGAACGACTTTTGTCTTTCATAAAGTCGCAACCGACGATTCTTACATTTCTACAGAAAGATCTTATCATCGACTACCAATGATTACTGAATCATAAGCTGTCCCTCATGATCGTCCTTGAGATAAAAGTCGTTTGGTAGAAACAGGTTTTGAAGTTGTTCGAAAGAGAAACAGATCATATCAAACAAACACTCGATGGCTAAATAGGAAAATCAACAAAAGACATAGCAACCAAAATCCTCTCCCAATGATAGTTTCTTAATACTTTATACAACTACCTCAAATATACACAAAAGGACAAAGGGAAATGAGTAAATGATTTACGGAATTGACCATACTGATAAGATTATAAATTCATATTTACAGAATATGTACAATAATCGGACTATGAGGTCTTACAAATGTTTGGCACATAAAAGGACAAGTGGATTGTGGCTCGTACTTGTTTCTATGAAAAGTCAAATGACATTCAAACCATTGTACATTAACAGAAAAAAAGAGTTCATAATCTGACTTTAAATATAGTGGTAACATGGTATTCTTATGTTGTTAAGATCGAGTATGTTCAGTTTGTTTCACAGTTCAGTATCCTACATATGCGAGCCACAATCCAGTTCAAGAGAGTACGTTTGCGTGAAGGATGAGAGAGAAGTATGATGGTGAGTCTTTTTGTACAACAGGTTCAACAAGATTATGACTAAAAAATGAATTATACATATATAGTAAATAATTGTCATATATAACATGTTCCAGCAATATAAGCAACATTAATACCGGCTCATTAGAATTTATATGATACCTCAGAGCTCGAGGTTCAGACAATAATATCACAGATACATTTAGTAAAACAATTAAATAAGCCAAGTTTATTTATAAAAGACACAAATGTATCAATTTCAGGTATATCACCATTACCCATATCACACTTTAAACTGGGTTGTCAGTATAAAAGTCACCGAGCGACAACCCACAACGTGCATTTCTTAGAACAATTCACAGCGGGTTGCCAAGGAATACAACATAAGGACACCTTAACTGTTTGGTCACTCGGATCACCTAATGAATGTAAACAACTTCATTAAGCCAACAGTTTAGAGATCTACACTTTCTCAAATGTCTTAAATTGGCATTGGTCCACGACTAGGTAGATAAGTACACATACATACTAGTCTCCACTATGTGGTTTACCTGGGCACTGACTAGAAGACATCCCTTGTATAGTTAGGCCGCATTGTTCAGAGATACCTGGTATTCCCTGTCCAAGATCACTTCAGAGATATCACAGGAAGTGATCTGTGTCAATCGAGAACAGTTGGTATGAGAACCAACATTCCAGTAAATGTATATCTTGTTACGCAAAGGTGAATACTGCATCTGTGGGGTGACCAACAATAATAGGTTACCACCATGTCACAGCCAGGTCACCGATCTGCCCGCCACCTACGCGTTTTGTCTATGCCGGTCAACGTAAAGTCAGTTCAGATGGGCCGGCCTGGTGGGTGGGGGTTGGTGCCTGGGGGCCGCCCCTTACCAGGGCAGGGCCGTGTTGTCGTCGTCGTACGCCTTGATCGACGACAAGAGGATGTAAATGAACCACAGTAGCGTGAGGAAGATAGAACATGCCCATTTCACGAACACGTTTTTGCCTCCAAGCTCTCCACCGACAACCTGTAGAATCATATCAGAACGTTGAAGTTATTTTAGCAGTTATCTGTTTTTCTAGAAACAAGAAGTTCCTAAAGGCCTAGTCCTTATTTGATAGTGCATATATGTTCACTGGCCCCTCATAAAGAGCTTTAGATCCATGTTTTAAGAAATAATTATGACTTTGATACATCTTTTCTCAGACTTATCGATTTTTTCTCAGGTCGGTTAGAACAAACTACAGCTATCCGTACCGAGTCTAGGCCTCTGGCCCCCATATTTTTAATTTACTCTTAAAAATTGTAGCTTACAACTAATAGTTTTATAGGTACAGTAGCCATCCGCCCATTCTGCTCATTATTGTATGGTGAGGACCATAATAGTATCAATTTACCAAAAACGTTCACTCTTAAACTGCAATTAGGTCATTCCTACCTTTCTGCGTACGAGGAGCATAACTATACAAATTGTTCCGACGATGGAGAAGATGATAACAGACTGGACGAGGTTTGTGGTCTTCACTCGGAATTCCTCTTTCGTCACTAGATTGTAGACGGACTGAATCACCCAGGGTAAGCCCAGACCAACAAACACGTTGACACTGTTGCTACCTAGAAAACAGCAATATTAACGTGTGGTGATATTGTAGAGTATTATAGGCTAATGCTGTATTACACACTGTATTAATGCGGCATTTCAGAAATTTGTTAGGAAAGACATGCTGGTTTACTTGAAATATATAACTCATTATGGATATTTGTATTTAACTTTTTACATAAAAATCATATAGTTGTTAATCGGTTGGCGTTTTTCCGCCCCGAATATCATCTGTATTAATACGTCGTGTTTACCGACCTGTAACGTTGCCGATGGCTGCGTCGGCGCCCTCGTCGTGCAGTGCGGCCGTGCGACTGGCGAAGGTGTCGGGCAGGGACGTGCCCAGCGCAATGATAGTGATGCCGGCTACGGCCGCCCTCAGACCCCACACGCACCCCAACAACGTGCCCAGCTACAATATCGATAAAACAATCAATTAATGTTACACTTGTTTCTAAAGGGGAAAATAGTATTTTCCAATCTCGAATAGGATCCGATTCTAGACTCAGCGTATTCTTGCCCCCCCCCCCCCAATCACTCCTATACTCGCAACCTGAACACTTCAGTAGGCGCCTCACCAAAACCGGTACATGCGACGTTTATACTTTAGACAGGGCATACACAGCATCGCCTGCATATGACAAGCTATACACGTGACAACAAAAAAATATCTGTAAATTCCCGTTTCCACATACTACTAACTTGTCGAGTGTATAACAGAATCAACGCGCGTTAGTTACATTAGTAATATAATGTAGGGGAAGGCAAGGAGGGTATCCTTCCAATGTATTGCAACAGAAAAGATATACAGCTAGGCCTATAATAAAGTGAAGTCAACCTAGGCGGCATCAAATATATTGGCAGTATATTTTAGGTGATATTGCTAATATGACTCACACAATACTGACATGTGATAGCTGATTTAAAAAGATAATGACATAGGACATGGGCTAGGGGATACGATAATTAATTTAAACAGAAATGACACGCAACATGGCAATTGCTTCTCTTCGACACGGGAGATCGAAAACCTTCTATCCTTTACCCCCTATTTTATCATATTTGTCTATGTACAGTTATAGGCCTACTTGCCATGTCAGTGTCACGTGATGTACAATTTAAGTTCATTTTTTAAAATCCACGTTCTGCTTGTTTACGTCAGACACTCATACATAAGTCAAGAAATAGAATTACTATAATTTCATACTTTCTTTTAAAACTGTAGAGTATTATTGACGGTAACGTCACTCTAATCTACTTACCTGTTCAATAATCACGGTCATCATGCCAATTGACAGTAAAGATAAGCCAAACGTTGGATACGCTCCAAGGTATCGTCTGTAAAAGCAATGGAATATATGTGGTCAATTGCCTGTATCATAATTGTGTACTACTAAACGTGAAAATTACCATTAATGCTCTACCAGTATAGTTAATGAAGATGGGCCATTGACCTTAAGAACTACACCGTCGGCTGGCATGTGTGGTGAGACCCCAACTGGATGCAGATAACAAAATTAATGCGTGTTTCCTGTTGATATCGTATACTCCCCTTGTTAATGACAATAAAACAATTATTGAGAAATGGTAACTCTGTCATTGCCTCGGCGAGTTGTTCAAAGTCAGTCAGAAAACAAGCATGAAAAGTTTTATTAATAACAAGTGCGTTCTGCAGGTGGGAGGCGAACCCTAGCCACTCACATCGCAGTCAGGCATCCTACCCATTAGGCCACCACTGATGTGACCGTGTGGAGGGGCCACAGTAACAGTATGGGTAGAGGGGTTATTTCGCTGGGCGCTGGTGTTCTACCCTTTATCAGTTATTTCCTAGTGATATGTAGGAGTTGATATACCAGCCTTTATCTCAATTGGCACTCTGCCTTTGGCACTGATTCACCCTGTGTCCAATGGTAGCTAGCATTGAACAGGTTGTGTTGGGTGAAGATTAATGGCAATTTAAGGAAGTTAATAAAAACAATAGAGATCCCATTATCAATCCATCTCATACATCAAACTTCTACCGAAACAATTTATAGATCTGAAACGCTCGTTCACCACAACAAAATCCCATCTCACATTATGTTTATAACCAAAGCACTATAGTTACTACATCCTAAAATACGTATAGTTGCTACTCCAGCATGTTGGACATGCTGGCTTCAAATGTAACTATTGGTCAAAAGGATTGAGAATCATGTGGAGACAGATGCATGGTAACTGTCATTGGCGTAGCTACCAGGACGCATATAAACGCGTCAGAAGAAGGTAGGGTCAGACACAGTCATGGTCATTGTGTTGGATATTACAGCCTTCACGTGTGTTTAGATCAAGAATTGGACAATGGCCGGTTGAGATGGTAGAGAAAGAGGCATGGTCAATGTGTTGGACGTGCAGTCTTCTAATAATTCTATTCTCTGTGGTCTTACTTACCCAGGTGGTATGAAAGCGAGCAGAACCTTCCAGAAGAAGCTGATGAAATGTATCACGAAGTCGTACCACTTGAGGGGGATGTCATTTCCCTCGTCATCCTTCTCACACTCCAGCAACATCGAGCTGAGGGGTAGAAAGAAGGCATTATTAGCACGCTCACTGATATACGGAAGTCACCATTCTAACAATGCACTAATTATGAAAACAGCCGTATTGATTCTTTTTCTATGAAATGATACAATCGTGCACAGTTAAAAAGAATATTACTGTATGATGATCTTCTCTCCTATTGTTTCTCTCATATTGTTCCACACCACATGTAGATCGAGTTAAACAATGCCAAGAGAGAAACCACTAATTTCAATAACATTTTCACAATGCTTTAAAGGAATAGGCCTAAATCTTACTTGCGAAACTGTTGTCCCCATGTGACGGTCTCCTCATCGTCATCAATGACCTCGGCAAGACGCTCAGCAATGTTGTCTGCAAATATCGTTTCATATACATGCATCATAGATAGAGATACATAAAGCATATTCTATATTGAGCCAAACACTAACAGTACCTAACAATAAACTGACATACAATCTATTTTAATGTTAAATTGGTAGAAGAAAATAAATGGATGTGGGTATATCTCAGTGAAGTGAAGATTTGAAATCAAAATTGTCAAAAAAAATACTCAACATTTGAAGACACCTTATGGTTGTGATATCATTGTGGAGAAAAAGGGCAATAATATATATTGTCAGTGTACAAGATGTTTTACCAAGAGACAATATGTGGTTAGAAAAAAATTAATTGCTGGGGTATGTGATTACAGGATAGGCTAACAAAAATCTAATGAAGCAATACCGTTCTATCAAATTTTGCACATTTCATTTAAAGGATTTTCTCGATATTATGTAAATGTTATGGCTATGCCTAAGTCGCTGGAAATCATATGAGGTATGTGTAGTATTACACTAAATGTGTAGTGTAAATACATTTAAGTTGCAACTAATCGATTTTAAATGTAATTTAAAAAAATAATATTGTGTTTGTATGTGAAAACCTTTGGGAGGAGGCGGCTTGTACATACAAACGTATATGTATTGCATGGCAACGCAGGGTAGAATGCAGACGTGACCAAATTACACCCATCCTTGAGGGGATGCTGTTAAACAATCTCACATCAGTCATATTTCATAGCACATTCCCAATATTGCAAGCACATACGTACACTTGGAAAATAGGCCGTGGGCGATATTTTCTGACATAGATTTTCGTTGTGTTTTATCAGAAAAAAATCTTTAATATGTTAAACAATATTTGAAACGGATGCTACAGACGGTCAACATATTGCTAGGAACAATAGGATAGAGTTATTGTTTGTCCTCCAAAAACTAATCTGTTTGCATGCCTATAGATCATCAGCCACAGAAACTACTGATTTTGTCTTCTTGTGTATATCATCTGAATATAAACAATTTCAGTATTTCATTTGTCAGTGGTCCCCTGTTTGGGAAATGATGAATCAAAATCTTTTATAATTTTAGTATTTTCATTAAAAAAAAGGGATATAAGTTTTGAATAAATATAGGCAAGTTCTCAGACGGTAAAGCAGTGGCACTTTGGAACTACCTCAAACCCAACTACCGCTTACTAAAACCAAGAAAACTATGAAACAGCAGGCAACTAGTACTATCTGGATAGGAAACCCCTGCCTCATAAGGCCGTTTAAGAAGGAGCATGTTCCCTTAAAAATATATAAAGTGTAAAGTTTTAAAGGCATAATAATTATAATGGTCTGTGTAGGAATGCTCTCTCCGATTGAATTCCTAATTGCAAGTAAACCTCCTCCCTTATTCACTTTATATATATAATAACTTCGAGGGCATTTATTCTTTTGTCTATCAACAGTCAAAATGGGTACTAACTAGCTGTAAACCCGCGCCGATGCGTGTCAGTGGATAATGGGAGACAAACACGGTGGACACATAATGCAATACATTTTACAAGCTGAGCTCATTTCTTGCACAGCATCAACGATAAGGCACATGCGTATATACAAAGACCAGCATACTGTGAAACAGGCAACCATGAATTCACATGTGAGGTTCAAGACAGATAATATACCTGCCAAATTCCCTTTTGTCATGTGCAGTAACAGAGTTATACGGCGGTTAGACAATCACAGGTTGCAAACTATATGCACAGGGACAGACCAAAATTATCTTACTACCATAATTCACAGTAAATGGAGGTTTCATGTGTTAGCGTGGAATAGTTTTGGTGTAAATAGCATATTCCCCGAAAATATATTATGCGCCCAAAAGGTAATGCATGTAACAGACCATACAGATAAAGAGTTAAATGGGATTAGTATGAAAGTAGAAAAAATGCAGTATGGGATAGTGATTCCCTTGGATATTTGTTTTGTCTGTCCTTTGACATACTGATGTTTATGTGGAAGTTATAATACATGTGTACACGTGTCTTTACTGATTATATAAAAAGACACACGGATCCAAGAAATTACAATGTCATATGATCGGAATGTATTATTCAAAATGATTGTATTATCACTATCAAGCCTTTAATTGACAATGTGCCGATATTTCAGAAAGATTGTCTTCCCATATTTCAATAACTATCTTAAACAGCAAGAATTGGAAAAATTGGCACTATAGCAGAATTATGTCGAAAAATTGAATGGAGAAATAAAATATGTATTAAGATTGGAAAAATACTAGATAACATTAGCTACACAAATTGAAATAGGTGGGGGGGGGGGGTTGTTAACTGTAACCAGAATTTACTAAATAAAAGGTTATCGAAATCCAAAAAAAAAACATGACATGCAAACACAACTAGTATAATCCAAGGTATTAAAAAAAGATAACATCTTTTAGTACTCTACATGCTAAACTTGATCTTTGGTCTGTCACCTACCACGTGGGCCTGTCAAGAAGGATCAGTTCAACATTAGAATGAAGTATGCAGATCTTTAAATGTAACTTTAATTAGAGAAGATGTATCTATTCTTGAGACAAAATATTTTATATACATTCAAGATAATTAGTTTAAGATTCTAAGCAAGCCGATTGATCGTTCAGAGTTATTATGCTGAAAAATGTAGTCAATTATGTTTTCCCTAAAAGATTGAGAGTATCGAGAAGCAGGAGTTATTATGCTGAAAAATGTAGTCAATTATGTTTTGCCGAGAAGATTGAGAGTATCGAGATTCAGGAGCAGATGGCAGTAAACTGTGCGTTGGGGCTCATTTCAGATGAAATAACGCCTTTACCAACCGGTCTTAGACAATAGGTCTTAGGGAAGAGAGGAAATTATCAGTCATTGCATAAACACGGTGGAAGACTGGGGCCCCATTCACCTTTCGTGATAATCCAAACAAAAACTTATATATCAGGTCTACAACAAAGGTCTATAGCCTCACGCCAGGCTTCCGAAAATACAATCATCTTAAAGGTAAATATCTACGTGTTAGAAAGGACGAAAACCGATATAACTTGCTGGATAACATTTGTGACCAACTCTATGAATTAGGGGCATATTAACATACACAGGCTACTATAAATAATTACAGAAAAAGTTGATCGAAATGACAAACTGAGCTCAAATTTATTTTGTGTAACTCTTTCATAAAACACACATTTTTGCATCTATGCGACGGGGGAGGCATGACTGCGTTTGAATCCACGTTACATACCAAACCAGCTAACACCGTGTACAGAAGGACCATATAATTATATGAAACATAACTGACAACAGGACGATGAAATCAAAAGTCAGAAACGCTGAACATTTTGTTTCAATACCTTCCTTTGAATACCCGATCATGGGATAAAGACTGGTGTGAACTGCCCCATAAAGATAGCTGTCGCATATCCTAACGTATGTCATATCGACTAGTACCGCACTCACCATTTGTAATGTTGCACACCGTTGCACTATGGTCTCCGATCTTGGCTCCTATACTTGGATTTCTCAAAGTGATGATGAAGTTCTTGGATCCCTATATTGAAAAGAAACGTATGATAGAGCATAGGTGATTCTTTTATTTACGGGATAGTGATCGCAGTTTATGTGAATGTATACTATTTTATAGAAATCAATTTGAGCACAAGGCCACCCTCTTAGTTTGTAATATGATTTTCCTCTTTTCTATCACTGGTCTTGACTAAAAAGAATACATCTAAGGTCTTTAAAAGAGATAACTCCTGGTTCTAATTCGCGATTTGATTCCGAGCTATTTATATCATTTTGTAGAATATTGAGGAAGTCTATCATTGTCCGAAATTTTGTAGTTTTATTTTGTGCAATCGCCGTGTGCGCAGGTTTTAGAAATATGCACCCGGAGACATTTCTGTGTGCACATTGATATAACAGTCTGTTCATATGGCTGAAAAAACACCATCCTGAGGCACAATCTTAAAATTGTGCACAGGATTAACACACGAGGTGCAGCATTCATTCTAACACAGTATTTATGAAGAGTCAGTAGTGGTTTATTGTATGAAATCGTACTGACCTTAGTATTTTTGTTAACATCAATAAGTATGGGTTTGGTCGTCTCGCCGTGCTTAAAGGTGATGACGTTCTCTGCCCGGACATAGTCGATGCCAGTACCCAGCTCCTCTCCTCCCTTAGCTGTTCCGTCACTAAAACAAATACAATCCGAAATATCTGACACAGTTCTTAATTTTTATACGTGGTCGTATCTTTTAACATGTGCAAGTATTCTGCCAGACATTATAATGAGCAGGGTGAGGTGTATGACCTTAGCTCTACCTAAACAAGTAGTTGAAAGAGGTCTTCTACATTGAACAATAGAATGTCATTTTGATACAATGATACCACAATGGTCTGTGCATGGTCCGTAGACAAACAAGATAACAGCAGTGCTGAGCAGATGTTTGGTGCTTACATGGTGGAGTACTCGATGCTGACCGTGCCGTCACACCCCCTCTGTCGGACCACGTTCACCGTCATTTGGCCCGACCCGATGTCGGCGTAGTAATGGGGCTCTTCGAACTGGAACTCTCCAGGCTCTGTCAGAACATGGAGAAACACAACCATGATTTTATAGTGAAACTTTATTAGAATCAAACAATCGATCAAAACATGAAAACCGGGGTGGTAATTATAACTGCAGATAGTTTCAGCGACAATGTCGCGGCTGAAAACGGGCTCACGTAACGATCCACTACAAAACTGATGTAAAATGGATGTCAAATGATTTCATTTTGGTAAGTAGGAAATACAAAGCCATAGCAATGAATTTATATTAATACTGTACATTACGACATGTCATGGAAAAACTTTGCTTTTTGCCAAACCACCTATAAATTTAGAGACATAAGATAGTTGGATACTTCTCTGTCTGCACATTATAATACGGAAGCAACAGGGCATTCGATACTTGGCGTTTGGTATTTCTCAACACTGCACCTTTATCATTTGAAGGCATTACATTGTGTATCACACATATCGAGAGAGGAATAGGAAGATGGGGTCCTTTTGTGTTGCAAAACCTCTTTTTTGGACCTACCGTCGTCGTCGATGATGGTGATGCGGGTGATGTTGGGGTCGCTGATGCCCGCGTCGCCCGACGGGTTCTTCAGGATGACGTAGAAGTCCACGTCGGCCTCGTACTGCATGTCGTTAATGATGGGGATGGTGATGGACTTACGGTACTCCGTCTCCGTGAACACCTGAAAGTTGATATGTATGAAGCTGTAAATCCATGGAATGATTCATATCGAGTAAGTGACGCCCCGGGTATACAAATATTTAATATGTTATGCGTCGGGGTCCAAATTGCCATTTTCCTATACTACTCACGCTGCTTCGTGTACAACAGGATCATGTAAGTTGTAACAGGACAATGTCACTTTAGATGTTTGTTAAACGAAAAAAATGGTTGCTTTTAGTGGTGTTTTTACAGTTGTAGCAGTGTAGTAACTCAGGCCTACTCCTATAACGCAAAGGTGTGAAAACTCCTGAAGCCGCCTTTCAAAGTCCAACTACCTGTCTTATCACAGACTGTCATAGACAGGGTTCACTTGTTAATACATCCGCCTGAAAAGACCCGTCCATATATAGAGCACAGGTCGGTATTATCTGAATAATAATCAAAATTCAACTCCGGACAGCCCTATAGGCACCACCTCGCCAAGGCATCATATAATTATAATTATTATGTTGTCTTTATTGAAAACCTTACAGAGGTGCCGCCGTATCTGTATGATAATATATATATATATGCGACCAGGTCAAAATTTCACTTTCATTATACTACTAACATATCGCGAGTAGAAGAGAGTCAATCCCTGCGAACTGAGATCGACGTGCGCAGTGGCGAATTAAGGGCGAAGGGTGGGGACTTCCCCCTTCCATATTATTTTGCCAAATTTAGACTTTTGAAATGCAAAAACTTCTGACAAAAATGGGGTGCAGCCCCCTTTTCTATCAGCGCGCCTCCACCTTCCCAAAAAGCTGGATCCGCTACTGCTGGTGCGATTAAAATTTACCGGAGCCTGAAATAATGAAAGTGAATGGGTATCACATTCACAGTCCATGGTGAACTTACCAGAGATCCGGCTGTGTATTTGAAGTCCTTGTCAATCTTGGCCGAGCCCTCCCTGGTCTCAAACTCCACGGTCACCACACCTTTGTGCATGAAGGCGTCTGTGTTCACCGGCTCGTTGGTAAAGGACGTCTCGTTCTCTCCTCCCGCACTTCCATTCTGAAAAGAGAGGGGTAAAGTTCATTATAGTACTCGACATGCAGGTTGGTATCTTTATGAAATGCTGCATACAGTCCTCAATTGCACTTTGTAATTCCAAGGGAAATCCAAGCTTAGCGTAAATATTTGACTGTACCCTTAATTTGGATTTCCCTTGCCGTGTTATGTAACACTAAAGTCGTATTGAATACTTTTCTGTTTTGTGGGACCTTGAGACATTAACCCAGGATATTCCGAACACCTAAAACTTAAATTAAGAGTAATCTATATCTAATTAATTCTATATATTTCAAAGCTGTAGTACCTAATTTTGGTGTATTACAATTGCCAGGGTATCCCCACATCTTTGTCCTTGATCAAACAGTGGCGGACTTAGAAGGGGCGCGATGGCACGTTCTCCCTCCTTTTTGGCGTAAACTTAGCTCTCTCTACTGTAAAATTCTGAAAAATTGGGAGTGCGCTCCCCCCTTTCTATTAGCGGGCCGCCACCTTTTCAAAAAGCTCGATCCGCCAGTCAAAAACACCATTCTATGTCTTAAAACATGAAATTTGTTCTTTGTTCACAATCCGAACTTGTCCATGTGGGGCTTTAAAGATTGACATTAGAATGGCAGTGGCAGATCCAGGGGAGGGGGGCAAAAGGGGCTATTGCCCCCCCCCCTCCCCGACCAAAAATGAACTCTCGTACTTTTGACAAATCCGAGGAGAAATTTTGCAAGGTAAATCGGGGGGGGGGGGGGCAGATATCTTGCCCCCCCCCCCCAGAAGACAGACCCTGGATCCGCCCCCTGGAATGGTACAATAGAATAGCAAATATTCAACTTACTGAGAGCTTCAGGTTTGTTGCCTTTGATCTGTAGAGAGAAAGATTCAGCTCGTTAATAAGGTATTTATTATTTGTAGCCAAATTAATAATGAAATTGCATTGCGACGAGAAACGAACTCCAACGTGATTATATAAATTTCAGACGACTCACGGAGGCAGGCGGTGGAAAAGGATGTCGATCTCCATGATGCCGGAACTCTCCAGAACGGAGTAACTCGGGGACGCGAAGGTGAACTTTCCGAGCATCTCCTCTGTAACGACCATTGGTTATTATGTGAGTTACAACACTAAAATAAATAATCAAAGAGATCTTTACTGCTTGATTTATTTTACCACACCATATACCTGTAGTTTCCCTTATTGTGACCAACGAACATATTTCTAGACACTGGTCCTAGTTTATGCAAAATGACTTCCCCATAAAAGACCATCTGACAGATATTCAATAAACAACTCGATAGTATAATAATATCATGCAGACCACCTCCAACTACGGATTGCTAACACACAAAAACGTACCTATAAAGATTATCTATCTATCAATATTCAAAACAATATTTGGCACATATTTACATGTAGAGGGACATTCGGCACTTAATATACACCTAGCTAAAAAGAAATCACACAACCTATATTTTCTATCGTCTCATGAATTGAGTATTTCAAAACTGGTGTATAGTATTGCTTTTGTAACCCTGATGAAGTCTGGTTTCTGATATTTTCTTGATGTTTGGAGATTCTGTTATATTAGGAGTATATTGATATCATAGACAAATTGTCTGTCTGTCTGAAATTAAAAATTATAAAACTAGAATAAATATTACGTTGTAGTCACGCCAAGGGAAAGTTGGGTTAGCTATAAACAATCATGCAATCTTCCACCAACAATAAGGGTATCAAGACCTTCGTGAGTCCGAGCCAGTTTCAAGAGTTCTGACAAAGGTCCTGTTCCCTTTTACGTCACACACGGCATGCACTTTATAGGTATTAACCATATTTCTCTCTATACAACATCATATCAAATGTCTCTCTCGTTGTGTCCATACAGTAAATTGCGCATATGACGATGTGAAGAGTCGCTTGGTTGCAGAGAAACATCATACTGATACACTTGCATCTCCTCTTAAGTCATTGGATCTGCTTCCACTGATAAGGACGTGAAAAGTGACTTGGTTTTGAACAACTGAAGGGAAAACATCACTAAAACAAAGGGGACTATAAGTTAAGCACACATTGAGGAGGACATGTTCATGTAAACTCGACTGAAGCAACAAGCATTCTTTTTAACTGCTTTGGGATTAGACATGCTACAAAGCAGCTATTTATATATAATTATGGTATTTACTTTCTAGTACAACTGTATATGTTAAATGTTCAGATACCATTTTATTGTTCAAATCTGCCGAAAGCATGTGGATAGATTCAGTCGACATCTACATGGACATGGTCCAGTGATCACACATTGGGGAGGTCCAGCACACACAAATTGGTTGGTCAGAATCTGACCACCTGGAGGGTAAACCTTACCATCAGTCGGCATAACCGGGCCTTCTCCTGGAAGCGGGCAGAAGGGTAAGCAAAAGCAAAATAAGCAGTAGTCAACCGATTAGGTCTCGACTATAGCAATGCGTCGTGCATGACTCAGTTCTTTTGTAAACAGGTAAAGGGTCCGCAGGGTTTCAAAAAAGCGCCCAGCCTTGAATTGAGTAATTCGAGTACTCTCTATTATTCCTTTTGCTTAAAATCATGACCAGCAATTGATTAACTGTAATTTACAATCAGTTGAAATGAATTAGTAAACCGATCCCCTTTTTTTTCGCAATAACAATTTAGCAGCAATTAACAACCATCCTACAATGGACTTCTTGAATACAAAGTAAACATCTCTGTTTGAATTAGAATAAGATTAGTTGCCAATTACAGCCAATGTTCTGGCTACTATTTCGACAGTGTGTTTCTGTCTGCACAGAGCGATTTGCGGTAAGTTAGCGACAGTGAGGTAGGAAAGTAATAGAAAGGTGTCAGTTCTTCTAAAATAAAAACCCATAAATTTACCTTTTCCAAGTGACTTGCGCATGGCTTGGACAACGTCGGCCATGGTTTGTTTGCGCATGAGCAGCTGTTCCTTGGGGATGTGGTGTTTGCGGCCCCCTCCGAGCATGGACCGCACGGTGGCGTGCCGGAACCTGGCCAAGGGAAACGGCCCAAGTTAGAAACAGTTATGAGAACACCAAGAGATGTGCGGAGTTAATACAAGATAAAGGTCTCCATGCATGAACGTTTGGTATATTGTTTAACTAGTCACACGTTTAGAATAATTGATTGACTTAAGTATAATTTAGATCAGATTATGTCTTATAGTTTAAGGCTCAAGGAAGCGCCAATGATAGCTTCAGTACGGGTAGATGGGTTATGTACAGGGGAGGAGGGCACAATTCGATGGTATATTTCTCGCCAGATTCAAACTGTATAAAAAATAGGAAACAACATACATAACCTAACACAAATGAAGACCTCTCACGAGGCCATTCAAACAAACAACATAATCACTTGCCACCGAAGATACTACTTGTTTGCCGCCCTTTTACACAACAATATGGCACTTTTGTACAGGACCACATAGTCAGGGGTGGGGGGAACTGGATGCCGAGAAGCCAGAAATCATACTTCCATATTCTGTTTATTTGAATAGAGAGATATACCTTAGAAAAGATAACTGTGGCGATTCACGTACGAACCTCCGGTGTATAGGCCTATTATATCAAAAAGGTAGAGGTCTTTTGTATAGGTAGTGCCACTTTTTGAACAGAAATGACATGCTCTGCGGCGACTGCTCTGATGCAGAGGAATAAAGCGATTTATCCATCACCATTAGATCTATGAAAATTTGAGAATTATGAAGCGATACGTTCTAAATTAATTAGATAAAGCAGTTGAAATCATTAGACTAAGTATAAGGAATAGTTCAACACCCGCAGAATCGTCACATTAGATTATTTATTGCTTTTGACACTTATACATTTTGAGTTTAAATTCTTTTACCCGAAATCTGGAAATGCTATCAAATCTCAATGTGGTACGTATTTTAACTTTAGAGGGATCAATCAAGAATAAAACGTTTCTGGAAAGGTCCTATGCTCACAAATCCATAGCAGGTCAGCAATCAAATGTGTTCTTACCAACACAATAGATCTATGTACATGCAACTAAAAACAAAAGATCTTAGTCACCTGAACCTTTGATAGCAAAATCAAAAATACATCAAAACGGTGCGTCGGTTAATCTTTATGGATAGCGCAATACTCGTAAACTAACTTAAAATAAAAGCTAATTATTAGCTATATTGTGCGACTTAGCCTCCTTTGCATGTTGTAAATTCTAAAACACGCCATTATAATTATAGTTACGTGGTACATAAAATGATAAACAGAAACATCACAATGCCCAGTACCTATAGCTGAAATCGGAAAGAAATTTAGTGTAAGGGGGATTTAAAAAACATATTAATTTTCAGCTAGATATATTTATCAATTAAAATTATCAATTGTAACAATCATTCAGTTGATATTGAGTGATAAGAAACTAAAAATTTAAATATTTGGTCCTAAATGTAAGGGTTTAACACAACAAACTATAGCTATAAGCAAATTGATTGAAAACCTGTTGTTACATGTAGGCTATATAAAGTCTACTGATAGACTAAAATTTTCGCAGATTCCAAATGTCCTCGATTTGCTACCACCAGCTACCAATCGAGGGAGGGTGACCTAATGGAGACTATAGGGAAGTCAAGCTTCACCAGATTGTAGGGGCCAAAGCTGCGATTTCACAATTACTCAAAATGTCCTTCCTTTAGATTGAAGTATTGTTATCATAAGTAAATCTTCAAATGTTTTCTTTTTGTATGAAGATAAAAAGTGATTCGACAATTAGATAACGGTAGATAATAGCCAGAGGCAACACAGTGAAAAGCACACATACGAAGGGAAAGAAAGTGATAGTGGAAAAGCGTTTTGTTTGTGATTTGATACTGATAATTAGTTTAGTTAATGAACCTGTTCTTCTTTCCCTAAGCAGGTAAGCGCGGTGACGCCAATGGGCCAAACAACGTCAGAATAAGGTGAGAATCCATGGACGGTGGGATTTTGTTTCACATATTTACCAGGAATTTAATGTTAAGCTTGATAAACTGGCCTCCAACATTATCCTGGGGTACAGTATTCAAACTTTTAACTTTTTTTTGTCAGAATTAACTTCATATCCTCTTGATAAAAAGGGGAACTTAACTATTACTAGTATTAGAGATCGGGTCATTGTTTATGATAGTTTTTCTATTTATACAAAGTGTATCGAGAGAAAGCGAATGTCCGGTTCCAAGATATCGAGTGTCCGAATAAGTACAATGTTCCCATTATGATTACAGGAGAATGTATAGAAAAACACGCTCTCTTAAGTAAACATGCTAAACATTGCCTGTTCAATGTTTAATCCTAAAAGATAGGATATCTGATTCTGACAATGTTTTACCAGGTACAGAAATTGTATACTTTTAGTTTATAGAAATCAACGTTGAGAATAGAGAGGGAGTGCTAACCTGGCGCGGGCGTGGTTGGACCTGGCGGCCTCTGTCGGTACGGCGCGCACCAACTTGACCTGGGAGCCTTGGGACGTCGAGTCGCCGTCCTTTCCACTGGAGAAAATGGTAGGGTATAAGACTGTGTCTAGTATTCCGTTGTTTGTGTTTAATTCGTTATTAGATAAAACCCTTTTATAAGCACAGTATCAAAAAATAATCTGTTTAAAAACTTTGAATTATGCCTTAATTATGTTCATAGTAAGATACGCAAAAAAAGTGACAAAAGGACATCGTTACATATTTTCTACTTCACCTACATAAAGATCTAAAGTCACAATCTCATAATTATACCAACAAATATATAAGTCTTTAGCACAACAGACACAAATAGGGCCTTGGCCTGCTTACATTATTCGTACGTACTTATAATCTACATACGGCATTGTTACTCACCATAGAGATTCAATGAGTTAAAATAAAAGGACAGTTTCCAAAGATATTTTTACCATGAATACATGCTTTTAATTGAGTATGTGAGCTTAACGTTTGCATAAATAATCTTAGTTAACACGGTGCTTAACGCTAGAATAAGACACTTAATAACGTCTTAACGGCTGCTGAAAGAGTGCATGTACAACACAATAGACTTGAAATCTGCGTAATATAATTCTCTTCAATGACACGACATATCACATAAATGTAATTTCATATGTTTCCAAGTTCCATGAGCTTCGCTTTGTTGTGTCCATATTGCTTAAACCCAACCAAGAAGTGACACTTTACTGGCACCCTGATTTCAATAATAATTACGATTTCGCAAAACTTGGAAATTTCTGAAATAGTTTACACAATAGTGTAAATGGAGCCCCATTGGTGCAGGGAGGGCCATCCACACGGATGTTATACGACATGTCGCGTGCTGGGGAGGGGGGGGGGGTAGGTCTGGGGATCCATAATCACGTTATTGGGGCGCGGCCTCGGGTGGACACGGGCACGTCGGCTATCCGGGTGTGACGATCGGCAGACCTTGGTAGGGGGAAATGGTGGGTTAATAAACTTCACACAAACTTATCGTGTGAAACGTGTTGGGAGTCTCACAGAATGTCCCCCTCAAAAGGGATGGACTGTACATAAAACGTGAAAGTGAAGGCAGTATCAATCTGAACAAAGAAAGACTCACTGAGAAGGTGTTTCACACTGGTCGTAACTCTAAGGTCGTATATGATATTTTTACTTTCTCATGCTTCTGTTTAAGACTTAGATCTTATGTTCCTATTATTAGCCTATAGGTTAGGACTCTTGACTTTTAAAAACATCTTATCTTAAATGTTGAGATATGAGAAACGTATTTAGGAATCTTCTAGTGTGAAACGCGCCAAGTAGGTAACAGTGTCTTCATCATGGGGTGCCTTAGTTGAGATGGAGACTTTTATCGGTATAGTTGGTTGGGGAATGGGCAACTCTCTAGTAACAAACGCTTCTAAAAGCAGACCTAAAGTGTCACATGGGGTAAATGACTCAAATACTTACTCCTTTTCATTCAAAGTCTTCAGACTCAAACGGCTGTAATAGGAGACGGTAATATAGGTTATAGCAGAAAGCACAGACATTACGAAGCATATAATGTTATAAATATTCGCAACTATCATGTTTGCTGTTAGTATGGTTTGGTGTTGACAGACATCTAGACTGACATATTCGAAGTCTAAGGATTTACAAATAGAAAACAGCTATCCCACTTTCCGCTTACAAATTCAGATATAGTTCAGCATTGATACTTAGGCGTATGTACACAAGTAGATTCAAAGTGCCTCCATACCTGTTAAGATTGGAAGTCTGTAGGCAATAGAGTGCAGGATCACATGATCTTTCAGAATCGTGTTTTGGCGGAGCCAATATTTACATGTCATTAGTACTATTCTTAGAGAACACACATCTACATTCACAGGGAGGGGATATGCCCGGCACCAAAACACTCGTGAACACTGATCCTGAAGTAATCAATAATAAAATTGGCACAAAAGTAACTAGTATGATACGTTTTATGAATAGAGTTGCTAAAGGCAGTTGTAGTTAGTGAGTACAAAAGCAAGCGATGATTCTGGAACACTGTATTTATCCGTCATGTTTAGTACGACATATCAGTCTGGGAGCTTACCTTGCTCGAACCTGCTTCTCCTTTTCCAGGGCACCCAACTCTCTCGCAAAGCCGTGTATGGTTCCTTGTCTCGTGTCCGTCAAAACACGGATATTCTAAACATAAAATATAATAAATGAATTATGTTTATTATTTTCCTACTTGTCATGGGTTTATGTTATGATCATGTTGGGTACCGTCAGAGTGACACTGGTTAAAAGATCATGAAGATTGACAATGGCCTAACATCACAATGTAACTGATAATGGTCTGATAGTCATCGTATTAGTAATGACACTAATATTATTGTATATACATATTATTCAGATCAGTAAGGCATAAAGCAAAGGATTATACTTTATCATAGCATGTCAACCGATACCATTAATCACTGTGCCACACGATGACTTTACAATTTTCAGTCCCCAGTCCGTGCTGACTCTAAACACCAATACAAATATCACCATGGTCAAACATGGAGATCAAACCGCACTAGAAATGAACACCTACCCGTCTAAAAGCAGCTATGAAAAATGTTGAACCAGCATAACACAATGACTAACTACCAGCCCTAGCAAAAGTCTCTCTCGAGTACGGTGAAGTAGCAACAGACCAATCAGACAAAGTGGTCTTTCTTTGAACAACTAAGTCAATACTGCAGCAACAACAGAATTCAAGTTGACAGGAGGTTATTTAGTATATTTACGTTTTCGTTAAACCCATGTCAACCAGTATTTGAATCTGCAAGGAATATTCCCATAACCTAATGTTTTACTGACTAAATGCTCCAACGGTAGCCTTTGGAAAATGAGTCAAGCCACATCGAACATTTTATGCAAATGTTTCTTTTATCACAGCTAATCAGGTTCAAGTACAATCCTTGGTACTAAAATGTTGGTGAGGGGCCTCTTTATAATCACGGAATGGCCGGAGTCTCACGAGCGCCTCCTCACAAATATACATCACACACTGTCTTGTTCAACTGCCTCATCCTTGAATATGGAACCAGTCCTTATTAACATTATCACAGGAACATATGCATGGTCAGAATCGATATTCATGAGAAAAATATTTTTTACAATCTGTTAAAAAACGCTGCCAGTTTTTCCAAACTCTCTGTTTTCAAATTGACACGATGCATCATGAACCCTGAGCTAACTTTGAACGGGTGACTTTAAAAATTGTACGCTAGGGCTACTGATACATGTAAAAGTTCCTTTAGACAGTTTTTCCCTGTCCTCTCGTTTCGTGATTCCATATCATAACATTTAATATGAGACAGCTTTCATGTCTTAATCCACGCTCGAATTTGACGAAACCTTATTGCTCACTATATGCCACCCAAGGTTAAAAATAAAATAAAATCGCTAAGAGGTATTGCTAGCCTATTCGTTGAGCGTTATGTAAAATAAACAGTTAGGCCTACAGCTCTTATGGTACTACGTGGTCACCGTCAGATGATAACTTAGATTTAATCTCATGGTCCATAATGTCGGTTGTACTTCCTAATCTACAAATCGGGCTAGCCGATCAACCATCATACTTAATCCATAGGATACACACAACCTTAAGACCTAAATCCCACCACTAAGAAAACAAGTTAATCCTGGACGAATGCCAACGCTTTCTTTGCCTTTAAACAAAACTATTATAAAAATAAGCAGAGCAGACATACTAAAGCATCAGGCATTAAAAAGACTGCGTGTATGTGGTTTATTCATGTGGAATTCGGTCCTTTCATCATACCCGAAATGAGATTTTGTTGTGACCCTTTTCTTTTTCATATAAAATCATTAGGAGATTCTGACAGAATGATGCGAGTCTTCCTTATGGACATATTTCTGTGTAACACTGTTGAGCTACACTATTGTTAGCCTCGTGTCCCCAATTCCCACCTATTAGCCTGGTGATGCCATGCTCAGTAGGCTGTAGGTATGACAGGTGGGTGGCACTAGTGTCTGTTACACACCTCAGCAGGTGAGGCTGGAGACTAGGCCATCGGCCCGTTAGACCCAGCTCAAAGGGGGTGCTCAGGTGTCATAGACACCGCTCTAATTGATACCTGGGTACTCAGAGAACTCACACGGCCAACCGGCCACGAGCAGAGGTGCCAAGTGCCACAGAACGTAAACCATATTTGATAAATATCATCACTGTTGTTTTTCTTTGTTTACCGGGGACGTCTTGTCTTGGTAAAATTTGTTTTGAAAAACACCTGCCCTACATGATATGCAATTATGAATTACGTGCACATGTGGTTACTTAAAAGAACATGGGGAAAATACTTTAATTTGCTATAGACAACCTTAAAATAGATAACTTTATATTATCAAATATGTCATCTTGAACTTCCATTGAATACTGAAGTTAAATATATAAAAAGTAGATCTTAACCATCAAACCACAAATGAAATTCTTGATATTTCTTGATATTTTATTTGGCACGTTGACAGCTCGAAAAAAGTTCTTTGTCCAATGGCCTAAAGTTATTTATTTTAGGTCGTTTTATTGATATAAACTACCAATGACCGCTTTTAACTGTTAAAAAGGGAGTAATCGGTAATATGGGCATCTATAATATAATAATACTTTTAAAATAGCGTAAAAACAATTGCATTGGTAAAGCGCCGACCAGCCCTTTCTGGGTGTAAGTGGCCGCGGCTGCCGACAGGTGGCAGGTGGCTCCCCAGGGTGGACCTAGCCCACAGGGCTGTCTCCTGTTGATGCCGCTCCTCAGATCTCCAACTAACCACGTGCTTGGTAAACTCTCACGTCGCCACGAACCCAAGGACCAAGCAAGAAATGCCCTTGGCCTAATATATCAAGTGCATGTATTGTGATACATGACGAACAACTGAAACTATAGGTCGAACACTTCCTAATAGGCCTAGGTTAAATACTGGAATTGCGTGTTCTAAACTTCAGGAGGATAGGTTTGGGCGCAGCGTGTGCACATAACACGCCGGTGTATACATTTTACCTTTATCTTAATGGTTTTTACGTGCACAATATCGATACATTTGAACTATGATCTCCTTAACACTGGCACTAAAGTTGTAATCATAACGTGTAATGGTGTAGTGGACGTTCGATGGTTTCATTTTACGGCAGACTGAATCGTGATTATGAAGCCGTAGAGTAAATTATCCCGTCATTCCTGTAAATCATAATTAGGGAAAATATTTACATTACAGGCCAAAGGCGTTGTCAACGAGGCCTGTGATTTCAAATGTAAATACCATGTAAGGCGATCCAAAATTGAATTAGAATTCCGTGATTACACTCTTTCTTGTATAACTAGATTTCATTAAAAATTCTGAGTTTGCAATGGTAACTTAATCTCTTTGAAATCTGGTCAATGATGCACCCGTTAGTACTAGTTAATTGATGATCACAAATATACAGGCATGAAGCGAGACCAAATTGACACTTGCATAATACGTTTTGCTTGAACAAATGATAAGGCAATATGAACCACAAAGGTATCCGACAATTACAGAATATATTCCCGATGAATAAAATAAAGGTTTCAATGAAGTCAAGACAGGTATTGTACCAAAACTAAGTGGTGTCGGAAACTGATGGTCAATAATACACTCTGAGCCTGAGACCAATGTCAATATTGGCCACGTTTGGATGACAATCCCTCCTTATATGTATAAACATGCGCACAGCTTGATTACTGAATGTATGCAAGGTGCATTGATTTCTTCTGTTACCAACGCCAACTTAATATGGTTCGGCCGGGCGTACCCCGCTGCTTGGGTTTGTGATTAGCGCTACCATTGATCACAAAGGATCCCTAATCAGGGTCTTTGTGGTGCAACCCATGTATAGAGTGGAGTATATAATGTATGTATACGAGGTCGTCCCCTGCAGCAGGACCACGGACAGCCCTCTTCACATTTAAACGTGTTCGTAATGTTTTCATGGTTTTAAAATGGTATGGTTTTTCTTCAAACAGGAATAACCTTGGCATGTTGGTTTTCCGAAGAGACACATTATAATCTTTGCATTGCCGTCACTGTGAAATCATTGTCGTATAAATACAGCAAAACATTATCAAGTTTTACATCCAATAAATTAAATCAATTTGAATGTTAATCGTTATTTTGACTACCTACACCCCTTAGATTTTATGTGTTATGCCAGGGCATATCCTATGGATATTCCACCAGTTAGCTATCATACCACCAGGGTACTACTAGTGGGGATCACATTCAGACTTTGTTCTTGTGACACACGTCTCCAATATAGACCGTAAAAGTATACCCAGTCAGCCGAGGGTATACTGATTCTACAAAAAGGAGTCTGTAATTACCCACAAAAAAACTGACGTAATAAAACCTATGTCAGATAAGGTCTATTCACAGCGGGAATGGATTATCCCCGAATTGTCAATAGATTTGGGACAAAATTTAATGTTATAGAGGGATATAAGCTGCTTAAGATAGGAGTACTTTTACATTAGATTCACACTACTGACACAAACCTGGTCAACTCAGACATACTGGTCGTACCCTTAAAGCTGGAGAACATAGGTTCAAATTCGCCATGGAACAGTTGATAAGATATTATCTAAAGAGCCTTTTCATGGGTTGAGATTTGTATTATGAAACATATCAATTTTGGTATTTTGGCATTAATACTAATGAGAGACAGATGTGACCGTTTTTCAGGGAAATAATTTTAATGAAAAGTGTTAAAGCATGTAACTGTGCTTCCCTATAGTCGAACCTGAAATCCCCCATGTGAACAATAATCGCGAGATTGCAGGTTTGCACTTAGTACTGCGTTTAGCGCCATATTGGTGATCTACTTTGCAATTTTGGGGCTTATTGACAGAGATGATGACTGTAGAACGGGACTAAGGCTTCCTTAAAATGCAAATACAGCTTTCAAATACTCTATTAGAAGCTGAGTTGTGGGCCTATGGGCATGATATGGTCAGAAACCATAAATTGACCAGAAATACTTTAAAACTATTCTAGACGATGGTAGAAACAGTTAGATATTGAGTAACATATGAACTGTATATACCATGATACAAACACAATACTCTAATTTTTGTTCTAATGAAGACAGCTGCCAGCTGCATGTTTTTATTATAATGTAGATTGAAAGTTCTATCATATTGTTATCTAAATTCAGAATAATAATCATATGACCTGGTTTCCATGGAAACAAAATGGTTCTACTTAGCAGTATTTCTATATTTTGATGTTCCAAAAACATTATGGCAACAGTATACATTTTTAGTGAAATTTTACCTTATTTTACCATTTGTAGTCATTTTCTTTTTAATCGTTGATGATAGACTTATCAAAATGTATGTTAATAAGCCCCAAATTCGCAGAGTTAATTTGTTTAGGATACCTTCACGATGAATAAACGGTATCTGTAGCTTTTTGCTATAGTAAAACTATTCCCAGGAGGTTGCGAAGTGACAGGAGATATTCGATCAATAATTTCCAAGCGAATAAATAGTGATATTTCATCTCTGCCTGTTCATATAAAGACCGACTCTCTTTGATGTGTTACACTATAATTATTGACGTTTGGAGCATACACTTTAATAGAGGAACATTGTAAAGACGATTATGTTTCAGATACCTAAAAAGACAAGAAACCCCTTAAGGTTTAGGATTATAATGTTCTGTGCCATATTAATGCAACGATTAGAACCTTTTGGCCAATAATGACAAATAATCGTGCTGTTATTCAATTCTTTTCGACGAAAAAATATTCTGATTATCCAATTCATAACACCATGGAAACTAGCCAAGCAAACGTCAATTAAGTACGGATCTATTTCAAAGGTAACTCTGATAACTCAACGGATCCGGATAAGCAGTTGTGAACCCCATTTTCTCCTAAACGAACGGCTAGTTGACATAATATTTTCTCCTGGGTCTCTGCGTAGCGCTCACCTGTTGTCAGACTGTACAAAGTCTTCTGTTACCGAGGACGAGGGATAAGCACAGGTAACAAAAGCTACAGAACACACCTGCACTGTCACACAGAAATATGAACAGAGGTTGGCACCCAACTTAATGACAACCAACAAGCAGTTCCTCACAGTGTACCCGAGGAGAAAGTAATGATAATTAAATGTTTTACTGCAAAGGATATAGATCTAAATAGCAAAAAATGTAGTGTCCTGTCACTTAATTTCGTAATTCCATTTGCAACAATGCAAATTCACTTCATTTGAAGAATGTTGGAAGGAGACATTTGAGAAAATAATTTGTAAGAAAATGGTTAAACTAAATGCTAAGTGTGTGGTATTGGGGGAATCGAATTGATTGATAGAGAGGATATACAAGTCATGTACAACAACAAATAGAAAATTAACATAGGAAACCCCTAAGTGAGGTAAAGGTCGCCTCACTTATTAAGCACAATATGGTGAAGCTTGAGTGGGTTCATCCACCATGCAATTTCCGGTCAATTTTGAATCTATTTTGATAACCGGTCTGTTTAATGAAATGTGATTATTCTTACGTAATAATGCCACCGTGAACTGATACTAATGTGATAATCTTTGTATGGTTCGATAGTGACGGCCCCATGCAAAGTTGTCGCACTGTTTGGCACCTCTGAGTAACGAACTAAAACCGTCAATTTCAAACAGACGTTACTGCATAATATGTAGTATATTTAGAACCTATAGTTGGAGTTCAGATGCCAATCTCAGGAACTTCATTTGTTAATCCCATCCTATATTGGTCAAAATTTAGAATACCAGACAAATCACCAACTTTAGAGTTCTATGGGAGGTCAAATAGCATTTCAAGTATGTATATATTCATTATTCAACTCTTTTAATGATACCAGCCGAATGAAAATCAATTTCAAATGATTATAAAAAGGTGTCCGGTAATATCTTAATAATTTCTATGTGTTTGTATCAGCATTAAATTTTAGTTATTGAATGATATTTGGGCCTACAGTATACACAGGGGGTTGGGCTATATGGTAGTTGGGAGGAAGGTACCGGGACAACACGTACACACCTTGTCAATGTTTTCCTATCTTTAAATTTACTCCTAAGCTTTACCTAAATGCACTATTGTACGATTATATATAAGTCCTTGATGTCCATATCTGCCTATGACGGAAACAGTTCCATTGTAATCTGAGAAGACATGAATCAATTTATGATAGAAATGGAATTAGTGGGTAATACTGTAACACTTTGTAAGCATTCAGCGATTTGACCAAAAAGTGTCAGGACTCGAGTCAGAAAAATCAATAATGCTATATTCTGAGTGGTCAGCAAACAATTAGGGCCAAGAGTTGGGTCTCATGGTCTACACATAGCGCTAACCCCTCATATATGGGCAAATAGTGAGTGGTGGGACTACCGATCTGCTGTGAATGGGCGGCCGTTGGGTGGTGCTTGCCCCTCGCGCTGTTTGTGTGCGCCGATGCCTGGATACGGCCACGGGTACATAAGACTCCACTATACGTATAGCTACTTTCCCCCCTTTTACCGCTCCACAATATACACCACCTCTTACATATACATAAAATATGTGTTTGGTCGTTTAATTAAGTTAAATCTGGCGTACGTTGTCCGCACGTTGTCGGCTTCGCTGCGGCCGAGTCGACGCACCCACGTGAAAACACGTTAGTCTGATTAAAAGGCCTCGACCCCCTTCATACCCCGCCTCCTGCGTTTTACAATATTTTTTCAGTAAAGTGACTTTGTGCGTCAGGCCGTCACTACACGTTCCTCCGTCTGACTGCACTCATAAGTGCTTACATACATTTCTATGGTGTATTGATACAACTTTAATCCTTCAGGACGGGGATTGGTGGTGCCTGTGACCATGTCACCCTTTGCTCAGAAACCAACCTCTCCTGTCCTCTCCCCTTCCCAGAACTCCTTACTTGGGGTAGGGGTGGTTATTGTAATCTACCCCAATCAAAAATGCTACTATGGAGCTAATACATACTCTTTACATACATAGACCTACTCTTAACACGTTTCTGTTTTTACAATGTTTATAATCCCATAATATACATATCCGCAAATTCTATATCCATAAATATATCTTTGTGGAGGCTGTAAAGTCAATATTCCCGTCCTTCTCCTGTTATACTTATCTATGAGTTTGACCCGGACAGCACTGACCTAGCCATGAGAACATGAACACCAAGTAATATACTAAAAGTGTTAGAATAGAGTTCATTGTATACTGGGCCATATTCAACCTTTAACAAAGCTCAATGTTACAGTTAGCCCTTCAAGAATAGCCCTTAAGCCCCTTGCCTAGAGACCTGGCTACTCCGATCCCAAGTTGAACCTGTAGTTAGCCCCCACCACGTAAGGTAAGACTGCCTCTGCTGGTGGGTACCCAGAGCTGGGCTCCTCAGGTAAGGTTGGCAGTCGTCGGGGCGGACGAGGGCTCAGACCTGGGGATAGACCCGCGCGGATCAGTCAGCTTTGGGCCGCTCCGATGAGCAGGCACCAACTGCCAGGTCCACCTCTAATCATTCATCCCAAACTAGTCTTTTGTAACTTTGTACACTGAGCACGGACACATATTTACATGTATGTACCCTCATACGAAAAATTGTTTCGAAACAACATTGTTTTTCAGTCTTTTCCTCTTGCAGAAAAAAAGTTTGTGGATGATTCTTAATATACCTTTAGTCTAAAATTTTCAACTTTTGTAGTATAGAAGTTAATAATTCTGTGTACTTAGTTTTTTAAACAAAGTTTCCAATTTCGATCTTACAATGGACTGTCATACAAGACACAATAAACTGAAAACTAAAGTGAAGTTCGGTCTAAGCTTAATTGCCAAGTCTAACTGAATCCAGTGTGTTGTCGTTCTTTGGAATATCTAGAAGGTAGCATAACTAATGGGCAAATCGAATAAGTGAGTTCAGGTATGCCGCTAAAATGACTCTATATAGGCTGTGGTCGGACTAGCTGGGAGGTGTGCCTCTGCTGCTGTGGCCTCATCCATATTTCATGAACAGTCATCATCCCACAGTCCCCTCCAATCAGTGCCCGATCTCCCCCAAAGGAACCTATTGATCCTAAAGTCACGGTACGGGAGACATCTAGTCTCCATGTCCTATAGCAAAGCAAAGGACAAGGGGTTACAGGTTTAAGGCCCCGCCACATTGGGTGAATATACCACACTTAGGCCTATTCCAATAGGATTGCCTATCGTTTGACATAAATCTCAAGTGAAAACATTTCATTGTAATTTGATTTCCTTGGTTACTACTGTTTGGAGAACCATACATCATGATTAACGGTTTAGCCTCCAGTATAGCTTTGGTGGTTCATGCATGTTTGTCAATTTGCCTATTATCAAAGAATAATTGACAAACGCCTGATGTAGGAAAGAACTGGCACTATCAGGAGACACGAATTACGGAAGACTGTTGGTAAATTTAGGCCTATTACAATACTTTATCATTAAAGCCACATGATCAATACCTGCATAACAAATACATGTAATCTGGCATGCGCATATTGATTTCCCTCGCGCTTAAAAAATTAATCCTTTTGTAGAGAGAGACATTCTTATGGACTTCTCTTTTTGAGAGATGATCTCATTACTTTTCTCATACTCTATGGATAATCGAAAGCTTCTAGGGCCTGCATTTCTGTATTGATATCTGGATGTATTGTGATATTTTTCCCCTTGGCTGTGGAGGCACTAGATAGATTATTTCGATTTCATTACAATGGGGAAGCCTCTGAAAACCTATTGCTTTATCTATTCCAGGAAAAATCATATAGTCTAGTTCTTTGCAGCTCTACAGATCGAAAAGTTTAGAATTGATTAAATAAGCTCACGTTCAATCTACGCAGGGTACACTTATTGAGTGTTAAATCAATAAAGACCACCCTGACATCAATATGAACAATACAATTAGGTGCTGACGATATTAGAAGAACGATCAGTCTAGTTCAGAGAAGGACCTCACAACATCAAGTACTGTGAGTGGCACAATTGTGACTGAGGGGAAGCCACCAGAAAGTCATCATTGTCTTTGTGATAATAGCCTTTGTATGTTGGTTGCGGTAAGGTATCGACCTGGGATGTGGTTAGACGTGGGAGGAGAGATCAAAGTAGGATGCTATATAATAAGTCATGTAAGGCAGATACACATTAACATAATTGGCGTTTCTGCACATTCTTTTACTTATGCAATTTAGACTAACGTCCGCGAAAATAATTCGATCTCGAAATAATTTCACATAAATCGTTTCATAGGTGCTTGGTTTCATAATTACTTTTAGTAACCTGAAATGTTCCAAAATCATGTCGACACAGAATTGCATATACATATTGTGAAACATTAATGAACAATAAAATGTGATAAAAAAAACTTTAATGAAAGATCAACCAGAGTACCGAATGTAATTCACCATGCTGCTATAGCCTATACTAGCTTGTAGATGATGTCAGTCATCCAATGTTGCAACTTATGTTTACCAAACGTTTACACACCTGATGCAGACAAGCAGGTACTGGCAGTTTAGTTCCTGGCAAGTTAGCATGAACAATATGCATAAAACATTATTCTGATGCAACGCGATCGACCTTAATGCTTCCCCGGGGGAGGCAGGCGTTTACACAGACCGACAAAATCCTTAAGGCAGCCTCCAGATAATTTTCATAGCATGGCTTACAATAGCCCCGATAATTCATTGACGTAAGGCTTACGATAGTCCTGCCAACATTTTAGGTTTCCGAAAACTGATCTTATCTTAATATAAAGGTATCGTAAGGTTGTCCTAACGTTGTCTTAAGGGGCCTTACATTTTCAGAAATCTCAGACACCCACCCCACCCCCCTCAGGCAAAAGTACGCATTCAATATGTACTAAAATGTACGCACATTTTCAAAAATCTCGGACCCCCCTCCCCTTGATGTGTTTATATATGTACTAAACGGAAGGCCCCTAAGCCTTCTGTAAAATCGGCGGGAGTATTTGGCTGAATGGAGCAGATTTCTATCACAATTGAAATACTTTGAACTTTCATTAAGATAAAAGGAAAGGTTACATTCCCGACTATCTTTGCCCATTTTGGATCAGAATAAGGACTTTAGGTAACCTATCATAGGTACTCGTTAACGAACTGTAAACCGGCGATAAGAGAGTTAAAAAAATTAATTGAACAATTCTTAAAGATATAAGTAAGAAAAGCAACGTACGGCTTGGCTGCCTTCGGCGATGCCGACTGACTTGTGGCGGCGACACCACCAGTGGTTGTCCTGGCAGTAGGCCGTGAGCACCATGATGGGGAAGAAGGCCAGCGTCAACCACGCCTCCCATGGCTCGATGACGTTGGGCGAGATGCCGACGAGCACGATGAGCATCCACAGGTAGGCGAAGATGGACCAGGCCGAGGTGAGCACGAACACACCCAGCTCCTGGATGCGCTTGACGTCCGGGCTGGGCACGCTGACGATACAGATGGCCGTGATGATGAGCAGGTTAAAGGCGGCCGACCCGATGATGGTGAAGGTGCCCAGCCCGTCGTCGTTACTCGTGTCCTTGCCCAGGTTGGTCAGGGTGATCACCACCGCCAACATGATCTCCGGGGCGCTCGACCCAAAGGCCATCAGGGTCAGGTTGGCCACGGTGGCGTTCCAGACGAGCACCTCCCGCTCGACCCGCTCCTGCCGCTCCTCGTCCCACCGCACGATGGTGCGCCGCTTGCTGGTAATGATTTCGATACTGCACATGAAGATGTCGCTGGCGAAGGCCACCCCGACGAAGATATAGGCGAGGGCGAGGCAGTAGAGGAAGCCCCGCACACCCACCGACCACAGGTTCTCTCCAGGTAGGAGCAGGAAGCTCTCACACGGACCCTGGTCGCTGGTGACCACCTCCACCACCCAGCCATTGGAGTAGTTGGTGTACACCACCTGTCCCGCCATGCTGGAGGTTATGGGTCACACCTATCAGGGGTCCCGGTCCGCACTACACAGGGCAAGGAGGAAAGTAGGGGCTTCTTTCCTCGACGTCCTTCTGTGTCTCGCTAAGCCTAGCCCCTCAGTAGCAGAGCTGCTCGAGGAGGGGTGGCGGCGGCTTTAGGCCTAGCCTGGCCTCGGCAATCTCCGTTCCCTCTACAGACACCTCAACACCATCCTTTCCCTGAGCAGCTACCTGAAAGATATACGATCATGTTTTTTTTTTAGATATATGATAAAATCTTATATTCAAAATGTGCATAGCTATAATTTCCAAGTTAGTTTGCCACTGGATACTGGACAGGCACAATTCAAACCGCCCTAAATGAAGAAGGATTCTAGAATTATTGCGGGTTGGGCGAAATACGGATTCCTACACATAAAGCAAGCCAACTTGGTCTTAACAAATAATTTTATGCTTTAAGGTTTACGCAAAAGAATAATCTAAAAATATATACAGTAATATTTCACGATAAAGAGAATGTTGGACTGAGTCATTGGTACCCATTATATAAAAGTTCTTATCCAAAGGTCTTTTTCTGTTTATTGCGGTGTTGAGGGATTGAGGAATGAAAACGCATCCTGCTGAATGGACTAGTCATTACGTGGAGGTGGGTGCACATGTACAGTTCCTTGGCTACCGCGAAAATTCTATAATAAATGGGCTACCTGGTTTTAAATATCACCAGTAATAACCCTATGACGTAATGCACTCACACAGTGGTAATTGGGTAGCTGAAGACGTGCATTATTACATGATCATTATTATAATCATTGAATTGCGCCTTCCCATTACCTTTCCAATACTTCGGGTAAATATTACCTGACAGAAGGTAGCTCAATTTATATATTCAATCTAAAAAATATAACAGGTGCGAGATGGTGTGGAACCGCGTCCACAGCCATTAACAACGGGATTGGGTAAGACATGACGCCGTGCCTTATGCCGTGCCTTTTGCTAATGCACAATTGTGTATGACTGCCGCAGGGGGCCGGAGGAAACCGGAGCGGCTTAATGCCCGCCCTCCTGGCCTGTGGCTACAAGGAAGATTAAACACAATGGGTTTACATGGGCACACAATGAGTATCATTTCATGTCTCGAAACGGACTCATTAAGTTAAACAATCCCCGTCTTACACGTCACCTGGTGTTTATATATATACAACAACACCGCGGATAGCGACATCGGTGTGCGGCATTTAATATACGCCACATGTATTAACAGGCAATCCTTACAATAGCATTGGAGTAAAACTATCTACAACAAATGGCGTGGACATTGCCATCCATGTTAGACATTCTTAGACCCTATGTATACTGTTGCAGAATGCATACAACAAATATTATCTCATCTGGACCTTTGGAATGATCACCAAGAATAACATCGATAAAACATATCTTAATTACGACTTTCGCTCGAGGCCTTCCATTAAGTAGGTACGCATCAAGGGTCGACAAAATGCGTACACTATGAATGGACAGGAGTTCTGAACCCACTAATAATCTTGATACTTTTGTTAAAAGAATTATGTACATGTCTGGAAATGTTGTTATGATAAACCAACGGGGTTGGGGATTAAGAGATCCATGTACGCAAGAGGGGGTATCGGAGAGGTATCGGAGCTGTCAAGACATTTGAATGTCCATCTCTATGAGACTAGACGGTCACATGTTTCTTTATATTCTCAATGTTTTCTTCTGTTCACTCTCATCTACGCAGGGAACTTACCGTTCGTCAAATCAGCTAAGTGACTTTGATCCTCATTGCGCCACAAGAAATGTGGACAGTAGTCCCAAATACAAAACGATCAGTAAAGGTTAGGTGGTGATCCAGATCAGAGAGACTGGTGGATATTATCCAAACGCTTATTACTCAGTTAACCGTGGAGAGTAGTCGACCTGCATTCCCAGCTTGAAGTTAGTCTAGCGTCCTCTCATTGGCAATCAGTGTTGTCAGACCAAAGTAACCTGGTAAAGCTCTGCCCCGTCCTCCACGGTGGTCAGGTGCAAACTGAGCAGCGGCAGGCCTCTGAGCAGCGGTTGTGTTGGCTGAGCCAGGTAAGCCCACCCCCTCCCTAGACGGAGCGCCCGCCGGAGCTGCCTTAATGCCCTGTGGCGTCTTGGCCGCATGTAAAGTAGACGTAAGGTAGGGGCCGTTCGGGCTTACTGTTGGCTTTCTGCCTATTACGGCTCATGTATGTGGGAGGTTCTATAACACAGGTAGTAACTCTTTCTGAAAGGCAATACTTTAAAGTAATTATCCTCACCTATGGGTCGGGGCTTTGTGAGTCCTACTGAGTAACTCTTGGCTAACAGACAGGTGACAGTGATTATCCCTGCATGAACTTCACCGAGTTTCTCTTCCCTCCTAGTGTATTTTGGTGGACATGTCGACCGCGGCACCTTTTCGCTGCTCACTTTAAAGCTCGAGTCGTTCTCTGCCTGCTGTAGGCCGATTAGTGTGTGAGATGAAGAAGGCGTCCTCCCCAGCCTGCTGCTACCGCCTGCCCTGATCCCCGACCGCGACCACTGAGATCAAGTGAGCTTGGCGGGAGCAGCGCGCCCACACCGGCTACCCCGGGTTTTCGCGGCTTGTCATGCGCTATCGAAGTGTTAAAACCGAAACGTTATGGCAGAAGGGGTGGGTCCCTCGCCGTGGTGGTATATTGTTCTAATCGGCTTTTGGTGGCCACTCCTGGACCTCTGCTGTGACGACAACAGCCTCCTCCCATCGCCCCCCACCTCCTCACACATTAACTGCCTACCAATATAACACTTCTCCAGCTTAGATAATCTACAAACTTGTCACCTTCCCACACCGGTGCCGGTAATTACCTGTTAACTACAGGCTTCAGGGCGGCCGTAGTGCACCGTTCATTAAGCCATCGCCAAGATCTGGACTGTCAAATATAGCTACAGATGTACAGACCTGTTTATTGGACACCCGACCATGCCCTCACATTCTCCAAATTTTTTGGATGCCCCGAGCTCGAAACGTAATGGAGCTAGCTAGACTGAACAGTTCAAGTTAAGACCTGGCCACATACTGCCTATATAAGACTGAACTCGACAGTCGAGTTTAGCCGAGTTTAGCCAATTATGATGATATTCAATATGAAATGATAAATATCTAAATCAAGGGAATGGAAATGGTTTTTCGGGTGTTCCCATTGTATTAACATAAAATGACACATTGTATTAACATAAAATGGCACTATAAAACAAAACATCCTACGTCCAAATTCTGGGACGTACTTCTCTGTGGAAGTATACGTCGAAAGAGTTGTTAAGTTGTATATAGTAACTGAGAAAAAGGTGTTAAAATAATATAGACATGGAAAAAATCTTATATATATATAATTCAGGTTTCAAAGGCTATAAACTATGCGTACATGCAAATTGAGCTGCAGCCGCGTAATTAAGGGCCCGGCTACACTTACCAACTGAACTCAACTCGACCGTCGCAGACATGATGGCGCCAGTATACCCTGATGGATCAGTCTCAGCAAAAACACTCAACCATGCCATAGGGTTAATCTTCAACATCTTATGATTCTCGACCTGACGGATCCATCGGGAATACCCCCAACCAAACAGTTGTAAGAGTATGACACATACACCAACTGATCCCACCCTGACTCAACCGTCGGGTCAGTATAATTATGTGACCGGGCCTTTAGCCTTTTCCACCTTCAAAATGCCATCTTTGGTAGACAATATTCAGTACATGAGGACGGATTTAGAGGGAGGCGCGTCAGGCGCCCATCCCCCTAATTCTGGCCAAATTTAGATCTTTTTATGTACAATTTTGTTCAAATCAGTGTGATGAATATGGAAATGCTGTGCGATAAAAAAGGATAGAAACACTCCATAAACGTTTAGAGTTTCTATTGATTACATTCCGTCAAAAAAAAAACTATAAATAATTTCATGTGATTAAAAAAAATCAAAAACAGAAGTATTGTAACCAGGAAAAGCAATAAGATATGATTTAAACAGCATTTTACATCCCTTACCTAGATTAAAAAAAATAACAGCTATTACAGAGAAGTAGGTATTTGGGCTGCTTTACCTGCATAGTACAATTTCTCTACTATGAGGCTGCCATCCAAACATATTACGTAAATAGCGGTTAGATATAATCAGTCACATTATCTTAATACTTATGTACAATTACATCGCTAAGCTGAGTGATTTGTGCCAATCAAAATTCATTCATTATGTACTCGTTAATTTATCAAATCATGTAATTATCTAAAAGGCCAATGATGTACATGTGATTGGTTGAATTAATGATAAAATAATGTGTTTCTTTAATTGATTTATGCTGTAGTTGTACTCTATTCAGAGGTGTGTTGCTCAGCTCCAAAGTGGTAATATCTCAGAGATTCTTGCATTTATAAAGACGCTTTAGACCTCTTTAGCCTCATCAAAATTAATACCAAACTGCCCTTGGTTGAATATTTTGAGTATTTTCATAGCAAATTAAAATCTCAACCAGTCCTAAGTAGCCAAAGAACCAACATTTCATGGACGTGGTGACGAAATCTATCTTTCACCTTTGCGGACTAAACCTACAGAATCCTGACTGACTTTAGCTCATACACTCAGAACCACACCTGGTCAAAGTTCGGTGTCAACATGATTTGTCCATAGTCGTTTCAATATAACTGAGAACACAAAGTTGTCAAAAGTGGTGTCAAAATCAACAACACTATGACGACCTTTTGACAACCTTGGTGTCAAAATCAACAACCCTATGGCGAATGATGACTTTGTGACTACTTTATATGAGATTGTTTGGGTCTCTCTGATGTCCTTAAGTAGTGTTGCAAGTCAATGGTGCCAAAAACCACAGCCATGGGTTGTCAAAAAAATCTCCAGGGTTGTCATTATTTGCTGGAACAACTAAGGGTTGTCACAGGGTTTTCAGAAAGGTTAGTAATTTTTTTGAGAATGAGGGGGGTTTGAAGCACGGACCTCTTCCAACAAGTACAGATTTACATCAAGGGGATTCAGGTGGGGTATAATGCTAAGAAATATTAATATATAAACATAACTTTATACACATACATGATAAATATGCATCTGACAACCATTGGTTGTCATCTTGACAACTTTGTGACAATCACATAATTTATGTAATGGCTGGGTATAATAATTATAAGAGATTAGTTTAAGGCTACTAACCTCTACAATGAGGTATTTCTGATCTCATATTATCCCTTGCAATGACTGCCCCATCACTATGATGATAGCCCCATTCCTATGATATCCAATGAGTGTCAACTGTTAGGAAAAAAACAGGTTGTCAACACTGCTGTTGTGATGATGACATCACCAGTTTTCAATGGTTATTTTTCAGTTTTTTAGTCATCACATAAAAATACAGGAGACACACCTATATCCTATTTGGGCCATTATATTAAACTTTCGCTTGAATTAGGCCCTTGCCTTAATGGGCATGGGTCAATCAAGTCAGCAGTGAATGTATTAAATCTCATAATCCATAATAGTGGCTTCCTATTCTTCATACCATGGATAGCCAGTTTTTTTGAATTTTACCTGCAGGTTAACCTATGACAGGATGCATGCTGGGTAATATATCGACAAAACTGAAGGCTTTAGCATAGTAATTTTCATGAATTTTACCATTATTTTTGATTAAGGTTGGATAAAACAACCCATCATTATTTCTTGAATAAATGCATTTATAAATGGTGTCTATACAATAGAATCAATTCAATATGACTATTTTGAAAAACAATCAGTCATAATTGATCACGAAATCTTGTAATCCAGATAGGCAATTGTCAAGGGTCTTTCACACTATGCAAAAATATGTTTTATGCTCTCAATTATCTCATCTAAGTATACTACTTTTATGGTGTGGGAGAGGATACGCACTATTTGTAAGATTTTTGTAAGTATTCCATTTGCCATTAATCCGTGAAGTCTTCCATGGAAAAAACAAGGCTTCGGGAATGAGACATTACTGGGTTCAAATATTGCCATCAAGTAACTAAAGATTGAAAAGAAATATGACACTACTGATTTATAATCAAAATACGGCTCTCAACCAGCGCACAATCAAGGTGCACCGACGCTGCCAGGTGTGCCATTATAACTAGGTGACAGGTCTGGAGCGTTCACACCACATGCACATGGCACTAATCTTGGGACGGCAACCAATTACAATTAACACGAAAATTAGGCACAATATAGTGAATAGCGTTGTACATGTATTTAATTGACACTGGTTTCCGATAATGACACATGTCTAACAGCCAATGACGCACCTTTAAACGGTTGTACAATGTGCATGTTTTATGTCAGCTGAAATTAGGTTCAAAAGCGATGTTATGACAATTTATCGTGTTCTTTTTTTTCAAAAGCAGTTGCTTCAAGTTGTTCGTTATGAATTGGATTATTAAACGTGTTTTGATGAAAGCAGGAAAAAAGATGGAATAAAGACTTTCGGTTAAGGTATGGATGTGATAACATCAAATCAGAATGTCATAATAATAATTATTCTGTTTTGGGTAGGTTGTGACCTCAACACAGATTAAACAAAGACTAAGTGTGGTCCCAGAATGGTTCTGTTACGTCACAATTTGGCTGGAATAATTACCGCAATATGAAGTAGTGACATTCTCATATGCATAGTGTGATTCCGCAATCTAATATCACTGTTAATGAGGTCTATAGGTGACGTTCTGTTAATGACTTAATCGCGCATAGTTATTAGGTCACTGTGATATTCTGTTCAGTTTTGGTATTGCTCCAGAATGACATCTAGAGTGTCGAAAGGTATGTGTAATTAATACATCTAAAATAATTATTGTTAGAATATTTTACATGTTGTTTGATATTATGACGACGATAGAACCATTTCTAATATCCCCAATAACTTTATCCCTGGCGGATATGTCTCCTATGATATTGCCCAATTGGTACTAGAACATATTTGTACATTTCAACTATGTATTACGAAAGGCCTAATTTATTAAATTTTATTGATTTATTATCATGGAGGAAGGTTTTCTATTGTGTACAACATACGTGACATCATTGATCCCTATGGCAATCCCATCCAGTCCCAGCTACATTCCCTTCGCTACAGGACTCACTATTAGCACTATTCATACCGTCCCAAGGACCTGCCCTCCGCCTCTATAACGACATCTACATACGAGTCCCAATCCCATCAAGTGGCAGCTCCCACCGGTACCCAGCACGCTGACCACGGCTGGTCGTTAGGGCCCCCACTCACCCCCCTAGTTGGGGCTGGGGCCAAGGCACAAAGCCCAGCTCTAGTGGAGAGACTAGAGGGGAAGTGTAAGGAGAAGCCCGCTTCAAAACTTCAAGGGTATTAAAGCTGGTGCAATCAGAGCTACCCGTTCAGGGCCATTCCCAGTAATACTGAATCATTCCACTTGACCAATCTCTGTTTAAATGTTTATTCGTCTAGACCTAAAGCTTACTCTAACGAGAAGATGAATTATGTACACACGTGTGCCTTGCTGATCATTTCATGTTTTGATCGTTTATATTATATAATTTTGTAATCCTAATCATTGATGAATGTCACTTTGTAGATTTAATTAGATCTACTGACAGAATTATTGCCAATAATCAGGGATAGGGAGGTACATTTATATAATCATATATACATGTATTTACATATATAGTACACACATAATTATCGTATATAATTATGTTTGTTTTCTGCTTAATCAAGTAATGTTGACTGACAATTCTTGCCATCTTACGTTGCAGTTAACACACCCAGGTAAGTGTATAAGGCTACAGTGATTTCTACTTTGATTTATCATATAGGTTTCTTGTCAACAGAGAAATAGAAAACTGTTTCCAATATTCCTATCATAGTTAATGTCCACCAACAAGAAATAGTAGTACGAAAGTTGCATGCATTGATTCCTATCAAAACCTGGTATATACGTATAAGTGGTTGCCGCCTAGTTGTTACATTCATAATTACCTTCTCAAGAGTGGATAAGTCTTTAAAATACAGCAACAGAGAGTGTTTGCATTGCCTCTTATAGACTCTATGGTCTGCTCAGCGACAGGCATGCACTTCTTATTCTTAATGATTAAATCATTGCCTGGTATCGCGACCAAAAGTCATCCAGTAACGTCCTATGAGCAGAAAAATACCTCTCCTGGCTATTTAGCTTCATTAATCATTATGGATTTAGGTTCGAGTAGGGACAGGTCATTCGTTTGGTAGTGCGGATACATGTACTCGCTGGCAGGAGAGTAATTAACGGTAAATCACATAACTATACATAGTTACATGACTTGGTGCCAGTCTGCCGATAATTTCCCTCACTCACCTATGTTATCACGGCGTGGGAATCAAAAGTTAATTCCACCCTTGGGCTGTTTCTATTGGAGCTTGCGTGCCACAAAAAAACTATTGTTTGATATATGCGCAGGAGTCAATATGGCAAGAACTAATACTGTGCATTATACTGTTATGCACGGCACCAGGTCCCCGGGCAAATACAATGCAGTATTTTAGTGAAATACAGTCATTACTATATGTATGAGTGTAGGAAGGTCATGTGAGTGTTAGAAGTGCAATTAATATATCTCTGCACAACCCCGGAACAATTACTGCGAGTAGTATGGCCAGATTTAGAGATTGCAGTATGTTATACATGAGCCCTAATGGCAGAGATGGTTTACCAAACTAAAGGTTCTAAATAGGTTTTAGAGGATCTAGGCTTTGCATATAAAAGAGCTTTAACATAACCAATCACGAGAGACATCGTACAAGATTCTTACTAGCAAATAATTGAAGTAGTTCTTAAGAACGACATATATGGTATGTTAACTTGAATTTATAATTGTACACATGAGTAGCTCACGTGGCATAAACCTTACCATTTAGAACCATATGAAACCATACAATTTGCGAGAACAAACTGAAGGTTGCTGCATCTACCAACAATACAGAAATGTAGGTGTTATTTTGTCATGACCCAAATCGGGTAACACGGGAACCATTTTAATTGTTTTGCGACATTTTGTTCGGGACGTTATATATTTATATATGAAAGAAAAAAACTAAACTATTGTGCATCAGATAGGGAGAAGTATTTAAACCTTTGTGTAAAAGTGCATAATACAAAACAGTTTTAGTGGTAATAAGAGTCTCAGGTGCAATTCGGATATACACTTCTCATTAGCCATAGGCCTACATAGTATTTAGAACTGAATGGTAATCGTCCGAAACACAGAAATACTAATGCTATACATTTTCTGAAGACCCTAGCTAGGTACATAATTATCTTTAACCCTTTCACTACTCATCACCATTATTATTGTGATGACCTTTGTATTCATCCCTATCATTCATCTGTTCTATTGTTACTTTTGACGACGTCCAAATACCTACAGAGATTTTGAGAATGTCAGAGTTGGCCACTTCTTCAATCGTAGATTTGGAAATTGCATTTTTCCCTGACCAGGGTCAATTTTCCTTGACAGTTTTCACAATTCCAGTTTTCCCTGACAAATTCCAAAATTCCCTGATATTTCACTGATTTTTCCCTGATTTTTCCCTTTCCTGACGCAACCCCGGGGGTTCAAGCCATGGAATGTGGGACTTTGTATGCCACGGAATTCTTCTCCCTGAACCCTTTAGGGGTCCTAGAGGGGTCTTTTCGCAGTAAGAATAATTATGCTGATTGTCACTCTGTGGAGGTGCATACCCATGACAACCGCCATTTGGTATGCCACCCCATTAAAATGAAATCTGTTTAGAAATGTACTCCACATAAAAATAATTTATTTTATTTGATATTTATGTTAGGCACTTCACATCTGGTATTCAAGGAACACAGTATGAGGTGAATCTGAAAAAAGACAACTTTGACCTTCATTAATTTCAGGGTCATCTTAATGACGCCAAATGACAAGATTGATCAACATAGTTATCAATAATGTCACGGAGTGCTCCTTTGTTCAGTTAAATATCAGAATACTTCCAAAACTTCATTGACTTTATGAAATAAGGCATCTTGAAATTTAGAAACCTGAAGACAATTTCAGAATTATATTATATTGTAGTCTGGGCTGAGTTTCCAACTCCATATAATCATATATACGTCAACATAAACATTGATATTGTATGACATACGATATACCACATGTAGGCCTATTGGGATTTGCATACGTATATGTATTGGGTCACACTTTATAGGAATATGTCAGCTGGATCTCGTTACGATAGTAACTAAGGCAATGGAGTATCATGTTGTCATGCCATCGGCTAACCTCTTTTTCATTATGTGTTCTAATTGGATGAATCTGTGTTTGATCTGTATTGGCCTAGATACAGCGTCCTTGACGTATTGAACAACCTTCGTTCTACATCGAATGGAGCTTTGGCTGAGAAAGTAGATATTGCCATCTTTTGCAAAAGGTAACTGCTTATGAAACATAAAAATGTTGTACAATCATACGATACAATTGGCCAAGAGTTAAGCTAATCCCAAACGTCGCGATGGAGATCTAGGTGTGTTTTCTTTGCGATAAATGTGAATACAATCTACAGATCTAGCAGTAAAGTACATTAGTAATGATTGCTTGGAGCATAGTTCACGACGCATTCAGTAACAACCTCGGAAGATAAGAGCGTTTTAATGTAATCTTTAGACAAAAACTATATCCTAAATTCGGACAGGCCAATACGATAGTGCTCACGTGAGCTAATTTACGATCACCCTACTTTGTGCTAAGAGAGGAAACTAAAGCAAGGGGCCCTCTGATTCTAGTGTCATCTGTGTGTAGGGTTACTTACCTCAAGATAGTTATGTTAACGCTAGGATGATCATGTTGGAAACGAATCCTCTTAGGATTTAGAGTGAAACCCAAGATTACAGTGGACTCGCCCAACGCAACTCAGACCAGATTCCCCTTGAATACCAAGCCAAGCTTTAATCAGAGAACCCACTTTACGATCTCATAGTCTCAAAATTAATGAACGTTTGTCAAACCCCTAATTTCGAACATGCTATTACAATATTTATATTCTATTTTTCTACCAGTTCATCCTTTCTGATAGACATGAATGAACCACCAATTGGGTTATTTTGGTTTTGCTGGTAAAGAAATTACAATAAATGCTATTACAATATTATTTTCGCTTATAGTTTCATTGAAAACATAGGGGCCTACCCATCTCGAGACATCTGAAATGATCTTCATAGATGAACCAGCTAGTTCAGTGTAGAAAAGGTGTATTTGTTCGAACACTATGTTCATAATTGCAAAGACTTTGGTAGTTCGCATTTCTAAATCTAGATCTAAACAATCAAATGCTTTGAGCATTGTTATTTCATAATCGACAGTCGTGAATGCCACAGAACACCTCCAAAGAAAAGATAATGATATCGATTGTGGCCATACTTCAGCCTTTCAGGTCAGGTAAAACAAGGTAGCGGAATTACACGTGTAGAGAGCCGTCTACATACCACACAAATTCTATTTGGTACATGCACAATTCAAATTGATAATAATGTGTTTGTGAAAGCATGATATGGATGCCGTGTCAAAATGTATGAAGAGGAAACTGTACGCACTCGATTAAAAATATCTCACCAGGACGATTGTTATTCTCTTTATCAAAACCATAAAGACTATATTTTAGTGTGGTGTATGTTCAATATCTATTATTCAATAAAATGTCACACGCACTCTTTGTACTAAAGCGCATACTCACTAGACGATGGACTGACGGCCAACACTGAATCTGACGCAGACGGCCGTCAGCCGTCGGCGTCGAATAATCAAACATCCTTTATATAGGTTGGCATGGCCGTCGGCGCGGCCGTCGGCTGACTCTGTCAGTACAAGCCATACCATCACACAATTGGCGCGGCCGTCAGTGTGGCCACCAGTGCCATTATAGCGCTGACGGTTGACGCTTACGCCGATTCACACCAAAATCGGTTAGTGGGTATGGGACTTTATAAATGACCACTCTTGCTGGTGCACCTCTTACAAATACCCCTACACTGCAAACAAGTCAAGGCCCATGATCATTTTAGTGTTCAGCCACTCTCACTGACCTTTGCTGCCAGTCCATGGAATACAACAAAAGAGCAGACTCCACTGGTCTGCATTCCCCCCCCCCCCCCCATCTGCAGCAGGGTTCCTATTTCTCCTAGGAGGCGGCGCCACTTATAGATAGAAATGTGTCTGTTCACCAATGGCCATTTAATCAGGGTAATGGAGATAAAACACGTTTGGCAATAATTACAATATTTTCAAATTAAGGTTAATTTTTATTCTAAATTGAGGTGGATTTTAGTGAGTTGTTAAATACATTCTTTGTTTGGTAATTGGTGATTGTTATACCTGCATGTGAAGATGACTAATCCATTTGTAGCACGAAAAATCCATTCAGATACTGCAGTATAAGCTTGCCACAGTGACGTGACAATGCTTGATGTTATGATAATAACATTGCGGTTTCCTAGATTCGTGGTGCTCGTATTCTATTACGAATAAAAGAATGCTTGCTCATACAGCCAATTGTTGAACTGCATTAAAACTGTTCAAATCGAAACGTTCTCCCTTGACAACATGACATAGGGATTAGATATAATGCTGGTTGTAAAACCTTATGGCAAACGCCAAAGTACAAATATATCCGTAAAAAACTTTTCTGATGAGGCTTACAGTATGAAACACTCTAGACATAAGAGTAAGTGTGCTTGGTAGAGAAAGCTAAGAGGTTTTCGAATCAATGACTTGAAAAGAAAGATTCAATTTGCATTCCATGTCTAACTAGTGGCGAATGTTTCCTAGGACTTTTTTTAAATATAAAATTCCTTTAGATACCATGTAGACGTGGTTAACCTCCGACCATAAAACAATTTTAAAATTATTCTATTCTCAGTTTTGTAAAAATTGATATCCAATGTCTGAACCGCAAACTAAAGAGAGCTTCTGAGGGAGAACAGGCCTCTTTTTGAAATGTTTCTCGTTTAGATAAAGATGTTCAAAAAAGAAATTACAAGTTTTGTAACTTTATTAAAGAGGCTCCACTACACAGTGACTGTATGTCGGCCCTCCGGTAGGGGAAAGTTGATGTATTGCAGTCACACAAGATTTTACTGAACTCCCACCTGTGTCCTTTGTACCGATCATATAAGGAAAGTGTGCAAACAGGTGAATGCCTGTGTAGATAATCGTTGAGGAAGAGAAACCGACACAGGTGAAGGTGTTTACAGGAACTTCCACACCTTTGTATTACAGGAGTTATTTTTAAGTAGGCATGGTTTTTACAGATGAGTAAACACCTGAAAGGTAATACTGAATGTCGAGCAAAAACTATTAATCCATTACAGACTTTTAAAACTGGTTTTGAATATTAGTCTTAGCAAAGGAGGACACGGAATCACTAAAAGTAATTGAAGAGAATGCTAGCTCATTTTTCCCTGTGTTAAATCTAGCAAGTTGTTCAATTATAAAATTCTCTGCATGCAGAAAACATTTGGACAACCCAACAAGAAAAACTAGAATCCCTAATACCTTATGAATCAGGAATTTCAGAACCTGTCCAAATGAAATTCCCTGTGTTTTCCCTGTGTTTTCCTGTCAGGATTTTTTTGTTGTCGTTTTCCCTGTTTTCCCTGTGTGGTTGGTACCCTAACTTTTTTTAGTTCTATTTCTATTCATTTGCTTTTGCATTTGACATTATTTCCCCCCACGCACTGCTACGAGTCCATTATCTGACATAAACCATGACAGAATGATTAGAAACAAAAGGACCTTTATGGGCTGCTGTATACAGTTTGTTTAATTTTCAAAAATCTCTTTAAAGGATACTTTTAATGCTAAATGGTTAATCAGGGGAGGGCTCTTTACTCCAAGCAAAGCATCAAATTCTGTAGCCTCATGGTTACAGTGTTAATTGGCTTTAATTTGTACGTGAGAGGTCCCCGACTCAAACCTTGCCTGGGACTATTTTGGGTTTGCTTTTACTTTGTTTCTATTTCTTTTCATTTGCTTATGGGCGTGACTGTATAGTCACCTGTATAACAAGGATACTATTATAAGAATGAATAATAAACTAAACAATTTGTTTGATTTTCCTACGCATTACATATAATGCTAAGCGATGAATAAGAACAGGCACTAGAAACCAATAAGAACATCAGGTTCTGTAGGCTATCCTGACAGCAGAATTAGGGAATCTTTGCCACTTTCTGTAAGTATAACATCATTTTTAGGTCTGACTGGAAATTATATTTGAAGTGTCTAGAGATATTGAATAAATATGGCAAAACATTGATCAGGTTCTTCATTCATGTAACACTGTCATAAGGATGTTTATGGTTTCTTTAGAAATAAATTGTCCATGAACAGGTTAGATGAAATTACAATTTTTCTTACCAGTGCAGAAATACTTGATTATGTTCAGCATCAATAAAGTGAATCATATTCCAAAAGAGCCATTTCAGTATTCTGAGTATTACCTTTCTACCATGGGAGTAGGCTCTTAGTTGATAAAATTCTAACAAATAAGATATAGGAGGAACTTCCCAACAGAGGTAATGTACATTTAAATGTATTGAAGGTGATCACAGAGGCAAGCTTAGACATTAAGTCACAAATTAAACTGACCTTAAATCTCAAACCACCAGTTTGAATGATAAAATTAATTCCCTTTGATTGATGAAAATCAATCGTTTAGAAAAAAAACCAGTTTGTGTGACTTATAAGGCCCTTTCCCACAAAGGCCAGAATATTGGATATGGGCTATAGCATTACAGATTTTTTTTTACAGTGATACACATTGCTGATATGCTGTCAGAGCCAAAATGTAAAGAGTTTACTCCTGAAAAGGTCAAATTTTCAAGAGTATAGTACAACAACTTGGCTGCTGTCACAGGTACACAAATCTTCCCAGGCATTAACCAATGTTCAAAGGACTCCTCTAGCACACAAAAGAAGTTTCAGGTATTATTTGTGTAATTATTTGATAGAATTTGAGAGTTTGTAAGAAACAAAAAAAATCACATTTATATATTTTGGAATGTCTTGGATAGAGTCAAAGTCACTCACGCTTTATCTTTCTCTAGTAATGCACTTATCATTTGTCTAGTAAGAAAGGAATGGCTAAGATATTGAGTAGGCTACTACAGAAACAGACTGTATCATACTGTGTCATATTTCAAAGGGGGTGGTCAAACAAAATCAATGCTGTTACACTTACACACACCTACCAAAGTGACAACAGGGATTTGCCAATGCCAATGGGACCCCTCTAGTACCCAAGAATAGTTTCAAGTATTGTTTATACATGTTTCAGAGGCCACAATACTTTGGAAGGAAAAAAACACTCATTTTTTATTATTCTCAAAGTTTGACCTTATTATTGGTGTCTTTGACCTTGGATAAGGTCAATGTGACTCATGTTTTAACTTCCCCAACTAATGCAATACTGATTTGTCTAATACAAAATGGATGGCTTAAGAATTGGGTAGGTAATTAGAGAAAGAGACCATCACTTACTGGGTTATTTTTCCAGGAGGTAACCAAACAAAATGGCTATTGTCACATTGACACACACCTTCACATAGTGACAACAGGTAGTTCTATGCCCAAAGGACCTTTTTGGTACCCCAGAATTGTTTTAGATGTTTTATATACATATTTCATAGACTAGGATAGTTTAAAAAAGAAAAAACAATCATTCTTTGATGTTTTTCAAAGTTTGACCTTAACATTGGTGACTGTGACCTTGGATAAGGTTAATGTGACTCATGTTCTATCTTCCCCTACTAATGCATCATTGATCTGTCTAATATGAAATAGATAGCTTAAGAATTGGGTAGATTATCAGAGAAAGAGACCATCACTTACTGGGTCATTTTTCAAGGAGGTAACCTAACAAAATGGCTGCTGTCACATTGACACACACCTCCACACAGTGACAACAGGCATATTCCTATGTCCAAGTGTCCCCTTTAGCACTCCAGAGTGGTTTTAGGTGTTATTTATACATATTTCGTAGGCGAGGATAGTTTGGAAAAAATAAAACAATCATATTTATATTTCTCATACTTTGACCTTAATTTTGATGACCTTGACCTTGGATAAAGTCAAAGTCATTCATGTTTCATCTTCCTCTATTAATGAACTATTGATTTGTGTAATATGAAATGGATAGCTAATTTATTGAGTAGGCTATTAAAGGAAGAGACTATGCATTATACTCTATCATATTTTGATGGGGGTTGTCAAACAAAATAGCTGCTGTCACTCTCATGCACACCTCTATGGAGTGATAACAGGCATATTCTTATGCCCAAAGGACCCCTCAAGCACCCCAAAATAGTTTCAGGCATAAACCTTTTATGGCACATGGAATCCTTAAATAAGCTACTTTTTCGTATTCGGACCCCGGAGTATTAGAAGAAATTAAGGGATAGTGACACGAAACAAGGGTATGAAATTGGTGACGGAAGGACTGAGGGTACGAGGCCTGAACAGGGCCAGCACTAAGGACGAGATTATGGGAGACTGGCCGACACACTACCAACCCTTTATTTTTGGCATCTTTCCCATCCCTCATCTAGAATGGTTGGTCCCACGCAGCTGCTAGGCTCCCGACATGAGACCCCGAGAACCCAAAGGCCTGAATAGTAATGCTGCCCCCTGTCTGTCCTCGAGTTGGCAACCCACATCGGCTTCTGTTTACATAACCCCACGAGTTTCATCACAACCACCATCTGCCCCCGTGCACGGGGCACAACTCTGAGAATCACACGACTGCCTACTCGATCTGTCCCCTGCACCCTCGCAGTGGACCCGAACAAGCGTTTGTGCTACTCGTCCCACTCGTGCTCTTGTGGTACTGAGAGCAGCTGGACCAAGGTTGTAGAATCCAAGTAAAACAGGGGAAAGTGCATCTCGCCCCGTGATTTTTCCCAACATCACATAAAGACTGTCATCCATTGTCCCTCTGGGTCTTAATTTAATGGACTAATTCCTGAAAAATACCACATGGTGTCCCTCTGACAAAATGAATTAAATAATATTTGATATACAATACTGATAATATCATATTAACCAGGATGTTACACTGACTATCCAGTGTACTAACATAGTCCTACCACTTTTGACCAACATCCAATTTTCTTCAACCACTGATTCTATCTTATTTTGAACATACGCTAAACTTGAAAAATTAACCAAGGTTACAAGGTGCTCCAAATTTCAAACTTGTTAAGCCTAATTTTGAGAAAAGTAAAATGAATGTATTTTACAGAGGTGCTATGACCTGGAATAGTCAAACAGTAAATGATCGAAATATTGAGAATGTAGTCAAATATAAAACAGTATTGAGGGCTAGACTAGCCAATATTGTACAAAATCTATAGTCTTTTTTCCTTATTTTCTTGCATTAATTATTGTGACTTATAGAAATTTCTTACTTTTCCATAATTAATCTATAATATCCATTATGGAACTCATTTTAGAAGTTTTATAACTATTTTTGTGTAGTTTTAACAATTTTTATGAATTTACGATTTTAATCATATACATATTGGTGTGTTGTAACTGTTTACATTGTTATTGGCATCGATTAATTATTTATTTCGATGTAACTCAGGTAGAAATGGCAGACAAGTTTATGTAAAACTTAATTTTTGCCTGAATAAACAATTGAATAAAAAAAAAAAAAAAAAAAAATATCAGAAAAAATATTGGGATGAACCTGCTGATAAAATTCCTCTAGATAGTATTAATAATACTCAGTTTATATATTATCAGGAAATTATTTTTTTATCTCATCTCCTACATGTTTGCACCTGATGATCCTTTTATGGTGAAACCACTAAATACCAACATTCAATTAAACACCGTATGCTAATTCTATCTATTTGGATCACCCAGGATACAACACATAACTTGATATCCTTGAAATACATTTTCACCTGAATTACATAAAATAATGATGATGTCACAACCCTGGTTGCTACATACAAAATCCGTCTCTTGAATGGACATTCATATGAAGTGGACAGTGAATGGAATATCCACTAGCTTATACTGGAAGACAGCAGTGATTTACCTTCTGGTGAGTATTTGACGCTAGCTATAAGAATCCAGAGGGAACAGTAAGGTTGCCAGCCTCATGATTGTTGCCATACTGTATCAATCTGTGAATTTATTTATCTATAACCATTGTATTCTTTTGGCAAAACTGTTCAGATTACTAGCCCATAAATGTACAGTGTTCTCCTTATATGTAGCCACCCTCACCAGCGGCCACCCCTCTTATGCAGCCGCAAAACGGTGGCATGGACGTGGTTCTCACTATATTTACCAGCGGCTACACTTTTAAGGCCCCAGATGGCCACAAAACCCCTCACCAGCGGCCACCTGGAATGGGTTTATTTTGGGAGAGCCATATCTGGGAGGCCAGGAGGTGAGTGGTGGTACATAGAACAAAGAGGGGACAGCTTGGAGGTGTTGAGAGGCCCGGGAGGTGAGTGGTCGCACATAAAAGAAAGATGGGGCGGCCAGGAGGTGTTGAGAGGTCCTATTGGTCAGTAAGCAATGGCCCTAGACCCCTAAATTCAACACTGCAACACAGCCTTTTTTCCGTTACAATCCCAAAGTTAAAAGTAAGAAATATTACTGATGAGGTTTTTCTTTAGTGACAGGGCACATGGCCATTTCTTAAATTCGACATGGGACATGGGGACCCCTCATCTAGGGCCCCAAAAATTTCAGGATGATACCCCTGAGATCCCTCCCCAGCGGCCACCTCACCCATGCGGCCACTTTTGTAAATCCCCAAGGCTGGCTGCATAAGAGGGGGACCACTGTTTGGGGATTTTATGTCTTTTTTAGATTTCCTCCTACTAACTTCTAACCATCAGTTGTAACCAAAAATAATCTAAGTACAAATGGCCCTCTGGGAGTGAGTAAATGCAACTTCCAGTTAATCTTATCCCAAGACTACTCACCTATCTACCCAAGGCCAGCACTCTTTTTCTCAGGTGCTGTGTCTTTCAGGCTAAGCAGAACATTTTCATCACCTCATTCAATAATGCAGATATCTTGCTCCCAGTATAGAACATGCTACAAAACTATCCCACCCCTATTGAGACAATGTCCCAAATTCTGGAGAACAATAAAGTTATGCCAGGGAAATCCAAGGTCAGGCACAATGCTATGATAAAACCTAAGGGGGATAATGGAGAGGACATTGACTAAGAACAAAATGGAGCCTACATAAACAACTTAAATTATGTTTACTTGTGTAGAGACGAGGCGTAGTCTTCCCTTGTCAATTTCTTTTCATTAACAATAACTTGAGTATGACACTTAATCTGTTGTGCGTGATAAAAATTGCCATTTATTAACTTAAATTGTGTTTAACTTATATTTTGTACGACCTCTGGAAGATCAGGGGAACCTAAAGATGAACATTATTGAATAAAGTTTTAAAAAAGAAAAGGAAAATTGTTCACAAACATGGAAAAGCAACTAACCCATACAAAAGAAACCTCCAATGATATCTGGGAATGGAAATAAAGCATGACCACAACAAGGGAAACATGTTTGACAGAAACATTTTAGACAAGAATACCACAAATGACTGCACTAATAAGTATGACTTTAGGGCACTGCATCAGGCTAGTACACAAAATAGTAATGACCTTTAATCAACATCTCTAAATCCTAGGCATAATCTCTTTAAGCTTTTTTAGGTGTTTAAAGATGGTTTCCAAGTTAGAATAAAAAAAAACTAACACTATCTCCAAAACACATCTTCAAGGTTCGACATATGAATAAGACAGTTGGCTTGACAACTGACAGCTAATAAGGGGAGGATTTTCACGGGGTTTGAGGCTAAATGTTGTTTAATGCCAATTTCATTTATTGAAAAAGAGCTCCCAAAACAGGGGTGCTGTTGTCAATTTTTTTGGGGAAAAAGTACAAAAGACATATGAATTAAGGCCGGTCACTCCACAAGCTGAACTAATAGTGGCAAAACAGGCTCCAGGCTTGCCGCATTCAGAGCTGTTCCTACCATTCATGTGTAAGGACCTACATAGTGTAACTAGCCTGGGTGTTGAAGTAGCTCTGACGACTGGAGGTATCCATCTATAGCTAGGAACGTAGACTGTGGAACGTGGACTGGTGAAACGCTAACGGGAAGTTAGTGACCTATATTCTTTGTTTCTCACATCAATAATTATTAGGTCACATCCTTCCACTCAAGTTTTCTTGTTAACTCATGATGACCTGAACTATGTTTGCAGCAGATTCATGATCCTCAGGACAGAGGTCCCCACACAGTAACGCATTAAATGAATGGTATCCAAATGCACCATACATATGGCAATAATTAAAGGGTTCCATGCACATAAATATACAAAAAGTTATACTTTTTGTAATTTACTCCACTTCACTATTCCAAAAGGATTTAAAAACAAAAAGTGAGAAAATGTTGAAGTTTTAGTGAATTATTTAGGAAATAAAATACAATTTGGGAATTCCCTAATTTCAGGGCTTTCTAGTACTCGCCGTGTGACGTCACAACTATGGAAATTCCCTCTTTAGATAAATTTGGATACCCATATTAATGAATAATTGTAGACAGTAATGTTTTTTCCAGATAATATTGGGCTAAATGGGGCTGAAGATATATAGTATGTGTTGGTGTGCATATTCCTTACTACAAATTCTATAAGGATGGGGATTCCCTTTTATGGATAGATGGGGTTTCCTAACAATTCACTGTGTGATGTCATTATAAATCTGAGGATTTACCTTGAAATTGTCCTAAAAAGCAAGATTTTTGATGTCCCATAATTGTGTCTCAACTATATAAATTCCTTTAGATTTTGCTAATGTTAATAGAGTAATATATGAACGACATGCTGAATTGATTTCGTTGAAAAATAATCATCCTGTAATTATGTGCAAGGGTCCCTTTAATAACCCTATAGTTCATAAATTGAAATCTATAACTGTCAAAGACTTTCGGGATATGCATATTTTGGAAAGACATTTTAAAATTACATCACTTCTTTTTGTGACAGACAAAATCAGCCATTTTGAGACACTATTCAAATTGCACCTGATGACCCAAATCACTAAAATTAGTTATAAGGATATGGGCCCAGAGGTTATGTGATAAACCTCCGGAGGTTGTTGAGAAATTTTAATAGCATTGGCAACCTATGCATCTAATTTCGAATTTTGAAAAGTTCCGTTTCCAATTTATCCTGCCCAGATTCGACTCACATACCTTTGAGTGCAGAGTCCAAGAGGATAACCACTAGTCTACCCCACCATAGCAGGTGGTATACACAACGAGTAGGCCTAGTCAACGGTGGTGTTTGGAAGCAGTATCAATCACCTCTATAATCTTTTGCATATTCTAAATTCAATGTAACCTATTTTTCAAATTTGGTGCCCAGTTGGCCTACACTTTTTTTTTTATGACAAAAGTACAAAGAAATTATACAGCACATCAAAATGTATACTGTATAATTATAAGAAAAATGCGTACACCTTATATATACCTATAGGAGTCCGGAACCTGGACATTTGACAGTTCAGTCAATTTCTCCAACGACTAAACTCTAAATCACTGATCAGGGGAGGTGATAATACTACATATAGAGTTAAATCTGAATATGTAGTCTATAAAATTATGGATATAAAGAATGCATATAATTATAGGCCTATATTCAAATATATAGTTATTATTGATTATTGTGTTTATGGGAGTAGTATAAGCTCGTTAGCTGCTTTGGAAAAAGGAGGTTACGGTATATAACCTCCTCACATACACATAACCTCCTTACCCTACAGGGTCGGAGGTTGTTTGTGCAGGTCCCGAGTTTATATACGGAGCAAGCGAATGGAAATCTCCTACGTCTAAATGACTTAGTTATAAGGACATGGGCCCAGAGGTTATGTGATAAACCTCCGGAGGTTGTTGAGAAAGTTTAATAGCATTGGCAACCTATGCATCTAATTTCGAATTTCTGAAACGTTCCGTTTCCAAAATTGTGATCAATCTTGTCCGCGGGCCCCTTTTGCGCACTTCTAAGTGAGTAAGCTAGCAGAATTTTGCACCCAACTTCCGAACATTTTGACGCATGAGATTCCCACTTGCTTGCTCCGTATATAGCATAACCTCCCCCTCGCACCCCTCCGCAGCGGTGTACCTTCACATGAACTCAACCAAATCATGATAGGCCTATCTAAAAAGACTTATTATCAAATTGAAAAAAAGGAAAACGATAACAACACAAACGCTTCTGGACTGGAACTGAATATCGCACCCGTCTCTAAGTATTCGATAGTATGAATCGATAGTTCACATGAAGGCACATGCAACAAGCTTTTTTTTCTAAAATGTGCATACGTTGCATATTTTTGCCCAATGGGGTGGGGGGTCTAAGATTTTTGAAAATGTGCATGTATACGTACTAAATAGAATGCCACTTTAGAATATATTAGGTTGGTAAAATAAAATGATTTATTAAATATTTAACCTGTAGTGGATCCAATCATCTATATAGTGCTTCTAGCGATTACCTTCATTACCCAATTCTATCTTACAATCACTCTTTCCGCTCTACCTTCGTCATGATATAATCATTAATGTAAACAAAAATTCGAATCGAAGATATTGTATGAATATATAATTTACCAGCTTTTTGGACCCTGAGGGAGAATAAGCGCAAGCTTGAGATGGTTACTCTTCAAAATCACCTTTATCTACCCTTTAGCCCGAACTCCGGCAGTATCGGCCCATGAGTAGTTGAGCAAAACTGTTGAGCGGTTCAATTTCACTAGACTAATCCCTGAGAGAGATTTCTGAATATTGACAGGTCTGCTGATTATTTTCAGAAAAAAGCACCATCTCGATTCACACTTCTCAATTTGATTTGTTGTGATTCCCGAATGAAAAATAAAACGAAAAGGGTTATAGTTTTTCTCACGACTGTTAACAACTTAATTTCTATGGTAGACTTGGAGACAATAAGGATGTACTTTGCCCTGAGCATTCATTACAAAGTGCCAGAAATCTAAGCAGGCTTACGTGTATTCCTCAATTGTGGGCTTTCTGAATATTACCTGTCCTTTTAAAGAAGAAAACAAAGACCAAGTAGTTTTTTGACGGGACCTTTAGCCTGCTCTGCCTTCTACCTGTCATCCCCACCCTGCAACAGGTGGCTTACGACAACTGCCTTTTACGCCTCAAGAAGCCTCCAAGCAAAATGTGTAAAAGTCATTTCTGTTTTGCAATGACGTATCAGAAAGGTTGACTTTATATTAGCAGGTGGACGCATGGTCAAAGGTGGGATTTGATTGAACTAATCTTTGAGCTTCAGATGAGCTAGCCTGTCAGGGTGGTCCTTTACAAAGTAGGTATACGGATAACCATTTCAGTTGGGATTTTTTATTCATCTATCAGTGGGTTATTTTCCACTATGCGAAGCTTTCTTTGTGACGTGTTTAAATCATGCATATATATGTATCTCAAACCGTGATGCATAATCGCAAGAATTTCACAGAGCATAAATTTTACCTACATGTAAAAGAAGATACATGATGCATATTAAACATGGCTAGCGCTTAGTGTACATTGTCAACTTTGCAAGGTAACTATCATTTATAAAACACCCAGCCAAGTTGCCATGGAACAGTACCATTTAAATTCTGCGATTTTACTTTTTTGGTCAGTTTGTAATTGCTAAAATAGCAGTCAATAATTGCGTTATTTTAGTGAGCTCATGACCTCACCAAATAATAGCATTATGATATTGTTATTTTTCAGTTATGTTAAACCCCAACAAAAATAGAATGACTCCACAAAATATGATTCTATAATAGCATATTCTATTTTGGTTTAAAACGTGTAACCAGAATATTGCAATAATGTTGCATTACATCACGGCAGTACATTGCAGCAACATTATTGACGCCATCAAAATGAGGAAACAAGAACCCCAACAATGAATCAGAACGTCAATACAAGGTGGACATGAAAATAAATGTGAGTTATAATGCAAATTTGTAGGCAATAGACCTGTCCACTTTGTCAGCTAGCCCACACCTTATTTCTATGATATCAACATTTTTAGAAAAATGTTCATACTTGATTCAGAGTAATTTTCCTAGTACTGTTATCCAAAACTAAACTTTATAAGCTTTTACTTTCAATATGATGTTAAATATGTAGCTGTAGGACTCGAAAGCAAAAATGGCATTTTCCCATAGGGAACAGTGATAAAGCCCTTCAGCTTTGCTCTCAATGTCCAACCCTAAAATCACAAAAACATACCTTATTTTGGTTCACCTAAAATGGAGGTAATTACCTAATTGAGAGAAAATAATAATTCATCCTCATTTATCAACACCTTATTGACTTTGAAAACACAAGTACTAACTCATTCACTCAGATTTGTGTCAGTGGCTGACTTTGCAAAAACTGCAATTATGTCCAACCTCTGTATCATTACAGCAATACATCCCAAAGTGGAAAGGTCTGCACAAAGGTAGAGAGTAAATCTCATGAACATTGCATTCTGAGAAATATACAACAAAAGCTTTTATTCAAGATAATTTCTGAAAGTGTTAGGTTAGTACGTTATCAGAAAAAAGATGATCAATATAAGGGATATCGTAACCTCGTGAAACCCATGAATTCAGTCGAGGTCTGACTCCGTGCAAATCGCCATTATATGAAAAGGTTGAAGAGCTGCGATGTATGTCAAGTTGCGAACTTCAAATAACATTTCAGCAACTAATAGGAATCTTCTAAAATCGCGTTCATATTGTCTTAAGGATATTTACGTGAAGTTGGGACATAATTTGATTATTGCAAATGCAATGGGGCCTATATGAACTTGGCCCATATCTTCGTAACTAATCAGACCAAATGTGATTAGTGTCTTATAATGCCTGATTCTGCTGTCTGCAAGTGCAAGTAGCCGAAAGTAGGGGTATCATTTCAAAGGAACATAGAAAAAGTATTGTTAGGTGTAGTTACTTTGATTGACTGACAGAATAAATACACTGAAAACACAGAGTTGTCAAAAGTGGTGCCAAAAACGACAACCCAAGGTTGTCACAGGCTGTGTCTGTAGCTGTTAGACAAAAAATATTATTTATGAATATTTTCATGTTGTAGATATCATAGTCATTATAATGGCTTCCTATTATGTTATTACTAGTTATTAGGTATGGCCATTACACATAGGAGGCCTATGAGTTGTATGGATTTGACACCATTCACTTACAACACTGGGTTGATATAGACAGAGGCCATGACAACCTTGGGCTGTCGTTTTAGGCACCATTCACTGACAACCCTAGGGTAGTCAGGCAGGACTTTTCCTCATTTTCTTCTGTGACAACCCTATGACAACCCAATCTTCATTTTTACTTCTCTGACGACCTTTTTGGCCTTAAGTAGTTGGGAGAAAATGACTACCTTTGGGTGGTCATTCAGCCTCAAAATTCACAATGACAACCCTCTGACCACCCCAAAATTGTCAAAGGATTGTCACAAGGTCGTCACACAGCATTGATGGCCTGAAATGAGCCCTGTGATGACCCAAAAGTCACCTATGAGAGCCCAAAAGAGACCTGTGACAACCCTTTGACAACCTTGCAGTGGTTCTCTGACAACTTTGTGTTTTCAGTGTATGAATGAGATACTAATCACAGGCCTCAAAGTGGAGATCATGAAAAACGGTCCCTTTAAAAGGCGGCAAATTAAAACAAAACCATTATGTTCCATCTTTGGTGCATACCGAAAGATTCTGACCTAATCATCACTCTTTATATTTATCATATCACCAATAAAATGCATAAAATTTTCATAGATTCACAATACTTTCCTGTATTTGGTCCATTCATGAATCTCTTGTCCTTTTCACAATTTCTATACTTATGGGTCACTTGAAATGAAAAAGAAATGTCATTTAAGTTTGCTGAGAGGAAAATAAAGGTTTTAAAGGTCCCTTAGACAAAAAAAACAAAAAACACAGGTTTCAAATCAAATCACAGAAAATGTTTTTCTCCATCTAAAACTCCCAAGTATTTTAAGGTCGAAATTTAAGAAATTGTGAATTCAAAACAGATTTTAAAAATTTACTTCTTTGGATGTCATATAAAGTATCACATTTATATTTTTCATAATATTCTTCTCGAAGAAAAGACGTCTTGGATTATTTTTTTAGGCTTTTGTTTTCATTTTATTTTATGAAATGGGTAACTTTTAGATATATATTCAACTTTTCTTTCTACCTAGTATAAGATAAAAACAATGACCTGAATAACAGATCTGAGACATTATTCTCTCTACACGGTTTTTTTTCCAGAATTCTTCAAAATGTCATGTCATTATTAAGTCATTACAAAGATATCTTTGTTCAAATAGTATGAGTGAACAATCTTTTTTCTATTATACTGATGCAGCATAATCATGTTTGTTTTTAATAGTAGAGAGCTTTTGTGAAGCCCATGGATCTCACTTCCCGTACCCCTCTATGGAACTCGGACCCGTGCATTTCAAGATGTTTTTATCACTGCATGCAAAATCGTCTCTATGTATTACTTTTAAAAGATCACACAATCATCTGTTTAATTCAGTAATTACCCAAGTTGCTTGCGATGATGCAGATGGCCCATATCAAATTTACAAAATGACTGGTTCAGACATGCATCTTATCTGATGCATCTGTATATAGGTTTGAATCAAACATTCTATTGGGTAGTTCACTGTATATACTCCATATGTACAGACATAATGATAGACTTAATAAGGAGGGGACCTTCGAATGGACATGGATGACCAGAGGTTCCCTGCCGATGCCGATCTCGCGCTACAGCCTTCACCATAATAAAGGCGATCTAAAAAGGAGAATAGGGGAAACTTCTATATAAAAGCTGCAACTTGTTCCATCCCAACCAATCAAACTCATCGGGATACGGATCGGGGCACTGAGCTTGCAAAAGCTCACGCTAAAAATAGCCTCTGAGTCTGATTGCTTCGAAATCATCATTATTTTTCCCAATTAAAGTCGATTTCTAAATAAAAAATGTCATCTAAATATCATTCGATAATTTCCACAGACCAACTGATAAAGGTAGCCCAAGCGGCCACTGATGTCACACGTCCATGTCCATGTCTCATAGGCCTATATTCATACATCAGGTTGGGGGTTTGCAGTGACAACAACGTATGTGATTTGTAAACAAGCATCTCGGTCTGCCAATAAACAAATTCAACCAATAATTTCTCAGAATATGCGGTTCTTTTGCCATCTATTTTTGCCCACTAAAGTAAATGAATCCCCTGATGAATATGTGATTTGTAAACAAGCATCTCGGTCTGCCATTGACAACTTCAACCTATGATTGTTAATGCGTGATTCGCCTGTAAGTGCGCATGACCCATCAGAAAATATAGCGATTTTGCCATTGACCTTCTGTACTACAGAGAAGATTTCCGTACCAGTCTGCCTACCGTGGATCATGAAGTTATCTCTGTGAGCAGCTGGTGAGCATAACCGGTTAGATATGACTTCACAAATTGGAAAACACATGTAAAACATAATGAGTTTATGTCTATCTCCATGTCGCTAGGTCATTGAACGTTTGGCTTTGCATCCCCTTTCTGCGCATGAAGATAAAAGGCCCCTGAGCGATTGCAATAGAGAATATCATTCTCTAAATGTGGTAAATCAAAGGAAGGCATGCTAGTTTGTGACCGCGGAAACTAAGCCATTCCAAAGAGGCCCCATGTGGAGGTGACCACGGCTGCGGCCAACGTTGACAAACACAGGTGTTGAGGTATAGGCAATGGGCGCACTTCTGGCAGCCCCATTGCAAATATAGACTGCAGCGGGTCAGAGGTATTTCTGTTTCCTCCGTCGCTTAAGGATACTGGAAGTAAACTTGACCTGGCTGCTCTGTACTGTAAGAATATGCCTACTAGTTATCGACGGTCGTGATTCACGATCAGCCATACCGTTATTATGGCAGTGTTTCATAACGTATAAGGTCTCTAGGCCTATGACTGCGTTCTTCACTGTTTGATCCAAGCTAAGAGGCAGTCCTTGTTACCGTGGTCTATTTTCTTTGTATGTCTGCATGTATATTTACATGCAGAAACACATGTAATTATATCTCAGCATACAGCCCATACAAATATAAACACACCATGCTTAAAATCACGAGAAAGGTGTTAACAACCAAGCCGCTTACCACAGGGAGGCATTGCCGGACGTGGGAGGAGCCTTTCTCTGTCGGCTCTCCTCAGAACCTGAAGACAGGAGGGGGTGGCCCTAAACAAGGTCGACCTTAGCGATGAGTAGAAGGTCTTGTCCGGCGGTGGGCCGCCTCCTCTGCTGTCCCTGCCCGTCTTGTCTCCGCGCTGCACCTCCTCAGCCGCCCGCCACACACCCGCACCGAACGTAGAAAGCCAACCCCGAAAACACAAGTGGAGAAAGTTGGTGGTTCTTAGACTGCCTGGAGTAGGTGGGTAACGTAAGCCTCCATGGGCTCTAGTGGAAAATTAGGGCCGCATGCACGCACAGACTAATAAGCCGTTCACGTCTGATCTGTTTGCCTTTGGGCCCGACGGTCGACCGGTAGCCGCGCTTGCTTGATCCGATTCAATCAGTTGGAATCGGCCCGTGGATACGGCGTGTTCAGGCCACGCTCCGTTTGGGGACGTAATTAATCTTTGCCTCTCGGATGGGCGCTGCCAACAGGTTCGGCCATTTGCTAACAGCCACCTATTTCCACTCCGTCCCAGGCCCGTCATACACGATTTACCGCCGCGTGGTCTCGCGTGGTCTCAGCTCACCATGTGCATTCTGCATTCAGCCATATGCTCTTTTGCAGGCAGGAATACACTGCATTACAGTCGTGCTGAAATTTGAAAATATCTAGATTGCTTTCAACAAAAGGCTCAGTTATGTTAATGTTAAGTACTGCTGATCTTTAATGAAATTTCTAAAACCAAAGTGCCCGGAGGTCGCGAATAAAATCGTTATAATAATATTAAAAAGCCCTTGTGTGAGAAATTGTCACAGATGGAATTTTTGCACCAAAAACGTACAGGAAGGTAGGACTATATAAGGCTTTCCGAACAAGATAGATTCCTACGATAATCCATAAATTGATTCTTACATATTGTTAACTACAATTGGAAGGAGAACAATTTATCCAGGTTGATAATAATTATCTATTTTTCACAAACTATTGTGCGTTAACAAATTGAAGAAATTGTGAAGAAATTTTATGGGCATTTTAGGAAACTTTAGATGAAGCTTTACACTTATAGCTGATCAGGTTAATAGGATATATTTATTCACACTCTTGGCTAGGCACAACCCTAGTTAGCTCAGACAGAAAGTCCTCAGCTTTCAAGTTTTAGCATTACTTTTCTTATGGGGATTTGAACCAGGGGCCTCTTATGTATCTAATTAGAATGCTGACCAATATAGGCCCTACTACCAGTCTGCATTTTACTAAGAGTATCTACAGCCAATTTCTCGTCCAAAAGCCTTCAGGAAGCAGTTACTTTACAGGGTTCAACGCTGAGGGCTTCAGGTGACTGCCCCTTGGGCAGGTGCATATCAAGTTTTACCTGCCACACCGAGAAAATATCCATGGTTGTGAATTAACAATGCTATTGAGTAAAATAGATATGAGGAAGATAAAGTAATTGAAACACAAATTTATCCTATCACACCTTTTACAGCCATAATGTTCAAATGAGGTGTAACAATATGAATGAATGGTATATATTTCCCAGGCAAGGGGGCAGTCCTTAAAGACCAACCCTGCGTTAACTGTAACTTCCAATTATCCAACCACAAGTGTTAACATAGACATCTCTATGCAGGAACAAAGTGGAAAGGAATATTAGATCAATTTACTTATGTACAAGTGTAATTCAAAGTATTCCATATTGTATCATAGGCGCTGTTTCTCAGTAGTGACCAAGCGCCAGTGACGCTTGTGACAGCGAATCATTTATGATTAATTGTGACCCACCACAGGAAAGGATGCTCCCTGCGGGAATCAAACATTTCAGAGGATGTTTTTAGCTTTGAGGTATTTGTTGATACAAGTATCCAATCGTTTTTTCGATATGGTGTCAGTTTCCGGCTATTCAACTTTAGATAGATATCCTAAAGAACTGGAGATTAGGAGATATCAGAAAAATCCCCATGACAATGCCATGACATCCCGCCATGACATCACTGGCAATGACATCCCGATGATGATGCCATGCTATGACAATGCCATCCCCATGACAATGCTATGACATCCCCATGACAATGCCATGAAATAAACATGACAGTGCCATGACATCCCCATGACAATGTCATGTCATCCCCATGACATTGCCATAACATTACCATGACATCCCTATGACAATGCCATGACATCCCCATGACATCCTCATGAAAATGCCATGACATCCTCATGAAAATGCCATGACATCCCCATGACATCCCCATGACAATACCATGACATCCACATGACAATGACATAACATCCCTATGACAATGCCATGACATCCCAATGACTTGAGATATTGGCCAAAATATGAAAATTAATCTTAAAAATGTCTAAAATTCAAATTTTCAATTTGAAATATTGATTTTACTCATTGCAAATAGAACAAATATGCAAGCCCGTATCTAGGGGGGGGGGGGTGACGTGGGGTATGGGTCACCCCCTAGGCTGGGCTAGGTCCACTTTCTGAAAAACCAATATTTAGGTTTTCCCTCCTCCCCTCTTATCCTGGCCCTCTGCTACCCCTGTAAAACCTCTTACCCCTGTCAGCCCTCTGCTATCCCTGTAAAAACTCCCTATTATCCTTCATACCAGATTCGCGACGTGACCAATAACGCCTCCAGATAATGTCCTAACTGTGCAAAATACGTTGCCGGCTATCATGTCTCTACGCGAGGGGTCGGGTCCCCTAGCCTAACCTTCACAACCCATGGATGATACCCTGGCTTTAAGCTATGTTACCTAAGTCCATTTTTTGGAAATAGTCACCCCACTATGAAAAGTTCTTGACATGGGCCTGATATGGTTGATTGTGGGCCTGATATGGTTTGCACAACAGTATGTGATAATCATAAATGAAACCAAAGATATTACATTTTGAAAATAATATAATTTTTCACTAATTGTGACTGCCTCTGGAATTCCGGCCTCATGGAATTTCCAGCCGCATGCAAATGCATATTCAATGCTCTAGAAGCTTTGAAATTTTTTTCAGTTTCACCTGCACTCTTCAAATGCTATTCCCATGGAAATTTACTATAGAGCCACTTTTGTGGCTTCCTGCAGTGAAAGGGACAAGAATTTCAAGAATCCCAAGGATTATTTGTTGTACTGACGCGGGTGGCCAGTCCATGTTTGGGCAGCATAGCGTGAGCTTTAGAAGCGCATGTGTAAGCCAATGTTTCACTTTGACAGTAGTGAAATGAGGGAGGAGTCATGGTGTGATGTACCATCTTATAATAATGTGTTCTGCTCTTAACTAGCCAGAGTAGCTGTAAACGCTGTGTGAGTAACATCCAGAGAAGGTTGGACCTGTGTTAGAGCGTGGAGCGTTGACTGAATGTGTTTGAGGGGACTCTTACCTCGGGACTGATCATGGTCAATTGAGTTCTTGTCATGGAACGACTATACATTGGATAATAAACAAACAAAACCCTTTCACACGAGTGTTCACGTCTTACATGATGTGGGAACTATAATTATGTATTGGACGACTGCAGTCGATGAGGAGGAGACTGCGAATGGAGCTAGCTATTATCTACGAAATTAAATACAACTTACGCACCCTATCATTAATGGATAATTAACCTCCTTATAGTTCATTGTTTCCATGGCAACAAAATTACCATTGTATGGTAAAACAAGTTAGGGTTCTTTGACTATTTACAATTAAGCTGTGGTTTAAAAGAACAAAATCTCTGTTTCATCAATGTCTTTTTAAGGTCTATTGGCATATAGTGAAGTCTGGTCTGCCAAGACGTGTAGCGTGTTGTCCATAGAGAATGCATTGAAAAACCTATAATCTCCAAGAACATACAAGTTTGAACTCATTAGGATAGTGTCCCACCATCAAAAAGTTTTCTGCAAACTCTATTAGAGTCACATTTGTGTATGAATAACTGTGACCATGTCTGTGTATAAATGATCAGATCACATCTTTACCATCCTGGTTTAAGGTTATTATGACTGTTTTGATTATGTCATTGCTCAAATAATCTTGAACAACGCTATTTTCTGTGTTCCCAGGAATCGGTTTACCATCCTGGTCTGAGGCTTTTATATGCATTCTGATGATGAAATATCATCAATCTCCAAGCACTTTTTGGTCCGAAAACAAAAAAGAGTAACCCAATAGACTTTGTTGTGAAAATTGTGAAATCTCCAAGCAGAACAAAAGTTGTAAAATGAACAAAGACCTGCACGCCTCTGCTGGTTACCAGCAACCTCGACCATTCACTATATATGACTTTATGCTGGTTTCGACCATTTGGAACAACTCAAGACTTCGACTTATAGGAGGATCGACGCGTTTGACAGGACGATTATGGAGAGTAGAGAACTAAATATTCCACCGACATTCCAAATAAAGACATTTTGGAATGAAATAAAGTATTTAGAGAATGTTAAGTGAAATATGCACAAAAAGTTAGTCGAAGACAGATTTATCACTATTTGTCATAAATCTACTCATACCTTCCTATATTATTGCCTTGTGGTGAGACACATTATTGCTTATGTTGAGCTATGTATACCTAGACCCAGTGCCCAACTCACTATATAAATCAAATCATGGTCACTTATATTAATGTCTGATACTCCACTATTGGAAATATCATTAGAATTTGTATAAACAATATGTAACAAGATAAACCGTGTATTTCTTTCTAGTAACTGCTTTAAATTTGTCATCAACTCAAAATCATGTAGACATCTTCTATTGATAGGCTCCTTATTGTTATGATTAATATTGAAATCTCAAGAACAAACAATTCATGATTTCTGGTCTCAGTGATAGTATTTTCTCTAACCAAGGTTTTCACATCACCTGTTGGAGGTCTTTATACTGTACAGTTTGTGATGTCTTTAACATTTTGTCTTTGGGTCTTAACCCATAAAAATTCTATTTCCTCATTACTGAGATTCAAATCATTATAAGTTTCAATAGAATAGGAGATACTTTCTTTAATGTACAACCCTATCCCACCGTCTCTCTTTTTAAGAGTTATTAGTGTTATTGATGACCTGCCTGTCAAGTCTAACAATATTATACCCTGGTATTTCAATCTGAACCATTAGCAAATCAATCTCATTATTTATACTTTGCAAGTTCAGATGTGATATGTGAAACCGTCTATACTAAAATTAGTTTCGCCTATTATCTGTATCTAACATAAAGAACAGGAAAAAGAACATAAGAATGGAATGAGCCGAGCAAAGAAATAAGAACTAAGATTTTTTTAATGTACAAAGGATCAACGTAGTTACCACAGATCCCTCAATAATTTGAGATGTTTATCAAATTATTACCCACCACAACAAGCCTCCCTTTGTTTATAGACCTAATATGCTTATGGGCCATGTCAATGATAATTTACCTAAATGTCGCTCATAATATTCTGATATACTCTCGAAGTCACCAAGAAATTGTCATCCGAATAATCATAATCATATACTGATATACACTGTTAAAACAAGTGTTTAGAACCTAAACATTTTCCTAAACACTTCGGTGCATCCAGTTTTGGAACACTTTATTTCCCTAAACATGTTTAGAATTATCGGTGTTTAGGGTTAAGTGTTTAGAAATGTGTGATGTTTAGCTGTTTAACCATGAAGTGTTTAGGTCCTCAAGGTGTTTAGAATCAAAATGCTTATGCTTTTTTTATGTTTAGCTGTCAAGTGTTTAGAAAACTATGATGTTTAGGTGTTTATCTATGAAGCATTTAGGTCTTCAAGGTGTTTAGGGTTAGGTGTTAAGTTTAACAGTAATATACCGTAATATGTACAGTGTACTTTCATTCTTAAGGATGAAAACCTTTTTAAATTCAACAATAATAATTATACAGTAGTGTGTAAAAAAAACCCAGTAGATCTTACATGTGAAACACTGCTATGGTACTATGCCATTCAGTTTACACCAGATGTAATGTTAACAGCATTGAAAGTTTTATTTTTCCTATAATCACACTACAGGATCATTGAGCTAATAACCACATATGTCCTTCCTTCTTAGTTTAGCCTTGCATGGATTGTTTGATTGTTGGAGGTAAAACCTTTAGGGGTATAGCTGATAAAGTTCTTGTACAAAAAAGGTGTCTACATGTTAATCCTACTAAAAAGGTGTTTTATAACATTTTGTAAATGTTTTAGGGGTGTTCTGGTTGGTTGACCGTACCTAGAATAGCAGGCCAATGGAGTGATTAACTTAATGACGCTACAAAAACTTAAAAATCTAACATTTTTAATCACAAAGTTCCAAATTCCTAAGTGTATGAAAAAACTATTTTACTAATCATGGCCAAAAATATGGAGGGCATGTGGCAAACCACTAATAGTACAACTACTTCATAGTAGTATTTTGGTAACTTCAGTAGCCGAGATTTGAACCCAGGGCCCCTCACATATGAAGCCTACGCTCTACCACTGAGCTATGGAGGCCTGTAGGTAGACACAGCCCAGCTTTGCTACTTAACTGAATAAGTAGGGGTATGAGAGTACTGAACTATTGTCTGTCACATGAACATGATGTCGAATACCTGTATAGTAGTACTGATCCTACTCATTGGTGCTGACTATGCCAGTGTGCACTGCATGCAGTCCAAGTTAGCTCAGTTGGTTAGGCTTCTACCTTGAATGTGAAGAATGTGGGTTCTAATCCCAAAGTGTCCATTTTTCTTTTCCATAGTATACAATTGATATTATGTGTTTAGATTCTAAACATATCCCATTCAAAACATGGTTAGAGGTTACAAGTGTTTAGCTTTTAAACACAACTAATGTTATGCGTTTAGATTATAAACATAGTTAGCCCAACACATGTTTAGAAGTTACAATTGTTTAGGTTTTAAACATATATGGTTTAATGTATTTAGATTATAACATGTTTATGCCCTCAACACATTTAAATTCTAAACACCATTTTAACAGTGTAGCCTATGTTCACCACCAGCCATATTCAACTATGTATTTATAGCATCGCTTGAGTACCTTTCCTCAAACCTATACAACAAATAGATTAATCAATATTAGTGATACCTCTACATAGCCTATGTGCCTTTTAGAAAAGAGAAAATCCAATAATTGGATTATCTCTTTTCTTAATCACTATTTTCTTACTGACCTGATTAAAAATCCGGAAATATCAAAAAAGTCGGAAAAATGGCCACACTGACTTCAGGCATATATGCGAAGTCTGCGTCCACTGATTTACATCGTTTACTTATTTATCTATTATCCCATAATCTGAACTGCTGAAAGGCCGTAAGAAAGAGAGTAAGGATGACATCGTATTCGCAGGAGATGTCTCTGGTGTTTGATATTCAGGTAATGGGTCCAACAAGCAAGGTGACGCCAATGCGCTGAAACCAGGGCTAGACAGCAACAATGCCAAATGCCTGGGGGCAGCAATAGACCGCAGTATACAAGCCCAGGGCAATATGGAAATAAGACCTTATATGAGACATAGTAAGCCTTCAGTATAATGAATGGGTGTGTTATTTCATAACAAACATCTGTACAAGCTATCTCTGTTGGGTTTTCAACTAGTCCATTCACCATTTTGAATCACTCAATGAGTACATCATTTTACTGTATACATCTGTTAATGAATGGGCGGGTTCGCACCCTTGTAACCATAACATTCAACGTTAAGTGTTGCATGAGAGTTGTAAAAAGGTGAAAAAACTCAATGGTAACTATAGACCACCAATATTCATGTCTTCTCCAAATATAGATAATATTCTATATTCTAGAAAAAAAAGTGGCTCGTTAAGTCTACTTATTATAGAGATGTGATACTCAAAAGATAGGTCCACATAATACCTTCGAAATGAAGCTAGTTGAAATGCTTCATAATAGTTATTCTAAAACTAACATAAGAACCCCCATGAGGACAGGATACTCATTGTAGGAGTTTCAGATTTAAAGCATTAGAACAGCTTCCAAATGATACCAAATTTATCAAAATGTGATTATAATTGACAAAGTTATATGGCTATGAAGATATGTCAAAATCCACAAAGATTAGTTGTTTTTATGATAATCAAAATCAATCAATATAATTGTAGAAAATCTCTTGTAGATACCATTTTAGCTCTATTTTAGTATTATATAGCTATTTATGACACCCATTTCGATCTCACAACACCTACCCAGGCCACATTCACTGCTCACCGCCTCTCCCCCCCTCCCCCTCCCTCACTGGCCTGCGGTCTGGTAGCTGTGTGGCAATAGGTGGGACTGAGAGTCCCTTCCCCCCTCCCCCTTACGCTAGTGATTGGTTAAGTCAGTCCCCTCAGTGTCATGGTTGATTGGCCTTGATGGAAAAGGGGAAGAGGTTGGTGGAAATAAGAGGATGGAAGACTCCTACCACCACCGTGACCCTTTCCCCCCTCCCACCCTTAAAAAGCACAATGCAAAAACAATTGGGTCCTTCCCCCTCTCTCCCTCCCCCTCACCTGTAATCAACCATAATGCCATGCTCGGAGGGGACTGACTTGACCAATCACTCAACATACTGGGACCACCCCACTACCACCTTCCACCTTCCTAGCCCTCCCCTCCCCTCCACTAACCTGTCCCTGCTTGGGGTGTGGCTACAGGGGGTGATCAACAGGCCGGGGGACCAATGAGACTGCCACAGGGGGGAGGGGGCCAATCAATTAAACAATTACATGGTCCATTGCCCTCCTTCAATAGACCCCAATTCAAATACCAACTTATCCCGTTGTTTCCGTCTCAGAGAATTTCTTATGAAATACCCTCCTGGATGGAATTTCATTTTATTGTTGATCAGGGCTGTGTTCTTGGCTAGACACTCGGTCGAAAGGATGATGTTTATTTTTTCCAAATACATGATATATGTCGCTATGCTCCCGATGACAATCATCAGTCTAATGAAGCTAGTCCACACTAGTCCAGTTACACTCTCTGGTGCTGGCAGCGTTCAAGTTCCCTTTTAAAGGGATAACGGACTGTTTAACCACAATTCTAAATCCATTACAGGGTCTCAAAACCTGAAATTTATGTTGGACCTATGCTAGAAGGTCCCATTGAAACAAAAAAATGAATATGTCACCATGCTTATTTCTGAGTGAGAAGTTAAGAAAGATAAACTCCTTAACTATAGAAGTCTAAGGGGAGAATAAACTTAGTCATATTCAGCTGAAACTAAAACATTCAAAATCCATTACAGCCTTACCAATCTTAGGAATATGTACCTGAGGTCTTTAGCAATTTTTTTAAGCCAAAAAAATGTAGGGGTCACCTATATTATTTAATTGCTTGAGGTTGATAAATCTTCAATAGGTGATTTTCTTTATAATCCTTTATACGTCTATCTCATATATTCCCCTTAATATGCTGTTGAAACAACTAACATTTATTCATTTTCTTTCAAATTCAGCCTCTGCTGATGTCTTATGTAAGATTTCTAAATTTTTAGGCAATTCATTATTGTCACTAGGGGGCACGTGAGTGCCTGATTCAATTTACATTAATTACCTTTTCAATTATCATCCAACTTTTTTTATTTTCTTGATTTTTCATTTCAAGTCAACCCTCATCTAGTTAGATTGTTCAATTTTAAGATTTGAGGATTATGAAATTTTCCCACCAGAGGGCCCAGTTGTGAACAGTACGTTATCCCTTTAAATTCAAGCCTGACACCCATGTCAGTACACCGTTGCTGGGTCAGCTAACCTATTTTTAAGTGGCCAACTTATATATGGACGTTCCCAAGTGCCTAATTGGGTTAAGGGCAGTTGCTGCAATAACACATACAGGGCTAAAACTTTCTTGGGGGACCTTCTCCTCCAGTAGCCCATTGAAAACACATATATCTTTATATTTCACATATTTTCTTATGAAATATTAGATCATTTTATATATAAGCTATGTCAAAAATTAACTTACTCCTGTGGCTTTCCATCGGTGTATGATTTCACCTATTTCATAATAATTTAGATACCAAAAATATCAGAAAAAAATGTGTGTGCATTAGAGCATGACCATTGTCAGGGTCCTTTTGGTACACCCAGACAGTGGGCAGACAGGTAATTGTGATTGACAGGTGAAGGGCTGTTCACTACTGAGGGCCTTTAATTGCTGGCACTGGTCTAAACAACCACTGGCACAATGTTACATAATCTTTCCTGGGCAACTGTTGTGCCCCAGTAAGTCATGCCTGACAGAGGTATCTTAGCATAAAGACACTATCTTTAACTTATAAGTTAAAGAGAAGATACGAGTTAAGGAAAGACCCCAGTGATGGAAGGCCAAATCAGTAAAACATTAATGTTTTTCTTACTAATGCTCTGATCATCAATTGTTATACATCATTTTAAAGCTCAATTTTCTTTCTATCTATTGATGTACGAAACGTTATGATGTACTTGGAATTACAGATTTTATCAAATAAAAACTGATTTTTTTACTTTTATTTTTTGAACATCAATATCTTGGTTAATACTAAACTGGCATGCAAAATATTTTACACACATCTTTACAACATTCATTTGCAGGGAACTTTGTCTCAGATTTTTTATTAAGGCCCTAGATTTTATTTTATGATGAAAAACGGCAAAAAACGGGTAACTTTTTTTAGATTTATTTGTCACTCCATTTTCTACATTTCATAAAAATGGAACTAGGGCCTATATAAAAAATCTGAGACACGGTTCCCTCCATATATATCTCAATATGATCTACCAAAAATTTCAAAGCTCTTACTTGAAAATTAAATGAGATAATCATGTTCAAAAATTAAATTTGAATATCACGATTTCAGCTTTGCAATCCATTAACAGACCTATTGTCCAATGCATTTTTATATAAGTTATATCAATAGATAATGGTATCTATTGGCTATCTAATGATGTTTTCTGTTTTATGATGGTATAAGAAAGAAATATAGACATCATAATTAAAGGCAGCCATGGCATTTCCACTCCCATCACTGGGGTCTGTCATTAGGGACAAGATGATGGGCGATCGGCCTACCCGCTACCACCCTTTTAATTTTTTGGGCATCATCCTCATCCTGCATCTAGAATGGTTGGTTACACGAGACTGTTAGAGGCCCAGCACGAGATCATGAACTGTGGTATAAGCTGAACAGTAACACCAGCCCTCCCCGACTCATCCCCTTGGGACCGAAGACCCCCCCTCAGTGGCGCATGAGCCCCACGAACCATATCCCAACCACAGTCAGCCCCTGTGAGCAGGGCACGCTTCTGAGAACTCGACGTCCGCTCGCTTGAGTCATCCTTTGTGACCTTGCAACGGACCCAGACAAGTGTTCGTGTAACTCGTCCCACTCATGCTTTCAAGGTACCGAGCATGACCGTGCTGAGATCTGTCATGAGCACAGATATTAAAAGCAGGAAAACTGTGGATGAGCCACCCGCTCGTCCCAGCTCCTATTCCTGAGAACATCACATTCCTCACAGTCTGTCTTACTTTCAGTGAGAGGGGCCTTGACAATGTGTTTTCAGTTATCAAGTTATAAAGTCAAACCCGATCAACTTGAGTCAAAATCGCTGAATCCTTACTGGAAGTTTGTCAATCAGTTTTGTTGAGAAGAGAGGCACAAGTGGCTTATGGTCGATCTCTACGTGAAACTTCATGCCGATAAGGAGATCACTTCAATGTTAAAGTGTCCATGTGGTTGCCATCGCTTTCTTCTCAATTGGGGCGTACCTGCACTTGGTCTTGGTCATCAACCTGCTGGCATATACAACTGCTTTGAGGTTTCCATCTTCCTTGCACTATCTAATTACAGCCCCGATTTGTTTGTTGTGGTAGTTTAACGTCAGGCCAACCCATAACTACTCGCGTCTGCAGAAACTATAGTTTCCTTTGTTGGGTTGTATATGGCAAGGGCATCATCAGAAGCTAGCCTGTGCTTCAGTTTTTCAAACGCCTCCTTCTGTGGGAGATCCCAGGTGCAATCACAGCCCTTTTTTTATTAGATCTCTGACCGGTTTCATAATATCTGTAAGATTGGGTAGGAAATTCATCGCCTGGTTCAGCATGCTGAGAAAACATGGTACGTCAGGGACATCATTCCCCTCAGGCATCTCAACAATGGCCTTAACCTTTGCGGGATCCTTCCTAATCCCCTCATTGTAGATCACCTGACCTAGATAGTGAAGTTGGCACGTGGAGAAGATGCACTTATCCTGGTTGAGAGTTATGCCGCTGTCCTTGAGACAGTTTAGTACTTTCTCCAGGCTCTTGTCATGCTCCTCTTTGTTCTTCCTGATCGCAAGGATATACAGCCATGTGACACAACACTCCCTGTAGGCGGGTCAGATCTTTGTCCATGGTTTTCTGGAAATATTCAGGGGCTGATGATATTCCATAAGGTAGCCTCCTCAACATGAACCTCTAGAATGGCATAATAAACATCGTCAGCTTTATGCTGTTGTCTGTCAGGACTCCCTGGTGGAAGCCAGAATTTGCATCTAGCTTGGAGAACACAGTTCCACTGGAAATACTTCTGAGGGTCTCCTCTACCTTTTTCATGGCAGACACCTTTGTTGAGTTTCGTCATGTCCACACATAGACGTACGTTACCGTTTTTTGGACTACTACCATAGGGGCACACCAGTCCGTCTGTTCATCTACTGGTTCGATGACTCCTGATTTCACTAGTTTCCTGATTTCCTCTTCTACTTTCTTGATCAGCAGCAAGGGCAGCCAGCACAGAGTGTCGAGACAAAATGGTTTAGCTTTGTCACTAAGTCGGAGTCTAGATTATTATGAAAAATTTTGGGAACGCTTTAATAACATTGTTCTTCGAGTAATTTAGGACACTCCAGCATCTCACTCTTCACGGCTTTAATCCTGTATGTTCCTGGGATGTTAGGGATAAGTCCCAGTTTTTCAATCGCAGGCTGCTCAAGTAGTAGTGATTTCATTTTCGCACCATGTAAACATCTTTGAGGATAGTGGTGATTCCCCTACTCAGCTTCTTGCAAACACACCCCAGCGTATGCAGTGGATTTTCACCTGTGGCGAAGATTGTCCTTCCTGTGGGTTGGATATAGTCTTGTAGAGCGTCTCCGGCATCACAGATATTTCGGCACCTGAGTCGATGTACCATGGCAGGATGTATGAGATCGTCTTCAGTTTTATTTAAAAGCCACTCAGAATGAGTTTCTCCCAAATGACACCAGTGGGAGTCAGGTGCAACACAGTTTTGCACCAAATTTAGAGTAATAAGTAACAATTATACCTTAATTACAAACATTTAGATAAACATATGTGGCACAGTTTGGCATAATAAACATGTATATCAATGCCACAGAAATAGTCCAATAACACTTTAACAACTGCCACGTGGCACACCTTAAATGTGAATGGGAATTGCATTACCCAAAATAAGTGTGAGTGGGAATTGCATTCCCCCAAATAAGTTTGAGTGGGAATTGCATTCCCCAAAATAAGTGAATGCAATTCACATTCCCAAATGTGTACCTGTGTAGAGACGAGGCGTAGTCTTCCATTGTCAGTTCCCCAAAGTAAATGTGAATGCGAATTGCATTCACATTAATCAAGTGGAAGTGAAGGCAAAATGCATTCTCAAAATGATTGTGAAAGGGAGTAGCATTCCCAAAATGAATGTGAAATGTGATTCACATTACTAAAAACTATGTCTATTACACTAGCCTATGCTTGCAGTCGTTGATTTCTCTTCGGAGGTGATTTTTGATGAAGTTTTTATGTATTTAGCTTGTGATGCCACCAATAAATACATGAGATGCTCTGTCATTGGAGTCGTTGTCCTGTTCCCCTTCAACGATTTGAGCAATACGGGCAGCTGAGGTACGGCACTCCTTCGCAAAGTGTTGTTTTTTCATATTTTTTGCATATATGTGTTGCCCGGCAGAACAATTCTTCTACCCCTTGGATTGGTCTTAACTGCAATACCCATATGATTTTTTGTTGCCCTGTTTGCCAGTTTTCCCCTTTTTTTGGGCTCAAGTGCTCAGATTACCATTTTTTGGCCCTACTTTGAACCACATCAATATGCGTGCTCTTGGACCTTGTACCGGGTCATCTGCTTTTTGTACAGAATTTTGATCGCCCTATCTAGTATCAAGTCTGGACCAACGTCATACAGTTTTGACTTCGCTGATTCCTCTGTGCACGCAAACGTCAGTTTGTCCCTTGCTACTCGATCTCTCTAATCACTCTAATGCAGAAGGCAGGGAGATGCATGTTAAATTGAACAATTTGCGGGATATTCAGCATATCTGCTGCGTAGGGTAAAACAGGGTTGTATCGTGCACAGTGGTATATGACACATTTATGACACACAAAAATAAAAGACAGAAAAAAGTAAAATTCGCCATGCCCTTTGAACTTTTTCATTATACCTTTCTAACTTTCTAACACCAATGTATACTTAGTACTGACAAAAATTGTATTTTGACATATAAAAGGTGTATGATACAACCCTGTTTTAATATTTCTATAAAAAGTAATCGTATATTTTGTAGAATTTTTTGAGATATCAAATCCCCATGTATTCCCACATCATATCAACATGGGTTTCGGGGGTATCAATGAAAAGGATCAGTGTATACTTGTAGACCCATATTCAACATTTAAGTCATATTTCATAAAAGAATCATTATAACTTACATTTTCTGAACATTCTTACTAAAATTACCGATACAAAACATGTTATTCAGGATATAAGCCTGATATGAGCGATTAAAAAGCCCAAAATAGATTTATTACCTTTTCACCCCCTACTCATAAATGGTATAGAGTAGGAAATGTTAGATATCCCTGATAGATAATTACATCTAATATGGATCCATATAAAAAATTAAGTTGGAGGCCACTCTTACATCAACTTTTAGATAAAAAACAAAATTTGTAATGTGTAAAATAAAGATATATAAATATTACAAAGAAATCAATATTATATTTTGTATAACTTTATGACATATCATATTATCAATGGCTGTCATATGAAACAAAGCGTGAATGGTCTTTATTGAAGATAATAATGTATAAATGAACCCTAAGCCCACATAAAACTGCAAGGTTTTCATTTTTTGCCTTTATTTTATTCGTATTTCATGTATAATGTGCTATATTAGGCACAATAAATGGGCGATAGTAGCCTGATATGCTAAATAAGGCCTAAAAGTGATATATCACGTTCTATGTCCCTAAGAAAAAAGGGTCAGGGCTAGAGGCAAAAAAATGATATCAATAGACACTCCTTACAGGACTCTATTGAACTATGGGGTTTACTTCACTCATGAAAGTCTACATTCCGCTAAGTTTCCATGTGAGAATTTCCAATAAAGCCGTTGCCTAACGCAGTCTTTCATCTTCTTACGATCAGTAATCGTCCTAGAACCTAGTTCCTAATTCAGGGACTACACTCGTGTGAAAGGTCAATGTTTATTTAGTCCAAATGCAATTATATATGACACTGAGCTTCCTTTGACCAATGTCAGTCTTAGAGATTGTCCACTCTACTCCTCACAAACCAGTACTCCTAACTCAAGTCTCCTACTGAGCTCGAGCGCAGTGTGCCCCTTTAGTATGATACATCACACATAGACTCCTCCTCTAACTTCCCCCACTGACAGAGAGTTACAGCTTAAGGATAGACAAGGGTTATCATGGTGTAATTTGCGGTAGTAGCATATTTTGTCTTTTCATGATTCATTTTTAGGAATATCTGGCCAATAGTTTAGATATTTAAACTTGAATATGCCCTCTACATGGTCATGCGTACTATATATTGATTTGCTGAAACTTGACCAAGTAAATGTGTCATGAAAACAAATTTGTTATTTTAACTTTTATTTTTTGAAGGTAGATATCTCACCTAATTCTTTAAGTACTCAGTTGAAACTTTGAATGTGCATTTAAAACATTCTTATGCAGGGAACTGTGTCTCAGAATTTGTATATGAGTCCTGGTTTAATTTTTAGAAAATAATGAAAAAATATGTAAAAAAAATATAAAAAATTTACCCGTTTTTTCAAATAAAATAAAAACCAGGACCTATAACAAGAAAGTGAGACACAGTTCCCTCCATATTAAAGTTCTTGTACTGCATGTAAAGTTTCAGAGCTAAGGATAGGTTATTTATTAAGATATCGACATTCAAAAAATAAAAGTGAAAAATTCACTCTTTAATAACCTTTTTTTCTATTTTACACTTTACTAAAGAACTATGGATATCATTAGATAGTGAAAAATCTGCCCTTTAATTTGATATATTGTACATCAAGAAATAAGCATTATTAAGGAAATTGTTCCAATTTTACTGAAAAGGCCGTCGATAACCCTTCTCTATCCTCAAGCGTGCGCTGATATAAACATGCACTGCTAAGCCTAAACGAATATGGACTGGCCATCCGCGTCAGTACAATAAATCCCCATAGAGAATCTCCAAAAATCACCAATTTTAGCACTTTTTGACCATTTTGATTTTTTATAGATTTAGCTGTAAAATTATAACTATGCATAATAGCCACTAACAGTTCACACCTTTGTAACAACGATCATACAATGGAAAGATTAATGACTGGATTACTTTTCGCATGACGTCCTCGCGAGTGGCGCCGTCTATGAGAATCCGTGCACACCGTTACGACGCGGCCATCATTGTTACCGTTTTCATGACGTCACTACCTCTGTTTATGTAGGACAGTCACATCCTCTGTGGCGGGAATAAACTCTCCCTGCCGCAAGGGGGCGCCTGGTGTAGTCACGCATGATGTCATCAACTCAACCGACCACGCCCACTTGTTTGAACTCCTCGAGCGAGCTGGACACAAAAAGTTTTACTCTGTTGCTTCAGATTTCAATCAGCTTCAATCATGCACAAACAACAGAAGAAGAAGAAAACCTCCAGCGGGAAGAAGGGGAATAACAATAATCAACATTTGGAGCCGTCTAAATTTACGGTTTCTCCTATTTCCCCGGTTGTAACTCGCTCGGCCTCCGCCGTCGCGGGCGCGGGTCTTCGCCCAGCTCCTCCTACTGTTCTGGAGCCGGCTCGCCCACTCAATAACTCTCAAGTCAACCTGTCGAACTTGGAGGAAAGGATGGAACAAAGGATGTCTCGCATGGAGGATACTGTACGCTCCACTCTTTCTATGATCACCACGGCTTCAATTCATTCGTCGTCGTCGCCGCCCGTTGAGTCCATGCAACCAGCGGGCCATTCATCTAGATCCGCCTCCGCTTCCACAACCTCCAGCAGATCATCGTCCGACTCTTCAAGTGACTCACGCTCCAGTCATCACAGTCATAGCAGAAGTCACAAAAGGTGCAAACATGGCAAGTATACCACCCTGAGTATCTACCTGACTGTGATAAAGTCTCATCTTATGAGCGACTGTTCTTGGGGAATGCACATATGGCCTTAAAACTCCTTAAAAAGAAGAAGGATATCACGGGTGTGCTTGAGCACATCGTTTTATTAGCAGAGAAGGCCTAAAACCCGCATATTCACCGCAGAAGCCTTAGTTCGCTACAATGACTCGGTTAAAGAAAGTGCATGCAAAATGGCATCAAAGCATTCAAAAATCTAGACCCAGCTGCCATTGTTAAACATCTATCTTTCGATGGGACTTTGGCTGCCTCCGCCAAACAGTCTACCACGGCCAAGAAGCCAGGGAAAACCCCATCCGGCTCTAACAACATTTGCATTCGTCATAACTTTGGGGGATGTCGACGTTCCAACTGTGACTATAAACATGCCTGTTCGGCTTGTCACTCAACTGGTCATGTGAACGCTGATTGCCCCAATGTGAAGCAGCATTCAGCCAGTTCAAATGAAGCCATCGTGGTGGCGTCATAGAATTAGGTCACGACACCGTTCCCGGAAAAGAGTCCTTGGTTACTGCATCCGTCTCCAAAGATCTTCTCTATGACGTCACAGGTCACTCGGATGAACCGAACTCTCCCAGGAACATGGATTCTGATTGGAGTATCCATAACAACCGTGACCTAGATCTTCCACAACACTTAGAAACTACTCCCTCATTATCACCCACGAACAGATCGTTGTTGGATAAACCACCGATACCACTCTGTTCCCCAGTCATCCAGGAGTGCACTACTACTATCAACCCTATAGTCTTCATTACTCCTGCCTTGCTGAAACAATTTCAATTAATGTTTACCAGTTTTGTGTCGACGGCACCTGCGATTGTCGCCACATCGTAGGGTTGCACCCAGTTCAACTCAAACCGTGCCGGGCAGCTGTTTACATCTTCGGAGACTGCAGACCCCAGGAATTGTCTGATGACGAAGCAGACTTCCTATGGCCAGGCTTAGTGAATGGCTTTGCCATCGTTGACAATGGCTGTCCCGCCAACTACCACTGCACCAACTACGATTCCATCTTGGATGCTAGTGCCCAAACCGAGATGACAGCGCTCCTACTTGGTGAACTTGTGGAAGGCAAAGTAACTAAAGTTTCATCTACACCATGCTACACTCATTCCTTGGGAGCTGTATGGGAATCTAATGGTTCTCTAAGGCCTATCACTGACTGCTCCAGGCATGAGGAGGGTTGCATCAACAATTACATGTTCTCCACCTTCCACTCGTTCAACTACAAATCAGTTCAAGATGCTGTTGATCAACTTCAGCCTGGATACTTCATGTCAGTCATCGATATATCATCTGTCATAGATCGGTCCATATTTGTGCCGATCAGACCTGTTACCAAGGCCTATGTTGGGACTTCGGCACGGGCCCTGAGCCCCTCGAGGACCTACATTTGTGCTTCGGTCTGAGGTGTGCACCCAACATTTTTTATTGTCTTTCACGCTTTATTGTTATGATAGCCACATCCAGGGGAGCCCCCATGATCGTTTATTACCTCGATGATTTTCTTGTCCTGGCCCCGGACCATAACTCTTGTCTCCTGGCATGCGAAGTGGTCACCGACACCATCCAGTATCTTGGATTCAATGTGTCTTGGAAGAAGGTCACCAACCCCAGTCAGCAGACCACTTTTCTTGGTATCACAATTGACAGTTTGGAAATGGAACTGTCTCTCCCTCTACAAAAGGTGGCGAAGCTCAAGTCCATGGTATCCTCCATCCTGGCAAAAGGGTACTCTGATAAAAAAGAATTGGAGCGTCTTGGAGGCTTAATGTCATAATGCTCCTATGTAGTCAGGGGTGGTCGCACGTTTAGTCGGCGTGTGTTCGACCTTTCTGCCTCCTACACACGCCACTCCAAGAGGATCCCCCTGGATGAACCCATTAAACAAGACCTCCAGTGGTGGTCGTCATTCTGTGATGTGTTCAACGGTAAAGCTTGTATTATCCGGGAAATCCACCCTCTGCCCATGTATTTGGACTCCTCATTTACAGGCTTCGGGGCATGGCTTGGCTGTGTCTGGTTCTACGGTTTCTGGTCCCCTACTGACGTACTCCCTGAGCCTCTAGTGGAATCACCACCAGGATGCGTCCATCAGGCTCGCCCTCCACTGCAGCCCTTGACGCGCAACATCAATGTGTATGAGCTTTGGCCCCTGGTTGTAGGCCTGCGCTGGTGGGGACAGCTCTTCTCTAATTCTCGCCTGCACTTTATAACAGACAACATGCAAGTGCTAGCGATGATCAATACCGGTCGCAGCTGCAATCGGGTGTGCATGTCCTGGCTACGAGAAATGTTTTGGATGTGTTTCATCTGGAATGTGGACATCCATGCTACCTACATCAAGTCATCAGACAATATCCTGGCGGACGCCCTCTCCCACTTGTCTTACACTGGCGTGCCACCGAAATGTTGTCATCTCCTGCAGAATGCTAATATGTGTTGTACCTCTTTTGACAGCCCCTCCGATGGACACTCTCATACTCAGACAACTAGACCTTCAGACTGCGGCGCTAGCAAGGACGACTACGAAATCCCAGGCATGCCAGCTGGACTGCTTTGCTGATTTTTGTGCTTGTTATGGCCTTTCGGCTTTCCCCTGTTCCTCTTATCAGGCTTGCTTATACGCCTCATTCCTCAGCCAATGGATTGCTGCTTCATCAATTTCCAATTATCTTTCCGCCCTCTGGACTAGACATCGTACCCTGGGGCTTCCTACACACTCATCGGACTACACCCTTAAGATGACACTGCGGCGCATACGCCGTAACTGTAAAAGCTCACCCCCCCCAGGGCTCCGCTGTCCCTGCGGGAACTTCTCACCTTATTCCAGGAAATTAGTACTCTTCCTCAAGACTTGGCCTTCTGATCGGCCGTCACCCTGGCCTTCAGAGCCCTGCTCCGCAAATGCCACTACACACTATCGGACCATACCCTTCGGTGGCATGATTTGTCCCTATACCCAGACTACTTGCTATTAATTGTCCACACTTCTAAAACGGATCAACTCGGGATTAACCCTAACAGGATTATTATCAACTCTTCACCTGGGTCAGATTTATGCCCAGTTCATTGGCTATCAGCCTTGTCTAGAGCCCACAATCCCTCAGAAACAGACTACATCTTCAGGATCCCTGGCCCCACAGGCCTTTCCCCATGACCTACACTTGGTTCAATCAACGCCTAAAAGACTTGGCTACACGGGTAGGCTTCAAACACAGGTTGGTCAGCTCTCACTCTCTACGTCATGGAGGAGCCTCTTTCATGTCTGCCCTTGGCTGCGACATTATGGATATCCGAGCTAAGGGCTCTTGGGCATTGTCGGCTATATTCCGCTACATACACCAATCCGACACTTCCCTACGCACCAAAGACTTAGTCGTAGCCTCCAATTTTTATTGATATATTCATATGTGGTTGGGCAGTTTGGCCCTTCCCTTTGGTTGGGGGGGGGGGGGGGGGGGGCTCTTAGTTCCGCCACCCACTTGTTACCTAACTCATTATTCGTTATGATATGAACTTCTCATTATTATATTCTAGTACTGGCCTTATGCCTTATTCCAGCAAGCTCCCTATCAGCAGGGAAGGCTAGTGTTATTGACGTCACAAAAACGGTAAGAATGACGGCCGCATCGTAACGGTGTGCACGGATTCTCATAGACAGCGCCACTCGCGAGGACGTCACGAAAATACCATAGGTGATGGCCCAGCTTACACGTCTTAGTGTATCTACAATATTTTTTATTGTAATCTTAAAGTGAAGACAGATGTGCCTAATAAACTGATGTTGACATATCACATACATTACATTCTTTCTATAGAGCCTCAAATCATATTGTACCACTTTATTGTAAAGCTTTTTTTCGTTTTTCAGATTTTAGTTCTAAATAGAATGTTTTCATGGGGCTGTCCATAAAATGACGTCATGCTGCAGGGTGGCAGGGAGAGGGGTTCATGTCTCCATGACCAAACATGACAAGGGGGGGAGGGGAGGGGGGTCATGTGGTTCATGACATCATATTGCAAAAATTTCAATTTCAAGAATTTTAGAGACAATTTTAGGTTGGTTTGGGATATTGAAGGCTGTATTTCTTATTTTAAGTCAAAATCACAAATTGTTCATGTTTCTACTCTAGGCAAACAGAATGTATTCTTTTTTATATTATTTCTGTGATGGGGGGGGGGGGAGGGGTCTGCTTAAAATGATGTCATTTCTAGGGGGAGGGGCTCAAAAAAGGTAAAAAATAGCATGATGTCATTTATGGACGGCCCCAGATATGTTTTGCAAAACCAGTCCAGATTCAACGTTCAATTTATTCTGAATCCTATGATATATGAAGTAGCACTGTATCTAATTTATCTACAAAGTTACGGTTGTTTGAAAAAAAATGCCTTTTTCCATATCTTTTAAAGTCACCCTTTCTTGGTGCATGGGTCTATAGGAGCCAGTCCCGGATTGGGGGGGGGGGGGGCGTGGGGGCGCACGCCGCCCCCTTTTTTTTGGCAAAAAAATAGATTTTTTAAATATAAAATGGCCCTGCCAGAAGGGCAGGGGGAAATTTTCAGAATTGCACGACCTCCCCCTTTTGAAAATTCCTGGAAGCGCCCCTGGAAGCGCCCTGGCCTTGGTTATGGTCTCGGAAGTTGGATGGTATCAGATAGATGTACTCGGAGTACATCTATCTGTCTCCCCCCACCCCCCTGCCATAGGCATAGCGGATTATCTTTTTCACTTAATTCTATGTGTGTTTTCAACATGTAGATTAATCAAACAATTTTAAATACCATGGTCCGTCCACTCTGATCAACTTCTAACGTCTAAAACTTGTAAAAGCGTTGGACTACTGGGCATGCCGGCCGGTTTAGATGTACGCCAGTGGTGCCACCTGGCGACCAGCTGATTGTCAAACACGTGGCGACACGCCCACTCCCCGCCCGGTGTTTACAAAACGTGTAACCCATTACAACTGTCAGACTTCGATAGAGGCTGCATCAAAATTCATCGTGCAAATTCATTTAAGAAAAACGTTGATATACCGAAAATAAAAGTATTTCGCGTGTAATGTAAGTATCATATGTGATTGTAAGTCATGAACAAAGTTACCGACCGGGAAGTGTCAAGTGACCGTGTGTATGTAAGGACTACCAGTTTTACCTTTTAAGTCCATCCAAAATGGCTTCCGGTGGAGGAGATCTTCTTCTCTGCGTGCAAACGCTCGCAGAAAACAGTCCAGATGTGTTCCTGCAGACATCAGAAGTAATTCTAAGGATACTAAGAAATATAATTAAGGATCCCAAAAATCCTAAGTATAGAAAATTGCGCGTCAGTACGACAGTATTCATGGACAAACTTCTGCCGGTAAATGGTGCCATGGATTGTCTGCTTGAGCTTGGTTTCCAAGAAGTAAGTCAGTCAACTTTTACTTTAGGTGAACATAGATAGATAGGATGCTTGTGTTGTTTCTAGATTTTCCTTGTCTCGGCTAGATCTCTGGGTATAGCCAAAACAGTTGGTGCTATAACTGGTGCTACGAGATGGCACACGGAAACGTGAATCACATTTATCTATTTATTTCCCCACTGAAACACTACATGGTAGGTACTACCACAGGAAAATAGAGTGACATTAGAAGAGGTTTAACTACATTTAGAATTAAAGACCATGACATTAGAAACCTAACAGTTTTTTACAGAATGTTTCTAGCTTTCTTAGTTAAAAAGTTATTCAATATTCCAAGTTGTTTTTTCTGACTAAAACAGTAGACATAGTCTAATCCCATTGGATCCTATTGTAAATTTTTGTGACCTTTCCCATAGGAAATTTATCTGATCAAGTTTTGAATAGTTTTTATGACTAAAACCAAGATATCTCTGGATATAATGATGGTAGCTTCACTCTGTAAAGTTTGTCTGACAGCCCTTGACAAGGACTTGCTAATTATGTCACATTGACCTAAGATTTAGGTCAAGGTCAATAAGTTCAAAGGTCAATCTATAGGTCACTCAGTAATTGGTGGAGAAATTTGGGGGGCCATTTTTGACTGTTTGGGCGTAACTTTTTCTCAAAGTTTTTAATCATTCCATAATGACAGAACTTCATAAAAAGTGCCTAAAGAACTTTTAAAGGTGCCCAAAGACTTTTTATCATAAATTCTGGGCTTCTAAGTCCAAAATAGTGATAAAATCGTCATTTTTAGCACTTTTGCTTACCATTTTCCGTTACTACAAATAAAAAAATGTAACTATTGCTTCAATTTCTTTTGTATTAGAATCTCAGGGCAAAGAGAAAGCATCTAAAACAAGAATAAATGGATTAGTTCCCCTTACAAATATAGAAAACCCTCGGTCACACATTATAATGCACTCAATTTGTCCACCTATAGCTGCAGGGCTGTGGTAGTACCTATACATGGTGGTTATATGGCCGCCAGAGGGAGTTATAGGGGTTTATAACCCCCTCTCAGCCAGAGCTGGCAGAGGGGGTTATAGTCACAAATATAACTCCCGCTGGAGTTATTGAAATATAACTCCCTCTGGCATTAATTTGCAAATTTCAATCATCAAATTAACACACTTAAACTTTAATTTCTCCCATTAGTGGTGAAATAAAATAAAGAACACCCCCAGGGAGTCATTTGAGAAGCAATAACCTTTTTCACACTTACACTAATTATAAGTTACTCATAATAAGAACACCCGCCAGGGAGTTATTTGAGAAGCAATAACCCCCACGAAGCCCCAGGAAGCCCGCGGCCGTAGGTTGTGTGGATCTCATTGCAAATTTATCAACGTTTGGGAATTAATTTTGAGCAAACCACAAGGTAGATATCCAATTAGGCTATTGTTTCTACCGTGATGAGTAGTTAGACTCTATGTGGAATAATTGGTTATATTTGTAGGGAAAATTTTCAAAAGGCCTAAATCTGACTTTGAAGAAATGTCATAATCAAATTGTGTATTCTCGGGAAAAGTGACACGTAGCCACTGTAGAACCCCATATACCATTTTATGCCCCCCAAAGAATATAACTAGGTTATAATAGGATAGGAAACTGTCTCATCAATCACACTGGTGAATATTAGAGCCATAAGTGGCATATAAATGGGTTTTGGGGATGTCACTTTTACTGGTTGCACTGACTCTCGTAGGGGGCGCCAGTAAGGACGACGTCACGCCGAAATGAATCCAGTCATTAATCTTTCCTTTGTACTATCGTTGTTAGGATGGAGATTTCTTCTCGTTGCCGGAGAATGTTCCCTCCATGACACTGCATCTGATGAAGGACCAACTTGAGATGCAGCAGCGTATTTCATCTGGTGCAGCCCCCAAACCCTTGCTCCAGGCGCCCACACATCCGCCGGCTGCGACCTCAGGCACTGCTGCAGCTGGACCCTCACCTGCTGTCCAACCGACTCACAACGACAAACTGAAACACCCAGCTCTACAGCATCCACTCTTTGTAAGGACAAATAGCGAAATCAACCATTTTGTATTTATTTTCAATAAGATGTTTGATACACTTAGAAACCTAGAGGAGAGTTATGACCTAGAGGAGAATTAGAAACATAGACCTGGTGAAGAGGAAACATTTCTAAATGTTTCCAATAGATGAGATTTTCATACTTTATTCCTCCTTGATCCATCTAATTAAATTAATTATATAAACCCCCTTTTAAATTGGGAAATAATTGAATTCGTACCCTAAGGATGGAAAGAACCCAATTAATTTATACCATTTAGACAATGTGTAGACTCTACGTAACGGTATATACACATTTACTGTACAAATGACACATAAGATTAGTATGACATTTGCCAACAAAAAGGTTGCCTTAATATAACTATTATCAACATATTCCAAACTACATATGAGTTGATTCATCAACGTATTTCTGCCACACCATTCAAATAGGTATAACTCTTCAGGCATTCCATCCCAACGACAGTTGAGATAAAGGGATTAATAAGTGATAGAGATTAGGCAAAGTGTTATATTATAAGGGTTACTTTCGTTTCTATCTCCAGCAAATGCAGATGAATTTTTACAAACGGCTTGAATCTGGCATGCGGACTGTCCTTGCCTACGAAGACTCAACTCTCCAGATCCAAGCTCGTCAAAACATGCCACTGGACCAACTACGAGAGCGGGCTGCCATGAGATTGAATAATATATCAGGGGAACAGGGCAGTAATATAGGCCTGCCAGACATCCTGCTGCTTGAACTTCTGGCCTGGTTCAAGATGGACTTCTTCAAGTGGGTGGATTCTCCTCCATGTGACTCCTGTAAAGGGCCCACTGTAAACGTTGGTATGGCCGAGCCCACCCCAGCCGAGCTCTTGTGGGGAGCGGGGCGAGTCGAGAATTACCGATGTGACAAGTGCAGCCAGTTCACACGCTTCCCACGCTACAACCACCCGGGGATGCTGCTGGAGACTCGGCGGGGCCGGTGTGGGGAGTGGGCCAACTGCTTCACCCTCTGCTGCCGGGCGGCCGGCTACGAGGCCCGCTACGTGCACGACTGGACGGACCACGTGTGGACAGAGGTGTACTCGGACTCACAGGGCCGCTGGCTGCACTGCGACCCCTGTGAGAACGTCTGTGACAAGCCGCTGGTCTACGAGGCGGGCTGGGGCAAGAAGCTGACGTACGTGATGGCCTTCTCCAAGGACGACATCCAGGACGTGACGTGGCGTTACTCGGCCGACCACGACGCCGTGCGGGCTCGCAGGAAGGAGGTGAGCGAGTCGTGGCTGCTGCTCACCATGTCCAGGATGAGGGAGCGCTTCTGGGCTAGCCTCCCGCCGCCCAGGAAGGAGGCCATCAAACAGCGGCTTGTGGTGGAGCTCGTCGAGTTCATGACGGCCAAGGGAGCAACTCGCGAGGAGCTCACGGGCAGAGTGTCGGGCTCACTGGCCTGGAGGCAGGTCCGGGGCGAGACGGGGCCCTCCGAGAAGGCTGAGGCAAAGCTGGAGCCTACCGTTATCACACTGGACGAGAAGGAGGTAGGGGAGAGGCTGATCCACCTGAGGTATAGCTCGGCCATCGACAAGTACGTGCGGGGCGGGGACGGGGAGAAGGTGCTGTCGGGCTGGCAGAAGATGGTGCACCAGGCCGACAACATCTTCAGGAAGGAGGAATCCGACTGGAAAATGTCCTACCTGGCAAGGACAGTGGGAGCAGACTCGGCCACCATCTCATGGAAATTTGACTTTACAGGTAGGCCTCATGAGAAATTAATGAATTATTGAATGTCGCTTAAGAACTGTGTTGTACTGCAGCTACTAGTACAAAGTACAAAACAAATACAAAAGTGCCTTATGAGCAACTATTTATGTCTTATAGCTATATGCATCGACATACATCCTATATCAAGACACTTTTTTCTTTTATCAACTTGACGAGGAAGTATAACTACAATTATCAGAGTACTACAATCTTTAGAGTATCTGACATAAAATGTTTATATGTGTTGAAGTAACACTGATGCAATATGTGAATTCTTTAAAGTTGTTTGAATACCATGTTCTCTCCAGATATAAATCACCTAATGCATTCAGACTGATTTTAGATGTGTACAGCCTTTTTGAACTTCTATCATACGATTGACCCTGCGTTGCCTTACGTACTTTCATTGTAATAACGGAGTGTGTGGATCTCGTCTTCTGTGCAGACTCTGGGCTGGTGGTGGACGAGGTCGACGTGACGGCCGAGGACAGTCGTTTTGAGAGCGGGCAGGTGGTGTGGCGCGTGTGTGGCGAGGACTCCTGTGCCTTTCTCCCACCAGGTAAGGCCAAACTAGTAGCTCACAGACCTTTGCAAATTCATAATCCACAGGGCTGTGGCAATAGGCATATACATTTATACATGTATAAAAAAATGTTCGGAAAAGTACATGTCTTTCTCTACGCTTAACATTCAGTGTATCTAAATCATTTAAATATGTGTGTCTTTATCCTAATCTTTTGCCATTTATAACATTGTTCACATAGTTTGTTCCTTTTTCTGACCAGGTGGCGCCCGGAGTGTGCTGCCTGACCTGGCCGGGAGTCGGACTGTGACGCTGACGGCCCACCTGAAGGGGGGCAACGGGGACTGTGCCTGGCAGCACACCCAGCTCTTCAGGCAGAAGCTAGCTGACGACCACCTCTACCCGTTTAACGTACGCATCACACTCAAGGAGGCTGAGGAGGTCAAATAGGACACACTGCATAGCAACGAAGAGAGCGCTGAGCTCGACAAACCTCGACCGGTTTTGTTCACGTTCTTTACGAGATCCATTGTCCAAGTGATCGAAGATTCTGAGGTGTCCAGGAGGACATGTCACAGGTGTTCAACTGTACTGACCTATCAATATCAAGGATTTTATGTCTTTGCTTACTCAGAATTAAAAGAAGTCTTATGGCGTAAATATACAATAGAATGCCACGATTTTCTACCTGGCCCAGTTAAAAGGATTGGCAAAGTTCAAATATTCATCGGAAAAGTATGCTATGGTGATGTACAAATGACTACTGATATAGCTGATCAATAGCATTTCATATTTCACTCAAACCATACCATGATGCTCCCTTAGGACAAAACAATGGTGCCCTAAATCTTTGGTGTGACAGTGCGGATGTTTTTTGAAACCATTCTACCTTATGCTGACGTCCAGAGTACACAGGGTATAACTGTCCATCCGGCCAAAATCTAAGGGTATGATAATCTCTTAGCTTAGGCGGCCTTGTGCCATCCATGGTGCATTTAATCGAATTTACATGTATTCACCAGGGGGAATCATGTCCCCACATTTTGTCTTTATGTCTTTCTGTCTGAAAACTGAGGTGAATCCCTACAAAAGAATTATGAGTCGAATCCTATTCAGGTATCGTATTGGTGAATATGTTCATCACAACATTTTGTAGAATTTTATGGCTTCATGATACACCCTCTACATCCTGTCTCACTAGTTAACATAAGAAACTTGTGACTTGTGTAAAAGGTTTGTATCTCGATCAAATGATAAGAAAATATTGAAAGGGAAAAACGTCGAGTCAGTCGTAATTGTCAATGATCGCATATCAATATTCACATGTAGTAATCATTCAGTAGTTGTTCTGATATGTGCCCATCAAATAATGAGTTACCGAGGAAACGATTTGAATAAACAGGTTCTGGTACCCTAACATTAATGGATCTAGAGTTTGTCCTTTATTGTACGGCCAGGTAGACGTTATTATAGCCATTATCATAGCCACTTGCAGATTAAAAGGCAAACCAACTTATTAAGTAGACATTGCTTTATGATAACAGAGGTGTGCATGCATTCTTCCTACACTGAGTTATTATTATTACGTTAGTTTATAATTCTGTCTATCGCAGAGGGAGTGACCACTATGATACCGGAGTCCGGTAGACTCATATTGCCTTAAAATGCAACAGCTTTATCCGCATAGTTATGCCGATCAAGTTGAGTTCTTGTTTACGTTACCCGTTATGTCTGTATCTGTATGCTCGCGTCAATGTAGCTACGCCTTTATTTGTCATTTTTACGGTGATATATGCATCTTTAGCTTTAAATATCATAATCCCTATCTACCAGAAGAATATTCTTTATATATATGAATTGAGTCTGCTTCAAATTTTTATATGTTCTCAGAGAGCTGTTAGGAATTGCAATAAATGTGTGCGTCCTTATGAATACCGGATAGCGCCATAACATAGGTCCGGGAAAACCCATTTAGGTGGCCCTTGTGAAAAGGCGTGTATGTTTTCTAGAGTTTTTTTGGTAATATGAAGGGAAACATATTTCAATAAGCTAATTCTGGTTCAAAGTTCCAATACACTTTATAGTTTGAGTAATTAAACACCTAGATGCAAATATATCGCTTCTTTGTTACATTTACTGAGTGATATTATCAATTGTTTTCACTTTTCTGACAAAAGATTGAAGAGTATATAATTTTTGCCAATTATAAACTGTATATAACATTACTTCCAGTATTGACCATTTACGAAGGAGGGATATTGGAGGAGTCCGGTTATATATGTAGCGTTTCTTCATTTCCTTGTTGTTTGTGTATAATTATTTCGGATGTGTAAATCAGTCATAGGTTGTACCTATATGTTTTGGTAAAATAACTTGTTGGTTCTGTTTTTGTTCTGATCGCCATAAATTGCTGATCATGGTAACTAAGCTGCGAACTACCATTGTGGTAGTGAAATATTTACGGGACATGACTCGGAAAAGAACCATGTCCATGAGGGTTTAGATTCTGAGATGTTATAGGAATTATTTGGGAGAAGCTAACTGCATCAGTATCTTGCTTTAGACTGATACCCTAGTTTTCTTGTTTAGGTTAACTTAAGGTTTATAATATGTTATTGTTTGTATGCCTTTTGCATATATGTATCCTATGTAAAACGGTCGGAAGCAAGCTGATATAAAGCAATAAAGCACCTGCTACCTGAGGAATATCCACGTATTGAATCCAAACCCAATGGATTCATTGTGCTCAATTGTATCCTTTAAAACTCCATGTTTATTTCTCTTTGTTGCCAGATGACCAGCTGCTGTGGTTCAATAAACTATTTTCTGAAAATGTCGGCTCAAGATTATTTTTACATTCACATGACATTTAGCATTGCTTTATACTCTATGTTAATCTTTTTCAAGATATATACAATTTCTTCTTTTTTTATACGCGTTAGGATAAGGTTAAGTCGGAAGGCAGGCGATGAAACCTACTAGGATATTTAAGAACGTCTTTTTACTGTCTACTAGAGATGTGCAGATGAGGTCATAGTGCCCATAAGGAGAGCAGCCGCCACGATTGTGATCAAGTGACGCTTCAACATTCAAAAGCATGTAGATCATATCTTCATCACTAGGCGGTATGTTGGTATTCTTCAGGCATCTCCGAATCAGATTTCAAAATATTGGCAAATTAATTCCTGACATTATTGCTTGCTAGCTAGGTACCACGTGGATGTTTATCTGGTGATTAAACCTAGACTTGTGACCCTGTCTGCACGTCGCCTATACCGGGAAACCAGTTATCGCTATTCCATAAGAAATAGCCTTAGCTGTTAATCTTCCCAGGCCCTACACAAATCTTCAGATGCCAAGAAAAATAGGTGTAACTACGAATATTTAATTTTAGAGCCAATTTACGATAACTACCATCACATTTTTTGATATTCTAGGTGTTTAAGTTGCCCCAATTAATGAGCACTGTAATATCAAAGGTAAATAAGTTTATGAAGCTGAATCACGGAAGCCAGATATTCTCGATTCATTGGTTTATTGACTATATGTACATTAAGTATGATACAAGGCACTTTACCGCATTGACATAATTTTGTGGACGGCTTGTCTTGTCATGGCATTTTCCGCTAAAAATCTACAATGTGTCTCCAACCTTTGTCGTTATTTGTCAGCTCAGGTAGAGAGTTGCATGACCGTCGATGCCATATATATGTAAGAATACAGTACTTTTCTGTTTACTGCTAACTGGTTATATGAATATGATGAATACTTCTGTTGAACTATCTATAAACTACAACAATTAACATGTCCCTACTATAAATAACATACGATGAAACAGAATGGTAATTCGTGTCGATGACCCGATTGACCGATGACAATACAAGTGGAATGAATATTTACAAAAAATCATGATATTATCACAGATGAACTTATCGCTCATTTACAATCAGCCTTATACACATGGGATGTCCGTTAATAAAACTATATAATTCTAAGATGCATATATATTCATTATTGAGAGACCCAATGGGGGATATATTTCTAGACAGAGACCAGCATTCAAATTGCAGCCATAACTATCTCAGAAAAATATCTAACCAACGAAAAGAAAATCAAATCACTAATAAAAAAACAAATAGACATACTGGCGAAAAAGTTGATAACGGTAAGAAGCAATTGCTGCCTTCATTATGCTCGGTATGAAAACATGAAAATGTAAAAAGACCCCCACGTCAACACTGAAAATGTAAAAGAAAATGATTCTTTCTAAAAAACCTCTAGCACAGTATTACACATATTCAACGTAAGACAAACCAAGCTGACGTAATGCACGTTAAACCAAAGGTTTCACTCTCAACATTGTTTATGAAACTTCTTTCTTTTTTTTTGCAATTTCAATTTGTACTATCATGTTCCTAGCACGAGGATACATAGAGACTGATTTATAAACATCGACTTGATGTTATCGAAAATGTTCTCGAACCGACACCGAAAAAATTCGTATTATTGTTTGAGTATTACAGCATTGCTGTGGCGACGCCATATGGTGTGAGAAAGTTTAACGGTTGTAGAATGTGTTGATCTCAGCGCTGTCAGCGTAGACTGCTGGAGAGTCCGTTCCTGCTCTGCCACCCGGCTCCCACTCGACCTGGCCGCTGTGACCCGGTAGACCTAGAGAGGGAGGATCCTTTAGGTTGAGTTCGCACCGCCTTAGCCTTAGCCTTTTTGGTTTTAGTGGGTCTGCAAAGCATTTACAGCAAAGCGGTGCACTGGTTAGGGCTACTGTTAGTCACACACAGACACACGCACATGCCACAAACGCTAACACGAACGCTTACACACATACAAGCAGACACACAAAAGCAACACACGAATCTCGACACGAAAACACACACACACATAGACACTAACACACATGGACATGAACACGCTCGCACGCATGCCTTTTTCAAACAATTTAAGCTATATTACATAAACTAAAAAATAATCCTTATATCTACACTCAGTTATTAATCGCAGTTACTTCTTTAATCAATCATTCATAACATGAGAAATGAATTGTATCTTTGAGAAACAAAGACATTTTTGAAAGAAAACCCAACTTTATATAAAATAAGGAAATATACCTGTATACATCAAAGAAATCAATACCATTGATGACAAAAAAAACTATTAATCCTTAGTGCGACTACTAAAAAATAGTCCTCATCATACACCTTGCACAGAAATACAATGCACATTCTAGTATTTGGATATCTTTAATTGATTATTAATGTCTACGTGCCGTGTGGAATGTCAACTTTGAAAAAAACAACCAGCTTTTTATCTTTAAATCACCTGCAAAATTTAGACTTACTTTTCGTGGCCGTATTTAGAGCGCAAGTTGAGGTTAGCACGAGGTACAGCAGCAAACGAGTCGTTGTTTTCTTCCCTGTTAAAAACGCAATGAAGTGTACAACTTTAAAAAAAAGTAAAGACATTTTCTTGTATAACAAAGAGACGGAAGAAAATGAGGGATTTCATCATTCAGAAGTCCCATAAATGATTTTCGCCAATCATTTAGATATACGAATATGGTTCACTTGCGGATCACATGGGATAAAATCCTGTGGTCTGTATCAAACACATAGAATATTTCCCAGAAATGCATTTTTGCACGACGATTATGAAAAGTTTACTACCATATATACATCAACTAAATGTAATTTCTTTTCTCTATCTAACGAAATCAACATTATTACGGCCTTAGCCCTATGAAGAGTACTATTTCTGACTAAAAAGTAATTTTTATTTTTCGAACTTGGATATCTTTATTAATGACATAGACGAAGTCTTTTTCATCCAGGTATCAAAAATAGTCAAAAACGGGTTCCATAAAATAAAGACTATGGTCTTTAACAAAAATCTAAGATACGGTACTCTCCCGATGTTTCTTCAGAACATACACTGGATTTGTGAATTTTTAAGATTTGGGATAAGATTAATAAGGTATGTTTCCTTTTTCAAAAATCGGAAAATATGCTATTCCCGACATACTTACAAAGTCGTTCTTAAAATGCATACCATAAGATAGGGTTGTTATTTTGTTATCTACTAACGTACAGTATTATATTATAGTTTTCAGACAATGATAAAATGAGCAATTTACGGCCACCATGCGACCAACACTTTCATCCTTAGGGTAAAAAGATCTAGCAGTTGGAACTTACATTAACGGAATGAAGCTGTTCAGATCGCGACCTTCTGGCGGTGAGGGAATTGTTTTTGTTCCAATGTCCTTTGTTGGTTGGCATTCAATGTATTGCATGGCCGTCTACAAAAACAGAAGATATGCGTATATGTAACGATTTCTCACTGAGGACATACGGCTTATTTTTTTCCCTAGCTTAACACAGAGAAACGTATCAGAAGTACTATTAAAGCGACTTACCATTAACCATTTATATATTATCTATACATATTTCATAATCCTAAAATCACCATTTTATAATACTCTACGATGCACTATTTCAAATTGCATAAAATGTAATAGTCTGAAAACCAGGGATAACCCTGACGATTATTGCATGATATGATTCCTTTAATATCTTAATTAACACTAGGTAAGACAAATCAGAGGTATTCACCACAATCGGACTACTTCACCCCCCCCCCCCCCCCCATATTTTTACTGTTCTTGATGACGGGTTAATGTTGTGTCCCATAAGTCCAATAAGAAACGTGCTATGATGAATTTGGGAGCCATTAGTGTCGCAGGTACCGAATCACGCATCACGAATGCCCCCTTATCTATTCTTAATGAATTTTCGTGTTTAATACGCATGCCCCGCCCCTTACCTCATCCTCAAACTCCCGCTTACAGGCGGCCGACAGCTCCCTCTTCAGGGAGTTAATGTGCGCACGGTGTGACGTCACTTCCTCCTGCAGGCCCCTGACGCGGTTGTTGAGTTGTGCCTGGGCGTCGACGAAGGCGGTGACGAGGAGTTGACAGGCGCTCATCTCAGGACCGAGCCGACCCGAGCCTGGCGGGAGGAGGTCAGACGACAAGATCGGGGTGAGGTCCATGACACCCCGGGCACTGGTCACCTTACACTGCCAGGGTGGGGGAACGGAAGATTATAATGTTGTAAATGTGCTTTATTAATATTTTTATAAATATTGTATATGGTGTAGGGTGGCTTGACATTGTTTTGCTCTGTCACGAGCAAGACGTTTGATATCAATCGTAGTATATTTTTTGTAGTTTGAGGTATACAGTATTATTACGCACAAAGAACTACTGCATGTATAGAATGTACGATCAAGGGTACCGGTGCTCTAGTCTATCTTATATTGATGCTAGGATTGTAAGAAACTTACCATATCGATTGACTGTTCTACTGCTTTTACGTAGCTCGTCACCATTTCCTTATCTCTAGAAAAAAAAGAAGGCAAATGTACATCTCTCCAATTGTGCTAAATGACCGATTAAGATACAGATAATGAGTCACTTTACCTCACAGCGAAATCATTTAACGCTCAAGCTGAGACAAAGCCTACCGTCCTTTGTAACAGTCCTTCCTTTTAGTTTGAAAGTAACAGATTGTGTCTTTTCCACACCAATCACTTACTTGGCGGCAGTGCGAAGCGCGTTCTCGGCGTCGGCGATGTTGGTCTGCAGCATCTTGCGCTCGTGCTCCAGCTGGCCAACTTGTCGGGTGAGTTGTCGGACGAGCTGCTCCTGGTGTTTGAGGTCGTGGCGGGCCTCCGAAAGGCTCTGGACACAAAGAAGACGTGGGCAAATAAAGTTAAAACTTACGTATGAACGTATAAAACTATGTAAGGCGCACTTACGATAGGTAACTGAGTTAAAGTACAAATATCACAAATACATGACTATAGTTTTGGACAGTGTGTACCACTGTTTCACTTTAATAGAATGAAGGTTCTAGTTATGCCTTCATACCCGATGTGCTTTATGAGATCCTTAAATTATATTGGTCTTCACCAGGATCACTTCACTCTTCACCTCTTTTGACGGTGGTCATAGATTAGAAGTAGTCCCCCTTCCCCAACCCCCTCCTAGCCCTCCCCCAGAGAGACCTACCTGCAGCGCGTCGGCCAGCTCGTGGCTCTGCTGGGTGCCGGTGGCCGCCTGCTGGTCGTGGCGCTGGGACAAGACCTTCACCTGTCGTCCCTGCTCCCTGAGCAGCTCCTGGGCCTGGCGCTCCCGGCTCAGGGCCTGCTCCAACTCACGGCACACCGAGTCGAACTGCTCGCGGGGCACCATCGACTCCACCTGGTGGGGGAAGACAGTTTATTAAACCATAGTACAACCCAAATCAAATTCTACTCAGGGTAAGCGGATTCACTCAAAGAATATTACGTAGTGTTGTTCAACAGTGTTGACATCAGCTTACTTTTGGGAAAAGACGCTACAATTCACGTTATAATATGTAGTGATTTAGATCTAAGGCGATCATACCCAAGTTATTATGCGAGTTAAATAATGATTACAGAATAAAGCACACATAGTTCTCATTGCCTAATATGTATGTGTTTCTCACAGTACCTGCTCCTTGAAGTTAGTGAGTTGGTCCGAGATGTGCTGGGTGTCGGCCACCGAGTTTTTCAAGCCGTGCCGTTCCTGTCTGAGTGCGTTCAGCTCCACCCGCAGGTCTCTCCGCTCCACCTCTGCCGCGTGCAGCCGGCGAGTGAAGTCCAGCACGTGGTGCTGTAGCGCCGACAGAGTTACCTGATGGGTTGAAATGGTCCAAGTATTATGTAGAGATGCCACTCCGAAATGATGAAAAAGTACAAATACCAAACACGTTTTCTTCTTAAATCTAGAGGAAAAATATGCAATATAAGTAAAAGTTATAAATTCCCAATATCAAATTTACACGTATATTCTTTTTGTCTGTGTACCACAAAATAAGTAAGGAATTATGAAAAAATTAGGATAAGTAAAACTGGCATTTATACGAACGCCACTGTAAATGTGTTATGTCCTTTTCTAAAGAGTAAGTCTTACATGGATGTCTTACATAGGCCAACCTGGCTGCTTCGTTTGCAAGTTCAGTTACTTACCTGAGAAGGTAACATGGCCTCCCTGCGTCCAGCGGGGGTCTTGGCCAGGACCCGTCGGAGGCCCTGGCCGAGGGCCCGGAGCAGAGACCCGGCGTCCCGCGGCCCGCCATCCCCGTCCACCGCCACCAGGGGGAAGGTGGCTGGTAGGTGGCACAGCAGTTTACTGAAGCTGCTCCGGGCCGTACTCACCAGCTGCTTACTGTCAGCCTGTGAGCCTGGGGAAGGAAAATCCAAATAAATATCTATGGGTAACAGTTACTTTACTCCTTAAGTTCTAAGCGAAACATGTTATTTGTGAGACCTGAACAAAAACAAGAACAAGTTATATTCGTATAATTACATAATGCCTTTAATTCTACTCTGGCAATAAGGTGAAGGTACCTGAACATCGGAACTAACAATATGTCCATATGCGTTTTTTTTTCGTTTTTTTTTTCAACATGAACAACAGGAACATGACTCACAGCGGTAGCAACGATCTTGCACACAGTTTGCCACGTCTCAATCAATATGTTCATATGCTATGTACAATGTCAGTCCTTCCGGTGAACCATATTTCCGTGATATCATTTTATCTTTACTTCTAAATTCTGATTAGTACTTTGACTCACTTTGGTCCTTAGTCTTGGTGAGAGCAGTCTGCAGGTCGGCCGTGGTGGCCATGACGGTGGTGAGCAGCTCCGTGCCGGCCAACCAGCTCACGGCCTGGTCACCCGTCACCAGAGACATACTGTCCTCCCCAAGCAGGCGGCACGACGACACACCTGGGGAACAAGTAATCGAGGGTCAGACAGGTTCAAACAGGGATAAGGCACATAGACTATATATGAGAATGAAACTATACTATTTCTTATTTCGTTAGATTACAGGCCTAGTGACAAAGTTGAAGTCCGGCGTTTTTAATACGTTTAACGTTTGACAAAATACGCTTGTCAAACCAAGAGCTAAAATGTAGCACTTCAGGTTCTTTTTATTATTTACATAGGAATAACCCACAGCATTTCAGACATGCTAGCCTACCTTTAAATGCCTTCTCCCGAGGCTGGATGCCCCCCGCACACACGGTAAGGCTGTGCAGGCCGGGCAGGGCGTCCCTGGCCGTGAAGAGCCGACAGTGTCCCTTGGTGAAGTGCACCAGTCGGTTGGCTGCTATCACCGAGATGACGGCCGCCCTGAACTTGAGAAGTGGTCCCCGACGTGGCCGGTCATCGTCGTCCTCTCTGGCCGCTGCCCGCCGCCCCTTCTTCCTGGCCGGGCGGGCGGCCTCCTCCTGCGCCCCGTCCCCACTGAGGGCCCCGACCAGGCGCTGCACCTGCTGCCGGAAGGCCTCCAGCCTGGTGTTCTGTTCCTGCAGCAGGCGGCGCTGCGAGCTGAGGGCGGCTGTCCGGGCGTAGAGTGGGTACAGGGCCCCGGCGAGCAGGGAGCAGGCGGTGAGCAGGACGCCCCGCTCTGAGTCACTCTGACCCAGCTGCTGCCGGAGCTGGGTCACCTCGGCCTCCAGACCCTGCTGCACGGTCCCCGACACGCGCACCTTCTCCCACGCCTGGTCCGTCAGGGACTGCATCTTCTGAACGACCGAAAACAAAGACATTAAACATCTAGCAAACATCATTATGCCTTAAAATCTATGACTTACAGATATTCTCGTTCTCTTAACAGATGAAAACGGGAATAATAATATGTTTAGAGCAAACTGTATTTGTTATTTATGAAATTCTTTCGTTGTATGTTCATGCATTGGTTAAATTTGATTATGTAAGAATAATGTTAGCTTTCTTTTGTCCTTTTAAGAATAAACCAAAAGTATGTAGTCCCAGGCGTGGCCTGCTTCAGGGGTTGACGGTGACTGACCTTCTGTCGGTGGTGCATCTCGGCCAGCAGTTGGCCGTAGTGCTCCTCCAGCTCGGACTTCTGCTGCTGCCAGAACTGACCCTTGTCCTCGGCCACCCCGGCCAGCTTGGTCAGCTGGTCCTCGTGAACCTGCTGCATCTGCTGCATGGCCTCCGCCTTCGAGGCCTGCATACTCTCCATCTGCTGCAGCTGCACGGGGAAGCAGAGGGTTAACAAGAGGGAGTAACGGCATGGGATTTAAAGATCAAAGGTTCTAGTGGCGCCGCGGATTACCTTTAAGAAAGTATTCTATTTAATACTCTGAATATCACTGATTTCGTTTTTCTTCGTTACTGCTTACCAATAAGTCATGGCTGAAGTTAAAGCTACTGGTTTAGGTGTGGACCTACCTTCTCGGAGGTGCGGTGGTAGGAGTGCATCATGTTGGCCACCTCCTCCTGGACCATGAGGACGAGCTCGTTCCAGGAGAAGCGGGGCGGCTGGGCCGGGTCGTGGGACTGGCGGGAGGCGGAGAGGCGGCCGGTCAGCAGCTGCTGGTATATGCCGTGCACAGACTCGATGTGGAGCTGGGCATAGAGAAGGACGGCATTATAGGAGGAGATATAATGAAGGTCAAAACCGGGAATGTACATTTTCTATTCTTTTCGTCTTCCGAACATTATTCTTTCGAACTCTCTGGGACCCATGATAACTAAGAAAATCGATAAAGGTGAATAAAACAATGTTTAATTCTACAATTAGCTGAGACCTACCTTGGTAAAGGTTGAAAGATAAGTAGAACTATACGAGGAGATCGACGTCAGGTGGTGATCAGGTGAGACAGCGTATGCGCATGCGCCGACAGTATTTATAGCTCCTGAACAGGAAATTCTACATAAATTAACAAAGAAAGAGGATACTTAAGTATGAAAATCCTCAACTAAATTAGAAGATAGAAAACTTTCCCCTTCAGAATTAGGAAAAAACTATCTTGGGAGGTAATGACAGGGAGGGAACCTGATCACCACCTGACGTCGATCTCCTCGTATAGTTCTACTTATCTTTCAACCTTTACCAAGGTAGGTCTCAGCTAATTGTAGAACTATACTTCGTCGCTCTCCGTCAGGTGGCGACTCAGGTGAGACTTTAAAGCTAGTAGAATTTCCTGATAGAATAAAAAGAACTTGTACAAAAAGATTTTATAACAAGTAACTTTTTAATAACATAAGTAATCAACATTCTGGGAATTAATTCTTAATATCCCTCAGATAGAAATGTTTGAAGGTACTTTCATGTGACCAACAACCCTTCTTCAAGATTTCTGATAAGGGTGTACCCATCTTTGCTAAATGTGACGCACTGGCTCCACGAGTGCTATGAGCCTTAAACATGGCAATGTCAATACCAGCGTCCTTCATAACAGTCTTAACCCATCGAGCCACTGTTTGAGTCCCAACAGCTCTGTAAGGCGGGACAAAGCTACACAACAAAGCATCTCCTGCATTTGTAACATCTTTGGTTTTATCCAAATACATTTTTAGGTTTTCCACCACACAAATACTTCTATCATCTGAGAAAGGTTTCACAGAAATCACCTCCAAGCTTTTGCCAATAGAGGAATGTTTTTGTAGAGAATCAGTGATTATTTCCACCGAACCATCCAACTGGAACTTTATTTTCGATCTCTTGATAGAGCAGAGTCTTTGTTGCCTGCTGCAAGTAGCCAGTAGGAACAACATCACGAACTTCAAAGTCAAGTCTTTAATAGACAGAGATCGTAGTGGAATTTTTTCCCTTAAGTAGTCAATTACAGTTTCAACATTCCACATTTGTGAATACCTCGCTTGAGGAGGACGTTTATTATAGAAGCTTTTCATTAAACGTCTTGTTAATGGGTGTACTCCGAACACATCATTATCGAACAACGGAAGAACACACGATAACGCACTTCGTGCCGAATTCAATGCGCTGTACCTTAATCCAGAATCAAACAACGATACAAGAAACAATAAGGCATCATTAAGACTAGGTAACAACGGGTCAATACCCTTGATCACACAGTAAGTAGACCATTTACGGTGATACACTGCGTATTGCAGTTTGGTTTTGTCTCTCCAAGAGTCTAAGACATGATTCAAGACTGACTGAGGTAAATTCTTTTTCCCCAAGGCAGTTTTTAACAGAGAACCACCAGGAGTGGAACCCTTGCGATTGGTGAGTCTTGAAGATGATCCGCTGGCGACCGGAGATTTCCCATCCTTGGAGGAAATAGAAGTCGCTTCCGGACAAACGGAGGTTGTAGTTGGGCAAACCAGGGTTGGCCCGGCCAGTTCGGAACTACCAGGATTGCTGAAGTCGCTGCCAGTTTGATTCTCCGTATACATCTGCCCACCAGACTGAAAGGTGGAAAGACATAAATTAAATCCCAGTCATCCCAATGAATGGAAAAGGCATTTACAGCATAAGCATTTGGGTCTCTCGACCAACTGACATAGCAGGGAACTTTGTTATTCAGGCGAGAGGCAAACAGATCAATCTCAGGAATTCCCCATTCCTCACAAACCATATCAAAAATGTCTTGGTTCAAGACCCACTCGGTGTTGTCTGTGAAATTTCGAGACATGAAGTCAGCTTCATTATTTTCCACTCCAGGAATAAAAGAGGCTAAAAGCCATAAAGAACGTTGTTCACAAAACGTCCAAATCTCTTTAGTCACAGACTCACACCCAGAAGATCGAGAACCACCCATCTTGTTAATATGGGAAATTGCCGTTGTGTTATCCGATCTAATTAGAATTTCTTCATCTGAAGAATCAGAGAAGAAGGCTTTTAGACCAAATAGAACAGCTCTGAGTTCTAGCACATTTATATGATCACACGCTTCAGCTTTGGACCACCTGCCACCGGTCTTTTCTTTGCCAAGGACTGCACCCCATCCTTCCAAAGAAGCATCTGAGGTTAGGATAACCGTAGGAGGAGAACATCTTATTTTCTTGGTTCTCCAAGAAACATTATTTCTCCACCACTTGAGCTCCTTTCTAGCTTCCCTAGAAAGAAACATCAAGCCTTCAAATCCTCTTGAACCTACTCTTCTAAGTGCGAAGATTTTATCTCTTTCTAAATACCTGAAATGATTTTCTCCGTATTCAATTCCTTTACACAGGTCTACGATAACCCCAATGGCAGAAGCAACAAAACGAATTTTGTGAGATCTCTTTGCCAACAACTTATCCATCAAAAGACGAGTTTTCTCTCTTTTACTTTCTGTAGGAGCTACCGTCATATTAACAGAATTCAGGACGTAACCTAAAAAGGTTATATCCTGTTTTGGTTCCAAAGACGATTTTTTCTCATTAATCGTGAAACCCAGGTCGCAAAGCAGTTCCTTTAACCTTTTCGTAGCCTGAACGCAGTGATCATAAGAATTTGCCAAAACCAGGCTGTCATCTATATATCCTATGACAGAAAACCCTTCTTCTCTTAATTTAGAAAAAACTGGTTTCAGAATTTTGGTAAAAATTCTTGGGGCCGAGGTCAAACCAAAGGGTAAAACTTGGAATTGGAAGAATTCCCCATTCCATTGGAAGGAAAGAAATTTCCTGTGTGCCTCCCAAATAGGGACTGAATAGTAGGCATCTTTGAGATCGATAGACATCATAAACATGCCTTCTACCAGCAAATCTGTTGCTACGTTCAAATGATCCATTTTAAAATGGGCCTTTGAAACAAACTCATTTACCTCAGAAAGATCAATGATCATACGGATATCACCATTAGGTTTGGGAACACCGAACACATTGGAAACAAACATTTCAGGATCGTAAGGAACCTTATGAACTACGCCAGACTGACATAAATCATCTATCTGAAGTTGTAACACAGACTTCTGAGTCTTAGACATACGATATTCACTAGGAATAACATTCTGAACTGGGATATCATCGAATTTAATCTCATAGCCAGAAACATGGCTTAACACCACAGGATCGGAAGTTAAACACTCCCAAGCGGACAAACAGTTCGCTAAATTCCCGGGAATAGGAGATGAGGGGCCGAATACCTGGTCTAGGTCCTCGACCACTTCCGTCGAAAATCCTTCTTGTTGTTGTTGTAGTCACGTCTGTTGTTGTTGTTGTTGTTGTTGCTGCTGCTGCTGTTGTTGTTGTTGTCATAGTTCTTGTAACGCCTCCTACGTCTGTAGTTTCCACGAGAGTTACCTTTCTGCTGATTCTGCTGAGATTTTTGGCCCTTGGAGTTATCCATCCTCTTGGCAATTTTGTTGGTACTCTCGACTGACTTAATGGATCCCTCCAGATCATCCCCAAAGAGATTATTGGACGTGAGAGGGATCTCAACGGACGCCAGCCTTCTGTAATCCTCGGGAAGAGAAGGTTTAATATCCTCTCTCCTAGTCTTTAGCCAGTCATTCTGAAGAGACGCCGCCAGCGTGACAGCATCAGCCGAGACTGCCATCACATCTTTAATCCATTGACCCTCCTTCTCATGATCGGACAGAACTTCAATCGTATTGACTAAAGCCGAGACAATCTTCATGAAACTGATCTGATTGTCCTGAATCACACGATCCTTGCTCTTGGCAGTAGAGGAAAGCTTCAGAAAAATTGGTTCGTTAACCTTAGGAACCACCATACAGTCAATGTTCCCAGGAATTTGAAACTTCTGCTTATGTTTCTTGGCGTTCTCACCCTTCAGAGGTTTCGCAAAGGCCTTTTTGACGAAACTAGCTACATGTTCCTTAACAGGAGGACCCACCGACTCATCAGAGTCTAACACACGAAGAGCAGAGGATAACACCTCCGACTGCACCTCATCAAGTTCACCATCCGAGAGTTCGTGGTCATCTTGTCTTTTGCGTTTTTTGGGGACGGAATCATCGGTACGACGTTCATCCTTCTTGGGAGGATCGTCTTGGTCACTGGGACCCTCGGACTCAAAGTCAGACTCCTCTACCAAAGAATCAAAATGTTTGTTAATGCTCTCGTCCATTTTCTCCATATTATCACCGACTTGACCCACCTTGGATTTAAGTGTTTCAAAACCGTCCTTTAGTATCAAACTAATGGAGTTCAAAGCAGACAGCATGTCCGCCTGTGGCGCGGGGGGAGCAGGGCGTAGCCCCGACCCAGAACCCCCTCCATTGCCTCCGCCGGTACCTGAACCAGAGCCCGAGCCATGGCCCTGGTTAGAACCAGAACTTTCCGTAGCCTTAACGAGCTTCGGGGGTGAACTATCCTCAGAGTCCTGCTTTCTGGAAGTCTTTCCCATTTTTAAGCACTTGGTTAACCACCAGAAATGCAATTCGTCAAAGAAGTGTCCCAAAATATCACAGTCCAGGTTAGGCACCTCCGTGATTGACACACCTGCCTTCGCCGGCAAACTGCCACGAGGCACAGTCCAGAGTTAAACACTCAAACTGTCCAAACGAGGGAGAGTTTCACAACTTCACTCCTCTACACGCTTCAAACCTTCCTTAAACAGAAAGGTGAGCGAAAGAAATTCCGAAAAATTTCTTGTAACCAGTAATAATCCAAGTTTTTCTACACGTTGACCAGGACTACGTGTTGCCGTTCGCATGAACAAACCGGAACTGTCGGCGCATGCGCATACGCTGTCTCACCTGAGTCGCCACCTGACGGAGAGCGACGAAGTATAGTTGCAGTTCTAAGAACTCCCACATACAATTTTAACCTTCACTTGATCGCCAAACAGTTACTTGTAAATACATCATTCCTGACCTATATCATATTGTACTTAATGCCTACCTGTTCATCAGTCTTGCACTTCGTAGCGATCTTAACCATCTGAAACGTGATGTGGTGGTTATCATTACTTTCGGAAAAAATATAAGTGGTTGTTATTAATATGAAAAATGTACATTTAGGTGTATATACGGCAAAGGTTCTCATTGTCTTATGGCATGAGAAGTATTTGTCTTTTTTTAATTTAGTACCATAACTTCATATACTGTAGGGCACTCTATCCCAAAAATCTTAAATAACAGTCAGTTATTTCTAATTAGTTTGTCATCATTCTGTCCCGATCAGACTGACCTGTTCCTTAATATCGGCTAGCTGGGCGTGGTCCCTGCCCCGCTGTTGGCGGAGAGTCTCCGCCTCACTGCGCGTGGCCAGTAGCAGCTGGTCCTTCTCCGCCACGTCCGCCCGTAAGCGCTGCAGCTCCTTACCCGACTTGGTCATACTCTGAGATGTGCTCTGAACGACATAGGCATGTTTTGATTATCTTGACAAACATGGTAACGCGAAGAAAGAACAATCCCATCTTCTAATTCAACTTGCAGTGAATGCATAAATCAAAGGATTTCCCCATGTAACTCCCCGCAGAATCTCCATGTCTACTTACAAAAGATACACTACATATTTTTCATAGTTGGATAAAGGTGAGATATCACGATTGAGAGATCACACATATCAATGTAATTTCGAATGGTTTCCGCGACAAAATGATTGTACAATTTTAGTTAATGATTTCAACACAAACCCTACACAGAAGTACGACAGGCAGATGAAGAATGCACAGACATGCAAATTCCAGAGCCAATAAATAAAACAACTTTATGAACGAGCATAGGTACAAACAGATACGCTGATAGGTTGCTCTACACATCTAATGGAAATTTAAAGCCCAACAGGTGTATAAAAAGCATGCGATGAGGATATACTATTAATAAAAGTGGTAAGATATGCGAGCTGCATCCGAAAACGAATACTAGTACAATCTGTTACGTTCTGACCTATTTTCAGCACCTACATACATCTAATCTTTTGGTAGAAAGAGCCGAAGCCGACAGACCTTTCTGCCAATCTGCCCGAGGGCATTTTTAGTGTGAGATTCGACTATCATCACTCCTGCAACCTGAGGAGAATTATCAATCGTTTGATCAGAAATGTAAGCATCTTCCGTTGGATATCTTTAAACCTTGCTCAGATGAGTTCACCACGACTGACATTTACTTCATTGTATTAATGTACATAAGATAGTTGACATTAAGCATTGTCATATTTTCACGTTCAGTGATGTTCGTCAATGATGTGACGTTTTCGACAAAATTACATGAAAACCTTGAAAACACACCCCATAACCTCGGATAATCACCGTTTGCTATCTCTATGAATTTTAGTTCCCGGTAAAAAGACGGTTTAACTTGGGAATTACTTACCTCGAGGGCCTTGTCTTTGGACCAGATCATATCCTTGTAAGTGTCACACTCCTTAGCGAGCTGCTCATGTTGAGACTTCAACTTCATGAGCTATTGGAAAGACAGGGGTAGACTGTTACCAAAGTTTCTAATAATTTTAACATGATTAAAAAAACGTGATTTTGTGTATACATAATTAACAAAACCTTTAGTTTCCTCTTGGCATGAATACGTTTGACAGGTAGGTCAACATCTGCATATCTTTATCAATAACCTAATTTGCTTTACTCTTGATACATCAGAACTGTAGCTGTTCGTTTTCTTTTCTATACATGGACACAGACAGTAGTCTCAAGGCTCACCTCAGTCGCTGTGTTATCAAGACGCTGCTTATACTCCAACAGTGTGTGCCGCAGGTTCTCCAGGACGGCTGCTGGGGCTACGTTTTTAGATGATTCTTTCTTTTCTACAAGAAACGAGAATTGGCATTGAGAACACGTAAAATGAACAGAGGATATGAATACCGTTGTTTTTCTCGTGTCTGCTTTAAAATGTATATTTCACACAGGTCACTCCAATTCTATACAAATTCAAATTCAACTTCTTTTTCATTTGTTAGATCAAATTTGGCTGTTCAATGTGTGTAAAATAGATTTAATCAAGTATCACTTACTCGTTGTCTTTGGAACCTTCGATTTCTTGCCATCCGACTCAAAATTAAAGTTATTGAGAAGCAATTCCAGTTCTCGCATGCTCCCCCCGTACGTCTCCTCCAGGTAGATCTGGCGTTTCTTCGCCTAAACAAAAGGTCAAATTGTGAAACTCACTGCAGTACTAAAAAAACAAGCATTTGTCAGTTAATCTAATCTTCTCATACATACTTGGACTTGATTATAAGCTGTGCTATACAAATCTCTACTCCGTTACAATAAGCTAATTCCGAATTTAGAAAAAAAATCTAATATCAATGACTTTGGTCCTCTATATCTAGCTTGGTATTCTACTGACAGTGACGCTATGCCCACACCTTATTTAGTTCTTCTTTAAGCTCGTCAAAGTTTTTCTGATGGAGCTCAAGTTGTTTCGACAGTTTCCCAATGACGTGGTTCTTCTTGTCTAGGTCCGTCTGCAGCTGTTGGTTTATAAGAGCGTACTCCTTCTCAGCTCTGAAAAAGTTAAAATACCAGATTAGTGACTATACATGCTGTGATTAAGAGAGACACAGACAAAGAACTAGCCAATCTTAATCTACCTCTCCGACAGCTAGAACTGAGAAGTGTTAGTGAGGCGGACATCCAATAGCACTTAAACACGAGAAATCTGTTAAGAGTTGAGTACCCACAGACAGAAGGCACAGAAAGGTAATTTCAAACTTAATCTTTCAACTGCAATATTTCCATCTTTACACAAAATATAAATGTTCAATCATATACACATTTCTACTCCAGCGTATTTGGTATTGTTCAAATTAAGCTTAAAAGAGTGGTTTTAAGAAAACATTGATAACTATATATTTTATCGATTTCCTTATGGACGAAAGTGTTAGAGTGGTATTGTTGTGACTTAATTTTCTGGTTAATAAGCAAGTCGAAGTTTAATTAGATTGAACTAAACCTCTAGTAGATACATATAAGTTTACATGTGTAAATCACTATTGTATGCAAGTAGAACATACGTATAATGCACAATCTTTCGTAACGACCGCATTATCAATCGACTTCTTGACTACCTCATAATTCTATGTAGACACTACTGCAAATAAAATAAGGTACAAAGCTTGTACGTGAGAAGCGCTATACGGGCAGTCCAAAATCTGCTCAAAGCTGGAGAAGGAAACAGATTCACACATGTTAGAGGAAGGTTAAAACAGTCGGATTAGTAGACACACAGCGTCAGACCGGGGAACTCACCTTGTGGCGGGAAGGACGCACTTGAGAAGCAGATCCCTATAAAAACCAAGTTTACTGTCTGAACTTAAGGGGGACTAGTCAATGAGGGGAAGGTGATGATCTTACAGCCAGAAGGGAATATGCTTGAAATAAAGATGAAATCAGGCAATAACTGGGAAAATTAACTGAGTTACAGAAGGGAGGAAAACAGGGAAGATGCAATATTATTCCGTTGATTAAAACCTGGTTCAAATCAATGAAGAATGTTTACAGTACTTTTTTTTGGTCTGAGTTGTACATTTTAAAGGACTTCATTTTATTTCCAGGTTGGCTTTGCAAATTGGTTATAGGGATTGGATTAGGTCTTTTATCCCTGCAACAAATAACTAGCGTCTGACTTAAAGTGTATAGTGTTTGTATAAAAAGCGATGGAACATGAAATACATTTTACAACTTACTTTTCTAATTTCTCCCTTGACTGCACGGACTCCCGCTGGTGATCCTCATACAACTGTTGTAGTTCCCTAAAAGAATAAAAATATTATTAATACAGGTAGCAAATATTTTGTTAGATGCGAACGAAAATTAAATTCAAATTCCATAAGAAAAAAACGATAACCCCAAAAATCGTTTTCGGAAGATCGCACTTACTTTATTTGCGTGGCCAGCTTCTCCGAGTTGTCCAAAGCATCGCTTTTTGAATTTTTCTCCACTGCAAGCGCCCCTTCTAGATCACGTATACGTAACTGGTGGAAACAAAAGGAAAAGAATGGAATGTCACTTGGCTAAAAACACTTGCATGGTAAACAGAAATAGATGAGTCGTCAATATTACTGTGATTTATCATTTTGTTTGGTGAGTGTACACTCCAGGCTTTAGCTATATACAAGTAACTTTGCCAACCCAAAAGGACACATTATTTATGTATCCCCAGTTGGATTAAAACCTGCAACCTCTTATTTGGTTTAAAAAAAAAAAGCAGCCATTTCGAATCGGGGGGGGGGGGGGGGCGGCGGTTGTTGACCAATAGCAAAGCATGAATGAATGAAAGCTTTTAAAGAAAATTTGGTATGGATTAAAAACTGGTAATGGGGAGCCCAACCCGAGCTCGACCTACCTGTACAAAGCATGAATGAATGAAAGCTTTTAAAGAAAATTTGGTATGGATTAAAAACTGGTAATGGGGAGCCCAACCCAAGCTCGACCTACCTGTACAATCTCTGAGTTGAACTTGGACTCGAGGTGAGCAGCTCGCTCGGCCTCGATGCCCTCCTCCAGGGTCTTGATGCGCGCCATGGCGGCCTCAAGGTCCCTCATGAAGCGCTGCTCGCGGTCCTTGAGTAGCTCCACCTCGCCGATCTGACGCCGCACGCCCTCCGCTGCCGACCGCCGCTCTTCTGGGAACGGGAATCACAACGAGAGGGTCAGGTTTAAGACTTTATCAGAATGGTCATAAATTTGTCAAAGTAGACAGGTTGTGAGAGGAGATGTACTCAGAGATACACATCAGTCTCTGTTGTTGTGCTTTTAACAATCAGAGGAAATTTAAATTCGAAGTTCAGTTATACCATGTCCATAATCGACACCGCGCTCGGGCATCAAGACGTTTTCTAATGTTTTTAAGAAGAAGATTCAGCAACATTTGTGTCTAATAACATAAGTTAAAGATTTGCCTGACTGACAGAATTATAAAAGTGTAGACATAGTTTCCAATATATAGCGATACTCACTAGAGGGCAGAAATATCATATGCCCAACATTCGGACTGAAAAGCCTGGCTATATTAGGGTTATGATCAAATATCGAAGGACGTATAACATGTATACATTGATACCAGCTTATAACAAAGTTCTGCAATAGCGTGAACAAGAAACTAAAACAAAACGTTTACTTGCCATCAAGTGACAACGGACAAGGTGGCACTAATTCCTTAGGAGGGAAAATATATCCGTTTGGCCTAGAAATCCATTTACTCCAGTCAAAATCCATGTTACATTTATGTGAACTAGGACTGGGTCCTTTCATGTGCCTAACATTCCCGATTCTGAATGAACCTATCAACGGTTGAACTTCCCCCACCACTACCAAATACCTGCTGCAACATGTTGATTATCATGGTAATATCCTATCAACGTGAACATCAATATAAGCTACTTAGTGATGCAACTATGTTATATTTTTTAGATCAGACCAGACGACATAGATATGACGTTGTATATCTGATAACAGTGCAGTCAGTAAGATAAGATTAGGAGTAATTTTCCTATGGTAAGACATGATCATTATCTCTGTCTCGTCGTGGGTAACTTTAAAAACACTGATTTTACCTCTTTCATCCGTTTCTTTCCAATACAAATTTGCAAATGCCTTTACGATCTGCCTTATATGTACTGTGGCACTACACACAGATAAGGGAAGTGAAATGTTATCCCTTAGCGCACAAGCTTACTTAAGAACAATTTTAAAGTGAGTGGGAGGTGCATTGCTGGTACTTTAATGATGTATTGTTGGTTAACACTGTGACAACTTCACTTACTTGGCGCTTTACAGAGAAATAGATTTAAAAAAAAATTAAGAGCATTTTTCATTATGCATGTCACTAAAGTTGGATCAATCTAGGCACAGGATGCCACCCTAGTATGTTTCCTTTATACAGAGGGACCAAAAAATGGCCAATCAGTAGAATATGAAACTTCCATTTCTGTTATTTTTGTCAGTTTTTCTATTAAGGAAAATTTAGAATAAAATTTCTAGTCAGGAATAATATGGCCACTCAGGTGGTACGACGGAGACTAGCTTTTCAAGTGTGGCCTCAGTTTCTTTTCCAATATTACAAATCCATAACAAATTATGAAAATACTGATTAATGGAGAAGCAATTTTTCTTATAGATATATCGTCAATCACCATCGTCACACACATAGCACCAGCACCACACCCATTTACTTTCAACAAAGTTCGTATGAAAGGGACATGCTACTATAGTCGGTTATGTGGTCTGCAATAATATCACTTACCTTCCAATTCCTTTACTCGATGCTCTAGTTCAGTTACTGACCTGAGAAAACAAAAACCTCATTACTTTTAATTGATAGTTTCTTGATTATGTACGATGTATACCTTTCCACACATTAAAGATAGAAACAAATAGTCTGCCAATATTTAATTCAGCTTGCTTAATTGAGAATAGATTTATACGTGTATGTGAAGAAATCAAGCCTCATCTACAGATTCATGTTACAATTGATCAAACGCACCTTCTCCGTTATTCTATACTGGGCTTGGCCAGTTAAATGTAATAAATGAAAGAAAAAATTCTTACGTTTCCTGCTGAGTCAGTGCTGTTTCTGCTTTTCCCTTTTCGGCTTCAAGCAAGTCCTTTTGAGTACGAAGACTTGAGATTTCTAAGTCCTATTTAGGCGAAGCAAAAAGAACACTTAATATTAAACAATGCTGGTAGAATTGCCCTAAGATAAGATTTTATTTCATTACACACTAAACTATCTGAAAAATCACCACCCTTTATAGTACGAATTTACGCATCTAAAATACCATGTAACGAAGAAAACATGTACGAGTTTTGTGTACAAAGCTAATGAGGCGTAATAAAAGAAAATCCTACATTATATTGCTCTCAAAAAAGCACATTAAGCATTAAAGGATGCAATCTTTTTACCTTTTCATTGATCGTAAGATTGAGTTTGGTCACATCTTCCTGCATTCTGAGCTTTGAAAGCTCAAGTTCTTGACACAGATGTTCGATTTGATGACTCAGCTCATTCACTTTTTCTAATGATGCAAAAATAGATAATATTTACAACAACCGAATAATTACAATACTGGCGGACGTGTATCACAGTACGGACTGGCAGGACTACAATGAACAGAATCTGTTAAAACAGCGACAAACATACATCAAGGGGGGAAATCCCCTAATTTTGTTCATTTGCAACGTTGGCGGTATCCAAAAATTGCACTCGAAATACATTTTTATACAGTGCATTACCATGGAAATATTTTGAAGAAACTATTCAATTACAGGTAAGTTCCATGTACATGGGCCTTCACTCAAAATACTCAGTAAAAAATCGAACAACTTTAATCGTCTGTATACATACGTTTCATGGAGTCGTTGACGTCAGCTAACAAGCCCTCCCTTTCATTTGCAGATCGCTTCTCTTGCCCCACCTCTCGTCGCAGTTTAGCCAGCTCGTACTCCAAGTTTTGTCGCACTGCCTCTCCCTTTTCCATAGCTGCTCGCATTCTTGTCAGTTCACTATCTGTTCTGGCCACCTGTAAATAATAGAAACTATTTTGATTAAACATATTGCTTTTCTGACCTAATCCTAATTACGATATTATTCATTTATATCAAGTCGTTATTTTGATCTGTACGCCTTGATTCTTTAACCAGTTACATAAAAAAGACTACATCTATACAAACCGTAATAAGGTTAAGGTGATCCTCCAAAGAGGCGGCAGGTATTACATGTAGTACATATTAAACGTTAACGGTATGTAATATAATAACAGATTCAATACTTTAATAAAATATTAACCGACTCTTAATAAAACTTACTAAAATTACAGTGAATAGCATATATTTATTTCTCCTTTTATTCAAATCACATCTTATAAATTATAAACATAAGTTCATCCTCGGACATTAATTTTACTGTCTACAAAATTCAATCGGCCTACCAACACTTTTTTTTCGACTTGTTACCTAAAGTTTAGGTTTAGTTGTGTTTAAAAGAAAATCGTGCCTGTACAGGAGAAAACTGTATTACAAGGTCTGGGTGGCAGGGCCAGGAAAACTGACAGCTACCATCCCCTATCTTTACCCAACTCACCTGTTCATTAGCTTTAGCAACTGAATCCAATCTGTCCTTTTCAAGATTATTTAATTTCTTCCGAAGAGTGCTGACAGTATCTGTTAAAAGTAAATTAAAAACAGAATAATCAGAATGCGAAATATATGAACCAGATTCTTAATCTTTATTTTCTGACTTTTACGCTATTTCCTTTCTATCATTATTGTACTACAATATTTTCAACAGTCTTCTCGTCGTTATATATAGATAATAATTATGATGCTGCCAACATGATTCCTTCCGCCCAGAAATTTACAATACTAAACACATAACAACGATGAGTCCTAGGAAAGACTGATTGATACCTGTTTGAAATGAAGGATGAGCTTCTCGTCAGCAATCAAATTGATAATTTTTCTCATACACACACAAGTACCTGACCTGCATATATCTAATATCAATTAGTATTAGGTGTACGATAAGCTACTCACCTTGCTCTACTTGGAGCTCCTGTTGGAGCTGATAAAGGCGTGTCTTCATGATGCGGTTCTCCTGCTGGAACAAGTGTGGATCCGGAGATGCCAGCTGACCCATCGGTCCACGCCGGGGTGACTGGGCGGGAGAGAGGGACAGCTCGGAGGTATCCATATCCTTCAGATGACAAATATACATATGGCTGTTAGTTCCACCGATGTTAGTTTTTGACAATTCAAAACGAAAAATATAATTATTTTCTGGTTAACTACTTTTAGTTATGAACTGCTTGACTTTGCAATAGATAGACTATAGTGCAAGATATTCTTTAGTGAAGAAGCACATTATCAAATATAATGTAGTTAATGGTTAATAAGGTACACTACAGCGGACGCGACTATTAATCAATTTGTTAAGTCCCGCTGGGAAAATCATAAAAGCAGTGTAAACGTTTTTTTAATGCAAGCACCGTTGTCATTTTAAGAATTTACAGCTCTGAAACATGTTTGAGGATCATGTTCAGCTCACAAAAAAGTCTTTTGTACAATGGATATTGAGATGAGTATAACCCTTTATCATTTTAGTCACAGGATAGGCTTAAATACAAACCACCATGGGTCCTGGTTCGGAAGCAGTCAACAGTTGAGATATTGCAGGATCCATGTTGACTTATCTACGGAAGCTTAGGGTCAAGACATTCATGCCAAAAGCCGCACCTAATATATCAGGCAGAAAGGTAGAGAGAAATTAATCTAAGAGAAATATCTGACAGTTGTTGCGTGTAAATCAATCGTGAATAACCATTATCTTTGCCAACTGGTTTTAGTTTGAGAAAATGCCTATTAAAGAAGCTGTCAGCTTATTTTAGACAATTAATTTCTTGGTGAAAACATAATTTACCTGTGTTTAATATCCAAATAAACCAAGTAACAAAAATAAACAAGTTCTAAAGAAATAAAGAGAAACTATATTCCAGCCTTTAAATGTTTAAAAGATTTTTTTTAATACTACCTAGATCTACCCAATAATTTCAGCCAATGATATCATAAGGATTAAGCTGAACACAGCTTTTTACCCCCCGCCCCTTTTTTTTATCTTCTTTTTTGATGGCCTAAAAGCCCTAAAGCTATGCCACAGAACTAACCTCTAAATAGTCTAGCCTAGGCCTAGTGGAAGCCTAGTGCTGTGTCTAGATCTATGTCTAAGCTAAGCAGACTGTTTTGAAATTGATCCTTTGAAATCAATGTCATTGCGATCTCTCATTACATCAAACGTTTGCCTGTCTGAACAATCTAGCGTCTAATTCCACTCAAATCTCTATCACACTATAGGTAGATCTAGTTTATCACTCTAAGTAGATCTAGACTATAACAGTCAAGACTTTCTGAAAGATAAAGTGTTGAAGGTCCAACCTGTCCAAACGGAGAGTTCATGTGAAATGTCAGTTTCAATAATAAGGATGCGAAAGAGAGCGCTGTCGATTGCAAATAGCAGAGAAGCTGTATAAACAGTCTAAAGAGGTGTTAAAGCACGCCACTCGTTAGAAGTTAGGTGACAGCCTTCGCGGTGTACGCCGATCGAAGGGTACCTGCCCCGACACATCTGAGGAGCGTCGGCGGGCCGCGACAGAAGCCACGAAGCGCAGCTTTTGAGCAGTAGATTGCACAATGAAGCGTTAAAGCTAAGCAATCATGTGTAGTAAGGATGACAATTTACCTCGCGTCCTGGATGTAAACGTAGAACGTACTAATCCTTGATAAAATTAGGAAAAACTGCGAAATTGGTAGCTGCAACAGTCAACGTCAACTTGGATGTGCCGCCATAATGGAAACAACTCCATAAAAAGCCCCTTACGTCCCGTAAAATATGCTCTATTTATTTTGACAAGATGTTTTCTAGCAGTAAAATGCCCCAGTTTGTAATCTCATCTTTAAAATACTACCAATTTTTATTTCCCCCTTCCCACTTAATGTATTTTAATGTGTAATAACTTCAACAATTTTATTTTTATTGTGTTGTGGGGGTAATCTGTACAAGTGCTGCCCTCTTTTGGAACATCAGTGGGAAACATCCAAATCTCACGTTGGACGCAAAAATTGAAGGTAAAAACCTGTAAATAATACAATCTAGATAAGTCAAAGGTAAACTATTTAATTCAGAGTTATTGCTGAGATTCAACAAAACATGTAAATACGCGAAACTACAACCTCCGCTTCAAGTTTTGCGCCTGAGCCCTGAAAGAAGAAAGCTCATAAACCGTGGCCTACATCATGATATTGATACATCAGGTCATGACAGTAGATAAACAGTAGATCTCCTAGCCAAGAAGTGTCACCGTGGTCGTTGAACTTGGAAGACTAGATATTATTGACTAGAACTTAGCAGAAGCTATATTGAATGCTATAGTAATGATTATTTTAATCTTAAAATAACTATTAACCTCGGTGGATCTCGGTATCCAAACTAAGTAGATATAGATCTACAAGAAATATTAGAGACTGCATGGCTTGTCATGTCATGTCTTACTAAGGGGTCATCACAAAACCGGCCGTCTCAAAGTCCATACATGTCATTGTTACTGATAAAGATAGATCTTATTGTAGTGCTCCCCGGCTGCAGGTCAGGTAGGTTTGGGGAGTCAATCAAGACCAGGTTGATCACTCCCAGTGGGCAAAATTGGTTGTATTGACGTCATACTGACGTTGAAGTATGACGTTGTTTTTACGTTGTGACGTTGATTTTAGGTTGAATTAACGTTGGATTTGCAAAGTTTTCTGACGTTGTATTTTGGTTGAAATCCTGACATCCTCTAATTTTAGTCACAGACTGAAGAAAAGCATTTCTATGTTACCTTTATGCCTTTTTGACTTCAAATATCAGAAATAAAACCTTTTTCTAATGGACCTCATGCCTTATTTTGCATAAATGTTGTAATTTTCAACGTTGAACCAACGTCAGTATTTCAACCAGAATACAACCATGGTTGAATTTAGGTTGTATTTTGGTTATCTGACGTCATGACCAATATCAACGTAATATCAACCTTGGAACAACGTTGAAATTAGGTTGTGTGCCCACTGGGCTAGGATTGGCGAAGTTTGACATAAAACCAAACAACAATCTCTTAAGTTAAAGTTTATTAAGGATAGACACCAGTGGTTGAGGTGTGAATGCCGTGTCTCTCTTTGATCAAAGTCACAAGATGTGTGTAAAATGATATTACTTAATAGACAACATAATTTGATAGCCAACAAACAAACACATTGATTGATGTAACTTATATAAAAATAGGCAGAACAATAGTTGTAGAATATGGAAGCAAACTTGAAAATCATAACTTTCAAATGTATTTTTTGAACATTGATATCTCACTTAATATTTAACCTAAAGACATGAAATATTTAGTACATCTTCTTGACATATAAAGGGAGGGAAGTGTGTCTCAAAATTTTTATATAGGTCTTAGTTATGTTTTTATGAAATGTAGAAAATGAAAATGCATAAAAATCTAAAAAGGTTTCCCGTTTTTGGCCATTTTTTGTCATAAAATCAAATCTAGGGCCTAAATAAATAATCTGAGACACACTTCCCTGCATATGATTATTGTCAAGGTGTGTGTGAAATCTCATCCCTGTAGGTTAAGTATTAGCAGAAATATTGATGTTCAAAAAATAAAAGTCAAAAAATCAGTTTAAAATTGATGAAATTGCAGTTTTTCATTACTTTATGATTCTTTTGGAATCAATAGACAGAGAAAAATATGAGCTTTTAAATGGTATAAAGTTTGTTGGGATCAGAGCAATATTAAAGAATCCATTGATGATTTCTTTGGAATGGCCGTTGACCACTGGTGTCTATCCTTAAAACAATTTCTGAACAGAACTGGTTACAAGTAGAATATGGGGATGTGTGATTTTCTGTGGATGTGAGAATAGAATCGGCCGTAGAATATCTCACAATATTTACATAATAAAGTTCAAAACTTTTCTTTAAATACGGTACCGAATATAAAAACACTAGGTTACAAAAAAATCTTTTAACAATAAAGCCAAATATAGAAGTCTCGAAACTAGGGGAAAGCAGTCAGCTTATAGAAAGAAACACTTGTGGGGCAGACCATTAACTCAAAGCTTAAGCCAAGAGTTAATAAAATTACCCAGGTATAACTAACCTAGTCTAAAAAGACATAGGCATAACAACAAGCCACCATAAGTATATAGCAAAAACCAGCCTAAATATAGGCTAAGCCTAAAACATCAGTCCCCTAAAGTTAAACAGGCCTTCTAAAGTCAAAGGAACCAAAGGTCAGGGTTACCTTGAGGCTTCCCAGTTCAGACCCTATAGCTAAAACCAGAGTGAGCTCAGCCCCAAAAGTGTCCTCCTTAAAGCGGGTGTATCGTCCGTCCGTTTCTAACGTTAGGGACTCCACCCCTTAGCTTAACGACGTCGCAGCTGGCGACGTGTTTTTCACTTTTGGAACGTAATCCTGCGACGTTATTGGTCACGTCACGAAATTGGCGCGCTAGGCAGGGGGTTATAACGTAGCAAATAATGACGTCCTTACGGACGATACCCTGGCTTTAAGCCTGGCCACTGGAGAGCACCAACCTGGTAGAAAGCACCCCATCTCAACCCCTCCAGGGCCCCGAACTGGCTCCTCTGGAGTAAATGCTGCTCTCTGATTGGTTGGTTGGGGAGGGAGCTGGCTCCCCATTGGCTCAAAAGGCTGGCCTCTGATTGGCTTGTTCAAACTGTATGATTGCGGCCCCCGTGGGCCGCGGCCGGTGACTTGGCCGTCAGGCCATGGTGCATACGTCCCTGGCCACCGCAGGCCGGCCCGACTAGGCCGTGGTGGGCCGTCGAGGTCCACCACATTATAATTATGGGTGAACCGCCCACGCAACTGCTTACGCAATATTCCTGTTTTGCAGGGGCGGATCCAGGAATTTTAGACCCTCATGGGGGTACCGGGGTGGGGCTTCTGCTCCTGGGAAGAATGTAGGCCCCTAGGCCTAGTAGCCCCTGCTGATTGTAAAAAGGCAACGATAGGGGGGACCCATCACCGACCAAGTGGTTCATTGGGTTTGATTCCTGGTTGGTGTCTGGGTTCACTAAGGGATGAGGTACAGCAAAATGATTTCCAGATTTTGATCCCCTGCTCTTTGCCTGCCCTGTCACTTTCATATCATAGATATTATCACCAAAGACAGAAATTGTCCTGACTTGTTTTCGCAGTGAAAATGACCCTGGCTGTCGGTACAGCACAAAACATCCATCACTTAATCCAGGAATTTTAGAAGGGGGGGGGGGGGGGCACCACAGTAACATAGCAGAGATCTGAGTAACGGTCAGTGAAGTGAGGCCTGGGTAAAATCTCTAGGGTGAATTTAAGCCATTCTAAAAGTAAATTTTTACTGCGCCATTTTATCTCTGCTATCCAACTGTTTAGTTTGATCGGCAAACATAACTACTTCAGTACTTGTTATAGGTGCATGTCCACATTATTGGGTATGAAAACGTGATATGAAAACTCAAATTTAGAATTTTTCTTATCCTTATATTCCTATCAGAAGTATAGTACAGATTATTTTTACATTTTCTTTGGAAAAAAGATTTTTTTTTAAATATTTCAATAACCTTCCACTTGATATTCGAATCAAAATACTGCTTTTATTAATTCAATCAGATATTCTGTTTTAAAAAAAATCAGGTTTTGACCAAAATTTTAGAATGGTTTCTCAGAGTTTTTTCCCTGCATAATTGAATTCAATACGGAGGAAATAGGAAGACATCTTCATAAATAACACCATGGGGATCGAGGGTGTGAGTTCCCACTGGCACTGGGACCACACTTTGGTTTTCCCTGGTAAGAATAGGTCTTCAGCATCCACTGCTGATCATGCAAGGTGACGGGTTTAGGGAAGACCGGTTGTCTCTGACCTGGCAGGTATTCACCTTTACCATACAATATAGTATGGTTTCTTCTTAAAGGAAACAAAACTGGTAGACTATTAGCATTAAATTCCCTGCTGCAAAACCCCTTTATTCACTTCCAAGGATCCAAGACAGGCAGCAAAACTGCATTCTGGGTTTGATTCACTGCTGCGTGACAGTTACTTGTCTTCACAAATCATTTCAACAATTCAGTGTTTAAACTGCTCTCGTCATGAATATGACCATAGCTGTCGAAACAGTGTAAAACAACCTTTGCTCAGTCACGCATTCTTCATAAGTACACGCAGTCATGTTTTTAGCAATTGATACAAAGTTCTAGGAGCAATTAGGCCATAGATCACCTTTATCCACAGACAACACATGGCTTATCTAAATATAGAACAAAGAAATATCTAGCATTTTAGTTTGCTTAATTAATTAAAATAAGAGGTGATGGGGTGAAAAGTACGGTACTACCTTGTCATCCTCCTGCTGTCAAGCAGTTCATAAGTGACAGCCCACTAGTACTACTACTAGTAGCAGATTATATGTACCGTATATAATCTGTGCTGTCACATGGGAGCATATACATGCGAGCTCACTAGTATTGACAGCCTACCATCCGCCAACCGTAGCTGCTGTCAGACAGCCATCTGGGGCGAAAGCTCACTGATATCTGTTTTGGTGACACTGCATGATGCAGTGGTAGCGAGCTACCCCGACTATACCATTGGGATACCATTGTTTTATATTGGCCCAGAGTTATTTATTTATTTTTTTTTTTTAATTTGCTTTTATTTTTGGGTTTGATAGGCTCAGCATTGCTGATCTTCCGCCAGGTCCCACTATATAGCGTAGAGTACATATTCATCTGGGCGGGGGACATAGTTTTCAGACCTTATTATACACAGCGATACCAAGTGTTCAGATGAAATGAATGATTATGTGATGAGATGGAGTATTAACAAGAATCCATGACTTGTTAATTGATAACCTTCTTGTAAGGGTTTGATATTGAATGCATGAACTTCAATTTAAATTTCTGTTTATCATTTATGACAGCTAGATTAGGCGGCAAGTTATTCCAAATTTGACGGGCTCTGTAGTGAGGGTCACGTACTAGCTTTTTGTTCGAGATTTTAGGCATGTTGAACACTGGACCCGCACGTCGCCTAGTACCCATATAAGAGTCAACAAGGAGGTTTTTATTTTTTGTTAGATTAAAAGCATAACACAATAGGTGACATAAACGCCTATGGATCAATCTGAACAGTTTGGCATTTCTGTGCAGGGTTTCAGTGGAATCTCGCTCAGTGTAGTGTTTGATATGCTGGTAATAACATATATAAAGACATTGATTTTGAATCTTTTGAAATTCCTTATCTGAACATTTTTGACTTTGATCATGAACAAAGTCTGCATATTCTAGGATAGGCAGTATAGTTGCTTTGTATAAAATGATCGCTGCCTTAGTAGTCAAAAAAGGTCGAATGGTACGAAAATATTTGACTTTTTGTCTTATTTTATTTAAGACTGTTTGTCTATGTATTGAAAATGATAAACTGTTGTCCAGCATCACACCTAAATAGTTATAACAGGTCACCCACTTCTAACCTTAATCCTGTTACACAGTCCACACAAATAGGACTCTATTGGCAATATAAATTTACATCTGAAGCAAATTCACAAATTTTGGGGAGAATCTATCCAGTAGTTTGGGAGATATGTCTTATCAAAGTCAGGGAGTCTCAAACTAGACCAAGAGGACATTTGGTAGATCTAGTGCTATTTGCTTGGCTTTGCAATGGTTTAGACATACTCATATTAATTTTATAATACTCGATAACATAGTAATTATATGATAAGAGATTGACAAGTGATACATTGATATGATAGCCTAATTAATGTGCAACCTGATATCTTGATATAGTTGATCAACAATAAGCAACAACATGTAATTACCCGATGGTAAAACCTTTTTGTGTTAGCACAAAGAAGCGCTTTCAACGAGCAACTAACACTCTCTCTTGATTTTCCCATCACACCTTTCTGGTTTTACCATAGCAACTGAGCACCAATGGGTTCTGATGGTTTAAATATAACAGAGAGAACCTTCATTTTCCTAAGGAGATAGCCTATTCCTAAGTTGATCATTAACAATTATTCCATAAAGTGAATTACCAGACCATTTTGTTTGTGTCATAAGTACAATACTGCAAAATACTTTGCTGTCGATTTCCTGACTTTACAATTGTAAATATCTCAGTTTTATATCCAAACGGCTTGTAGCTTCTAAAAAATGATTGCTGAAAAATGGGTGCTTATCAAATCTTAAGAATCAGGGCTACAAGATTAAGGGTATTAGAACAGTCTTAGATATAACCACTTTTGGATTGAAGGTTTTTTTAAAAAGTTTTTTGGGGGAACATTTTTAGCACTGAACATAAAATTTAAAAATACTTTTTAAAAATTTCACCATAGTACCATAGTAGGAATAGTTCTTACTCCTGGTTTTAGAACTGAGGTCTAAAATTGGTCTAAACAATGTTTAAGTCCAATAAAAAATCTGAACTCGGTAAGCACCTTGTTTTCATCGCAACCCTTTACCATACAGAGAATAAACAACAATCTAAGAAGCAAATAGAGAGAAGATTGACCTCAAAATTCCCGATTATGTCTTCCATGGTCTGCAAAGAGACAAGGGTCAGGTAAGCATTTATTTTCAACCTACTGTAAAATTATAATTTTCACAAAGATCACTTACATCCATTACATAAATGTTGTTTTTTTTTCAATATAAGTCACATTGGAATAGATATATGATGGTTTTATTTGCAGAATCTGATGTAGTGTGTATTTGTTTTAAATCTTACCAAAACAACGATCTGTCCTTCGTCAAGTAGTAAGAACTAAGATAAAACTTTGAAACAGATCAGTACGGGTATGTCTCGGACATTTTTAAGAAACACTATAGCGGATTGGATAATTTTGCTTGACGTTTAACATAACTGGTACCGTATGGTAATCTAAGTATAACCTATTGTAACTCCTTCTTTGCTAATGGTATTTTTTTTCTATTTCAGGGTAAGCTCTGTATTGAACCGGGATGTTAAACAGTTTGGGAAGCAGTTCATGTTTGATGGCGATGACGAGACTTGTTGGAACTCTGACCAGGTTAGATATTCCATTTATTTTCAACCTACTAATTCGTTACAAGTATCCTTATCATTGTCAGTCTCCTACGAGATGTTGTCAGTCTCCTACGAGATGTTCTAGACCGACAGAATAACTCTTTTTCCGAGTAGCTGGGTTATCCCTATAGTTTTCTTATTTGTATTTTTGAAAGTTTATCCTATATTTCCCCTAGACCGACCTTCGCACATTTATTGCATCATTGTCTTCCATTCTTTAGATAATGATGACCAGTGTCATCGCCCTATCCTAATGCAAGATGCATTATAATTTATACTATAAGACTAATGAGGGATGTTTTATACTATAAGATATCCAGCATTAACGTTTACAGATGATGGCGGTGAACTTATAGTGAAACTTACAAGTCAAACAAATCTGACAGTCACACGTGCAATGTAAATGTAACTTGATGAAAGACTGCTAATTTATCACTTTCTTGATATTTATAGATCTCAGAGACATTCTTTTATACGAAAATGATATTCTATTTCAGGGCACACCACAGTGGATCACGTTGGAATTCCCTTCCCCGGTGACCATATCGGAGCTGCAGGTCAAGTTTCAGGGGGGCTTTGTCGGTAAGGAGTGCTCAGTTGACGGCAGCTCTCCGGGAGAGCAGAAGATGGAGCGACTCACAGACCTCTACCCAGATGACATTAATTCGTTACAAGTATCCTTATCATTGTCAGTCTCCTATGAGATGTTCTAGACCGACAGAATAACTCTTTTTCCGAGTAGCTGGGTTATCCCTATAGTTTTCTTATTTGTATTTTTGAAAGTTTATCCTATATTTCCCCTAGACCGACCTTCGCACATTTATCGCATCATTTTTGATGCCTTGCGCCATACAAAGATATAATCATATAAATGTAATGTAAGTAAGGCATCAAAGGAGGCATACCGGATTTGAATTGTCCTATTGTTGTTGTGCACTGGGGTATGTAATTGGGCTATTAGCACCTCCCCCTCCCCCCTCATGCCTCCCCCTGCTCCCTCTCCCCTCAGGTGTCCACCTCACTTCTCACTTCTGATTGGTCATTGGTGGGGGTTGTAGAGAAGTAGGAGGGGTAAGAGGTATGATTGACATGTGGGGCACGGCTGGCTTCTCACTGCAAGTATATATATATCCCGATATATATATATACTCGTTTGTCCAGCCTATGGTGAGGTGGGGGGGGGGGGGTGCAGTAGAGTGGACGGGCTTGATCACTGCAGTGGGGAGGTAGGGGAGTGGTGGGGTTAGTAGAGTCAACGAAAAGAGAGACACAGCTCTGAGGCTGGCATCATCTGAGGGACTTCCGGCCCTTATCAGGGGCTATTTTATCTGTTTAACGCCCTGACCACTGGCCAGGGCCCTGCCAGGGCCCTGCCAGGGACCCTGTTGAGTTGGTCCCCTCTCATGTCTGAACCTACGTTCTCTGGATGAGGGACATTTCCAGATCCCCCTTCAGACCCCTGACCCATATGATTTACAAAAATGTAGAATACACCTAATATATTGTTCAGAGAGACTTCTATCCAATGTAAATGATCAGAGTCTGTCATGTACTTTGGGACTACATAAAATCGCAATCTTCCTCCTCTTATCTATATTCATTTAATCCCTCAGTCAAAAACAATAAACATTGTTAAATATTGATCCGAAGCGATTACACTCATAAGAGCAACACTATCGTGGTAATTTGATCATTGGTTATCTAATACTGTACTCATGTGTGGTGTAATCAGTGCGGAAATATCTTCAAATAATTATCAAATATTAAAAGATTGGAACTATGAACTATTTTATATGTAGAATTATACAGGGACTGCCGGCCGCCTATCCCCCTCATCAGATAGTAACCTGACCCTATATCTGGTCCTGGCGACTATCTGCCCTTTGAATTCCACTGCTCAGGGCTCCCCTATAGCACAGATAGGTGCTAATTGTTAATTGCGAAAGTAAGCTCGGGACAGACGCCCCCGAAAGTGAGGTAGGGGAGTGGTGGACTGGTGGGGGGGGGGGGTGCAGTAGAGTGGACGGGCTGGATCTCGGCAGTGGGGAGGTAGGGGAGTGGTGGGGGGGGGGGGGGGTGGAGGTTGTTCAGTAGTCATTGTTTACCACTCAAATTCCGCAAGGCATCTTCGGCCGGCATCTTCAGCCGGCCGAAAATCTTCAGATTTCTAGTCTTTTCGATGGCAAAAAGGAAATTCAACTTTATCATTGCTTTTTTGGTTAGAACTACTGTATGTGTAGCCGTACCAGACATTTTGTTTACAACTATGAAAGGCGAAAAATCCCTGTCCGGTACATGACATTGAATTTTGCAAGTCGCGATACTTCGTGAGTCCGATAGGCTAGTAGTGGTTGATTTTTACACGTACCATCAGTAACGCATAATCTGTATCTCGTTTTCTATTGGTAGTTTTAGATATGGAGTCATCCAATTTGATGCAAACAGCTGAAAATAACAGCCACATACTGCACCCCTTGCGATTATATTGAACATGTCGCTGCAAACTTTGAATTCTGGTTATAAGCCTTACCGGTTCACATCGGACTGCACCTACGTATAACGGTATTAGTGTCTCTGTTAATTTTTTAAATTACAGTATTGGTGTAAGGTAGCGTTGCAAATTTTCAGCAGATACATATGATACATAAATATTATGTCTGGATTTGTTGGTTTTTCAATTTCAACGTTTTACAAGTTGAGTTCCTTGATTCATATTTAGGTTTTTCCAGTATCATCAAATGCGGCTGTGACACGACTCAAACTGACTTTCTCCAGTAGTACAGATTTCTTCGGACGAATAACGATATATGAATTAAACGTTATTGGAAATAAAGAATCATAACAAAAACAAAAAGTGTCTTGCAACATTTTTTCATATGCTCAATGTGGTACAGTAATTAAGTCCCTGGTTGTTTTTCAAGATTGTGGCGTATATAAAATAAGTAAAGGATATAATAAAATCCCAATAGTGTGAAGACCCATGAAATAAGCATGTTCTGTAGCATTTAAGGAAGTTGGAAGGAAACCCTTTGTCTTGGAATATTAGCATACTTGTGAAATTTCAGCTCACAAATCTCCATCACAGGTTCAATAAACTTAGCAATGTTAAGATAAAAAGTAAAGTATTGACCTTCTCTTAAGCTTTCCTTCGACTAATATATAATGGCTCTAGAGGGAGTAAAAAAAAGTGGCGTTGCATTTTTGGGACAATCTATACATTTTCTTCGTTTTAGAGTGAAAAAAGTGGATGCAATCTATAATCGACCCTTTCTTTATCGGAAATATGCAAGTTTTTGATAATTAGATTGAAGAGTGCTAATGAAAGAAAATGCCCCATTAATTGACTGTCCACCCAAGAAGTGTTTGGGATGGAAAATACCAAGGACAGTTTTATTGAAATACCGTATATTGAATTGGATTACTGTGGTGTACTCAGAAGTCAGTTGGTCATAGAGGGGGAGTAGGTCAAATGTGAAAAAAAAAGAATTCTATGAGAAGTGGTTGTTTTTTACAGCTGATTTCGGTGACTTTCGATGAGGCATTATAGTATTGAAAAGCACTAAGGAAAGTTATCAATCTTGTTGATACTCGCTTATTTTGGATCCATCCCAAAAATGCAAAAAGATTGTGACCAGATGAAGTTTCATTACTTAACCTGTTATACCTTAATGCGGCCAAATCCCGGTGTTATCCCCCTGTTCTTCTGTCTGCGTATGAAATATCTCTTGACTCTTCTGAGTAGATTTTGAAAGCTTTTTCATAAGATCATAATATTTATGATTACATATTATGACAGTTTTCATAATCTGGTCCGAAGTCCATCCTATTTCATCAAATGAGTGTCATATATTGATAGACATTTTATCTGTCTTCAACGTTCGACAATAATGGACTTTCTCTAGAAATAGCAAGCACTATGTTTAACCCCCATACCCACCAGGCGATTTTTACACAATCGGCCGATTATAGGCACTAAAATCGGCCGATTCTTCTGGTAGAGTCTGCTGATTTTTGCACCAATTCAGATCAAACATGCACATTTCAATATATACCGTACTGACAGGCGATCATCAGAATCGGCCGATTCTCCCAGTCGCCCGTCATCAGTAAAATCGCCAATATTATTAAGTGGGACCGTTAGGGTCATTTTAAGATCTACAGATAAGCACCAGAGTAGTGTACTGGATACCTTGGACCCTGGATATAGTTATGCCATATATCTCTCGCGTAACCTGTCTACCATTGGTGTTCCTCAAATTATCTCAAAAGCATTCCATAAATGCCTTCTATATTTGATACTGTGCATTAAAGGGAGAGGGGTGCACAGGTGGAATTGATCTGACCTACCTCCTAATTAGTCTTCTGGTTTTGATACTAACCAACCAATAGTATGATAAGGAAATAATATGAAAATAAAAAAAGCTATGGCACATGTATAATGAGCAGTCACCACGAGATGTGTTAGTGCATAGTATTTATGATCTGTTCAGATCTAAACCAGTGATATTTATTATCTGTACTTTTGGATCTGTTGACAGAATGGCGTTAAGGCAGTGCTTCAAGTCGGCGATCCTGGGATCTAAGCTTTGCTTAAGGCAACAGTCGAAATGGATTTCCAGAAGTATGGCATCAGCGACAGATAGTATTGTTCTTGATATGGACTCATCTAAAGGTATGCAGTAATTTTCTCCTATGCTTAAACTGTTCTGTCTCAATATCAGAATTTAACCTTTTTAGCGTTTCACCGAAATTGGTTTTCTTTTAAATCTAGTTTGGTTAGTTTGTTTTGTGTGTGCATTTTACGACACGTTTCTTTTAATCTTTTAACAAAGAATTAAATACAATGTAAATAAATTACAATTAAAATTTTGTATTCCCTTTTTAATCAGGTATTTTCTCACAAAGTATTTCTGGTACTTACAGGGGTTGCGACACTGAAGTTTAACAAGCCTCCAGTAAACAGCCTCAACCTAGAGTTCCTCCAGGACATAGTTAACACTATTGATGCATTGGAAAAGGATAAGGCCTGTCGTGGAGTAATTCTGACTTCCGTAAGTAAAACCTAAAATAGACTTACTCATTCAAGCTGTGATTTTCTAGAATAAAATATCATACAACCGTCTGTTATATCCTTTTTAGTGAAAAAATCCTTGGGAATTTTCTTTAGAGTATGGAATACATGTACTTCTTTTTATATCTTTTTTTTTTATTTATTTTTTATCATTTTGAAAGAAATGGTTATTTTAGCACCTCTTCTAAGTGAATTTGATATATTATGACACCTGTTTATCAATTTGATCAGGGAAAAGAAACTACAAAATAGGAAACTACCCAAATTCCCTATTCACCCACCTGACCTATAGTATCCTTGCCTCACAGTAGGTGCGCCAATGCCTTATATGCGTATAAGTCCATGACGTGATGTTGCAGGTTATCCTAATAAGGACCCAGATTGGGACTGCCGCTGCTCTGCCAATATGTGATAAGGGTGCACAAGTTAAATATCAGCTATAAAGCTATATATCTGTCTTGTGGTAGCATCGAGGCCCACTCACACACCTTGTATGAAATCCAAATACATGCATATATTATGGGAGTAATAAATTATATTACACGTATATGTAAATGAAGTTTTATTGTGGGACATGGCGAAGTTGTGGGTAAAAAAAAGTAAATGTAATCATATTTCAACACAAAACACTCTCGCAATAGCATTTTGAAAATTATATGTATTATTGATACAGAATAAGCCCGGGATCTTCAGCGCTGGTTTGGACATCATGGAGATGTACCAGCCCAACCTAGACCGCCTGGCCAACTTCTGGTCCACCCTCCAAGAGATGTGGATCCGACTCTACGGCAGTAAACTCATCACCATGGCAGCAATCAATGTAAGTATTCACAACTCTCATTGTTATTTATGCATTTACCGGTACAGTCAGGTAGTGCATAAAGACCGGGAACTGTTCACAAGACTGATATAGCTTTACATTAATGACGACCTGATGCTGTTCTCGGATCACTAGCATTAAACTACTACCTTAAAGGGGTTACTGTCTGTTCACCTGAATTTGAAAATCTATTTCATACCTCTAAGATAGATTTTAATCAAGCCCTGGATGACAAGAATATATTGATACAAAAAAAAGCATAGGTCACCATGCTCATTAAACCTTTTCTACATCACTTACATTGTAACTTACATTTTTTCATTTAAGTGATGTGGCAAAGAGGAGCCTATTGTAACATTGCCCTGTCAAGTGTTTCTAGAAAACTGAAAATCCATTATAACGACATCCAACTTGGTAATCTTTTTTCCTAGACTTGTATAAACATTTTAAACCAAAATAAGTGAAATAGAACAGCTAGAGAAATGTGCACCATTGAAGAATTTAGTCTTTGAAAGAGAAATGATAAAAATTACTGCGGCCCACTTGCAGTCATTTGAAAGAATTCGGACCTCAAAATGCAATCGACTTTCAAAACTGTAGTTAATGTCATTCATTCTTAGATATTTAACTTAGATCATCTAATTTTGTGAAAAGAATCAAGAATTTGTATGGTCTATTAAGTAGCGACGTGCTATGAGTGAGTGCCTTCCTGGTAGTATATGTCATTGGTATACTATGATAGACTAGTTGTCTAATTTATGTTTATTATTACGATTTTAGGGCCACAGTCCAGCTGGCGGTTGTTTAATGGCCATGAGTTCTGATTATCGAGTCATGGCTTCTGGCAAGTTCACCATTGGTCTGAATGAGACCCTGCTCGTAAGTTTACCTTTACTTTATAGTTCTACTATGCCAAATTTAGTGTATATCTGGCCCATTCCCTTCACCGCTGGTGGCGCCACCTAGCAGATTGGCATGGATTATACTACTCCTGACCAACACTACACTGTTTCCCCGTATTGTTCAACCAGTAGATTTCTGAGCGTAACCTCCAGTTTCTAGCCAGTTCAGGATGTTTAGCATGCAGGTAAAGCTTCGGTGGAGGTTTATTTGGTTAACCCCTGAGCAGGTTATTTTATAAACAGTGGGACATATACAATTCTATGTATCAATTTTCAAATTAATGAAAAGCTTTGTATATGGCACATTCCAGGATTGAACCATGAAACTATTATTGCAAGTTCTTGCATCTAACCATTACGCTATTGAGGCAGATATGCAAACCTATGTAGGTATGTCTCTTATCTTTCTATGTACATCGAATTGAAAATAATTCATAGCAAATTGAAGGGTGGGGGGTGGGGGGTTCATGTTCTTCATATAAAGAAGAATCGGACATTTGAATGGTAAGAAATGATTACTAAAGTATTTTGTAAAATAGGTAGCAAAGAAATAGCACAAAAGAAACTAAAACGTAATTCTTGGGGGATTTGATCCTTGGACCTTAGGCATGGTTTACCTTCACATAGTTTGGAACGCAATCGTCAGCTAATTAGATAGCTACTGTTGGCAGTACCACCTGACATTGTTTTTTTGATGTTGTTTTTTGATGTTGTTTTTAATTGTGAGGTTCATGTTTGTGGTCTAATACCGGGATTAATTCAAAGGATTGCACTGTTAACAAGAAACAGAATAAAACAATGTTTTTCATTTTCTACCTTTTAGGGAATAGTCGCTCCAACGTGGTAAGTTTGAATTTTTATGATTCCAGAACTGATTGGCTCTTCATTAATTTGAACTACATAATAGACTGCCCATTTCTCAAGAAATAAAATAGGGGTGATTGTTAGCTACAGCCAACTATACATCGTCAAATAAAAATAATCCTCCTGCAAGGTATCACCACATAGCCTTTGTTCCTTTCCCTCAAATCTAGTCAATAGGCAATATGATTGACTTGATTCGGTTTGAAAAATTTATTTAATTGATTAATGACTTGATTTAATTTTCTCTTTTTTCTTTATTGTTGCCTTGTTCAAAATCTAACCGATCTCTGGGTGTAAAATGTAAATCAATCTGAACTTTTTTCCCATGGCTGCGACAACATCTAGGCAACAAACTAAGTCGTGTCTTTTTCTATGAGAAGTTTTGTATTCGTATTGTATGGATTCCTATGGATGTAGACCTTTCATTCGGTCGAGTTATGCAAGGTGCGCTTAACCTCTGACTGGAGCAGTGCGTCTAAAATGCAAAAAAAATAATTCAAATTATTTTCTACATTTGTTAAAAATAAAACTAGGACCTTAATCAAAATTTTGAGACACGCTTCCCTCAAGATGAATGTTTTAAACATACTTGAAAAGTTTTAAGATCAAAGAGGCATTATTAACGGAGAAATCTGTGTTCAAAAAATAAAAGTATAAAAATTCAAGATTCAATTTTGATGGTCTATTTCTTATATACTTTTAAATCAAAACTGTCATATTTAATATTATCAAAGAGCTGTGATAAACAGCTATTTTTTGGTGTATAATATGTCAAGATATCTCATACATTAAGAGAGATATTAGCATTTTAGTGCATCCATCAAACAAACAGCGCTTCTCCCCCTACTCTAACCTTAATACTGAAGTCTATGGAGACGGGTGGTGATAGGTTTTACATGGGTGAAGGGTGTTATTGACTTTTAGATTAATTGACTTGCTTGCTTCGATGTGTGTCATAAAGGATTTATTATATTGTTGGTCTTTGCTTGAGCGTAACAATTCCTTCTTTAGTGCCTGACCGAGCATTGATCCGTCAACCTTTATATTTCAAAGCGAACACATCGGCACCATAAAGTTTGTGTATACTCGTGGTGGTTGAAACTCCTTCAGTGTCACTTGGAGACATAATATCCCATCATTTGTGCTGGTCTTCAGCGAGAGGTTTTACCTAGAAGATAGAATTGATGGGATACAAGCGTCTTTGTCGTTTTCAGTGAGCAGTTACTTGCAAGATACAATCAACGCAAGAACAAGAATAGTATGGCGCAATGCGCTATGGTTTCAGCATTTGATACATGTTTTACTGTTTTCTTGGTCTGATTAGAAATATGAAATTTTTCAAAATATTCGTTATTACAGCAGCCCAGATTGAAATCATAGTATTGTTGATACCTACACCCCTCAAGTTGATCGAAGACCAGTTTGAAATAGATTATTTTCACGGAAATACTGTGATGTGAGATAGTTTGTCTTTTTTCCAGTCGAATCCAGGCTTGACACTGACGGGGGGCTTCATAAACCTTATATTGGCAACTTCACTATCCGAGAACAAAAATGAAATAGGCATATAAGACGTTTTCAAAAGGAATGCCATATCTAAATAGCTTAAAGCCAACTATTTTGTATATAGTTGGATCATTATAAGGTTGGGCACATGAGGAGTTTGAATTTTAATATGCTTTCAGAGTCACTTTTAACATTCATTTAAGCTGTTGTCAATCATCTGTTTGAAATAAGATATTTTCATAAAGGATCAATAAACCAGATTCCGGAGTTGTCATGTGATGCCCCTATATAGAGACCTAAAGTAAACCCCCATGTGTGCCCCACTGGTCTCACACATGTTTTGACGTAGATGATACAAACTATTGAAATGAACAACCCTTCAATCTACTTTAAATAGAATTAGCAAATGATGTGATGGAAATTACATTACATTAAACACTGAAAAAACACTAGTTCAGTATGTATGGTACTAAGATGGCATTTAAGATCAGGACCTATTTCATTATCAACAGATTTTTTTTAGTTTTAGCTTAAATCGTGTACTAAAATATTGTTATTTGGGTATAACATTGGATTCCAGTCTAATATTAGAAACCCATTCGAAAAATATTGTTAAAAAAATTCTGTTTCTAGAATTTTCCAATTTTCCAACACATCACGAGACTCATTGATAAGCAAAGAATTGTGCCACTTGCTGAGTATGTCAGATATCTGCTGATAAATTTTTGTCGTAAACATGATGTCAACAAACTTCAGAAATTTACAGAACCGTGAACTACGACTATGTCTTGAAATACATAACTCTAGAGAGATCAGAATTCACGATCTCCATCTAGATTGTAAAATGGAATTACATGTACATGTACTTGAAGTCATGAGAAATAGTGGTTAACTACTATATGCACCATTTTAAACATACATACATGGTTCAGTCTAATTGAAATATCCAACAAGCTAATAAAATCAGTTTTAGAGAGCTGACATCGTTAATACTAAAATTTATGAAACGTCCCTATACTTTCTAGGAGTACAGCTCTTGAATAAGCTGCCTTAAAATGTCCAAATATTGGAATCCAAATTGACTTCAAAAAGTGCATTGAAACATTCGTAAGACATATTACTATACCGCGTTAGGGAGAGGCCCCAGTGGGCGCCGCCATATTGAACAATTGAGAGACCTGATTGGCTGAAAGTCGCGCTTGTCCACCCATAGGAAACTAGGTCAAAGGTGTGTGCATGCGCAGACTAGGACTCCCGAATGGGTTATATACTATATCGTGTACACTTTGACCGATGCTCATTTGGTCAGATTTTGGCTCAGTCGACGTCACATGCAGGTTGTTGACCAACCAGATGGCTAGGAAACTTTGGCTGTGCCTGCGGCTTATATCAACGTCTAATAGAGCAGAGCGTTACAGGAGTGGAACAGCAGAACCCACGTATATCAATTAATGATCATAAAGAACGACAGATTTTCCAAAATTAGTGTTTTTTATTATAGGATGGTCATGCGTTTAAATCACCATTATAGGTATTAAAAGGTATCAAAACGGATTAAACATGACACTAGATAGACATACAAAAGCTCTTTAAGGGCTGTAGATTTAATATTTGACCTTTATTTCCTGTGCAGGTTCCAACGAACCATGAAGAACACAGTTGGTCATCGTGAGACAGAGCGTGGTCTACAACTTGGCCACCTCTACTCAGGTGATGAAGCGCTGCGGGTTGGGGTCATTGATAAACTGGTATCACCAGAGGAGGTCATGACTGCCACACAGGCCGAGATGGACAAGTGGCTCAAAATACCTGGTAAGTTCCCTTATTCCCAGCAGATAACTTCCGCAGGATTATGTTACAAATGTAACTATCTTTATGTGAATTTTCTTAAGTTCAAGAAACATCAAAGTTCGGATTAAAGGATTTTCAAGAAAATTCTGATAGAAAAAATAGCAAGTAGCAATTCTTTTCTTGTCTTTCTTGTAAGTATCACCCTCTATCAAATAGTGTGAATTTGACAGTGGTTATAGTCTATGCATTGGACGCCATTCTGTGTCTGCCTTCTACATGTTCTTTCTTTGTCCTCTGTTAACCCCTGCAACTCTCTGGCAAACATAGTAATTTATCTTTATGGACCCCTCTAGCTCATGGAATATATTATACCCATCTTGTTGCGTATACAGTGTTTGCCAATGAAAAATGGATGGATGGCACAGACCCATCCTTTTAATTGTGAAGGCGACCTCTTGATTTTAGGCATTTTTACGACAATGTTCATTTTCTCATTCTTTCAATTCAAAGTAAGTACTCTGGTACATAGCAAATATTGAGTGTGGAACTGAATCTATGGGCTAACTGTCAGATGAGATGATATTCGGATATGTGTATTAAGTGAAAATCATGTGGCATCCTGATCCAGGAATTTGTATGTACGTACTGATTGTTTAGGGTGGACCCAATCTGAAAACAATTGTTTTGATAAATTCTAAGTTAAAAGCATGTAAATGTATTTAAATATTTTTTTATGATAAGTAGGGGTCCTTAGTTGGCCGCTACCTACCCTGAATGGTTATTTCGATCATAAACAATTTTTTAACTAATGGAAATCTCCCCCACTTTCATTTTCATATTTTCCGTTTTAAGACGTGGCCAGACAGGCGTCGAAACTTCAGATGCGAAAGGAAACCCTCGACCACCTGATGTTAAACAGAAAAGAAGATGTTGATAACTTTGTTAACTTTATCACGAAAGATTCTATCCAAAAATTCATGGGTATGTACTTGGAAAGCCTAAAGAAGAAGGCTGCAAAGTAGTTGTATTTAGTTTTCCGTGAATGCCATATTATCGACGGACATTGTAATGACCGACCAAACTGCTTCCATATTTTTACTTGAAATTAAATGCAGGTATGTTACTATAAGCTTTTCTTGAGTTATTTATGCTTCCAATTAAGGGACAGTAACAGCTATTTGAATGTATATCTACATTGTTAGCATATGCCCAACATTTTCTTATGTGACTGATAGGTCCTGACTTTAAATATCCTGGTATCAAAAAGGGTGTTAAAATAATGGTTTTAGAAAATATGTCGGGCTTTCAGAGTTTAAAAAGGGCAGGAGAGACCTAAAAATTATTCTGCAAGGACCAGCAGCCAGCAGGGATATTAATATAAGGTAGTGGTTTTAGAAAATGCGAGGGCAGAAAGGGCAGGAGAGACCTGAAAATTATTCTGTAAGGTCCAGTAGCCAGCAGAGATATTTGTATAAGGTCCTGGTTTTAGAAAATTCTTCAGCTTCCAGAGGGCAGAAAGGCAAGAGAGACCTGAAAATTATACTGCAAGGTCCAGCAGCCAGCAGAGATATTTGTAAGCAAGAGACTAATAAGGAGCTTCCAACAATAGAAAAGTGTCTGGGAAGGATATGTGGAGGAAACGATCAAAACTTACCAAAGAAGAATGTGACTGACTACTTGAGTTTAATTGCTGGACGGTAGTGAAAAACCATATCAGGCTCTTGTTTTTGTATATACTTAATTAAATCGAAATTTCCCTTTTGACTGCTGCGTCTATTCATCCTAATTGAAACCCTCCGCATGAATGTTAAGCTATTTCTTTGTTCTCACCAAAATAGAATGTGAAACACTGAATATCGCAGTTGATTCTAATTCAACCGTCATCCATTCATGATTTGGCTTTTTAGAAGTTGATGGTGGTGGAACTTCTCGCAAGGGAGCGCAGGTGTAAAATCCTTTTTACCCAAACAAAAGTCTCACCACATTTGGCTTAATTGATGTAGCTTGTGGAATAGACAGCACCTGTCAGAATGTAATATGTGTTTGAAAAATCTATGATGGTTAGAATCTTATGGAAGGATTTTTACCTAGAGAACTTTGAGCCAGTTGAAATATCTTATCTGTAGAAAAATTTTCGTACACCAATTTTGATTAAAATTCATAATGAAACAAACTTGTACAATCGATTTAGCACAATGTACATACAAGGAGAGAGATGCATTTTCATATGTGCAATAGCAAGAGGTCATGTTCCTCTGTATTATAATTATACCAAATGCATGTCTGGACGTGGGGCATCGCTACTGTGAGGTCGGTCCATTTGGGTAATGTTGTCGACACCCACCTGGAGGTAATTTCAGAACAATTCTTATTTCAGCAAATCTTCGTTGCAACTCCTTACTCCAATGTCTTTGCTGTATGATTTTCTTTGAGAAGAACTTTCTGAATTCTTCATCTAAGCCTTTCATAAAGTATTGTTGTTACTCTCCTGTGAGTGATTTATGAGTAGCTGGAGGTCTGAGATGACCTAAAATCTGATCTCAGACACTGGAATTTCAATGGTTTATGGGTTGCCAAGAAATAATTTTGACCTGGGCATTTCATAAGGACCATGTGCCAAATATGCGGTACAATGATTGTAATTTCTGTTTCATAATGCTAAATTATAATTCTTGAATTCTAACTTTAAGAATTCATTGTGAAACCCTTTCATAACCAAATCAGTGTTAGACTTTTCAACTTAGTCACATTGGTATCAGGTCCCCCTAGTCTATATTTTGTTTGATCTAAGTTGTTATTTGGTGTTTATTTACTGACATAGAGGGAGGGTTGCTGAGATTCCATAATAAAAAAGAAGGAAAATCCAAGGCAAAAACACCACAAGAAAGACTAACAAAGAATGTATTATGTTATCAGTGAAAGTTCTACAATAGTGTTTTTAAGAAAAAAGCTAAGAACATTCTTAAATATTTCTTTATGTTTTAAGAAAATTGTACAACAACGATTTTTTCAAAGAATTTTTTATGAAATACCCTCCAGAGGGGACTCTGAGGTAGAGATTGGGCCTACAGGGGTGGCGCTATGAGTACACTGCCTCCCCGTGGAGCGATTAACCTACGTCAGTCCTGCCAACACCCCCTGTATACCAAGACAGATCCTTGGCAGGCTGTGGGATAAACTCTGATACGTGCGGTGCTTGGGCAAGGTTGTTGATGGGTTACTTATATGGGCGCTGTAATATCAACATGAGTTAGATTAGTATACTTTCCTTTTTTGAACGTTTTTTGTGCAAGAATTTGATCGAACTCACTGCCAAGCTAGTCCCGGCTCCACTGCCCAACTGTACTCAAATCGATAGCTCCCCCTCGTGCCATATCCCCGACAGTCTGGGCGCTGTTCCACAAAAAGTGTTCGTAGGTCATGCATTTTCTCTTTGAAATGTGTGCAAATAGTGTGAGTAAGGAAAAGTGTTCGCAACGTCACTTACGTACACTTTCATACACAAATGTGCATATATAACAAAAAAATGGATTTTAATTTATTTTCTCTCTATTCTTTGATAGCTGCGTGAGTTTTCATCTGATTTTAATTTGGTTTTCATTAATGAATTCCTTATAAAATAAGCTTTTTAATGATAGCCAATACATAATTTTGGCCCTAAAATTTCATGATGAAAATAATATTTGAATATCAAAAATGTGTTATGAACACTGCAATACCTGTCACAGCTTTTAGGGGTGTATGCACACTTTTGCATACCTGTGTACCATATGCAGATATGACATTTTTGTTCGTATCTTGTTTCTGCAACGAAATAAGAATTATGAATGTTCGTAACTTTTTATGGAATGGCCCCCTGGTCTTAGCATAAATCCTTAGCATACCACAGGCTACAACTGGATTGTCCTACATAGTTACTAGTGTTATGTTTACTAGGAGAATTCCTGAGACTATCATACTGGGGGATTTCAATAATGATTATTATAAGACCCAAAAGCCTGATAGACGAATTTTGAAAACTGCTATACAAGATAATAATTATAAACAATTAATTAGAACACCTACAAGGGTGAGTGATAAGTTGAGGAGTATTATTGATTTGATTATAACTAACATGATGGATAATGTGATAAGTGATTCTGGTGTACTCCAATGTGCCATTTTGGATCACCTTCCTATTTATGTAATTATAGGAAGATGACCCGGAAAACACACCCAAAGAAGTGGGTAAGATCGAGATCTTATAAGTTGTATAATAAGAAATGGCTTAGATGTGTTAGTCTATGATGGATGACATGAGATGGGGACTATATTGGCAAGAGGGAAGTACGCCTGACCAAATGTGGACTATTATGTGTAACATAATAACAACTAGTTTAGATAAATTATGTCCCATGAGGTCCATTATGATACGTGAGGATAAGCACCCTTGGGTAGATATGGAGTTACTATAAGGGCCATTCGGGAGAAAAACTACCTCTATAAAACAGCTGTGAGATCAAAGAGTCCGAAACTCTGGTCAGATTTCCAGTTATCAAAGGCTAGGTGTAGAACTTTAGCTACAAAAAAGGAAAGAGATTATATCAAAGTTACTCTGGAGGCAACTCGCAAAGAACCAAAAAGATTCTGGAAGGAAATGGACAAAAATTTGGGTGTTGGTAGATGTAGAAACAAGGGGGACCTGGACTCTATACATAATACTAATGTTGATATTGTGACAGGTCTTGATGCAGCAAATAGTTTAAATCAATATTATGTATCTGTAGGTAGTATCCTCGCTGGTTGTTTCCAATGTACAATAATGCCTATTTCTTTTTGCCAAGTACGACCAAAAAATCGTCTATACTTTGATATTATTACTGAAAATGAAACTAAATGCCTAATTAAGGGCCTGCAAAATAATAAATCATCTTGTATAGCAGGGATTAGTACAAAGATATTAAAGGATGCTTTAGACCATGATATATTGTTAAAAAGATTAAATTGTCTAGGTATGGGTGACCCTGTTTTGAAATGGTGTCAGGAATATCTTGAAAAACTGACCCAGTGTGTTAAATTAGGTAAGGGAACTTCCACGGAGTTACTGGAATCATGTGGTGTCCCCCAGGGATCAGTTCTTGGTCCCTTGTTTTTCATTATATATGTAAATGACCTATAAACCTTGTTCAACCACTCAGCTGTCAAAATTACATTGTATGCTGACGATACTGATCTATACGTTTCTGATCATTCATCCACCGAAGCTAGATCAAAATTAGAGTATGGTTTAGAAAAGATTACAGACTGGTGTGCCAAAAACAGGTTAACTATAAATATCAAAAAGACAAAACACATGATTGTAAACTGACGCCATATACTTCTTGTAGGGGCATTTCTAGCCTCATTTTGCTTTAAAATAACTATTTTTGACCATTATTTGAACATATTCTCTACTTAATTAGGTTTTATATGTGAAACAATTAAAATTATGCCTAGAATGGTATCTTATATTTCTACAGGCAGTATCTTGTCTACTAACCTTTATAAATAGATAATTTTGAACATTTTGAAAAAATCCACATTAAATTGAGCCTGGCACTGTCATGAAAGCTTCAAACAGTTTCAAAATTCAAAAGAATTGATATTATTTCACTGACCTCATATCTTACTTTCCTTATATCATCATTACAAGCTAAATAAATCATTCTAATGTACCTGATTAACATAGTTATTTGATATTCACAAAAGGAAACACAAATATAACTTTTATCTGCACATATAACGAATAATTGATCCCCATTTGCATTTTGGAGTGTAATCTAGTGTCCTAATACGGCTGGCAACTGGGCAAAAAAGGTGGTTTTCAGAACAAGGGTTGTATTAACAATCGGAATGATTAAGAAATATTTCTATAGCCCTTAATACTGATATCAAAAAACCTTAAAATTGTGAAAAATCTTATTTTCAAAATGATCACCAATATGGCACCTAGATCCTTTTTCGGAATTGTGACGTCATCTGCACAAGGTCTATAGTAACATAATACAATGCTCCTATACATACCCCTATACCCATCTATCCAGTCGTACATCTTTAACATATTGAACTATAGAGGTTAAATATCCTATTCATGTTAGGGGTGCTATTAGATATTGTATTGTTTATGCCTATGGATATTAGCTAGCTCCATATGCAGTCTATCGCTGACCAGACTGAGAGTCCAATCCATAACATAGTTCCACATTATGAAGGACATAACACTCACATGAAAGGATGATGTTTATTAATATCCCATGTGTGTCTGCTAGTGACAAGATCTCCCGTTGATAATGAACAATCCAAAGGGGTAACATCCACTCAACCACACCCAGCCAATGATCCAGCTCAACTACCAGTCTATCAGCTTCAATTCCAATTCCAGAACCTTAGCTTTACAGTACCGATCTATCCAGGATGTTATTCCAACAACAGTGAGTAGCGCTGTGCTGGCTAATGCAGTTATGCACAGAGTGGCCTTATTAGTAGTATAGGTTTTGAGGGAGTTCACGTCATCGACCATTTTTAGTGAGGGAGTTCACGTCATCGATAATTTTTAGGGGGTTAGTTCACGTCAAACAATTGCAAATTGCAAATTTTAGAACTGGAAATAGAAATATTCTTGTGATTAATGTTGAAAATATTTTTATATGTTATTATTGATAATAAGCTTAAGAAAATGTCAGCTGAAAAATTGGTTATTGCTGATGAAGTATTGCAGTCTATTGCAGATTTGCTTTATTGTGATTGGGAAAGTTTGGCAATATATTTAGAATTAGAGAGCAAAGATTTGCATAGAATTCGAGGTAAAGATAAAGGTACTGTGTTACAGTCTAATATATTACAAATGTTAAATTTATGGTGGGATCGAGTGGATAAAAATGATTATTTGAACGAGTTAATTACAGCTTTATCAAGTTTGTATCGTTATGATTTGATTGAAATTGTTTTAAGTTTTATACCCAAAAATGATAAAAATATATCTGATAATATTATTCAAGTTTTATTTTTACAGTTGGCTGAGCGTTTAGTGATGGATTGGAGAAATTTAGGAATTTATTTGTCTATTTCTTTAACTGAAATAGATAATATTTTTTATGGTTTATATGAACCAAAAGTTCATCGTGCTTATGAAGTTTTAAAGGTTTTTCAATTACAATATGGTTATTTAAATTTAGATAAATTATTTAAAGTTTTGAGGCAAATGAGGAGATTAGATGTGATTGAATTTATTACTAGACATATTAGGCATTAACTTATTTGTTACATTTGGTTTCCCTCTGGTGGGAAGTTATTGTATATTGTGTCTCTCTCTAGTGGGAACGAATTGAACCTTGATGATTTATAGTGTTTGCAGACATGGTACATGACCTCCATATTGGATTGTCGTAACTTTTGAAAGTTTGTTTACATTTTTAGTCTTGATATTTACAACTCCTATTTCTTAGATACTTTACGAGGCTATTGCTTGACGCCTAATTATAAAATAAACACAGGTTAAGAATTTTGCATTTTACAATTATTTAATTTGGTACGATATCGTGGTATGAAAACCGGTTGTGCGTATCTACATGCAGAATGCTGTCTTTTTGCAAGTTTGTTGTAAGAGTGTTGTGTTGCAGAGTGGTCGTTGAGCTAATCTTGAAATTTTCGACTTTTGGAGAATGAACATAGTTTTTGAGATTAGCTTAGCGGTCATGACGTGGTTTTAGGTGATTCTAGTGTTAATGTACCCCGGTTAAAAGCCTCGGTATGGAGTAAACGCGCACTTCAGAGCAGACCCTTTTCGCGTTGTAACGGTGTGTGCGTATGCAACAGCACACTAATTTGGACATTTTGTCTATGTACGTAGGACGCTCTGGTAGAGAACGCCGAGCGGACACACTTTGTACCGGCTTACTTGATTTACAGCGACGCAGGGCGCTCCGGTAGATAACGCCGCGCTGTCTGCGAGGAATCTAGACCTCCGTGCCTGGTCTAACAATACTCGCTCTCCCGCGAGTGGGCTGGCTACCAGGCTAGTGTTAATGTAGTTTTGTGCGGAGTGACGCGAGGGTTGAGACGTACATTAACCTAGGTGATTCTAGTGTTAATGTAGCTTTGTGCGTTTATGAATATGAAATAATTTTTTTAAGTTACATTAAAGTATTTGTTTCAGTGTTTATTATAGCTTTAGCTTATTTTACTTTTGATTAGTGTGATATAGCTGTAAATCTAGTAATAGTGTTCTTTCACAAGTTTTATGAAATCAAGCTGTAAATCTAGTAATAAATCTAGTAATAGTGTTCTTTCACAAGTCTTATGAAATCAGTATGTTGGTCTAGGAAATTGATATTTATGGTTTGGGCACAGATCCAGGTAATCTTTTTTGTGTCAGTATGTGTATTGGTTAGAGTAATTTATATAATATTGGTGACGCAGTTGGGGCGTACGTATAGCTTGGAAGAATAAACATAATCGACTTGCTTGATTATATTGGTTTATTTGCAGAGAAGATAAGAAAGCGTTAAGTAAGATATATATATACAGTTTTGTAGCATATTAAAGCGCAAGTGTAATAATTGACAAGGTTTAATTTGGGCTATAGCACTTGTCAGTTATTATATTTGACTTTAGTGAAAACAACCACTTTATAATGCATTAATAATTGAAAGCATTTGGCTAAGAATTGTATAAACATATTAAGAATGGTTAGTACATGTACATTAAGGTTCATTTTTAAAGGTAAATAAACAGCAAACTTGAATAAATGTAAATACATTTTGCTTAAACAATAAAGTGTTGTGAACACATTAAAATTGTAGCTTTTATATAAATTGGTTAGCTGAATATTGTAAATACATTGAACTAAACAAAGTGATGCGAATATACTAAAATTGTAGCTTGGATATATAAATTTGGGTAGCTGATAAGCTGTGAACATACTAAAATTGTAGCTTGGATATATATATAAATTTGGCTAGCTGATAAGCTGTTGAGGTCTAATGGTAAGTCTAAATATGATAGTTAATTATTTCTTCTTGTGTGGTAACATACCTTCTTGGTAGAGGTACGAGGAGGGGTTTTGAGATATATATGTATGTATGTTTATTGATTTTTAAGAGTTTGCTAAGACATTTTTGAAATATTTTAAAATGAAAGTTTGTTTTATAATAAATATGCTTCAATGTTTAAAGTTTAAATGATTATATTAAATTAAGAGTGAGAGAAAGTTTATGTATTCCCTTTCAGTACCTTACATGGAAGGTTCTGGATGTTGTGTCTCGTTTCCATGTGGGTATTTTTGCTTTGTACGAGGAGGTACTGAAGGGATAAAAGTTTGAAACGACTTTATAAATTAGCAAATTATTAGATATTCAATTTTATATATTTTCGTTTTGTTTATATAAATGTAGTGAGAAAAGATAGTTTAAGTTAATGCGCGCGTTTTATAATATAAACGTATACTATTTTGGTTTATTATTAAAAATGAAAACCTATAAGCACCTTAAATACTTTCACAATCATAACATAATGTTATTGTCTTGTGATTGGCTGAGACTAATAAAGAGGGTATAAAAGCTTTGTGTTGATCTTTTGCGCGCATTTCTTTGGTGTGGGTTAATTGTAGTGTGGTAAAGAGCGCCGTTGGGCCCGCGTTGGGCGCAAGTGCGTGCTTTGTTAGGCGTAAGTGCAAGTTTGTGGAGATTGATATTTTCGGAGGTGGTTGTGGAGATTGCCGTTTCTAGAGGTGGTTGGAAATTGCTTTCTTGGTTTGGAGATTGACGTTTTTAGAGGTGGCTGGAAATTGCTTTCTTGGTTTGTGGAGATTGACGTTTTGATTTTAGCTAGCGTTAAGCGCTAGTTGAAATTATTTTTGGTCTGTTTTACTTAAGATAATTTTAGTTAGGTGATTGTTGGTTGTTGCTTTTGCTTTTGTTGAAATTTCAGCTTTATAGTTTTGCGACTTAGAGCTTCAAGATCAAGCTTGGCGTCATTCATCACAGGCACATTATAAACAGGTAAGTGTACTTATTTATTTATTTGTGAGAAATATTGAATTGTATTGTATTTAGTGTGGTACCGAACAGGTAAGTGTATTTTTAGAAATATGAAACAATACGTGTATTGTGATATAATATGTTCTGAAAGTTCAAATTTTAAAAATGTTTCTGAAAGTTCAAATTTTAAAAATGTTTCAGTTAATTCTCAATATTTAGCTTATTATGATTTTTTTGTCAGGTCTAAGTATTTTCAGGTGCAAAGTATAGAAAGGGATAATAATTTGAAACCTATTCGAGTTTGTATATGTATTTTTCAGAATAGTTTGAATAAGTCTGTGGTGTTAAAGGAGCATAATTAAGATGTCGCATGATAAGGTTTATGTTGTTAGGCTTTCTGAAAAGGCTAATCTTCCAAAGAGAAGTTCATTATTTTCAGCAGGATTAGATTTGTATAGTGCTTATGATTATATTTTACCAGCAGGAAAAAAACTTGAAATTAAAACAGATTTACAGTTTGAGTTTCCTGAAAAATGTTATGGAAGAATAGCATCTAGATCTAGTCTTTCTAAATATTATTCTATTGAAGTTGGAGCAGGAGTTATTGATGAAGATTATAGAGGAAATGTTAGTATTATTTTGTATAACTTTGGAAATTTAGATTTTCTTATTAAGGCTGGTGATAGGATTGCTCAAATTATTTTAGAGCGTTATTCAAATGCCAGTGTTTATGAAGTACAAGAGTTAAGCAAAACTGATCGTGGTTGTAAGGGGTTTGGTTCTAGTGGATATTGTTAAAGTGCTAAGGGTTTTATTTTACAAGTTAATAGGAGGTGAGGGAGTAGGAGAAGGTGAGGGAGGAGAAGGTGAGGGAGAAGAAAAAGTTTTAAAAGTAGTCATTTCAATTTCTTCTTGTACTACGCTAATAGATTCAAAGCTTTCAGAGTTTAGAGAATTGAAACTGCTAGCGTATTCAGAAGGTGCTTGTGCTTCATTAACATTAACATTAATATTAAATCGAGATCTCATATGAAGTGTGGTTCGCTGAATAGATCGAATTCTATATTGTTCAAATTTGTTTTGCCAAGTTTTTCTGAAAAGTTTATAAAGAATAAAAGATGTTAATATAATACCAAAAAGAACTAAGAAAGATAAGATTCCTGCTATAATATCAGCTACTGGTACGATATTTTTTGGAGTTGATTTGTCAATAGGTTTAGGTGTAGATGCGAAAGATGCGTTAGGTGTTTTTGGTTCATTTGAAAATGTTGTATTTATAGGTATAGTGACTTGTGGTTGGCTTGAACTGATAAATGTAGAGGTTTGCGCTAGACTTGTAGGATGCGGTTGGCTTGAAGTACTGATAGAGGTTTGCGACAGACTTAAAGTACTGATAGGTGTGGAGGTAGTAGAGGTTTGCGGTAGACTTGAAGTACTGATAGGTGTGGAGGTAGTAGAAGTTTGTAGCCGATTTGAAGTAATAGGTGTGGAGGCTTGCGATAGACTTGAAGTTTTGGGTGAGCTGAAAGTATAAAGTATTTTGCAAATAATAAATTACATACAGATTAATATTTTATAAAACTTTTGTTAGAAGTTAGGTTGGATATGATGCTAGATTTGTTGTTAAAGATATTAGTAGTTTTATAAATCTCTTGAAATTAGTGGACTTAGAGTTTGTTTGAGTTACTTGTGTTGTAGAAATGTTCTTCAGATGAATAAGTCTAATAGTTGACTAGTTTCAGAGCATTCATGAGACTTAGAGGACTTAGAAAATTTCTTAGTTTATAGATATTGCATTGAGATTACCAGACTTATAGATTGGTGACTGGTAAAGTTTCTGAGTTGGGTGACTTTTCACAGAATTCCTTTCTAGTATCTTTGACTTATTTTCTTGTGAGAAGGGCTCTAGAATTTTACTACAGAAAATATGAAAAGGTTTAACCATCCACGGTGGAATTAAATCTCTTAAGATTAGTGGACTTAGAGTTTGTTTTAGTTACTTGTGTTGTAGAAATGTTCTTTAGATGAATAAGTTTGATAGTTGAATAGTTTCAGAGCAATTGTGAGATTTGGACTTAGAAAATTTCTCAGTTTGTAGATATTGTATTGAGATTACCAGACTAATAGATTGGTGACTGGTATTAAATTGTGATAGGCTGAATAGGGATTATAAATATTAGTTTAGATAAAGCTATTAAAACATATGTTGCTAGATTTGTTGTTAAAGATATTAGTAGTTTTAAATTATGATAGGCTGAATAGGGATTATAAATTATATATTTACATGGACCAACTTGAAGTACGTGGCTGGCTTGAAGTAATAGGTGTAGAGGCTTGTGACAGACTTGTTGAAGTTTTGGGTGAGCTGAAAGTATAAAGTATTTTTTAAATAATAAATTACATATAGATTAATATTTTTGTTAGAAGTTAGGATGGATATAATGCTAGATTTGTTGTTAAAGATATTAGTAGTTTTAAATGAAACTTAAGCAGTTAGCATGAGTGACTTTTACGTAACTATGATGTTTGTTGCTTTGTTTAATATTAAAAGGTTCAACTTAGTTTACCATATAGGAATGTTAGGAGGAAGCATGCTGTTTTATTTTTAGGTTTAGAGTGCATTTTAAGACCAATAACTTACATGGTATTTGGAAATGAAGATGCTGGTTTCATAGATGTAGTGGTTGTACTTAAATCATTAGTTTGAGTCTTTAATGCGTCAGTGAAATCGTGAGTTGTTTTTGTTTCAGTTAAATCAAATAGGGCATTAGTTGTCTTCAAGGCATCAGTTGTTTCAATTGCTGAGCTAAATAAAAAAATTACGATTAGTTTGGTTAATATAGTTAGGACGGTGCAAAGTGAATATTGTTTAAGGTAGAAGTTAGATGTCGCCACTGCTTTTGCAGTTAGCATGTGACTTTCACGAAGACTATGATGTTTAATATTAAAAGGAGGTTTAACTTACGTTTGTCATATAGGAATGTTAGGAGGAAGCATGCAGTTTATTTTTTTAGGTTTAGAGTGCATTTAAGACTAATAACTTACATGGTATTTGGAAATGAAGATGCTGGTTTCATAGATGTAGTGGTTGAACTTAAATCATTAGTTTGAGTCGTCAATGCGTCAGTTGTAGTTAAATCAAATAGGGCAAAAGTTGTCTTCAAGGCATCAGTTGGTTCAATTGCTGAGCTAAATAAAAATTACGATTAGTTAGGTTAATATGGTTAGGTTGGTGTAAAGTGAATATTGTTTAAGGTAGAAGTTAGACGACGTTACTGCTTTTACAGTTAGCATGAGTGACTTTTACGTAACTATGATGTTTAACTTAGTTTGTCATATAGGAATGTTAGGAGGAAGCATGCTGTTTTATTTTTAGGTTTAGAGTGCACTTAAGACTAATAACTTACATGGTATTTGGAAATGAAGATGTTGGTTTCATAGAAGTTGGTTTTTCTGTTGCTTTTAATCTGAATAAAAATTAATGTTTAGAATTTATTCTTAAATTCAAAAGATTAGAAAACTTTGGATATGAAAGGTATTTATATAATGTTCAGAATTTAAGAAACTTGTTAAGCTAAAATTTAAGAAACTTAGAAGGTATTATATTTGAATAATTTTATACTGTTAATATTAAGTGAGTTAAGCCTATACTTACATGCATTTTCCTGCTTCGCATTGAAATGTAATTCCACTTGTTTTGATAACTGCAAGGAATGGGAAGACATCTATGTCGTATTTGATGAATTGTTGCTGTGATGTGGCGGGGGAAATTAGAAAGATTTGCGTAGTTCTTAGCGTTATGTGTGTGAAAGTCGTCGGTAAACAGTAGCAGATAAGCGTGTCCAAGTTGTCGGTTAAGGAGCAGTCGTTTCTGACAGAACAACCTAGAGTTTTCGTCAAAATGGTTAGGAAGAGAAGCAGGAATACTAGTTTGGTCGACATGATGGTTCTGCGCATTTGATTTACTTTAGAGATGAAGTGAGTGTTGGTCGGCGTGTTCTAGATTTAGATTTATCAATAAGTTTAAGGGCATTAATGTAAGAAATAGTTTCCATTGATTACGGGCTGTAACTTAGTCCACACTTATCAAGTATTTTTATGTAGGCTTGGCTTGGAGTAGATAAACTTGTCTGAGGTTCACTTGGTACTAAATAATTTGTGTTGAGAGGTTCCCTCTGGTGGCTAGGCATCAACTATAGACATGTGCTGGAAGGTTCCCTCTGGTGGCTAAGCATTAACTGTAGACAGAATAGAGACTTAGCTTTTACGCTGATTAGCTTTTACGCTGGGCGTTATTTGATTAATGTTTTGACTAGATTTGAGACATACTAGGGTGGGGTCTTTTTTATGCTTGAATTTATAGATTTTTCATTAAGTACCTTCTCGCCTGTGTTTGGTGTTAACCAATTTAGATTATATTGGTTTTTTGCCTAAGTTTAGACAGATGTCTAAAGACGCTGTTAACACCTGTAGTAGAGATGAACAGTGTGACGTTAGGCCTTTAGGCTTAGTTTGGGTAATGTAGTGAGGGTTCCCCAGTGAATGACAACACTGTTCATGTCTTATTACAATAGGTAGCTAATGCCCTCTGGTGGATTGATGTTTAGACGCTTAGATAACTTAGGTATTGTCGTATAGCGTTATTTGTTTTCTGACCGCTTACGCACTTCATATATGTGACCGCAGGCGTCGCCACCTACGTTTTTATAGGCAATACGTTAGGTGGCGCAGCGGCGCTGTTTATCGGTGGATTTTAATGACAGGATCGGAAAGAAGAGATTTTGCCGCTTAGTCAAGCAATGCTTCTAAAAAGGACAAGTTGCGCAAAATTACCTTATTTCAGCATAGCTACAGTGTTGTGGTGATGGAGCATTGTGCATCAATTGCACTGTGATAATTCTGGTACTTTAGAGAAACAGCCTTGGCAAAATGTGTCATAGATATGTTCAAGTAGTATATTGTGGTTAAGTTATGATATGGGTTAAATTTATATATTTGTGTTAATGTTTATTTTTAAGATATATAAGGCGTTTAAGGTAAGTTTATTTGAATATGCATGAAGCTTTGTGCTTAAATAAGCTTATGATTGTTATATTTGGTGTTTGCTTTTGCTTAGGAGGTAGGTGTACAGAGGATTAAAGATTGTTTTTAAGGCTTAAGGTTAGTTTACAAATGATTGTTATACATTTTGAGAAAAGTGTTTATGAGCCTTATTGTTCTTGTTACTTTTGTTTAGTTATAAATAAAGTATTAAAGGAAGGTGAAAATATAGGTAAGCTTATTGCTGCATGTCCTAATGGTACATTAATAGATTTTTCTAAAATAGAACAAATCACAGAATTAGTACAGGAATTGAATAGATTTCTTTTTAAATTAAGTTTAAAAAGATTAGTTTTGACATTTATTTTGAATAAATTTCCTAAATTAACACCAGAAGATGTAGATCAGTTAGAGATTCCTGGTATTTTGAAAAAAGATATTACTAATTTTGAGGAAGAGGAATCTAGGCAATTTGATGAAGTTGCAAATACAACAACGTTTGTTTTGTTGATTCGGCATCATGTTGGTTTTCGTGTTAAAATAGAACAAGTATTAGAAATTTTTGATTTTTGAACTTATATACATTGGTAGGTATGAGACGTGTGTTTTATTTTTATAGATATAGGTACGATACAATTAATAAGAAATTTTGTAAATTAGTTTGTTCATGTATAGATTGTCAGTTAATATTGGTTAATTTTCGATACAAGAAAGCATATAAACTGTTTTTTAATTTAAATCAAATTATTACAAGACATGAAATTCATAATTTAAGTGCTAAAATTTGCGAGTATTGCAAAGCTAAACCAGATTTTTATTTAACAATGTCTTCTGATTTTTTATTGGGTTATTCAGAATTTTTAATAAATATAGCTCAGATTTATCTTATTGTAATGAAACACGCCTCCTTTAGATTGGGTTACAAGTATCGATAGTATATATTAATGCAAGTAGATTATAGTGTAAACTTGGTTATTTTTGGTTTAAATTTTACTCCAAATATTCATTTTGATATTCCGTATATTTATAAAAGTATAAAGAATAGTTTTTTATATAGAGGATCATTAACTTGTAAAAATAAATTGTATACTTTGAAGATTACACGTAATGGATTTTGTTCAATTTATTTAAGAAGAAATTTTTCAAGTTTATTACCAAATATTAAGATAATAGCTTTAGAAGTTTATGAGTATATTAGGGACTTTTGTGAACAGGAAATAGTTAGTGTAAATATAACTCCAAAGAACATTCAAATTACCTTTCAACTTGTATTTAAAACAACACCGGATTTTAAGGTTTTTTGTATAAAAATTGCAGATTGTTTTGAAAAAGAATATGAATTTGAAATTAAAGAATCTAATTCTAGTGAATCTATATGGTTGCCTTATGTAAATAATAGTTCATATTTTTCAAGTTTACGTATCAAAATTAAAGGTAAAAGTAAATGTATTTTCACGTTTTTATATTCTTATAAAGGAAGTTGTTTAACTGATAATGTTTTAGATTTTAAAAGAGTTTGTGATAGTTTGAGATTGTGTTATTTAAATAATTTACATTTATGGCCGCCGGAGTGTTAGATAGGTTACTTTTGTTAATTATAGAATTTCTTTTAAGACATAATGAAGAAAATAAATTATTTTGGAATAAAGTTCGGACAGATAATTCACATTTTTTTAGTTTTTGTTTTCAACTTTTAACAGAATGTGAGAATGAAAGGAAAAAAATAAATATTCTTAAAGAAGAATTAAAGGTTGAACTTTTGTCTGCTTTAAGAAATCAAGATATAACGAGAAATTTAGCCTTTAGAATTTTATCTAGTGAAGATGAAACTATTAAGCTGGACTTGCGTTCTTCACAAAGTTCAATTATTCAGTGTCTTGTTGATATTCTTAGAATAAATATAACTGTTTATCGAAGTGATTCTCGATCATTTAATTTTACATGTTGTACAGAATTGTTTCGTATAGGTTCACCTTTTGTTATTCAATGGAGTAAAGTAGAAAATGCTTTTATAGAAGTAGCTTTAGATTATCATATGTCAAAATATAATTCATTAATTGAGTTTCCAAAACATAAAGTGAAAAGCAAAAAGCGTAAGCATGAATATAAAAGTGCTGAGTTTTTATCTTCTACTTCAGATTCAGATTCAGATTGTAAAAAACAAATACATGGTCAAAAAAGTACTTGTACGAAATCTTTAGGTTTTCATACTAAGAAAAAAGCAAGAGTTGAAAATTTTGAGAAAGCTGTAACTAAAGAAAAGGTTAATGATAGTGATTCATCTTTGGCTCGAGATTTGTCACTATCAGAAAGTGAAAATGATGATTATGATGATAAAGCTAAGAAATTGGAATCAGAATTAGAGCTTGAAAAAAGAGATGATTTTATGGGCGAACTAAACAAATTACAGCAATCTAATAATGATATGAAATTTCATAAGAAATCTCAGAAAAAAGATGTTATGGTAAATGTTTCAGAAACAGGAAAACATTTACAGGATTTTTCACCATATTCTGATTTGTATTCTGATAATTTTAATAAGATAGAATGTAATATAGATAAGTTTGTAGAAATAACTGAAAGGTTGAAAAAACACGCCTTAGTTCTTCAAAATAACTTGCTGCCAGGAAATATTGAGAATTGCTTGTGTTGTCCTGTTCATTGTGCTCAAGCTTTAGTTAAGGCTACAAAAGATAAGCGAGGACCAAAAAAAAAAAATTAGAATGTTCATATTGTAAGAAAGAGTTTATATCTTTAAGTTTATTGCGTTTACATATTTTGGTTAAGCATTCTAATTATGATCCTAAGAATCATATATTTACACCAGTTCCTTTGAGATCTTCTTTAGTAATATTAAAAAAGTATCATCCTGATTAAATTTATTATATATTTATTTAGGAATTTCAAGTTGATAAAAGTAAGTATTTGAAATGGATACTGCTTGTTCAAAAAGTTTTGCTCGCTTGATGAAAAGGAGCTTGTATTTTTGTGCTTTAGTGTCATTTTATTTTGGTAAGTTAAATTTACCTTTGTTAATTGAAATTCCTAGCCAAGAATTTTTATCTGAAGATGAGTGTTTACAATTAATAGAAATATTAAGTGAAGAACTTACAGATGATGCATGTTTTTTAAAGTTGAAATATTTTTCTTGCGCGAGTCTTTTATTTTTTTCATCGTATTTTCAATGTGATATTGTTTTAGATTTTATTTATTTATCCATGTGGGAAAATGATAAAAAAATAATTGAAGTTTTAAGAAAGTCAATTTATTTTTATGGTTTAAAAGATTGTTTCACAAAGGTAGTTTTGGATTCAGTAGCATCGTATTTGTATATGTCAGTAGATGATGTGATTGATTTAGGACATTTAAGGGAAATTAATAATAATAGTAGTCCTAATTGTTCAATGAGGTTGTTAGCTAAAAAGTTAAGAGATACTAGGCGGTGTCGTAGGTTACTTTTTTCTTTTTTTACATTACCTTGTGCTCAATGCCATTCACGAATTATTTTTAATTATAAAGGTTCAGATAATACAGTTTTTTTAAAGTGTTGTAAAAGACCTATTCATATTTCAAGATGTTATGAACATTTTATTTCTTCTAGTTTTGATTTGCAGGTTTATTGTCCCTGCTGTAGAACTCCTTGGCGAAATGCATTACCCCAAATAGAAACAGCTTCGAGGAAAAGGTGTTTAGAAGATTTTCTTATGCATATGAGAGATTATCCTAAACACATAAGAACATATTCTTCTTCAAAATTAATGCGAAATGTGAAAGTTCAAAAGGAAGACTGATGAGGCAAAGTGATTAAATTGTGATGTGATTAGGATTGATATTAGATTTTATAGATTTGTTTTAATAAATATTTAAAATGTTGCAGAACGAAGAACTAGAATCATTCAATTATACAGTAGTTTCAAATGTACCACATTCAGTAAGAGAAAATAAGACAAGTCATTTTTATACTGAAATACCAGCTACACGTGAATGTAAAGGTTACTGGGAAGTAGCCTTATTGGAGATTGATTTTTTGAAATCGTGGTATAATGTACCAGAGCATCCAGAGCAATCTAGAACTTATGTAATTGTGCGAGATATTTTTGATTTAAAAGACCAAACAGTAGAACAAATTAATTCATTAGATGAAGTTGTTCCTAATTCTATAAAAAAAGTAAATAAGGTATTTGCTTTAAAGTTTGGAAATTATGAAATTAAGGATATGATAAGTGAAATGAATGAAAAATTTGCTAAATTAAAAATGGAAGTAAATGAAGCTCAACCTACTTATAAAAATTATAAAAGATATACTAAACTTTATATTGATAATCAAAATTTAATTTGTACTTTATATGTAGGTACAGGAGATGTAGTTATTTTGTCTGAATATATTGCTACGGTTTTACGCTTAAATAATTGTGAAGGAATTAAAAAGTATACTTCAAGAGTTACTGTTAATGGTGAGAAAACATTTACAAATTTTATTGAGTTTAGAGGACCACCTTTATTGAAAAAGCCACCTTCTACTGAAAATGAATTAGATTCTGAAGGAAATCCAATAAGGGATGAAGAAATTTTAATAAAAGGTTTTAATGATGTAATATCTCTTAATAGGAAGGGACCATATAATGAGCTTTTTCAACCACAATATGGAAAAGATTATGTAGGAAATGGAGTTCCAGTTTTTCCAACAGACACTTCAAATATATACATTTATTCTAATATTGTTGATTATGAGTATGTAGGTAACATTCAAACAAAATTACTTAGAACTGTTAGGGCTAGTGGAGTATTTGGTGAACATATTAAGCACACTTATTCCCATCCATTGTATAAGAAATTAGCTTATGATAGGTTGCAGGATATAGAAATACAAATTAAAACTGATGATGGACAGCTTGTTAAATTTGAATATGGAATTGCTGAGTTAATTTTACGTTTTAGAAGATTAAATAGATAAAAAAAATAAAATGAATGAAATAAAGAAAAGAAAAGCTTTTGGTAAACTGTTAAGAAGTTATGATATAGTTCCTTTTCAGCGTGCTATAGATATAGAATTATTTTTTCAACGCAAGTTTAAAGTTTTACTAGAAAAAATTAAGAAAGGTTTATTGAGGCATGGTGGCATAAAATTTCAAATTAGTCTTAATGTTGTATTAGGTAAATATAAATTGGATACATCAAGGTATTATGAAATTAAACCTTGGTTTCAAAGCAATATGACTCAAGTTTTAACATTTTTATCTGTAAAAGAAAAAATGATACAAGCTATAAGAATACTTTTAGCATTTTTTGATGGGTTTATTCAGATGGGTTCAGGTTGGTTTTTAAAACAAATTAATGTTTTACGTTTATCAGTTTATAAATGTAATCCTTTTGGAGGGTGTGCATCTGTTTCATTACCAATTCCTAATAAACATTCTATTCTTAATATACGATGTTCTGATGACAAGTGCTTTTTGTATTCTGTGTTAGCTGCTTTTAAAAAGTGTGTAAATCCTAATAGATTTACATCTTATTTAGGTTTAGTAAGTTCTTTAAATTTAAAGGGTCTTTCTTTTCCAACTAAAATAAGTGAGATTCCAAATTTTGAGAAAAATAATAATTTAACGATAAATGTTTTTGGGTTATTTAGTCAAAATGAAATGGGATTTGTAAATAATAATAAATATTTACCGTATCCAATGTATATTTCAACAAGCTTTGATGATAAACATCGCAAACATATTAATTTACTTTTGTACAAAAATCATTATATGTTAATTCGAAATATTAATTCATTCATAACACCATTTTATTGGAAAAAAACAAGGTATTTTTGTAATAAATGTTTAATTTCATTTAGAGATAAAGTTGGTTTACAACTTCATAGTAAAGCAAATTGTACAAATAAAGTTTATACTGGACAAACTTATAAGCTTCCTTTAATAGGTGAAAAAGAAATGTTTCGAAATCTTTCACGACAAATAAAAAATCATTTTATTATTTATGCTGATTTTGAAACATTAAATAAAAATGTAAATAAGTTAAAAGGTAAGTCTATTATGAAAACAAGACATGAATTAAATGCAGTAGGTATTTTATTTTTATCAAAGTATAGTAAGTATTCTAAACCACCTTTTCTTTATATTGGTCCTAATGTTCTTAAAAACTTTTTTGGATATATTTATCAAGTGCGTGCAGAGATATCTTGTATTTTTGAAAATGATAGAAAACCTTTAACTTTAAATTCACAGGATATTTTACATCTCGCTAAGCAAAAAGCTTGTTATCTTTGCGGAGTTTCTTTTGCTAATTTAGGAATTAAAAGAGTTGTAGATCATGAGCATTTAGGTAGGGAAGGAAAAGGTAGAGATGTTAATTATGCTTGTAATAGATGTAATTTAGTATGTAGTGCATTGAAATTTACAAATTTTAAAATTCCTATTGTTATGCATAATGCTATGAACTATGATTTACATTTTATTGTTAAAAATATGTACAAGTATTTAAAACAACTTAATGTTCAAGTTATTCCGCGTTCATCAGAAAAGTTTTTAGCTATGTTTTTAGATAATTTTGTTTTTATTGATTCTTTTCAGTTTCTTCCAAATTCATTATCTAATCTTGCTGAATTATTAGTTAAAAAAGATACATTAGATTTAAAAGAAACTAAAAAGCATTTTAAGGAAAAGATGTTACCATATGTTATAAGAAAGGGAGTTATGTGCTATGACTATATAGATTCGTGGGAAAGGCTGGATGAGAAGGAATTACCTTGTCGTGAGGCATTTTTTAATAGTTTAACTAATCAAAGTATTTCTTCTTTAGATTATGATCATGCAATTAAAATGTTTAAAATTTTAAAGTGTAAGAATATAAAAGATTATTTAAGACAATATTTAAAAATAGATGTATTACTATTAGCTGATGTTTTTGAATCATTTAGGGAAAAGTCATTAGATTTTTATGGATTAGATCCAGCTAAATATTTAACAGCTCCATCTTTGAGTTATGATGCTATGATGAAGTTTACAAAGGTTAAGTTTGATTTAATTAATGATATTGACATGTTTAATTTTTTTGAAGATGGTATTCGAGGAGGTATGACAAATGTAGTTCAAAGATTTGCAAAAGTGAGAAAAGAAACTGAGCATATAGTTTATTATGATTGTAATAATTTATATGGATTTGCTATGGTACAACCTTTACCTTACAAAAATTTTGCTTGGGTTGATCCGAGTAAATATGATAGTTTTGATGTAACTAAAGTTCTTGATGATGCTCCTATAGGATATATTTTAGAGGTAACTTTAGAGTATCCTGATTATTTACATGATTTTCATAATATGCTTCCTTTGGCTCCTGAAAAGCTTGCAGTGAATTTTTTTCAATTGTCACCATATGCTAAAAATATTTTGGAAGGTTTAGGTAAACGCTATACTAAAAGCTGTATGAAATTAATTTCAACTTTATGTCAAAAGGAAAAGTACATTATACATTATAGGAATTTAAAATTGTATTTAAGTTTAGGTTTAAAAATTTCTAAAATTTTTAGGATAGTATCCTTTTCTCAGTCATGTTGGATGAAACCATATATTGATTTTAATAACCAAAAGCGGAAAGAGGCTACTTCAGATTTTGATAGGGAATTTTTTAAACTTATGAATAACTCTACGTTTGGCAAATGTATGGAAAATGTAAAAAGAAGAATTAAAATGGTATTAACAACAAATCAAAAGTCATGTGCCTCTATGATTAAAAAGCCTCTTTTTCATTCTTTACATATTTTTAATTCAAATTTTGTTGGGATACAGTATAAGAAAAATATAGTAGAATTGAATAAACCTATTTATATTGGTTTTACAATATTAGATTTATCGAAAATGCATATGTTCAATTTTCATTATAATGTCATTTTAAAAACATTTGGTTTAAAATCTGTTCAGCTTCTTTATACTGATACTGATTCACTAATATATTATATAGATCATAAACATTTTTATAGATTACTTTATGATATTAGGGATTATTTTGATTTTTCAAATTTAGAAACAAATAATTTATTATATTCTTTAAAAAATAGAAAAGTGTTAGGTAAATTTAAAGATGAAACAGCTGGAGTAGAAATTAAGGAATTTGTTGGTTTAAGACCTAAAATGTATTCTTTTTTGTTAAATTCAGGAAAGAATATAAAAAGAGTTAAAGGAATTAGAAGGAGTTGTGTAGACAAGCTTTTACATTCAGAATTTAAACAAGTTTTAAAAGAAGCATCTGAATCTTTTGCTACCTTTCACTGTATACGCAGTTATAAGCACGATGTGTTTACTTTAAAAGAAACAAAGTTAGCTTTATCGCCTTTTGAAGATAAACGTTGGCTTTGTTCAGATGGAGTGCACTCTTTAGCATATGGAAATTATAAATTAAGGTCTAAAAAAAGAGTAAAAGAAGAGGAAGATAAAACAATATGTAAAGTTCAAAGGAAAGCATAGGAAATATTCCTGTGATTAGTGATTTTATAGTAGGTAAATAGTAATTTTATAGTAGTTATTAGTTTGTTTATTAAATATAGAATTAATTATGGCTTCAAAGGAGGAAACAATATCACGTTATGTTTTGTCTTTTGGAAGAAAGAAAAGACTAGATTTAACAATATTTAAAGCAGAAGTATATGTTCATTTCAGTGATTTGTTGAAAGATAATAAAAGTTTTACAGTAACTAAGGACGAGTTAGGTGAGTTGTTTGGGTTAAAGAGGAAAATAGCTAGAAGACTAAAGAAATTAGATCATGAGGCAAGAAAGCAGAAGAAACAGAAAAAATTAAATGATTTTTCAACTGATGAGGACAGTGAAATAGAGGAAAAGAAGAAAAGTAAGAAACAAGCTAAAAAACAGAATACAGAGTTGGAAAAAATTGGAGTTTCTAGCGAAGAAGATATGCAAAGTATAAGTTTTTAAATGATTAGGTAGATATATATTAAGCTTAATAGAATAGTATTGCAGCAAAACTAGCTTGTGATTAGCTAAATTTTTGGGATTTAAGCAAGCCTAAAGGTGAGCATTAATGTAAGTTTACATTTTATAAATATTTAAACAGAAATTTTTAAGATGGAGGTGTGTTTTTATTGTGGTAGTGAGGAATCTTTGGTTCAGGGTAAGAAGTACTGTATTTCTTGTGAAGATAGTCTTTTTAAGGAGTGCATAAGATGTCATAAGCCTTATGACCATCCTAGATATTTTCAATTAGACTTAAATAGATGCAATTCGTGCCAAAAGAAATATATAAAGGAAAAGGAAAAAAATTTAATAAAACAGAGTGAAAAGAAGTCTTTAAATGAAGAAAGTGATCAAGAAAGTGATGCAACAGTGCAACTGTTTTCAAAGTTTGATGAAAGTGAAGAAGATATAACTAAGAAAGTTGATGAAGATATTCCAAAAAAGGCTAAGAGAAAGTTTAAGAAGAAGGAAATTCAAAATAATGAGGTTGATGAAGAAAGTGAAGAAGATATAACTAAGAAAGTTGAAGACATTTCAAAAAAAGCTAAGAGAAAGTATAAGAAAAAGGAAATTCAAAATCAAAATGAGGTAAATCAGGATGAGGAAACTGTAGCTAAGAATAATGAAAATGGAGAAACTGTAGCAAAGAAAAAGAAGGTTACAGGAGGTAGAGCTAAAAAAAATATTGAAAATGCTTCTAATATGAAGAATGAAGAAACTACATTTGTGAAGCAAAAAAATTTAAATGCTAAAAATCAACAAAATAAGGATGCAATGGTATATGGATTAATTCCATTAATGGTTATAAGAAATGACAAAAAAGGAAAGAATTTTTTTAATATAATTCAATAAGTAGTTATATTATATTATTATATTATATATTATATATTATAATGAATGCACATGAAATAAATGTTTCATGTTCGTTTTTTGTGGAGGTGTTTTGCTTCTTGGATAACCGAAGCAAAGTGTAAATATGTATAATACATGTCAATATTTATCTTTTTTTATGGCGTTTATTGTATTGCTTGTGCATATGTTTGGAGTCCCGACTTTGCACAGCTTAGAAGATAGACGTTGTAATTTAGGGTAAATGACAGTTGAATAGTATAAATTAGTTAAGCTTAATGAATAGTATAAATTAGTTTAGCTTGAAAATAAACAATGTAATATTATAAATAATTTTGCTTAAGATAAGATTAGAATGTAAAGGTAGATGTGTATTTAAAATGGCAATGAATCAAAGAGATAAGTTAAATGTACTTATATCTATTTATTTTAATTCTAGACATCCTTCTTCATTTTCTTCTATTAATAAGTTATATAAAGCTGCAAAACGTGTTAATGAAAATATAACTTTAAATGATGTTAAAACTTTTTTACAAAATACAAGAACTTATACTTCTTTTAAACCAATTATAAAAAATTTTTTAAGAAGAAAAATAATAGTAAAAGGTAAAAATGATCAATGGCAATTAGATCTAATAGTTCTTCCAAAGTTGAAACAATACAATGATGGAAACATTTATATATTAGTTGCAATAGATTGTTTTTCGAGATTTGCTTATGTAGAACCAATGAAATTAAAGACTTCTAGCACAACTAAATTAGCATTTGAAAAAATATTAAAAAGAGCTAAAGTGAAACCTAGAATAGTTCAAACAGATTTAGGTTCTGAGTTTAAGGGAATTTTTAGTCGCTTTTTAAAGCAAAATAAAATACATCAATTTTCTACTTTTCAAGATCCCAAATGTGCCATAGTGGAAAGATTTATAAGAACTTATAAAAATAAATTATTTAGATTTTTAAAAGCAAATAAAACTAAAAGATATCTTAAGGCTTTACAACCTATTGTTTCAAGTTACAATTGTACAAAACATCGAACTTTAGGTATAAGTCCTATTGAAGTTAATAAAAATAATCAGCATGACTTATGGTTAAAACAATATAAAGATCATCTTTATTCTAAAAGAATAGATTTAAACTTAAAAATTGGAGATAAAGTAAGATTAAGTAAATATAGAAGGACTTTTAATAGAGGATTTTTATCAAATTGGAGAAAAGAAATATTTAAAATAGCTTTTATATTAAATACAAAACCTGTAACTTATGTTTTACAGGATAGAAATAATGAATTATTACAAGGAGGAGTATATAAAGAAGAAATGTCTAAAGTAAAAGGTTGAAAATTAATTCGTGTAAGATTACAAGGAGAGGAGTATATAAAGAAGAAATGTCTAAAGTAAAAGGTTGAATATTAATTCGTGTAAGATTAAGGAAATATTTACAAAATTTAATCCGTGTACAATGGCGTTTGAAGGTCAATTTACTATTTTTGATGCTAGATTAAAAACACCATTTTCATTAATAATAGCTGGACCAAGTAATTGTGGAAAAACTACTTTTGTTATTGATTTGTTAAAAAATGATTCAAGGATAGTTGATAATGAATTTGATTATATTCTATGGTTTTATGGAGAAACTTTTCCACGTGATCCATATTTACAATTAAGAAATGTTCAATTTTATAACGGATTACCGGAGTCTTTTAATAGTTTAATAGATTCTAATAAAAGAGGACTAGCAATTTTTGATGATTTAATGGCTGAATGTGGAAATAATAAGTTAGTTTCAGAATTTTTTACCAAGCGAACACATCATGAAAATGTAAGTGTTATTTTTATTTCGCAAAATTTATTTCATGATGGTAAGGAAAGAAAAAATTTAACTAAAAATGCTACCTATTTATGTATTTTCAATTCGCCATTAGACCAAACTATAGCTTATTCTCTTGCTAGAAAATTAATGCCTAAGAATCAACGCTGCTTTGTTAATATATTTACACATGCTGTTGATAGACCGCACGGCTATTTATTTATAGATGGCCATCAACAATCACCTAAAAATGCTATGTTTCGTACAAATATGTTTGGAGATGTTCAACATTGTTTTACTTTGAATAGAAGTTAAATAACAAATACCATTAAGATTATGTACTTGTTGAATAGAAGTTTAATAACAAATACCATTAAGATTATGTACTTGAAAGAAGACAAAAAAAGAAAGCAATTTTATTGTTTGTTTGACAAAGGTATAAAACAAAATTGAAATATTTATTTATTTGTATTATTATTATTAGTTTACATTGAGTCACGATTAATTTTACACACTAAAGAAATGTCTTTAAGATTATGTACATAATAAACTTAAATTATTTAAAGTAAAATGGGTAGGTTAAAAAAGACAAAGAAAGAAAGCTATGCTCATAAGCATAGACATTTTCTTGTTTTAGTATGTGAGGCACATAGCAAAAAGAAGAGAAATAGAATTCTTGATTCAGCTGATGCTGAAGATATTTATGCAATTTGTGATTGTGTCTATAATGTTTTGAAAGGAAATATACCTATAAAGAAGTCACATTATCATAAGTTAAAGAAATTTAAAAAAGTTTTAAGAGAAGTGGTAAAACAAAAAATGCCTTTTAAGAAACGTAAAGAAGTTTTAAAACAGAAAGGAGGATTTTTACCACTTTTACTTCCAATTATAGCTGCATCTGTTGCAGCAGGTATAAGTAATGCATAATATTGATTAATTTTTGTATGATTAACAAGAATTAACTTGAAATTAAAATTACCAAAATGGCTACTTTTAAAGAAAGTATAATAATTCCTTATGCAATGTTTAAAAGCTGTACCTTTAGTGAAGAAGTACCTAGTCATAATGAACTTTATACTTTAAAAAGACAAAAAGATTTAATGCAGGAGCGTATGTTTAATAAAAAGCCTTATTCTGTTCATACAACATATATACCACCTCCTGTAAAACCAGCTTTAACTAAGGATTTAAATTTAGAGGGAAGAAGAACTGAAGATGATAAAAATAATTTAAAGCCAAGTACTTTTAAAATATTAAAAGGAATTTCAGTGTCACAAAGACCAAATGCACAAAGTATTTTAGATAAAATTTTGGAAAATAATGGAACATGGAATGCTGAGGGAGAAATAAATTTACAGGGCAAAGTTATTAAAGGTTCAAATATTTTAAATATAATGAAATTTTTTTCAAAAACAAAACAATTCGAAAAGGAACCTCGAGGCGTTGATCAACTTTGGGAATTTTTACAAACAGTAAAAGTACCAAAATCTTGGTTTAAAAATAAACCTGAAAGTTTTCGAAAAAATAAAGATGATGAATTTCTTACTCCTGCTAAATATCCTCTTGAAGAAACTGAAAGAGAAAAAATTATGGAAACTATTAATAAATCTTTAAGTCAAGATGAAGAGGATAAATTAGATTTTGCTGGTCTTCCAGATCAAGATGATTTTTATACGCCTATTTCAAAAAACCGTGCTAACATTGATATTGGTGAAATAGAAGAAAAGTTACCTTCGCCTACATTTGATCAACCAGAGGTTGACATTTTTGATTCTTTAAAAAAGAAAAAGAAAAAGAAATCTATGAACAAACCATATCAAGACAGGATTTTTTCAGGCAGTAAGAAAACAAAAGATAGTGCAGAGGAAAGATCAAGGTTTGGAAGAAGAATTAAACATACTTCAAAATGGGATGCATGGAAACCAGCTGAAAAGTAAATTACTTTAAGATTAATCTTAAATCTTAAATGAATCAAATGTTAGCGTTTTTAATGTTTATAAAGTTAAAAGTATATAATAATTAAAATGCAAAAATATTGTGGAGAAAATCATGCTTGTGACTATAAGCATTTTTTTGATGAAAATAATTCTCGATTTTTACAAGAGGGTTATGGATATGGAGGATATTCTTTTATTCCTCCATTTATTGGAGTTCAGAATCAAAAAGGATATGGTATAGGAAGTATTTTTTCAGCAATAGCGAAGTCAGTTTTGCGTTTAGCTAAACCTGCAGTTAAATTAATTAAACCAGCTTTAAGAATGGCAAAGCCAGCTTTAAAGAATGTTGCCAAAACAGCTAAGCGTGAAATTATTAAGAGAGGGAAAAAAGCTGGAATGACTGCTGTTAAGAAAATTATTCAGGGTCAAAGTGCTAAAGAAGTTTTGAAAAAAGAGGCAAAGAAACAGTTGGAAGAATTAACAAAAGATTCTGTGGACTATATTTCTGACAAAATAAAGGAAAAAATATCAAATAAACAAAAAAGAAAAAATCAGTCTAGTTTTAAAGAAAATAAAAGAAAAAAGAGGAGAGTAACTTATGATTCTGAAGAAGAAGATATATTTAGCTAAATCTTCTTAAGATAAGATCTAAATCTTCTTAAGATAAGATTTAAAACTAGTTTGATAATTTAATGTATAATTTAAAAAATGGCTATGCATAAAGATTCTTGTCTGTGTGTTGATTCAAGTTATGATTATTTTAATATTCCACCAACAGATGCAACATCTAGAACAAGTTTTTATTCAAAATTATATTCAATTAGTAATGTAAGTCAAGGTGGCCCTTTAGAGTTTGCATTTAAATCAAATAAAGCTGATTTTATAGACTTGTCTCAAACATTTTTACATCTTACTTTAAAAATACTAAAACCAGATGGAACTGCACCTGCAAGACCTCCAGCACAAGGAGCTCATGCAGGTGAAATTCCAAATCCATCAAAAGTATTTCCTGTTAATTATTTGTCTGGAGCCTTATTTAAAGATGTGGAAATTTATATAAGTAATAAGTTAATAACTAGTAGTGATACTCATTATGCATACAAGGCTTATATAGAATATCTTTTAGGTTATAAACGTTCTGTTCTTGAATCTTTTGGAGAACTTTCTGGGTTTTTTTTAGATGATAAAGATTTTAATGAAGTTGAAGATTTTGATGATACTCATAATACTGGTGCAAAGAAAAGATTTCTTACAACACAATATGGTAAAAGTTTTCAACTTATTTGCAAAATTCATAATGATCTTTTTAATCAACCTAAAAAATTTCCAGGTGATGTAGATATGAAAATAAGATTGATTAGAAATGAGGAAAATTTTGCATTAATGGCACAAAGCGCTACAAGGCAATATAAAATAGAAATAGAAGATGCTGTTTTATTTGTTAAAAGAGTTACTTTAGATGATGTTTTTTTAAATGAATTAGATATGGCACGAGAAAAAAATAAACTTATGAAATTTCCATTTAGAAGAGTTGAGTTAAAGTATTCAACTCAAGGTCCAAATAGATCGATATTGCAAGAAAATAGAATGATTTCAAATGGTGAACTTCCTAAAAGAATAATTGTGGGATTAGTTGATTCACGTGCATGGGATGGGAGTTTAACTCACAATCCATTTAATTTTCAAAATTTTGGGGTTACAGATATTGTTTTGCAAAGGGGGAAAGATATTTCACCTTTTTGTGAAATGTCAAAATTAGATTTCGATGAAGATAATTTCCATGAAGCATACACAGCAATGATGTATGCAACAGGGAGATTATTTTCAAATAACCCTGTGAGTATAACGCCAGATGAATTTAAGAATGGTAATACTTTGTTTTGTTTTGATTTATCTAAAACCGCACCAAATGCAAATAGTTTTGAGTTGACTGAAAGTGGTACAATTAATGTAATTGCAACATTAAAAAATCCTGTTGCTCATGGAATAGTTATGATATTTTATAATGAATATGATAGCATGCTTGCTTTAGGTCCTGCAAATCAGCCTGAAGTAATTTCAAGTTTACTTTAATGTAAAAATGTACGGATATGAAATTGAAAATATTTTGAAAAGTAATTGTGTAACTTCCAGTATTTTTAAAGGTGTGTATTCATCAAATCGATTACCATGTTTAAAAGGTATCAAATATCCTGCAGCATATATTGTTAATACTGATGAAGATTATAAAGCTGGTGAACATTGGGTAGCATTTTTCTTAAAGTCACGCAAAGCCTTACCAGAATACTTTGATTCATATGGGTTAAAACCTTTAAAAAGATATTTTAGAATGTTTATTAAGCAAATAAATAAAACGTATAGGTATAATACACAGGCTTTGCAATCTATATTATCTAAGGTTTGTGGTGAATATACTGTATATTATGTTTTTCATAAAAGTAAGGGAAAAACTTTAAAAGAAATACATAAAAAATTTTCTGATAATAGATTAAAAAATGATTTACTTGTAAAGCGTTTTGTAAAAAGGCTGCAAAGAAAAAAAGTAGAAGGAAAAAATCAATGTAAAGCTGGTTATTTATGTTCTAAACATATGCAGAAAGTGTTGAAAAAAATAGTAGTCTCATTATGAGGCAATACATAAGGTTATAAATTTTATTAAGATTAATGATTTATTGCATTATATATATATATGTATTGAAATGGAAGCTTTATCCAAAATGGATTTAAAACCTACTCCAACAAAGCTTGGTTTTGGAGGGTTAACTTTAACACTAGTAGTTAGTTTGATTGTTATAGGTTTAGAGTTAAAGAAACCAATATTGCAACCTGAATATGTATTTTTGGATTGTATGATGCTGTCACAAAAAATGAAGGGTAAAATAATTGAAAAATTATTTTTAAGGTGTGAAAATAAAAAACTTATTCAACCTCTATTAGATAAACCGACTGCAAGGAAATATATGTCAAACAAATTAGATACAAATATTTCTACCGTTTGAACATGTATGCAAATATTTTTATGTTTAAAAACTAGCTAAGGTTACAAGAATTTATATAAATTTGCTAAAGACAAGCTTTATATATTCAAATGTAAATAAAAGAAAGTTTACAGGTTAATATTAGTATTAGTAATTTATTTTGTTATAATAAAATAATAATTTGTTATAAGTATGCTCGGCTTGAATTTAAGAAATGTTTTTAATATTATTATTTGATTTAAGTTTTAAATTTTTATATTATTTAAAAATTGTTTGTCTTCAACCTTTTAAAATTTTAACATGTATTATAATTTTAAATTTGTGTAGTCAACCTGTGATAGTTGACTAAAGTGTAACCTAAACTGTGTGACTAATGAAGTTGTATGTAAAGGTTATCACGATGGAAAGAAGTCTTCCAGCGCGGTTGCCATAAGCTTACAACTGGACTGATCAGTAGATGAAAGAAGTAACCTTGACTGGTGGTACCTTGACTGGTGGTCCTGGGGTTGCTATGAGAAGTGACTGGACCTTGGCTCATCAGTAGATGAAAGAAGTAACCTTGACTGGTGGTCCTGGGGTTGCTACGAGAAGTGACTGGACCTTGGCTCGCCGTGAATGAAGTTCGCTTAAAGGTTATTACGATGGTTAGCAGAAGTGCCTTCCAGCGCGATTGCCTTGAGCTCAAGTTTTGGCGACTACAGATGTATGGTTACTTAAACTGAACTAATAAGGACTTAATTGTTTGAAGGATGAAGCCTTGAAACAAATGCCATTATAGTCTTTGGTTAAGTACATTTAAATCTACTGAGTATAAATAAGGTCACATTAAGTTTGGTTACTGATGTTGGAATATTAAATGATGAAATAAAAACTGCTAAGAGTGATTACTGATGTTAAAATATTAAAACTGTTAAGAGTGGTTCGTTACTGATGTTGATTTGTTATTGATGTTGAAATATTAAAACTGTTAGAATGTAAGTAGATTCAAGCCGAGTTACCTATAACATTTATAAACCTATAACATTTATAAAATAATTAAATTGAATAAATAAACCTGTAAAGTTTCTATAATTTACTTAAAGGTAGATGCGCTTTTTAATAAAAAAGGTTATTACAACAAAAAGGTTATGTTTGTAATACAAAAGAACTTACAACATGTATTGTACTTACAACATGTATTGTACTTATGAAATCCATGGAGATGTGATACTTGTGATGAAATCCAAGGAGATGCAATACTTGTGAAAATCCAACGAGATGTGAATGTACAAAAATGAAATTAAGTACTTATGAAATCCAAGGAGATGCAATCAATACTTGTGAAAATCCAAGGAGATGTAAACCAAGGAGATGTGAATGTACAAAAATGAATTAAATATGAACATAACCACAATTTATGATTTATGTTTTTTGTTATTATATAGAAACACCATTTTTAATATACGTTTAATTTCGATATTGAAATAAACTTATATGATATTTAGTAAATACAAGCAAATCTTAACGATTAGATATTTAGTAAATACAAGCAAATTTTAACGATTTAGTAAATACAAGCAAATCTTAACGAGATTAAGACTACACGAAAAGCGATGACGTTTTCTCGTCAACATGAGAGGCTATACAAGCAGGGTTAACAAATTTATTGATTTAGAAGATTTATAAATTAATATAGTATATTTCAATTTATTTTCGATATTGAAATAAACTTATATGATATTTAGTAAATAAGGCTATGCCCTAGATTAAAATAATTTTTCCTTAGCCGTGAGTAGTAAACCCCAAGGTCGAGTTCAACTCGTTGGCGCGAAATGCGCGCATAAATGAGCCCTAGCTAGAGCCGATAAACCCTGCGCATTTCGCGCCACGAGTTGAACTCGACCTTGGGGTTTACTACTCTTATTTATATGATTGGTTCTGCTTACCTAACATCCCCTTATACATTCTCCTCTAGCAATTTAAAGATGTACGACCGGGTGGATCAGTCTAAGCAAATAGCTATGACTCCAGTTGTAACACCTGCTCCACTGTAGGGCTGAGGCCAACTCAATTCAACTCGATTGTCAGTCAGTGGAGCCGGCCCTTTACATGAGTAATACGATTAGAAGGATAAACATTGATATCTTAGCCATGGAGCAACGTAACGGTAACATTCTCAATCTGCAAAGTGACTTTCTGTGAAATTCAGCAATTTAGTAAAACATTCTGCAGCGTCACATACATTTACTTGTATAGGATAGCTTTGCAATCAACGGCCAGACCCCATGTCCTGTTTGCAATGTTACTCTATACATCCTCTTCCAGTTATAACAGGGGCAACTAGTCATTTTTCTCTTTGGTATATTTGCCCATTTTGAACATTTTTCAGCAAATGAATTTGCAAAGACATTCGGCAGGTTTGAGCAGAGAAGAACCTGTGGAAAGTGAGGTGTTTTGACTTATGGTAAAAATTTAGTCCGCAGCAATCTATAAACACTCTATAATCTGTGAGCCATCCCTATTTTGGTTCAAATATTAATATTTCAGTAGTAAGTCCCATCCTGTTGGAAAGGGGGTGGGACTGGAGAAAATTTAACGACAGTATACCCCTTACATTCATGGATCTGCCCTTTGGATCACCTAGGTAAATTAGACTTATGAATGATGGACTTTTAGTCTTTATTAATTTGTTAGAGATCATGGGGTCTGTGCTCTAGCTGGGGGATGTCGGATATTTAGACCATGTTGGGAGGAATGCGGCCACCTCTGGGTGTTGTTGGACTTTGAGGTTCCATTGAGGGGGCTGGGATGATTAGCAACAAAGATGGAGTGATGCTGAAAGTGGGTTAGTTTAATGGTGCCAATAAAAGGTACTACATGGGGGATGCTGCAAAAGCTAACATACATTACATCTCCCTTTTTTCCCCCTAACAGAAAATATATGACCTTGTTACATATATAACCAAGTAACGGTTTTACTATAAAGTCTTTCTAGTGTCTAGCTTTGGTTTCAGATCTTAGACAAGTTTATTTTAACTTTCTTTGGTTAGTCTTTAAGCGCCATCTTTGTTAAAGCTTACTTTGACTAGTAATCTTAAGTCGTAACTTTTGAAACAATAGACTCTAAAGTCTCAGCAAATCTCAAATGTTAACGGAAGTTCCAAGCAAAGCAAAGTTGTAGAGTACACTGCCCTCAAGTTCATGGAAAGCCAACTGGGATTATTTTGCCCATGTGTCAGCTTCCATATTTTGGGGCTTCTTTAGTGGGTGCGACATTCGACCACTTTGTGTTGTTGAGAGTGGTTTGTTGGATGGCTTCTCTACCCTGCTAGGTATTTCAGCAGGCGTAACAGTTTTCTTTATTGGACTGACAGATGGAGTAAGAGTGTGAGGAATAACATTAGTTTTGCTACCCTGAACAGCGATGGTGGTATCAGCTCTAGCCTGTGGGGTTGGAGTAGGTGAGCTGTTCGGGGAGGTCTGCGGTGGTCTGTCATGAGCCCAGAAAGTTGACAGATGCAGGTGTTTCCTGTTCCTCCTTTATTTCCTCCCATTATACTCCATAACATAGGACCTTGGTGCATGCTGTTGGCCAACAACTTTAGCACTGAATATTACTAATTGTATTGTTTACTGATCTAAATTTATGCAATAACCTGGGATTCCCAAGACATTTTTTAAGGGAATTCTTATTATTGTAACGTAGCAAGGACAGTACAGATAGCCCAATAGTTAGGGAATTTCAAAAAAAGTCTTCTTTCGTGAATTATTGTCTTATATCTTGATGTTCTGCCTTTTTTTCGCTTGTAACATTTTTTATGATATGTATCTGAAGGTGAACAAATAAAAACTGGAAGCTCATCATTTCATGTGCAAGGAACCCATTAATGTTGTACGGCCTTGGCTTCAGAAGGTCCCTAGCAATTGGGATTTTGTTGCTTGGTCTGCGGAACATGTTCCAGTGGTGTGATGTGTTAGTCAATTAGTGCTAGCTGTTTGTCAGCACTCTTAGACCAAAGTCTTTTAACAGTCTGTATGGCCCTCTTCGCCTCCCCTTTAGAATGCAGGTATTTATGAGATGATATATGGTGCTCAATGCCATAATCCTCGCAGAAGTAGGTGAACTCACGAGAGTCATACTGTGGACCATTTTCCATATGAAGTTTCTCCAGGATACCGTGGCGACTTATCTGTGCCTTCAATGCGTCTATGGTGGCTTGGCTGATTAGGTCTGACAGCTTGTAAACCTCAATGTACTTTGAGATATATTCTATGGTGACTATGTAATGCTCCTTTCCATTCCATGATGTCAGACGTGATCTTTGACCACGGGTGTTTTTGTTGGGCGAAGTGTTTCCCTCCAGAGAGAGTTCTGGTAACCATTACATGCAGCACAGTCACTTACTTGGTCCTCGATCTGTTGGTTCATGTAAGCATGCTTTGCAGTCTTATTGGAGCTGAGAGCAATGGCTTGAACATGGCCTGGAAACAGCTTGTGGTCACTCTCTACAAGTATTTCTCTGCCAAATATGTAGTGGTGGAATTTGTGACAGCAGTAGACTACAGCCAGCATTTCCTTCTCGATTTGAGTTTTTCTCTGTGTTGGTGATTGCTTTTGATGTGTAAGCTACAGGCTGCCCTTCCTGTAACAGGACCCCTCCTAACACAAAGCTGCTTTCATCGAACTGTATGGGAAGTTCCTTTTCAGGGTTGGTGCCTTGCAACAGAGACTTTTCAACTTGTTAAAACTCTCCTGTTGGAGCTTGGCCAGTGGTGTGTCTTGCCTGGTGACTTCCCACAGAGGTTCATCTATCATGCTCAGATCCGGGACGAACTTAGCAAGGTACAAGATGAGTCCTAGAAACCACCTTACATCTTCCTTGCTGTTCGGGGTGGGCATATCTTGAACCACTCTTACCTTGTCTGGATCTGGCTTCAGTCCTTCTCCTGTAATCAAGTGCCCAACATATTTCATGCTCTGCTTCTTGATGTGACACTTGTTCAAGTTCCATTCCTTTGCTCTTGCCACTACTTTCTTTGAGATCCTGTCATGTTCTGAAGGTGTCTCTGCTGCAATGAGGATGTCATCCATCACTGCTCTCACCCCTTCTATGCCTTCGAGCATAGTGTGACATTCCTCGATAGTTCAGGGTTTCCGATTTCTACGTTAAAGGGATATGGGGGTTATTTTACTTTCAAGCTGGACGAAAAGCCCAAGGAAGAAGCTGAGGTGTAAGATCAAGAGCCGTGCCTGACGCACGAGGGGGAATGAGCGGGTCGATCGGGAAATCGGTATTCGTTGAGGGGGGAGGTGTACGCCGGTCAGTCGGGCCTGAGGTGTTCCGGACATCCCAGCTATTACACGGAGGATAATGGAAAAATGGTGGGGATGGGCCTGTGGTGACCAGATGGGCTCTCTTGCTTGTCCGAGGGATGGGGGTATACTCCGATCTTCCGTGGAGTGTCAGACCGACGCTCGCCTAGTTGGTGGTAGTGTGGGGCCGAGCCGGTCACGCCTTTATACCCATGGTCAAGGGACGGCCGCCACCTATTTCGGGCTTCCGTACTTGTCCGGTCTTCCTATTCCGGGTCATACCTTGGGTCTTTTCGGGCCATCATACCATGTCTCGGTCTTTCGGGTTCTCATTACCCGTTCTCCTTTTTCCTCTAATTATCTATGAACTTTACCTTAATTACTTCAATTTGTCTAGGGAACTATGTGCTATTTAATCATCTTATTGTCTTTAACCCCTTCGAGGGCTGTTCTAAGAAGACACATGTGAACACAGGGAGTACCAAGAGGGAACTGTTTATTCTGGGTCTCACTGCCCCTTTTTATACCCTAATACTGATTGGCCATCTAAGATCACGTGGTCACTCTGATGTCGCATCCGGTTTACAATATTTCCGGGTTTCGGGTTTCGGGTTTCGGGTTTTCGGGCTTTTGGGCCCTCACAAAATATACTTAAATTCATGGCATTCTATTATTCACAATACCTGATTCTGACACTGATGAATGGACATTCATCACAATAGTGTACATTATCCCCTGGTAGATCTCGAGGGCGGACTTGATACCAAAGGGTAGTCGAAGTCAACAGTATCTTCTGACTGGAATTTTGAATGTTGTCAACAGGCTCGACTTGTAATCCAACTTTATCTGCAGAAATCCTGACTTAGCATCCATGACGGTGAAAACCTTGGCTCTCGGCATGGAGGCAATCTCTTTAATGGGTAGGTAACAGATGTGCACCTTGCTGTTTTTGACAGCAACGACCATTGAACTGACCTAGTGTGTTGGTTCTGTGACCTTCACGATGTGTCCCACACTCTCCATCTCCTTTAGTTTACTCACAACTTTTGGTAGAATGGCTTAAGGTTGGCGTCTTGTTCCATGTGCCATGGGTTTGACTGTAGGGTTGATCTTGAGCAAGTAGATCCCAGGTAGAGTAGTGGTTGTCTGCTTGAGCTTGGGGTACTTATCGATCTCTTTCACCTTGTGGATCCTGGCTATCAGGCCTAGCTTTGTACTGGCTCCTCTTAATAGAAGTGGCTGCTGATTATCTTTGGCAATGTAGAACTGAATATCTACTGTGCGTTCCTTGTATGTGACTTCTATAATTGATGTTTGCATGACTTCAATCACATGTTTTGTGTAGGACCAGAACTGCTTGTTTGTCTTGACGGCATTATTTTCCATATTCAGGGTCTTGAACAACTCCCATGTACTCCGGGTCTATGTACATTGGACAGCTCCTGTGTCAATCCATACTTTGGTCGCCTGCCTGTTGATCCCGACAGTTTCCCACCATTCTTCTATCCTCTATCACTCACTGTGTGAATAAGATGGACTTATTCCTCCGAAGAATCGTCAGTCTCACTGTCCATTTCTTCAACAATATGCAAATGCGGGTGGTTCTGTCAAACCCGAGCAAAGTGATGACGTCCTTTACACTTACTACACTTGGCTTTTGAATGATCATTCACATATCCTTAACGAAAACACATCTCTGACCTTTCGCTGCTTGCTTGCTTTTGGTTTTGTCCTTTCTTCTTGGTGGTTTTCTGGTTTGGCTTGTATTGGCCTTTGTCTTTCTTCTGCTGCTTATTCACCTTTACAGCATGAACCTTGTCCTATGGCTTTCATATTTTCTTTTGAAAGCTTGTAGATTTGCCTTATGTCAATGGCTTGGTCCAGTATCAGGTCATCTCCTTTTTCCAAGCACTTTTCCCACCTGCTGGGTGTAGTGCCCTTAGAAAGATAGCAGCTCTGACCATACGGTCCTCAAGAGCAGCATAGCAACAGTCCTTGACAAGCAGCATCAGTGATGTAACAAAGTTGTCACAGCTCTTGCTTGACTCCTGCTTCCTTTGGTTATAGGTGACTGTCGCACATATACAATTTTGCTTGGGTGCTACACAAGCACAGTACTTATTGTACACTCCTTCGAGAGTGTCATTCTCTGCTGGGACGCGGTTCTCTCCTTCCCTGGCTCTTGTCGCGTATGTACACCATCAGGTAAATTACCTTTTTGACTTGAGATTTGCTTGTCAGCGGGCTTTTAAATGTGAACTCACAGTATTGTTTGAACCGTTTCCACTCTTTATCAAGGTCTGCCGCCTTCCAGTTCATGCTCAGTTTTTTGCAACTTCAACCTTCCGCCATTTTGTTTCAATATGGGTTTAGAATAAGAGGGTTTATTTTGAGCCTCACACGTGTAAACACTTTAGTTTAGTAGTTCTTGAGCCTTTCAGTAGTTTCATGTCACTTTGATGTGTAGTGGTTTCCACCTTTACTCACAAAATGTCGCTTTATTTTGTTTTAAAACTGGGGCTCCTACTTTCCAAATGTATGTCAAAAGTCTTTATTGGGGCTGTTGACTTTTATGACATATCACTATTAAGAGTCTCTAACCTCCTTGATCACCTTTAAGAGTGTGGGGCAATGACTGGTCACACAGAAGTAGGTCACCCGACATGGGCCTTCAAAACTTGATCACAGCTAATCAAATCTTCTGATTTACATCATAAAATACATTTCATTTGATGCTTAAGGACCTTGGTCAAACCCTTACCACCTTGGTATTTCCTTAATTTGTTCCCTTCTCCTTTGCTTTGCCTAAGTTTTCCACTTCTGGCAGCTTGTTTAATGGTGTCAACAAAAGGTACTACATGGGGGATGCTGCAAAAGCTAATATACATTACAAGGGCGATTTGTAAGGAATAATGAACTATGTGAAGAAAAGAAGGTCACTACCCATTGGACAACTTTCCCTGGGACAATTAAAGTGGGGACAAGTACACCTTAAGAACATACCTCAAATGATATGTAACCATGAATCCTCCTCTATAGGACAAAAGTGTGAGGATGCACATCACAGTGCATCAAATCACTTCATACACTTTCTAGTGTGTATCTGAAGCATTCTAGAATGCACACCAAAGCGCATTAGAACTGTATTCTAGAATTTGCGTATATGGACCAGTACTCCAGAAAACGATTCAGTTTGGTTTGCTTTGTGGTGGCAGTCTGAAAGGTACAGAAGCAAAGTGAACAGCATTCTACACAATTGTTAGGCTACGAATACAATATGTTAGGCTACGAATCCCAGATGAGGCTATGAATCCATAAACTGTCAATGGTTCCCTCGACATGTGAAAGAATTGTGTTCTGCAATGCGCATCTGCCAGTGCACTGCTGTTCGCTTCAGTTTGCTTCACTCGGCAGTGAAATCTGAAAGTGGTATTAGATATTATTGTTGACGCGTGTATGCCCATCTTGCCATTAGTCAAAGTGGTCAGAACTGACCAATTACCTTAGTCCAAGAATGTCTGAATCGTATGCCTATTGTCAAATAATGACTAAGTTATTGTATCTTTGATTACAAGTAACACTGTGATATTTTTAGAACATCTAAACATGAGCAATGATGTCCTTTGAACGTTTTGTAGGTTTTAAGAACGTTATTGAGAAATGTTTTTCAAACACATTTCAGAAACGTCACCTGTAGAACATCCTATTTTGGCACATGGACATTTTTAACTCATCTCGCATGAAAGTTTTATACTCAACATATAACCAGTGTACTGACACGGGTGTCAGTCTAGATATGCAGTAGTTATCTTAGCTAGTTGTTTGTTAGTAACTAGACCCGTACTAGGATAAGAGTAGTTATCTTAGCTAGTTGTTTGTTAGTAACTAGACCCGTACTAGGATAAGACTCTCTGACTTATGGCAGCTTTAGCGTGATTGGAGAGTAGATAGATCATGTCACTGAACGAGGCAAATAAGATGCATAGCTGGGTACCTATATTCTTTAGAGTGATTCAAGTGGCCTCTGAAGGCACCTTTGATAAGTGTGGGCTTAGAGAGAACAGGGATTACACTTGGGCACGTGAGTGTAGAGACAGATAGGAGACTTGAGTTAGTAGTACTGGTTTGTGAGCAGTAATGCGGACAATCTCTGAGACTGGCATTGGTCAAAGGAAGCTCAGTAGCACATATCATTGCATTTGGACTTAATAAACATTGACCTTCCCCAGGAGTGTTCTCTGTCATCCATGAATTAGGAACTAGGTTCTAGGATGACCCTGATCGTAAGAAGATGGAAAACTGCGATTGGCAATGGCTTTATTGGAATATCTCACATGGAGGCTTAGTGAAAAGTAGACTGACCTTTCATGCGTAAAGTAAACCCCGTAGTTCACCAGTTTAAACAACAAGTTTTTCTTCGCTTAATCAAAATGTTTAAAAGACATGTCAAATGATAGTCAGTAATACTTTCATAATAATTATAACCAGTTTTAATGTCAATTTGCTAAAGTAGTTTGCAACCAGTATACATCCATTTTGTAACGAGTATTGTAATGTTTTATAGCTCAAATATGATCAGTTTATTCCTAAAGGAATACAATTTTACATTTCCCCCACTTGTGACACATGATGTTGTGGCTAAGTTACTTATTCCACCATATATCTGAAGAATGTATAGCAGGTGAGCTTTTTATCAATCACAGCTACTGTCTGTAAGTCATTATTCCTTGTCATTCGCAAGGAAGATTATAGCTAAAGATAGTTTTGAACAGTAACCCGGCACATCACTGCCCTTGATATGACCCTGGCAGTTAATAGGGGCATAAAGCAACCAATAACCAGCCAACCCTGTATCACACGTTGTATCTACCCTCTTGTTGACCAGTCATCGTAGTTGTGACCTATCCTGCTTTGACTGCCAATATTTAAGTGACTAACATTGGTGTGCACCCGAAACCCCACTTTCTGAATTCATGGACACCAATGCCTCCCTCCCCTCCCTGTAGTACCCCTATCAGACCTATCTTGCTGGCTATCCTGCAGCACCCGTAGTGACACTATACAAGACAACGTTGCATTCAAGACGTTGCAGCAACATCGTAGTAAAACCTAAATACAACATATAGGTGGCAGCACTGTTGAAAAAGTAAGATATTTCCACAAAGTTGTTGGTAAAATGTTATCAAACATAATTTATTTTGCTTAATTTTTAGACAATATAGGCCGATAATTCACCTTGTAGCACGCAGGGAATATTATTCCCAGTCAAGATTTGATAAAATACTATTATAAGAAGTGGAATTAAAACAACTACTCAAGTTGGACACCTTTTCTGCATTCCTTAGGTCACCTTAAGAATAGATTATCGAGTGGAAAAAGTATTTATTTAATATTTGTAATTACAAGCCTACAGGTATAGGGCCTATATATATATATATTTTTAAATGACCCAGGTAAATGGTAACATTCCTGCTCACCCTCTTGCACCTCTCTTTGGGCATGTAGTATCTGTGTTCATCCATATATATTCCTGTCCACCCGGGCTGTGCGATACCCAATTAGCACTTTTGCCTGCACCCTGATTATCAGGGGAGGATCGGGGGGGGGGGGGGGGTTCCTGGGGGTCCCCCCCCCCCACCCTTTTGCTGGACCCCTAAACTTCAAAAAGAGGGGGAAATGTCGCACGCATATATGCACAAATGCACAAAGTTTAGGGACTTAATTATGCTGACCTCCCCCCTCCCTTTCGAAAATCCTGTATCCACCCTTGTGATGACCCTGTCTTCTAAGACTCATCAGATCTACTCTCTGGTACTGTCATGCCCATCCATCGGCTGACTTCCCTGTCACCCTGTAACTACCATGCCAATGTTCTGATGGCCCTGTCTTCATGTAACTTCCCTGTTCTTCTTGTGCCCATGTCATAGCGTAATTGCCCACCCTCTTGTGATGGTTCAAGTTGTGGGGGTCTTAGGCAAAAGTCACCAAAGCTAATGTCCAAATGGGATTTACTATTTGAGTCTTGATTCCTATGGCAATCAGTGTGGTCTCAATAGTTACAAGTTATGCCCAACAGTTAACATTCACAGCTCTCCAACTAGTCATTAAATCCATTTTTAAGTATTAAGTGATTAGCCTTAGGCCCCTTATATAAGAGCTACCTGTCTGCTATCATTGGCAGGGACGGATTTATGTTGTTGCCAAGTTTAGTTTTTTTTATTGTAAAAATCTAGCCCTAAGATGGGGCGCCTCAAATCCTTTATTAGCCCCCCCCCTTTTTTTTTTAAATTCCTGGATCCGTCCCTGCTTGGGAAGGTTACATTGATGACCTAGGGGATTTCTGGCAGGGGATTTCCCAGGTTAGTATTTTTTGTTGAATCATTCTGCTTCACCTACATGAAGTCCTATTCCTCCAACGGAATTATTGTTGAAGATTATAGAAAATGGGTGGAAGTGATTTGGTTATGTGTGAGTGTGCCCTTAGATGTATCACCTAGGTTATGTCATTGTATGTGTCCCTAGAGAGAAAATTTGAGATAATTATTTTAATCTCCCATAACTAAAGTAGAGTCAGAGAACATTTCTCATTAGTTATGGCCCATCCAGAGACATTACACGCCATGTTGCCCTTGTCATCCCATAGATACCCTCTCCATCCTTTTATGCCCCTGTCATTCTGTTACTCCCCTGTCCTACCTATGATGCCAGGGGCGGATCCAGAGCCAGTGCTCTGTGGGGGGGGGGGGGGGGGGGGGAGTGCAAACCCTGACCCCTTATAAAAAAATAAAAATAGAAATCACCAGATTTACACAGATCTTTCAATTTCAAGATGCCAAAATTTTATCCCTTGGGGTTACTGGGAGTCAATTGCCCTTTTTGCCTCTCCTCGGATCTGCCACTGGATGCTTTCGTCATTTCTTACAGGTCTACTCTAGCAACCCCCTGTCACCTGTAGCAAATGCAACCCCCTATCACCTGTAACTACCCTATAACTATCTTACAAGAATGATACCACTGTTTTTCCATCTGCAATGTCCACACTTTGGTTCCCCTGCCATCCTGTAACTTCCCTGTCCTCACTCTTGTGTGGCTGTCATTCCATAACTATCCTGTCAAACATCTGATGCCCCTGTACTTCCATGTCTACCCTGTCCACTCTCTGTTGCCCCTGCCATCCTGTAGGTTCCCTGTCCTCGCTCTCGTGCAGCTATCCTTCAATAAATAACCTTTCAAACCTCTGATGGCCCTGCCATTCTATAGATACCCTCTCCACCCTAGCTCTGATGCCCCTGTTAGTCTTTAACTACCCTATAAACCCCTGTTACATTTAACTGCTATATGATACACTTTGCAAGATTGATGCCTGATATCCAATAACTACCCAGTCCACACTCTTATGCCCCTGCCGCTCCATAACCGCCCTGTCCACTCTCTATGAGTCTAAACCCCTAAATTCAACATAGCGACACAGCCGTTTTTGGGCTTAGTGACATGTGACAGGGCCCAAACTTAAATTTGACATGGCGACATAGTGACATGGACAGAAGATTTTGAAATATTATAATGACAGGCGACATGTCCATTTCTCAAATTTGACATACGACATGGGGACCACATATCTACACCCTTTAACTCCTTTAACTACCCTTTCCACCCTCTTGTGCTCATGTCATTCCGTCTAGCTGGCCTGTCAAACCTTTGATTCCCCTGTCATCCCATAACTATACTCTTTCCACCATGTGGTGCCCCTGTCAAGTGTCATCTAAGAACTGTCCACATTCTGATGTTCCTGTCATCCATTAGCTGTTTCATATCATCAGGTGGTATCCAACGTGACAAAGGTTGTCTCAGATGTTATGAATGGTACATTCCAGGCTGTTGTAATAGTTGACTACCCTGAAGGTTATGAAAATGTCACAGCCCTCTTTCCTAGTTTGCTATAATGTTCCAGATCATGTACTTTTGGCTCGAGGAAATGCATTAGGAAATGCATTTATACATAACATCATGGTTCCAACTTGAATCTTTACCAAACAAATCCCTTGTTTGAAAGCACATGAACTCCCATCTCAATGTGTAAGTTGGCCTGAAAATTCCTCCGTCATATTTTCCAGATGTCTGATATTTTATCTGAGACTTAGCAATCATCTGATTATATAATATACATTTCCAATACTGAAAGAGATTTGGTCTTAAACTCCCCAAATGCCTTCAAGTCACAATCATTCAGGGATTCCTTTCCTTTTGGCTATATATGTACATGACTGCCGTCCGCGGCCCCGTGTACTTCTGCACCCGGTTTGTGACTGCTTACCTTCATCAATATCTATCGATCAGACCGGAAGTCCACATCTTTTATTCACTATCGACGATGCTTCACCAGCATAGGTATGCGTTTGTGCGTGCCACTGCCGTGCACTGCGGACATCCGGCCAATATGTCGGCACTAATAACCGTAATTATCCCCCTCCAACCACCCATTACACCTCCAAACAATCCTGCCTTATTAATAGCATTATCCTCTGCATCCTTTAGCGTGTACACACAATCTCAATGGTACAATTTCATGCTCTCCCATGGACTGTATAGATAGGCCTACACATTTACCTCGTCGCTCCAAAGGTAGTCGCTGCTGCCTGAGCCACCTACGTAGAGAGCCTCTCTGGAGGAGGAGTATCCCTCCCAGCATCCCCCGTGCGTACCCATGACAGCACTACACGCAGCGTTCTGATTCGGCCAAAGTTTGGTCGCCAAGGGTGCACGTGACTGGCGGCGGGCGTGGCGGGGGTGAGGGAGCGCGGAGGGGGCTCGAGCAGACGCTTCGTGTTCGCCATGGCGGCCACCAGCACCAGCAGCGGTAAAAGCGGCGGCTACAGCGGTGACCCCGGCCTGTGGTGGCACGTGCGGGTCCTCTACTCGTGCCTCCTGCTGCTGACGGCCGGCACGGGATGTGCCCTCTGGCTCTCCTTCAGTGAAATCTACACGCTCCGGCGGGATTTCGACCACGAGATCCTGCACGCGGACCGCTCGGTGGAGTTCGCTAACATCTACAATGACGAGGAGCGGGGGTCGTCGTCGACGATGGGCGCGGGCGGGGGCGGAAGTGGCACCGGCGGGGGGAGGAGGGGTATGGACCACCACAACCTCAGCAAAAACGAAGAGGAAGAAGAGGAGGATGAGGAGGGGGTGGATTCGGTCATGCATGACGGGACCCGGGAGGAGGACCAACTGATCCGCGTCCGGCGCGGCGCGGGGGGTCGCGGGGGGCGGCGCCGCAAGTTCCGCGAAGGGCCTGCCGCCTACCCGAGCCCCAAGCTGTGGGAAAAGGAAGGGTCGGGCGGTCCCAACGACTGGGTCTGGCTCACCTCCTACTCGCGAATACCGGTAAGTCCACTCACCTGTTCTCCCCTGGGAACAATAACACAGCTGGCCTGGCTTAGGTTTGCATGTTCCACACATACACAGGTGGTATCACCTTTCCATTGTTTTACTTTCGCATACCACGGATAACCCACCATTCCTGGAGTGCGAATAGGAAGGTATTGTCAATGTTAGGTCTATTTATATCTGTATAAAGGTGGTTTAGAATAATTTCCTGTATAGTGTCAGGACGACCCGCCAATTGTTCGGTATAGTAAAATATGTCACTCTCTATCCTCTCAGGTTTAACTGCACTTTTCTTAAAGGAGGAATACAATATATAACCCCGTACATAACCAAAAAAAAGGTTCCACAAACGCATCGGTCTATACAACAATACAACCTCACAGATAAGGATTCAGAGCCTTAGAAATCTTTTTAGGCTAAATGTGTCTAGCGCAATCAATCATTGCATCTCGATACGATGATTAACATCGGTTATTAGAGACTTGAGTATATGGTCATTGATGATTCAGTTGCACATGTCTAATAGTGCCAATACCATCGTCCATCAGGTCTAACCATACCCCGGGAACAATACAACACAATTCCTCAGAGAACTGCCTTCTGTGGGTTTGTAAATTGCCTATAGCTGCCAGCACGTCCAGAAAATCTAACCAACTCAATCTGCTTGCCGCAAAACATTGATGTCTTTCGTTTTACTCGAAGGGGCTTACCCATAGATCTCCTCTCCGTTATACCCTACCCCGTTTTTGACCGCCGTGCTCTTACTTATTTAAGACAGACGATAAGGGAGAATCGCCCGAGGTGATAGGTACGAGTACCGCGCATTGCTTACACAGCATGCCTCTGGTTTTTAGTGTTTTTGTGGTGAGACAGGTTGTAGTGTAGGCGGGGCGTGTTTTACATCAAACATGTAAACGTAAAACGTTCTACTCCAGGTGTTCCTCTTCTTCTCGTATACCGTAAGTCATTTAGTTAGAGGGAAAGACGTGGACAATGACATTATGCACGGGTTTAGATGTTATTGACGTGGTCCAACGGGACTGATTCTTGCCTCAGTAATTACCTTATCGTTTACGATTTGGTTGCTTTATATTTCTGACATGTTATTTTATAAAAGAAATAGGCCTAGTCCCACAGAATGCTTGATGTAGAAAATCTCCGAGATGGTACATATCTTATCAAACACTAAACTCACCACATGTATTATTGTATATATATGTAGTGTAATTATGGTTATTCCTATACTCTACAAAGGAGATCTGATGTTGACGTGCATATATAGCGCCCATTGTGTACGTGGTCAGTGGGCGGCACCAGGACAATCCATCAGGGCCCAGGACGCCGGCCTTCAGGGCCGTGGAGACGGGCCGGGGTGTCTCCTCCTGCTCACCCCCTGATAGCAGCCCACTGTGTTTTCCTTTTGCTGTCGTTGGCAGATTGTATCGATGTGCGAGCCGCCTGATAACTAGGGGAGCCCCGATTGCTCTGGCGCGATCAGACAACCATCCCGCCGCCATCCCCAGCATCATCCAAACTAGAGGCGTCCTGCTTTGAGTTGAAAATCAAATTGCAAGCATCAAACACCTAAAATCACAATGAGTCATTATTCGGGCTGGTCTTTCATGATTTGACAATATTGCAATGGGGACTTAGAGAAAGTGCCTGTGACTCATCCGAGTAGCTCACTTCCACTTCTATGGTCAAAGTTATTGGGTGCAAACCCATCAATTATGGTAGGCACACTCCGACGTCCCCTCCTTGGCAACACATGCTTGGACTGGTTCGTACCTATTGCATTCTGTGTCTTGAGGCAAAATTAAATAACCCAGAAATACTATCACAATAAAATACTAAAATCCATCCTTTTCCAAATCTAATACACTTGACCCCCCTCCCGCAACAGAGAATGTGGATGTTGGAATATGTTCCCTTTTTTAATATGTCATGTATATACTTGGAGGTTAAGGAAACAATAGTTAGGGTTGAACACTTGTGTACTTAGACAGTGAAAGTTACGTTATGCAGTACAACTTTCAACACTGCTTCGTTCACTTCCGCTAAGGCTAACGTTTGAGATGGAGCTCTCCAGTGCGAAGGCCCCTCTGCGGGTTCATCCCCTCCACATCGCCGACAACTGTTCTCGGTGCCGACCGGCCCCCACCCGTGTACAAACACTCACTCCGCGGACGTGCAAACACTGGCCTTGTGGTATATACCATGACGTAATGCGACGTATTGTCGGGCCACACTTAGCGATGACCCTGACCACCGGCAGCCTTAAAAAGCCCCACTTACCGAGCACAGATATCACAGGCATGCAGCGTCTCTCAGTGCCAAACCATAGTTCACGCCCCCATTTAACTCTTGGGCAAGAGCATAGGCACACGGATATCTTACGCGTCGATTCAAAGGAATTTGCAATCGGAATTAAAGACTTTATGCCTGCCATGGCCTTATAGAATAAGCAGAATTTTATAACCTTCATCCTTTTATCATTTGCATAAATCGCATTGAATACTGGGCCAGATATTGATACAAATATACATGGGTCTGTAGTTTACATTTTCATGAATATGTAGAGCGGATATCTTCTATCACAATTGCCAGAGCTATGATATTGGCCTACTCTTGTTTTGCATGTATCATGCAGTAATCTTAATCAGTTAATTGGCACGGCGGTGGTCAGGTAACGCTTGGGGAATACATTATTTGACAACCACGTATTTTGCCTTTAAATGGTTGCTGTATATGTAGCATGTGGAAGAAAACCTATTTGCACATGATATATCATTGTCCGGGACTTTACATGAAATTTAAGATCGTCTCATTGTGTTTAAACATTACATTGCGACTAGTGCTTGGTCCAGTCAGAGGAATTCCTTCATGAATTCTATGACTTGTACTAACCGTAGGTGTGCGGTCTTAGGGATTGGGTAGGGCTGTGAGATATCACGGGTTGCAGTCGACGGAGACCGTGTTTATGTCTTTAGGCAGTGTTTGGGCGTTGGGTTCGGACCCAACATTACCGCTAACGCTTGGTGATTCCTTGGTATATTTGTCAAGCAATGCGTGGGAGGTGCCCATACCCCTGACGGCCCCATGTTTCGTGGACAAAGACATATTCACTAGGTATTACCCCTTTTAGGTATTTAAAGACCGCGAGCGTCAAATATTTTTGTCCTGACACTAAAGAATGTTTATTGGTGTTTGTTTGTCATTTTGGCAAACAATGGCTCAGGCTATGCCCACGAGTCATTTGGACACCAACCCACTGTTTAGAAAACTAATTGTCAAAGTTCACCCGTAGTCATTTATCAACCTAACTATTTAACAAGTCACCTTCCTTTGTATTTTAGCTAATGTACCATGTCGTAATGACTCCCGCCTGGGGCATTCAAGTGACACCTTTAACTACCGTACAAAAATCCGAATGTGTCAATAACGGTCGGCAATAAGAAGTACAAGTACTAGTGTCACGAAAGACATCTATGGAAAAGGTCTATTATATTCCCAGCATAGTGAAACACATTGGTGTAGATGACCCAATCCCTAGGTTCAGTCGTTAATTCCAGTGAATCAGACTTATGAATTAGGATATCCCCTTCCTTATAGAAGCAAAATATAAACAACAACATATTAGCCCTAAAGATATGTAAATAAACCACAGCATTATAGATATTTGCTTAAAGACAAACCAACCGAACTATATATGTGAATAGTTAACAATTACTTTGAATATAAATAAGCAAACAATAGGCCTAGAGTAAATTACTAACGGCCTATTTGTAATGTGGACACGATACACTCCTTTCCCATTAATGTCCATGCGTGGTCCACACTGCCCACGGTGAACGTCGTAAGTGGGTCCTGCACAAGTGATAAGACCTACAATTAAAACAAAACGGGACAATTACTTAGCCCTGGGGTCACAAGGTGTTTTTGAAATATACGTAGCGATGGAAATGATATTCTAATCTAAAGCATCCTGAAAAAAAGTAAAGAAGACAATCTCATTTGTATACTCGTGGAAAAATGTTCATATTGAAATAAATATAATGTTGAAAAAGAAAATCCTAAGAGGGGAAAGAGTGGATTAAACCCCACCTTTTTTTATTTGGTACATGACTTCACGTTGATACATGATCTTCCAGCCATTCTGTGATTATCCACTGTTTTCTACTCTTGGTCTCTGATCGGTCAGTTCGGGGGTACCATGGACTGATAATTCAAAGTAAATCAAATATCGTAATGAACCACATAATGTAGGTTTTTGCCTACGAAAGGAACTGCGTTTTACTATAATTATTTGCCCTACCCGCCAGTGTTTATTATCCATATCTCCTTTTTGTAAATTAAGGCCTATCAAAGGTTCTCTTTGTACAGCAGCAGGGTTGAACTAGTGTACCCCTTCTGCGGGTCGTCAAACCTCCAAGCAGGAGCTCAGTGTGGGCTTAAAGGCAGTAGCTTCCTGTAAGGTAATGGATACTACACGCCGAGTATTGCACACAGGAAGCATCCACCACTCAGAGACCAGCCCCATGACCTTGGCGCACATCGAACTGCGTCCTTGCATGACTTTGCACTCCCTGGATGTTAGTGATCTAACAAACACAAAGTCGCCCATCATCACGAAAAAGAGAAATCCCGTCAAATTTTGACCGTCATGCACCATGAGAAACATCCAATTCCATGTAATCTTCACTACTAATAAGCAGACACGATATTTAGGGTTTGTATAATGCATTGACTATTACAGGCCTGTCAGCTATAGTAAGCAAACCAAAATAATAGTTCCCATTGCATTGTACCTGCTTAGTACAATGCAACTTATTTCAATTTTGAAATCGTTAGAAATATAAGCATTACATTTTGGTTTTATAAAGGGCCACCTCCTGCATATGATCAGTGACGTGTAACGTCGAGGTTCAGTGTTCTAGGGAGTTTATAAAGTGCATTTCTGTTCTAATACGATACAATGCGCGTTTTACAAAGGGTACGGTGTCGTCGGTGGTGACTATTGCAATTTGAAAGCGCGATTCAATAGAATGTGATTAGATAGGCTTCAGTTGTAGAACTTCAATCCAAAATAGAAGTTTAATTACATTACAATTCAGTATGAATTAACTGTTGGCCTACAAACTAGTTTGTCAACCCCTTGGATTTTGTAATTAAGCAACCACGAGATGATCTTCAAATTGGGACTTTGCTGTTTCATACCGAATTCGGTTCACTTTGAGAGAATGACGTTTCGTAATTAGGACAAGAATAGATTTCGAGAAACTAATTCCAAAATGTCACTTTCTTTCATGGATGGATTGTGAGGCAGTAGTGTAAGCTTCGTTGTCCTGAGGCTAATATGACCATGTCCGGATTAGTTGGGCGGTAATTGATCGCTTGAACGAAACCCTTATTGACAGCAGTGAAAAATATTCACTAATCATATAGAAATATTCTTGTGAGTTAACATAATACCGAAATATAGTTGGGTTCTAATAAACTACGTGTTATGTTGCATTGCAAGAATACATTGGTAATTGCCATAGCAATGATTCTGTAACATTCTATGTATCATTAAAAAAGGGTTAGTTTGCACAATACTTATTATAACAACAATTAGGCATATTTGGCTCACCAAACCATAAAGAATTCAGAAATATTTGGAGGAAATTCTTATTTAAAAACACATAATTATGAACCTCTTCATTTATCTTTTATTTGGGATTTTTGATATTCCCTATTTTGTGGCACCAGGAACCTTTCCTGAGATCTCATCTGTCGTCATAATTATGGAATTTATGCTTGACTGTAAAAATATACAGATATTTAGCATAAGTTGTTACACGATATACTTTACGCCGGATGCACACTATTTTACCCATGAGGATAGCATTGTAATGACGTCAAACCCCAATCCCCTTCAAGACGTCCTAATGGGAATTTGGAAATGATTTAGCATGTCCTGTATTCGGGGTCGTTGCATAGCACTCACAATATCGTACATCCTATCCGTTCTTGTATGCTAGCTTTTATCAATATCTTAATTTGTTCTCAGTCTTACTTACCCACCTACCGTCAACAAACCTTCATTTGCGACGCCGCCTCTTCGTTTGTACAAAACGTAGTGCCTTATTGTCCGAAGTAATTTTGACCTCAATATAAGATAATGGATGCATGTACCTATTCAAGTAACGGTAAGTATAAGGCCCTACAAGATGAAATGAGAGATTGCTAGGTGTAGACCATAATTGATTAACGTATTTCAATGTGCTTAGTTACTTTATACAATATGTATTTGAATCACCCGGACCAAGGCAACATCAGAGAGTATACCGGTATTGGGTTTCCAGGCTGAGCCCCACTACATCGGACGTGGGGGCAGGTCGGGGAGCCGTTGGCGTTCACGAGTCGACAATCAGGGCGGCTGACTCCATTCCACAGGCCACAATGCGGCCCGGGGCGGCAGGTGGGATGGCCCCTCCGGGAGGTGCCAACCGCGGCTTACGGGGGTCTTGGGGTCGGCAGGAGAGGGCCTAGATATCAGAAGGAACCTTCCCCAGCTGGGGCCTTCTCCTGCACCACTAGGGTCAGCACATACTCCAGCGTCGCTTCAGATTCCCGTGTAATCATTACTGCGGAATCTGAAGTGACTTGGGAGTATGGGGTCAGCAGTGTTCATCATTGACCCTTGGGCGCTCAGTGGTCACTTTTAAGTAGTGACCAGTAGACTTTACCAGAACCATTGATATGAGTTGATTTATAAAAAATAATGATAATTTTGTCTTAAACCAACTTTTTGTGTCGAATTTATTTCCCATACCTAAAACATTCCATCATGATGGAATCTTTCCATATTTGGAATGTCAATGGAACGTTTTGATATGGGTAATTCACTGAATTCCTCTATTTGGTTGCCATGGAAACTAAAATTCATGAGATTTTCATAAAATTGTATCAACTATGAGAAACTATCATTTGCTGGTCTCTCCATTGAAAACAGAATACATGTACATTTATAATTTCTGGTTCAAAAATAATGAATAAAATTGTGTTTATTATTATTTACTCACAATTTTGACAATCAATGATAATTTATGCAAAATCTCAATAAATACAAGAAAATTAAGCTTTTCCTTATTTTCCGCTATCCTGATAGTGTTAGGTTTAAGGGCCAATTACTTGCTTATTAATGGTCAGATTTGGACATGCTTGATATCATTTGAAAGCTAAGAACATGCTCTACAACCTCAATTCAATACCAAATCCCGTACGGAGTACCCTTTCCCCTCGGCTGTCCACGATAATCGCAAAAGCGAATGTTCCTATAGCCTTTCCTCTACAACACGCAGTCTGGTGGCAAATTCAGCAGTACCAATGCCACTAAAATTAATTATCATTAAAGGTGTAGGAATTACTGGTGGTACTAGTAACCACATAAAAGATAGAAGGTATTCCCAGTAGAACTTTCTTTTTATTATGGTATCCTAAAGCACATCGATTTATATAGGAAAACAAGGTTTTGCCAAGAAGCCACACTGCATATGATGTTAAAGTTCAAACTTTCATTTTGATGACATACAATTTTTTAGATTCTCATGATAAGTACCAGTATATGTCGCAGGCATACGTTATTTCTATGTTCAACCCGATACTTTAAGCCCTGGCCACACTTACCAACTGACTTCAACTCGATCGTCATAGACATAAAGGCGCTGGTTATCCCCGACTGCTGAGTCTTAGCAAAGAAACTCAACCATGCCATAGGATACGACCCGACAGTCTTAGCCTGAAGGCTGTATGATATATGTGATTGTCTACTGCACACCCCCCTAAGACCCGACTATCCAGTCGTACATCTTCTTCTTCTCAAGATCTAAGACTCAACTCAACTGTCGTGGGAAATGCTAAGACTCCAGTCGTAGACCTATGCCACACTATAAGACTGAGCCCAACTCAACTCAACTAGACAGTCGAGTTGAGTTGAGTTGGTCAGTGTGGCCGGGTATTGATACCAATTCTAAGTTTTAGAATTTTACCCTTTTGCAAACTCCCCTTAAGCTTTTCCTACATAATTAAATGTAATAGGAGGATTGATATCCCATTAATAATAAATGATTGACCAATGATCTTTGAGGATTTCGGTTGATTCCTAGCATTTAACTTCAGCATACACAGCATATTACTATGGTATGCAAGTTGTGGAAGATGGCTTGCCCAAATTTTCTTTTGGCTTCCTTCTTTTCTGTTGGCTTTCAGCTCTTAACAAGCGATAGATCGCTACCGAGCGCACGGCCTGTCAAATTAACTACGCCCGCAGTATTTTTCCATTTGTAAAAGAGATTCATTGATAGTTCTGAATCAGCGGCGCCTGTGAATCGCTACTTAATGATAAAAATACACTTATGAAACTTGAGATGGAACTAAGCAATGGGTCTTAGAGATATGATGTTTGAAAAGTACACCTGGGATATCTCCTAAGGATTGCTGACTTGAGCATCCTTTGAACGCTTTTACTGATATCTTCAGTATGAAGAGTTCAGGGGCCTTGAGTAAACTTGGCCCAGTTATTGATAGATAGTAACTGCATGAATAAGCAAAGAAGGAACTCAAAGAGAGACTTTATTTTAGGCCTATGCATCTAGTGATTAATTGACATGTGGTGTCTACCAACACTTTTCATGATCACTAGTACAGGTGAAGAACCTTCATGTTGAAAACAATGAATTAGGGTCCATAGACTTGTGAATCGATGTCATAAGATAGTTTTCTTATTTCTCACGTACCATCCATTTGGTACGTTCTGCAATCGAGGCGTCATAAAAATCCGCAATCGAAGAGAACGTTGTAGCTTAAATATGCTTGTCATGAATATTGTAACAGTTATGGGCTCCAACTAACTGGATTATCAGTATACACCAGATGATGTGTATTTAAAAAAGACACTTGTTAAAACGACATTTATCAGTAGGTCTAATGGAAGTAATTATACATTTTAGCTCTATTCTTTTGAAAAAGGAACATCCGAAAACCACGCTTTCCAATGTTTCGGTCTTTGCACCGGGGTGGTTTTCAAACTATATCTAGGGACATATATAATTGTATAGTCTTCTCATTAAATATCAGTCCTATACCGTTTTCGGATTAGCTGATAGACGAATGTCTTAATAATAGATTATACCTCGTAACATTACAGTTCACACTACATTGGCGGGGAATTGTGAAACAGAAGCCAACAGATCGACATTGTTAGGGCATGAACAATTCAACGCATGCAGAAACATGAAACACCGGAAAACTAGATTCCAGATCCCTATAAACTATCCGATGAATTGCTATTAACTATTCAAATTAACAGTTTCCTTAGTAAACTTTCTTGTTATATGCACAATGTGTTTCAAAAAGGAAAACAGACGTCACCGACCCGCAATGGGAGAACCCAGCAGGTACATAGGAATCAGGATGCATAAAAAAACTATAAATGGAGTAGAAGCATAATGGGAACGTCTTTGCTCAGACTGGACGAATGGGAAAAGGTGTATATTGAATAAAGCCATTAGGGGGTGAGCGATGGGAATGGGACGACGTTAGAGGCTCAGGACTTCTTTTTATAATGTTTTTGGTATAGGGGGTGCTGGCATAGAGACGCTTTTACTGAGGGCCTTCGCGCCGTATACCCTCCATGCCTGTATTAGCCTAAGCCCAGCGCCTCGACCAGCAGATGAGAAAAATGTTTTTAGTCTAATTGAATGAGGATTCGCCGCTGACTTGTCGTCGGCACTCCCGATAAGCCTCATGATTCACCCTGACTGCTGCGCCACCACCTACAAGGTAAATGGAAAAGATCAGGCGATGAAATTAGCCAATGTTTTTCACTACTGAATGCACTTTCTTTAAACGAAGGAACTAGGTCGATAGAGACGTTTTCCTCCGTCTCTAAGCAGCCTGTCTACGTGCGCATCTCGTCCTTGAGAAGGCTTTCCATGTCTGGGTTAATTCTACACACGTCCCTTGAACGTATCGTTTCCATATACATCAATGTTTACCCTGCTTCGGAATCAAACTCGAGGCGAAATGAAGAATGCCCGGCACACTCGTAGGCCTACGTCCGCCGACATTTAATTGAAAACCCTAGAGATGATAAGTCGAAAAAGGCCGATTTCATCTTGTCCATATTATTTGGTTGCATCGAGAAAAAACTAAAAGTATCTTTCGTGGACTAATGACGCATACCCCCCCCCGCCCCCCCCCCCCACCCCCCAAAAGGGGGGGGGGAGAAAGAAAAGAAAAAGAAAAATGAAGGTTTCAGTTTTCCAATTTTGTGAAGGTCGTCTGGTCATAGGGACCATTGATTATTTCCACATTATGATATCAAGAAGTTCTACATCAAATAAGTTTAAAACTACTCGTTTCACTTTCGAGCATCAAGGTATGTTTCCTGTGCCATTGGTGGTGAACCTTAAAAGTCTGGGCATATGTATGGGACCTAGGGTTAAGACTGCCTAGGACGACCGTGCTTCAAACTGATTGCTACCTGCGTGACCCTTAAGCCACGCCTGACCAGCCTGAGCCAACATCCCTCATACCCTCTTGGTGGGCTAATCTCTTGAGCCAGATTAAAATTGAGTAGAAGGAGGGTATGTAGGAGTGAGGTCCTGTACAACAAGACCTTTAATACCCCGGCCGCCCGCTTCAAGGCGCGGGTCCAGGAGATGGAGGGGCTGCCAGGGTCGGTTAACACTCGGCTACAGCACGTGATCTATGTTCATTTACTCCCATTCTCCCTCTGTTTCCACCATACGTCAATTTTGCTTGGGTTTTTGTACTGGTACTTTTCATTTGTAGCTTCTTTCTGCGACACTTCCATACACGTTTGCATTGGGCTCTTTGCTATTTATTTCTTTTGGCGCTGCTACAAGATCTCAACCAGGGCGGATGCAGATATATCAAATATTAACTGTAAGGTATAACCTTATCGTAAGGTATTCCACGAAAAGACCATCATTGCCTTTGTGTATTCAGAGCCTGGGGTTATGTAGTACACTTAGACGTCTAGCTTAAGAACCCTGGGCAGCTGCATCTCATGTTCTGAAAATAAATGATAAAAAAAGTGCGAAACCACCTGAATAAAATGACGCTTTTTGACTTACAATCTCCACGGTCCTATTCAGGAAATGATGTTTATTCGTTTGATATAAGGGAATGGCACTCATTTTCTGGTATGATAAAAACTAAATAAGGGATCTAAGTAAATGTTCTTATCCCATTCAAGGAATCACCATTGAATCAATCTTTATCTCATAAAAAAGAGAGAGGTGAAGCTGTTATATGATGTCTGTCGTGAAGCGTGGTCTGAGATGTTGACGGCGGCAGGAGGTGAGGAGGACTCGGTCCCTGGGAGGGGGGACCTGCCGACCTGACCACCCGAGCCGCGCACACCGAACTTATTGAATCAGTCCCATGCCATAAGCGGCCTGTTTAGTCGTGGGGGCCAGGTCTGTGAGGACAGGCTCAGATTCAAGCTGCACGGATCATTTCCACCAAATCGGAGCAACGGCCTTTTACCCATAAATGCGTATTTATCAAATAAATACAGCACAGAGCCGGAAAGGGTGGAAGGAGGAAGGGTAGTCGCAGGATATAGGAGGGGTGGGTTGCATACGACCTTCTGTTTTACCCCTCGACTAGATATGACACCTTAGGGTTTTTAGAGAGTGAAGCGGTTTCAGAATAGCATTGACAGTGATGGAACTTTCATTTTGTTTTGTTAGCTTTATTACTATTAAGAGCTGTTAAAGTTCTAAAGCATCCTAGATGCAGGCTGCTAGAAATGTGTATGAATCAAATCATTTAAGAACGTGAAATGTGATAAACATTTCTTGTTTATCTGTACATATTCATGAAGTACATTTTTACCTTTATCCTTGAGAGAAAGAAAACTACCAACCCGTGAGAGTCCTGAGTGTTAAGAAGTGGACCTCAGTGCTTGTTTTGCAAACATAACACGGCTTTGGGTGGTTGACTTCAACCATCGTTCCTAATCCCAGAGACATGTGTCTTCTTCAGTTGTAGGCTCAGCACTCTGCCTAAACAATGTGAACTAGGAAAAGCTAAGAATCTTGACTTTAAGCCAAGATTACATGTGTATCTTTGACCTTTTTTTAGTTGATTTACGGTCAGATTCCCTCTTTCCTACTAAGACTGTAATATTAGTTGATCCATATACCACAGAAACCCATTTTCAAAGCCTACTTCTTGGCTTGTCCAATGATACCTCGGAGGCGTCTACAGATGTTTCAGATGATTTAAACTGGCACTGTGTCCTCGGGGTAACTGTATTACTCGGATCCCTTTTAGAATTGCGGGTTCCTTGTTTTCGTTAGCATTTTGGCTGCTGGAATGCGCGGTCACGAGATTTGTTTGACGCACTGTTTACATGATCAACTTCTACATGTCATGTCTCTATTTGCCGGGTAGGCCCTCTGCCCAGTACACTACTGTGCCCTCCCCTCCCCATGTTATCTAAATCAAACCCTCATCCTGGTCCTCTATGATCTGCTTTTTGCCACAAAAATACGGCTTGAGACCGAAAATTCTTACGTTTGATGGTGTGGTTGCCAGTGACATTACAAGTTCAACAAACGTAGAAGCCACCACATAGCGCCAGCATGGAAAACAATAAAGAGAAAAGTGATTTTCTAATGGATACAATTCCAAAATTCATGAGGTTTTGGAGAATCTATATTCTAAGAAGGACATATTTGTACTCAAAACTCATACCCGTTGTCCCTTGGCAGCCACCAACTGTAGTCTCGCATGGTTTCATCCTTTATCAGGAGATGACCAGACGTGTAAAGTGAAAGTTGATTCAACACAGATTAGTGTATACATGAATATATCCGAACGTGTTGGAGATGCCGGCCATAGCAACTTGATTTAGAGGCAGAATAGTTTTAGGATACGAGATCCTGTCGGAGAACAAAAGGCCCGAGCCGTTCAGGGGTATTGAACAAGGATAGACCGTTACCAGGAGCTGCACGCCCTCCAGTTCGTTAGAAAATCTATTTGTTGATAAAACCAATCAAAGTTGAAAAACCGAAATAAGTGTGCCCCCCTTTTATAAATCATGTGCCCATCTAATGCTGTCTTCCAAGAGCGGGGGTCGATTTTGGAACAGCATAGGGATGCTGATGACAAAAGCCCAATGTCCCATGACATAGGATTCCAAAGATGCTGAGAACTGGAATACTATTAAGAAAGCCGTAATGAGAGACTAGCAGTATGAGCAATGTCGCCGGCTTCCGAAAGTGGTCAGTTTTCTGCTCCCTATGAAATGTTATGATTTTATTGATGCAAATCTCCAGGATGATTGGTAGGGTGTTGGAGTACGGCTGGACATGCCGGAACTACGGACAAGTACTGAGGGCCGTGACGTCAAGCTATTTTTGACCCCCTTTGCCCCCCCCCCCCCCTCTTCATGTTTTTACTATAGGAATGTACAGGGGACTGGACCCCCCCCCCCCAGGCGCATGTAATTTATTGACGGCCCCTTACACTGGATGACTGCCCCCAAAATTAGCTATGTGTACAAAATATGCCAAGTGCGCAACCACCTGCTATAAGAGAGAAGATTGTTGCAATGGTTAATTGATCTGGTGGTAAACACTGCCTTTTGGACGGTGCCTGACCCCAGTGAAGCTACACAACAGCGTTACAACGCAGGCTGACCAAAAATAGAGTAAACTCACCACTGGTACTTCATATTACAACACGGACCATTGCCACAGCTACAGAGGAAAGCATCGCACGTACACCAGCTACACAAACCAAACCATAATGACCAAATACTGGGCCGATTTGATCAATATATCACGCTGACCAGAGTCTGTGTATTTGACAGTCTAGGATGTTACCTACATGATGCAATGCTACAGATGCTGGATCAAACAGAAGCTGGGGACATGGTATTTTATCCAGAGATCAGACTAGAAGGTATGAAATAGAAGGTGTTAGAATATGTAACTATACGAATATGGGCAATAAACCCATCCCAGTTTACACCAAAGTTAAAGTTTACAAAGAAATATTTTCAAAATTGCTTCCCTGCTTTTTCCATGAAGACAACTGCATTATACAAAATTAACCAAAGCAATTTAGTTGAGAAATTTCTTCCTAAAATTGTAAAATGCAGCCTTATAATATAAGGCTGCATTTTACAATTTTAGGAAACAAAACCAAACCAAAAAACAATATATTATATTGTTTTTTTCCACATAGGATCCGTTGTTAAAGCCTGTCAACCCAAACTACAATGTCCAACCCTATTTTGCCCTGAAATACAGCATTTTGATTGGCTGGCAATCCTGCAAATCTATCAATTGGTAAAGTTTTAGAAATCATAATGTTTTATCATTACTTAGGGATATAAGAAAACATAATTCTTGCTTATTTCAGAAACCCTAACTCTGGAATACGTGAATTTTGTCTGACCCTTGTCTACCCTTGAAATCTCCTGTGTGGAAGGGGCTTATTGTGTACCTGGTTGGAATGTACGTCTATGTGTGCTAAAAGAATAAGGATGTTATTCTGCTAAACTCTGGAACAGTGGCAATAAATGCCACCAGTGGAAACCACACTCCAATTATTGAGCGCTACATTCACAAATGTACTGGGCGAGACACCATTAACAACGTCTATGGGATAGGTTACGTCCATGTGGTGATGCACTAGACTTCTTGGTGCATAATTATAATAACAGTCATGATGAATCAGAATAATCTATGACTTAGGAATCATTGGAGTTATTTTTGCAGTATATGAGCAAGAAAAAGAAGACTTTGTGGCATAATAGCATTATCTAAGTGCCAGAACGCCATGTATGGTGATAATGTATACCCTGATAGCACATTGATTATACTATACTATTGTATTACTCTGTGGAAGAGATGAGCAAAAGACCAAGGTTGGTGATTCAATTTTACGGTGTAATATAGGCTTAAGTAACACCGAATAGGCTACCTAAACTGGGTATGTCAAGTGTAAGAGTGGGTCTAGCTGTTTGCAGCAATAATCCATGACTAATTACTTATTCAAATAGTAGTCTATTTTCATATGTATTTAACAATCGCATTATATACCAGAGGCATATTATAGATATTACTCCCAATCATGCTTGAGTAATGGGAGAACCTGTCATAGACCATAATGAATCTTAGAATACAGTGAACGTATGTTGATCCATTGGCTCTCAAACAAAAGAGAGAGTCCATCTCAGCAGGGACTAGCCTAAATTTACCCATCAAAAACCAATATTAACTCAATTTTTGGAGACCTTAGTTATATCTATATAGTATTGTAGCTAATGGTGGGGACTCCCTCAATCAGTCATGTCTTTAGCCATTTAGTTCTCAAGATTTCTTCTCAATGACCGGTTACACAATCTCATGTTCAGCAGTTGAAGGGCATTGTCCTCCAATTGTTGTTAGAATCAGGCAGTGTGAGAAGCTAGAGGTAGGTTACATAACCAATGCCTGAGCTGGACAGCCCTCACCCCTTCATATTAGGACCACCACTCTCACTTGCAGATAGGCAGTCCTAGGTTGGTGAATGATAGGTCACTCAGTACAAGGTGTATGGCAGTGCATGCATGGACCTAGTAGTAGCCCTTTCTTAAACTCCTCCCTGAGCTGTGTGTGACAGCAGGAGTGGTGGTAGTGGTGGTCAGCACCTATAGCCCATTTTACTCAAAGTGGAGGTGGAGTAGTCATTATCTAAAAGATGCAATTATGGGGCATACAACATTATTATATTCTACACCGGGATTTTAACCCCAGACCTCTCATATTCTCGCCCAACGTCTTAGATCACTCGGCCATTCAAAAATTCCACCCCCTCCCCTCCCCCCTATCGGGATGTTGTCTGGATACAATCAGATAAGTTTATAAGAGCAGTACATAATGGCCAAAGAAGTCCTCTGCTGAACTCCGCCAGCTAGCGAGGTTGCATGTTCCTGGCCCCCTGGGACACTTAGACCGATGAACGGTCTACGGAATTGATTTTGTCATGGTCGTCAACTGCTTTGAGTGGACAGAACATCATAAGATTTATATTAAAAGAAATTAAAGACTGGTATACGAATTTAAACATAATTATTAATGAAGTGGGAAAGAGCCCATACACAAATTTTGATAATAAGAGAATACAATTTGTTCGTGGTTTCAATTTAAACAGTCGAGTGATAATGTTACGTGACACACTTTTGGGGCACCTATATAATTGTGACCAATCATGGGATTTGGTGTCCTAGAGGGGGAAAGTATGAATTTGAATTTGCATTCCTACCTTTCAGACAATGCAAACCATTTATAAATAGTCCCATTATAGGCTGAGATATGGGATTTTGAAATTCCCTATGCGGTACACACTGGTACACCCCTGTTTTGCCATTTGTGTTCCATTTCCATATTATAGCTCCTTGAACCAAACGATATTCAATTACAAATTACAATTTTCTTACTTATCAAAATTATTCAAAATATAATAACTTTTCACTCAGATCTTCATTCAAATAACAGTTTTTACTATTGGAAAGTGGAAAACTTCTTTTATCAAAGTTGACAAAAATATTTTATGCAATCTGAACATTCTTTTTTCTGTTGCCATGGTAACATGACAACATTCCTTATTGCAGCACACATTTAAAAAAGGACATTCCTTACAAAATTACCCACAATGCAACTTTCATAAATAAATAGAATGATTTTTTTCTCACAAGCTTAATCTGTGGAAAATTCTACCTAAGTCACATTTCTTAGGGAACTATGCATTATTAGCTTGTTTTTATCAATAACTCACTTAATAATGGACTTAGAGCAAAATGACTAAAATCCCTCTAGGTTACAATATCCCGTGACTGGTCACATATAATAAACTTCAAATTAAACAGACTTCTTCACTGCTGTCATCCCACTCTGTCTGCTAACTATCCCTCCTCTCTGCTTCTTTTTCTCCGGCCTCGCTGTCGGGGCCGTCGTCTCCGGTCATGCCCGGAGTGTTGTGTTGGTCATTTAGGCGGGAAACGCCATTGAAGAATACTGCCACCAGCGGCGACAAGATCGCAAATTTTGACCTGCTTCCGGTTTGCAGTGCATTCCCTATGTAATGGCTATACCAGAAATTGACCATTGACAAAGCATTAGCAGAAATCGGGATGGAGAATGACAGTGCTCAAACTGTATGATATCGACGCATCAGCATTGAAAAGTCTAAAGCGTGCTGGATTGCCGTGTAGTATGATTATGTTAATGAGCTTGATGACGCCGAGCAGGTCTCTTGCATCAGACGCCGCCAACATGGCGCGCTCCGCGTTGGACACGTGTAGCTATTCTCCGCGATTGATCGCCTTTTACGCCTGAAATCGACATTGACACGCAATATGGAGTATATCTCATGGATTATTAATATTCTGAGCAGGTCTGGGTCGATATATCGTGAAGAATTATGTCGATATTTACGATCGGCATCGAAAACAAGGTTAGTAAACTCGGCGTGTAGGTGAACGATAATAGAGGATGATGGCGGTGGCAGTGTTTGTGAAATCTTTTTTGAATGGCCGGACATTGTGTCCGACGTTCTTTGGCTTAGTATCGGACATTGTTCTGTATATTTCGGCTCTCCCACCTCCGAGGAATTCGCGCAGTACAGGGTGTGAAAGTGGCGGGAGAGCCTCGCCCCCCTCCGAAAGGGCCGAGTCGACGCTTAGCGGTAAATTCGCGCATTACGGGGCGTGAAAGTAGCGGGAGAGCCTCGCCCCCCTCCGGCAGGGCCGAGTCGACACTTAGCGGGAAGTTCGCACAGCACGGGGCGTGAAAAGCAGCGGGAGGGAGAGGCCCTAGTGCCGTAAGAGGTGGGGGCCGAATCGACGGTCCCAGTCCGCGTCGGGCCCAATCACCTGGTCACCTTCACAAACACTGCGGTGGTCTAACCCTGACATGTGCATCTTTTTGTTTAGTTCAATCGATAATTCGCTCGATAATTCGTTTTCGTAGTCGCATATTTCATTCAGCTATGTCCCATCAGAAATAGAAAAAGAATATGGATAAGCCGAAGTTTTTCGGTTTTCTAACCGATCATTTCCTCCCATATTTCTACCTGCGACCTTGTTTAGTTTGTTTTATCGACATCTTCACGTTGGAATACATGATCTTCCTGGTGTCAAGTGAGTCGTGGAAATATGTGTAAATAAACTACATGATGTATGGAATGATTGTTCATGACCAAACCGAGACATTGGACATATTTCAATATCCTTAGATTAGTAACTGAGTCAAATAGGCCGAACTGAGATATACAGGTAAGGAACACAAACATGCCCTACCTACACAAATGTTTTATGGACCTCTTCACTTGACTTTGGTTGTTGACTTTTGGACCTCTTTAGTGAGCATTTCTTTACATCCTTATTCCCCTTGCCACCAGGCTATTAAGATACAGTTCTTACTTGCTCCTATTCTTCCTACGTCTGTTGCGTACCCCTCTGGATCCTCTCTACTGCTTACCCTCAATGTTTGTCTCATGAGCTCGTGCTCACTACAGACATAGCTGGAGGCCCTCGGGGACGGGCCGGGGAGGCCAGCCGTCGGTCTGGTCAGGGCGGCGGGGTGAGGCGAGGCAGGCTGTTATGGTGTACGGGGAAGGGGGGAGGTTAGTGGGGGAAGATGTCAAAGTGAATGGTCCTCACTGTTTGGATCCATGGGCTATGAGGACAGGCCGCTTGACCCCTGTTCGTCCTTGCCGTGCCCGCCACACTTGTGGACCTGTCACAGCGGATTAGTGTGGACTTGTGAGGGATGGGTCTGGTCTCTGATGGACGACCTGGGGCTGGGTCCGCCCAAACAACCAGATACCTGCAGGCCACGCACTGAATGTCCCCTCCCGACGGTGCCACGGCCTTACTCCCCCCGAATCAGTGTCCATGTATGATCACAAGGGCGAACAAATTTATTTGTTTCTGCGGGTCTGGACTCAATATTGTCCCAAAGGTCGGTCGTAGTGGATGGGTCACAAAAAAGAAGCTCAAGTCGCAAATGACCTTTGGCTTTTGAAGCACATCTTTTTTGTCTACAGGAATGGATCCAGGCAGTTTAGAAAGGAAATGGGTAGCACTTATGTAAATATTTGTGAATCATTGCGATTTTTATATACATGTAAGAGGAATGAGGGGGCGGAAGCTGCGGGTTGGAAAGGGTGGGGGGAGGGTCCTGGGGCTGGATAGAAGCCTTGACTTTCCTGGGCTCATTTACCTCTTCTCCAGAAACCTTGGCCTTCCTGGGCTGACTCAACTCTTCTCTGGAAGCCTTGGCCTTCCTAGGCTCACTCAACTCTTTTCCAGAAAACTTGGCCTTCCTGGGCCACTTCACTCTTTTCCACCAGCTCATAGTCCCTCTTTGCTTACTTGGCCTTTCACTGTCTAGCCTTGATTTGTGGACTCTGCACACTCGTTCTCCTTCCCCTCCCTATTCCCTCTCAAGTCACCGGCCATCTTACCCCCCTCTTCCCTCACCTCGTCCCTGCCTGTTTAGCCGGCGGTTGGTCTGAGCAGATCGGGCAGTAATTGAGTTAGTGGACGAGTCGCTCAGGCTGCACTGTCCGAGGAGGATTCGATTCATGAATGCGAGGTCGATGTATGGCGCAGGAGGAGGTCAGTGCAGGTCCGGCCCCAGCTTCCCCGGTCCTCGGACCTAACGAGTAATCTTCTCAACTAAAACAACAATCATTCTCTCTAACCAGACAACAATTCTCAACAGGGCCAGCCTACTAAAACGCTTTCACAAATAGGAACACAATCCAAAAAGAACTAACACACAAATTCACTTTACCCCACTCCATTTCTCAGCCAACCTTCCTACAAAAGAATCCGCTTAGGAGGACCGTGTTGTGGCCGTGTTAGGAGTTTTAACCAAGTTTCTATTCAACAACTCTTAGGGAATTGACTCAGTCAACAAAAACTTAATTTAAGGATGTCCTCTGTTACCAAGCCTCCGTGAACGTATATATGCACACATAGACATCCCTTCTTTACGGGTCCTGTAGAGGCGACCGTAGCCGGCACTCTGGCAGGGGTTTGGCACATATACCAGCCGGCAGCTCTCAGGCGCCGTACTGAAGGATCCAAACACGGCAGTAATGGAAACCTGCTCGCTGGGTCTTTCAATATTGACCCAGGATTTTACAAGATGCCGGTCCAACAGAGGTGTTGACAGTGGGGCGGGCGCCACCCCCTGCCCCCAGCCGGCTGTCAGGCCCACCTGTCCAGGTGTGACAGGTCCTAATGCTCCCCCGACCACCAGGTACACCTCACCACCTAGGTCAATGTGTGCCTGCCGAGTCCCCAAACCCCGACCGCAAAAGAGGCATTATAAGCTAAACTCTCTAAGGTCACTGGGATAGCATTCCGTGCATGGCTTGATTGCCTCTCCTCACGTATCACAATAGGATTGGTCCACAATAAAAATGGATTATTTACCATGGCACTTGAATGTTAAAATCGCCTTTTCATACGTTTGCTGAAAACCTCAGAACCTTTAAACCCGTCATTTCAGTTTCTGCTCCCACGGACATAGAGAATTAAAACATTTAGGCTACTGTAAATAGACTGATTTTGACGTCACTCTCAGTATCACTCCGCTGACCGTCTTCCTCAGGTAGAATAAAGACAAAGCCGTGTGAGTCAATTGCGAGTACATACATTTATTCAAAGTTGGTCAAACGGTGAATCCGCCAATAACATGTTAACTTTGTATTTTGTAGGTATAGTTATGTTACGTACATGCGCGGTTCCAATTTCTCACTAAGCTGCTAAGTCAGAGTACACGAAGGTCACTGAACGGTCATCATTGGTGAAGAAGGCCATCGATTATTGCTGACCAGCATCCCGGCACTCCCGTCTAGACTCACCTATGGAGACCCCCCCACCCCCACCCACCCGCAAATAATCAGAACACTCATGTGTAGACCTACACCTGGCCATAAATGATTCAGGCCCGGGACGGCCCTCAGATGCCCGGCCAAGGTACCTCTATCCCCTCCCTCCCAACCTCCACTTGTGCAGACTGCCTCCTGAGCATACACAGGCCCACTAAAGGTCCCTGTCGCGCCCTCTGCCGGGCCCTAATGGATTAAAGGGCCACCCAATAGCTCCCTGTCCGCCCCTCTCCTCCTATCACCCTTCCCCTCTCAATCTGATCGCCCCCTCCTCTGCCCGACGAGCTGCCCAGGGATTAACGCCTGATCAAATGAAGCGTGGCGACCGGCAGCGTCTCCTGGCAAATGGCGGTCAAAAGGTCATAATACCGCAGATCACACGAATAGCTCCGCTCCCTGGATGCCGATACTCGTACAGCGTGGAACATAATTGGCGAGGGGATGAGGAATGAGTTTGAACAGGGCGATTAATATCCATGCATTCATTTAGAGATGTAATGCTATCTATAGATCGGAATGGGAGTCGGGATCACCGGTCGATGAAGGAGGCGAGTCATGTCTGGGTGTGCGGGGTTACCAGGGGCAGCCGGCGTCCACCTGCCGCGTCCCCCACCCTAATACCGAGATAATCCTCGCCCGACGATTAACGCCCGCTCCCCGCATGGCGTGTGCCTTTTACACACACCTTACGCAATTATAACTAACTGCTCTCACTGGTACACGACATGATTCACCTTCCCACCTTGATGATAGTATATCCACAAGACTTAGTGTGCTGAATCGTGAAAGAATGTCTATCCCGAATTATAAGTAATGTGATATGAGCTATTGGTACATCTATTCATATCACTGAAGAGTACATCTATGTCTGAGCTAAATATAGAAATTACACATTTATAGTTCAGAGCTATCCCCTAGGCTTGTCATCATTGTATTTTCTATCGCAGACTTTATACTGGCTGCAATAGACTATCTTATGTTGCCTATACTAAACTTTCCATCCTGACTTTGAGTTATGTAGTCTACCTGTCATAGTAGCCTACTATTCCAAAAATGGAACACCCGTGGCATCTTTACGTCCAATAGCCTGGAGAATCACCATGTCCCTTACAAACTATACATCGGTTGTCGCCCCTTCCACCTGAGGGACTTGGCGTTCTGAAATTAACCCTGGAGGTCTGCTTCAAAAGGAGGTGGTACCGTCAGGGTCAAGGTGTGCAGTGGAGCAGTTGGCAGTGGGCAGCTGGCCGGTGGTGGTGGGGGAGACGGACGTAGGGTGATTGGCAGGGGTGGCAGGTAGCCATGCAGGCCAGTAATCGATGAAGCAGGCAGACCTGGGCTTTAAAGGTGTGGTCAGCTCTCTTGGCAACACCTGATTGACCTCTCCCTACCGGCCTGCCCCACACTGAATGGCTCACCTGGCCGCCCTTTACCCTTAGCTAGTAAAAATAGACTTTTAAGACACCGAGTCGCCAAATTTTGCCATTCGGTGCTTTTGTCATTTATTGCCACCACAAGACACTAAATGGCATGAAACTCCCTTACGTGGCGAAGACACTAGAGCACAAAAAACAGTAAAAAAAACAACAAACAGGATTGCCCTTCAAAGTGACATCGATATCGGTAGCTTAGTTTTGTGAATCATGTCGGTGTGAGAGATCAATTCTCCTCCTCTCAGCATTCAAGTATGCATTGAAAGATTCAGAATATTCATAATGTGATAGGCCGGTTTCCATAGAGGGGGGGGGGGGGGGGGGGAGGACCATGGGCTACCACGGACCACCATAAAGGACGATCATCGATTCAGTAATCGGTATAGAGAAGTGGTGGTGACTACGTTGGATGGCTGTGGCCCACGATTTACTCGTAGGTCAATTAAAGGTAACTGACACTATTGCTATCTATATACCTCTGTTACAATGAAAACAATCCGCCATGTCCCAGAATGGTCCAGATACTTTCACTTAAGTCGTTGGATTGGTAGAAACCTAGAGTTGTCCATTGATAAAAGGAAATATTAGCCGACTGAACAATTACTAGTCGCTTCAAATCAAACCTTCAAAATCGTTCAGTGGAAACCAGGCATTGCACCTGAAAGACAATTGAATTTGAAAGATTGCAAATAATTGGAAAAAATATTTAATCGTCAACCACCTTCGTTCAATAAATAATCTGTCATATTTCATGTTCATCCAGAGTCAATAACTCAAAGTCACTTATTGTGTACAGGCCTTTAGTGTGTTTAAAATATCTAAGTGTTGTCCATGTAGCTTCGTGACATATTGTTTTGTAATAGAAAATGGTTTATCGGTTGATCAACCCTATAATAAACACTGAATTAGACCACCTATTTGTGGTAATGGTGATGTTAGAGTTTGTCACGGGGTTGGGCAAGCCTTAGAAGTGTATCAAATCTAATAGATTCCCTATCACATGCATGTTTATTGAACAATATGAACATTACCTCTGGTAACTCTAATTTGCACATCTCTTATTGCACCTCACCAGACTCTGATCTGTGCTGAGTTTTAACAAAATGCTCGTGTTGGTAATTTGGATTACTTCTCTCCCACTATCTAGAGGATAATATGTCAGGCAGGAAACGAGAGCGCAGACCCATGAGAAGGCATTATCATTTTTATTATTATATAGAAAATACTTGAATTGGCCGTGGGTAATAATACATCGGGAGAAGAACAAAACTTCTCCTTTCTCTTTTCATTAGCAACTGTTTTACCAGCTTGACATCACATGTACTGTAACTAACCCCTGTTTGACCGTCATTCATTAAGTGTTAGAGTTCAATCAGTATCCGATACAGCAGTAATCAATATACGGGCACCTGTCGTGCCAGACTGCATCAATCGATCAGGTCTTTGGCAGTTCTCATCAGAGGACAATCGGCCAAGGGGCGGGACGAGAGAAAGGGATTCAGGAAGGCGCACTAATAAGTAGGGCTGGGTAAGACGGTAAACGGTCGGGGCAATGAAGATCAGTGCTGATGAACTTTCCTCATGAATGCTTCTACATAGATGTCACAGATTTAGGATCATTAATTCACCAATCATCATACTGTTTCCCAGCAGGCGGGATCTTGGATTAATGTTCATTGGCATGATACGATCATTTACTCTCAGTCTAGGGGTCAGTCAGGGGTTAATCACTGTATTGCCTTCTTCGTCAATAATAATGAAGGTATTTCCGACTGGAGAACTATTGTACAACAAAATATAGATGCTTTTACCACGAGTGATTGGTTGTTGGGGGGGGGGGGGTGAGGGAATAATTTTGATTTTTATAGTAATGATATAATCGATTTTACATATTCCGATTTCTTGTATAAATGTAAATAAATATCATATTTAGGGTGAAAATTAATCACGTGGTCTACAAAATAAGTTCATCTCTCCGTAACCTGTTTGGTAAAAGAACCAAAACGCTAAAGATGTTATGCTTTGATTATTTGTAATTCCGGAATTCGGGTCGTGGCTACCGGATGCTACAGAAGTCCAAACACAGGTTTCGCGGTTCCACTGTTAGTTTTTAGTTTGGTTTGTAACCGAGTGAATGGGTGGCATGGGTTTGGGTCACTGGTAGCAACCATTTATTTCTGACAAGTGTGAAAACACAGTTAGCATTACCATGACCGAAAGGGAAGGATCAAAGAGGATCACACCATATTGTGTTACACTGTCTCCTAGATGTGGACGACCAATGCACAAACATAAAGTAGAATTACTCGGACAAACTATAAGATACGTCTGGCAGTGGGATGTTGAGTAGTCTGTACAGCCTGGACAGAGAACACGACTTGTATTCACAGTGCACTTCAATTCTAAATGGTTAGATAGATGCAATAACAAATACACAACGAGTCAGTACCCTTCTATAACGTTATTGAGAACGAGAGGTAGCAAAGGAAAAACAATAAACAGAAGTATAAAATAAGAGTCGGATTAACCTCCAGACTAGCCAAGCCTATCTTGTCCGCAGAGGGAACGTTAGAACTGACGCTAGTCCTCCGATATTCAAAGATTAACAGTGACGTTTTAAAAGCCTTTCTTACAGTTTTTCCATACTGAATATGATTTATTTAATAATTGAGAGACTCTCAACAGTATACGTGTTGAATAACTAATTAAGAATAGTAGTCGGTACCTGAAAGGAGTGGTGCGACGTGGTGTAAGGTTAATGACAGGTAGCTCGCTAATATTCCCTACTGGTGATACATTACCCACCACGCCCCTCCAGGGTCTCCGTCATAAGGAGACTGTCACCACCTGAACCGGGCCCCCAGGACAGTGGTAGGCGCGGGCTGCCGTCAGGTGTGGCGGGTACCACTGTAACGATATGGTCCGCCGGATGGACGGGCTGTGGGATGATAAGAAGCAGGGACGGATCCAGACATTTTCAAAAGGGGGGGGGGGAGCGCCCTATTGTGAAAATTTCCTCTGGACCCCCAGGTCAGAGAATTTTACATTAAAATAATAATTGGCCAAAATTAGGGGGGAGCGCGCCTCAGGCGCCCCCCTCTAAATCCGTCCCTGAGAAGGTTAAAAGATACTAAAAAACAGTTACTTCAAAATTACTCAAAAGAATAGTTTCCAGAATTTCATGAGGGAGACCATTTCGCATCAACCATCCACAGCAAGAAGAAATTACTATATATGGCCTAAGAGCCTATACAGCAATATGATTTCCAGTCTGATTTGAAGTCTTTAGAAAAGTATAAAGTATGAAATCTAGCTCAAACTTCATCAAAACAGTTAATATTATTGTCCTTCTATTATTGGGGGTCTGCACAACTTTTCAGTTGTTTACAACAAAAAGTGATGATATTACTATGATAGGATTACCCCCAACAACCCAGTTCACACTATATACATGTTGCATTTATTTCAAACAGGGTTCTCTCTCAGTTTCTTGTCGATTAATACCATACTATAAGGATTACTAAGTAATTTGTCTATTTTGACAATAAGGTTGTAGGAGAAATGTGTCTCATAAGGTATGTTATTAGAATGAGATGCATCTGTAATATGCAAGCAGTTCAGCTAGTGTGAGGGTGGCTATAGGAGTCTCCACCAGTGAAATGTACATGGTACTGTGGTCAACCATGTACATTTCACTTGACCCTCTTCTGGCTCAGTTCACATTGCAATTAACTCAAGACCAGTCCATTGATAGCAGGGGAGCACTCATCATCATTCTACTTGAGTGGCCATGATACTATCATTAAAATGCTCTATTCATTTTAATATTTCTTTTCTGGAATATGCTGTATTTGTGGGATGGAAAAGGTCTTCCAAACTACAGAAGTAATGTAAACCATATTTACAAATTGCAACCAACTACCCCGCTCTATTAAAATAAGTATGTTCTGCAAGTACTTTGTCAAATGACATCATCATTTCTTGGGTATAACTTGGTCATGGGGTATTTCCCAGAAGTATTTTAGTCACTGAGCAAACCAAAACAAACCCAAAACTTTGAAAGCATTTTTATCTATCACACTGTTTATCATAGCTCGTTAATAGATATACAGGGCACTCTACAATCATCAAGGAGTGTGTTGGAAGTGCTTATACATTTTCATGAATTGTGAAAATTGATGTAGTTGGATTAGTTGTGGGTTGCTTTAATATAATTATTATATATCTGTAAGATGTATAGGCCTAATATAAATTTAAGATGTGTGCATGTGTGTTTGCCCATGTTTGTAATTTTGTAATTCAGTCAACATGGTATCCAATGGATATCTACTCTTTCCAAGAAGGTTATCATATAACCGTGTTACTCTTTCCGAAAGAGATTTAAGCAGTGTTTCCCCTGTCGATTTGGAATATCAAATCGTAACAATTTTGATTTACATTTTGAATGTTTACATCACTCTCCATGTATTTCTGCCCACTTTTGTTCCGAAAACATCGGAATTGAATAAAATTAATGATAAAAATCCTGGAACACTTCTCTTGCTCAATCTGGGCTGCATCTTGCAACTCAGGGATAGTGTATGTTGTGAGGCCAGCTCTGGGGCAGGTGTTATGATCCCTCAGACACACAAACAGAGGTGGGCCCACTTGTACTGGCCTGCTCGGGCCACCTGCCCGACATGGGGCCTAATCCGGGCCCGGGCCAGCGCCCGCCGGCCGATCAATGCCCGACTCCTTGGGACTACAAGTGGGGCTGCTAATACCAGGGGTGGGGAGGTGTCGAGAGGCCTCTAGCCCCCGGGACCCCTCTCCCAGCGGGTCGGTCTGTATTCACAACCTGCCCCCAATAGACCTCAATACCTGTACATTAATCAGTCTGATTGAGGGGTAAAGGGTCGATAAATACTCTCAAATAGTCTGATAACTATTGGTAATCCTCTCAATCACGAAGAGAAGAATTCAGTAGTGATTTGTTGAAGGGTTTCAGAATGATGTGCAGCATGAACATGCTTTTTAGGATAGAAGTCTGTTAATGGGGACGTTTTGTGATTTCAAGTAATTACGAATTCTGTTTTGTTTTTCTAAACTAGAGACTGTAGGCTATGGGGAGGAATGTTTCTCGTAGCTAGTTCACACCATGACTTGTCTTGTAGGGAACAAGGAGGGGTTGTAAACCAGCCAGTGAGCAGCCCATCTACAGCTCCTGGGGCCATGAGTTTGGTGTCCTCCACTGCTCAGGGTATGATAACCCTCCTTTGGGCCATTGGCTTATAGCAGGCTGTAAGGAGGTGTTAGGGTGCTTCAATTAGAGTCCACCTATGTGTACTCGAATATCTGCTGTGTCGAACTTGGAAGTGCTTCACTGTATACATGTAGTTAAATCCGCAGCTACCGGGCAGAAACAAGATCCTTCCAGTAACTAACCAAACGTTTACCCCGAGGTGTAACCTCCCTAGACATAGCTTCGAAATTACCTTTATGAACCTAAACCCCTTCTTTACCCTATTCTTATCCTTCCATTAACCCAATCCCTACCCACATCTTTACCCTATTCTAACCTCTCTCCCTATTCCCTTCTTTCTTCGTAAATACCTTGGGGTGTTATGTTTCCAGTGGGGTTGACTTGTAGTTTTTTTTGTTATATCACCTTTTGGGGTACATAGGCCTACATATCTAAGTAAGGGCCCTTTAAGTACATTAATGTTTGTGAGCAACTTAAGGCGATATCAATTATTTCAATCGATAAGGAATGAAATGCAAGTACATGAACAATCGTTAGGTGGAATCTTCAAACCCTCCATATTGTATAGGATTATAGGGCATTGATCCATTAGATCCATAGAACCACGACCACATACTAGTCCTTAATTTCGGCCCGGTTTTATTTTTATCTCTTTGATGTTTTCTTAAATTGTTATTTGATCACTCGTTTAGTTGGAGCGCATTACCCGGTTTCAAATAAGGTCTTCCTCCATGTCACCAGAAATCCATAAGTACATGTTAGCAATACTAATTGTTTTATAACCTAGGCTTTTTGTACTGCATATTGAACCATATGACTGGATATCTGGTTTTCATCATTTGTATCAAATTGAAACCCTAGTCTATGGGAATATTGGTGAACTATATATGACTGCCACTTACACATAATTATTTTGAAACCGTTGTATAAAATTAATTATACATAAACTATGTGATAAATTACCAATTACCAACCAACCTAGTTGTCTTGAACAGACTACGATTTGGATCATGCCACAGGCTGCGACTCGACCGTCGTTCATAATCATATTATTATATAAATGTATATGCAAAGCTACCCCAGACCCCACTAAGACCCGACAATTGAGTCTTACATCTTTAACAACTCAACATGTAAGACCCGACGGTCCTGTCGTAGCTGCAGCTAGGACTCCTTCGGCTACACTCCACAATTGGTCCCAACTCAATGCAACTAGTCTGTCGAGTTGAGTTGAGTTGAGATGGTCGATGTAGCCGGGCCTTTAATTCCCAATAAATAGCTGTCCTATACATGTGAAGTATGATTTTAATATAAATCGGATATATATCCTCAAGTTAGTATGTTGTAGAAGCGAATTATATGATAGATCAGTAAAACATGACACAGTGAGCCCCAGTACACGGCATGTTCCGTTAACGATAGTAGTAGAGATAGACATGGTTCAGGAATTTAGTATAGGCCTATTAGAAAAACTACCAGTAGAAGTATTGTAACATAATTTGAATTCATTGTCAAAAATAAACGGCCCAGCGACCCACAAACCCTGGCATTGCAGGGTGACCTATCTATCTCTAATATAAGAACCACTGTACTTCAAATGTGTCGTACGCTTGTAGGTCTTTTGCACTCTGGACATTTGCCCCTGGACATTTGCCCCCTGGACTTTTCCCCCTATATAATTAAAGCCATTTGCCCCCCTGGACTTTTGGCTCGCGGACTGCTGCCCCTGAGGACTTTTGCCTCCTAGGTCTTTTGCACCCCCAATATTACACTATTCAGTTACTATTACAGTGGTATGTATCAAAGGGGATGGGACAGGTAAGGGACAGGAGAGGGGCAGTAGGAAATCAGGATGTGGGGCAGGAGACAACCCTGAGAAGGGGCAGGAGAGGGACAGGAAGAAGGGCAGGAGGGCACCGGGAGGAGGGGAAGGAGATGGCCTTGCAAGGCAGGGATGCTTATTGCCAAAGTTTTATTGTATAATTGATTATTACGACTGTAAATCAATTAGAAATTGCCATATTGTGAATCATTTATATATCTATACAATCTTCAACAGATACTAAACATTTCTCAAGATGTACAATAAAATATTTGAATTGATTTTGCCTCCTGTATATACATTAATGTGGCAATGAGTAAAATTGTTTCACATCAAGAAAGTTATTCAAATAAAGAATAAATAATAATAATCATAATTCAGGTAAATGTAATGATAAACAAATGCATTTGTTTATATGTAGCCTAGGCCTGTTGGATTTATATTTTGGATGTGTAGGGGGCAAAAGTCCAAGTGGCAAAAGTCCTAGGGTGGGGGGCAGAGGTCGGGGTCAGAGGTCCTGGGGGCACCGAACCTAACATAAATGTCAGGTAGTACAGAATGCACAAGGTCCCTAGATGTGGTGCCACGATTAACTCTTTCCTATGATCATCACGATTAACTATCAGAATGAAGAAGGAAATATACCGTTGGTTAAATAAAGTTATAATGAAGTATCGATTTGGTCATTAATTGCATACACAATTTCCCTTAGAGACCTCTACGCTATTCACCGTTAAAGCCTGGAGGGGCTTCATGCTTTCAACAGTTCAAGATTGAGCCAGCTACTTACACAGATTAAGAGGAATAATTGGGCCATTAGGCCGTCCCCTACTGCCGGCGCCACCTCCGTGGTCGGGGGGACGCCTGAGGTTGGGTGCTAAAAGATGCCCAGGTCTGTTCGGAGACGAGAACTGGAAAGACATTTCATGTGCATAATATTTCTAAACTGTATAAATCCTCGACAGGTATTACGATACCAAAATGATAATAATGCTTCATGTAAAAACCACGCCAGGTAGGATGGTGTACTCTAATATGACACAGAGTAGTTCTCACCTTTTCGGATACTCTCATACGTCTTTCATAACCATTAGGCTAATTAACCTATCTCATTTTTGTTACACGTTGTAAAATGTCAATGTTTGGTTTCTATATAACCCTTTAGACAGGTGATGCATGTTGCACAAATTTACATTTAAAAAAAGGTTGTGATTGTTGATTTAGTTGTTCACATCATCGGAGTGCGAGTTTTACAGAAATTAACTCTCGATGTGTTCAATATGGACAAGTTCCTGTGTGCATGTACCTGTACTGGTGATTATAAGATTTAATCAGGGTACAAATTTGCAATTTTCCTATTATCTTGGTTTTAAAATCATGGTTTTGACTTTTGGGAATCTTTTTTCATCTATACCTTCATTTCCGAGTTTGCAAACATAAGGGCCTCCATAATCAGAGACCGCGGGTTCATATAGTGTGTCGTCATCGGTCATGATTACATGGCTAGGTGGGTCTAGTGATTTCTGCTCCATCCCCCACGCCTCACCACCCCCACCGGTCGCCATGGCAGGGAGCATACTATGCAGAGGTGGTGTGCTTCTGATGAGGGCAGGTAATTACTGCTCCCCTCGTGTCGAATCTCCTCACTGCCAATCAGTGCAGTGCCATACAACCCCAGGGCATCCAACAGCAGGCTTGTAGAGGAGGCCGTCCGTCAGTTAATAACCTCCGTCATTTCGGAGACACGACTTTTTTGGTTGGTCTATTCCTCATTATAATGCCACATAACAGTTATGTACTCGATTGATGATGTTATGACATCACAACGAAGTTTATAATATCATCCTGCAGATTAAGGGAAACCTTATTCTAATGTCAAGACCAAACCTAATGTAATTGTGGCATTCTCATTAGCTTGATGGGGTCGTGATCGAACCTGAGCAGCATGTCATGTGAAAGTAGCAATTCAGTGTCACACAATCACACCAAAAATAATGTCACTATTTGGCACTGCTGTATTTGGTCATGAGAGTATGCAAGGTGTTATTCCACTTAACCAGTCTAAAGGTAGATTGGTGATGATCAGGCCCTTCTGACGGTCGGGCGGCATGAGTACCAACCCGCCACCAGGGAACGTACAACGTAGGCTATAAAAGGAGCTTTCCAGTCTCGATATATAAATACATAGGAGGTTTCTGCTGTTCTATAATTTTCTCTGATATCAACAACTAACGTTGAAACCATTGCTAATGGAATCATATAGGACTTTGTTTTTATAAGAGCAGGCTGTGAGCACTACATTTACTTTTAGAAATAATTGAGCTTCAATGATAAGTTTTAAGCCATATGCATTGTTTAATGCTTTCGTCTTGCTGTCACTGGTGAGCTTTTCTTATACTGAGCCTCTTAGGATGATAAGTCATGTACACTATCTCTAATTCATATATACTACCCGACTGAATACATGTCCCTATCCCAAGCCCTAATCTATGCCGACTCTCGGGCTGTGTCTGAAGCCGAGCGGTCTTACGTAATACTATACCACACCTATCGGTCACATGCCGACAGGTGAGTGGACGGACCAACAATGGAACAGGAGGTGAGAGCACTTTACCAGTATATGAGCAGCTCAGGACCCATACAGGGAGCATTGATGACGGCCTGTGAATCCTGATAGTTACAGTAAATACCAGCCACTCGCCACACAATACTGGAGAGGTGCTCCTTCTACGGCCCTGAGAGCTAAGCCCTGTACACTGCAGCCATCGAGGCATGTAACATTACTCATTGTCATACCAACGAAAGTTATGATGAATAGCAAATGGTATGAAAATGCAAACAGTCGCAGTTCCCTTCTCCATATATGCATTACTTATTTCATTCTTTTATCGCTACCGACCTGCATGTAGTTGACAATCTCTGTATTGACATAGTACTGCGATGGCCTATTCACGCCGTGTGAATCAAAGCTGACCAGACAAGAAGGCCACTCCCAGCCGGCCGGTGGCGTAACGAGAGGGGCCCACTGTCCGGGGCTGATTGGATCCGGGCGTGATTCACAATACGCGCAGCCCACAAAGGACTTAATTAAATAAGGCGGAGGGAAGGTGGGTCCACACCCAGTCGCGGCTTGGCAGGGGACTTACGTCGTCCTGTACACGCTACTTGATGGGGTCCTCACGCAGGTGACACTGCCGTGACTCCAGGGGCAGATAACGGCACCCAATTGATACGATACTCACAACAGCGACATCGTTGATCATGTAATCATAAAGGGGAGCATTGCGATTTGCAGCTAGAATACTTTGCCCTAACAGACCAGATAATGTGAGTTATTCTCATTAAACCGTTGTGTTCCATGCTTTATTCGAGACATGTCAACCGTAAGTATCGGTGGGTTCCTGGATAATTTGTCCTTAACTGTTAACTGATTAATTCATTCCATCAACCTTTGATCGCCGCGATAAACAGAACAACGTCTGGTAAATACCGCTCACACTCCCTATAGCGAATCGCTGAAAACAAACGAAAAGTAAAAATATGATAGAGTGCCAGCCGCCACATCAGCCACTGTACGCTTTTTGTCCTTCAACTGGTGTTCAACGACACCAAACTTTAAAGCTACTGCCTCCATGGCAGCTTTATGTCCTTCAACTATAAAAAGTGACAAACGTACCCGTCAAGGCAGTTGGGAAGGACGACCACAGCGGTGAAATTGAAGGCTGGCTCTGTGAACTGTGGCCCGGGAGTAGCTGAGGCGTAGTCTGGACGTCGACAAACGGAGCGGCTCTCGGCAGTGCCGGGCGGCGGGCTGTTATTGCCTGCTCAGTCGCAGATTAACTTTATAACCCTGTCTGCCCTCTCAACAAGGCAAAAAGTGGGCGAGCACCCACAAGGAAATTGTCGATTGGCGCTGGCTGCTGGGGGCGGCGACTGACTGGTAGTGAAGATTAAACCTCGTCGTGCGGCCCCGAGCTGCTCGGCCCCTTGACCTGCGAGCAATTAGACCTGCCCGACCTGCACTATACTATAGTGTACCCTGCATGGATAGGTGTATTGGACCCGAAAACCAGTATAGAGATCTAACCATGTAAAGGGATTAGATAATGTACGACCAGTCACATTGATTAAAATTCAACATGACATTACCATATTAATTGTCGTGTCGGAGATATCATAATATTATCACTTCATTCTGTAGGCCTATACGTCTTTGTATGTTTCAAATGTTATTTTATGTTTTGTCATTAACATGAAAGTCACATTAAAATGTGACGATGAGTCGTTCAAAACAAAGGCCATCACTGCGTGGCACTTGAAAAAGTACGACTCATTTATTTGTCAACCCAGATCTTTCAACATTTCCTCCAAAAATATTTACCCGTTGTTTTATTTGGTATCATACCCCTGCGGTATCTCCGATCGATACGAGCCTCCTTTGCTACATCTGAGTCTGAGTACCATCCTGCTCTGAAGGGTTTAGGCCGGAGAAGCTGTCGGTCACGTCCCTGCATACTGAGCTTGGGGGGACAGGTCCCGCGTTGCACATAAGTGTTTAGAGTAACTTTATATTGCCATGACGAATGTGACATTGGATTCCAATAAAGACCAGCCGTGGGAGGAGTTACACAAAAATAGACAGGACCCACTGTATTGGTTTTGCTTTTGAAAAAGACACTCCAGCAGCAACCTTACTGCCCACACGTCAATGCAAATATCCCAAATACACGTCTCTTTTTATGTATGTTGTTGGTTTAGAGTGAGGCGTAAGTGGTCGCCTTCATGTTAATATTCAGTATGTCACGAAACCTGTTTTATAATTAGGCTATAATGTATCGGGGAATGTACCGGTAAGTACCACACGAGTAGAGCTGCACTTAAAAACAACCAGTATACACAACACTGTCTTCTAAAGGATGTAATTAAAAGTTGAAAAAAAAACCCTCCAAAATAAAGATGTAACATCAATAGACATACCTTGATGTCAACACTTTCTATAGAATATACCGTTGGTTCTTGAATATCCATGCTCATGCGTTGCTTTGGTGAATTAATAGGAATTTTCCATTGTTGTCTAGATCTAACACGGGCAACCATGGACAATGCAGATACTGCAAGTGTATAAATTTGTACATAATTACGTCATTCTACATCAACAATCTAGACCCAGCATACTTTTCATGTAAATTGCTCTAGCCTATATCTCAGGAGTTTTTGACAAAACAGTGGCTAAAAGCAAATGTAATTAGCTTTCATGTTATATGATATTCTGAGATATATTTGGTACCTTCCTCTCAAAGGTATTCTAGTTCACATTAACGTCAGAGAAGGTCTGGTTCACGGGCGGATACGACCGGATTTTAGGAATAGGGGCAGATACCGTATAATTGTGCTGACTACAATTCTTTACTTAAGAAGCGCGTTTATAGTTATAATTATTTTGATAGACTTCATCAAAGCTTATACGAAACCAATGAAAACAGGCGTGAAGGTGCGGGACCAATAACGATGGAGTGAGCTGCTCCCGAACCCCGCCATTAGGCGCGGATCAATTCCGGGGCATTTGAGCAGCTCTCGAGCAGTTCCTGAAAACGCACCTGACGACGTTACATGACAATGCTACTGTGCGCGGATTTAAACCACTAAAGTAGAGTGTTCCTAGTCCAAAGTATAGGATAGGGGGTACTTGCGCAGCCTTCTGCCTGAGAATGAAAGGGCTTAGGCCGAAAAAGTGTGTCCTTGGTCTGGAGGTGGTTGACGGTGTGGCGTGTTGGGAGTCTTTATATGTTTACATGGGAATCATCAGTAGTGGTGACTTCAAAGACCAACACTCAAATGGATTGGAGGAATGAAATCAGACGAGATGGGGTGGACGGAAGGAGGGCTGCGCAGGTCCCTGTGTGTGCAGGAGTTAGCAGCCGTATCCCGGAGCCAGCAGGTAATGCCCTTAGCGGGAACACGGGCTGAGGAATCGTCTAGCCAGTGCGTTAGACGGCCCCATTAGAATCCATTAAAATTACGGCCCGCTGCTTATGATGATGAATAGGATCTCCCCGGTGCAGACAAAACAAACACCAGGGCCCGCTGATCTGTACTTAAAGTCACACACAAGATGGTTATTTATTCCGCAATATCAATTTACTTGTAGAGGCCTTCAATTCCGCAGTATTGATCAGTTTGGCTCCATTCTTTGGTACTCTTTCGGCCATTTATTTTATAGTTTCTGAATTACCGCTTCCTGTGGACCTCAGACCATTTAGATCGGAGTGGCTTACAGATGAATTTTCAAAAGGAGGGGAGTAAGTGATGTGGGGAAGCCGCCGAGTAGGTTACGATTCCGTCTTAGCGGCCGTTGGCGCCGGGTGGCGATGGTTTATTGGCGGCACGTGAAAGGCCCCGGGTGGCGGGGGTGAGGCCGAGGTGTAGGAGGGGTGGGGTGAGGGCAGCCCCTGATCCAGGCCCTAAGCCCGCCCATAAGCCGCCTCCAGGAGCCGTCTACATCATGCTCAGCCCCAGCCCTTCTACCTGCTGCCAACCTGCCCCCTCGCACCCCCTACTCCCGACGTCCGAGTCAGCTCAACAACTATAACCACCAACTTCACCTCCCCGTATTTCGTCGAAACCTACCTCGTCTTTCTGAAGGCCCATTCGCGCTGGCCGAAAATTTTATCGCAGCAGACCGACAAAGTTATCGTAGGTGAACGACATTTGTCGTCCGAAACCGATAAAAAAAATCGGCGCGAAACGATAACTTTATCGGCCAGTGTGAATACAACTTTTTTTTTTTATCGGTTGTAATCGTTTCAGGCCGACGGCGAACGATTCCATCCTCACCGACATTATTTTCGTTTGGGGTGGCCGACATGTCTTGCGATTCGATCCAACATGTTGGATCGAATCGGTCCATTTTCAGCCGATATGACCATCTCAAGTAGGAACGACCACATGATTGCCTCGTCGTTTTCATCATCGTTCCCAAGGCGAATGGAAAAATGGGACTGCCGCCCGACAGTGAACGATAATCTAACGTATGTCGTAAGCAACAGCCAATCAGCGAGCAGCACCAAATCATGTGACATTTGTTGTCCGTACAAAGTTTGTGAACGCCTACCGCAACGATGGGGAAGCCGAAGAAAGACAAGTACGTGTGGTCTGACGAAAAAGAAGATAAATTAATACAATTCTACAAGGACAACACCTTCCTTTACGATGCGGAAGCGGCGGGGTACTCTGTGGGAACGAAAAGACAAACTGCCTACGAGGAAATCGGCCGTCAGCTCGATATAAAAGGTTAGATTCCTCTATTATCGCTCACAACACGTGCTACGTAAACAAACAAGTATACCGATATATATTGACTTGTACTACATACTGCTTACAAACATCATATCGGATGTCTATTCTATTTATTTTATTAAATGTTTTGGTACTTGTCGTTCACGTACTCGCATCAGTAAGGGATAAAACTGCGTAATAATGCTATGTAAGTCTATATGTATGAATGAATGTTCTAGCTCATATTAATATATAAATCTTCTTTATGTTTTTAGTGGAGGAAATAGACGGTCATCTTAAAAGCCTACGCACACAATTCCGTCGGGTCTTGAACGAAGTCCGTGAAAAAACCAAAAGTGGCAGTGGTGCTGTGGAACTGTCGAAACGCAATACATTTTTGTGGAATGCTCTACGATTTCTGGAGAACCATGTCAAGCCTTCACGATCAACAGTATCGTCCAAACTCAAGAAAAAACCGCAGGTATTTTTAATAGAAAAATATGTGCTGCTTCAATAATTATGTAGATATAAAAATTATATATATATTGATATCTTTATTGCTGTATATCATGAAACTTCACTTGGTAAATGAAAAAAAAATATGTAATCAAACAAATAACATATCAAATCGTAAACAGAAGTATTCAATCTACACAGAGAAATGTATATGAAAATAAAAAAAAATATATAGAAATTGAAGTATAAAAACTAATGTCATTAATTCTTAATTTTACAGAAAAAAAAGTACTCCACTCGATCGGGTGCCAACCAAGGTGATGACGACGAGGAAGGAGGCGATCAACCAGGACCGTCGCAAGCGTCGGAAACGTTGGAGGAAGACGATAAAGACAACACGACCACACATCACGATTCTTCCAAAGACGAATCAACTTCTGGTGTCGGTGGTAATGATGGTGCTGGTGTTGCTGTCAGTGGTGATGGTGACCTCGACAACGTTCCTACTCCGACCAACGATACATCGGAAGCTGAAACAAATCGTCCTGAAGATGTTGAAGGGCCGTTAGACCTATCTGTTTCTAGTAGCGTGTGTACTCCCAATAAAAAAAAACCAGAAGCCGATAAAGTATCCGATGAAAAGCAACCACAAAAATTATCGGATGGATCGAGTTCAGTTGGAACGACAACAGACATATCGGAACCCCAAGCAGGTACAAGTGGTGAATCAGCAAAAATACCTGAAGCAACACCTTCCGATGTAAATGTCATTATTGAAGATTTAAAAGATATCGGAGCCGACGGAGAAGAAATAGAGATGATGCAGGCTATATTGAAATCTCCTACACCACCACCACCACCGAAAAAGTCGTGTGAGGAATCGTGTGATCCTACTACCAGTCAGCAAGGAAATACTTTAAGCGATAAAGGTGCAGCCGATGCTCGTGATAGGTTACACTCTTTCATGAACATGGCTAAAGAGGACGACCGGAAATTATCGGCAGAAGAAAAACAAAAGAAAGATTTTGTCGACACTTCAAATGTCATTGTCAAAAGTAATGTTCATGTTCTCAAGACGTCTACAAAACCAGAGGACCTGCAGAATCCCCCCATCGTGCAGAGACGAACATCAAGAGAAAGTAGTAAAGACAGATCACGATCTCAATCTCGGGAAGTATCCCTTGAACGAGACAAAACTTCAAACGCTAGCAGATCACGATCATCTTCTATCGACACGGAATCTGTGACGATTAAACCATGGCCGAAAAAAGATATATCGGGTGGGAAGAAAACATCGGCTGCTTTGAAAAAAACCGAAAGTCGTTCCAACTCAGCAACGTTAATGAAAGACATAGCTTCAAAATCTGACCGAAGGCTGGAGCTAATGGAAGAAATGTCAGAAACATATCGTGATAATGTCATTATGAAATATAAATATGAAGCCAACAAAAGTGCTCGAGACGAACGACGTGAACGAAACCTAGAATTAGCTCGTCTGAAGGAACCAGAAGAGGATGAAGAGAGTTTGTGGGCGAAACTTATGGATAAGAAAATCCGATCAGTTCCTGACGTAAAGATTCGTACAGCTTTGATGGAACACTGCATTCACCTCACCAATAAGGCGATGAGAGGAAAGTGGAAACCTGACGACGACGAGGAGGAAGACGAGATACCTCTACCAAAACGACAAAGACGGATAGAAATGCATCCGACACATCAAGAGATGATGGGTATGCGAGCGATCCCTCATTTCTATCAACCACAAGCTCACCATATGAATATGCCACCACCAGGACATCAGATTCCGTTTGCTGCAGGCTCAAATCAAGATCAAAATGCTATGTTTCAACAGCAGATGCGTTTTAATGTCCAACAGGGATTTGGACAGAATGTCGCTCCATCAGCGACAAACTTCAATCAACCAAACATTCAAGACCAAACGACAGGTTGTTCAGCCTCCTCCAACACCATGGGTTCAACCGATTCCGCACAGGGCAATGCCCAGCCATCGTTTGCAAACTTGTAGATATTAATGTGTGCGACTAAACATTGAAAAACATTTGTTTCAAAAAGCTATATTGTTGGCAAGAAAATACGTTTCCATTTAGTTGGATTACAGAAATGTTTTTGTGTTTAAGATATATTTTTGTCGGAAGCGTTCTCATGTTTTCTAGTTATACGATAACACGTATTCCGTGGTAGGAAAAAAATACCCAAGTTTGTTTTTTCTAATGTTTTTTTACTAGTTCTCTTGATTATTTTTAAGTTAATGATACAGTTTAATAACCTGATGTTTTCATATATATCGGTTGTACTTTATTGTTCATTGAATCATTCTTAACTGCCAAGGAACACTGCCAGCTTCAGAGGAAAAGTAGTCGCACATGAGATTCCTCCAGCCCTTGGCGACGACGGTTGCATTACGATGCGGACCGACAGCCAGGCCTTCCAGAGTGACATCTCGTCGCCATTCTCCCTCGTTCACCACATGTTGTTCGTCTTCAAAGTCAACCGACCCAGGCTGGATGTAGTTGTCGCCGAGACGTGTTCGCAACATGTTGTGCATGGCGCAACACGCTACGATAATCATATCCACGTGATCAGGTGTTGCCTCAATGGCCTTGAGGAATATGCGGAATTTGTTAGCCATTATTCCGAATGCATTCTCCGACACACGTCTGCATCGTGACAAACGATAGTTGAAAATTCGTTCCTCCTGGGTCAGTTGTCGTCTTGAATAGGGCTTCAGGAGATGCTCAGTGAGGGGAAACGCATCATCACCCACCAGAAACATAGGTGTGACGTTGTCGGTGCCAGGTAGCTTACGATTTTCGGGAAAACCGAGATCGTTATCATCCAGTGCTTCCTTGAAAGAACACTCTTTCCAGACTCCGCCATCGGCTGCTCGACCTTCTGATCCTGCGTTAATGTATAGAAATTTGTAGTTCGCATCGACCACAGCTAGGAGAATCAGGGAATATGTGCGTTTGTAATTGAAATACTTTCGGCCACTGTTGTTTGGTGATTTGACAACGATGTGTTTCCCATCTATGGCCCCCACACAGTTTGGGAAGTTCCAACGACTTTGAAAGATATCGGCTACATCGTTCCATTCCTTCTCAGTGGATGGCGTCTAAAAGATTTTAAAAAAATCGTGTCATTTAATATATTTAGAGTGTTACGACAAAAAATTTATATCGTGTGTACTAGAAGTTAAGTTGTACTTGTTTGTAGAACGATAAGTCTATATATCCGACAAAAAAGTATTATATGAAGACCGATTTTTTGATTATCGTTCCATTAAGATACTTGACGATACAAAATATTTTTAAAACATATTACTTACCACCAAGTATTCGTCACGTAAAACGAGGTATATGGCCTCGATGCTGTCGGCCAACATTTCGCACACTGTAGAAATGCCCAAGCCATACTGAAGGCTTATGTCAAATTGAGAGTCTCCTGAAAGAGGAAATAATTGGATTAATACTTTGACCGATTTATTTCGTTTATGTTTGTATCAGCCAGAAATGGTATCTTACATTAAAATTGTTTCGAAAAGGTATAGAAATATCTTTATATCATATTACAGTTAAGTTTTATTTACATACCTGTTGAGAGATATCGTAGCGCTATTGCCAGACGAACTTCTGGAGAATGTGGAACTCCACAATTAGTTGTTGATTTCTGGAGATACGGTCTCACTAATTCCAGAAGATAATTGTACGTGTCGACATCCATACGGACCATCCGACGAAAAAGGTCGGCATCCTTCTTCTGTAAAACAAGTTGAAAATAAACATTATATTTTTAATATGTTGTTCATTTTACTTCATTACATGTATGACATTCTAAATTATTTATCGTCTGTAAGAGTTTATACATTAATTTAATCGTTTAGTTGTTTCTAGCAGAACATTTATTAAATTTAAATATAAAACGAGATAAGTACCTGCAATGCTTCCTGTAGTGCAAGCATAGAAACTTCGGGATTATCCATACGACGCTGAATATTGGCATTATATCGATATCGTGGACTACGACGACGAGACAATCTTATCAGGTTATCGTCTTCTTCTTCTTCCTCCAGAAACATAAAATAAATCATTGGGAAAAGATCGAGATCCATGATAGTGATGACAAGAGCTACTAACAAAAGTGACGTGTCATGGTCGATTGATACTCTGAAACCGAATCGTTCACATGAACGACAAAATAATCTCCAACCGAAACTCACCAGTGTGAATGCTAATTTTTCGCGTGCCTTCCGATTGTGAACGATAAGACAAACGACCAAAACGGAACGATTACAAACGACATATGTCGTTTTCGTTATCGTCTCCTCAAACGATAACAAACGATAAAAGTCGCAAGGCATCGGTTGCACCCTCGTCGGCCAGCGCGAATGGGCCTTGAGGCACACTGACATCAGTGAAGAGCGATCTGTCTGAAGGTTTCAGTATATCTACCACAGTGTCATAAGGCTTGCAGTGACGAACTCTTTCCTCTGCCTTAGATAGGCCTACAATGATGGTTTCTGACTGTGTGATACCTACTTTGGCTATTATGTTAATGAATGCGTGATACAGGTAAGATCTAATTTAGGACCTTTGTCGAAGCGTAACGTTTCAAATCTTAGGTCTTTGCAAGTAAATGTAATCTATGTATTTATATAATCTAACTGGATTACAAAGAGGCCAATCTCCTCTCCGACATTGAAATATCAGGGCTCACTCGGAGTTTACTTGAAGAGTTGCTTACATTTACCGTGAGATTATTTTTCTATTGAAACGAAAAGATTGGAAGAAAAAAGACATTAACCAAGATGTTCTTTCCTCGAACCGGAGATTTTCTGTGCGCAAAACCTTATTAAGGAGATGAGGATGCTTTTTTCCGGGAAGTCGAATTCCTTGAGGTAGTCGCTGGCTTGTAGTTATCCTTTTCAGTGTTCCTTTTTGAGCAAATTATGCCCCATCAATTGGTGTGATTTAAATTCTCAGTGGGCGGATACTTAATTTTAGGATATGATGACCTAGGTTTGGCAATACATAATACTAATCGCTATTATCCTAAAGAATGGTAAATGCTGCAAACGCAGAACACACTATACGGTACTTCGAATTCACTGAGATGTTTTTGCAGGATAATTCAATTAGTTAAGTCTCGCAATCAAGAAGCAACACTGATATTAAAAATTAAGTAACTAAAATAAATGGTTCAAGCATCTCGTCTCACGCCCAGCTGTTTTTATGCTTTGCATTCCCTTAGGTCATGTTACTAACACATAGCTCTGAGTGAGCTACACCGTCATGACTCAAAGAAACAACCAGATGGCCAATGCTTCAGGGAATATCAGTACTATTAAAAGATACACTTAAAAGGTACATTAGGAGGTAAAGCCTGTGTCTTAAGTAGTTTTTGTGCGCTGAGTTATTTCCGTGGAACAATCATTGATCAAATGATCTTTAAGTACATACGTGTCTTTTCGTTTCATCTGAAAGACCTGTTTTTATTCTCCCACCACAACCACATCAGCTCTTGTATGGCTGCCCTGCTTGCACTTCTCAAGACGGAGTAAAGCATTCCCCTTCCCCTCATCTCCCCTTTCTACGAGACAATCGCCGGCGGCACCCATATCGATTGATACAAAATAGGTGTGTGTGTGTTGGGAGGTGGCGGTGGAAGGGGGCAGGGGCTCTCCTATCATCTCATTAGGCATTAGTCCGCTGTTCAGTCAGGCCGTTTTTGTGCTGCCGTGTCAATGGTTGTACCTGCCTGATCGATTAACCCGGTAAGACAATGACTGACGGGGCGGCGGGGGACGGGGCGTCTTAAGTAGGTGCCGAGATGGGTGGCGTCTTCCCATGCAAGGCGACCGTTATCCCGGTGACCGCTTATTACTATGGTGACACATTACCGCGGGGCCGAGGGTCAAGGAATCGACCTGACGTGACTGCCCCCCTTAGTGGTCAGAGCTCCATGGTCAGGCCGCCGGGGAGTTGAAGTCACGTGACTTTTAATCCAGCTCGTACTTAACATTATTGGTGGCCATTTCTAAATATCAATATCAATAATGAACAAGATTCTGGATCAGGGCCTCGCAAATTGTAATGTAGCAATGGCCAACTTTCATTTCAGCAACCGATTTTCACTCAACACTAGGGACATAAGCTTCAGTGATGGTGATGTTACGTTAACTTGACGTACAAGCTTGACGTGCTCTTTCGAAGAAGGTATACCCAATGAGGATGGAAACAGTTGTCAAGACCAGCCATGTACAATGTTGGGAATTTATGGCAGAGAAAGTTCCAGGTTTTTTCATTTCAAACATATGGCTGTTACACAGAGGTTATTCTCCTCTTCAATCGAGGCTACACCGATAACACTCGGAATCGATGATCACACACGAATAGAGATGAATGATAGTTGATATACACCATTAAGATGAATGTCTGGACTGACCTAAATCGGCTTAAGCATCATATCAAGATGCTTCGATGCCATCGTCCTAAGAAGCACACCCTCTAAACAAAAAAGGCTCACATCTTCCAAACACATGAGGTGCACACCCTTTCAACACATGAGGAACACACCTTCCAAATTAGTTCAACTCCTTCCAACATATACTATTCCCCTCCTTTCCTGTGGGCAGAACCATAGAAGTGTGGCTTTTATATCAAAATGTTGCTTGCGTGTTTCTTTAAGATCAGATTCACACCACATTATATTTTCCGAAACTCTGACCCAATCGTCTTCCAACACTATCCCCATCATTATTAGGAGAGAAAGGAATTATATGAAACATGTCTGCCACAGCTTGATATTCTGTACCTAACAGATAGGGAAATGTTTAATGAACTGATGGAGGCAGAATTTTATTCAATAATACATAGTCTTTGGTGCTACCTGACAAGCATGAATAGCAAGAGAACTAACATTCTGGAGAAGTTTAAGTAATTATAATTGTGCTTCGTTCATCACATTTTCTTTACCCAGATTACAGTCATTACTACCAGTATTTGATATTACAATGACATCAATTATTTGTTGGTGTTTGTTAAGTGTGTATACTCGCTAAACACATTTTCTGTTTTGTTAATCTGTCTTGCCAGTGCTCAACACATTTTCTGTTTTGTTTTTCTGTTTTTCTGTTTTGTAAATGGTGCTTACAAATATGGAGACTCAGTTATTAGTCATAACAGACATGATATTCATTACTTAGTAGTACAAGAGTTATATCAGCTTACCCAGTGAATATCATCATTATGCATTATTGTAACTACACATGTTGTATTATGGTGCTCACAGACGTGAAGGCTCTATTACCAGTCACAACAGATCTGAGATTTAATACCAAATTGTATAGAAAGTGACCTAGTGTTTTCTACTATTATTACCAGCTATTAGTATGCTTCTAGATTGTTGTTTTGTTGAAATGCATGTATACAGATATTCAAAGTTTTGTTTGCATTGTACCATGCCACTGTACATTTCATATGTGTAGGAACGTAGAGTGACTAATGAGTCTATCTGCTTCTTTATAGTCAATAAAAGCTTATTATTATAAAGGCATATAGTGTGTAAACTAGGTTTCATGTTCAAGGTCCTCTGCCCCTCCCCGTAGTATATTTGAGGTTCACGCCCTGCCGAAAACCTCCGGAAACATCAAGTTCACATCCTGCTGCCAACCCACATTACATCAGGCCTGCGTTCCTTCACGCGTCCATAAAGGCTACGCATGCACATTCCACATTCAGCCTCAAGACTGATGATGAAGTGAGTGGCGGAAATCGATGTTAATTTTCTCGGAAGGAGCGTCAGATGATCCCCTTGTCTGTGCGGATTGGGAGTCTTTGCCGGCCGACATAGAGCCCCATTACTCGCGCCGATCGGCCCGGAGATGTCAGACCCGACGTGGGATTGCCCCAACACGCGCTGCCCCATGCTGACGTTTGATTGTCCCCACACACGAGGCTCCTGGTGACAAACGTGCGGCCTGCCGACCAACCCGCCATCCATCAAGTGGTCAGACTCAATCAACTTAGATTCTTCTCAGTGTAAAAAAAAGATAGAGAAGCTAAGAAAGACTGAACGTGTGACAGGAATTGTGGCGTTTGACTGTCGGGGTCATGTTTTTTTATTTACTAAAGGCGTCGTCCGTCCGTCGTCGGGGCGCGGGGTGGGGCGGGCAGGCACGACTTCCACTACCTGCGGGCCTGTCAACATCCGACCCCCATGGTGGAGAAGCTCATCCGCCACACTGCTGGGGATCCGGGATCCGGGATAAGGAAAGTGATTGGTCTAAAACAACTAAAGTGGCCTGAAGGAGCTTATATGGACGATTTTATCAAAGAACAGAAAGGTTAAAAGATTCCTGTAGTCGTAATGCAAAGTGGTTTACAAAGTGTTCAATGAAAAGTAAGACACAATTTAAGATAAAACTGTTTTACGAGGGTGCAGTGAAAAGTCCTGGTTAAAATTGTGTATAGATGTAAATTTATGCAACCAGTATGATAATAATTATACTAATCGACATTATACAACTACATGTATTTGTTTATGTAGCTGTTGCCAAACATTACTTGGGGAAACAAGTACAATATTGATTTGGGAAAACGGGAGACTGAAGGATAGCAATAATTTTGTTGTGTCCTGTTCTCATTTATGGGAAAGAGAAACATTGGTTGGACGTGTATTCCTTTGCCCTTGATAATGGGAAAGACTGAGGAACCGTGGTTGCACATGTACTCTCTTCCTTTTGTAAGAGACTGTGGTACATACTGCGATTACATATTCTGGGTTCTGCCCTTATTTAGCTGGACCATGGAGAGTTAAATTTTACTCTCCATGGTTGGACAGGGTAAGTGGTAGCATCACAGGTAATTATTGCCTTGCGTTAACCCTTATTGTTTGTGGGAGACAGGTACAGTGGTTCATTGTGTTGTCTTTTGCCCTCTAGGATGGAAGACACGGGGAAACAGTGACTTCATGATGTTTTGTTCTGCCCCTGTGTTGGGAGATACAGAGGTACAGTGGTTTCACGTGTTGTGCTGTACTCTGACTCGTGTCCCGGCAACCCTTCCTAGAAGGGCCACCTCACTCGGGCAGACGTTCATCCATCGCGGTCAGTGCCAATTGGTCCCTCTCCTGCTGCCCAGTGCCCCCTGCACTCCTCGCCCGCCCCCTGCCGGTGATAGATAGGTAAACTCCGGGCGGGCGGGAGGGGGCTGTTTGTCGGGAGGTGGGTGGGACAATTGGAGGAATAAGAACTTATCGATTCGCCCGTCAGGGGCCCCGGCAGGCAGGAGGTGGCGGGCAAAGGGCCTGGGCAGGAGGAGGGGTAAGTGGGTTGGGGGGTTGGGGGAGGGGGAGGGGGGAGGAACGGAGGGGGAGGGCCCGGACCGATCCCCTCCCGGGAGACACGAGCCGGGAGCTCCGTCTCCGGCCCCCGCCAGCCACGCACTAACACCTATCGGATTTTTGATTTCTTTGAAATTGTCTCAGCGAAATCTGTGCCCTTCTGCGGCTGGACTCGAGGGGCTCCTCGGTCGGCCGACATAAATATTGTATACGGGCGGAGAGTAGGGAGGCTGTGGGGGTAATACGGGCGCCGGGAGCGGTGAGCCCGAGCCCGACGTGCCCGGCCTACGGAGTGGCTTCACCCCACCTTAATGCTGATATCCGCTGATGGTGCCCACTTATTTCTTGAACAACTACCAGACAGCTGGTTTTACCGACGTCAGAAGGAAACAACTAACTCTAAACGTTTTAACAGAGTGGTTATGATGAACAAAGCATGTCTTATTTACCTAGTACGTGTCTGCAACTTTGCTCAAACCCACGTCCACGTTTTTCAAGGTATGCAAAAGATCGGTAAAAAGACATGGTGTGTTCTATAATTGCACCAGTTGCAGTTCTAATTCCAGTTTTTTATAACATGTCATATATATTTAACCGTCTTGAATGTACATCTCACAAATACAAGAAATACACCAGGACATAGGATACACAGGGCAGGAGAACAAGTTTAAAAGGGAACGCATGTAATGTTCATGCCTCCACACTAGTTATTTGGTAGACGTATCAACCGTCAAACGCCCCTGCTACCAACCAAGGCCGCGCTCGGAACACCCTCCACCCCCGCAAACCCGCATACTTTAAAGAGCCCCTCCCCAAAGGGCCCTGAGCTAAAGATGGTCTGTCTCAGTCTCAGTACAGTCTCAGGTGTCTCCCCTCCACCCCTGTACACCTAACCCGCTGACTGTATATCCTCTCCCCATCCCAGAGGGTCCTGAATTAAGGGGCTCTGCCTCAGGCTGGGGAAATTTGCGTGTCCACGGGTCCTCGATGACCGAATATTTTGTAGAAATTACTGATATTTCCTCCAACTCTTTGCCCATTTCGATAACTGACTGCAGATCATCTCCTCAAAGGGTCCTGAGCTAAGGGCCTGAGACTGTCCTCTCCACCCATGCTCACCTGACCAGCTGATTGTAGAGCCTGTCCCCAAAGGGCCCTGGGCTAAGGACCTGAGACTGTCCTCGGCACACCCTTCCTCCCTGTACGCCCGACCAGCTGACGGTAGATCCTCTTGCCAAAAGGCCCTGAACTAAGGTCCTGGTACTGACCTTAGTACATCCCCCTCCACCCCTGCACACCTGACCAGCTGACTGTAGAGCCTGTCCCACAGGGCCCTGTGCTAAGGACCTGAGACTGTCCTCAGCACACCCTTCTACTCCCATACACCCAGCCAGCTGACAGAAGAGCCTCGCGCGCAAAGGGTCCTGAGCTGAGGGTCTGAAACTGTACTCAGTGCACCTCTGTTAAGACACTAAGTCACACAAAGACACTAAGTCACAAAAAATATATTTGTGTGACTTAGTGCCACTGTCAAGTCACTAAGTCACACAATGTTTTATGTCACAAAAGTTTGTGTGACTTAGTGTCTTCCTTCTAAGACACTAAATCACAAAATGACTTAGCCTCTTCCTATCTAAGACACTAAATCGCAAAAGGCACCATCACAAAATGGAAGGAATCTAAATCAAATGTAGCCTACATTATAGGGATGTAAGACTATATAAAACCAGGTTTATCAAATATATATATGAGTATGCAAAATTGTGTATATATCTATGTGCATCATATTTACCAAGAAACAATTATTTCCATGAGAAATTTTCTGAAAAACCTTATACTAGACTTTTCTTTAATATCAATTTCTATATTCTGACAATGTTAATTGATAAATTATTGATATAATCATCAAATAAAAACTATTCCTAAGTAAAATGTAATATAACAACTAAATGACCAGAATGAAACATATGCACATTAGGCCATATGAAATATATTCATATTTATCTATATGTAAGTCTAGAAATATATGTTCATAGGAAAGCTTTCTTTAAATATATCACCATAGTTATAGATACATGTGTATGATGTATTTGAAAAAAATACATTACATTAATGTATCTTTATATCAATGTAAGTTATTGAAAATTGAGGGATTGAATATATGCTTCCAATTATCCATCATATATAAGTTTCAAATGAATCATACTTTATTTTGTTACTTAGTGCCATCTGATGTTTTGTTACTTAGTGTTTTCACCACTTAAGGATGCTTTATGTCACATAGTGTCTTGTTATGGCTCTAAGTCACATAATGGCACTAAGTGACAAAATTTTGTGATTTAGTGTCTTTTGTCACTTAGTGTCTTAACACACCTCTCCACTACACCCCGTATACCGGACCAGCTGACTGTAGAGCCTGTCCACCAAGGGTCCAGAGCTAAGGGCCTGAGACTGTCCTAAGGCACCCCTCTATCCCCGTACATCTGACCAGCTAAAGTGCCTTCGACTAGTCGGCGTCAGGCCAGGGTGTTGATCTCGGAAGGAAATAGGTGTTGATGACGGTGAAGTAAGATGAGGGTTCAGCTGTGTTCATACCATGGATAATGGCAGGTTGTTGCGTGTAGGGAGTTTAGCACGCACCCTGACTTATACGTAGAGTAAAACACTTCTGTGTACTTCAGATAATAGCCCAGATATGGTGGCCATACCGATATAGAAACAACTTCTCCCTGGAAATTAATAATCTCTCTTCATTCTAGTTTAAATCTGCTATTCAAAGTGGTCGTATGTTTTGGATAAAGTGGCAACTTCAAGTGAAAGTTTGATAGTTTTGGGAATGTTATATATATAAAGATAAGGTTTACATCTTGTTCTATGAAGTATGATGTTGTATACATGCTTTGGGAAAATTGTTAGCTACCCAATAAAAAGCCTATCAATTTTAGTTGCTTCCACACACTTAGATTATCGCAGTGGCCGAACCACGTGCTATTTTTATTTGTACCTATGGTTTACTCTTATCGAGTGATGGTAATATATCCAAAAAGGAATCAGATAGAGTTGCAAGGGGCTAGACGTGACAGTTTCTCAATAAGATAAGCTTAAGTTTGAGTACAACACAAAATGTATCAGTCCACTTATATATGACTCTTTTTGATAAACAGATTGACCCTTTTCTCTTGTATGGATGCCCTATAGTATATGGGGGATGCCATCACGTAACTGTACAATCAAAATTAAATGGGGGGTATCACTAGGAAGACACTAAACTCAGACCTGAGTGGTCTTTTTGCACATCTGGGACTAACAAATATAAATATCATATCATATAGATTTCACAAGAAAGAAGAAACAGCCTTTGTAACACTAGGTAACATCATAGACAAAATTGATAACTTGTCCATCTTTAACAAAAGGCCATTAACCATGTTATTAAAAGAGATAGATAGCAAATCAGAGTCCGCTGCAGAGTGTTTTTATTCCACATCATGCAAGCATGCTTTAGGAATATCCAAGTTTTCTAGCACAAGACTAGCCCTGGGCCGGGAGAACTAGGGAGGTACCCCATTGAACACCGTAAAATATTGCTAACCTCAATGTACTAGCTAAGACTAGAACATGAAACTAAGAATCCCCTCTTAAATTTGGCTTTTCAAACAATGAAAAGAGAGAATCACAGTTGGCTGACAAATATTGAATTTCTTTTGGAAAACAAGGTGTAGGAATATGTGGCTTTCTCCCATGAATTGGGGAAAAAACCAGTATGAAACTATCCATTCAGAGAAGACTTCAAGACATGTACATACACAACTTTCAAGGTTTCTGAGTAATATTGAAAATAAGAAGAAATGTGAAATAACAAATATATGCCATAAGGGGTGCTATGGCATGTGTAGCTACTTAAAAGAAATCAACTCACCCAAAATATGAACTATATTCACTAAATTACGGACAGACTACAACTGCTCACAGGACTGCAGATATCATAGTTATAGGGGAAAAAATGCATCTGATGACCTTTGACAATACTGTAACAAACAACAAGATTTACGCCAGTGTTATTAACAAGAGATTAAATTTACAAGAGACGCTTTCTAAAGAAAATACAGAAATTATGTAAACTATTTTGATGTACTATCGGATAAGGACAAAATATAGGAATTTTTGAATGTTGATCCTAAGTGTCCAAAAGATCTCAAACAAAATGAAATAAATTGGTGACTTTGAATGCCATATTATAGCACTGTAAGCAAGTTATAATTGTCTTTAATACAACCCAGTGGTGACATAAATGTAAGCTTTTACATTAGTCAATGAACAATCTTGAATCTTGAATCTTTATTCACAAACTGTATAACATCTCAGACTAGTAAACAGTAAGATGACAACCACACGACTTCCTGACTTGGAATGAATAGGTTTGATATAACATAATAGGCCAAAATCAAGTATATTACAGTCCCAATGTATATTGTTATGTCTTGGTCCTATGGATAGACTTTGCATTTGATGGGAAACATTGGGGTGACCTAAAGGCAGTGAGGAGACGATGAGCGAGTGCCCGAGGTCGTCAGTTGTTGGTCAATCCCTGGACAGGAACTACCGTCCAGCAGTCAGATCAAGCCTTTGAAGTTGACGGCAGCATCCAGGACCGAAGCACTTAACCGGCTCCGGGGGGTAGTGGGGTTGTATTGAGGGGCTGGGCGACGGGACGGGTGAACCAGACCCCGGGGTCCCAGATATCTGACTATGGGGAAGAGGGACAGCTAACACAAATGGACATAGTGATTGGGCCCAGAAGGTCCTTGTCAGGCTAGACCTGCTATAAATATGTCATACACTTTCTAAGTACAATCGTGTACTTTAATATTTGCTATATCCATGCACAGTCATAGCATTCTGACTAAACTTTAGTGTGCCACTCACGATATGGTTTTATAACTTGTTTATCCAGAACGTAACATGTACAGCGTCATGTAGGTATAGAAACACATCTTTTATATTTAGCTGATTTGACTCTTTATTGCAAACCCAAAAGAGAAGCCAAACTAGAAGGAGAAGCCACACTAAGAAATATTATTCACACTTTCACATTTTCCATAACAAATACTTTTGAATACCCGTACTTTGTTTTGCCCTTAAATCACTATCTAGATATTTCTTTGCCTAAACGCTTTGTAAGATGACTTTGTCTAAAGTAGTTTATGGGCCTACGGATAAATCGGCGTCCTAGGTCATCGAATTTAGCTGGCCGCAGGGGACTCAATGGCAGGGTCAAACTTCCACCTACCAGCTTGATGGGTAAATGAAGAGCCCGACCTCCACCCCAAAGCCTGCACTACACAATGGAGATCTATAACAACTGCGAATCACACGCCCCCATCCGATTGGTCGGCCATTAAGAGCGCCCCCTTCTGGCCGCGTCCCCCGGCACCTCCCCTACTTTCCGGTTACTCCCTTGTTGCGCAGGGGCTTCTGGGAAGGGAAGCCACTTCCCAATAGGTGATGACACTTGTGTCTTACAGCCTCCTTCTGATTGCTGTATATTGATTGGTGGAGCCGGCGGTCACATGACCAAAACCTCCGGTCAGATGACACACCGGAAAGGGATCCGGCGTCGGGGGATGTTTGGGGTTTGCCCTTCGTCCCACTAATGTTACCGGCGGCCAACTCGGCTGGTTATTTCGTTTGGAATGGGCAGCGCGGGAGTCGGCCACTGGCCAACAGTCGGCCTTGGGCGTCTCCCGGGGTGCAAGCAATTGTTATAGATTGTGCAGGCCATGATTGATCGCGGTAAAAGTGTTAGGTCCCAAGGATCTCTCTTCTGGCCAACGCACGAACGCCCAATGCATAAATACGTAACCGGATAAATTCCTTTCATGATGCAAGTCTCACAGGACTCAAGTCATCTATCTTGAATAAACCTAATTTTTGCGACGAAGATATCAAATCAGCGTACATGCTGGTTGACAGTTATAAATTCTGCATATATGTACAGTCATTCATTCGGTTCTTTTTATTTCTTTAGTCGAACACAACTTACATGTACATATCAATTGCATGCTACATTTATTTGAAGGGCATTTTAAAAACAAGAACTGGTTGCTACTTTAAAAAAAATCAAATGGCGCTGTAGGGGATGGGGTGACAATCGAAGTTAACTGTATTCAAAGGAAGAATATAGCCCTATAATATGAAATTTCCAGGATGAGTTTGTACTCGTTATAGCTCAGCCTAAGATTCGAAAACGCACTTTGAAATCTGAGTTTGAAACCCAAATTGAAGTTGGCGATGCAATATCTTCATGGATGACACCCAATGTTATAAACAAATGAACCTTGGATGTCTTAATCTGGAGGGTAATGCCTTTTGGAGGCTGGGATCCTGACCTCGTCACCGACCGATGGCCAACAGGAGGTGACAGTAATCCGGCCGGACTGCCGGGCGGGGCGGCCACGACTATTCACGGACCTATAAAGAAGTCAGGGCGGTTCAGCCTCACCGAGTTTCATCGACCTGCCGGCAGGGTGATGGACTTGGGGAGGAGCTGTGGTGGGGGAGGGGGGCTGGAATCCGGGGCGTCAGGGGCAGAGATCTGTGGGGTGGAAGGACTGAAAAACTACATGTGGGAGGAGATATAGAGACCCAAATATTCAAAAGATTGTCTGTGAACTTTTAACTTTTGCCAATCAGTCCATTGGTTAATTTTGCTCAATTCCAGTTCCCCTAACTTTCACATAGACATGTTAATCGTAGAAAGTGCTTACTGAAGTATGGTTCTGCCTATTGGGTCAGAATCGTGCTACATTTACGGATCTGGAGATGTCCTCTAAGCTCTTCTCCCGTTGACTAACCCACCACCCCTCCTCCAGAACCTTACCATACCCCTCCTAGCTGAGGGGTGATGGATCACAGGAGGAGGCCGGCTGATCCCCGGCATGCGGGCCACCATACCCCGGCCACCTGTCTCCACCGTGAGGAACCAGCTCAGGGAGGGCTGAGATGATAATCGCCTGGAGTAAGAAGTATGTATGGCTGCACCTCACTCCACTCCTGCTCCCCTCCTGTCCTCCAGGGTTTCTCTTTCAGGCCTACACCTGTAAAGTTATCGCTCTCATATCGAACCGAGCAAAGGGCATCAAAGGAGGGTCTTGTTCTAGAAGACATTGGTTTTGAATTGGGCCTAGGAATAATTAACTGCGCGTTAGGGCGTAAGTGGAGAGTGGGGGGGGGGGGGTTATTTTGGGAGCAAACAAACATGGCATTGCACAGATTAAATGCGACCTGTGCACGTCCGACTCATGGAGGTCAAACCGTCAAAAAAGAAATGCCAAGTGCTTTTTCTATGTTGTAGCCCTCTTCCACCCCAGACTTCCAATCCATATGGTTCACCTGCTGTTCCTGTACCTACCCTCCTCCTCCCCATACGTTCTACACACCTATACCTCAACCCAGCCCACCGCCCCAACCACGTCCTTCACAGCCCCTTCATGCTTCAAAGCATCTTTGCTTCAGGTAGCTGCTGGTCCAGGGCCAATCTTATAACCACTGACGGCCTTCGGGGTCATCCAAACCGGCCTCACGGCCCAGCCCATAAATAAAAAAAATCACACGTAATTGACGGTCTACTTATAATTAGTTGGCAGCAGTGTAGGTCAGTGAGGGCCGCCCCTCTCGGCCCTCACGGAGCAGAGGATAGCGTGACGCGGCTACTCTGGGCTTTAAGGTATCTGAGTACTAAACACTTACAGACTCGATCACTACACTCTTAACCAGCTTTTATGCCACCGATCCCTATCTTCCAGTCCGAGAACTTGCCAATAACCCATCGTTTTGTCTGGGTAAACAAGTGATTAAATTGCGATACAAAAAGAAATCACGTATCTAAACGATGGGACCGTCTTTAGTGCTCCTGGTCACAATTCGTGACATTCATTAGATGTTGATATTCTAGTTGGCCTCTAAAGCTTGTTTGGCTATTTTTCTTATAATGTATGGTGATTTTCAGGAAGAATTCAAAGCAGGGTTCGCCGAGCAACTCGCCGTGTCCTGGTCCGTCCTTGAGCTGTTCTCGTGCAGACGCCTTGATCTTTAATGAGGATCGCGCATTTTCCGTTAATCCAAAATCAAATTAGTCTTTGATGTTCAATTCTTAATCCCTTCATAGAAGTTTTTGACCATCGCGGTGAATTAATCTAGACATCTTTGAATGCAACATTTCACACCGTCTTAGAAATAAAGATGCGGTTACTGTAAAGGGAGTGAGTACGTCGTCGTCACAGCTACTACCCAGTGTCTTTGAGAGCTTTCCCCACATCTAAGTACTAGAAGACTGGGGAAGAAAACTAAGGGAGCTTTTTACTCCTGCGATTGGATTGTGAACGGAAAAGGATACACAAATAGCATCAAGACCCGGTGTGTGAAAAAGAGTGTAATCTCCAACTTGACTGAGGGAGAATATACAACTTGACTGAGAGGGTATATCTGATACGGCCTGGGCACTCAGTCCCCTGAGCACTGCACTGATACCCCGGGCTTAGGGAGCAGCTCGGGCCGAGCTATAGGTCCGGGCCGAGCTGCTCCGTCTCCGGAGGGCGGCGCTAGAGGGGGTGAGTGCGGGGGTTTGTCGGCAGGCCGCGGGGTATTGGTGTAGAATAATAGGATATTGAACAGAGTGGGTGATCAGATTACCTGCGGCATGTCTTAATCACGGATTAGGACAATACCATCACAATGCCTGGGCTAAGCATGTTAACGGCCGGGAGTCGAGTCGACAGTGTTCGGCACACAGGAGGCAGGCGTCTCCCCCTTTTCTCCCCTTCACCTTATTCCTGTCCGCCTTTCTAACGCCCCTTTACCGCGGTAAACTCCGTTACGACATCCCCTGTTTTAACAGCCAAATCCTCACTTCACTACTTTAGTACATGTTTCTGTGGGAATCCTTGAATAAGAGAAAGGGCCGAAAGACTAAACAAGCTTTATTGCTGGGAGGTTAAACCGGAGAGGAGAGCGAAACTGATTCAAGTTCACATTCAGATTCTACATTACCTAAGGAAATAGAGAATCATCATGCACTGCATGTTAACTTATACCCTCTGGGAATCCTAATCATATTTATCGCTTGGGTTGTGTGTGAAAATTGATATGTTAAAAAATGAGGCCAGCTTTAGTATTTTGAAATGACGACCCGTGGAAAGGAGACATTCAGCGGCAGTTTTGTTTGTTTGTGCTGTCTAATGACCTTTCTCGTTTTCCCCATATAGATGTATAGGCCTATATAGGCCTACAGCGTTTTGATTACATTCTTTTACAGAGTAGTGGACATTTTACAATATATCAATATTAAAATGGTTGATTAATACTTTGGGTTTATTGCTCATATTATGATAATTTGATATCATTCAATGATTTCTTTGAATGAAACCTGAGGCAAACGGATATGGTTCTTACACTTTAAAATTGGAAAAATTTGGGTTAAAGAGTGTTAACATTGCAATTAGAAATTGCCCCCATGCACCCGCTGGAACAATTTCTAGACTACTTTTTCTGATATCGGAAATTACATTTTTGTTCATTCTAATTTGTGGCGATTTAGGGTAGGTGTCAATACCTGAAGCTAACTTTTTTTCCTCAGCCAACACGTGGGGCGACATGATGAACTAGAATCGCCCCGTTGCTAATTGTTTGTTTTTTTCTCACTTTTTTCAGCTTTTCGCTCTACAAGAGTTCTGTGCAGCTACTAAAGAATACTGTCCGCCCGGAATCGAGGGTCCCTCTGGCCCTTCGGGTAAGTCTCAAAGTTAATTATCAAATTTACCAACAAGCTTTTGGAAATCTCGGGCTATTATAGTTCGTACTCAGGAGTTAATGTATAATTCATTGGGTTGTACGGATAGCATCATCAATTATCTATCAATAATTATTGAATATGAATATTATCGAATATGAACAATATGCACTATTACTTATAAATGTCTCCTTTAGATTTCTGCATGAAAGATGAATAATTTAACTAATCATAAAATTAAACTTGACGGATATCAATTCTGGTAATTGACAAATCATGGACAATTCAAAGCTTCCAAAGTCATCGATTCCGCTGGACTTGGGTCATTAACAATGTTCTAATGATAGCGCCGGCAGGCTGTGAGTAGTGTATGAAATCAGGGTTGTGCAATGTGCTGCCTTGATAAGCCTATGCGTGCACCTTGTGCACATATATGACCGAGTGCACGACTGTGGGCAACACATACCCCAGTTTTAAAGGCCCGGATGACAACCCCCCAACAACGTGAATAGCCCATACGAGGTCGTATGCTGATTCTGTAGAATGACGGTCAACTCTCGCTATGTCCTCGAGGTCAGCGTACAGGAGATAATACCCATTGTTTATCAAAATGTTTGATAGAAGTAAAACTTAGAAACCTTCGGATTTCAGGTGTGATACAGCAAGAGTGTATTAACCCTATCAATCGAGACATACTGCAAATGTTTCTGTGTGCTGTGTATTGCAGCAACTGGTGGGCTACTGTCATGTATTTAGCTTTTTCATTCTCTTTACTCTTAATGATTGGTTACACAATGTCATGGTCAAGGGCATGTTGAAGGACATTGTCCTTCAATCGTTGTCATTATCAAGCAGAATGAGAAGCCAGAAGTAGGTTACATAACCACTGCTTGAGCCAAACACCCTCGTCCCTTCACATTAGGACCTCCACTGTCACCTGCAGGTGGCGGGTCTAGGTATTTGAGTAATGGGTCACTCAGTGCGCCATGTACCCTGGGCCATGTAACTAGTAGTGGCCCTTTTCTTAACCCCTCCCCTGTTTTTCTTTTGTTGCCAGTTTTAGTTTATTGAGGGAAGACCATTCCTCATGCATGAGTGAAACTTTGAAGATATTTTACTTTTTGTTTTCTAATTGTATCATTTATGCACCATTTGAATATAACGCTAGCATAACAAGGCCAAGGGGCCTCTATAAAAATAGAACGGCCTGGAAACTGTATTCGTTTGATTCTTTTATCCCTGTAGTATCAGACAATACGGTGTTATATCAGTCACCATCTTTCACACAGCCAGAGAGTACCCCCTTTCCTCCATATCGGACCCCACTCCCCTTACTACACAGAGCCCTACACAGACTGCCAGATAATCAATAGAGAAATAAAAAGAATCTAGATAACCACTCTCCACAGAAGTCACGTCGGCGGCCAGGAGGAGGGGACGGGCCGTTATGATTAGAGCAGGACCAGCAAGGAAGGTGCTTTATTGTCAATACAATGGCGTGTTCCGCTACAAGGGCCAATTTCCGGATCAAAGCAAACATGCCTATTGCGCATGCGCGTCGCAGGCGGTCCTCAACACCACCCAGCAATAGCAGCCAAAAGTGTTAAGAGATGGGCGGAGCACTGTTTGGAAACCACTGGGTGGGGGAGTGGGCCACTGCATGGTTGGGAGGCAGGCGTCTGGTTGGGAGGCGCGGGCTAACGAACGAGACAGGGGCCAACAATTTGGGGAGTGTACCATTTGGTGGGAGAGTGAAAAGATGGTTGAGAAGGTGAACCACATCATGGGATGGCTAACCTTTGGGTGGGAGGATGGACGGCTAGGTGGGAGAGCATATACCACCGGGGGAAGGGGTGGCGTGGGGAGCACACTGTTCGGGAGGGTGGACCACTGGTTGGAAATGCGGACTAATGGGTTAGAGGGGGACCACTGGTTGATAAAGTTGGACCACCACTGGTTAGGGACCGTCCATAAATAACGTCTTGCAGGGGTGGGTGGGGTGTCCGGTCCCCAATACAATCATATACTAAAAACATGACCGGGGGGGAGGGGGCAAAAATGGTCAAAAATAGCATGAGGTCATTTATGGACGACCCCTTATAATGGCAAACTTTTGGGTGGGAGGGTGGGAAACTAGATGGGAGGGCGGATAGCTGGGCGAGGACACATTGGATGGGACCTCTGACCATAGAATGGGAGGGCACACAACTTGGTCGGAGGGCAACCAACTGGATTGGAAGACTGAACACTGGTAAGAACAATAAATCACTGGGTGGGATTGCTGACCACTGGTTAGTAGGGCAGACTTACTTATTGTAAACTAGAGAAACTGCAAGAGCGTGCTGAATGAAGATATGCGGGTTCTAAAAGATATGAGATACTGCCTTTGAAATCAAGATTGAGAGAATAATATATGTCCAGTTTGACGTACAGGAGAAGTAAATTGAGCTATAAACTTGTTCCAACTAGACCAGAAATTGTTCTTAGGAGTGACAAAAATGTGAAATTTAAAAAGAAAGCAAGACTGAGAAAAGATATTTAAGGAGTCCACACTCTTGATTTATTCAAGTATGGGACACTTTAAATGCTGATCTGCAGAGAGCCACCACAACACCTCATCCTCATATCACCATTACTATGTAAATACCTATATGGCTAAATTGTAGCGAAGAACATGTAGTTATTTGAAGCTGTCATTAAACAATATTTTTTTTGAAAAGACCACTAGGTGGGACGGTGGACCAGTGGTTGGGAGGGTGGACCACTAGTTAGAAGAGTGGACTACAGGTTGCAAAGGCAAACTACTGGGTAGAAGGGCCTGGTAAAATTGCAGACGGTATATATATAGTGTAGAATGGTAGCATCAATAGTTATCAGTGTATACTGATCAAATCTGTCAATTTGAAAAGCCATTTCAAAGCTTCGTGGCCGATTACTATGCAATAGAAATGGTAAAGAGTAGAATTTGTGTGACTGAAATTAAAATGATTAGCATTAATTTATTCCTAATGCTATACAACCGTTTTATTTTGGATTAAAAACATGATGGTCGAGGTCCCTGTCCGCAAGGGCTACCCTGCCCTCTACCCGTCCATCCACGTAACCTTTGCTGGATGTCCGATTCCGGCCATCTCAAACCGAATATTGGGACTAATCCAGAAGCAAACCCTCCTTTGACCCCTATCCCAAACGAAACTGCCCACTGTTCGCACCCTTCCTATGCCTGGAGACCCCTCCAACCCCCTAGCCCACACCCTTCTGTTGTATCGATCCGCGTCTAATGCTCTCCTCTGGAAGCAATTTGCCGTCTCGCAGTGCCTACTTGGGCTAAGTGAGGATGTTGCCGGGCGCCCCGCGTCTACCGCCGGGAGCTGCTCACCCCTCCTCGGGTATTAGCTCGGCCACCGACTCGGAACGACTCGCAGAGGCTCGGGACGACCCGGTCCCGCGTTTCGGGATCGTAAGTGCGCGTGCCGAGTTTACATTGGCGAACTGAGGTTGTACTGTATACTCAGCCCACGGCTGTGTTTCTCTGCCCAGCCCCAATCGTAGCCTTAGCACTGATGTTCTCTATTAGCTTGTTCAACAGTAATGTTTGCCTAGGACTCAGAGGGAAGGTCCAGTTCTTGATTGGTGTAGATCTACATGGCCGAACTTTTGTCCATTGGACTGTAAGACAAATGGGCTACTTGAGGTAATAAATACGAACTGTACAATGTCCCATTTTCTCCTACTTAGAGGGGGGATATAACTTGACCCATCGGAGTAAATTGTCTAAAGATTGAACATTTCAACAAACAGTACATTACATTGTATAATGTGGTGGTTAATTTTGTATCAAAGGATAAAAAACACATTTGAAATTGTTATCATTTGCTTTTCATCAATATTTTCCTTCAGCTTCTCGTTGGTTTGGGGTATTTCAAATTCGTAAATGATCACGTAACAATGCATGGTGAATGGTATGAGGAACTATATTTTTTCTAAATACAAGCTCAAAATCAACATCCCAATTTCCGCCGCATGGACAAAGAACTGTGACTCCCTCTGATTTTCCAAAGTGAAAAAAGGTAGTATGGCGCTGAAGGCAAAGGGAATCATGCAAAGCGGCCCTGTGTGTGTGGAGCGCGCGGTTGTTGTGATCCCAGAGAGGTGACCTCTGACTGCTGGGAGGCCTTCTCCCGCCCGCAGCGGGGATACCTCAGCCCCCAGAGCCCTGTCCCACGGACGGCCAATATTGTCGGCTCGTAGACCGGTTATGAGCACACTCCCCCGGCCGTACCCCCCGCCCTCCCCGCTCACAGATAACGCCCACCCAGGGGAAACGACACAGCCGGGATTGTCTACAACTAAAAGTAAATGTCATTTCTATTACGGATTGACCCACATGCTTATCCTTGTAAACTGGTGTTTTCCGCGTTTATCTACCATTAATTTGACCAATGTCAAATTCAGAATAATCATATTCATGTGTTACGTTTTTCGTAGAGTGACCTGGTGTAATGATATTCATGTTTCCAAGTAGTGATTGATTTTGATAAGTCTTTGGCCGGATAGGCGTCTGGGGGAGGGGTAACGGATGGTTTGAGGGGTGTTAGGGATTTAAGATATTAATTTCACATTATTTTAGTCAAAACTATTGCAAGACAGAAGGAAAAGCGCTCAAAACCTAGGTGGCATCCCTTAATTGTTATCAATTGACGTGTGGTTAACGAGAGTAAACCATGAGCTACATTTTGTTCAATCATTTCTGATTTATAAGTTTATTCACATTTAAGTAGGTACTCTGGTAATAATGAAAATCAAGCAAGCGAGTGTTTGCCATGGTGCATTAGTAAGTCTAAATTTAGTGGACTCCGCCATGTTTGTGCTATTTACTTTTGCAGCATTACGGAAGTTAAGTTTAAAAATAGGATGATAAAAATGCTTACATTTAGCTGCGAGTACCCTGAAACACACCATACTGCACTACATTTCTTGTCATTTCTGCATCTGTAAATACCATCTATTAGCAGTGTTTAGTGGAGTCTGCTAAAACTAGAGTTAGTACTGCACCCATTGAGTATGCCCGGCATGCGTGCGTAGGGGGTCCATACGGCTTATTTGAAGGTAGCATGTTTGGTTTAGCATGTAAGGAGCCACAGTGTACATGCTGTTATGTGTGGTTACCTATACCCTCACCTGTCGGGTGTTAGGCCTGGGTAGCCGGCGGCGAATAGTTCGCGTATATATAGACCGTTATACATGTGGCTAGCAGATAATCATGAGGTAAAGTAAGGTTAGACACGCGGGTATTAGCTGAATAATTATGTTGAGCCAAGAGGCTGTCCATATGCATGCGGCATCTGGGCGAAAGGAGGTTCAGAGCATTCTGTCCTCTAATCCTATAGTTTGATGGGGAGTAAGCTTACAATACCATAAATTGGGATTGCAAATGCTAAAACACTGATGACCTAGCCCACTATCTCCCCGAGACTACATGTATCTCCGAAATTAGGACCTTGCCTATTGAGAAGTTGAAGTTACAAGGATGTAAACTAAATTGATATTCACTCTCTCGCTTTTAAGACATTGAAACAAAACTGAACGTAAAATATCTGATCGTAACAATGCAGAAGACCGTTCCGGTCTGTGGGAAACGGTGTTGATAATCTTTGTGATATTTGCCTTGATGGCGAGTACATCTGTGATTGCCCATTTCCCCTATACGTAACGCCCGATTGCCACCCGTCACTTCCCTCAATAAGCATCCATCGGCCGTTTCAATAAGCCACACACGGGCCTAATTCCCATCGACTAGACGGGCCGCCGCACTCCGCACAAATTACCGCCCACTGTCTCCGTAAGTGACGTCTGTCCAGATCTGAGATTCGTTAAAAAGCTCAGACATCCTGGGGATATACGACAGGCATATCTCACATCAAGGGATTAAGGACGGCGCTAAATCGGAAGGTTTTCTTTTGTTACTGATGAAGCTGTCGCGCAAGGTAAGGCGCGAGCTGCTCCGAGCAGATCCAAGTGGGAGAGAAGAAGCTCGGAGGGACCAAGGGCCTGATTGAAGGGGCAAGGGGCGGAAATTGTTGACTTTCCTCTCCCTCTCTTTGTGAAATATTGTAAATTGTTACAGAAGAGTCCCTTGCATCCGTACATGGTTGTCATAATAGCTTGCACTGTAATAATTATGTGATACATGTAGTCCGACAACACACGTGCATGGGAACGTACAATACATGTCAATCAATTTAAATCAGTTTGAATACAGACAGGCCTGTAAAGGGGTGGATGAGGGGTAGACCATGTAAACGACATAAAACAGATCACGGGAGTATGACTTTCTGAGAGGAACACACAAACATGTAATATAACGTACTTGTCCTAGTGGTAATCTCAGCTGTTTGATAAAGAGAGGTGCTACTCTTTCAAAATAAAAACACAAAAGTACCCATCGGTAATGTAGCGTATGGTGCTTTTTAAATTGGCCTCAGTTATTTTGCCATAACCAGGTACCAGGCCTTTCAGAATAAGAAAAACCAGAACAGTTTGATGCTGGTTGCAGTCTCACATGCAAACACCAACTCACACCCCGCTGGGGACCAGCAACTAATTTCCTGTTGATGAGCACTAACCCGGAAGTAAATGGGATTTCTTTTGACCTCCCAAATGCGGCTGTGATTGGTTTATTCTCTGCTGGCGGAGACCAATGAAGACGAGCCATCGTTGTGTCCTTAATCTTTGTTAATCACTCATTAGTCGACAAAGAGGCCCAAGCCAAGGAGGGGGCGCAATCCTATATTCTCATCTTCACGCTGATTATCTGCGGGGAAATATACTAATGCAATAAGACCATCACAGACAGGATATGGTTGGCCCGGGGAGGAATTCTATGATTGTGTCCACGTCAGCCTGCAGGGGACAAACTACAGATCATCAGAATACCATTTTAATAGAATAAGAACATAATTATGATTAACATTTGAGTGTTATATTTTATGAGATATGTATAGAGCAAATACAATTATTTTTTATAAAGGACTAGGCCTATGGTTAAGAGTGCAGGTGTGAGCACAGACTTAAAGCATCGGTAGGTAAACCACAAAAAATGAGCATGGATGCTACTTCACCAATAAAAGGGCAAACTCTCGGATATAATGTCAGGTCGCTATTCAAGACGGCCCGTAAAAACACTCGGGGACCTCAAGGGGCGGGCAAACATTCTAGTTGACATGGATTTCTTTTCCCCAAATGAAGAACCCAAGCAAACAGTGTCATTCGGAAAACTGAAAAAAAAGATTGGTATGTCTTAGGGGATTTCCATTCAGTACGTACGCACATTTTCAAAAATGTCAGACCGCCGCCCCCCCCCCCCCCTCGCCTAAGGCTAAAGTACGCATTAGAATTATGTAGGAACGTACGCAAACATTTCAGACACCATCATAAAATCTATACTCGGACTTAGTCCAAAAGCATGTGACTTTCATTATCCATTCCCAGATAAGCATCGTAAAAAAAATCAATTGCATTTAACATTAGAGTTGCACATGACCAAGAAATGCGTCTATTTCTTCATTCTTAGCCTACCTAAACCTGTCAGGGACGGATCTAGAGATTTCAAAAAGAGGGGGCGCCCTTATGTAAAAGTTTAAGGCGCTCCATTCATGGTATAAATTTGTAGAATAGAGGGGAGGCGCCTCACGCGACCCCCTCTAAATCCGTCCCTGCCTGTCCACGTATAAATAGTTATACCAATGTTCGCTTGCTGGCCAGAAACAGGTCCTCTTGCCCCGAAAAACTTCCCGTGAAACTGTGCTAACATGGAAGCAGTTATGTCCTCCAGCTAATTAGAGATCTCCGCGTGTCGACAAACTCTACCACGAAGCCAACATTATTAACAAACGTCAACAACAGCTGCCCCTCTAGAGTCAGCCAGAAGATACTATAGGACGGATTATACAGCCACTTTATGAAGAAGGTGACTTTTAGAACGTTAAGAACAAAGAAAACAATATCGGTAGAATGAGATCTTGGGTATAAAATCACCCCCCCCCCCCCCATCATCCATTGAGACTAAATAGAGGGGGTGTGACTTGAAGGTTGGCGTGTTGGCCTCCGTGCCCGAAGGCCGCGACACCTGACACTGTGAACAGTGGGCGGGCCGTTTTCACCCCGACACACATCAAGGGGAGAGCTTGTATTTATGTTACTATTCATATTAAAACTCATTGAAAGCTATTACAGAATTGGTAAAAATGTTTGTTTAACCTTCTTTAGGATGAATTTAATGTTCGTGTTATAGTATCATGCTCATTGCACTTGAAATACACTAGGACATTTTTATCCACCTAGATAAAGATTTGAAATACGTACCAAGCTTTTGTTTGAAGATGATGACTTCATTCAAATATTCTTATAATCTTACATTTATTTACATTTTAGATTACATAATCCAAGAAAATGTTTGTTTCAGAACTTGTTTGAACTGTTGAAAAGACAGAACACTTTCTACAGTAAATTCAGAACTAAATTAGTGCTGTTTTGATACATTTTTGTCTGTAACTATGGGAATTTATTACCATTCTTTTATCTGAGAATGAAAAAGGTTCCATTGCAAGTTCTCCGGAAAATTCAAGCCTATTCAGTAAGTTTTGCAAAGCATGACATACAAAAATCGATTTTACAATCCATTTCCAGGTTTGGGCAAGGTTGGTCTCAGTTGGTGAATGGTCAGTACTATAACAAAATGTTTTAAACGAACCGCATGTCATGGAAACAAGAAATGAATTATAACAGCATCTTAGAAACTTCACTAACAGTATGCCTAATGTCTCCGAGGTGCAGGCAAATCATAGTGTCCTTAAAAAAGTGCGTTCTGAGCTTGGTTGACGAAACTTTTTTCCGTTTCATTTTTGTAGCTTATGGTCACTGAATCGTCAGTCTACAGACCAAACTAGACTTTTGTGTGATATATTTTGGATTATAATTATACTAAATATGATATTTCTTCATTGGGATGGAAACGTCTCCATTCATAAAGGTTACTGGGTGATGATCTCAAATTTGTCATGTGTTCGAATAAAATCTAAAACAAATTTGGCAATTTGCTGACAACACCCGACAGGTAAAGCTGCCAGAAGATTACCCTTTTGCTGTCTGTTCTTGTCCACAAGAGGTAAAATCTGAAGGTTCAGCCTGAAAGTTCTGAAGGCTGAAGGATTTCCTGCCTGGAAACAAACTTCCACTGGCTTCTTTAAACACAATTATTACCTAATTTATAATTGATTAAAGTTTATATCAAGTTTGTTATAGGTCTTACTGCCAGAGATATAATTGATCCTACTAAAATCCGATTTAAAAAAAATTTCATTGTGAATTAGCTCAGAATGCAACTATAAGAGCGACCTTTCATTTATGGGTAACACCAATGTGGTGGATAAATCTAGCCATGTTGGGTGGTTCCATGCATGGGGTAACGGAAATGCAAAACAGAAAATGCTTCCTTGACCCTCGTTAGTCTGAGGGCTACACATAACGTCCCCTCCCATAGATGATTCGTCACCATAGGTATAAGACTTGGTATTCATACCACTTGGTTGACATGTGATCACACAACTCTCTTTCCAACGTTGCCTTTTTATGCCGAGTCATCATTGGCCGCGCCCCAGTCATAACCAACCCACCTCCAAATCTCCGCTTTATTTCTCTGTACACATTGGCAACCACTACTTGGCGGTGCAATTGCCAAAAGCCGTGGAGAAGGCTGGAATTAAGTGGAGCCCACTCCAGGTGATGTCCTAAAGCATGTATGTCAGGTCGATATAGAGCAAATACTACTTCCAGTGCCCCCCACCCTCCTTACCCCGTCACCGGCCTCCCCAAGCCCTCTCAATACCAGCACGTCCCCACCTCAGGGCAGTCCATACCCCGGCCCTTCAGCCACTGTTTGGAGACAGCATCAGGACAAGTTATGAATATATTCGGCCCGTCGCCGCCTTCAATAAGCCGGGTAGGGAGACGTGAGGGGCATGGATGGGATCATTAAATAGATGACCTGTTGGGACCAGCGCCCCCTGTGCACACCCCCTCAAACCACATGTCCGCACTGCCCCCTGCACACATGCCCCCAGCCCCGCACAGTTCTAAAATCATATCAGGTACCGCTGCTGTTTGCATTGCTGTTCCAGCGCCCAGGTCTGATTGAATTCCTCTCCTACCCCGCAAACCTTACCATCGAGCGCTGCTCATTCATTCAATATTTATAGCTCCTCTCGAGTCAGTTTGTTTACAAACAAGCCATAAAACATGGTAGATTGAATAGACGGGAGGGTTTGGGATGTGCTTCATAATCGTGACTTGTGTGGTCTGTAAGCTGAGTTGACATGACCTATACATTTGCACTTAACGGAAGTTATCACCTCAGGATGCCAAGGTCTTGGCCATTGACATGAAATGCTTCAAAGTTTTGATTGCATAATAAGCTATTGGTTAGTAGACTTTAACAAAGGTTGCACTACGACGCTGAATAATATTTTTCGTATAAAAGTTCCGCGTCTTGACCCTTTAAGTCTTTGCTCTATAATTCATTTTTGCAGACATGGTATTCCTCCCAACAGGCTCGAAGACAGGGCTCCACAAAACATACAATTAAGTTTAAACACAATTTAAGCTGATTAAACATACCTTGAAGAAATTGGGTTCGGACAGTGAACCAATTTCACTGTGCATAAATGTCAGACGTAAGATACACCACCCTTACAAAAGACCAGAGGCGTCCTTGTAACGTGAAAAATACAGGTGTTTTCTGTGCCCCATTATGACAGCCTTTCTATCCCTCACACAATTTCTATCTGAAAGTAACCTCAAATTGTGTTGAAGCACAGAGAGATCGGAAAGTGATAAATTATAATAATTTATCAATGAATCCTTCTGGTTTCTATGTACTGACTGCCAGTTTTGATTGATATAAAAAGGCAGGGACCCCACACAAGCCCCTGCTGCTGGTTATACTTATGGGGCCATGTCGGGGCCAGGAATAAGAAATGGAAAGGACACAGGGCGATGTGCATGTCAACAGAACTGCGGCGGGTTCCTCACGTGCGGCCACTCTGTGCTGACAGGGCACTGGCGGCATCTAGTCCCACATGACTCCTACCGACAAGACATACTCTGTAAGCTGTTTAGTTAAGTCTCTGGGTAGCCACCCACATGGCCACATGGGCCACAATAAGGTTGGGCCAAAGTGGAACTACTATGGCCACAGTGAATATACCCTTCTTGATCAGGTTGGGGCTAATATACAAACAAGTGACAACCTGAGATTAGGAACCATTCATAATCCTGGGGCACGTGCACGTTCCTTTAAGAATTTTTTAATATAATCGAAAATATTAGGTAATAAGCGCAATTGCTTGACTTTTTTACTTAGTCTTTTTCCTACAATTTAGTATTTGTTCCTTTTTCAGTGATCTAGACTCAAGTTGATTCTATGATCCTATGATTTCTGCCTGACAACGAATGTTCTATTTTTTTCATAGAATTCTGTTATTGAAATTTTTCACTACGGTTGACTGTAAATTATATGTACTAGCTTTTCAGGTCCGTAGCCACGAGGAGGGGTTTCATACGGTTCCCCCCACCCCCACCCCTTTGTGACGACGCCCACCTTCCTACAAAATTTCGACCCCTCTCCGCTTCATATGAGAAGCCATCCAGAAATAAAATGTTTAGCTATTTGGTGATTTAACATATCTTTAAAAACGACCCCTCCCTCTTTGAATTCATAAATTTTATCCCCTTTTATACTTATTGGGGAACCCAATTCTGAGGAAAGCTGGCTAGGGTCTGCTTTTGATATTATGAAGATGTACCTCTATATTATAGAGGCACGCCATTAAAAAAGTAAAATCATTCAGAAATATCTGAGGCCGTAAAGTACGAGATTGGTTCACAATTATTTTGAGAACTCGCAAGGGAATTGACAATTTTGTCTTGCGATTCCAAATACCAAACGCTGGGCAAATGTAACTCTTTGACATTGATATCAAACGCTTGAAGTCAAAGTGTTTCTGGCTCAAATAGAGTAGTTTATTTTGGTATGGCAAAAGCAGGTTTGGTATAATCACTCATTAACAACAATGTATTGAAGACTCGGAAACAAACATCATAATACTATATTTTATAGCTGATTGAAAAAAAGAAGGATAAAAGGGATAAGTGAAAATACTATGATATAATTATGCTAAGCATTTCAGTGAGACAACGGACCGGATGTACCACAAGCATTATAGAAGATTAATTAGTTCCACCTTCGATGTTATAGGTGTAGAATAGATTTACTAAATGACTGTCGCCGCAATGTAATTCCAATATGAAGCCGCGAATAGTCAGAAATTCTGAGTATCAGAGCTCAGAGAAGGTAAAAATACAATTCACATGCCGACATTTAATCCGGCTATGAGTAGGTGTCACTCAATGAACACTGTAGGCGTGTCGGTTGACTATTGTAAGGACTTTTGTATCGACTGCCGGGAGGTTGGAGCACAAGTTATGAACAGTGCTCCTCAGTTACTTGTGTAAAATATCTAGTCAGGAACATGCTTTGGAGGTGCTTGATTCGGATAGTGGATCACGTCAGCTTGCATGTTGAGACCAACACCAGGCCTGAGTTTTGAATGTGTTCCCGTGTATGGATGAAGAGGAGAGGGGAGGGGAGGGGAGGGGAGGACGAGATGCAGTCGTACTACGTGCTGGACTACGTGTAAAATGCAGTCGATGGGGAGGCGCCCGAAACGTTGCAGGAAGCAAAGAGACAGTAGTCGGAAATACACATGTATATATGTGTTGAAGTAATCACGAAACAGAAACTTTGTTTTCATTCTGTGGCCTTTGCAATAAAGTTGATGCTGCTGGTTATGTATCCATGACGTCGCACAGATGCTGTTTTTCGGTTCACGTGGTTGATGCCCCTCCCAGACTTGCAGTGCATCTATAATGTAAGAGGGGACCGGCCAACCAATACCCCTTAAGGTCTGGCTTAATAATTCATACAGGGAAAACTAAAATTGTAAATACAAATTATGTCGAGTGACAATTACCATGCTTTGTTTTCAACACGCTTTTTTTTTTGTAATGTCACCCGTTGGTTTGTGTGAATGTGTTTGCCGGCCCCTTTAAGGTGTTCAGAGCACCTAATGGGAATGAAAGGCGGGGTTAACAGCAGGTCAGACGTTGTCCCAGCCCCTTTAGTCGCCCCAGGCTCGTCCGTATAGAGAAGGTTAGTGTGTTCCCTCGGTTTTATAGTCGAAAGGCAAACTCTTCCCGAATGTAGGCCCAAATTCGGTTATGTGACTTCTTGCACACCATATCAGTATCAGTAGGTCAGTGCTGTTGTCTTTGTGACCACATAGAGTCGGGGTATATTTACACACATGTTAACGTACATCGGGGAATCTGTATGGGCATCATGTCAACCTTATCGTAAGGCACCGTCTGGAGCTTTAACCTTGTGGCAACCTTTGTGTATAACCTGATCAGTTATTTTGAATGTTTGTATTAAATATCAATATGATTGTCATTATTACCTTACTTGCAGTGAAATCATACTACTGTTTGATCGATCGTAGTAATACATAATGGAATGAGCAATAGTCGAGATGCCTGGTACTTTTTATGGAGGCGATATGTAGGATCAGATCATGGATGAAAGCTCAATGCAAAAACAATTGTTATGGTGCCATCATTTTCAATTGATTGTACATTATAACTATGTGTATATAATTCATGTCATATTCCTTGCATAATTACTTACCCCTTTTTAACCGAAAGGGAAATAAGAAAAGTAATGAAGAATTAACAGGATATATTGGGACAGAGTATGTTAGACAACCCTTATTTCACTGCCAGAATCTTGTATGACTTAAGGCCCGGTCACACATAGAGACTGAACTCAACTCAACAGTCTTAAGGGTTTGAGACTGAACAGTTGCAGACAAACCAGTCTAAAGGGGAAAATGATGAGTGGTCACATATAGAGACTGGATAGTCTTGTGTCTTCTTTCCTCTGCCTATAATCTCAATGATATGTAGGAAAAAGAGGTGTGTCTATTTGCCTTTATATGATTGGATAATGGACTAAAGACAGTTGAGTTGAGTCTTAAACTATGTCACATATAGAGACTGGGCCTTAAAACTGTTTGAGACTGGAGACTATCCAGTCTTAAGGCCGGTCACATATTGAGACTGGGTCTTAAGACTGCTAAAGACTCAAGACTATCCAGTTTTAAATCTTCAACATCTCATGATTAGAGACCAGACTGATCAATCTTGAGAAAACCTAGAACTCCAGTTTTAACCCTATGTCACATATCAAAACTATCAGAGACCCAACTCAACTCAACTGTTGAGTTGAGTTCAGTCTCTATATGTGACCGGGCCTTTAAATGTACATTGAAGCATGTATCCTAAAGGAATCCCATTCATATTCACATACCCTCGAGCTCCCCTTTTAGCTATTAGTTCCTTCAGTGTTGACATGGTTAAAACAATCAAAGGTTGATGATTGCCTGTAAAGGTATTTCTTAGACTGTCTAAAGTAGTTTATATCAAGTAATCTTTGATTCTAGATCTTAAACAAAACTAAATCATGCCAGCACCTAAGTGGAGGGCCAGTGACCGGTGATCATTCGCCGACCAATACCAAGATGATTTGGAAATGTATAGTGACAGCATAGGACCTTATGCTTTGTTACCATAGCATAAAAGAGGCACACAGTGGATTAAACTGTAGAGCCAACGGCTGCAAAGGCTACTTGAGTAATTGGTCCTTGGTATTCAATCTCATGCGTGTTTAGGTAGCTAAATGTATTTTGTTTTGGACATCTCAGTTAAAAGTGTTAAACTGCATTTTACTTATAGAATACTATAACTTTCAACTGATCACCGAACACCTTCTTTCCCCTTCCGTCCACTACCCAACATATTGCCTTCCCCACCTTGTCCCATCAGCCCATCTCATAACCCTACCCCATGCCTCAGATCGCTTACAGTTGCCGCCGATGCTGTCGCTGACTACTTAATTGATTTGCCAACAACCCCCCTCTTCCTTCTCCTCTGCGCCGGGCTCCCTCCTCCTTTGTTGTCCCTTTTCCTCCAGCCCCTTCTCCCGGCGCCCCCCCCCCCCCCCCCCCGGGCCGTGTCCGATCAATAGACAGGGACATAATGACCCTATCATACCCCGCCTCGTGTCACTCCCTGCAGCCACCAATACACAGCTCACAATTACACCTAATCAGTCTCCTCCTGGAGAATTACACCACCCCGCCCCGTCCCTGGCCGCCCCATTAGTGCCCACAGACCATGCCTTATAGTATCATTCTGTGGAAATTCTGCCCTCCCGATCTTTTGTACAAGGCCCCTGAAATCTCTACTTTTAATATCCATATGGAATGGGATGAGATGAAAAAAGTGATAGTACACATCACCTCCTAGGCTTTTATTATCACCACGTTGTCAACAAGACTGTTTCGCAGAAATGTGATTTGTAAAAAGGTTTTGCCGTCCGTGCCGTGTGCCTCCTACCTGGGTTATTACTTCTCACCGTTATGGCAATATGTCGCCCGAGGAACTCCAGTTAATACTCTCTGGCAGGTTTCATAGAAACTGGCCACAAAAACTAAAATATCAAGATGTTGGCCCTAACTGAGGATAGGGTATTTTGATATGAAGTAACCAGAAGGTGTCATGAGACACCTTGGGAGACCAGACGATGGCCATTTTTTCCCTTATCGCAAAAACACACGAGTGGATCCAGAGGTCAGTCCGTCTAGGATCTCTAAACGGCTTCTTCATTTGCCAAAGAGTTAAAAGGGCTGAAATTGAATGCATGTGAGGAGGGGAAAATATTTCTCTCTTTTTCATAGTTTAATATTATGTGTTTGTTTTTGCTGTTGATACAATGCTCTATCATCTATGACCTCAGCAAAAAAGTCTTATGGCCGTTTTTTCTATTAGAGATCGATTAGGTCTTTAGGATTCTTATATACTGAAAGATACAATTATTCTTACCATTTACAAAGTTCCAGTCATTTGAAGACAAAAAGGCTGAACAAGTTAACACTGGTTAAATATAGTGAATTATATTTGAATTGGTTCATTTATATAATGTCCTCTATATTTGTACTGATGGATCTCCTCAACCAAAGCAATATTGTTCCCAAAGAATTTGCCGCCTTCCCCTGGTATGAATTAGAATGATACTTTGATATTAACCCCCAATAACCGGTGCCCGCCCCTCTACCGACCACCCCAGCCCCCTTACAGCGCTGTGATGAACACTTCCAGCCCTGAGGACCACCCGGGGGTCACCAGGTGCACCGCCGGCCGGGCCGCCCCCTGCCGGACGTCGTCTCAAACACCCCGGGCCCCGTATGTTCTCTGTCAATCGGCATCGATCCCCAGCACAGTCATACATACGGCGGTTGTCGGGGTACACATGAGGAGGGGTGTTAGTACTGCCACGTGAGTGCTCCATCCTTCAGACGTATAGCGTCAAGTGAACTGATCATACATGAAACGCTTAATCCTGACGTGTGATGAATTTTTAACTTGCCCTTAGGGTGAAGGGTGCGATTTCTCAGTCCCTTCCCTCCCCGACCACCTTGGCCCTAATCCCCAGCTTACACTTGTTCCTGTATCCACCTTCTGGTGGTTGCGCTGCGGTTGGACCACAATTATTGTTGTCAATGTTCCACATCTGTTTAAGTCTCTTCTGGTCTCTTCTCATGCATAGCAAAAAAAATTGAACTCTGGTTCCCTCATACCCTCTTTATTCATTTTACCTTTAAAAATAATCGTAAACAACCTCGTTTTCTCCTTGAAATGACCATAGAGCCATTTATACAAGGTAGAATTCAATCATTCCATGCTACATGTATTAGGTGCAATGTTTAGAACTTCTTTGTGTAATCCTTGCCTTCTACTGTTCTACTTCGACCGCTCCATGTGTTCACGGTATAAAACAAAACAAAAATATGGATCACATTTATTTACCTCCCGAAAGACACGCGTAAATATGATTATGTGTGCCGTTCCAAAAGTGACAACTCTTGCAAAGGCTACCTTAGCTTGCCCTCAGACACTGCTCAGGTCGACAACAAACGGATCTCCTCAAACAATCACGCCAAGTGACAGTTCGATAGTCAATGCCATATGGGATCTTGCTTCTACAAACTAGAGTCCGTGTCATGGCTGAGATAGACAGGTCTTTAGCGGCTTTTTTCTAGGGACTGGTCGGAGGCAGCTTTGGCAGGTAACGGCAATAGAACTCAGTGGACCTTAGCACAGATTTTTCTTTCTTTCTTTTTTAAAACTTTATATGCAATGACCAATAGTCTGTCAACAAGGCGGAGAATCCTTTCCAGTTTATTGCTTTCACTAACTGCTCCTAGGTGTATGGCTGACTGATGTTCAAACCTCCGATCTTCCCCTCACCTCTCCTTCCTAAGTTCCCGGGGCCTCGATGTGTCGGTGACCGGCAGTAGAGGGCGTGGAGGGCGTTAAAGGGTAGAGAGGGGCGGGGAGGGGCGGGGAGGGGCGGGCGGAGCTGATTTACACCAGCTCACGGGGAGAAGGCTTCTCAGCGCGCCTTACGTCGCCGAGTAGCTCTAATACGCCATGATTCATGCTGGGAGGAGCAGTATCTAGCCCCCAGGCCTACCAACATCTAGTCGGCTCAGGGGCCTCCCATACGGAACTCTCCAGTAGTCCTTATCCCAGCTGGCACTGCGCCAGTCTCGCCCGTGTACACCGTCCACAACCCAAATCATCAGGGAGCTATACTCAAGAATTTGAACATCTTACCTTTCACTTTTTAAATGTCTTCCCCAGCCCTGTTGATGAGCACAACAAAATATCGACACCGTCCCAGGTCCGGTGTTATGTCAACATGTTAGAAGTCAGAAATTCAAAATATTAATTTTCAGAAACAAACTTCATGTCCCTATACCATGGATATATTGCAGTTCCATTCCCTTGTTAACCATTACCCTCCTCAAAACACAACAGCAGTTTTACGCAAATAGATATTCACAGACCACAATTCCATGCAAGAACTAAGGACTTATTGGCCATCAAACAGCTCTCGGAGAGATTTAAGTTATTACCGTTTTTCTGGAGAAAACCGTATACACAGGGACGACAGATCCATGCCGTCTCTCCGGTCTATGTTATATGTTCTAGCTCCGTGTTGTCAGGTATACCCCGTCCACGTCCCCATGTCCCCCGGCGGTCACCGCCAACAGGCAGGAGGCAGTGGCCACAGCGGTCCGGATTAATCAACGCCTCCTTAATTACAAGACATGAAAAAGTCAACCAAGCCCAGCAAATTAATTAACAGAAACTTGTTGATCTTCGCGGGGATTGACTTTGATATACGACGGGCTGCTGTCTGTACCGTTTATAGAAGTGGTGAGGGAGGAGGATCGGTGACGTCACATGTAATGTTTGAAATAAGGGCTGGGGAATGGTGTAGGAGTGTACTTTATGATCATGTCTGTTGTTCCAAGAAAGTTAGAAAAGAGCAGGAAATACATTTATGTCAAGGAGGGAACATTACCATCTGAAAATAGAAATTGACAAACGACTATACCAGAACGCTTGAAATAGTGTATATCGAGACCTGTCTGAAAACCATAACGTTGCCATGTCCTGCACTGTTCCTTGCCCCACAGTGGTATTATGATAAATGTAAACGCTGCTGATTTACTACTCTGGGATACGAATAGGATCACCCCTGTGTACAATGATGATCTTATTTTTTTGTCGGAGTTTAAAAACTATATGGTATTGAAGAGTGATTTGATCTGAAATAATTATGTTTTACAAAACCAGGTGTGTTTTTTGAACAGGAATTGAAATTCCATTGTGACAAATAAGGATCGTTTTTCGGACTTGAGGTTATCTTCCACGATCAAGTTATGCTTCCAGTTTTGGAAATTGCTAGTGAAAAGGAAGGCTAATTACAGACGTGGTAGGTCTTCTATATCCTTAAAATGACTCTAAAGTCTCTTTCAAATGGAACATTATTATTGAAATCTTAACAATTGTCAAAGTCCCGGCAGTTAGAATCAAACAGTCGAATTAAGACTTTATACTATTTATAATTTGTAACTTGATAGCCGAGTAACCATCTATTAACAAAAAAGCACAAGGGAATGTTGCATCCCTGCTCGAAGGCACGGGTGAGTAAATGCATGTACCCCTGCATGAGTAGATAATGCGCAGCTGGAATGTGCATGGGAATGTAGGTAGCTATAGTCGCCTACGACCACCGCATAGTGATGGCGGAGCAAGGGGAAGGTATATATAGCAGGGTTAAAGAAAGCCAGTCGGGATGTAAGGCGTAATGGTGGGGGTTAGGGCGGGAGGTCGGCAGGCGGCACACCGCCTTTGCCCGAGGCCGGCCTCAGGTGCGGGCAGACCGGCCACGATTCAGCGGCAGTAGCCGAGGTGCGCCGACTTTGTATGACATGAAAGCGCAGAGGAGTGTCTCCAGGGTCGAGCCGAGTGGTCAGCACCGGCGGTTTGTATGGGGTCTGGTGCGGGAGACGCGCCCTCCTTTCACCCAGACGTCCTCGGACAAGGTCCTATTTGACCAGTGGAGCGTCCGGCGCGCACCTGTCAAGGTCGGACCAAAGGTCGGGGCTGTAAGACCGTTTGACCCACGTGTATCTTCACAAGGTGTGCTTTACAGTGGTAAACTGGTATCTTGGTCTGTCACCATCTCCGTTTTGGTATTTCAACACTTTCACCCGGATTGCTAGAGTACATAACCCTATAAAGCATAAAGACAAGACAACATTGATAATACTTGAGTACTAAAGCTTTTTGCCGTGCACGCATCGCTACCATAGCAATGTAAACTGTCAGGCAAAATATAAGCATAAGGAAAGAGTAACAATCATCCGGTAACAGTTCTCGATGTCTTTATTTTATGTAGCATGGTCTTCGTAACCTTCTAAAAGATCCGAAAATGCAAACGCTGAACGCAATTTATTGTTAATCCCTTTTAAAATACGTAGCACATCAATCTGCTGGAAGACCTGGCGCTCGAAAACAACTTTGATGCATATTGGCCTTTATGACATAGGCATGATTCAGTGCCACAGTACCAGGGTCTTATATCCACCAGACACATTTATCTCTGTACTCATCAACTAAACCTAAATAGAAAAAATGGGCTCGACCTGGCAGAGGTGACCTGAGCTACTCAAAGGTCCGCTCGGTATAATACCCACTAACGACAGGAAGTGACGTAGTTACTTCCTGCGTCCCCGCTAGGTGTCGGGGCTGTCACGTGACGGGCGAGTTCTTAATGGCGCGTTTCCTACAGACAGCCGGGAGGTGCCTGCAGTGGGCTTTTTACCTTGTTTTTTGTACGCTGAGAAACAATGGAGGTGCCTAGATCTTGGCCCGCTCTCCGTTCATTCTGAGGAACCCCGTAGGAAAGCCTCTTGGGGTAAAGGTGTTTACTCTGAGAACCATAAGTGAAATAACAAAGACATTATCTGCTTGTAGAAGAGAATACATCATCTGGAGTCTTGGAAAATGTAATGCCCTCTTTGCACTTTCATGGGGCTTGTTTATCCCTCGGTTAGTTAGATCACTAAGTCCGAAAACAAGAAACACGGAGAATTAAAGACAATATTCAGTTTATATATATATATATATATATATATATATACACACACATATATTATAGTTCAGGCACAGGCTAAACAGGATTAACGCAATAGACATTAACCCTCAATACTTCCTTGACTATGATAATCATTAACTAATTTGAGAGTGAATCTGAAGTAAGATTTAGGAGAAAATGTGAATACTCTCAGGTGAGGCTCACTTGTGAGACAAGCAGGTGAGGTGTTATGACTGTGAAGTAAGCTGAGTGGTTTCAGAAGTCATTGGCTTGTTTTAAATAGGTGGGACAATGGTGAGATAAGTAGGTGAGGTGGGATGCGAAGTAAAGTATCTGGGATAGGAGGTGAGTGGTTGGTTTCAAACAGGTAAGACAATGGTGGTTTAAATGTTTCCTTTAAGATTCTCTCTTAATGTTCCCAACTTGTTATTTACTGATGCCGTAAGATTATTATCCTACTTCTTCTAAAACGATGTCCTTTCGCATGTTACTGCCTACATACTGAACTTTCTTCAGGTCTTACCAAGAACCAACGAAATGGGCCGTAACCAACCTGTCCATCTGGTTGCTGTTTTGTTAAACTGCTTTTAAAAGAACCTGTGGGAACCAGCAAATTGGGTCATGACCCCATTTCTTAGTTCCATCCTCATCCTCCATGTGGCTTCATGGTGTATTGGTTAGAACCCTCACCTCCAGACCCAAAGGTTGTGGATTCGAACCCTGAAAGAGTTCATCATTCCTAGCATTTTTCAGCCTGGCGAAGCCACTTGTGTGATATAAAACTAAAGTTTAGCGACTAAGAAACCACTTTTATTCCCTGCCCATGAAAGTTGGGGGTTCAGAAAGGACTGGTGTTGGTAATGATATAATTCTAATGTTGACATACGCAATAGGCTCTATAACGTGCACAATAACCTGGTATATGTCTGCCATTGTGGGAGAGATCTTGGTAAGGTGGGATGTGTAGTAGGTTTTGTGGTGTTTGAAGTAAGGGGATGGTTTCATAGCAAGTGAAATAATGCTGAGATCTGCAGATAAGTGGGGGGGGGGTATGAAATAAGCTGTGTAGTGTTAGAGCTGAGTGGATCGTTTCAAAACAGATGAAACACTGCTGAGACAAGCAGGTGAGTTGGGATGTGTAGTAAGTTGTATGGCTTTTGAACTGAATGGATGGTTTCAAACAAATGAGACAATGGTGAGACAAGCAGCTGAGATGGGATGTAAAAGTAAGTTGTGTGGTTTTTGAGTTGATTCAGAATGGATGGTGTTTTGAAAACAGGTGAGACAGTGGTGAGATAAGCTGGTGAGGTGGGATGCAAAGTAAGTTATGTGGTTTTTGAGCTGAGTCGATGGTTTCCAAACAGGTGAGACAATTGTGAGATAAAGGCGGGTTTACACAGGCCGTCAACGTGTCCTTACGAAAATTCCCTTACGTTAACCTTAGGTTAATGGGTTATCGTAGGGTAAATACATAATATATAGGTCATTATCGTAGGTTATCGGTAATAGTTATCCTAACATATTTGATCCTGAAGGGTTTACACAGCCCGACAATATCCTTAAGATAATAAAACCATCATCCTTAACACAAGGCTTACGACAAAGAAAGTATCTAATACATTTGTATAAGACTATTCAGGCAGGGAGGGTTTACACAGGCCGATAGAGCCTCTTAGGACAAGAAACTTCATTATCGTAGGGCCAATTTCATTGTCGTAGGGCCATTCTCCTAAGCTTTTCCCAAAATATTTCAAACATGTCTGAAATTTTGTTATCCTAAGGAATTGGCCCCCACAAATTATCGTAAGCCTTACGACAGGCTTAAGACAATGAAATCCTTAGGTTAAAATGGGTTTACACAGGCCGATAAGATCATCGGGATTAACGTAAGGCCGTCGGGACTAACGTAAGGTCGTCGGGATTAACGTAAGCCTTACGTCAAGGACCTATCGTAAGAATTTTGACGGCCTGTGTAAACCCCCCTTAAGCTGGTGAGGTGGGATGTAAAGTAAGTTGTGTGGTTTTTGAGCTGAGTGGATGGTTTCAAACAGCTAAAACAAAGGTGAGATAAGCTGGTGAGATGGGATGTAAAGTAAGTTGTGTGGTTTTTGAGCTGAGTCGATGGTTTCAAACAGGTGAGACAATGGTGAGATAAGCTGGTGAGGTGGGATGTGAAGTAAGTTGTGTGGTTTTTGAGCTCAGTGGATGGTTACAAACAGCTAAAACAAAGGTGAGATAAGCTGGTGAGGTGGGATGTAAAGTAAGTTGTGTGGTTTTTGAGATGAGTGGATGGTTTCAAACTGCTAAGACAATGTTGAGATAAGCTGGTGAGGTGGGATGTAAAGAAAGTTGTGTGGTCTTTGAGCTGAGTCGATGGTTTCAAACAGCTAAGACAGTGGTGAGATAAGCTGGTGAGGTGGGATGTAAAGTAAGTTGTGTGGTTTTTGACCTGAGTGGATGGCTTCAAACAGCTAAGACAATGGTGAGATAAGCTGGTGAGGTGGGATATAAAGTAAGTTGTGTGGTTTTTGAGCTGAGTCGATGGTTTCAAACAAGTGAGACAATGGTGAGATAAGCTGGTGAGGTGGGATGTGAAGTAAGAGTGGCCCAATAGAGTAGGTATCATGATAGGTCTGCGGAGGCCCCGTCCCAATGATCATGCAAGGTAAACATCAGAACAAAGGTGCATCCCATGAATAGTTGATCACCAATTACCCCTTACATGGGTTGTAGTCAGGTAAGGGCCGGACAGGAGTGTAGTCGAGCTGACCTCTCGTGCCATCCCTCGACTCGAGTCAACTGAGTAATAACATAATTATTTTCAGTTTACATGTAAAGGTATCAGCCATCACACCGACATCTGATTAAACTTATGCTGTAGGTTAGATTGTATCTTATATATTGCTTCCAGACCATTACGAGCTGCATTCTGCACAAGGACTCGTTCCAGACCCCAATACAGGTTCCACCTTTGGGATGTGGCGCAGTTCTCTCAACCGAACAACCAGTTATTATTTCGCTAATGTTTACTATAAAACGGGGAATTTGAAAAGTAATTACTTGACTTCTCAATTATTTCATTTAGTTTTCTTATGTCGTTTTTACAAAGAACTACCGATGAACTGTTAAAATTTTTATCCCATGTGGGTAGCAAACACTAATCGTCAGACCTTTAAAAAAATTATAATTACTATTTTTCAGATTTTTACAAAGAATTATTCAAGGAAAATTGGAACGTTTTGAGAATATTGTCCACTGTGGTGGGGTGGCGTCCCTGCCCGCCTGTACAACCCTGTCACATATCGTGTATAACACATTTACTTGCTATACGAAAAGCCCAGGCGATGGGATACAGTTTTTGTTGGCTACGGCCTTGAGTAGGTATACGGCGCTATTGTAAGTAGTATAAGTAAAGCAGGGTTTGTCACTGACCCGGGCCCCACAAAAACAATACATTTTGTTGGCTCCAATAAGTAACACCACAAGATATGTCCATATCCCGAGTGACAATAGTATTGGCCAACCAGTGAGTATATAGCATGGGTATCCATGCGATGGGAACATGGCCTCACTGCCCAACCCGCGCCCCGGTCGCCGCCCGCCGCCCGCCGCCTGGTAGGTCCCAGGTCCAGGATACCCGGAAATAGCGGGGTGGCGATACATCCAATGACAATCAGACGGCTTCCTCGAACCAAATGGAAATACATTTTGGTAGGGATGTGGAGTAATGTCGCGAGTTCACTAGTTTGCGGCCCATGATTGCAATGTCCGACCTCTATTTGGTTTTCATATTTTTCTAGAGTTGTGTACATAAGGTACAATGTAAAGCAATTATGCATAACTTGTTGAAATGGAAAATTGAAAATTCCCGAGAGCATGAAGCGGGGACTGGCTAGTTTTGAGGCGAAACTATTCCTGTGACAACCATCTTAGGGACATTTACCCTGGGGATAATTTTAAGCGGTAGTTGTCCATAGGGGCAGTTATCCTAGTTGGTACACTGTAGTTGTACCCTGCGAGAATTGTTCCAAGGGTAGTTGTCCTACATGAGTAGTTGTCCTAGTATTATGTTTGGTAACGGGGCAGGGGGCGCACGACTGAGATGGCCGAGGTCAGTGAGGGAGGTAGGGAGGACACCTGGCTTATTCATAGGGCGGGTGGCGGCGGTCACACCCCTCCCCTCCCCCGGAGCCAGGAGGCAGTGGCCAGCGGTGTGGAAGCCGTCCGTCGGTCAGTGCTGGCCCACTGCCCACCACTCCGGGCGCCAGGTGTGGGCCCCACACCCTGCCCCTCCCCCCAACCCCATTCCCAACTCGCACCCAGTTGATTGGATCGACATGGAGAAGATGGTTGCACTGCTCGGAGTCTAGCGTGTGAGATGAAAATATAGATAGTGGTCGTCCATCGGGGCATGTCTATTATGTACTATGAAACGGAATCATTTCAGTCAACATTGATACCCATTACCTGTACCTATTGATGATAATATCCCTGAAAAGTACAAAATATTACTGTCGAATTTCAGGACTCGTATGTTTATGTAAACTTTTACCTTTCTTCTTAAATGTTTGTGTAAGCGTCGACACCTTTCTGTCTTTTGGTTGGTAATTTGAATTCAAAGCCGGGTGATCTGTGCAGCCAGCCCGTGGCCGTAAAACGCCCCCTGCCCGTGTTTTACAGCCCGCCCCGCCGGTCGCCAACCAACCCACTCCCTCTTCTCCTCAAATTATTTTCTCAGCAAATTACTTTCCTATCGACTGGTGGCCGCCCGCCCCATGGCCGCATACGAATACCCCATCAGAATTTAATTCACTTTAGTGCTGGCCGGATGTGTCCCGCTTCCGAGTGTTGCATTGGGCGGCGTTACAAGTTGGTATTGGCCGGGTTAGGAGGAGTGTTACGGCAGGGGTAGGAGGCTGGGAGTGTGGGGAGAGGGCTGTTTTCGCGAGGTGGTAAATTAAAACCTAATTGTTTATCTTTACATGGAACCTTAAGGTATGAAATTGTATGGTTTGATCTGAGTAATTCGTTGTCAAGTTAAACCAAAACATCTCTCCTGTGATGGACGTTGAGGATCCGATCAACAAAAGCGGGAATTGGCCTGGCAACGTTCGGGTTGGTGTAAGAAGTGGGAAGTTAAAGCTATGGATAACGATGAGAGGGCCTATAACTATAAGAATAGGTGAGGTGTCACATGTAGATCATGTCTCTGGGTATTTAAATGCAAGCATTATATAAAGTTTCCTTTAAGATTCTCTCTTGATGTTCCCAACTTGTTTATCACTAATGGCGTAATATTAGGTGAAGTAGGCCTAAAGCTCAAGTTTATCAATTAAGAAACCACTTTTATTCCCTACTGTCAAAAATAAATTAAGTTAATGAATACATGTGCTGTAACTTGTCGAATCTCCTTAATTGGTGGTATAATAATGATATGCTGAAATACAGCAAAGGCTTAATATGACAATAGCCTGTTGTGTGTGTCTTCTATTGAAAGATCTTGGCAACCTAAACCACCGTGCTGACTGGTATTATCATCATCTTTCCCTGATGAATATGTAAAGAATCACAACTTTAAGTGAACAAAACCTTTTATTGTCTGTAGTTAATATAGTTATGTGTGTGTGGAGGACGAAGTGTCGAGGACATGTGTGTGTCTGGACGCTCAATTAAACCGATTTTTCATTAACCTATATTCACATAGGCTATGCACACACGTATCAGCTTACCTGGTTACCGCTGTTTCCCTTCCCTTCTACTCCTGTGTAAGGGGCTCAATGTGACAGGTATAACTCAGCAACCCTCAATGCCGATTCAATATCTCCAAAATATAAAAAGTTAAAAAGGCTTCTGCTCTCTCCGCGTGCACGCCTACGTACATGCCATCGCCAAGGGTTAAGAATGAAGACAAGCTTTACCTTTTCATTATCCGATTTAACTTCAATTTGAAAGGCAATTAAATGTATTAAGTTTTCTGTTGTGTCTGTGTTTCGTGTGAGGCCCTGGTGTACATGAAGAGCACGTAAGCTGACGTTTCACGAACCCAGTTCCTCAGGCCCCCTTTCCAGACCCCTTTGTGAACTTCACCTTTCCGTGCACCTGCCTCCTCCTTCCGCCCGATTAAATCATTCTAATCGCGGCATTCATCATTTCACACCCTCCTTTAAAAACACACAAGACCTTTAAAACTGCATTGGGGCCCTGTAAACAGCACTTGGAGCCTAATTGTCCCTGTCTCAGACGGTGGCAGAAAATTGCATATTTTTACCGGGGTCATGCCTTTAGGACATTGCTACGTCGGAGAAGGGGAAGTTCCGATATACCCTTAAGGAGGAGCCTAGTTCCCCTGACCTACGCACCAGCTATGTTCTTTGATGATTTAAAGCATGCCAATAGATGTTATGCGTCGGTGATGCGAAAGGAGCCCGACGAGAGACAGCAGGACGGAGACGAATAGGGCGTGGGTAGCTGCGGGGCCCTTTCCGCTCGGGATCTGGGTATTAACATGCAGCCTTTTACATGTAATTGGTTCCGGACTTGACTCGGGGCCACCCCTGCCTCGTTCTCAGTTTGCTGTCCATGACAACGCCGCTGCAGCATCCGGGGCCCTTTAGCGGGCCGATTTTAATGACCTGACGCTGATTGAATCCTGCCCGGCGAGGGGCGGGCGGCGCTAATCTCCTCAAAAGAAAGCACCACTTCTCCAACATTGGAAAGCAATAACTCGGCGCCTTAAACAAACGAGGGACAGAGAGAAACATCAATGGAGATCAGAGGCGTGCCGGGGAGGGGGTTGTCGGGACTAGTATATATCAGGGCTCAAAGCCTCGGTTGGAGTGGTTCTAGAAACACAGTCCTTTACTGAGGACTTGGACGTGTGTGTGTAGATATATGTTATTTTTAAATAAGAATTCAAGGGTTGTATATTTCTACGCGACCCACAGGAGACGTTTTCTTTACAAATATGTGTAGCCGGTTTTCAAAACGTTGTTAAAGTCAAGGAAGCAGTGGTACTTAATTTGCTTCAAGCTGTGCCAGCGTATTCGTCCGATGCCTTAAAACAATAAGATCCTAAATGGTTTGTTAAATCCGTATAATCAAATTCAGCACAAATAATTCTTTGTTATTCAGTAAGATGTTCATTAACAGCTGATTAACACATGTACAGACATATACAAACGACACATTTTGCCATTTCAATATTTGATAAAGGGGACCTGTCCTAGTAATCCACGTTCTGATCAAGAACATTGGTTCTTCAACTCCGTCACAAATTGCTCAGCAAGTGAACACGGATGTCTATCGTATCGGTTATTTTGTGATTTTTGTTCGACAAATTGAGTGGCTCTTGATGGCGCGGCCCTTGGCCGTCAGGCATGCACAACGGGCGCGGCGCCCCATTGCAAGCTCGTCACTGTAATAATGACTGAGAGTCGGCGATTAGCCTGCGGGCCAAAGAAAGGGGTTTCGCAATCAATGCGATTTTCTCATCAATGGCGATATTAAAACATAAAAGGTGCTGCTGGATTAACAGGCCCCCATCGCGCCATCTGTCGGCATGCGGCCGTACTGGCTGAAGTTCCCGGCTGAAGACGTCTCCTCGCGCAGGCGCGGTTCCTCCAGGGAGGGAGGGGGGAATCCGGGTATAGGGCCTATTGTGCCACTTCTTTATAGTGGCTCTAAGCTTACTCTGGGTAAAAGAATTCAGTACCGGAGTTGATTCTTCTGTAATGTGCTTGTCTTGTACAGGTACTAAGAACAGAATAGAGGGGGTATAGCTGGCCTCAGTGAGTAGGTATAGCCTTTATAACTGTTCGAGTTTAGAAGATGCGCCTCTCGGTAGTTCTGTCTAACACAGGAGGGAACGGCGGGGAACGGATCTACCCCTTTGTAATACTACATTATATTGAAAAGAACAATTTAATAAGTTGTGCTGGCTTCTAGAACAACTGCTCCCCCCCCGACACTTATCCCAGGACATCCCTGGACATTTCTAACACCTGAAAAATTATATCGACCTATTCTAACCTACCTGTACTCCCGCCTGTACCCTGCGCCATAGACATACATAACATCTTATGTATCTCTATGCCTGCGCTAACCAAAACCGTAGTCCTGGTCCGAGCTGTAGACCCCTGATGCCCTTTTGCAGGTACATATCATTGGGGAGAGGATCTGACGTATGAATAGCCCAGTTATAAATGACCATCGGGTAAACGTTTAGAAGGAAAGTGTGTAGGTGGGGCCGTCCTGCGGCATTTCCTTAACACAATCATGTACATAGGCTACATTTCATATAAACGTCATGCGCAACTAGCACCAAATTCCCATTTCCTTGTACTACTCTATTCTTTTTCGTTTTTGCACTGCCTATGATCCTTTCCAAGAATTATCCTCATGTGAGTACAGTTCTACAAACAAGATGACATTTCGTCATTATGGATTGAGAATATGTGACCTTGGTGGAGGAGAATGATAAGTTGTTTTTTAATTTTGAAATAACGCTTTTGCATGATCAAATTTTGCATGATCAAATATTATATGACTCCCACAACATGCAAAACCCGAACGATCATTATTCATAGAAAGAGAGATTGAATGATTATTTGTGCTGATATGTAAGATACATTTGTACTTCCCTGGTAGCCCCTCCACTACTCAAACAACGGACGGGCCCCGGGAAATGTGTAATGTACTATGTTCATTCTAGTGCAAGATGTGATTTGCACATTCTCTGGAAGAGCAGCAGCCTGTGGCGGCATGTACTGTAGGTAACTTTATAGGTGTCTTTAGGAGCATTTCATCTAGATACTCTCTGGAGATGGAAAAGTGGAAAACTTGTTTCAATTACCTTAAAAGTTTATGACAATGAATAAAGATTATTTGGAAAATGTTTCATTGAAACAAGTTAGCCGAACTACCCATAGCCCAAAATAGTTATTGTCCGAAGGTTTATTGTGAACACCACGTTATTACTTCAAGTTCTCCAGTCTGAATACTGAGTCAAAAGCCTCCCATTAAAGGGAGGTAAAAGCAATGTGTCAAAATATGACAACATTTTTCAAACTCAAATAACTATGAAAATACATTCTACGGGTCTATCTTTAGCCATTGGTACAGTATAAATCATAACAAATAGGTATAACTTCACGTGAATACCATACTACTCATGTCATTTATGCCTGAAGTCAGTGATGTTTATAAACAAACACATTTTGTTGGGTCACCAAAATTTACTAGGGACAAGTTCTAATGTATTTTGACGTAGTTCAAGTGTGTATTAACAGTCTCTATTTTACCACAGGCTTAGGTTATGGCCATAGAACATATTTTGATAGTTAACTGAATTTGCAAAATCTTGAGCCTACATTGCTTTTGGTTCCTGTAGTTATGCTTGAAATATTGCTTTTAATGCTTAGATTTATCAGAATGAATAGAAACACGTGTTTACAAGAAGATCCACAAACCGGAAGTACTTTTATTCCGACGTTTAGGTGTCACAATACAAGTTTAATCTGCGACAGCTCCCTTTAACATCTTACTTTAGAGCATTTTCCATCTGATTGGAGAGTTATCTGAAGAGGGAAGTTTAACCCTTACTTTCAAAGCGGCTGCTACCCCATGAGGTGACATTCCAAGCATATAAATCTGTTAATCAATCTATTCTAGGGTTGACCAAAGGACATAGACTTCAAAAAAGGTGTTTATCAATATATAGCCGTCAGAGTTCGCCCATTTGTTTAACTGCTGTATTATAAGATGTTTTCAGAACTGAATATTGTGTATTTTCTTGAATAATTTTATAACAGAAGGAACATACAGACAGATGGTAAGACCTCCATACTGGCTGTGCACTAAGGCCCCGCGATGTCTGGTTGTCAACAGCTTGACGTCAGATGTCTAAGAAATGTCCGAAGGTTGTAACTTTGCCAAAGGACCTATTTAAGTTACTGGTTCTTCCTGAGTGGCTGAGTGATTATTTATCAATAGTCCATGTAGGGCTAATCCGTTTCCAAAACCCTATTTATTCATGCCCTCAAACTACAGATCTAAGCGGTACCGGTCGTGAGTTATGAACTAATGTCTTTAATAAGCAAGGCAAATTCCGATCGTTCGTGATGTTTCATACAGTATTGCTTTCCTTGAAGTTTGCCAACCACGCTAATTGAAGGTCATTAATGCGAACCCTTCTGGAGATTAGGCTTGATTTTGTTAAATATAGAGCTTCGTTTGTGACGTGCTTCCAGCGTGCGCAGTGGGCTTTGCGTCGCAAGCGAACAGTGGCCCCGAATGGTCCGGATACTGCCGCTGTTTCCCGGGAGCAGACCGACTGGAAATGACCGCTGATTGGTCGGTCCCCGAGACCCGACCTCTGGTGGTTGATATCAGAACGAGGCCTACTTTGGCCGATGAGGGCGCCTGCACGCGATGTGTATTCATGGGATTAAAGGGGAAGAGGCGGGCAACCTGTATAGAGATCTACACAGCTATAGGCCAAGGCATCACTGAAGTATCCAATGAAGTAATAGTAACTTTTTGTGAAGACAGTTTGACTCCAACCTTACACAGGCATACAATTTTATATGTCTACCCATACATTGTTGGTATCACCATCGTAAAGTGGTATTATAGAAATACCCTATGTATCTATGTCTATCAGTAAGCCTATAGTCTATGTTAGTATGGATAAGAGGAAGATAGGAAATTGAACTATGGGGTTTACTTTACGCATGAAAGATCAGTCTACTTTTCACTAAGCCTCCGTGTGAGATATTCCAATAAAGCCGTTGCCGATTGCAGTCTTCCATCTTCTTATGATCAGGGTCATCCTAGAACCTAGTTCCTAATTCATGGACGACAAAGACATCATCCCATACTCTGTTTAATTCTCCATTAAAAAATACATGACAGGAAATCACAGAAAATGAAGAGCTGTAGGTCTAAAACAAAAAGGTGACAGACTAGGTAGAGGGTAGATTGCTGTCCGATTTGGCGGGGGGAAGCGGTGCCCTGACAGGGTGATTCCCGGGAGAGGGAGCAGGGATGGGTGGGGCGGAGGTGCATGGGAGATGTAGGGCGTGGAGTCCTTTACCCAGTTCACACTCTGCAACCTGACAACCTTGGACGTGCACGGGGCAGTACTTAGGAGACGTTCACCATAATCTTTCTTCCCATTTATACATCCCGCAAACCCACACTGCAATGACCCCAAACTCTAAGCTGCTACTGGCCATGGACTATAGGCCTATGGCCCTATAGCAACTGCAATGTTATACACTTATCAGCAATTACCTAGGGCAGTTCGAATTGCAATAGGCCTAAGCCTCAAAAGGTCATCGGCAGGATTGCCTCAATAGTTGCAGCACTGGGACGTTAGAATCCCCCTGCACACGTGCAACACGTCACCGACTGTTCGACTCATATCACATCGTGTGGACACAGCCTGTGACAGGAGCACGGAGCGACGGGTCCAAGCTGATCGATAGAGCCGATGACATCCGGCAAGAATCAGTGTCCGTCGGACGCCGGCGCAGGTCGGCAGGGTCCGTGCGCAGTGAAGCGTCAACGACAACCGCCATCTTTATCGTCGGCCGTCGGGCGAGACGCGCTCACGTGGACGCGAGAGCACGGTCACGTGGACGCGAGAACATGGTCGCTTAGGGCGTGAAGGCGGCAACGTCATCTGGTGGCGAGGAAGGGAGGTGGCTTTTAATCATGACGTCGGCCAACTGTTCTTTTCCAATTCCAAATGGCAAAAAACAGACATTAAGTGAGGTACTGGGGAGCACCGACTCAATCTACAGTCGTCGACGTAATCAACTGAGATTGATCGGCTGCTGTTGCTATAGTTACTGGCTCGTTGTGGAGAGAGGGGTATGGAATCGAAAGTGATTTCAGTATCTAGGGGAAGCCTTAAGAAGTAACCCTAAATTATGAAATCAATGTTTAATGGTAATCAAAATTCTAACTGATTACGTTTTTTTCCCCTCAAATATATTTGCCGATAACCTCCTCTTTGGAAGAAGAGATATTGACTGTACGAGACACATGTTTAGCTTGATTTGATCGATTTTCATAATGAGTTGGAGATGAAGATTTAAAAATTATGAACAATTTACCAGTCGGAAAGGGGCGCATAATACCCGTTTAAGAAAGTGTCAGTTGCCCATGCATTTTCAACAAGACCGCTGACCCCTTTATAACAACATAAGGTAACAATATTAACAATGATATTTAGAATGCAATGTCTTTCTATCACAGATAGTTCATAGAAGCTCGCTGATTCTACCTTCTAAGTCTCTATATCCAGCCGCATTTCTTAGATCTGTAATTTGTACATTTGCACGAAAACCTTGTACTGTATTTATAAGCGATGGAACAAACCTTAAAGGTACCCAATGCCATTCAGGAGGTGACCTGGGTCATAGATTAAAAACTATACCAAAAATTATTTTTAATGCTGTTTTAACTACTTAGAATCACATTTAACTACTTAGGTAGGGAATTAGGAGTGTTTGGTTGTGAGGGCTGAGTGGACTAGCCTAAGGACTGGTGAAATGGCAATCAGTGACAAGAAGACTGTGACTTGGACTAGCTAATCTAATGGAATAATGAGTTGAAGAATAATACTTGATACCCCCTACAAATAACAACTAATGTAATCTCCATAGTTCACTCTCATATGAATCACTGACATTTCCTATTGAAATCATTGATCTCAAAGAGTGAAAACTGTTTAAGGTGTTTCTATTTATTCCTGCATAAAGAAGCTAAATTTGCCTACACATTTGCAGCAGTATTGCATTGGGAATTAGAATTTAAGCCAAACACCCCCAAGTACCTTTAATTTTTTAGTTCCGAAAGTCTCAACTATGGAAACATGTTGCATTGATTTATAATAAAGCCACTAATTAAATCCAACAAATACAAAATATCTGTATCTTAGATATAGCTAGTTTTGCTGCATGTATACTGGAACCATCGGAACCTTGGCCTGGGGAAGTTAGCCAGCTGGTGCTCATATGCATATTCCAGAGGGATTTAGTCCTACCTCTGCTTGGTTCCCTTCCACAGCCTCAGACCACCGTCTGAGACGTGTGAGTGTGCTTACCCCTGCACCGTTCAGACGGCACTGATCGTGGTATGTGAACTCGGCTTTTGATGATTGATTTTGAATACCCTTTACAAATTAGCCTCAGAATTGTCATATAATAAACATTATGTTGAGAGTTAAACACAGGCCAAGTGTGCATCCTGATGCTGGTCTGTAATGTAGGCCACCTATAATGGTGCTCACGCCATTCTCATCGTGGAAACTGCATGCTCAAAGTTTCAAAAGATGCAGAGGGATAACTTACTACGATAAGAACATGTCTCGAGTCGACCCACACATCAATTGACATAGACAAAATAGTGAACGCACCAAAAGGGAGAAAGAAGTGACCCCCCCCCCGCGCCCAATAAAAAGTTCATAGTTTTTATTCTACATTTAACATAGACGTCTCGAACTCTGCTTGGGAGCACTTGGTCTCACTGTACCATAGATTCATCTTTCCTCTAACCTTGCCTTAAGACTTGGCCCTAAATGCACCCATCTCCATTTTGATGACTTCCATATGTTTTCTCTTTTTAATATGTACAAATATACAGGGTCTGTTTTTCAGTCATACACGTTTTACAAGGCCCAACTTCAGCCATCGCCTCTTACGTAAAGTGTTAATAGATCCAGGATGGTTACGCTTGGAGGCGTTCATATAAACGTATACCACAATACACATCTAATTATATATAGCCTCTAGATAGATCTTTTTTTATACTAGGGTTGATTTTCTTTCTCGAAACATGTGCCTTTTGAGCTTTATTTAGAGTATAGATGGGCAAGTGAAGGCTTATGTTCTCATCGGAATTGGGGGGGGGGGGGGGTTGGATTAAAAAAAGAAAGATCAATTAGCCTATACATAGTGCATGGGGGTCTACGGGGTACGGTTTGAGCTGACTCAAAACATCTCCAATTACTAGATCCCAATACCATAGTGCATGTTCTCTATTATGAGTATCTCCAATGGCCCATCTGCTCGGTGCAATGTGTGCGCCATGGGGGGCCTGGATACACTACTCACTTGTTCAGCTCAGCTAACCCAACACCGCCATGTTAGTTTAGGTGCACATGATCGGACAAGCAGCTAATACTTCTGGCATGTCAATATTTTCCGACAGGAATTTAGGGGTCGTTCCGCCCACTAAATCAAAATTCATTTGATATACCACGGATTGCAAAGTCTTAATGTATTCCTGCATGGATATATTTCTCTCGAGGTTATTTTCAGTGCAGCGCAGTTTTGGAAAAAAGAAAAAAGATTTTAGATATCATGAAGAACCACGTGATTTATTAACCATATCTGAATAAGTGATTCTATATCACAAAAGATGGAAAGGAAAATCATTTTTAGGTTGAGAGGATTCACGAGGATGAACAATACGTTAATAAAATTCCAAAGGTGATAAAGATATTGCGATTTCTCTAAACCGTTAGCAAACTTTGGTGCTACATCTCTCTTTCCACGTGGTCAACAGATAACTATCGCCATCTCCCGAGAGGAAGCTCAGCTTAATTTGTCTCAGTGGATATTGTAGTATGTCACTATTGAGAGAGGCCAGTCTCATCTCAAGATGTTATAGTGTTACATTCTGGTCACCATGTGGTTTTGATAACCGCGTGGCTATAAGATAAATCTTGAATTCATAAAATTAATTATATTAGTTGCTAGTTGTGACTTCATATTACTATTTAAGCAGTACAATATGTTATCGTGTTTTTGAATTATGAATAATAATCCTTTCGAAATGACCATGCACCCTTATGATGCCCGGTCCTTTTCATGACATCTTGACGTCATCTACACGACTTCTATATGGTCAATTGGTTTATCACTCGTATGTCTCCATTCCCATTAAATTCAATTTACCATATTCATAACAAGATAGCATTAATTTTATTTCTATAATCTTAACTAAAATCACGTTTAGCGAAATCAGTAACTATTTAGCTGTAATAAACGTAGAATAGGTTCGGGATGTAGGCCTATGTACCTTGTATTTCCGGCATCATATGGATCAAGGAATTATATTCCCAGAGATATGGATAAGACGTCGATTAATTTAGTTGGGACAAGACTTCATTGATAAAAACATAAGGTACGGTATACAGAAAAGTGGATTTGAATGATCTCCATTAATTTTCATTAAAGGCACAAAAGATTCTATGACTAAATGTCGTAGGAGAAAATGATGTCTACTGTGTTGTGCCGTTTTAGGATTGTTTATATACTCAGTGGTGTCAAATGAATCGGTTTTGGAAACAGGAGATCTTCTCTTCCTAGTTGACGTAAATCAGTAAATATTTATTTGGCGGTATTGGGGACATGGACATTCTAAAGATGAATTTTGAGTGGTTATTTATATGACTAGGTCAAAATAAACACCACGAAGCAGCAGTCACTATTTTTTATCTTTGGATCACATGAGAATGCTAATTGCATATAACAGTACATTCACTTTAACATGACTGATAAACAACTAATTAGAAAATTGAGATGAAAACAGGAGATTTTAAAGTGAAACAGGAGAAAACGAGACCTTCCTAAAATAACCCAAAAATCTGGAGATCTAGCATAAAAGGAGATTCAGCATTTCTGTATACCCATCCACCAATGGGAACTCGAACTTCCGAGAGATAGACAGCGTTCAGAGCAACGCCATGAAATGTTTCGCAACTGCAGTATTATCCTGGTAGGTGTCACTAGTCCTTTTACATTGGAGATGTGCACCTCTCGTTCATTCCACTAGGGGGCGCCTCCACGTCGCCATGCTACGAGTGGCTGTAGGTTGACTAATACAGAGAAGTATTCTGAAACGTTAACAAAATGTCATATGAATCTGGGGGAGGGGTGCCATATCCACCAATATTACTGTAGTGTTAAGCCTTCATTGAAAAAATACACATGAATAGATACTTGCTCTCTAACAGGATTCATTGTAAATACATATAGCACTACTACTATGAATCCTGATGAAGGCAGCAACACGCCGAAACTAGTTGATTCGCCATGATATTAACGTCTGAGTTGGGTTTGGTGTAGCTTCAACGCTTTTATTATATAGCACTACTAAGTATTCTGCACATCTAGCACCAATATGCCCCGTCACATAATAGGTCTCACTGTTGCGAGGACTCGCTCAAACAGTGACAGTCACCGCTGTTCAAAAGCGAGGATTGCAACTTTGTCTATAACAGCAAGCTAAGGCTTTGTACACCAGTTTTGATTGTTTTTTGAAAAAGCTATGACAATGGAATTTAACTTACAATAATGATATGCATTGTCTTACGGGTCTGGGAGTAGTCATATTCATCAAGACATACATATAACCAACCAAGAAGGGAGTACAAGGGTGGTTATCACCCCGAGCCGGGACCCCGATATCAGCCCGAGGCCAGGGCCCGAAGGGCCGGCCGAGGGCTGATATCGGGGTCCCAGCGAGGGGTGATAACCGCCCGAGTACTCCCTTCGAGGTTGGTTATGAATTTATTATACCTTTTCTGTTAGATCTGAGCTCCCAAGAAAGGATGCACAGCAATCAGTGATGGTGGGACTGTGATGCTGCACATTTTTTTAATGTTTTTTCATATAACTCTTTTGATATCCATCAAATCCACAAACAGTAAGCAGTAAAATGTAGCTAGGAACGTTGTGCAGATAATGCAAATGTTATATTTTTTAGTTCTTAATAATTTCATTTTTTCATGAATTTTAGAAAAATAAAAAGTGTCTGTATCACACTGCAGTGTGATACAAGGCTGGTTATCACCCAGGTTTGTATCGCCCTGAGTTAAACTCTTAACTACTAACCTTGTATCACACTAAGGTATAATAAAATGTTTGCCCATCCACATTTCTTAAATTCCTATGGTAAGCAGTGTATGCCATAGAATTTAGAAAATGGATAAGCGGGGCATTTTGGGAACATTATTCTGTTTTCAGCACATGTTAGCTGTGTACTTGAGCTTATGAAATATATAGGAGGTGAATGGCAGAATCATGGTTAACATTATCAAAATTGATTTGGCCATTATGCAATGGGGTGTTCTCCCTGATGTGATGATTGCCATTTTGAAAAGCTGAAGGATGTCCCTTTTGCGAGGCTAACTTCTCTTTAAACTCTTACTGTTGCGATGGCTTGATTATGCGATGGACCACAATTCTGTTTTATATATCTTTCATTGTTATATTACTAATATGACATCACTACTATATAAAACCAAAGAGGGCCAGTGCTATTTTGAGGACATGAACTGTATCAACGGTGGATTTGATGATAACATTGCATTTTAGATTGGCCCATTGGTGTTAACCCCAACCCCCCCTTCCACACTCCTACTAATATACACCCCTCCTCTGCTGCCTGAGACTATCTATCATATCCCCTGCCACAGAACGATGATATTGATAATTGGCTTTGTCTGTACCTTGTTAATTGTATGGATGATAAATGAGGACATTGATTTTTCACTTTGGAGAGGGAGATAAATAACCCACTCCATTGTAAACATGGTCTCCATTTAAGTTATAATTCATCATATTGGTCATTGTAGTCTTGGGAAGGCTGTAATTCAGTTACTCTATAAAGCTGTTCAGGCTACATATAGGTCACTCTCACAATTTTAAGAGGTAATTGGTATATAAATATGAGTATAACATATTTTGATTTGTCATAATTTGTGACTTTACGATGATCTCTTTATTTAGTACGCCATCAGGTTCTTTTGCAACTGTCAATTAAGAAAACACCATATTCAATTAATGGCAGAAGCATCTGATTATTCAATAAAACACATGCACTAGACACGTGCGTCCGATTTCATCCTATTGATATAATTATAGTTTCTATTTCTACATGGTCGTCCAGTTGGACAAGTGATAGATGAACACAATGAATGAAATAACATGAGTGATAAATGCATACATGTATCATATTCTGTGAAGGTGAGCTGGAGGTGAGGTGATTCATGGAGGCGTATATATAGAAGCAGCCGAACAAATCATCATCATCTGCATGCAAGTCATAATGACTCTTCCACCATCTTTGATCCTTTACGTATATTGAACAATCTACGGCATAAAATTTACCATAGTTGGACCCCTCTTAAAACGGGGAGAAATGTTGACTTGCATCTGTTAACCTTAGTAAGCCGTTACCATTTTGGGAGATATGTTTTGGACCATGCAATCACATCCCCACGAAATCCAAATATAGGCCTAAAGTCAATTTGGGAGTATCCTTACTAAATTCACAGATTGTAGAACCTGTATTCATACTTGACCTATATCCATCCGATCACTTGTCTTAGATGTGTGTACTGTCCAAATAATATATCAATTGATTGTGGACAGCTCGTCCCATCAACTTGTTAATCACGTTAAAGTGACATATTGATATTTATAGTAATTAGTCTTTTTTGTCTCAAAGTAATCTGTCCTTTATTCAAGGCTATAGGGAAATCATGGGTCATGAGGGATCCAGTTAAGAGATTTCAAATTTAGAATTATTTTAGGACATCAAGCATCAAACGCCGGTTTCACTTTGGTGATGACGATTAGATTTATCAATTTGTTTATACATTTTTATAAGGCACCCTTATTCTATAAGGGCGCCTGTTTCTTCCAGTGTTTCTTCCAGTGTCAATTAAACATACCAATCCAACCGCCTTTGTTTGACCACTCCATCTCTATTTTGATAATAGATACTGAACAATGATTTATTAGAATGTTTCAACATATTATAAATATGTGATCAATCCGTGTTTTGGTAAGCACTATAATTTTTATAACATACAGAGACTTATTGTTTCATGAACCAGCTTCAATACATTTCAGGCATTTGCAATCGTTGATGTGACATTGTTCATGATACGGCCTATGAAGTTGAAAAACAAACGTATTAGAGTGATATAAGTAAATAAAATGTATGAATATATATATATGGTAGCTCAGACAAAACTAACTGAAAAACAGGTGCGATATCGATGAATACTTATGAAGGTGGATATTTCATACATGATGAAGCAAATCTGTCTTAGATCGTACCGACCTCATGAATGTCTAATCATAAGTCTGCCATCTCTTAGTACAATTCAGTCCCATATTTAGATCCCAATCACAATATGCTAAGAATATTACTTGATTCTGCTATATAACTGTGCCACATTTGCCTATTCAATATCTTCCCATGAAAATGCCAAGTGCGACGACTTATGGTTCTGTAGTGGGCATTTTACTTATTTTTTTCTTTACAAAGGTTTCTCTCGTTATTTGCTTTATATACCCTAAACCGGTCCAGAGGCATTTACACGTCTTATCAGCTCATTGGACTGTGTTACCATTTCAGTTACGCAGTCACTCCTCTCCCCACATCTTTCCAAACGCTCATCAAGCATATTTGTATACACTCTCATTCATCCTCTCTTTTCTGATGCTTGACAGCCTATTTCTTTATAATTGTCGTTATGCGATCTCGATATTGCATTGGTATGGATAGAAATCGAGGACAGAGGGTTCCCTGAGCAAACATGGATAGTGGTACGCTACTGTAAATACAAGCATTACTAAGGCTGCTTACAGTCGTACCTACTTAGATATAGTGTATTGGTTTCACGACAGTCTGAAGTGGTTAGCAGAGGTAAAAGTGAGTCATCATGACCTAGATGTATCGTATTACAAATCTTCTCATTCATTTCTTTCTCTTGTGTCACGTGGGTATTTCAGCGTCCAATCGATCATAAAATACAGAAATAAGGTGAACAGTAATTTTGGAATTATTTTTGATTTTTGATTTAAATGAAAATATGGAAATCATTAGAAGCAATTTTTTCACTTAAACAGTTGCATTTTGAATTATTCCAAGCCAAGGAATGGCGTAACGGTCATGTTCTGCACTATTCTAATAGTGTTCTTTGACATTCTGCAGTGTTATCAGGACGTTCTGAGACGTCACATCCATGGTTTGGTTGTGATAGGTACCATGTATTACATTTTTTACAACCTCAGGTTTGGTGTTTCTCAAATATACTTATACTTTAGGTCTATGAAAGCCATCTTATATTCTTTTGCATTGTAGTTTTCTTGTCATAGCTATTAGGCCTAGGACAATTTGCCCAGACATCCAGAAAATACTGCAGAATGATCAGATTAAGTCTTCTACAACTTTTGACCATATTAAGATTTTAGATTCCTCTCTGGGAGATTTCTGATTCAAAACATACATCTTTCTTAAACAGAGGTTCCTTTTCATACCTTACTACTTAGGAATAATATTCAGTAATTGAGCAAATACAGAGTTACCTTGTGATATATTAATAAGTAATTACTCCACCACATCTTAACGTCCCATTCCATATGACTAATACACAAAAGCTATCTGTATAGGCATACTTCATGGATTGATTACAATCATACTTTAGAACAAAGGTTATTTATTGAGACCATATCAAGTCAATGCAATGTATATATGAACCAGTAACGACGTTTGTGTAGGTGTATGCGTGCCCGGAGTGTATATTTAGTTCACCAATCTGCACGGGCACATGGATCTATAGGAAACCGTACTGCGCTAACACGAGGCCCGACCATTGTGATTGAAAGGCTTTTGTGTGTGCTTATGATATCACGTTACTATCAACCATCCTCCACGAGAAGAGTGGCTCAACAAAACCAGGCCCAAAGAACATTATAGCGACGCAATTGTTTCCGTAACCCATTGTTTAGAAAATTGGTTTTGTTTAGGTCTATAATCTGCCTTTTTTACAGGACCATTATGTGAACTTTGTTATACCTTTACTAGACGGTTAATTACAAAGGTACAAACACAGACAACACGATTGCGTTCTCAACTACCATTACTGTAGAAGAGGATGTGCTTATCAGTCTGTCACGTAAATGTTTCTCGGATTCTTACGTGACATTTTGTAGTTTAACATGGAGTCACGCAAATTGATGTGGAGGGCGGACTATTTGGTGAAGTCCCAGGACACATTGGGGCGGTAGGTTACCGCTCAGAGAACGCAATGGGCCGGAAAGATTCGCCGACCCGCGCTTCTCTGGGGATAAGTAAGGGTGGGGGTCTGGAAGTGCAAAGGTGGCTAGGCTATAGTGGGTTTGGTTACAATGATGACGCTTTGCCTTTATTTTGTTGGCTTGCTATGGTACTGTCTACTATTACCGGCTTTCTGCTACATAGACATTGTATAGCGTATGAATATCTTAAGCAATTCATGGCAACGTACGCGGTGTAGCTTATGCTTATGAATGTCATTCAGAGACTTTATATGTCCAATTCAAACAGTATAACAGATTCAAACTGGTTTGTCTAGACCTTTAGGGAGACTTTAGCAAACGGAAGTATACACAGGGTTACTTTGATAGTAAACAGATCGCCATTAATTTTAGCTATCATTGAATCACTCGAGATATTTGTGAAATTCAAAGGCCAAGTGTTTAATTAATGTAATGGTTCCTAATGCTTCCAGACATTACAACCCAACCACATCTACACTGCTGGGGATGTTATCATTCCTTCAAAATCTGCAGACTTGCCTACCTGCTTCTATCCTTTTATCTATGTGTTTTTTTATACTTAAGATGGTTAGATAACCAGGTGTAACCCTAAGTGTTTATAGATGTCCATTTGCCGAGTGATATGATAAGCAATGCTAATCTCTGTCTCACATTGTATTATACAACTTCCATTGAACAAATCATCTTAAACATTGTCATACAACCTATATTTGGATTTCCTCCTGTGTATAGATTTTGTAGTATGCCTTTTTTATGTTTCCTTTTGATGCAAACAAAACAATTGGTACGTGACAGTCACACACACTCTTTTACCCCGTTGGAGTGAGTGGTTAGGAGCCCCCCTCCCTGTCGCACCGCCCGGCGCATCCCGCCCCTGGAGTGGTCGCTTCAGTGCGTACTGGGTCCGGGGAAGGCGAGGGGCCTGAGGCATGCAGGAGGGCTCCAGTAGCCAAGGTGGCCCCTCCTCTCGGCGCTGAGGAGCTTATACAGTGCGCTATTCATTACCGTATAGAGTGGTCATTTGGCACGCCGCTGCGCCCGTCGTGCCCACCCCAGGAGGTGGTGATCCAGGCCGGGAGGCCCGGGGCGTCTGGTTCCTGTCGGAGGACGGCCGAGTGTTAGTAGTATAGGAAGTTGGGGCGTTTCGACGGGCGATTTAAGACGTCATTAAGTGTTCGTGCCTGCACGGTTTTCATGCATTCGGATACTTCGGAACTGGCGAAAATCACCAGGAAATAGTATAAAGTAACGAAATACAATAGGAAATATGCCTAAGTGTGCATGTGTTGTTCCCATCCATTGAGGAGAATAGCGATAGGATACTTCAGTTGAACATTGATAAAAGGGAATGCATCGGAAAAGCTTGAGGCTCTTAACAATCAAGCACAACCCTGATATATGGAAAAACTTATACCCTTTTTGTTAATTGATCAATATAATCATACGGATGGTAGATGCATAGGCCCATTTCTAAAATAGCCTGTTTCATATACCCTTTACAGACTGGCCTCAAAATGCGCTCATAATGACTGTTCAATACAGGCAGAATGCACATTATTGGCCCAATCTGTAAAGGGTATTATAATACGTTCATACCAAGGAGAACTTCTCTGCCCTGAAGGATGTATGCATCCCGCATATGGATTCTACAATGTGTTTTCTCCGGCAAGTTATTTGCAATATTCTTAAACCGGTGTTAATATCGATTTTGACATTGGCGACTTCTTATGTTGAATAGGAACAAGCTTTGGATGTTGATAGATATCTACAGACCATTGAGCAACGGAAAACACAATTCAAACGAGTCAGACGTTAGTCCCGCGGGAACTGGCAGTTGGACGAGCAGAGGCGCGACTTGTATTGACAAAAGACTCTTTGCCGTTACCGCCCCCGGCAGATAGACAGTCGGGGCACCTCGGGGGTTTCCGGTGACCCTCCGGGGCCCCGTTTGGGTCCTGCCGCTGGTGGTATCAATTTACGGGACGCAAGTAATGCCGGGACACAACGGTCTTTAACGGGGAAAAGTATGGGACCAGTGCTAGCTTATCAAAGTCCTGAGTAATGTGACTATACATAAAGAGGCATACCATTACTGGTGTGGCAGCAGGATAGCCATGAGATAAGCCAATAAGTATTGTATCAATCTTGCTGCGGACCGACAAAATATATCACACAATGAATCTGCACATCCTGAGCCGTTCAATCCTACAATGCTGGTACTACAAAAAGATTGATACGTTCTAAAATGGATGTACAGACATACGATATCGATAATGATTCACACACAAAAAAACACGCGATGAAACAAACTCACTTTTCTGTATCTAAAGTGACTAAACGACCTATAGAAAAATCAGATATTCCATAGTAGTGCCCCCCTCCCTTTTACATGCACGTATTGATCAGTATGACCTAACGTGGTCATCGGGTTGGCACCGCCTGTTGGTACATTTAATAACCCGTCACCCCTATCAACCGCGCCCCTCTGACACTAAGTACCGACAGAGGCGGCCCTCACGGCAGGAAGACAGTCGGTCTGTAAGCCCGCGATTTGCCTCGACCGGCATGAACTGTTCTCCGTTTGGGCGCCGCCGAGTGACGCACGGCGAAGGGCAGGTCGATGTAAAGATGATTACTGTCTGCGTGTTGGGCGTGTTACTGCTGCTGGTGGGGCCGGGCGCCGGGAGGCCGGCCCGGGACAAGGGGGACGGGGGGCTGAGCAGGAGGATGAGACTCACTGACGCCCTAAGCTTGGAGATTAAGGGAAGAGGGAACAACCTCACTGTTTTCGGGAAATCCTACACTACAGAGGAAGGCCATGCGTCATACACAGACGTTGCGCTTGAAAATATGACCCATAAAGATAGCAGTGACCATGGCACAATGCAAATTATGGAAGTATTGCCTCTGACACCAGATATAAATCTGACGTCTTATGGTGACCATTCTAATGTCAGCAATAGCAATAGCGTATCAGAAAAGGTCGTAGAGGAAGGCGATGAAGGGGTTCTTAATGTCAAAATGGACACTCCGACGTCCGCGTCACATCATGCTCTTGTCGCAACTTCTAGTAGGGTTACCGAGGTAACTCCAGGTGCTTCTAATCTGATTGACTTAGCGAAAAATGGGTCAATCTGGGAAGATCTGAGTAGTTTCCCTACTCCATCCGAACCCTCAAAACATGCTGGTCTTGAATTGAAGAATGTAGGGAAGTTGGCATCGCCAGCTGTGCCACTCAAATGGGATATCTCTAGTTATTTTACTGGAGCCATAGGCCTATCTAGAGTGGCACGTATAAAAATCACCACGTCAATGGCGCCTATCAAAACGACAACGACAGCAGGGATAACGAGGTGGGAAGCGTCAACAATAACGCCATCGGCGATGGAGATATCACCGGAAATAGCCTCCAGTGATGAGGTCGAACCTCCCGACGTTACCATGACAACCGACGTCACATTCAGGCCTGAGGCGGGGACGCTGAGGCAGGGGGTGAGGGCAGCGGGTACAACAGCCATCCCCCCAGTCAACATCCCCCGTAATGGGGCCCATGACGACAATGGGCCGACGACTGAGGCGGGCCGTGCCCCACCCTACCTCTACACTCCCCCCTCCCCTACCAGGGACAGTGAAGGGAGTCGGCCACACCCTCTGCGTGTAGATCTCACACTGCCGGGCTTTGCTGCCTCATCTTCTCCATGCACGTGTGGGTACCGGTATCTATCTTTCTATAGACCTCACGGGATCAAACTTGGCTGTTTCGCAGAAAGAAGAATAATTAAGCACCAAATACGATTTCATTAAAAAGACATTGTTGTCCAGTTGCGAATTTCTAGAACGGGTTTGGGGGATGCAAACGGTGGGAACAGAAAAAGGAACTCTAAAAGAAGTTTGCTCCTTGCTACCCCTGCTAGCCCTCAAGATCTACAACTTCTGAGGATCATCTGCTGGCCCTTAGTTACTCCTTCTGTTCCCTCTGCTACCCCAACTGGCCCTTTGTACCCCTGTCGTAGCCGACCTGCTCATTCACTGTCTTCTACCTTTCCTGCAGAGTGCTGGTCCTCCGCCTCAACAACAACCCTTTTATTTGATCTTGCTTTACCCCCCGCTGGCATTCTGCTAACCATACCCGCCCTCTCCTACCCATGGTGCATATTCGCCCTTTGTTTGATCAGATTCATTAATGTCTGGTTGCCCTGTCTGAGTAGGTTATCCTGTTGTGATTAGCTTCAATTCAGGTATATCTGACTGTTATTCATGAAACTATGTGTTTTGCCACTAAAGGTTTTTAGTGCCTTGAGGTTGGCTCTACGTTACAAACATTACGCTTTTGTGATTTAGTATCTTTTCACGACTTAGTATCATAACATGCGTATAAACAAACTACCTCATCATAATAGCACATACCACAGACTATCAGTTCGTGGCACCCCTCCATAACATAAAAAATTCCGAATCGGCCCCTAAGATCCATAATATACATGGACTGCAGCTTGGGTTGGGATTAATCGGGACTAGGCACATATACAGTGCTATATGCCAAGTTTTATGACTAAGGAAGGAGAGAACCAAGGTCAGTGTGAGCACCTGTCTGCTAAGTGAAATGACCTCGGTTTAACTCCAATCAGCGTTTGATATTCTCTACGTTGTCCTGTTTTGCAGGTATACCCGGACAGCCAGGTGACAAAGGCGAAGTGGGAGACGTGGGACCCCCGGGCTTCCCAGGTGTTTCGGGACCTCCAGGTGCAAAAGGTAAGGCTGCCCTACAGTGAAGGCCAAATATTTGATGTAGAATGTCTGCGTTATAAGCACTTGGTAACTCGGCGCTGTACTTTTAAACTGCTGAAACCGACCTCAGATGACCTGAGCACATCATCGCTTTGTATAGGGGTCGAACTCAGCGCCAAAGTTAGAGTAAGTTTTATCATATTACAGGCTTATGTACTGATTAAAAAAAAATCAGTTGAATTCATACAGTTCACTAGGAAACGTGTCATGTGTGATAAGTCCACCTCACGTTGGGTTCACCATTGAGATAGGATGATAATTCATATAGCACAATCAGATCTCCACAACTGAAGTAGTAAGAATAGACCAGAACACTTAAGCACAGTACTTCTGAAGATAATTTTATACAGATTGGATCGATCTTCAACAGCTCCTTATGCTATGACCTGAGATTTGAGAAAACCACAGGAATTACTATTTTCAGTTGCCATGGTAACTTTTGTTTTGATCTTACTTTAACAATATCTAGACTCTATCAAGGGATGTATTACTTAAGCACGTTACTCCCTTATCAAACTGAGTACTTCGCAAACCAGACTAGAACGGGTGCGACCGTTACTTTCGTAATTTTTTTTATTTTTATTTCGACCAATTCTAACACAGTTAGTTCTTCCATGGTACAGATGGTAACACAAAATCAACATCTGAATTTGAGTTAATCAAAAGGAAATTCTTACGGAAAAGGTCACTTGTCGATGGTTCAAGGAATTAATTAGTTATTGACGCCGTGTTGAGCTTTTCCTGGGATTGTTTTGGTAAGAGTTATGACTACGTCAGAGACGAAGAGGTCGACAGTAATTATCGCGTAAACCAATCACAATTATGTACCTGGTAAAGAAAAGATTTATATTCTTTGAAAATCAACAGTCCTATGTTATATAACCTGCTCATATGATATAATTGATAGATAAAAAGGTTGACAATATTTATTTTTGTCCCTAAACCAAGTGAATGGTTATGATTTTTGATTGATGGCATGACAATCAGCGAATTTCTGATGGGCGTTATTAGTGCCTAGTATTTTACGTGTGTAAAAACAGTAAATATTACGAAAAACCCGCATGGAATGCTGAAAATATAGATATTTGGTCAGTATACATTGAGTTATGGGGATTTGAACAAAAGAAGCATTACGAAAGTGGTTGAATAACTGTGAAAATGATTTTGTTTATGTGGGTTGCCTATTACTTATGTTCTCTACTTGCCTTTTCATTGTAGGAGACAAAGGCGAGAAGGGAGGAGGTGGCCTGAATGGTCAAGACGGTCTCAGAGGTACAAGCTGTTGCGTTACCTTCTGGCTGGAATAATTTTGCCTCCCTTTTTGTTGTTGTTTTTTTCCTCTCCAAAGCTGAGATAAGTTGTCCTGTCTCGACTGATCGAGCAGTGTCAAGTTGAATCCCTTTGCTATATTCTTTTCATAAAATGTACTATGGATTGTTTCTAGACACATATATTTATTCTTAACAACTTCTATTGTTTGTGAGTAATATTCTTCCCGGACATCCCGTTGTGTACTATTGCTAGGACTCAGTCTCCCTACTACGGATAACTGATTTACAGTATCTTAGGCGTCTGCAGGCTAATGTAAGTAGATTTTGTCGACAAAAACTTAGGAAAAACTATAGAAAATACACAAATATTTGCCATATTTCTACATTTAATTATTTCATTTTCAAACCAACTTGAGAAATCTTAAATATATACAGGTACGAAATGAAAAGATAGCCAGCATTACTTTTCCATTACGATAAAACACGAATTATGCCATGAATATTGAAATTGTCCATACTTAAGCAGTATGACTGGTCGACATATTCCCCAGCATGCACCTTGATCTAAGCTAGTCCGTAAGCAAAGTTTAGAAAATATGCTATCCGTGGTGGGGAGAATGCATGAGAATTAGAAGATATTTCCGAAGAATATATAATATTGCCTGATGGCGATCTGCCGTTTTCTGGGCAAATATATAGGCCCTTACTATTCTTTTAGCTCTTACTATCAACTCTCACGTATACTAAACTTGTGACTCTTTGTTCTGCTCACAGTTGGAACAGGTAAATATGACAATGATGTCTTGTGTAGATTAGCTCGCCATAGAAAGCACCTTTCAACTAGAGGTATTGCTGAAACAGTTGTGAATGTGCAGTGTAAAAAACAACCACGGTCACGGCAGTCGATATAGTTCGAGTTTGGGTCAGCGACCGGCGCTTTACGTAGTATCTAGAAGGTCAATTAGCGCCCCGCCCCCTGGGCTCATGTTAGATACGGTTTGTGCATTCATAATTGGAGTATCTACTTACAATACTCGAGTTATGTTACATTTACACCCAGTTATGACGGCTTTGGCTTCTAGTGCACGTGGTCATTCGGTACAAATTAGAAACAGTACACTAGAACTCAGAACTTCAAAAGACCTTACATTAAACATTTCTGATCAAAATTTGTTACCACACAGTTAATATCAAATGTACATGACCCAAAATTATAGAATTCAGGACTGAAGACATTTCAGGAACACTAGCCTTTTAGACATTAGACGGACACTAACTTCCCCAGCTTCGTTATACTGTCTGAATGCATCAATTCTGCTGCTATTCTAGTTATTGCGATAACTGTTACTCATGATTGTATGGATAACGCTCATTTCCTCGCAATCATGCCACCATAGTAATACCCTTGGAATCAATGTCAAAACAAACTGCTTGATGATAATATATATATATAGGCCTATATAATGTCCTAGTTTGTGCACACCCTTCTGTGTTACCTTTCATTGGGTGTCTTATTATGTGAAAAACATTAAACTGAATCATTTCCCTGTTAACGAATTTCTTTAAAAATAGACCTGTATTATTTTTAGTACCGGTTTATGTGCTCATTAATACTCTGGATTACTGTCGCAGGTCCGGTTGGAGCCCCCGGTCCCCCAGGAAGAACAGGGCCAATGGGACCCCCAGGTGAGCTATCCGTTTACATGTTATTAATAACCTATGACTCAATTTGACCGTGTGGTGCGGAGCGACCATATTGCACGATACACTGTTCTCCATGTTGATAGTTCTGCCCATAACCAGCTGATGGCATATGTTTTATATGGTTTCCCTAAAAGATGATTGTTAAACATCACATGGCTTATGTATTACCTATATGGAATATGTTAATTTAGTGGACATCGAAAAGAAAGACCAGCTTAATTCTGAGTTATGAATTAAACGGTCAAACCGGTTTAAAGGTTTATTTGATATAAAGATTTCATTTATATTATTTCTATGAAATAAGCCATGGTGAGGTAATAATTAGTTAGGTCTCCAAAATATTTCTTTCTCGGAAATATTTAGAATTATACATGGCTGCATAATGCAGTGATAGTTTCAGGTTGCTTTGTGAGAAAATTCTTTAAATAGCCAGCTATTCAGTGGGACGTATCTAAACGGTTAGAACAAAGTTGTATTATATAAATTGGGCCGAACAGATTTAATGTAATGACATTGTGTGGATTTCCTAAACAGTCAAAATTTGATATGTAAACTATCCTTTCATCATGATTATTTAGAGGCGAAATGATGTTTCGCCTCTGTACTCTAATAATGACAAAAAAACTTTGTTATTTTAGGATTTTACTTGTCCTGTCCTCCCTTTTTTCTCAGACATGTGAACTCTTACAGAGAAATTGATACATCCTGGTGAAAGTTCCAGATCTGTGGAAGAATAGTCCATTCCATTTTTTCTCAAAAACATCATATAAAAGTCACATTTTGATGTTTGAAAATGATGAAAAATTTCAATTTTTGCCAAGTCATGGTGATTTCAAAAAGCACCGGTACAAGTTGAAAAATACCGGCACCCAGCGCCCGGCAACAGTGCAAGTGCATGTGTACTAAAGGTCAGACATAGTCTTTGAGTCTTTGAGGCGCCCGGCAACAGTTACATGTGTTGAACTTGAAGCGGTGGTTAGGTTTAGGCCCGATATTTTGAAACTCCTTACCTTAAACTTTTTCCTCATTTAATCTGGGGAAGAATAGTCCATTCAGTTTTTATCCTGAAATAGGACACAAAATTGAGATTTTGACTCACAAAATGATCAAAAATTGCGGACTTTCAACAAGAAAAGGTAACAAGCGAAAAACCGCCGGTGCAAAAGCAAAAATAGCCGGCGCCCGGCAACAGTGACATTGTCCAATGACCTAAATATGGAAGATAGAAGTAAGTGCATGTGTACTTAACAACAGTGGTAGATGGGGAAAGGGCGGTGGTCGGTAACAGTGGCGTAGATTATGAATATTAATTAGGGAGCTTCAAGTTAGTGCCCGGCAACAGCACAAGTGCATGTGTACTTAAGGTTGGAGATGTCTTTGGGACATTGGGGCGCCTGGCAACAGTGATATATACATTGAACTTGAACTTTTTCTAATGCCCCCTGGGTCCATTTCAGACCTTGGCCTACCGGCCTCTGTCCAATGGACCCAGAGGTACATATATCCAACCTCATACTCCATAATAGTGTCTTATTTTATTAACAATATGATATAAAAAGCACTTATATCTGGTATTTTTATATAAAGACACAACAACATTTGATAGACTTTTTCACATAGTTATAATCATACTTAGTTACAAATTCCTAAGACTATTTCGCCTCTCATGGAAGCTCTGCTCCAGGACAGACATTATGACTTGTGTTGCCACAGAATACATGTTAACACAACAATCAAATTGGCTTGATGCTCATCAATGTTAATATCTTAACCCTTTCACTGTAACAGGCCGTGATCACGGCCCTGTAGTAAAATCTCATGGGAGCACTATTGAAAGAAGAGAAATCCAGCTTTCAGAATCTGAACAATTTTTAAATATGCCAATTAGAACCAGAGAAAAGCCATTTGAACACTGAATGACCTAGTCACCGGAAAATATAAGAAACGCAATTGAAGAATCCATGAGTGATTTAGGCCTACATACATTTGAACTTGCCATACTCATTTGAAATAATGAGACATAAGAAAATTTGTGTAAAGTGACATGCTTTTCCATCAGCCATAATTATAGTTTTATGTATGACAATCACAAGTTGTCTTTAGCACAAAAAGGATAATGCCTTTAATGTTATTCTTACAGAGAATGAGGTGATTATTTTATGAATAATGAAAACATGACTTTTGTGAGGTGAAGATAGTGGAAACAACAACTCTTGACTATGAAAGTCCCCTTTCGCGACACTGCCTTTTGTTATCAAAATTAGTGAAGAATCTAAAAAGAAAAATTTATCTTCATACAATTTATATACATATTTTTGTATTTGAGGCAATATTTCAGTAGTCCCTAATTTTATTGTTCATATTATCAGCTGATTATCTGTCATTGAAAAGGCTGAATTAGTTGTTGAAGTCCTCTTTTGTATTCTTTGGCCTTCGTTGTGTTTCCTAAATGAACCTATCCAAAAGTTGTACACCTCGATAAAATTGACGTTTCTGTACTTGATATAGCCTTTAAGATGAAGAGATTGACAAAACACATTCGTGTAATTAGTCATCAAGGCATATGTGTACATGTCACTGTCTGTCCTACCTCTACACCTGTGGAGGTCTTGCACAACTGCTCCCTTGAATGGACAGCCATACCGTCCTGTACGAATGTACGTGACACTTGTACTTTCTAACTTCCGACATTGTGCATTGTTCCTCAGGTGTCAGAAAGCTAATCTAGGTACTGAACTACATTTAGCTATTACCAGTATGTACTTGGCTGCTGCGACTAATTAGAACCCCATGCATTGCCCGCGTGATCGCTGTTAACGACGATCGCCAGCATCACCATGCCTGAGTCAAACCGCCAACCATTACAGTATAATTATACTACTCTACAAGGAATATCAATAGATGATTGGTAGAACTGCAACCGTTTGTTTGTATTTGGTAAAATGGCAAATGTCAATTATTGTTTTCGTTAGAGTTTAAATAGTTTGAAGTATTTACGCTAATAATTATGTCCCCTTGTCTCTAATATCCGTGTAGGGGAACCCGGATTTAACGGCACCCTAGGGGAGCGCGGGCCCCGGGGTCGGCGGGGTAAGCCCGGAGAGGATGGTCTGCCCGGCTTCCCGGGCCCTAAGGGTCCAAAGGGCGACATGGGAGACATAGGACCACGCGGCTACAAGGGAGACCGGGGCCTGCCCGGAGATCCCCCCAACGCCCTCAATTGCACCTGTAAGTATGCCCCTGACCATGCAGACGGCCATATTGCCGTGCACATGGAGGTCGGCTCTGTATAGACCCGGGATGAACGTCTGTGGACGTATGATGGGTGGGTTTTGGAGGGTATGTTTCGATAGGTATATTGTATGGTTAGTAGTATACGTTTGAAAAATGATCTAACATTCTCAAAAGACTTTCAAAATCCACCCATCTTTTACCAGTTGGCGTACCGCGCTCACAACTTAAACCTTATACACTTGCTTTATTCACAGTATTCTGACCTTGACATTCTAGGGCTCTAACAATCATTTTGACACTTTACAGGCATCTATTTGCCTTGAAGGCAAGTTTTGTAATTGTGAATGAAATATTCCTCTTTTCTTTGATGATATCTTAATCTTTTTTCTTTTTTTTTTTTTTTCAAAATTAGGCCTAATTAATAGAATATCAGTATTCGTATATAAACATCCTTTATTCATTCTTCAGTCCTGTAAAGTGTGAAATGAGAAGCCGTATGATAGCCCCGGTGTGTTGTTTTCTGCACATGTCATTTCTAAGACCACAGGCTCCCAGTCCGCGAGCACAGTTAAGGCGAATGGCATGTGAAACAACACTGACATCTCCGTGTATGTATCTACCTGATGGCAGAACCCTCTGTTTCAATGGACACTGATTAAGGCCCCTATGCTCTATCTGACCAAGACTAAGAATCTCCATGCTGAGGGAGTTTACCTTAGGATTCCTACCGACCAGGTGCAAATGTGATGAGACAGTTGTGGAAAGCAGTATTTTGCTATGGTCTCGGCAATCTAATTACTGTCCACATCTAAAAATATTTCATAATCGTGTTAGATAGTTGATTAGTTGAGTTCTATCTGTTGATATATCATATAAAAATGTAAAAGGATGGACATCTCAATGATGTCTACCTGTAATGGAAAACTCATTTTTTGAATACCATTTTAAAACAAAAACCTCCTCGTTAATGATCCATTTCATGCAGGTGAAAACTTGTGCTCAATAGTTATTTGAAGAGACGTCAGTCCAAGATTGTTCGTTAATATCCTTTTTTTTATCTTATAAATCATTACATTATTAGATTATGTTCCAGAATAATTATGACAACCAGTTCCCTGTTTTTGACATTCAATTAAAACAAAGATCCAACTAGAGTCTGTGAGACATTGAAATGTAAACCTCACCGAAATCAGGGAAAAAACCCATTTAGATTTTAAGGAAAATTTAAATTTGTCGAAAATAGAATGTACGTCTGTTATATATTTAATGACAAAAGTATGGCTAACGCAGAAAATGAAGTAGTACCTTATTTAGTAGAAAACAGAAAACACTTACAACCTCCTGCCTCCTGCTTCCTGCTATTGTGTCCATTGAAAAAGATGGTAATGAGCCTAAATGTCTCTTTGTTGAACGTTGTCACATAATACATTATACTACTTCACTTTGCTACCATGCAACGCCATAAACGGAAATTGGACCAATAGAAACATTATCAACTGTCCCTGTTGCCAAAACATTTAATCAATGAAATTCAAAGAAATGCGAACAAATGTGAGATTGAGACCGGTTTAGAACCCCTTTCCGTCAAAAAAGATAACATCTCGGGTTCAAATGAAAGACTAACATATTTTGCTCACACTTTGACCAGAGTACCTCAAGGTTTTGTACACGGTATGCGATATTTACAGTGGCTCACCTAAAATGAGTAAGTTTGAATCAGCTTCAAAATATCACAGTTTTCTTCACATTTCTGTAGCTGTTGGTGTGCTGCTGATTTCGCAAAGATCGTAAAGGCCAAGAAGCCTTGAGGTATTCAGATGTATCTTAATCCTTACCCTCACTAATTCTTTTTCATAGCGTGAGAGCCAGATGCTCAACTGAGAAGAAAGACCTGAACCGCCAGTTAATTTTTTAAATAGATAACTAGAAAAACAAAACAAAAAATTAACTGTTACTATTTTTTGAAATTACTTAGAGTTTTAGTTAAATACTGTCATATTGCAGTGACTATGAGGTGTTGGACATCAGAGGAAAGCCATCTGTCAGTACATGTTATTTTTATGGTCACACTCTCCTCATTCTGAAATTGCAATAGAACAGAAAAATAAATATTTGACAGAAATACCATACTAACTTGACAAAAGTGGTTTCTTGCCTACTAGATCTATAAAGCTACTTACCGAATCTCTATTGCAAAATTAGGAATCAGGTTTAGGAATCATTATCAAAAAAGATGTAATGCAAATATCTCACATAGACTGACCATTACAATTCTTTTTAATAGACCTACATGTAAGTACCAGCCTATCCTGCCCGGCAAGATTAGAAAGAGGTACACATAATTATTGTAAAACAACCTTGATAGACTGCTTGTTCCTAAACTTCCTGGCTCCTTTTAGAATATGGTACAAAGACAAACGAAGGTTTTCTTGAAAGAAGCTGGTGCATTTCGGGCGTCAGGTCTTTGTCCAGTTGTCTGGCCGTGAATGAGTCGCATGTGTGTGGTATTTTGTCGTCCATGAAACAGGCGAGAAGGGAGAGAAGGGCGACCTGGGAGAGAAAGGCAAGCGTGGCCTAATTGGCTTCATTGGCTACAAGGGAGAGCCAGGTGTGGCTTCTAACCTCACTCATGCACGCTAGGTAGCGCCACCCTCAGTGTGTAGTTCAGTCCCTCGGGTAGTAGTAGTGTTAAAACGTGTGTTGCCCCGACCCGATCAGTGCTGCGTCACTGCGGGTTTAGATAGTGACTGTTTTTCTTGTTGTGGTTATAGTGTTTGCTTTATGGATGTAAACGTGGTGTTGCGTGACGTGGTGGTCTGATTCTCTCACTAATTTTATCTTCCTGGTATCGATAACCATGGCAGTTGAATCAACAGCTTAGTATCTGAGCAACCAGTTAATGATAATTTGTGATGCATGTGTTGTCTTTGTGTTAGGTCTAGATCTACATCGTCATTCATTACAAATAACAATAATTATCATTTGTTAAGTGTTAAATGTGTGACTATTTGTTTTGATACAGCTATGTATCTGGCGTGCCCGGTATTTATATGCCCTATCCATGCTTAACAACTGACCACACTTTATGTTTGTTAACATTTCTGAAAATGAATACTTAAAGCAACCGACGTTATATCATTCTAGACGATCAACTTCAAAGTAATGCTTGCTCGGTTCATTGACACCTGCGCATGAAAATTGGTTATAAATGCCATTATTGACTATAGGCCTACTTTTGTACAAGGTCGTCTTGCAATAGATATCTATACACTAGTTGCATGAATTTGAAAATGTTAAGAATTAGAATGATAATTGGTGCAAATGCTATAAAGTATAATTATAAAGTTACTTGCAGTTGTATTACTAATTTGGCTACTTACTCTTGTGGGAAAATTAGGTGTATCGAAGTGTGCCATTACAGACTAGACTTTTACAATTTTGATGGCCACTTTTCAATGACGCAATGCCTTCATCACCATTTTAAAACCTAATTAGGCCTACATGTTATGAAAGATGTTTAATACCCTAGGTTTGGGTATTCTATCCAAAGTTTGTATAGTATGCAGTTTTCTACATATTAAAGCCCTATATAGGCTACTCCTCACTTAAACCGGGAAATTCTATTGACATTAATTTTATAGAACCTTTGAAGCACAGTTTGTGCGATGAAATTTCCTCTGATGCTTGCCTTATTCTAAATAGAGGTTATGCAGTAACAGGTGTGTCATAGTAACCGGAAACTATGTAGCCGCCGTGTCAGTCGGTCAGGGAGAAGGCTGCTGCAGCCACCCATGACGTAGGCTACATGGCGCAGGGGTCAGTCGGGGTGGACAGGCCGTCAGCAGGACAGGACGTAGCCCGTCACTGCCGTGTCCTGCATGTCTGACCGCCCCTCAGGTCAGAGCCCCCCCCCCCCCCCCCCCTATACAGGCACACCGTCTAAAGATGTCCCACCAACATTAATGGTTACGACAATCTTCTATAGCCCGCGGTCACCGGTCACATTTTTATATGGAAGGCGTCCATGTGGAGTAGCAGAACCTCCCCCAGTAGGGGGCAAAAACAAAACTGGTCTTGATTTGGATCTGGAACATGAGATGTATTGGGCAGACGGCTGTTGATAGAGTGTGTTTGGCACTAACTGTGCTATTGTGGAATGGACTCAATCAAATGATACCGTTACAATGGCACATAATTGTTTTCAAAAGATCACGACATATCTAAATAGTTGTTGATACATTTCCTTATCCCAAGCAAAACATGGATTCCTTATTGAGATACATAGGCTCTAGCATTGACAAATTTAACATTCGCACATGAATTATACATGCATTACTTTAATATGTATTTATTCGATATCAATGTATGAGAAGAAATAGTACGTTTTGTTTTGTACGAAGTATCTACCGCACGGTACTATAGGATAGTAAGACAGAGAGTTGAGATCGAGAATCATGGATACTCACGCAAAATGTAATGCTGTACTTTACTATACCCATTAGATGAATTGTACTCCTCATTTTATTTTCCTCAATAGCACAAGTTTATAAATAATGCCACATGACAAAGGATTCATCTGCCTATACCTATCCCAAGTTGGCTGACAATAATTATGCTGCCCATCTCATTCTCGCAATCTGTAGAATCTTTGTTCCATATGTCCAGATAAGATATGAACAGCTGCATTGTGGTGACTAGGGGATACTACTTTGATGCTCTCCTAAAGGGTTTCTCAGAAGTCGTTGTGCCTTGTTGTTGTCCAGCTCCTTCTGTTTAGACGTCAAAATATTTAGAAATGGGCTGGACGCCATATCATATAGGTGATTGATTTAAAAGTATTACTATTCATGTTATAAAAACATCTAGAACACATATACATTTATATGTAAGGCGAATTTATCTCAAATGATCTCATTGGGTCGTAATTAACTATTTTTATTAACCAAAATTCTAATAGCTACACGGTTGTCAAGAGCCCATGGTGATCACCAAAAAGCAGCCGTATGACGTCGTCTGCACAAGGTCTATAGTCATAAGTTCAAGGTTAAGAGCTTAATACCTATTACCTGTCATGCCAATGATATAAACTTAGATCTCTGACCTTTACATCATCGTGATGACATAAGACAAGATCCACAATCCTTAGACAAAAGGCAATTTAATCATGTCCAAGCAGGACATTTTGCACCGGAACAAAAATTAATGCTTCCGATATATATTAACTACTGTAGAAGATGAAGCGGATATCTATTGGATTGAGGAAATAGTTATTTCCTCGTACAGTGCTAGCGACATAAGAGCTACCGACGTCTATTAACAGATATAATGGATGTAGCGGATATCTATTAGAGTGATAATTTCCTCCTATTGATTTGAGTGTCTATAATGTATTCAGTGCAATTTTAATCATTTGACAGATTGTGTTTTGATTTGCGACTTCTTTTCTTGTATGCTTCTTTCTCTTCAGAACATGATAAGTTTGATTTCAATTGATATATTTCCTACGAATGCCAACGATTTCATCATAATTATTATACCATATTTTTCTCACAATCATGATCGAATTAATGTGCTTCATAATTATGAATTGGAATTCCAATTGCCTAAAAGATATGGTTCATTAAAAAATATGTAGTGCACTGTCATCAGTAATCTTGAATGACATTTTATTTTCAACGTTCCTAATATTCATGGAGCATGTTTACGTTTTACCTTTGTTATGACAAAGTTCTCGATAATTAGTGTTTTGGACTGAAAGTGATACTGTTGAATAAGCTCTCTCTCCGTATTGTATTAAGGCAACCCTGGACCACCTGGACCCCCAGGTAATGACAAAGCCTCCCCTTATTATTCATGTCTGCACTTTATTTCCAGTATTATTCTACTTAGTCATCAGATAATTGAATTCAATACAAAAAGTTACCTTTGGACAATTGTTTGACTATTTATCATTCATACTGCAATATTAGTTCTTGAATAAATATAGCATCTTTGGAGTATCCTTTCCCCTGTCTTTAAACAGTCACACATTGCCAGTTTCTATATTTTTCGTTAGAGTCAACAATTAGAAAATGTATTTATATTCTGTACGCGCAACTATGTCCTGTATACTAGCGCGTATATCCTAAAGCCACTGTTAAATGTCAAAACAATTAGACCGACGGCCAGCGTCCGAGATATCCCACTACACGACTTGGGCTGCGATATCAGCGCGATATGATGACATTGCAGACAAATTCGCATACAGGAGTGACATAATGGTTAAAAATTAGTAATTTGGAGATTGTCAGATGTGTGTAGCATAGAGTTTTATCTGTAATACGTGCAGTTTCGTTGCGACGTCGTCATATCGCAACCAAAGTCACATAGTCGAATACTTCCTTCAAACAAACATGGACCGACCAACTGTTGTGACACTGAAGAAGCCCCTTTATATTCAAGACGATTAAGTTATATATATTCAGCTAAGACAATTTCTGCCTGTATTTTCAGCTACTTTCATTCTTTACGTATATGAAGTGTAATATCTTGGTAGGATCCACTTGAATATAATGTTACTTCGTGGACAATGACAAACAGGTGGCCCCGGATTCTGAAATATAAAAAATTAATGATTCAAAAAGGACAAGAACTTAGGGGGTCACTGGGAAATCTGTCAAACTTCAGTGCAGACAGTATGTAACCATTTCGTGAATATCATATTTTTTGTGTGATCGAATTATCAATCTGGGCAGGTCGCGACCACTTAGAGTACCCCTATCCATATGTCCAATAGATTTAGTAAACATCAGGGCGCTGTTCCACAAAAAAATGTTCGTAAGTGTTAGGACTTTGTGCGTAAGTTCTGTTAGTAAGAGAAAGTGTTCGTAATGTCAAAAATGACTTGCTGCGAACACTGTGAGTACAAAAATGTTCACAAATTACAAAATATGGAATTCTAAATAATTTTCACTTTTTGTTTGATAGCTCCATTAGTTTTCAACCGATTTCTATTTGGTTTGCGGCCACGGATTCCTTATGAAAAAGGCTTTCCAATGACACCTCATATGTCATCGTACCTTTATGACTTCACGATGAAAAAAATATATGAATATTAAAAATCACTTACGAACACTAAATTACCTGTCACAGCTTTTAGAGGGGTACGCACACTTTTGCATACCTGCGTACAGTACGCAGGGATACATGTTTTGTGCGTATCTTGTTTCTGGAACGATATAATAAATCTTAAAAGTTCGTATCTTTTTATGGAATGTCCCCCAGATTATGATTCTTTTAACTGTTTAAAGAACCATACTTTCTTCATAATACACCTCACACAAATATACTATACAAAACGTAGAAATGAAAGTTAACAAATGTAGAAATTATGGAGTGTAAGGTCAGATATATTCACTGCTGCGATGATTGACTCGCGTCAGTTGGGGTAAGGGCCAAAATCACGATAAAGATGAATATAACTGACCAAATACAACATAAATGTGTCTCGTTTATTTTATGGAATGGATTCAAACCTGAAAAGAATATCAGTTTATTGAAAAAACGGCAATGTCGTAGTGCCGACGACGAGGTCATCATATCGACGGCGATGTCAAAATCTATTTTGTTTACCTATGTCGCTACATTATACAATGTTCAGGGATCTTAATTGTCTGTTTAATTATGTATTCACCATTTAAATTTAGTTATCTTAAACTGGGGGAAACCCCGAATATTATTGCGCTTCAGAAAGAATCTGCATGTAGATGGACAGATCGTGCCTCTTCTGTGAGCTAATTTCATTCAAAAGTCAACAAAAATTAATTCTGTATTACAATATGTTAAACTAATATGAATGTTTCACTCGCTTACAGTTTGTAGTTACAACTTTTTTTCTTCTTTAATTATGTTTTTATACAGGCTGAGTTCACTTTATTAAATGTTCTTCCACTGCAGTCCTGTGGACCATTTGCAGTCCTGTGGACCATTCGGGCACAATTCCGTGCAGGGGTCATCCAAATGTCCCTTGCTGCACCCCATGGGACTCGAACCCATGAGGTGCCAATGCCAACAAGTGGTACCAACGCCTCAACGTCGTTGGCCACCCCGACCCCCGAACTAGTATTCAAAAAACGCATTGCCCCCTCCATCCTCTCCCATAATCGCCCATACTAAAGGCCTGTCGCCTGACCTAACCCCTAGCCATACAGCTACGGTGTGCTGCCAGTTTGCGCACAAACAAATTGCGCGATTGTCTTTTAAAGGAAATTTTATTCAGAATGTTTGATATACATTGCCTTATTTCGGCTTATTTTACAGGTCCACTGATGGAAGGCATGCCAGGCCCCCCAGGACCTCCAGGGCCCAGAGGCTCTTCTGGTGTGAAGGGCGACAAAGGAGACCCAGGCAGTGAGTAGAACTTGAGACTTGTTGTATAGCCCTCTTACATACCATTTTCAACTGTTACATGTTAACCTTTAGGCAATGAGCCGAATACGATACATTTGGCTTATTGTTTATACAGTATGCATCATCCATTCGATGCGTTTTGTTGTTTCTATGGGACACCGCATAACACAGGTGAATTCGCTGAAAAAATGGTAATGGAAGAATTATCATGATATTCCCAACTATGAAGTATGGTGCAGTTAGTGCCGACCAGGGGAAAGTACGTTTTTATTTGGCCACAGGTTATTAATTTTTTACGATGTCAAAATTCTCTTCAAAATGAACAGATACCTATGGTTAGGTGGATTTCCAGTAACATATGGATTTATGTAATTGTAATAAAAGTATATGCTAAACGACTACAAAAGTTTTTGAGGAAGATTAGATGCGAAGTATATTCTCTAATCCTCCTAGAGGAATTTAAGTTAAGTAATTTATTATTGCACATTTAGGCGTCCCGTAGTAAATATCAGCAGAAGCAGACGGACTTTGGGATTTGTGCAGCCCAACATCCGCCAAGAAGAAAACAAATCACATCATGCACCTGCCCCTATGTTTTTCCTGTTTATTTGAAACAATCAGAGCACGTTTTTAATACTTCCATTCCCTTCCATATCAATGTCAACTGTGTCGTAAACCAGGCGCATTGTACTACCGTTATAAAACTCACGTTATCTAGGTGCTCTCCCAGCCAGCTTGCAATGCAACAGAAAGTTATGCAACCATACTTTTTAGTCAGTTTGTTAGTTACTAAGATGACACGTAACAATTACGTTATTGTTGGTGAGGTTGAAACCTCATCAAATCAGAAAGTTATTATAACATTAATAATTTTAGATGAGTTCAGGATGACACCAAAACAGAACATCATAAGAACATTCTGTTTGGTTTGAAGAACATAACCAGAACATTTTAATAACATCACAGTGCAACGTCACAGCAGTATGTTCCAGCGACGTAATTGCGAGTCCTCTACAGAAGATAACAAGAACCAAATAAAGAACAAACCAGAATGTTGCTGCAACATTATAAAAAGGTTGCATCCTTGGCTGGACTGGAAAGTAGGAGATGAGACTGAAAGTACGAATCTTTGTGGAGACTATTGAATTTGATTTAACACTGGCCTTGCACTTCTCATGTATTGATTGCTTTGTTGTCTCATGATATCCATGAGGCGATTATGAAGCACAATCACCTAGACGTACCAAATCTAAATAAGGGAGTCTCCCCTTGCAACCTATTGGAGATGTTCAAGGGTATAAGCCTTCATGCCAAAAGGTCTTGATATAATTTTTTAATATCTGATATATTTATCTATCTATATTATATGCATCATGTAGTACTTTGTTAATATATGGAAAAAAAAACATAACGAAAATGTGAAGAAACCAGCTCGACCGGCCACAGAAGTTAGGAAGAAGCAGTGTTCTTTGTATTTGATTGTTTAACAGTGGGTTTGAGAAAATGGAGAAGGCCGGTGGTCCACATTGAACAGTAGTGGTCCACATTGAACAGTAGTCTACTGTTTCCGCATAAAATTATAGACACAGATTACAGAGGCAGCGCTGTAACTGTATAAAGTGTAAAGGGAACGTATTGAGCGATGCGACTACAATGCCAGTCGATATCCTCATCATTATTATATTTTCTGAGCGATTTACTAATCTTTTTATTGAATCGCTCAACACGAACATTATTTCTTGTAGTTTTTTTTTCAAAAGTCTGGTCATTTTCGACGAACTTCAGTTAAATCGCTCAATGGATGCCCCCCTGAGGATATGAAAAGGAGCATAAACAATAGAGTGATTTTCAAGTCGTATTAGTAATATCAAAACATTTTTTGAAATACCCACAGTACCTGGCCAAGTAATTCACGCAATAACAACCATAGCCTCGAATATTTCCATAATTCCTCAATTGCGTTGGATATAGTCATGTATTTACCCGACGTAAATAGACAGTGCTTTGTCAGTTTGCGACAAGCTTCAATTCCCAATTTCCTTATACTACTTGCATAATCATGAATTGTCGTGAATATCGAGACAGTGCCCCGTATAGGCGGTTTACTGTAAAGATTTGTTGGATATTGTGTGGTGTGATAAGGAACTTTATATTTGCATCACATCAACTAAATGAAGGTTTACATTTTCAGTAGTGACCTTTCATTCTTGTTTGTTTGTGGTACAGTGTAGTGTACCTTTTCAGGGTACTTATTTTACCTTTGAAAGTTTGAAAATATTCAAAACAGTACATCTATGATAACGCGATTGTCTTTCATGATACCTTTGTGATAGTACTAAATTTGTCTGGTATTTTGGACCTATCCCTGTTCAGGCTTTTAATGTATCTCTACATATACCTCTAGAAAGCCGTATCAAAACTCCCACTGCCTCATGTTGAGTAAAATTATAAATAGAATCATAAACAAGTATTAGGCCTATTGGTAATGTTGGATTTTTTTGTTCAAATATTCTTACAGAAATATGTATTGTTCAATGCATAATTATTTTATATTTTTAATTCTATTTGCACACAATGTTCCTTCTATATAATTTTGATAATTCTATATAAAGTTAAAAAGGGCGGCCAATCTGCTGGTAGTACATCTGTTCATTTGGTCAGTGATTCAGCTGGAGAACCTTGGTGGAGCAGGAGTGCTGCATGTCATATTTGGTAAGTCGCGGCTTCTCCGGTCGCCTCTCCTATGGCTGCAGAATGTCGACTTTGCTCATCGCAGCTTTGGTGGTTGCACCTTGCCAACCCATAGCTTCCGGCGGCTGTTAGTTAACCATAAAGACTAACTGGAATTCACTCCGATCTGCCAACTCGTGTATTAAAGTGTGGTATTATTAGGCTATCACAAAACGCGCACTCACATGACTAACCTGAGATGAGAAATTACTAGAAAACCTGCTTTGCATGGAGACTTGATGGATATTGACGCCATTTTTATGGTGACAGAAATCAGACTGGGAAAGTTCTCGTTACAAATAGTCCCAGCGGGTTTTGTAAATCGAAAAGGTCCCGAGCATCTTAGATAGAAACGTCTTCTCGTGTTGGTTAGTATGAATCAGGTTAAGAGGCCTTCAAACATAATTATAACATATCTGTGGACATCCGCTCGTTTACGTTATGTAAAAAATGAATTCTTGTCTTTTCTTTCTTGTAAGTCTATACCTTCTAAAAGGGTCTAGGTATAAAACGATTTCTTTTCATTATATTTCTAAAATATGGTCAAGGAAACGAAGTCTCACCTATTATAGCGATCAGACAACCTGAAAGTGGTCCTCTAACAATCTGCTTGTATCAGTGTACAGTCAGTGCTAAACATGATATGTAATCAGGCTATTTGCGCATTGTTGCACAATTGAACAAAGATACTCACAATCTTATTCTTTGTTTTGTAGTTACATTTTATCTCTATGAAAACATAATGTTTAGGGTTCCAATGAAATGATTATATAGAATTCCTATTCATTTGGTCTCATGTCCATAATGTCTCAAAATTATTGGAATGGTCGTGTATTGACCAACATAATGAATTTTTCTAACAATTTGCTAGCTCATACTTGTTTGACTGCTGCCTGCATTGACTGTCATACTGTTATGAGAGAGTTATTTCGATTTTGTGTTTCCATAAACCCTGTGTAGACCAGGTCACACAACTACATGCTTGTGATCAGGTGACCACTACCAAAAAGAAGGGTCATGTGGTCCAAAGCTTACACGATATTCATATCAGTTCACTGTACTGATTAAGAGCATCCTGCGCATTACAATAATAATTCTGTCCGAAATCATAGTTTACGAAGCTGTCTACTGATCTCCAATATAGATTCCTTGCCATTCAGTTTAACGTTACGTCACCTGCGTCACTTCTGAAACAATAGATAACAGTAGTCACAATTGTAACAAAATATCGGACTGGGACTGTTTTACAATTCTATCAGTTTTCAAATAAATTATTACAATTGTAAGTTGAAAGATTTAGTTCAAATATGTTTTGTATGCACTGTTACCTTTTTACTAATATGTAGTAGACTAACGGGCTGGTTTGTGCCTTGATGCTTGTGGTGCAGAATGGTGCTAACTAACACGAACTAACCCGCTCTCTCTCTCTCCCTCTATCTCACGTTACAGATCCTTTCATGGCAGGTTCCGAGCGGCGCCTGGAGAAGCAGACTCCACTTCCCACCACGCCAGGTTAGTCCAGCTCACCTGTACTCAATGCTTATACAAGTTTGTGTAATCATGGTTTTTGGTTTCAGTCAAACTAAGATATTATGTAACCATGGTGACCTCCCATGTCCAATTCACTGCATGTAATACTCTAAACATAACGAAAATACCAGATAATGCCGTCAGCAAGAATCCTGCTACATGCAACAACATAATTAAAGGTTTTACTAATAGTAGAAGTGTTCCAATTGAGACCTGTCAGAAAAGACATGAAACCATAGATCTTCTGGTTAAGAAAGTTCCTATTGGATGCAATTGAAAATTTGTTATTATTATTTTTCTGTCTACAAATATAGCCCGACTTAAAAAGTTCTATTTATCATCTCCATAGCAACAAAGTTTCGTTTGACAAGCCATAGTATTTACAAATTCAGTCCTATAAAACTTGTTTGGTATTTTTCCACAATTAAAGATAATAGTGTGACTTCTTTAAGTCGTACATGATGTGGAAGTTCATATTCTGTACACATTAAACATCTCATTTGTATCCCAATGAAGTAAAAGCCTATGAGACCAAATGTATTTTCAATTTTCTTTTCTTGGCCAGTAGATCTAGAAGGCCTATATTTGACTCCCCTGTACCATCTACACACAAGCAAACACTTTATTTGCACTTACATCACCCGTTCACTGCCACTTGCTGATATATCCTTTAATCTCACCATCACAATAACAGTAGATTTAAGGACTCCTAACTGTAGTCGTCATAATTGTATGTTGACAAAATAGCATCCCTCTGCTGAGTAGAGATGCCGGAGGTTTAGGCATTGGTGCAGACCAAAGAACACAACCTCTACTTTTCAACTTCCTTGAAGGGCATGTTGTATATCAATGTCTTAATAATTCTTGTTACTAAAACCTTTTACATCAACAATTTCCCAAAATAAAATGCCCTACTTCTCAAAGGATGTCCAAAAAAAGTCCTTTAATTTGTTGTAGGTCATAGGCCTAGATCTCTAAGGACTTTTTCAACATTGCGAAGATACAATAAAGAAACGGGGGTTTGAATAGGTAGCTTTCACTTGAAATGCAGAATGTTTTGAAGGTAGATTCCTCAGAACGTGTTCTACTTCAGAAATACGTCAGAAAACGTCATATTTACAGGCGGCCAAGATTGAAAAAAGAGTGTTGTTTCAATGACAACTTAGTAACAAATACATAACAAATACAACAAAATTTAATGCAAGATACAGGCATTACAATGAAATGCACTTTTTAGAGTAGGCTGGTTGAATTCTATACTATTCTATACTAAAGATTGTTGAAGACCATAATATAACTATGGTAACGGTTTCCTATACAGTAGATTTAATACCCCATCAAAGCATTCTATCCCTGTGTCGGCATCCTAATCTGGCTCCTGTACGTGAGTTGTTGCAATAAGTAGAGACATTATGATTACGATCAATCGACAAGTCCGGAGGCATTTAATTCGAAGACCATCAACATGGTTTTCTGGGGACAAAATTGACGAATGCATGATGATAAACCGTTGTCAAGAGCTAGGAATCAGATGCACTTCAAAAAAGGACATGATCTTGCGGTGTTCTACGATATGTATACCTCATTCCAAGATCCAAACTATTGAATATGACAAAAAGGTGAAAATAATTGTTTCAGTCTTTTCAAAATCTCTCAGTTTGTAGACTCCATTTCAGCAACAGGCATTCTTATGTCCATTGGGATGTATTTGCTACCGAAGCAAATTGAAAAACATACAGTACCTTAAGAGGGTTTTTGGGGAGGAGGAGCGAGCAAGCGTTCGGAATTCATTGTCTTTATTATGTTAATTTTGTATTAAGGACTTTACGTTACAAATTTGATTAAACCGTAGATACGAATCAGGGACGAAACCAAAATAGCTGGCTAATTATAGCTACGATTGCATGGTAAATAAATCACGGATATTTTTGTCATATGTTCACATAATGAAAGGGAAACGAGATGTAGATCTTTATGTCGATTTTGAACTTATGCAAATTGTAATAACATTCACACATCATTTTAAAGGCTCACTCCAAAACCGAGATCAAAAAAGAGCACAACTCAAGTAGAATATCCCACACCAGATAACTTACAACTACACAGGCGCCTTCTACGGTTTGCCTTGCTCTTTCTCACCGATTCTGTGTCATCCTTTTTGCCGTGTGTTAGATCTCTAATCTATTTCTCCGTCTTTTGTTTCCCTCGTTCCGTTCCTGCTTACAGTCAGGCTTGAGATAGACAGCGTGGTTCTGGTAGCCCCCAGTAAGGCCGGCGGTTTTCATGCTAAGTCCACCACCTTCAGCCTCACTCTCCTCCTCCTCCTCCACTCCTTCCTCCACGGTCGTTTCTCCTGCTAAATATACCTCGTCACAAAAGTATTACAATCTTTGCATCGACTTGAAATTTCATCTTTGGGTTTCTATGTGGCGTGTGGTCTATCTGTACGGTTATGATAGCCTCCCTTCCAAAATCCTACATTTTATAATGAAACATTAATCACACATCTTGTTGGATGATGGATGCACGATGAGAACATTACTGCCGTTGCCGTGTCCTTTAACTCAATTTCGGGTTTACATCAAATAACCTAGGTTGGAATAATTATGATCGGTGAGCGATAGATGTGCTGAAAAAACCCGAATGCATTGGCAACGGAGTTAAGGTTTTTACATGGTCCACCCGACCTAAACCAGAACAGTATTAACAGCTACTCGGACCAAGTATCACTTGATCACACCCCCTAACACATCACATGCTGTTGTTTTCCAGGTCATTTGATTAGTTGTTTTATTTGTGTTTTCGATTAATTTGTTTTTCAGAAATTTATTTGACTTAATTTTGAAAGATGAAAACAAAATCGTAGCCTCTTTAATAACATTGAATCCCATGCAACTCTTAACGCCTTAGGTAAGGGCCCAACCCCCACGATTAAGTACGTATACTATTTTTAGCACCAGCCATCAACAAGATTGTGACTTATGTGGCGAAACAAACAGTCGGCCGGATGTGGGCTGTAGTCTAGGCAAATGAGAGTTTATCTCGGGGGACTTCTGCAAACTGTTTCTACAACAGCTGTTGTTATGACACAGTGTGCATCTGGGACTAATTATATTGGAAACATTCTGTGGTACATCCAAATCTTTGTCTCTTAGATTCTTTCCTGACATTTGAAAAGTGTTAAGACCTACCTTTCAATAGCAATAATTTACCTCGCAAAATTACATCGATTTTTCAAGTATAATATCAAATCATTCCTATTTCCTTTTTTTTAAACGAAAAGCGTATTGGTGTTTTGGTCAAGTATTCTAATAGAATTGTAAATAACATAGAATTCAAGAGACCTCCTTGATTTGGCCATGGATTTACAAGTCTAGGTTGAAGGGGGTATTCCACTACACGACTTGGGCTGCGATATGACGATGTCGCAAGGAAATTACAGATATTACAGATAATATTCTATGTTAAACATGTGTGACATACTCCAAATTGCTAGTTTTTCATCATTTTGTTACTCATGTATGCGAATTTGTCTGTAATATCGTCACAGTGCGCTGATATCGCAGCCCATGTCGTGTAGTGGAATACCCCCTAGAATAATGCCCTTAGACAAAAGATAGGGTGTCAGCTGACCCGAGATAAACAAGCATTTGCTGTGGGACCCAGATCCGTGGTTTTATGTCTTCTTACTCTGTGCCTTTCTGACGGGACATGACTGTCGTGCCGTGGTGGCCTACTGCTTCCACCCTATCTCTGTGTATATATAATACGACCCTGTATATACACGGGGACGTACTCCCCAGACACGCACTCCTGTCCTGTAGTGCTCATGTACATAACACACGGAGACGTGGCCGTAGGTGCATGCGCCCCACCCAACAGCACGACGTGACCTGCAGCTGACACCACGTGGGAGTTGCTCACCCCGAGCTTATGTGAGCAGTTCGCTGATACGGGTCAGAGAACAATGCTCCAACAAGGTGACACACGCACACGCCCAGTACCGCCGCCTCCCCCGTGTTGTTTTCACATGGCGGACAGCTTTATGTAATGTCTTTCAGGTCTGCCGGTTTTTCTGAAGGTATTGGGAGAACTAGAAATACAGTCGGATTCAGGCATATCATTTTTTATTGGAATATTGAAAATATGCCATTTCAGAATTTTTCTTTGAAACGTATTGTTGTGGGAATTGGTTCCGTCGTTTATTTCCCAATGCCAACAGAAGCGCCGGTCACCTGGGGTACTGTGCGTAGTGCCGATAACAAACACAACCCACACCGCCCACCTCACAGGATAATACTCTTCCCACTCCGTATTTCCCGTAAACAGTTCTATTAGTGGATTCGTCAACGTGTAAAGAAGCCGGAAACGTAAATTAGACATAAGCATATCTCTAGGATATGGTGGATGGAACAAAGGGTTGCGATTACTTTAAGATTGAGCTATGGTTGAATTTAAAACACGTTTGCACAGAACCTGTAATAATTACCAAATCTCACATGAACAATTTGTGCAACCAATAACAAGAGTATTCCAAACAGGAGAGACACATCTTTGTTAATGGGAATTAGGTCTTTTGATAAACATCCTTTATTCTAACATGGGCCAGGAAAACTGATACTGAACTTTTCAAATTAAAGAATAACTAAATTCAGGTAAGGAAGTCGAGTTATCTCAAGGGATATCTATATGATTTATACATTGGATCAGGATACAAAAAAAAATGTGCAACTTTGATATCTTTCGGTTGCGAGTAGTTTTACTCCTTCGCTTCTTTTGTGGGAAGGTCACGAGACAGACAAGCTTTGTTGTGTTCTTAAACTCATTTCCCTGGTAAGTGTTGGAATATGAACTACTACAAAATTAATGATGTTGATTGGAGATGTCTTCATCGATTTCATGACGACAAATAGTTAAACAGTCGTACGACGTCACGTAACGCCAGGTTTGGGAACGATGAGATCATTTTTATTGTCATATGCAATCATTATTATTAATATTGAATGATATCATTATTGATTTTGAATGATATCATTATACATAGAATGATGTCAAACATATCAATCAAAAAACTGATTGTGTGTTGATTGACTGTTTACATGGAATAGAATAATTCTGTTGCGTTCCATCCTACGACCTGCATCCCAACATCGAGTTCTGATTCTGTTTTCTGGAGTACCTGGTTTTACCTGGTTAGATCATCGCTGACCTCTAAACGCGTCACCGAAGTCCTAGGTCAAACATGAGGTCAATCACCATCATGAGGTCAATCGTCGGGTTGTCCGCGTAGGGGCCAAACATTATTGTGTTTAGTAGGCACCACTGGTAAAAAGACAATAAGGCAGATAGGTTGACCTGTTGATAGGTCGATTTCTTTTTTGGCAACATCTTTTAATTGTGTTGCATTAATTGTATGGATTTAATTTATGGACTCATTTCATTGACAGATAGTTTTGAAAATTATATAATTTTTCTCCGTGAACATTCTAAGATACCAAGAATGTGCACGTGCTTTCTGGTGTGATATATGTAAGTAATTTTACTTTCAATTCAAATACGTATATTAAATTCTAGTTGAATGAAGTAAAATAGATAGTTAATGTACAGCTATGAATTGATTAGTGTTGGCCAGGATACATGAATACAACAATTTTGGGGGTCTAACCTATTGAGCCATACGACTGACATTTATGTTTAATTAGGGATTGCTTGCAACCAATATCTTTCAATGTTAGATTTTTTCCAAGCGATTTACCACGTTTGACATATTTCTGGATCACTCAAAAGAACAATATTTCTGGTCGTTACCAACAACTTCTTGTCGTTTTCAACGATTTCGACCGCTTCTAGGGTGAGATTCGACTATGTTTTTAGTAAGGGGACTTAGTTGGGTGCATTGACCCCATGGCCTTTCTGACCAAAGTCATAAGCTGTATAATGACCTTTAATATGGCAAACAAAAAGCTTATAATTTTTACAAACAAATTATATTGTTTTTTTCCTTTTGTTTACCAAGTATAAAATAGTAATGTTCGTGAACCGTATTTTATTTGCGCGTTTGTATTGAATCATTTCAAATCTAACAGTTCTCCGACGGAGCGACTTGATCAGAAATATAATGCTGGGATCGTCCGCAAATATATTACCCTGCAAGATAATTTTAAGTGACGGTTTCCATTCTCAATAGAACTTTTCAACTGATGGGCATCTTGACATTATATTTTCATTAAGTTTTGATGATGGTGTTCCTACTGAACAAACAGTTTTAAGTCAAAGCTTTCGATGGATGTTTACGCAGTCGTCTTAATCATGACTATCGAAACCTTTGGTCATGCAATGTAGGTATTACATCCAAAAGCGCAAACAGCATTAACATTAGCAGTGAGGAGCACATCCCAGCCGTTGCAGCATGACATTGTACCTGCCCGCAAGTTGTGCTAATGCCTTCTGAATGCACGTATATCTGCTGCTCGTGTCTTTTCTGTTTACTAGATATGGGTGGAGACCACATACCTCTTTAATGACAGATTGGACACTCAAGATGTTGACTGATAGTCAGTAAGCAACCTGGCCCCCAAATAGACTAGATAGGGGCTGAACATCATAAAAAGACACATACACCTGATGAGGTCATTATCAGTGGCCAGCTTATGAATGTTCTCACTTGTTTTGTTTCTCCCAGCTACTAATGAGATGACGACATATCCCAAATACTAACTGCCAGGTCTCATATTATAGTCTCAGATGGACTGCTTCTGAACTATATTTACTTTCCTTTATCAAAAACGTATGATCCTATTTATGAAGCAGGCACTCTAGAAACTAATTGAGATGCACCTTTTATTGTTGGTTTTGGATTTAGGCTTTACGAATTGCTATACGTGTCGCCTTTACTTCTCTCCCGGATACAACCCAACCAATAATCATGAATGTCCTTTATTCGTTGCCCCTAGCACCCACAGCGCCGCCAACAACTACGCCGGAGCCAACATTGGAGCCAAGAGAATCAAGTAAGTTAATCATTTTAATTTAATGGGGAACGCTGGTAACATACTGTGAGGTCAGGTTATATGGTACTTGTTATCCGTATCCGTATCAATGGGCTGTTTCGGGATAATCTCAACAGTTTTGCAAATACTGCGAAGTGATTAATGTATCAAATGCAAGGGCAGATTTTTCTCTATCTAATGGCATAGATTTGAATAATGAAAATTAATGTGGATTAGAAAAAGAATACATGAAAAAGTGAATTTTCACTTTTACCCTTTGAATGTCAATATCTTAATCATTAACTTCTCAGGAATTCTGAAACTTTATGGGCAATACATAAACATCAGTGTGGAGAGATACATGGGTTTCCTAATCAATTTTTGACAAAATAACATATTTTATAAAGCTTTATGTAGAGATCATATTCAAGTGGAAATATGAGAAAACTTAGGCTGATATTCCTATAATTAAATCATCGATACATCAAAGATGCAACTACTGTGAAACACACCAAAATTACTCTATCTATCCATAAATGAATAGCATTTACACCAACCAACCAAATGGAATTACTATAATTTGAACGACAGTGGATTTTAATAAATGTTCGTAGATATTTATGGTGTTTATGTTAGTCTCAGGAAAGCTCTTAAAGTTTGACTATTTGCTAGTTCGTTGTCTTCTTCGCGTAGATGTTTAATTCAGGAGAAATACTCCATCGGTCCCATCTCTGAGTTGTTCTTCAAAGAAGTAAAGAATTAAGAAGTAAAGGCTAGTTTTCATTTGAGTGACGGACCTGAATATCAATTCCTGCCAAAAAGACCAAAAAGTATCTATGAACGCTTTTTATTTTACAGACCTCGAACTATGGGTCAGCGATTTCTTTTGAGTGTATATATGCTCGTGCTCACGTTTGTACATTACAGCAAGGCTCGTTCCCTACAGCTGTGGTCACGGGATTCTTGGAAACAAAATTTAGTGTATCAACGTCAATAATGTGTTTAATGGTTTTCTTGAAATCAGTGATTAACTGGAAATGTCATTCGTTTCTATTGGCGAAAGAATTCGGACACTGATAGTGTTATTTTCAATCCAGGGGATGTTATTGGAAACACTTTCAGAATATCTGTTTTGTTTCAGTTCAAGAACAGAGATGTATTCTTTATCTGCCAAATTTTGTTTTAGACAGATTCTTTTGAGTAATAGATTGAAGCATTCAACGTCAGAGACGGATCCGGACATTTTCAAAAGGGGAGCGCAATAATTTTTGTGAAAATTTCCGCTGGACCCCCAGGTCAGAGAATTTTACATTAAAAAATCGAAATATTGCCAAAATTAGGGGGGGGGGGGGGCGCCTCAGGCCTAAATCCGTCCCTGAACGTAATTGATTGTGAAACAAAAGTTACATTTTTGAAACCGCAGAGAAATACGCATAGAAGGACAGTAACGTACTTTGAAAAGCATAAAATGACTATTTGACAAGTATCAGTGTAAATTACGAGCGTTTCATTACTTGAATCAGTGCACAACGTTGCAACATTACAAGATCTACGCCATGTCCCTAACCTGCTCATAAAACAAACATTTAGAGAAAATCTCTTTAATATTACATTTTTGCAAAGCATCATATTTTGGTCGCTTACAACTTGAGAAGAGAACGTTATATTTCTAAAGCCGTTTTCTTCAATTCACTTCCACTGGAAGTTGGATTTTCCTTTTTGGCTTGTGAAGTTGTAACATTGAAAAGAATCCCTCAAGAAGATGGTTAAGAAATGGTATGATATTGCCTGTGTATGGAAGATCTTTCCTAGTTCAAATCGAAATCACCAGTTTTAGCATGCCATTGTCCCTGAATGAAACATTGACACGGAAATACCAACTGCTATCGATCAATTGGCCTACGTTAATGCTGCAGTATCACATTCCCCTTTTCGGTGTTTACTCAGCACATAGACATACATAACATTATGACTTGTATCTCTATGATCAGCATGCCCCATGTAGCCACCGTGTTGACCACGGGCCGGTGTAGCATGCACATTTATGTTTGTTTATTACACACACACACACACACACACACACACACACACACACACAAATATATATATATATATATAATATATAATATATATATAAATGAATATATATATCCAGCGTCATGGACAGAGTGCAACATGGGGAGTTTGATCTATCCGTTGTTAACGCCAATGTACTGGTAAGACTACATGCAAATGATGTATTTTCCACTCATAAGAGGTTTCCATAGCAACATCACCATCCCTTCCTCTTGGTTCAACTATAAAACGTTGTTTAAAAAACTACCATCAGGGCAGCTCTCTGAGTGCGGAGTATGAATATTTCAGGCGTCCTTATGGCGGGCCCGGGAGAGTACCGACTCTGAAGGCTGACTCCCTCCCAACGCTCCACCCGCCGTGCTCATCTGACACGGTGTCCCCGTGGACGTGGGCTAAAAGGGCTGTCATCAAAATGAGTGCGAGCGCTTCAAAAATGGGCAGAGGGGAATGTGATATCATCGCCTTGTACGCCATTTTTGTCAACGTATGGCCAGAATATATAGACTAGCTTATTTTGTTGTATTCAGATCCTAAGTTTGATATCCTTAGGCTTATAAATTATTCAGGATAATGTAGATCTTTTGTCAAACTATTTAACACAACTGAATTAGGATAACTTTCGTGTTGTATTTCCTTTAATAATCTTTAAACCCGTATATTTCATTTTGATCTGTAATTTTCATAATATTTTCAAATGTTTCAAAGTAATGTCTATAGATTTGATTTACATTCATATCTTAGCCTCAAGTACTCTGATTAGTGTGGGGCATCGATATTAAGTATGGCTACTTCCGACCAAGGATTGATTACTTATGCAATCATTGACACATATACAGAATAGGCCTACATCAATTTTAGTCATTCTCGCCATTTACATCCTCCTCTGGTTCAATTTCTGCACACAGCTAGTGTACGTGGGCAGACTTTATTAGTTGCAGCTAGTTATAATGACCTCGAAGTCTATGATAGTGTCTTCTTAAAATAATATATACTCCAGCCTATTATTATTACTTCACAAAAGACCCTGCCCGCACGAATTGGCATAGATTATGAAATAATAGCATTTGAATGGACCCGCCGAATTGATTACTTTCGCCTTACCAGCTGCCTATAGGCCTACCAATTGTGAAGAGACGGTACCAGAAACTGGACAATGATCAGATGATTAGGTCACTCATTACAAAATCGGAACCAAATCGTCCTTCAAGTGCAACTTGGATGGCATAATCCATTCAGGCTCAAACCAGTTTGACTGATTTCTTTTGCATAATGGGAAATGACAGCTCAAATTAATCCAAGGTCTCGGGCCTATACGCGTATGCTATAATTATATACGCTACGGCCCTCGACCTCTTACTACCAGGGCAATAAAACAATTTTTTTTTATGTAAAACCTAGGTCAATACTATATCTTATATACTTTTTGTATTTAAGTGTGTTCTATTATTATCATTGAAGTACTTTGAATATATCATCATAAAAATAAATGGTAGATGTCTTAATAATTTTGGAAGGTTCTTAATGTTTTTTTGTTCAAAAGAATGTCATTATTGATATGATATGATATAAAAACAATGAAAACAGTGAGCTGCATCCTCTAGAATTATCATTTTCATTGTATTTATTCAGGTTTTAACGTAAAATAATAGTCTTCAAGAGTTTAGATCAAATGTAATGGTTTATCTTACGTCAGAAATGGGAAGTTATATTTGAGTAATTAGCAATGACAAGCAATTATTTATATAAGTCAAAGTCCATTTCCAGTTATAAAATTCCCGGTCACTATTTGATTACACGGTCAAAGTGTGTGGGCCGCTAGGATTACACGCACATTTTGTTGAGGCGCCCTCTCAAATTTAACCTTGGCGTCGGCCTTGTGGACCGCAATTTCAAGCATTTCCTACACATGTATCTTTATTCCTCTAATAAGAGGGAACTTTAGATAAAATCCACAGTTAATACCAGCAAGATGGCTGTTGGGCAGTTGATCCGGTAGGGCAAATATATGCCCTTCTAGATTGTTTCATGCCATAATGATAAACATTCCTGACAAGAATGAAGCCAGGGAACATTGACGTTAGAATTATCTGCTCATGTTGTTCTGTTTGAGTATACCCTTACATTTTAAGAATTGCTACAAATGTGTGTTTCCCTGTGTGCAGACTGTCGCATCAAGATGGTGGGCAAGCCGTTGTTCCAGCGCTACACGGGCACCTACTGGGGGGCGTGGATGAAGGACCCCAAGACGGACGACCCGGCCATGTCGGCCCGCTACTGGTTCACCCGACACTTCACCGGCAAGATCCTCTACGAGTACCGCAACCTGGAAGACTTCCGCCAGGACCGCATCTCGCAGACCTACGAGCTCAAGGAGCTCTTCTTCGGCACAGGCCACGTCATCTACGACGGCTCCTTCTACTACCACCGAACCAGCTACAACGAAATCATCCGCTATGATCTCAAGAAGAAGGCCACTGTGGCCAAGACCTCTCTGAAATATGGCTCCTTCTCGGGCAAAAACAACTATGTGTACGCCACCGAGTACAACTACTTCGACCTGGCGGTGGACGAGAACGGGCTGTGGGTGATCTACGGACAGGAGGGCCGCCCCATGACGCTCATCGTGCGCAAGTTGAACGCGCACAACCTGGTGACGGAGAAGACGTGGAACATCACGGTGGACCACCGCGCCTACGGCAACGGCTTCATCACCTGCGGCGTCCTCTACCTCGTCAAGAACACGCGCGTCAAGAACACCGTCATCGACTTCGCCTACGACCTCTACAAAAAGGAACGCATCAACGTGCGCCTCAAGTTTACAAACCCTTTCCAGATGAACAACATGATCTCATACAACCCACAGGAGAAGCGAATATACGGCTGGGACCGTGGCAACCAACTGACCTATCCCCTGCTCATGGACCCCCCTTACGCCAACGCCCTTCTCCTGTACAATTAGCGGGGTCCACCATCTCACTAGTCATGGCATTAAAACAGCTATATTACGGTCAGTAAGACATGATATTTCAAGAAGGACAGGATACAGTGCTCATCTCGTATGGGAAGATATGGCAATACATTACATGGTATAGTAATCGACGGTGTACACGATGGCAATAATATGAATAAGTGAGCAGTTTGTTTGTGTACAGAATTTAAGACTTGGTACATTGTTTTATATTATCAATGGACCTAAGGCCTATGGGGAACTCTAGTGTGGCAGGTGTGTGATCATTATGTTTTATCGCTAAAGACTACTAAACCAAAACATTGAATATTTTATTTATTCTGGTAACAATGAAGATGTGATTAGTTGTTTTGTGTCTTATATGATCTTGAAGTTGTAGATACCTCTGAAACAGTCGACTTCCCACACCTGGTAACCCCTTGTGTATTTGCATTCAATACTGTCGGCCTACTGTATACGTGACTACCTGACGTAGCCGTGTCTGTATCTTTTACGTGTATACCACCTACCTGACCTGTTAACGATGAACACCTGAAGACCATGCTTTTTAAAGCACCGCTGTTGTAGTTGTTGTGTGAGATATTATACGTTGTACATTCAGTCCGGGTTATCGACTGGTACGTTTCGTATTACTCTCTTCCAAAACCAATTCAATCTCTTCTACCAGTGAAACCCCAACAAACCGCAAAGCCAAAGAAGGTAGCATAAAATAATAATATGGGTAATGTACCGGGGCCCCATTTTCCCACTTCAGCCTCCGGAGCGGTAAAACCCGTTTGCATGTGGATTTAGATACCTCTTTAATGATACTCATGTGTTTCTTACTGATGAATACTCGGTGAAGTTCAATCCTCTTCAAAATTCAATCCTGACTGAACTCTTTCTAAGGATAACTTTCCAATCATCATTATTGTCTCGATGTCAATGTGATTTAAGTTATAGTTTATTATGTATGCTCTACTAATCAAACAAAATTGAAAAAAGTACAACGTCCTAATACATTTTGAATTGGCTTTCGACATTCTTTCTTCGTTACAAAAAGTGTTTTCATTGACCCAACGGTAACGATAACATGAACTATTCAATATCTGCTTCAAGTGTTTTTTTATCCACGGTTCAAATTGTATTATAAATTATCATATGATACGGACGGAGAAACATTATGACCCTCTATCCCTCTAGATCTACTAATTCTTTGAACTTTTTCATAATGGTGCAACATAATCCGATGAACATAGATTATTAGAAAAAGGTAATCATAGCATAGCATCTATTAGTTCAGTTTTTGTTGCAACATTTGACATATCAAACCGTTATAATCACTTAAACTTAATAACTATTTCCCACCTTGCCCTCCGATACATATATAGTCCATCCCCAAATAGTGAATGGCATCAAAAGGGTCTAAATAATAGTCGCAAGACTCGATTCCAACAGATAGAAGCCGAAGTAGAACTATTCATTCGTCGTCATTGATGTACACATTTACGTTTACCAATGTCTATGTTTCGTATGGGTAGATTTATTATGTTTGATAAGGTTGAACCCTTCGGTAACTACTATACGTGTATTGATATAAAAGAACATTGTACGTGATTTATATTTGTACAGTAATATTATTGTAGTTTGTTTACCCATAAACCTGATAGATCTTAATATGGTTTTTAAGATTACGAATTATACAGCAAATGTATTAAATTCTGTAAATCGTTGGTACCTGCATTGTGCAAAATTGTTATAGGCAATCACTTACAGTAAGAGGAATAATACCCTTGTGGTAAAGAGTGGTTTACTAGGTGTTAATATTTGTAATGGATTCAGGGGGTGTTTCACACTGGTCGTAACTCTAAGATCGTATTAATAGTTAAGATATTTGGACATTTTCATGATTGTACATCAGACTCTTATGTTCATGTAGTTAACTCTGCATTATCTAGAGTTAAGATTTATGACTTTTAAGAGCATTTTGCCTTAAATTTTAAGATGTGAGGAACGCACTTATGATTCTCTTAGTGTGAAACGCGCCCTTAGTCTTGTTATGTTCTCTCGATATTCTCTTGACGCCAGCCACCTGTCATTTTACAATTCCACTCCTTTAACAGTCTGCCATTAAAATAGACAGAGGATCCGCGCGATGACAAAAAACTTATATTAATAGAAAACACAGTGTTGGTTTCCTATATTTGTTCAGTCCATGCCAGTAGACAGGGAGTACTGGGCTTTTTGATTACCTGAACAGGTTAACACTGGCATTTCGTAGTAGCATATTATAATATGGTTCAGACATAAACATAAGGTATAATCTTGACTGTACATAATTTGCCCCATTTACTTTATCCACTCATGTGAACCCCCCGTAAACAAATTTTGTTAATAACCCCCCGCCCCCTCGACACATGAGAACGACACATACTTATAGTACAGACCAGCTCCTGTAGAAACATGGGTGCTGTATAATGATTCTGGTGTATTATGTGGATCAGTACCTGCACAAATTCAGTATGACCACTTCACTATTGTTGTTGTAAGGTTACTGTCGATATATCTTGATTCATCCAATGGTATTGTAATAAAATGTCCTTTACATTTAGTCTTTGTGTATCATCTTATATTTTACTACTAGCTGATTAACGCAATATTTGAAAACGAAATGTATTGAAATATTTAAGAAAAGGAAGAAGTAGATCTGGGGAAATCCTGATTAATCTGGAGCCTCCCACCAGGGCCTTGTTATAGCATACCCCCTCCCCCATAATACTGCATAGTTTTAGAGTTAAGCCTGTAATCCACATACCGGTTTTGATGCTAACAATTTTGTATTTGTTTTATTTTCTCCGTAAATATGGCATATCATCATACATACTATATATCATTTGAAAAGATATTATAAAACCTTTCTTTTTTTGAAACAAGTTTATTTACCCTGGTCGTGAATTGGATTTCTCCAGTATTCCTTCACGACCAGCCATAACTTAATCTAGATACATCAAAAGTTTCTGCAGTTTCAACAACCCTATGACAACCTTCTGGAAACCTTGATGTCAAAATTAACAACCCTATGACAACCTTCTGACAATCTTGGTGTCAAAATCAACAACCCTATGACGAACTTCTGACAACTTTGAATGAAATACTGACAACTTTGTGACCACTTTATTTGAGATCATGTGGATATCTGTGATGACCTCAGGGTTTTAAGTCAATGGTGCCAAAAAAACACAGCCATGGGTTGTCAAACAAATCTCCAGGGTTGTTTGATCTACTGGAACAACTCAGGGTTGTCACAGGGTCTTCAGTAAGGTTAGTAAATTTAACAATGTATTTATGTTTGCTTGGTTCCTATTATGTAATGTTACTAGTTATTATGTATGCCCATTACAATTAGGAGGCCTAAGTTGTATTAGGTATTAGGAGTTGTATGGTTTTTGGCACTATTCACTTACAATACTAGGGTTGTCACAGATACCATGACAACCTAGGGCTGTCATTTTTGGCACCACTCACTGACAACCCTAGAGTTGTCAGGCAGAACTTTTGAGTATCATTTTCTTCGCCGACAACCTTGTGACAACCTTATTTTCACTTTTGCTTCCCTGACAACCTTTTTGGCCTAAGGTCGTCCGGAGAAAATGACAACCTTTGGGTTGTCATCCAGCCTCAAAATTCACGGTGACGACCCTCTGACCACCCACAAAGTTGTAACAGGGTTGTCAGAGGGTTGTCACACAGCATCACTGGTCTGAAATGAGCCTTTCGACAACCCAAAAGTCACCTATGACAACCCAAAAGTCACCTATGACAACCCTCTGACAACTTTAAACTGGCTTCCTGACGACCTTGTGTTTTCAGTGTGTGGAATATAGGCTTTAGGGTTTGGCCAAGAAAACTTGACCGACCACCCAGATACAATTCGTAATAGACTCCGATTTTAAAGTTGTTTTCTCTAAACGTGAGTGGGTGACCCTCCTGGTCTGGTCTGTACAAAGACATGTTGAACATCAAGTATAACATCTGCATGTGGGAGAGTGAGCAGTCACTGGTCACTGCCGATTGTCACACTCCTGACCGCTGGCCACATTGCAAATTCACCAGATGTCTTTGAGAGCAGGATCGGAGTAAAATCCGGTACTCGTATTTACCAATAAATAATCAATATTCCTGGGAAGAATACACTTTTCATAACACATTCAGTTAATTCTTTATTTTCACCGATTATATATGCATATATGTGTCAAAGAGTAAGACTGTATTTCACTTTGGAAGTTAGAATATCGACAAGAATGGATAAAGGGGCTAAGGGCATGTTCTAACCAAACGACTTTATGGGCAATTGTTGTTAATTGAGAAAGACAAAGATATAGAGTAATCGTCCAAAAATAACTGACTCATCAACCGACTGGAACATCAAATTAATGAGTAAATATGTTGCATAGATTTTTCATAGTACGACTTAAAAATGAATGACAAGTTTGTTTTATCATATTTTGTCTTATATACAACTATAAAAGCAAACAAAAGGACGATATTATTTGAGTCTATACAAGTCTGTGTTTTACCATTGATGAGCTGGCCAAAACCTTTTCAACCCAATCGTTCAGTGGAAAAACTATTAACTGTTTGCTTTTGTAGTCTTAAATTCTGCAATAGAAAATAGTTTATTTTAGTGCACAGTCATTCAGGACAAAGAGTATATAAAGTTTTCAAAGGATTGATTGCAGCTGACGATTTTCCTTTTTACAATAGTCTGCAGTGTGAAATGGCCACTAAACATCGCCGAGTGTAACCGGGTCTTTTGGGTGTTGCGCAGCGCGGGCCCCGCCCAGGTGAGACGGTCATTACGGCCGGTGGTGGCGGATCACGCACCGATCACGCCTCGACCAATGAGCCCATGACGTCAATGGCTCTTACAACGAGCCCTGTTACCCAATTACTCTAGTTATTGTGGGTTTACTCTGTTCAGCTACTTTATAACACACGCTTGAATGAGATACATCGTTATGAAAACAAAAATAAATGTCATAATGATATAACAACCATAATTGTGAGAATTTATCTCAAGAAATGTATGCAAAATTATTTGTATGGTTGCCATGTACTATGAGCTTCATAAAACTAGTATTGCAAAAAAATTGCAATTGGTGAAAATCCCAATATGATTTACTATGTGGAAAGAAAGAATTACAAGGCCTTTTCCTGTACTTTAATTTGTTGAATAATTTCAAATCGCAATATGAGATAACAATTAATAGAAATATGTTCACATATAATGCGATTTATAAACGTTGCAAGTTGGAAAAGACAGGTAGAATCTCGAATTGCAGCCACTTTTGTTGCAACGATCAAACATATTTGAGTTGAAATTGTAGGTTCATACACTATGTGATCCGTTTGCGATTCGATAACTTTGCGATAATATTAAATTTTGCGGTTTATGCACCTCAGTAAAGATCGCAAGCAATTCGTTGCAAAACACTGCACAGTGTGCACGGGGGGAGGGGGGGAGGGTTGCTATGCTAACTCTCAAGAGAGTTGGGTTTCATTGCCTGCATAAACCTGACTTTTCCAGTTACATGCTTACCTTTGTGTCATAACTAAAGCCCCATTCGCGCTGGCAAATTCGGTACATACGATCTCGTGCGACATTTATCGTTTGCAACTTTGGTACAAACGATAATGGGAACGACGGATCTGCAACCGATCAGATCCAACATGTTGGATCAAATCGTTTGAAATCCAGACGATTCAGGGCCACAAGCACTTGAAAAAATTATCGTTTGCAATCGTTAGGGTCTAGTTTGACCAGAGCGAATGCTATTTTGTTGAATCACAGGGACATGCGATAATTTTATCGGCCCTGAGATTATCGTCTTCCCCCTACGATAACTTTGTCGGAACTCCAAGCGACAGAGTCATCGGCCAGCGCGAATGGGCCTTTAATGATGCTTTGTGTAGGTACGACGGGGCAGTGCACTCTCCACCGACCTGCGACCTGATGATGATCTCATGTACGATACTTCAAGCTAGGACGCTACTTTTGAGCTATGAAGCAACTTGTTATGCAACAAATAAATGGGTTGTTTGAAATCGGGTGGGGCATTATAAAGATGCCATTATGTGCAAAGAAAAACTATGGCCCGCCCATATTTCAATTGTGGATCTTTCTTTGTTTCTAATAATTCCGGTTTACGATGAGTATGTCCACCTAAAGTGAAATCGAACGCGTGTGCTGGTTTTCACATAGGCCTACAAATATAAAAGACCATCGATAAGACACCGAGCAAAGGTCTTCAAGCTCAGGCTTGCTAGTGTACACTACACTGCCATCTATGGTGGCTATGCCTGTCCCCACTGCCTAGAGACCCCCCTCTCCCCCATAAGTCAGCTATACAGCTGAATGCCCTGCCATGGAGGTTCCCCGCTACAACCTCCTAATCTCACACCTTCCCCCACACACCCGCAAGGCCCAACCCCCTTCGATCTAGCTTCAGCTATTATGAGACACCAGGCCACAATAGGATACCATGGTATTCTGGCCCTACTTGAAGCTGCCCCCAGAGACTAGGCCTCTTCCCCACTCCCATTTCACACCTCCCCCCCATCCCCCTCAACTCCATCTAGTCCCCCCCCCCCCAAAGCCTCACACAGCTCCTTAAATAACGTGGGTGTCAGTCAGGGTCTATCCTAATGGGCACGGTATAAAGAACCTCCCCAAGTCTATAGGATGGAGGGCAGCTTTTCTCCAACCACTATCAGGAGCCAGGGTCACACAACCCAGGGCTCCAGTGCTCCTTCGGGAACACACACACACAAAAAAAAAACACCGAGTGAAAACTCTATTGTCTAGAAAGTTTGCACAAAGCCCACCAAGGTCCATGACAACAACCTAATAGAAAGCTCGCATATGAATAAATTAAACGCAATGATGAAATAACAGAAGTCGCTTATCCACGAGGATTCCCACGCAATCTATTTTAGCCCATTGGTGATTGAATTACTTTGTACATAATTAGAGGATAAATATTTTTGAACGACATTTTTTGAGCATGTAATATGCTTCAAGAACTAATAATGCTAGAGATATTTTAAGGATATTCCAAATTAAGACAATGCTCTAGGAGACTTTGATATTTGGTCTATTTGATGTTTTTCCAAGGGGAATCTCCTAATTTGTGACGTCACAATGACACTAATTGGGAATCCCACCTTTCAAAAAAAGGAATCCCCAACTCTTAATAGTCTATAGAAAGGAATTTTAGCTGTAGCATTAAATATTCATATTAGGCCAAATGCAGGCTACAAATACTTGTGTCTTTTACTCACCTAATTCCATTAAATTACCTGAGTGTTTTTTAAAGGGATTCCCCTTTATCATGATCTACAAAGGACAGAATTGATAGCTAAGAAATTAGAGATTTCCCAAATTTTCTTTTCTATCCTTTCTATTTCACTGATATTTCGACACTTTCCAATTTTTTCTTTTGAAATACTTTAAGAATACCAAAGAGATGTTAATTAGATCAAAAATAGGCTTTTGAAAATGTATGTGCATGGAACCCTTTTATTTTATTGCAAACAAGGTAATGATTGTAATAACGGCCGCCCCTTTTACTAATAATCAGACTTTACAATTCCCCATATTCATTATAACCAGTGCAAATCATTAATTTGCACACTAAATGTGTTAATGATAATACCTTCAATATAGCTTCATCAAATACAGTTTAATATGACATTGTTTTGTTCCCTCTTCCTGCAGAATAGCCACGGTGAGTGACAAATATCACAAATACGCCCTGTATGTTGAAGGTTATGAGAAATACCGTTATCACGTCCTATATCTGCCATCTGCAGCCTCTTTCATAAGAATCTCTAGAGCTCAAGTCTTACTGAAACCATACGAAAGTTTTCAAAAAATATTTCATGAGGAAATTGTCTGTAATTAAGGGGCATCAAAAGCTCGGTATGAGACCAAATTCCCGTATCTGACAAAGATGGAAATGTTAAACGTAAGTATTATGATATTCAGTCCTCAATAACCGTGTTCACAAGTTCTCCACAACTTTTTATAAGAGAGATCAGATAGTTATAACTACCTATAACCCCTCTGCCGTTATGAAACAGTCCACTATTCTATAAGGGTATCACAGTGACAATAGAACCGACATCTTCGACAGTAGAAACGTTATAAAATGGAGCACAATGACTTTGCATTAAACATTATATAAATAGGTAGATTTACGTTAAGTACCATTGTTGGAATTTCATCCATTATGAAGTTGATTTTAATTAATCATATTATTGCTTGAAACAGCTAAATAGCCTATTCTGAGCTCTACAATAATAACCCGATATTCTTATTAGCACGAGGAAATGACAGATGTTTTGGTCATGCATCATTCTGCCGTGTTAAGAATGGTTGACATCAACCAAGGATCCGTTAATCGTATCATGTGCAGCACATACTAGAAGTTGGTCTGTACGACATTTAATGCTGATATCAATAAGGAGACAGGAAATAATTGACATTGTTTTATTCCACAGATTCCTTGAAACGAGAAACAATACCCTCGCTTGCGGAATAAATCTTGTTTTTATCAAGCATCATCAAGAATAGTAACCACGAAGAACGGAAAATCTGTATCTACAGTCAAGTTGCTATACAATGCAATGTCTAGGCAGACAATCGTTTTACAATCACTCACATTGTGAAGAGTATTCATCGAATGAATACATGGTATGCATGCATGCCGTACATTATTCATATACGTTGTCTTGTTGTCGAAACTGGAGTTAGAATCACCGTGAGTTAGACTTATAGCCTTCAAAATCCCTAACAGATATTAGAAAATACTAACAATGTTTAAATACAGGAAATAATTAAAGGTAGTCAAAACCAATAAAATTGATAAAATTTTCAAAACTCAGAAAAGTATAGAAATATGTTAGATGAGTCTAGTTTAGGTCAGTGGTAAAATATTAGCTCTGAAAACTAGCCCAAACCAAAGAAGAATTCCATGAAAGATGGTAAAATTTCTATTTGTTTGTAAACAAAGCCCATTTTTGTGGATCCACATTAATTCATTTGAGCAAGGATATCATGTTTTCAATGATTTTCTACCATATTTCATGGTTTAGATTTAACATAGGCCAGAAATAGGCTTAAAGAATATATTTCTAAGATTATTTGAGTTTTGAAAATGTTATTGAATTTATTGGTTTTGGCTCGCTTTAAGCATTGCATTTCTCTCGGGATATAACGCGATGTTTCCAAAATACAGTGACATCTTCGAAGTAAACATTTTCTTTAATATTTACAACTATCTAGGGTTTTCAACACGTTTCTGTCACTTCAAGTTCGGATATACAGGGCTATAACAATATATCATTGATGCGACACTTGAGTAAGATAAGGAGGGGGTGCTCAGGGCGATAGTTTCATGAAATGCCGCGTATTTTACTTGAAGTCCAGCACGCTAAATGGGACAATAAAGTAGATATCTCCAAAACTTGCCGGAAAAGAACACGTGCTTATTTCCAAACTATTTTTATTAGCAGTTGAGAGCAAAGATAGTGTTCACGTCATGTAAAGGCTGAAAGTTGCAGAAGGCAGGAGAACTATCAGGGTTTTCGTTTTTATTATGCATATAGTCATGTGTTTATTTACAATATGTACAAAACGTGAAGGCATTGTGAACGACTTAACACAATTGTCCAAGTTATCCGAACAAGCAACAATACACCAGCAGTACATCAGCATGAAAGCACTATAGGAAAACGAACCCGGAGCCTAAACCTTCGTCGAATTGCCTCCTTTCTGTACATTCCTATACATCCCGTATGAAACTTCTGAAAGCATTTAATCTGTTGATTCTGTTTAAATGACTAGCACCTGTCGGTAATTTGCTCCAGCCCCCCCCCCCCCCCCCCGCAACCCTCCTCTGTGCATTCTCATGCAGCAAGTCTATAACTATAAAGTAACTAAGTAAGTAGACACGATGAGGCGTGGGTCAGTGGCCTGCCCTTAGTGTACATGTCAAGCACCATCTTGTATCCGGGAACCCACTGCAGAGTCTTGTTCCCTTTTACATATAAACGTCTCTGCTATGTCCATCAGTTGTCGACGGGGTCCATCAACATGTGCCAGTTGGTGGCCACCCGGCCCGGCTGCTGCAGCACCTGGTTCCAATGGTGGAACTCGGCCTCCTCGGTAGCCCCGTAGCCCAGGCGCACCTGGCCGATGGACACGTCGGTGCGCAGGGTCGACCGGTCCAGCACCGTCAGCGTCAGGCTCGTCTGGTGGAGGTCCTCGATCTTGGGACTGATGGAGAAGGTGAAGCTCTCGTTGTACACGGGCGCCGTGTTCTTCTTTTTGGCCTTTGTCTGCTGCTGGGGCTCGCTACGTCGTGGTTGGCACAGCTGGACGCGTACGTAGGGATCTGAAAGTGACAACCATCATAGAAATGGTTTAATTACAAATGTTTCGTAGACATGATGAAATAGAATGACTCTGTTATAATAATATAATAAAACACAGAGCGCTTGTCAGGAGCACCGTGGAGAGTGATGCATTCTAGGACATATACTCCCTGGACACTTACCCCCGGACACTTACCCCCCTGGACACTTACCCCCTGGGACACTTACCCCCTGGGACACTTACCCCCTGGGACACTTACCCCCTGGGACACTTACCCTCTGGGACACTTATCCCCTGAACACTCCCCCCCCCCCAAGACACTGACCCCCTAGGATACTCCCCCCCCCCCCCTTGGCTTATAATGTAGAGGAAATTATGTGGTAAGAACTTAGTCTTTCTAATGGAAAGCAAACTAAATACATATTCCTCTCTTCTAATAGATGTTTAGGATTCATACCTAAAAGGCTAACTCGCCCCTACTCAACAGTTAGTAGATGGGGAAGTGTCAAAACATCATTGGACCGAGTTCTCCACGGTTAGGGGGGGGAGTGTCCTAGGGGGTTAGTGTCCTAGAGGATAAGTGTCCAGGGGGTAAGCATCCTAGAACCGTTCATGAATGCATCACTCCTGGGGGTAAGTGTCCAGGGGGTAAGTGTCCAGGGGGTAAGTGTCCTGTCACCCCAGCCGTTCTTTGTACCCCCCTTTCCGCAGTGGCGGATTTAGAGGGGGAAGGGCTGCAGTGGCGACTCTTTTGGACAAATTTAGATTTTATTAAATGTAAAATTCTGGAATTGAGGGGGTGCACCCCTCCTTCTATTAGCGCCTCCCTCCTTTTTAAAAAGCTGTATCCGCCACTGACCTGCATCCCAATTTTAGAATTATGACTGCGCCCTCGAATATTGTTGTACAGGATTAATGAGATGACAGACAGTAGACTCCTTCTATAAAGGATGTTGAAATTCATCAGTGAGTTATGAAGTACATAGTGACTTGTAAGTGGTATATATATACATATGTGCGTGTTAAGCTAATAACCTAGGGTTCGGTATCATGTGCTGAGTGGAGGTCGACATTCTCAGTAAATGCCCGCGTTCTGACCTACTTTTGATATACTACTTACAGATCTTAGGGCGATCGGGTGAATGGCCAACAAACTTTCCCTATACTACTTGTACACGTGAGGCGTTTGGTTAGCTGGTCATTCACTTTTCATATACTACTAGGAAACCTGAAGGCATGGAGGGGACTTTGGTCAATCCACTTTCCTCATAGTACTAACAGATCTCATGCAATTTACTTATGTTTTTATCAACGTTTCTTTCGTAATCATCTTTAATGACTGTTGTTTTCCTTTTGACATTTTACATAAGCTTTTTAATGACCATGTTTTAATAATATTTTGGTAGTACTTAAAAACTGCTTATATTTCTCCGTAAACAGCGCCAAGGATTGGCGTATAGTTTCACTAACTTTCAACTTTCGGCCCACTTTTCGCGCAGCACTACTAAATGAGGGTCCTTACCTGGGGCGCCGGTGAAGGTGTGGCGGGTGAGGTCGGTCACCTGGTGAACCGTCACCGTCAGCTTCTCGGCGCTCGCATGGAAGCACACCGACATGTGAATGTAACCAAGCTCCTGGAAGACACAAACAACAACAAGATCAAACAATTATTCAATGTCGCGATTAACTAAGGCAAAGCACGTCATTTAGCATATAGTATGGAGTTTCAGATACTCCAATGCAGGACGTAACGTAAACGTAACGTATTCTTTATCTCACTTTAAATAATGAATGTAATAAAAATCGCATTATGAGTACATTTATAGGTATATCTAAGGAAAAAATGACGAGATCTGATTATCAGGTTTCTCACTTGTAGCCCACAATATGACTCGAAAATATCGAGATACGTCGAGGTATCGAGATGCGTTGTAGTGTCTGAAACTCCCTTATGACAATTGATGAGCTTAATATAAACTTATTAGCAAAATATAAACTTATTAGCATAATATAAACTTATTATTATATAGCCACAGTAGTTTCGCGCCCCACTTATTTCCTTTGCAACAACAAATTCGACCATCCTAAGAAATTACGTGTAATAAAATGGATATATTTATTAACATCGGATAATACCATGTTTTCCAAGTCCGTTAATTACCCCGTCTGCGGCACCTGTCAACCATTAACATAATTATAATTATTGATAAAATATTATATAAACTATATATTATATAGTCAGGGCAGTATAGCTTTGTGGGCGTTGTGTTTTCTTTGTCTCACATTTTTAGATTATGACATGTCAATTTTACATATTGTTTCCGCTCTTACTGAAACTAGTGACCTAGTAAAAACAAAAACTTACAAAAGTACTTTCAAACAATATCCCCGTATGCCTATTTCTTCTACATTACAAATTGAACGTTGTTGGTTTTAATTGTGTAGTCTAACCCGCACTGCATATCAATATTTGGCCCCAGTAATTAATCAAGGCCGTGGTGTTTTCTGGTAAAACCAGTTAAGTGAATTGAAAAAAAGATAGATATCTCAGATGTCAATTATACTTTTGTTCCCATTCATTACCATAATTATATAGGCCTACCTTAATTGACTACATTTAGATAAAATCATAACTTGCCCATAAATTGAATGTTCTTTTATAGCCGCGCCCTGATACTAAGATTAACAACTGATTGTCCTATCGTTCTTTATATTCGAATATTTGAACTAGTGTATATATTTTCTCAATATCTCCTGGCATCAATTTATTCGTACACACTGCAACGCTGTCAGCCAACACTCGACACGCACACTTCTAAAAGGAATCATTGTTAACTGGATGATAAAGAATGTCTGAACAAAGCTACATTTTAACTAATTTGGAGAGTGTTTCTCATGTAGCAAGAATGAGATAAGCAAGAATGAGAGTAGGTTACCTGCAAGGGTGACCCTGCTGTAGATACGTGGCGTAACAGAACGACCAATGACTTTTTATTTTGCTAGATCATGTTCTAATCTACTACAGGATACCTCTGAGCGACTAGATTTAAAAAACAGCGGTTTTTCAAGTTGGAGGTCTTCTTTTCCGATCACACTTCCTACCCCGCCAGCAGTGACTCGTCATTATAACCTGACCCACATACACCGACGAGCCCAATCATGGAAACCCCCCAGGTCGGCATTAACCGCGAAACTGTCCCCCATAGCAGTATAATGTTTTCCTATATATGACAATCTGCCTTAACCGGTTGTCAGTTGGACTTAGAAGAGCTTGCCTAAAGGAGTTCACGCTTTAGTCTACTGGCAAGGAAAAAGAGAATTTCTTCATTTAATTGGTGCATAACAACCTCAAATTACATCAAAATTTGATTTAAAAAATCTTCTACCCTTCCATCCAGCAAAATAGTAAAACTATAATGTGTGGACGTAGCCAAACGTATTCAACGATAATGTAAACCCTACATATGACCTATCCACGGTGAATATTTACTTGTTGCAATCATTTAATAAGACTTCCGTGGCCTCGGTCCCATAGAAATTCCAATTAGGAAAGGCTCTCTGCGGACTAAGTGTATGAGCTGCTTGGGGACGGGCCCACTCCCGGAAGGCAGCGCTAAAACTGACCCCGGCTTTATTGTGCGTCTAATTGGTTCCCCAAGCTGCTCACTGTGTGCACGGCGGGTTAGTCAGAGTGTGCACAGAGATTAGAGCGCGCACTGTGACGTGTGGCCGCCACCTGGTGCCCGGCCCCGCGCCGCCTGCCTGCTGATGTGATTAGTGATGTATTTATTGGGCCCGGTCGCCTCGTCCGTGGTGCCTTATTAGCGCCGGGCATACAATAGTAGTGGGGCAGAGGACGTCAGGAGGCGTATAGCGCGATAGGGACTTATATCGCAGTCAAGGGATGCGTCAATACTAATCTGCATCTCTATAAATGGTATAAAGTATATTGTAATCAATCGGTCATAAACCTATGTAAGACAGGAAAATAGTGTGCGCAAGGTATTTCATTTAAACCCACTTGCTGTAACAATTTATGGTGATGATAAAACAAGGAAATGATAATGTTCATGTAAAATCATTTACACATCTGTACTATAAGCTACAAAAGACGGAAGGTAAATATCATTCTTCGTAACTCAGTGTCTAATATCTAATCAGACCAGTCTACAGGGAAATAGGTTAATGTGTTTTATCCCTGAATTATTCGTGTTGCCCATGGAAGGAAGCGTTTTCCACCTTTGTAAGAACATGAAATTTAATTTTCCTTAGATACAATTCTGATGTCCTTTTTTGGTCTTTGATTGCGAAGGTTTCCATGATATTGACTTGCCTATATATTACTCATAAAGATATATCATTATGTAAAGCAATACATTTCTAAGTTTGCATAGATCAATCAGTCAATTGCGTAAAACTCGAAAGTGGCATTTTACCACTTTATTATATTGCCGTGAAGTTTGTAAAACTATGTGGAACTTGGTTTTCCTTGGGGGAAACATAGTTTAGTACATTGTTTTTCCTACACCATAAGCGTTTATGAGTAGGCACGGACAAGGTAGGTTTGATTAGATCTAACGGGGAGGACGTTTGACGTATGGGTCCTCATCCAGGGTAAACATGGACAGGGGCTTTCTAAACAGGCGTGGAGCAGGCTGACCAGGATGGTGCGGTCACCCACCGGTCACCTGCAACCCCCGCACACACAGACCAGACACACCCGGGCCCACTTCATCATCTCAATAATACAAATAGCGACCCTTGAAGCAGAATACAATCTCTGAGTTGGAGGAACGGTTCAGAAACCAAACAGTACAAAAATTGCATCATTATTGGGCTGATTCTAGTTAACGTCAGTGCTGTTGCTGTTTACTGAATAACAGAGTGAATTTCATGAACAGGATTCTACCTAGTTTACGTTAGTGCCGTTCTACCTATTGTGTTTTGCCAGTAACGGTACACCTTATTTTAATGTAATGACCTGGAGTATAAGTGATATCAACTTTACTGAATAACATAGGGAATTTCAGGAAGAGGAAGATAAGGATAATATTTAATGATTGGAAGAATACTTTGTTTAAAGTCAGAGTTTTATGATTTGTTGCTGTTTTAAGTATTGTGTCAAACTGAGAATACAAATGACGTTGCTATATATAAAAAGTGATCATGCCTACTCACATGTCTCCTAATGGGTGGCTCCAGTGGTTTGAGTATTCTGACCTCCTGGGAAGGCTGCAGCTCCCCTAGATTGATCTGGACCTCGGAGAGCAGCTCGTCGCGGCCTAGTTTGGTCACTTTGTTGTAAAGTTTCAGTCTAAGCCGGGTTTGCTTCACGTGGCGTTGCTCTATGCTGTTGAAGAGGAACTGCTGGTTAAAGATTGGGTCAGCCGAATGGCGCACCACCTTGGACAGCTGGCGCTGGTTCTTACCCGGCATGAGGTAGAGTTTGACGTAGGTGTTGAGCAGCTCGCCTCCGGGCAGGTTCTCGGCCCGTAGCAGCCCCACGTGCAGTTGGCGCAGTTTGGGTATGTACTGCAGGCTGAGCCGCACCTCGCCCAGGGAGGGATCGGGCACCCGCGAGCAGCTCCTGCACGAGGAGCAGGGGCTGGTGGAGGTGTCCGACGACACGGTCGACGAGCTGGGGGCCTTAATCAGGGACGGCGGGCTGTCCGCGTGCAGGCTGTGGGGCAGCTCGGGCGACGTGGCCATCATCAGATTGGCGCTGGACTTCCGCCTCCACCGGATGTCCGGGCTGGCCTTGGTGGAGGACGTATCTGGGGTGGCGTCCTCCCGCAGCGACGACCGCCGGTAGCGGAGACAGGGGCTGTTTCCGGCGCTGCAGCTGGTGGTGTTACCTCGCGGGGAGACCGGCGACATGACCTGGGACATAGCCGTGTTTCCGGTGGACCGTGAGAACTCCGGACAGCTACTGAAGGGGACCAGGTTGGACTGGTTGTAGGGGAAGGCCTCCGCGCGGGAAACGGACACGGACGCCGAGCGGGCGTCGGGCGACAAGACCACCCCTAGCGGCGCGATGACGGCCGGCACGTTGTGGCGCCGCTTCCCCCGACGACCGGCCGGAACCGCCAGGCCCTGATTGGTGTCTTCCGTGATGATCTGGGGGCTTTCTGTCCACCCGGGCGTCTTCCGCTTTACCCGGCCCAGGCACAATGGCCTTCCGGCGAGGCCGCCGCCTCCACTGTCGGCGCCATCCGTGTGGAACAATGACTCCTTCCGGCGCGTGTGGGGACTCTCTGACAGTGTCTCAAAGCCGAACTGCGTGCGCATCTTAAGGTGAGGCAAACTGAGGGCAGCAATAGACATGGGGTCACAGTTGGTATGTCCGCCGGGCGCCGACCCGACGCCCTCCTCGTCCAGGTCATCGCCGCACATGACCAGCCCCCCGGTACACGGCGTCCTCTCGGCCAGACTCCGCATCGGACTCACCGGCGCCGAGCGGGAGCGCGTCGTCGGCGACGGAAGTAGACGCTGTGTCGACGATTGTTGATTAAGGTAGGAGCAGGGCCGCGGGCTTGTGGACCTGAGAGACAGCATGGACCCGCTGGAGCAGTGGGAATGGACATCAGTCTCGGGGCTGCCGTTGCCGGTGGGCGAGATGGACCCGTCGACGGACGGCGGAATGGTAAACTTGGGGATGTTTTCAGGGGTGACCACCATATTGGAGTAGGCCAGGTTCTTCCCGCCGTGAACAGCAAGTCGGTCGACGGCCAGCAGGGACCCGGCATCACGGCACTTGTTAAGGAGCCAGTCCTTAACATCGGCCATCACATTAGGTTGGGCCGCCATTCTTATATTCGAAAGGCTTGCGTGGAGATATTGCGAAGTTAAGAGACTGGGATGGGCGGTGAACGGTTGATTTAAGTTGACCTGCAAAGAGCAGAAACACATAACATCAATTTCATTATAATTCTAAAACCAGGACAATTGTGCAAAATATAGAGTAGTGTTCATTTATACCTACAGATATGCCCGACGTATAGATATATATACGTGGTTCTTACTTCATACCGAGTGCCAGGTATGCAGCAACCACTACCATTTTATAAAAGTCTTTGGTGTACCTCAGACGGGGTTTGAACCCATTACCTCCCACACCTGACGTGGGCACCCTACCAACTGAGCTACTGAGTCTGGTATATATATATATATATATATATATATATAATATTATAATTATATAGGCCTATATATATTTATACTGGCTCAACAGCGTAACTCTCGTAATTGTGTCTCCTACCAGCTTATGAAACAGGTTTTCGATAATAATGGCAATTTACAAAGTAACTCTAAACATGACTAATGAGGATGTGATTTGGTAAATGAAAGTGAGTTTTATCAATTATAATACTGGAGGGTATACCATAGTCTATTTCAGTTATCAAAATAGAGTAGGTTCGTCAGGTCGTACCTCACAGACGCATCTCCTAAGTTAAGGCTGTTGGCAGTAGTGAGTGCAGCTATTAAAAAGAGATACTGAATGTTCAGGATATTTCTAATGAGCCCAAACCTATAGCTATATGGAGTAGGAATATAGGCAAGCAATTTTCGTTTGATGTAACCAGCAATATACTTATATTTGGTGGCTTTAAGTAGCGATCTATGCTAGAATTACGGCTCACTTTACTGGTGGTAATTAACCAGATCGATCAACAGGTGAGACGCCTTTCAGGGAGGAATAGACCTCATTTGCTGTTACCTACTATATAACTTTGACTGAATGGATTCAAATTTATACACAAGAGCATGAAGTTTCATAATTTCGGATCCACAACGGGTATTATGATGATAATCAATATGACGCGGCCTGAATATCATGGGGCGTCTGGATTCATATTAAGTTGGTCAAAGTTTGCATTACTTTTGCTCAAAAACATCAAGTAACATGGAACCTTTTAGATTTTTGCTTTTATTACCTTTAAATCATATCGATCATACATGTGTACACACGGTGGGATAATAATATATATGCAACCCGAACATTATAATACGCTTAAATGCAGCCAATTTGCAATAAGCCTCATCTGAATGCTATAGGCCTACTATTTACTACTTTTTCAAGAATTCAACAAGTACATACATGTGGACAGCCGAGGGGAAAGGGTACTCCGAGGTTTCTATATTTGCTGTCCTAAACCTAATATTTAAGGAGATATGAGTAGATTTATGAAAAATAGTGATAATTTACTCTTAAACCAACTTTTTGTGTAGAATTCATTTCCCATATCTAAAACATTCCATCACGATGGAATCTTCCCTCATTTGGAATGTCAACGGAATGTTTTAATACTGGTTATTCACTAAATTTGTTCTATTTGGTTGCCATGGAAACTAAAATTCATGAGATATGGATAAAATTGTATTAACTATAAGAAAGTATCATTTTCTGGTCTCTACATTGAAAACAGAATACATTTATCATTTCTGGTTGAAAAATAATGACTAAAATAGTGTTTTTTAATATTTATGCATAATTCTGATAATTTATGATAATTTATGCAAAATCTCAATAAATACAATGATATCAAGCTTTTCCTCATTTTCTGCTATCCTGACAGTGTCAGGTTTAAGGGCCCATAACTTCCTTAATAATGGTTGGATTTAGACATGCTTAATATCATTTGAAAGCTAAGAACCTGCTCTACAATATAAATTTAATATCAAATCCCGCACGGAGTACCCTTTCCCCTCGGCTGTCCACACATTTGAAGGTGCATGCACATTTTAAATACTTGTCCGTAATTCTGCAAAAACATGATCTATGAAATTTACCTCCATGATATTCCAATAACGTAAAAGAAGCAGAAAAAATGTTTTAAAAGCAATTCATGGTCAATCACAAAATTTTAATTTGTAATTATTTTGTGACCAATCTTGCATGTAACTTTTGGCAACTTGTTCCAGAGACATTATGGAGGAGTGGGTTTCATGGAGAATTGACCAGTATTGACCAGAATTGACCGGAAACAACATGAATCGACAGAATCGTCCAGAATTGACCATTACTGACCAGAATCGTCCAGTATTGTCCAGTATCGACCACTATTGACCATTACTGACATAAAACAAAACATTATTGCATTCTGGGTGTCTCAATGCATGCTGGGTATCAGGTCTCATTCAACCCTTTTATTTTCTTATAGGGTTAAGGGGATGAAGGGGATGAAGAGGTAAATTGGTAGACGGGTAAAAGTCAATTCCGGTCAATACTGGTCAATTCTGATCAATCATGATAAAGTCTGGTCATTCTGGCCAATTCTAGTTGATACTGGTGAATTCTGGTCGATTCTGGTCATTGCTGGTCCATTCTGTTAAATTCTGTTAAAATTAATGCTGATCAATAGTGGTCAATACTGGTCAAGGGCTTGTCAATCCTAGTCAATTCTGGTCAATGCTGCATGGTTAATTCTTAATAACATCACTATGGTACAGGCGATCCATGCATACAACGTTCACAACACGGACTTTCGTTACTTGGGTACTCTAATAGAATTAATTATCGGCTGCGGATTCCTGATAATTATTAGGCTCTAGGATGCCGCTCCCGTTGCCAACGGGAAATTTTGCTAATGGTGAAATGCGGTTTCCCGATAAATATTTTGTATTCCTGATAATTATTTCGTATATTGGACACGTTTCTCTGGAATGGCAATATGCTTAATTATCCGGATATCGTCTAAAGTTGACTCCATTTTCATTTGCGACGAAAATAAATATCGCCAATTCTCTCTGGAATGGGCTCCTGCTGGTACTAGTAGTTCGTATTTCTTGTTGATTCATTTGCCCAGATTTAAATCCAAGTCATTCCTATCTGATACGGGGGTTACCATTAGTGGAATATAAAGAAGGCGTATATAGCCTCATTGACTTAACTTAGCTGAACTTGTTCAGACGAGATTGCATATTGCTCTGCAGAAATAAGTGACACTTTACCTTGTATTTGCGGCGACCATTCTTGCAGGGAATACGAATGGACCAAACGAAGATGGTATGAGATTTCCAGAAAATCTCCAGTAAGACAAGCTGACGAAACTAATTCTCCGGGCTTCTACCTATAATAATGATAGCACAGATAGCTATGAGAAAGGCGTATGGTCATGTGGTGCTTGATGCCCGACTAATAGCTCACGCGAAGTCTACCAGCTACTCCGAGCGTCCAGGTGTCCTTCTGATGCAGTGACGACCAGGACAACAGGTGGGTTGAGGCTGAGTGTAGGCCAGCCAGCTCACCTGCCACCTAGGATGCCGCGCCTGCCGGATGTGGGGATGGGCTGAGACTCGTGCTGCCACCACCCAACGGCGCCAATTAACACCACAACAACCAGAGCGCTACAGCAACACTCGGTATCAATCATTAATAACAACTGCTTCTTTAGGACTAAATGGAAGAGAAATCTACGCGGATTTAGTGAGATAGTGAGATTGGGTGCAGCCAGACAAGTAGGGAGCGTTGTTAGAACAACCTAAACCAATGGAGGTTGTCCGAGCAACCTTAATGGTGACATTTCAAAATCAACAAAACGTTGAAATATTTCATGGAACTAATTCTCAAGTTTGGAAAAGAAAATGGAATGCTAAATATAACTTAAACATTGGTGGATATATGTCGGACAACAGTTTTATTTTGATAATGCATAATGGACCTTTCTATCGCGTTTTCATGATACCTGATTTACGAGAACAATCATTGGTACATTGTATTCAACAAGTGTACTACTTATTGAATAGATGCGGTAAGGCATACAGTTTACATAAATGTTGTGGTTAACTTGTTGGATATATATTAATGCGTCTATATAACCAGTGAGAAAGGTCATAGCTCTGTAAAGATTTACCCCTCCGGCGTGGGTGGGTGGCTTTCGTAAGTCCTTACTATTTCAGTATTAGGATTGAATTTGATTAATCCGGTGGATGTGGGGGTCCTATTTGAAATTGCCTGTTGCCCTAGGGGCCGGCGATGCCCTCCATGCTCCCAACGATCCAGCAAACCACGTACGCAATCTGGTAATAATCGCTACTCTCAAGCGCAAAGTCACCACACGGTAAGTTAAACAGTGCCTTTTCAAATGACACTCGTACTAGGTATCCTTTTCTGTCTAAACGTGCATTTCAGTGTGCCGGACGTTGTAGAAAGATCAAGTGATTACCAACATGGCGTTAGACAATGCAGGAATATCACACTGTATCCGTAGATTATCTTAAATAATTACAAGGGATTCTATGTTAAAAGAGGTATACAAGTGTCCTTTACAGGAGATAGTTGGTAGGCATTCGACAATGATGATCACGAAGCTATTTGGCCTTGATTAACATCTTGTTTTATCAACTATAAATCTAAATAGTAAAGATCGATGTCGATGGTGAAGGTACGGGTCACCTCATCTTGGGAATCGTATATTCTTGTTGTTTCTAAAGATATATAAGATTTTCTTAAACTTTAATGAGTCGTAAATCATGATCTCGATTGTAGTTTAAAACCCCTTCTTCATCGAAACGGAAACGCACTTCATCTCAACATCGCTGCGCTTTAGACGAGTTGGCCGAGGCCATGGCTTAATGGGCCGTGGTGTCCATGGTGCCTGCGGCCTTTGTGACGACTCTTTGGTTGATAGCAATATTTGTGGAGCCAGTCATCCACAAAGCGATGTATGATATTGGTCGTCAAATAATGTGTTTGCTTTGGATCAGTAGTCCAAGAACAATAGTTAAATGATTGACATGTTAGATAAGTTTGGGCCAACTTAAACCGTTTAGACCCCAATCTGGGTATATTGGCCCATGTGTATCCTCTATATCAATTATCATATAACCGACAACAATAATCTGTCCAAAACCAGTTAATCTTTCCCTGCGATCGCTGCGATCGCAGCGTAGCTCCCCGGCCAAGGGTACCGCGACGTATCGTCAACGATTGCTTATCAGTCAGCCTGTTGACTCAGCAAACAACAAGGTATGACCGGATGAAGGGCATCGAATGACCACAAGCATAGTCCTCTGGAGTGCCTGTCTACAACCAACATGAAACCCAACCCAATTAAAAACCCAAACTAAAGCGCCCAGTTTGGGTTGTGGGCTCAGCTGAGTAACAGGTTTATATATATGTGTCAAATCTACAATAAGATTAAAGCCCCATACCCACTAGGAGCATTTTTGCTGAATCGGCGTCGGCGTCGGTGCTGGCGTCGGCGTCGGCGTCGGCCTACTCTAGTGTCCAGGCCCATACCCACACACAATCGGCGTACTCGTCAGCCGTCGGCGCCGACGAGTACGCCGACGCGTACGCCGATCCATATTAAGCATGTTTGATAATTTTACGCCGACCAGTAGGCCGACCAGTAGGCCGACGCTGATCGCCGTCGGCCGACCCAGAATCGCCTAGTGGGTATGCCGCTTAAGAAGCATCCGTAGGTATCCCAAAGTATTTATCAGTTTCTTAATGCTGATATGCCAGAAATCAGTTTGATATTGTATTGAAATGTTGTATGTTGAAGCATACCAATAAAGTAACGAATTTTTATCTGAACGACGATGTAAGCCTATAGTACATATTAATAAAAGTGAAATACAAAGGCCAACTATGGTTAAAGAACTTAAAACATATTATAATACTGATATGACAACTGTCTTATTGACATGATCTCAACCACTGCTCCAATTGTTCCCTAGTTGTGTGAACTGGGTCTAACACCCATTGAGTAATCACAATGAAACTGTTTATTATTCTTTTATCTTTTAGTTTGTATCCATTGAACATGTTCTTTTTCATAATTAAAAACTGTCAAGGCCCTGCGTCTAGATAATATTAAATAATAATGATATTGAACTTATGATACTGCGGCCAGGGAGGCGTTTTGGAAGATGACCCCAACCGGAAGTATAACAAGCTAAAACCAATTATTTTCCATTTGTGGACTGTACTGACACGGGTGTCAGTCCGCTGAGTAAAATCTTAGTTTACTTCTATGGAAGTAAGGATCAGGGCTAAGATTGACTCTCTGAGTTCTAGGATTGGAGAGTGTAGAGGCCACGTCATCCTTTAGGTAAATAGATGTGTAGTGTACCGACAGTTCCAGAGTGTAATCGGTTAGCCAAGTAGGCACATCCTCGTGGAGTGTGGCACTGTGAATTCAGGTTACTGACTGGGCAGGTGAGCAGGGCCAGGCTGGCAGATAGAGCTCAGGAGTGTTGGTTGTATGTGGTTGAGTGATAGTGTCAACGGGAGGACAGTGACACATATTACATGTCTAGGACTAAATAAATACTATCCTTTTACATGAGTGTTCTTTGTTGCCTCAGAATGACAAGCTACATTCTGAGATGACCTGTGGTCAACACAGGAAGGAAAACCGTGATAGACATGGCTAGCATACTGGAATAATGAATATGGAATAACAATAATTGGTAACCTAATGATTGACTGTAAATTAAATCCCTATAGTTCAGGACCATCTCCTACAGCTGGCCTGATTTTGTACTAAAAAAGGTGTGTCCAGGAAAATAGTAAATGGCTGGATTCCATGGTAGTCACCCGAAATTCAGGTTGTTATCAAATTAGCAGTTTTTAAGTACTTATAAATTATAAATTTGGGATAACCTGATTTTGGGTTGGTTTCCCTGGAAACCAGTCATTTACTACATTTCTTTCCATGGTTGTAAAGCAAATAATCAAATTCAGTTACCCCTTCAATTAGATAGTTGGTGGTTGGTTATACCTTAAATGTCTGGGAGGGTGGCTGAAATTGTGGCAAAATTTTATTTCATTTGTGGTTACCATGGCAACTGAGAATTCAAGACAACTGATTTTGATCTCCTGTTTATTAGAACTCTCAAAGTGCATCAATTTGATGCTTCACTTGTGCTTCCAGCTTGAATATTAAGGAAGATATGATAATTTTCGTGTTTATTTTAAGAAACCCTTGTTATGTGGTTGCCATGGAAACTATTCTTTTTATATTTCATACTCAAGATATTTTATTTCAAACCCCAAAGATAAATAGTACTCTATTATACCTTTAAATCTATGTTCATGGTTGCCATGTTAAAAGGAAAAGAGGAAAACTGGAATAATGGTCAATTTTGAGGTTTTTTGGTTACCATGGCAACCAAGTTACAGGAACAACTGAACTCAGTCTTTTATCCAATAGAACTCTCAGAGTGTATCCATTTGATGTTTCACTTTGGCTTCTATCTTGATTATTAACCCTTTAGACCCCAATCCAGCTGTAGCCACCCGTTGGTAGTTTCCCCAATCCGGCAGTAGCCGCCCGGAAAAATGGAAATTTTTCCATAATTTTCTAAATTATAACCAAAAAGAACAGTTTTTTTAATTTTTAAAGTACAAAAATGTTTAATATGTCGTTTAGGGATGTCGTTTAGGGACAGGTTAGGGACAAGTCTTAAAATAGCAACATTGGCATATCTTGAACCGTTGCCAAATCTTGCATCGCAAGTGTATTGTTAATTAGTTAATAGGCATTTTAATTTGTAATTGAAATAAATCATTTAATCTTTGTTGGCGAGTTCAAACAACTTTATGATCATGATAGACTCTGTATATCAGAGTATAAACTAGCCACCAAGAAGCAGTGCCTCCCCCTAGTGAGAACTGTGTGAACCGGTTGCCAAGGGTGACCACTTTGTATACACTGGTCAGTTCACTCATGGCCACCACAGAGTATAGACCTCAGTTCAGACTCAATTTTTTTCTTTTTCAGTTTTCCCAGTTCTACACGACACCAGCGGTGCAGCATCTCGGGCAGTTCTACACGACTCCACCGGTGCAGCATCTCGGGCAGTTCTTCTAGACCCCACAGGCGGGCCGCCTGTGACTGTGATGGTCGACGCATCGGGCATCAAAGCAGCCAGCAAGAAGCGTAAGTGTAAGTATGTCATTTATGATATTGAACCCCATCTTTATGTTGACATTAAAAATGCCACAATTGAGGATGTAATTTCTGCCAACATGTCCCTCCTTGAGAGTTTGATTACCTTAGGTCTGCCTGTCCAGGGTTATGCCAAGCATATTCGATTTCTCACTGACAAGGTAAAAGTCTATAACAGCAATGCCTTGGTCAAATATGATTCTGCCATGAGGGAGAAGGCTGAGTTGTTTGGACCCCAGGCCTTTAGCTATGGAGATCATGAGCTGTACCATTCCCTGTTAGGTGTAGAGAACCTTCGTCCCAAAACAAAGCAGTCAGAGAGTGTCAGGTCAGGTCAGGCAGGGTCAAAGTCCAAAGCTCCTAGACGGAAGGGTTGTTGTTGGGATTTCAACAGAGCAAAAGGTTGCAAAAGAGAGTCTTGTATTTACCCGCACGAATGTCGCGATTGTGGAGGTTCTCATGGTGCTGTGGAGTGTAAGGAAAAGAAATAGGATGAGGTTTCCCTCTGCTTGGAATCTGAAGTGTCATTGGATGTGGGTTCCCATTCTGTTGCTGCGTTAGATAATCCTTTGGTTGGCTTAGAAGTAGAATATCCTGGAGTCACAGACAAAAGTGCAGGTGTTTCTTCCGAGGCTGATTCAGATTATGTTGGTGTTGGTTGTGGCGGTTCAGTTTGTTCACATCATCTTGCGGGGGGCTCTTCGGAGCCTGGTGGCCTGCAGCTTTCTGGCGCAGAGGGGGTGGCGAGTAACTCGCCTTTTTCTTTTTCTTTGAGGTCTCCACTATGTAGTCAGTTTGAACCGGCTGACTATGATGGTGGTCATCATTCAGGTTTTTACTGCCTTGAAAGTTCAGTTTTGGATGCCCCTACTTGTGGAGTTCCCACAGTTGATTCCATTCCTGGCTACAAAGAGGATGTATGTATTGATTGTGAGAATAGGGTTATGATGGAATTCAAAGTAGATGTTAGTCAAGCTGAAGTTGCTACAGCTTACTTCTTTCATGAGATTCCTGTTTTCTGTCGTACCTCTCCTATCGCATATGGTGATATCTCAAAGGATGGTGTTTGGTATGAATCTGGTGTCATGTTTATTGTCTAATATCGTTAATAAAACACTACTGGGATTTGCCCAACACTGCCTCCTCTCATTATTATCTACTACTTACTGCACCAGCCTTCGGGGGGATGGTTTATGTCAATAAAAAGTAGTATAATAAAGATAATAGGTGATAATTAGAAAGATTTTTACCGTACAGATATTCTAAAATATTTGTTTAAGCATTTTTGACCAATAGGCTTACAGTTTTCATACCACATGATGTAAACAAATGTTAAAAAATTGAAATAAATCATTTAATCCTTGTTGGCTATTTCTGATAAATTTATGTAAATAAAGAGTGGTATAATCTAGATAATATGTGATAATTAGGAAGATCTTTACTGTACAGGTTTTTAAAAATCTTTAAGTATTTCTGACTAATAGGGTTAAAGTATTTGTACCATGTGATGTAAACAAATATAAACAAGATGGCCCATTCTTCTGCTGATTCACTACTTACTTTTGAGCATTTTGAACGCATTCTTTTGCATTAAAGGTATATTATGAAGTTTTTTCTGGCAAAAAGTGATCTATCTCATTTCTTTTTTTAGAAAGTAATGTGTTTCATACTATGATAGAACATAAATAGAGTTATCCTAAAAATCCGATGGAAAAAATAATCAGTGTTGTCATTTCTTGCATCGCTGCACAAAGCTGCATCAGTGCAAAAATGGCAGTCCGTCCCTAACCTGTTGAAAGCTGATTGAATTTCCTTTCCATTGCTACAAACCCCATTGCCATAACATTAGTCGAAAGGGATGGGTCATTCTTGAAATAAAAGACATTTAGGGAATTCAGGAGGAAAATCCATGGAAATCATGGGGAAATCAAGCAATTCATGACTGCAATGCATGGGGTCTAAAGGGTTAAGGAAGGTATGATAATATTAGTGTCTATTTTAAGAAACCCTTATTTGTTTGACATGGTTGCCATGGAAACTAGTATACTTAAAATTATATTCCGCACCCAAGATTTTTCAGTACAAACCCAAAATCTGCGCATTAAAAACTATACACTCCAGATGAGACAAATCGTACTCTCTTATACCTTAAAATCTACGTTCATGGTTGCTGTAGTAACAGAAATAAAGGGAAAACTGAAATAATGGTCAATTTTGAGGTTGTTTTTGGTGACCATGGCAACCAAGTAACAAGAACAACCTATTTCATTCTCTTATCCAATAGAACTCTCAGAGTGCATCAATTTGATATACCATTTGTGATTCCATCTTGTATATTTAGAAAGATAAACTGTGTGAAATCAGACCCGTAATGACCTTTAATTTTGTAAATGGAGCCATTGAGGTTCATTAAAGGCATAAGATATGTCACCTTTCCAATACCTTTGCAAGATCTTTGATGGATTTTTAAAGGTCACCTGAAAAAGTTTTGGAAAGGTCTTGTAAAGGTGAACTTTCCATTACCTTTGGCACACCTCAATGGCTCCATTTACAGAAACTTGAAGGTCTTTTTTCGTGCAGGAATAAAGCCCAAATACTATTAACTTTGAAATAACATGTATTTCGAATTTATACTGCATTCTAAGTAATTGTTTGGATAAAAACACATGATTCCATGCAGAAGGGATATACTCTTGAGATAACATAGGTTGTGCCTTGTTAGACACATATTTGTGGTTGCTATGGTAACAGGAAGAGAAGAGAAACTGAAATCATGGTCAAATTTGAAGTTACTTTTGGTAACCACGGCAACCATGTAACCAAAACAACCAATTTTTCTCCTCTATCCCATCAGAGAGAATTATACTATAATTCTCTCTGATCCCATAGATCTCTGGGAATGCTGAATTTTGATATCTCATTTGTATTCCTACCTTGAATATTAGGGAGGATATGTCAAAAATACTGTTGATTTCAGAATTGCTTGATTTTTAGGTGGTTGCCATGGAAACAACCCATTTACAATATGCAGGAACAAAATTTAATATTTTTTAGTACAAACTAGCATCCCATGAACTACAGATATTTACCTCTTCAGTGATGTATGACATGCTTTGTTATACCTGTTTGTTATAGGTTGGGGTTTTTCCTTAAAATTGGCTCTTTTTAAGAATGGTGGCTCTACTATTAACATAGTTTTATGCCAAAGGGGCGGTGACCAAATCAATGAAATGAGGTGCCTATATATAGCAGTGTGACCCAATGCCTTCTTTATAGTGCTGCCACGCTGAGATATCATGTCATTACACATTACCCCACCCAATCCTATTATACTGACACCAGGCCGACCAGTCATTTTTTGTGGTTCTTACTTTATACCAAGTGCCAGGCATGTAGTGACCACTGCCATTGTTTAAGTCTTTGGTGTGTCTCAGCCAGGGATATATCCCAAGACCTCCCAGAATCAAAACGGGCACTCTGCCAATTAAGCTACTGAATCTGGTCTCTGCATTTGTCACCTTCTATGAACTGCTAGAGACACATTCTTCCCATCAGGTCCGCAAAGGAACCCCCACCCTGGGTCCCCATAGACGAGGGACCCTGAATAGCAATTAGTACAACAGCATAAAACCTAGAACACCCGTATGCCCGAGACACAATTTTAGGAAGAAATTTCACAACCAAATTGCTTTGGTTAATTTTGTATCATGCATCTGTGTTCATGGAGAAAACACGGGGGCAATTTTGAAAATATTTTATAGTAACCTTTAACTTTGGTGTAAACTGGGATCCCAGCTAACAATTTTACGTTGATACAACGTTGTTACAACATAACAGTTTGGTTGTAGCAACGTTGCAAAATGACGTTGTTACAACATAAATTTGTGGACTCCCAGAAAGGTTGCAGCAACGTTGTACCCAACGTTGTACTGCAACCATTTCACAACCTTCTTACAACTTTGTTATTTTGTTCTTTTTCACATAGTGTATATCCAATATTCATGATATTATATAGATTTGGTAATACATTTGCGCTGACATATTTCTGTTCCCTAGTGGTGTCCTTAAATCATTATATAAATTATAAAAAATCCTTTATAAAATATATGGAAAAAAATCATAATAATTATGAAAATATGGGCAATCTTTATTAATTATTCTATCATTTTTATTTCATAGTGCATTTTGCATTTACAAATCAATACATTGATCAAGTATGTTGGATCATGTCAGGTTAATGACCTGTTGCATTTACAATCTAACACTCTCAAGACTGAAAACCACTACCTTGTTGACAACATACAAAAAAGGTGCTTCACTTAAGTTTTTTTTTAATTCCTCTCCTTATATCAAAACATATTATAAAATTGAGACATAATAAATATAAACAATGTTCCCTTATTCAGTATATGTTATTGATGCATTTTATTTTAAAACAAATATCAAATTCTTGTCCGAATTAGCAGAAAACAAAAAACGTTTTTCCAAATTTACACTTTTTAAACAGTGGTGCCACCTGTATGTTGAGTTCATGTCTTTCTTACAACATTGTGACAACATTGTGAAAGTTATGTTGTCACAACGTTGTGAAAAAGACGTTGTGACAACGTCATTTTGAAATGTTGCAAGTATGTTTTAATAAAATGTTGTGAAAAACATGGTGGCAACGTTGCCACCACGTCTTCAGTTGAATGTTGTGAAAAGGTAATGTTGGACACGTTGTCTGAACGTTTGTTTGGTGGGTTGTGTGCATCTTGTGATACAACGTTGCACCCTGACGTTGCAGCAACGTTTTAGGTATGTACTTTAACAACATGACCAATCTACAACCCAAACGCAACGTTGTAATCACGTCATGTGCTTGCTGGGATGGGCTTAATAAGCCCATCCCAGTTTATGAAATTAATTGAAAAAGGGAAAGGCATAAAGATGTGATGGCATTCCACATTATTCAAATCTATAATAGGAGAAAAAATTGATAGTAGTTTCAAAAATTGGCATTTAAGCCTTATTATTCTGATTTCCCAGGAGTTAATTCAGGTGACATTGAGCTATTGTAGGGGTTTACTTATTATTTATATATGCGCTACATGGCGATGTATATCGCCAGAAAATGCCCATAAATCACCCATTTCCATGGAAATTCAAGATGGCCGCCCATTAGATAACACACATTTTTATTTTTTATCCTTAACCCTTTGCTGACAGCACCAAAATGGGTTTCATCAGCGAGAATGACCATACATAATTTCATTTCTTAATTATGATATTGTAGAAGAGTATTTGACCATACAGTTTTATGCCATTATAACAAATAATAACAGGGTTTATGAAAGATATTCATATATTTTATTTTCGTTGCCATGGTAACTGTAATAAAGATGACTAGTTGATTCAGATTTACTAGCTTTAACTCACATTTAATGTGACTAAGTTTACATGCAATACTCAGGGCCCTGCTGTTCGCGCCCGACGTGCGACTTCCGGCTTTTAGGTGTCACAATACAAATTCGACGATATTACATCCCTTTTCTTTTAAAGATTTAATGTCTCTCAGAAAGTCTTTTTTATCTTCTTGGCGTCGTTGTGAAGTTCAAAAGTTTTACTTGTCACTTATTTTGATATGTAGACTACTTTTTAAGTATAGATACTTATAATATATCTAGAGCTGGAAGTGTCTTTTTTGCTTTTGAGTCTTTGGCTGAGTAGCTTACTTTTAGATATAACTTTACCATTATCATAGTGAATCAGAAAGACATATGTAAATCTTTGAAAACAAACATGGTTAATATCAAGTTTCAACAGAATGCAAACAATGAGTCAGTGATGTTTTAAAATGTCACACATCAATCCTGGTTGGTTTCCGGACACTTCTTCCGGACTGCGTGGTGTACCCACCAGGTTCCTTCACCTGAGGGGTAGGAGCGTGCACTGGAGAGTGCGAGCTGGTAGTTGGTTCAGCTCGGACAACCGGCAACTGGGGTGCAGGCTGTTTAGGTGGTGGATCAGAGTCATCTCGAGTATTGACCCTGACGTGCATTTCTCCTGTTTCTCAGATTTGATGTCGGTTGCAGCGTAGCACATTGCCGCTTGATGTTTGCACTTTGTATGACCGTGGCTCGGCTGATTTGTTTGTTATGATAGCCGGATTCCATTGTTTAGAGGTGTGGTCTTGGATATGCACGTGCTGACCTGGGAACAGTGGTGGTAAGTCATTGGCACCAGTGTCGTGGTAGGCCTTCTGCGATTCCTGTCTAGTTTTGAGAGTTGATGACGGCATCACTGTTAGGGTCAGAGTTATGCACACTTACAGGTAGATCCGACCTCAGTTTTCTGTGGTATAACAGTTCTCCTGGTGAGGGTAGGTGGTTGTCGATCGGTGTGGAGCGAAGACTTAACAGGGCCAATTTTGTGTCATACCCACCTTCCTTTGCTTTGACGAGAGTTCTTTTCACCGTCTGGATTTGGCGTTCCACGAAGCCATTGCTCCTTGCGTAGTATGGGCTATTAGAAACGTGATCGAAACCCCATTCCTTGGCAAACTGCCTGTAGGTTGCGGAATCATATTGTCTCCCATTATCGCTCTGGTATGCCCTGCTCGGAGAAAATGTCTTTCGTATGATCCACGACGGTCTGACTATCCATCTTCTCCAGTTGTTTTATAAATGGAAATTTACTGAAGTAGTCACAGATAATGAGAGTCTCTGGAGTTGTAGTGGAAAATATCTGTCCCTACTGTTTGCCATGCGCGTGTTGAGTTTTTCATGTGGCATGAGCATTTCGTGTTGTTGCGTCCTCTGGTGTTCCTGACAGATATGACATTTATTAACAAGGGTCTCAATGTCCTTATTGATGTTGTTCCAGAAAAAACAGGTCCTGGCTCGCAGCTTGCATTTTTCCATTCCTTGGTGTGCTGAGTGGAGGGTTTCCAATACGCTTGCCTGAAGGCGTTAAGGAATTACATCGCGATCACTCTTCATGACTAGGCCGTCTTCTACTGAGAGTTCGTCTCAATATGGTCAGTACGGTTTGATGACGGACGGAACTTCCTTTATGACATCAGGCCATCCAGCGATAATTATCTCGCGTAGTGCAGACGGCTCAGAATCATTGTTTGTGGCGTCTCTCAGTTCTCTCATCCTGTCACTTGAGAACTGAACAAGGTGAACCTAGACGTCCATGTCCTTCACAGGACCTCTCTCTCGCGGGGACAGTCTTGATAAAGCATCCGCCAGTGGTACGTCTTTTCTGGGACAGTACCTGATCGTTAAGTCATATGTTTGGAGTCGCAGTAACATGCGTTGCAAGCGAGGTGGGGCTGCCATCAGGTTCTTCAGGTGAATGGATTCCAGTGGTTTGTGGTCTGATTCAACCATGAACTCTTTTCCAAATAGGTACGTATGAAACCTTTCGCACCCGTAGACCACAGCCAGCATTTCACGCTCAATGTTGGCGTACCTCTGCTCACAGTCGTTCAGCGCTTACGAACAATTTAAGGCGACCGGCCTTCTGTCTTGCAGAAGTGTTGCTCCTAAGCCTTTGCTCGACGCGTCTACTTGCAGGGTCACCTCCTTGCTTGGGTCAAAGTATGATAGCATCACTTCTTTGCAGATTAGGTCCTTTACCTTCTGGAATGCAGCTTGATGGCTCGCTGTCCAGTCGAAGGTTGAGCCCTTTTTTGTCAGCTCACGGAGATCTGCGGTGTGTTGCGACAGATGTGGTATGAATGGAGACATGTATGTCGCGATACCCAGGAACTGCTGGAGTCCTTGGACATCTGTGGGTGCCGCCATGTCTTTCACATCTGCTACCTTGTCAGGGTCGGTGTGCACTCCGTCTTTGTCGAAGTACAGCCCGTAGAACTTGATCCTTTCTTGTCTTATCTCACATTTGCCAGGGTTGAAGACAAGTCCATATTGCCTCGCAACCTGCATAAGATTGTGCAGATTTTTGTCGTGTTCTTCTGCGTCACGACCGTACACGCCCACGTCGTCTGCTATGCCGATGCATCCTGGACATTTGTCCAATATCTGGTCCATTTTGTGCTGAAATACGTCCTGACTCATTCTGAGTCCAAACGGCATACGTAAGTACCTGTAGCGTCCAAAAGGGCTGTTGAACGTTGGCAGCATACTGGACTCTTCGTCGAGGACTACCGACCAATATCCATGTCTCGCGTCGACCTTCTAGAACACAGTGCTGCCAGCGAACTTGTGAGTTATCTCTTCTAGCATAGGAGTAACATGGTGGTTCCTTTTGATAGCTCGGTTCAGGTCCTTCGGATCTAGGCATATTCGCAAATGTCCATTTGATTTGAGGCTGTAGGCTGCGCTATTTACCCAGTCTGTGGGCTCGGTGACCTTTTGTATGACCCTAAGACGCTTCATTTCGTCTAGCTCCATCTTGATATCGTCCTTCAGCTTTATCGGGCATTTCCTAGGGGCGTGTATGACGGGCGGTTGGGTCGGGTCAATAACGATATGGTATTCGCCCGGGAATCTTCCTATCCCTTCGAAACGATCAGGGTACATCGCAATGAGATCTTCCCTCCTGTCTATGGGCTTGCAGGATGTCGGGGGTACGCTGCCAGAGTTGGCACTGATTTCGCAGTGTACTGTTATAAGTCTCAGCTCACGTGACGTTGGAAGTCCCAATATGGCTGGCCCATCTTTGTTCACTATGTAAAATTCGGCAATCGTAGTATGTTCTCCATACTTACACGGGATACGGCACGTACCATACTGTTTCATCGGGACGCAGCCATATAAATTCAGGACAGTCTGTTGAGGTTTCGTGGTTCCTGGTTTCGGAAATCCCTCAGCGTCTACTTTGTTCGGAAACATTTGGCGGAAAAGTCTTATCGGTAGTATGTTACCCTGGGCTCCAGAATCTACTTTCGCCTTTAGAGTTGCCGGTACTCTAGGTTTATCCTCAAGTTTTATTTTGAGCTTTACGAAGACCTCGTCTCGGGTGTCCCTATTTGAGTTATCGCGCACAGAGTCTATGGTCAGAGAGTCGAAATTCAGAGTTTCGAACGTGTCCTCTTCTTCTGACAGCTCTTCATGTTGCATCGTGTTTACCGACTTGTACTTGTTATGTGGGGCATACCTAGCTTTCTGCTTTGGCCTGGGGCCTGTTTTCTGCCCACCCCTATCGTCTGACTTGGGAGCGGTACAACATTTCGCCCAGTGATTTTCCTTCCCACAATTAACACATTTACTACCTTACGCTGGACATTTTTCCCTAGGTTTTTTCGGATGATTTAACCCACAGTGGCCACAGTCTATCGCCTTGCTGCTACCTTGTTTTGCTGCTTGTGGTTTCTTACGACTTATCGCGTTAACGGTCTTTTCGCCTAATAGCTGTTCCATATGTGCCATCGTGGCTTCGCATGTACGGGCTACATCTAGGGCGTCGTCTAATTTTAAGTCGCCATCCTTCCCTAAGAGTTTTTCCTGAACCTTCCTATGCCTAGCTCCTATTATGAGTTGCTCGATTAGACGCTCTTCTAACTCTTTGTCGTCCCGAAATTTACACTTTTGCGCTTGTAACTTGCACCTGGTCATGTACTCATCTGTCGACTCACTTTCTCCCTGCTTGAACTTTTGGAGGTTGTACCTTTCTAATCTGAAGTTACTTTTGGGCTCTAGCTGCGTTTTAAACTTTTCCCAGATGACTTGGGGCTTTTTCCTATCCTCTGCCGATAGATTCCATGTTTCGAACATGTTTATGCCCTCCTTTCCTACCCATAATAGGATGTACGTCCCTTTCTGTTCATTATTTTTAGCTGCTAAGGGACCCTTGAATATCAGCTCACAATACTGCTTAAACTCCTTAAACTCGGTGGGTAAGTCTGATGCTGACCAGTTCATACTAGGTGGGGTTATCCCTGTCATTTCTGCCATGGTTGACGCTGTTGACACTACTAGGCTCTAATAGATGTAGCACAATTACACGCACACTACGCTGTACACACAGTTCCTAATTATAGAGTCTATTTTTACAGTGTCACTGTCTCATTTGGACATAGGATGTGGCCTAGGTGTACTTCCTGGCAGATAATTTTATGCAGGCCTTGAGCATTTTGGCATAAGTTCACTTTGGGGAATTAGTTTTACAGTTCACACAGTGGGGTTGGGGTTTCATCCAATTTGTATGGGATTCATGTCACCTCAGATGCCCTCAGATTGACACTGACAGTCCTGCCTCCTGGCTCCCTGCTTCCAGTGCTCCACCTTTCCTGTGCTGTTTACTTCTTATCTTCCCCTGTCACACTCAGTCTTCTGGTCCCTGGGTTTCTTCAAGGCCTCTACTCTGACACCATGTAATAAAGATGACTAGTTGATTCAGATTTACTAGCTTTAACTCACATTTAATGTGACTAAGTTTACATGCAATACTCGGGGCCCTGCTGTTCGCGCCCGACGTGCGACTTCCGGCTTTTAGGTGTCACAATACAAATTCGACGATATTACAGTAACCATAGAACATTTTGAGCAGTAACGACATTTTTCAGAAAATCTGTAATTTTAAGTCACTTTTCAAAAAAATGCACCCAAATCGGAATAGATATTCATTTTAGAGGAAAAAAGTGAATTGATATGTCGTTCTCCAGGTCATTCCCTTTAAATTGGTACCATATTTTTATAACTTTCTTTATTTTCTATATACAAAATATAAACAGGATGCTAGGCATGTCATGCTCTTAAAGTCATGAAATTTACATTATTCAGAGCTTTTTGATAACAATTAATGTAATTAAAGTAGTGAAAATGCAAATGACTAAAGAAAAATTTTCAAATATATGAATAATATCCATTTGCTGTATGGTTGTGCATACATTTCAATGATCAAACGATTATCGCTTAAGCAAATTCTGAAAATAAGGGTCAAAACAATAAAATGTATAATTATTTTAGAATAAGAGAGTTGAATTGTTCGGAAATCAATCTAAAGTAAATCAAGGTTAAAGTTGCTCAAGCTTACAAGGTATTTACCTATGAAAATCGTGAGAAAGTTGTGATCATTTAGAGACAAAATTTTGTATTTTGAATCAATATAAAAGCTTTTTAATCTTAAATTATGGGTTAATAATAGCCTGGTTGCCAGCCCACTAAGCAGAGCGTTAGTACTGGGCCAGGTATCATGTGATGAAAACCGTGCAGATAGCACGCAGCGTTATCTACCAGAGCGGCCCGCGTCGATGTAAAATGAGTGAGCTGGTGCAGAATGTTTATCGGGGCATTCTCTATCAGAGCGCTCCTCGTCGCTGTAAATTGAGTGAACCAGTACAGAATGTCCAAATTAGTGTGCTGTTGCATGCGCACTCCTCGTTGCAAGTGAAAAGGGTCTGCTCTGGTCCGCGCGGACACCGATACAACTTTAGACGATACCGGGGCCACTAAGTGCTAGCGGTCGGCTTCGGGAACCAGGGTAGGTTAATAAAGGTGGTGCCATTATTAACGGTGACAGGACAACTACCCCAGGGACAACTACCCTGGGGACAACTACACCCTTGGACAACTACCCCCTAGATCTATTACCCCATATGACAACTACCCCTGGGATAACTACCCCTTAGGACAATTACCCCTATGGGTAGGACAACTACCCCTTTAGGACAACTACCCCTATAGAACAACTACCCCTGTAGATAGGACAATTACCGCTATAGGTAGGACAATTACTCATTGTTTGAAATATAAATCATAGTAAAAATGTTATGAATAGGGGCATACTAAAAAAATCATCAATTTAAAACACCTTTTTTGTACCTCATCTATGTGATCGAGGAATCAAATCTTTAGCAACTTTGTGTATAGACGTTGTGCAGATGACGTCCTATTGTCCAGAAATGGACTGGGCGCTATCTTGGTGATCAATTTAGTATTCTGATAATTAACATTTACCACACATTTGTAACAAATATTTTTGGTTAATACATCTAAAACAGGCATATGCTATCATAATAAACAACCTTTGTTCTATACAATTCATTATTTCTAGTTTCATGTAATTGCCATGTGTCATACAAAGCACATGGTGATCGCCAAAATGCAGTCAAGTGACCAAATCTGCACAAGGTCTATATGTGACAGGTCATATTTACCTGACATGATCCAACATATAAACACAAATTATGTTGGATTTAAAAGTAAAGACCAGGGAATTTTTCCCCACAAGTTTTATTTTTCATGAACTTATGAATATATATATATATAAAACATAGTATAATTAAAGGCATCAAAGTTGAATCAACTTCAGATTTCAATGTTGAATCAACGTTGAAACATGACATTGAATCAACGTCAGATTTCAACATTGCAGATTGCTTGATTTTGCAAATGAAATCAATAGATTAATGAACTAAACCCTGTTAAATTGTAACTGATGTTGTATTGGGTAAGAGAATGAAGATATGACATGTACGGAATTTGATGAGACTATTTATAAATGTGTATCTTTCAGTGGACATAATAAACTTTACCTCTTGTCAAACGAGCGTTTTAGTTTTGTGTGGGTACGAGCCCTCATATATGAGGAGTCTACCACTAGAAGAATCCAACCTCATTATACTTCTGTTTACATAGATATATGCAGACTGCAACTATAATAGAAGAAGCAACGATGACAGTAACGACAAGCTAGTTCTAGATCCCCTTTAATTTATTATGGGCATTTTCTCAGGATGAGAGGCTTGAATTATTTTGAAAGTACCTTAAAGAAAATAGATCTAAAAGTGGTTCAAGATTACAAGGTATAATTATATGAAAATGGTTATATAGCAAGTTAAGATCATTTAAAAGAAACATTTTGATTTTATTTTGAATTATTGATTAAGCCTTTTAGGGCCAATATTTCGATACACCTTAACCTTAACTTTCTGACGGATTTAAGGTGGTTAAATAGATTTATATATGTTAAATAGTTTAGTCTTAAATATTCTAATTTTTTTCATGGCTGAATAAAGGTGGCCCGATTAATAAAATGTCAAATTTGCCAAAATTAATATTAATAGGGCCACCTTTAATCACCCATGAAAAATTAGAATGTTAATACTTAAAGGCTTTACTAGTGATTCAAAATAAAAAAACTTTCTTTTAAGTGATCATAACTTGCTAACCAATTTCATATGATTATAAATTGTAACATTGAACCACTTTTAGATTTATTTCTCTATGTTGCTTTTAAAATAATTCAAGACTGTTATTCTGAGAAAATCCTCATAAATCACCCTTTTTCATGCAAATTCAAGATGGCTACCCATTAGATTTTGACTATTAAAAATGTTCTATAGTTACCATGGCAACCAAAATCAAAGATGTGAATACAGTTTCCAAACCCTGTAATAACTTCTCATACGATGACATAAAACGTTTTGATCAAATCCTCTCAAGAATTATCAAAAATTAAAATCAATTTTTTTATACTGATTCTCTTTCATAATATCCTTTTTGGTGCCGTCAGCAAAGGGTTAAAGAACCTATTAGTAGTATTACCTCAATAATCTATACAGATCTAGTTACAAATCATCACAGTGGCAGCCAACCGTCTTGACCGCTGTAGGACGGCTGTTTGGGGTGACAGCTCACTCACTCGTCTGTCCGGCAGGTGCCCCGCCCACTTATCCCGAGAATCCTGTTTGACAACGGCGCACCGATTGGATGGGCCCGACACTATTTGACCAATCATAAGGCCCCTTACAAATCCCTAAATCTTCATACTACCCGCACCACCTTCGCTAGCATTTAGTTCTACATCACTTGTGTGGTAAGCGACGCTGCTACTACAGTTTGTGACGTAGCCGGTGTGATACTACATTTCAGCACTGAAGCCTATTGAAAAGACTGACATCACGCCCGTTCGCACTGTACAACAGTTTGCCGGAAGAGATCGCCAAAATGGCGACCTACATGGATGTCGATCGAGTACAATATTTGGCTTCATCGGGTGTCAGGGCTCCGATATGTCGTCTTTATTTCTGCAGACACTGTCTAAAATTAAGATCAAGTGAATGTGTTTCCCATGAGGTAAGTGAATTAGCTGTTGAAATGTTTTCATGGCGGCAATTTGGCTTTTTGAAGAGTAACCAAAGTCAAAGAGCCAATCGATGTCTGTGTCGACTAACATGACAGAGTGAGTGTGAATCATCGAAAACAGACCCACAGCAGTTTCAGAAACAGCTGTCAAAACTGGAGACCTAAGTCACCTTTGTTTGTTTGATTTTTTCTGATGTGGCTCAGGCTAGGAGTTATGACTCATAACAACTGTGGGAAGCTGACCATAGATATAACATAGATAGGACGCTAGGCCCTAGACTAGCTCTGTTAGCCTTCCCTCGATGTACGGTATTGTATTCAGTACCGTCGATAGTTCGGCTAGGCCCCAGACCTAGTCTAGGCTCTAGCCTAAGTGAGTAACTGTTAGTGTTGTTTCTAGCTTTTCCTTGTCTATATCATTTGAAACGCCATGATCTGATGCATTTGGAATAATTGGTTTTATGTTAATCATTTTCTGATTTACTTGTGGAATTTTGGCCTAAACATAGGTGAATGTCTTCACATGAAATATCACCAAACTTAAAAAAGTACCTACAAAGTCTGATCCTTCTTTTTTCTAGCTTTTTATTGATGCATTAAATGTCAAGTTGTGATCATATTAGAAGGAGTTATCATCCTTTTTATGCATTCATTTCTTCACTTAGATACAATAAAAAACATTTATGAGTGAAAAACTCGGTCACAACTTTTATCTCAAGAACAGGGGACAATTTTTTATGGGAAAACTGGTGGAATGTAAAATAACGTCTACCTATCAATAATCATAGAGATACAAAGAGTGGAGTCAAGACGGCCTGGGCTAACTGGGGCATGTCTGTCTCGGTGCTGATATGCAAATTCGCACCTGATAAGTCCTCAAAACGGTGTACGGGAATGATCCGAATCGAAGGTATTTTGTACTGAAAAAGTAGGGAAATGCATCTCATAAGACAAAGCCATGATTTGACCTGAAATTTACATTTATTGGGTAAGTGGGTCTCAAATCAGGGCATCGCGCACCAAAATTTTGGGGAAATCGCTAACGGAAGTTGGTGGTGCTTTAACATAGGATCCTATGGGAGAAAACAGGTTATTTCGTGATAACTTCTTAGGTATTCATCCAATCTTCATACAGGGTTAGCGAGAAAAATTTTGGAATTGATATTATTCATTTCATACAATCCTTCAAATTTTCCTAATCTGTCAATTTTTCTCATAATTGCGAAAGTTCCATTTTCTCCCATAGGCGCCAATGCTAAACAGGGTCACTGCTGGCGCCCAGTATTTCACCACATGATGACGGAAATGCCGAGAATTTTCCCTAAAACCACAAACCGTTTGCGATGTTATATGTAGATCTATTAATAGAAAGATATGAACATGTATGTAGAATCAGAATTTATCAATTTTCATTTAGATTCGAAGTGTTACCCAGAATTAATTAAAAAAACGTTGAAGATGTTAACCCCTGGTCACACCTCAAGTGACGCCCACCAGGCGAGGACAGTGAATTTTATACCATAAACACATTATTTATAATTTTTATATACCCCGGTACCTTTGATACTCATGATATCATTTCAATTGACATTGGTAGTAAAAATTGAAAACTGTGCCAGTATTTATCAATTTGATGCCAATTTTGACTAAGCCAATTTTGAGTCAAAATTGTAGATAGATCTGTTTGTGATTTTGGGTAAAATAAAACCCTAAGAATTTTATAATCTTTAACTCCGAATTTCATAATCATAAATATCATTAAACTAATCATTCTGATTACAACAGATTATGGCGTTTCTAATGAAATATAGGGCCTGTCTAAAGCATTTTGTGGTTTTCTCAAAATCAATTCCCAAACTCTGAAGATTTTTTGTTCTGGTCAATTCTCAAGCGACTGTGACAGGGCGAGGGCATGAAATCTTATATCATAAAAACCTTATTTATAGTTTTGATATACCTATGATACTCCTAAGATCATTTCAGTAGATATTGGTCCGTAGTAAGATGTGGGAACTTTGCCAGTATTTATTAATTTGGTGCCATTTTGAGTCAAAATTGGGGGTATTGTGATTTTGGCTAAACTAAAACAGTATTTGCCAATAGCGCTGAACATCCGGATATGTTTGACATATCTCCGATATGAGCTGATCAAAGTGTCTATATCAAAGTATTGCATGTCGGACAAATGTCCGACGTGTGAAAAAGTTTAAGGTATAGATTGCTAAAACCCTAAACATTTTAAATTTTATAATCTTTATGTCAAGTGTCAGAATCATAAATATCATGCATCCGCATTAAACCAATTATTACATATACGACAGACCATGACATTTTGAATTAGGCATAGCATTAATCTATATGTTATTTGGTTTCTTAGAATTAATTCCCAAACTTTGACGATTTAACTATTTTTTTATGACTCAAGCAGTGCCCACTGGCTGAGAGTAGGAAATCCTATTTGGTTAAGTCCGTATTTAGACTTTTGATATATCTTTTACACTCATAATATCATTAGAATAGATATCTGCTTTTCTGAAGACATGCTATTAGTGTGTATTTTCCTATTTTTGAAGCTATATTTTGGCAAAATTGGCCACATAGTAATCTCAGCTAGAATAATAGCCAAATAATTCTATATCTTTCAAAATTCTCAAGTGAAAAATTAAACACAACTTCATAAAACCAGAAAACTATTTGTGTACAGTTCTATGATAGAACCAAACTCAAAATTTATTCCCAAACTTTGATGATTTCATCCCCTTGGTCATGTCTCGAGAGGTGTTGACAGGCACAAGATAAAAAATCTTATATCGTAAAAATATCATTTACAATTTTGATATACCCTTGATATTCATATAATTTCAATAGACATTAACCTCCAATAAAACAAACTATTTATGCAAGTTTTTCCACGTTTGAAGCCGGCTTTAGCCAAAATAGATCATAAAGTGATTTCAGCAAAAAATAATATCCAAATAATTCTATAATTTTCAAGTCAAAATTTGTAAATAAAAGTAAAAAAAACACTTGTCATTAAAAGAAAAAGTAATTTAAGGGACAGGAAATAGTATAGATCTATATTCAATCAAGACATGTATTTAATGTACTAGAAATTGTTGAAGATGTCTTTTATGAAAATGGAAAAAGGTTAAATCAACCCACTTACCTATATTTTTTACCTGAAAACAACTAGTTATTTTCTGTGTGCCATATGCCATATGAATATTATATTTTCATATACTCTGGTCTCTTGGGATGAGTCTACAAGCTCATCTTTTGACAATTACCAGAAAAGAGAGGATTATTTTCTCTATTTGTTCTTTTACAGGTTTTCATCACTCTCTGAATTTGTTCTTGCAGGTGGATTCACACTACTGCCCTAACTGCTTAGAGAATATGCCATCAGCAGAAGCAAAACTAAAGAAAAACAGGTACTTTACTCACTTTTCATTGCCAGGACTAGTACAAATATGTATTAAGATAAGACAGCGTTTGAGGAGATGACGAATCAATTAATGCATCTTCTTGCACTTTATCATTGTTTAAAAGATATATAAAACACGATGTTTTGTCATGTTATAGGTAGGATATACAATTTCTTTTGTTTTCATAGTAGATTTTAGAAGACCTTGTTACTTTTGTATTCTTCAACAGTTTACCTCCCCATTTTTTGCTCTTCCTTAGGTGCGGCGGCTGTTTTGACTGTCCGAGCTGCCGTCACACACTGTCAACACGGGCTACAAGCATCACAGTGCCCAACCCAGATGACCCGGCCAAGGCCATTCCTAAAAAGGTCTACTACCTGGCCTGTGGCTTCTGTCGCTGGACCTCACGGGATGCTGGCATCAAGGACCAGATGGTCGGCACGTATCGCAGATTTCACACTCGTTTTATCAAAGCTCAAGAAGAAAATATTTACATGTAGTCTTGTCATTTCTTAGAATTAAAAATGGTTTCTTTTTACCTTCTTTAGGATTGATTTCGATACATGATGATTGTTTTCTGTAGCAGTGCCAGAGCCACACAATTTGTAATAACATTTGGCAGTTGTTAATTTTTACGATAAAAGTATATCAAGGAGAGGTCATTCCGTTAGTAACAGGATAACTGTTGGGATCTAAGGCACAAAAGTATAAAAAGCCGATTGACATTGAATTCGGGTTTCTTACTCCAACAGCTAGCGGTGCCTGGCCCGAACAGCAGAACCCTCACACCAAAAGGGTAAGTAAAGGAACGTTAGCGTATATGCGTGTGCATACAGTATAATATTATAGTGCTGTGAATATAGTTGCATATTACGTAACTACTCTTCAGTGTTTGAAATTAACTTTTTTTGAAGTCAGCCATCAGGGCTGACATTCATGAAAAAGTGTCAGCCCTGACAAGGAATTGTCAGCCTGGATTTTGTATGATGAGAAACTTGAAAATATGACCATTAATTAGATTTACATCTAGGTACCCTTAGAAACAGGGTTAGCATAATCATCAGAAAAGTATATAGTCACATAAAATGGAAAAGATTGATAAAAATGCCGATTTTTTCCCCAAAAAACCTGTCAGCCATCAGGGCTGATAACTTGATTTTTTTGCCCAAAATTGTCAGCCCTGATCAGGAAATATCAGCCTGGGGCTGACGGGCTGACGTTAATTTCCAACACTGCTCTTGAAATAAGAATGTAGGCTCTTTCTTCTTTTTCTTTAACTTTTAACGAAGAGTAGACTGTCTTCATCGCAACTAACTTAGCATCGTTTTCTTGCAAAAGGAGAATGTTTCGAAATGGTCGTCTCCTTACCGTGGACGTGATGTGTATTCTTCTTTTCTTCTGACAGATTTCTACTCTTCTGGACTATTACCGTCAGTTGGCCCAAAGGGAGAAGGCAGAGAAAGAGAAGAAGAAATATTCACGTCGTAGAAGCTATCTCCATTTCTCTGTAAGTGAAACGATTTCTTTGCTCTTCGAGTTGGTTATTTATGTAATGATGAAACACTTAACTTTTCTTATAACGAAGATTTCAGTGTTAAATTTGGAATGTTGTTGAACGTCTCATTGCAGCGAGAAGAGATGGCAGTACAGGCTGTACAGTCGGTGAGAGACAACTGTATATCACCATCACCAACAACCTTTTCCCCGGGTTACATGTTTTATTTTCGTTATATCATTCAGTATGGCGTTCATACTTTTGTATGGTTATTAAGTTGGACATTTCTGTCACAAAGGGTATTGGTCTAGCAAGCAACTTCTTCTTTTCGCGTAGATTTCAGAATACTTGAATTTATTTCTTCCATGTTCGAAATATTTTTGGTCATTTCCTAACCTCCACCCTGTCACCCGATGGTCATTGGAAGCGACGCTTTCCCCACTGTCACATTAACAATCGCTTTGGCGTTGAAAAAATACACACCTGGTGATTCGACGGTTAAATAAAAGGACAAAGTAGTAAGAAATGATTACAGTCATAAAATCTGGAAAATTTGTCAGGTAGAATACAGCAATATCAACTGTTGTTAGTTTCAATAGCTGCCGAAAATATGATTGATTCGCTGGACAAAAAATCTGACTTTATTTTAGATAAGGATTTATCAAAATAACAAATATGTCTGTCTTTGTGCAGGACAAGTTTGGACTCAGTGCTGCCGCCTCTCGTCGTAGGAGTGGACTAATGGGCATAAGTGGAATGAGGTAAAAATAGATTATTTATAGTATACCTTTAGTGGTACACTTTTATAATTAGATTAAAGTATCGAAGGGCTTGATTGGAAGTTCTGATAATTGTTTTTCCAATTATGAATGTTAAAACTAAGATAAACCTGATGTTTATGAAAATAGACACGAAAGGTACAAGATTATTATAGAACGTTATTTACTAGAACTAGTAGAAGTGCCTAAGATCTATTGCTCATATATGGCATTTTTTATCTGGATTTTTTTTTCATCGATCAGAAGTTTGTTTCTATACATCCAGACGTTTTCTTGTAATGAAATTGTCATCTAAACGCCTTGCAATTGTGTAGATTCTGTACAGTGATAATTACGTCACTCCTATGATGCGTTTTCTAGCTTGAAGGAGAACGAGGAACTCAAGATCACTGAAGTGAGTGGAAGTGAGCCAGTCACAGAGTTTGAGCCCCTCGACCCCTCTATCTTCACGGCTCCTGTCTCCCTTACCAATAGTAAGTACATAAAGGTCAGCAATTACCTGCCGAGTATCTATGCTTACATTTGCCGGTCCTCCTCGTCTACATAGACCGTCGAAGGCGAACGTGTAGTTTCTACAAATCTCTCTCTGTGTCCTAGAATGATGAACAATGGGGGAAGTGTAATTAGGTACACTATTTCTAATAATAGAGTAAATTAGATCAAAAGAAAGTATATTGCAAATTCATGGTACTTGGCATTATTAGTACGTTATTATTTTTCGGAATCACTGTAAGTCCGGTTAAAATGGAGTAAAAAGGGATGCAAGTTTTCTTTTTTTTGTCTGAATTGAGATTTTTTTCCACACCGTCACCTTAAATAACATTTTTCAAAATTAATTTCTTAATTGACATTCTATAGCATTTTAAGATGATTTCAAATTTTCTTTCTGGGGTTTAAGATTTGTTCATTGACCCAGACTTACATCTCTGAAGCAGTCACATCAATTTTCTCTTAATTCATAACGTGATTTATTTGTTACTACATGTCTTTCAGTAACAGTTACTACATTACTCTTCCCTTGTCAGTTTCTACGCTGGCCCAGCGTCATGCTAACCCTGAGGTTCAGCCGGAGCAGACTTCGGCCCTGTACCCGCGCCACAAACACCTGCTCATTAAACGCTCACAGCGCTGCAGAGTGAGTAGATCGCCTTATAGCAACAGGTCACAGGGAGCCAAGAATAAAGAATATTGCCTGTGAATTCAATATCCATTGTAGATGTGACTGGATAACCGACTTTCATTGTTACATGATATAACAAGATTTTCCCACCTCTATAGGGATCATTATTACCATAAATACTGTCGTATGATGGCAATCTTGAAGCATGATAGATTTTAGAATAACAACCTAACGTACAGGAGACATCGTGTTTCAAAAATAAAGCACCATGATACCTTTGCAATATTGTCTGACATTATGATGTATAGGTTTTAAAGTTAGCTCGAATTTGTTTTTTCTCTTTCAGGAGTGCGAGCATAACTTGAGCAAACCAGAATTCAATCCTTCGTCGATCAAATTCAAGATCCAGTTAGTTGCCCTGTAAGTATTGGAAATACTGTTTTGCTCTTGACGTATGATTACAAAAATGTTACTGCAACCAATAAACTACACGGTTACATCAGAGATTGGATTCCTGGACAAGTTTTGCTTAGAAAAAATAATACTTTTCGCTTTTTTTAACAGGCACCATGTTCCAGAAATTCGTATCATGGCCCAGCCGAATCTCGTATATCAAAAGGTACTTTTTTTCTACTTAACATTCTTTTTTCTTACTGTTAATGTGTCATTGTTAGTCTGAGGCTAAAGGCACCTGCATAGATATTAGATATGATCACGCCAGTCGAACAGCTTGTATCCGAACTAATTCTGTCAAATATGTAGAATTGACTATAGAAGAAAATAATGTTGCTAATTCCGGTTGTGTTAGTTTATGTTACAATGAAATAAGTAAAGGCTAGTATATATAAAACTTCTGACGACAACCATAAAGGCTATTATAAAAAAAGACTAACAAATGAAAACTTCTGACGACAAACGTGGATAACTTGTAGGAGACGCAGGTGATCCTGACCTTGTTCAACCCGCTGGACTCGTTGACCCACGTGACGGTGTTGCCCAATGAGCGGGAGGAGGACCAGGACGCCGACACGGCCACCACCGTGTTGCCCACCTGTCAGCTGGTGCTCGCACCCAGGGACGACGCCGCAGAGTTCGACGATGGCAGCGACCCCCAGCATAACTTTAATGATGACCCAAGGTCAGAAACCGTTTTTTCCCCTGGAAATATACCCCAGAATACAATTAATATCTTTGCAAGACTTCTGCCTAAATTGATCTCCAAACTGTGGCTTTAATTTATTTTACTATTGACATAGAGATACATAAGATATATATATATATATACCACGGTGGACGGGGAGAACAATAGAAGTAGGCCGTGGTTATAACGCGTATTCCGCCAGTGGAGCGGAACGCCTCCACATAATCTCACGGCGCCACAGTGGTGCTGTGAGGTCTGCCACTGCCACTGAAAGGGGGCAGTGGGGAGGGGGCTGGCAGGACAAGGGTCGTGGCGGGGTCGTGGGGAGAGGCAGGCCCACACTTACACAGTTCCGTCACTTGGGAGCACACAGAGAACCCGTGGTGGTAGACACACGGCGGGTAAGGGTGGAGTGTGTGTGTGTGTATTTGAGCACATACAAGGTCAACAATAATCAAATCGTAATGTTTCCAATATACATGTTCACAGCAGTGATATGCTACACAAGATATATTTAAAGAGAAATAAAAAAAATCATATAAAGTATCCAAATCACAAAAAATTTAATTGGCTTGTAATATAATATATTGATATGACTACTCTTTCTCCAAATATCTTTAATTCCAATCTAATTTAGATAAAAAGAAATAAATCACTTTACCTTTAATGTGACCCTCTCTTACTGACTGCCCAGTGGATAATGATAAAACCAGTGTGACATTGGGTCTTTTATAGGGCCAGGGTGAAATGTACAAGATCACATGACCAGGGTCCCAGACAAACAACAATTAAACACCCCCAAGACCCGTGGTATATGTCAGATAGAGCACTCGTCAGGCAGGGTACTTGAAATATCCACTCGGCTAGCGCCTCGTGATTATTTCGCGTAACCCTCCTGACTCGTGCTCTATCTACCACATAAATATGTCTATGTTATTGATGACTATTCAATATGCATAATAGTTTTTTAGATCTTACCGTCAAGTTTATTCTATTTTTCATGGCAATATGAGATAATATGATGTCTTGACTATTCCAGCGTTGTGGTGTTCCGGAACGCCAACAAGATTGGCTTCTTCATTAAAGTGACGCCGACCCGCCCAACTGGGGACGTAAAGGTGAGCTTCGTCCTGCGCTACGACTACCGCAACATGACAACCGCGCTGCAGAGTGAGGCCAAGGAGCCGGACACCGTGTGGCTACAGCACACCATCTACGTCAACCTGGGGGCCCTCCTGCAGAACGAGAGTTTCGCCTGAACACGTAAAAACCACGCTGCAGACGGTCCGACAGGGCCTCCTCTGGTCTAAGAGCTTTCTTCAAGGACATGGCGGTGGTGCTTGAGAAGGAGCAGCCGAACAAAGAGTGGCTGCAATACACGATCTGCGTATAGTCATTGCATGTGAAGCTTTGCCAAAATGTGTCCGTATAGTCTGCATTAGCTGTGGCGGTTATTTCTCCAAACCCAATTTCTTTAATTTTAGTATTCTGCCGTCATCAGAATTTCCAAGAATAAGTATCAATATTTGGGTTGGTTATTAATGAACTCCTCCTGTGAGTTCGGGCGGATTTGGATCTCCTGAGTCATCAAAGTTATTTATAAAGTTCATGGCGGTGTACCGGTCTTTTGACTTATATAGTTTACAAGAAGTAATATCTAATGTCCAATTGATCTAGTATTTGTTTCGTTTTCTTATCATATTTCAAGGGGACGGGAAGAAATGTCAGTTACGCGGGATATATATTCATTCGCTCTTGACAAAATAAGTTGAAACATCAATATAATAACCTTTTGGGTTACGTCTCAATCATGATACTGTCGAATATCGAGATTATTTCTTCACCTTATTCAGTGTATAATGGTGCAGTGGGGTACATTCATACTTGTTTTTTGATTCGATATGGTTAGTATGTTCTGATACTAAACTCATATAAAATATGTGGCAGTGCACTTTGTTAATATGTATTCTATAATGAGATATATGTCATATGAGATAAGCACTAGAATTGTTGGCTGTAGACATGTGCAACGATGGTAACGTCTCGAGAAAAAGTACATGTGAAAGTTTACTAAAAGGTAAAGCAGTAAAATTTGTCAGCTTATATAAAGATGTTTCTGCGTACGTTGTCAAATTTATTTATTTCCTTTCATCTTATTGTCTTGAAAGAAAGCAGTACTCTTTTCAATTGGCTTTATTCGCTGTTAGGTAAAACAGTATATAATATTATGGACTGAGGCATGTGATAACTGCGAGATGCCTTACTGTTATGGTTCGCTATGATGGGCTGTATATATATCTGAAAGGTAAAAAAACATGTATTATATATTTAACTTGATCTTCAATTTCACGAGTAGTGCTTACTTAAGAAAATGTAAGACAGAATAATTTATGATGGTGTTGATTTTAATCAGCTGAATAAAATGTTCTTCTCGCATACATTAGGGTGTTTTAGATTTGTATTACTAGATACGTAAAGTATTAGCTGGAAGATCCAAGTACTATGTTACAGCTTGAAGTACTTCATTATCTTGATTTGGGTGCTGATATACGTTATTCACCATAGAATAGGCTCATAAAAGACGTAAGTAAAAAGAAAATGTTTGACATCCATCTTATATTATGCATAATTTGGCAAGTATGATGTTTGACGTGTATCATGTAGCCAGAGACATCTACATGACTGCGCGAGCTTACGATCTCTGACTACATTACCTTTCGCGCTTACTTGTACCAATTACCCTCAATATATTGGACACCTTACATACTATCAATATGTATTGGTATGTATTTAAGGGACAATTTGGTCAAGAAAATCATCTATTTTTTTAAAAAGATTATTACAATACACTTTTTCTATGATAAGTCCGATACCAGACATAAATGAAAAGGCAATTTTCTTAAAGTAAATGCTTGGTATTAGCAAATATAATTTACCTAATTATTTGAAGTTATAGCATAGGCTATCTTATATGATTATATGAGTGAATACCTGAAAATTATATGGGTACAATTTGCACTTTTTTCTACACGGTGGTCCGTCCCGGAAAAAGAACCAACCTTATATAACTGCAAACGACATCTAGCCAATCATCTAAGAACTGCCCAATCCGTCTGTAATGGAGCAATGATAAAGAATAATATCCATTGATATTGATTTTATAGAAATAACATAAAACACATATATGCAGCTAAAAAATAGAACCGAGAATTCAATAAGCATGTTTTTCACTTTTATTATTTGAACATCAATTTATCGCTTCATATATGATTTGAGGATTCAAGGACGCACCTAGACATGGAAATAGAGGGATTTAAAAAAAAAAAAAATCAGACTTGCTATGGAGGTCGCTGTTTGTGTTTTCATGAATTTGAGAAGATAAATTGTTGACAAATTAAAATAAAATATATTCCCGTCTCTCCAGATAAAAACGAAAAAACTAGTAAAGGTGAAGAATAATTCACTCCATTTAAATGTTTGTGCATGGAGCGTGCGCCCTCCCATGTTTTGGGGTAAAATATTATTAAATATTTTAAAATTGAGGGGGGCCCCCCAGGAGTTTGGGCACTAGGAGTACTTTTTTTTTAAATAGGTGCCCACCCTTTCTTAAAAAATCCTGGATCCGCCTTGTTTCAGTCACCTTGACAAGTCAGAAGTGTATACTCAGTGAGATGGACTAATTAGACTACATTATACAAACAGGGACGTATGATGGGTATCACCGAGTCATGCCGAAAAAAAATAATTTAGATTTTTTTGTTGTCAATTGAAATTTTCACACCAAGGGGCGCTTGTGCAGACACCTCTTAAAGCAGGTAAAGTGGTTTCCCGCCAGGTGACAGGACTACAACTAGGCCACCATCGCTAGGCAACGGGAAGCCGGGCGCGTCACAATTGACCTAGATCTTTACGTAAATCAACACGCACCTGCCATATTAGAGAGCGATCAGCAGTCCAGGCGCCCGGGCCCGCCTTTCGCGAGGGCCAAGTTTCTCTTTAGTTTCGTCAATATCCCTTAATATCTATGTGAGTGTTTTCTGCCAACAACTTTCGACTGTCTGAGGTTATTTCTCTACTTTCAAGACACTCCAACAAACTTTGTGTGCCGCACGAAGAGAGTTATCACTGCAACTGCCACTGGAGTAAAGTTTCCGAAGTTGGCCGTCGCGGCCCGGACTTGTCGGAGGTCAGAAGCCGAAACAAACATGAAAGCCTGACCCCGCTGAGGATTATACGGAATTAAAAAAGAGCCAACATGACCGCGGGTCGGTCAGCAATCTGCTGTGCTCTTGTTCTATGGCTGGCCATAGGTGAGTTCCTTTGATATACAAACATATATCAATTTGAAAATTTTGGGTGGGCTTTGCCTTTATCACACATTTTTGAAACTGAAAGTAGATATCTATCAATTTAGGCAATTAGGAGGAACATATTCCTCACAGCTTTGAGTTTGACTGTCCAGTAGAGCTGATAATAGTTAGATCTATACAATATTCAATAAGGTAGTCAATCCACCCTTTTAAAATTTTATCAAAATCATATTTTAGCAGTAAATTATATTTCAGATGTTTACAATTTGTCAGCCAGTCACCTTAAACAAATTTTCAAAATTAAGTGTTAGATAGGAAGTTGGCAAGACGTCAACATATTTAATTGTCCAATTCTAATGGTAGTCTAGGCATATTTTCATGAATTTTCCAAACATTTCTAATTCAATTAAAAAAAATATCCATGCAGGGCTTTACCCCAATATTAAAAAGTTATTAATGGGGGTAGATGCCTAAAATCGACAGTGCGACATGGGCACTTCTGGATACATCTTAAATTTGACAAGGCGACATGGCTGTTTCTTAAAATTGACAGGCGACATGGGAATTTAGTGACAAATGACATGGCCCTTTCATTAAATTCGACAGGGGACAGGAGCCTTGAAAAGATAGTGACAGGAGACATGGTTAATTCTTAAATTCGACAGGGGACATGGGGATAAACTCAAGTATAGCGACAGGCGACCGTTTTTTAAATTTGTCAGGGGACATTGGACCCCCCCATCTACACCCCCTTATTAGGCCCCCCCCAAAAAATTGTTGTGTTCAGGTAACCCGACCTACCCTAATATTTTGGCCCTACCCTTACTTTTTTTTGGATAATTTCTTGTTCTAAAAACTATTGAAATTTGATAAAACTGACTTTTTAAAATGAAAGGAAATTAAGGAAATAAATCGAGCTACCTACCCTAATTTTGTCAACCTATGTTAGATCTACCTGAACACAACTAATTTTTTTTGGCCTTAAGAAATGAAAGCTCTATAACATTGAAATCAAAATCTACCCTCCTAAGATCCTGAAGATATAACAAGTTAATGTACGCACATTACATTAGCAATTTCACACGATTTTTTATTGAAAAAATAGGTTAGGTAGCTCGATTTAATTTGTTTCTTTTTTTTGAATATTTTTTTAAAACTTACACAAAATTAGGCTGATGCATTCTTGAAAACTCAGAAAACTCTCTTAAACTTTTTTTTAGCATCTAAAATGCATTTCTTGGTCAAATAAACATCATTTAGAAAACAGGGCCAAAATATAAGGGTAGGTCGGGTTACTTGAACGTAGTACACAGCAGCATCTTTTAGGCGCAATACGTACCCGCCAATTCTACTTCATTTATACAAAGAAGACTACGTCTGATTTGAATACTTTTAAGGATGTTATTGTTTTGTCCAAATTGCTCATTATAGATTGATTTCAAAAAGTTGATAAGCAATTTGAATTTGTTTTCATGACGACAATTTGAATTTAAAGAATTTCACCCCTCCTCTGTCTTCATGCAATATATAGGTGAAATTCGACAGCATACGTGTATACCATCGAATCTCTATACCAAAACTCTTTGTTTGTCATACTACCATCCTTTTGCATTGGTACTTACTTGTTGAGGAATCCAATAGTGTCTTAGATACGTGAGGTAATATAAAATAAATGTACAATTTAAGAGCCATAACCCCCTTATATCTAAATGGTCATGTTCGGCATACATATTATGATATACAGGCGCGGATTTAGGGGGGGGGGGGGTGCCAGGCGTGTGCCCCCCCCCCTTTTTTTGGCCAAATTTGTTTTTTTAATATAAAATTCCTGCAACCAGGGGGTGCGAGCGAAAATTTTGCTATAGCACGCCCCCCTTTTTTTAAAATCCTGGATATAGTAAATGAGGTATGATAGCTCATTTCTACCCAATTTCTGTATGGTAATCTGTACATGATCTAATGATGAAGTATATTTGTCTTATTTTGCAGAATGTGCTTGGGCACAATCTTGTGATTGTTCCGTCGACTGTGCCAACAACTGTACTGCTGGACAGTACTTCGACGCCACCACTTCAACATGTGTGACTTGTGACCCAGGTTATTAGTAAGTATTTCTTACTGAATTGTTATTGGAATGGCCTGGTCAAATAAGGTTTGTTTTTAATGTTATTTTTTATATTGACTAGTGATTCAGGCTATTTCTTTTTAGTTAAGTGTTAAGGCCATCTTCCACTATGTGGTATTTGCTTGTGGCCCCATGAAAAGATGCAAGCAACCCCGCCGCAAATGTGCTTGCGGTAAACCGCCCCAAATGTGCTTGCGGTAGGGAACTGTATGATGGAATATAGGTGTTTGCGGCCAGTGCTTGCGGCAAGTTTTCTATGGTTTCCTTGCGGTACTAAGATACCAACATGTTGGTATAAAAAAACGCAAATTGGTTACGGCACCTACAAATAACGACCGCAAATGCGACCTACCGCAAAGTGGAATAGCCTTAATGGGAATAGCTTGATCAAAGGAGGTTTGTTTTTAATGTTACTTAATGGGTATCTACTGTACATTCCTGGACAGTGGCGGATCCAGAGGGGGTGCAGGGGTGCGCGCCCCTCCCTTTTCTCGGAAAATTTTGTGTTTTTCTAATGTAAAACTCGGCCAATAGGTTATTGGTTAATGATAAAATAACAGTTTCTATAAGAGCCACTTAAGGATACGCATATGCGGTTAGCACCCGTTTTGCAGTTCTCAAATAAAAACAAAATTTAAAAGTCGCCACTTCGTGTATTGCAGTGTCCGAAATTAAGGTTGCTCCCTGCATCAGATGTCCATGATTTTGATGTCGGGTGCATTATTTTTGATGCTGTGCACTCGGGTGTGCAGTACCTTTCCTATGCATCAAATGTTTAAATGAAGACGTGATCCATGATTTTCAAGTCTGGGCTGAGGTGGGATGGCTGCTACTCCCCTCTGCATGTCTCCCAGTGGCAACAACTGGGTTATCAAAGGCTCCTAGTGGGCCACCGGCTGTTGTGTGTAGGGCCCTGCCTATGGGACCCTGCACATTAAAGAACTCCTGCCTCGGTAAATGTGTAGGGGTATGGTCTCTATCTTCTCATAGATTCGTTCATTCCATAGATACGGTCATCAATGACAGAATTGTCAAACCTTGTTCTCGCCGTGATATGACCTTAGATGTTGCTATGGCGTTAACCAACCAACCATCCATGATTTTGTGGCCGGGTGCATAGTTTTTGGTGCTCTGCACTCGATGTGTATATTCAAATACACCGTATTCAGGGCTTGACAAATCAATTTGAAACCAGGTTGCCCACCGGGCAACTAGAGTCCTGAAAGTGGTTGCCCAGCTACAAAATGTGGTTGCCCGGTAATGTTTGACAAGATATAAAATCAGGTATCACAGAGAGTGGCTTTTTCTGAATTGATTGCTTCCATTTAGGGGTAAAAAGGTTGGATGTTCCTCATTTCCGAAACTAAATTTTGGGTTTTGACTGGTTGCCGACTGGGCAACTAAGGCACTCATTTTAGTGGCCCAGTACTACTTTTTGGTGGTCCTGGGCCACTGGACAACCGATTTGTCAAGCCCTGGTATTGGTATGTTAAATATACCAATATAAGGTTGATTTATGGAATTATTTGATACTTTATCTTCTAAAACAATGTGTCAAGATATACTTTAGTAAGTGGTTCTGAAACTCATCTCTGCAACAAAATACTGTACACGAACTTTATCTTAGGCGAAAATTGCACATAGTCATATTGTATTTTACAAAAGAGGGTCCATTGGAGCAGGCATGGTTCTCACAAATTGTCAAGAGATTATTGAACGCTCGGAATCCACGTGGTGAAATTCCGCATTCTACAAATAAACCGATATAAATTGCTGGAATTACATTGCCCTACCCCAGTGTAAAATACTTGCTTCATCGAAATTAATGTGATTAGGAATACGACGTTGAACTTTTTTTCCCCTTTAAGTTAAACTTTAAGATTGTATTTACTCAGCCGTCTGATATACCCTCGTTGATTAAAAGGTAGATATTTGTCAAAGTATAAAACCGTGATTACATATAAGAGTATTTGCACTTGGAATTCTGTGTTGAGTTATAGTTCAGTTCGAGGAGCGCCATGTTGGTTTATGCCAGTGTTACGGTCTCGCTTCTCTAAGTGCTTATTTACACAGGCTGGGTGTGATTACACCACACGCCGGTAAAAACGTATAGCATGGCCACCTTGTTTGTAGGCAACCAGAAATTTCCACTCACCGGGCTACACAATTACACAACTCAAATCTATGTATACTCTAAATACAGAAATGTCAGTACTTTTGATGAAAAAAAACAAGAACAACCAAAAACATAACAAGGTTTCTTGTCTAGGGATATTCGGAAAAAGGACTAACAAAATACCATCAATTTGAAAAACTTGCTAGGGCACTATAAAAACTATCTTAATGTTTCCCGTTTATTTAATTTGTTATTCAAATACAAATTTACTTCTAAATGCGCAGGTAGACGATAGTGCAATACGAGTTCAGAATTATTCAATTAGGAATATACAGAAATAACAATGTTTAATTGCAAATTTAGGCATGTATTCGTTTAAATACCAGATTGAGAATGATTACTAAGCCAATACTTGAAATACATCGCACGACGCCTGCGTTATAATCTAATTACAAGGGAATCATTCGATAACGGACTCTGGGGATCCTGGTGTTAGGGCCATGCCGGTGAGATAAGCCTGGAATAATCTGGTGTCGGAGCACCTCCGCCATAGAGGCTCAACGGTCAAGTGTCTGCTGGCTACGGTCAGGCGGGGTCGGTGTGATTCCAAGTAGAACTACCCTGTCGACAGTGAGACCATTTATGTAATGCACGGTCTTTTAGTTAGTCATTTTTAAAGCTACTTTGACTTTCATATATTACAGTAAATGGCGCCTATGGGGATGCTAAAGCATTAGCTAACATTTTTTTCCAGACCAGGGCGGCTATTCTGTACAAATACATTTGTATTGAGAATTGTTTCGCATCCTAACGTTTTCACTAGATAGTTCTATGTCCATTTACCAGGCTAGTATGCTTAGTACTTGGATGAAATTAGTTTGCCGTCTCAATAGACTACTTCGCATTTATTTTTTGGTGTCGCCTGCCTTATGGTATGAAGATGATATAATATTGTTCTGTTGGTGGCATCTAAATGTACTGCCGTCCCTGTAGGTATAAAGGCAGGATGGTAGTCGAGCATGTGCCTGAATGCAGTCTGAATAAACAGAAACGTAACTTACTTAGACCAAGGTTGGATTGTAATACAACGTGTATTTCGGGTAGACTTTAATCAGACCAACAGTAAAATTTGCACCAGGAATCAGTTTCTGAATCTAATATCCGTATTACAGAATTCCGTTTTGTGGTTTTCTGTGATGAATGATAAGGTGCGCTTTGGTGTTCTCACGGTTGGTATAAAGTGATAGGCAACTCAGTGGCATGGTATTTCAGTCACTGCTACTTCGAATAGACTTGATCATTTTTTTTTTTTTTTTTTTTTTTTTTATCAAATCCGATTACATCAGACTGCAATACATGTCAACAGTATTTCACTTGTGTATTCGATCGTGGATCTTACCTTTTTTTAACATTGCAATTTATTTCTATTATATATATTAAAAAGCTGCACACCCGGCAGGTGCCTTATTTTTGCCCAATTTTTGCGTTAATGTAATTCATGTTTGATTAAAGGTCTGGGTGCGTAACCTTTTGGTTTTATGTACCCGTTGGCCGCACAAATTCAAACTTTAATTTCGAGCATTGATCGACAACTGCCAACAGCGTGCCTCTAAATCAGTGTATTGGAAACATGAATTGAAGATACCATTAGGAAAGCACATGTTTCTCTCATGCTCCTTTTAAAACTGGTGTGAGGAATAAAAGAATCCTTCACGTAAATCTTGAAAATTTAAATAATCATTAAAAGCACGCTAAATCCCCTAGGAATTCCTCTTCTGGCTAAGCTGCAAAAAGTCGCACTTCAAAGATTGGTCATCGATAATCAATCAGCGCAAATGGGTGGATCACTTGAATGCACGTTTACTTGTGAAACGACGCTTACGCTTAAAAAACCGCATGTATCCTTGCGTTTAAATCACTTAGACTAGGTTAAAAGCAGTAAACGTACGTGCCTGAAGGTGTGCGGGTCTCGTCGCAGTGCACATTTAATTAATGGTCCCTGCAGAAAGGGGTAAGCTCGCTTTTGTCCCAATATGATTATGGCCGGTCGCATATAAACTTTGACAACGTCATCAATAACTCCCAAGTGTCTCAGTGTGCTGTTGGCTTATGAGATATCATGCACATTTTAGTGTTACACGTACTACGTTTTTAGAGACGCCCCGTTTTTAAAGAGGGATTAAAACTGATCGACAGGATTGAGACTGCCGCATTCCCTGTCATTATAATTAATTACTAATCTTTGTGTTCTGGATTTAAACGTTCCCGATACTCGTGTGATTACTAAATGGGCATATTGCCTTCTAGACCCAGTTTATATCAGCTACCAGTTTGCTTACATCAATTGATCCAGACCTCAATATTATAGTAGAAGTTATGGCGTTAAAGCCATGTGAGTTATTGATCCACTTAAGGCGCTCTAACTGCCACAGGGAGCTGCTCTGCTCTCACTGGAGGTCTGGCCACACTCCCCGACTAGACCCATTTCGGCGGTCGAATTTAGGTGAGCCAAGAATACGGCATAGGTTTAGGCTTGAGTCTTAGCTATTTTCTGAGACTTCTTTTTCTGGGTACTAGGGCCTGACATGTTGTACTCTGTGGTCTGGTATAAGGTTTCCTGACCAAGACGAGACAGTAACCTGGGCCGTAGTGCCTATAGAAGCTTCAGCAGTATAGTTGAGTTGAGTCGAGGCAGTGTGACCGGGCCTTCAGACTGTGTGCTCCCAGTTCGACCAAATATTTACCATGTCCATTCGTATGTACACTTAGACTGCTTTATGCCGTTACTTGCCGCTGGTCTTAGGCCCGTTGGCAAGTACCAGACTGCTAATCTTGGTTCTTACTGATTAACCACTTAATACAGCTATGAAAAATGGATTGTGAAACTTAGGACTGTGCACAGTCAAAATACAGTATTCAACAGTTCAATGTTTCAACGGCCAGGGATAACTTTTATAAAGAATATTTTCCAATATATATAAGCTGGTCGGCAAAGCCGGTTATACGGCTGGGGAAAACCTCGGCATGTACCTATTATATGCATAATTATAATGCACAGCTGTGTCACAAAAATATTTAAACATATCCATTCAACTTTCAACTCAGTGCATATGGTATTTTGTGACAAATACAATGTCTAATTCAACGGGAATCCTAGATTCAGCCCAGTATCCCCTGCGTCGTAAATGAATAACAATTAATGAAGTATTAACTAGCCTTGTACCAGGAAGTGCAAACGTTAGCCCGCAGACCAATACCTTTAGTCGATTGCCCTGTCCTGGCATCGGAAGTACGTTCAAATTAAATATTAAATACGACCTGTTACCATCAGTGTTGTGTATGCAGTAGTGTAGAAGGGGTCAGGCAACATTTCTTGTGGAACACCAATCTTGCATTTTTAATCAGCGAAGCAAGGTAGCGGTTGACCTTGGGGGAGGCGTGTATTCCTGTCCGACATAAAAGCCGTAGACCAAGAAGACGCCGGTCCAAGGGGCAATATTTCACCAAAGTGCGCACTCATTCGATTGTAAATAGACCGATGCCAAATATGTACACATGCGTTTCATATTAAACCAGATTTTCAAATTGAGCAATACTACGTTAATGTGAGGACCGTGACAGTAAAATAATATATGTTGATAAAGATCATAAACTATGAATTGTTTATCTCACTAATCCATACTAACTTTCATTGCTTCTACAAACCTCCAATAAATGTTACAGTTATTGTATAATTATAGCAAGTGAAGCCTCATTTTATTGATCATGACTATGATAAGACAAAAAAAAAACCTGAAAATCCCTCCCACTACCTCCACATCATATTTTAATGTAGGCCTATAGATTACTCTACCGCCGTAGTACCTTTGTCCGACGTGCAGATTCAAATAGGGGGAATGAGGCATGCTCTAGTTATTCAACAAGGGAGATACGGGATTAAAGATTCAGAAACGGGAATTAGTCTTGAGGCCGGAACGATTCATGGTCACGCCACATTAGATAATATGTACGCAGCTGAGTAGGCCAAAGGTTCCACAGTTTATACACAGTACCACATGATTGTAACGTCATCAAGCAACTAAATGCCAGAAAAGGTCATGATGATATCATTCATGCCCCAAAATCCATCAACACAAATGTCACATTCTTTATAAAAAAAAGTAATCATGATCCATGCCATGTAATTAATATAATCTATACCTAACATAATTTTACACTTTGGCTTCGAGACAATTTTAAGAAGAACCCGTGATATTATTTCATTTATAAAGATTAATAAAATAGGCTATGATATTACAAAAGAGTGAACTGTAGTCTAGAGTTATGTAACTGAAATTACGTTAAATTTTACTGATTATCAGCTGATGAGATAAATAACATATGTTTGTATTTTTTCAGTTGTGCGGGTTTTGGTGCTGCGAGGGAGGCCTGTGGGGCTGGAACTGCCAACCCGTCCTCGGGGTCGTCCTCGGCGTCGGCCTGCAGCGCGTGTACCGGCGTCACGTACGCCGCGTCACCCGGCACTGCCAACTGTGACGTAAGTTCTGACACTTCGGAATGTAAAGGTCTTGTTTCCGCTTACTGTGAAGTAAATTGTGATTGGTAACATCTTTGAGTGGGATTTCAGTGGCTTTTACATTTGGTCACTGGGATAGGTTATTGACAGATACCAGATACAGGATTCCATAGAGACGGGATGATCTTGAAAATAAAGATGGTCGTGGAAATTTCATTGAATTTGGAAAAGTGACAAACAGCCCTGGAATTTGTAGAAAGGAGAAACAAAAATATACGCCTGCTTTTACAGTCAATTCGGGCATAATTATAACTGAATCAAGTAAATGAAGTAAATGGCGTACGTATTGATTCTTGTATTTACAACCATAGCCTCCCTTATTCGACGAAATACATACTGCATGGGTATTTGTAGCCGGGCTTTTCCCGTTCAGAGCAGGATTAGCATGGGCCAATCCGTTGTGTTTATTTCAGCTAGATGGAAAACAACATAATACGATTCATAGTTATATATGTATTGACAGGCTATAAGGCGGAAGGAAATCCATGGCGTCACTACTTAATCACGTAGTGAGGCGGATTACTCGAGCTGCGTAGGCTTTACTCGTACAAGTTAACTGCCGAACAAACAGGTTGTCTAAGAGTTACTTCTCTGATCCGCAACTACCCTACTCAGTCTTTTAATCCGTGCTAAAAAAAACAAAACCAAAAAGAAAACAACAATTCCCTGCATATAAAGCTGGACTAACGCCGATTCTAGTTTAAATATAACAGGGAAAAACTATTCCTGAAATAATACCCTCTGCAAACCAGGCATTGCACCACCATGGTTCCGTTCACATTCACGTGTCTCGGGATTCACAGATTTATGATTAGCATACGTATAAAACCTGAGAACGTAGACATAAGTGCCGTTTAACAATGGTGTTTGAAAATGTACAATATAACTATAAAATTCACCAAAGGTAGTTGGGTGACAGGAATCTGTCCCCTAAATAGGACCCAAATTTCCTATTTCGATTAATAAGAGCAGAGAGCAATCCCATAGATACATGCCTCTCTTCTCAACAATAGATGGTTGTATAATACCACAGGATAATGTCAGAAACTAATTGAGGAAATTTAACATTAAATGCCTGGCAAAATATGTGAATAAAGAAATGCAGTCGTCAACAAAATCAACACTGAAATATCTTTCCCGTTCATATTGCTCATAGAGTTTGGATCTATCAAAGCCACCAGTTTAAATATACATGTACAAAATAACGCCAGCGCAAAGACAAATCTACGCTCAAGGTGGTAAGTTTCACATTATGCCACATGTAGGCCTCTACAAATACAAATGTCAAAATAAAGATCCAAATCAAACATCATTAAGTGTACTGGAGGCCGGTAGAAGGGCGTTCAGCACACCTTTGCCCACCTGTAGCTCCTGTGGCCCGCCCTGGAGAGGGGCCCAGGTGTGGCGCCGACCGTCGGCCGGTATACAAGACGGGGTCAGGGAGGCCCGTATCGCTGTAAACAGGGGCCTATTTTGGCAACAGCGGCATGTACGTGGCCCTCTCAGGCCCCAGAGCCATGTAATGATTTGGCTACAGGAATACATGTAACAGTTTAGGTGCTATTTAAATCATGCCATGGTCCTGCCGAGTTGGCCGAGAATTTAATTGCCGTGCTAGCCATAGTGAGTCTAGGTCTGATCCCTAAAGAACTAAAGCATTGGAATTAAAACCTGAATAGGGCTCTTAATGGTGTTATGTAGCACCCATTCAAATTGTATCAACAGGCGTTTGAATGGTTTTGTCATAACATATTTCTATTTCATTTATGTAACTGTAACTTTTGATATTACCTGATAACTCTACTTAAAATTTGAACTTGTGACAAAAAGAAAAAATGTAACATTTGAACAATTTTAAGGGGAGCCAGAAGCAGTGCCGTGTTCAAAAGTGGCAACTCAAAACTAAGATTAAAAAAAATTAAATTAAATAGTGTAATACCTAGTGTATGAGCCTTGAAAACTATCTTAAACCATATTCAAATTCCAAAATAATGCTGAAGTTTCTATTACTGATAGGTGATAGGTGTTTTAAGCTTGTTCAAATTCGAGGTATAAGAAAGTTGAAATCGACTTTTGTCATTTATTGCACGATAGTTCTTAAGTGAGATGTCCATGTTCAGGAAATGCGTAGAATTGTTTTTCTATCTTGAAAAAAAGTGATAGGTGTTTTAATCTTGTTCAAATTCGAGGTATAAGAAAGCTGAAACCGACTAGTTTCACTTTTGTCATTTATTGCACGATAGTTCTTAAGTGAGATGTCCATGTTTAGGAAATGCGTATTTTATTTAGTTTAAATCAAGCTAACTCACTCACCTATTTACTTACCTTTACGATTCACATCAGTAGATATGGTTTTAGATTAGCTATGTATTTATGTAGAATATAAGTGTGACACACTTTACCTGTTTATAGAACAGAGTGTATATATGTGCATTTAAGTGTATGGTCCCAAAAAGCAGTTTATTTACTGTCGTCTATCCCTAAATCATGCTATTTCCTTACTAGGGTGAGTAGGGGGATACTTTGTATTCACATCAAATATTTTACATAGCAGACCTATCAATAGGAAATAGTCTTTTCCTAACGAAGGGAAATACACTTGAATACTTATGATTGTGTCAAATGCCTTGCAATCTCTGTGCATGCCAGAATCCTAGCCGTGGGTTCATTCAGGTTGGTAAGTAGCGAGGATGCAGGAATTTTGTAATTCTGTATTTTCATTTTTTGGTACTGAGGCAGGTGTGTAATATTTCTGCGTATTAATTAGTCAGCAAAGTAGGTGTGGAAATGCGAAAATTAATACACCTGTGCATTCACCCTGTGCTCCCGACAGGGTCATCAAAGGCCGGGTGTGTGGTGTCCTTTCTATGGGACATTGCACACTAAAGACCCCTTGCCACTCTTCGCAACGAGTAGGGTATCGCACCCGGTGGCGGGTTTCTCCTAAACCATATCATATATTTGGTCACCGCCCTTGTGGCGTAAAATAAGCTGAAAAGTATTACCTTGTGCAGTCTGGAAAGAACCCATAAGGGTTGGCCGGACGTTAAACTACCCCAACAAACAAACAAACCGGCAGCCATTCAAGTTGTTGTAATCCTGTAACCAGCTTTATAGTCCAGGAGCCAAATCCTGAAATCTGTCAAAATAAGGATTTACCCTCCGCGGTGAGCCCCCTGGATTTTCTTGATTTTTTTCAACTTATAGCATCCTAGGGACCATGAATCAAGACGGTTCCGAAGAATTTAGGTATGCGAACACTGTGTAATTACGCGATTTGTGGTTAATTAGCAAAAATTGAAAAGCGCGTTATTTCTTAAATTCTCTTGAACTATGTAAGATACGATAACATGCTATATGTCATCTGAAAGGTATTTTTTTCCCTGATTTTTTGGTATATTGTTTGTTATTGTCATTAATCATGGCAATGAGTAATTAAAGAAAAACTGTTGTTTTAGTCAAAATCATTAGAACTTAAGGATCCAAGGTTAAAATTTGGGATTGATAAACCAAGTCCTAGGTATACTTAGATGGGATCTTTAGGCAGTTTTTAAAGAAGGTTGCATCTGATTTCATTAGAAATATAATGTAGAAATCATTTTTGCTGATTAAATTCTAACCGACTACTGGTTCATTTTGCACTTGTTTTCTAAAACGAGAGTTGATATCATGAAAACAATACAATATATCCTAAAGAGAGGTAGAAATGATAATCACTATCTCCTTAAGCTGGTATTTCAGTGCTTTCTGAGCCATTTGGGCACATGCATGTAATATAGTGGCTGTTTGGAGAGCATTTTGGATCACAGTGAGAGATGTGTCACAATAAAACTATGGTTTGAGTAAGATTTCTTTCCTCAGTAAAATACCATGTCTCAGTTTTATTACAAATCATCTTATTAGGGGCCTTGCATTAAGTATGTATGCATCAAGGGGGGGGAGGAGGTATGAATCTTTTGAAAATGTGCATACTATATAGTACAAATCTAATGCATTCTTTTGCCCAAAGGGGGTGTGGGTCTGAGATTTTTGAAAATGTGTGTACTTACTAAATGGAAGGCCTAATATTATTCTCTCTATTTCATGCTGACAAAAAGAAAAGAATAGATCACAGTAGACTCACCCATTACCTGACACCAATCCATGTTTCTCAGGGTATACATGGGGAGCCTCCAAGTATTACTTTAAAGAAGAGATGAGTCCCAAAAAGTATGTTGTCATATATCAAGGGTTCTGAATTAAAAAAAAACAGTCCTTGTATCAATATGCCAATTGCAAAAAGACCAGGAATGCAATTTTGTTAAACATGATAGGTGTGCTACCTCTGTCAAATTGTTGGTTTCAACAAATCACTAGATTATACTTTAAACTCTAGGATTCTATACCCATGTGCTTATATAAATGAGTAGCTTGGCTTGACCCTACACAAAATGGATATCTTATATTTTATGGGTTACTGGTATTAGTAATTTGATATCAAATTATGATCATGGTCACAGTTTATTTCATAGGAGCCAAACTTCCAATCCTCCAAAATTACCAATACAAGTTATGACCAGCCTATGATCATGCTTCACTCAGATTCATCCTACCAACTTATAGGATTCTGCTATATATCCAATTTTATCAGGAGGTGTACCAGGGGGACTGAGACCTCTGTGTGTGTATATACATATCAATATTATTGGCAAGACCTCAAACAAATATCAAGACCTGAAACAATACAGAAGTACCTGATATAGCTTTCTATTTCAAAATTACAAGTTCTTGGTATGGCCATTACTGGTTTACCAATATTATCTAGTAGCATTACTACATTGAGCAGTATGTGCACAGCACCCTTGATGTGAGACCATAACCACGGCACCATGGTATTAGAAGATTATACAAGAGCAACAAATTGCTGTGATTCTGGTTGTAGCCTCAAACTTTCAGTTCTTTAAGCCTCAGAGACAACATTATTCCCTTATCAAAATATAACTGACCATTTTCATTTCTAAACTGCTATGAACAAGGATCCAATTTCCTCAACCTATAGCTAGACACAGTTTATAGGTACTAAGGGAAAGGTCAATTATGGTAAATACTCAGAAACCAAAAACTGAGGGAGTCATTACTCAAATACATAAATAATCTTCTAATCTATGATCTGTTCTAATAATCCAACACTGAATACTTAGTCTTTGATACAAAAGGGTATAAAGCTAACTGAGCACTGAACCCATACAGCCTGGATGTGTGAACACTCAAGTAAAAGCAAAAGGATGACAGAGTTTAATAAGGTAGATTGGTGGGAGGATGTTAACAAAAGTACAGCAGGTGGTCAGCAATCCCACAGTTTACAGCACACTATATAGGTCTAAAGTGTGTTGTACCATGAGGGCTGCCCTTATCCCCAAGTTCAGGTCACTCTGGGGAAAGGCTAGACCTCTACACAACTGATAAGTTTCTAAAGATCCACTACCTTCATTTCACTGCTATAAGGCAGCATTGTCTAAAAAGTTAAAGTTATCATTTTATCACCAGTTGCAGTGATGAATCCCATGCTCCTTTTGGAATTATGTGATAAAATGGAATAATAAGACAGTTATAAATAGCCAAAATTTAAGCCTGCCCCACCCTCTGAGGGATCCTTTATTAGGTTGTGCACACAGTGTCTTATCAATGGGTTAACTCACACAACAGGGAGATAAGAACCCTAGTCTGCCATCTTTATCATTCCTCTGTCTTTCCAGGCCTTAGCTGTTCCTAAGTGTGAGGTAAACATTGGACACTTGGGCCAGCAATGGGGGGATTTAAAAAGGGGAGTATTATGGCCTACAACTTCCACTCTCCCTATAGGAACAGGGTTTAATGATGAGGGTATGTAAATAGAAGTTGGCAGCACATTGTTATGTCAGTTTGTGAATCTTTGGCAATATAAGGAGCCACCCATACCCTTTTGAGTGAATAAATCAATGACTCCTAGTTTGATCAGGCAACAAAAATGAGTTTGGCTGCAAATTACATGGACAAATATTTCTTGCTAATGTAAACTTATTTTACAGCTCCAATGTTGTCCACAGTGGACCAAATGGCTCAGAAAGCACTGAAATACCAGCTTAGGGAGACAGTGATTATCCTTTTCCCATCTCTCTAGGATATATTGTGTTGGTTTCATGATATCATCTCTCCTTTTAGAATATAAGTGCAAAATGAACCAGTAGTCGGTTAGAATTTAATCAGCAAAAAATGATTTCTACATTATTTTTCTAATGAAATCAGATGCAACCTTCTTTAAAAACTGCCTAAAGATCCCATCTAAGTATACCAAGGACTTGGTTTATCAATCCCAAATTTTAACCTTGGATCCTTAAGTTCTAATGATTTTGACTAAAACAACAGTTTTTCTTTAATTACTCATTGCCATGATTAATGACAATAACAAACAATATACAAAAAAAATCAGGAAAAAAAATACCTTTCAGATGACATATAGCATGTTATCGTACCTTACATAGTTCAAGAGAATTTAAGAAATAACGCGCTTTTCAATTTTTGCTAACTAACCACAAATCGCGTAATTACACAGTGTTCGCATACCTAAATTCTTCAGAACCGTCTTGATTCATGGTCCCTAGGATGCTATAAGTTGAAAAAAATCAAGAAAATCCAGGGGGCTCACCGCGGAGGGTAAATCAAGATTTTCAGATTTGGCTCCCAGACTATTAAGGGCACACCCCTTAAAAATTTAAAAATATTGTATGTGGCTGTGCCCTATCTGCCAAGGCATCTAGCTACGTCACAAGATGGTCGCAAGGCAGATGTCAGAAGTGTCTTTTGTTTCTACTTTTTTTTTTTTTTTTAGGATTTCCTATTTTTAATGATTTTAGACTGTACAACTTTTTTTTTACCCACGTTGCATTAATGTCCGTGTTGAAGTATGTTGGTATTGAAGTATGTTTGTGCCAGCTTAAAGATAATCAAGTGAAAATCCAATCTCAGGACTCAAAATGTAACACCAAGTTAACTCAAATACAGGTGATTGTAATGGGAGCACTGCTGACTCTCTTCAGTCACTTATTAAGCATTTCGATGACAATGGATTAAGATTATTCCTGTAAATTTATCGTATTTTTGGTACTAATTAAAATTGTGTCTCTGTATCTTACCTCAAATAAAAAGGTTTTAGTATTGCACAACTTCGACGGTTTCGGCTCAGTGTTGAAAGTACCTTACACAACACCCTATACAAATATTCCTCACAAGAACTACTCCCCTACCATAGGAACGTCCTTTTGACCTATGTGGTCTACAGAGTTTTATAACCATGTACTATTTTATTTATGCAACGACCATTTTAATTCTTTGCCGGGTTTTTCTTTTCTCTTTTCGTATTGAACCAGTGTGTTCTCTCCTGAACGCACACTTTCGGAATACTTTCCAGTATCCACTTGATAAAAAGAAAGAAAGAATAGTATATAAAAAGTTTTCATCGTTGCATAGTTTTTTATAAAGTATTTGTCCTACATTAATTTAGATTGAACGGTGACGTCACATGTTTGACCTAAAACAACGGCAAACCCAATCCTATACAATACAGGAATACGAGTAACCCAACTCATAAATGGTATTAAATTTGTTGGGAGACGTGGAAAGATGTTTATTCATCGGGGGGGGGGGGGGGGGAATCAAATGGTATTATGGTCTGAATATGTTTCTAAAAGTACAAATAAAATCCTCGCTTCCTTCTTCTTTGTATTTATTTTCTGATTACTTTACATTATTGCGTTTGTCCGGGAACATAAATCAATATTATGAGGGAATACGAAACAAACGGCAGTGGATGAGGGGTTCCTCCGGGAACTTCCTGGAAAGAATATGTTCCTAGCAGCCCTTTGCTGATTGTAAAAGGTGACTGTACAGGTAGCTCATTTGGTAGAGTGCCTGATTTGAGTGTGGGAGTCCATTGGGTCTAGCTCTGGCTGTGTCACACCAAAGACTTAAAAAATGGTAGTGGTTACTGCTTGTCTAGCACTTGATATAAAGTAAGAACCACGAAACATAACTGGTTAGCCTGGTGTCAGTATAATGTGACTGGGTGGGGTATCATGTGGGCCTATGACATGATATCTGAGTGAAGCCGCACTATAAAGAGGGCATTGGGTCCCACTGCTACAAATAGGAACCTCATCTCATAGATTTGGTCACTGCCCATGTGGCGTAAAACTAGCTGAAAAGCATTACCTTGTGCAGTCTGGTTAAAGAACCCTGAAGGGTTGGCCGGATGTTAAACTAATCCAAGAAACAAACTAACAAGTCCTGAATCAGTATGTCCGAAATATTGAAATGAGTTACTGAAATGCTACTGATTGTACACCATTTAGATATTTCGGACATACTGATTTACCCATGCTCAACCACTGTATTCGAAATGATTTCCACTGATTTACCACTGAAAAGCTACTGCAAACCCACACTGGTTCTACACACAGTAGTCACTGATTTCCCACTGCTTTTTGTTCCGGGATATATATAATTAATTAAAGAAATAGCATATTTGTGCAATGATCCGCGATGTCATCCCACAGCATGAAATATAGATGTCAGAAATTCGATCTTTTACATTAGCATGTGGTTCCAGAAGCAATGTCCCATATACTGTCATTTCTTTTTTTGGGCAGGAACTAGTCATCGGAAAACAATGATTATGACTCCTTGTTTGCTGGAATGCTTAATAAATAGTATTTTGCAAATTTCTAGTCTTACGGCTTATAGTGAATATACCATGAGACGTTTTCAATAATGCAATGTCGAGAGACCCCAATGGCAGTGACAATGTATAGTGAAACAGAATAACAATAATCCATGCATTTACAAAATATTTTTATAATTAATTCAAAGATACAAAATAAACTTGTTTTCACTTTGCTTCCAGTCGTGCCCTGTGGGTTACATGCCCAACTCCGGTAAAACGGCGTGTGAGGCGTGTGGTAGCGGCTACTACAGGGGGTCGGGCGACGCCAGCTGCATGGTCTGTCCCAAAGGTAAGTTGGGAAGTCATCACTGTCAAAGACTCATCAGGGCAATGTAGTTTTCTCTTCATTTGAATATATCCAGGGATAAAAGTGGTACTTTCTTTTTCTTCTAGACTTACTGTTTTTCCGGAATTCGAAATATTGACTCTTAATGTGGCATACTGATATGAAACTATCTCATTTGAGTTTAGAATGAACCCTTAAATCCATCTGAGCTGATAACTCTCGATGGTAGAGCTATCAATTTCAGGTCAGTTTTGGATACTTCTGTTTATGCGCAAAGTTCTGTTTTCTGTAAAGATTTTGTTACCATGAAACGACTTTACCGACTACCAACACTTGTCATTTGTAGCAAAATATACGTGTCCAAATATAGTGTGTTCTCTTCCCAGGCTCTAAATGTCCTACCTCCGGCCTGGAGGTGCCTCAGACGTGTGCGGATGGTGAGTACCAGTCATCGACCCAACAGACGGACTGCACCTCCTGCCCCTCCGGCAGCCAGTGTTCAGACAAAACGACCGATCCCGTCCCGTGCTTAGCAGGCTTCTTTGCACCTGGGAACTCGACCGGCTGCACCCCATGTGCCTCAGGTAAGGAAACTCCATGTGTAGTCGGTGGTGAACATTTTCGTTTCAGGTTGGGACAAGTCATAGTCAAATAATAATCGTTTCCTTTTTAAACAGGGATTTCGAGTCTGGAGTACTTTCGATTGGGACGCGAGGCGGTGGACGTTTTAGACATTGTTTATTATGAACTTGTATCTTTTACGTTGTGAAAAAGTGTGTTTGAGTGTCATTTTAGTCAGGTTCATTTTTGACAGACGAATTCTTATTAGTTCCTGGTCACTAACAATTGTTTTTATTCTCTTTTAAAGTGACATAATTATTGTCTTTTATTTTCATTTTAACTATTCTAGTTAGAGTGTTCTTCTTTCTGTACTGATTAAATAAACCACAGGAAGTACTTTGTAAACAATGGTGTGAAATCATCAGTCCATTTAGTTTGCACAACACAGTAAAACACATTGTTTTTTTCACACATAAATACAATAGGGAGTTACAGTGGTTCGGGCCAAAGCAGCTGCACAGAATGTACTGAAGGGTATGACTGCAGTGACCCTTCAGTTACTCCCACTATCTGTGATGCGGGAAAGTACAGTGAGGCCGGGGCCACAGCCTGCAAAACGTGCCCTTCAGGTAATGTTTGTATGCCATTCGGTCCACATTGTCACAATAAATCCACCAGTTTCATGTAAATTTTCTGCTCTTTACAGTACACTTCCTTAGCTTGCTCAGTACAGACACACTCTATATATACAGATCTGTGTTACCCATGTAAATTACTTCCCTTACAACTTTCCTTCAACTAGTACAAAGCTATTGAGTATAAAGATGTCTAGCATAACCTAGAAATACAACGAAACATTACTTCACAGGAAGCTACAGTAGTGCTGGTGCAGGCAATTGCACATGGTGTCCTGAAGGATTTGATTGTAGTGATGCTTCTGCCACCCCTTCGCAATGTAACGCCGGCACCTATAGTGCGGCCGGATCAGCCGGATGTCAAGCTTGTGATTCAGGTACACTTCCATCTGTAATATTTTGTACCAAAATTGAAATCTTTTGAAAAACAAAACTTAAATACATTATCAAATCACACTAAGCAGTACAATAAACACATATGAATACACATTATTTATTTCATTAACATTACCACTATTTATTTAACATTCAATGTAGAATATAATGTTTCTGTGATACAATTGTGTTTGGTGCATTAAACAACTAAACAAAATTAACCTAAAATCTATTGAAAACTAACCATGGGAAGCTCTTTTGACCCCCGATACTTTAAGACTAATTTTCTACGGTCGGACTGATGGGAATAGATAATATCTGATCTATGCCCGAGTATTTGTTAAAAAGTGAACGGCATTGTCCTCCGTTAGGCACATACAGCATGCCCGGAGCAGCCCATTGCACCCCCTGTCCTGAGGGCGCAGACTGTCATAGTTCCGCCTCGGCCACACTTATCTGCCGGCCAGGTTTTTACAGTGTTGCTGGATCAACTGGGTGTAGACGTTGTCAGCCAGGTATCACATGTAGCAAACTGGCAGAATGTACCATAGCCTCTTTTACTCTAAGTTGTTAACTCAGTATGGACATTTTATACAGTTTTGTCCAAGAAATTGTGTTTTAGATCTAAGAGTTAGGTAATGTAAATATAGATGCATGTATATTTATGTGCCTCAGAAATTTGAATGAACGAGTTCAAGGCATTCTGTACAAGCATATGTTTAAAGGATGGAGTGGAAAGGTTTAGGTGAAAATCACGGGAAAGTATCAAATGCCAGGAATGCCTTTCAATAGGTCGTTACTTCATATCTCTCCAGTCATTTAGTGGGAAACCAACATGTGTTTGGACTATCAACAAAATATTCAACAGAAGCTAATTCAGCAATAGACACAGTAAGATCCGGTCTAACCATCGCATTTCCCCCCCGTTGTGCAGGCAGTTACAGCAGCTCGGGTGCGGCCAGCTGCACTCTGTGTCCGGCGGGCCACGACTGTAGCGACCCCTCCCAGGCGCCGGCCTGTGCGGCGGGCACCTACAGCGAGGCAGGGGCTGCCGGCTGCAAAGCTTGTCCTTCTGGTACTAACCTTGTTTCACTATATATATTAATCGATTCGGTTTAAAATCAACATCACTCAATATTCTATAAAGCCATGTGAGCAGTGGAGCTAACAATGTTCTTGACAAGTTTTAAATATCATTCATTGCCTTTTAATCTTTAACACTATACTATTGATATATGTGAATAAAAGTAGAAAAGAAAAAGTAGCTTAAACATGTACCAAGAGCACGTTTTACTTCTTTTTCCGGATTAGGTAGTTGGGGCTGTGTCAGAATGTTGAGCTAAAAGAATAATGGTGTCTTCTTTTGGTTTTAGAAAATAAACAACCATTCCGCGTTTTTCCACAGGGAGTTATAGCAGTTCTGGTGCAGGTACTTGCACATCATGTACAGAAGGACACGATTGTAGCGATCCTTCTCAGGCTCCCTCACCTTGTAACGCTGGAACTTACAGTGAGGCTGGAGCTGCCGGGTGTGCAGCGTGCCCTATAGGTACAATGTTTAAACGTTATGCATGCATATATTGAACATTAGCCTCTTCTCATTGTCTAATCATAGCCCACAGTATATAGGTGACGAGGATATCTTTTTTTTGTATTTAGGGTCAAAATTCACGTAATATTTTATTATACTAGTATATATTTTTGTAGGTCCTTTTTCCCGTTACCCAACCTAAATTGAATCGAGTTTAATCATAGATGATCACGTGATATATAGATCTTCTGGAACTGAAATAAGTAGATGCAAAAAGTATATAATTAGTTCAATTTGAATAGCACTTGAAAGCTATAATTTCAATTCTGTAGCAAAAATAGGTATTTTTATGTAAAGATACACAGACATCCTCTAAAATCTTACCGCAGGGAGTTACAGCAGTTCAGGTGCAGCAAATTGCACATGGTGCCCAGAGGGAAAAGATTGTAGTGATCCCTCTCAGACCCCCTCTACCTGTAACGCCGGCACCTACAGTGAAGCTGGAGCCGCTGGGTGTAAAACATGCCCCTCAGGTACGGCCAATCCTATTGTTCCGGGCCACAAAGTGCAACTTCATTATAGGGAGAACTTAATCATAAATACAAGTTATAAGTTATTAATAAGATGCAAAACTACCCTTGCTGGCTTTGATTAACGTACTTTTAATGTTTCCCTTTGTTACTATATGATAAGTATTAATTTTCTTTAAGCTCTTGTGTGCACAATTATTTCATATATGCTAATTTCTTTGAACTAATTGATCACGTGTTTCGATCATTTTCACAATAATACTTTTTAATATATACACTAAATTTCTAATCTTTGGATCCAACAATCTTCTCGTTAAACATATCTTTTGCAGGTTTTAACTTGTGATTTTCTCCAACACTAATGAAAACTTTGGATTCTGACAGGTACACATAGCTCGTCAGGCGCGGGTAGTTGTACGTCGTGCCCCGAGGGTTACGACTGCAGTGACCCGGCCTCCATCACTCAGTGCTTGGCCGGCTTCTATAGCACCGCAGGTTCTGCCAATTGTAGTGCTTGTGATGCAGGTAGGGTTCAATATCCATTGTCAGGTTACCTTGTAAGATAGAATTCCCTGTTGTGGTTAAGCTAATGCCATGCTTACTTTCAGCATTTCTGAATCTGTTGACTTGTTTTAGCATGTATATGATGTGCAGGGGCAAATGACTTTCAGTACAAAAATACTTCCCAGGCAACCACACTTCCCAAACACAGAAAAACCATACACTCAAATTGAATCTAAAAAGTACTCATGTTCAATACCAACAAAAATATTTCTGGTGAGAATCATCTTTGTATTTCATACCATCATACAATACCTACTAAGATCAAACTTAAGGATACCTTTTATGATGAGGTCTCTCAAATGTTTCCATATAAAACTTATTTGCTCAAACATCTTTGAAGAAATACCAAAATTCATGCCATGTCATACTTATACACATGCACAAACAGTTATCTAGAAGCTGAATCTGTTCTTTTCACAACTGTTACATCTTGCACAATTATCTCATGCAGAACTAAACGATAAGTTGCTGTTACTGAACGCCATTTAGGTTTAGAGAAATTGGTCCTAGAACTACAATTTAGATCATGTGAAGATACTGGTGCACATTATTTCTTTCAACTGTCATAAATAATACATAACTCACTTTGGTCCTCCACCTATGTCCCATCAAGTAAACATGTGAACAGTATGCACAACTCTGGGCTAACCGAATACAAGTATTGGTAGATCTTAATCGCTGCCTTAGATTTTCAGCCATGTTCAAACGCCTTTCTTCTGACGATCTCAGGTGTCTTCTTATATTCAATTTTACGTATGAAAAGTCCCTTCAGTAAACAGTCGCGAAACTTTCGCAAAATCAAAATTGATGCGCAAAAAGAGATACTACACACCACCAAAAGAAAACATGACCGAAGACGCCTTGTATTGTAGAAGCTTCAACATTCCAGGGGTTTCGGATGATAAGTGTTGCATAGCTCTTGGTTGTTGTAATTGATAATGATTGATGCTTTCCTCTACGCATGTACAAGTAAGGTTAATTCTTCATGCCTTGAATATGTAAGACATACCCCACTAAACCCTCTTTGGCAATTTCATGCGGGAACTGCACATTGTAATGGCAATTCAAGCCCTTTGAGTTAATTTCTGCGCACACCATCCTCTACAATGATTGACGAATTCTCTACCCCTAATCTTTGCTAACTGTTTTTTTACATGCTGCATGCCACCTTTTGTGTATCTGTAGATTTTTAAAGACATCCATATCTTTGTTTGTCTCGATATTCGATTACATATTATAGTCAATCCATTTACAAACTATAATGTACATTTAGCTCCAAGTCACTGATCGGGAAGTATAAAGGATATTACAATAAATAGGATGGTTTAATAATTTGAAAAAAATCATGCATGTATATTAAGCTATTTACCAGGTATCTGTGTATGCTTTGATGGAGACAATACGCGTCAGAGATTCTTTGTTTCAAACCATTACACATCATCCTATTGCTTGAAATATAAGATCATTAAATCAAAGGTGGTTCATAATAAATGTTGGACTTCATTTTCAAGAGACGTTGCGCCCAAGATTCTCCATGTATTTGGGATCCCGATCCCTAAAACATCACTCGTTCCGTTACAGGTTACTACAGTTCTAGTCAAGGCGCAGCTTCCTGTACTGAGTGCAGTGCTGGTTACTACTGCACGGCCAGTACACAGACACAGTGTGGCCCGGGGCACTACAGTTCGGCAGGGGCCACCTCCTGTACGGCCTGTCCGGCCGGTACAGCCTGCCCCGGTAACACGGACACCAACGCCACAGCCTGCGACCCCGGATACTACCAGGTGGGTGGGGGCAAAACATGGAATTCTTATCATGGAGGAGGAGGGGGGAGAGACACCATGCAAAGACCTACTATTGTCGCACTATTAGTTGCGAGTTTGGAACCTGCATGTTTTATGGGGGTAAGGGGGTAAACGGGGTGATGTCATTGGGATGTCATTGAGCCGAGATCAAGGCTCACGTTTCGTTGGAAGTAGTTTTAAAAATCTTTATCATTTAACCTGTTGAACAGCGTTGATAATAGTTACGAAACTTTTGTTTTCTAAACCATACTGAAATTCGAAACATACTCAAATCTCGACCATGTTCATTTAGGTGTGTAGATGTGGGAGTAAATATCCTTATTGAACCATATTAGCTTCCATACGGAAGATTTGTATCATCCAACTAATGTCATCTCCTTTCCTTGCAGGATGCACCAGGGCAAATGACGTGTAAACAGTGTGAGAAAGGCTACCAGTGTCCAGTGTCTTCTATGACGGCCGGTGACCCGTGCGTCAACGGCACCTACGCCAACGCCAAGCAGCAACAATCCTGCACAGACTGCCCTGCCGGTGAGGGAACCGTAGGGCAACCACCCCTCGAACTCACAATTTACATACACCGGTTTATATGAAAGAAGTGGTCTACGATTAATATGGGGATACGTAAATCACAAAGATCTGATAAATATATTAATCAGAAATATCTTAATCTCGTCGCTATAGTTGCTGCCATTAGCATGTAAGCTGACAGGTTCAGTCACACATTCGGTTGAGTATTACGATCCTTTGAAAATGTGTAACTTTCTTTTAACAAACCAGTAGTCTTGCTTTTGCATTCTAAACTGAAAAGTTACATGCTGAGGGACTTTTTGCTTTAGGTTCCAAGTGTCCCGACGTGACGGGCTCCCCGGTGAGCTGTGCGGCCGGGGAGTACAGCCCGCTGGGCGTGAGTGTGTGTTACGAGTGTGCCGACGGAGAGTACGCCACCTCAGCTGGGGCCTCGTGTACCATCTGCCCGGCAGGCAGCTCATGCGCCGACAAGACGGCCAGCCCCTCCGTCTGTGGGCCCGGCGAGACAAGGTAAGGAACACCCTGGGCCCATATCTTTGTAACTAATTTGTCTGATCAGGGAAAATTTTATCAGGGTCCTATGATCAGTGATTTTGCCTTTTACAAAAATGTATTGTGTTATTGCAAAATAATGTCAAAGAGGAATAATTATTTGTAAAATTTATTCATGATAGACAGAATTTCTGATCACGGGACCCTGATCAAATTTTCTCTGATCTGCCAAATTAGTTACGAAGATATGGGACCTGCACACTTATCATCTCACCACACACCTCTACCCATCTGTAGTTTGGGTCACTAGCATTGGCTAATAGTGAGAGTAATCATCTGAGTAGTTTTCCCCTTATTCGTTGTCCATCTTCAAGCTTATTTTCTTAGATCTGGTTTTTAATTCGTATTTTTTCTAAGAATATCAGCTATTCTTTTATTTTTTGTTATTCAGTTAAATAAGAGATTTAAAGTGAAACTGAAACTTTAAAGAAAAAAATAATATTTAATCGATTATTATCTTTATTGTCGTATGTTTCAGCGCTGCTGGGTCTAAGGTGTGCTCAGCGTGTTCTCCTGGTACTTACAAGGCCTCGTCGGGGGCTGGGACTTGTGATGCATGCCCCGCTGGCTTTGAATGTCCTACGGTCGATGCCAGTGAGTATTGTCCGTTATCCTACTCTCACTGTCTGAAGCTTACTGCTCATCTATAAAATATGTAGTGGGGCTTGGACTAGTGTAGCGGACAGAGTGATCGTCTTGCATGCCTGCATCCTGTGCTGGGAGACTTGGTGACGGCTACACACCATTTATACGGTCTTCTCATCCCAAATAGATTCGATCATAGCACTGTGTACAACGTGAGTCTCCTGACATAGCTGACAACATCCTGAATAGACATTTAAGTCAAACAAAAACCGTAATCACCTTGACACATTTTCTAGGAACCTGTTAGAGCTATTTGTTGAACTTTGCTGTAAGATACAGAATCTGACTATTTTGTAGGGGAATACATTTTAAAGAAAGAAGCAAATAACGCATTTTTACAGATGCATTTAGTGTCAGTGAGGTTTGTTCTATGACTAAAGTTCAAAATTTGATATATAAAGTAGCTACTGTAAAAAGAAAAATGATGCATAGGTTTAATTGTTAAAACACCTAAAGTGCAGTAATAATCTTTCAAGGACTAATTCCTGACAGTGGAGCTAGAACACTAGAAAGCGGTCTGGTAAACGAAGCTTGGCGTCTTTTTTAATTGAAAAAATGTACTCGCAAATTATTTACAATAAATGTTGAATAGCGATGCACGTTTTTTTACTGCAGAATATGTAGCGGTCACTTTCCCTATACTACTTACTAATGACTTCTATCTTACAGAATCGGCCTGCAGTTCTGGATACTACTCACTGGGTGGCGCTGTGGCCTGTATACCCTGTCCCGGCGGCTACCAGTGCTCGGACCCCGCCGTGGCGCCCTCTTCTTGTCCCGAGGGGAGTTATTCCTCCAACAGTAGTAGTTCTTGCACGGAGTGTCAGCCGGGCTACTACTGCCCGACGTCAGGGATGGTTGAGCCCCTGTCCTGCGCCGCTGGGTACTACCAGACTGCCACCAACCAGAGTAGCTGTGACCCTTGCACCACAGGTAAGGAATGGGTTTCCTCCAGCCCTCACATACCACAACCATTCCTCCTAATTTTCTTAATGATACTCTACCCTTGAAAACTCTTTTTATTTTTCATTCCCCTTTACCACGCAGTGATGCCTGTAGAGTCTGTTTTTAACAAACTAGCCTATCTCCTTAGTCACATAACTTAATCATTATGACTGCCAAAACCTTCTCTGACTCTGAGTCCTGATAGCACAAGTCAGCTGGGACCCTCATACCCAGGCACTCATACAGAGGCAGTAGCGTTGGCAGATGAGCACACGGGTGTTTGCATGGACTGTCAGTGGGCCCTAGCTTATGAATAAGGAAAACCAGAGATATTGAGACATAGTACAGATACGTGGTCAGTACTACTAACTAGATAGTGTTTGTCATACATGAGTAGATATTCATAATGATTTATATTATATATTTCCTCGTTTTCTCTCAACTGTATATATTCTAATTTTTTCGTATGGTCATGATTAACCAATTTCTTGGTCTTTGCTTCCAGGACACAAATGTACCGATAAGACAAGTTCGCCGTCTGCTTGTCCATCAGGGACCTACCAAAACGAGCAGGCCATGGAGACATGTAGAAATGTGAGTTGATTGATAAGTATAAAAGGAACAAGAACACAGAATATCTTTTTTATGATTAAATACAAACAGCATATATATTCGTATAATTCGTTAGAAGTTCATATACGACCAGCCGATAGGGCTTCTGGTGTTGATTTAAAACTACCCGGGTGCATAGATCTTAGGTGGATTAAGTTTGATTAAGTCCGTATGTTTATGGTGATTCATCAGAAACGGTCCATATTTTATTGGCATTGACATAACCCCTCGTTTTTTTTCACCAGTGTGCTAGTGGTTACTACGCCCTGGGGACGGGTAACTCCGGCTGCACGGTATGTCCGGGTAACAACAAGTGTCCTGATCCCACGTCTTCACCAGTGGCCTGTGGCGATGGCGAGGTAGGAACCAGGCATTCGAACGAAGCGAAATGAAACGTCTTCCAGTGTATTCCTAGTAACAAGGTCCATCTTGTGCGGTGCAGAAAAAATGATTGCTTTCTGTTGAAATAATAGTCACTCAAAAATATCAGTTAGTCCAATTTTACCCATGTAGTAAATAATATGGAATATTTAAATGATTTTACATGATTTTAATATGTTTCCCAATCTAAGAGGATGGCCTAATGTATCTTCTTCACATGTACACTACAATCATTCGTGGCACTGTCACTTATCTCACATCCTTTACACCACAGTACTCTGAAGCTGGGGCCGTGATTTGTCTGACCTGTCCAGCCGGAAAGATCTGCTCCAGTTCAGGATCCCCAACGGCATGCACTGTAAGTACAGAGAGAACAATAACTTACTGAGATACTGTATACTTCTCTTATCAACTGGAATCAAAACAGGAAATCCAATAGCTATGAATAGATTTTATACATTGATACATGTAGTATATTAAGTTATATAACGTGTTATACATAGAGGTATGCACTTATGGTTATTGACAATGAAATAGCATGGTACCGATTCTGTATATCTCTGAATATTGCAAATATTAATAATCTTGAATATGAGCTTATTTCATAACGCACCAATGTGTTGTATTTATTTTGAATTGCTGTATGGAGATCATGGCACTATTGGTGAATGCTGTTCACTTGACTATTAAAACTTTTCTTCACATTGCAGGTGGTAAAATTGGATTTGTTTTATATTGACTATTACTTATTCAAACACATCGTACGAAATCTTGTCATTGCTCCTCTTTCATGAAGCTAATACTTTCATAAAACTATGTTCACTAATAAAAGTATTTCTTATTAGCAAAAACAAAACAAACTATAACCAACGGACGCACGGAAACATAAAGTATCTGATATTAAATGTGTTAAAGATTAAAACTCAACTGTAAAATCAATAACAAATACAAATAGTTTTTCCCTAACATTAAAAACACTTACCTCACGATTGAATATTTCTGATAGATATACTCGTACGTGATTCAAACTATGTCTTCATTGGAAACCATTAAACATATCTTTGACACATGCCAGGAAAACGCTCACCTCTTGAGGTTAAAAACTGATGGAAAGTGTAAACTGCACTAGGCTATTCTAACTTGTTATAATGTAATGATTGGTAAAACACCCTAGTGTGGTCTCATCCTTTTCGAGAGGCACACTTGAATTAATACAACCTTTCACTCAGCACACACAATCTGTAGTACTGATATTGACCAACAGTGCACAGATATAGTTATCAAGGGTTCAAGAGTGTTACTAACATTATTACATTTTACTGTTCTTTCGTGAGATGAACTTGAATGACATTTGCTCAAATATATTACGAAGATAATTGAGGAAGTAAGAGGCAAAAGTTCCGTGGCGCGTCGTTGGTTCGGACGCGCTCTGTCATAAAATATATAGAAATAAAATATTCGTTGATAAAATATCCTAATATAACGGATTTGTAATATTGTCCCAAACCCTCCCAAAGACGAAGTAGTTACATTTATAAATTAAAGTCCCATCGTAATAATTTCAAGTTAATAAATAAAACTTATCCTTCCCAAAAGGGTGACAAGGTTAATAGATAAGGAGTAAGGCATACTCTGTACCTTTTTCTTAAAATGAACGCCGTGATAGATAACAGATGCCATTCACCCCAGTATAACCTGTACCATTCTCCCTCCTCAGCCCGGTGAGTACTCTAACGGGACGCACTGCGTGCCGTGCCCGGCGGGTAGTAAGTGCCCGTCCCCCGACCAGCCGGCCCAGGACTGTCCGGACGGCTACTACCAGACCCAGGAGGGGCAGACCACGTGTGACGCCTGCCCGGCCGGCCGCAGCTGCCTGGACAAGGCCGCCGCCGCCGAGGCCTGTGACGCCGGATGGTTCTCCCTCCTCGGCGAGATGAACTGTGTGGTATGGAGTCTCTTTACTGTTTTCTATTGTCGCGGTTTACCTCAAGAGTGTTTAAAGTCATAATCCTTACAAGGAACTTTAATTTTCAGATCTTTTTTTTCCCGACGTTAACACTATTGGAATGTAATGCTTATATCATATCTTTGTGATATCTTAGGTGATCAGTGACTCAAATTTGCGTCATCATACCCCTTTCTTGTTGGTCACCAGATAAAGTTGTCGTTTAAAGTCACAAACATTTTGAGTATATAACAAGGGAAATAAGTTTTATCCAGCTCTTGTAAATAGATCGACGCTCTCTTTTCTGACAGCGCTGTCCAACGGGTTACTATTCGGGGTCCACGTCTGGTACGTGTTCCCAGTGCCCAGCTGGTCAGAAGTGCTTTGACGGATCCAACTACATCACGCCCACAGACTGCCTTGCGGGCACCTACAGCCGGCTCGGGGAGACCACCTGCTCAAACTGTGTGGCCGGTAAGTCCGGACAGCCTTTCTCCTGACAATTTCTTTTATTTGATTAGAATCAAGACCTACACCGTTCTTTAAACTTCCTTAAATGCCTTCTGTATGAATTTACTTATCTTCAAGTCCGGTGTGTTTCCTCCTCATTTTACAGGTACCTATAGCGCGGCGCAGGCATCTGAGTGCAGCATGTGTGATCCCGGCTCCTCCTGTAACGACCCGTCCGCCAGCCCGGCCTCCTGCAGCTCCGGCTACTACAGTCTGGGCGGCGTGGTACGACATCTATGTACTCTTTGTAACCCATTGAAATTGATTCATTGCTGAATATGCATTGTTTAACAATGCACAACTTATACTGAAACTTAATCTCTTTAGAGCGTTCTGACAAAAGGCCTTACCTTGGTCTGAATGTAGAAATGCAACTTTTTTTTTTATCTTGCCCTATCCCATTAATTTAGTAAACAACTCCCTGGAGGTATAAGTTACATAAAATATTCATTCACTCTGTTCCCCGTTTGCCCCTCCAGGTGACGGCCTGCACGCCCTGTCCGGCCGGGTACTCGTGCTCCTCGGCGTCCCAGGCCCCGGTGGCGTGTACCGCGGGCACCCACTCCTCTGCTCTCAGCACGTCTTGTGATGCTTGTCCTGTGGACCAGAGCTGTGTCGACCCCGCCGTCGCCCCGGCCAACTGCCCCGCCGGTTACTACAGCCCATCTGTAAGTTGAAAACTGTACCAAAAGATACCAGTTTAAATTCGTGCAAATTTCGTCTGGAAATTACGAACTTATCATAATACTCATTCTAAATAACTGTAGTTTACTTATGATATAATGCTCAGCCTAAATTGCTAATAATATCTACTTAATGATGGTCATAATATTTGCCGGATAAATAGGGTTAAATGTAAAGATGCCCTTCGATCCTGTATTTGTTTCTTGTTTTTAGGGTACAGCCAACTGCCTCATCTGTCCTGCTGGTCAGGGCTGCTCGTCTGGGGCCAAGACGCCATGTTCTTCGGGTTCATACAGCTACGCCGGTAACGGAACCTGTTTTGCCTGCCCAGCCGGACACTACTGCCCGTTCGCCAACATCCCTCCCCTGCCCTGTCGTACTGGACAACACACGAATGGTGGAGAATCGGCTACGTCTTGTACTGACTGTCCTGCAGGCTCAGCATGCCCAAGCCCTGCGTAAGTGAAACCCGGTTCACTAGAGGTGCAGACATGTTTATTTTGGAAGTTTGTATTCCATCTTGAAGTAGATCTGGTATTTTAGCTTAATAAGTTGACAATTTAGATATGTTTTTTTAACATGGTACTCGTGAATGATAATCTGAATGTGTTTTCAGAAGCATTTTTCAGTACATAGGTTCAGATCTCCGTATATGTACCCATACATATACCCATGATATTGACCTTCGTATAGCACTGATAACCGTCATTCCTGTGCTTACAGATCGGCTGTAGTGACCTGCACCACAGGCGATTACAGCGCAGCTCGGTCTACTCAGTGCGGCCCGTGCCCAGCCGGGTACGCCTGTTCCACCCCGGCAGACAAGACGGCCTGCTCACCGGGCACTTACTCAGAGAGTGGCGACCACACCTGCACCAACTGTGACCCCGGCTATGCCTGCCCCAGCACCACCACTGCCTCCACCAAGTATATCTGTCCTACAGGTAATGTATTGATCGTTTTTTTAGAAAGGGAGAAATCAAAGTTTAGAAGTTGTTGTAAATGGTTATTCATAGGCAAAAAAGGTTGTAAGAGAAAGTCAAAACAAATATGGAATACTTGCATCTGGATGAGAGCTAACTTGTAAAACTCCTACTTCTATTTCGGATGTTTCATTTGCAATATTCTACAACAGCTTGATGTCACAGAATATAAACAGATACATAATTCTTACAGGGAGTTACTCAATAGCTGGATCAGCTGTGTGCACAGTATGCCCCGCCGGGGAGTTCTGTGCGACACAGACCTCAGCACCAAGCCCGTGCGCAGATGGCAGCTACTCGGGACGGGGAAGGTAAGACTTTTTCCCCACCTGCTGTGTGGTTAGTAGGAACCCCGGCTCTTAATAATATTATGTAATGTAAAAAGCTGAGGAATGACGTTGTACTTGCGATGAACCAATGCCCATTGACCTTGTTTGATTTTAAGAATTGTTTAAAGGCATGGCGAAATTGAAAAATTTGATACAAGTAAACTGGAAATACCAGGACTGACTTAATCTATTAAAATTATGGTTTAAACATAAAGTAAAATGCCCTACTGTAACGAAATTCGTCTATCTTTCAGTTACATTTGCACAGTATGCCCTGCTGGTTGGAAGTGCCCTGACAAAACAGGTGTACAGAATGCAATGTGCCTGCCAGGAACCTACAGTACAGGCGGCAACATCACGTGCACAGCCTGTCCGGCTGGAGAGGCCTGTCCCAACACCAACACTGAAGACTCTGTAACCTGCCAACCCGGCCAGTACTCAGTCGGAAGCCAGACTGAATGCACCGTCTGCCGGCCAGGCTTTGAGTGCCCCGACGTAACCCAGAACACGGAGACTCAGTGCACGGACGGCACGTACAGTGGTGGGGGCCGAGCCAGCTGCGTGCAGTGCCCCGCAGGTTATGCCTGCCCCACTATCTACTCCGAGATCACCCTGTTGTGTCAACCGGGAACCTATTCCGAAGCAGGCTCCAAGGTCTGCATTGAGTGTGAACTGGGCAAAGAGTGTCCGCTGACCAACCAAACAGGCACTGACTGTGTTTCAGGGTTCTACAGCTTGGGAATTCAGACCTACTGTACCCCGTGTCCCGTGGGCTTCTCCTGCCCAGCGGCCAACCAGGAACCCACTATCTGTGCAGAGGGAACCTACACCAACCTGACCGGTCAGAGCGTCTGCCAGACGTGTAACGAGGGCTACGCCTGCCCAGAGGGCAGTAAAAGTGCCACCCCTGCTGCTGGAAAATGCCCCTTGGGCTACTTCTGTGCTGATGGTAAAGACAGAACGGCCTGCCCGAAAGGAAAGTACGGCAATGCTACTGGAGCGATTTCTGAAGCAACTGGTTGTGCCCCCTGTCCTCAGGGTTACTACTGTCCAGAGGCAACGCCAGGTCTGCCCAAGTCTAACCTGTTGTGTGGCCGTGGGTACTACTGCCCTGAAGGCACCGGTGACTACAAAGAGAAGCCATGTCCTGCAGGCAAGTACAACTCTAAGCTGGGAGCTGTCGAAGAAGCAGAGTGCCTTGATTGTCCCGTGGGCAAGTACTGCGCGGCCGGCACGGGAGACCCCAACAATGTGGCTTGTGCGAGAGGTCACTACTGCATCCGTGGTACACCAACCATGACACCGTGCCCAGGAGGGATGTTCACCGAGGAGGAGGGCGCGACTAGCCTTGACTTCTGTAAGGTGTGTCCAGCTGGTCACTACTGCCCGTCAGGCTGTGATTCCCCCATACCGTGTGTAGCAGGCACCTTCAACGCCATGGTCGGTCAGAACGACACTGACGCGTGTTCACCGTGTACCGCGGGGCAGTCCTGTACCAAGGCCCGACTCACCCGGCCCGACTACCCCTGCTCCCCCGGCTACTACTGCCCAGGAGGAAACTACAAACCGAACCAGACGGAGTATGCCTGTCCAGCTGGAACCTTCACCGACTACAACAACCTGACGGCAGTGGAGCAGTGCGAGAGTTGTCCGGCTACGGTGGCCTGCCTCATCGGTACTGGAGGAGTACAGAAGACGCCGGTAGCCTGTGCTGCAGGTTATTACTGCCCGATAGGAACCCGCCTGCCCACCCAGTACCCCTGCCCCGCCGGCTCCTACAGCAACCAGACCAACCTGGAGAGGGTGGAGGAGTGTGCCGTATGTCCGCGGGGTTCCTTCTGTCTGGAGGGTTCTTCTGAACCCACAGCTCCTTGTCCGACGGGCCACTGGTGCCCAGAAGGTGAGAACTTCCAGCACTCTTTCAGTTTTTCAGACGAACACTGTTAACATGGTATTCTGATTGAAATGATTATTTAATATTTGAAAAAGATAAGTAATTAACTTTGTTACGAAATATCTTTTAGAAGTTTTCAAACCCACATCCGAATTTTACTTTGGTCTGAGTTCACTGAAACTTATAATCAGACCATTGAATTCCATACGGACATATTTCAGGTACTCAATACGGGACGCAGCATCCTTGCCACGCAGGTTCCTACAGTAATCGGACTGGAAATCAGGCTTGGGAGCAGTGTGAGGACTGCACACTGGGACACTACTGTCCACAGGGCTCCTCCCTGCCTACCGCCTGTCCTGCGTAAGTTAAAACTTACTCCCATGTTTGTAAGATCTTTCCAAAATAGCCAGTAAACAGATAATATGATATGTGAATTACCTTTTCTCGCTATCAAAGTGAATTAGGCTTTTAAATTTGAAATAAGACGTGTCAAGACGTTTCAAAATTTGAAATAAGACGTGTCAACAGCAACGGCATACAACCGTATTTGGAATGACAGTTTGGGAGCTGTCACTGCTTTTTAAACTAAAATAATAATAAATAGGGCTTTTAAGAGAAACAAAAATAGTCATAGATCAAAGGATGAATGTATGGTGTTGTTGAAATTGGTTGTTTTCCAAATTTGATATTAGTTAATTTCTGCTGCAGTGGAAAGTACAATGACGTGCTGAAAGGAGAGAACATCACGTCCTGCCTTGAGTGTTCGGCCGGTTCGTATTGCCCCACCGAGGCCACCGAAGAACCCCTACCCTGTTACAAGGGTAAGTTCAGTGAGAGCGGCGCCATCAACTGTACCACGTGTGACGCGGGAAGGTACTGCGACCAGAACTCGACGAGCAAAACTGACATGGACACGAACCGGGTGTGTCCAGCTGGAGTGGAGTGTCCCCCAGGTATGAGTCGTGTTCCTGACCTGGTGCAGGACAAGTGTCGGAAGGGTTACTACTGCCCGCGAGGAGACGTCAACCGGTACCCTGTGCCCTGTCCCAACGGTACCTTTAACGAGGAGTACGGGCTGAAGCAGGTGTCTGAGTGCCAGGCATGTACACCCGGCTACTACTGCGTGCCCGAGGGACTGGAGACCCCTGCCGGCGACTGCCCCGGAGGTTACTATTGTCCGCTGGGTACAGCCGAGCCCGAAACCTACCCGTGCCCTGTAGGCTTCTACAGGAACCAGTCTGCTGCCTACTCCTTCCAGGACTGCACTGAGTGTGTGTCCGGGTTCTACTGTGACGTCGAGGGATTGGCCATCCCCAAAGAATGCCCGGCCGGCTACTTCTGTGTCAGCGGCAGCACATACCCACAGCCCTGCGGCCTGGGTACATTCAGCAACCAGACCAAACTTCGTACCAGTAGCAGCTGTATCCCGTGTACAGCGGGCAGGTACTGCGATGGGTTCGGTCTGACCGAGCCCACCGGACTGTGCGATGCCGGCTTCTACTGCCGCGAGGGTGCCTATTCGTCGGCTCCTCCCGAGGGTCTGATGGGAGGCCTCTGCACCAAGGGAGGGTACTGCCCCACTGGAGCTAAGACCGTGGAGGCCTGCCCCCTTGGGTACTACAGTCCTCGTCAGGGAGCCAAGAGTGAACTGGACTGTGTGCCTTGTGACCCCGGATACTACTGCGCCGGTACAGGTAGTGCGGCCAGCGACAGTCCCTGCAGCGCCGGCTACTACTGCACGGGAGGGGCCTCGGTGGGAACACAGTTTGACGTTCAGCCGGGTTACTACTCCCAGGCGGGAGCCTTCAAACAGGAGCCGTGTGCCCGCGGAACCTACCAACCAGCAAGTAACTCTGAGTCATGTCTGGACTGTCCACAGGGCTATTACTGTAACACGACCGGTCTGACCAATGAGGTCATCTGTCCTGCTGGTAGCTACTGCCCGCTGAAGAGTGAGATCCCCACGCCCTGCCCGAGAGGCACCTTCCTCAGGGACGTGGGTAAGTACGAGCTCAGCCACTGTAACCCCTGCCTGCCCGGCTACGCCTGTGACGTGGTGGGCATTGCCGAGCCCACCACCAAGTGCCTGGCCGGATACTACTGTTCGAGCGGCTCCAACACCACCAACCCGGTGGGCGAGTCATTCGGTGATGTGTGCCCTCCGGGCTACTACTGCCTTGAGGGCACCGGTTACTTCATCACCTCGCCCTGTAAGAACGGCACCTACAGCAACACGTCGGGTAACCAGGCCGAGGCGGACTGCACCCAGTGTGACCCGGGCAAGGTGTGTAACGGCGAGGCCCTGCTCGAGCCCAATGGCATCTGTGCCGAGGGCTACTACTGCAAACTGGGGGCCAAGGTGGACAAGCCGGCCGACGGAGGCTCGACTGGTGACCCGTGCACGCTGGGCCATTACTGTCCCACAGGAACAGGTGGGTGGTTTACATCTGTATGGTTCATCTTGTTACGTGTGTGCGGCTAGTGGACTTCACTCGTATTTTATGTCACAAACGCGTTTTTGGTTAATGAAGTTAAACAGTTTTTAAATAGACTTTTATTGCCTAGTGTTTTCGAAGTTAACTTAAATATGTTTCACGATACTTAATTGAGAGCGCACGTTTCCTAATTCCTAGTTATGTTGGTTATGTATTCTTAACTATGACTCTTTGTGTTGCCTTCTATAGCGGATCCACTGCGCTGCCCGCCAGGCTACTTCCAGAACATGACAGGCCAAGTGACTTGTATGGGCTGTCCGGCCGGCTACTATTGTGACGACGGTTTAGAACCCAAGCAGTGTCCCCGAGGAGCCTACTGCCCCGGTAACACCACCACCGACAGGCCTCTCTGTCCGCGCGGCACCTTCAACGACCAGTACGGTAAGGAAGATTACAACAGTCTTTACTCCTAGGTTCATCCAGTATTTAATTCATTACGTCATACACTTTAGGAAGGGCCATTTTATGAACAGTCTTCATGTGTCACGGCTGTGAAAATACTTATTATGCATGATTGCCTGTTATTAAGAGGCGATCCCCCGGGAGCCTCTTACTGGCCCTTAAGGGACTAAGATCAGTAATGACGCTGCAAAACCCGATTTTCAGTGGGTTTTTTTCTATAGTAAACCTTGTGTGACAGCCAATTTTGTCACCAATTTCGGAGGTAAAGTTTACTTTCCAATCTTATTTTAAGTTTCACAAGCTTCTTCCAGAATAGTTGAATGTGTCCCGTTTGGCATATTGGAATAATCAAAATATTGAACATTGTATTATTAGTAGCATTTTGTTAGGTGATTTTCTTGTATTTTAAAGGGAGGTTGGTTCTTTGAAGTTGGCGGTTTCACCAGATGTTTTTCATCACTGTCACAGACTGAGAGACCTGTAATCTAAGGAGGGTGATAATCGTTTCTGCAGGCTGAGGACAGTCATCACTGTCACAGACTGAGACCTGTAATCTAAGAAGGGTGATAATGGTGGGGTGCCAATAGGGAGCCTTCCATCCTCCCTCTCCAAGCACATATTCACCACATCTTAAAGAGCCACTGCCATGATTTCCCACTGGAATTTAAATGGCATTAGAAAAATAAAATGAGTTCAAAAGCTAGATACAGGGATCGCCGATTGGGTAGCTATGCTATTAGATGGCCGGCAGCGTGCCTCTTGTGAATAAAATATTCTACAGTCAAATATTGAATGATGAACGTTTTCTTGGACGCCTGATACTCATTTGAATCTGTTCTGTACCTTTCTAGGTATGTCAACCATTGACCACTGCAAGCCATGTAAGGGAGGCTACTACTGTGACCGTGTAGGGTCCAACAGCTTTGACACGACCTTGAACGACACGGGAACTGGACCCTGTTCGCCTGGCTTCTACTGTAAATCAGGCAAGTACCATAGTATAACTGGTTAATAGAGATATTCCCTGACGACAGACTTCTCGACATTATATCAGAAGTGTGGCATTAAAGCCCAATACCCACTAGGCGATTTTCTCCAGAGTCGGCCGATTATTGGTGCTAAAATCGGCCGACTCTACTGTAAGAGTCGGCCGATTTTAATGCCGATCCAGATCAAACATGCACAATTCAATATATTATACTAACAGGTGATCATAAGAATCGGCCGATTCTCCCAGTTGCCCGTCGCCCGGCGTCAGTAAAATCGCCTAGTGGGTATGGGGCTTAACAATACCTTACCTCGATATCGATTTTTCATCAAGGAAAATTAATGATAGGTCTTATTCATAAGAAAAAAATCCTCATCCCATAATTCTCCCGTAAATGTGCAGTAGATTATTCCCTTCTACCCAATAGGTGTCAATGTGAGCACACCAACAGAGGATACAACGAGTGGGCTTGGTGGACCGTGTCCGGCCGGCTACTACTGCCCTCTGAGGACGGAGGACCCCGTCGCCTGCCCCAACGGCACCTACCGGGACGGGCTGATGGGAGAACAGCTGTCCGACTGTTACGACTGTACGCTGGGCCACTACTGCGGCTCCACCAACCTGACAGCAGCTGAAGGACCCTGTGACCACGGGTTCTTCTGTCTGCGGGGAAGCACCACACCCACCCCTACAGGTCTGTATTGGACGGCTGGTCAAACTAGGAAATGAAATTAAGTGAACTCGGTTGCATTCAATACACGTATTTTACATTTAATCTAATATAACATGGAAGGAAGATAATATCTTATATACATATACAGACATTTCTATACGGGGTGTAAACAAAGTCTCGCTGGAATAAGAAAAATATAAATTAATGCACATCTTCTTTTACCATAAAGAAAGGTTGCTGAAAAGCTCAGTTGCAGATAAAAAAGAAAGCATCTATATAAATCCGCCTCATCCTTACCTTGCACTAAGCTGTTTCCCCCATGCACCTGCAGGTGACGACGCGTCCGTGGGCGCCCCATGTACCATAGCCCACTACTGCCCGTCGGGTACCTCCACCCCTCTGGCCTGTCCCGCCGGCAGCTACAACAACGTGACGGGCATGTCCAACTGTACCACGTGTCCCGAGGGTTACTACTGCCCCGAACAGTCCGAGACCTACGAGGTGAACCCCTGCCCTGCCGGTCACTACTGCCCCAACGGTACGGAGCTGGCCAACCAGTACCCCTGCCCCAAGGGCTACTACCGCAACGTTACCTACGGCATGGCCCTCAGCGACTGCTTCCCGTGCCCTGGTGGCATGTACTGCGGCTCGGAGGGACTCACCTACCCAACGGGCTACTGCTCACCAGGTCAGACTCCAAAAAGTTCTCATACAGAATTCAGTGCCTTATATTCTTTTCATTCAATCCTATTCGGATTTATACGAGAAATGTTACATTCCATCCACATTATTCACTCAAATGAAATTTATATGATATCACGGCAGTGTTATGGTTCTTATGAGAAAAAAAACTGTAAAGACACCAGTTTAAAAACAAAAGAAACTCTTTCCCAGTTAACCCAGTCTTTTGATTGAGAGATTTTTATTGTGTGACAGTTGATTTGATAATGCTGTTCTCCCTTCAGGTTACTTCTGTGTGCACGCGGCGTGGTTGTCCAACCCGCAGGACTTCAATAACTACACAGCTGACTCCTGTTTGTGCCCCAGTACGACCACCGGTGGCGAGTGTCAGCCCGGGTACTACTGCCCGGCCGGCTCGTCTGAACCTACTGCCTGTTCTGAGGGCTCCTACTGCGCCACTCCAGGTAACCACCAGGGTCTACTGCCGGTCTTACAGTGTAAAGTATTGTCTCATAAAGAAGTCGAGGAACATTTCCTCTTAATTTAGATATAACATTTTAGCAAGGCTCAAGTACTGTCACGTGTAGATTTCAATACACATGTATTATTGGGAAGCAGTGAAAAGAGATGTTTGACAAAGTGTGAATCATCAAACAGTATCTTGGGTGAAAGTATTACGGGAAAATAGCTTCTAATAATCATCCCCAGTAACCGACATTGACTTGTTTGCAGGGCTGAGTACCGTGACCGGGCCCTGCACGGCGGGCTACTACTGTAACCGGACGGCCAACCGCGCCGACCCCACCGACGGGGTCACCGGGGACGTGTGTCCACCCGGCCGCTACTGTGGTGAGCATAATTTGAAGTCAATTTGATTGCATAAGAAATAATTTACACAATACAGTCCAGTTTAAAATCCTCTCAAGCCCTGACATATCATTGCGAATCAAAATTGTATTCTAATTCGTACTTTTGGAATTGATTTAACTGTTGACCTTGTCACTTTAGTTAAGCCATTCATCACAGCTTACGCCTCTTTCTATAAAAGCGATATTTTGGGTAGCAATGTGATTATGGGTATCGTAGAGAACTACTTTATGTTTGTGTATGCTACAGAACAAGGCACGGGCAGCGAGCAGCCTCGTTGTCCTACGGGGACCTACTCCAACGCCACCCAGCTTACCAGTGCGTCCAAGTGTTCGCCGTGTAAGGCCGGCTACTACTGCGAGAACCAGGGTCTCACCGAACCCACTGCGCCTTGTGATGCAGGTACGTGAGGCCGTTTGGATAGACATCCTAGGAGCATTGAACCGTTGTTTGTATGCAAATAAAAACCGTAGGATATTGCTTAAATCAATAGTTTTTATTGGCTTTGGGTGAAGAACAAATAATGCTTTCCAAATTACAATTATTTTCACGATGTAGGTGTTTTGAGTCACCACATCAGTAAGTAGTATATTGAAAACGGGATAAGAACAGGGCACTTTCCCTTTAGTAAGTGTGACCGTCACTATCAGTAGTATATGGAAATGGGGCATGTTGTATGGCTACCGCGTATTGTAACTTTGGTAGTGTAAGTAGTATATGGAGATGCTGGGTGAGGCATAGCAAAAACGGGCGAGTAGTATAGAAAGATGGGGGTAATGTATTGCTGAGCTAGTAGTATAGAAGGATAAGGGCTGATGGGGAGATTTTAGCTAAAATGTATGTTTATGCCAGATATACGCCTTTCCCACGAACCTACGCAGTCACCCAATCTGGTATCTTTTGGGACTTCTGGTATCTAGACTTGTTGGGGTTGTGGGTATTCGGATACAGTGGACAGTCCTCTCTCTCCCAAGGTGTCAACTACATGTATGTCCGAAACGCACTTCATTAATATACTGAATTTCAGTAATATTACCATCTTCTCATTGACTACAGGTTATTACTGCCCATTGGGACAAAACACAAGCAACCCGTTCCCGTGCGGCCCGGGCTACTACTGCACGGTGGGCAGTCCCAACATGACGGCCTGCGAGTCGGGCTACTACCAGGACGAATATGCACAGGGCACATGTAAAGAGTGTGTTGCCGGTAAGATTTCAAATGTTGTAGCTTTACTCGTGAAGCTTATAAAAGAAAAAGCTCGTAAGATAGAAATAAATATGTCAAAAAGAACTCAACCATAAATTATTACGCCATGAGATACAGTCATTGCACATCAACTAACTGTTGTAGTTCTCGTACAAAAGTTGTTCCGTAATGTTTCTTGAATCGTATTCATTTGCAAACCTTTCCAGTTCTTAAACTTATAAAAGGATTCCCGATGTAAGAAAGTATCCCCTGACGAAAATAACTCTTTTATTTCCAGGACATTACTGTAACATCGCGGACACCCCAGTGACGACGTACACCACGTACCCATGCCCGACTGGCTACTACTGCCCCAACGGCACCAGGTGGGCCCAGCAGTACGGCTGTCCGGCCGGCACCTACAACCCCTACACCAAGCTGGAGACCGAGGACCAGTGCACGGCTTGTGACGCCGGAAAGTATTGTGCCGGAACCGGCAAGTCTGTGACAACAGGTAAGGACAGCTATCAAGTACTCATGTGAAGCTTTTTCAAATGATAAAGTTTTTCCCTAGAGCTTTACCGTTACAAATACTAAAATATTGATCGGTAAAGGTTAAACAAAACTACATATGAAAAGACCTCTTAATAATGAAACCAAGAAAAACGAAAGATACTTAGCACCTAGATGTATTTCACTAAAGGGGAAGGGCAGGAAGATCACCAATAGTGAATCCCATAACCTGTAATAAAAATGATTTTAAAAACCTAACTCATTGATATATCCTTTCAGGCGATTGCTCTGCTGGCTACTGGTGCATGAATGGCTCGTCCACGGCTACCCCTATTGACGGAGTGACCGGCCAGCTGTGCCCTGAGGGCTCCTACTGTCTACAGGGTACTGCCGTGCCCTCTCCATGCCCACTGGGCACCTGGACCAACAGTACAGGCCTCCGCCTGGCCGACGAATGCACCCCGTGTCTGCCTGGGTACTACTGCGCCGACACCGGCCTGTCTACCCCCACCGGACCGTGCGCCGCCAGGTACTACTGCTCAGGTAACGCCTCGACGGCCACTCCCAACGACGGAGGGATGACTGGGGCCCCGTGCACGGTGGGACACTACTGTCCTGAAGGAACACCGGACCCCATCCCCTGCCCACATGGCACCTACATGAACGAGACGCACGCGGACGCCTGCTGGACGTGTACGGCAGGCTACTACTGTGTGTCAGGTCTGATCCCCCAGCTCTGTCCACCTGGCTACTACTGCCCGGCCGGCACAGGTATCGTCTGGGAGTCGTGCCCACGGGGTACCTTCAGCACGCAGACGGGCCTGGCTAACACCACCCAATGCACGCCGTGTCTGGGTGGTTACTACTGTGGGGATACCAACGCCACCACCATCACAGGCGACTGTTCGGCCGGCTATTACTGTACAGAGGGATCGGACACCCCTACACCAGACGTCAACTACCAGGGAACTGCTGGTGCGTGTCCGACTGGTCACTACTGTGGTGTGCGGACAATTACCCCAACGCCCTGCCCTGTTGGTTACTTCAGTAATCAGACCCACAACCAGAATGAGAGCGACTGCTCCAAATGTTCATACGGACAATACTGTGGGTCGACCGGCCTAACCACGCCAACAGGCGACTGCTGGGCAGGCTTCTACTGTTTGGAGGGAGCTCAGTCTCCGAACAACCCAACTCTCGATGAGACGGGAGGACCCTGCCCTGTTGGCCACTACTGTCCTAACGGTACCTCGTACCCACTGGGTTGTAACGCGGGTACGTACAGCGCCAGTACAGGAGCCGCTGAGTGCACATCCTGCCCAGCTGGCTACTACTGCCTGGAAAACTCGACGTCTTACGCATCTACCCCCTGCCCCCTGGGACACTACTGCCCTCTGGGAACTGGCAACCCAACACAGTACCCCTGTGATAAGGGCTACTTCAACAACTACACAGGTACGTTTTTTAACCTTTAAACAACAAATTTAGGTAAAACGTAGATAACTGCGTTTGACTGACATTAAAGACCTTTGACGGTTGAAGAACATTGAAAAGAAGCCGCACATGTTTTGTTTTACTCTAGAACAGAAGATAGGCCTGTGTAAATACATGACGGTTTGTACAATTTCGCTAATCTTTTTGTGTTTTTAGCATGGTAATGAAGTTAGTAAAGTTAAATTGAGAAGAGCATTTTGATTCAAACAAACGTTTTTCGTTTTCAGGTAAAGCAGCAGTTTCCGACTGTATCCCGTGTGAGCCCGGGATGTACTGTGACACACCCGGGCTGGGTTTGCCGACCGACCACTGTGCAGAGGGATGGTACTGTACCCGAGGTGCCTGGTCCAACATGCCAACCGAATATTCCAACACCACAGCCAACGACACGTGCTTCTGCCCCGACCTGTCCACTGGAGGGAAGTGTATGCCTGGCCAGTACTGTCCACTGGGTTCAAGCGCCCCACTCGACTGTCTCAAAGGTTTGTATTTGAGAAGTTTTGGAAACCTAAAAATGATAAATATTTGTAAACGGAGTCTGTCATCTTTTTCTAGTCTTAAAATAATTATGGAGCTTCATGACTTAATTATGTTAACAGTAGTATGTAAATTCTAGAAAAAGGATTTATTTTTGTAATTAAAAACTTCGGATTTGGGTGACCAAAATGTAATCGTAAATAAAATACTTGATAACTGAATTATAAAGAGTTAATAAACACCACGTTGGTGTTCTTGAAGAGTACTGAATCCTTATCTGTCCCCCAGGTTCTTATTGTGCTGCCCCCGAGCTGGCCAATGTGACTGGACCCTGCAGCGCGGGGTACTACTGCACGCTAGGAGCCACCCGCCCGGACCCCCAAAATGATGCCACGGGAGGCGAGTGTCCGGCAGGATTCTACTGCCCGCTCGGTACGGGAGACCCCCTAGCATGTCCTGCAGGCTACTTCAGCAACGCCACCATGAACTCCGACCTCAGTGAATGTCAGCCTTGTACTGCTGGTATGTTTTAACATTAAGATCAACTCAAAGTTAGATGCCTATTTCTATGTGTATATGCACGATGTATACTCTGTATAGCTTCAGTAGATGAATAGTTTTCATAAATATCATGAATTCTTGAGATTCTTTATATAGAGGGAATACATAGTGAAGTGGCCTCAATTTATGTATCTTCTCACTTCTGGCTACTCTTTAATTTTTACATGGCACTTTAATATAATTGTACGTAACGTTGTTTCAGGGTACTATTGCGACGATAACGGTTTGTCTGCGCCCAAAGGCCTGTGTGACCAAGGTTACTACTGTCCGGCTGGTCAGAACGTGAGCTCCCCACCGGCCTACGCCTGTACCCCGGGACACTACTGCCCCACAGGCAGCCCCGATCAGCTGTCTTGTTCAGCAGGGACTTACCAAGACGAGTTCACCAAGGTGCGTCCACCATCTGAGTGTTATAGTCAAGTGTTGCGTTGACCAAGAATAATTAATGACATCGTGGTCATTTTAATGGAATGTTACAAGGTCTCATTTTACTACATATTCAACTATTGAATGATAAGTAATAATAACAGTATAGTAAATAATTATTACAGATGGTAAAATGTATGGAAAAGGAGTGCTGAAAGGATATAGATGTCCAGAAAGTATGTTTCTTTCTGGGTTCTCTTTGACTCTACAGACATAGAATTAAACTGGTCTCGATATAGCTGAAAAATTGCTGAGTAGACCTTAAACTCCATCACCACCACCTTAAAATGAAATTTATTGAAACCGTCGATTCATTTAGAAAGAACGAAGCAGCGCTCAGAAGCTATAACATGTTTTTTCTTCTGCCATGTTTTCAGTGGACGTGTAAGGACTGTCCGGATGGCTTCTACTGTGACTCCACCATACAGAACGATACGTTCTGTGCCCACGGCGTCCAGAACCCCCAGCCCTGCCCCACTGGCCACTACTGCCCGCTCGGCACACAGTACGCCACTCAGTACGGCTGTCCCAACGGCACGTACAGGTAAGCAAGCTTGGTCATACCAATGAGATCCATCACGTTATCCCGGACTAGGGGTAAGGTTATTGACTTAACTGCCATACTTTCAAACTCTCGAGCGTTGTAGTATAGTGTGGGTGCACTCAGCTATGTGGTTTACTGGCTCGCCTTTTCTTTAAGGAACAGTGACTTTTGAAATGACGACCTCCGATTGCTCGTTCTTTGCAGTGACCGCACCCAGCTGAACGACTCTGCCCAGTGCACGGCGTGTACGGGCGGCCAGTACTGCGGACAGGAGGGTCTGTCGACCCCCTCCGGGCCCTGCCATGGAGGCTACTACTGCAGCCTGGGGGCCTCCACCCCCACCCCGACAGACGGCACCACCGGCAACGTGTGTCCGCAGGGCGCCTACTGCCCCGTCGGCTCCAACTTCACCACCCTCTGCCCGCCCGGAACCTACAACCCCACAGAAGGTACTTCAAAATATTCCTAGAACCAGTTCACACTGAAAGTTTAAATTTGTTAAATATGCATTTGCATTTATGTATAACGTGCGTAGCTTACTTGTTCCTTCTTTTGTAGAAGTATGGAAGTTCTATGTACTATTCAGAGCACTCAGCTACTAAGAGTACACTAACAGGAATTGCAATCATTTGTAGTCAGTTTAATAAAGAAAACTACTCCAGACTTGCGGTTATGCCATTTGATTGAGACATCCTTCTAACCTCCCTCTGTACAGGTCTGCAGTACGAGACCGAGTGCACGGCCTGTGAACCCGGTCAGTACTGCTCGGGGTACGGCAACGTTCAGCCCGTCGGCAACTGCTCAGCTCGCTACTACTGCTCGGGCAACGCCTCCGTCTCCTCCCCAGTGGACGGCGTCAGTGGGAACAAGTGTCCTGTCGGTTACTTCTGCCCAGAGGGTACGCCACAGCCAATCCTGTGTACACCGGGAACCTACACCGACACCGAACTGAACGAAGCCTGTCTGTCCTGTACCGCCGGCCACTACTGCATCACCGGCAGTAACCCGGAGGACTGTCCTGCAGGGTACTACTGTCCTGAGGGCACCGGTCACGTGTGGCAGTCCTGTCCTACCGGTACGTTTAGTGCGTCCACTGGTTTGGCCAATGAGACCCAGTGCACACCTTGCACGGCTGGTTACTACTGTGACCAGACCAACGCCACTGCCGAGACAGGTCAGTGTGATGCTGGTCACTTCTGTAGGTCAGGGTCCGACACACGCACCCCGACAGGAGTGACCAAGGGTGACGCTGGCGTCTGCCCGCTGGGGTACTACTGCCCAACAGGCACAGGGGCTCCCAATGCCTGCCCACCGGGTACCTTTAACAACAACACGGGCATAGCCTCTGAGGCCCAGTGTCAAAGCTGCCTGGAAGGTTACTACTGTGAGCAGCATGGCCTCGCCTGGCCCACTGGTCTCTGCGAGCCGGGATACTTCTGTGCCGGAGGTTCCAACACCTCCCGCCCCGATACCACCACTGACACCGGCGGACCCTGTCCTGCCGGCTCCTACTGCCCGGAGGGGTCGAGTTCGGCCTACCTGTGTGAGGCGGGAACCTACACCACTATCTCACTCCAGGCCAACTGTACAGAGTGTCCCGCCGGCTACTACTGTGAGGCCGGGGCCACTAACACCACCGACTGCCCAATGGGTAAGTCTGCTTTCTCCTCCCCTTGTCTGCTGTTGTTTTCTACAAGCAATGAGTCACGTATCTTTCTCAGCTCTTTTCAGTTTACTCTTGAAAATATAAGCGCACGCCAGGTCGCCCATGTAAAAGACAATTCTTTCACAATAGTGCGTACTATATCGATTTATCATCATTTAAGATTAAGATGACATATCTCTTTCAAATTCTAATGAAAGCCTAAAAGCACTATAGCTCCTAATGGTAGCATATCAATTGTATTCCTATTTGTCTACAGGTTACTACTGTCCAAAGAAGACTGAGTTTGCACTCCAATATCCTTGTGACAATGGCACGTTCAACAACGTGACCAATGGTGAAGATGTGAGTGTATGCCAGCTGTGCCTGCCCGGCTACTACTGCCCCAACCAAGGTATGCCTGCCCCACAAGGTCCCTGCGCCCCCGGCTGGTACTGCACACTGGGGTCCTGGTCGAGCGAACCCACAATCCTGGGCAATGACACCGGGGACACCTGTGCATGCCCGGCCATCACCATGGGTGGGATGTGTAAGGCAGGAACCTACTGCCCTGAAGGGAGCGCTGCACCCGTCCCATGTGACCCAGGAAAGTACTGTCTGACCGACGAACTTTCCGCTGTCAGTGGGGACTGCCTCGCCGGGTACTACTGTAACGGCAGCACCATTCTGCCCAACCCGGTCAACGACACGACAGGGGACCTGTGTCCGCAGGGACACTACTGCCCCACGGGAAGCCCATACCCCATTGCCTGCCAGCCTGGCACTTACGCCAACAGGCTGCAGAATCAAAACGAGACCAACTGCTTGTCGTGCACCGCAGGGTACTATTGCTCAGGATATGGTCGGGACCTTCCTAATGGTAAGTGTGACGTGGGCTGGTATTGCCCAGAAGGTATGACTGTTCCACAGCCACCGGGTAAGCAGTGCCTCGCAGGGCATGAATGTCCAGAGGGCTCCCCCGACTTAACGCCCTGTCCTTCAGGTAGCTACCAGCCCAATGTAGAAGAGGGCACCTGCCTATCCTGCCCAGCAGGAATGTACTGCGATCAGAACGAAGCCATCGCTGAAGAACAAAGCGGCGTGAATGCGTCATCCCACGGTGTAGTCACTCCCAAGGTGTGTCCGGCCGGTTTCTACTGCCCCAACAGTACCAGCACAGCCCGAGAAAACCCCTGCCCAGTGGGCACATACAGTAACACCACGGGCGTGGAGAACAGCACCGAGTGCAGGCTCTGTCCGGAGGGCTTCTACTGTGAGGCCGAGAACATCACTGAACCCACGGGTCAGTGTGCAGCAGGCTATTACTGTGTACTGGGAGCACGTACTCCGACACCCAACACGACCGAGCGTGGAGGACCGTGTGAACAGGGCACCTACTGCCAGGCGGGATGGACCTGGCCCACACCCTGCCCCAAGGGAACCTTCGGAGACCGGGACAAACTGCCATCTGAGACCGACTGCACCATCTGTCCACCAGGAGAGTTCTGCTCACATTCAAGTCTTACAGCTCCAAACGGATCTTGTCTGGCCGGATTCTACTGCTCTAATAGGTGAGAATTACTTACTGTTATCATCAGTTTTGACGATGAATTTTAAAAAAAATCTAAATAACAGTTGTTAACAAATCAACATCTAGTATTAGAATTAAAATAAAAACAATTTGATTGACTTATCTGAATTTCATATATTAAGTTGGTTTATTTTTGTATCTGAAATGGTTAATAATTGCTTCCACCAAGTCTCATGCCTGTGTTTTATTGGCACCCTTACTTACATGAAACACTGTTCGTCGCTGTAGGTCTGAAGAGGCCAGTCCAGTCGGAAAGGTCTATGGAGATGAATGTCCCGTCGGTACATACTGCCCAGAGCACAGCTACGAGCCGACCCTGTGCAGTGCAGGCAGTTACAACCCCCACACCCGGGCCACCAACATCACCTCCTGTCTGGACTGTGCCCCCGGCAAGTACTGCAACGACACCGGCCTCGAGACGGTGTCAGGTGACTGCTACGCCGGGTTCTACTGTACAGGTGGGGCCTCCTCCCCGTCACCCCTGGATGGTGTGACAGGTAACATCTGCCCTGCTGGGTCCTACTGTCCGGTTGGATCCCACACTCACCTGTTCTGCCCCAATGGTACATACACCAACCACACTGGGGCCTCTGAGTGTTACGAATGTCCCGAGGGCTACTACTGTGTGAACCGAGACCGCGCTGAGCTGTGTCCGACGGGCTACTACTGTCCCCTGAACACCGGGGCCGACCTGGAGCCCTGCCCGGCCGGCACATATAACCCCACACTGGGCATACGCAATGTGAGCGAGTGTACGCCCTGTGATGGAGGGAAGTACTGCCTCACACCGGGACTGAGTCTGCCGACTGGCAACTGTACAGAGGGATACTTCTGCACCTCAGGTCAGTTAAAGATAGTTGAGTTTTGTCATCTATCATAACTCTTGTAAGATTCCCAATCACATTATTATGTAACACTGTAGCAGTTTCTATAGAATAAAAAGGTCGGGTAAATGTTCCCATAGAACAGTCAGACTTAAAAATCTGTTAGTAAAGATATATCCTACAAATTGCATATTGCTTTGTCTGATTTCAGATTTTGTTTCTTTCAAACTCAAAGACTCCTAATAACGAATGTCCCAATTCGATGCAAAAATAGAATGTTATGGCTGTTTAGGACATCTCTGTTTGTAACATACAATGTATTTAAAAATCCATCAAAGAAGAAACAAGAATGCTAACATTATTGTACCTTTAACTCTAGGTGTGGACAGTGCCACTCCTGGTGCTTCAGCACATGTGGGTTACGGCGGAGACTGTCCTGAGGGCCACTACTGTCCGGAGGGCACTACCGAGCCCATCCCCTGCGACCCGGGAACCTTCAGGTAGGTTATACACAGGTTAGGTCATTTGACTGGTGATCAATGTAGTTACGGCTTGTTCTACTAAATATGACGGCGTTCGACCAGCGTCTAAAGAGTGGTAGATATAAGATTCTTGATGTAAAATGCTAACATTCATTTTCTAAGAACACTGCTATAATATACGACTAAGATGTAAAGTTCCCAACCGTTTGTTTCAGTGACAATGTGCGGCAGGCAGTTTGTGACGGCTGCCCGGCGGGTTACTACTGTATGGCCAATTCGACCACCTACACCAGTCAGGTGTGCCCGAGCGGCTTCTACTGCCCCAACAAGACGCGCCACGCCTACGAGTACCCCTGTCCCATGGGAACCTACAACCCCTTCCCCCAGCAGACGGGACCCGACAGCTGTCAGTCCTGTCCGCCCGGAGAGTACTGCGAAAGTAAGCTATGTGTTATGTTAATCTGTAGATATACAGTGAGACATTCAATTAGATGGGAAGAAGTTTGAGTATCACAGCGCCGGGGGCTTGTATTTCTTTGACGCATTCACAACTAATGATCCCCTCATGTCTCTTTTGTTTAGATGAAGGCATGTCTGCCACCAGCGGTAACTGCAGTGAGGGCTGGTTCTGTACTGGAGGTTCCTACATGGCTGAACCTGTCACAGCGGGTAACGAGACCTCCCTGTCCGAGTGCTCCTGCCCAGCGGTCAACTACACAGGTGGCCGGTGTTGGCCGGGCACATTCTGCCCGAGCGGCTCCTACTACCCCGTCCCCTGTACCGGCGGCATGTACTGCATGGACTACGGACTGTCCACACCACAGGGTCTCTGCAACGCCGGCTTCTACTGCGATGGCAACGCCACCCAGCCCGATCCCCCACACCGGGTCTGTCTGCCCGGACACTACTGTGAGACGGGCTCCAGCACCCCGACGCCCTGCCCAGCAGGAACCATGTCCGATACGGCGGGCAACCCCAACTCTACATACTGTGCGTCCTGTACGGCTGGCTACTACTGTGAAGGGACCGGTAACACCAACTGGACGGGGCCATGTGCACCGGACTACTACTGCCCTGCCGGCCAGCAAGTGGCCACACCAGCAGGTGAGATGCGCAATGATCCAACCAGTAAAGGGCATTAGCTGAATTTGTCTTAATATCGTTCATGAAAATACTAGGTTAATTCTTTGTTCATTTTCTTGGACTCATGTAGTTTCATTAAGATATGAAAATGCATTTATTTTGACCTGTACTAATCAGATACCTTGCCTTCAGAGTACGGGTGCCCTGTTGGACATTACTGCCCTGGAGAGACGGGCGACCCCCGACCTTGTGATGCTGGGTCCTACCAGGACGAAATCCTCCAGAGTCTCTGCAAACCATGCCCCGAAGGAAGGTAAGCCCGGGAGAGTTATGATGAGTGCAATGACAAAAACATCTGATGCAATATGCCAAGCGTGTTTAAAAATAAAGTTATGATCCTTTTCTGTTATCTAGTATACCGCTAAGAATAAAATTAATAAAGAATGATGGATATACAGCAATAACATCAAACCATCAATTAGTTTTACAATAATTTCTCAATTACTATAAAGACTTTTTTCGTCTTAAAAGTTACTTGATTCCACATTTTGGCAATAGTGGCATCTCATAAAGACAGTAATAAAAGGTAAGGTAGGTTATGAATGTCCTCCATTCACCATACCCCAGAACCGTATAGATATAGTACAAAAACTGAATACATCTATATAAAACTTAATGAGTTCAACATAGCAAAACTTTGATCAATTCCGTATTGTTCTCTTGTAACCATTCCCCTCGGCCCTGCAGGTACTGCGACCCTGTGGAGGCGGCTGTCATCTACAACACGTCCACCCACGGGACAGTGGTGCCCTCGGAGTGTCCAGCCGGCTACTACTGCCCACAGAACACCACCTTGGCCCAGCAGTACCCGTGCCCGTCGGGGACCTTCAGTAACACCACCGGCCTGTACCTGCAGGCCCAGTGCCTGCCCTGCACAGCCGGCTACTACTGTGACAACCAAGGTGAGGCTTTGGTACCATGTTCTAGGTTAGGGTTCCCACAGACCTTGAAAACTGGTCAAGTATTACATGCATTTTAATTAAGTTGCTCACAAGAGGATATAAAAAGAGTAAAGTAAAAAAGAGAACGTGGGTCATTTTGATCAACCTAACAAACATAAGTCTACAGTATATTTTCTTTTAAACAAAACACGTAAAAAATATATTACAATGATTTATTGATTCAATATAGGCCAAACCGAGCCGCGTGACATGTGTGACGCTGGCTACGTGTGCACCCTGGGTGCCAACAGCTCCCGTCCCACGGACGGTGTGACTGGCTACCTGTGTCCCCCCGGAGCCTACTGCCCGCGCGGCTCAGGGCAGGAGACCAAGTGTCCTGCCGGAACATTCAGCAACGACACTGGCCTCGGCAACGTCACCGAGTGTGAAGGATGTACCCCTGGAAAATACTGCAACATTGATGGTAAGCATGTCTGTGTTGACATTTAACATCGTTATGAAGGTGTTCAGCTGCATTTGTATATTATTTCTTTATCACCAGATAGTAATATCTTTATGACATAATAGCAATATATCGCACTAATCAGGCGATACATAATGTGTTGAAAACTTAATGACTAACGAAATTTCAAAGTGTTACTTCGTTGTAGCAATTGGAGAATATGAAAACTTGTTAAACTACTTCGTGCATCTGTATGATCGCATTCAGACGTAAAGTTATTACACACTTGTAGTGGAAGTATTAAGAGACTGGTTAAAAGTCATTTTTAACATGGTTTACTACGTACTTCTCTAAGTATTTTATTAATACAATATTCTTTGGTTGTAAACAGGTCTCATCGCCCCAGTGGGTGACTGTGCAGCTGGTCACTACTGTACCTCGGGCGCTGTCCTGTCTAACCCCACGGCCGAGACGTACGGTGATGTGTGTCTGGCCGGTCACTACTGCCCTGTAGGGTCCCCAGCCTCTGTGCCCTGCCCGGCTGGTACCTTCCTGCCTGACACCGGCAGAGCAGCTCTTGCTGACTGCCTCAACTGTACTGGTGGAAAGTACTGCGAGCAGGATGGCATGACCAATGTTACAGGTAAAAGTCTTTATTTTTGTACATCCAAAAGGCTACAGAGACTGTCAATGGTACCAATGTAAGTTGTTTTGGAAAATGTTAAACTACTTTTCATGTAAAGACTAGTATCTACTATTGTATTGGGTATAGGGTGTATTACAGCCCATTCTGTATCATATGATGAGGGTACCAAAGAACCTCCCTAAACTGACCTAAAGAAAGAAAAGATGGTCACCATCCATATGTTCTCCAGGTGACTGCACTGCTGGGTACTACTGTGCTTCGGCCGCCTCAACTGCCACCCCAACAGACGGTGTGACTGGAGACGAGTGTCCGGTCGGCAACTACTGCCCCGTAGGAACGGCCCAGCCTCAGCCTTGTAACGACGGTACGTCTACAATACACTATTTCCCAAGATGTGAATCATAAGGCTGCACTGAAAAGTTGCAGTGCCAAGGATGGATAGCCTATCCAGTTACAGGAGTTCATACCTTATGTATATGTGAAGTAGAATTCCAATCTAAAGAGCTGCTAAAGACATATTATGTAGTTGTTCATAAGTTACAAAGTAATGGCTTTATCATGTCAGGTTTTCGAAGTAAAATACCATGTTGATAGGGCATGTGAACTATATTGTATATATTTTGTATACAAATTTAAAGGGGAGAAGTAAGTTTTAGTTGTTTACCTTCAGGTTGGTACATGAACCACACACAAGCTGCGCTCTGTGATGTCTGCCCGCCACGGTATTACTGCGTCAACAAGGACCGAGCTGATCCGTGCCCGGCCGGCCGCTACTGCCCGGGTAACACGGGCTACGACCAGCAGCTGTGTCCGCAGGGCACCTATGGCCCCACCACCATGCTGGCCAGCGACACCGAGTGCACGCAGTGTGACGGAGGTTACTACTGTAGTGAGCCGGGTCTCGTTAATGTGTCCGGGCCCTGCGCTCCTGGCTACTACTGCCAGTCCGGGGTCAATACAGCTGCACCCAGCAATAATAACACTGGATACGGAGGTAATCTATGACTAGTTTTGTACTTGATGAATATGAAAGTACGCCAGAGTACACACACACACAAAGAATTTCCGAATCAATTGTTTCCTTTGCGTGATATGTAAAAACTATCACTCGGCCAATTCATTTGAGTAGGTGATATCTACTTATGAACGATGTAGGTAACTACTTTCATGTGAATCTCTTGTTTTCAACAACAACAATTTATAGAGCGCAGTACCCAAAGACAATGCATCTGACCAACGAAAGACTCATCAACTATGTCTGTCTATTGGTTCTTGTAGTATATCTATTGATATCACTAGATGAAACATAAAATTACAAAGGAGCAACCATAAAAATTGAAATGTGTATGTTTTGTATATTTAGAAAGTAATGTAAACTTTGTGATATTTTTTCAGATGGCTGCCCCATTGGTCACTACTGTCCGCTGGGCACCGCTGACCCCATCGGCTGCCCGGCCGGTCGGTACAGCGACGTCACCCACCAGGCCGAGTGTACGCTGTGTACAGCTGGCTTTTACTGCCTCGCCAACTTCACCACCTACCAGGACACGCCCTGTCCCCGAGGTAGGCGGCAGCTCTGGTCATGGAGCTTTAGTGATTCACTGTCCTTCACTTGAATACATTGTGGCATCTGTCCTCTCAGTGTCCTCTATTCTGACTTATATTCAATGTGAGATATATACAACGTTTTGTAAAAATTAATGTGTCAGCTCTTTTTTGCATTTGAAGTACTAACCTTCCATTTTAACGTTTTCTAGGCGCTTACTGCCCGGAGGGTACCTCGTCTGCTTACCAGTACCCCTGCCCTGCAGGAACTTATAACAACCGAACACAGGCCGACAACGCCTTTGACTGTCTACCATGCCCAGGTAGGATGATTTAGAGACTTGGGGATTTAATACTAGAAAAAGAAAATACTTGTTTTCGTAAGGGGATAAAACGAGTATTGAAATCTTCTTTGTAGGCTCACTGCTTTTGACCACCATGAAAACACATATTTTAAAGCTCCTTCCAACTAACAAAAGTTAAATTACAAAAATAGATGTAAATAAACTAAAGAGCAAAGAGCAAATAAACTAAGTATTCACGTAAAAACAAAATAGACTGACCAACTCTCATATTGTGTATTTTCTACCCCCAAGGCGGTAAGTACTGTGAAGGGGACGGACTCGCCGAGCCGTCGTCAGACTGTGCTGCTGGCTGGTACTGCAGTCGGGGCGCCTTCGCCTCCAAGCCCTCGTCATACGTCAACACGAGCGACTCGTACAGTGTCAACACCGACTGTCCCATCTATTCACTCAACGACACGGGCGGAATTTGCACGCCAGGTACGGGACTTCTACAGTTGGATTCTTTTTCTGTTTGATATTACAGTAATGCTTTTATCGTAAATATTACATTGGACGCTTCCTTCTTTTCTTCAGAGAAGCGAACGTTTAGTCCAGCATAATAGGCAGTTCATTGGTAAACAATGCAATTTTTGTCCCCTCTATTCATCTTCATGGGTTTGCTGGTACTTCTTTTACCATAACAGTCTCTATGGTTTCTCATTTCATCAGAGAGGATAGGTTTCTATAATGATATCTGTTTTCTGCAGGTAACTTCTGTCCAGTGGGGTCGTCTCAGCAGGTGGCCTGTACTCCAGGCATGTACTGCGGTCAGTACGCACTGGAGACCCCGACAGGAAATTGTACAGCCGGCTACTTCTGTAACGGCAGTGCCATCGTCGCCGACCCCGAGCCCTGTAACAAGGGATACTACTGTCCCGAGGGAACCCCCACTGAACAGCCGTGCACGCCAGGCACCTACTCCAGTAAGTGGTCGTCTTACGTCAGGGTACGGCACTGTGCGAAATAAGGCTATAAAGGCCACCACATAGGCTAAGAAACTACATGTTAGATGAAATGAAACATTGATCTGTATTTCAGTAGATACTGAGTCATGGTTTCCTTCCTCTGAACTGGGATTTAATATTAAAATAGGCGACGTGATGTTCAATATGTGAAATTCCAAAAGGGTTACTGGAATATGTTACAATACATAAGCTGAGTAAGCTTATAAAGCTTTACCTTGACCTTTTCAGACCGGACCGGCAACTCGGACCCAGCCGATTGTGAGCCGTGCGTGGCAGGCATGTACTGCGATGGCTACGGCCTGGTGGACCCTTCCGGCCAGTGTGACCAGGGCTACTACTGCCCGGGCGGCCAGGACACCCGCGCCCCGTCAGACCTGCCCTGCAGCCCCGGCCACTTCTGTCTCCAGGGCAGCTCCAACCAAACCGGCTGTCCGTCGGGCACCTACCAGGCGAACTGGAACCAGTGGACGTGCGACGAGTGTCCGGCAGGATTCTACTGCAGGGCACTGGGTAAGTGATTACAGACGGGTCTTTTAGTGGGATATTTGTATTGTTATGAATAACATCGTTTGTTGAAATGGTGTGGCATAACTGCATTGCTAGCCATGAAGCTTATCTTGAGACTTGTATTATCCCTCCAGGTGACTACATGAACCTGGATGGGGTGAACGGCAGTGTTCGCGGTGTGGCCGTGCCCACCACCTGCCCACCCGGGTCGTGGTGCCCCGCAGGTACCAAACACGAGACAGAGTACCTGTGTCCGGCCGGCACCTACAGCAACCAGACCGGCCTCGACAACTCCACCAAGTGTACGCAGTGTCAGCCCGGCATGTACTGCCTGGGCGAAGGTAAGAAATAGTGTGCCATGTGGTAATGTTAGGGAGAACAAACATGGTGCTCCATGGTAATTCTTAAACGTGCCATGAGGGTCTGTGTCAACCCATACTGATAAAACGTGGGTTTTGGTACCTGTGAACTTTCCATTTTTGGGGCTAAAGAAGACTTCAAAAGTCGAAACTGTCGGTTCTATAAAAGATCTCTAACACTTGTCACCAACTCAACTCTCCGTGTTAGTTTGAGATAGTTCTACCAACATTTGATCTTTTAAAGATTCTTTTGCAATTATGTTTTTTAGTATAAATGAAACAAGAGAATAGGACAAAAATGCATAAAGGCATTTTCAACTTTCTTTATAGGAAACACGGCCCCAACGGCCAAGTGTACCCCTGGGTACTTCTGCACGGAAGGCGCAGCTACCTCCACCCCAACTGACGGTGTGACTGGCGACATCTGTCCGGCCGGCCTCTACTGTGAGGAGGGCAGTGTCACCGGGGACGGCTGTCCTAAAGGCACCTTCAGCAACCAGACCGGGCTCACCAACGCCACCCAGTGTGAGGCGTGCACACCAGGCTCGTACTGCGCCCGCACCGGACTCACCGACGTGTCGGGCACCTGCTGGGCCGGTAAGTCAACCCTTCTGCCAGGGACTATTAAACAGCACAACTCCGACACCTCCTCAGATTTAGATATTTACAGATCCTTTGGAAATTGTTTAGCCATTTACTAATTGTGTTGTTCCCAAAACTTATCATTACTATGTTGACATGTTGACATGTTGACAAGATAGAGAAGTAGTTTTATTGGGTATTTGGCATATTGCATCAACATTTAAAGTTTTTCAAATATCGTTCGGAAATAAAAGGAAACCTAAAACCTTAGAAACCTATTTTCAAGCATTGGTTATAGAATATACTAACATAATGGCCCTCACTTTGTTAGTTGGAGTCTCCCATTTAGTGCTTTCTAACCAACACATATCCACGCATCTTTCAGGTTACTACTGCAGCGGTAGTTCCGAGGAACCCGCCCCTATTAGCATGCCTTATGGTGACGTGTGTCTACCTGGTCACTACTGCCCTAACGGTACGGACGTGTCCAAGCCCTGCCCACCGGGCTCCTACCAGGACCAGGCTGGGCTGGGCTCGGTGGATGACTGTCTGCTCTGTACGGCCGGCTACTACTGCGAGCACTATGGCTGGACAAACGTGACCGGGCCCTGCGCTGCCGGCTACTACTGCAGCCAGTCGGCCAACTCCTCCACCCCCACCGACGGTATTACAGGTAAACACAGCTTAGTGTTACATCCTGCAAGGATTTCTGTATCTATGAATATATTTATAAAGTAACGGGGACAGCTATTTGTAATGCCTGTGTGTTGTCTAGAGGTGATCGAATAATTTCTCATAACCAGGAGATTACATTTAATCAGGTGAATAGATGGTGTATATTTTCAAGTTTGCTTATATTTGGGAAGTTCCGCATGTAAGGGTCCTACATTTCTAGGAAATTACCCCTTCTCTTGTCTCCATCAAAACTTCTATATCATCTGGATGACCCGTGGCTTCTCTTTGTGAATAGAATATCAACTTTACATAGAATATCACATAAGACATGGTATGGATTGTCAACAAGAACCATCCCTTTGTCCCTAGGTAACATATGCCCTGAAGGTTACTACTGCCCTGAGGGTTCCTATCAGCCCCTGGCCTGTTCTAACGGCACCTTTACCAACCACACCGGGGCTGCCTCCTGCTACGTCTGTCCCGCCGGCCACTACTGTGTCAACAGGGACCGCGCCGACCCCTGCAAACAGGGCTACTTCTGTCCTGAGGGCACCGGGGCCGACCTACAGCCCTGCCCTCTGGGCACTTTCGGAAATACCACCGGCCTGAGTCAAGACAGTGAATGTTCACAATGCACAGGTAAGGGCATTTAGCTGTTACCGTTTCCTTTTGAGAAGGTAGCCGTCAAAGAAACAGTTGATTCTTATCGAGACCTACCGACTCAGTTGTCGTTGTAACTTAAGTAAACGAACTGTAGAACGATATTTGTTCTTATGCATGACTCAATGATTTATTGATAATTTGCAGGCGGGTACTACTGCGGCACGCCTGGCTCGCCGGACCCTGACGGTCAGTGTGACCCTGGTTACTACTGTGAGTACGGAGTGGACACCCCGCGCCCCACCTCGGGCTCGGGGCATCTCGGCGTAGGGGCAGAGTGCCCCATGGGGAGCTACTGCCCCATCGGGACGACCACCCCACTGCCCTGCATAGCTGGCTCTTACACCGACCAAACAGGTAAGATGTCATTTTGGTTGAAGATTTTGTATAGCTTTTCTATGTGTTACTGTTCTAGTGGGACTTCACCTTGATCAAAGTAAAGCAAGTCTACATGAACATTCCTTATTCCTTTCACGGTACCGATGTCAATCGACTGCTTAACCGCTATTTAATTTAAAACATTTTTTTTCAATCTTTATACCCATCTTTCCGTTGCAGGCCGTTCGTCATGCCAGGCGTGTCCCGCTGGGTTCTACTGTGTGGTAAACACGACCGACCCCACCGGGGCCCCCTGTGTCAAAGGTCACTACTGCCCGGAGGGTACGGGCTACGCCAACGAGAACCCATGTCAGGCGGGCTCCTTCAACCCGGACACGGGCTCCACCAACTCGTCGGCCTGTCAGCTGTGTCTGCCCGGCCAGTACTGTGACGGGAACGGGCTGGAGGCCCCCACCGCCAACTGTAGCGACGGCTGGTTCTGTACGGGAGGCGCATCCTCCCCCAAACCCACCGCCACAGGTGGGTTAGGATTGTGTTCTTAAAGTTGTTCACCCGTGTACTGATCTTTCTCAATATGTACACAGTGCCGCTTGTGAAGGTTCTGGCACCAGTCTTGAAAAAGTAGACCTTAGAAAAGATACTTTTTAACGTGTATTAAACTGGTTTACATTGCGACAGTGCTAAAAAAAAGAAAAAAGTATGAATATTACAAGTCCAAGATCCTTCACAATAAAATGGCATAAACTCTCGGCAATAGTTCTTTACATTACTGTGTTTATCTCATAAAGATATGGTTATCCCCCTGTAGGTAACTACAGCAGTATCGACATGTGTTCGTGTCTGGAGGCCAACTACACGGGAGGAAAGTGTCAGCCCGGGGCGTACTGCCCGTCCGGAGCCTCGGCCCCAGTGTCCTGTGACGCTGGTTCCTACTGCGCCGACTACGAGCTCTTCACACCTACAGGTACGGTCACTTACAGGGTCGGAGAATGAGGGGGGCAGAAGGCCGTTCTGGGCAGTCGGCCAGCGATACCTGTACACATACACGTGGACAACAAAAACTGGCCTTTCTGGCTAAATTGTATTACCCAGTATGAATAAAATATTGTGAAAAAAAAAACAAAAAAAATGTACACATGTGTAACGCCGGGCACAAACGGGGATCTTGTACTGGCTTTTAGCCAGAAAGCTACCATTCCACTGACTGCTTGACTATTGCCCAATATAAATAATGATATTTTGATACGTTTCGTTCAATATTTGAATACTTATATAGTCATTTTCTCCTGGTGCCTAAATCCATGTATTGATAAAGATAAACAGATTTGATGCTTTCTCTCCAACAGCGATGTGTCAGGCGGGCTACTACTGCCCGGGCGGACAGTCCGTCTCTAACCCCGCCAACTTCCTGTGTCTGGTGGGTCATTACTGTGAGCAGGGCACGGGCACCCCGATACAGTGTCCCAACGGCACCTTCTCCAACACCAGCGGCAACACCGAGCTGGCCAACTGCCTGTCCTGTACCCCAGGTGAGCCCTTTGTATTAAAATCTTACAACGTAGCACTTTACGGAGAGTAGGTGTAGAAACGGATTTTCTATATCTCCTGTGACTACTAGTCTCCTGCAAATGTGGAACTTTTCCAATTCAGTGACAAAATATTATGAGTGAAACATGAGAAAATAACCAAAACTGATCTTTACATAAATTTCTATAGATTTTTCTTCGTTTTAGTATTTGAGATTGACTAGAGCAGCATTGATGTTATATTGTGATAATGCCATAAGACGGTACGGTGGTTGTTTACGTGTAACTATAATATACCTTCTCTGTCAATGAAACTTTTCCTTTTAATGTCTCATTAACCAAGCCCTTCTGTCGGCAGGCTCGTACTGTAACGGAGTGGCCCTGTCCCAGGTGACCGGTAACTGCTCAGCAGGCTACTACTGCCCTGGAGGACAAAGTACCAGTACCCCAGCCGAGTTTACCTGTCCGAAGGGCTCCTACTGCCCTGTGGGTAGCCCCGGCCCCGTCATCTGTGAGCGAGGTAGGTCGGACCCGGTGGTGTGCGGGATAGAATCTGAAAAACACCAAAGACAGTATCTACATTATTTTTATGGTAATTTACTGAGGTTTCGTCAGGAAACGGCAGTTTCCCGTGCAATTTCCGTGAGCGCAAATAAAACCCCTGGAACCACAGGAATTGCTATCAAACGCGCCACGGAGCAGACATTGTCAGATAAGTTGCAGGCAAATAATTAAGTTTTGGATGAAAAACGACTCGGACCAATATTATTCGAAAATGACATAATAGGAAAAAAGACAATGTTTAAATATTTGTTTTACTTATTTAGGCTACTATCAGGATGTCGAGGGACAGTCCATATGCACCATTTGTCCATCTGGCAAGTACTGCGACCCCTACGAGCTGGGCAATGCCACAGGTATCATCAACCCGGAGAAGTGCCCGGTCGGTTACTACTGCCCTGACCGTACGGAGTACGCCACGCAGAACCCCTGTCCTCCAGGCACGTTCGGAAACACCACAGAAATGTCTGCTGAAAGTAAGTCGTTGAAAACTTTGCTTGTTTTATGAAATCAGGGTAAAGATCGGATTGATCACAATGCTGTTTGTTTATTTTCATTAAAAAAAGAGACTTGCATATTTAGTCAAAAAGTGACTGATATTTTAAGACGTAGGCATATTGTAATCATTTCGATTATTTCAAGAAAAAGCATTGTTGAAGAAAATAACGAAATGTTAACTTTATTAATTGATACAATTAACGCGTCAGTTCCTTATTGGTGCATGTGGAGAACCCTTCAGAATGTTGTAAGTAGTATAGTGATTTTCGCTTTCTTTCAGGCAACGTTGTAAGTAGTATAGGGTTTTCGCTTTTTACCGGGCACTCTTTCCACGTTGTATCAGGAACAATATTTTCTGGTAAAGGCATGTTATTTAACTGGTCGTGGTTCAAACAACAGTACAAACCAAGATGATTAAATTTGCTATAGGAAATGCTTCTTTTACACTCCATTTCAGTATACATTGTGTTTGTTTTAATTCAGGTGACTGCTTCCCTTGCACGGGTGGCATGTATTGTGAGACCCCGGGTCTGACCACTCCAACCGCTCACTGCTCATCTGGCTACTTCTGCTCCGGTGGGGCCAACGAGTCCTCACCCACTGACGGGCTGACCGGAGACATCTGTCCACTCGGCCAGTACTGCCCCACAGGCTCCCAGTCTGGTATGTGCAGTCCATCATATTTCAGTTCTCATAATCCTGTTTCCAAATTGTGATAGTACCTTATTAAGTGATAGTGCAGCTGTATAAGAAGTTACAAAAATATTGCTCGTTAACGTGATGTTCTCTTGAATGAACCTTCGAGTAACATATTTTCCATGTTGTAGGTGTTGACTGTCCGGTGGGTCGTTACGGTAACGTGACCGGTCTACGGGCATCTACCGACTGCCCACCATGTGACCCGGGCATGTACTGCCCTACACCTGGGCTGACCGCGCCCTACGCCCCGTGTGAGGCCGGCTACTACTGTGAGACTGGGGCCACCCGCTCCAACCCGGCCAACGAGACCTGGGGCTACCTGTGTCCCACAGGCAACTACTGCCCCGAGGGGACCCCGACACCCGTACCCTGCGGACGGGGAACCTATCAGCCGGAGGAAGGTAGGTCTTTGATAACACTTGGTATTCTAACGCATAGCGTTGTATTTACCAGGACGTGAGAGCCATTTTGTCAGATTCTGCGGCAGCAAAGTTGCCTCATATATTGTATATATTCTGTTGTGCCTGTTGGAAAAGCTAAGATATGGTAATGTCAGTTTTTCAGGTTATTGTTAATAATTGATTACATCTTAATAATATTAAGAGTTTCAAAATTCTGTCTTATGTGTTCTTACTAACACCGATGTGACTAATATGTATATTCTATAGTGGAATCATCGTTGGCGCTCTTATATGGTATAGCTATGTTTATACGACTTTGGCGACTGACAAGCACACACGCTGTTTTTTAGTAGACGTGAAATACTGTTCTATATTTCTCTCAGGTCTTGCTCAGTCACAAGAATGCGGAAATGTGGAAAATGAGTACCAAAAGGAAAGCTCTGATGTACACTTGTCTTGTGCAATGTAATAAAAAAGAAAACAAAGAGCAGCCCATGGCTAAGCTTGGTCTTTCGAGTGACGGGGCACATTGCTAAGAATATAATGTTGTGGTAAATAACCATGACCAGGTGGCGTTCCGTGTCCGTGTGCGCAACAACACAATTAACTTAAAGTAGGAGATGTCTATGCGCCAGTTTAGTTTCTCGCAGTAGTCTTTTTTTTCACCAAATGACGCCTTACACTTCTTGGCGAAATTTTCATTGTATTCTGCTTCATCGTTGGTTTCATCTTTCTCGGAAACCACAGAAAATGGTGTTACAGGTTTGAATATTCTTCAATCTTTCATTCACACAAATTCTGCAAGAAAAACAAGGGCTGCATATGTTCCGCTTTATCGCGTTTTCAGTTGAATCCCATTGAGCTGTTCTAGAGGAGGGATATTTGCATTCACCATTATGCATTTAAGTAAAAACCATATGCTTTTTGTCAAAATGAAATGAATTTGCATTCATAAAACCAGAACCGCTTTACATGGAATATGTTATCTTTTTTCACAAACCCACGCACAGCATACTTCATAGTTGCATTGTTGTTTCGCCTACGTCTTTTGATGTGTTTTTTTCTATCTTGATTTCGAGTGGTTCAACAGATTAGTCAATGCTCTTAATACAAAACCATCACTTCTTTTTAACTAAGAAGTTACTTTCACAATATCGGTGTTCAGGCATAAAATGCCCGTAATGTTGTGCATGTGCTTCGGATAGAGAGAAACAGTGTTGACAATAGTAGATACTTGTAAGGAACGAGGCTAGAAACGTCTCTTCTGATGCTACCGTTTACCGTAAAAAACGTAGATAATGGTAACGATACCATCAAACTTTATAGAAGTCAAACGTTGAATAAAGCCTCTTAGTTGGTATTTTGTTAAAGGTAGAAAGATTTGAAGAACAAGTCCAAGTATGGAATACATCAACGCATTGTGCGTGTATTACTTATTCCCATAATTCGGTAAGAAGCGGTCCTAACATCCACCACGTTCTAATTTGCAGGGAAGAAGTCCCAGTCGGACTGCGTGCCCTGTGACCCAGGCTACTACTGCCTGCTGGCCGGCCAGCCCAACGTCACCGCCATGTGTGACGAGGGCTACTACTGTAATGGAGGCGCCATGGACCCCAACCCGACAGGTAGTTCTTACCCTAACTTTCAATTAGCTATAGCTTCTCAGTAGAAACACCTGTTGATTTTCTACCTGTTTTCTCATATTGGTATAGCATTGGTGAATTTAACGAAACGAAAACATTAATTAAGCCGAATTGGGTGTATTGACAATTCGAGTTGTTGATCTAATGATTGCAACCCGATATAATCTTTCAGATAACACCACAGGTAGCATTTGTCCTGTGGGTCACTACTGCCCCCTTGGCAGCTCCCTTCCCACACCCTGTGCTAACGCCACCTACATGAACCACACTGGAGCATCTGAATGTTACGAGTGTCCCCAAGGCTACTACTGCACCAACCGAGACCGGGCCGACCCCTGCCCCCAGGGCTCCTACTGCCCCACCGGCACTGGGGCCGGCTACATCCCCTGCCCAGTCGGTAAGGACAATTTTATAATCATTTAAATATAGGATGAAATAGATATAAATAAGGATTCTCAGATACCTGAGCAAAGTAATTTATATCCATTTATAAATAGGACGAGGTATGTACTAGAATTTATCGGATATGTGAAGAAGGTTCAATCCACTAAATGATTAAACTACTACTTAAATACCCTTTTATCAAGATTGAATCTAGTTTAAAGGAGGCAATGGCACTCTGCATGACTCAATCATAAAAAAGAAAAACAATTTGGTGAAAAACTCGTTTTTTCTATATAGGCACATTTGGAGCCAGTGAGAGGCTGATGGCCGAGTCGGACTGCAGTTCGTGTAGCGGTGGCTGGTACTGTGACGTGCCCGGCCTGACGACTCCAGCCGGGCCCTGTACAGCTGGCTTCTACTGTACGTCCGGCGTGAACATCTCCAGCCCAGAGCCCGGTGTGGCCTTCACCGGTGTGGGAGGTCGCTGTACCCCGGGATCCGAGTGTCCTCAGAACTCGTCCTACCCGTCACCCTGTAAACCGGGCACCTACGCCCCTGTGGATAACATGGCAGCTTGCAGTATTTGCCCAGCAGGTAGGCTGAAGGGTAGACAAGTTATCAATTTGCTTAAGATGGTTTTAGTGGGAAATAAATATTATGTGCTGTTCAAAGTCACTTTGATGCTGATAAGAAAATATTTATGTTGGACGTGAAGGTACATTTATTTTGTTAGCAATAAGCTTTTTCTGTTTACCATCACTTGAATGCATTCAAATCACACATTTTTGTAGTACCACTTGAAAAGTAATACACCCGGTGACCAGGCCTTCCCCGAGACATGATTCAAATTATTTATAATCATTGATACAATACTAGAGCAAAAAAGTAGTTTAACCTACTGTTTTCTAGGTTCTTACTGTGTGAACGAAACAGTGGTTCCCTCTGCCTGTCCACCCGGACACTACTGCCCGGACGGCACACAGTATGCTACCGAGTTCCCCTGTCCGGAGGGAACCTTCAACAACAACACAGGTGCGTCAACTGGCCTAATGCTGCAATGTAACTAAGACGTGACTAGTTTATTTCAAAAATTTCAAAGGGAAAGGCAAAATGGTAGTATGCTAAGTGTAAGAAATAACTTGAGAAACAGGGCGACGGCTTTAGATCTTGTGCAGACAGTGTCACGTGATTAAATGTAAGTGATCATGTGGTCTTCAGTGAATAAGAAATAGAATTCAAGGAACTATACACCTATGTATTGTTTCATAAACTGATCCGAATTTATTATAAGTAAATGTCTTCTGATAACCAATATGGCGCCCAGGTTAACCTGGGGCATTGTGACGTAATCTGCACAATGTCTGCAGGTATAAATACAACCCCAGACCGGTCCTGATTGGATAAAATTGTAGGACACTGTTCTTCACAAAGTATGTTTAACAGTTGTACTCATTCCTTGATGTGGTATTGTCAGGCGCGGAGAACCTGACCCACTGCCAGGCGTGCCCGCCCGGGTCCTTCTGTGAGGGCACGGCCAACACCCAGAGTGACGGGCAGTGTGACGAGGGCTTCTACTGCACCGGCGGGTCCTTCCAGCAGCGGCCCTTCGAGGTGGGCAGCCTCGTCAACGGCACCAACAGGTACGGGGCACTGATATACTCATTCTTTACAATACGATCTATTGAGTGTTGTATAGAGTGTTCCTAGCATTTGATAAAACAAGTAGTCGTTCTCTGTCTTTTTTGTAAAAAATATTTGTTTAAAGATTTGTCTAAAGGTGATAAAGTAGGTGGTGCTTTTAGGCTTTTGTTACATTTAAAAAGAATTGCTTGATAAGAATATAACACTGGATATTTCTGCCATCTGCAGACTAAATCAATTCTAGGAGATTTGGTTAAATGTTATGATACAATTTCTTCCTTGAAAATCATATCAGTTTTCTCTCCACAGTTCTGACACGTGTTACTTGTCATGGGACTGCGTGTGTCCATCGTTTGGTCAGTCTACGGGCGGGGTGTGTGGCCCCGGCTACTACTGCCCTGTCGGCTCCATCAAGGCAGTTCCCTGTGACCCCGGAAGGTACTGCGCCCAGGCCGGACTGGCCTCACCAACAGGTAGGCAGGTTTAGGAATCTCATGGGGGATGGTATCAAAAAGTGTAAATAAGTCTTTGAAGTGGTGTTAAACGAACAATCTGAGACTGGTGGCATTTAGCATTGACTTGATATCACAGCTTCATGAGTCTCACCATGTTTCGTGTCCTGTTTTAGGCAACTGCACTGCGGGTTACTTCTGTAACCACACCAGCTCCGTGTCTGACCAGTACGTGTGTCCGATGGGTCACTACTGCCCGGAGGGGACCGGGGTGCCCGACGCCTGCCCTGCTGGTACCTTCTCCAACACCACGCAGAACTCAGAACTCAGCCACTGCCTCAACTGTACAGCGGGATGGTACTGCCAAGGTGAGCATTGAGTGACTCTTCCCCACCTAAAAACTGAGATCTTTGTTAGTGTAAGACTAGTGTCTCAGTGTTTGGTTATGACTGAAAGAAACTTATTATAGAACGCCTAACCTGATTATAGAACGCCATGGATGTTAGGCTACTAATGCCCACTTCTAGGAGAGAAATGCATCCGTTTGATATACCAGTTCAAGCACAGATTTGGTAACGTATTTTATTAGAGGTTCGATTTCCGATATGATAATTTCATATATATCCTTCATAGCTTTAGACATTTCTAGGTATTTTTATAGAAACATAATCCTACCGTTAATATGAAGATTTCCGATTGCTACATCAGGTGAAGCTAACGTGTACCCGACCGGGCCGTGCAGCGCCGGCTTCTACTGCCCCGGTGGTCAGGACACGGCCACGCCCGGAGACCTGCCCTGTCCGGCCGGCCACTACTGCCTGGAGGGGACGGCCGTACCCACCCTCTGCGGCAACGGCACCTTCCAGGGGCAGCCGGGCATGTCCTACTGCGACGACTGCCCCGCCGGCTACTACTGCAACAACATCGACGGTAGGTAGCGCAGCTATTCTGCGTGTCGATTGTGATCTAATATCGTTTTATTAGTATTTTTTGTTGGACACTTTTAAATATGAATAATTAAAATCAAACTTGCCTTTAATGTCTACGTTTTTACTGAATTAATTAATTGGTAATTGGTTTCTAAGATTACATTCATCTTGAACAGGTGAATTTCATAGCTATTGATTGTGATTATCATTCGGAAGACGCGCTGTATGTTTGATAAGAAAACCTTTATATAGAAATCTTTAATGTTTCCCTACTGTTTCCATGAGATGTTTTGTTTATTGTCAATTTTACATCCAGGTATAATTGACACCGGTTCGTACTATTTCAGGAAACACGACAATGGTCAATGGTAAATGAGACTCAGTTATTAAGAAGTCTCACATGTGATAGAAACACATAAGATAATACACGATCACAATTTTAGATTTTTCATATTGCATGATTTTACACATATTTTGATTGGGAGTGATTCATGTATACATTTTTTATGTAAATAATGTGATGTCTGTCAATGTGCTAATTCGATGACTTGTCCGCAATCATTCAATTTTGATTCATACAGCAATTTTAGTTGGACAGGACTTTATAATACGAATACATGTAGTGTCTACAAATAATCAGAATAAAAAAGTAGTGCTTTCAGTACTCCTTTTAGTATACCTAGTTAATTTGCTTAACTTCCCAGCTTTCTAGGGCAAATATAAACGTTGATAGCCAAGCCCTACATCACTTTTACTTATCAACTTTGATTAAACTGGTCAACGCTTGAGAAAATGTTATCTCCTTTCCTTTAAACTTTTAATTCAGTATTTGAAGCAAACACAATTTTTTCCAATGTGGTCCTCTATTCAATTTTGTTGTGAATATCAATGTATCTCACTTCAACTTTCACGAATACTGTCTCACCTGAAACCGCCCAAAATGACTGATCTTATTTCTTTCTTTTAATTCTTCATAATCAATTACTAGATGTGTTTACTTATTTTCAATAAGAGTAACTCACTTTTCAATGTGATGAACTCATGTGGAATACAATTCGGCTAGCATGTTCTATTCAGAAAAAAGAAATGGTAGTGCCTATTCTATGTTTTTTCTGAACTTTAGAACCGCTGTGTAAAAACTGATTTCCCCCCCTAATCTCCTGCTTTTCATAGTTAAGTTACACAATAAACGCTTTCTGAAGCCCTCTTTCAATTCACGTATAAACTGTAGTTATAGCCAATAGATCTATTCACATAGTGAGAAAACTACTTATATTTCTATAGTCCACAACCACAATGGCCTCATTTTCTTTACAACCAACAGAAAATGCAGGTAGTTATTTGCATTTTCCAACTATTTATTCCCATCTCTGAATAATGAACTTTCTATCCTTCCTTAAATTAATGTTGTAGAACTTGACTTCTATATTTATGAGCCGAACATTGTCATATCGCCGACTGAGTTTCACACACAGATACATTGAAGTTTAACACAATACATTGTGTGTGTAGGTGTGTCCGTCTCAGTTCCTGGAGCCTGCCCGGTTGGTCACTACTGCCCGGAACGCACGATCCTCTCCACCAGCTTCCCGTGCCCTGCAGGCAAGTACGGCCCGTCCACGCACTACACCAGCCTGGACAACTGCACCGACTGCCCCGCGGGCAGCTACTGTGAGATGCCGGGTCTGGACGTACCCACTGGGGGCTGCTGGGCCGGCTACTTCTGTACCGGAGGCGCCAGCTCGCCAACACCCAGGAATGATATGGTGAGTGTCATCCAGCTAATGTTCCATCTTGATTTATAACTATATGAAGGACCTTATCTGCCGAAAAAAGGTTGATATTTTGACATAGATCTATTGTATGAACGAGAAAACTACCTGCATCCATGCCTTGGATTCGGTGTAATCAGAAACTGTATTTCTTTATCGAATTGAAGCTTGGAATCTTTGCTATGGTTTGGGGTTGGTTTTGTGTCTCCCAAATTGAGATTCGTTGTTGTATTTCCCTTTGTACCCACAACAAAATTTACATAATATAATATAATGTTACATTAAATCACTAACAATTGCTGTTCCTATGATAAAGATTGTTTTCACAAATTCAGGTTGACCCGTCCAACAATATGACCTTCACTGGTAATGACGTGTGCCCGGTGGGTTACTACTGTGACAACTCCACAGCCTACCCTGTACCCTGCCCCATCGGTACCTTCTCCGTGTCCGAGGAGGTGCGCAGTGTCAACGGCTGCGAGCCTTGTCCCCCGGGCAGGTACTGCAACGCCAAGGGCTTCACCAAGGTTACATCCGCACCCCTCTGCAACCCAGGGTACGTACTGTATTTCAGCTGATGAATCCGCGAGCACGTCGGCGGGGTGGATTATTGGTCAACAGACAGATTTTATGAATTATCCTGCATCTTGTTATATTCCTTAATACGAAATTCCAAAACATCTGCATCCTGATTTTATACAGATAAGGTCTTCTAGCCTAATGTATTATGGAAATCATATAATATATTATGGGAAATCATCAACTACTTTTTGAAATAACACATTACCATTCACGAAAAATAAATAAACAGATCACAGATCAGAGTAACAAGTGATCTGTTTTGGAATACTGTTACATTGAGATACGAATAATATAACCACACGTTATCAGATTATTCCTGTAGGCCTATATGACTGTCGTTCTTTCAGCTATGTGTGTACCGGAGGTGCCACTCAGCCAGAGCCAGTGGACTACATCGAGGGCTACCCCTGCCCACGGGGCTACTACTGCCCGGCCGGGGCCACTGTACCCCTGGGCTGTGACATTGGTACCTACAACAACCGGCTGGCCCAAGCCAACTGTACCATCTGCCCCGCTGGTCAAATGTGCCACGAGACCAACATGACCGAACCAGTCGACTGCCAAACGGGTGAGAGCTGTTGAAATTGAATATCTCCCTGGTTTAATGTGTCTCTTTCCAATTTCATGTATCTGTCGTCATTCATTGTGTCCATTTGCTTCATAGGCTTAAGAAAAATCTTGATTAGCACTCCAATACATATAAATATGGGCAACCTGAATAATTTTCCTGTATTTGTCTTTGTCTCTTTGTTGAATAGTTTATTACTGTTCCTATTTACAGGCTCTTATTGCCCAGAAGGGTTACCGCCACAGCCGTGTCCACAGGGAACCTTCAACAACAACACGGGTCTCAAAGATTCTACCGAATGTACCTACTGCTCCGTGGGCCGATACTGCCAAGGAGTCGGCAACGTTGAACCTACCGGTAATTAGATCAACTCCTACCCTAGATAGAGCCAAAGGGATGTTTCTCTTTCCGATTAAACACATTACAGTAAACATACTTTGATAATTGACTATGGCTTCTGCTTCATTTACAATAAAACGATGAAGTTAGAATCATAAGTTTTCAATGACAAAAATAGACTTTAGATAGGGTTAATATTTGTTTTCTCTTTAGGTCTGTGTACAGCCGGTCATTACTGTCAAGGAGGGGCCAAGGACAGCGTCCCTCTGACCCCGAACGCCATCTTCCCCGAGAACGGTCCATGCAAGGTGGGACACTACTGTCCGGAAGGCACGCCTTCCCCTGTCCCCTGCCCCGCTGGCATGTTACGCAATGTGACAGGTAAGTACTCAGTATATTAGAAACGGAGAGACATTTTGTCATATTGATAGAACCGAGCGCCTTATGTACTTTATCCCGGGATAATTGATTTGTAGGTGCACATATGGAGGCCCCTACAGCTAGATTTTTGAGCATTTACACATGAACACATACAGAGACATTTTGGGACGTATAGTTGGTTTTACACTAAATATAAGTACATTTATGCCATGTTAAATACCCCAGGATGTTGACCTTAACATGCCCATGTTCCTCCAGGTGGTGCTGAGTTGGGTGACTGTTCACCCTGTGACGGCGGCTACTACTGCTCAGCGCCCGGTCTCAGCCAACCCACGGGTAAGTGTAGCCCCGGCTACTACTGCCCCGGCTACGAGAACATCACCGTGGCCGACCCACCTGACCGCAAGTGTCCAGCCGGTTACTACTGCCCAGAAGGGTCAGCCCAGCCCATCGGCTGCCCAGCAGGTACCAGCCAACCGGACGAGGGCAAGGACACGTGCACTGACTGCCCGGCAGGGTACTACTGTGAGAGTTCACTAGTACCAGACCCTGTAGACTGCCCTGCATACCACTACTGTCCGCCGGGTAGGTGCATGGAGGTTTCTGTTTAAAAACAGACACAGAAAGTTACTTTTAGGAAAATTATATACTTAAACGTTTGGTTGAAGAGTACATCTAACCCAGCACGACTTAGTAGACTTGATAGTTTGGATAAATGATAACTCTAGCCTGTACAGGAAACACCATAATCACGAGACCTTTGAAAATAGAAGTGAGATGGGCTATTTGAATTACCGGTAATTATAACGAGTTTGAAATTTAGATGGACGCGTCAATATTTCAAAGCCTGTTTCACTGCAAGAGGATTTGTCATTTTATACATTATTGGTAAATATTTGTTGACTCACTTGACGCTTATCGTATCATAATTACAGCAACTTCCATCCCGATATCCTGCCCCAATGGTACGTTCACCACCAACGAGACGAGACGTCTGAAGGCCGTAGAGGAGTGTCTGCCCTGTCCGGCCGGCTCATATTGCCGGTTAGTAAACTAGTCCAAATCAGTGCGTTTTTGTTTGCTAAGAATAATGTAAACATAGACAAATAAGAACTTAGAATTAATTAAAAAGAATAATGGAATGCCAAAGACGTGATCGCGAATTCCAAACAAGTTGAAAAAGTTTAATTCCATCCAAACAAAGTTTCATCATGTTACTTTATAAGATCTGCACATACCAATTTCATCTATCACTGCAGTGGTGGCTACATCTCGGGCGACTGTTCGGCTGGCTACTTCTGCCTCTCCGGCTCTGAGGAATACACCCCAGACGCCACTCCTCCAGCCGCCGACCCCATCACCAGCCCCTGCGTGCCCAACACGGTGTGCGCCGGGCCCTGTCCGGCCGGGTCCTACTGCGAGGAGGGCACCACCGACCCCACTCCCTGCCCCGAACACACACTCCGTAACGAGACAGGAGCCCGCAGCTTCAACGACTGTGTACCCTGCCCGGCCGGCTACTGGTGCCACGAAGGAGACCCCGTACCCCAGGAGTGCCCCATGGGACACTACTGCCCCACGGCCGTGGGCCCGATCAGCTGCCCCAGGTTACATTACAGGGACCAGTTTGGAGGCTCCAACGTCACCGATTGCTTCGCCTGCGTTGCTGGTTACTGGTGTAATGTTACAGGTAAGGTTTTTTTCTGCATCTTAGAGCATTTTTGAGAACCAGTCAGAGTCTGTCTTTCTTAGATTTAATTGTATCGTTCATATAATATATGATAAATTCACAACCTACTTTACAATAAGCAATTTATAAGTTTCTATGACAATTCTGCCATTATCGCCAGCCATACATTTTTCTTTAGGAATGGCCGACTACACAGTGAACCCTTGCCCAGTGGCCCACTACTGCCCAGAGGCGAGTGAGCCGTACCTTTGTCCCGCAGGCCAGATGAGGTCCACCCCTGGAGCCGGGTCCACCGCTGAATGTCCCTCCTGTAGGGCGGGCTATTACTGCCCCAACGACACGGCCAACACGGAGGGCATCCCCTGTGACGAGACCTTCGCCTGTCCCACCGGGTCAGCCCTGCCATCGGACTGTCCAGGAGGGCGCTACTGCCCACCGGTCACTGGAGATGGCATCATATGCCCTGCCGGCTACTTCTGTCCCAACGCCACAGGATCGAACCCCTTCGAGTGTCCATTCCCTACATATTGTGAGACTGGAAGTAACCGCACCTATCTGTGTCCGCTGGGCTACATGGCCATACCACACTCGGACCTGAGGACCAGCCTGGGTCAGTCGTGCAGCATGTGCCCAGCCGGCACGTACGGCAACCACACGGAACGCCTCATGTGTGAGATATGCCCCGAAGGGTACTACTGTCCCAACGGTACGGGCATGGGCGACTCCAACCCCTGCCCCATCGGCTACTACTGCCCACTGGGCAGCGGGTCGCCCTCACCCTGCCCAGCGGGAATGTATGGTAAATACACCAAGGCCACCGACTTCAGCGACTGTCTGCAGTGCCCAGAGAACACGTACAACGTAGCCCAAGGACAGAAGGCGTGTCGCCCGTGTGGCAGTTCCTCCACGTCAGCCCTGGGCCAGAGTAAGTGTACGTGTACCGGCAAGTACCGCGCCTTCCAGACGTCGGACGGCGCTTGTCGCTGTCTCTCCGGCTATATGTACTACGATGAGGCCGACCGGAACCAGACGGACACAAACAGTGACAAGGATTGTCAGCCCATCGTGCGGGAGCGCTGCGCCGGCTCAATGATCCGACTGGCCAGTACAGGCATCTGCGTCTACCCCTCCAGCTACGACTGTACGGCGTCCTGTGGTGGGGTGTCGGGCACTCTGGAAGAGAATGGAAGGTAATAGACCGTTACAATGATTTTGACATAACATCAAATACTCACTCTTCATACCCCGATAATGAAGTTTGCCTTCTGTGCTTGATCGTGATAAACAAACTGGTTTGATTTAATGCTTGAAATGAGAAGAAGTTCTTCTCTTGGCCACCGAGTACCAGACACAGTTTTTCAGTATATCATAGACAGAAACATTTTCTTCCACTGGTTTCTGTTGTGGTGCATTAATAACCATTGCTGTTACACAACGGCCTAGACAAGCAGTTATCCTCTTTTATAGGCGTGGTTGAATCCTGATGAATCCTTGGCTATGCTGTATTTCCTACTCTTACAGGATTTCCTACTTCTTTTTGATTTTGGATTGCACAACTGATTTTTCCGATTATGCTTCAATATCTGTTTTAAAGTATGTTTGTGTTAGTTTCAAGCTAATCAAATACAAATTAAATGTCATATCTCTAGACTATTCCTGATGCTGCCTCTATCCCTTCCTCCAGGTGCGCCTGCTCCAGCTACGTGTCCCCCGAGGCCACCTGTCCCGCCCTCTGTCGGCAGAACTCGCCCAAGTCGTCCATGAGTTACGACCCCACTGACGGCACCCTGGCCGTGTCAGTGTATGATCCCACAACGGGCACCACCGTCACAAAGGTAACTCTGTCTATTAGATTGTGGTTGCTTTCGATTTGGAAAATAAAATCAAAGTGGTCTTCCAAAGGTTATGTGAATTTTCTCATTTTCTCGATAAATTGGCTATGTTTAGCATTTATTGAATGTGATAAAGATACCAAAACATTAGCTCATAAAATCTGCATTTTCTCACAATTTCCGCAAAATACTTTGGCTTCGGAAAATGGCGCTGATACAAGAGTAAAAGCTTTAAAACAATTAGAACAAGTGCATAGGATATGCTTGAAGGTCACGGTAAAAAAAGAAATATATTGTGATTTTGCAGAACCTAAATGGAGTGTTGATGCCACAGTCGTCGTCTCTCGGCACCACCGGCGAGTCCATGTACGTGGTCAGTCTGCGGGCTGAGGCCACCACCGGAGTCGTCATGACCGACCCCAACGACGTCTGGGGCTACCTGGGAGGTAAGAGACAGTTATTTTTACCACTGGATAAGATCAATTTCCTTCAAGACTGTACTTAAGAATTAAACTGTTTAAATTTGCTCTGCAATGCAGTTATTAAGGTCTTTAGAGTTTAAAAACGATTGGATTTTTTTTGTATTGAATTTTTTGATATGGCGGTTGATTAAGGGAAGTGAGCAGAATAAGGGGTAATAAGGTGTGTTTTTCAGTAAGAGGAATTCGGAAAAAACAACTTGAATGGGCTGGTAAAGCAATGGAATCTAATGGATCGGTAAATACTCTTATCACAGTTTAATTTAGGCCATATTCAAGTATTTGCTTGTGGCACCATGAGAAGACGCAAGCAAAATGCCGAAAAGTTGCTTGCAGTAGGGCGCCGCAAAGTGGAATATAGGCACTTGCAGCACTTGCTTGCGGTACTTGGTATTTTATATTGGTTTTCTATGGATTGTGCGCAGTACCAGATACCAACATGTTGGTATCTGAACCGCAAACTCCTAGTGGTGGTTACGAAAAGGGACCGCAAATACTACCGCATAGTGGAATATGGCTTTAACCTTATGTTTAATGAATGACGGGCGTTTGGCAATTGTACAGTTGTGCTCACTCTACCTTGAATAGTGCCCGGGCGGTCTCTGTTCCTCGAAAGGTATTGGCGGAGATTCCATAATGACCGTACAATCAACATCCAGCCGAGAGGTAATCGGGTGACCATTTGCAGACATGCTTCTGTAACATCAATACTGCTGCTGTATAAGGAACTGCGACACTAATCTGATATATTGTATAAAAAATGTTGCATAACTTTGCTAAACAGCATACTCCTTTCTCGCGTCAGATTCCCGTGTAATCCTCGCTCCGATCTTAGCATTCTGGGTTTTAGCAAGTGCCTGGATGACGGCTTGACCTAGATAGGAGCGGCGCGGAGAGATACCATAATTTTACATTATGAAAAAAGGCTATTGTCGGAGCGATGATTACTTTGTTATCAGAAGCGACGTTGGAGTATGTGCTAAACAGTTGGGAAAAACATGTTTGGTGTGATATCAAGCCATGCTTTTGCACAGCAGAACGAAAATATATGAAGATATGTTTCAGATTTCGTGGAACCTGGTAGAAATGAGTTGCCTATATTTGCCAGCACGTGTTTGTCACATTTTCATCAGGAGTCTCGATTGTACAACATTGGTTTATCTGAGACCATGAAATTACTATTCCATTTCAGTGAATGCAGGAACGCTGTCTGTGAATTCCAGAAAGCGACGTTCAATTTATGGTACCTCAGCAATAGTAACTCAGTTAGCCCACAAATATCATGTAGTCTAGTCTGACTTCCTAATTGTATATAGCATCGATTTAAGACCCAAACTACATTTGGTCACTAATATTCTAGAATGCTATATCTATAGACCTTATTCATTAAGAGTGTTGCGCCCCCTGGTGAAGTAAATGGAACCAATGGTTTAGGTCATTTCCCATAGTTAACCTATATGCCTCAACTCATATAGGTTAGCTATAGGTAATGACCTAAACCATTGGTTCCATTTACTTCACCAGGGGGCACCACACCCTAATGAAAAAGGTCTATATATAGGTCACTATTACTATTTTCAATGTTGTTCAGTATTTCCCGTGATATTCTGTTATGGGGAGCCCCTACTACCGTATGTCTTTTTTAGTGATGTAAAGAATGCCGTCCACCGCCAGCCCCTCCGCCATTTTTTTACCTGTTATATCCCTATACAGAAAAAAACGATGAAGGTGTTTCATGTACAGTTTTGGAAGTGCAGTTAAACCACCTACAGCATCAAAGACCACCATTATATGTGAAAACATCTGTAGTGTTCCCGTTTGGCATACTGAAAAGAAAAATTAAGTTTTGATATGTGATCTGGCCATGTTTGTAAATCGTATCTTTTTTGCCGGATGGGAGGGTCGTGAGTAGTATAGGGAAATGTTGGTTACGGGCGGGCTACTCTTGGGTAAAATGACGACGAATCATAGACAATAGTGAGAATGGCACTTTTGCATGTAAGTTTGCAGGTTGTTCCCAGACCCCTTATTTTTTCAGAAATTACATTAATACATGTGAAAACACCTGAATGGTAAAATTCAAGCGTACCACCAGACTGCCTGCCAGCCCTTTGTGCTGGTGGCCTCTGTTCACGCCAGGCCCAGGGAAGGACTCCAGCTGGCACAGCCTCACTTTCGTTTTCAATGAGGGTTCACAATTGCTTGTACATGAGCGAATGCTTAATAGCTAGTTTGCCTCTAGCTTAAGTTTTAACAGACAAGCCTATACATATTGTAGTTGTACATCAAGTTTTAGCAATTACTGTAGTTTATTTCAGGTTACATCAATTATCGTTTATGTGAATTCCAAATCTGTTGATTTACTACAGCTGAACAACAATGTCGTGACAACCACCGCTTATGAACTATCTCTATAGTACACACCTTAGGATCATGGAATTCTAGATGGTTACAAAGTAGGAGTTGCCTGTATATTAAGCTTTCATGTATCAGAGATGCCATTTTCTGTTGTTTTTTTTGTTTTTTTAAATTTCTTCCTACTTTTCAGTGATTTTCAAAACGCACAACTGCGTCACTTTCTGAACTATTCAATTAAAGTTAGAAATATGGACTCTATTCCCGAAGTTTAATTCCTTGCTAGTTTCGTTCAAAATAAAGAAACGTTTCCCCAACATTTCCTACTTTTTTTTCTATCCGAAGTAGCATCTCTGATGTGATTTGTAGACTTGGACATAACGAAATTTTCTTCCACGAGTTTATCATGATGTATTTAATCCAGCTTTTCACCGCATGTTTAAAGATAGTGACCAATCTGATAGTACCTTTGTATGTCATACATGTACCGATATATTGGTGTCGATCACAGTACATCAGCTGTAGAAAAAACTTAGGTAGACGACGAAAACAATAATATTCTGGATTACTCCGCATGCTGGATGAGTAATCCTGTGAAATAGTCACTATAAACTACTTGATGTTACTCGTTGTTTCTTTATCAATCTGTTTTGGATTGCCTGTTTGAGCTATTGCTTGTCCTCCATTCGCCTACTCTATATATCGATACTTCTATTTCGTAACTAACTCCTTTTCTCCTCGCCCCCCTTCAGACACCAGCCAGACCCAGGCGGCGTCGGTGACAGGTCGCCGCCGCCTGCTGCAGGTGGTCACCGTGGCCCCGACCACCTCCAACGCCACCGAGATCCCCAACCCCATCATCTGCCTGGAGATCGGCGAGGTCATGGTCTTCCAGCTGACCATCGACCAGAACGACCGCACCAAGAGCCACTACCCCAAGTACATCAAGGTCCGTTACAGCACCTGCCATGCTACTTATAGCATACTTAGAATTGTAGATACATGAAAGTCAGGCAAAGAGTAATACGTTTATCACTGGAGTAACACAGGGAGCATGGCGATTTTCTATATTATGCTAGGTTGAGTATGGTCCAAATAGCTTAGTACAGTTACTTTAAATAAATATCCGATATTCACAAACAGAACCGATAAAAAGAGTTACTGGTCTATGACGATTTATATTCACCAATGCCTTCATTGGCATTCATCCTTCTACTGCGACTCAATGAAAGTGGAAACCACCTTCTGTCATTCTTGTCCAATGAAGGTACAATTTACTTCCAATTGACTTGAATTTTGAAAACGATTCAAATGATGGTACAATTTCATCCCACTCACTTTTCTAATGAAACTTTAGTTGTGTTAACGTTCTGGTATCTTACAGGACCACCTGTTCAACACGAACCCGTCGTTTGACTATGGAGACTTCAGTCAGCTGGCCTACTACATCACCGAGACCAACGTCACCTACAACACGTTCGCCTACGCCTTCCAGGAGGCCGGCACCTACGTGTTGGCCGACGCCCAGAATACTGCTAGGTGAGGGATACAGAACGAACTGTTCATCGGTTTTAAATAAAACAAAAGATGAATGCTCTTATTTGGTTAGTTAAAATAATTTCCTGACGTTTCACTGAAATAAATGACAATAGAAATTTTATAAGTTTCACGGTAATTTCCTTGTTATAATCTCACATTATGTACCCCTAACGATTACCATGGTATTCCTGTGTCCAGGGAGATCATAATCACGGTGCAGGCGGCGGGCGCGGCCTGCTCCACCGACAAACACCGCATCCAGCCGTCCTCCAGTACCAACATCGTCTCCTCCGGCATCAAGAAGAACCAGGAGGTGAACCAGGCGCCCGACTGGGGGCTCATCATCGGTGAGGCGACTTATCTGATATAAGAGATTGTTAGAAAAAAGCATTTTGTATGTTGATTGATATTGATGTCGACACCTGATGCGATGGTTGGGGGGATTATATATACATTTATATTAACAAAAGAGGCGTAGTATTTCTTAGGCGCACATAATAGGCATATTGCTCGGTCAACATTTGATTGTGTACCAAGTAAATGTTGAAGATGTGCATACGTTACACTTTCCCTTTTTTGGGAGTCCCTAGTTATATCTTTATAGTATTGGAGCTATTGGTGGGGACTCCCTCAATCAGTTATGTTTTTAGTCATTGAATTCTCTTTGTTCTTAATGACCGGTTACACAATCTCATGTTCAGTAGTTAAAGAGTATTGTCCTCTAATTGTTAGAATCAGGTAGTGTGAGAAGCCAGAAGTAGGTAACTTATCATAAGGGAGTTTGTGTCTCTCTGACTCCCCGCCTACCTCCTCTCGCAGGCATGCTGTCCTTCCTGGCCGCCTGCGTCCTCATGCTGGTGGTGGCCGTCATCGTGTGGCGGCCGCGCGACTCCGGTATCTACCCCATGAAGCACTGGAAACCCAAGCACCGGTCCCTGGGGGCACCGCCACCTGTACCCAACTACATGATGCACGACGACGACCACTGGCCGGCCAAGTAAATATTATTATTTTTTTATTAAACAAATGGTTATTTCTTTACTGCGAATCTACTGGTATAATGTCTTTCCAAAAGTCTATATCACTGGCTGAGATAAAGCTGGAAAAATACGATATTGCATAAGTTTCCCCAGACTATGCCGTCTGATACTGTCGTTATTATTATGATACTGGGCTGACCCTGACCCAACCTCTTTCCCCATCTTACAGTGTGGGCGGAGAAGGCTCCCTTGGCCCCCGACCCCTCGGGGACGGCGCGGAGGCCGGGGATGCCGTCGGCTGGAAGGGCGAAGGAGGCGAGACCCTGGAGGACTTCAACGTGCGCGTGCTCTTTGACAAACTGGAGGACCAGAACCTTCACCTGGCGTCTCAGCTGGCCCGTCACAACGAGGACCTGCAGGCCTTCTACGACCGGGTCAACAAGCAGAACGACGACCTCAAGGGCATGCTCAACGACCTCGACCTGTCCAAGCTGGAGGAGATCGAGCGGCAGCGACGCGAGGCGGGAGACAGTGGAACCGGGGCCGAAGGGGCCGGTCAGGGCGGCGCAGGGACAAACGTCGTCAGTACCACCATCAACCTGGGTGGACGCCAGTTCAAATTCACCGGTAGGCTTCTTTGTTAGAGCATCTGTAGCTCTCCTAAATCTCAATGTGCAGTGTCAAAGCAGTACATATCCGTGAATATATAGCAAAAACAGATAATTATACTTTAATAAATCTTCGCCAACCATTCCCATTATACATGTACTTTCCTATCCAGGTGGAACGGGTCGGGAGGCTGAGCTCATGCTGGCTGTACAACAACTGCTGGACAAACTCAACTCTGGCCGCATTCCCATCTCACCCGACATGTTGGACGGCAAGACCGGCTTGTCCAAGACGAGTTACCAACAGGGAAGTGTAAAGGTAAGAGTGAAGAGAGAGAAGAGCATATTCAAAGGTGGGGTTCCTGGAAATGACCTTCCACCTCGAATTAGTGGATATTCAGCTATAGTATGACATTTACTTTGAAATGACTGATACAAAATGAAAGTATTCTTATGACAAGGACTTCTTCTCATTGGCTATACCAGTAAGCTCGTTAACCTATCATTGACCTTTCAATACGCTAAGCCTCTGATCTCTAAACCTCTCTTCGTGTTGCAGGTTCACGGTCAGAGTGACCTCCTGAGGCGACAGAACGCCGAGCGTCTGGGTGCCGAGCGCGACCTGCTGCAGTCAGAGAGGGAGGCGCTGGAGAGGTTCGTCTCCGATGACGACATGAAGAGGAAGAAGATCATAGAGGACATGAGCAACAAGCTGGCCGATAAGCTCCAAGGTAGGCCATGCCGTCTATCACAATGATCTGATATTTCGGTTCTACAAAAAGAATAAGGTTCGTTACTTAGTTAATATAACATGGATTAAACACCGTGAAATTTGCTATAAAACCTGCTTATAAAACCTTTTATTCTGCCCGAATAACGCCGGCAAGTTTTCTGATGGGCAACTCGATCTACCTCACTGTTGTAAGGAGGCTCAGGCAACGTAGATGTAAACGAAGTGAAGCCTCAGTAAGAAAATCGTATTTAAATGAAACTGGTGTTTGTCTTGCAGGCGACCTGACGGCGGCCGAGGTGTCAAAGATCATGGACGCCCACCAGAAGGAGCTGGAGGACGCGCTCCGTCGTCATGACGACAGCAGGGACCGGCAGGCCGACGCGCTCAAGGAGAAACTCGCCGCCAGGAGGCGCAAACGGGAAGAGGAACTCCTCAAAAAACACACTGACGAGGTAGGTCACCGGCAGATCAACTTAACCCTCAAAGAACTTTATCATTCCTTGTTTATCGAGGCTTACAAACGTTAAATGAACATGTTTAATCTTTAATTTCAAATAAGGTTTATAGAACGTTGGTAGTATGCCCTGACGTCTTGTCTGTTATTCTTGTCAAATCCACTTGTTTTTTTGCAGGCTGAGCGTGACGGGCTTCCCCCTCCGCCGAAGCCGGTAGACAACAGTGCGGACAAGGTGAACGCTGAGCACCTCCTGATGCAGGCCCTGGCGTCTGAGCAGAACGCCGGGGAGACGCGCTCGGCTGAGGAGGCCGACCGCAGCATGGCCGACGAGCAGGTGGCCCACATGTCAGAGCAGCTCAAGGAGCAACTCGTGAGTGGCTGTATTTTAGCATTTAGTCGGGGGAAATTTTCATGGTTAAAACATTGTGAATTACGATGTATCATTCAACAAAGGTGAAGATACTAAAGCAGTTAATGGTATGAGTATACGTCAGAATCTCAAAAACTGGAGCTCAATTGTACATTGTCTTTCGCCGCTTCCTTGTGATATGTTCTTTATATGGAGCTACTGTGTAGACACGTTACTAGCATGAGCCTATTTAATCAGGGTAATAGTTCGATATTGGTTGATACCCATCAGTCATTTAGTAGTCGGTAGAGAGTTGTCCGTTATTGGAACACGTCTCTTAATGATCATTTAAGAACATGTCATAGGTGGGCAGTTAAAAAGAGAAAACCAACTAACACCGTGTCTCTGCCCCGAGTAGGATAACCTCAACCAGCAGGGTATGCTGACTGACGAGGAGAAGGAGCGCATCCTGAGGGAGCAGCGTGAGGCCGAGGAGAGGTTGGCCCGAGCCCACAACGCCCGGCGCGACGCCCAGATGGCAGCACTGAAACAGCGTATGAGTGACCGCAAGAAGAAACGAGTTGCCGGACTAGCAAGGAAACACGAACAGGAGAAAATGGAGGTAGGGGCAAAATATAACTATCGAAACTGATTTTCTATAAAATCTACGATATTGTGATTGGTGTTGAATACATAATATATATGCATAAAGGCAGGGTATTGTCCTTGAGATGGTTATTATGTGGTACATTGTAATTCCCTGATGAGCGCACCGAATACATGACGCGACCAAGAACGTCGCCGGATTACATTCTATCGTCACAAAATACGTCGCCGGCCACAAATTCGCTAGGCTTTAGGGTGGAGCCCTTAACATTAATGACGGAAGGACAATACCCTGGCTTTAATTACATATTTATGACTTAATGAAAATCGGATTCTATATATATTTTATGTACAAACGTCTACAGCAGGATAGACATAGAAAAGACATCCATGTGAACACATAAAATTAAGATTTTTTTAGAAGATAAATGTACCCCAATTTTACTCACCGTGTATCCCCTCCTCTCGGCAGCTGTCGACCCGCCTGCTCCAGGAGGGACACCACGAGGACCTGGACAGGGTGCTGGCCGACCTGGAGACCCGTCAGAAGCGGGAGGTGGAGGCTGCCGAGGCCGAGGTGGACCAGGAGGAGGCGGGCCACACCCGCCGGGTGGCCAAGGCCCTCAACGAGGAGCGGGTGAAGGACGTCCGCGAGGCTCACAAGGCCATCATCGAAAAGGTGGGATTTGAATCGTGAACATCTATAACTCATATTGGGCTTATGGATTTAGACACCAAAAGGTTTCTCATGAGGAAGCATAACACTGACTGGGTGTGTTTAGTCTTCGATAAATCACAGATTTTAAATGTGGAAAAGATCTAACATTTTCAAATGTGAAATCTAACAAATCTGATAATTAGGGCCGGTGAGCCAGTTAGACGTTCGAGTCGGTTCTGGTCTTTTGAATCTGGCGCGCTCGCCGCCCTTTAGGACATAGACTTGGGTGAAGAGTACTTAGAGTCACTTTGTTGAAAGGACCCCCCGGAGCGCATAGCGTTTTTCTTACCATATTTTGGCGATCGATTCTGGGCTTAAATCCAAGCATTTGGGCTTATTTGGGCTTATATTAATATCAATTGGCATCTATAGAACAAGCAGGAATAGTTAAAATCGTCCAAATTGCGCCAAATTAGACATATTAACGCAAAATAAAAGTCGGTTACATCGGCGGTACTCAGGTATCTTCGGCATTCTCCGTGACCCGCTTTCAATCGGGGAGGAAGGGATCTGGGTCAATCTATGAATATTCATCAAATTTGCATGCCTATTTCACCATGAAATCGGTCATTGTTTCGGGTCAAATATATATAGAGAGGTAGATTTGGATACATAGATGATCAAGTCAAGATCCAGAAATGAAACGATTGCGAAATAACGCGTCTAAACGCGTAAATGCATCGCGCTATTTTTTTTTGGTAATCCTTCGGCCTCCGCCCGGCCGCCTCACACTGTCAGACCGCCGGGCGCAGTCGTCCCGAGCGGACCTTTGCGGGGAAGACTCTCTCTTTCTAGCCTGGATTACCGCGGTATCTGATGCTTTCAATATATATATTTTGGAGTCTGGAATCCCTTAAACGCATACAACGCATTGACAATTCATGCGGGAACCATGCGTTCGTATCGAAGGGAAAACATTGGATCGATCGGACACGTGGAGGCACTGTCACTGCTGTCAGACCGTAAACATGGCGTCAACCCTTCGCCGGGTTCTCTCCCCGCACGCCTGCATCGATACTTTGGAATCAGAAAACCAGGATGACATTAAACGCATCAATTGTGGAGGATATACGCATTGAAACGCATTGAGGACTCAGGCTGTACAGGTAGGTACATATATCTTTTCCAGCAGTTCAAATGATAGGCCTAGACAAGCTGCTGGACTCATTGGCACATTGGATCGATCGGGCAGGAGGAGCACACTGGCAGTTTGAAAAATAATTATTTAGACCTTATTAGGCCTATCAAAATGAAATCCATGTATATATCTATGTTCTCATATATCTCAGGGTCCTATTTGTCATATAGTTTGATCTCCTTAGGCCTAGAAACGCTTGCAAGAATATTTTACAGATGGTATGAAAAAATGACTGGACTCAGATAGGCCTAAGCCCCCTTCGACACTGTCAATGTATTATGGAGGCTCCGAAAGCAATTATTTATGATCCAAAGATTAAAAGATTTGAGAAATTGTCACTATAGTGTCATTTTTTCTTACCTACCATCAAAATATCTTATCTAAAAAATAATAGTTATCTAGGCCTAAGTCACTGTCTGTGTCAGAATCATTACCTCTCAATGTTGAAACATAGGCGTCACACTGTCAATAAGTTTTTTTGCTGCTGTCAGTGTCTAGGCTTCCAAGTTTAATATTTTTTTCAGATTGTCACTATAGTGCCAGTTCACACCTACCACAATAAATCATAATATTTTTCTTTCAAATTCATATATATCTAGGCCTAAGCCCCCTCCATTGGATCTTGGAATACACCGGCCCCTGAGTGCCTACAGCACTTAACTTGATCTATTAAATCAATGGCGCTTTTGATCTAGTTTGAACAGTTTTTGGGAATATGTGAATTAATCAAGTCAAAGGATCCATGATCTTGTCTATATGGTAGATAATGCTGAGAATTCATATCCATTAAGATCCAGTTCTTTAAGATGACATTTAACTCTTTTCCTGTTCGTAGATGCCAGAGATCAGTTCGGGCATAGACAGCGTCCTGCAGCAGCGTATCCTCGACCAGTACCGCCGTGACTCGGAGGCCATGGAGGAGCAGCTGGAGAGCGGCCGGCAGAGGCAGCTGCACGAGGCGCAGGTAACACATCTTTTATCCAAAGTTGCAATGCAGAATTATTCAGTATTTTTACAAATTCATTTCTATCCCTGTTGGTGGAGGTTTTCTATCCACCACTCTAGGGTGGAGGTTTCTTCTGTCGTTCGTTGTTCTTTTATCACAAAACTAACATAATTTATAAATATGAATATATACTTTCATCGTATATCCATCATCTAAGTTTAATTCATGTTGGCCAAGAATTAGTTACCAATTGTGACTAACATCTTGAAATAATGAAAGCGTTTACACATTCATATTTAGGAGTCAGACACTCTGGAAAAGTAATTTACGTAGGTAGCGACTTTCCTTTACATTATAATCAGTAATGATGGGTTTAAACGGTATCAAACAAATGACAAATGGAGGTGCAGGATCTCCTGAATCCGTATATAACTATAAATATGCATATATATCTATAACACACGTTGTTATGTGTCCTCCAGGCCAAGCTGGCCGCCCGCCGTGCGCGCCGCCTGGCGGAGACCCAGCGGCTGTCGGAGGAGGAGCGGGCAGCCCGCTTCCTGGAGGAACAGGAGCGCCAGATGCGTACTGTGGTGGCCAAGAAGGACACGAGCGACGACCTCTTCAAGGCACCTGAGATCAAGTACGGAGAGTCGGTCGAGGAGAAGGCACTCAAGAAGGAACACGTATGTACACATATATCTACTTTATATGATCAAACTCGACTACAGATATTCGTGAGATTTTCAGAGTGTACAATGGTAAATGGAATGACCATTAACAATTGATACATTGGTATTCGCTTGTGCACACACGTGTATCCTTAAACCTTGCAGACACGTGTCAATTCGGAGTTGAAGAAACGTCACAAAGAGGAGCACGACGCGCTGGCCAGCAAGCTGGAGGCCGAGGCCCGTCAGGAGGAACGCGCCCTCTCCACCAAGTGCGACGAGAGCAGAGAGAAGGCACTGCGGGAGAAGAAGAACAAGCAGGCGGCTGAACTGGCGGCCAGGAAGGACCTCAGTCAGGACGAGGTCGCCGCAGTGAGTAGATTCACCTTGAATATATTGATAATATTATGTGCAATTCAGTAAGTCAAGAACTTCAATTTAGAAATTTCAGAATATATAAACATCAAAATAATATCAAACTGCATGTAGCAAGTATTGTACAACGCTGTTTTCCATCATTAGTCATAAAATGAGATAACCGAAGTTTCCAGAAATGACAGCTTCAATAAGATATCCATCTCTCTCTCCATTAGTTAATGGCGTCTCACGAGCACGAGCTGCAGCTGATGGCCGAGAAGATGGACGCCGACCGGCAGCGGCAGATGGTGGCCCTGCGGGACCGCATGTCGGACCGGAGGAGGCGCCGCATGGACGACCTGCGCCGTAAACAGGAGGTGGCGCTCACCAAGGAGGTGCTCACCCAGGAGAAGGAGATCAACGACGTCAGGACCGTCAAGGTGAACACGGTGGTTGTGGTTGACGTACCATCAGCTGATGCTCCACTGTATGGTTGACTGATAATAATGATTAGTCCGGACGTTATCGTTATGAAATAATTGTCATAGAAATAAAGAAATTATTTTTTGTTTAAAAATATTATGGCGTATCTTTTATCTTACTTTTTGATTCAAACTTCTTAGAATTATCGGGACATTGTATAAGCGGTGATGCTGTTGGTCATTTTGTGCTAGTATTAAAAGGGAGACTTCATGGCCTCCTTGGTGCCAAAGCCATTAACCCAATGACTTTCTGGATAATTGATTTTAATTCTAACACTCTAAATCCATGATCTGCTCTATCGGACATTATGGGATAGTAATAATTACCCTACTCTCTCGGACTTTATGAAGCCCACATTGAATCCACCCTAATACAGAGAAGGTAAATACAGGTAGCGATCAGTTAATCATAATGCTTGTCCCCCTACCCGTTACCACAGGCCAAGGAGGTGGAGAGTGAGGCGATGAAGGAGGGTATCAAGGAGAACGGTCTGGAGGACAGCGACAAGGTGGTGCGGGCCGTGCAGGCCGAGCGACACGCCCAGGAGCTGAGAGACCTCGACAAACAGTTCGCCGCTGAGAAGAAGATCATGGTGGACGACGCGCTCACCCAGCTGGCAGCCCGCTACGACCGCCTGAGGGACGGTATGAACAAACGCTTTGAGGCTGAGCTTGAGGCTCTCAAGGTGAGCAGCTCTTAAGAGACTGATTTTATATTTTCCATTCGAGCCTCTAGGATTACAAACCAGAAAAAGGATTTACCAGTGAATCCACAATGTTTCGTTTTAAGTGCGGGTAATTACGTTTCTCCGTTGAATTGCAAATTTTTTATACTTAAATGCCGGACCAATAAATTCACAAAATATGGCAAAGATGAACGTTTGGATTAAGTCCGAAATGTGTCATTGATGCTGATTGATATTCCTGGGGAAAAACATTGGGGATAGTAAAAAATTCCTAAATCCTGCACCTATGTATATCCTATTTTAATTAGCCCTATAGTAACTGAATAAAGAATCACCAGGAGATCACCATCTTTCCAGTTAATTGAATCATTTAGAAACACACACTTTTTATTGAAATAAGACATGGGGCTTTGATATCAGTAATTGCAATTACATTAACGATGTGTTTGATCTCAGAATGAGGGCCTGTCGGACGAGGAGTACGAACAGCGGCGGGCAGCTCTGTGTAACAACCAGGCGCTGGAACTGGCTGAACTCGACCGTCGCCATGACAATGAGAAGAAGGACATTCGTCAGGGGGCGCTGACCGACTGGGAGGTGCGCTATGCGCGGGCCAAGCTGGACCTGAAGGAGAGGCACTACAAGGTGGGTCAAAAAGAACATGTGGGTGACGCATTAAAGGGGCACAAAGCTGCCTCGGGCCTAATTGGGATTTTGCTGTTTCTATTCTATTTATAATCCTTAGGAGACCCCTCTTAACCTGGAGGGAATAAGTTTACCATTGAGATATTGAACTGCTTCTCTATTAATTTCACAGTAATTTGATAACCCTCATACAACAATTTTTAGCTTGGTGTTATCCCGATATATATATGTATACGCTACACTCCAGACGGTGTCATGTTGCAACAGCATGTTACTTCAGCACCTTTCTTTTCTTAACTAGGAATTCTCGGAGGCCCTGAGGGACTTTAACCCCCAGCACCAGAGTGCGGCCCAGGCGGAGGCCGCTGCGGCCGAACTGGACGCCGTGCGCCAACGACTCCAACAACAAAACAAAGAACAGGACGAGCTGCTCAAAAAACAACGCAAAGGTGCGAACACTTAAGAAACATCTTTGTGATGATACTCAAAAGGGCGATGTTTTCATTGCAACATTCAGTAGATAAAACAAGAAGTCATTCCGCTTCCTTTTGAAACATCCATTTAGATGATGAGAACTAAATACTTTATTTGTTTAATCACAATTCTAAGAGTAAGGTTAAACGGCTCAGGGGCTTGCTCAAATTCAATATTTCATTCATCGTTCACGTGTGCGCTCCTGTGTCCAAATAACAACCATTAATTGCATTTATTTATCAGAGTCTAATTAAATTGCATCCCGATAATGGATAGTTAAGTATCACTGTGTTGTCATTTCAGAGTTTGAGGCTGAGGAGGCCCGGCGTGCCCAGGCCGACCTGGAGGCCTATAACCGGGACCTGGAGCAGCAGATGGAGCGGGAGAAGGAGCGGCAGGCGCGCAACATAGAGGCCCTCAACCAGCGCAAGGAGCAGATGGTCAAGGACAAGAAGGCCAAGCTCAAGGTCAGTGCCAGGCGCATAATCATTTTTATTGTAGCTTTAAAAACGAGTCTCGTTTTTAGTCTTCTTCATTTGAACCATACACGGTGAATGGGTATCTCTATACATTTTCAGTTTTAAAAAAATTTTACGAATTGAAGAAATAGTTGTATGTTTCATCTGACCTATCGGTTTTTTTGGAGGTGTCCTCCTGGCGATCAGTGAAGCATGGACTAGACTTTACAAACATACATGCTTACGTGTGTGTGCGTATGTTCGTTAAGTATGCTGCTGAAGATTTATTACACACAGAGACTTAGTTAATGGCTATTAATCATGAGTCGCTGACCTTTGACCCCCAGGCCGAGTTGGAGCGGATGCAGCAGGCCGGGTCGTCGGAAGAGGAGCAGCAGCAGATCATTGCCGCGCACCAGCGGGACCTGCAGACACTCGTCAACAAGATGGACGCCGACAAGTTGCGCATGCAGAGCTCGCTGCAGGAGCGACTCAAGAAGAAACGCGACGAGAAGCTCAAACAGAAGCAGAAGCTGCTCGACAAGAACCTGGAGGAGAGTCGCACCGAGCTGGCCGAGAAACAGCGCAGCGAGGCGGACAGGTTCAAGGCCGATGAGGTAGGGTCATGCAATTGGCAGGTGCAAGTTGTTCGATCCTTTTTCCTTCTTTGTTCTTGCTTTTCCGAGATTATTTTTCTTTAGAGTAACGTTTTATTTCTAATTATCCTACTTGCTTTTGTCTAAGTGCTTGCCACGGTACAAGTGAGTGAGGGTTAAAACTGCGTTAGTCGTTAAAAAGCAGAATGATAGAAATGATCTTTATGCGAGAGACAACAAAATTATAATGAAATTGGTCGGCCTTAACTTTCTAAGGCTAAGTAATATTGGAGACATCATACATGTATTGATTTAACATATTTGTTAAGTTTTGCCGTTGAAATGAGTTTACTTGACGTGAGTATTAACATAAATACCGGTTCCCCATACCGTAACCGTATACCCACTGCCCGTCTCAGGTGCTGACCCTAAAGGAGAGTGTGACCATTGACCACATGGTGACAGCTGCCCCCGGAAGTGCCGACCTCCCCGTTCAGTCAGAAGGGGGCGCTGTAGTCGGGGGTCAGACGGTAGACGCCACTCCCCGCGGGGACGGGCAGGCCATGCCGGCGTCCTACCAGATGGCAGCACCCCTGAGGGACGCCGAGCTCACCGCGCTGCTCATGTCTTCTCCCCTCTACCAGAAGATGGAGCAGATCAAGAAGGCCATCAACAGTGGGGCCGTCAAGTTCGGCCGCAAGGCAGGACCTGGTAAGGGTCTCAATTTTTGCATGTTCTGGTGATTAAAATAGGGTTTTTGTAATCCATTGGCTTGTGAAATTAATATTTCAAAAAAAGTATCCCCCTTTTTATATATATAAAAACGCCAGTTAATTTGCGTTCATTGCATGATATTTTTTTCTGATTTCTACGTTATTGTCCAGCTTCATCACAAAAAACGCATCCTTAGCAGGCTTATTTAAATAAATAATGTGCGGGCCTTGTCCTCACATGACCAGGCCTGTGGTCGCCGCTAATTAACTATCTCGGGTAAAGTACGCTTTCAAATGGCAAATGAATGCCCCATGCTGATTTCAATCGTTGCAGTCTCGAGTTACATTTCTAGAATTGTATAAGTGTAACATAAAGGAACGATAACTCATGTTCTTTGTTGAAGCCATGTTCGGATATCCCTATCACATTGCTGTAGCACAAAACTTAATTAAGGGTAGAACTAGAAAACCTGTGATAAGTGGGCAGTCTACTCCGGCCTAGATACCGTCACCGCTTTGTGGTAGTACATAGAAGGGTCCAATAATGGCGCTGGCAGTGTGCAGAGTTTGAACGACATCAACCAAGACTGGTTACTTGAATTCATACCAAAATGGCATTTTGGTATGAATTCAAGTATTCTAAATGTCAGTCTCGCAAGGAAGATGATAAATAACAACACGAAAGGTAACTAAAGAAAATTCCGTTAGAAGTATAACAAGACGAGTCAAAATTTGTAACATTATAGGCAAGGTGTTACGCATATTATTGTTTCGTTCAATTATACCATTTATCTAGCTATTCAAATGACAGGTGATATCCCTTTTCTGGAAAAACATGTTTGTTGACTTGGCTGTGTGCTGTGTGCAATTCAAAAGATACAGTGCCTGGATCAAGGGAACCAGCCTTGCTTGATGGGGTTGATCTCGTTCAAACTCTCCTAAGCATCAGGTTCCCGGGCATCTGGGAGCGACAGGAACCATACTTTCCAAGAAGTGTGCTCTGGAAAACTAATGGGGTAGGGCAAGAAGAAATAAACTGGAGAGAATTCCATCCGTAACGGTCTAAATAAGTGTCTCCTTGAGGCTCATCTTGATTAATGGTATCTAAACAGTTTCAGTTTAAAAAAAAGTTTGACTTGGTTTAGCTAAATTGAGGAACAAAACATATATAAACAGTAAATATTTTGTTAGTCTGTAACAATTCATTGTTTTGTTATTTTCCAGGCGAGGGTTACCTCGACGCCCGTGACGCTGAGTGGACCACCGATGACAAACTGGAGCCGGTGGACCTGAACAAGGTGCCCGGCCGTACCTTCGTCGTCTACAAGTTCGGCTGTTTCGTGGTGGACCTGGTGGCAGCCCACTGCCAGCACAAGCCGCTCACCCTGCTGCTGGCCGAGAAGATCCCGGCCAACACCGAGCTGGCCAACAACGCCTACCGAAACTCCTTCCACTACGACGCCAGTAACCGCATCCTCTACATGCGAGCTGCTCGCCTCGAGTCAGTCGGCCAGTTCGTGCTCGTCCTCGTGCACACCTTGGCCCACATCAAGGCTGGTGGGTGTCTTCAGTGGCTAAACCAGGCTAATTAGATTATTTGCTAATCTCTGATAATGGAGGGGTGTGGAAGCCGTATTCAATTTTTTTTAGGCTTATGAGAATTCCCCTTTCTTTTACATATATATAGGTTTCTTTTGAGATTTGTTCAAATTCGCAGAGGTTACAATTAATAAAGGGTGTAGTTTGGTAAGACATCCCTGATTGATTTTTCCGCCAAATTATTGTACTGTTTTCATAGTATACATTCATTTCCCACATCAAATTAGTTATTTGGCAAGTGAGGGTCCGTGGTTGAATAAAGGCCTCCGGAGAAAAGGGAATTTCACGGCCGTTGTGGAGATGTATGAAAAACAAGCAAGATTCAATGATTATTCAAAAAGATAATGACCCCCCCCCCCCCGCCCCCATGCACCTATGTTGAAGAGCCCGAGCATTAACGATCGCTATTTTCCAAGAAAAAGTGTTTTCCACGTTATTCTAAAGGACAGGTTGCATGCTCTGTGAGTGTTTATTGAATAGTATAGAACAAGAACAGGTAATCAACTTAAACCTACGGAAAAGTCAGACATCTGGTAGACTTGACCATTTTCAAGATATTCTTTGTCCTCAGCCTTTTAGCTCAAGACGAGAGCTATAGTGAATAATTACTTTTACAATCACACACTACAAAAAAGAGAGTCGCGGGCCAGGTTAAAATGACCAGTTTTACATCACTTTGATCACCTGAGCCACTGCCCAACCAGTATAATAACTGAACCTGTTCCCTCCCCGACCCAGGTGACCTGCGGGACGACCACAACCCGGACTTCGCCCTCGAGTTTTACCGGGCCCTGTCGGTGGTGTGTGACGACCTGTTCTTCGCCCGCTACCGGCACGAGTCGGCCCCCGCCCGCTCCCTGGCCGCATCGGGCGCCGAGGACGTGGACGACGCGGCCCGCGCCCTGCTCGCCGCCATGTTCGGCGACGCCTACAACGAGGAGGAGAAGGCACTGGTGGTGCAGGAGCTGCTCGACACGCGCATACTGCCGGCCACCGACGGCCAAGGGGTGGCCTTTAGCGCCGACAGGATCAAACAGCGGTGAGTCACTCGGTGCAGTTGTCGCCACTGGGGGCAGTTGCCCTGTGTATATTTATGCACTCCTGCTGCGCACACACACACCTTTGACCCACGACACTATTGACACTACGTCATCACCTTGGTGACGTCAGTGACACGTCGTCAGCAGCCCCCCGCCAAGAACCCCCACCCCGCGCACAAACAACTACTACCATAGCTCGGCTCCCAGGAAAGACCATGCTTTTTAATTGACGAGTTCCCTGTCTGACCAGTCTGTGAGGGAAGGTCTTATTAGCATGGAGGGGAGAGAACAGATTAGGTGTACTTCTTACTTATTATTAACATCAAACTTTGCGGGAGTCCTGTCATGTGATTTTTGAATTATTGAGTCATCGATCAATTAGACATTTGGATTTGAATTAGAAATATGAAAGGTATAGCCAATCCTAAACGTCAGAACTTCAAGGTTGGTACCAGAAACAATTCGATCCCTATAACAGGTTATTTTCATTACGTATTACTTAGATAGTTATAACTTTGGTTCTTATAGGAATATTTTCAAAATGTATTCAGTTTGAGTTGAAAGTCGAGTATGTGCTCAGAGTACAACAATAACGGCAAATACACTAGTAATGTGGTATATGGCATTATGGATGTTCTTCCGGTAAATAATCTTAGAGAAATATGATATATGTACAATGTAATATTGCAATTGCCAAATCGTCTATGTGGAAGGGTGGGGAGATAACTCGTTAGTAAGTGCAACTGTATACTTGTGAACCAGATATCTGAGACATAATAGGTATGTGGTTGGAGTTTGCATACTAATGACCTGTCCATCTTTTCAGCCTGGACAAATACGGACAATACGCCATGAGCCACAAACTACGTCATCACCTTGGTGACGTCAGTGACAAGATGGCGGCGGCGACCACCAAGGGTTCTGACAGGTCTATCAGTAGGAAGTTGACGCAGCTGATTCCCCAGTCTACCACAGGTAATTAGCCACTGTATTGTGACACTTAGAATGGTCCCACGTGTCGTCTCAATATGGAAACCCTTAATTGACTATAGTTCCGCACAACAAAGAAAACAATTGACTCTAGTACCGCACAACAAAGATAACCTTAATTGACGTCAGTACCGCACAGGAAAATGTCGTAACGTCTGTCGTTGACTGAGTTAATAGCTCGGCACTGGTGCAAACCCAGCGCAAATAGCACAGGTTCGAATGAACTGTCCTACATGTGTCCGTGCCTTGGTTGCAGGTAACACGCTGCTGACCCGCCAACTGCTGCCCGAGACGAGCGCCCTGTCCGCCATGACGGGCCAGGCGCTGTGGCAGACCTTCTCCAATGACGTGGAGGGACGCCGTCAGCAGCCCCCCGCCAAGAACCCCCACCCCGCGCACAAACAACTACTACAGGTGAGGTCCAAGAGATGGAAGGGCAACATTATGTTGTTTGTATCGACCTTTCTATGTGAAACGCTCAGTAATCAATGGAATAAACAACCTATAAACGTACATCGACATTCAAGGGCATCGTCTTTCTCATTACCGTTAATGTTTGGAATTATGTGAATGTGTTGGTACCTGGTTCCCCAGTTCCACTAAACGCTAGGTACACCATATGGGGAACTGTATGTGTACGCTAATAGATGCAGGGTTTACCATTTAAATGTCAGGTTTCTTTTGTATGGCAGGGGACTTTAAATGTTGCAACTCGAAAACAAATAAGATACAATAGTAGTATTATTAGTGATGAAATCATGATAGGATTGCCAATTAAAGAGTGTAACAGCATTCTGTTTAAACATAATATTTCTACTTTCATATTATAAAGCACTATATGAATTATTTCTCCAGTCGCAAGTGGAAGAGCTGGAAACCCGCCAGGACCAGCTGAACGCCGACTTCTCGGAGCAGAGCCGCTCCCTGGTGACCCTCGGGGAGCAGATCAGGGACCTGGAGCAGGAGGTGGCGCGACAGACCGACCTGGCCTCCAAGGCCGAGCGCAAGGACGGCGCCAAACACTCGGCGGCCCTCAAGGAGACGACGGCCAAGCTCAACGCACAGAGAGCCGCTCGACAGCAGCTCGAGCTGAAGAAGGCCGCCACACTGGAGCAACTCGAGGTCTGTGAGTCCGAGTTGGGCGAGCGGGCAGAGCATAAGGCAGCCAAGGAGGATGGTGTGGTGCCCAGCGGCGAACCCAAGGAACAACCTAAGAAAGCCAAGGGGAAAAAGAAGTAAAATAACGTTGAAATATTTGTGGGATAGTGATGTGACTTGAGAATATGTTGATAATGCTTGTCAAACTTTAGGATAATTGAAGCCACTGGGCATCACACTTTTCCTTAATGGTATTATCGTAGTATGATTTGGGAAGGGATTAAGGTTGATTTTAGGAAAAAGGTGAGGAAATAATGCCTTATGATAATTAAGAATAGACTTCTTTTAAAACACTAAAAATATTATTCAATTCAGTGGTCACATCATTATTTTCCCCTTGTTTACGTTTCACTTGTTAAGATTTCCTTTTGAAAAGATGCTTCTTGTAGTATTTCGTTTAGATGTACAACGATATTGCAGTTTTGCAATTAATTCTTTGTTCCATTACTTCTTTTTATTTCGGAAACGGTAGTAAATCTACTGAAGTTATGCGAATAGAGTTACGTTTTATTCCGTTTAGATACAGTGATACTGTGATAATACGTAAACGGGTTGCTATTCCCATGCGTACTTAATGATAGGTATTAAAAAGATGAGAGAAATCTACCATAAATTGCTGGAGTGTGTTACTATTAGTGTAGAAGCTGTTACACTATGTCAGTGAAATACTACCTACAGTATAAAAGCCAAAATGTGATAAAAGATGTTTATATCTAAAACATTCCGTCCTAGCATTTGCTATAATTATCTTTCGTGTAATCAAGTATTTTGATATGATGTTTATGTACATTATTTAACTTAATGTATGTAAAGGTAATGTAGAATCTTATACCCGGATTGTATACGTTGTATATTGTTGTTTATGTCATACACACACAATGACCGATATATCGTTTTGACCAGTCTGAACAAGTGTACCATATTGCCTCATGGAACTGAGATGCTTTATGGAAGGAGGATATATTAAGAGTGTGACAAATTCACCCACGTAATAGTAATGTAGATTTTTTAACGGGTTTTTGTACCGGAAGATATTTTGATAGAGTAAAAGGTGAAGTGCGCTGGCAGCACGTCACGATTTGACTATGACGACGAGTACTGATTGTTCATATGAGGTGATGAAGTATTGTGTTTCTATAACTAGTTATTTGTATAACTCTGAATGATTTAATCTACTGTCTATTCGTCCTTTACCCATGGGAACCTTTCCGTCCATTCTTCTGTCCCTTTATTAGTAGCATTTAATAAATATTTAAAAATATAGGCGTTTATCTTTTTCTTGTTTTATATATATAAATCTTGTTTAATCTGATTAAACTTCGGCTGACGCCGGTTTTCATTGTACAATCAGAGTGATAATATATTATATGGATATAAACTGTGAGTCAACAGAACATGACAACCTATCATTAAACCTGTGAGTACACAGTAAAATCCAAGAAACTTGTTTGGCAGTCATCATGCAGTAGCTAATCGGCAATATTAAACACAGGTGTGCCATCACAGTACATGTACTGGGTCTATAATCTACATACAAAATGATAAAAAGGCAAAATTAGGGGTAGTACATAAGTACTAGAAAAGACAAAATTTAAGACAAGCTAATGTGGCTAATTTTCAACAGTAATTTGATCATAGGAAGATCACCTTCCAGTTTGAAAGTGCTGACCTATTGTACATGTGCTGGGTCTATACTTTAAAATAAAATCTGTAGTCGGAACTGGGTTTAAGGTACTAGTTTACAAATACACAGGGGCAAAAACTAAACAAATCACCGTTATATACCCCCTTTAGTTGAAGTATTAGTTAGCCAAACTTTATGTTGAGTCTTAAATTGAGTGTTTCCAGAAATAAGAGCACAGCACTTTTATTGAGACCCCATATATCTAATCCATCAGCTGGACAACGTTATTCAGGATGACAACGCACTACGTCCTAGAGAGCTTTAGATCTGATTATGAGTCTTGAAAATGGGCTTCGTTACTGCTCCTCTACAAATGTTTTGTCCAGTCTAAATATATTTGTGTGTCATGGTAAAATGTGAACTGGAAATACACGTAAACAAATCTTTACATGTGTCTGTGTAGGATGTATACAATTTTAAAACTCGAAATTTCATATCTTAATCAGATGATTCAGAACCATTTTCATGCATAAGCAAAAGATTAATACAGGGTCATATTTTCCTCTTTTTGGGGGGGCACTCCTATATTTTCCTATATTTTGCAAAAAGAAATTCCTATATTTCCTATATTTTTCTCAGAAAAGTGATTTACTGCATATAATTGCAATATTTTAAGAAGTCAATCAGAACAATATAACAAAATCTGATGAGAAATGTTTAGGGAGTGCATATCATCCCAAAAGTCCTTACAGTAGGTCCAACATGATTTCACATCTGCTTGAATAGTTTGTTTCCGTGGTTTGATGTTACCAATTCAAGTTCTTTTGCTAGTATAAAGAGTGACAACAAACAGACAAACAATTTTAATGGTTTTGATATTTTAATCATTTAAATGTATATCGTAATTTATAGTCTATAATCTGGTCTGGTCTGGCCCTCTGGTCTGAGTAACTGGACAGGACATGACTTCTATCAGCAAAGTAGAGCTGTAAGATAAAAGGGGTATAGGTCAGTGACAATTGTCAAACAAACTTTTACTCTATCATAGAAAAATCATTAAATGTATCTCAGCAATATACCAAAGGAAGAATATAGAGGCTATCTGAATAACACTCCTACACACCCCACATATACCTCAGAAAATCAGGCAAAGTGTATACCTATCACAGCTTTCTGCGGGCAGGTGATCTGGATCAGTGTAGAGTAGCCCCTCTGCAGAGTGGTGGTGAAGGTGGCAGCACTGGCAGGGCTCACGAAATCCAGCGTCCTGGGTGTCCTGTCCACCCCCTTAAATCACAGGACACCCAAACAGGACCCTCAGGGTGTCCTGTGGACACCCTGAAAATCATACCTGTAACAAGGTTGAGGCAAAGGGACCCCTAGTTGAGGCAAAGGGACCCACCTGTGACATACAGTCAGGGTGTCCACAGGACACCTGACCATTTTAAAATTCTATGAGCCCTGACTGGAGCAGAGCCTCCGGCTGAGGCAGATTTTCTGTAGTGGTAGCCCAGTCCTACACCTTCTACAGGGAGAGAGGTTCTCCCAGAAGCCTTTTATTATTATTATTTATTTATTTATTTTTTTTTTTTTATTTATTTTTTTTTTTTGGGGCGGGGGGGGGGGGGGGGGTTGCAACCACTGGATTTTAGGGTTTTAGTTACCCTTATTCCTGAAAGTATGGGAGAAAAGAGACTTCTCATCCTTAGATAGAGGAGGTTCTTTATGGTGCCTGAAGGATAGGATCTTCAGACACCCATGTTTTTAATGAGCCACGTTTGCTCGACTCCCAGAAGCCAGGTTCTGGCCGGCCTTATATACCCCTGTGGTGGGTGGTCGGTGCCAGTCTGTCTGCAACACAATTGTTCCAAAGCAATCAAAAAGCTGTCAAGGGAAGTCAGGTGATATAACCCAATCAAGGTGCAAGGTGAAGGCCACTCAGTGCAGTGGTCAAGCCACTCTCCCAGCATGGTTGTCACAACACTCTCCCAGCATAGTAGTCTCCACACTCTCTCAGGATAGTAGTTTCTCTACACTCTCTCAGCAGAGTCATCATAGTTACTGTTATACAGCACACACAAATACCTTCAAATCTTTAGTACAGTGAAGGCAAAGGAATATTAGACAGACCACCATTAATCTATTTAATATATCACTGAGAGTAAAAAATGCACTAGTATGTGCTACAAAATCATTATAAGTTTCTGAAAAAGCCAATTTCTCAGACCATATGACCAAGTTTATTATGATGAATAACTTTTATATGGAAAACAATTTTGGGGTTTGTAACAGATGTATAATTCTACAAGTTGAAAGTCAGACGGGCTTCGCCCTCTCCCCCCCCCCTCCCCAATTAAAAATAAAAAAAGGAAAAAGAAAGGAGGGAGAGAAGAAGCAAAGAGATAGATGTACTTGACAGCTCATTCTGTCCCCTCCCAATTCTTCCTTTCCCCTCCAGGGCCTGTTTGTCCCATCTTATCCCTTTCTTTCCCCTCCTGGCCCTCACTTATCCCTTTCTTTCCCCTTCCAGACCTTTCTTTCCCCTTGAAGCCCTATGGTTCTCCCTGTCCTGTGCCTCCTCTCCCCACCCTGAGCCTCACCTCCCAGGCTTAAGGGTTCTGTAGGTCACATTGAATTGCCTCAAAATGCTTCAGGTTGCATGTATGAGAGGGTAAATTTTCAAAGGATTTTCTGGGGGTGGCCCCCCATACCCCCCCCCCCCTATGAGAGGAGGTACCCCTCCCATACCCTCCCCTTCCAATACACTCGCACATCCCCTCTCATTCCCTGGCAGAATGGATATGAAAATGAAAATATTAGAAAAAAATTCATCTCTGAAGGTCATATAAGTGCCTCAGAATTCTTCAGATTGCATGAAAAGGTTGGGGATACTACTGGAAAACGGGACGTCCTGTAAAAATGGGACATCCTGAAAAAACAGGCAAATTATGAAAAATTGTAATATCTAATTATCTTAGATGAAAATATACATGAATAGTACATAAGACAAACATGATATAATACTTCTACATATGCAAACAGCAAAAAATATGAAATTCTGCATTTAACATGAATTTAATAACACTTTCCAATTTGAAAATCACATAAATAAAAATTTCGCAATTAATAATTTTACATAAATAAAATTGCTCAGAAAATGAGGACTTTGCTAAATTCAAAAACTATTTTTGAATAAAGTACACGTCTTTTGCATTATAATGATCCTTGGATTTTCACATTCTATCGTTGGATTTTTTTTATATTGATTTTTATTTTTTAAAAGTTACAAAAATCCCAAGAAAACAACCCGTCCTGAAATAGCAGGACGGTTTTGTGAGCTGTTATTTCAGGATGTCCTGTTTTTTCAGGCAGACTTTTAAAAACTATTAAAACAGTTATTATAATGATGGGATTCAATTCTAATTTGACCAAATAGTTGCTTGTCATGTTGGGTTATATTTTGAAATTGAAAAACATATAATGGAATGTTATGAAGTAATTTAAAGGGTTGCGTCCTGAAAAAACGGGACGTCCTGATTTTCCCGTCGTAGCCTCAACCTGATGAATGAGAGGTTAAAATTTCAAAATTTTCTTATGGGGGTGGCCCCCCATTCCCCCCTTGCCTTCGCCTTGCCATCGTTTCCACCCCCTAAATTCAATAACCAGTAATTTGTACGACTTAAAAACCATAAGATGGTCTTGATATAGCTGAGAAATTGAGTATAGACCTTAAACTCCAACACATCATCATCATGAAACTAAGCAAATATTTTTCTTCAATCAGCAAATAGCCACCTAGAATATTAACTTTTCGATGTGGGCCCCACCCATGTGGCAGTTAAATACAGCCTTATTGGTTAGAGGTGGCTACTCAATATGACAGCCACAGACTTCACCTTGCCTGTTTCGGTCATTAAAAGCAAAATGAATATTTAGTCTGTTTCCAGAGTTAGAGACCGCTTGGCTGATTATCCTTCCTGATGACCTGTACAACAAATTATACACTGGAACAAGCTTAAGACGTACATTTTTGGGCGTCCCTAGATATATCTATATAGCATAGTAGCTAATGGTGGGGACTCCCTCAATCAGTCATGTCTTTAGCCATTTAATTCTCTTTGTTCTCAATGACCGGTTACACAATCTCATGTACAGCAGTTGAAGGGCATTGTCCTGCAATTGTTGTTAGAATCAGGCAGTGTGAGAAGCTAGAAGTAGGTTACATAACCAATGCCTGAGCTAAACAGCCCCTACCCTTTCAAATCAGGACCACCACTGTCACCTGCAGGTGGGCAGTCCCAGGTTGGTGAGTGATAGGTCACTCAGTACTAGGACCTAGAAATGGCCCTTTCTTAAAATCCCTCCCTGAGCTGTGTATGACAGCAGGAGTAGTGGTGGTCAGCACCTATAGCCCATATTACACATAGCCCTCTGGTATTAGTAGGGCCTTTAGTTTACTGAAGGACGACCATCGCTCATGCATGAGCGGAACTTTGTAGCTAATTTGCTTCTTGTTATAGTTTTTTGAAGAATCTAGGGTCTATTCTGAAGTATGTTGTATGCAGGGACGGATTTAGGGGGGGGGGGGGCGCCTGAGGTGCGCACCCACCCTAATTTTTGCCAAATTTAGATTTTTTAAATGTAAAACTCGAGCCCCCCAAGGGGGCCCCTTAAACTTTTACATTAGGGTGCACCCCCTTTCTAAAATGTCTGGATCCGTCCCTGTTGTTGTTAGTTCAGAAGGAGGTTATGGTATATAACCTCTGCGTCTGCATACACAACCTCCGAGCCCGTAGGGTTAGGAGGTCATATGCAGGCAAGGAGGATATAGCATAGCCTCCTTCACCAAGGTGGTTTACGAGCTTATACTGCCTCCCCTCAGTACAATAAATAAATACTTTTATAAAAATTATATCATATGATTTTATATATATATATAGGGCCTATGCAACGTAGTGACACCTACCGTCTTTATTTCTTCCCAAGTTTAATTCGGTTTGATTTTTGTATGTTGTTAATGTATTTATTAGAATTAGGAATTTTATTCATAATATTTTCAAAAGAGACTATTTTAAACAGTATGCAGTTGGATTTCATCTAACTATCTCTTTGGATGATAAGCAAAGATTTCTTGATTAATGTTATGGGATAAATTTCCCAAAATATTTATATTACAAATGTTATAAACTTTTTTTTAACTCAAGATTTGTATGTTTAGAAATGCACGATACAGTATGTTATTCTATGTTAAATATACCTTTTGGTCACTGTGTCAAAGGATATCACTGACCGATATAAAAATCTTCTATCGAGACCTGAACCAAAATGAATATTTCTGGCTTGCCAGTGACATAAACATTCTGTAACCAAGGTTACGCCAATCTTCTGACATGTAGCTATACAAATCTGCCACCATAACCCATTGGTCAGTTGCTTTTCAACCACTACCGCAATCAGTTTACATTCTTTGAGTCAATGTATATTATGAGGAAGGATTTTGATAGATATCGTATATATATGTATTTATTTATTGTTTAATCTAATCACCTTTTATTCGTATTTCTTCATGAATTACTTGAATATATTTATTCATTACTATGACAGTTGATAAAGTCTATCTTTCAGTGCCGTCTGAACTAAACAATCTTCTATCACTATAATTATGGTTCGACTACGGTAGCAAAATGACCCCACGATGAACTAAGTTTTTTCTTTTGCTATTTTGGATCCTATACTTTTAGCGATTGTCTCTATCAGAGATTATTGCAATAATACGGATATGAGTCTCGGATATTGCCATGTTTTTTTTGTAAACTGTATACCAGGTAAGCCTGAGTGTAAACAATTTCTCCCATATATTATAAACCCGTTGTGATGGTAAATTCCCATCTGTTTATAATTAACGGAAATGGATGTCGGACCGAAGCCTGATTGTTTTTTACACAGCCATTTAGCCGACATCTTTACTGACTTGATCACAAATTGAACTGGAGATTGAAGTGCATCCTGCCCCGATGTCCATAGGTAAATTGTTAATTACTCAGCCAAGGTGCAACGTAATGATCACGTTATAGAACTGCGACGTTCTTATTACGTTCTGCGAAGTTATCATGGCGATCCACGACTGGAACATTAACTGGAATTACATTAGCATCACACTACAATTCCTAGTATAGAAAATATATCAAAATATAGCCTACAGCACATGTACAGACAAAATCCGCATCTTTGGTTCTGCTATATGGAAAACATTCAACAAATAAAGTCAACGGTTGCAAATTCATATTGCCCTAGACATGATCTATGTAACCACAACCAAGACCAGTAACCGTTAACTTATATTTTATTACACGATTACGTTGTAAAAGCCAGTTGTAGGCGCCGCATTCCTTTACATTTCAATTGCCCACAATGAGTAAACGTTTTTCTACAAAGGAGTTGCCCTCGGGTATAGTTCCTGCAATGAATAACGGGTCTGCGCTATTGGTCCACGGATATAGCTTAGGTATAAATAAATGCTGTCCGACCTCTTTTATGGGCCAATCACAGTCATTACTTGTTGCCTCGATGCAATTCCTCATTGCAGAAAAGCACAAATATTATGACAATAGATTGTCGCTGAGGGTAAAGGCCAGGTATAATATGGCCCCATTTCCGTTTATCATAAGGAAGGTGCCATGCTCTAAGCCAACAATACGACATCCTCTCTTTCTTTCTAACATGTTGACAATGGTTAGCAATTTGTTAAAGGCACTCATGTGAACGAAGGATGTATATTATCGTTACTATTCTTTTCAATTTTAAATTCAGTCCCATATTGATCGTATGCTCGTTTGATTGATAGTTTCAATCAATTCAATCTTAAGTTTGTAATATAGGTGAAAATGGAAGTTATATATGCACCATATACAACAAATCTGACACAGACATTGGGATGAATAAGCGAAAATGAGGGGTAGTAGTATGTTATCTGTATCAAGATCTGAAAAAACCCTAGGATCATTAAGTTGAATGGGTTTCGCTCGAATTCAGAACCAAAACAGAAGTTCAATGTATTTTTTTTATTTTGTTAGATGTACGTCGAGTCCCATTAAAAGTGCATAATTATATGTGACTAGTACGAACTTATAATGATATAATTGTGTACACTTAACAAACATCCAGGAGTGAGAACACTAATGAAGGTGTAGGTACATGAACAAATTAGTTATTTTGTTAAATGCACAGAGGATTTCTTTAACTGTAAGGACACCATTAACGTGAGTCGGAACTGAGTTCTGTTTCCAGTCAATATCAAATAATATGATATTATATAGAAAGCTCTTTTTCTTGTTTGCACACACAATGCTCTGACTTACAGTAGTGAGGCACCTTTTCCTTTAATTCTGGTTTCGTTTTGTGACTGTTTATTTAACAATAATCAAATTTCTGCATAGAGTCGTTTTTCCCCCAGGAACTAAAGGTACCAGTAACTGCTGCAATATGTTTACACGACATGGTTGAACTTGATTTGGACTGGGTTTTTGGCCAAGGGATGTCTTGTTTAATTAGGAATACCAAAGTAAAAGTCACATTTATAACAGAAAGATGGGATATTATTCAAACTGAGTTTGGCCTTCCTACGGTTGCCCCATGAGAACTACACAGCAATTATGGTATCATGTCCATAAAACGAAACCTATCGCTGAATTGTTTTGCTAGATATACAAGTTTATTATAGTCTAGATAATTATGTTCATAAGATTTTTGAAGCTCTATGATTTCTGCATAACCTTTAGGTCATCATTCTTTGTAAGTGTTTTTTTTCAATTCAGGGTTAACCTTCTGGGGATTTTGGGGATATTCCCAAATGCATAGGATTTGTTGCTTTTGTCAGCTTTTGCATCAGGGTCCTTATTTCATGTTCTTATTTTTAATTCGGAGTATTAAATAGAAGATTTCAAGAGAAACCTACGAGTTAAACAAAATGTTTTATGTCAAAATAACTATTATGTTTCAACAATTTCGATAACAGAAAAAGTGGTTTCTAATCCAAGAAGTTAAAAAAATGTCGTATATCCTCAAGAAAAAGGAGCTTTGATCAGTGTTAGCGTTATCATGTGTATTTCAATAAAATGCGAAAGGCTCTAAAGAGATAATGAGCCATAATATTTATGGAATAGGCCTACTAATTAGATGCTTACCAAAAACTATTATGTAAAATAGCTTTCCCTTTCCTATATCACCAGTGTATATGACCTCAAATCAATGAGTATGAAGCAGGCTTAATTCCACCTCCACGTGTTTATGTGGTACAGAGGGGACGCCCCTTCAGTCAGAAGGTGAATTAGTTCGGAGCCAACACCTCCACAGTGCGGACCAACCCTGTACCCCAGCCAACACTGACTCCCCACACACGGGTCATTGTTCACCCAGTCAGAGATTTAGTTACATGCATCTAATCCCATTACACCCAATCGCCATTACATCCACTCACGGCCGACTGCGCATTGTATGGACCACACCAAGGCCATGGGGCTTCTTTTTCTCCCAAATGGACGGCTTTCACGGAGTTGGGCAAGCGGATTACAACAAGTTAATGTTCCCTAATCCGTTGACGTTCAACTGAGCTTTACTGGAATAACGGATGCCGGTCTTATTATTATAGGAATAGTTTGATTAGAACTCTAGAGATATGTTCGTGCAGTTGACTATTTAATTTTATATTGTCATTTTGCAAATCATCGACAAACTCAAGGTACAAGATATTGGAAAGTATGCTTTGGACTAAAATGACAACTCGCAAAGATAATTGCTTGGATTATACGTTTCCCTAACTCTTAATCTGGAACGGGAGGACTTATTAAGGAGTTCGAGATGCAAAGTAAAGATATTCTATGCTTTCTGATAATGGGATGATTCTGACAATACGTGAGGGCATCAATTACTTAAATGTGGCGTCTACAGTTGGTTAAAAAGGAAAAACATAAAGTACATAATTATCAAAAAATAGAGTAATAAGAAGTCATACACCACAAGTCGTTACACATTTTGTATGTGGTAAACCTTTGACCAATTGAATAAAGATGGTCATGGAATAGCAGCCCTAAAGACAGAAAATGACAGGAAAGGCCCTTCGCCCTTCTCGCAGCATTGACCTGTCTGGGTCGATCCGCTCCATGGCTCAGCAGGTCGAGGCCCAGTCCGGCAAACTTTACCCTTTGGCCGACCACTCAAGTAGTAACGTGTTCCGCTTCACCTATTCCCACGAAGTGGAGTCGGCCCTCGGCCGGCACGTCGGGGACCTGCACGCCGGGCGGCCCGTCCCCACCTCACCGCACAGCGTCCACATCTTTGACCTGGACGACATCTATAAGGGCATGCTGCTGGCCGGCAGGTCGGCGTCCCAGCTGGGCAGGAGGAGGAGTATGAGGAGCAGGCGTCAGAGCAGGCAGTTCTCCAGCAGGGAGACGCCCCTGCTGCCCGCCTTCTCCACTGAACTCTTCAACACGCCGTCCCCGCAGCAGGACCATCCGGACAGCCTGACGCCCGCTGACCGCAAACGGTCGTTGGCACGACTGCCATCTTTGTCGGAAATCAAAAAGGATGTCCAGACAAAGAAACAACTCACTGCCCGTTAGTTTGTCATCGTGAATGACTATCCCTACACATCTAGATCTTGTGCATGGGTTTCAGGAATTATTTTGGAATCGGTGGATACCGCCGACAGTTGGTTTATGCATTTTGGTACCAAACTGTATGATTATACGTTGTTAACAATTGTCTATTTTACTTTCGCAATGTGGCCTATACATCATTTGCATACAGTCTATTTATATACCTGCCATAACCTACAAACAGAACACTTAGGCTTATCCTATAGCATAATTATATGACAATAAAATATACATATATTCATATTAAGAACGTGCGTACTATATTAGGTTACATTGAATGTATCCACAGGCGAATAATAAGTACGTATGAATATTATATAGGCTTTTTGTGCGTGTGTATTAGATGCACACACACACACACACACACACGTATACAAATAAGGTAAATGTAATGCTAACATGAGGTGAAGTCAAAACTATTCTATATTAAGGATAAGACTGTTAACAGGAGGAATAACTCGCCTATATCAGTACCTGTATACTTATGGTCAGACGCAAAGTGTTTGCAAACATAATGTGAGGCCCGCGGCCATCAAGCATATATATTTAGAGTATTGATTATGGTCGCAGGTACCGTTTTGTTATTGCTTTCAAGTGGCATGTATGCATATTTTCCCAGTATCAAGTACGGAAATTATGGTGAAATATAAGTAAAGCCAGCTTTTCACAAGTCAATTTTGATGCTGCTGACTTGTATCATTTCATCCTTAAAGGTAGATTTTGGTGTTAGGTATGATTTCTTAAATACCATGACAACATTTTAAAACTGATATGGTGGTTAGAGGGATGCAGGAGGAACATGAAGGAACCAGTCATATGTCACCATAATATCAATTTTTAAGATATGGGCATTTGAAAAACATGACTGTTTACTATTGGGGTCTATGGTAAAAAGTACATTTTTCAATATTCTTTTCCATTCACATTGGCACATACTTATTTCATTCCTAAGTACTCCGTCATGTGTAACTAAAATGTCAAGGAAATTCTATAATAAGAATGAAATCATATCAGGTGGCACTGCAGTGGTCACCCATATTTACCCTTAACAAGTGCCTTCAGCAGATCACCTTAGAGGTGAAATGCAAATCAAAACACAAAAATTCCAAATATAGTAAAAAACAGATAGTTGTTATATATGTTAAACAATACTTGACACAAATCAACATTATATATAGATAATACAATAGTATAAGTAAGCTTTTGTTGGGAACGTGAATACACTCTCACAACTTATCTCACAGGGCTGTGATGTCTTCTAGGCTATCTGTCACAGGGGTCTGTGTGTGCAGTTAACCATAGCAAGAACCTTATCAGCCTGTCCTACTGATCTAACACAGCATAGATGACGTCACATGCACTCAGTAGAAGCCACTGTACAATATAGTTTTTGAATATCAATTTCTCTCATGTACGATATATCTGCAGTTATTTCTGTAGACATGTTTTAAGAAACACATATTCAACATAATTTAGAAATGAATATTGTCTTTGCTTTTCTCCTTTAATTTGTTGAGTAATTATGGTGACATTAAAACCAATAAATGAATTCTATGATAGGTCCGTCAAACTCACTATATATTAAATGCCATCAACATTAATAATAGGAAATATTGTTAAACATTGATTGTATACTATATGAATGAAACGGTGACTTGACAACTACCCCTGGGACAATTACCCCTGGGACAATTACCTTGGGACAACTACCCCCTAGGACAACTACCCCTTAGGACTATTATCCCTTAGGACTATTATCCCCATAGGACAACTACCCCTGGGACAATTACCCCTTCGGACAATTACCCCTTAGAACAATTACCCCTATGAGTAGGACAACTACCCCTCTAGCACAACTACCCTCTATTGGTAGAACAACTATCCCCCTTGATAGGACAATTACCCCCTTTAGAAGGACAACTACCCCCATTGATAGAACAACTACCCCCATTGGTAGGACAACTAATCCTATGATAAGATGATTATCTGGACACCCAGGACAGCTCCCCATGGCCTCCCCCCCCTCCTCCCCCCCCCCTCCCTCCCCCTCCTCCCCCCCCTCCCCCCCCCCTGCTTTGCACAGCCCTGGAAACCCGGGGCAGGTCGGTCCTACCAATGGGGGTAGTTGTCCTGCCAATGGGGGTAATTGTCCTATCAAGGGGGTAGTTGTCCTATCATAGAGGTAGTTGTTCTACCATTGGGGGTAGTTGTCCTATCTGTAGGGGTAATTGTCCTAAAGGGGTAATTGTCATACCTATAGTGGTAATTGTCCTATCTAGAGGGATAGTGGTCCTATAAGGGTAGTTGTCCTATAGGGGTAGTTGTCCTCAGGGATAATTGTCCAAAGGGTAGTTGTCATATGGGGGTAATAGTCTTAGGGGTAATAGTCCTATCAAGGGGGTAGTTGTCCTATCATAGGGGTAGTTGTCCTACCATTGGGGGTAGTTGTCCTATCTGTAGGGGTAATTGTCCTAAAGGGGTAATTGTCATACCTATAGGGGTAATTGTCCTATCTAGAGGGATAGTGGTCCTATAAGGGTAGTTGTCCTATAGGGGTAGTTGTCCTAAGGGATAGTTGTCCAAAGGGTAGTTGTCATATGGGGGTAATAGTCTTAGGGGTAATAGTCCTATCAAGGGGGTAGTTGTCCTATCATAGGGGTAGTTGTCCTACCATTGGGGGTAGTTGTCATATCTGTAGGGGTAATTGTCCTTAAGCCTTAAAGGGGTCATTGTCCTATCTTTAGGGGTAATTGTCCTAAGGTGTAGTTGTCCTAAGGGATAGTTGTCCCAAGGGTAGTTGTCATATGGGGGTAATAGTCCTAGGGGGTAATAGTTCTAAGGGGTAATAGTCCTAGGGGTAGTTGTCCCAGGGGTAGTTTTCCCAGGGAGTGATTGTCCCAGGGGTGATTGTCCTAGAATCGAATGAAACAGTCATGTATCACTGTAATGTCTTGAAGAACAGATCCGTCTCAAGATATTCAATATAAATATTAAAAAAGAAGAAAAATCCTCTGGAGGATAATACAGTTGCTACTCCACATTATGTCTACATAGTGGTTACTACAGACATGTCTGCATGGTGGCTACTTCACAGACAGGTTTTACTGATTCACAGCATTTCCTCTCATTCATAACACTGATATGCATGGTTTGATATACTAGCTTCTTTCTCAACAGAGTATATTAGCTAATTCACTTTGGCATGAAATAACTGGAGGGAAGTGACACATCAGCCAATCAAATAGTCTCTGCTGCTGGTGCCACCTAGCTTTTTTGGATAGAATCACATGGAGTAGAGTGCACCTCAGCAAAACAGATTGCTGCATTCTGTGGATGTCTAAAATTCAGTGTAATATTGACCAACCTGCATATATATACAGTTGATGCTGCCCTCTTGAAATTATGCAAAACAATTTGTCTTTATCTATCTAGGATAAGAAATTTTAAAATCTAAAAAAAAAATAAGGGGAAGGTTAGTGTTTCATTGCACTATTTATCAACGCCTAAATATTGCATGGGACCATACATCATCTAAACATGAATAAAAAAAAACATTTGACATATAACACGTTTTTCCTGCTGATTTTCAAAATGGTCAGCAAAATAAGCATGTGGAATATAGACGGTATGATTAAATCCTTGTCTTTACGAAAGCATTGATTTTGCATAGTTGGGACAGGGACCAGCTTCATCTTCCTTGAAATTATTTCTAATGATACAGGCAGCAATAACATGATTGAAATTCTAGAAAACAACGCAGAAGGTCATCTAAGGCTAACATCTGTACGTCATTTCTATAAAGGTATGGCTTCTGAGAATTAGTACGTAGTTCATAGAAGGTCCCTCAGGCAGGGAAGAAGACAATAAGTTAGAGATCCTCGTACTTTTATTTGACATATAAGGTGCAGTTTTCTTGCTGAAATATTTTGATCTTGAAATTCAAAATCAAGTGGATCTAAATGAATTGGTTATTTATCAGAATTTTCAAGATTAAATAGATAGTCACTCTATTTGATAATAGCTACCAGAAGTCATGTTGATATTGTCAGGTGAGGACTTGAAATTTCAGCGATGTCATATCATGCATTGGTATCAAATCTTGCCTAAGAGGCTTATTATGATATGACAATGTTGTTGTTTTCAATACTATGACTTAAGTGTAGGAATAAAATATTTTCAAAAGAAATTTCTATTACTTAAGCGTTGTACTTATACGTTATTTGCAGCTATCTATTACCTACTAAAATCTTAAAAAACCTAGAACATTATAATCACGTCCTAAAGCGTAACTGTGAAAATGATTTGCATAATTAAGCATTTCCTTACTACTAGGTTGCATGAAAGTATGAGAACCCACAAAGAATAAAAGGCCCTTTTCAGGTCCGACCACTAACTCCCATAAGAGTTTGTCTAAACTCAACGTGTGTGTGTGTGTGTGTGTGTGTGTGTGTGTTTGTGTGTGTGTGTGTGTGTTTGTGTGTGTGTGTGTGTGTGTGTGTGTGTGTGTGTGTGATTCCTAGTGATTCTTTATTTACTTGGATCCATACATGATTTTCTCTTGAATGCTATCTTAAATTCAATTTCTATTTGTAGCAATGTTTTGAATGCCCACTTACATTGTATTACTTTAACTTTAGACAAACAACAAAGGCAAATAGTAATATACGTCAACATTGAATTATATTTAAATCATTTACAGCCATGGTTATGATATTACATACAGTATCAACATAATATTTACAAACAATGTATATACAATTCACAAAACAATCAGAATTTACAGAAAAACATATATACAAAGAACTGTATGGGCTGTAGGTTACCGGCAGGGGGAGCGGCACCATGGTAGGGGTTAAGGCTATATTCCACATTGCGGCGTTCTGCTTGCGGTGGGAACTTTCCTAGCCATTTTAACCACCACCGCTAGTAAAACCAAGCACCGCATAATGGAATATACAGATTCATTAGCAGTGGCACTTGCGGTGGTTCTTGCAGTGGCCCACCGCAAGAACCACCACAAGTGAATTTATAAAGGTTTTCTATGGGTTGCTTGCGGTGGGAGAAACAAACATGTTGGTTTCTGAAACATAAGTTACTTGCGGTGGCAGATGAGCCCACCGCAAACGGCCCCCCAACACATAGTGAAATATGACCTTTAAGGACCTTTAAGGTCATATTCCACTTTGCGGTGTTTTACTCAGAGTGGCAACCACCGCTAGTAAAATTTAATCTTGGCAAGGTGGAATATAGAGATTGATTGAGGTGGTGCTTGTCTTAATACTTGCATTGGGTCAAAGCCAGTACCTACGCAAATGATTTTATATATGTTTTCTATGGAATGCTTGTGGTGGGGGATAGAACATGTTGGTACCTGAGAGGCAAATCACTTGCAGTGGCCAACCAGACCACCGCAAATGGTCTCCCACCGAAAAGTGGAATATGGGGTTAAAGGCCATATTCCACTATGTGGTGGGGCCGTTTGCAGTGGGCTAAACTGCCAGTGCAAGCACTTTGTGTTTCAGAAACAAACATGTGTGTTTCTGCCACCACAAGCATTCTATAGAAAACCTATATAAATTCATTTGTGGTGGCACTTGCATTGGGTCACTGCAAGTGCCACTGCAAGTGTCGCCCCAAGCAATTTCTATATTCCACCTTGCGGTGCCCTCACTTGTGGTGGAGCCAAACATCACTAGTAAAACGCCCACCGCGAGTAAAACGCCACAAAGTGGAATATCGCCTTTAGGGTCATAGGTTGGCCTGTATTTCCATGTGAGATGCTGATTCACGAATGTAATGCAGTCGGACGTGTTGGTACCGTAAATGACTTACCTCCAATGAAGGGGTTAGACTAATACTTGACTGTATAAACACTACCAAGCTATGAAAATTATCCAATTATTTCACTCTTAATAGGATTCAACAAAAACGACATTTTTCTATTCCCATTGGGTCTAATGGGCTGTGCCTTCCCTTGAATGTAATGGTATAATTATAACCTTTTGTTCCTTAAAAGGTGTTTTATATGGTGCCTGAAGAATTAATGGTGATGTGTTGTGAAAGGATGCAAAGTGAACTCAGATAGTATGATGTCAATTGTAACAGTCACATCTGAGAATTATTACTGTCACCACAAAGTTATTTATCCAGGTCCTGGAGTGTACGTGACATGAAGGCGTTGTTCTAAGGCCACATTTCTAAGTCAGACTTGACGTTACAGGGATGAATATTTATTTATCTGCAAAAGCTAGAAAAACTCTCCTTATCGGTGCTCCTGACGAAAACCGAAAGCGAAAATATGGACTGGAGGGGAAGGAGAGTTGATCAAGGTGAGGTCAGTATCTAATGTTTGCGCCAAAACTATAGCATATATAGACACAATATTTACCCAATTACTGGCATCATATGAGTGATGGTTATCTGCTCTTTTTTTTTTAATCTGTACAATCCCTGACGTGGACTGCGTTACACACGATGCTTATAAGCCTGGTATCTGTTGCCAGCGGATTAGCCATGTCCATATTGAGCAAAACTTGACCAGTATAGCCGGCTGGAGTTATATACGCGGGCATAAGGTCAGAAGACCGCGCATATAGAATTACTTGTATACGCGGCTGGCAGGTCCGCACACACAGTTAGGACTATACACGCGGGACTGCAATGCCCGCGCACACTGATAGGTCCGTATGCGCGGGTTTGTATCCTTGATATAAGCACGGTATTACACGCGGACATACCTCCATTTCATATCATTATATTATTTGTTAAAATCGGGGGCTTAGCCCCCGAACCCCCCTTTCTTCTTTTTCATTTCTATATTTGAACTTATTTCAGGCCATATGCAGTCTTAAAATCCTTAATGCATCGCCTTGCCTTAGGTCCGCGTATATAATGGGGTTTGCATGGGCAGACTTTGTGCCCGCGTGTATAAGAAATTTTATAAGCGCGACGGCTGCGTACGCGATAGTCACGCGTATAGCCACGCCCAGTATAGCCCGGTTTATAAGGCCGTCAACTCATAGTTATACGCATTCGTTTGCAGAATCTCTTACATATCTAAAGTAAAGTTTTTCATTTTAATCACCGCTGTCATCTATTTCAAAAGATATGGTTTATTGGCTCGGAGAGAAGTAGTATCCCCTGATATAGTTCAGGTCATTTCTGGAAACATAATTGCTGAACCATGTTTAGGGTAGAGTGGGAAAGTAATATGGGCACCCACGGTGTTAATAATTATTTCTTTTTTTGCTAAGAGGTGCTGCCACCCCAAGGAGAGTATAAAAATAACATTAACTAAGACGGTTTCACTGCAGTGACGGTACTGCAGTGAATGACTCAATAAGTATTGAGGAATTGTTGCATCTTTTTTTTGCAAGGTTTTTGATTTTTGTTCTACCCCCTAATGTAGAGGTCCATAACATCTTGATCAATGAGAATACCATAGCTATTTATGTACCCTCTTATAACACTACCTCTTAGGGCAGTGATTCACTGTGCGATTTTGGCCTGATTCTGAACCGATTTTAAAAATCGGTTTGTTAAATAATCATTTTTTGTGTGAAACATATAACTTTTCAAAGAGTTTTAGATAGTCCTTATCACAAAAATTGTACTTTCGCAAGAAATATCATTCCAATATACGTAAAATGAATTATAAGAAAATCAGTAGACGTTTTGTTGCATCGTGGATCATGGACTTTATGAACAGGCGCGGTGCATGTTGGAAAGTGTAGAAGTCCTATTTGTTGGTTGGTTATTGGGGTTTAAGGATAGACAAGGGTTATCAACCGCCTTTTCAGTAAAATTGCAACAGTTTTCTTAATAATGCTTATTTTTCAATGTATAATACAACAAATGAAAGGTCAGATTTTTCTCTATCCAATGGTATCCATGCATAGTTCTTTGATAAAACCTAAAGTAGAAAAAAAACTTATTGAAAAGTGAATTTTTCACTTTTATTTTTTGAATGTCGATATCTACATAAATAATTTCTCTTGAGCTCTGGAACTTTACATGCAGTACAAGGACTTTACTGTGGAGGGAACTGTGTCTCAGTTTTTTGTTATAGGTCCTGGTTTTTATTTTATTTGAAAAAACGGGTAACTTCTTAATAATTTTTTTACATTTTTTTCCATTATTTTCTAAAAAATTAACCAGGACTTACATAAAAATTCTGAGACACAGTTCCCTGCATAAGAATGTTTTTAATGCATATCCAAAATTTCATTTGAATACCTAAAGAATTAGTCGAGATATCCACCTTCAAAAAATAAAAGTTAAAAATGATATTTTGTTTTCATGATACATTGACTCGGTCAAGTTTCAACAAATTAATATATATCATGCCTGAACATGTAGAGGGCATATTCAAATTTTGATATCAAAACTATTGGCCAGATATTCCTAAAAATGCATCATAAAAGAACTATAGATGCAACTACCGCAAATTACACCACGATAACCCTTGTCTATCCTTAACGCAGTCCTATTTGTTCCGTGAAGGATCTATGATGGATTGTTTTGTAGCGTAATGTGAGCAAAGGTGAAATAACTGACAAATGTACAACATTTGAAAGGAAACTAAGTTATGCAGTAGTGATTTCCTTTCAATTTACTGCCATATTATGTGCGTAAAGTGTCATCATGACTCAAATAAGTTCTTTGATTACGACATGTACTCTTGTCAATCTTACTTCTTATGAATAATTATATAGCCTTACATAATGATGTGTGGTAAATGTCAAAAATTGTCACATATTTCTGTCCGTACTCAGGCTCTTTAGCTATAACAAGTAGTCGTCCGTATGAAAATACTCCTTGCAGTCGCGGATCCAGGATTTTAAAAAAGAGAGGGGGCCGGGCTTTTGGAAATTATTTTCTCTAATTACTTTTGGGCCGAATTTTACATCAAAAATGTAAAATTGGCAAAACAAAAAAACAAAAAAACAAAAAAAAAAGGGGGGGGGGGGAGGGGGCCCTCTATATCCGCCACTGCCTTGGTCTATGATCCAATAGGGTATTTCTCCAAAATTGTATTAATGATCTTTGGAATACCAAATTGTGACACCGTTCATCGTCCTATCACATATCTGCGAACAGTTTCTTGTTTCTGTAGGGGGTATTTTCACAAGAGGTAACTTATGATGTCCATATATATGTCACACTCGGAGCCGACCCCGATAGTATTTTATCATGTCACTATTCTACTGTTCTCTTAAACTCAGGGACATGGCGCTCACGGTTCGGGTGGAGGTCGTATCTGCCGTTCGTTTTCGAGGCGCCTTTTTCATTCGTATTTCTACGGCCAGTGAAGGGAAGCGACTCATGGAGCCCGACCTGAGTCTTTTGGGCATGGGCGTGTCCCTGCCGACGGGCGTGCGGGCGGCGATGGACGGCTCGGCGGGCGGGGCCTCCGGGTACGACCTGGAGATGGTCGTCACGGCCCGGAACTCGTCCAGGTTCTGCGGCGGACTACTGTCCTGTCCCTTGGCCTTCCGCATGAACACGTAGTCCTGATAGATGTCCTGCAGACAGGGAATCTCCGCTTCAAGGTATCTGGATTTGTAGCCGCGGGGAAGTGGGCGACTCGACCAAAAGCCAAAACGGCGAAGTGCTTGTTCCACTGCTTTCGAGTAGGCGAACTCGGCCACTTGGGGCCCAGCATCTGCCGACATTTTGCGGGATGATTTACCTGAGGGTGGGGCTGCAGGTTTGCCATCTGCGGTGCCAATGGGAGGAAGCGACGTTGGCGCCTCCGTCCTGATGGACCTGGCACCATTGGAGGCGTTGACGTTGTTGTTGGGAGGCTTGGCGATCTGGATGGTGGGCAGGGAGGTCGGCAGTTTGGTGGCCTCCTGACCCCCATTCCTGCCTCCCTTGGCGAACTTGACGGCTCGCTTGTCCATCAAGGTAACATCATTGGCCCTCTTTCTGTGAAAGAAAAGTTTGGGGAACTGATTTAGGACGAAAAGGATTTAGGTACATAGTGTTGTTTGAATAATTTATTTAACGTTCGTTTATTACTCTAGTTAGTTTTTACTCTAGGGCAATTATATAGACAGGGTATAGATTGAAGAGATGTACATGAAAAAGAACATGTGTGGACAAAAGTAGGCCTATAATCACGAGGTTTTCCCCCACATTCATCTAGTAATCCATTTTCATAATTTGATTTCTTTTACATTGATATTACCTTTATATATCTAAGTAAATAAGTGTTGTGCAGGAAATGAAGTAGAAGGCTTAGGAAGAGTCGTTACTTAGTACACATTAAAACATGAACTAAAACCAGATAGGCGCCGGGTATAGGGCAGAAAATGCACCGTCAAATATCCAAAAGTTGGTGTATAAGTACTGACTTTTGATTAACTCTCTTATTTCCTTTTTTCGGGGACAAGATAACCTGGACAAATATTCTGTTCACTTCTTTTGTCTTAACTTTAAGGATCGTGAGGTGTGAACTATCCGTGCATTTCATGCACTTATTACTCTCTGCTGACCCTTACCTTCTGATATCCTCATAATATTAATTGGTATAAGGCTATTTGAAGGTGTTTTCCTTTAACTCAGGTAAACTGTTTTACAAGATGCATGGATGATGTAGGTGTTTTCTTTTCTTTCAGTGTCATTTCAGCTTGTTTCCAATAAACTGTGGAAATGCCAGACAATAACTAGATAACCATCATTGGAGATGCACCACACTTTGAAAATGCCCTGGACGTCTGTGTATTTTATTTGAAACTCTTAACATTTGAAACATTGGAATACAAGTAAAGAGAAATGTTCTCATTCTGAAACGTAATTAAAACTACGCAAACATTATAAAAGAACACCAAAGAGCAGCATTTTAGGATTGTCTTACCCCTTTGTTTATGAAATTAGATTTTATGTATCTGTGATGAACGGCTATTCATCCAAATATGTAGAGATCAAAATAAGAGAAAATGAGGTAATATTATAAAAGGTATATATGTTCGAAAAGGAACGAAAGTATAAAAGAACGAAATATGTAAAAAGGAACGAAAGTGTAAAAAGCCCGAAAAAAGAGGCACGAATACGTAAGGAACGAAAGTGTAAAGGAACGAAAATGTAAAGGAACGAAACCCGGAAAGATATAAACCGGAAGTGAAATGTAAACCGGAAGTGACGTCAGTTGTAGATCACGTGACTGAAAGCAGCCAATCAGAGCTGACCTCTTGGGTATATAAAGGGGCGGTGAGGCCCGAATAAACAGAGTTCTTTAACAGTTCTCCTTGTGTCCAGACGTGTCTTCTTTCCTGAAACAACCGCTAAAGATGAGCCGATTCGAGTAATTAACCAGAAGTTAGGATAAAACAGTCGAAGTTCGAGATAAATAGTAGGAACTTAGGGTAGGGGCCCGACGGCCCGAAGAACGAGGAACGAAGGACCGAAGTAAGGCACGAAGGCCCGAAACAGTCCCGGAGACCGAGGCGTAGCATGGCACGAAGGCATGACAGGCGGGACGAAGGAACGAAGTCCGCGGGGACGAGGGCGCGGCAGGCTCGGCCCCACGCTACCAAACAATAGGCGACTGTCGGCCCGTCGCCCCCGCGGACCGGAACCGTGGGGTGGACCGCCCGGTGGGGGTGAATGCTGGTCTGGGAGATAGAGCGAGACGAACCCCGGCCGACCCGTACCCCTACCATAATTTCCCTTCCCCGCAGTCCTCCGTTTGACATCGAGCGCCGATTCCCGACCGATTCGCTCAGCCCCCCCCCTCGTGCGCGAGGCACGACTCTAGAAACACATCTCGGTTCTTGGCCCGGATTCCCCGTCCGCCCCGAGACTCGAACAACCCCCACGTTCCTCTGTTGTAAGAATCGGCAACCCCGACTTACCAGAGAACGTCACATATCTTATGCTTATGAAGTTGAAACTCTCCCTATGTTTATTATGTATGTTGGTAATTAAAGGAAATGACATTGTGTTATAGTGTTTGTTACTATACACATTATAAATTTCACCAAGAATTGATTATTTTCAAAATACTTTGTCTATATTTTGGCAGTTATGCCCCTACTTTTGATAGTTTATAATCATATTACCACCACAATGGTTATTTCCGCACGTGGAGGCAATTGATGACGTTACTTGTTGACATGATGGCACTATATAAAAATACGCTTGCGTAACTGTTGGGAATCAGTCCCTCCAGTCTTTTCCACTGGAATTTTTTTCAAAAGCAGTAGGCCTATTCTATTTTTTGATGGGATGCAGAGAACAAAAGGAGAAGGCACTAAGTACAGTCATGCATGCGACGAAGCTATCCTTGAGCGACAGGGAACTAACCTTGTGGGGAATGTCCATTGTTCATCTGCCAGAGTCGGACGATGACACACAGGTCACTGAAACTGATTTATTGAATTTGATTAAGGGATAGATACAAATTAGCCTTACGGGAATGATACATTGGCCACACTCATCCCTACAGGCGGATTCCTGTGTGTGACTAAACCAGTAACAATACCCAGCAAACAGCACACGTGTTTAACACCAGCTAACTCATGTCAAAGTTGTCTAATACTGGTTTAATTACAATCCCTGTGTATTGTCAGTATATTCACCTGTTTGAGACATTGGTGTACTCCAATAAATTTATTTTTATGATTTTTAATGCCTAAACGTGCAAATCTATTTTACATGATTGGATGCATCATAATATATAAGTTCAATGAATAAACTTATTTTTTGTAACATTATTTCATGTTTGTGTCAGAATAGTTGCAAACTGATGTAGTGACAAACCCTGTGTATTCCCTGTGTAATTGCCATGAATTGACCCAGTTTAGTCACTTGTTTTTATCTACGAACTGGTGTGAAACTGGTGTAATTCAAACCCTGTGTTTTCTATGGGAAAACTATACCTCTCTAACACCAACTTGGGCTAAGTTTATTCTCAGCATAAACTATGTATTTTTCATATGAATCTAGGTTTGATATAACTTATAAGTGTGGTTTTAAAACACAAGTTTTCACAGGTTATTCCCTTAGTTTCAAACACAAGTTTTCACATGTTATTCCCTCAGTTTGAGCCCTATTTTCTCATACTATTCCCTTAATTCAAAGTATGGGATTTCAGATGTAATTCCCCCAGTTTAAGACAGTCTATTCCGAAAGTTTGATGGAAAACTTTAGACTACCTATACAGCAGTCCAGGTCTGCTTACACACTCCTAACTACAGAAAAGTTGTGCAAGCTATATTTTTGAAATTGAAATTGCAACCCATTAACAAATCATATTCGGTATTAATATTTCATTATTTTCATGAATTTTATTCGCTGTTAGTTCTTACATAAAGGATACAGATAAATAATCATAAATAACTAAAAAATTAGGTTTTGATTACCATGTTGTGTCATTGATTTTCCCACATCACCTTTCTTGATACGTGTTTACTATATCAATTTGAATCTGATTCAGACAAAAAGCATGTCATTGAATCATGTGCAAGGAACCCTTTAACTTTGGTAATGTAAAAGACATGATATGTCGTTAAGGTATTACTGATTGTTCAGCCGAAACTGAAAAACCTTTACCGATCTAGATTTCCAAACTGGGTCTTAGATATTACTCCAAGCTAAGAAGGACAGAGAGACACAAAAGAAAACCATCACAGAGGCACGCCAAATCTGTGACGTGACCAATGATATTACCACATTACATATGGAAAGTGTAAAACGTGGTGCCTGCCTTCCCATTACCAACCTTAGGTTGGCGTACACATCTCTTTGAACTTATGGAAGAGACCACTCCTTTAGTGTTTAGATAATGCATGACAAAGGACAATGCATTAACCATAAGAGTCTCTGGAAACTGCAGGAAGTTGTATAATTCGACTGTTCCCAGAGGGCCAAAGATCTATTACAAGCTCATCAGACCTAATAACAATTTTCTTTAGAAGCATAAACAACTTCAGGTGTAACGAGAATGAAGTTTCCAGCAAAAATATTATAACTATCATCTTATAGACTCGTTGTTACCAGTGACAGCTATCTACCAGATCAGACTGAAAATTTGGCACGCAAGTTTTCAGTGTTCATCTTAATATTTTTGTTGTTGGCTAAAACTTCTTGAATAGAAGTGGAATAAGGTGTTTAATGCTTTTTACATGAATGAAATCTAATTCTTAAAAGTTCTTTTTTTCTCACGAGGTGCACTGATAACCCAAAGTCGTCAGAAAGCCATTCTAAAGTTGTCAGAGGGTTGTTATACATGACTTTTGGGTTGTCACAAGACTCATTTCAGGTCATCAATGCTCTGGGATGACCTTGTGACAACCCTGTGACAAATTTGAGGGTGGTTAGAGGGTCATTATTTGAATTTTGAGGCTGGATGACAACCCAAAGGTTGTCATTTTCTTCTGACACATTTAGGACAAAAAGCTAAGGTCATCAGAGGAGCAAAAGTGAAAATCAGGTTGTCAGCAGGTTGTCAGGGAATAAAATAGGAAGTTAAAGATTCTGCCTAAAGCCACAGCCCAAGGTTGTCATGGGCTCAGTCTATGACAACTCTAGGGTTGTAAGAGAATGGTGCCAAAACCAAACAACTTGTAGGCCTGTTATGTGTAAATGTCATACATAATAAGTAGTAATAACAGTTCTCCCTGCAGGCTAATTTGAGCCATTTTTGTCAACAAAAATCCTGGAAAAACTAGAATATTACCCAGCATGCATCTTGACATAGGTTAACCTGCAGGTAGAATTCAAGAAACTGGCTATCCATGGTATGAAGAATAGGAAGCCACTATTATGGATTATGAGACCTAATACATTCACTGCTGACTTGATTGGCCCATGCCCATTAAGGCAAGGGCCTAATTCAAGCTAAAGGTGGATATAATGGACCAAATATGACATAAGTATGTCTTCCTGATTTTAATATTATGGCTAAAAAGGGATGTCAGCATCACAACAGCAGTGTTGACAATTTGTTTTTTACCTAAAGGTTGCCACTCATTGGCTGTCATAGGAACAGGGCTATCATCATAGTGATGGGGCAGTCATTTCAGGGGATAGTATGAGATCAGAAATACCTCATTGTATAGGTTAGTCCACACTAATGTTGACTCAATGTTGAATCAATGCTTGCCATCAATATTGAATCAACGTTTTATATTGGTTGATATTGGAAGTTTTTTCAACTATGAAAAGCTAATGTTGATTTAATATCAACTTTCAATATTGATACAATGTTGAAATCTGACATTGAATCAACATTGTTGACAAAATTTGTTTTAAATATCAAGAATAAATGCTAAATCATCATTCGTATTTGTGAAAATATTTATTTTCTGTTCTTGAAACTTCCCTTCTATGAATATAGGGAAAGGTGAAATAATGGCTCAGAATATTTATAAAACAAAATCCTGTCCCTCAATTAAATTATTCTTATATCATAATAATTCATGAACCTTTCTTGATCAAATACCAAGATTAAGGCCATATATTAGTATTTTCCCAACCAAAACCTTTGTATGGATAGGTAGCATTGATGTCAGGTGGTCTGACAATGCATGGGAAGAGATACACAGGAACTCCAGTAGTTTAAACCTGTATGTTATTGCTTTTCGATGAAAAAGGTGTTTTTACATGACACGCTTCGAAAATTGCAAAATTACAACAAGTTTAACAAAAGTGTGTAAATTCTTTTCATGTGATAGAATTTGTTATGGTTAACTTAGTCTGAGATACCAACAGTTGTTTCTGAAATATTTTGACAATTATGACTTTGGTTCCTTTTTAAATTAAAATACTCAACATTTTGACAAAGTTGGCAGACAGTGCCCCCTGGTGGTGGATTGATGTGCAGTTGAAAATCCAATATTGCTTCAACATTGATGTCTCAATTGTAAATCAAGGTAAAAAAAGGATTGATTTAGGATTGATTATCAAATATCTTGGCAATGTTAGCAAAAAGGCATTGAATCAACATTAAATTCTTCAATATTGATAACTCAACATTGAATCAACATCAGTTGCCAGTATTGAATCAATATTGGTAAATCAACATTTGATCAGCATTTAGATATGATTGATTGCTGGTTCAATCCACTTTCAATATTGATTCAACACTGGGTGTTTACTGGGTACGTAGCCTTATACTAATCTCTTATATTACACCTAGCCATTACATAAATTATGTGATTGTCACAAGGTTGTCAAGATGACAACCAATGGTTGTCAGATGCATATTTATCATCATGTGTATAAAGTTATGTATATATATATAAATAAATATAAATATCACATTTCTTTGCCCTATACCCCACCTGAATCTCCCCTGGGGACTGTGACAGCTTCTGCAATGCAAGACGTACCCGGTTCAAACCCCACTCGTTCTCAAGAAAATTACTAACCTTTCTGAAGACCATGTGACAAGCCTGAGTTGTTCCAGTAAATCAAGACAACCCTGGGGATTTTTTTGACAACCCATGGCTGTAGTTTTTCGCACCATTAACTTACAATCCTTAGGTTGTCACAGAGACCCAAAAGATCTCATATAAAGTAGTCACAAAGTCGTCATTATCTCATATTCAAGATTTTCAGAGTGTCGTCATAGGGTTGTTGGTTTTTACAACTTTGTGTCTCCAGTGATGGTGATTTCTTTAGTTTTAGTAATGTCCATTTTGAGGAGATGCTTTTTTCAACCAGGCGGCACTGTAAACAATCAGTAATACCTTTAACCTGTAGAAAGCTGTCCCCGGGGGATGGATCAGGGATCATGCCAATTGAATCAGTAGAGTGGTATCATCACAGGTTTATGCACATTATCTCTCATAAACATAAAGCTACCCTGTTTATCTTAGGCTGAGCACCCAGCTCAACAGAGTATACATGTAAGGCAGTGTCATCACTATATTATATACTTATTAGTGACATTGCAAAACTGAGCCAAGACAATGGGAGTACTAATGTTGTGAACTTTGATGGGGGATGTAAGCATGCCTGCTTATGTCAGTATAGCTGGCCCAATGGACGCTTGTTGGCTCACTGCTGCCACCTGCCTTATCCCCACCATCTTTGACATCTAGACCTCTTATCTGATTGTCGATCGGCATTGTGACAACCTTGGCAATGAGAATAATGAACAGACAACCAAACTTCCAACCCTACGACGGATGGAGAAGATTCTAACTAGTATTAGGATGCACAAGAGTCAATCAAAATCCTAAAATTGTTGAGATAAGCAAAATCCATATAGCAGTATAGTTCACTCTCACATTTTCTACATATTTTCATCAAATCATTTCAGTTGCAGTTTCATATAATTGAAAAGGCAAGAAACAGAAAATTGAAAGCTACCAAATAGCTGAGACCATTTTAGATGATGCCCCCTGCCACCACTAGGAGTTAATCGCAATATCTGCAAAAGGTGTCTGTACTATTTTGGTAATACTGCTTAGAAAACTCTACTTAACCATCTACAGGAAAAAGCAACCACATACATGCTAGGAAAAATACTCTTAAAAATTCTTTTAATCAACGTTTAGCCTGCTGCAGTACAACAAGGGGCTATAGATCATCTCCTGGATCCCAAAGAGACCCAAAAGAGCTCAAATGTGGACTTATCATAGTTAACACATGCCGATTAACATCACCTTTGTTGACACGGCCTGTAAACTTGTTGGCTTGCAAATGTTATGAAATTGCTTAATTCACTTACACAGAAGATGATTGTTATAATGAGTAAAGTTTGATAATTAAAGAAAGAAAGAATGACACAAAAGCGTTTGAGGTTATGTCATTTATCCAACTCAAGTAAAACGTTAAGAGTGCAACAACGATAAAGTAGGCCTATCCATGCAAAACTATAATAATTATTTTATGTCGTGTCCATCAAGTCAATGTCATTCAAATGCCTTTTTTATAGTCCAGGGGTAAATCTAAAAATCAAATGGAATGTCTATACTTACCATGCTCAAATTACTGGTCTTTACTCCTGATATACTGGTGGAAATGACATTCACGTAAAATCCACACATCTAACATCCAGGTAAATGTATTAAATATGGCTCTGTTGTCATTTAAAAATACTTCTCCGGTTTTTCGAGCAGGTGGTAAAGCATCTTAAGAACGAGGTAAAAATATTCAATCAAGCCACTCCAAACGTTAGTAGAATGAAGGTCCTATTCAAGTCAGAATAACTATATCAAAAGAGCATGCACGTAATATTTCCATCGTAGTTAGAGCTATACGTGTACACAACTGGGTATAGTAATACTGGATTAAATGCTGGGAGCAGTTTGGGGGCTGATCATGTGGTATACTTTGTTCTACATATATACCGATTCCCTCCGACCCCCAGCTGGCCGCCTGCAGGTTGCCAGCTCCAAGCAGAGACCAGTCTGTCCCACTGAGCATATTAACCACAGCACGCCTTCAATACAGAGAGAGGGGAGGGGGTCCTTAAGGCCCCAGCATACTGGGATTATTAATGCTTTATAATCACAGGCCAATGCTCTGCCAACTACTTGAGGTGAACTTTTAATCGCTAACCACTTATATTAGACTCTTAATCAGCGGAGATCCTGTGAGCATCGGGCAATATGTAAAAAGGAGGCACGTTAGTGGTCACTGATCAGGTCAAGTGAGTGCAAAGGGAAGTAGGAAACCCAGGTTGAACGTACATCCCGTATACGAGATGGGTGTCAATAAATTACTTAGAGAGGCCGTTAGGTCAATGTCAGCAGTTGTGACAAATCATGGAAATTGGTGTCTTAGAGGGGGAAAGTATGACTTTGAATTTGCAATCCTACCTTTCAGACAATGTAAACCATTTTTAATGTTCCAATTATAGGTTGAGATACGGGAGTTTGAAATCCCCTATGTGGTACATACCGGTACACCCCTGTTTTACTATTTCTGCTGCATTTCCATATTATAGCTCCTTGAACCATACTGTATTTAGTTAAAAAATTACAATTTTCTTTATCATCACAATTATTCAAAATACATAAACTTTTCACATGGATCTTCATTCACATAACAGTTTTTACTAAGAGACTGGTCTCATTAGTGAAGCGAAATGAAACATTTAATAGGGGAAAATATCTATACTGAAGAAAAAGTAGTCTTTACGTGGAGTGATCTCCTTAGTGAAGTGGTCATTAAGTGGGTCTCTACTGTAATTATAACGTACCTTGTCATGTACCTGAGAATATTGTTATTTGTTCTCCACCGCCATATCATAATGTAGGAGAATAGGACACGGTGTTTATTTCAACTAGAAATAAACACATTACTAATGGACTTACATTCAAATGTTGCATGGTGTGGCGCATTCTGTAATGCTAGGCAGTTTGGTTGCAGTCTGGTTGAGGTGGGGTGTATGTGGTGGCGTTTAGGTTTTTAAAAATGTGCTGAATGGAAGCCCCCTTAAATAATGAACATACAGTTTCAACAAAGAACTTGTCTGCTAGTCTGGTCTGTAAATGGCAGGTAGGCAATGCAGTTTACAGGTGAAACTGTATATTAGAGTAGCATGCTGAGCTCGAGGTGGCGTGATTCCATGTCCTACTGTGGCCCAAATATCAAACAATAATTGGTATACGGCGGGTTCGGATTACATACTGCGAAATGAGTCAAAATGCACATCTGGTCTTGAACAATCGACGAGAGGCCCCCGCCTGACCACATTAATTAATGAGTACCGCTGAAGGAGCGCCGACACACCAATTCGTGGAGGCACAATAATTTATCCGATATTTCCTAAAGTAATCGCTCTAACCCACTGAGAAGAATTTTATTTCATTTAGATCTTAGAAATACATTAATTTTGTGATCACCCTTTCTAATCGGTAAAAATGGTGAATTTGTAATATACAAAAGGTAGATAAGATACTTAACAAAACAATATTATTATGTAAACTATTGAATACCCAACCGGCATTTACTTATAAAACGTTAGAGGTCCTATCGAAAACATGCCACATAACCGCTTCACCGCAGCAACCCCAAATCGGGCTGCATGGGAAAGGAAGACAACGCGCCTTCCTTCCTGATAGAGATAAGGCCAGTTTAGAGTAACATCAAGGCATTATTATAAACGAAGGTACTGGTATTCTGCTACCTCATCTTAGTTTATGGTGTCCCTTTAATAGCTTAGCGAACCGTGAAGAATAGCAGATACATCACCTTAGTACTGTATAATCACAATGCATTTTTATAGAATCTAATTGTTACTGAGCAACTTTCGTATTCCTAAAGACAGCCATGTAACAGTGAAGGAAACCCCTCACCAGTTTTACCGTGGAGGCCCAACCCGATTTTGAATCATCCTTGATCAACGGTGGTGCAGGGTGGTTCTGTAGTGGGACAGAGCGTTTATCAATTTCATTAGGTGTCAGTGTTTGATGCACTTGGGTACAGTGCAGTGGTGCTATAAGAGCAAGTGGAATGAGAATGAATAGTTCAAGATCGATTCTAATATCACGTGTTTGTAGTATAGTGCTTGTGTAATGACTGAAACTGCGTATACAGTGTGATTGTCTCTGAACAGCCTACTGTACTCATTATACACACTCAAAAGTTATGGTTTGATGTATTTCATTTCCATCAGCACTCGAGGGAAGTATCCTGACAGCACCGGAAGCAAGTTCCTGTTCCGCGGCGAATTCCTAACTTGAGCTTATAAGCAGATACGTGTGTAAAAGTTACAAATAGAAAAACCCGTAACATACACACAAACTTTATAGATATCCCATTCCTAAAACTTACAATTTGGTAAAAAATATTATGAAATATGAGACAGTGACGTCAATTTATTAAGAAAGAGTCTAGGGTTGGTAAAATACCTGTTAAAATGTAAAAACCATTCCAAAACCATTACTGTTCTGAAGTGTACCTGGCAAATTAAAGATTGTCCCCATTCCGAAAAATAAAAATATTCAATTTGCTAGAAACTGGAGACCTTTTAATCTATTACCCTACCCCAAAAATTGTATCTATCCTATCCAACCTTTTATCTAACCTATCCAAACCATTCAATTGTGTAAATCATTTGTTGTTACTGCGTAAATTAATAGATTTTGGACTTAGTGATTTTTTCATTAGGTGGGTTACATCTTATTTGGAATGTAGGAAACAAAAAACATTATTCAACAATATTTTATCTAATGAAATATTGGTGGTTAATGGCCTTCCGCAGGGTAGCTGTTTAGGGCCGGCCTTGTATATATTGTCTGCAAATGATTGTGTAAAATACATGTCCAAAATTGTGCAGGATATTGATTTAACAATGTATGCCGACGACACGGTATTGTCAGATGTTGGTAATAATATTACTGATGTGAATGATAAATTACTGAGAGGAGTCATATGTTATAGAGAATGGTGTACTAATAACATGCTTGGTATTAATTTTGAAAAAAAAGGTTATGTACTTTACCACTCAACTTAAACTAGATAGGACATAATTATAACGATAGTCATATTATGGAGATAGGTGATGGTCTGGAAAATTGGGAAAGTCGAAAATTACTGATATTTGGGTGTAACCTTACATAGTTGCTTACAATATGATTGTTTTTTAAAAACAGTAATTAAGAAAGTATCATATAAACTATATCTATTTAGTAAAAAAAAGATATAATTATGTTAAACTACCAAGCATCTTTATTGGTATATAAACAGATGATACTACCTTTCTTTGATTATTTGGATATTTTGATGGATAGTGGAGGAAAACCGTTTATTGATAAACCACAAGCGTTGCAATTTAGAGGTCTGAAAATTGCATGTAACTACAAATACAATGATAGTATTTTAACTGCATGTGATGAGGAGAATGTACATAAACAATGTTAGATAAAAATGTTATACATTAGGAGATTACGTAGAGTATTGGTGGTAATTTGCGAGTTATTACAAAAGGAGAAGGTACACTGTTAAAACAAGTGTTTAGAACCTAAACATTTTCCTAAACACTTCGGTGCATCCAGTTTTGGAACACTTTATTTCCCTAAACATGTTTAGAATTATTGGTGTTTAGGGTTAAGTGTTTAGAAATGTGTGATGTTTAGCTGTTTAACCATGAAGTGTTTAGGTCCTCAAGGTGTTTAGAATCAAAACGCTTATGCTTTATTTATGCTTAGCGGTTAAGTGTTTAGAAATCTATGATGTTTAGGTGTTTATCTATGAAGCATTTAGGTCTTCAAGGTGTTTAGGGTTAGGTATTAAGTTAAACAGTAATATACCGTAATATGTACAGTGTACTTTCATTCTTAAAGGGACGTTCTCGTCCGTGAGTTCACTGAGATAAGTCCGCCGACATTAGCCTAGCAACGATGTCACTGGCGACGTGTTTTGCTCTTTCAGAACGTAATAACGCAACGTGATTGGTCACGTCACGAAATTTTCGCGGGAGTGAGGGGGATACAACGGAGCAAATTACGTTGGTTTCACGGACGAGAACATCCCTTTAAGGATAAAAACCATTTTAAATTTAACAATAATATACCATAGTGTGTAAAAAAAAAACACACGTAGATCTTACATGTAAAACACTGCTATGGTACTATGCCATACAGTTTACACCAGATGTAATGTTAACAGCATTCAAAGTTTTATTTTTCCTGTAATCACACTACAGGATCATTTAGCCAATAACCACATATGTCCTTCCTTCTTGGTTTAGCCTTGCATGGATTGTTTGATTGTTGGAGGTAAAACCTTCAGGGGTATAGCTGGTAAAGTTCTTGTACTAAAAAGGTGTCTACATGTTAATCCTACTAAAAAGGTGTTTTAAAACATTTTGTAAATGTTTTAGGGGTGTTCTGGTTGGTTGACTGTACCTAGAATAGCAGGCCAATGAAGTGATTATCTTAATGACGCTACAAAAACTTAAAAATCTAACATTTTTAATCACAAAGTTCCAAATTCCTAAGTGTATGAAAACACTATTTTACTTATCATGGCCAAAAATATGGAGGGCATGTGGCAAACCGCTAATAGTACAACTACTTCATAGTAGTAATTTGGAAACTTCAGTAGCCGAGATTTGAACCCGGGGCCCCTCACATATGAAGCCTATGCCCTACCACTGAGCTATGGAGGGCTGTAGGTAGACACAGCCCAGCTTTGCTACTTAACTGAATAAGTAGGGGTATGAGAGTACTGAACTATTGTCTGTCACACGAACATGATGTCGAATACCTGTATAGTAGTACTGATCCTACTCATTGGTGCGGACTATGCCAGTGTGCACTGCATGCAGTCCAAGTTAGCTCAGTTGGTTAGGCTTCTACCTTGAATGTGAAGAATGTGGGTTCTAATCCCAAAGTGTCAATTTTTCTTTGCCATAGTATACAATTTATATTATGTGTTTAGATTCTAAACATATCCCATTCAAAACATGGTTAGAGGTTACAAGTGTTTAGCTTTTAAACACAACTGATGTTATGCGTTTAGCACTGCGCGAAATAAGACCTTTAGTGACCTTTAATTTTGTAAAGGGAGCCATTGAGGTTCATTAATGGCATAGGAAATGTCACCTTTCCAATACCTTTGCAAGATCTTTGATGAATTTTTAAAGGTCACCTGAAAAAGTGTTGGAAAGGTCTTGTAAAGGTGACCTTTCCATTACCTTTAGCACACCTCAATGGCTCCATTTACAGAAACTTAAAGGTCTTAAAAGGTCTTTTTTCGTGCAGTGTAGATTATAAACATAGTTAACCCAACACATGCTTAGAAGTTACAGGTGTTTAGTTTTTAAACAGATATGGTTTAATGTATTTAGATTATAAACATGTTTAGGCCCTTAACACATTTAAATTCTAAACACCATTTTAACAGTGTAGATGAATCCTCTCGAAATATAAATTTGCATAGTGATAAAGGGAACAAATTAAAAATGGATAAGCCAATGTTGGATGTTTATAAGAAAAATGTACAATACAGAGGGTATTCGTATTGGAAAGTGCTACCCTATAATATTCAGAATGTAGCAACAAAACAAGAATTGTTATCATATTTGACAACAGAAAAAATTATGGATGTATATAGGAGACGTCAGCAGATGAACTTAAAGTGAATTTTTTATTAAAGCCTGAATGATGTATCAACTACAATGTGTATATTTGTATTTTATAGATGTCGTCATGAAAAGCGCATGTATAATGTGATGAGGACTTAATAAACAAACAAAGATTTTTGTGACTTGAATAGCAAGAAAAAGTACAGTTTATTACTATTCACTGCCATCGATCTAGTGTTTTAATCCATTTTTAGATTACATTCGGGTTACCGAATATATATAATAAACATCAAAGGAATAATGGCAGCAAAATTTATGGATAGAAGCTCCCCTTGATAATTAGGAATGCACTGCGCTTGGCACTTATATTTGTGGATATGTTAATACTGATAAGTTACGAGGGAGAATAGTGCATTTTTAAGATTTTCATAATTTTAAAGCACATGTTTTCATAAATTTAACACCTACTAACCTAGTAATATGAGTTAGATCAAGGATTAGGATATCCCAAATTAGCAGAAAATATCATTATTGACATATTTTCATTGTTGTATGGACAACGGATACTAACATACAAGTCACATGTTTACCATCCGTATAAGTACACTTACAATTAGGAATTGGATAGCTAACTTACAATCTGGTAATATCTCACCACACCCATAAGGATAATCGCAAAAATAGTGTGAAACCATAAACATTTTTAGGAGTCAACCGTGGATCTTGACATAATCTTTGTCTTTATAGTGAAGATTCTTTTAACCCGGCGTTCGACTGCATTATTACACGCCAAACAAGTGGTGTATATTGGTGGCGGTGGTATTGCCAGGCCGCATGCAGAAAATTCCATTGGTAGTACTTTTCACAAGGGAAAGCAACTGATATTTCCCTTTGAAATCAATGGTAGAGATCAACTTCTTTATCAGGCTGTAACTTTTATCAGAAACGGTGAAAATTGTTTATAGTGTTTCTTATATTCCTCTATATAGATGCTAAAGTTCCTACACATTTGCAGTAGATTGCATTCGATATCAAAGTCAATTTCTTTAAAATATTACGGCAAATTGAATTCGATTATCACTGCATGTTTTGCAAGTTCGGTGCCTTAAAGGGTACATGAAGATGTTGAGAGCACCACCTGGATCTTTGACTAAGAACTAAACTGAACTTCTGACCTTGTTTAAGGTTTGCATCTAAAGGATTATCAATTTTGTAGGTCAGTTAAGTGATATACGTTTTTAAAAGGGGTAGGCCTAAATAGAAACTGAGTCGTTGCCATTTCTCTGGACTCTGGCTGTGTAATTACATTTAATTTGGTCGAAGGAGACACTTAACCCAATTACTGTTATCATAGAAAATACGAGTACTTTGTTTTGCTCATGAAAACATTATGGAAAATTTGGATTAAGTAAAGGTCAAATTTTGCGCAATGAATTTCTTGTTAATTGCTGATTCATCTCTCATTCATATATCACGTAACAACAGAAGTCAATAAGATCTCAGATACATTGTTGGTAACTGCCGACGGAATATGAGGACCCCTCCACGTCTACACCATTGTTGGTAATTGTTGTGTAACATAAAAGTTTCATTCTCTGTAGTAGATTAGACAATATTTCAGAGATAGTTCATATACTGTTAATTAACATTGTCCCACAATTGATTGCAATTCTTTATTTTTCTCCTTAACCAAGTGCACAGCTCATTATTTTGACAAAAATTATGCAAAGAGATTAATATTAAGAAATCAACATGTATAAATAAATAAATTTAAGACCTGTATCAAATTTGCTAGTAATATCCAAACCTATTTTTTTTAAATGCCATAGACGTTTATATAAACATTAGGTGATTTTAATATCTTAAGTTAGAGCAAATTTAAAATCATGTCATCTACATAAATTCACCCATTTTTCATGATTTTTTTGAACTAGTACGGCAAAATCAAATGTAAATACATTGTTTATGGTTTCTCGGATTACAATTCTAACAATTTTGTGTGACTTGATAGTCTGACGTCCAAATACCTGTATCTCTGGTTCTAATTGGAATATCTGAAAAATTCTTTTAGATTCTGAAAGCATAATTTGCATTCTTTCAATGGTTTTCCTATGGGATTTTACTATAGGGCCCCATAATGAGGCCTCTGGCAGTGAAAGGGTAAAGACCTGTATCAAATTTGCTAGTAATATCCAAACTTATGTTTGAAAAATGTCATAGACATTTATATCAACATTAGGCGATTTTGATATTTTGGATGATAAACAGGGTAGTTTTCGGCCTGATCATTTGACGTTCCAGAAGGTAGTGTTTTGGGACCTTATTCAGCATAATTTGTCATCTATTTATAATTGGTGTATTAAAAACAAATTATCTACAAATGGTAGAAAAACTAAATATTTTGTTATGGTTCCAGGTCAAATGTTGAGAAAAGTAAACTTATTGATGAGGAGTTATCCCTGAACACATATATATATACTTGATAGAGTATGTTCGTATAAATATTTAGGGTTTACTTTAGATGCACATTTGAATTTTAATGAGCACATTACAGAACTTGATAAAATTGTATCTCATAAACTCTATATATTTTCTAAAATTAGAAGATGCTTAACTAGTGAAGCCAGTATTGTGGTGTTTAAGTCTTTGAACTTACCTTTCATTAAATACGGTGATATAATTTATTGTGGTACCTCCTCTTTCTCTTCTTTGCTTATTGTATTTATATAAGTACTGTGTTTTAATTTATGTTTACATTGATATGTCCCAGACAAGAAGAAATGTAACAAATCATTCTGCAACTGTAAGAATTTGGTCAGTCTATACAACTCATTATATTACATAACAGTTACATGACTTTAGGATGATGCTAAGACATCCCCTAAAAAGAATGGAGTAATGACATTCTATGAACATCAGGTTAGAACCACCTTGCAATATAATGTGTCAGTGATGCGCTGAACAAGTGTGGTTGAGACATAACTTAAACAGAATGTAACTGATACAAATGAATTATGTGTGGTCATGACCAAACTAAAAACAGTGTAGCTAGGAGTTGCTGATCACTGCGTGAAAAAAGAGCTTTTCTAAAGGTAGTACATATATTTACAAGTTGTAATTCCTTAGTAATGGTTCATTAAAGATCAGCATAAACTTTAGTGACACTTAATATGCATTCAAGGTCATGCATTAAGATGACATTTCCACCAGCTTTCCATTAGTCTCAGAAAAAACACCTTTGATATCAGTGAAGATCTAGGGAAGGTACACAGCAAACGTGATATTTACATCATGTTTAGTTTTATTTTGGAAAGGTCCATTTCTATTGTCATGAAATGAACTTTAAGTCCATGGGCCAAGGTCAATAGCTAGCATATTTCTTTTAGAAAAGTGGTCTTAACAATTTGTAAGTAACTTTTAAATCTAATTGTTCACTGTGGTATTTACATCAATTTTCAATTATCTAATAGGTTCACTTTTCTTTTAGAAAGTTTGTTGAGGGTCCAGAACAAATTGAAAGTCCCAATGGCTTAACCAAAGTTGTGATTTCCACTTCCTTCTACTCAATAGTTCTGCACACTAATCACTTTGGGACTACTTTCCAATACTCCTGAGCAGCCTGTCTCACGATCAGTGAAAAGTGTAGATGTACATGTGTTTGGAAAGGCCAGGCTTCTGTGATATTGTAAAGGAACTGAAAGGCCATATTTGATGAGCTTGGAAATGACTCAATGATCATCTTTCTGTGATGAACTATAGTAATCTATTCAATGTCACGACACGAGTTCGTGCAATAATTATAAAGGTTAAAAGACGAGTAATGTTCTCTGTTAAAGATATGAGTAAAGCTGTGTTTTGGGACCCACTCACGAAGTAGACAAGATTGTGTGGTATAAACTCATAGGGTACAAGTTACACGAGAATGCATGCACGAGTTTATAAGTACGGAATCGTAATGCATGATGTATCATTGACCGGAAGTGACCTCAGTAAAAGGTCAAAGTGACCACGTGATGTTATGTAACCAATCAGGAGCCAGGTTATGGCTATAAATAGAAGTGATTGCATGAAAATAAACAGTCCCATCTTGGTACTCACTGTGTTCACACCTCCTTTCTTCATGGGAATGGACCAGGAAACTTAGAAGAGCATAATAGTTGGAGATATTGGTCCAAGAGCTAGAATTAGACCTAAGTTTAGTTGAATTAGAAGATCCGGACTTAGAAGAAATAGAGGGAGTTAAATGTGTAGGAATGAACTAGACCTCACTAAAATGGCGACAAATCGGTCTGATGTACGGGCTGGGAAGTTAACGGGTACGACGACAAAATGATGGGACCTCGACCTACATGCTACCACCTTTTTAATTTGTTGGGCATGGTACCCGTCCTGAGTGCTGGACTGACGGTCTGAGGCACCTGCTAGGCGTATCGCACGAGAAATCGACCAGGAGCTGGGCCGGAGCTGAGTCTCTGATTGCCCGAGAGTTCTGTTAGCCCCCCTCATGAACTCCCTCTGACCATACCGCACCCACCGCCCACTCCTGTGCGCGGGGCACGTTTCTGAGACATTCACGACCACTCACCCATAGGCTACCCCACCACGGGCTTGGGAGAGTGTTTGCATAATTCCATCCTGCTTGTGTATCGAAAGATAAAGCAAGATTCGGACAAGGACTGTCAAGAATGTAACTATCTCTGTCGGGAATCCACAAGTTTCCCCAGAGAACATCGCATTTCCAATACCTCTGAGATGTTTGTCTCAATAATGGGTTAGAGCACATAATAATGAGCCTTTTGATATATATTTTGATGAGAAAATGCTGCTGCCACCTGGTGCATTGACATGGCATAATTAGTAAATATGACCTTTACAGGATGTAAATACCTTGTAAATGTGATATTTCAATTAGATGTACTTTGCTTGTAAAGGTTGTCTTTAAGTATTTAGTTCTAAACTAACCACCAGAGGAGACATAAGTAACATCATCAGTTTCATTGTAATACCATGTTCAATAACGATCTCTGCCTTATGTTTAATCCATGGAAATTTGATCAAAATAAAGGTTATTTGAATCAAAGTGAAAGTTCATAATTAGCTGTATCCATCTTTACAAAACCTTTACTATGCATGGAAATCTTTGGAAAGCTCCCTTTTTTGTGCATTGTGATAAGGTGAATTATAGAGACATAATTTAAAAAGAACATAAGTGATACATACTGACTGAGTGCAATTGTAACCAAACCTAAAGAGATGTCCTTGTTACATGAGATTTTGACATTGCAGCAACGTTTATTTGATGGCTCCTAGAAATGTTGCTGTGGCCGACATTGTGATGTCTTTGTGACATTCTAATTAGGTTAGGTCTTTACTATACCTTATGTACCAGTGTGTCAAAAGGACATTGTGTTTAGTTTTGGTCTGAACCATATCTAATGATGATGTCACAGTGACATTCTTTTAAGGTTTGGTGTCAATCATACCTAACTATGACATCACAGTGATATTGTGCCTAGGTTCAGTCTTGACCTCACCTAATCAGCATGTCTCAGTGACATCTTGGTTAGGTTAAATCATAACTTCACTAAATCAGAATGTCACAAGTACCTTGTATCTTAGTTCAGCCAATACAGTGCAATACTATTTCAGTAGAGATAATGGTAAGGTTAAAAATTTCACGGTTTATATCACTTTTTTCCAAATATGTCACTGAATCAATATTCTTTATAATATATCAAATCAACTTCTGGAAAATTATACAATAGTTTTGTTTAATTGTCTTGGTTTAAAGTAATTACCAGTATCATGAAAACACCTTTTTCATACTTTCATCAGATGATACTGATCTGCCTGTCCCCTTGATCGCTTTACAATATCTGACATTCAGCAGCTATGCAAAGAGCCTGGGTACATGGTTAGTACCTGGTTAAAAGGTCCCAAGTCACTGTACCCAAAGCTGGAAACTAAGATTTCTTGTCTTGGGACAGTTACAGTGTGATATATAGTGTAATTTTGGGTCATGGGTGGGTTGCAACCTAACAGAACATGTCACAAACAGAACATGTCACAAAGTAACCTTGCTGGAACATATTCGGTTGTATGATGTTATTATTATGTCACCAGTATGATTGTTATGTTGCAACGTTGCAGCAGTAGTTTCTAAATCACAAAATCATTTTTGAAAGATGTGATTTGGAGCCATCAAATCTATGTCTAAAGAATGTCAAAATGTGAGGTAACAAGAACAAAAAATAACTTAACTATAACATTATTATAATGTCATATTCTTACCTGGAATGTCCCTTGATATTCTTATCTTATAAATATTTTATTTTATGATATACCAGCTGTATTAATTGCCTAATATTCTTGAATCGTTTTCTTAATGGAGTAGAATAAAGTATTTACTTTCACTGTGTGTGAATGCTCTTGGCATGGGATACACACAAACCAGGCCTACTTTTGGGTCTCTCTTTAGGTATATTCTTCCACCAGTTATCACCAGCCCTGAGTCCACTTAGGGCCCATATCTTCATAACTAATTTGGCTGATCTTGATCAGTGTCTCACGAATAGAGATTCTGTCTATCATGAATAAATTTCACATCTAAGTATCCCTTTTTAATACTATTTTTGCAATAATACTGATCTTGAGGCCCTGATCAAAAATTTCCCTGATCAGCCAAAGAAGTTACGAAGATATGGGCCCTGGGCAACCTGTCCTCGATTGTCGTTTACCTTCTTGTTGTTTTGTCCCCGAGTGAAGGATAGCCAACAAGCTGGTGGTCACAGTTGACCAAAGAAGATACGAAAATACAATGTAAATATCTTTATGAGCGTACCAGCAAATATATGAAATTGTTTTCATGTATATTTTTCACTGTTCACTCAGAGCATGTATTCTACAGAAAAATGTAAAAGCTCACGTCATTTGAAAAAGTCGTTCACAATGTCCCAGGATCGTCCAGAAAACAACGTTTCAGTCATTGTGTTGAAACAAAAAGTCATTTACTAATAAAAGATATTACCACACAACCATTTGCTGACGATCACAATTTGTTAGAGTCGTTGGCAGTCGTCAATGTTATTAAATAAAATCGCTCCATCTTTATTTTGATAAACATCTAACTTGAAATGTGTTCTCTACATGTCAATCTTAGAGTTTGTAGACCATACCTCTTAAATAAATCTTTTAAGTCCTCATCTGGATGCAAACCATTATATATGTACCTTATGACCCGTTCTTGTAATAATGATACTCAAAATAATAATACATTGTTCTTTTTACGAACTTTTACACCTAGGCCTATTAGATCCCAAACATCATGTATAATCTTGTATTGTTTAAATATTATCTATCTGGGCCTATATAGGCCTATGATCAGACCTTACCAAAACCAAGTCACACATTTATAATATGCAAAAATAGTAGCAAAAATGTCACTGAGCCAATTAATCGGATCTACAGTACATTAGAATTACTTACTGAACCCTTGCTAAATTTTGAAACTAGAGACGCAATGTCAATCTTTTGCAATTATTGAAGAGAATATCGATGTAGTTCAGAGGTTGGAAACGCATGAAAATGAGTGCTTTGTTATAAGATGACACGGATGAAATTATTTTTGTTACTAAACAGATTACAGGCAAATAGTTTGGCCTAATGATGTTGACAAAACTGACTAATAACAAACTGGTTTAAGAAGGCCAGCATTTGAAGTATTTACTAGTTACAGGAAGCCATACTAAGTGTCTGCATGTACTTGAAGATTGTGTAAGAAGCAGTGCCCAAGTTCATACATTTATACTGCATCTCATGAATGCATAAAACTGAAAAACAGAGGTAACTCTTATGTTTATTACTGAATAAAAAAAAAGTTTATGCACACACAAAAAAGTAAAACATATCCATTGAGCAAAGTACTTCCTCCAGTTACGTCTTGAACACAGATTCTAAAGTGAAAAGGAACAGAAGCATAGACAAAAAACAATGATAACATTATAAAGCAATGTATTTTATATATTGGAAGCAGTCTGAGAAACATAATAATTATTATGTTGTATAATTCCAACAGATGATGTTTTGAGTGATTCCCAAAGATTCCCAGTACAATTAAGAAGAAATGAATGTCCTGTAGTATTGGTTTAGAATAGCCAATCTTCAAACAAATGACTCCATTCGTAATGCTTTTGATACACTTTTGGATCTTCACAATCATGGTCACACTAACTGGTGGTCAGAGGTTGTAAAACTATTAGAATCTTTGAACATCTCTGCACCAGAAGTTTTTGCAGTTGCCCCAGCACCTGGGAGATATAAAATGATAGGGGATCTCAAGGAGAGAATTTATAGCTCGCATATGAAGTGCTGTATGTCCAGAATATCCACAAAAAAAGAAGGTAAACTAATATCATTTCAAACATACAAGAAAGAGTACTATATGGAAACATATCTATTACATTTTATCTAACCTAAAACATCTGACAGCTGTTGCTAAATTACAAATGAGCTCACATTCTTTAGCAATAGAGACCGGGAGGCATTCAAGGCCCAAAATTGCGAGAGAAGAAAGGAAATGACAAAATTGTTCCCTGGATGAGGTGGAAGATGAACAACATTTTCTTTTAAAATGTCCACTCTATAAAGAATTATGACTAACCCTCTTTAAATCAACAGGGCTCGACACTAGTATAATGTTGCATGGTGATGTATTCTTTTCAATTATGAATAGCAAAGAGGCAAAAGTCATTAAGGCATTAGGTGCCTATGTGTACTCAGCCTTTAAACTCAGGGAAGAGCATTTGCAACAATAAATGTTCACTTTAGTAATGACAAATGTCATAATGTAGGCTATGGAGCTATATATATGTTATGAATCTATTTACCAAATCCTTATGGACTAGTCATTGAAAAGTGTTTATTACCAGCCTGATACTATGCTCATGGACTGTTAACTAGTCACTGTATAAGACAAGTATTATCACTCAAACTAAGGTAGTCTATATATGTTATATAAGCTAAAGATGCATCCTACCAGCATCTATATGCAATGTTGTAAGTAAAAATGTAAGTAAACCTAAGAATTTATAATTCATTTGGCACTAAAGCGAATGAAAGGATCTGTTTATTGCTGTATGTACCTATTGTAGTGTTTTTGTGTGTTTGTACTCGTTGTATCAGTTTACTTTGTAAAACACATGAGATCAAATGTATGACTCTTTGTTGTCAATAAAATCACCACCACCACCACCACTACTACTACTACTACTACTATTACTACTACTGTATAATGTTGGCAAAAAGTGGTTCGATAATGGCGTAAAAAAAGTAACGAAAACGTGGAATGTTGAAAGAAAGTGAACCTTTTTTTTTTGTTCTCGCCAATAAGTCATAAAGTAAATCCCCGGCCCCTTTATATTTTGTTTCTATAATCAAAATATCAGCCATTTTATCAAGCCTGTTGATCCCAAATCACCGTGCAACTTGCCGTCTTGTCTGCCCCGATAACGCCGTTTGGTAAAGCTGTTGTAATGAGCAGTGATCTTTACCTTGTGACAAGAATCCTAACTACTTCGCATGGCTTATATCTATAGACTTATGACGATTACTGCATTTATTACCATGTCGGTGCGCCCTAAAACAAGTTAATTTATACCCACATTTATTCAATGGTAGCCCAGATGCGTAACACCCCCCTCCCCTCGCCCCACACACACACCTGTGCAATGAGGGGCGGCTGTGGCGTCTGATCGCGATATATATTTACAAACGTCCTTTGAAGCCAGACAAATAGAAACGCCTGGCGGAGGGATATACAAGAGGTAAACAGGAGGCAGTAAGACGGTTTACTCAGGCATGTCAGCCAGTACTCAGAGCACTCTGGGTAAATGTTGAAGTTGTTGACCTTTAAAGCTATTCACACACGGGTAAATGAATGCTAAGTCGGAACCACCTGTTGCCACAGAGGGTTTTGTACCTGGGCAAGGGTCCCAGGGGGTTGTACATGGACCACGACATAGACGTCATGCCTGCATTTACATATGAGAAGGCCACTGAACCTTACAGGTCTTTGTGAGTTGTGCGTTGGGTTACAGGCAGACTTCAGCTTGGGTTATCCCCCATAGAAGTGGTCACTGTGGTAAGGGGTTCATTAATATGGCCCTTTTATCCACCTCCTACCTCCAGCCACTTGGCGTCCTCTGAAGCAGGGAGAAGATATGGAGTACAAAGAACTCCCTGACGATTGGCATGTCTTGTCCAATTAATTGTGATCAAGGGGACGCAGATGGCGTGCACCACGACCCCCAGGTCAGGGACGGCTGGACAGCCAAAGCCGATAAGGGACCAGTTGGTGTGTGACAAATCGGACGTTTAAAGTGGACTCAGCCGGGGACCTCCGTGTTGGATTTCCTGATATCTCATCCCCTTCTACCCTTTGTACTGCTGCTTCTGCTTCTGCGGCTGCTGCTTCTTTTTCTTCCATAACGTGTTTTCACATTCCCTCAAACCTTCAATTCTTTGTATCTCTGTCAAGTTTGGCGCCACTCCCTTTCTCCCGTGACCTTTTCTGTTCTGCCTATCCTCTCTTCTTTACTGACGCCCCTTCCCCACTCGCCCGACCCCCTCCCTACTAAAACGCTTATTTATTTCCTTATCCTCTCATTTCCTTTTATTCATCATCCTACAATGGAGCCTGGAAGATCAAGGAAACAATCAAAAGTCGCCGTGCCGGACGCAGTAAGCAACAGCGACCGGAAGCGGCCGGGCGGGGGCGCGCGGGACAACGCCTCGGTGCTCAGCGTCGGGTCCTCCTCCTGGGCGGGCGACGGGTCGGCCAAGGTCGGCCGGAACCACCGACACTCCAGAGACCAGCGTCGCACCACTGCGGGGGGCTCGGAGGACGACGTCGGGGCTGCGGGGGGCGGCGACAGAAGGCGCGGGGCCGCGGCCACGGCCGAGGTGGCCGTGGTCCACTTCGTCTACTCGGAGGCCGTGGAAAAGGCCATCAGGCGAAGCGGATGCCAAACGTCGGCATTTCCGCCGCTTGCTAATGGACTGCCGCGCCTTCGACCAGAGAACACCTTCTTGGTGTCCAGTGTGCCGGACATTGTGTCGGATCTGGTGCTGACCCGAAAAACCCGTCGGCGGAACCTGGAACGGGAGCGGGCCTACCGCAAGTCACTGCCCGACTTCAGTGAGTGGGGCGTCGAGGAGAAGCAAAACTTGCCGAGACTGCGTGTGAAACTGGCCAGCATGGTGGACCGGATGCGTCCCAACCGAAACGCAGGCGGGGGGAAACTGCCCTCTCTCGTGCTGGGACGTAATAAGTTCTTTCAAGCTGCCACCGCCGCCGCGGCGGCTGCTGCCGCCGCCGCGTCGGCGGGGACGTCAAAGGATGCGTCTACCAGCTCATGATCACTGTATCGGTGCCATCCTGGGGAAATGAGACCTTGTTATTTAGTGCCATCCCCCCTACACCGTTTTTTTTAACTCGGCTATTCTAATTAGGCCTAGTACACGTCTCCTCGTGGGACGACTATAATTACAATACCGTCGGAAATCTGGATCGTTGAACTTCCGGTAGATCATTAACGTTGTTAATCGAATTCCTCTGGGAAGTTCAATTTTCAGAACGGAAGTTCAATTTACAGAAAGGATTTTGGAACGCGATGTGACTTAACAAAGAGACAAGTTACGATTAGACCAATCATAGAAATGAGGCAAAGATATCACAATTCGTTCTTTATTATTATATGACAGGCATTTAAAGTAAACGTGCAGTACTTCTATGTATAACCCTGTATGGTATATAATAGGTCAAAATACTAATATATTAGTGTTGATTTTAGTTCACCGTATTTTAAATATAACTTTCTAAAAATGTTCGGAAGCTGTATGAAGTGCTTCACGGAATTCCATTGATGTAGAAACGAGTGCAATTTACGAACAATACATCACTGAACAACTACAAGAAATTGGAACTCGAATTAAAAGGAATCTCAGTATCTGAGAGGGGGCCTAAGACTAACCTATCGTCAACGTGTACTGCATCAAAACCGAACTACACAGAACATGGGCATGACTTTATAGTAAGGGGTTCGTGTAACAATGCTAATGCCGTAGCTTTCTTTTACTTTATAATAAAAAAAAAGATATATTTCTCCTTGTATGGCGTGTTATTTTAAAAAATTACAGAAACTAACTTGACCCAAACGCCACGTTCTGTTCTTATAACGTTAAGCAGGTCTCGCGAATTGGTATGGTGTTATTGAAGCCAACTGTTTACAGGTTTAGTTAGCTTTGGCGACGATCCAATACAAATTCTACCAGAACTATTATAGGATACAGCTATTTATCAAACGGAAGGGAAATATTTCATAATATCGATTGCAGTTACAAGGTGCACATAAATCTAAACACAAGTATAAAAATAATCATACTTAGGCTATATATATCATCAAAGGCGAAAAAACTGGCAAAGAAGAAACAAACAAGCGATTTTTCTTCTAATGAAAAGAAGTGCACCTGTCCCGCAAATGAATAACCTACACACCTATATATGTATCAGGTATTAATTGCAAGTTCGCAAAAACCAGATTGAAGTTATAGGCTTAATATTCTTCTCGAACAAATTACAGGTTTTTGCCCTCGAGCAAATAGAAAATAAGTATAGTTAGAGACAAAATCTATTGACAATATTAGGCGTATATTTGTGATTGTACAAACAACATCTGTTCATATTCTGTCAATTCTAATTCTGTCAAAATCTGCCAACGTATTCCCGGGTACACAAGTCACAACGGGCCGCTATTGCATTGTGTCAAATTGCAAAAAACGTCCACCAAACCTTTTACCCTTTCGTCAGGCTTCGTTGATTGTATGTGTAACCAGGCTCTAAATAGGAGAGTGGAAGTCATACTCCCATGTCGCTGCAGATTCCTCCTTAATCATCGCTCCGCGTTTAGCATTCGGGGCGCTGTTTTCATGATATTATTCATGAAATCTAGTGTAGATGGGAGAGAAAGCGTGGTACTCATTAATTGCACGGGGACAAATTTGGGCATGACAAAATTACTGTGAAAACGCACTTTCCACATGAATAGGTGATAATTAAAATGAATGAATTATTTTGTATCCATAATTGATTATGCATTCCCTTATCCTTCCACCAACCATCCTCCATCATCCATCACATCTTACATTCTATTTACCTTTCACTAGATACAAACAGTAAATACAATCAAGTATCAAATTGACAGTTTTATGGGAGCGCGCACCACTCTCCCTGACCTTGTAGTTGTCACAGTAGCAGTCTTTTTGGGAGTAGATTTATGTATCCTTAAACTTTGGCTCGGATACCTTATAGGTACTTTGTAAGTATAGTCTCTACTGAAGTAGGCTTGGTGTCCATGTCTTGTACTATAAAATTTCCATCACTAGGAGGTATATTTACAAATGGCTCAATAACAGGAGGATCCACCAGAGGTTCTGTGGGAGCACATACAGCTGTTCCCTGGTCATCTTTTTCCAGTGTCTCTGTAGCTTTGGCTATTGTGTCGTCAGGTATGATATGATCAATATGTACAGAATGTTCTTTACCATTTACAGTTCTTACTATATAGGACCTTGGTCCCTCAATGCATGTATTTACAGCTTGTAACCACTTTTCTTTCCCCCCTCTTAAATTAAGGATTCTCACCTTTTGAAAAATAAGAAATTTACTATCTTTCGGGTGGGCCCCATCTTTAGACATTTTACTTGCCTCTTGGCATTCTTCTACACTGCCTTGTTGAGATGATTTTTCAAAACTTTGTCTTGTCTTAGGTACACGTTTAAGAAATAGTTCTGCAGGTGTTTGGCCTGTCATGCTGTGAGGTATATTGCGATACCTAAACAACAAGTCAGAGATTTTATCAACAGTGCTACCTGAAATACTAGACTTTAGATACATTCTCTTAAAGGTCTGAACATGCTTTTCTGCTAAACCATTGCTAGCTGGATGATAGGGCAGATACAGTTTATGTTTGATACCATTTTTAGAGAGAAAATATTTGAATTTTTCTGAGATAAACTTAGGACCATTATCACTTACAAGCTTATCTGGAAATCCATAGCTACTGAAAATAGTGATCAGTACATTGATTGTGGCTTCTGCCGTAGTTGAATTGATAGGTATAACTTCTAACTATTTAGACTAGCTGTCTACTAACAGGAAAAATTGCTGACCTTTAATTTCCAAAAAAATCAACATGAACTCTTTGACATGGTCTTGTGGACCAGGGCCATAATAATAAAGGAGCAGTTTTAGGAACCTGAAAATTTAAATAGACACAAAATGAAAAAAGATTTAAGTAATAGAAAGGGTTTCTAAGTCATTTTAATTATACACCATCTTGCCACTTTGTTTAATTTTTTTATGAAAGCTAAAAGACATCAAAAAGTTAGAATACGCACTTTTAAAAATCCCCACCCTACAAGTGGACTGCTCTCTTAATTATCTTGTTTGCGGAGTAGGTTACAATCAATATATTTCAGAATAATAATTATATGCTGAGACCTGATGAGACAATAGTAAATTATTTCTCTAAAGTCCATATGTGATTTACCGAGAGTAAATTTCATAAGGCTTCTATGTTTTAATTTTAATTTTCATACATATATTTTGATCATTTATCAGTTCATTGTTCTTTCATCATATCATTCTTCTTTTCTAAAAACACAAAGAAAACAATTACTGTTTTTATTGAATACCACCCTAGAAAGAATATACATGTCAAGCGTGTGACACCCATAGTATCCTTTCTCCCCCCCCCCCCCCGAAGGCAGTCCTGGATCCAACCCTGAGACTATAGAAATATTTGGCATAGTTACAAAAACATAGCCAATGCGGACTATGTATAACATTAAAGGAAGTGACACTTTGGAGAGAAATTCAAATCTCAGAGCAACAATGCACCAACCAGATGAACAGGATAGACATATTTGGGGTATTCTTTCGGGTTTAGGACCTTATTAATAGGATAATGTAAACAATTCACTGTGAGAAAAGTCGTATTTCAACCAATCTTAGAATTAGGGCCGTGATGTGTGTTTGAGGGCAGTGATATGTGTCGGAGAGCTGTGGTGTGTGTCAGAGGTCTGTAATATGTGTCAGAGGGCCGTGATGTGTATCTCCAGGCTGTGATGTGTCTGAAGGCAGTGATATGTGTCTGAAGGTTAATATGTGTCCGATGGCCATGATTTGTATACAAAGGCAGTGATGTATATCGCAAAGCTGTGATGTTTATCTAAAGGCTGTGATGTGTATCTCAAGGTTGTGATGTATGTCTGAAGGCTGTGAGATGTGTCTGTAGGCCATGGGGTGGTTTGGAATGCCGTTGTATGTGTCTGAAGGCCATAATGTGTGTTTGATGGCTGTGATTTGTATACAAAGGCAATGATGTGTATTTCCAGGCTGTGATATGTGTCTGAAGGTTGTATGACTATACCAAATATCTCCACATATCCTGAAGAGCAAGGGCTGATCACCAATATTGTGGTCATATGACTGCAACTGCACAAGGTTTCAGCCCTTAGACATAATGTATAAAATCCTGCATTATTTGCATATCTGTGTCTCCCCACACAGAAAGGATGCTCCGAGGTGGATATATCTTAAGCTCTTCAGGTAATATTAAGGGAGATATTGGTAGATTTGTGAAAAATAGAGATGAAAATGTCTTAAACCAACTTTTTGTGTAGAATTCAGTTATCCTACTCTAAACATTCCATTTTGTTTGAAAAACGTTCTATTTGGAATGTTAATAGAATGTTTTTTCCCCAAATATTATCAAACATCAGATTTTTGGTTACCATGGAAACAACAAACTTTTGCCATTTTTGTCAAAAATTGTAACCCATTTGGAAAAACATGACTTGATTGTATTACCAGTCCAAACTGAAAGAGTATATCTTTTGTAGAACAAAAGTTATAAGCTTAATAGCTTTCATGACTTTTTGTTAATTTATGGAGAAAATTTTATTTCATTACTCAATATTTAGATAAATATTCAGTATCCGGGCTTTTTGCCATTTTCAGGAATACTGACCGTCCTGTATTCAACAGCCCATAAATTCCTTGAAAAGTATTTAATTTTGATGTGCTTGGTATCATTTGAAAGCTTAAATCACCCTCTTTATTGCCCAATTCCCACTTGGAGCATCCTTTCTGTGTGGGGAGACACATCTGATTCTGTTAATTTGTGTGTTTAATGTATCAATTGAATTATACTCAGCAAGTAAAAAGGATATGCTCATATAGATGTATCTGTAACTTTGTTTTAGGTGACTAAGACGATTAGCCACCCTTTGCTATGTACTTCACAAACCATTTGATTAAGACTAACCCAAATAAGTCACTATAGGCACCTGTAACCAGAAGAAGTTAGTCGTCTCAGGCCCCATCAAATTGACTATGGAAGTTAGTTGGTATGTGACTAAAGCCTGTATTCCGTATGCCAATTTTGCTGGCGATTTTACAAATCGGCAAATCGATTTTAAAAATCGGCAGTGGGAATTAAGTTCAAATATTAAAATGTTATGCCTCGTTAAGAAGGCCTTTCAATTCTCTTGATATATTATAATGATATATAGCATAATTATATGGTTTTCATGTAAACATAATAAAGAGCCTGAAAAAGGGAGAGGAAATGATAACTATGTCTGTTGACCTTTAAGTTAATGTTCCTGAGACTGAACCTTCCTTCGATAAGTCCAGGCAAAAGACTTGTCAGCACATTGTGTGTTTAGTCAGTCAGAGACACTCGAGGATGCAAAGCAACCAGAAAATTTCAGACAAGAAGAGTAAGTATAGGCTAAGTGAATATGTTGCTTTTTCTTTCGGATAAGTCAAGGAATGCCAACATTGCGACACCTTATGTTGATGTACACGGGGCAGCGCATATGCGAACGTCCTTAACATATTTCTCAAACATTGACGGGTGAATATACGAAGAAAATCATTCCCATGATAAAAATTGTTAACCACAGACAATACTCCGTAACACTTGCCCCAAACTGTCTTCCCTTGGAGGAAGGGAACGTTCTGAACCAAAATCATTTTTCAATCAGAATAATTCGTTATAATTAGGTTTAGTTGGTCTGTTGGTAGTTTCTGTTCAACTTAACACTTATATATATATATATATATATATATATATATATATATATATATATATATACTCAGTCTATGCGAGTCCAGCCCATTAAAAAATGCGTATTGTTTGTCATTGTGCTAATAATACAGTGAGACTTTCTGTCATATCGTGTCATAAAATGCTCTAGCTGTGTACAGCCTGTTCGCTTGGGTCATATCTTAGACATGCCCTCATATTAGTCTCAACCTAACGGAAGATGTCGTTATGGAGTCTCCGACCCAGCGCCATCTCAGTGTGCGAACCCCAGACCGCCAATCGGCTTGCATTGCTTCTACCACTTCACCCAGCCCCTCCGACTCCCCCGGTGGGGAATGCTGGCAGTGGTTGTTGTGGCGGGGCTACCTATAACTCGGAGCAGCTCACCTCGTGCGCCCAGAGTGGCAGGGAAAGCCTGCCGCGACGGGAGCTACATCTGACGAGCAGCTCGGGCTCTGCTACCCACTGCTCGACCCTCACTCGACTACTCACGCCCTTCACACACTGAGGCAGTGTCTTCTGTTCATGGAGCTCAGCTCGGGGCTGCCAACGTACACATGGATTACTGACTTAAAGGAGGTAGCTGTTCTAGCCTGACCATCAAGAAGGGGGCATCAAACACAGCCTTTTCTCTGGTTTAATGAGTGACGCCGTTTAAGAGAAAAGGCATACAAGCTGAGACCAATCGATGGCATTGGACTGAGGCTATGAAGTTACGAGTATCCAGTTAAAGTAGTTGACGGAGAATCACTTAGGATGTGTGAAGGGCTCAACGCCTCGGTTATCGCGGCCCATGACGGGGGAGACCATTCCTACGTTACCCAGCCAGGCGTGACGTGCGCCCCCGTCACGGCGACGTGGGTGGCGGTCGTCACGTCAGCCGACCCCAACGCCTCGCGCCCCACCCCGCGGGAACTCACCTTCAGCGGCGACAGTCTCATCTCCGTCTTCGCCTACCTGACCCTGTTCGTCATAGCCGCCATAGGCAATCTGACTGTGTTCATCATCCTGTTCCGTAACCGTCGGCGCCGGTCACGGGTCAACATGTTCATTATGAACCTGTCGCTAGCTGACATGATGGTGACCTTCATTATGCTGCCCATGGAGATCGGCTGGCACATCACGGTGGGCTGGCAGGCTGGGGACGCGGCCTGCAGGGTGCTCATGTTCTTCAGGGTCTTTGGCTTCTACCTGTCCTCTTTTATCCTCATCGCCATCTCCTTCGACAGGTACTTCGCCATCATGCACCCGCTGAGCCTCACCGACGCCGACCGGCGTGGTAAGATCATGCTGGTGTTGGCTTGGCTCTTCTCTATCGCTGCAAGCATTCCTCAGGTAGGAATCTTATATGTTTTCTTTTTCATTCTTTGTAGGTATAGGGTGTCTGAAAAGTGCATGACCTACATTGCTACATTAGTACATTGGTATGGAATTCCTACATCTCCCAGCAGGTCGTACGCGATGTTCATTACTAGAACCTCGAAAGATATTCAGATATTAATTCTTTTTAAGCCTATCACAATTTTCACTAGTTCTTGCCTATAAATAATGCTTCTTGCAGAGACGGGTATAAAGTGGCGCCCCGACCAATAGAGAACATTTATATATAATTATTGCACCCCCCTCCCAACTGCACATCAGAACATTGTCGCTGGGGGGCTTACTAGTGTTAGCGTTAACTCCCCATTCAACAGGACCTTTATAAGACTGAAACAAATGACATTCTAAGATATGATTAAGCACTTTTCACTGTCACGATACTGTGCGAGATGCTGCCCTACAATATGAGAACGGACCAATTCAATGTCGTTTTTTATGTAGTCATTCTCATCAATGAACAAAAAGAGAACCGTTCGGGGCTCCCAGACGTAGGCCTGTAATTGTGACGACAGCACACGCAACCAGCGCCTTTATACGAGACAAAGCGAGGCAGAAAATTACGAATAAGACTAATTATTCCGGCCCCCACGGTTTTGTGGAGCCTAGAAGTCCAGGTAACACGTCTCTGAATCATGATATAATCTGAAAATATATTGCCGTTCATCTAACCGCCTCGAGCCCCACCCCGCGCCTAGTAATACGATTTGGCATCATGAAAAGCACAATTGTGCAATGATTGATTCAATAAAAACATTTACATTATTCATATATAAAAGAGTAGCCATCTAGATCTGTTTTGAATCTGACGGTAGTAACACGTTAGCTTGAACCTGTGCCAGGTTGGTGGCAAGTCAACGCCATTAGGTAGACTTGTATTGCTAGGCAAATAGTACAGAACAAGCTAAGGGCAATGAGAAATGATTACCGAAGTTTGAGTTTTATTACTGTTATTTGCAACCACTTCTCGTATTCCAGTCCACATAAAAGGTGAAAGTCTCGATAATCGATACAGACATGTCAGAGATTGTGTTTGAAGATTTCTAATGGAATTGAATTAATTATGCCATCAAGTAGTACCTGTTTCCGGGCTCCTCCAGGACGGGCATGGTATCGCATGTTAGATCTTCTTATTGCATGCAATCACAAACAACGCCCAACGGAATCTCGAGTTCTGGCGATGTGAAGAATACCAAAACACGCCACAGTAGGATGGGTTTCGTCACTTTGCTTCCTGTTTGTCATATCTAGGCACCTAATGGACAAATAAAAATGGTGTATTATAATCAACAATACTTTGAGCCGAAACATACGACGACGAAAGAAATGCCTAGCGTTTTTCAACTTTGGAAATATGCACTTACCTGTTTGTCGCTTCAAAAAGATTACCTGAGGAAGCATGTAATTTCCCTTCCCATTCTGAGCAGCAGTAGGCCCTAATTAAGATTTAACACCCTTAAGATGCTTCAACATGAACAGTGCTATGTGGCAGAATAATTTATTAGTTTGAGGTTCAATCACTGGAAGGGCAGCAGTAGGTTTCCTGGTTAATAGCTCATTTAAATTAAAAATGCGATGAAACCAACACAGATCTTCCCTGTGTGCACCAGAAAACGGACAACTACGAAATAAAGGCTTGACTGGTAAAGAGGTACTTCGTTCAGTGCATTGAATGCATTCATCAACAGCATGCCTGAAGTTGTATGCATGCAGGAGTAACACTTCATGTGATATTGCAGTCCCAAAATAGCGCATCCGTGCTGCACTCCGCTTCAACTATTCGATTTGATTATAATAATACCACCATGCTTTGATCTCTTTTTTCAAATTTAATTAGAATCAAGTAGGTTATGATCGCGTTTTGGCTTATCATGTCTCTTCTCTGGTATATTGCAGTTTGGAATAATACTGCTTCCAACATTATAGCAGTGTTAGGTAATAGGATGTTAATGATTCACAGCCGATTTAGTTCAGAGTTGAACCAAAATCAAATAGCGCACATAATACGACCTCGTTTCCATTGGGATCTGTCTTGATAACAGATTGAGGGGACACAACACCTGCGAGCGGTGAAACCTCTTTAATCACCGACTGATGTCTGACATCTCTGTGCAGATTACGCCTTTCGGCGGCCAAGGCGCGTTAAATGTCTTCACACACCCCCGGGCGGCAATTGGATCATTCAACACGACACTCTCTGTGCCAAGTCAAAATCCGGAGTGTGGTCGGGCTTAGCTCGCGGCCAGTAAACAGGTCTGAACTTGGAGAGGGATCCCCTTAAAGTATGCCGAGCTGCACGTTGGGGTGGTGAGCTGGTTCGGGGCATGCGATGTACATCGTCACACCACTGTAGGGGAATCTGCCTCCGATTAAAGGTCTTTGGTTGAGGGATCAGTAGTCCTTGTCTCCGTGCAGGCGTGCACAGGCGAGTTGTACGACGTTCTGTGGCTTGGCAGGTTCGCTTGTTTACATCAATGGGATTGATCAGAGCCGTGTTCACGGAAGTAGAATGGCATTGGTCAAAGACAATACAAATGACCTGAATGGCGTTCTATTAGGGTGGGTAAAAGGCCCTTGCCATGCCTGATTGAACGCTATAGTGCCCCAAAGAAGGGCCTCGAAGACTGGGCCCTGCCGGCAACAGGCCATGCCAACGTGCACCCTAGGCCTATTTCTCCCGAATTGTTTTGCTTGAATTTCGGCCTAGACAGTCTTCCAAAAGAATGGGAAACCTTCATTCACGAATTCACCACCATATGGACGGACGGCATAATTATTTGAAAGGTTAGTCTTTTTAATCTTGTATTTGATACGCCTATGCTTAATCAATGCAGAGTATAGGTTGAGTATACGATAAATACACAATCAAGCGGCCGACTCGACTTGGACGCATGTGATAAGTGTCGCCCGAAATGAAGGGGGCAGGGGACATTAAGAGACGCGACTGGAATAAAAAGCCCTTGTTTGGATGTTCCTCTGTGTCAGCGAAACCCACTGTTTTAAAAAAACGATCGCCATCGTTTCCTTATAGTTTACATGTTAAATGATTTACATATAACCTCCCCCCCCCATAACACCACAACCACCACCAAAAAAAGAATAGTTATGAACGATGTAAATGTGTCCAAACTTTATTTACTGGTCAAAAGCAGGTTAACAGATGCTTCCATCGAGTGATCCGATCAGAATGATTAAAGTGTATAATATATCATTTGATGAATATCTGCTATAGCGGGATAAATCAAATTTTCAAATTTACGACGGAAATGTCTCCATTAAGAGTCGTTGACGGCCTCTTATTTAAGCATTCCTATTAAATGTTGCAATTTGCTTTCGATCGAACCTTTGATCGCCATCGAAAGGTTTGATCGTGCAGTGGCTACGCTTAAGTCCACACTGGTCAATATAAAACTGTCTCTAGAGGGATGGTAGGAGGGTGAGAAAAACAGAGTTGGCGGAAGAGGAAACACAAAGTTCGTCTTTCTAAGGGCTTCGTGAGAACTAAAGCGTGCAGATTACATTTCATAATGGATGATTTCAGTTTCCGGGAATTTTATTGAAAAATAAACGCGCATAATTGGAACTTTCCTCGTCATTAATAGTGCCTGTGTTTAGTAAACCTTTTAAACGATTCCAATGTCTTGCCTAAGGGGGCCTTGTCCCAAGTAAGAGATGGTTAGTGGTACGATTTAATTTTTCTGTGTTTTCTTACTGTTAAATGCTTCAAAGTTTAGAGCATTGGACAACAGGAAATATAGTAATTGTAACATAATGTATATCGAAATATCTAATTCAGATGTAATGACCAAGTAACTGCTACTGGTGAGCCTGCTGTGCGCTGAACAGAGTTCACAATTTATAACATCCACACGTAGTAAGAACTATTTCTTTTTAAAGATATGATGATCACCAGGGAGACAAAACGTTCGGCTCTGGCCATTAGCCTTGTAATGACGAACTGTGGATAGGGTACACATGTCTTGGATCAATTAATTTGCAGAGATTCTTTGGATATGCATAAACCACAAATAGATATACATGAACGTGCATTTCTTTGCGATAAAAGTTATGACCTAGTTGGATTTCACTCGATGCGTCGGACTCTTGCATTATATTGGGAGAGTCGTCGTCTTAAAATTACATTTCTACATATATTTTCCCTTCTTGGAAGTATAATACATCCGCAAAGGAACAGACATACATTAGCATCACCTGCTAACCTAGAGTGCTCAAGTTAACTTGGCGATGAGTAGATGTGAGATACTATTTTAAATGCGCGTTTTTGATTATACAGCTCGACCTAGCCAACAGAATAAGAAACAAAATTCTTGCAATGTGACACGCCACAGGAGCCCTTTTACTTTGCCGGCACTTTAAGGCCCAGCATCTCTCCTAAATGTCACGTATAAAGAACCAACCTCATAAATTGATGTAAAACACGAGTTTCCATCCTGTGCTTCCAACCTGCCATGCGTCGGCCCCAGCAGCAGGACAATACGTATAGCCCTAACCAGGTGGCTCTCCTGGCGAGGGGCCTCTCTTGTTAAGGCCCCGGTTGCCAGCGGTGTGAAAATGGCGGCCATTGGATCTATACATTGAGGGTTGGGGCAGGGCTTGTGTCTGTGATGAAAGGGGTCTGGTGATAAAGACACCTAATGAGGGCAGCCTGAGTAATGCATGCGTAGGGGCCTATCATTATGGCTATGGGATAAGGAGCAGGCAAAGTGATATATATTCTCCATCTATTGAGGCATGTTTTAAGAGCAAATTGCTTCTTTCGTGGCTTAGGACGCATCATTTACTAAAGACGTGAACGCCTTGTTATGTCAATGAGGAGGGTAGGTGGCTTACTGGTTAGTGCTTACAACTAAGCCCATATTCACATTCAGGTATGGCTTCATCTGAAAGCAGGTCTCGGATTATGACCTGGCAGTCCCATTGCACCTCACACCTAGTTTACCTTTTCAATAAATATGAATTCGTGCTGCCGATTGTGGGGTTAATACTTTCACCGTGGAAACCTAGAAAATAAACGGAAGTATGCATCTGTCTCCGCATTACGATATTGGGTTAAGTCAAATACGGCTGTCGAAGCGGTTCAAGTTTTAACAAAAACTATACAGCTGTTTGTCTAACAATTAGGACATCCCGTTTCTGATGATACGTCGTTTGGGCTATACTTCATAGAGGTTTCTAATTAAGGTTATGCAGTGCTCGCTCTATCAAAGATAGAGTAGGGAAGCCTTATTGTTGTCAGCCGCACTTAAAGCAACCCACGGCCAATGTTTCCTCTTAGTCTGACAAAATATTGCAAGTTCCATTAACTGTTGAAATACATTGTAGGGGTATAGTTGAAGTCTTTGGAAAAGTATAAAGTGTGGAACCTAGCTCTTTAAAACAGTTAAATGTTATTGTCTTCCATCTATTATTATGGGTCCACACAACTTCTCAGTTGTTTACAACAAAAAGTAATGACATCTCTAAGTTCTCTCTAAGTTTTCTAGTAGATTAATACCATAGGATTACTGATCAATTTGTCTTTATTTCCAATAAGGTTGTGAAAGGAATTTGTCTCATAAGGTATGTTATTGAATGAGATGCATCTCTAATAATTATGCCAGCAGTTCACCTAGTGTGAGTGTGGCCATAGGTTCAGGGTCCACCAGTGAAACCAGTGACACTGTGGTCAACCATGTACATTTCACTTAACCCAGTTCTGGCTCAGTGCACACTGCAATTGACTTATGACCAGTCCATTGATGGCAGGGGAGAACTCATGTATCAATCTACTAGAGTGACCCTGTTTCCTTAGCAAGTGTGATGTCTCAGGGAAAGTTAGGAGCCTGGGACGAGCGAGTGGCTCTGCTTTGGTTTCCCTGCTAAATATGCGTACTCTTGACCGTTCCCAGCCCGTTCACGCTCGATCTCTTGAGAGCATGAGTGGGACGACTCAAGCGAACCCTCGTCCGGGACGGGACGGGCGTGTGATCGTATTGTTCTCAGAAATGTGCCCCATGCTCGGGGTTTGTGGCAGGTGGAATACAGTTTGTGGGGCTCAGGGAATTATCGGGGTCTTTGGTCCGGGACGGATCAGAACAAGGAGGACAGCACAGTTCAGGCTGGGCCCGGGGTGACGATCCCGTGTGGAACATCTAACAGCCCTGCCTGGCCAACGATTCTAGCCCCGAGATGGGGACCATGCCCAAAAAATTAAAAGGGTGGTAGCGAGTAGGCCGATGTCCCATGTTCTCGTCCCTAATGTCGCCGTTAGCCCGAGCTCGTATTTCCGACTATTTCGTCCCCATTTTCGTACACAGGAGTCTGTCACTTGTGTCCTTCCCTTATTTCGTCTAAGTCCAGCTTCCCCTTTTTGGCCTAACTTTGATCTAATTCTATCTCGTGGACCTTTATCTCTAGCTGTCCTACTCTTCTAGGCCTTTTTCGTGGTCCATTCCTGGGATGAAAGGAGGTGTGAACGTAGTGAGTACCAAGACAGGACTGTTTATTCTCATTGTTCTCATGAAATCACTCTCTTATATAGCCACAACCTGGCTCCTGATTGGTTAAACATCATTTGGTCACTTTGACCTTTTGCCGTGGGTCACTTCCGGCCACTTACATATTGTGTATTACGACTTCATGTTTTGTAACTCGTACATGCATTTTTGTGTAGGTTGTATCGAATGAGCTCGTGTAACTCGTACATCATGATCTTGTGTACTTCGGGATTGTGCACCAAACATCTAACTTTAAATTTCCTAACAGACATTTGTTTATCTTTTAACCTTTATAATTAACTGCACCAACTCGTGCCATGACATCGAATTGATTACTATAATTCATCACTCCATGTATCATTAAAACGCTTTATTCACTTCAATATTTATTTTCTAGAAAATTCTGTATATTTGTGGGGTGGAATAGGTCCTCCAAATTACAAAAGTTATGTAAACCATATTTTACAAATTGCAACCGACTACACCCCTCTATTAAAACAAGTATGTTGTGCAAGTATTTGTCAAATGACATCATCATTTCTTGGGTATAACTTGGTCACATGGGGTATTTCCCAAAATTTAATGTATGTTGGTCACTGAGCAAACCAAAACAAACCCAAAACTTTGAAAACATTTTTATCTATCACAATGTTTCTTATGGCTCATGAATGAATATACAGTGCACTTGATAATTATCAAGTGGTGTGTTGGAAGTGTAATACATTTTCATGAATTTTTGACAATTTATGTAGTTATGTACTCCTTAGAGTTTGAAAGTTATTCAATGTGACAACAGGCGTTAGCTTTACAAGGGTAAAATGTACATGGAGAAGGATAGGAAATTAGAACCCAAATGACCAATCTATGATTTCACTGGTAAAAACCACATTTTGACCAAATTTCTAACTTTTCTTTTTAAGTGAGTTTTTATTCGAACTTCACGGAGATTGTCATGGTTACAGGTACACGTATACCGCAGAAATATTGGGATGCTGAATTAGTTAAAGTTAACGTTGTTGAGATATTTTGTGCAGAAGATCTCATGGGGAAGAGGTGGCCGGTACTCCAGGGCGGCGGATTAAGTACTCAGGGCCTAACAGTACTATATAGGTGAACGTTTTTTGGATCTCTCCGCTGTCAGCCCAAGGGATCAGTTCACCTGCCACGATGCGCCTTTTTATTCTTTACTGAGCGATGTGTAAAAAACGTTCTCATGTTGATTTTGGGAACTAAACGTGTGCCTAACGGTGCTTTTAAGAGATCTAGGTCGGTGGTAAAACACAACAACTGGAAATAAACATGACTCTTATTTCAGAGCTATGTGTAAACCATAGAATTGGAATTTCCAACTGAAGTGTGCCAGGTGATAAAATTCCTAGGCCAAACGCTCCGTTCGCCCTGGCCAATGTTTCTGTCAAAGAGACCCATGAAGAATTTATCTTAAGCATTCGCAAATGACCTCAAAAATAATTTTGTATAAAATTTAAGGAACTGAAATTTTCACACCAAGGGGCACTTGTGCAGACACCTCTTAATCCCTTTAAATCACTCTTAAAACGTCAGTTTTTGGCGACGATTCAGATCAAACCATCACTTTCAAATACAAAATAATCATTAACGGACAGACATTTGACACCAGTGAGGCATGGGCCTAATATGGCTACTGGGAGCATAACAACGAATAATATTATGTGAATTCTTAGACACACTTATCAGCAACGGTTCTAAAATGTTATTCTTTGAACAATGCCGTACATATTAATATTCATAATGATATTGGAACCATATATATCTTAGAGTAGTGTATATTAAAGGGATAACGGACTGTTTGACCACAATTCTAAATCCATTACAGCGTCCCAACAGTAGAACTAAATGTAAGAGCTATATAAGAAGAACCCATAAATGCAAAAAAATATATATGTCACCATGCTTATTTCTAAGTGAAAAGTTGTGAAAGATAATGTCCTTAACTATAGAATTCTATGGGGAAAATGTACTAACTGACATTCAACTGACCCTACAATCTTCAAAATCCATTACAGCTTCACCAAGCCCTAGGAATATGTACCTTAGGTCTATAATATGATTTTAAGGCCAAAAAATATAGGGGTCACCGATGTTATTAACCCTTACACTGCCAGAGGCCTCATATGGGGCCCTATAGTAAAATCCCATAGGAACACCATTGAAAGAATGCAATTCATGCTTTCAGAATCTGAAAGAATTTTTCAGAAATTCCAATTAGAACCAGAGATACAGGTATTCGAACATCAGACTATCAAGTCACCCAAAAATGTTAGAATTGCGATTCGAGAAACCATAAACAATGTATTTACATTTGAATTTGCCATACTAATTTAAGAATCATGAAAAATCGGTGAATTTATGTAAATGACATGATTTTTAATTTGCTTTCAATTATGATAATCACAAACTGTCTTTTGCACAAAAAAGATAACGTTTTCATGTTATTTTTATATAGAGTGTCACAGTTATTTTATGAATTATCGGTTACCATGGTAACCTGCAAAATTTGATAATACGAACAATTACTCCACACAAGAAATATGCCTTATTGGCACAGTGCCAATATTTGGAACGTTTATATCAAAATTATTGAAAAAAGCTTTTCATCTGAAGAATCTAAACTAAATTTGAGTTTTAGGGAATTTATGCACTAATTTTTGTATTTTGGGCAATATTTCAGTAGATATCAGTTACATTGTGATATATCTGGCAGTGAAAGGGTTAAAGAGCTGGAGGTTGATAAAGTTTTAGTTGGTGATTATTTCTGTATAGTCCATTATAATACTTTCTTTTCTAGTCCTCTAAATTTTCAGTTTAAACAACCAGTGGTTATTCATTTTTATTTCAAATTCAACCCCTGCTCATGTCTAATGAGAGATTTCCAAATTTTGAGGGACTTCATTTTTGTCACTAGGGGGCGCATGTGTGCCTCATCCATTTAAAATTAGATACACTTTTGGTTATTATTCTAAATCTCTGATTTTATTGATTTTCTCATCTTATGTCAACTGTCATCAATGCAAGATGGGAAATTCCAAAATATGAAGATTCTAAAATTTACCCACTAGGGGGCATAGCTGTGAACAGTACGTCCCTTTAAAGTACACGTCTCCAAACCAGTTCATGTTTGCTCCCAGATCCTCTTACTTTCTGAAGTTTTGACACACGTGTTAAGCTATATTGGTGGATCTTGTAAGACAAGGTCGGAGACCCATCCCGGGAGACCCATACATGAAATAGGGAGACGTCACTTCGGAATTCTAGAATTCTGCTCCCGAATCTCATTTCTGACTGAACACACGATGCAAAATGATTATGTTCTTTGATTCAGGTGTGTGATAACCTGAGTGATTATAGAAAAATTAAATGATTTGCATAATATTGTAATGGATAGTACCTGCACCTTATTGGCCGTTTTTTTTGACGTTTACTTTTGTAATGATATCTGCAGCATGAAATATCCTAGACTGTTTTCCAATGTTCATTTTGATGGGGTAAGACCATATGGTATTCTACTCGAATTAATCCATTGAATTTAGACCCAATGGGACAATGGATGATAATCGTTGCATCCATCATTTTTTCTTCCCTGTCTCTTTCTAATTGTGCTTTATTAGAATCAGGGGGGGAAGTTTATGAATGATAGGACTGAGATGCCAAAGCCCTTGGTCAAATTTGGTTTTTCTCCTGGGCATCAATTAAAATGCTGAGCTACCGTTGGGGGTCATTATTACGATTGATGTCATGGAAGTGGCCCTGACATCGAGGTAAAATTCGATTTTTAGTTTGGCCCACATATTGTATACCGCAATTAGTACAGGTTATTAAGTAGACTAGATTACTACTCTGGCAGTTCACACAATACAATTGTGTGAATTGACGATCCAATGACGTGAATTGACATTTGGACATTTTTCTTTGTGATTTATTAATCAAGGGACCATATCAGCACCTAGTTGGTTGGTTGCAGGAATGTCCACTTAGGCACTCTTTTTTATTTGTGTTATGGGTGGAGGCCCATACAAGAGCATCGCCCAGATTTTTGTTATTTGCAAATCTAAAGTTGGGCTAGTAGTTTTCGAGTGGCCTAAAAGGAGCCAATGCTCTCATACTATATCCGCGATAGGGGGATTTTTCGAATTATGTGTGGTGATACAATAAAAATATGTCTTATTTTGTAGTGGTTGTGGGAACAGAAAGGAAGTGCTTATTTAAGAGGGCTTCCCTGTTCATTGTTTTTGCCTTTTCTATATAGGGATTTAAGACTAATTGTTTGGAGAATCCACGTCATATGAAGTCATATTAAGTCTGAATTGAGGATGCAGATTCTTCTCAGTCTAAGGAATTGAGAATAAGATATACCTTCTCGGGTGTTCTGAGGAATAAAGTAAATAGTTGTGACTGTCAGTGGGTTTTCAGTAAAGTGTCATGATGTTACCCATGACATTGTGTTGCCGTTTGACAGTTAAATCTAGGAAATTCTAGGAAACTTCTAAGTGCAACTGACACTTGCTGTGGTAGGTCCTGGTAACAAAGACATACACAATCCGTCTCCTGTTTTCCAATGTTCTTAAACATGTCGAGAGAACAATAGACAGGCAGTCTATTCCATGCAACGGGACATTTGTAATAGATTTCTTCGTGTCATGATGATGTTACCCATGACATTGTGTTGCCGTTTGACAATTAAATCTAGGAAATTCTAGGAAACTTCTAAGTGCAACTGACACTTGGTGTGGTAGGTCCTCGTAACAAAGACATACACAATCCGTCTCCTGTTTTCCAATGTTCTTAAACATGTTGAAAGAACAATAGACAGGCAGTCTATTCCATGCAACGGGACATTTGTAATAGATTTCTTTTTCCTTTGCATTTTTCTAATTGATTTATCATCTACTAGCACTTAATATTATTGTCTACCTTTTTGTATATATATTATCATATATATATATATATATATATATATATATTATAGTGTAGCTTGATGTAACTGTTTTCATTGAAGTCTCTTCTCTCTTCGAACTGTTCTTAAGCGGGCGAAGATCAAATCCTCTGTCAGAGGACATGCTCTACGAAAGCTATAAACACCTTCACATAACTTGACCCTGTGGCCGCTCATATGTCTGTACCCGGATCTCCCATCTCCCCAGGTCAATGTCCTTTCCACCGCCGCTGCTCTACTCCTGCTGCTAGTTGTAGCAGTCGGCAGTGGCGACTCGGGTAGATCGGATCTCCCGGTCGCAGATTCACATAAAGCACGACCTTAAGCCGCATTTGCGCTCGTGGATTCACTGCGATTTGAGGATCCAATCATATAAAAGAATCCAACACCTTGGATCGGATTTGGTTTCTTCCATGGATGGGGGGCGGGGGAATCCAGGCGGAAATTATTGCATCTGGTCGCAGATACCCTTTTCTCCAGCGTTTGAAAACCTGTTAATAATAAGTTTGATTATTTCCAGCTCATTTTTGAGTACTATTTCAAGCTCAGTATGCATGATAACAAAAAAAGAGATAACTCAATATGCGAATGAGCGGTGTGTCAACCACAATGTATAAAAAAGGACAATCATAAGATTGAGAGGCTAGAAACCACTAACCTCCTACATCCGATAAAGGGCGGTACCTTTTTATCAAGATTATAATATTGGTATCAAATCTTATCAAAGTAAGCCTTGGCAATCGTGTTTTGGTGAAAGCATGGTGAAAGAGTTATTATATCATCAAAATAACTTTTTTTGAATTTCTTTTACCAATACTGATCAAAATGTCCCTAAATCTAAAAAAAATAATATGCAATTTCTGAAATAATGTAAACCAGTCATGGGGTTTTGTATCATAGAGGGATATTGGACAATTTGCTCTAGATCAAATATTAACTGTGTTATTGATAAAAACAAGTTATTGATGTATATTTTCCTAAAAATGTGCACCTGGGTAGACCTTTCCAGAAAGCATGATTATAAAGACAGATACCTTCTATATGATCATATCCATTGCATTATGGTTAATTTGAAATGAAAGGCCATTTCTTAAATGGTGTCAGAATAAGGGGCAATAACACGTTACCATGGAAACCAAAAAAAGGAATGTTCAGACTGCATTGATAATTTTTTTTCAAGTATTTTAACACATTGTCAAGTATTTTTCTTTCCTGTATCGAAAACAGCAAGTTGATTCAAGATATGTATGCGAAATTATTGCCTTTTGAAAAATTGTATAAATATGAAAACTGAATATTTTTGACTTGATGCTGTCAGGTTCAAGTAGACATAACACTCAAACAAAACATATGGGATAAAACAGGGGAACTGCTATGCACCCAGAGGGTAGTTCAAATGACCAAATCTCCATCTCTAAAGTGGAATATTTCTTAATGGTTTGCACAATTGGAAAGAGGGTAAGGTGAATCCCAAGTTACACTTTGTCCCCTTATGTCACCATTTCCTACGATTGGTCACAATTGCATGTTATTAACAAATGATCATAAAGCTGAATAACGTAGTAATATCATTTTAAATGTACAGAACAACACAGTATTGTGGCATAAATCTGGTTTATAAATGTCAGAAAATGCCTTTTGAGGTATACTGATTAACACTTCAATGTTTTCCTCTTTACATCGGTGACTCGTACTTTTATGCAAATTAAGTGACCAGTACCTTTCCCATGGCGGGTGTCCGAGGTTGTCTGATTGTTCTCCATAATTTGATCATTAATAAAGAAATAGTTAAAGCTCTTTGGGATCAGTTTTTGTCACCTTAATCTCTATATTCCAATCATTAAATCTATTTTCTCATCGTCACATTTTATTGTGCTTTTCACGATGATAACCAAATGATATGACGTATGTCCAACAATAGTATGATACATATCACGATCTACCATGACACATTGGATTTTCTGTTTAACTAATATTATTCTGCTATGTTTTATATGACTTCTAAACACGAAAATCGTCATGACTCGGCTGCTAATTCTCAGTTGAAAAGATAATCGTATAATATCTATTGACCATAACTTATACCAATACACCCAGTACTCTTTTCAAAGTATATATCGTTCCTGCATTGAAGGTGTTGGGGCGTATGATACACAGCTTAGCGAAATCGAATTGAATAGAAAACAGTCATAAAACTATTTAGTTGTTTTTCTACATGCTGTCCTTGTGTGTTGTCAACAGAAGATGATACATTGGCATAACTAGATAATAACCTAACACATAATTCTTTTCTCGATAAATTGGTAGGTTCCCTGCATCCTGTAAAGATCCCTGCTAAGACAGCCCCGGTGGGTTAAGAGCATTACCCTGGCCGCCCGGGCCCCGTGCATGGCGTGACAACACGCCAGCACCGCGGGCAGATCATGTATTTAGCCGTCCGCAATATTGGCCGTCAAACTTCGGTATGTTCTGCCAGGTGGGGGAGATCTAGCCCAAGTCTTAAGTCGAAGGTGTGGACGGAAGCGCCACTTTTCCGCACGCACGATGGGAGGGTTGGAGATTGATTTCTTTAGAAACGCTACGCCCACGTATCTGTCTAAATTAGTTGGTCGTACCTTGGTCTGTTGTACATGTATGCATGTGAGAGCAACACTATGCATGTCAGAGGCAGCCTCGGCAAGGATTTATTGATAGTCCTTTTAGAATTGCGTATGTGGTAACAGAGGTTATTGTTTGCGTTTTAGAGAAAGAGTCAATGCTATATTTCGGGGTTTTGTCTGGTATGATGACAGATCTCACACTCGGGGATTGGGTTGGCTGCCTGCAGGGGTGGCATGCGTCCACCGTCTATAGATGGGGTGGGAGGTAATTATAGGATGGCAAGAGAGTCAGTGCTGCAAACATTTGGTGCCATCTGAGTGCAAATTGCACAATGGACATTGCTGGGTTGGAAATTGGATGAGGTAGGCGAACGTAAAGTGAGGACAACCTGCTGAGTCCGGCAACCCTCGACGGATAATGTGCAACATAGAGACCTGATAATAGGTAACGTTTAGCGAATCAGTCAAAAATCAAGCTATCCACTTATTAACGTAATGGAAATGCATGAATATGAAACGCATTGAATATCACAATGACAATTTATCGGGAGTTCGAAATACTTTTCTAAAATTATGGGACATCCCAGGAGCACATTATCTGGGTAGATTGTTCCATTTAAACATCCCGCAGGTTCTACTGGGTGTCCACAAATGACAAATAATATGCTGCTGGATCGTCATGAAAGTACGATTTCAAGCCAACCTCATGATTATAATATTTGAAATTGCGTAAAGTGCTAGAAGGATGTAACATGTAGGAGAAAGAGATACTGAATTTAAAGGGCCATACCCACTAGACGATTTTACTGCCGCTGGGCGACGGACGACGGGAATGATCAATACTGGTAATGATTGATAGGGCAACGTAGGTCCCATAGTAAATTGACAGTCAAATTACATCTCACTCAAATTGTTTCAGCGTACATTGTCCGTCAATTAGGAAACACGAAAAAAACATATTCTAATATGTATATACTCATGTGTAAAGGTACAATTGTGAACTATATAATGTTATTGTACAGTGTTACAAATAAGGAGTTGGTTTGGAGTTGTTGAAATACTTTTCTGATGGAAGACCTTGTAAACACAGGAACTCAGAAATAAGAAAATAAAAAATGGAAATACCCCTCAAATTTAATCCACTAATAATTATACCAAACTCTGAAATGTCTATAAACGATGAATACCATGTGAATGGGATCTTGAAGCATCCTACTAACATCCTTCTTCCGGTTAGATGTTTGAAGTGGGCTTCAAACAACCTTCGTAACAGTTGAAAAGCAGTGGTCCTAAATTGTTAAATTTGATAAAGGCACAGTTGGAGTTTAATGACGCGAGACATGGAATTTTAAAGGGATAATGACATGAGTTGCAAATATATAAATTACAAAGGATGACATGGCTATTTCTCGAATTCGACAGGGTGACATATTGTCAATAGGCCTAATAGTTGGTATAACTGAAGAAGAAAGGAGGCTATGCATCAGTAAGATATGGTATCATCTCCAGTCTAACGAGCTAAGACAGGCCCGATGTATACAAGACGCAATATTCCACAACCCCAGTAATTGCAATAATTGATGAGTGAGGCTCTCTCATTGTCTGACGTAGAGTTGTATTGGTAAGTCCCGGAAAGGAGGACAGCAGCGTCAGAGAGGGCCGACCGATGGGCGGACTGCTTGTTATCTTGTAGTTGTGGGTTTAAGAAAAGTGGGGCGTTAAGGATGCAAGCCCCCTATTTTTGGCTAAATGCAAACGACTGAAAGACTCTTTTGACCATCTTTCCGGGGAGTATGACGAGTTTTCTTATGAAAAAATAAACCAATAAACAAGTCTGTTCTCTGAATGGAATTAGGGAAACTGCAGAGGTCTTGCTAATAATTATAGTTATAGGAAATCGCGCCAAGCCTTTTAGCACCATTGTAAAACTGTGATTCACACTTAAAATATTCTAGTGTTCGACTTTATGGGAAATAATCGGAACATCTTATCATACAGTTTCTGACGGCCAATGATCAGACCCTAAAGTTTTTCAGTGTGAAACAGACAATGCTAGTTAATTTTGATTTACTAGGCCTATCTTTCCCAGTCTGGAATTGAATGGTATCCCATTGGCCATAAAAACCAATGGGGGAGAAAAGATTGAAGCCACAGAAGGTCGTTTCAATTATCATCTTAAATCTCATCACGAGACATTCTTGTGTTCAATCTAAGACAGTTAAGGTCTGGACAAACCATTTCATCTTCTACAAAGATAAAAAAAAAAGATCGTATAAGATATAGATGCATTGCTGAGTTGCTAAAAATACATACAAAACGTAAAGTGACATTGGCGTTATGGTTTTTTTGGAATACAAGACTTCTTTTTTTCGTCAGGGGTTATAATGTTCTATAAGTCACTAATCTTAGAATTCCACTGACACTCACAGATCTATCAGTTTATCAAGTTATTGTCATCTATTGAAATTTTGATTCCGCACATTTTTGCACTTGCTTTTCTTATCTCGTGCTTTTATATTACAAACGTGGAAACAATAGAAATCCATTATGTATATAACAGTGTAATTCGTCTTCTTGCAGGAGGGGATCGAGGGAGAAGGGTCCTAGCCTCCTCTTTTAGTGGGGACTTACACTTAAGAGAAGTAAATGCTGCGCGAATGCTCAATACTTTTTTACTAATAGGCTTATAGGTTACCCCCTCCCACCCCACCCTTTTTGGATCGTAAACCCGCCTCTCTGATACACGTACGTATTTAATTTTTATTCGCCATCTTTTTTCGGACATTCTGACTTAGTCTGAAAAAGAAAGATACTCGTCAAAAGACTTGCAACCAATAGCTGATGAAGTGTTAAAAGTTGCTAATAGCTGATAACGACCAAAATGAATCCTTTATATGAATGATGCTGAATACTGCTTTTGGCACCCTGAGCTCCGTAGACACTTTCCGCATCAGTCTTCGATCGCCGTGCGTGGTTAGCTTACCTTTGAAACTATTATGATTTTTTTATCATTCTTGGTGAAATTTGCTGAATTTTTGGTGATAACCGTTTAATGGAAAAACATGTACCAGATAAACTTGTATCCTGTCTTTAAAACGACCCCCTGATCATTGGTAACGACCCAGTTCTTCCCACTACGGAAGGAATATTTCCTGTGTTTACCTGCAAACTTACCTAAACCAAGGGGAATGTTGGGAAATATGTCGACAAACAATAAGACTAAAGTGTAGAATTCTTCAATTAGCATGGCTTATTCATTATTCAATGAACTATTAATCTATGGTTTGTCACGACTGCGACCAAATGTTGACTTTTTTTTCATCTTGTATCTGTATGTGTATAATTTTGTTTGAGTTGGTGTGAAAATTCATTACAGATAGATATATGTTTTAAGTTAATAGGAATATTTTATTAAGGGATTTACATTCAAGAGTTTACGGGAGACACTCCCAGCTATTCCAAAGTAAAACCTCCCCCTCCCTCATCTATGGTTGAGTGGCCACACAGGCCACCCTCCCACCACTGGAGACGGTGAGGCCCTGTCGTGAAAACGACACTCCAGGCTTCAACTTTGAAAGGATCGGGCGGAGTTGGCTCGGTCCTCTGCCAGTACAGGCAGTCAAAATTATTACCCTAAAACCATATTCAAAATTATATTTTCACTAAGAGTAAAAATCATTCGTGGTGATCACAGCTAACTCTGTCTTAAACCTATAGCTATCTGCTTGTCTCGAGTTTTCCCTTACCTCTTACCTCAAACATACAATATCAGAGAAGCGAAATAGACTACAGATTATCATAGAGAAAACATTTGGCACATAATTTTTAAATTTTGTATAGTTTTCTCAGTAGTACTGTCGGCAAAATTTGTCCAAATTAACCTGCAGGACTGCTGTCAAAATACTGTAAATCGGCTAACCATGGTAGTGATAATGTATGAGTAACGGACTAATTATGAACTTGCACACCTGTAACCCTCTTTTAGTATACAGTATACAGGTAACCGATAATTATGTTAACGGGTCCGTAGATCCATGTGATCACGCCATGCCCACACGGCTTAACGGCAAACACAAACAGCAGGCCCGGCTTGTAAAGGGCACGCCGATACCCAATTCCCCGATGGGGCTGTAGCCTGAGTGGGGCCGCCCTCTCTGAGTGGCTCATCACCTGCCAGCCCCAGCCGGCCGAGTAACTCAAGTCAACTCTGACTTACTGCATCGTAAAGTGGTTCTTCCTGTCTAGTAATTCTGCCTGCGGCCAGTGGTCTGGTGCTACCTACTATATTTATAAATGGATTTTTAGCCAATAATTTAACGATTAGAGATGATGAAACAGGTAATATTTAATTTAGAAAGTGCGTCTGTCATCAACCGCACTACTGTTTCATCACATTCGCACATGTGCTTGGTTATCATAATATCACATGATACAGATATATTGGAGGGAAATGGAATGGATGGGTGAAAAACGCCCATGCACTTTTAGGCCCATAGAAGGCCTGTACTGACGTGGCGTCAGTCCTAGAAACTACATGCGTAAAGCAGTGTTAGGACTGAGTGTGAATCTCTTCTTGTTGTGCTTGAAGAGTGAAGGCTAGCAAGGGGCTGGAGCGAGCAATAGATAAGTGTGGCACATAGTGGGCAGTGGACAGAATGTGGTTGTTGGTTGAGTAATATCTCACATAGGAGTATGCCAGGATACTGGGATTAATAGGGGAACTCTGCAGGCAGGCTTGGCTATGTGACTATAGGAGCATTTGGTTGTGGGAGCTGAGTTGATTAGCTTATGGACTGGTGAATGTCAACGTGAAGTCAATGACATATCATATTCTTTGGACATCAATAAGTAACATCATATCATGTGAGTGTTTATGGCGGCGCTACTTGATGAACTATGTCTTGAGATGATTTCAGTTTAATAACAAGAAGATTGGGACTTGTACTAGCTCACAAAATAGAATAATGAGTTGAAGAGTAACATTTAATTACTCCACTATCATTAATGATAAAGTTAACCTGGACAGCGCCATAGTTCAGCCCTATATTCTTTTTTCAGATTGAGATATGTGATACACATTATAAATTAACCATAGTTGTTTAATGTAAATGCGATTATAGTTGTTAGCATGAAAGCGTGTTGTTTAAACCCCATCTTGTTAAACCAAAACTAGTGACTATAAACTTGGCATTTATCTACAAGCTTGGTTCTGTTTATTTGTGACCTTTCCATGAATTGGTTTTTGTCGTGATATTTTACTGACCACTAAGGTCAACCTGCTGATAGAATGTGCAGCTGCCCGAACCTTCAGGCAGCAGGATCGTTGGAAGCCAAGCATAACTATCTCATATCGTACAGACAAAAAACACAGAATAAGTTTAGAAAGAACTCGCATTTACTGTTCATCGTCCATGTTGTTTTGAACAATGTGAAGGAGTGACCTGAGGTCAAGGGATTGGAGGTACAGCCGTAGCCAACGGGGAATGAGGGGGAGTTTCACACTGGTCGTAACTCTAAGATCGTATTCTTAAGTACAATGTTTTGACATTTTCATTGTTGTATTCCACAATTACGATCTTATATTCCTGTTGTTTGCTATATGTTATATCAAGTTAAGATTATTGAATGCTAAAAACGTCTTATCTTTAGATTTAAGATATGAGAAACGCATTTACGATTTTAGTCCGGTCACTCTGATTGTGAGGGAATAGAAATAACAATGTGGTATAATGACTATTTAGTTAGTGAGGGTCACTATAAAGTTTGAATTTTGTTGTGAACGGCATTACATTGAAAGATGTTGGTGAGCGACGTTATCATGACTTCAAAATCAAGATATCTCGAACTCATCTAATCATTTCAAAATACCCATAGACCTTATGACGATCGCCGAGTTCCTGGGCTAAGAGTAAAGCCTGTATTCCACATGCCGATTTTGCTGCCGATTTTAAAAATCGGCAGTGGGAATAATGCTCAAATATAAAAACCTTATATATTACTTACGATTTTCTTTCAAATGATATATAGGATGTAAGGTTTCATGCCATATTTCCAGAGAAAATCAATGAAATGTAAAATCGGCAGCATCAAAATCGGTATGTGGAATACGGCCTTAAGGCAAGATCCATGCAAAACCAGTTTGAAACTGATTGCTACCTTTAAATACTCTAAATCGCCCACACGGCAGTGATGGCAAACAGGATGTCATCTTTACCTGGCATGCAGGGCAGAATATATAAGATCGTATCTATAGTGTGTGTCTTACATCAATAGGGGTACGATATAGCCTATTCAATAAAAAGTGGCCCAAATTCACTGAATTAGTATTTTTATACTCCTCCCGGCCTACGTCTCTTGTTCTTCTTGTAGGTTTCTGGGCGTAACCTCCTCTGCAGACCAGTCTAGGAGGTTTAGTAGGACAGGTAAATCTCCGGAGGAGGTTATTTGATAAACCTCTGGATGAGGTTTATTTGGTAAACCACAGGAGGTTATATGGGGAATTTACCCATTTCTGTATGTCAATTTTGCAAAGTTTTAGTTTTAATTTTGCACAGCCCAGATCGAACCATAGGCCTTCTGATAGGGAGTCCCAAAGCCTGACCACTGCCCTATTGAGGCAGGTGTTCAACAACGTAACTGTCATCTGTTTTATCCAGTGTATTAATGTGATAGATAGTAGTTGTTTGAAGATAGTGAAACGCTGATTATGTTTTAACTATCTTCAAACGAAATGGTAAATTAGATTTGCTGTATGATAATTATGACTCATATTATACAGAAAATTTACAGTACAGTTGAGTCTGCATGGAGGTTAACCACCCCGGATAAGGAGGTTATGCAATATAACCTCTGCACCTACACTCACAACCTCCAAGCCTGTAGGGCGAGGAGGTTATGTGTAGGCGAGAAGGTTATATAGCATAACTTCCTTCTCTAAGGCAGTTTACTAACTTATACTACATCCTCTAATATTGATATGAACATATTATATATATGATGTACACATATTGTATAACATGCATGCATAGCACATATCTAATTTAATGCAGTGAGCAAAGACAGCCCCACTAGTATAGTGGTTAGCACCACCGGCTCTCACCAAAGGTTGTGGGATCAAACCACGCATGTACCTCATGTGCAATACGTTTTTTATGCTTTGTCAAAATGAAGTAAAGAAGTTCTTAATCATTTTTTAGCACATAATATTATGTTTTATACAAATTTATCATAAAACGCCATGTCTTAGTTTCTTTAATATTTTCCTATAATAATGATTAGTTTTGATCAATATAAAAAAAATGGAAAGGTGAAAGTGGCTCTCTTTCCTATTGGTATGAAAAGCACAGGTCCAGCTGTCACAAGAGGGTAGTGGCTATGCTCTGGCACTATGAATCTGAAAGTCTATGGTTCGAATCTTGGCTATAAAAAAGTGATGCTAAAACTTTTCATAAACTCTAAATAATGCGCAAGAAATCATATTCTTCTGGCCATTTCCCAAATAAACTATGGAGGTCTGCCTCAAAACCTCCGAAGGTTTATCTCAAAACCTCTGGAGGTGATCTAATAAACCTCCGTCGCTGGGGAAAAGAGAGGTTACGCCTAGAAACCTACTGAAAAGACAAAAGCAGCAAGGACCAGCAGTAGTATAATAACCACTACACTAGGGAATTCACTGGTCAGGAAGGGTGATGATAGAACAAGGAGTCAATCTGCACATATATCATATATAGTATTCAAATATATTTCTATAGTGTTTATTTGACATAGTATAATCTCCTAAACCGCCTTGGAGAAGGAGGTTATCCTATATATATCCTCCTTGCCTGCATAACCTCCTCGCCCTATGGGCTCCGAGGTTGTGAATGCAGGCACGTAGGTTATATAGGATAACTTCCTTCTCCACGGCGGTTTACCTTCACATAACCTCAATCTAGAAGTGTAGGATTCACATAGTATTTTATCATTCATGTGGGCGGGCAATACAAAGAATAAACAATATTTACTTCATTGGAGAAACAAACCTTTTAGTTGTGAAAGTAAAGGACCGTTGTGTATGCCCAGATAATCCGATTTAGAATTTACCGGCCCATACATGAACACCTCGTTACATTATGCATAAGGACCTCGGGGCTGTATTCCAGCAGATAGGTGGTCCATAGGGCAAACTGTCCCTCCTTGATAGATGACAGATGTGATCTGTTTCCTTCCCAAGGGCCCACCCCCTAGATCCCCTGGCCTTTGAAGCCTGTCAGATCAGTGAGAAGGTCTCCGTAACCTTCCAGAGTCCTATGGACAGAAAAAGCTTCCCTCGGTGCCCCTTGCTGGTGGTGAATGGAGGCGGCGGCCAGGAATACCTAACCATGTGAGATGTGCAATAAGTGGACGATTAAGCCAGTGCCCCACAAGCCAACCCATTTTCTCTTCATATAGACCTATGTTTCACGTATGTAGAAACATTTTTTTCGGGTCAACATTTCCCTTACGCTATACGCTTTGGTTTATTTTTTATTATCAATAGCACATTTTACAGGAATACTTGTGAGACCTGCTTGCGAAATCGGTTCAAAATCGGTCCACGATCGCATCGTGGATAGCCACCCTTAACCTCAAACTTCAACTGCCTCCTTACATTGATTGGACAGGTCTTTTGCGCATAATATAGTACGTATTACCTATGGACCTCTGAAGGCATAATCACGAATTACGTTTCTAACCATTTTCAAAAGTTATCAAATACTTTTTCTATCTTACTGTCCCAGGTTGAAAGTCCAGCTTCCGCGTTTACATTAAGTTTTGAATGAAAGTTTTGGATTCTTCAATCGAAATCATCAGAACAGACGTGCAAGACTTTTCACACGATCTTTTTATGATTACTGATAAACATCTTAATTAGTAGTGTATCTATACCTTTGTTACTGTGGCTGTTCAGAGCAAACCATTATTTGATCTTTACTGAGCAAAAGGCCTTAGATTTTGACCTTCCAGCATTATCATGTAGACTGGTCAGTAGAGAGAAGTTGGCCGCTTGATTAGGGATGTCCCAATTAGATGACGACCACCGCCTGACCACAGATGTCATTAGGAGCTTCCTCCTGATTGGATTTCGACGGGCAGGACGTGACAAAATATTTCTCTAATCGCACACTGATTAGGTTCTTCTATATGTGGGAAAATGGTCTGAGTAGGTCTTAGCATTATATTACTTCAAATAAACTATCCGGTCATTGAAGACGTTAGCTGCGTGTACAAACATGTGCATTGTATGTTATTGCTACTCCTTATAGGCGTACTACATGACTGATGCGTGTATTGCTCATTAGTACCAGGGCAGTAACCCTTGATTAATGTTGAACTCGTCATGGTACCAGTACATGTGGCATATCCTGCGTGTTAGATAGGCTCCAATCTCTGCGGCACGGCTAATTAGAAAATCATTAGACGTAACTGGACCACCAATAATACGCCATGCATATTTGTGGCCCAACACACAGAAAGGATGCGCCGAGGGGGTTTGATCTTAATCTCCGAGGCTAATATTAGGGGAGATAATCGGTAGATTTGTGAAAAATAGGGATGAAAATGTCCTTAACCAATTTTTTGTGTAGAATTAATCCACTCTAAACATTCCATATAGTTTGCAAAACATTCTGTTTGGAATGTTAATGGATTTAGATATTTGGGCACCATGGAAATGACAAAATTTGGCAGATTTTGTACAAAATTATTATTGTAACCCATTTGGAAAAAATGACTTGATTATAGATAGCCTATGATTTAAACCAAAATAGATTATCTTTTCGAGATCAGAAGTTATACACATAATAGCTTGTAGGGCTTTTTGTCAATTCATGGAGAAAATTCTATTTTGTTACTAATTATTTAGATAAAGTGATATTCAATATCAGAGCTTTTGGCCATTTTTCGGAAGAATGACAGTTCTGTGTTTAAGAGCCTGTAACTTTCTTGAAAATCATCAAATATTGATGTGCTTGGTTTCATTTGAAAGCTAAAAACATCCTCTGTAATGCTTAATTCCTGCATGGAGCATTATTTCTGTAAAGTAAGACAAATTCTTTCTTGACGGGAAAGATAAAGCATCGGCAGCACATCGTATGTCTGTAACCACTGTTTTCAGATTATGTACAGTGTGTTCCTATACTGGCTGAAATGTCGTTGTGTGTCGTAGACTTCATACAGTTTATCATCCTTTCTTTAATTGCCTTTCCCATCAGGTCTATGGAAAAGACAGCAAAAAAGCCTACTACAAGAGTTTCCCTATCTCCCATAAAACTAAATATAAAATCTTATCGTGAAATACAAAGTGTCCTTCCGTTCATGATACCCAGGGAGTTGTTGTGTCGGGGAGGCAGATAAGCCTACACGACTTGGAGGCTAGTTAAAGGGTATTATTGAGCACAGAGGTACTCCTTGGTCTTATTACAAATATTAAGTCCAATTATAAGTCACACCAATCCAAGTATAGTTTCAAACCTTTAATTGATCTAGATGGTACATTCAGTATTCAGCAAGGTTTCAGTTCAGTATAGACAAACCAATCAAGAAATACACAGATCACCCAGTGGTGCCTACCTCATGCTTCATAGTCAGAGTCCTTGCCTGTTCAGAGTCCTGGTAAAGCAGTCCTTGTCCCCACTAGGTGGAGGTATTGAGAGTCCATAGTTATGGTGAATTGAAATGTATTGGTTCTTTATTGAGGTAACTGCTGAAGATCATGCTGTAGAGCTTGCAGAGTGAGCTCAGTCTTCCTGACTGGACTACCTGAGCTCTCGACGAGCTCGTGTTTTTATGTTCATTTGTGTCCTTGAAGGGTGACCACACCTGAGTCCATATCAGGTTCTGGTCATGAACCATGACCTGTGACTGAGGTGCAGACCCTCCAACCTTGACAGGGTCAAGGCCATACCTGCATGAAGGTCATTTATTTGCAAGTAAGTCAGGTATATCAAGGACAAGGCCATAGAGACCTATAAGAAGGGGATAGGTTTGGTTCTAGATTCACTTTATACCTTGAGGCTTAGGTGACACTGCCTCTGTAGTGTATATTCAGGCTGGTTGCTTATGTGTGGGGACCAGTCCCAGCACATTATGTTCAAATGTTTAACAGTTTTATATGGGCTTTGAAGGAATTTATAGGTAGACCCTTCCAGTAAAAAGGACAGTATAAAGGGTATTGTGGGATCTCAACTTCATGCATCGTTTCAAACAAGATGAAGCCGATTCAATAGACGTAAAAATCAAAAATTATTTGTATAAACGTAATATTATTGTTTTTAGAATCGTAATAATATCTGAAAAAGAAATCAAAGATTAGATGTACATAAGAATATTTTACCTATACACAGAAAATAATAACAATGTTTACCCTTCATCGTCAAGCCAAATGTAAGGGTGTGTCTAGAACAATATTCAAGAAAGGTTTGGAATGTCAATTTTGTAATTTCCCTGGCAAATGCCTTGTACAGGACTTCTCCAACAAGCCACCAGTCAAAGATGACGACCACACCGACCGACCATTTCATTCCTGATTACAGCTGTTTGGTTAGCGGGCAAAGGAGGACCAGCCCACCCCCGGCATTTTCCTCCTGATAAGGAATGGCCAGGACAAGTCTTTTTTTGTATTTGCACAAAGAATTCGCCTCCAAGCCTCCATTTTGGAGACGACGCAGCAACGGTGCCTTACTAAGAACACTGACTGCGCATTTGTCGAAGTTCTTATTAAAGTACATTGCTGAAAGTTGGTATTAGCTTGCATATATGAAAATGAAAGCTTTTGAACATTATCTTAATGCAGATAATTAATATTCATTACATCCCTAATTTACAGCTATACCACCTAATCTGTTCACGTTGTCTCTGTAAACCCTACACAGGGACTCATTTCAAGGGGAGAACCCATTGAGTGTGCAACTGAAATTCTCGTCAAATTAGGGATTACAATATATTAAATTGTCAGATATTTTCCTAGTGATCGACAGAATCCTATACATTTCTGATGGCATTCCTTAATACACACCTGTTCTCGACTTTTTCAGGCCGTTGTCAGCGATATCTGATCATTTTCGACACCTTCGGCGGTTTCTGATCACTGGTGACAAGATGTGACCAGAATTTCAGTTGCATCACTCAATGGGTTCGCCCCCACCCCTTCAATTAAAATAGAAGAAAGATAAAGTCGTCAGCTTCCTGAAAGTAGCACCGTCCTAGTTGAACCCATCGAACACAATGTCTGAGGTAAAGACTTTTATAGTCTGCTTCTCCTCTTGACCAAATAAGTCAGAGACACACATGAAACTAATGAAGCCTTGTTGCTTTCAATTGGTAACGCAGGCAATCCTTGTGGTGGCAAGTGGACTCATTGATGCCACTTAAAGGAAAGCACCTTAAAGATCCACTAACAACTCGTCAAAAACTTTCACTTTTTCTACACACAATCCCTCTCTTGTTCTGAATAATATTCATGTATATTTTACACTATTGAAACCCTATTGTAGAACGAGCCTGGATATGTATGTCTCCGATCAGTCCTATTTGATTTCATGACCTGAAGTACCAGTAATTCTCTTTCAGTACTAGGGCATTTTCCCTTTACACTATTGCAAAGGTTTTTTTTTGTTTGGAAGTCGCCGAGTGGTATTGAATTCAGGAATAATCCTGTTGATCCCACAAATTGACTAAGGGGCTTGGCCTTTTCGGCAAAGATGGGGAGAACATGGAGAGCCCCCACCCACCCCCACCCCCGCCTCCATATACTGCTCTGGCATCCTATAAAGAGAAACACTACAAATATTGACATTTTCAAATCCATTCTCTTCTGTCTGTGAGTGTTATCGATCTTAGTTTCAGCCTGTTAATGGCGTCTAGAATCAATTCAGTGTGCTCTTCCCAGCCAAGGATATGACGTTCTAATAACGTTCTAGCAACGTTCTGGATTGATTCTTGTTACGTTACACTGTTAGGTTACAGCGATGTTCTTTTGATGACTCCCAATAACATCGCTGTAACCAACTGTTGTGACGATACATTGTGACATTCTAATAACATTCTTGTTATTTATGATGCTGATACTTAATGAGAATGTCACAATAACATTCTGTTTAGGTGTGGTTGAGACCTCACTTTAGGAGGATGTCACCATAACGTTCTATTTAAGTTAGGTTGACACCTACCCTAATAAGATAGTCACAGTAACATTCTGTTTAGGTAAGGTTAAGACCGGACATAATCAGAACATCACAATAATGTTCTGTTTAGGTGAAGTTGGTACCTCCCCTGGTTAGGCGGTCACAACAATGTTCTGTTTAAGTGAGGTCTGGACCTCACCTAATCAGAATGTCACGATGACGTTCTATTTTAATTTTATCTTGACCTAACCTCACCAGGACATTATGATAACATACTGTTTTGGTTAGGTCTCAACCTCTCAGAAAAATAATGTTACAGTTATGTGACAATTAAGTAAGTAACAGATAAACCAAAATAGTATGGTCACATAACATGACCGTTACGTTGCACCTTGGCTGGGCTTATATTGTTTGCTTCTCTGCAATTTAAATTCAGTGTCGTGTATCAGGTGAACGGAAATACTGTACATGCATTTGGATATCTTGTTATTTAGGACAGTTCTTATAGATGGGTACCTTTGAAACGATTAAAAAGATAATGTTCTGCAAAATGAACTGGATACAGATATGTCGTCAATTAAAATGGCCCTAGACCCTTAAAATCGACAGGGCCACATGGATACTTTTGAGGCCTAATGACATGCTACATGGGATTTTTGAGAGAGATTGAACGGGGACATTGACATTTCTTAAATTCGACAGGGCGACATGGCCATTTCTAAAATTTGACAAGATGATATTGTCATTTCTTAAGATCGACATGCGACATCAGGACCCCCATCAAGGGCCTCCTTAAATGCGTTTTATTTTTGATTTTATCAACCGATAATCATTACATATTCATTTGACATATCCGATTTTCTGAAGGCATTCAATATGATTCAGAAATAAATGATAATGAATAAAACCCGAATACTTTTATCAAATTAATACATGTCCATATTCTGTGTCGCAGAAATATGTATGAAATTCTACAGAGGTAAAGCTTTTTGCTGTAATACAATATAAGTTTATATGCTGCTTGCAAAGCAATTCACTGGTGAGCGTTCGCGGCATCTTACTTGTGAGATAACGTCGTAGCGAACAAGTGCGCCTGCTAATTAGTAAACTATTCTTTTTCATAGGAGGAAATGGGGTCGGTGACATTTCGGTATTTTTGGATGCTTTATACCCAACTCGAAGCCTCGTCTATGGCCGCATTCACGAATACACAAAGGTGCTTACGTTGCCCTGTTCGTTAGCTTGTCCCCCAGGAAAATGGCGTTTTCCATGATGTATGGACTTCCGGCGGGCACGAGGTGCCGGAAGACAGGTTATTTACACTGCCAATATCCACTCGACGTCCCCCTGTTTGTCGCTGCTCTCCGAAACTAGCACAGTCAGTTTCTGCGTCCTATTGGGAGTACCGCCTGGCTGCAGATCGTCGACTCACTGTGTGGCCTTTAAGTGCGGCCAAAGGACGGGTTAGTATTAGATACACACACGGCTCATAATCCTTTTGTAAGAAATCCCAGTTTTACCGGCGAGGGACATCAGCTGTGCCACCCCTGGCAGAGAGACGACCTTGTGTCACTTACTTCTAAACTTGTAAATTGCGAGCTATTGAGCGCATGCTGAAAAAAACACCTTTGTCCAGACATTCATTGACGTCTATGGGTGGACTTTGACAAACGAGTAGACCCACGCGGAGGCAAAAGTGGTAAAGTCGTCAAGTGCTCACAACTACTGCCATTGTGTTAGCCTATCTCCTCTTTCCAAAAGGCAACTGCCATCTCCATAAATGCATAGCCAAAGAAGTGCAATGGCTACTCATGTAGTCTTGATTGCCAATAACGAATCAATATACTGTTTACAAGTCCTCATCAGAAAGTAAACTTCTCACTCTCACCATTACCGAAATAAGAATGAAAGTACACTCTCACACAAGTTGTGAAGGGGTGCGGTGGCAAGGTGATTACTGAATGACAACAGGTGTGCTCATCTCCCCCCCACCTCCCCACTAACCAATGCTGCACCTGTAGGCCTACAGTGTTGCCCCCCAAAGATATTCTGCTTATGTCAAGCTCTTCGAGCTCTCTTTATTTTCATGTCTATCATTACCGAAATAAGAATGTAAGATACCTGTAAGAGCAGCTATATGGTTTTGATTTCAATTTCTATTTTTACTGCAACGATCTAGACCCTTGAAACATCTGGACACCCGGGTAGAACCCTTCAATATACCTTTGATGTCCAGTGCCAACTCAAAGCAGAGCCCCCTCAATCCACGGCCGCGATATAAAAGCAGAACCATGAAAGAATAAAAGAAAAAGATCGGCCCTAAAAGTTAGGTTGAACCCTGTCTGGATAAGGTGTCCGAGAAAAAAGACGCTGAATGCAAGGGTACAGCTGGGCAAATCCAGAGTCGCATTTATCTCTCTACATAATTGATCACCTCCCTGGAACAGCTGCAGCCTGAACGCCCTATTCCGTAGCCTGTTGATACCTCTGGCCTTCACTCTTGCTCGGCCCAGGCTACTCAATGGGCCGTCAGAACCCATTGGCTGTTTATTGCCCTATTCCTATCGAAGTCAAAAATATGTTAGCTAACATGTATTTCCTGCAGCGTTTGAGAAACCTATACTTAGTGGAAATTCATGCGATAGGCTTCTTTGAAATTTTATACTTTAGTCTCTAAATGTACAATGACCCGACCCGGAGGTCCCCGACTGGACCGTCCTACCTGCTGATCCGTCGTCGATCTTCCATGCCTAATCCCCGAGCCTCGTTTTCGCCAGCGCCCAGACACCCCTCACTTCCGGTTAGCTGTCAGCGCCATCTGCCAGCCTGACCTTCTGGTGACCTGGGGCACAGGGGCGTGTGGTGCGGCGCCATCTACCGCCTGGGTGGGTGGTCCGTGTGGTCGGCGTCTCCGGGTCAGTGGTGGATGGAGGGGGTTGCTGGTCATGCAATTACACTGCGCGCTTCTTTGTGTTTCTTCCAGATTCAGGAGAATTGCCGACACGTTACTTATTACTGGCTAAGCGAAAATGACTTGCAAGACCATGGGCTGCCAGTGTTTGATTTAGCCGCACCATAAAGTCAGCAGGACCTGCATTACCAGTCCTTTGGGAAAACTGCACAATGTAGATGACGTTGATTGTGAATGAGTTCCTATCTTCGTTCATCATCTATGTGAAGTGAATAGTCACACATACAAAAGAGTTCCTATATTTAGAACTCCTTAACACGCGGATTTAATCCATGAACAATGCTGCTCTGAATTATTCTGTTAGATCAAACTATGATTTTAAACTATGATAAGTAGCCTATTACCAAGAAAGCTATGAAACAAATAACTGTTATACATATTTATGAAGACTATTCTTATATGCTAAAGTCAGTAACATGCCATTTCCGACCCCTAACCCATAGTGGAGTGATGATATGAAGTCCCCTCACCTGTGTTCTTTCCATTGGCCTCCAGTCTACAGTGATGTATGTCTGATTCATGTATTACAATATTATATTTTGATAAATGGATATGGGTGTGTACTGACACAGGTGTCAGTCCTATTACGCAGTAGTTATCTTAGCTAGTTGTTTGTTAGATAGACTCTCTGACTTATGCAAATCTGCGATGCGATTAGAGAGTGAGTAGATAATGTCACGGAATGAGGCAAATAAAATGCACATGTTGGTACACATACTCCTTAGAGTGAAACAAGTGGCCTCTGAAGGCAGCTCCCATATGTGTGGGCAAAGAGAGCTTGAATAACACTTGGGCATGTGAGCAGAGATAGATAGGTGACTTGAGATAGGAGTACTGGTTTGTGAGGAGTAGAGCGGAAAATCTCTCAGACTGACATTGGTTAAAGGAAGCTCAGTGGCACATATTATTGCATTTGCATATTATTGCATTTGGATTAAATAAACATTGACCTTTCACACGAGTGTTCTCTGTCATCCCTGAATTAGGAACTAAGTTCTAGGACCATTACTGATCATAATGATATGGAAGACTGCAATCAGCAATGGCTTTATTGGAATATATCACATGGAAACTTAGTGGAATTTAGACTAATCTTTCATGCGAAAAGTAAACTTCATAGTTCAGGTGTCTGATTTATATAATGACTATAATCTTTCAAAAGATTGCGCGTCCAGCAGTATGGCCCATGAATCAATTGACCATTAAAATAATGATGTGCACATGTTTGAGTTTCTTCATTTATTATGTCTCTAAGGGAAGAAAGACAACACGCAGTGGCATGTGTTGGGATCCGTTATTTTCAAACACCTAAGATTAAGTAAAGTCGGGGCCCACATCCAATTTAAGTGGAGGGGAGGCAGTTAGACTGTCTAATAAATTAGTGAAAATCACTTTTGTTTGACATTCGCCAGGAAATTCGCTGGGCGATTTTATTGGCGATTTTTTTAAACATATTCATTTCAATAGGCCTATAGGCGATTGGCTATCGGGCTTCAGGGAAACTACCCCTGTAGGTCATTTACTACACTTATAAGTTTCAACGTCTTGATAAATGCCTGCTTGTTTGAAGCTGAAATATGGCAACGTTTTAGGAACGACAGGCTGCAGTCTACCTATATATGCATAGGGGCAGTTCCTTCCTCTAACGGTGGCAATATTTCTGGAGGTTGACAGGGCCATATATTTCTAAGCGCCTGTAATATGAGCTTGCCGCCGCCGCCGCTGGAAATGTCAGCCCACATAGCAGGCTGACTGGATGGGACGTTGGACCAGGAACGTACGTGTGGGAATGAGCATAGCCCATTCGCCTTACGTGACGTATTTATCTGTTATACGAATGTCTTAATTACATCGAGATATAGGGCATTTTCCGAAAAGACATGGAGAAATCGTGAAGAATCACATATTCGTGTGATGCTGTTACAGCAAGATAATATGCCAGAGTAATTTCATGCATATATTGTCGGTATTAATTGCGGGAGATGTTGTTGCAAATTACTATCGACACGAAAAGACTTCAAGGGGAGGCCGCACAGGGAGTGGCTATACACGCGACAGTCGCACACGCGGACGTAGCGTACATAGAATTTCTTATACACGCGGACACAAAGTCGCGCATACAGATCTGATAACATACGCGGACATAAGGTTAGGGGGCCTTCTTTGTATCTACTAATGATATTATGATAAAAAAAAGGTACATCCGCGTATATTACTCTACCTGTATACACGGCCACAAGGTCCGCGTATATAAGCAGATCTATTTACGCTGACCTCACGCCGCGTATACAAGCAATTCTGTGGACGCAGCCATCTGGTGCTATGTCCGCGCTCCAGCCGACTGCACAGACAACAATATGGAAGGGTTGAGATAGTGTGTTAAGTAAAATGTACTGGTCATATAACGGCCATGTAAGCAATAGCAGTGAGAACCAGGAATACATATTATATATACATAAAGCACGAGGGCGGGGACAAGGGTAGTAATAAAGCCCATTTGGTAGGAAAGAGGTGGAAACTGTTAATACTAGATTGGCTGCCTATTGAGCGAGAAGTTGGTGCTACTGCTCTGTCCTTTAACTGAATGCAATGAATACAAATAGACCCCTTTGGGTCGGAGGACACATCACTCCCCGGTCACACAGTACCCATGGGAGTACCCACTGACCTTATTTCCCTGACCACAGCGTCACCCACTTGTTCATCTGGAACACCCAGTGTAAATTCAATTTTGTTATGTCTTTCGTTTTCTACATTATGGAAAATGAAGAAAGTGTTTCATGCTTCCTTGTTAACCCTAGTCATTTCAGGGGTGTACCCAACCCAAAATATGAGCGGGTCCCCGGTGTACACATCTTAGGGATCCAAGCAATACTAAAAGGCTCTAATTGATGCATGGTCCATATGAACTTTTACTCCAAGAGCCAAAGAAGGCAATCAGTGGGACGAGGGGAACTGGCATCCAATTACAAATGACCTATTCCAGGAAAAAAATACTGGAGGGATCCGGGGTGGTTCATTATTAGATTTGTGGTTTCATGGGGGGGGGGGGGGAAATCCTCTTTTATATATACGATATATTGGTTGTTTTTTATGTGTTGAATACTACCAAATGTTCTCCATGGACATACTTTGATATGAAAAGAACTATGGCTGTTGATAAGTCCTTGGACATAGAGAACGACCACATTCGTTTTCGCTGCAAGATAACTATCAATATACCAAGAATGCATTATTATAATCCCATAAAGTAGCATTCACTTGATTTTATATAATATGCATGGCACACTGCTCCCCGACAAATAATCAGGAAATGAAGAGAAGAGAGGTCACCCATTTGAGTACATGTATTTGCAAATGAAAGTGCAAGTTCTCTACGACTATTAGGTTGATAAAAGTCTGAAATACTATTTATATCGACGGTCAAGTTCTGTTTGTTGCCGCTGAATATGGGACGAGACCCAATTTGTGAATACAGTAGTTGGTAAGTATATTGTATAAACATATCAATTTCAAATTAGGTAGAACACATATAGTTAGGTAATAAGTGTGTTAACGATTTACATAAAGTGTACATATACACAAAGGCTTGGAAAGTAATGATCAAAAACGCAGTTTGATGGTTCTTTTCCAAATCTGCAAGTCTTTAATGAAAGTCCACACGCAGGGAACGTCACAAAGGCTGATAAACAGTACCTCGATTCAAATAGCCCAACGTGGTGGTCATTTAGAGGTATCTTAGTTCAGTTTTTTATAGACAGCACTGAAACATGGTAAACACATTGATTAAATACCACCCGCCCCATTCTATTACACCAGCGGGGAGACGGTCCCTGTTGGCAAGGCGGCCCAGTACGTCCAACATCAATCTATCAGTCCTGGCGCCGATGACCTCATACCGTTATCTAGGCGACCGAGCGGCGGTAAAAACCTACAGAGGGCCTGGCTCCTGTACACTGAGCAGCGCTAGGCAGTCTCACAATGCAAAGGTACACGTCATTGGAATGAAGGCAGTCTCACAATGTAAAGGCACACTTCATTGGACTGTACACTGTTAAAAAAAACGTAACTTTAACAGTTATATACTGTAAACCTCAACAGTATAATACCGCATTTCATTTTACGGTTATCTACCCTAATATCATTGCAATTTACAGTATATAACTGTATTTATTACTGAATTTTAGCTTCACAGTAATATACCGTATCTGGGAATTGTATACTGTATGGAAAAGGAAAATGGACACTTTGGGATTAGAACCCACATTCTCCACATTCAAGGCAGAAGCCTAACCAACTGAGCTAACTTGGACTGCATGAGGTGTACACTGTCATAGTCAGCATCCATGAGTAGGATCAGTACTACTATACAGGTACTCAACATTAGACAGACATTAAGTCATTTGTTTCATGCCCCTACTTATTCAGTTAAGTAACAAAGCTGGGCTCTGTGTACCTACAGGCCTCCATAGCTCAGTGGCAGAGCACAGGCTTCATATGTGAGAGATCCCGGGTTCAAACCTTGGCTAGTCATGTTATCAAATTACTACTATGCAGTAATAGTACTATCAGTAGTAGTGGTTTGCAGCATGCCCGCTATATTTTTGGCCATGATTAGTAAAATATATTTTTCATACATTTAGGGATTTGGAACTTTGTGATTAAAAATGTTAGATTATTAAGTTTTTATAGCGTTATTAAGGTAATTACCTCATTGGCCTGCTATTTTTTGTATGGCCAACCAACCAGAACACCCTAAAACATTTACGAGATGTTTTAAAACACCTTTTCAGTAGGATTAACATGTAGACACCTTTTTAGTACAAGAACTCAGCTATAGCCCTGTAGGTTTTACCTCCAACAGTCAAACAACACATGCAAGGCTAAACCAAGAGAAAAAGGATGTACTTGGTTATTGGCTAAATTATCCTCCAGTGTGATTACAGGAAAAATAAAACTTTCAATGCTGCTAAAATTACATCCAGTGTAAATTGTATGGCATTTTACTATAGTATGTATTACAGTTTATTATTGTTGAACTTAAACGGTTTTGATCCATAAGAATGAAAGTTCGACAAATGTATTACAGTATATTACTGTTAAACTTAAATGGTTTTGATCCGTAAGAATGAAAGTCCACTGTACATATTAAAGTATATTACTGTTAAACTTAAACGGTGTTCACCTGTAAAAATTACGGTCGCACAGAATTACGGTCACCCGTTAAATTAACGGTGAAAGTTCGGCAACATAGTTGCCAGTACTTTACCGTAAATTTGACAGGATTTTTTTAACAGTGTAGTCAATCGGCCTAATCATTGCTATTTGCCCAAGCACAGCAGTATGTTAGTAAAGTAGTAGATTCAAGTCTAAAGGGAGCTGCATTATCGCATTGTGAATCATTGTCATAGCCCATTGTCGATAACGCCAATACCGAACAGGCTATAAACGCGACGAAGTGTATGCGACGTGGTTTATACTATAGACTGCGTAGGCCTATACACGACATCACCAGTATCAGGGAACCTATGTACTTAACAACCTCCAAAGTCACATTTCCATGTAATATTAACATGTCACATGTGCAATAAAATCAACCATCGTATGCACATGGCGCGACCATATACTTCTAACATGTTATTTGTTTAATATAGAATCAATCCGACGTCGAGTACATAGTCAGAGCCATGTCTGCGACAAGCATCGAATCCCCATTTGTATATACTACTCATGTCTTGTCGAGTATAGGCCTATAATGAAGTCAATCCAAGCGACGTTGTAGCATATTATAGTTAAGCTTGTTAGCGCAACGCCACGTGTATAGACAGCTGCTTAATAGTTAATCACACTGGGATGAATGCACGAATTATTGCAGTTATCCTCGCATACTGTCATACTTGTGCAGTCCCCAATCATATTGGACACACTTGCCTTACCAAAGCAATTTCCATTAGACTAGTTGAGACACTGGATAGGCGGAGTACAATAAACATGGACGAATCTACTGAAACCATAATCATGCATTCCATTTGATGTTTAGCCTACTGGTATGGTGAGAGAACCTTATAAAGTGTTCTCCCGTAAGTAATACTTTAAGACGGTACCCTGTAGCACAGGACGAAGGCAACATTGATAAAAAAAAGATAGATTGCTTTGTTAAAAACAGACATAACGGGGATGACTTTTCAGCACAACGGCAAACCTCTTTGAATATGATGTATAATTATTATAGATGATATTTTACAGCACATTGTCACAATGATGTTTGTGTTGGTATTAAAATTCAAAAGGTAAGAAGAACCGTTGTGGCTCTTCACATAAAACCATCGCGATAGCTTGCAATGACTGCTGGTATCGAACATTTTACGTCGCTTTTACTGCTTGTGTTGAACATTGAATACTTTTTGTTGTAATCTCTTGCTCCTGTCATAAATTGCGTATGCGATGGGCCATTGCAATAATTGGGTCGAACACAGAAGAAGTAAACGTTAAAAGCTTAGTCCAATATGGCTTTCACCATACAAAACAGGGGTCAGTCCGTTTTGACGCAAGAGTTATTTTGTGTTGTTTTTCATGGCATGTGGTGTCTGCTGACAACCTTCCTCTTAGTATGTCTATAGACGTCCAACCTGAAGCTAGTTGACCAAGCAGCAGAGGTAGAAAACAGTGTTGGGTTACACGCACATGAAAATACAAAAGAAACATCGACACAGGTGGGACCAGCGTATGACACATCCACAGGTGTGGAAACGGTATCCAAGTAGTTCCAGGACCCTCCCGAGGCCTGGATACAGAAATGGCGACCGACAGAGAAGTCAGGTGATATTGGAGATACTACTGTGGTGTGGAATATGGAATATGGAATTTGATATAAAGTTCCCGTCTGTTAGTAAAAGAACAGCACAAACCCTGACACAGGTGCTATTTTCTCAAGTTTATAAAATGATAAATAAAAATAAGCGTGAGACACGCTTCGCTTCCTCCTGAATGACCATTACGTATTGATGTTTTAATTTCACTTGATTTTATTGACATTTTAATCCAAAGTATAGTGTTTTTTCACTATACGATATAGTGTGTATACCGACTCAAGTGATACGGGTTTTTGCTCAGTGAAATAGGACATGGACCTTTCTTAAAATCGATCCCGAAATAAGGATAACATAGAGACCCATGCTCCTCCAGCTGCCCTATAAGTAGGCCTACCACTGCTACCATTGAATGGAACCTGCACAATGAAGATTTTCTTGACGTAAGAGAACGAGCTTTCAGTTGGCAGGCTAATGAGCCAACGGTTAGGGTGTATAAGGCTTCCCTTCCAGCTGGTTAAATAAAGCTCTCCTGTTCCCTGGAGGAATCTACATAGTACCTCCTTCAGGGCAGTGTGACGTCGGCCCATATCGTTCCAACACATATAGGAGGGCGCAGATGCTGTCCCAACCCATCATTTCAAAAATCAATACAAAATCGCCTGTATGGCCTATTCAGAATACAACCTTCGTTAGGACAATAGGGCCGTTGTTAGGGGATAGAAATGCGCACGTGCCGCCTTTAAAAGTGGCTGTGTTGAGTGACAGGGAGACTAGTGGTCTGACTGGGGACTCCGCCCTCCGCCCGTCACTCGCCGCCTACCGCCCTCACAGACCTTAATCTAGCCCGGGGAAAACGCCGCCTGGCCTACAGAGAGACCCGCACCAGCATGGTATTACTCAGACAGCGGGTCACCTTCAACTGTCACCATAGCAACCGATCACCTTTGGCATTTGTATGTCTGGACCGGTTAACTGGCATGGTGGACGTTCACTCTCATGGTCCTCCTGCTTGCCAAATCGCCAAAAATTCTTTGATTAGAAAAGATAATTACAAAAAATAAATGTAGCTTTTTTTTCAATTGAAGGATGGTTGTTTCGTAAGTCAACTGTAATTGCCCAGGCCAATGACGAATTATTTGTGACAAGTTATTTTCTTTCTATACAATATTAACGTAACAGGTGCATCGATTCTCTGAAGGAGTTTAATGAATACTTGCTGTCGTACACAGACGTAGTCCAGGAGGTCCTCTTACAGTTCTATTTCCGTCAGATAAATGCCAGATAAATTCGGTTAGATTAGGTCCTTCGGAGGTCTATTATTGAAGTAGTTTACAACGCCTTACTCCACAAAACCTGAACACCTCGTTGTTACTAATGCTTTGCCAAAGCAATGTTAAGATAAGCAAGATATGCTTTATACAATATTTCTATGTCTTTTTACCATTCTACATCCTCTATATATACAGATATATATATGTATGTATATCCGAATTAAGAGGATACAGTTACATTATATGTATTTCTGTGTGTGTGTGTGTGTGTGTGTATATATGTGTGTGCGTGTGTGTGTGTTTGTGTGTGTGTGTGTGTGTGTGTGTGTGTGTGTGTGTGTGTGCTTGTGTGTATGTACAGCCATGGAAGCCCCTAGAAATAACCAGAGTAGCCTCAGACCACTCAAAACCAAACGAAAAAATGAAACCTCACTATAGGCCTAGTTCCAGAATATTCTATGTACTTCACATAAACTGACACATAAACAGATTCCAGATTATTCTATCGCAGTCTATCTTTTAGTTCTACAGCATTCTAAACCTTACATCACATCAACAATCATTTACACTATACCCAATAATATAACTGTGTATTGTTATTAATTTTAGGCTTCACATGTTCACGTGTATGTATTGGTGTTCTGACAATTTAAAGGTACTTGGGGGTGTTCGGCTTAAATTCTAATTACCAACGCAATCTGCTGTAAATTTGTAGGCAATTTAGCTTTTATATAGAGGATTACATATAAACAATATAAACAATGTTCACAGTTCGTGATAAGAGTAAGAGCCTGATAAAGAAATTGACCTTCACCATTGATTTCAATGGGAAATATCTTACTCTGTAGAAAAAACTACCATTGGAATTCTTATGAAACTTCTGGAATGATTAGCATTTACCTGATAGCAAATATTTAAACAAGGAAAATAAATATTTACCGTTTGAAAGAAAAATTATATTGAAAAACCTTAAAAATTGAGGTAATTTTGATATTTATACCATGGTAATTTGATACCTAATTATTCCATTTGAACGGGAACACCTTAACTTTATGTCTCCTAGTATTATTGGACCTATAAATAGTTTAAAACAGTTTAAAAAAACAATTGGGTAGTTCTTAATATATTATGACCCAGGTGGCGCCCTAAACAGCATTGAGGACCTTTAAAAGCATGTGTCTGGTATGTATCATCGTGCTTGGGTGTTATCCATCAAGTAGATGACCTTTCGTTTGGACACCCTTTCCGCATACAAAACAAAGACGCTCGCGTCAGTGCCGTCTGCCCCTGTTTATGATGAGATCGGACGGCATCCATGGCGGGCGGTGAAGTATGACAAAAGATGCAGCTCTTGATGGAAGCCCTGCAGTGAGCAGTCGCATGTCGGTGCGTTCTGCTGATCCGTTAGCCTTGTGGGCTATCCTAATGAACAACTATAGACCTTTATATAGAAACTGTGTAAGAGCTATACGCAATCCATTGCTTATTTGCTCAAAGATGGACCGAAGCGGTCCTGTTATAAAGTCAACACCCTGAAGTAACACGAAAAGAATAGTAGGTATTTGAAAGGCATTAAGGTTTGGATTATTGAAAGATTAGTTTGGTTGATAGATTCAGAACATGCATATCTAATAAATTTGAGTTCAATATTGAAGACACTGTATACTGTGATATATGCTATAAATGTTTGTTCCACGTTTTGAATAAAGAACAATTTGATGTTGTAATTATGTATATAGCTTGCGTGACCAATTATTTCACGCTTTTAACACAAAGGTACTATTTCTTACTGCATGTCTATTCCGCTCTTCTGGCCCAATAACGTCATGTTGAAGGTAATGGACATCGTATGCTTGACTGACACACATGAAATGATTGTATATTATCATTATTCACCAATGGGCTACTAACATTGCGCTACCAGGGAAGTTGTAGGGGAAAATGAATATACGTTTTGATAAAAAAAAATTGATATAACTTAAATCTTGATAAATAAATAGATTTCTATATACATGGCTTCCTTTGGTCCCATCCTACAGTCTTTCCCGCCCCCTCACTCCTTCGTGTCCTAGATACCTTGCAATTGCTCGTTCCAACTCCCAACAAAACGCCTATTACTAACATAATAGAGGACGAAGGTGGTTTTCAGAACATGCAAGCCTGTAATCATAGGTGGAGAGCGTGCTAGGTGTGGAGGTGATGAAGTCAGGCCGGCCATTATCTGATGGGGTGGTGACTAATGGGCGCGGCGCATCTCCCTGCCCCCGCCGAGACCCCGGCCCCTGGTCACCAGGGGGAGTAGGGGAGGCCGCCATGACTGTAAGCCGTGCGCGCCGCACGAGTACTGACCGGAAGGCCAGAGGTGCCCCTATCCTACTCATTTATTCCTCCACTCGGCGTATAGGACATGCAGGAAGGGAATGCCCCGCAGGCTGAACAACCTTAATGTAACTGCACTTCATTCTATGACGTCCGCTTTGTATACCTTTTTGTATACCTTTATGCATAATTCAGACGTTTGGAGAGTATGTACAGCTGAATAAGCCTGTCAATTTCAGCACAGAAATACGATATATCAGTATACTGACCACACCAGTTCACTTAGACTAATAAAGAAATCAGTAGTAAACCCAGTCTACTGTATTATTATATGTTGGAACAATTTTGGAGATCGGTGGCATTTCTTACTTTTTCCTATCAAGTTAATGAAAAACATCTCTTATTAGCGATTGTTAGATTGATTCTTGTATTTGAGTGAAAATGTTCTGGAGTTGAAGCCACAAAATTAGTTGCAGATTATAACATAGGAATCTTTTCATCTTTTTATTTCGTAATATTTCTTGTCTGTACATGTTGTCATACTTTGGGCTCTGACCACAGAGACTGGATGATTACGCGCCTGCATTTGGATTCAACCGGAAATTATGGAGACCATTAATGCTCTGTAAAACCGATTATTTCCTAACCACACAGTCCAATGATAAGCCTTACAGGTAATGTGAACGCTTCATCATCTGGACTGCAAAACAAAAAGGACACATGATCCCAAGGTGAAAACCCACCAGTGCAGCCCTTAAAGTTACATTAGACATCTCTGGTACATTTTGCAGATGAAATAAAATAAACATGGGGTATTCTGTTGATGTGGCTAGGTTGCAATCAAGTGCCGTTACGTCAAAAGGATTGAGACAGTGTTCATCACCATCTTTAGTTCATGATATAAACATGAGCTGGGGAAGCCTTTACCACAGACAACTAACCAGCCTGTCACTGTGTAACTGATGAATGAGATAAATTAATACTCTTCTGGGCTGCTGTGCAACAGCCACAGCTTATAGGGGTGCAATGTGGGGAACTTTCCACACCGCTTGTTCCCAACGTACTACCAAAAAGCTATATGGTTGGTGCCCAGTGGCACAGGAAAGTACATCTCACTGGATCTAGATGTATGCAGAAGCTTTGCATGTCAACATGGCTGTGAGTCTTATTTGTCCGGCCAGCCCTCCCTCATTGATTGCTTCTCCCGCCCACACGTAGATATTAAGGCCTGTTTTTCAGATTTCAGTGTATTATGTATGACTGCACCCACCCTAGCTTTTTTTTGGAGAGAGAGAAAATGTTTCTAGACAGCATAATTATTGCCTTTTAAAAATCATAAGGACAATAAGGCTTGTTTACATTCATCTATATAGATAAATAACACGCATCCCTTGTGCAAAAATGGAACTTATATTACGTAATTAGGACGTCTGGCGATCTATCGTACCTGTCGACGACTTTGACTACTTCCATGAATTATCGTCCCGGAGCGGGGCGCGGATTGCCTGTGACAGCTGGGAGTGATGGAGACGGCCGCCGACCGCGCCGCGTGAAACCTCTGAGTCTACTCGACACCAGACGAAGAAGTCTCACGATTGCTGAACCTTGTTTGACAGTGTCTTTTGGTCAGCACATCTGAGCTTAGTACGTGGAAAAACATATTTTACTAGAACATACAATCAGGGGTAATCTCGCTTTCTCTAACTTTTTCAAACTCAATATGGCCATGTCTGGCCCTCAAATCTCATTTGCACTTTCTGTATTGACTTAATTGCAATTGGCTCTTCTAGAATTGGCAGCATAACGGGCCATTATGATCTATTTGGGACAGTTGTGACAATAACTGGAAGTCAGACATTTTTTTCTATAATTAAATGAATTATTGATGCTCGTTTGTGAAAAATAAATGTCAAGCGACTTCTTGGTACTAGGGCCTACTAAAACTGCTATGATTTTGATAACTATTGAATCAACGGAAATTTGAAATAGAAAGTTCCTTCTTGCAAGTTATGAGTAAATTCAAGGTTAGTAAGTAGCCATGGTAACTAAAAAAGGAATGTTGATATTAGTCAGAAAGTAATTCCTTCGTTCTGCAGACAATGCCTTTGTACTTTTAACAGAGCATTCACTTAGTGAAGCAGGCAAATCTGTTAAAAGGATGCATACATTTTGATATGCATCACAGTTTCTTAACCGAAAACCAGTTACTATATTAATTATCGATAATAAATGCTTCACCAGTACTCTCAACCACTAGAAGCCTGACTAGTTTAGAAACTGTTGTGTAGTATATTTAATTCTGAAATAAAAAAAAGATGACAAAGTATCAATGGGGCTTTTTGTTCATAGAAATTCGATATTTTGGTTGGTTGATTTCTTAACAATACGTATAACGTCTATATGCGCCAATTAAGAAACATGGTCATATTCTAATATCGTGGCCACTCCTTAAACTGCCCTAGAGCCCTGCCATCTTCACTATAAACAGTGTTGGATGTTGTTGCTATTAAAATTAACTGAATTTTTTCAGACTTGCTGTATAACTGCAGTTAAAGTCTTAAAACTATGTTGAATTCATAGTAAATTCGTAACCAAAATTGCCAGATATTTGTTTAGCTGCTGTACAAACACAGTTACCTTTTTACATTGTATAGATATATATTTAGAAAACGGTCCACAGAAAGCGGCCCTATGGCCTATGGTAGTCACTTTAGTTTATGAAGGAAGTGGTGCCCAGTTCGTCTCTTCATGTGTCAACAAGCAGTATAGGCAAAGTGGCAACTGGGTATGGTTAATACTGTCGCAGTGATTAGAGTGACCCTAGTAGTATACGGAAAGTGAGATCTGCAGAACGTCAGAAAAAGGTGAATCGAATTTTGATCGTACACTGATAATCCTATGATTTCAAAAGTTAGTCAGTAGTGGCTAACTTAAGTTAGTCATTTTAATGCTTAGTCATTTTGACTAACCTTCTGATAATGTGTCAGTCATTATGGGACTATATTGTTAGTCAAAATGACTAACAGGTCACATGACCAAATGAGAGGTCACATGACCACCAGGAAAAAGGCATACAAAAGAAAAACAGAGTCAACAGATTGGTAAGTTTATCCATTCTCATCCTTAGCTTTCAGGATGCATCTACGTTTTCAAACTATTGAATGTAAAAGTATAGATATCAATGATGCCTTTTACACTGTTTTAGATGGAAGAAATAGCTTATTTGATTGAAAATTGATTAACAAAGTCGGGTATATACATAGATACTGAAATGTCTAAGAAAGTTAGCCAGTTATGACTAACCTTTTTACCACTAAGATTGTTGATTGGTCATATAGGAAAGCACAATGAACAGACCCTGACAGCCAGGAGGGGACCATGATCAGGCCCATAGCCAGCTGTTTTGAGTGGGGAGTTCATTCATCTATCAAAGAGGGGCGGCAGGGGGCATGGACTGGAGGCCGGGAAATGAGTAAAATGACTTACATCCAATAGGGGAAGCTGAGGGGAATGGACTGGAGGCCAGCAAATGAGTAAAATGAGTTCAATGAAATAGGGAAGGTCGGGGTTGTAGAGTATAGACCTTGTGCACATGACGTCATATCTCACAAATTGGGCTGGCCGCCATATTGGTGATCAGTTTATAGACTTAATTATTTACAAGTGCAAAATATAGAAACACAAATATTTATGCAACATTTACTATAAACAACATCCCTGGGACATAACGAACAATCACCATTGCTCATAATTGATAAATGTTGGAATTATGTGATAACATGTGAGTATGATCACCAAGTGGTGTCCACCAAAAAGTGTTCACGTGACCACGTCTGCACAAGGTCTATAGGCCGGGAAATATGTAAAATTATTTCTATCAAAGAGGGGAGGCCAGGGGAGTTGAGGGCAGTTCGGGAAATATGTATAATAATTACCATAAAAAAACAGGACATTTTTGGCATTAGATTGGCCTACTTATCATTTATGGAAGGTTTCAGCAAAATCTATTGGTTGAGTTTTTCAGTATAAAAAAAAAACTGCAAAAATTGTTGTAATTTTCTAGATAATGTTGTAACCGTCACAGAATTTCCTGACATGAAAATAATGAACATTCACACTAGGGGCTACAACCTCAGAGTCAGTTTTGACTCATAGTTGACTCATACTGGGAGTCATAAATATTTCAAATTTGGAAATTTGTCAAAGTGCTCAAATCGGCATATAAACCTTATCAAATTATTCTTTTCTTCCACAAGTCATCTGTGCCTATATTTGCCCCCTGATTCACGTTCACTGACAATCTGTATGTGAATATTATTGATGCACATGTTCAGTGTAAAAGATCAATACAATTAACACACACACAGATTGACGCACTATACCAACAGCATGTGATATACTATAGACAAAAAATATGCAAAGGGCGTCATTTTTCCTTTCACAAGGTAAAAAATGATATAGCGCAAAGCCTACAGTTGTTCCTGCGCCTGGCCCGTTTCATTTGTCAAAACCCCGGCAACACTGCACAATTCAACTCAACTCGACCATCGAGTTGAGTTAATTTGGGGACAGCCATAGAGTGTTGCATAGGTTAAGACTAGAGTCTTAGGGGCCTTCCATTTAGTACATATGCAAATTTGCAAAAATCTCGGACCCCCACCCCCCATGGGGCAAAAATATGCATTAGATTTGTACAAGAAAGTATGCAAATTTTCAAAAATTTCAGACAGCCCCTCCCCCCCCTTGATGTGTACATACTTAATGGAAGGCCCCTTAGCAGTATACTAAGACTATTCAGTCGGGTCTTAGATGTCGAGATGTCAAAGACGTAAAACTGGATAGTCTGGTCTTAGGGGGGAGTGCCTATAATAAGCTATAATGTATACCTGGGTAAGTGCTACAACCATCGGGTCATACCTTATGGCATGGTAGACTTTTTTACTACGACCAAACAGTCGTAGGCTATGGCGCCACTCAAGGCTATGACAGTCTAGCTGAGTGGAGTTGTTATGTGTGGCAGGGGCTTTATAGCTCTGTAATAAAAGCTTGCAGATCCTTATCTAGATTAGTCACTGCTGGCTATATCAATTAGTCAAAGGAACTAAGACATTAGTCAAAAGAACTAAGATATTAGTCCAAATTTACCAGGAAATCTAAAATACTTTAGTCTTTTTGACCAACCCTTAGACATAAGTGTCTAAGCTCTTAGTCAATATCACTATTCTAGAATAGTCAAACTGACTAATGTCTTAGTAGCAATGACTAATTCCTTAGTCATTACACTGCACTTTTAACACATCATTCCTAGAAAAGATTTGACTAAGGTGGTTAGTCAGAGATGACTACCCTGGCTAACGCAAAGTTGGGCATATACGTATCCATCGAAATGTCTAAGAAAGTTAGCCAATCATGACTAACCTTTTTACCATTGAGATTATCAGTGTAGAAACCTTAAATTGAACCCATCATCAATGATACTTTTCCTTTGATTAATTGTATCGGCTGCTAAGAAAGCGTTACTAGAAATGTACAAGGACATCATGTAAGGATTTAGAATGTATAGGATTACAGCAGCATTATGCAGCATTACCAAAGTTCTACAGAAAACCTCGGTAACGATTTCAGCTTGCCAGCAGCAGAGATTTTATGAGACAGGTGCTTGTAGCAGGTGGCACAATGAACCTTATTGTCCCCTTTTTAAATCACAAACACCTGGGGATAGTCTTGCAATAAGCCACGTGGGGTCTTTTCCTATGACGTACAAAGTATCCTTGTTTCTGCACTATGGTAGCTGTGCTGGTGAACTATGGGGTTCAATATAATGTTATCCTAACTTAGTATCTATTATTAGTTTATTTCATTAGATTACTTCCTAAATAATGCTACGCTGAAAACACAGAGTTGTCAAAAGTGGTGCCAAAAACGACAACCCAAGGTTGTCTGTGTCTTTTATACAAAAAATCTTATTTATGAATAGTTTCATGTTGTATATAAATTATCATAGTCAATAATAATGGCTTCCTATTATCTTATTACTAGTTATTAGGCATGGCCATTACACATAGGAGGCCTATGAGTTGAATGGATTTTGAAACCATTCACTTACAACACTTTGTCATGGACAAAGGCCATGACAACCTTGGACTGTCGTTTTAGGCACCATTCACTTACAACCCTAGGGTTGTCAGACAGATCTTTTGACTTCTCATTTTCTTCTGTGACATCCCTATGACAACCCGATTTTCATTTTTGCTTCTCTGATGACCTTTTTGGCCCAAAGTAGTCAGGAGAAAATGACAGCCTTTGGGTTGTCATCCAGCCTCAGAATTCACAATGACAACCCTCTGACCACCCCCAAATTGTCATAGGATTGTCACAAGGTCGTCACACAGCATCCGCCATCCTGTGGATCATGTTCAGCTCTTAATGTAGTTCCAGTTGCCAAGAGTTAGCAAAACACTTGCGTGGAAGGATAAAGTTTATTAACATCCCAAATATGAGTATACATATTATAGTCACTGACTTTCCATTAGCATTTCACCAGTCCTTGGGCTAAGTCCACTCAGCTCACACAACCAGTAATCTTCCTAGACAGATTCTATCCTATCTGCAATGTTTCTTCTTCACCAATGCTAGCATCCTATGACAGGTCCTCTGAACAACTCTTGAGTGTTGGGCGGTTGGAACCCACCTTTCCACCAGTCACTAGCTGTGGCTCACTCTCCATTGTGTTGATGCCAAGAGGTTCCATGTCTATATTTAGCAACAACCTTTACATACATGATGTTATGTATGGACTGATTCTACATCAGTACACTGGAAAAAACAGACTAAGAATACCTGTCATGCTCCTTTAGTTTGCATATTCCCATCATCAACTGGCTCTTTATTATGAGGTATTCAACGTTCTGTATACTGCAGACAGCCCCATTTATAAGCTTTAAATGCTATAGGCCACCATCATCAATAGGTGGGAATGTGGTGCTATATAGCATTCTGTTCTAATCTGGTTGTTGTAACCAGAAGTAATGTCACTTCTGCTCTTTTCTAGATGATATACCTCTGTTCATTTACAATATTTTGCAGTTTCATTAATCGTGTTCGTTCTCATAAAGGAATACGGATAATTATGACAAAGTAACTTCCATTTTCTGGCGTAATCTATGGTGTATTTGTTTTAGTTATCAAAATATGATTGAGGCATTGCATTTCTGTGAAATACGTATGTCAAGTTTGCTATACCATGGATAATTTGGGAAGAAAAATGATTGTCAAATATTTTCATCATCTTCATTTAATTGAAACATGAACACGAATTAGTTGAAGAAATATCCCAAAATATACCATGTTAAGCAATCACTTCCATGATATTCAATAAATTCACAGGTTTCCCATTTATAGTTAAATGAAGGTGCATCCAATAAGACTTTGATATAACGGTTAATACTTATCTAAGTAATTCTACACATAGAAATATAAGATCGGGGTTGTGGGCGCATTGTGGCCCACGTTCGCGAGATAGGCCAACGGACACAGTGCCCGGCAAACAGTGGCCGTGTGGGCTCACAGATGGGATATGACGGAAAAAGAAAATGAACCCATCCAAGGATGCTAGGTAAAAGGACGTTTTTAGAACGTCTCATAACGTCACTTATCGTTATTACAACGTCGCCGAACGTGACTGTTCCATGCAGGAAAAAATAGGTAATGTAAAGCAGAACGTATGCCAAGTGCAATGTCACGACAGTCTTGCCACAGCTAGTGTATAGGGTAAAGTCGGGTAATATGGGCACCTTAAGGACCCATGTCTATAAAATCAAGAGAAATGATCATAACTCACTTCTGTTTTCTTTTATGGAATTGTTATCAGTAATTGAAGAAATAACTGGGTTTTTGACCATCTAGGTCAAGAAATAATTATTATATTGAGAAAATAAATTTTTGCATTTTCAAAACCCATATTACCCACCACAGGGAAATATGGGCACCCCCTATTTTAGGGTAATATGGGCACACCTGCCCATATTAGCCCTGTAGAATTACAGTGACAAATGAAGGAGGCTAATATGGGCAGCACTAGAACCCTGCCCATATTAGACTTCCCATAGGTTACTATGGGATTTTGGGGGGTGCCCATATTACCCTAAAAAACAGTCTTTCATAGAACCTCAATAGAATAAAGGCTATTTCTCCTATATCTTTGACTGTGGTTTCTACTTGTTCTTAAGAGGTTGCACTACATTGTGGTATTTGAATAGTTAAGATATTCCTACTCACTCATATTTTATGTAACATTATGTGACAGCATGCAAGCAAATTCAGATACCCCCTTAGAGGTTTTGTTGCATATCTTGATAAATATATAGTAATTTGCTTAAAAGAAATGGTCTATGCCAATGTTTTTTGGTTCCCCACATTGTGATAAGAGGTTACAGGACTTATTTATAACAGAAATATGAAATATTGGGGGTGCCCATATTACCTGCTATGCCCATATTACCCGACCTTACCCTATGGATGCCCTGATCCTACAGCAAACATTCATCATCTGCAGCCTCGTATGCAACTTGTGCGTTACTTAATAATAAACGACGTCATTATTCACGACAAATACATAACTTCAATCATATCTTATGAAAGCAGTATCGGTCAAGGTTATTAAGTAGGATGGAATCATATTACGTGTCCTTGACCTATTAAAGGTAATCATTATGTGTCGTTTCTAGTCACCCAGTCAATTTTCAATTAATTGCATAACATTTTCTTGTATATCAGTATATTACCGTACATTCCGTAATAATCAATCCTGCATATTGTCTTAATGGCGGATGCCAACATCTAATTTTACCTTCCACATTTTTTAATTTTTTAATACGGTCTTCCTGTTGATCAAATAGATGGGTGTTGTGAATACATGTATCATGTATTAAAGATGAACAAATTTCACAATTCACAGTTCAGTTGAGGGGTTAAAGATGGTTTCCCAATAACATCAAGTTCCTTATTTTTGTCGTTACATGATTCTTAAATTTAACCTTTGTGGTTGACTTTTGTACACTTTCCGGGAGATAGTCCCATAGCATGATCCAATGCACAAGATGGCTTTTCAGGTACTTTTCATACCTTCTCTTTTGGGTATTAAATTTAATTTTGTTTCGACTTCTTAGATGAATTTGGGGCGTGCACTTGGTACTATTAAAGCGAGTACGTTTGGCTACATCCATAGAATTTTACTCGGCTTTGTCCATCATTTTTCACCAGTGAGCAGTACAGCATTACTTTTGTCTTCTTGATAAATTACAGTGGTGTTTTTATACATGCACCATTTAAAAACATTTGAAAGACATGATAGGAAGACAGTAAGTAAGGAGCGTAAACATGGAGGGATACGTAATTTCCAAATGTAAGAAGGATCATCCATTAATGACCTAATGCTGGAGCTCCATGTTGAGACTCAGTTTGACTTCCGAGCTATTTAATTAACCATTATATCTAGGTGCGGCTATAGAGTTCGGAAAAGGCGTATGTTTGTCTTAATCATCCATTAAAGCCTGGTTTTCACCAGCCGATTTTCACTGCCCTTTCTTTGGTAATTTATTATGTTTAACCTGTAATATGACAAAAGATATTATATATCACATACCATTTGAAAGAGAAATAAAAACCTTTCTAATAGCATATAACATTTTCATGATTAACCAATATTCCCACTGCCGATTTTTGAATCGGTAGTAAAATTGGCTAGTGCAAACAAAGCTTTACTTTACGATCGTAGGTTGTGTACACACTAAAGGGTATTGAGACCTTTAACCTGAGCGGGTTTCTCCGACCACTATCATTTGCACGAAAATGCCCTGAGATTTAGTGATAATTGTGGTTCAGTATTTGGGACAGATCCAGAATCGTATAGATTGTATAGAGCATATAATATATATGCGCCTATGAGCAGGATTGTCTCTTTCTTTCTTTTTTTCATTTTATCTGTACATTAGAATAGAAAGGAGTTTGGTAAGGTGAGCCGTATCACCCCTCTCCCAGGATGGGTAAGGAAACACATTCCGCTTCTTAGCAGCTTGAGATCTGAGTGAACATCCGTTTCTAAATGAGCCAAGCCTCATTCAAATAATTAAAAAAAGCACTGGTGAGCCAGAGATCAACGTAAAAGAGTAGTGGTAATCAAATAAGCTCAAACACACCTCTATCGACAGATGGCTTCGAGTTTTACTATTATGATCCAATTAACTATGATTAAAGCGAAACAGGAAAATCAAAGCGTAATCGAGTTATAAATGTGCAACTCGCTGAATGGTGTCTTGCATCGCTGAAACCAATTGGGTTTTTATAAGCCTCCATCACTGCCAATCCTTACATTATACGATTGTTAAAGCTTGGGACTGAAATGACAGATGTGGAAAACTTTAATCTGAGGGCATCAAGTGTAATCCTCCACAGACGTGTTCTGTTACCCCTTACTATACAACAGTATATGGTGTAAGATTAGAAAAAGTGCACACGTTATAGCAAATCGGGGAAGTGGATTGCCATTGAGACGCTTCTGCTAACTTAGTGCAATATTTATTATTAGTAAAAACGAAGAAATAACTTCTCAAAACGGTAGGGCCCGCTGACCATCCACGTGTCTATGTTCAAAGTTAGACCTCCAGCGGCAATGTACATATATATATATATATATATATATATATATATATATAGACACACACTTAAATGTACCAGTACCCTACTGACCAAAGCGGCTTAGAAAATATCTTTTCTCTTATACACAACCATGGATATGCTGCCCTCTTCATATGTGAACAGCTCTGAAATTATGGACAGCGAAGTCGGTTTAGGACAGCGAAGATGATGTTATGGGAAGCCTCAGGTTTTCTTACAATGGAGAATCTCTTAGATATTCTAGTAAGAAGCAGAGCCATGTGTCTCTAAACATCATTATCCATGACCCTAATGCTCTACCACAGATATAACTCATTGGAATTTATTGTTGGCCCAAATAAGCTTCATGCACTTTGTTAACTGGTTAGAGATTATTGACTGTTGATTATGTGGATAATCTTATTTGTTGTCAAGTTGGTCTCATATTACTTACGCATAGAGAGTTTCAGATACTCTGAGCCAAGACGTAACGAAAGCGCAACGTATCTTTTTCCCAGTTTTAAAAAATATATTTAAAAAATATTCAATCATGAGTTCACTCCTTTACGAATAAGTATCTAATGATCCTTATCTAATTTTGCACTTATAGCCTTAAATATGGTTGGCTAAATTCGGGATACGTTGACGTATCGGGATGCGTTGTGGAATCTGAAACTCGTAAATCCTCCCCAATTCCCTAAATCCTATTGGGCTATCTTGCTTTATGAAAAAAAATAAAATGTACACTTTTCCTTATGAAAAATTAACATGTACACTTTTCCCCATTTTAATGCCCCCTCACCTGACAATGCCGACGTGATCCTGAAACGCCCCTAGGTATGAAAAACGCTTTCCCCTTTTCAGAGTGTCATCTTCCATGTGGAGGTCCATCCGATCTTCCCGTGGTTCGCTCAGTGCGTGACGTTCGGCTTCTTCCCGACGACGGCGCACGAGCTGGCCTACAACCTGTTCAACGTGGTCACTATGTACCTCGCACCGCTCGTCGTCATCCTCGTCACCTACAGCCTCATCCTCTGCGAGATCACCCGCAAGTCTCGTGAGAACAGACGTGAGTTGAATTATTCAGCGTTTAAATAATATAAGAAAGTACATTTTTCATATAAAAAGTTCTTATTCTTCATATACAGACACCGATTACGCGTAATCGTTTTTCTCAATGTTAATGCGAGATTGTGTAATCTCCATCCTTATGTTCATTCGTCCCAGTACAAACGATAGCACGTGCTTGTAAGAGGATTTGCGTTCGTTTGATCCAGGATTAATTAGTCACAATATCACTCGAGCGATCAATACAAGATGGTTCATGCTACAATCGATACAGTAACAAAGATCTCCTCTCACAATAATAATTACAGTCATCCCACCGTCCGCAACTTCAAGTTGATACAAGGGAAGATATCAGATATGGTATACTGTAGAAATCTATGTGAATTTAGTGAACTCTAGTAACCGCCAGACATATCCTGTCATCATAGGGGCTTCCACTAATATGGGATTGTCATCCCTGTCAGTTATACTCTTGTCAAATATCTGGTCGTACAAGTCCCCATGCAATACCAACAGAAAATATCTTGAATTGTGCTTTACTATAGAACTCCCCCTTACCTATCAATGCAAACACGAAAACAATCGTACGCCGCATGGTCAGTTTCTTTATAAATCCAATTCCTATATCATAGGATGGGTTTGAAAACTTAAGGGAAAAATTGTCATCCAATCAAAAGAAGCCCTCCGAACTCAATTTTTGGAATAAACACCCTATTGTTGTTTTCACTGAATAACGGTACGCCTGTTAAACGGCTTGATAATTTTGCACATTTAACATCAAATAAATGGCTTACGGATTACTGTAATAATGTTTGTCTATGTAGTTCCCATAATAAATTTTCATTTGCCCTTTTTTCTATGGATCAGTCTCGGTCAGTGATCCCAAATGGAATTCCAAAGTCTTCCCTTTACCCCGCATTCTCCATTTTCAAGATTCCATCAGTCCTCCTACCACGGCAGTGAATTGCTGAGGAAGGGATTTGATTTTTCACCAACGAGATTTCCTGTAGTGTTTTGTAAATGGGATTTCCCATCGGCTCTGACAGACTCACGGTGCATTCTTAAACCTCTTTCCAAATTGCCCAAATCCCACTACAAATTCGTTTAATGAGGAAAGTCTCAACGGCTCAGAGGAGATTTGATTGTACCGAATGCAGCGAAGTGAACCCAAGAAAGGATTTCTGGCGAACGCCCCGTCGGGCCAATGAACTTAATTTTTCTTTTGATTTTTAGCTTTTTATGAGATTCAGGTGGGAATATCAGCTTCCTCTGTTTCATGAAAGAATTATCATTCCGCCTTTGTTCAAAATAACGCGATTAATTTTTTGCAGTATTTTTTCTAAAAACCAAAATAACCAGTCATGATTGCACCATGCTGTTCAAAGGTAAATAAAGCATGTCATGATTTGCTGATTTTCGATTGAGAAATTATCTGCCCGATAACGCTTGCAATTGTTTGGAGATCTCTACGGTCACATAATAAAAAAAAATGAGTGGATGGATTGATGAGCGGACTTCAATGAGGTGCACAAAGAAACACGCATTGCTATTATTTTCTAAAATGCTGCCAATTAAGATTGGGATATCCGCCATAATACAGCTGTTGTATATCCATTTTTCTCTGAACAATAAATGGCCTCTGTCAGAGTGCTCTGTGGCTCATGGCATAATGAAACGGTAAAACAATTCAATGTCTCGCAACAAGGACAGGTACAAATCAAAACCAAGGGCCATGGTAACAGTGACATCCCTGTTCAACACATTGATTTTTTTTCATTGCAGTATTATCAAATCATGTGAAGGGCCACACTGTCCTGTTGCATAAGCAATTATCACAACAACAATAGTGAAAACTGATCCTCATTCTCAACAGAAATAACAGTGAAAACTTCCTAACGCTAATATAAGCACCTTTAAATGCTTTTGTTTTATTTGAAATATTTACAATTTATTTTGCCATAACTAAAGGCTATATTCCACGATGCGTTCATGGCACTTGCGTTTCAACGCAAGTGTCAGTTGCATTTCAACGCAAGTTTACTTGCCTCCAGATACCAACATGTTGGTATATTTACGCAAGTAAAAACGCATGTAAACTTGCATTTCCTAATAACGCAAGTACAACGCATCATAAACGCAAGTAAAACGCATCGTGGAATATACCTTGCATTCCACCCAAGATGCGTTAATCACTTGCGTTGCAACGCAAGCTCACGACGCATGTGACCACAACGCATCGTGGAATACAGGCTTAACCCACAATTTCTTTGCAGTGACAGAATTCAAAATATAGCAGTAGAATAGCTGCAATTCAATCGACAATGCCAATTGCAACAGTGACACTATTGCTTCAATACCTTTCCTTCCAAATTGTCACAACTGTGGTGGCTTTCTGCAATGGGCCACAGCGGGCCATGACATGAACATTAAATAGAGTCTGTTCCATACCTTGCAAATCCATCACGGTCCCGTGAAGGCTGGACAAACAAACCTACGTGGTGGCTGGCGTGCAACACCTGATTGGTGGGGGTAATTACATAATGCTGATATGGCCTCTGAGGACCCTTCCCATTGGCTAAAGATTAAATCAAAACTTTTCATATAGCAAAATGTTTAAAGTACAGGGCAATGGTTCACAATCATTATCTATATATCAATAAATAGATTAAGATCTGCTCTACGCAACAAGTCTTGCAGAATTTCTTAACCATAATGTGTACCAAAAGTTGTAAGTGGTTTAATATCATCAGTTTATATGGACTCAAAGAGAAAATAACCCCCAGCTTGTCTGGCTTGCAGCTCTTTAGTTGATTAGGATTATCGTTTATTGGAGCAAACAATATCCTTGTTCAAAACGTCCCTGTTGTGGAAATGTCTAACATAAAGAAACTTCCTGTCTAAATTACTCTATGGAGGCTGAATTTCCTAGGGATTTTAGATCTACTGAACTAAAGTGGGATTGATTACTAGCTTAACATCTCCATTATTATTATAATAGATGTTAGCTCATATTACTAAACATGGTCTTGTCTTCCTTCGTCAACCCCATTCTTCATTCATTCACTCCAGCAGTTCATCGAGATCAAATGGCAGAAAGCAATAATGAGAGGATTTGCATTTATTTAGTCTAAGGTTTACTAGTCAAAAACATCACTCGAGTAATCACATCCAGACGGTAAACACTCCACTCAATTCAGTAACATTGCTCATACAACCACCAACACAGATGTTCCTCATCCACAACTGCAATGGGTTACCTTTCCATCAAGATCCATATATACATGCAAACCTTACATGAAGATTCTCAAAGTACATGAGCGAATTAGATCAAGTCACTTGCTAGAAATAGACATTGCCTCTGCCTGCACACTACATATTCATGATACGGTTGTTTCTCTGAATGCGGTAACATTACTGTAAATGGTATCTATTCTGTTAACAAATGTAATGAAATTCTGACTGCCCTATAGTACACTAAGTGCCTTCTATCTAGGCCATGAAAGAATTAAAATCGGACCTGTAAAACAACTCCCCGTCAAATTCATTTATGCTATATGATTGTACAGTTGAACTTAGTCATCTCTCCAGGAAAAATAATATAATCAGTAGCTCTTTGAGATTGGTTTCGGTCTAGAGCCAGTAACCTATCTACCGGGTTTACATCTGCCTGTATGTGGTTGTCACTAGAAATGTATCGACGGAAACAGCATGTTCCGTTATAGATGTGGCCCAGATCAATATCAAAGACACAGGTCTCCACGTTTTGAAGGGGTCTTGCAATGCTTATCGAGGAACCACAGACACTGGTGACAAGTTAAGTCAATCGGGTCCTGCTTTCATCTGACAGATTAAAGCCTGTCGCATACTGTGCGGGTTTCAAAACTCTAGATCGTCTTTGCTCGACGTACCGATATATCATAAGCATGTGAATGGCAGTTGAAGAATTTACTTTTGCGATAAAGCCAATGTAAACTGTCTCAACTCGCGACAAATAAAAGATAGAATTTATCTCGTTTATCAGCTGTTTAGTATGCATCCTTTTAAGATTAAATCTGGCGATAATTCTTAGATTGACAGGTCACAAAGGTTGTTGAAAATCTAGAGACTGTTTTGTGAGCATAATATTGGTGCATTTCACACTAGGAGAATCGTAAATCCGTTTCTCACATCTTAAAATCTATATAAGCTGTTTATAAAAGTCAAAAATCTTAACTTTAGATAATATAAAGTTAACCAAGGAGGAAAGAACAGTAGTGGAACAATAATAGCGTAGCGTATTATAGATCTTGTGAGTTAACGACAGGAACATAAGTTTGTAAGTCTCATACACAACCAAGAAAATGTCAAAATCTTAATTACAAATACGATCTTAGAGTTACGACCAGTGTGAAACACCCCATACTACGCAAATCATAGAACAAAACATTTGTATCACACACATTTTACAAAACCGCCAATGAAAGTGCACCTTAAAATCGCATAGTGTGGGGATAGTATGGAACAGGCTTCAAGTGTTTGTTCCGAGTGTTCCCCAAAAAAGAAAATAGAAGACGCATAAAAGACTGTCAACTAAAGATGAAGGGAGAGGACTGCCAGTTCACACTTGGCTTCTTTACACGGGCTTTGGATTTCCGTTTAAACTTATCCAAGGCAGTTTTGAGGCAACATGCTCTTCGATTGATTATGGGGGATCGGTATAAGACGTTAAAAAACGGAATGAAATTAAATTAGGAAAGAAACCGGCTGCCATCCACTGGCCAACCTAACACAACGCCCAGGGATTAGGATCAGGAGGCAGTGCTGGCCATGTGTATACAGTAATTACAAAAATACTTTCCAGATAAGAATATTGATTTGATTATTAGATTTTGTTAAACATTTGTTGGTTAGAAATCGGGGGTTGTGCCCCCCCCTCCCCTTTTTTTTCTTTTTTTTTTCCATTTTTCCATTTTCTTATAAATTGTTCCATAAACAATGACCGACTTGAGACAAGCAATATGAGATTATCTTCCACCAACACGTTGAATACTGAGGTGATGCCTAGAAACACGATACTTTACTTTATAATTCATGTGCATGAAAAAATCAGTCACTTCGCCAGTGTTTATCCAGGATGTTGTGTTCCAATTTAGTGGAGTCTGTTTAGTTGTTAAGGTCTTGGGGAATAAAGCATATATGTATGTTCCATGTACAGACTACAAGTAAAACTATTCAATCAAGAGACAATTCTTCATAATTCTGTAATAATTCTGTATTATATGTGGCTTTTTCTTGCAGTCCAGACAGGCCTGCATGTACGTGATGGGATATCGGAGCGACCCCAGCAATTCCGGAGGTCTGGAATGGGGCGGATAGAGAAGGCGCGGATAAGGACGCTCAAAATGACTATTGTGATTGGTATGGACTGTTTGTGTAGCGTAGTGTATTTCTAAAGAAAATGACAAGATAAGCATAAGTTTTATGGCAGCAAAATATTGAAAATTATACAGTAATTTTAGAGTTCATCATATTATTATGTAATAACGTTTAAAAGATTAAATGTCCACTTCTGTGCATATCAAATATTATGTAAGGAAAACAGAGTTGATCTGAGTGTCATTTTTAGCATTTTTCAAAATTATGTTGAATTGGATTCTCATAACACATTGGTGTGTAGGGGGTCTCATTGGCGCCACCTCGTGCCATTACCACAACTCATTTCCATTACCCAACAACCACCTCTTCACCTCCACCTCACTTCACCCGCTCCGCCATTACACACACATCTCCAACTCCATATTCACCTGCTCCGCCATTACACACACATCTCCAACTCCATATTCACCCACCCACCCACACCTCACTTCAAAGATTTTACTATCTCATCACATACATACATCCCATTCTTCATTTTATTATACCACCAATTTATCAAATCTTATATAAACAATTAAATTCAATAGATAACATTTTTATTTTCCCCAAATCGTGCCTCGATTCATCCTTTCGCGCGGGTGGGCGCTAATGGTATAGATCTGGAAGTTGGTCCCAGACGTGTAAGGGAATAGCATATCAGTTAACACCAGTGATATTTGACAAATAAGATTCTGCCATTTGAAATTGGTAACGATTGTAAGATCCATTTAACTCTCCACTGACCTAATGAGCTAACTATTTTTAATTGTCTTTATTAAACCGAGTCTTTATCCCCTGACGCTCAGTTATTCCTTAGGGTGTTCGGTTACGATTGATTCATCTTGCTCACTACCGGTGACAATCATAATGAGCTCTAATCTTAACAGGAATTTTTTTTTATATTTTTTCCCCTTTTTACATCAATTTACAGAATGTAATTTGAACCAGTAGAGACAGAGATATAGGGGTTTCGTAACAGCACAACCTTGTGCTGTTTCACAACCGTTCTTGAAGTTATCCTTGAGCGTGTGCTGTTACGAGTTGTCATTGTGCAATGGGGCCACTGGGTCGTGGGGCCACCCGACACGTGCAACCATAGTCCTCTGCGCTCTTTCTACATTAATTTTATACTTTACATAATAGCGTTTGAGTAATCTGCGGCGAACTTGTTTATTCACTTTCGTTGTCAGGTGTGTGCCTAACGTTGCTCTTCGCCAAATATTACTTAATGATTTGAAGATTAGTAGTTAACAGTTTGGCTCCATGAAATGAATTATCAATTGAAACACGCGCGTCCTGCGGCAATTACAGGAGCATACAAATTAATATATTTGATACCCTCTTTCTTTCCTCGTTTTCAGTTATGGTTTTCGCGACCTGTTGGACGCCCTACTTTGTCATCTCTGCTTGGTGGTGGATAGACTCGTAAGTTGACGGTGTTGAATATTTATTCAAGCTTTTATTCTGTTATTACTGTACTTCGGTTACATTTGTTTTCAACACTGTCGGTGAATAAACAATTTATGCCCATGCGTTTTATCTTTTTCGGAATTGGCAAAAATAGGGAAATAAAATTATGCAAGTTCTACTTTAAAAAAGATCTTGTATCCATTTATTGAATCTTACGAGTCAGCAAAATATGCATGTTTGCAATGGACAGATGAAGACACCCATTAGTAAAAGTACTAGTGGCTTAAGGAGGTGTTTCACACCGGCCATAACGCTAAGATAGTAATTTTTGGTTAAGATATTATGACTTTTTCATGGTTGAGTTTCAGAATTTATGATTTTATGTTCCTATTGGTATCTACATATTATTAGATTTAAAATTTCTGAGATATGAGAAACACATATACGATTCCCCTAGTGTGCAACACGCCCTTAATTTCACAATTCTTCATTTCAGCAAGTCTGCCGCCACAATAAATCCAAAGATTCAGCGGGCCCTATTTATATTCGCAGTTTCAAACTCGTGCCTCAATCCTATTGTATACGGTACGTACCTACTTGTCTTTAATCTCATGAAAACATACGGGGTAGCCCCTTATTCTTAGGGGGTAGCCCTTTATTCTCAGGGCTATTCGTTTCAACGACATAGTTATGTAACCAATGCAATTTAAATGCATGTGGTTCATTGAAACCTAGACATATTTATGCCCATTTGTCTATGCATAGCTTTAGTATAAAGTAGGCCTAAGTGCCTAGCTATCAACAATTTCAACATTAACCATTCTACCAAATTCTACGATAAAAGAGATTTTCATTAACCACCACTGTTTTGCGCCAAATTTGAATAAATTAAACATCATAATTTATATATGTTCTTGTCAAAAAGTTCAAACCTGAAAACTCATTCCAATGAAACACTTTGCCATTTGATCAAATTGAAACTTCCCTGATCTGCAGGCTTAAAGATGATCTTTGAATAGGTGGTATTCATGGCTAAGGCACGTTTTTCTTTTCCAGGACTGTTTACAACTGTTATTCAAAGAGAGCTGAAGAGATGTACCAGTTGTCTATGCTCGAGAGCTGGGCGGTGTTGTACGAAATCGCCGCAAACTCGACACTCGTATCCCAAAGACTCCCCTCCCGGTCGCCTCGAAATGACTATTCTGCGGCCCAAATAGTTGCCCAATCCCTTCAAGAAACGCAAAATGAAATCTGGTTTACCACATGTTTACATACTATAAATGAACACCTCAGGGTTCTACGTTAATCATTCCAAGTTGTGAGACGATCGGAGAAGGCTTGGTGATGGCTCCTGTCGCAGCACCTTACATGTTGCTCAAGCTATAAAGGCTTTATATTATATACTGGCCTTCCCCTGTGGAGAAAGGAGCAGTGATCCTTTGTGATTTTTCTATAGGGAGAAACACAGACGAACCTTCTGGCCGCCCCCTGCCCCCTGCAATTAGTGATCGACCTGCTAACACCGGGGCCTTAACCTTGACCCTGACCTTGGTCTGTGTTCTCTGTTACAGGCACTTATGCCCGTACCTTTACGCGAGAGCTCAGGACGTGTGTGCGGTGGCTCCGGCGACCCGGACCGGAAGTTCCGGTCAGAGGCGGCGCCCGCGCAGCCCCGCCGTCCTCACTGCTGGTGCCCTCAGCTCCCGGCGGAAGTTCCCAGTGTGAATACTCCTCGGATATAGGGGATAGTTTGCAGGTGGCCGGCAACCCCCAAAGTCCCAAGCCTGTTAATGGAGGCTGGGCTGCCCGGACATGTCTCCTGGACAGTTACGTGTTCATTGCAGACAGCACAGGTCAAAGGTCCTATAATGTCGACGGAAAAGCCACCCCTCCTCACTTATCTAGTGGGCACGGGAACAGATACCGCCTTAACGACTATCTAGTGATCTGATCCTAAAACTTAATATTATGGTGGGCGTACCTTCAACGCGTTAAGACAACAAGAACAACTTCCTTCAGCCTACGGATACGTTATAGCATTATACATACATGTAGGACTACGTGTACTTTCAACATCAACTAACTTGGCTCATAGGAGAATACACATTCCTATTCCTATTAGGGTCTGATGTTTACATTTGGTGTTCATCGATTAGTCTACAATGTCACCAATAAGATATTGATTTTATTACTCGTATTGTTAAGAAGCGTCTTGGACAGATGGATTGACAGATGGCCAGAGATGGGTGGCTGGAGATACGTACAGACAGATGTGCAAATGGATGGCTTTTTGGATGGGTAGATTGATTCCTTGGTGGTTAATGTAGATGGATAGATAGATGGATGGACGAACGGATGAACGGACAGGACGGACGAATAAATGGTTAGATGGCTGGCTGCATGGATTGTTGTACATATTGGTGGATGGTTGGATGGATCTAGGAGATGAGTGCACTGCTATACCACAATATGCAGGATCCGATCAAGGGGCTCCTCCCCTCCCTCTTTTTGTTGTTTCTGAGGACCATAATCGTATGCACAACGATGATAATTATGATACAGTGATCTCGAAATATCAGAGATTTAAATGCACAGAATCTTGCAATTCTCTCAGTTATCGAAGTCAGTTTTCGCACAAGACACTTATCACATGCCTAAAAAGGAAAATCCGATGATTCAGTCCCTTGGTTGGTATTTGACTTAAAGTTTACGTTAAGGAATTGAGATATTCCTATCAGATTTATAAATATAGAGAAACCTTTTGAATCTTTAATTTTTAATGATATCTCAATATATAGGGATATCTCTTTCGACATAATTGTTGTCATGGAACAAGTCTATTGTAGGGTTACGGGGATCATTCAAATATATTGGTTTGGAATCGGCAAAAGTTTGTGATGCCCTAATCAGCTAATTATACTAACAAACGATTTAACAAGAACTGCAAAATAGACTCAGTAATCTAGGACTTTGAAAAACGAGGGTATGGGAAGGTGGATGCTTTTCGAAAATTTATCCTTCAGGACTTGTTGGCAGAAGTTGACATTAACAAACACCAACTTTTCAAATAAGAGAGAGGGGCATCCAGGAACCCCTCTAAATTCGCAACTGAATTTGTGACCAGTCAATATGAAAAACTAGAGAAATATTTGGCAATTTCCTTTAAACAGAATAAGCAGTAATACCATGCTACAATTGTAACAAAAAAAGGAATGTTCACAATGCATGGACAATTGCATGGACAATTTAGTACTCTTACAGTATTCTGCCTTTCAACATCGAAAACTGCTAGTTGCTTGAAGATCCATATGAAAAATGGTTATGTTTTAAACAATAATTTTATTGGGGAAATTAGAAAACTCAATATTTTTACCTTTTTTTCATTATTCAATAGGCCTACTACTTCAAAGTGTAGCGTGATCTTCAAACAGTATATAAAGACAGTGAATATACACAATAAAAACAGTTTATTACATGCATATAGGCCTATATGCAAAAACAAAGAAAGACGGGTGTGTTCCATGTATAACCTATAGAGCCTGATTGATACGAGTAAATTTATCAAAAGATAGTGATAAAACCAAGTGAGCCCAAGAATTTGCTAACCAAATTAATCCGTTCCGGAATGAAAATCACATTATTGGGCGTGTCAAAACTTGTCACAATCCATAGTCTTAGGCCATCTCCACTCCAAACAAATTAAAGTGAGAATATCATTTCTAACCCAACAATGTGCAGGGCATGCCCTATCTCCGCTATAATTATAGGCCTACTGCATTGGTTGTCTTAGAAAATGCTGAATATTGAGTGATTTTATGATGTTGAGGAATACCCTAATGACAGTCCTGTACTCAAGACCATTTTACTTCATGGATAATCAATATATTTCAATATGTTTAGTGTTGGTTGAAAGCTCAAATGTCCCTCAGTATTCGCACGGAGCATCGTTTTGTTATGACAGGCTCAAGATGATACACCATAACAATCATTATCTATAATGCTGGTCCTTTAATTTTGAGGCTTGCAACCCCTGAATCCTTCCTACCACTGAACGAATATTGCCATAATTCATGGAAGTATTATTGACGTTATTGAGACTACGTTGAAATCTTCCCACCAAAGTAGCAGCATAATAATGACCTTCTTCGACCGTAAGAAGCAGTGTAGAAGGCCGCATAATATAGGAACAACAATGTCGGCGTGTGACGTTGTCAACTTGACCATGGCTTGATTATTGCGTGTCATCAAATGAGTAATGCTGCGACACCAGTGCATACTATTGTCCCTTAATAACTTGAAAACAAAAGATAGATGAACCGAGTTTGATTTACTTCATCATGTCTCTCGATCTCTTCTACAAATATTGCTCAAATAACGTCGATGTATACTTTTGCCAGAAATTTAAAATACTGGCATGTGTATTGTTAACAATTAGTCATGAGGTTCATGTATGTTCATGCAGTACCATACCTTCGACGAGACTGCTGTAATGAATCCATGAAACAGGCCCATACTGGTCATGTTTTACAATAACGAGAATTGGTCATATAATAGTGCCACAGTGCATCAAGCCTCACACAGTGCATTCTGCATACATTCGGATTAACAGGCTTGGCGCCGTACGAAAAGTGTTTATCTGTTTATGTGCTGGTTCAGTGATGTTGACCATTGAGATTGTAGAAGAATCGAGCTTTATCAATTCATTCCCTAAAAAAAGACAAGTCATGCACAGATCAACATGTATATGATATTGAATTAGGAATGTAAGAACCTTTCTCATTTGACGAATGTGTGGTATTATCTACATGTGATTTATAACTATTGCCTCGAATATTTTTTGTGAATTTGAAGAACGACTGCGGCACGGACTCAATTTAAAGATGGATCGAGATGTAAAGGTTTAAATTGTTTTACAGTTATGTTAAATCCAGATGGACTATACAATTATAGATTATTAGTGTTTCAATTGACTTATTGTGGTACGAGGTGTCTCTGGGACCTAACCACTGATTCAAGAAACCAAGCAATTGAAATATCTATACATGACTCGCTTTGCTGTACTTTAGAGTCAAAGAAGGCCAATGTTATTATTTTGTGTATCGTCTACTGCAACTCTTTAAAAGGCCCCCTGTTATGTATATGAAAGACGTTGGCGTTAAAATTTGGATCTAGGATCAACTATTCTGATTATCAACATTTGAGGATAGGAATCTCCCCGATTTTAATCTTTAAAGTGGGACCTATACAGCTTGAAGGAAAGGATTCTGCCAATGTGATAAGAATTTATATATTTCATTTTAATCAATATTGATTACATGCAAGCCCAAAATCGCCGACTCTTCATAATGTTCCATAAAGTGTTATCTAGAGAATACGTAGATCCCTGAATAGGGATCCTTAAGGGATTTCTGGTTAACTATTTGGAGCTCATGTGAAGTAGCATATCCGCGTGACGAACGACTTATACACAGACAGGATGCATGGGAGTTGCAATGTCTTAGTTCAAGGGGGAGTGAGGCTCCTCGATGAAGGGAAAGAGTATGCATAGACATGTATTAAGAAGCGTTGACAATTGCTGATTTGAGTGAGGAGCCCGCGGGGAGGAGACATATTTATGAACATATATAGTCCTTACATTGAATGCCCCAATTGGCTTGGTTCGCATTTCCCACGGGGACCTTCCAGCATACTGAAAGTGAGACAGTTTCTATTGACAATATCGTAAAGTGTACTCGGAAAAAATACGCTAGCTCATGACTCAAAGTGTTGAACAGAATAAGCACTGTGTATTATAGCCTACCTTTCAAACGTTACACACACAGACACAGACACAGACACAGACACACACACACACACACACACACACACACACACACACAGATAGACATGTGTACCAATGTATTGGTTAAATTGTAAGCCAAAATCGACAATTATACTTGAAGATAATTTACCACCAGCAAAAGAATATTGAATGATGTTATTTTATAAGAGTTTGTAACTGAAATGAACGCCTGTTGATTCTGGGGGCAATTTCTCCAAAATGTGGGGCTGATCCAAACAGTTCAAACCGTTCATTATTGACCGTTCGTTATTGTAAAGTTTTAAATAATGTTTCTGTTAATGGTGTCTCAACGGTGCTTAAGGTTCCGACGTAGTCCGATCATTTAGAGATTCCTAATGCCTTATAAAGTGATTACAATATTTCTCGTAAACACATCATAAACCTCGGTAAACGTTTACAATGTATCGGATTTTCTTCATTTATGGAAATCGTTTGCAAATGATATCGCGCCTAGTGGCTTCTACGAGACGTAAGACCTGATGTGTGTCGTCTGTTCCATTGTAGGGGGGTTTGCAACTGTGCGACTTGAGATGAGATATGCCTGTGATATGACCACATTTCAAGCAAGTCGCAGATCACTGCGATACGGGTGATGTTGCAGCTGTGTAAATGGGATGTTGCAATGTGCTATGACATAAGGATTGTGAAATTAACCCTTTTTTATATCGCAGTCAAGTTATTGTGGGTCACATCGTAGGGGGTGATATTTATTCTTTATGTTTGATAATGTCCCAGGTTTCAACTGTGATTGACAGCATGGAACACTCAGTCACATGTCAGTTTATCTCACAGCTGGGAAGGGGATAGTTATTATATAGGCCCTTTGCGATATCCTTGTTTTCGTAATCATGTGTGTAAATGCCTGGGTGCCTGCGATACGCTGCAATATGGCTGAGACTTGAGTTGGTGGGGGTGGGGTTTAGTACACATCACAACGTGCGATACATTCAGATAATGAAATGTCGCAGTGAAAACATCGCACATGTCTAAAAAGGCCTTAAGGGGCCTGGTATGGTACTTGTCTGTGTCAAATGTATGTATGACGGTTACCCATGTTCCCATTCTGTTTACATGCGAGGCTGCAGAGATCTAGTGCCTTCTTGTCAACAATGAATTCTATGTAAAAAGGAACAGAATAAACATGTTTTAAAGACACTTGTGTTTACAGACTAATATTTCGAGTGAAGAACACATCATACGTTTGCCTACGTTGGAAGGACCGAATCTCATTGGAATGTTTGGTTAATGATTGAAATGGTAAAGCTTGTAGATAATGATGTCTGGTAAATAATATATTTCTGCAGTCTTATTTCTGATGTATGCGGGCATGCTATGATTCTACAGTTTTCTTTTTATGTAAAGCTTAAGCAAGAAAGTCTATTTTTCACAGGGCCAGGAAAGCTATTTTTTAACAGCGGGTTTTCAAGAATCCCTTGGTTGTTCTGAAGAAATCTCCTCTATCAAGCCTTCAAATTATTGCACTAATTTCCCTATGTAGCGTTTACCTAATCAAGTTGTAATGTGGGCTGTTCTCCGGAAATCTCATCAATTGAAGAAAACAGCATGATCTAAAGTTAAAGCCCCCTATAGGATACAGTTTTCAGTTATATTTATTCATCATATTACCTGCACGTAGTATAAAAAGAATATTAAAAAAGTTGACGGATACTTAAATCTTTTTCTAATGCAATCATGTATACAGAACCAAACTTTAATCGAGCCCCACTTGATACAAAATTTGTATTTGGAGCTTTTCTTCTGCTATATTTCGATAAAGACATTACACATTTAATGTACTCGAGACATTTAATGTGTAATGTCTTTATCGAAATATAGCAGAAGAAAAGCTCCAAATAATTAAAGGTTACATCTGATAAAACAAAATCTTTTCAATATCCTATTCAGTGTGCCTGCCATGAGCAAAAGACCTATAAATCTTGAAACAGTTATGTAAGATACAGAACCAAGCTCTGTAACATACAGAACTAAGCTTTCACTAAATCAGTTGTATCTGCAGAAAAATTACTTTGATACATTTTGTTCTAGTATTCCTTTAGATGATCAAGGCCATACAACTGCTCCAACGTAAAAAACGTAGCTATAACGAACATGAATTTGGCCGGAATGTATGTTTTTCTAACCATATAGAATTTTGGCCAATAAGCCTGGTTCTTTATGGAAAAAGTTTGGTTGATTGGTTGGTTATTGGCGTTTAACGCCATAGCTACATTTAAGGTCATGTCACAGGGAGAACAAGGTTTTAACAATTCTGTCTTTGATGATCGTTTCTGTTGAATGAACGAATCTATGAGAAGATAGAGACCATACCCCTACACTTTAACCAAAGTTGGTGCTCTTTAATGTGCCTGGTCCCATAGACAGGGCCATACACACAACAGTTGGTGGCCCTCTAGGAGCCTTTGATAACCCAGTCAGTGTCACTGGGAGACATGCAGAGCGGAGTAGCAGCCAGCCCAACCTAGCCCATGATCGAACCCGGGCCTCACACACACCAGGCGGTCGCTCTAACCACTTCAACACCCTGCACACCTATAAAAGCTTGGTTCTGTACATTGCTAGGAAATATAAGGCATTTTTTTCGAATCCTCATATAATAATAATAAAGAATAGTGATAATAAACTTGCCCCCTTTTGGATAATGATTACAGATGTAAATGCCTTTAACGTTAAAACAAAAAATAACATAATTTTATGAAGTTTAATTTCTAAGCTAATTCTATTGAAACTGTTTGAAATTGGTACATGAGAGATGTGGCAGTAGCAGTCTGCCTTAGCACAGCCAGTACCACAAATACAGACCGTGCACGTATACGTGTTTGTTTGGGGGTTTTAACTACTGGTGGTCCTAGAGCAATGGGTTATTTCACCCTTGCTCCTGGATGTTCGAATCTGTGAGATGTTAGAGACCATACCCCAGACTTTTACTGAGGCCGGTGTTCTTTTATATTTAGGTTCTCATTAGCAGGGCACCACATAGAACAGCCATTGGCGCTAGGCCTTTTATAACCCTGTCACTGATCACAAGGAGAATGTCTAATACCACAGCAGCGGGACAGAGACTTGAACCGCCAACCTTCAGATGACAAAGTCGACACCCTACCACTGCACTACCAGAACACCCTATACAGACCAGTCAATTTCTACATTATAGGCCTATAGCAAAGGAAAATGACAGCTAATAAGACTTAAAAGCAGGTTTAGGAAGGGATCAGGAGAGGCTTGACACTTGGGTTGATTCACAATGGAATAAACAGAACAAAATTCGAGCAGAGACATTGTTAGGATTTAATGCATAGCTGACATTAATTTAATACTTAGATTGATAATAAGGACGCCTTTAACAAACTACTTCATTAAACAGTGTATAATGGAGGTATTCATTCTGCCCTAGAGGACTGAACATCCTCTAGGTTAATATTGCAGTAAACTGAGTTGCTCATGAGGAACTTGTGTACAGTTATGTGATGAATGTCCATTAATCTGTATGAACTAGACTGTAATCAAGTATCGAGATAACAGGTAAAAGATGTAAGGTACGAATAAGGTACGAAGAGTATATCAGGAAATCCCAAAGGCACGAAAGCTAGGAAATGTATTGTAACCGGATATGACGTCAGAGTAGTCAAGTGATCTAGGTGCCCAATCAGAGTCGAGTGATAGAGTATAAAAGGGGGCGGTGAGACATGAAATAAACAGTCCCATCTTGGTACTCCTTGTGTTGACATGTGTCTTCTTCCACTAACCTAACCCTCGAAGGGGTTTAAGCCAAAGACATGTCAAAATAGAAGTTAATTAACTAGTTGAACTCAAGTAAATGATCCAAGTTAGTAGGTTACCTAACAAAATAGAGTAGAGGTCCGGAAGCCCGAGGATGGCCCGAAAGCCCGAATCGACCCAAAGATCGACCCAAGAACGAAAGACCGGGCAGGTACGAAAGCCCGAAATAGTAAGCAGCCGGCCCATGACCGCAGGGACGAAGGTGCGACCCACTTGGCCCCAAACTACCAATCTCGAGGCAAGCAGCGACCCATCCCCCAAGTAAGACCGTACAACCAGAACGCCAACATCCATTCCTACAACATCCAAAAACTCATCAACCTTTGTTTCATTCCCCCTCGTGCGCGAAGCACGACTCTTAATCTTACACCTCGGTTTCCTGCTCGAACTCTTTGTTCTGCTCGAGATCGAAACAACCCCCATGTCCCTTCGTCATAGAGATAGGAAACCCCGACCTACCAAGGAGGGTCACAGTTACTTTGATTAAAAAACCTCATGAGAACATAAGATTAACACAGAAGGAATAGGAACACTGTAATCCATTAACATCTACTTTTTATCCCCTACACCTGCAATAGCTCATTCTCTATTTAAAGGGATCCTATACATTAACTCATGGAAAATAGAGTTAATGATACTGTGTGTTAGAGGGTACATAACACACAAGTAACACGAGTAACATGAATGATGAACCGGACAAAAGTCATGAACTAGACCCCATAAGCACGTTTTGCAATTAGAGACAAAGAGGACAAATAAAACAAGGGGGATGTGCGAGGTCTTTGAGGCAACTAGACGCAATGCCGTTTTAAGGGGTGGATGTATCACATTATTTACCAACTGTATTTTGTAACAATATTCAAAACTTTCCTTAATTTGAATTACAAAAATAGGCAAAGCTGTACATTTTACGAGAGGCGTACACGTGCTACGAATTTATGATAAGGAAACCAGATGTAATAGCAAATACAAAGAGTACCAAATCAAACTCATGCCAATTTTGAAATGATTCCCCCCTCCTGTGTCTGGCCAACAAAATGAAATAATAAAAAAAGAAGTCATATGATTAAAATTTGAAGAGACATAATACTTTGCTGCTAACAGTATAAACCTTAGGTTTTACTTCACCTCATTAAGAACACAATTTAGTTTCTTTATCTATCTAGGAAATCAATCTGAGACACTGCATCACATAGATCTACCTAAATAGTGGTGTAGGTTTTTAGTACACTTCTTTCTAAAAGGTATACTGGTAGAAATTCGATGTTCAATGTTCATTTGCTATTTATAGAACCCATTATTTATTATGATACTGATAAAGAAGAAATGAATGGAAAGTCGAAATTAAGTCTCCTCGCTTTCAATTTCTGAGATAGCACGGGAATTCTATAAACAAAACGTTTGAGCTTTCTATCATTCAATGTGTTATGCACAATGTAGCCTAAGAATCAGTTTTGTGGTACATGGCCATTAAAAATAGCACTAGACGACCTTTGATTATCAACAGCTCATTTCCCAATCCCACAGTGTTCCTAGATAATTAGCCCACAAATAGGACAGTCCCATAGCGATTGTGGGACTAATGAATAAATTACCCCTTAATGCCGACGTGAATAATTACCAACATCACGATCTCTGTGTCTACTGTGTCCAGTTCTAGACACCTGCGTTAGACCAGGATGAAGGCTGCTTATGAAAGTCTTGTACATTGCCTTAAGACGGGATTCAAGACCTAGATTTTTCTACAAATAGGATAATTCATAACGTTCAATAATTTATTATGATGTGGTCATACAAAACATTGCTGAACTAGGCAAGGCATTGTCATCTTGACAAGGCATTGACAGGTTTAGCATTGTGTCATTAGTAACATGACTTAGTACAGGACCAGGGAATAGGGCAAACATTGTCAGTATTCTCTGACGAGTATATCCAATGTCTGGTTGTTCATTCACAAAGAAATAGAATTTTAATTCAACCTTGAAATAGTGTTCTAGAAGGAAAATACATATGTCTTACAAATACATTATGCTGTTTCTGCTGCATTTGAATATATTTGGAGGATAGTGATATAAAAGAAAAACTTCCCTTTACCCTTCCACCCGCTAATATTTTCCCACCACATGGTCATACCAAGGAGGAAGGAGTGATGCGTAATTATAGATCTTTGGTCATACCTCTTAAGAAGGGTCATTATCCGAGGTTATTTGCTTGTGTGATGAAGTTTTCAGGCATATTCCTCTGATGCTTATCGTCCCATGTTCTTGAAGTCTGGGCAACTTTCCCAATCTTTATTTCATTACTGTATCATGTTTACTTAGCTTCTCTCAGAATCATTGCTGCAGCATGGGACCCTATATAGGCCATAAGTATGCCATATACACTGCTCAAAGTTCATTAATAATGAAATTATTTGAAAAATCGAACGGTTTAGGCTAATGTTATTGAAGAAATTGACTTTGATACAATTTATGATAAAAATTGATACAATTTATGAAACTTCCAAAAATTCCACAAGTATTGCATCATGGAAAATTTTCAAAGATATTTTCAGTAAAAGTAAGGTTAGCAAGTTACCATGGTAACAGGAAAAAGAATATCATCACTAAAGGGATTTTTTTTTAAATTGTTTATTAAGTAAATCACTTCAGGGTTGCCCCTGGTTTTCGGTGATATTACAATGATAAAGTGTAGTAAATAAACATTTCAGGTGTAATCTATAAGTATGCACAACAAAATAATACAATATATATTTGACCTAATGAAGTAGATCAATATAAACACAGTATCTGCGTTTGATCAGATTCATAAATTCATTGACACAGGTTGCAAATTGTACATCATGGCATAGTTCATCCCAAACGATTGTCCCTTTATAAAATGCACTATTCTGGAATTTTGTGTTCATTTTTGTTGGGACAATAAACTGTTTCTTATTAGCCAATCTAGTTTCTCTTACTGGAACAATTAACACATCATCTTTAACACTGTGTAAGAACATCAGATGAAGTAGTTGTTTATGCATTCTCTGCTCTAAACTAGTCAATTTTAGTTTAGAATGTAGATATTCAATAGTGACATGGTCACGGGGAGAGACACGAAGACAGATCCTGGCTGCATTATTTTGCAGTATCTGAAGCTCTCTTTTCTGTTCAAGTGTACATGACATCACTATAAATCCACAGTAATCGAAATATGGCAGAATAGTTTGCTTGTAAATTGCTATGCTGGTCGAACAATCAATTGATTTTCTAATTTTAGACAACTGAAATACCTTATTAGTTACAATACATTTAACATTATTAAAAGTTGGACATACTGACAAGTCATGATCAATAGTAATACCTAGGTATGAGTAGCACTCAACAAACTGTATATTGTTGTTGCCCGCATGAAAAGGGGGAATGGCATCTAGCTTGCTCCGCTTTGCCTTACATGCTATAATCATTGCTTTTGTCTTGTTCACATTGAGAAAAAGTGTGTTATCTTCACCCCAGGAAACAATATTGTTAAGATCATCTTGGAGATATTTACTAACCAGGTTCCAACTATACCCTGAAGTATAAAGTACACAGTCGTCAGCATACATACTTATATTAACATTGCCAATTCTGTGAATAACATCATTAATATAGAATATAAACATGGTTGGTCCGAGAATGCTCCGTTGACCTATTCTGGCTATGACTTTGCTAGGATGTGACTGCCTTCCATTATACCTAAGTGATTGTGTTCTATTTAAATAACTTGCAAGCCATAGCAATGTTTTCAAAGAATATCCTTTTTTTTTCTTTTTTTCTAATAATAGGGGATGGTTTAAAGAATCAAACGGCTTCCGTACATCTGGGTATAATAACCCTGCGTATTTGTTTGAATTATATATGCTATGTTAACATCTTTCATAATATCGAAAATAGCTCCATGTGTTGACCGGTTAGGTAGAAAGCAATACTGTCTCATATGAATAGAATCATTTTCTAAAACATGTTTCAAAAACCGTTTATAAATGATCTTCTCTAGCAGTTTAGCGGGTAAGGGGGTTTGGGTTATTGGGCGCCAATTTGAGGGGTTGGACAGGTCACCTGACTTTGAGATAAGATAATGTCTTTATAAAACGTGTCTCCTTCTACAAAATACTTTGAATAATTAATGAAATGAATAATATTCTATCAAAAGTTATTTGATTTTCAAGATGTATAATGTTCATGAGCCCTAGCTTTATAACTAAAATGTGACTCTATTCAAATTGCCATAATATGCATATGGAAAGGAGAGGGCTCATCAGTATTAGAGAGATTCACATTTGCTTATGTGAATATCTCAGCTGCTAGTGGGAATATTTTGAAATGGATTTCACTATTTGAAAGAATTGACCCTCTACTTTTGTTGAAAAATGTGTCTCATACACTGGAGGATTAAGGGTTGAAGGGGTTTAAGAAAATTTAATAGTGTCTTAAAAAGTGTGTGGTTTTTTTTCAACATCAAAACTGGTTTACGAAAACGTCAATGAAAAGCGTTTTTTCAAACTCCTTTGAAAAATGGTTTCTTCAAACGTTTTTAACTCATCTCGTCATTAGCAGCTGATTACATCAATGACATTTTCAGAGAAATTAAACTAAAATTAGTGAAAGAATTGTTGATCAATGGTCATTATGAAGAAGTTACAGCTGTAATATTTTTACATAATGTACAAACCAGTATGGAGGAACTCCCTTGAAAATATCCAACCTTACAAAGCACATTTTGTCAAAGGCGTGCCTTGTGCAGTATTCAAGGATCCTTTCATTTGTAAAATAGATGTGCAATTGCATTGTAAATAAAAGTTTACTTTTGTGAGTGTTCCCAGAAGAATGGAAAAAAAGTGAATATCATTCCATTAAAAAAAGGACATTAATAAACATAATGAAATTTTAACACCTGTATCACTGTTACTCTTGCCATCAGAAATCCTTGAGAAAGTTGTACATAACCATATGTCTAGGATTTTGGAAATCAATGTTTTTTGGATATTAAAGCAACCCAAAACCAATCCAACTACGTAAGTTGTCACAAATTCATGAAAATGTATAAACATTTCCAACATATTCCTTCATGATTCTAAGGAGCCCTGCATATTCATTCATGTGCCCTAAAGCCCCATACCCACTAAACGACGGGCCGATGTCTGCACCAAAGTCAGCGCCAACGCCAACCATCAGCACCGACGGTCGGCTTCAGCGTAAAATTATTAAACATGTTTAATAAGGATCGGCATGATCAGTACCGATGGTCAGCACCGACCATCGGTGCCGATGCCAACATCGGTGCCGGTTATGTGTGGGTATGGGTTTTGCAAGTGCAAGTTGAGACATAGCCTAAATGGGGGCCACACTGTTAAAAGTTAGAATGTGCTATCACGGAAACAATTCATGAATGTTAACTGTGCATCATCACAGTCTTTGTTTCAGCAATGAAATAAGCCCATCCCACATTGGGTATATCCCAGGGTCAGACAAGGGTTCGACAGAATAGATGTCTAAGCCATCCAAGCACCTAGAGTTGGAATTACTGGAATAAATAAAAACTATATCCCGAAGTACTGATAAAATGTTATGATTTCTTAAATTGTACCATTTGAAAGATTTGCAAGTTTTCCAATCGATCAAATTGCTGCATTTTAGGAAAAATAGGGTCAGACATTATAGGTTGGACTGATGGGCTTTAACATTGGTTCCTATGGGGAAAAGGCCAATACATAAAGCTGCATTTTACCAATTTTTTTTTAGCAATTTTTCCACTAAACCACCATGGTTTATTTTGTTTTACACTTCTATCTTTGGGGATTAAATCAGGAAGAAATTGCTATCTGATTTCATGGTAAAATGTGATATTGATGTTTATCTCACATATTCAGCAAGTCACAGTGACAATATTTTTTTAGGTTTGGTTATAAAGGCAAGGCGCACATAGTAAAACATATCTGATATGATCTGATTAAATTGTGTCTCAACCATACCTAATCAGCACCTCATAACATGTATTCCCTTTAGGCTTTGTTAAAGTATATGAGGTATAACTTTGATGCCATTCATTGGGAGTATATAATGTTGTTTCCTTTAACTCATTATACCACTAGTTATGCTTGTCCAAGTTACAATATTCCGTCCTTAGACCAAGAATCAGCTCCTGATGTAGCTTGACCATCGAGAGTTGACAAGAACACTCACATGAAAAGATGTTGTTAATTGTTTATCCAAGACATGTAAAATACCTCACTGACTTGGAACCCATTAACATTTCAACAGTACTTAGGCTAGTCCACTCAGGTCTTTCAACCAAAATGCTCCTTGACAAAGTCACGCCCATCTGCAGAGCTCCCTCTAATTCCCCGTCTTCCAGCCTATAAACACAAGGTCTTCACTAGCTGACAGTTTGAACATCTCTGAAGCTACTGTGCTCCAGTCTCACCTGTTAACTCCTTGTCCAGCTCATGGACCTAATTTCCCCTTCTCTGTGCAGTCATGGAGATTCACTGCCAATGCCCTAGCACTAGTTTTTATACCTATGGTTTCTCAAACTATGACTGGCGCCACATCATTATGATAGCACCGCATGATATGAGTTCTGTTTACGTTTGGTCTCTGTGAGAGCAAGCGTTTGTGTGGTAGGAATGATGACTTTAAGACAGAAACTGATGTGATGTTGAATATATATTTCTCGACAGTCTCAGAAAAAGGCGCTGGGGCCCATTTACTACCTAGGCCTATACCGAGGTCGGGAGTTTAGGTCTGCGCATGCGTGGTCCCTTGGCGCCACTAGTTTTCGGGGGACAAGCGCGACTTTTCAGCCTATCAGGACCGTCCTTTTAACAACATGGCCGCGCCCAGGGACAAACTCCCGTCAGAGGTATAGCTAATACATTATGGTTCTTCCAATGCTGGACTCAAAGTGACCTTAGAGCAGACATGCACCTCCCCATTTCACCTCTGGCCAGTGACATAATTAGGCCTACATTAATTGGCCTGCTGACCACTAGGGACAGGTGTGCCACAAACGCTTTTATCATAAACTCTATGATTTAGTATTTACACGTTTGATATATCTTTTTATCGTTATTTTTTAAGACCAAGAGTTGAAATAAAGGAAATTGTTATGTGAATATATTTCATAGTATAGATTCGGTTAATGCTTGCTATTGTTAAAGGAAGGATACCCTGTGCACTCTTCACCCTTTGGTTCAGAAGAGTCACAATCTTAGCCCTGATGTTTAGTTCTACACTAGAACGGCTAGGCTACTGTAGACTGACCATCCGCGTCAGTACAACACTGTTTTTGCAGCAGAGGTCAGAATTTATATCACCCTAAAATCACGAAACATCATGGGAGGGATAGACAGACCAAAAAGGTAAAGCCAAACGTCACCATTATACATCGCTTCTTTGCGAGGTAGCCTTTCTAGCAAAGTCTGTTCTGTTGACCTCTCGTTTCTTACATCTTCACCTTCAATGAATAGAAAAATAGCAAACAATCACAAACAAAACAATCATATAACATCTATAGCGTATTGCAAGTCCGCAAAACGAATTCGATATTTCGTTTCATTTTCTATCATGCTATTGATTATCTTTTGTTTTCACCCCGATCAAAGAACGCTATAGAAATATTTCTAAAGATATGACAATGATTCTATTGGTTAATCTAATGATTTGTATTGATAAATGGAGCATATATTTTAGAAGTATATATGAGAGTTTAGCCTAAATGTTAAGGCAGACTCACGCCCTTCTGTGTGCTTAGCGCACTTGACAATCTATACCGTATTCGGGAGTCCTGGTCTGCACATGCGCACACCTTTGACCCAGTTTCCTATGGGTGGACAAGCGCGACTTTCAGCCTATCAGGAGACTCCATTGTTCAATATGGCGGCGCCCACTGGGCCTCTCCCGTATGCGGTATACATGCAGCACTCCCGATGCACTATAAGCAGGTTTGATTTAAGCTCTGCTTTGTATGCTTGCATCTTTCAGAAATAGCTTCAGTAGGTTACCACCTGGAATGGCCGTTACCAACACGCCCTTCTTGCCTGAGTCCTCTATTTCTGCCTTCACCCCTGCCCGGCGCATTGTCCGCTGGTGAGCTGAGCAATTGAGCTTCAGAGCTGGGCTGAGCTGCAATAAAGCTGTAGGGCATTCTCTGAGCCTGTGCCCTGCCTTCATCTTTTGCCCCGAGGTGGCCGTTATCCCCAGCTGCCCTAATAACATTCATCGCCATCCATCATACCCTAATTGCCTCACAGTGGCCGGACATGGGTGAGACGCTGGGGGACGGCGGTCAGATAAGGTGGCACCCAGCCCGCCCACCAAGGGTGTGAGCCGTGTGCCTATTGATCCCTCCCCCTGCGCACAGGGTACTGCGTAGTCTCAAAACAGAACCGAGATACCACTCTTTTTAGGGCAGCCGAAAGCAATGCAGTGCTCAAAACTGTGCAAATAATGCAATTCAAAAACTTGAGAAATACTTTCATTCTAAGAGTCTAAGGCAAGCGAGATAAATAGAATATTGGCACTGGAAGCTTGTTTAAGCATTATAGGAATTCCATGAAACTGATTTTATCTGTTTTTTTAATTTATAGAGAATGTAGGATTTTGCTGGGTCTTCTTTATGTTTCGTATCAGTTAATACTTTAGTTTGATTGTGTCCTAATTGTTGAATATAATGTTCACATTGTCTTAAAGAATAGATCGCATTAATGTGCCCATCAGAAAAACTAGAGGTGCTGAGAAGACGAAATTTAGAGTTGGTAGGCTATAAGTGAAAAATATATCAAATCTCGATTTTTAAGTGGTACTGGTCCATGGAACAAACTCCATGCTGATTTTCAGCGTGTTCCTGATAAACAACTATCTGCAAGTATCATAGGAAACCAATTTGTAAGATATGTGGAAAATTACTGAAAAGTATATATGGTACAAAACTGCTGAATATACACAGTTAGTTATTTGTCTATTACACAGCCTTGCTCAGACCATGTACAAAACTTAAGATGATATCAAAAACTATTTACTGAAATCTAGTCAAAGGTTTCATATCAAATGTCATTTACAATGTTTGCATTGACTGGACCAAATAAGATATAACATAATTCTAAACATAATATAAACAGTATTATGACAAGTGACTGAAATGAGTGATATGTATATGAATTCATATATATATATAATTATATATATATATATATATCTTTATGATTATGTTGCTGTGCTTTCATTTCCATCAAAACGAATGTATAGAATGTAGCTGTGATGCACCAAGATCGGCTATCTTGGAAGAGCAAGCAGGAGAACAAGTTTGGCCTGTATTGAGGTATGTAAACCGAAATCCGTCCAACTGAACAAAAATGTTTCCAAAAAAAAAAAAAAAAAAAGATTCAATATATAGCAGCAAAAAGGCCGAATAGTGGGGTCTGTCAAGGCACTGATCCATGTTGCGACAAAATTGGACCGATAGCAAACCGATTTCCAAATATTTTCTATCTCCAAAATCGGGTTGAAAATCGGATGAAAATCGGTCCACTGTGGATAATAATTTTGACATGGATCATGTCAACCGATTATTTTTCATATATTTTTGAGCATATAAGAATACAAATGTGATCAAAATTATATCAAAATGAATATTCTTTCACAGGGTATATGCTATAATGCATTTTGATAAGTATTTTACTATTTTACTTTTTATTAATCAAACAAATTAAATATCATATATTTCTCATCGTATGGAACATATTTAGAAATAAATTTGATAATAATTCCACAATTTTGATGAATAAGCCAACTGAATTTTTTCTTTAGTATTTCTATTGGTGTATAGTCTAAAATATAAGCAAACGATTGGTTTATAATGGCGGTGATCCACGTTGCGACAAATATGGAACCGACAATGGACCGACATGAAAATCGGTCCGAAATCGGTTGAAAAATGTTGTCGGTTCGATATCGGTTCAGAATCGGTTGGAAATCGGTACGTGGATCATGTCAGCCGATTTTTTTTCGGACCGATTTCTGAACCGACAAAAAAGATAGAAATTTTTTGGAAAAGTTTTCAACCGATTTCCAACCAATTTTGGACCGACAAATTATTAAACGTGTTTAATAATTTTGGACCGATTTCAAACCGACGGGTGACCGATTGACTGACCGACAACTTTTTTGTCGGTCTTCCAAGTGTTTATCGCAACATGGATCATGATAAATCGGGTTAATTTCGAACCGATATAGTGTACCAGACCGACAAATATCTATCAACCAATCAGATTGTAGCTACAAGTCACATGACTGTTTGTTGTCCATACGCAACCAGCATGGGTCGCAAAGTAAAGTATGTTTGGCCTTCGGAGAAAGAGAACGAGTTAATCGGACACTATGAATCAAATACCGCCTTATATGATACCAACGACAGTGACTACCATCTACCCAACATCCGCGAAAAGATTATTCGGGAAATAAGCAAAGAAATCGGTGTACAATGTAAGTACCTCTATTATCGCCCATCATTGTTATTGATATTCTATAGAATTTTGATCTGTCGGCCCATCCTACATGTATTTTGAACCGATTTCAGCCGATTTATTTGCTTGATCATCATTATGAAGCCAATATAATTAATCTAATTGTTCGTATTACATATATTTTTAACAGATGAGGTGTGCGATAAAATATCCAAAGTCGCGAAAAGAAAGAACAGTTTAGAAGGATCTTCTAAGTTAGATGATGAACCAAAGGTCAAACACCAGAGACGGAGCGGAAATATATCATATGAAAACCAGAAAAAGATCGATGCCGAGAAAAAAAAATAAGAAGGAAGACCAACCGACAAAACCAGCATCGTCTTCTGGTGTACTACTGAAACCGGTACTGCCTCAATATCCGGCAAACAATCCAGAAGAGATAATCTTACAAAACACACAGTTAGATACTCCGGAGGAGTCACCCAAAAGAAAATCAATTCTGAAAAAGCAACAAAATATCGAGGATGACGGAAAGAAGAAACAAAAGTCCACGTTGAAAGTAAAAATAACTCCGCCACGTTAAAAAAAAACCAGTGAATCGGCTGGTAAAGTGAAAAAAATCGTCCCAGTCAAAAAAACAAAAATAAATGATAGTCAAACTCCAACCACTTCCGACACATCTGGAGGACCATCAGGTGACAGTGCTTTGAAGAAAGTATTAGGTAATACGAAAACAAAACCAAAGCCTGTGGTCCTAGACGACGAAGAGGATGACAGCCAACCGACGTTTGTACATCCAAAACGAAAGCTCCCACCACCGGTTCAAATCCATCCCCCTGGAGCGCCTATACCCAAGAAAGATGTCAAAGGAGGAAAGAAATCGGCTGCCGCAGAAAAGAAAAAAACATCTCAACGTCAAGTTCAAGACACCAACGACGAACAAGATGCCTTGGAGGTAGCCGAGTTCAATCGGAATAAGATTTTTCAACAAATGGCTGATGCCATATCATTTGGGGCTATGCAAAAAGTTAATAAACAACCAGCTCAACATCCCTCCGATCCTCAAGTAGCTCCAGTGAAACAAGATATTCTCTGTGACGAGTCGGAAGAGGCAACATGGTGTCGGTTATTACTTATAAAAGTTCGTCGGATGAGAAATGTAAGACAGAGGGATGACTTTATGTCTTATGTAACCGATTTGGCCAACGACGTCATCAGAGAAGAATGGGAAAGACCAGATTGTAGTAACCAAGGAGTTGGTTTGAAAAGACCACAAAATATCCTACCTATCCAACGAAAACCATTGTCAAAAAGTCCATTAAAGATGTGGGAAAATCGGCGGAGAAGGAAGCATTACCTAAAGCTGTAAAAGCGTCGGCTACCACGGTGTCAACCGATAAATCGACCTCAGCTACACCTGCAGCAGACACCGAGTTTCAAGCCTTCAATCGGACTGAACATGATGGAAATGTCGCACAATGCTCAGGTGTTAACCCTGATAGAGGATTGAATCCAAACTTAGGAAACATAGTCAACCAGGTCGCGGACAATGTGTTCCAGCGTTTTAGATCCGGAAATCAATCACCGGGTGTAATGCCGTACAGAAATGTAATGATGCGACAGCAACATCCCATGGTTTTAAACCCACAAAGCGATCCGTCGTTCCATCAAGTGCCTCTCACTTCCATGCCCGACAACATGTCGTTAAGGGAGTGGTTGGGAGGATCACCTATATCGAACCTGAGACCAGCGCCACCAACGGGAATTTATCCACACGCTGGCCGATTCAATCAGTACAACATGGGTCAACCCAATGTCGGAAACCCCCAAAACCTGAGTCAACACGACAATCAACAGTCTCATATGTAAAGTATGGAAAGAAAGAGACAATTTTGTCTTCATCTTTAACTTTTTGTAATCATATTCTTTTTTATATTAGACATTACTAAAAATTAGCATTGAGACTTAAACAAAAAAGAAGTATTGGACAAGCAATAACCGGTACTTGGTTAGAGATTTTTTATTTTGTGGTTTTTGCTAAATTAATCTTTAAGTTAAGAAGATGGTTCTATAGAGCCGATTATCGTACGACACTTTAAAGATTTATATCTTTTATCGGTTACATCAAAGAAATTGTGGTGCGACACAGAAACAATTTCTATATTATGTCGTTTCAGTTTGTAATCTTTTTTTCAAGTTTACTGTAAGGTTTCGTTTTTGAAGATGATATTTAACTTCTGTAGATGGCATAATCTTGCCATGGGACCGATCCAGCGTTGCTCACGAAGTATTCTTTCAGTGTGTGTCGAATCGCTTTGTGATATTTGGCGGCATTGCGGATTGAACACTTGACCACAGGCTGTAGAGGTGGATCTTGCCTCCACTCTCCTGGTTGAATCTCGTAGTTGCAGTCTTCGTGGTCCACTGTACCTGGACACATGTATGCCTTTCCACAACGACGTCGGAGCATGTTGTGCAAAGCAGCTGCTGCGAGTACAACATAGATGATATTGTCTGGATCCATGTTGATTTTTGTGTGGAAAACCCTGAATCTGTTGGCTAAGATGCCAAAGGCATTTTCTGACACCCAACGAGCTCTGCTCAAACGATAGTTAAAGACTCGCTCGTCGTGCTCCATATTCCGCCGGGAGTATGGTTTCATCAGGTTCCGACCGAGAGGGAACGCATCGTCGGCTACGATAACCATCGGCGTTGTCTCATCCGATCCAGGTAGATTCTGGCCTATCGGAACACCAGCTTTGTCATCTCGGATTTTTCTTCCAAGCGAACAATCGCGCCATACCCCTCCGTCTGCTACTCGGCCTTCTGTGCCGATATCGATGTACAGGAACTCGTAGTTAGCGTTAACTAAGGCCATCATAACTACTGAGAATTGGTGTTTGTAGTTATAGTAAGTTGATCCTGTATTTGGTGGAGCGATAACTGTGATGTGTTTGCCGTCCAGAGCCCCCAAACAGTTTGGGAAATTCCATCGACAGTTAAATTCGTCCGCAACCTGTTGCCACTCCCAAGGTTCTCTGGGTGTCTGTAAAATAAAAGAATTATGTAAATAATTCGAACGAACCGATTCATATACGATTCAGGTCCGATTCTACAGAACCAAACCGATTTATTTGATACTGCATATTTAATAATTGGTCATTTAAATATGTGTAATAACATGTGCACTGGATCATAATTTGAAGACATATCTCAAATGTGAATATCGGTCCATTAGTACTTTAAATAGGTTTAAGTTTAGATGGTTAAAAATATATTTGTATGTTTTTACAAATAATATCGTTTACTCACTATCATGTATTCATCCTTAAGGACCTCGAAGATTGACCAGCACACATATGGGATGAACCGACCAATAGACTGTCTGCTCAGACGGTATTGCAGCATCAGTTCTGATTGATTGTGTCCTGAAAGAAAAGAATAGTTTAATTTCTTTGTATTTGAGAACAAAAGGTTATGATTGAGCTTAAAAAATTGTTTATTGGTATGACTAATATCACTTTGATAATTATGTCATTATTTACTCTATATTTCTAACATCGAGCGAAATTGGTTGGAAAATAAATATGTTTATTTTTCGAAATAAAGATTGTTTACTTTATTTGTGCTTCATTTGTTTTTAAAAATATCTTAATATATACATACCACTTGCAAGAAATCGTAGTGTAGCAACCAGCTTCTCAGCAGATGAATGAGCTTTTCGCATAGATGTGTTCTGTTTCTCAATCAGAGGCGACACCAACTCCAAAAGATACCTGTAGGTTTCTTCATCCATTTGTAGAAGTCGTTTGAAGAGAGCTTTGTCATCATCCTAATAAATTAAAATGAACAAATATAAATAATAATAATAAAGCTAATTCCATAAGTATATCACAAAGTTTAATGTTACAAAAAAAAAATATATCAACAATGTACATATCAATAATCAAATATAAATTATAATAATGTAGACAAATTTGTGTCGGATGGATATGGAAGACATAAACATACTCACAAGCGATAACTCCAACTGCAATTTGTAGAACGTATTGCATTCGGGATTACTTTTCTTCTGAAGGAAAGGAGATACCCAGAATTCGTGGACACGTTTTGGCTTTTTGACATTTCTTTTTTTACGCCTGACATAGTAGATACTATCGTCTGCTATCAGACTGGCAACAGCTGCAACCCACATCGGATCCATGTTGGCTACCTCGATTTCGATTATTTGGGGCTGCACGTTTGGAAAAAAAATGTCGGTCAAGGTCACAGTGATTCACGTGGATCATGTACCCAAACCGATAACAAACCGATTCTCAACCGATTTCCAAACCGACATCTTTAATTACTTAACCGATTTCGGACCGACAAAAAATTGTCGGTTCAGAAATCGGTTCGGTCACTATTTTTTTTGTCGGTTTCAAAAAAATCGCAACGTGGATCACCAGCTTAAGTTCACCATGGATCATGGGTAGGGGACCGATTCTGGACCGATTTTATGACCAACAGGTTTAATTGCAAAACCTATTCTGAACCAACAAAAAAACGGCGGTTCTGAAATCAGTTTACTACTCCTTTTTTCATTGGTCTGGAAAATGTCACATTGTGGATCTAGTGCGGTCTGTTAAGGTAATTTTTTATTGAAATCGTTCCATGGCGGATAAGAGCATCAAATTTGGTATGAGACACCTCTGAGGCATAACTATCAAATCTGGAAGAAATTCTTTTTCTGATCACCTAAACATGAAAGGAATTAAATTTCCAATCTAAGGTCTTATTTTGAGTCGCGTGATTGCCTAGGATATTAGCTAGCTCCTATCGCAGTCTTCCTCTTCTTACTGCAGTCATCCAATACATAATAATAGTTCCGTATCATGTAAGACATAACACTCTTGTGAAAGGATGTTCTTTTATTGTATCCAGTATATGTGTGTACTCTTGACAAGATCTCAATGACAATGAACAGTTCCAAAGGGTAGGATCCACTCAACCACACTCAGCCAAAGCTCCAGCCAAACTATACAGTCTATCAGCTTCAATTCCAACTCCAGGAACAAGCTTCTAGAACCAACCTTTCCAGGGTGTTTAACTCACAACAACTATCAGCGCTCTGCCTGAGTGCTGCCTGCATGGCACTTATATATGGATGGAATAACAGTCGTCACTAGACTCCTCCCCTTACTCTTCACCTTTGACAAAGAGTAATTACTTTTAGTCCTGCCTTAGCGTAAACACAAAGATGGCTAAACTCAAGCATGGACTGACCATCCGCATCAGTACAATATCATGTAGTTAAAAGCTTATTACACCCCAATCTACAACACTATGTGATACTCATGTTCTCTGATTGTTATTATTGTGTTTTATTGCTTCTATCTCGTCACATTAAAATTTTTAAAACTGCTACTTTAATTATAGTTAATGATATTCTTTGGGGAGTTGGGGCTTTCCGTTCTCCTCATCGAAGGGGAGTTTGACTTTCGGTCTTGGTCCCGGCCTACTGAGGTCTCCGTATGGGAGACCGTCTTTAGTTGAGAGCCATGCCTCATGCATAAGGGCAAACAGAGTCAGGGCGGGTCAGTGGAGCTTTATACTGGTGTTAGTTCCACGAGAGGGGAGGGGGGTGTTGGTGATGGTATGGATGTGACTGCAGCAAAAGGGCGGTTAGGGGTCTGTATTCCAGGCTCTTCTCAGTCTCGGTCAGTCTGATCTACCCTAGGTCAATCATCTGGCTTTTGTGCCATCTTTCATGCCATTTCCGTGCCGATTCGCCTATTCTTCTAATAAGTCAGAAACTCTAAAGTTAGACCCTTATTCGTCTGAGAACTCCCATTCATCAAGGTCCGATGCTCAGGCTAAGTAGAGAGGCGGTCCATCCTAAGAAAGAGGCATGTGAATACAGTGAGTACCATAAAGGAACTGTTTATTTTGTGCGCCAACATGCCTTTTTATAGTTACAAGTGTCTTCTCATTGGTCGGTTATAATGACGTGACCCCATGTCATCACTTCCGGTAATACATCATTTCAGGATTTCGTACCTCAATTTACAGTTTCGTTCTACTTTCGTTCCAATACATCATTTGATTATTAGTTGGCAAATCACTACATTCTGTGATTATTTCACAATATAAGTCAATTCTGCATGATAATTATACCCAATTTCTGGCTTCGCACTTTCGTACCTTAATGATGAAATAGGCGATTCATCACATTAATCACAACACTTCCCTGCTTTTATGAAGTGTTTTAACTTGTGTTTGTTCATTTTATCAATTACCAATAGATATCAAGCTTCTAATTGTAGCTGTCAGTCTTAGCTGGGGCTCCGGACAGGGGGACCCGATGTCACATGTCAAATTTAAAAAATGGCAATGTCGGATGTCTTATTTTAATGTCCATGTCCCATGTCACTAAGGTTTTCAGGGTTCTCCCTAGAAATGAGTATCAAAAGGCCCATTCTCCTTTTCTTTAGGGCGGCACTTTTTGAAAATCCTGGGCTATTTTTGCTATATTTATCAAATTTCTGTAACTTTAAGGCGGGAATGGCCCCTCCAAGGCATCTTAGTGTGGGAATTAAATTCATGATGAGGAAACCCCGCATCCCGCAAGCCTTGGAAGAACCCTGGGTTTTAAAGCTGCCTGTCATTTCATTTAGGGCCCATTTCACATGACGATTTTTAGAAATAGCCATGTCACCGTGTCAAATTTAGTGACCCATTAAGCTGGATCCCCCTGACATGGCTCACCAACTTGAAAAACATGTACTCACGTGAAGTTTGGATCAATAAAAAAAAAAAAATAAAAAAAAAAAGTCGAACAGTATTGATGTTTTTGTGTTTTCTTTACAGACGTGTTTGTGTGAATCACACAATATAGTCTTATGTATCTTGTAATTAACTTACTTTTTCAAAAGAAGTTCATTGCTATACCAATTATAACATTGACCCAGCAGTGTTTTTTGTCACATGATTGTATAGGCCTACCTGTGCATGTCATAAAGTAAGACCAGTGTCATCCCCATATGTCATGATGAACTAGATTAAATAGGCCACGCTACCAATATTACACGCCGTATAATATCAGTTAATTTGCCCTATAATTCTACAATTCCTGTTACAATATACGTACATAAAACAGACCAGCCTGTGTTATATATAAAGGGAAGTTAACCCTTTGCTGATGGCACCAAAACAGATTTCATGATTAAGTTGGAGAAGTAGCAATGTTGTTTTCAAAATGACTTATTCTAGGTTGATATTTGATACTAGACTCATATATCATTATGCAGCCCATTATCACAGGAATTAGAAAATATTTCTTTAACCCTTTCACTGCCAGATATCTCATAATATAACTATCAGTAATGTATTTTGTGTTTCTTGCCTTTACCTGTGTCTCCCCACACAGAAAGGATGCTCTGAGGGGGACATATCTTTAGCTCTACAGATGATTTTAAGGGAGATATGGGTAGATTTGTGAAAAATAGGGATGAAAATGTCTTAAACTTTTTGTGTAGAATTCACTTATCCTACTCTAAACATTCCTTTTTTTTTTAAAACATTCTATTTGGAATGTTAAAAGAATGTTTTTTCCCCAAATAGTACCAAACATCAGATTTTTGGTTACCATGGAAACAACAAAATTTTGCCATTTTTCTCAAAAATTGTAACCCATTTGGAAAAACATGACTTGATTATATTACCAGTCCAAACTGAAAGGGATTATCTTTTGTAGAACAAAAGTTATAAGCTTAATAGCTTTTATGACTTTTTGTTAATTCATGGGGAAAATTTTATTTCATTACTAAATATTTAGATAGATATCCGGGCTTTTGCCATTTTCAGGAATACTGACCATCCTGTGTTTAACAGCCCGTATATTCCTTGAAAATTATCTAATTTTGATGTGCTTGGTATCATTTGAAAGCTTAAATCACTCTCTTTAATGCCTAATTCCCGCCTGGAGCATCCTTTCTGTGTGGGGAGACACACCTTTATAACTTAGGGCACATAATATCATCTACTTATTTTAGGCTTTATATCATGCATGCCAGGCTAATATCGCGCATATGAGCAAGCCTCATATCGTCTTCTCAGCATCTACTTAAAACAGAAATGAAATCAAGGCAAAATTGAAAATCTTAGGAAAAAAATATGTTTTTTGTAAACTCAGGGCCCATTATATACGTTATCACTGCACGAAAAAAGACCTTTTAAGACCTTTAAGTTTCTGTAAATGGAGCCATTGAGGTGTGCTAAAGGTAATGGAAAGGTCACCTTTACAAGACCTTTCCAACATTTTTTCAGGTGACCTTTAAAAATTCATCAAAGATCTTGCAAAGGTATTGGAAAGGTGACATTTCCTATGCCTTTAATGAACCTCAATGGCTCCCTTTACAAAATTAAAGGTCACTAAAGGTCTTATTTCGCGCAGTGTATCATTTTTAATTATAACATTCAAACCTTGTTTTATCATGTAGAAAATCGTTGAAGATATGATATGTCATAAAATTCTAAAAATCGTTATTTTGATTTTATAGGAATAATGATAAATCTATATTTTATACAACCTAAATTTTGTCTTTATAAATTTCTTCAGGGATGACCTCTGATTTTATTTCGTCAGATAGAAGTATAAGATGTATCTTCTAAGGATATTTACCTTTTTCCTACCTTTAGTTCTTTATGAGTAGGAGGTAAAAAAAATAATTATCTATTTTTTTGGATGTATAATAGTGCATAGTCTATCAGGCTTATATCGTGCATAGCACAGTTTCATATCGCGCATCATGTTCAGGGGCGGATCCGGGGGGCGGCGGATGGGCCTTGCCCCCCCTCCCCCCCCCCCCCTCCCCCCCCCCCCCCCAAAAAAAGGGGGGGGGGGAGGGGAAAGAGGGAGAAAGGGGGGAGAAAAGAAGGAAAGAGAATCGTGTACCTCCTGGCCCTTTCTCTCCCTTCCCTGCTCTTTCTTTCCCTTCTTGGGCTCTTGGGCCCTTCTTTCCCCTCCCGGCCCTTTCTTTGACATCCTGAGCCCGGCAGGGGTGGGCACCATTTTCCTGTCGCACATACTGTCAGACCTGTCGCACCACATAGTTGTAAGTATATGAAGGGTATTTTGACTCTCCAACCCTTTAAAAACATGAGAACATAATTATGTTTATTTATTAATACATGGGCCCATTTGAAAAGATATGTAGGTTTGCTAAGCGGAGATGCCCCCAAAACAGACAATCGTTGAGGGAAACTATATGAGAAATATTATTCTATATCAAACGGAGGTAGATGAAGGGGGGTTTGGGGGTGTACCCCCAGAGAACATTTTGAATATATCTCACACAAAATGACAATTCTCAGCAAACACAGATTTTATATTCATTTATGTTCTATGATTTTCAGTATATTTTACTCTTTTTTGATACACCTTGGATAGGGTCTAAGTATTGAGATTTTTTCAGGAAATTCAGCCTAAAGGACTTTGCTGAAATAGTTTCCTAAACTTAACAGGCTAGGGGAATTCGTCATATTTGCTAGTCATCTAAGGACGACCAATAAGGAAAATCTGGTCATCCACATAAGGTTAGGCCTATAGACTATCCCCAATATTGGGGCATGTTGACATTTTTGAGTGGCTAATCAAATAATTGTTTTAAGGGAAAAATATCAGTAATATCTTTAAAGTATTTGGTCATCAGGAGGCATTATTTTATGGGCTTTTACAATAATATGGAATGGACAGGGGCCCATCACCCTAGGCGCCACCCCTGTATACTGGACTGAGAGGAGTGGTAGACAGTGTTGGGCTGGGTTCATAAACCCCTCTAGCCTTATAATCAACTGATGTATGTGTGGCCTATATGTTCTATGCATACAATTGATATTTGAAACAGTTAATTTTGAGGATAAGATATGAATTCTAGGAAATATGACTTTAAAACAAATTTGGCATTACCATTTTCTAAATCTCCTATAATGAAAACATAGCCGAACATCAAAAACTTGAGTAACATTAAGTATTATATGCAAGAGTAATATGCGTAATATATATTAATAACATGTAAGGTAATCTCCTGAATGATATGTTAGTGTAGAGTTCAATTTAAGTTTATCAATATATACAAAGTGGGCCCTTACATACTATTACCTATTGGTCAGATCTTGGGGCCCCCCTAACCAATTCCTGGATCCGCCCCTGATGTTATTGTTAGATAGGCCTATAGGCCTACTCAGAAAATACAAATATAAATAAAAATATAAATTGAGCAATTTAGGCCTATAAATGAAATAGGCATTCCCACAGTACTATTAGTCTACACCATCTAATATCAATATTAGAAAAAAACATTATTCTGTTATCAAAATTATAGAAGTTGTCTACAGGCGGTCTACAGGATAAACAATAACCATCGATCATATGTGTCACAGTTGGAGCCGTCAAGAAAGGGCCAAACAGCTATTCTGGTGGATGAGCAGTGACATCTACTCTAGACTACGAATAGTAGTAAATTTTGGAACAGAGGGGCTGGTGATCTGGTGATGACGACGCGCGAACAGCACTAGAAACATTGCCACCTAGCGGTTATTTCTGTGTAGACTACAAGTTATTTAGTTTGCTTTCACTACACTAGGTGACGCCTCCGACCAAGAGTGGGGACTGAATGAATGCTGTACGGTAGAAACTCAAAAGTAAGTACAATTCGTTTAGAAAATGATAATGACACTACTTTAAAAATTGCAGACACGAACTATACATCCCGATGGTCTTGATATATTGTGTTTGAAATATAGTTATCTCCTCTGTGCCCAAGAAAACGAGCAGCAAGTTGTGGCCTGAGCGATAATAGGTCGTAAATAGAACTTTCCACTGAAGGGAACTCTGCTGCTAGGCCACTATGTGCTAAGGCCAAAAAAAAAATTGTTGTGTTCAGGTAGCCCTACCTACCCTAAATTTTTGGCTCTACCCACTTTTTTAAGGAAATTTTAACTTTCATGCTTTTTTTTCCCCCTTTGGGAATTTTTTTTTTTTTTTTCAAAATCCAAAAGAATTGACCTAAAATAGATCTAGTTTGGGAAACCATAAAACAGCAGGGCCTACATAGATGCTCAGGGCATGTACTTAGATGCTAAAAAATGTTTTTGGATGTTATTTGGAATTTTTTTTTATTTCCAACACTGCCCGGGTATACGGAAGATGAGGGTCTCAAAAAAGCACATCGCGCACCTTCATTTCGGCAAAATCGCAATTGGAAACGTTGGGGTCATTTACTATGGAAATGTATGAGGGAAAACTTGTTATTTCGCTCTAACTTTTGAAATTGTACTCCAATCTTCACATAGTAAGTGAGAAAAAGTTCGGTATTGATCCCACACAGGCCATAGGAGACCTTAAATTTGTGTGAGTTGCCTGGAGTTCCCAGAATTCCCGGGGATTCCCTTTTTCTCCATAGACTCCAATGCTAAAGGGCCCCAGCATTTCCCGTCGCTATTTTCGCAGCGCGATGCGCGAAAGGACGGGAATTCCCCCAAATTCCTCAGACTCGCATCTTCCGTATAGATTTGGTAAAGTAAAAAAGAAAGCAGGGTGCCCACGCAGGTCTTATATTAAGGCCTTAAAAGATCTTATTTTGGTTTTGCCATTTATATTTTGGGTCCAGAGGTCTTAAAAAGGTCTTATTTTTAGGTCAACCTGAATCTATTACAATTTTTCAATTTTCCTTTCTGTTATCTCTATCCTTAACTTCTTTGTTAGACTGTGTAAATGTTTGAAATGGTCAAAAAACATTCCTAAAATACCTTGAAAAGGTTTTATTTTTCATCCCAAATAGTATTATAAAGGTCTTATTTTGGTCTTATTTGATTTCTGAAAAAGCTCGGTCACCCTGAAAAGCCAAAAACAAAAGAAGATTTCGACCTACCTACCCTATTTTTTTCGACGTAGAGTCTATGTTACCTGAACACAACTATTTTTTGTTTTTGACCTAAGAAAGGGTGACCTTTTCATCATTTTACGGTCATTCATGATGCACGTAAAACACATTATAGAGATTCTATATTAATTCATTTAATGCCTGAGGATGTAAAATAGACATCATGGCATTCCTCCTTAGCCCTACCACGGATAGCTAAATAACAATATTTTATGCACCTGCACACTAATTTGAACTAGTCTAATTTTGTCAACAAATTCCCTGGAAAAACTTAACTATAGAGAGTTAATTATCTGTTTATGTTAGGTGTACTTAATTAGTCGCATTATTTTATGGATAATAGCTGCTCCTATGGCAATCTCCTTGTTCGTCCAATACATAATCATAGTTCCACATCATGTGAGACGTAACACTCGCATGAAAGAATGTTCTTTATTTATTTATCTCCTGTGTATTGTAGTTCCATGACAAGATCTCAATCAGCTTCTATTCCAAATCCAGGACTCAGCTTCTAAGACTCAACCTTTCCAGGATGGTTACCCACAACAACGTTCAGCTTAACTCTGACTGAGCTCGAGCGCTGCGTGGCCCTTTAGTATTATACATCGCACATAGACTCCTCCCCTAACTCCCTCACATTGACAAGGAGTTACAGCTAAAGCGTGCGCTGATAAAAACATAACACTGCTAAGCCTAAAGATCATGGACTGGCCACCCGTGTCAGTACAAAACTTAACTATTTATGAGGGTCTCAAAAATGGGCATCGCGCACCTACATTCCGGGGAAATCGCGACGGGAAATGCTGGGGTCAGCTCCAAGCAGATTCTTCCTAGAACACATTGAATTACAGTGACCAAAGCTCAGCCTGGAGACTGTCAAAAAGGGATTCCCCAACAATTGCAAAATAACTAGGCTTTCCATGATAATTTTTAGACTTGTTTTGGATTCACGAAACAATACCAAACTTTTTCTCACTTACTGTATAAAGATTGGACCACTATTGAAAAAGTTAGAGCGAAATAACCTGTTTTCTCTCATACATTCCCATAGCAAATAGCCCCAGCATTTCCTGTCGTTCATTTTGCAGCGCGATGCGCGAATGGCCAGGAATTCCCCCCAAATGCTCAGACTCGCATCTTCCGTAATAATGATCACTAGTTTTTCACCTTAATTCTCCCAACCATGGATAGCCACTTTCTTTGAGTTTTACCTGCAGGTTAGCCTTAAAGAGTATGCATGCTGGGTAATATGTCGACAAAACTCAAGTCTTAAGCATATAAATTTTAATTAATTTTACCATTATTTTTAAATCCACATTGTGACAATGTAGCCAGCATTATTTTTTGAAGTAGTATCCATATATGTTTAATTATCCTGAGTTGTTTCAAAATCCATTCATTATGGATGGAGATATTACAAATGTTTGTTTATTTTCTATAGTTTTGCATTGGTATTTGTCGACAAAATTAGTTCAAATTAGCCTGCAGGTGCTTAAAATACTGAAAATCAGCCATCTGTGGTAGGGTGAATTAAGAATAAATAATGACAATAGGAAAATTCATATGCTAAAGCCATGTGGGTTGTCGACATATTACCCAGAATGCATCCTGATATAAACTAACCTGCAGGTAAAACTAAAAAATCTGGCCATCCATGGTAGGGAGAAATCATGACTTAATCAAGCTCATGTTCAAAAAAACTTTCATAGATCTAATCAACCATAAGCACTTTTAACGACTATAGGAAATCCTATTAGAGAATCTATGAAAACCATCAATTTTAGCACTTTCTGACCATTTTACAATTTCAACGTTTTAGCTGTTAAATAATAACTAGATATATCTAAGAGCCACTAACACTAGAATCTATATAGATAGACACCATTGTAATCTTCATCTAAGAACAGATGTGCGTTGGGTCTATTAGATCTATATATATTTTCACATTTCACAAATATTACATTCTTTCAAAAGAGCCTCAAATCATATGCTTCTTTATTGTAAAAGAATTTTTTTGTTTTTCAGATTTGGGTTCTAAATAGAATGTTCTCATTCTATGGTATGTTTCATGAAACTAGTCTGGATTGATTGTATGATTTTGGTATTAAAGTTGGTATTAAATTTGTATGAGATGATCCAGTGGCCCCACAAGGTCCACAAGATTTTATTTTCAATAAAAACAAAAGCCGCGGTTCAAAGCTTGAAAATGTATTTTAGCTTAAATTATATCTGAAAAATCAAATATTTCATCTCTATGACACCTTTTAAATAACGTTTATATGATGAATAGATCAAAAGTTATAGCTTTTTGAATTTCAAGATTGTAGGGATTTGAGGGTCCATCTTGGCCTATACTTATATCATTGGCAATCTACTGAAAATATGGACAATTTTGCTTAACAAATTTAGAATAACTTTTGAATGAATACTCCGATGTTCATGTAATAAAAACTGAATATCTTAGAATTACAATCTTTTCCAGAAAATATTGGGTTGAAATTGATGGGACCAAATCAGAATTTTCGTCTGGTATTGCTAGATTTAACTAGTCCGTTCTGACCCAGATTAGCTATTACATAATGGGTCCGCACACCCACAACAGTCCATGGCTTAATTGTCTGACGATTCTTTTTTTTTCAGAAATATAATGGGCGACCAGATGAGTCAAGGAAACAATACCCGAAAAGGTCGTTTATCACTTAAATCAAAATCTTCCCACTCGCACTCAATTATGGACCTTTTTAAACGTCAGGAGGACAACCAAGAAACGAATCCCTTGAAAACCAATGAATGTGATATCCAAATTGTAGACGATAGACAATCCCCTTATTTTTCCACAAATACTACTAGAAGTACTAGAAAAACTTCAAGATTAAAATTAGGTACCCGAAAGCAAATCAATTTAAAAGACATAAATGTGGAAGTTAAACCAAGTTCAAATATTGCTGAACAAGAAAGCAGTACTCCCAAGATGGTCCCAGTTGCTGTAAGAAGTAGTGTAGGTCAATCGACAAAAAGAAAGAAGTCGGAGCTCTCTGAAACGAAAAATGAAAAACGAGCCAAATTTTCCGAATCGCCTTCAACCAGTGGCATTTGTTCAACAGCGACTAAAATAGATTCAAATAGTGAGGATTTCAAAGATTCACAAGAGATAATGATTATCGATGACAATGAAGAGAATGATAAAACCAAGCGAACGACAAAGGCTGCTAGATCTGAAGAAAAGACAGGAACAGGTTCTGGTCCTGCACCGTCTAGTTCGCAAATAAATATAAATAAAACACAAGCCATTATCAAAGAAAAGAAGAAAGGCGAGGAAGGGGGTACCGCAGGAGAACCTGTTGTAACGGAGGCAGAAGACGACGAGGGGGAAACAGGCTACCGAATACCCTACTATCTAGAGAACTTCTGTACTATTCTAAAGTGTGTCATGGAGGACAATTACTACGCGCGACTGTTTAATGAAGAGGACTGCAAGACAATGACAGATTTCCAGGGACTGTCTGGTAAGAACAGGGTGTTCTGTCATGCATGCTGCCCTTTATTTCTGCGAAACCCGCACTTCATTTTAGTGTATGCAAGAATAGTTCTATGGATCAAGCGCCCGACCATGGTTGTATGTATCAAGCAGTATATTTTATTTAGTGTTAAATTTGCTAGAATAAGGTATAATTGCTTTAGATATAATTTATAATTTTTCTATTTTTAATACTATTGACATAACTACTGTTAAATATCTACAATCCCATACTAAATAAACCTTTCATTTTAGAGGAAGGACAGAAACTTTACGTGAGACTTTTTCAACGCAAGCTCCGTTGGTTGCGGCAGAGCCAGATACAGTACCCGAAGATCGCAGAAGACCTCAACCCGGTGTTCCAGGAACTTGTGAAAATAGGTTTCCTTGCCGATGGTTTGTGACTATGATTACCGCTTTTCCAATCACTAGCAGCATGCAGGCAGTCGTTTCTCAAGAAAATACCTTTCTTGTTTTGTTTTACTACCAGAGTGATTTGTTCTACTCAGTACTAGAAAAATAATCGTAATTAAGATATTATACTCACTGTCTTCATTTTAAAGTTCTGATAACGGATATAATAAGTAGAACTGTGTGACCTTGAGTTACATGCAATAGAGTGTGGCTTGCCCCCAAACCGAATGTACTTACTACGGACACTGTGGTCTGTATTGCATTACATTTTGCATAAGTTGAGTGTTCGCAGTTTAACCTTTGCAATGTTTTAAGGAAGTATGAGATTATAGTGTACGCACTTGCGTAGTTGCGTTAAAGAAGCTATTCTGAATGGTCTCACGTGATATTAGAGAGAGACCAGAGCCCACGGGTCCCCAATCACTCTACTCTCTCCTCATTGGCTTCTCCATTTCAGAGACCGGTCTCTCTGACCTGGACGACGTCCTTCACACGCTGCCGGCGCCCGACCTGCGCGGCCTGGCCAAGAGTCTCCGTCTGCCCAGCTCGGACCAGCGGCCCGCCGTCATAGAGGCCGTGCTCAAACACGCCAGGCAGAAGTCGATAGGGGCCTTCTTCACCCTCAAAGGGCAAGGCAGCAATGAACAAAGTGTCCTCAAAAGGTGATCAGCTATATCTGAAATGAAGCCTACCTATAGCCATAGGTACTCTTCAATAGAGATGCATTAATGAAAAGTCGCAATTGAATTAATCAAGACGTGCATTTTTAGAAAGATCAGGGATTCCTAAAGTAAGTTGATTGTTTTTGTGCCGTTTCTGACAGGGCGAAGTCCCTGCTGGGCAGGTGTTACCGAGTGGAGAAGGAGAGGCGCTGGGTCTTTCTGAGGGCCATGATGCTCTTCTCCCTACACAACATAACTGGCGACGAGGACGAGGCTAGCAACAATACCCAGCTGTACGTACAGTGTTCTTTTCTGTCATAGGCATTATCGATATTGTCTCAAACGGTCAAAAACTATACGTAATAACTTTTATTACCCTGCATCAAAGTTATGTGTATTAACGTCAGTAATAATTGCAATGTACATTTACAAATGGTTCCTAAAAATTCACTTGGGTATTGTGGCCTCGAACGTTGACCCCCACACCAACACCCCACCCATACATATACATATACATGATTACTGTTGATCAGATCGATACATTTGAAATCTCTTTTTTACATGATTCTACAGTTCATAGAGGTAATGGTACATTGATAATAATATTCCATCAACATTTTGATCAACGTATTAAAATCAAGTCTTTATCACTTAAATATCTAGCTGTATGGACGTAAAAATCACGGCATCTTTCAGAACCATACATATCTGCTGATTCCACGTTATACATCCAGATTCCAGATGCTGATGACTAACATAGGCCAGGTGACGTACCCCGAGTACGCTGTTTGTCGGCAGTCTGAGTTGTTCAGAGACCGCTCCGAGCTGCTCGCCTTCTGCTCAGCCGTGCAGGCGGCCACCGACCTGCGGGAGGCTGTGGAGGGGAACCAGATCACCGAGGCCCTCAATCTCTACCGGGCCTGCAAACCTTTAGCCGAGGCTGTGTTCAAAGACACGGAGACCACAAAGTAAATAAGTTTTTCCTCAACATCGGGCACGGGCACTTCACGCATGAATAAGTTTTCTTTGTTTTACAGTTGTGTATCATTATATTATGGTAAATCTTTTTCTTTCAAATTTTTGTTTTGTGATAAGAGGGTTTCGTCATCCTGTACATTTGCGACACAAATAATGAATAACATTTCATACATACAGTAGTATTTTAATATTGGTTGACAAGTAGTAAATGGTAATTTACGTTTAATTAGATTTTAGATGTCGTTACATATGCGTTATATCGTCCAACAGCACAGGGAAAACAGGGAAAAGGTATAAAAAAAAAAGAATCCCTGACAGGAAAAACACAGGGAATTTGCAAATTTTGCCAAAACGCAATGAATTCCATTTGTCCTGATTCTCAAAATATTAGGGATTTGACTCTTTATTGTTGGGTTGTCCAAACTTTTTCTGCATACAGAGGCTTTTAAATTTGAACAACTTAATGTTTATTACACAGGGGAAAATTGTTGTGGGACGGAGATCTCAGGGTAAACACAGGGAATTCGAAATTGTAATTTGTGTTGGGACCCTTAACTTTCATATATTTCTATATCCAGTACACCATGGTCTTGAGATCATCACGTAGGCCTATCAATTCAGCTAAAAGCAGGTACACAAGTATCAGTATTTCAAGCATAAGTTATACTTCTAGCAATCCAACTATATATTCTGAAATCGTCATAATGTCAAACTTAAGTATGATTGACGTTTACGCCCCCTTCAGACACGTGTCGGGTCTCCCGGAACACCTGCGTTGGTTCACGGTGGGCGCCATGTACGTGCGGGCCCTGACTCAGGGGGTGGAGGCGCTGCAGAAGGACCGCGACTACTCGGCAGCCGTCGACCAGCTCCGTGAGCTGCTCGCCCAGACCACCTACCACACCGACTACCGGGGACGCTGGTATGAGCGACTCGCCCTCGACCTGCACACACACCTCAAACAGCCGGCCAAGGTAGGGGCCAGACATGGCAAGTTTTCATATACATATAAACGAAAGCAAATCGATGAGAAACCTGATATAAACGTGAATGCTGTTTAGATCCTAGTAATATCAATTTCTCCACATTTAGTCAATTTAGTTATATGCCCTAAGGGAAATCGTCTCCGGGAATTTAAAACTCAATTGTTATTGCTACTGAATAGAAGGGCAAGCTCGTTTGAATGGCGTTTTGCTATGTAATTTGTTACCGCCAAGAGGGTCCAGGCTCATTAAAGGAGATGCGAAAAATGATTAAACAAAATTCAGAAACCCCTTATACTCTTTAGTTTATATATTTTGTAATGTTCCACACAGAAAGAATTAATCTGTGTATTCAACAATAGGTTAGTTATTTTTCTGTAGCTAAAATGGGGACGCTAAAATTACAATTTGCAATTGTATCTTTCTCCGGCCAGGCGTTGGAGGTGATCAAGCAAGGACTGAATGACCCCTATGTAAGAGTAGGCCACCGCCTCGCCATTTGGCAAAGAGCACAGAAAATCTGCACGACTGCTAGTCTAAAGAAGCTGCACCATCACTGGGACGACTTCAAAGACGACTATATGGCTGCTGTAAAAGAATCACCTAAGGTTATCTGTTCATTTTCATATACATTGCATTTACAACATTTGTAATCGTGCCCTTCTATATAATTATCGGTTATCAGTTGGAAGTATATGCATTAATTGTGTTCTCAATAAATAGTGTCCCCCCCTTGAATTCTTTCATTTCTCACCAGATATATAGAATTGGAACTTGACATCAAGTTATAGTCACACATTATCTTCATCAACACATATTCTTTGTGAGTGAAGGATTTAAGGAACAATGAATTTGTCTCTGAAGTAATTGACATAGCAAGTTGAACCCCGCCCACGCGACGTTACAAATAACAATGAATAAACTAAACTAGGAAAACATCATCGAATGACCGCGTGTTTTCCATATTGCCTGTAGGAGACGATAGAGGGCCGTCAGCTGTCCGTGCCTGGTGCACTCAGTAGTTGGTGCACCGACGACTCGTGTATGGACGGGTCGGGGGACGTCACCTTCCTCAGACATGTAGAGGACGTAGCCTTACGTCACTATGCTCAGAACGGTTTCCCTCAAGGTAACACCTCTTAAAATACTGCCAAGATTTATCCATTAAGTATTTGTTTAAATCTAAAGCTCACATTCAGCGTACCCACTGCAAAGGGAAAACAGAAAAAAATGGATCATAAAAAGATTTCTTCAGAGAAAAGCACAGGGAATTTGGAAAGTTGACCAAAATATAGGAATCCACTAGGAATTCTGTTTGCCCACTTTCTGGATTTTCTCATTCTTAAGATTTACAAGTTTGCACTTTTCCAAGAATAAAGTTTCTTTTTTTTTTCAGGAAACTTCATATATCTTTAATGGCATTTTTAAACTTGAACACTTTGGGATCAGAACAAACCATCGAAAGCACGGCAGGGAAATTTACTTCCATTACTAGGATGTATAGATTATCGAAAATATAAGTAAAGTTTTCAAGGGCATTGGTCAATTGAATTTGGAATTCAAATAAATTTGCCAGTGAGATGGGTTTTTGAATGAAAAATGTAGCGGACTTTGTTAATGTGCCTGGTGTTATTTCTGCCTGCTGTGGTCCGACAGGCCTACACGGGGAAGGTGGCACGGTGTCCGTGTTCTTCTCGCTCTTCCTGTGGGACGTGCTCTTCATGGAGGTGCCGGACGCCTTCATTAACCCCTACCAGTCGGCCCCGCTCGACCTGTACACGGACAACTTCTACCAACACCGCCAGGACGCCGTCAACGACAGGCTCCGCTGGCTCAGAGAGGCACCGCTTGAGGTGAGCTACTCAGATATCTAAGCACTTTCTAAACCTCCACTCCTGGGCAAATACGGTATTTAAGCCATACACAGATGTGGGGCCTTGAAAGGGTTAATAGCATTTAGGTGGGGTTATCAAAATAGGTCCGATGCACACGGATGCAAACAAAGATAGCATGGGCGGAGGGGGTGCTCGGAAAATATCCGAATAGAATTATTGAAAGGCCCCAATGAAAACCGTAGATATCAACTACGAATTGCTAAAACAAACCGCTCACACTTCAAAGCTGGTTATCTGTGGTTGACCTTTTTTTTAAGTTGATTGTATTAAGGCTTTTGCAGCTTCCAATTGAAACCGTGATCAAACTAAGGAAGTGGCTTTATCCATATTTCTTTTGATGCTTTAGGAGATCGAAGAAGAATTTGGGCGAAGTTGGAGTGAACATGAAAATCATTTCTGCGTTGGGATAAATTGGCAACGTTTCGAAGATGTTGAACACGCAAAGGTAAAGAAAATTTCTATCCATCAAGACCAAGTATAAATTCAAATGACCCTTATGTAAGCGTGCTAATCAATCGGGTTATATCTAGTTATTTTAATTACACTGATAAAAGTTCTCTAAATTCACCTCAATTTTCAGGGTCTACTGAGATGCATTGGCGGAAAAGTTCTCTCGTCGATGTTTGAACGAATGGTGAAAAATCTGAGGTTCACCCGCAGTGGTTTCCCTGATCTCATCGTGTGGAACACAGAGTCAAAACAGTTTAAGGTATTTTAATTGGTAACGTTGTTTTTGTTTGTGTATTTCTTTGTGTAAGCTATTGTTACAATTTCATCATTACGTCCTAGAAATTCTAGATTTTGATGTCAAAAAATAAAAAATAAAGAAATCTAATTAAAATTGATAAAATCGGTGTTTCTAATACCATTGTAACTCTATCAACATCAGTAAACAGAGAAAAATATGAGCTTTTAAATTATGTATAGCATGTAAGGATCAGAACAAAATTAAGGATTGTACAGAAGTGGCCGCTGACCACTGGTGTCTATCCTTAAGTAAATGTGGCATACATATTTCCTGTAAATGCTTAATAAATGTAAATAATAAGGGTTATGAATTGATCACCAGAGTTGGACAACACACACAAAATAAAAACCTTAAATATGGAATTGAAAGAACAAAATCTAAGGTATTGTGTTTTTTCTGCCAGGTTGTCGAAGTAAAGGGACCAGGAGACCGACTGTCCACCAAGCAGATACTATGGCTAGACTTCCTTAATGATATCGGCGTCGACGCACAGGTTTGCTACGTCGTAGGTATGTGTGAACTGGAGAGAAATGTTTTACCATTCTACCTCTTTTTGGGAGTCCCTTACTATGTTTTTCATAACATTAAAGCTTTAGGCTAGGTGAGGATTCTCAATCAGTCGTGTCATCAGTAATTGAATTCTCTTTGATTATAATGACTGGTTACACAATGTTATATTAAGCAGTGCAAGGGCATTGTCCTGCAAATTTGTAAGATTCAACTGTGCAAGAAGACGGACCATTGCTGTGATCTGTAGGTGGGCAGGCCCAGATGGTTGAGATACTAGTACTCAATACTAGGTACATGGCATAGGTTATAATGCTTTTGTCGTTAATACTCCTTTCAGTTTAACGAGGGACAGACAAACATTGCTCATGCATTAGTGAAACTTTGCTAGTTATTTTGCTTGTTTTCAAATGCGTCACGCATTTTTCCGGATAGTCAAGATGATTTTTAACCATGTAGCAGCTGAAATGTCACTCTTTAAAAACATCAAAAATGCAGTTAAAAATCTGTTTCCTATTTTAGGAAAGAAGCAGCTAAAACATGTACATAAATACTTTTGTAACTTGAAATCAATACAAATTTTTTTTTTTCTGAAAAATAGGGACTGTTGAACTTTTGCTCTTAAAGCAAAAAATACAGAAATCCGTCCAAAGACGGAAATGTGGCTTTGTGAAAGCTTTGTGGGTTGTTGGTAATAAACGCCATAGCACCAGTTACGGTCTTACCATCGGGAGAACAAGGTTTTGTCTATTCAGTCTTATGAACCCTACTCAAAACAATGACTAAAGTATTTAAGGCCCCTTTAACGTTTGAAATAGCAAGATGTCCCATAATAGTTCGTTTTTGTTGTAGAAAAACGATAATTTTAAGGGGGGGAAAGCCCGATATTGGGATTGCTTCTTTTTTAAAAATAAGAGAAAAGGGGTCATAATATGTTAGTTACATACTCAAAAAAGGGGATGGGGAGATAAGGGCTGTAGTACATTTATTGAAAGGGTGGCGGTGGGGGTCTAGAAAACTCATCACAATGCGTACGCAGTTAATGGACGGACCAAAAGTGTTATTGGTCTAAATCTGGCTCTCGATTACAGTATTAGGTTTAGAGTGGGCATGGTGGCGGGCCAAACTAATGAAGCATTTAGTTGTTTTTTTTAATTTAAAATTTAGCCCAATGTCCATTAAAGAATATCTATACCAAAGGGCCCCTGCTAACTTCTTCAAAACCCTTCACTCTACATTACACTGAAACGAAAATTAGCAAAATTAATATTGGTGAATAATATATTTTTATGTCAGCCATGAAATCAGAATGGATATTTTGTCTTCAGTGGAGTCGCATTAAAATCAGTGCAACATGGGGAATTTACATAAAAATCTGTGTTTAGCTACGGCATGGCTACAGTACTTACTTTCTTTTTTCTCTTTTTTCTCTTTACAGCTATTGGAGCCAAAAAGCTACGTGGATTGAAGAAATAACCTGTACCCGAGCTTATAAAATTGACAGTTTGCTCACAAGCATTCCAAAAGAAGTAACAAATGAAGTCAGCTTACACTTTTTTAATCGTAATGAAAACAAAACATGAAATATTTCCCAACCAATGACAATAGTGGCATTAATTACGAGCTTACTTTCTAAAAAACATTTCTTAAGCAGATCTAGCGTGGTATACTAAAAAATATGTGTTTAAACCCCGATGCAACTATAATTTATGCAGTGACAGCCCGAAAATCAGGGGCCTCTATAAATGATGTTCTGTAAATACTCTACAGCTATCTGTATAATCCATGTATCTATAACAACGCGCGCAATGCTATCGTTCTTTCATTAAAGATCATGAAATAAATAAGATTCTAACTTCGTGTCGTATTTTTCATCCTTCAATCTGGTGAAATCGTGTACCGCCATTCCCAGTTTTTTTGTTAATGAGTCAAAATATGTCTGATTATAAATTTCATGCAATCTATGCATGTATCGGATTAGAAAAACATGACTAAGGAATTCTGTATAAGAGTTCTCCGTCTTCGTCGTACACAGCTTTGCCTCTCTGGTAGACCCTAGACTGAGACGTCCCCCGTGGTGGGTGGGGGACTTGGATCCTCTGTTGTGGTTCAGTCCTGCCGAATGGGTACTGGTAACCCCCGTCCTCCGTGTAAATGTACGCTTCTTCGCCACTCTGCTCACCATGCCTTCCACCAGGGACTTCATACCGAATACGACCTAGGAACTCCGCCTTGTCTGAGTCTATGTTGTATTTCTTAACGAGTTTCTGAGCACTTTCCAGGTTGTCAACGTCTTGGTCTAAGTCCCCTCCCGACACTTTACCTGTACCTTCCATCTGTAGTTTCTCCATTTCCATTTCCGAACTGTTTTCTTCTGGATGTTCTGAACGCCTGCGTAATGATTTTCGTCCGCTTATTTTAGGTTTAGTAACAGGATTCGGCGGGGGATCCCAGTCGTTTTCAGGGATCTCAATTTCCCCGTCAAGGATGGCAGTAGCCTGACTAGAAAGCAACTTTTCTTTTTTCTGGATGTAGTCAAATAGACTTTGGTTCTCGATCTGGTCTTCTGCTTGTCTATCAAACACAGCACTTCCTGGTTGAGACCCACCAAAAAATTCAGAATTCTCTGGTGGAATTTTAGAGGATTTTACCATTGGCACCGTCTCGATGACTACTTGTTGCAACAGTTTCTGACTTTCGGTACGATGATCAGCGTATTCTTGGAACTTTTCATTCAGTTTCTCTGTTATTTCCTGCTTTTGTTTGCTCTCGCAATAATCTTTAACCAATGATTCAAATTTACCTACGGCTACTTGAGTTCTGTTTTGAATGCGTCTTGCGGGATAATCAATATTACTCAGCTGGACAAGAGACTTCAGTGTCGACGAATGACCTCCATCAGTCAAAAATCCGCGTGACTGTGGCATAGGTAGAGACGGATTCCCAGCAGCGAAGGCGAGTTTCCCGGTCTCAATAAGCTTCTGGTATCTTAGTTCTAGCGGGCCTCCTTCGTCCTGGCCGCCTGACTGACTGAGTGCCAACCAGTGCGCCCTCACCCGCCGGTCATGGCGAACTACCTCATGCAGACTGCGAGGCTGCCATTTCGACTTGAGGATCTTGATGACCCCATCTCGTGAGGTGGGGAAGCTCTCTGCCAGCCTGTCCACCGGCCACTCCTCCGGGTACTCCTGGTGTAAATACCGCATCTGTTCTTTAGCATCCCATGTTAGCAGGTTGGTTTCCTGGGGAGGCTTGAAGTATTTCCGCTCGATTATTTTGAATTTGATTTGCTTTTGACGTTGGATTTCCTGTCTGTTTTGAAACCAAAAAAAACATGTGTTTGTTAAAAGGCTCAGAAACCCATGAAAACAAATAAATTTGCAGTTGACATTTTCAAACCGATGAATTTCATATATGTCACTTACTTCATGTATTTGTAATAATATAGTTTAACGATCCACTAAATGATGGTATTTAGATTCAAGATTGAAATTGTATTTTAATATAATTTAGTCTACTGTATGTGACGTGTCCTACGGGTATTTCCCAGTGGCCATATAACAGTCGAAACGCGCTTCGATATAACCATTTTGTGAAAGGACATTGTAGACACTGAAACCTGGCTTACCTCTATTTTAGCATTAAATGTAACAAAGTGTGAAATGGTTAGAATTGAATTTCAGTCCTATTTGCGGTTTACCTTTGTGGAGCTTTCATCGACATAGGATTATCTAGACTGAAAAACTCTTCCATCTGTTCTGCCTCTTTGACAAACTTTTCTTTCTCAACTCTCCCTCTTGGTTCACGATTCTCCCGGTATACACGCGGAGATGCGTCTGAAAATAAAAGATTAATATTTTCATCTGCCTTACTTTAAAGGGAGGACCCAATGACTATAAAACAATACATTATCATGCCTTGTTCTGTCCAGCAAATATTCATGCCACATCGTATACCAATACCTAGGATAGTTCCTTTTTTTTCACACTTTTTTAAACTTTACAGACTGGTTCCTCCATGCACCTGGAGCACCTTACACGGTGCATCCCTCTGTGTGACGTCACAAACATAAAATAAACTTCTTGGAAATGCAGCTGATTATTTTAACGGGTTTTATTCAATCATATAATGTTTTAAATAAGAAAATCAACTAATTTATGGCAAAAATTTGCAATCCAAGTCTTTTCATGATTGTATTTTCAAAATATGAAAATGACGTCGTTTTTACATCATGATGATTTAAGCAATTTTTCAGCTATCAGGACCACTCACGTTTCTGTTTTACCATTTGGCTGACTGAATGTATGGGGATGGAAACGACAGCAAGGCAAGGTGGTGTAACAGGCACTGCCCAGACTCGAACCTGGGTCTTCCACAAGCCAAGCGAGGACCTTATCCACTACACCATCCCGCCCCCCTTGTCGTTTATACATGACATCACAAACAGATGTGTGTTTCAGAAAGATAAGGGAGCTCAAACGTTTCTAAAGTTAAATCCTGTTTTTTTTAATATGAATATCATTATCATAGAATCTAAGCATACTTGTATTTTAACATCAAATCCATCATATATAGTGTAAAATAACCAAAACTGAAATTTCACTGGCTCCTCTTTTTAAGCAGGGCTCAACATTAAGCATTGCCCGCCTGCCTGGAGCAGGTAAAACTTGAGATGGGGCAGGTAAAAATGTTGCCATATTATGATAATCTTGTAAAGTTTGGCAGGTAAAATTAACAGTTGGGCAGGTAAAAATTTACCAAAGTTGCCCGACGGGCAGCCAGACAAATAACCTTAATGTTGATTCCTGCTTTAAGTGTTTTTATTCTTCACATTCGGGTATTTAAACTGTATATTCCGTTTCTGCCTTACTTCAATAGATGTAAGTTTTTTCACTTACTATAATAACATATTAGATATATGTCATAAGCAAAGAAACAATGATGAACAAACATATTTATTACCTTGAACATAAAACAATCTTTGATGCTACGAAAGTTTAACGCAATAACTGGTGAAGAAAAACCCAAAACACTACATACATTGTAGTAAATTAAAGGTTTCAATGCTTTGTTTTGACCAGTTAAATTTGGTATTAATGAATAAATACAGGCGGGCTCTTATTTTTTGTCGAATATTAGAAAAACAGATAAAACTAATACTGAAAATTTGGGATAATCCTATTCCTCTCTCGTAAAAATAGGCTGCCATCCACTAGTCAACGTATCATAACATAGGGGATTAAAGACCGGTCGGTCAGTGTGGGTTTAGGGGTCCACCCTGGGTCGGCCTCTGCTGTCGTAGGCTGGAGTGATGGCTGTATAAACACCCATACTTTGACAAACCCCTGTATAATAGTGTACCATCGAGTCCCCTATGATGTTCTCAGTCGCATAAGACTAAGTATTTTAGCAGGTTATATGGTGTATACAAGTTTGATTTCCACTTCTATAATTTTGCATTTTTCAAAAATTCTCATTTTAATGAAAAAAAGGGGTCTTTTCGGGACGAAAAATCCGTGATAAGGGTCTATTTTTTACATCGAGAACACTGGGTTTCCACATCTTTGGCTGGGTGGGGGTACCAGGGCTCAAAGATCTATGATAGGGAGGTTTAGATATTGGTCCCGTGAACGTGAACTGTATGTGACATCCCCCTGATCAGTCCCCGATGATCGGGTCTCAAGGACTCCCGACGAACGTGTTGGTATATGTGTCCCGCCCTTCAGGTAAAGGCCTATCAAACCAGTTGAGCGCACAGGTAACAGGTGAAATCGGCCCCATGGCAGACCTGCCAACATTTCGCCACAAGTCTACAGGACAGGACTGACATAACCTTATAAAAGAGAAACAGGACATTTGTCTTTAAATACATGACATCTTTCAGTTTTTAATGAATTTTCACATACTACATCACAGATGTAATTATTCACATTAAAATAAGGTTTCCGTCAAAATTTTAGGAAAACATTGACTATAAAGACACATCTTCCTGCATTACATAAACGCAAGTAAAACGCAAGTAGGAATGCAAGCAAATCCTAAAAATGCTTGCGTTTTACTTGCGTTCATGTCAAGAAACGCAAGTAAAATGATGAACGCAAGTGCATGAATGCACCGTGTAATACAGGCTTATGCATATGGAGATGCATATTCCAGTCTCTAGAGCCTTTATTTGTCAAGTCTATTTCGATTCCTTTTTAAAAAACGGGACATTTTGAGTGTCCAATGGGACAGCCGGGACCGATGCTTAAAAACAGGACACTACATGTGCCTAGTTTGTCAACGCATTTTATTGTTGTATAAACAAACCCCATCCAGGGGGGCCGACCGACCGGCGGCCTAATCCTCCATAACCCAAACACTCCCGGATTAGCCTCCATCAACACGTTGACTAGTGAGGAGCTCCCTAAAAATACGCACATGAGAATCACATTTTAAGATACAATAGTCAGATTGTCACGAAATAGAAAAACGATGAAGTAAGTCAAATGATGTGAAAACGTGGCTAGGGTGTTTGTCAAGATTTTGATACTACCGCTTTGAGTGCCTGGATCCCAGGATCCATGTTTGATTGGCTCTGCTCAACTCTCTCCATGGCAACTGAGGTCATTGTGATGTCACTCCCAGGCACTGCAGGAGTGGCCCAGGAGTGTCTGTAATTGTCACAATGCAGCCCTAGAGGGGCTACAGGAGTGACAGGGAGCAACTAAATATGGGAAATAGTTGCAGTAAAAAGCAGTTTCGACAAGTGTCTCTTCAGGCATCATGGAAATCTGAGATGCGGTACCTAAGAAAGGTTTTTTTAAAGGAAAATCTTTGTGAGATCTCCCCCTTCCTAAAACCTGTGGGTTTTTCAGAAGGAGGGTGGTGGAGAGTTTTAGGCATAATGGCAATACCCAAACTATGGGGAAAGGCAGAGCTAAACCAGACAAAAGTAATATCTGGTCTCCATGGAGCCGACTCAAGAGTGTAAAATTTAAAAGAAAAAAAAACAACAAAAAAAACAGTAAGTCAAATGATACGCTGTTACCATCAATCATCTTGAAAATAATAGGTCCAGTATATTCAGTATTGATTAACAATGTGAAATACTCAAAATTGTATTTGTTTGTAGTAATGCTCTGTAGCCTAGGGCGTATTTTGAATTGTACATTGGTTTGGTATATTTGCATTCGTTATCATTTACTTAGGTTAAACTTAAATCGTTATCCCTTACCATGTCCTCTTGATCTATACCAAGCTGTGGATATTCGAAGTAATCCATGAAGGCGAAAAATTGTAGCTTTTCGAACAACCAAACCAGTTGAATTCATTTTCTTGAAAAGGGCAGTAAATCCGAATTTATAGTCTATCTTCAGCATGTGCCGGTGTTTCTTTAGCTGATAACAGATTCCTCTGTTCTCGTCAGTGGTGAGGGAGACATCACTAAATCTCTGAAACGATATATATACTTATACCTTAAAATTATTAATTTCATTGGGACATTTTCATACCAATATAACAAATGACAAACCCGAACTCAGATTTGGTGCACACATAACCACATTAACCTTAATGTCAGTAAAACTAGATCGTGTTATTATGGTACTTTTTTGTTTACATAGACTTACATATTTGTTACCTATATTTAAATTATCAACCACAAACTCCAATATGTGTAAATATTGTTGTTCTTCATTTACTTACTTAGATATGTTTGATTATTTGCAAATTTACCTGTACGGAAGATCACATGTATGTGAGTATGGTTTAATAAATACAAAAATCAAAACAAAAAAAATCTAAAGTTCAGTCAATGTTATTATCATATGCATGTCATTTTGTGGTGGAGATCAGACGGGGTAGGGTGGAAAGTGTTGTGTGTGTTTGGGGGGGGGGGGGTCATCAGTGTTCGAAACAAGATATTTGGGTACTAATGTACCAAAAGAGGCGGGCGAAAATAGCAGTAACTGCAAATTTGCAGAGAAATTAATTCAAATCATCACAAGAACTTTACATGATTGCGCGACCACGCTAACAACTTGAATCAGCTCCGAAGTATTACTTCTCTTTATTCCTATATACATGTAGATACCAAACATGTGCTTGGAGAATGTCAAAAGAGTTTGAACCAGCTACAGACATCAGAGAGAGAAACAGCCTACATCAGTCTCCATACATTTCTATAGTAAAACACCACTACTGTGGATGGAGAGTGATGAACCAGTTCCTTGACTATAGAAAATAACTATTCACATTTTTCACCAAAAGAAATATAGTTCCTTTTCCAAATTACAGGAAAATGAAATGGAATTCCAAAAATGTATTACCAAACTACCATATACTAGAAAAACAGCTACCAAACTACATATGATTTGATCCTTATAATCCTGGTATTGTTGAGAAAAGTGTGATGAAAAATTAAATTTTGTTACAAGCTGAGCTGGTACCCATCATACTGGTTGAAATATGCAAATGATTACCAGGAACAAGCAAACAAAAAAATAATGCACAGAAGGTCGGCGGCCATAAGCCCGCCTCCCAATTAAGAACATACCTATTAGTTTAATCTTTGTTAAATACACGTTTAGACAAAGAAGCTCCGTCACTGCACAGAATACTCAGATAGGCTAACTCATTTGTCAACTGCGACGGCTGGGGCAGGGCCGCTCAGCGGCGGCCGGGGAGGGAGGCAGCGCGGCCCGTCGCCCAAGTCCCCGTGCCTACTGCGGCCCTGGTCGGACGGTTGGTGCAAGCCAATCAGAGGGCTCCATTTCTGACCAATGGGGAGCCAGCTCTCTCCTCCCCAATGGACCAATCAGAGGAGGGTGCTTTCTACTGGTTTAGTGCTCTGTCTCTAAATAGGGGACACTGATGGGCATCATGCAGCCATCCCCCCCCCCCCCCCCCCCCCCAAAAAAAAAAAAAAAAAAGCTGAGCCCAGACTGGTTTTGTCTCACTGTCGACTAGAGTTATAGCCTGATTAGGCTTGCTGTAGAGTTCTGACCTGAGAAAGTAACCCTGACCTTGTTGTTGATTGATGTTTTAGGCTTAGCCCAGATTTGGGCTGGGTTTTACTTTATTTGTGGTGGTACTTTTGAGATACCTTTGTCTTTTAGACTAGGTGAGATATACTTATCCTTAGGTCTTTTTAAGACTAAGTGAGTTTGATGGTTTGCCCCACAAGTTTTGTAGTGCTTTCCCCTAAGGTTTTCAGTCTTTGACTATACTTGGCCTGACTGTTAAGTGGGTATTTTATAGGTAATGTTTTGGAACTTGGATCTTTAAGGAAATATAGTTGACTTGAAGGGGTAAACATTAGCTTTTGTGGAGGATTATATGTTCCTAGACCATTTTGTAATAAATTGGCTTCTCTATTTACTTGGAGTACTATTGTAACAAAGGAGTAAGTCCAGGGCTTGACAAATCAATTTGAAATCTGGTTGCCTAGTTGCCCTGAGCCCAAAAAGTGGTTGCCCAGCGACAAACTGTGGTTGCCAGTAACATTTAAAGAGAATGATGTAAAATATATAGATGACAAATAACCCAGGATTTAGGTGTGTTTGATTCAACAGATTGAGGGGTAAAGGGTTGATATTCATTTTCAAACCCAAATTTTGGACCATGACTCTGGTTGCCCACTGGGCAACTCAGGCACTCATTTCAGTGGCCCAGTATGACTTTCTGGTGGTCCTGGGCCACTAAACAGCCGATTTGTCAAGCCCTGAAGTCTATCTAAATAAACTTATTTTAAAACCTAAAAGTGCATTGTCTGGTTATTTGTCAACTATCGCCAATCCTATAGTAATTGTCTGGGTCTTTCTCCCCAGCAACGTAGCCCGGGGAGCGCTACACTTGTGTAGTCCTTGTGTACTATAGTGAGTGCGCTCATACACACTTACACAGTTCTGCCAAACCCGAGCGGGCGACACTATAAGCCAGAGCAATGTTTTGGATCACTCTGCGGCGAATCACCCTCCGCGCGCGAAATGCTCTGCCTCGCAGTAAGAGGTGATGCTGCTGCAGAGTGGTCAGAGCAAATAGCCTCGACAGGTGCCCCCTCCTCAAACTGTGGAATAGGGACGAGTTAGCCTTTTAGGTATGAATTTCAAAGATCTAAAAGATGAGAGGGATATATATTTAGCTTGCTACCTATTACAACTTGGTACCCGTTACAATATGATACCCGTTACAACCCTCTTTGAGATTAGAGATTGCTCTGGCTTTTAGCTCGTCCCAACGCGGGCGCACAGACTGACAGTGACAGAGGCCACTCTGGTGATTACACCAATTCCTTTAATTATCGCCCATATTGAAGAGTACGTTACACGTTAAGAACGATTTTGTGGACTTCGTACGTATTACCTTAGGGAGCCTACATTGTACAACATAGTTAAAGTATGCTACTGTAGAACATATTGATGAATAAGGCAGGATATAGATACTTACAAGACTGCTAAGTGCCCCTGTCGCAGGTCCTTCTGCACTACTTCCGGTAATACAAGGGATTAATACAATAATTATATTATTATTATTTTTATTTTTATTTTATGTAAGTAAATTGACTCAACTGCTACAGAATATATTTGAAAAAATTTTATTTTTATATTATGAATTATCTTGAATATACAATTCTATAGATGTATTATGTATTTTCTCTTTAATTTAGTCAAAATAAATTTATTGTTGTGGCTCCTCAATACAACTTAGCTGGTTACTGTCCTCCACTATGCCATTGTAATAATCTTTGTCGGGACAAGCGAACTCGGATTTTGTTTTGGCTTTGAATAAGACGCTTAAAGTTGGAATTATCAGTTATTCGAGTATAATTAATTGACCAAATGTCTCTTGTGATTTACCTCATGTGACAGAGAACTGAAAGACTCCTGAGATTGTATCCTGTAGCCACCCTCAAAACCACAGTGACGTCTGCACAGCACTGCACGGGACCGTCTACAATAAATCATTGGGTCAGGATGAGCCAGGCTACACCAACCCGCCCTACATCTACACCAAGTAATGGCTCATCGGCAGGTTCGGGCTTCCAGATACCAGCTCAGATATTTGACGATCTTTGCAGGTCAGATTTGTAATCTCTCACCTTTACTTTAGACTGAGTTTAGTAGTAGTCTAAGTGTAGCGCTCCCCGGGCTACGTTACTGGGAGTAGAACATTTAAGTTTTATTGACAGACTAAAGAGTCAGGATTGACTTATGTGTCATTTAGTCTTTACCATAATAAGTACTCTCCAAGGATAATTAGAGCTAGTGACATTGGATAATGACAAAAAGTCAAAGAAAAAATAAACTAAAGTGAAATTGACATGAATCTTGAGTGTTCATTATCTGTCGTAGATAGACTCTATGTCATATATGATATTAGTAGACTTTAGACTAGATCTAATTATAATTTCATCTTTTCTTTGGCCTGAACAAAAATTGTTGTGTTCAGGTAACCCGACCTACCCTAAATTTTTCGCCCTACCCTAATTTCTTTTTGGGAAAATTTTTCCCAATTTCTTTAAAAACCATAAAAAGTCACCAGAAAATCATGGAGCAGCTTGGAAAAGCATAAAGATGCCAAGGGAATGTATTTCAGAAGCCGAAAATTGTGTTAAATCTAGAAGATCTTTAGAATTTTTATTTAATTTTCAATAGATCTACTCTGGGATCTATTTGATAAGTAAAAAAAGTATATTTTCTAAAGTTAAGGCGGTATAATACTACTAATGCAGCTGGTCAAATATATCTATAATCAGACAATTTTGCTGTTTTTTGACTATGCTAGCTTTGTATTTAATTTGTTGCCTGTGAAATATAGGCAGAAACTTCAGATTGTACAAAATGATTGCGAATTTGTTGTAATATAAAATGGGATGATTTTGTAAGAATTTCGGATTTACATCATAGGGTCAAATTGTTAAGTTTAGAACAACGTACGTAGACAAAAACAACTTTTAAATTTGATGTTTATACATAGTAATTGTCCAAATGTAATTAAATGTAATATAAGACAGACTAGGGGAGCTGCAAAACGTACCTTCAAAACTGATAAATATAACGGTAGTAAATGTGACGCTAGTCCATTTTATAAAGGTAAATGATGTGAATTTGGAGGGCTCGCTGTGGAGCTCGGGGGCAAATTACAAACCAAAGCTATATGTCATTTTGAATTGAAAATAATGTAGATAAATATTCTTGCAGGTTCATCAAATATTTTCTTCGTTCTATATCTTCATTTTACAACTGAAAAACTTGGTCACAGCTTTTACCTCAAAAACAGGTTACATTTTTTGATGGATAAACTGGTGGAATGCAATATACCTGCCTGAAGACAATTTTTTTTTTTTTATGGCTTTATAGAATAAAAACCATGATAGGTGATGTGTGGCCGGACACCTTGGTTAGATTCAGAAAGGGCATTTTAGAATGTAAAAATTGTTGTATAGAGTCTAGGCAGTGCATTCTTTATTTACAAGAGCCTTCGGCTCTACCTTTTCCAACGAAAAAAAAGGTGTGCAAATTTGAGATGGTTTACGTAGTTTTGAATGTTGTGTTCTTGAGACCAATATCAGTAATGTAAGTTTTCAGATTATCAGTTGGTACACTCTATAAGTCCATGCATCTTACCATGGACTCGTAAGATGTAGAGTATCGACTCGGGTAGTGTTGAAAATAAAGAAATAAACAAAAATTGGGGGAATAAAATCCGATCTAGCTTCCTTGTTATTTGTATTGTAATAGTCACGCATGTTTTTTTTTCTCTTCATTTTCAGCCGTTTCATCATTAATATTCCCGAGGAAGAGAGGCAAGATCTTATCCGCATATTCTTCCAGATAGAACTTGCGCATTGGTTTTACCTTGACTTTTACTGTCAAGAGGATCCCACACTGAAGGCATGTGGCATCAAAGACTTCTCTGCGCAGAGTATCCTTGATCTGTAGGTGACAAACAGTACTGTGTCGCAAAGCATTAAAGTCATATTTATTTCTCCACTTCGCGCCTAGTACATTTACTTTTGCCATGTTACCAGGTTACGTTTGAAGGCACGTGGTTCGCCTCGTTGCAACTTTCGCGATCAGGACAGCCAATAACTTTAGAAAAATTCAGACAAGTTGCAGGTCATCAGTCTTTCTCATTTAATTTTGTTTTCTGCAAACATGTCTTTAAAACAACTGGTTTCCAAAAAAACGCTGTACAACAAAACAGCAAGAACAATAAACCGACTGATCACGAGGATAGTCCTTGGTTTCACAAAAGACAAAATTAACACTGAAAACTGGAGGGGCTAAAAATCTTCGGGTATCTAATCGTTCTAAGACTCATGCTTCAGTAACACATAAGATATATATAAACCAATAATATCTTCATGAATAAGACAGTGTGCGTTAAATAAAAAATAAACGCATCTTTCAATAAGTTTGGAAGCCTTAACGTCTGCAGTATTCCGTCATTGTCCAACCCTGATAGTCCACGCCGACAACGTAGACAAGATCCTCGAGTCATGGCGGGGCTACAAGATGGCTGTCCCCACTTATGGTGCTATCATGCTGGATCCAACTTTGCAAAGTGTAAGGTTTTTAACACGAATTGTACATGATTTTTTTCTTGTATTTTGTTTGCTTTGTCGCGTTACAGTTATTTACTTATATTATTGTTCTTTCGCTCGTGTATCATATTAATCTGCATTAGAATTATGAACATCTAGTTCGGTTCGTTTTCAAGACTTAAAAATATTCATTTCCTCTTATGATCCGTATGTTTTTATCTTATTACAGGATAAACATGAAGTGCTCTTAAAATCTCCTTCTGTTTTCTTTATATTTTCTGTGTAAGATTCGTGAATAATGAAAAAAAAACTATTTAACAATGTCCTTATAATGTCACTACGGCTGTTTCCAACAAACGGACTTTTGTCTATCACTAGCGTTTTTTAATAAGACTCATAATATATTAAAACTTACAACGTATTCTCCTGGACCACCATCTTCAAGTGAGAACAATTGATATTTGAACACTGCTGTTTCATTAAAGGGAGCCAAAAGCAATGTCGGGTCAACATTTTGGAAATTGTGTTAACTATTGAAATATATTCTATTGCCATAACCAAGGCCTTTGGTAAAATATTGACTGTGAAAACAGACTTAGAATACATTAAAATACATAAAAACTTGTCCCCCTTGAATTTCGGTGACCCACCAAAATTGGTTTGTTTACAGACATTGCTGTCTTCAGGTATAAATGGCAAGAGTATTATGGAAATAAAGTACAGTTATAGATAGTTATCATAACTAATACTGTACCAATGGCTAAAATTAGTCTATTAGAATGTATTTTCATGGTTATTTGAGTTTCCAAAATTTTGTCATATTTTGACACAACATTGCTTTTGACTCCCTTTAAATTTCATATGTTGTCTTTTATAATACGACTTTTTTTTTAGGTATTCCATAATAATTAATTCACTAGTTTTTACTAGCGATGCTAAGCAACATCTAGAAACAACTTTCAAACCTTGAATGGTCTATATTATAACTGTCTTTTAGTCTACCAACCAATGCTTAAGGAGGACGTTAATGTGCAAAACGCTCCAAGTTGGTTTTTATTTGTTATATTCAAAATTGAATTCTTTTAACAGGGTGCCTACGCAGATAATATAAGGTCTTAAAAGGTCTTACTTAGATTTTTCCATTTATAAGGCTATTAGAAAGGTCTTATTTTGCAGTCAGGGTCCATATCTTCGTAACTAATAAGGCTAATCAGGGAAATTTTGATTAGGGTCTCGAAATCAGCAATTTTGTCTTTCTCAAAAATTACTGATGCTATTGCAAAAAAAGTCCGAAATGTCCCTGATTGGCCTAAATAGGTACGAAGATATGGACCTGGATGTCTTATAAAGGTCTTATTTTTATGTTCAGTTAAAAATGTTTAGATTATGAAATTTGTTTGTCATCCATCAACATATTAGAGTTACTGCATTGCCTTCACCTAGCAGATTACACCTGTGTTTTGTTTCATAAAATCACTTTTGGTTGCTAAATAGAATCAACCAATTATATTTACTTTTTTGTAGAACTTTAAGAGACCATACTTTTGATGAAACGGCGATTCAAAAGTTCTTATTTTCACTTGCGAGAAGGTATTATAAAGGTATTATAAAGGTCTTATTTTCACTTGTGAGAAGGTATTATAAAGGTCTCACAAAGGTCTTATTTTGGTTTGTGAAAAAGCGTGGGCACCCTGTTTAAAAAAAAAGTATCATATGTGATATATTTACACTGCTATTTCTCTAGTTAGAAGGATTTGTTTTCGCCATCAATTAAAAAAGAATACCTTTTCATTGACAGTGTCTACTTGTACAAGGATTTTGGTCCAAAGCAAACTGGGGATTCCCTAAGGGAAAAGTAAATGAAGATGAAGAGTCACACGACTGTGCTGTACGTGAGGCAAGTATTGACTCTTAATTTATATATGAAAAAAATTAATATGTAGGTATTGAAATGTTTTGGAAGTCCATCTAGATTAATTCTACAGACATGAATTTTGGCTTTCTATAAATATCTACCCCTACAAAACCATTTGTTAAATGCACCTAAGACAATGAATAAATGCATAATTCTCTCTGAAAGGGTAAATATCCTGAATCTATCGGATTTACGGCAAACTCTCGATGATAATATTTCAATGATTTTTCTTGATTTTTCCTCTTAAATAAAAAGCTATTGGCGGTCATTTTCCTTACTTCCATACCATAATATTTATCCGAAATGTCAAAATAATCTATGTTTTTATATTTCAAAATTAATCAACGGTCTTATATAGTGCTGGTCAATGATAATTGAATGATAGGAAGGTAACTTTGGAAAACAGAAACGCTGATGAAAAATAGGATTTGAAAGAATTAATTACGATTAAATCACGTATTTGTCACGTTTTTGTTACAATCTGCTCGCTACAATATTTAGTTCCCATGTTTTTTAGGTGTATGAAGAGACTGGCTTTGATATAAGCGGACTGATTCACAAGGAAGAATTCCTAGAATTCAAAATGAACGAACAAATAAGTCGACTGTACATAATCACAGGCGTCCCAACAGATACTCAGTTTGCACCAAGAACAAGAAAGGAAATAAGAGTAAGTACTGCTTATCATTTAACATGCAATAATTAATTTTGCTGCATCGCGCTTTATGCTAGTTATTTATTGGTTTTATACTGTATTTGATGAATAGGCAAGCTCTGATTTTTTTATTATCAAAAGTAATAGACCGTTACTAGTGTTGTGCGCACAAATATGTTATTCTAATCGTACAGCGCTACATCTTGTTACATAATTGTGATATAGCGACATTATCATAGAATCTGTTCATGAATTGAGGACGTAACTGCCATTATTGGGCGTTTACATGCGTAACTGTGTGTAGTGTCAGATAAATTGATTATACAGATTCATATGATGTATCCGCCCAGTGCCTACCATATTACCCCTATTTATACCACTCTGTGTACCTTTCAGAAACTGGACTGGTTCCGTATTGACCAGCTACCTGCCCATAAGAAGGACGTGGCTTGTAAGACTCACTACGGCCTGCCGCCCAACGCCTTCTTCATGGTCATCCCCTTTGTCAAGTAAGCCGTCTTATCTGAATGGATAGTCTAAAGGTCTTTCTTATCGATGGGATAAACTTAATGAATAGACTCCTGACAATGTCAATCGAAGTCAGTGTGTCGATTCGAAGATTAGCTTTTATTTGTAAAGGGCCCCATCAGGAGATCTAATATTGATCACTAGATTTTGAAAATGCAATATCTGCACAAAGTCCATGTCGACCTGTTTCAGCTCAGTATAGTGAATTCTCCTTATTATTATAGTTTTGTTCAAATACATCTATCTCTTTAGTATGGGAGGAAAATATAATTTATGTATGTTTCTACATTTGCAAAGTGCAGTGTATGATTAAATAGAAATGTTCCACAATGCACGAATCATTTTAATTACTTTAATTGTTTGTCCTGATGCGCAACATGCGTGCTTGAGTGCCATCACCTGATTATTTAACAATTCACTTTTATCAGGCCTCTCAGAAAGTGGGTAGCGCGGAGACTGAGCAAGACCCCGGAGGCTGGTGATGGGGAGCTAAGTCAGAGTACGGGCAGCTTCAGGAACCGCCGTAAGAGCGGGGGCCCCGACATGGAGTCGAACCAGCACAGCCGGCGACAGAGGTCCAAGTCACAGTGCGGCGACTTAGCTGAGACAAGTCAGGTCACCGACAAACAAAGACAAAAACAAAAACAGTTCTTCCAACAGCAGGTAAATGACAACCAGGGGCCATATCTTCGTAACTTATTTCTGTGATTAGGCTAATTAGGTTAAGTGATTAAGATTAAGTGTCTCATTCAGATTTATTGTGTTTTTGAATCAGAATAACTACATTTATAAATCTTTTTTCAAGGTTATTTTCAGATGCTATGACTTTTTTGTTGACAAGACAGAAATAGGTATTATGAGACACTAATCAAATTTTACCTAATTAGCCTAATCACTAAAATCAGTTACGAAGATATGGGCCCAGTAGTATTATAGGACTAGTTGGCAATGGCAGTCCCTAGGCAGGTGGCTTAGATAACGCCGCCATTTTTGGTGCAAATAGCGGCCACTGATAAGCAATTGAGTGGCCACTGATAAGCAATTGAGAGGGAGGGCGGGAAATAAACATTGAAAATGTATATATAGCAAAACAGTAGTAGTTCATGAAAATTATATTATTTCATTAGACAAATCGTTAACAATACAGAGTTCCCTCTCAGCTTTGAAAACCATGAAGATGGAAATGATCGTGTAAAAGTGATGGAGTTTGAAAAAACAAATGTCACATGTGGATTGATTTTTGTCTGGAGTCATGGCATTTTACTCATTAATCTTATCTCCGGAAATCGACCAATTTTGCCTGTTTGCCTCTGAAATTGAAAAAAAAAAACCAGAAAAGTCCAGATTTACCAATGACCGAACATTTGCATCGAGCTAAATTTATAACAAATGTACCTTTAAGATTTTATAATTAGTCATTGAAAAGTCATAGAAAAAGAATTGGTTAAGTCTGTGGGAGCCATGACAACACATTGTTTTAGTGCATTTAATGTTAATTTATTACTTTCAACATGGTTTTATCACTTTTACAAAAACAGTTCCTAGTTTTGTATATAACATTGCTTTGATTTCCCACCTTCAGATGCAGAACGAATACCAGGAATATCAAAACTACAAGTCGCCTAAGGCCCCCAAATCAGCCGGTCGTGACCAGCGGACGAGGTCGGCCTCCCCCCAGTCTCAACCCACTAAGGGATCTACCGGGCGTCACCACAACACCTCCCCCAAACACAAGAAACACATGCAGATTTTACGGCGGGACGGCACAGTGGCAGGCACCACCCCATCACGGAAGTCACTCTCCGCCCAGTTTCAAAGTATGTCCACACTATTATTGTACTCTTGATTTCGATAACCTCCGTACTGATTGCAAACAAAAAAATCAAGGAATGACTGAAACAATTAATCCTTTTATTTATTTATTTAAAAAAGGTACATATACTTATTTCCCACCCGAAGCCCCTTCACACATTATGGGTTTGCAGTTTTTACGTTCTGGAAAAACATAGCACCACCCCATCATTGAAGTTGCTCTGTGCCCAGTTCAAAGTATGCCTACATTATAATGAGGTTCTTTATTTCGTTAAATAATCTATCAATAAAACCCATATTTCGAATTTCATCACAACATAATTTACATCAATAGATACAGAAAGGTGGGATTTATTTCTAAATGGGTCTTCCATAACTGACGTCTATTCCTTAGTATAAAATTTAGTGAATTACTTGTGGTAGTTATGTGAAAAATAAGTACTGAAATGAAAGTTTAGAAATCACTTGAAACATCTTCCACAAAAATTCTTAGATAATCTCTTGATCAAACATATGCCAAGTAATTTTCATTGAATTTTAGAAAACTTATAGAAAAAAAATCATCAATTGAAGTTGATTTGTTTAGGCCTTAGGCATCTGCTATGAGGTACAGATGTGGCCAAAATGTCACGCTTTTTTTTCACTGTCTATTTAAAACGGATAGTTCTCTACAATCCCATTCACCCAAGCCGTGTCCCCCGTGGAACGAGTACAAATAATTGTAGATGCACATCATTTATTTTCTAGGCTCTGGTGAAAACAGTGGCCATGGGCGAGGGAAAAATTGGAAGAAAAAGGACCCTATATTTTCCTCCGACACGTGGATGAATTTCAAATTGGACATGGACTCAGTTATGTCGGCTTACGCCTCATGAATTGGACAAATCACATGACATATCTAGGGCAGCATTGTTAAGTTTTTTTTACATTCATTTATATAAATTTTAATTGACGCAGGAAGAACAAATAGTGTCATTTTATTATTGCTTTCCATACTATATTAATTAATCGTATGGGCAGTATAGCAAAGTAGCAGTAAGGAAATACTACATGATCTAAACTTCCGAAAGTGGCATCTCTTATGGCCTTAATTCAGAGAACCGTCTGCTAGTTGCGCCGTATGATTGTGATTGACGTTCCTACGATAAGTTCAGCTGGGTAAGTGACCGGGCCTTTCCATTTTCATATTTTCCCTTTATGTTTTTTTTTTTTTTTGTTTTTTTTTTTTTGGGGGGGGGGGGGGTTAAAAACGTTTGGATTTTCCGGTCTTCCAGACATTTCTACACGTGTTCGATTTTTTTTATAAGAACAATCCTAGAATGTTAAATAACTATTTTTATTACAAATAAACTTTGGATATAAGCATAATAAATGATACCTTCGATAACAAACTATTACACATCAATAGTCCTACTGTTAGTTCATTTCACACTGTATTCAGAGCACACATTAGTCCTCTATAAGCAAGTTTGTAATCATATTTGGATCAATACATAAGGGGGCGATTCCTTAGAACCTAGTGTTAAAAGATCCAATAGATGGTAGTCTGCGGCCCCGGGACAACGATATGGAAGAACCAAAATGGGTGGACAGTGAATGCCCAGTATATGCCCAGTGTAATTATTAATGAAATACACTGAAAGTGACGTCTGATGATGTGAACAAAAGGGTCCTTTCCCCTCTGCCAGCTAAACGCAATATACATGTATATGGTTATACACGTAAACTAAAATGATTAATTTTAATATGGCTACTTCGAAGTGATATTAGTAATATATGTAAAGATAAATCGCCTTCGTAACTGGATATTATTAATTGCATGGTATACGGCATATGACACAAAGCCTTTAATAACTTTACCATAGACAGGGTCCCCACTGCAGAGCAAAAGCGGAGAAAATGGCCAAAAAGAAAAACCCCTGTCAGGAAAAACGGAATTAGACCAAAACACAGGGAATTTTTATTTATCCACTCCCTAAAATTTCTTATTCTTACGGTTCAGGAGATCTTTTCATAGAGAAGTTTTTCCCAGAATCTTCATACATCCTTGATGCAGGCCTCAAAGCGGGACTCTTAAAACCTTTTTTTTGTCTCAAGGACCTTTAAAACCTTTATTTTCCTCTCAGCGACCTTTAAAGACCTTTTTTTTCATTTCAAGTGACCGATAAGTGTAAACATTGGTATAAATGACAAGGAATCCTTGAAACAGGGTACCAACCACACAGGGAAAACAGGGAAAATGGCAAAAAAAAATCCCTGACAGGGAAAACACAGGGAATTTGTAAATTTTGCCAAAACACTTGTCATTTGGAGTGTCATTTGGCCAGGTTCTAAAATTCCTGATTCTCAAGATATTAGGGATTCTACTTTTTGTTGTTGGGTTGTCCAAATTCTTTCTAAGTGCAGAGGCTTAAAATTGAGCAACTTGCTGGATATGACACAGGGAAAAATTGCTGCAGGACAGTGAAATCTCAGGGAAAACACAGGGAATTTGAAAATGGAACTTTGGTTGGTACCCTGTTGAAAAATCCGACTAAACACACGAAATTTTAGTGAATCTGTGAAAAATGATGCACTCCAATGGTAATATGGCTAATCTAAATGTATGATGAGTGTCATTTTTTACCTAAAAAATTCTATCCTTATCATCATAGATATTATTTTTTAAAAACAAAATAGAAATTCTGAGAAATAGAGATTTTGAAATGCTGGATTATTGTTGACTGCTTTTTGGAAAAGATAGGTTATTTCTAGGGTCTACCTTAAATTCTATGGTCCTGTTCAAACCAACAAAGAGTGATTCGACAAACATACTGACCAACCTCTGCTTACTCTTGGACAGGATGTCGTCGATTTCAATCCAAAAGTGAAAACTAATGTTGAATCCTTTAAAAGGAGTAGTACCAAGCATAAAGGAACAATAAAACATGATTTGGCTAAATTCATAAGGAAATTAGTTAAAACTATGCATTATAGATGACCTTTTTTTTCCGATATCCAACCTTTATTCATGATCACTGCTTTGAGGCCTGTTAATGATATTTTACAATTTGAACAATTTGTGATTAAAATTAATCTAAGAAATTCATGACGGAAACTATTCAATGGGACAGGGAAAACTCAGGGAATTCCATCTTGAAATTTAAGTGGGCACCCTGCATGGGTAATATTAAATATAATCATACATACGTATGATATTTGTAAATTTCAATTTGGCATACGATGCAGATAATTTTTAAAAAGTGTTATTTTCTGGTATGTCATTAATATGACACCCCAATAAATGTATTAGATCTATTTTGATCTATGCTACTTACAGGTAACATTATTTCAACTAATGATATTATGTAACTTATGAGAGCCTCGAGGCCAAGAAATATTGTGTTGATATTCATAGGAGGTTGAGGTTCTAAAACTATTCATCAAAACTATTTTTCAAATCTGTGACGACGCGAGAATATATACCCTCGTGGTCCGATGAGCCGTCAAGGAACACTGGAAAACATAAGATTTTAGTCAAACGAGTTATCATGCCCACACACCATTCACACGTAACATGGTTTGTATATCCCTTGTGCAGATGTGGTCACGTGATCTTTTTTTTTGTGATCACCACGTGGTGATCATGACTACATGTACACAGGAAGTATGCTCAGAATTAATAATTCTAAAAGAAAATAAATGTTGATTAGGAAGCCAAAAGCTATATATGGTCAAAATTTGGAAACTCAGTTAACTATTGAAATATGGTCTATGGCCAAAACCTAGACCTGTGGTAAAATATATACTGTGAATGCACACTTGAACTACATTAAAATACAGTAAAACCCATCCCCAGTCAATTTTGGTGACCCACCAAAATTGGTTTGTTTACAAACATTGCTGTCATTGCGTCAGGCATAAATGACATGGGTATTATGGAATTCAAGTAAAGTTATAGCTAGTTGTCATAATTTATACTGTACCGATGGCTAAAGTTAGATTCTTAGAATGTATTTCCATAGTTATTTGAGTTTGCAAAAATTTGTTATATTTTGACACAACATTGCTTTTGCCTCCCTTAAACGAAAATGTAAGATAAAGTGAATAGCAAGGCGCAACCCAGACGTCACCACTCCCTGGCGGTGGCCAAGGTAGGACATGGAGTTCTGCCCCCCCCCCCCCCCCTCCAGATTCCCATAGGGTTCTATAGTAAACCATTTCTTATGTCTGCTTTGGTTGTGCTTGATCTACTAATAGTATGAAAATGCTTGTTTCTCACAAAGCAACAAAACATATTTTTCTCTCTGCTCATTAAATCATGAATTTAAATTCATCTCAGGAATGTCAAAAAAAGAGGAAAGGTTTGTCCTTCAGTTTTCATTTCAGTCACTTCCAAGCCATGGTAATTGAGATTAATGGGCTAGTTAATGTTTATTTAATGACATACCCCCTACTGTTTTATATTAAAAGAAACTTTTCATTTGAAAGATTTATCATATCAACATATTTCTAAAGAGTCTGAACCCAATTTGTAAAAGAATCTATGGTACTTTCATAGGGAAAACTCGACATAAATATGGGGTATCAGTGAAAGTCCCATAGGTTTCTATAGTAAAGGGCAATTCACACTGTCCGACCCTGGAGGGTCGGACCTCGCCGGGGGCTAAATATAGGAGGGGCGCGGAAGGCTATTAAGGTTAAGTGTCAAACTTATATTTTCAATTAAATCACAAATCTAAACTTCTGTGGTGATGCGCGGCCTAGTTAGTAAACTAGTTAAAACTATTAGTAAACATGTTTTATATGTGGGTTTACATTGATTTATTCACAATTTATATATGATGCAGTACGTTCTTGATAAGCCTAGTCAGTTATGTAAGTGATGTAACATTTGTTTGCACCCCATCTGGGGGACTTCAATTTTACATTAGAAAAATTGATTTTTGGTCTGAAGGAAAAACAAGGGTGGGGGGAAAGAGGGCGGAGGGCGAGTGTCCTATGCGCCCCCATCCTAACTTAGGCTGGTTGTTGGCCCCACTCGCAGAGCAATTATTTGGGCCGGTATGGAACTCAGTAAACAGCGTGGACAGCGCACCAAGCTACGCTATTTACCAAAGCACACTTCTCTCTGTGAATTGAGTGAGCCAAAACAAAATGTACCCGAAAAGAGTGCTATTGCGTTTGCAACACGGAATGCATATGCTCTTGCGTGCGCAGACACTGTTACAACACTAGTCAAGGTCAGGGTTCCATCAGACCATACCTGGTCCTCCATGTATTAGCGTTCGGTCTGGCAACCCAGGTTACCCTAACTCCATCCCTGTATATATCTAATCTACCTGCATGCAATATTTGGTGTATTGTCCCGTTATTATTCACTGAGTTATTTTAGTCGGAAAATAAAGAGTGAATCAATATTTCTAAACTTTCCGTTCCTTACTATACAATGAGCATATGGAGAGGGTGGCGAGATGGCCACACGTCCAAGGGGTCTATCTTAATCTTCGGCTCCTATCTTAAAGGTGTATTGTCTCATTTTGATGAAGGACTTTTTTCCAAATTGTTTTATTCAATTTAGTCAAAAAGCATGGGTACCTCGTCGTTATACTGCAAGACTTAAGTCTGTATTCCACATACCGATTTTGCTACTTATTTAAAAAATCGGCAGTGGGAATTAAATTTAAAAAAGAGCCATATTTTACATCACTAGAAAGGTCTTACAATTATTTTTCAAATGGTATATAGGATATATGACTGTATGCCAAATATACATAAAAGAATTAGACAAATACGATATCGGTAGCTTCAAAATCGGTATGTGGAATCGGGCTTTATGTCAATTTGATGGAAATTTGGTCACAAAATATGATAGGTTAAGTATCCTGCAGGCACTTACCTATGTCTGTTTGTTCCGTAATACTTTGTTTGTTTTTCAAGTACATGGGCCATACAATCTTTTCAAAGTTACCAGGTGGATCGGGAGGGTCGTAACTGCGTTGCCTGAATAAAAAAGTACAGATATCACAAAGACACGTAAAATTACATATTGCTTCCTATATTTAACAAAAACCTTTACACTTATTTTATTTTATTTTTTGTCGGGGGTGTCAAATTTTACCAGCATAATAAAGAAAATTCAATTTTTAGTTGGTTTAAAGCAACCCAAAACCAATGTTGGTGGATATAGTATCAAAATAGTTCTAATAACTGTTGAAATGCATTGAGTCTAATTAAAGCTTATGGTAAAATATAGGCTTTGAAATATAGCTTAAATGTTGTTAAAATAGCTTTTGTTCTCAGTTTACCCTATTAATGTGGGTCCGCACAACTTCTAACTTGTTTACAACAAGATCTGATGACATCACTCTCATAGGATTCCCCCCACCAACCAAATATACCAAATTCATATACATTTTCAGATATTTTCCATGATGGATTTCCCTGTGGTTTCCAGTAAATCAATATGATAGGGTTTCTGTTTGATAATGTTTATTTCTATAGATGTTATCGGGCTACAATAAGTTTCAATTGGAAAGTAGCGTAAGCATGAAATGTATTTGTAATAATCTAGCAATTCAACTAGTGTGAGTGTGGCCATAGAGCCAGACCCCATCAGTGAAATATACATGGTACCTAGGTAAACCATGTGCATTTCACTTGACCAAATTCCAGCTCAGTGCACATTCCAATAACTCAGGACCAGTCCATTTATGGCAGGTGAGCACTCATGTATCAATCCACTTGAGTGGCCCTGTTTCATTAGTAATGTATCAATAAAATGCTTTATTCACTTTAATAGATTTTGTTCTGGAATATGCTGTATTTGTGGGATAGAAAAAGTCTTCCAAACTATAGAAGTTATGTAAACCATATTTAAAAAATGCAACCCACTACCCCCATCTATTAAAAGGAGTATGTCCTGCAAGTACTTTGTCAAATGACATCCTTTCTTGGGTATAACTTGGTCACATGGGGTATTTCCCAGAAGTATTTTAGTCATTGAGCAAACCAAAACAAACCAAAACTTTGAGAGCATTATTATCCATCACAAATCAATATGCAAGGCACTTTAGAATCATCAAGGAGTGTGTTGAAAATGTTTATACATTCTCATGAGTTTGTGACAATTTATGTAGTTGGATTAGTTATGGGTTGCTTTATTAATTAATAGAGTGGTATCACTTTACAAAATTTATATAATTTGCATATTCAAAACGATGACATTCAAAAGAATTTCAATTAAGTAAGTAGGTTTATTGGACTCAATACTGTACTCAATAGCCTACATGCATGTCACTAATGTGTAGGCATTACAGAATTTGCAAGGTCTTCTTTATAAAGGTAAAAGCTAGGTCTCATGTTTTTTTACAACTCAGTAGTACACGCGACACATTGTTCTTCAGTGCATTCATGGCATAAGGAGTCTTGCGTTGTTGTTCATAAAGCTCTGTAGTGGCTGTCAGACAGGCAGTTATATAGTTTCGATACACAAGCTCATAAACGAACTTCTGATATTGGCCGGCCTAATCTTACTTACTTAGGACAAGGAAGTTGCGTTTTCAAACATTTTTGCTGACAGATTCAGGACTAAATATCTCATTATCTTTGTATAATGTGTGTCATCTGATCTTCGAGACCTGCATTAGATCTACATTTCGAAACTTTGAAAACCTATATCTTGAGGTCTGGCTGTATGTAACAATTTCGAGGATTTCGTTTTCCGATTCTTTTGGTCAGTGCCAAATATTGCCTAAACCGATTTCCCAATGAGGGAATTTAGATAATTCTGCCTAAAATGTATAAGCTACCTTATCCAGGCTGCCGTGTGTCATTTGCAGTTTAATGGTACATGACACACTAACAGGGAAGGGAGCAGATGTAGTATTTGTAGGGTTTTGATTCTCATATGCGGGGCCTGTTGCTCGTTGCTAGACAAAGCCGTATCTCTGGGAGGTCTTCAACTAGACCTCGGCTGATCCCCTCATGTTTACTTATGTATAAGCTACCAACCGGCCCCCATCCTAATCCCCCTGGCAATGCTTGTGCAGGGAATTAGCGGAGGTCTACTTGCCCAGCCTTTGCCCCAGAGAGTGTAGGAATAGGGATGAGTTAGCCCTTTTGATATGAATCCTAAAGATCTATCAGAAGAGAGGGACATATATTTAGCTTCCTCCCCTGTGAAAACTGTGATATAGGGACAAGTTAGCCTTTTAATTTTGAATCCTAAAGATCTATTAGAAGAGAGGGATATATATCTAGTTTCCTCCCCAGTACAAACTGTGGAATAGGGATGCATTAGCCATTTAGGTATGAATCCTAAAGATCTATTAGAGGCGAGGGATATATATTTAGCTTCCTCCCCTGTGAAAACTGTGGAATAGGGACGAGTTAGCCTTTTAGTTTTGAATCTTAAAGATCTATTAGAAGAGAGGGATATATATCTAGTTTCCTCCTGAGTACAAACTGTGGAATAGGGACGAGTTAGCCTTTTAGGTTTGAATCCTAAAGATCTATTAGAATAGAGGGATATAATTATATCTAGTTTCCTCCTCAGTACAAACTGTGGAATAGGGACGAGTTAGCCTTTTAAGTATGAATCCTAAAGATCTATTAGAAGAGAGGGATATATATTTAGTTTCCTCCTCAGCACAAACTGTGGAATAGGGATGAGTTAACCTTTTAGGTATGAATCCTAAAGATCTATTAGAAGAGAGGGATATATAGTTAGTTTCCTCCTCAGTACAAACTGTGGAATAGGGACGAGTTAGCCTTTTAGGTATAAATCCTAAAGATCTGTCAGAAGAGAGGGATATATATATAGTTTCCTCCCCAGTACAAACTGTGGAATAGGGACGAGTTAGCCTTTTAAGTATGAATCCTAAAGATCTATTAGAAGAGAGGGATATATAGTTAGTTTCCTCCCCAGTACAAACTGTGGAATAGGGATGAGTTAGCCTTTTAGGTATAAATCCTAAAGATCTGTCAGAAGAGAGGGATATATATCTAGTTTCCTCCCCAGTACAAACTGTGGAATAGGGACGAGTTAACCTTTTAAGTATGAATCCTAAAGATCTATTAGAAGAGAGGGATATATATTTAGTTTCCTCAGTACAAACTGTGGAATAGGGACGAGTTAGCCTTTTGGGTCACTCTCCTGAAAAGTGCGCAGTTTAATAAAATTCTAGGTCTAAAATAAAGTAATAAAATCACTATCTATTTCAGACTTGCCAATCTCTAGACTATTTATGCTATTAGAAATAGGAAAAAGGAATTTCCCAATGTTCTTTATTTTCTCATATTTCACAATTTAAATTAAGGACTTGAAATAATCATGTAATCATGTACGTTCAGAACCAAGCTTTTCAATGTCATTCCAAGGGGCTAGAACATATGTATGCTATGCATGACAGTTCTTTGTTTCCTTAATTCCTATCTTTATATTTCTTGTAATCAATTCGTACATTCATTTTTGAGATAAGTAATTACCTTAGACTTACTAATTCTATTTTGTTTTTCAAACATCTTGAAAACTTGAAAATTTCACTATTTTGAGTCATAATTTGGCTGTAGAAAGCTGTAAACAAATAAACAGTACACTTATTTTCGTTATAGCAGAACATATTAGTTCCTCGATATGGTGTGCACATGATTTAAAAGAGAGAACATTGATGGTAGGATTATTCTATGAATTATTTCAATTTCTTGTATAAAACCTTGGTTCTGAACGTACATATCTTGGTTCTGAACGTACATATCTTGGTTCTGAACGTACATACATATCATGGTGTGAAATGTACATATCTTGCTTCTACAGGTATAGCTTTATACAAAAATATTGACTTTTCCTCATGACTGTTCCCTTGATTCTATGAAAAATATTGTGCTAGGTAAAATACGAATTTATAGCATTTAACATGTACATACCTTTTGAAATGAAAAATGTACGTTCAGAACCAAGGTATGTACGTTCAGAACCAAGGTTATTTATTAGGTGAATCTATTACAAAGCTGAAATGTATCAATATACACACATGTATGATGAGTTACATTTCATCTAAATCATACACACAAAAATATAAGTCTCAAAAGCCATTCTAATGGCATGCAGAGCTATACACAAAAAAGTTTGGTTCTGAACGTACATAGCTTGGTTCTGAACGTACATAGCTTGGTTCTGAACGTACATAGCTTGGTTCTGAACGTACATAGCTTGGTTCTGAACGTACATTACCTAGTTCTGAAGTTATATATGTTGGTAACATTTCAGATACATTCCCTTGACATTGAAGTATTTCTAACAGAAGTACTTGAATATATTGTTAATGCAGCATTCCAGAATCAAAGGACCATTTTTCGAGGATTCATCTTCATACTATAATACATCACAAATTATAAATGTATGCCCAAAACCAAGCTCTGTACGTTCAGAACCAAGCTCTGTACGTTCAGAACCAAGCTCTGTACGTTCAGAACCAAACTCTGTACGTTCAGAACCAAACTCTGTACGTTCAGAACCAAACTCTGTACGTTCAGAACCAAACTCTGTACGTTCAGAACCAAACTCTGTACGTTCAGAACCAAGGTAATTTTTAAGATTGAGGCAAATAATGATAACAGTTGTATGTTAGACAGAAATGTGTGAAATGGGACCTTTAAGGTGCATGGCATGAGTATGAAAATATTTTTAGTAACATGCCACTTCATCTCCAAAAGTGCAAAAGGAAAAAAAGCTTGGTTCTGAACGTACATATATGTACGTTCAGAACCAAGCTTTGTACGTTCAGAACCAAGCTTTTAATTAATATTGCAGAATTGATAGATTGACTTTTAAGTATGAATCCTAAAGATCTGTCAGAAGAGAGGGATATATATATTTAGTTTCTTCCCCATTACAAACTGTTAGTGTAGTTGTGCCTGGTGAGTACTGGCCCCTTCCCGGGAACCTACATTCTACAGGGCAAAGGATGGGCAAGTAGACCTCAGCTAATCCCCTGCACAAACACTGCAAAAACATTGCAGTGGACAAGGGGCTGACGGCCGACCAGATCAAAATTAGCCTGAGGTCTAGATGAATGACACGCGTATCACGCTATTTTCTTTGATGAGACAAGTCAGACACTACTTATACAGTGAAAAATATACCTAAACTATTTATAAACTCTAAACATTCACTATAATATCATTGTGTATGAAATGAAGAGCTTGTGTTTACAAGAAGGTGCTAGCCTTCTTAGATCATTCAGAATGTTGAAAAACAAGTGACTTGAACATGCATTGTGTCCATGGGGTGGTATTAACCCACGTACACACCTTACTACAACGCCACCTACAGCAAATGCCAGGATTAGTGAATCTTAGAATAGTCATGGAGAATGTAAAAAGATAACACTTGAAGTCAGTGTATTTGCCTTACCTCCGTCTTTCCCAACATTGTTCTTTTGTTAGTGTGAGGAAATATTTTAGATGAAAGAAGGGTAGTAAGGCCCTGAAAAATAGAAAATACTGTATTTGTGCATCTCCAGGAAAAAAGGCATTGCTCTTTCCTCTTGGTGCAATTATAATATTATTTAAACTGCCTCAACTAGTACTTTTTCTTTGCCTGTTTCCATACACTATTTAGGCCAACGTTATTAAATCTCAACATATAACGTGACTTTCTCTTTAAATCTATAGACTATATGAATGTATATATAGGGGTGTAGATGGGGGGTCCCTATGTCGCGTGTCGAATTTAAGAAAATGGTATGTCGCATGTCCCTATATTTATAATTTTCCTGTCGATTTTAAAAATCCATCATGTCGCATGTCGAATTTAAGAAATGGTCCCTGTCATGTCGTTTTTTTTTCTCTTCATGTCACTAAGCTTCATGTCGCATGTCGAATTTAAGAAATAGCCATGTCGCCCTGTCGATTTTAGAGGTCTACCCCCATATATATAACTGTATTCACACCATCTGTAGCATCCTAGTTCAACTATATAGATTATTTCCATCGATGTTAGTAAAACCGACAGCTTCAAAATCGTCACAGTATGAATGGTTCTATCTTGTATTATATCTATATCAAGTAAAGATAAAATTGTATGTATAGTTGTAAACTTACTTATGATTGAAGATGAGAATACCCTCAACGAATAGAATTTGGGGGAGTGTTTTGGACGTGTTGTTGGAGGCTTCCGTCACCCATGTGTTGACGTCCTCCTCCAGCCGGACAAAGTCAACTGCTCCAGGGTCTATGCACGTGTGACCGATATGTAGCATTTAGGTTGATGGAGAATTGAAGCAGTTGCACTTTATTCCACATCATTCTACATGATCATTTTGTTGACATTACATAGTTGTAGGCTTTAAGGAACAGGGCTTTATTACATAATTTCTTTCATTACTGAGATTGAGCTTTACTTTAACAATGTTCCCGAAATAATTATACCGAATTCTTAATGGGAGTTATGGAGCCACTTCAGTACCATAACTAGTGTTTTACATGTGTAATTAGAGAAAATATTACGGAAAAGGGATATGGATTCCTGAAATTACGGAAAGTGCATCGTGCCTTCAGTACAAAAGTCATGTAACTGTAAGCTATGGGTGTTTACATAGCATTACGTATATGGCACTACCACATTAGCATGTAATTTTGAAGGGAAAAAAGTATTATTTTTCAATACTGACCTTCATAATTGCCATGATTGAGTTCCTGAATGAATGGTATTTTCCCGGAAGAAGGGTCCTACATTCGAGAGACAGGATTAAGTATATATGGTGAAGAAAACAAGAATATCGGAGTCAATATTCTGTAGGCTTATAAGGCCAATGGGAGCAACTTTAATAACTACGTCACGTGTACACGGTTTCAAAAATAATTTTAGTAATAGGAGCCATTAGCAGAATGTAAGCCTATGCCTTTAGGCTTCCGCCAAATAAAGGAAACATGTGGCAGAACTTAAGGATAGTTCCCATAATACATAACATGACTTACAAAGAAATAGTCATCCATGCTGATAACACTTGCATTGGGCAGATCCCGTTTTAGGTGCTTACAGAGAGTTGTTTTCCCTCCATTTGTTATCCTGCGGAAAAAAAGTGGTGATGAGTGATTCTTTCATATCTATGAGATCTCATGCTTAGTTACAAGTCACAGGTAAGCGCAATATTAGCTACGAATTCTGACAGTTTCTGACGACTTTAAATTTGTATTAAATAACTTTGCTCCACAACCACTTGCTAGATAGTTTTGGCCTTGACTACTTTCTCGCTAAAAAGATTATGATAACAATCCATGTACCCAACTGAATACCAACTTCTCTTGGTAAAGAACTGGTATAGAAAGAACTCACCCCGAAATCCCAACGACCAAACATGTCTTCATCCTGAAAGTGGACAGGAAATGGGTCACCTGTCTAAGTCACGTTGTATCTCTGCTGTTGTTACCTGTATAAAAGGGATCGTATACGTGTGCTGTAATGACATAATGATTGTTTCTATTATCTGGTGCTTTTTCTCGTAATCAGTAAATCCGCTTAGTTCTATGACCAGAAGCTGTCGTGGCCTCGGATTTTCTATAGCCACCTGCAGATTCCCCTCTGTATATAATTCTAGGCATAATCACAATGATTGGATCCGGGTCAGTTATATAATAGACACCAGGAATTTATATTCAATATAGTTGCACATGTTTATCCGACTGATAACACGAATTTTCGCCTGCGTCCTCCTGGTGCAGGAATTTTACATTAAAAAATAATTTGGCACAAAATAGGGGGGCGTGCGCCTGGCATGCCCCCCCCCCCCCCCCCCCTAAATCCGCGCCTGTTAATATGACAGTCTGGTATACAATGATCTGCATGGCAAAGAAAATACAAAACTAACGCTTTAAGACTATAGCAATAACTGTTTCATTTAAGAATGTATATTCATCTGGTATATAAAACTGCAACAATATACAGCATAGTAGTAGTAGTAACTTTTATTGACAAAATCAGGAAGTTAAAACTGGCTTATCTGCTTATGTGTCAAATATACACACACGTCAGGATGCTAGCAGGATGCCATACTACTAAAGGGGGATTATATACAGTGGCGGATTTAGGGGGCGGGGCGGCGGAGGGGCCTGCCCCCCTCCCCTCCCCTGTTAAATTATGTTTGTGGGGGCCCCTCCCCCATGTACATTCATGTTTGTTGCCCCCCCCCCCCCCCCCCCTTCAACTACTGGATCCACCCCTGACATATATATGTATATCGCACGTGGTTAGCCTGTATGCACCAGCTGTTAAAATAAACTGTGTCCTACAGCCAGCTAATGAGCCTGTAGGTTTTCTCCTCAATGTCTATGTTTACCATGAGAACTTTTAGTACCGTCTAACATTCAACACTGAGCACAAGTGTTTTACCTTTTGTCAGTGCCAAACATGCGGATGGGCCTCGTTTGTAATCAGGCGATGGGTCACGATCGTAGATTGTGGTGTGCAGAGCTTGGATGGCGAATGTACACCCCCTTCCACCTGATAAGGCCATATTTGGCTACCATGCATGTGGCCTTATCCCTTAAAAACCTTTGTTTTCTGGTTATTTGCTTACTATATAAAAGCACATTTTCTGATAATTATGAGTTCATGTTGCTGAAGTTATTCTGTTTCCCCAATTTTTGTTTCATCACTTTGTCATGAATATGTACTGACACGGATGGGTCAGTCCAGACTTTAACTTAGCTGTTCTAGTGTTAAAACTAAAAATCAGGGCTAAGAGTGTGACACTCGATGTTAAATGCAGAGTGTATGAGGGGATATTAGGTAGACAGAACCATTCATATATAAGGCGTAGTCTGTGCACTAGCCAGCAGAGCACTACTCACTGTTGTTGAATTAACATCCTGGAAACATCGGTACTGTTAAGCTATAGGTTCTGGAGTTGGAATTAAAGTGGATAGACAGTTAGTTGAGCTGGAGCTTTGGCTGGGCGTTCTTGAGTGGACATTACCCCTTTGGATTGTTCATTGTCAACAGGAGATCTTGACACTAGAAAACACATATTGGATATTAATAAACATCAACCTTTCATGCAAGTGTTATGTCATTCATAATGCTGGATTTCATTATGGATTGGACACGCAGTCTGGTTGCTGACAGACTGCTATTGGAGCTATCTAATAACTATGGGCATAAAAAGTTGTCATATCTAATAGCACCCCTAACATCAATAGGATATAACATATTAAACCTCTATAGTTAATTATTATAGTGCTTTCAGAAACCTTGCTATAATAAAAGGCCTTGAATACTTTTCTAAAAAATACTGTTCTAGATAGTTTATACATTGATCGTTGAAAAATTTGACTTTTGTGAAATTTTCCAAAGATGGTAATTCTCCGGATTGCAAAGCGATCCGGTGGATCCTCCGATAAATCGGAGTAATCAGTTGTCGAAAAAGGCTGAGAACTTTCCATCTTTTAAACATAGCTTTAGTGGTGTGTCGCAGGACCCAGCTAAGTCATTTTTTTCGATTGTTGGTCTAGACTAAGAATCTGCTGGAGAGTGTAGGTTTAACATAGGATTTCTATGGCGGGAGTTCCCTTTCAAAAAGTCCGATTCTGCTAGGCGAGTGGATGGACGATGTCATTATGAAAATTCTATAAATAGATTTGGGATATCCCTTTTCCCCACTGGGGCGACCATATTGAATAAATTTGCATATTACCAATACAATCTCCAAACACAAATGAGCTCAGACTCTTAATCCATGCTGTATTGGGGTAAGGGGGTGAAGGGGTGAAGGGGATGTCATGGAGATGTCATGGGGATGTCATGGAAATGTCATGGCATCATCATGGCAATGTCATGGGGATGTCATTGCATTGTCATGGCAATATCATGGCATTGTCATGGTAATGTCATGGCATTGTCATGGCAATGTCATGGCAATGTCATGGAAATGTCATGGTACTGTCATGGCATTGTCATGGCATTGTCATGGCATTGTCATGGGGATGTCATGGCATTGTCATGGCATCATCATGGCATTGTCATGGCAATGTCGTGGCAATGTCATGGCATCATCATGGCATTGTCATGGCAATGTCATGGCACTGTCATGGCATTGTCATGGCATTGTCATGGCATTGTCATGGCAATGTCATGGCAATGATGACTAGTTGTGTCTAACACTAACAAAAAAATCAGTAAAAGTAAAAGCTAAATCTATATCCAAAGTATAGTTCTTTCAATAAAATCGAATAACCGGAGCTCTTCGGTTTCTCAAACCGATCGTCAATGCTATCAATCGATCACCTCGATCTAGTATTTATGAAAATTTTAGAATGTTCACTAGTATTGCATTATGGGGAATCTGCCAAACGATTTTTTAGGATGTTTTTTTAATAACTTAGGAGAAAGTAACCGTGGTCACAGGAAATTGTGATTGCAATGTTTTGTTGTTTGTCAATTTGAACTATGGGGTTCTAATTTACTGTTTATTGTAGGAATACTTATAAGCATTGTTTTTCTTTTTTCATTATTCCAGTATGCTAGCTCTTTTCAATTGCAGTCTTCTCTTCATCGTAACTGCAGGTCATCTCAAAACATAGTTCTGCATTAAGAGATGACATAACACTCGCGTGAAAGGATAGTATTTATTAATCCAAACATGTGATATATGTCACTGTGCTACAATTAACAATCACCAGTCCAAGAGGCATAGTCCATTCAACCCAACACAGCCAATCCTCCTAGCCTTCCTGCCTGCAGGACTCCCACAGACTCCCAACAATAGTAACCAGAGCCCATGGCCTTGCTACATTATCTAAGGTGTTAATGTTCTGCTTGTGCAATGCACTCTAGCCCGCTCTCTGCCCTGAGCACTATTTTAAACCAGCCCTGTGAGGTAGCCTACACTCTCCAACATCTATAGAGTGTCACCCTCTTAGCCCTGAGGTTGCTTCTTTGCAAAGATGGCTAAAATAACTATGGTCTGAGACCTGCATTGATACAAATTGATATGTTATACACATTCATGTGCTATCGGAACAGTTTTTGTAAGGAAAGAGATAGCTTGAAAAATCAAACAGATTTTTTTCCCAATAGATAGAAAGTTCTCCATAATTGATACATAAATTGTCTGACTCTACATTATACTTCAGATAGTTTATTCCAGTTTAAACATTATATAAATGTAACCTAGCATTTAAGTTTTATGTATGTCAATCTTGGAACTTCAAACAATTTCATCTCAGAATGTCCTAAAATGGTTGTCATTGACTGAAAGGTTGAATGTCTTACCTTACTGATGAAAACCAATAAGTGTTGAACATGGGTTTAATAAAGTCTTGTCCTGTTCTAGTTGAATGTCTTACCTTATTTATGAAAAACCATGAGGGTTGAATGGGATTAATAATGTCTTTTCCTGCTCTGGTCCAGTGGAGCCTTTTCAATATCAGTTGTGTAAACTTAATCTATGCAGAAAACTAATTAACCCTTTCAAAACGCCACTTATATGACCATATGGGAAATGAGATATGTCAACAAGCTAGGATTCTTCAACTCGTCAAAAGAGTAATTACAGCCAGAGTTCTGGCTATTTGAATTACTATACCTCGGTTGCAGCTGAATCAAGTAGTTTATCATAAGGCTCTAGATAACAGATTAAATCTTTTAATGTAGATATATGTAAATTATTATACTAAATATTAGATAAGCGGCTATCATTTTGTCTAATTTTAAGATATCATAATCCTGTTTTTCTTTTAACAATATAGCTAAGGGGCCTTCCATTTAGTACGTACACACATTTTCCTAAATTTTAGACCCCCACCCCCACCCCCCTTGGACTAAAGTACGCTTTGGACTTGTACAGGAACATATGTAAATTTTCAATAACCTCATACCCCCCATCCCCCCTTGCTGGGTACATATTTAAGATCAATTGTTTAGGACAGATATTGAATTTTCCTTGTAAAGTGGTTTCAATGGAAACACTTCTTCTTGGTTACCTGCCTAAAAAAGTTCCAGAAACATTCCATTTGGAACATTATTCATGTGGGAAATGCTTTATTTGGATTCAGTACAAAGACAGGGCCCAAAGATAATGTTAATGTTTTTTTGACATTTAATCTTCTTTATCATCATTTTCAGCTAAATATTGATATCAAGTGGCTCTAATTATTATGTAAAATTGTGCCTTTTCAAACACCCAAATTATTTTTCAATGATTGTTCTAGAAAAGTCTCAATTACTATGTGGTAGCATAACTATTCTCTTATAACTATAATAACAAAATTAATAGACATGAGACCAGTTTTTGATTATAGGGGATTTGGCGTATATCTATAAAAATCACCTAAAATGATGCCTCAATAGAAATGTGTCTCGCTTGTCTAAATGCCTATGCATTTTTACAAATGATTTCTGGCTACAGCAATATTATGGGTAAAGGCCCCCAAAATCTATTTCAAATTCGCCATACAACTTCAACTGATAAGAACAGAAAAAATAAACGACATGACATATGGGGCATTTATAAAGTCACTACATATAGTGGCACAGAAAGTTCTTAAACCTACATATAAGTGAACGTTGAAAATAATCGTGTAGTGAGAGGCGACATGGACAGTGTCATGGTAATTTCTTTAAATCGATAACATGAGGAAGAGTTCCCGTGAACATCCCCGCTGTAACTGGATATACATATAGGTCTATGAATATAGGACCGTGTCTCCATAGGTCATACAGTTGTTTAATCTATAGTTAATCGATTAAAGATCTACACATTATTATTTCACCGATAAACCTATATTGCACAGACTTATTCATTGCACTCTCTTTAAAGATGAAGCAAACTAACAGTATATAATATGTATTCTAATCTATATAGGCCTAACTCAGCTGCACCATGTGCACATGTATCGTCCATATACGTAGTTTATGTCAATGTACATAACAGGCAGCCGACAGCCATCATAACCCTCACTGAGGCTAAATGCCTGTAGGTGATTCCAATGAGGTTTTTACTATCAGTTTAGTGTTCGTGACCATCAATGTGTCATTATCCATAATATGACATGATATTGCACAAATGACACTGATCACTTACTTGTGTCAATGTCCCTGGTGTCTTCAAGTTGCGCTTCCAGCATGTAGAGCCTTGGGTCACCGGCTTGGAATGCTCTCTTCATTTATACCGAGGTACCTTTAAAGCCCCTGTACCGGCCCCTATATAGAGTCGACCAGAGAGACCCCACAGGACCACCAACTTCCCATGTGCGGGTTAAACGTGTGTGGGCTGGAGGGAGGGGGCATCCTCCTATGAGCACTCTAACACATTTTCTTAGGGAAATCACAAAAGTGGAGAGTAAAAAGCTACAGACCTTTTGCATAATTTTCTCATGCTATTGTTTATGAAATGACAATTACCCCATACAGTATGATACGTACGAGAAGGGCACACGGATTTCATGATGTGTGATGTAATACTTTTGATGTATAGGCCTAACTATGTATAGGGTTCCCACGGCACAGGGAAAAAAGGGAAAATGACTCAAAACATTCCCTGACGGAAAAAAAACACAGGGAATGTTTTACCAAAACACGAGGAAACACAGCGAATTTCATTTAGCCAGGTTCTGAACGTTGTCCAAAATGTTCTACACGCAATGCATTAAAATTGGACAGCTTGACATATTAATTTTGCTGCGAAACAGGGAATTCTCAGAGAAAACACAGAGAACTTGAAAATTAAATTTAAGTGGGCACCCTGCACGTTAGTCCCTGCATATTTGCTTACGTTATGAGATAATAAGAGTATCGTGATTCAAAGGTGTACACCATATTATTTAGGTCCTCCATACTAATATCAATATATATATATATCAATATTGTTTGTTTTCCGATTTCCTAGTCAGTTTGCCCACGTAGCTCTTTCAGATCAGCTAGAGATGTACCAGGTTGCAAATGGAGGACTAATAGCGCAGGAGGACAGCTCCTGTGCCCATACTGCCATAATATAGGCTGCCAACCAGTGAGTACTGAGCGAGCAACGGCTACCACTCTCAGGGAACGTATTTTATACGCCCTAACCCCTTCTGCCACCTAACGATACTGATGTGGCAGGAAACATCTGTAGTTAATTCTCTTTAACATTCATTGAATGGATTATGTGAATCTGTTAAATGCATTATAAGTTAAAAGTTCAGATTGACAGTGTATGTTCATTCCCTCTACAACCATGTAAGCATGCATATATATTGGGTTCATTGAACAAGGGCTACATCTTATAAGTATTAAGTCATGAGAACGATATTACTTCTTTTTTTCATAACATATTTACAAAATTGATACAGATGGAGGGGAGGGCCGCCTTCCTTCCCTGTATAAATATAATACCTGGACCAGTGGCGGATTTAGAGGGGGCGCGGGGGGGGGGGGCAAAATTCAGACTATTTTTTTAATGTTTTACGATTCTTTTTCCAATGCCGCCTCCGCCTCCCTTTTCAAAATACTGAATCCGCCACTGTGGACAGTGCCAAACAGCAAACGACCCACCCTTTACATCAGATTGAATACGAAGTTGTATATAGTGGGGGGGCTCAGCAGGGGGCGCGAGAATTAAAGGTTCGCTGTTTGTTTGAATGGACTAAGAAGACGTGTATTTTTATACCCCAGTGAATGGAAATGGTGACATGAGGTCTTCTAGCACGTCCCTTGTGTTCAAGTCACTGAGGCCGTCTCTATCCGTGTCCTCTTCAGCACAATGTAAAGATGACTACATCACCCCTGCTTTCAGTTGTGTCAAAGGCCCGGAAGGCCGGGTGTGGGGCCCCGGGTGTCACGTTTTCACAGTTAGGTTTGTGGTTTTATTCATGATGTTCAATGCATACTTTAGTCTCACAAATCTGACCTCCAATGACACTGGGGTCCCCCGAGGTTGTCCTGTTCTTAGAGGATATATACCACAGATTAATACATGCATTTGATGGGAGGGGACCGTCTAGGGAGACCACAGTCACACTCACACTTTGGTTTTATCTAGTTGATCTATTTGAGTTGGGATGATGGTGAAATAAAGCGACAGTTGGACTATAGGCTACATGTACTTTGAATATATTCCAAAACCTGTAATCGTAAGGCCATACCTCAATTATTGACCATACTTATATATTGTTATTCATAATGTTTTAAGTTCACTGCAAAAACCAGTCTTTTGGATTGAGATATTAAATAAAGAAGACCCCCTGTCAAGCCCCCCCATTAACACCCCATTCAACATCCCCCTTCAACACCCCATTCAACTCCCCTCTTCAACACCCCCCTTCAACACCCCATTCAACACCCCTTATGAATAATTTTCGCATTTTAATGGATTTTATTATAACAATATCTACTGTTTTTCCAAACATAGATACATTTTTGAATTCTTCATTTTTCGGGACATAATGTCCTTTCCCGGGACGTCCGGGATAGGGATCAACATTTGGGACTGTCCCGGAAAATCCAGGACGGTTGGCAGCCCTGTCAGCTGAAGACCCCCTTCAAGACCGCCCCCATCAAAACCCACTTCAACACCACCCTTTCCCCTCAACACCCCCTTCATGATCCCCCTTCAACACCCTACTCAAGACCCCTGTCAAGACCCCCATCAACATCCCCCTTCAAGACCACCCTTCCCCCTCAACAACACCTCAAGATCCCCCCTCAATACCTCCCTCAACACCCCCCTTCAAGACCACCATTCCCCCCTCAGGACCACCCTTAAGACCCCCCAAGATCCCCAATAAGAGCCCAACAAGACCCCCCTTCCCCCTCAAGACCCCGTCAAGACCCCCTTTAAGACCTCCCTTCCCTCTCAGAATCCCCCTCCAAGACCCCCCCCCCTTTAAGACCTCCCTCAAGACCTGCCCCAAGATCCCCTTCAAGACCCCCTCCCCCCAAAACCCCCAGCAAGACCTCCCCTTTGAGACCCTCTTCAAGAGCCCCCTCAAGACCCCCCTTCCCCCTCAAGACCCCACTCAAGACCCTGTCAAGACCCCCTGCCCCCTAAAGCCTTCTTCCCGTCAGGACCCCCTTCAAGACCCCCTCAAGACTCACCTTCAAGACCCCCCTTCCCCCTCAAGACCCCCTTCAAGACCCCTCTCAAGACCTCCCTCAACATCCCCCTCAACCCCCCCCCCCCCCCCCCACTCATGACAACCCCCCCCCCCCCCCTCCCTTACGTCCTCCCCTCATGACCCCCCTCACGACCCCCAATCAGGAACCCCATTCACAACCCCCCTTCATGACGCAAGGTACACCCATCACATACCTATCACAGCTACAATACTTGTGACTACCCTCTCTCTATAGAGTTCAATGATAACAGAAATCAAGACCCAATCCAAAAGGACCTGCTTGCAAAAGTCGACCACTTTTAGGACTTGCCTCCCATAGGATCCCATACAACGCGGATGTGAAACCTATCATTGAGCAAAAATTGCTGAAGCTCGTTCCTGCGATGCAGTCGAAAAGATATACAAAAACGGCACAAAACCCTGACCAGCTAAGGAAAAAATATATTGCCCTATATAAGAGCTTGCCAGTAGACGTGGCAAACCATACCAGATTTCACGCGACATGACCAATAATCGAGAAGGTAAGACTTGCTAAATGTACGGTAACATTGGGCTGCTGATACTTGTTCATAAATGAATTAGACCTACATCAAGCAAGAATGGACTATTGAGTTGTGCACTAGGTTAAGCATGCATGGGAACCTTTGTTCGAATATCAGTTGTATTAATGGCTTTGAAATTCCAGTTACTAAGCAGGGGTGTGCAAACGCTCACAAATTCGCATAAATGTGTGAATTATGTCACAAATGTGCAAATTTTTCGCTCAAATTTATATAGGAAAGTGAAAATGCTATGCAAAAATGTGTGAATTTCTGACTAGAATTTGCAAATTTTGCTGGTAGTTTTGCACACACAAAACTGGGGTCTGTACACCCCTGCTAAGGCAACAGTATGAAGAAATATTGGTTCTTTTTCACACTCACTGAAGACTATGGAACTTTCATTTATAGACCGTGTGCAGACGTGGTCATGTGATCACTTTTTCGTGATCACCATGCCCTGATCATGACCATGTGGATATGGAATAAATAAGAAAATCATAATTCTGCATTGTAATAATTGCTGATAATATTTGAGTGAGTGTTTTAGGGAAATGCGTTATAAATAAAATTATTTGTTCTAAATGTTTCAGCATTATTGATAATAATCATAATTAATTGATCACCAATATAGCAGGCATCATTATTTTGGCAAATATAATGTCATCTGCACAACGTCTATCATGTATGGCAGAACGTAAAGGGATTAATATGTAGTTGACTGTTTGCGTAATCAATAAACGGCCCCCTGGGGGACTTCAGTACCTCTGCGGATATCATCTGGAGATTATTTCTTCACATGTTTTGAGAATGCTGATCAATCAATTTATCTGGATTTAACAGATACCCCTCGACTCTTGGTACCATATCCCTCTCTATGGCAGCCCAATGGCCTTAGTCCTGCAGCACGCTGTAACAATGCTTGCCTCACACCTTTTCTGTCCTATGATATTTCTTTAAAAGACCAGAACGCCGCATATAATCATTAATGTAATCAGCGATTGGTTTATTAAAATGAAATGATATGGAATACTATCGACATTCATAGATTGTCGATGATTTTCGTATACAAAGGCAGTGAATTTTATACAAATGTTTAACATATTTTGAAGGGAGAAAACTTAATTTTCTAATATAATTATATGTCTAACCATTAATTGTTCATCGTTACTGATGATATAAATTGCGACAGGTACATGGACTAGTGCTGCCACCTTGTGTCACTAATTACTCATTACTACCATGCAGCAGTACCTGTCCACCATAGGCTCCATGTGCACGGTTTCTGTCCCTAATAAAGTAACCTTCAAATAAAACCGAATATCTAATTACAACTAATTACAAAGCAATGCTAATTACATAGATTCAGCCCTTAAGTGAACAGGTGGAATCGGATGTGGTTTTGGTCAAATTACTCGTTAAGCCCAGTGGAAGCAACTTCCTATAAATATACATTTGGAAACTAATCCCAAAAAGATTTGATTGCTTTGAAAATAAAACATATTGCATTTTATATTTCAAAGTATATTTATAAGTCATTCAATTATAAGTCTATCTCTCATACGATATTCTAGGGTCACGGAAAGTCTCCATTTAGTACTCTCCAGAACAAACAACATCACAAGTCTATGAACAATGAAACACGTGCTCAATACATCTAGTACACACATCGAAAACAGAATAAATCTCGTTTGTATTTTCAAACCTATCAATACCAATACATGCAATTTTTGTAATACTGTATGTACATGTATCGTCAATTCTTATTAAAAACGCGCATTTCCGTAGTCATTACGATGTTAATTGCGGATTTCTCGGGTCGAGCAAGACCTTTTATTGTCCTAGCATTTCAGTCACTCTTTGTATTCTTGTCATGAATAAAATCAGCCATCTATTCTGTACATCATAAAAACATCTACGCAAGTATTACGTATCACTGTGTTCATTGGTGTGAGGTAAGACTTGTTTTCTACTCTGTCAGCTTATCATATAGAATAACAACAACAGCTAAAAAAAACTGCTAAACGTCCGTCCATAACCATAGCCAGTCTTCATCACTTGAATTGGATTATTAGACTTGGGTTATTCGTCGTCCTTCCCTTCCAGCTGGGCCTTAAGATCAGCGAGTACACGTTTGTATGTGTTTTCCGGCTTGTCCGTCCCGTCGAGGTAAACTAGAATTAAAGTTGTGATGCATCAGTCTCTCATTTGACTGTACTTGAACTGTATTTTTTTGTGCGCTTCTTGGATATAAGGATAGTAATTCAGATGACATATCATTTATATGAACCATATGAGGACCACTATTTTCTTCGAATGTTTGTTCTTGAAATAAATTATGAAATTGACAAAGTGGATTTGATTGGCCCTTGTTTTTGGATTGGCATGCTATTTAATTGTCACACCTGACCATTAGATGATGCCAATCATTTGCTACCGGGCACGAAAAGAAATCCCAAGATGATATTATTCAAAACAAATTGATAAATACATGAAATGGGAAGCAGTATCATGCTACATACCTATGTCTTGTTGGTTCTTCAGCTGATACTTGTTCTTAAGGTACATGGGCCAAACGACTATATCAAAATAGCCGGGAGGATCTGGAGGATCGTACCGCCTATGTCTGAAAAAAAACAATGTGGAAAAAGTTTATCATATGAGACTAGCATATACTTCTAACGATCGGGATTTTGCTAAAGTACACCTCATGCTTAACAAAGTATTTCATAAATATTTTCCAAACTGAAATCACTGTTGGATCATACTTAGTGACCCTCCAATCCTAATAACATCTACAGCCGTCACATTTACAGATGTCTCCATTGAGATATTTACGGGTTGCATATTAGCACTAATAAGATTCTCATACGACGCATTGTATATAAATCCAATCAATTTTCAAATATTACATATCACTTGGTTATTTCTGAATGAAATACTGATGTAAACATCCCAATGAAAAAGAATGAAAGACTGGATCATTTTTTAAATATCGCATCATATGAAAAATTACTATTATACGACTAGACTAGTATCTAAATTGTTAAGAACCAAATAACTTACTTCCTTCTTTCCCAGCACTGGTCTTTGGTCAAAGTGAGGAAGTACTTCAGCGAATAGTAAGGCACGAGTGGTCTTGAAAAATTAAAACACATATGATTTACACCGGGAAGAAAGTTTCAGATATGCATCACTAGTGGTAAAATAGATCTTCAATGAAGTAAAACATCTCGGATTAAACATTTCATAGAAAATATATAGTTGCCGTGGTATGGCTGAACGAGAAGCAAAACGTGCTTTAGACGTTGAGTAATGAGAATCGCATGAAGAGAAACCTCTCACACAACTACGTTTGAGGTGGACGCTCTGCTTTAGGCAGGTAATATATTAGCAAATAATATATTACAGCTGTTTCATTATTTCTCATCTCAAGTGCGGAGGACGATAACAAGATTGATTTGAATGGGTAAGTGTGTACTATTACTAAAAAAATTCGTAAACTAGTTTCATAAAAGAATGTCTTACTTGTGATTGAATATCAAGATGCCCTCGAGAAACAGAATCTGTGGTTGTCCATCGACAGGTTTATCAGCAGCGTCGGTCACCCATTGGTCGACGTCCTTCACCATCTGGTCAAAATTGATTGCTCGCGGATCTGTACAATTCATGGCATAGTTCTGTTATCGAAACAGATATTATCACCTATCTAAACTTGAGCATCTTGGATAAGTTTATCTGCATCTCTATCTTGGTAATAGGTGAGGCATACACTGTTATTATACGCAGTATCAGGAACCGTTATTGGATTTTCAGGACACGTACATCGCATATTGATAAATAATTGGGAACGGACATTTGATTAGATAATGACTTCATAAATCAACGCACAGTGAATTTCCATGACTTACCTTCGTAGTTTCCGTGATTCAATTCTTCAACTACAGGAATTTTCCCATCGGTTGGACTCTAAAATAGATCAAATATTTAATTATTAAAAATTGAATTATGAACAAGATACATAACTTTCTCCCAAATTCTCATCTTGAGTTCAAATAATTTTTAATATTCCAGTGACACTATACAATCTTGGGCTCTTTTCTTAATGCAACTCTATCGGTATAGAGATATATTAATAGGTTACCATTCCATACATTGAAGAACATGAATATCTTAACTGAAACCTGTGACTTTATTCAAAGACGACAAATGAATGACTTCTTCCCTAAAATCGATGCCAAAAGAATTTACACCAAAAATATACTTTGAAACCATCTCTCAGTCTATGCAGCTTTATCATTCAACCTTGACAATAGAAAGGTGTGTTTGGTAAATAAAAGCATCTCCTTTTTTGTTGCTAATCTCATAAAGGGTTAACCTACGTAGAAGTAATCATCCATATTGATGTGGGTTGCCATGGGTAAGTCTCGTTCAAGCTGTTCACATAGGGTGGTCTTGCCCCCATTCGTTACACTGTAATTACAATCAAAGTTGATAAATACAAAGGAAGAGCCAATTCTCCCAACCACAGATAGCTAATTTCTTGAATATTACCTGCAGGCTAGCTTTGTTTAAGATGCATGCTGGGTAATATGCAACAATTACAAGGCTTTTTTTTAGAGTTTTTATTAATCATATCATAGTTTAACATGCTATAAACTAGCATTCAATATTTCAATTTGTATCCCTATAGTTTTTTCTGCCGGTGCATAAAATACTGCAAATACTGCAATTACCTATCCGTGGTAAGAAGAGTTGAAAATTTATGGTCGTCTTGATGATGAAATAATAGGTAAATGTAAACCTCGTCCGTATATACAAAAAAGCTTTCAAGGTGTGAACATCTCTTATATATTCTGTTTCGGTCATCTCACAAGCCAGTCTCTTTAAACTTAGAATTCATATCCCGAATCTCAAAGTTGCATGTATTTGATGAAGGTTGGCCATCTTTTTTTTTTTTTAAATCCTGTCTGGTTCCTATAGATCTGGGACACAAGAAACAACTCAAAAACTTGAACATTTTCTGTCACTTCCTGTTAATTCGCCTTTTATTCTGTTCTAGTAAATTCACCAAAATGCAACTCTAATGGCACATTCAAAGTGTAATGACAATATGCGTCCTATTAATGTACAACACTTCATATAAAATAACATTTATAATATTGAACCAGAACTCCATTGCTATCTACTAATGAAGGGAAAACAAAATGAGCTGTTTCTTGCTGACCAGATCTATAGTAATACATGAATATCGAAATTATATGGAACCTATCTTGATTTTCCTGTAATTTGATGATTAGAGACAAATATCTAGGGGTAGACATGCACAAATTATAATGCAAATGTACAGGACCTACAGTTGCAATGAAACTTAGAGAGAGTTTATTGCATAATTTGTCAATTTATTTCTTACCATTTCAATAAGATCCCATCCACCCTACATGGTGTAATTTAGAAGTATGTAATTTTACAATCGTTTTTACATACTATTTCATAAAATCCAGCCTACCCTACTACAGGTTGTTTATTACTACACCTTCACATAATTTTCATTATATACCGCACACTGCACCTTTACATAATCTAAAAAAAATTGATTCTTTGATTTCATATCCCACCCACCCTACATGTTATTTAATACCTTTAAATGATTTTTTTATCAGATCATAGTATCCCACACACCCTACATGTTGTTTATTACCTTTACATAATATTTTCAAATTTCTCTTTTACCATTTCATAATATCCCTCACACCCTACATGTTGTTAAATACCTTTACATAATTTTTCCAAATTTCTTTTGTTACCATTTCATAATATCCCATATACCCTGCATGTTGTTTATTACCTTTACATAATATTTTCAAATTTCTCTTTTACCATTTCATAATATCCCACCCACCCACCAGGGGCGGACCCAGGAATTTGTAGAGGGGGGGGGGGGCCAAAACATGAATGTACGAGGGAGGGCCCCCCCCCCCCACAAACATGAATGTACAGGGAGGGGGGGGGGGGGGGGGGCAACGCCCCCCCCCCCCCCCCTGGAATCCGCCCCTGCCCACAATTGATTTCAAAAGTTGTAAATATTCTTATTCCGTTTCATGATGCCACCAGGCTGTTCTGTTTGTCATGTCCCATGACATGATGTCAAGGACAAGGGCCAATCAGAGTGGAGCTTACAAGCAGCTTTGGCCCACCAGCCTCACTCTGAAATTATTAGGAGCCAAAGCTCCAACAAACTGGAACATTTTGCAGCATAAAGAGGGAGATTATTGATGGAATCCTTCAACCAAAAGCCACATTATGGATTAATCTAAATGGGGAATAAACCAAGAAAGGTATGTTGACAGTTTGGGGCAATGACATGGGAGGATGAGGTTGTTTCAGAGGATTTGTTGTTGTGAAAGTGGGGACAGAACCTATCAGAACATTGCCCATGGATTTTGACCAGGGGGTAAAGCGATCACAACACTACACTCCGTCGCCCATTTGGCGTGGATCGCTTTAAAAAAGCAGGTTAGCTCTTTTTCCAAGCCAATATTGAAGTACTTCTGTTTGATAATCATAGACAAGTTTGGAGCAAAATTAAAGCTGAAATTATAAGCTATTTGGCCAAAGAGCTTCCATATCTGTAGGCAAAATAGCGCAAAAGGATGTTAGGAGGGAAAAAATGCTAATTTTGGACAAAATATCCATTTTTGTTCCCCTTTTGGAAGTTATAGGTACTTAAATCTAATATATATTTACCTGTTTGGTATCAAAGGAAAGCTTATTTCATGGACTACCTTGCTATGTAGGTGTCACATTCCAATTCTTTATTGCGAAAGAGTGCAAAGCAAAAAAAACTCCTATATGGGCTTAAATTTATTTTTATTCAGAAAAAATATCTTTAAACAAGAAGGCGGTCCCCTGAGAGCATATATATATATTATATATATGCTCCCCTTGCGGCCCCCAGGTTTTAATTTTGTATCAAGTATTTTGGTGGTAGGTAGGGAAAAATGACACTATAGTGACAATTTCCCGTGGCCACTCATACCCCTTGTCCAGTCATTAAATAGTAACCTGACCTCATAATTATCAGGCCTTGAAGACTATTCAGAAGCCGGGAAAAGAGTGGTTCATACACCATATACCACCTTATGTTAGAGTCATACATGGAATAATGGCCTAGAGTGACTCCCCTGTTCCTATCAGATTACATCTCCTTAGTCAGGGCAGCACATGTGAAAGTGATTAACTCCAGAGTGGGGGTCCCCTTGCCTCAGGCTAAGGGATATACACACAGGACTTTACTCAGACTGCTAAGTGAAATCTGTGATACCCAGACTTTAATACTTCATATTTCTTTTTAGTATGCCAAACGGGAAAGGTTGAGATATTTTCACATATGTTGATGGTATTTTTTAGGCTGTAGGCGGTTAAACCTCACCAGGGGCGGATTTAGGGGGTGGCGCCCAGGGCGCCCGCCCCCCCTATTTTTGGCAAAATATAGATTTTTTTAATGTAAAATTCCCGGACCCAGGGGGTCCAGTGGAAAAATTTAACAATAGGGCGCCCCCCCTTTTGAAAATTTCTGGATCCGCCCCTGCACACCTCCGAAATGGGTGACAAAATGACCTTTTTTTCCTATGCTAAGTACAGGGTGAAACATGGCAGTGGTGATGTCATCACTAACGGAAGTCTCAAGGCCCAGGTCTTGCATCCCAGAGGGGTCCGCAAGTAAAAAATAAAAAGACTTCAGTGTTCTCATAGACATGTATCTCGAGTCTATGGTGTTCTTCTTTCAGTTATTTTTTATTCATAAAAAGTAAATCAAAATCAACTTTTCAACATAGATTCAACTGCATGTGCCCGCTAGGATTCCTATCCTAACGAACCCTGCCAGAGTTATTGTAACCATTTTCTTGCGGACATTTCTTCGGGGCATGAAAATGAGCATTCGCCTTAGAACCTTACCCAGATATCCCTACCACCACACACTTCTTCATCTTCAAGGCTGTGCAGACGACACTGCTTTTGTCTCTGACTGGCCGGTTTGTACTGAACAGCCTAGCTTGCCATAAGCAGAGGCCTTGAGATAATGCACATGGACTATTTCTCAGGACAGATACTGTCCACGCCGTTGCCACTATCTTCTTTGGTGGCGATAGCGTATTCAAAGTCAAGATCGGCCTCCGGGTCAGAAGTGTCGATCCGCGCCACAGCAGGGAAACCACCCGAGGCATCCAACTGGTTCAGTCGGTCCAAGAAAGAAGACAGAAGTCGTTTATTTAGATGGTCTGTCTGCGTGATTTTGGCCGGTTCCTCTTGTCCTTCCTCTGTTTCAAGGGGATCCGTCCCGTTTTCTGCAACAATTAAGTTGTTTTCAGAGGAGTTGTCAGTGGGGTCTTTGTGACCCCTTGTGTTTTCGTCGGCCATGACAGTTTACATCTCGCTGGCACACTGTCCCAGCATCTCATATCAGCCTAGTTCACAGCCATCAAACTGGTACAGAAAGCGTCGGTGTTAAACAGTTTGGTCAGACTCGTTCGACCTCCCCTTGAGGCTCGAACAGAAAAAAAGAAAATGCTTTTATTCATGTGATCAAAATCTAGAGTATTATCTTAAAAATAATCTCAATCCAACGTTGAAATAATAATAATTGATAATTTAAAAAACTTGATTTCCTTAGTTTGAAACGCTGGACCTGTGCTGCCACCTTTTAGTCAAAATCTAAACTAATTTTTCCCGCGTCGATTATGTTGATACATAAAGCTACGAATGCACGTCCTCAGTCTCGGCGTCACGCAGGGGCGGACAGGATTTCTGGGGGGCAATCGCCACCAAAGATTTTGAAAAGTTGTAGATAAGTAGTAGACTCTAGGCCTAGATCTATATAATTATATAATTTATGGAGGCGAATTAAGCTGTCCATGGGGAGGGTATGGGAGGGCTCAGGGGGAATGGACATTTTGAAAAGATATAACCTCTCATTCATGCCATCTGATTACCTTAGATGATTTTTTTTGTTTACAACATATATATATTCTTGGGTATGGGAGGGGTATGTGCCTTTTACCATTGTGTGTGTGTGGGGGGGGGGGGGGGCACTCAGTCTTCGATGGTAGGTCTAAGGTACCAACTGCGAAACTACAGCCCCCCCTTTTTGGGCATGGGAATACTCTGACAGCCCCCCCCCCCCCCTTTTCAGGCTATTTCAGGGATAGCCCCCCTTTTTTGGGATAGGAGTAGATATAGTCTGACAGCCCCCCCCCCCCCCCCCCTTTTCAGGCCTCCAAAAAGGCATTTGTTGACAAATTTTTGGCCATTATTACTGAGGCGGAAACTATTGGCAAAAATAAAAGATTCAAATGTTTTAACCATTTCCGCCTCAGTTTTAGAGAGGGCTCGCACTTCGAGCACAGGGGAGGTGGATGGCATATAACCAGCGAAGAATATATGTATTAAAGGCTAGCTCGCCGAAACCAGCAAGTTGTGGAAAAGCAGGTGGACATCTGTCCCCTCTTCATGTCCACCAAAAATATGTCCACCTGTTGGCAAAATGCAAATATCTCAGAGATTATGAACTAATAAATTCTAATTTTTGCTTCAATATTAAGAAAACATATTATACTTTTCCTGAATAATGTCAAATATTGAGATTTTCAATGAAATCATGGTGAAGTCATGGTTAGAATTTTGGTTTTGGACTGCTGTCCGTGGTGGACATTCGCCAGGCCCGTCAGAAGTGGGTCATCAGTCTTGTATTCGATTGGAGAAGGGAAGGGGGTCAATATTTGAATATTCATCAGGGCTGTACACCTGGATTTTAACATGAAATCAACCTTCCAAGTCGACAAAATACATACTGGCCGATAGATTTGGATACATAGAAGAGCATCCTAAGTAATGAAAATGAAAATGAAGCGAAATAAATCAACAAAATAGGCTTATCTGCCGATCTATATTTACTGTGGTTCTTCAGTGGGGCTGGATTCAGTCTCTGTGAGGAGATGACTGTCAGTCTCCCCCACGGCGGGAAGCATGTCAGATCGTCACCCCACCACCACCACTTTCCAGCCTCAAATTTGGCGGATTTACTTAATTGCAGGAGTCCTAAGGGTATTTAGTATGATTTTATGGGTATAAGAGATTATCCAAGCCAAATTTGGGTGCTTGACAATATGTATTTTTCTAGATATTTCGGTGAAAACATTGAGCCCTTCTCCGATATATGGGCGATAATAGGGGTTAATTGGCGGCCGCGGTTTACTTATAATGGCTTAGCCATTTTGCACTCACTGCAAGAATTTGGCGGCATTAGTCTGAGAAAAGCTTTGACTGTCGTCGTTCCCACTAGCACTACTACTACTAGTGACTAGTAGTAGTAGCCAGTGGCACTACGTTCCAACTGACATGTAGCCTGGCGAAATGCAGTCAGACTCAGAGCCTATTTCGGACTAGGCAGCATTTACACCCAAAAGTTGATAAGTCTTGGAAGTTACACTGTTTAATTAGTATAGATCTATGTTCTCATATCTCTCAGGTTCTTTTTTCATTATTATTATTCTTTTATTGCTTCTAAATTTGCTATCGAGATATTCCAGCATTAGGTGGAGTTTCTTTGTTTTTTTTTAAAATAATGTAACAGTGAATGCTTAAATTCTAAAATGAGATGTAATGGTTGGATGAGATGAAGTGATCATATATGGTTTGATCATTTTAGGCCTGGACATGTTTGCAATAATATTTTCAGAAAAAGACGGGCCTGTGGGCCTAGATGTCGTGTTTCAGATAGGCACTGTCATGCATGCTCCGAGCGACAAATTATTTAGGCCTTATGCAGCTTACCAAAATGAATAAAATATGGGAAACTATATTTCGATCAATCCCATGCTCCTAAAGATCATTATGGTTTGATCATTTTAAGCCTCCCATCAAAATAGTTGATCTGATTTGAAATTTAATATATTGAGGCCTAAGCCTATAATTATAAAAGACAAACCCCCTACTGTTTTCTTTGAAAGATTGAAGAGTCCGCCTCAGTTTGTAGCTTTGCTACACTTTTAAAAGATTAAACGTTTAAACTAGTTTGATTTTGGAACTCAATAATTTGATTAGAAGCATTATGAAGTGGTTGAATGATATACAATAAACTGTATAATGTAATGGAAAATACATCATTGACAGCTCCCCTTGATCATTTTACAGCCCCCCTTTTTCAGCCAAATTGCACCCCCAGGAAAATTTTGAAAAGATAGATATAGGCCTAGATCTAGCTATAACTCCCGGTCTGTCCACTCAGGTGTAAAAGTAGGACATAGGACTTATCAACTTTCTTCAAAATAGAAAATACCCCCTTTCCACTGACTTTTGATATCTAAAACATATGACCCTTTTTTTGCAATTTTAAACGCTGACTTTTTAAATTGTGACTATAAATTAGTCTACCCTTTAATTATTCCTGAAATTACCAACATACAAGGAAAAAATATCCCTTTTTTTCCATATCACGAATATTTAGGTAAAAAATTACCCTTTTTTCTAGAAACAAGGACAAGCAAAGTTTTTAGAAATTATGGGGGATCTGGATGGCGGGGTCCCATGTCCCTTGTCGAATTTAAAACACGGCCGTGTCACCTGTCCCTATATCTTAGTTTAGACCCATGTCCCCTGTCGAATTTAAGAATTAGCCCTGTCCCCTTTCGAATTTAAGAATTGGCCCTGTCCCCTGTCGAATTTAAGAAAAGGGCCATGTCATTTGTCACTTAATTGCCATGTCCCCTGTCGAATTTAAGAATTGGCCCTGTCCCCTGTCGAATTTAAGAAATACCTCTGTCGCCCTGTTGATTTAAGGGTCTAGACCCATAATATACCCCTTCTTCCCTTTTTTTAGAATAATGATACGTATCCTTTCACACAAGGAGTGGACAGACTGGGAGATAACTGTTTCAATATGTAGAGGTTTAGGGAAATCCAAGAAGGAGTCATAAAGTGACTTGGAAACTGGAGTTTTATTAACACTGTGTCTGCGCGGGAAGCGCGTCCGAGAAACTCCGCGTTACAGGGAAAAGTTGGATTCATAGTGGTGCAGCCGAAACGGAACGACGCGTAAAATATGGAATCGCGTTACATCCCCAATGGACTTAGAAAAAGCTTACAATCATACATAGCTTATTACAAGTCAGAGTAATTATTACAAGATAATTACATGATGTAGTTGACACTAAACTTTAGTTTGACAATTACTAGAAAATATGTGTCGGATACATAATACACATAACTAGTCGGTATGTAGTACAAATACAAATATGCAATTCTTAAGTCACATAAGAAGCAAGATGACTAGGGCGTTTGGAGCTTCGCCCAGATCTAGACACATAGGGAGTTGGCTCTACAACTGGAGCCTTTTGAGCTTTAGCAGGAACCTTAGGGACCTTAACTGGAACCTTAGCTGGTGTTGTGGGAACTTTTAGTGGTGTTTTGGGAGTCTCCACAGGCTCTTGTACCGGAATATCTCCAGTTGGAACGGTCAAAGGGTAAGGTTCGATCACTACCGGAGTAGGTGTAGGGTCTTCCTGTGTCGCACGCAGGTGTACTCGGTTACGACGTAGAGTAGTTCCGCTATCGGTTTCAATCTCGTAAGATCTTTCGTCAAGTTTCTTTTTGACGGTTGCCTTCTCCCAGGACTTTTCATTGAGCTGATACGGTTTCGCTCTCACAATATCGCCTTCTTGCAGCGGCTTTAAAGGCTTCGCTGTTTTATCATAATAAAATTTCTGTTTTGTCTGCTGAAATTTCAGCTTGTCGGCGATTTCAGACTTTGATCGGTCGGAGTTCAGTAAACTCGCTGTAGTTGGGAGAAGAGTTTTGGTACGTCGACCCATTAATCGTTGAGCCGGGCTCAAATCGATACCTTGCTGTGGCGTGTTACGCACATTCAAAATCGCTAAATAAGGGTCTTCACCAGTTTTGGCAGTCTTTTTCAGGATTCTCTTTGCGGCTTTTACCGCGGCTTCTGCCTTTCCATTAGACCTAGGATGGTGAGGCGAACTAGTTGTATGTTGAATATCATACTTGATCGTGAAATGACGAAAATACGAAGACGAGAATTGCGGACCATTATCTGTGACTAGTTGCTCTGGTATTCCGTATCGAGAGAAATGAGCCTTCAGCTTCTGGATAACTGTCTTCGACGTGACGTCGTACAGTCTATCGATTTCCCAGAAGTTGGAATAATAATCGACTGTCACGAGATAGTCTTTATCATTTAAAGTAAATAGGTCTGCGCCTACTTTCTGCCATGGACGAGAAGGCAGTTCGTGACTCATGAGAGGTTCTTTCGCTTGTGACTGTTCAAACTCTCGACAGGTCTCGCACTTCTGCGTATATTCACGTACGTCATTTGTCATGCCGGGCCAATAAACCATTTCACGGGCTCTACGGAGCGAGCCTTCAATGCCCGTATGACCCGTATGTAACTCACTAAGGATACTTTTTCGGTTTCCTTTCGGTATGACCAGACGCTCACCTCTGAATACTAAACCATCGGTGACAGCTAGTTCGTCGCGTTGGGCATAAAATTCACGGATCTGAAGCGGGACTTGGTCTTTCTCGGGCCATCCCTGTTGGATCGTCGTTTTAAGCAAAGACAAAATCGGGTCTTCGTGAGTTTTCGCACGGATGTCCATGATCCTTTCTTCGCGCATCGGCAGGTAACTCACTGCATTTACGGACTCGAACTCGCTCTCTCGATGCTGGTTATTGCTGATAAACGCACGGCTCAGCGTGTCCGCGAGTAGCATTTTCTTGCCTTCAAGGTATTCGACCGTGATGTCGTAGGCAAGTGCGCGAATAAGCATACTTTGAAGCCTTTTCGGGGCTCTGTCTAAAGGCTTTTTGGTTATAGCGTGAAGTGGCTTGTGATCGGAATGTACCGTCACGGGTCGGCCGTATGTGAATTGATGCCACTTTTCGAGCGCGAAAACGATCGCCAGCATTTCTTTTTCAATAATCGCGTAGCGCGACTCTGTGTCGGTCAGAGCACGACTGGCATAGGCAATCGGCTTGCCATTCTGCATAAGAGCAGCGCCTATTCCAAACTGACTAGCGTCGCACTGAATAATCAGTTCGCTCGTTGGGTTGTAATACGCAAGAATGGGGGATTCGGTCAATAGCTTTTTAAGCTTTTTGAACGCTTTGTCTTGTGGTTCACCCCATGACCACTCAACGTCTTTGTGTGTGAGGACCGAGATCGGCCTCATGACTTCAGATAATTTCGGCACGTACCTAGCGAGGTATGTCACAGTGCCTCGAAGACGCTCTACCGCAGCGACGTCGGTCGGCGCTTCCATTTTCACAATCGCTTCAATTTTCGCAGGATCTGCTTTCAGACCAGAGGCAGATACGATATGGCCAAGAAAAGTTATTTCTGGCACGTTGAACTTACATTTATCGGGATTAAGTTTAATACCGTGCTCGTCACAACGAACGAGAAGATTCCGCAGGTTTGCGTCGTGTTCCGCGACATCTTTACCGTACACGATTACGTCATCGGCTACGCATTGAACACCGTCGAGGCCTTCAAGGGCCATACAGAGACGCTTTTGGAAGATTTCCGAACTAACTTTTAGGCCAAAAGGGAGTCGGAGCCATCGATAACGGCCAAAAGGAGTAGCGAAGGTAGTGAGAAAACTTGATTCCTCGTCAAGTTCCACATGATGATATCCCTGCTTTAGGTCGCAAGTGGAAAATACCTTAGCACCAGAGAGTTTTGGAAGAACGTCATCTAGGACAGGTAACATGAAATGTTCACGTTTAAGGACCAGGTTAAGGGGCCTAGGATCAACGCAGATACGAATAGCGCCAGACTTTTTCTTTACGACTGACATTTGATTTACCCAATCAGTAGGGCGATCTACTTTACACAAGTTTTTTCTGCGATATGTCGATTAAGTTCACTAAGGACAGAATCTTTCAGGGACTCAGGGAGAGTACGAGGAGGTCGTACAACAGGTTCGGCACCCTCCTCCAGGGTGAGGTGCGCAGGACCGCCAGGTAGGGTACCTAGTTTTTCGTCAAAAACATGAGGAAATTCACATTTCATGTCATCAGATTTGACAGAACAAACATCGAAGGCATTATAATTAACAGTGATAAGACCCATGCTTTCAGCTGCTTTACGAGAGAGTAAAGGTACGCAGTTGTTATTTTCTACGACGACATAATCTACATTCCATTTTTTCTCAGTTTTGACATTAGTAACTTTGATTTTAACTTTACCGAGAGCAGTCTCACTGGAACCATTCCACATTTTTAGAGTTACAGGTTCATCGCGAATCGTCCTATTACCAACATGCTTTACAGGTAAAATACATACAGTAGCACCAGGATCAATTTGGTGGACAATTTCAGAGTCGTCGATTTTCATTTTGCAATACAAAGGTCGGGCCTTAGGATCAGAAATAGCAGACACGTCATTTACAACACTTACAGAACCTTCGGTAGAATCGTCACTGGACTCGTCATCATTTACAGCGTGTACTTTTCTTTTAGGATAAAAACTACGCTTGGACGATTTAGAATAACCTTTAGAACTTGAAGTTTTAGGCTTATGATCAGGTTTGGCATCAGATTTACCATTTTGACATGTGTCAGAACCAGGAAAGTGGTTAGGCTGTTGACAAGAATAACATGTTTTACCCCAGGCTGGGCAAGCAGATTTGACCATACGATGAGTCTTAGAACAAAATTTGCAACGCTTATCTTCAGACTTTTTGCTAGGATAGCGAGAAACTTTGCTAACTTCCCCTTCAGATTTGTTCATTACAACTTTCTTGTTTTCGTCGTTAAGCTCCATAGATCTACAGATGTTTAGAGTGGTTTTAAAATCTAGCTTAGCTGAACGAGTTAATTTCTCTTTAACTGTATCACTCTTGTGACCGTCCAGAATACGGTCCATAATACGAGCATCACGACAGGCAGGGGTACAAAAGTTACAAGTACTCGCTAGAAATCTAAGGTCAGAAAGGTATTGTTCGAATGTTTCATGCGGTTGTTGTACTCGTCGTGAGAATTTGAGTCTTTCGATGAAGTCACGCGTTTCACTAAGGAAATACTCGTCATACTTTTTAATCAGTGTTCTAGGATTGTCTTTCGTCTCACCGTCACCAAATACGAACCCTTTGTATATTTTACGAGCTTCAACACCAATCGACTGTAGGAGGATCGCCGCTTGGAAGTTTTCGGGCTGACCATGGGCGCCCGATAGTAGGAGATACCGCTCGTAGGCTTCTTTCCAGTCGAGCCAACGTTCACGTTTACCAGGTGAGTCGACGTCCAGCTCGCCAGGAGGTTGTAGGTTGGGTAGAGTAATTGGCACAGGTGGCACAGGAGCACCACCACCAGCACCGCCAGCGCCAGCACCACCGCCAGCACGGTCGTCGTCAGAGTCGGCCATAGCAGTAGATCAGAGGGGTCGACAGCACTGGACTGCAGACAGGGGTGAGACAGTTCAGGTGAATTAATCAGGTCAGGCAACAGGATGACACTAATAAAATACCAGGTCAGCAGGGTGTCACAATAAAATACCAGGACAGCAGGACGGCGAATTAACACCGCGTAGAGTAGGTTGGTAGGTAGTGACAAAGGTTGTGACAGTAGAGGAGGTGTACGGCGCGCACAGCACCACAGGAGTTGACACCACAGGTCTAGGAGAGTAGTCACAGGAGGTTGACAGGAGTCAATGTCAGGTTGACACTAACTGACAGCAGGTACAATTACTATTTCTCAGGTAGTAATGTAAAATTCATGAGTTCTCAGACTAAATGACACAGGCAGGTTGAACTATGGTCCAGTTCAGAGTTACAGGAGCAGTTCATTTCTTCAGATTACTTGAGTAGATTCAGACTCAGAGTTACACAGGCTTGTTGACAGGACCACATGCTGAGGGAGGTGGTTGACAGCAGACTCAACCCAGAGAAATGTCCTCAGAAATGCAGTTTACTCACAGTCTCCATTCCCAAAAGTTGTCCAAAGATGATCACTCCACTGCTAGCCACCATGTTTCAATATGTAGAGGTTTAGGGAAATCCAAGAAGGAGTCATAAAGTGACTTGGAAACTGGAGTTTTATTAACACTGTGTCTGCGCGGGAAGCGCGTCCGAGAAACTCCGCGTTACAGGGAAAAGTTGGATTCATAGTGGTGCAGCCGAAACGGAACGACGCGTAAAATATGGAATCGCGTTACAATAACCACTCATTCATGCACAATTTCAGGCATTCCGAGGTACCTTATAGTGACCTTAAAAGATGATATTTTCCCCCAACATATAATTGGGTATGGGATGGGTGTCCCCTCCCATTTGGGGGGTATGGGGGGCTACCCCAGGACAATTTATAAAAGATAACCTCTCATTCAGGAAACCAAGCTGGGGTGAATTCTGTCTTTGGTGATTGTATCTATGAGATGAAGGTGACATGGCGGGCAAACAGCAGGGGATCAAAACCTGCAAATAATTTTTTGCTGTACCATCCTTATCTCTTAATGAACCCAGACACCAACCAGGAATTGAACCCAAAGAACCACTTGGTCAGTGCTGGGTCCCCCTACGATCAGCATTGTATTTATTTGGGTCTAATATACGCTCGGCATTGCTGGCAGGGCCCACTTTATGACAAAAGTTACTACATATTTGGGCCCATATATCCAGGGAAGTGGGGTATGCATGCATATACATATATATATGCAAAAAGTGATCTCTCATTCATACAATATTGAACTATAGAGGTTAAATATCCTATTGATATCTGGGGTGCTGTCAGATGTCATATTGTTTTTGCCTATGGATATCAGCTAGGCCCATTCTCAGTCTGTCGCTGACCAAACTAAGTGTCCAATCCATAACGTAGTTCCGCATTATGAAGGACATAACACTCACATGAAAGGATGATGTTTATTAAACTCCAATAAGTATCTGCTAGTGACAAGATCTCCAACTGACAATGAACAATCCAAAGTGTGAGATTTATCATAAAGAACACCAGAATTACTTGATAATATTGTATTAATCTTCAGTAAGTTACACAAACCATGGTTGTTCGTGGGAACCGCTTTTACCGCTACCCGGTGTCTCAGTAATGATTACCCACACGATTGTTACCCAGCGGGTGTTTCCGGCGCTACACTACATTCCCTTTTTTCTTTGGAATAAATGTCACTCATGATATTTCACCGTCCATAATGTTTTTCACCGTCCATAATTTTTCAAACACTCACACTTTACTTTAGCACATAGTCACTGTAGATGGCATTTTGGTCACACACAATGGTCTGGTGGATTTTGGTGTTGCTGGTCTACTACACCGTGGTGGGGTTTGTGTGGCCACTCTACGCGGGGTGGCAGGTGGATCACTTACTCCTGGATCCGGCACCTCAGGTGCCTGTGCTGGTTCCTCCACCGTCTGATAGGGCTTGACAAATGAGGCGTTTCGTTGATACTCGGCCTCATCCTTGGATTGTACAGTAACCCCGTGACCTTCCTCGCTTGTCACAGTGTAAGGCTCGCATTCGAAATTGGGTGCTAGCTTCCTGTTGTTTTCGTGTTTTTAAGCAGCACCTGATCTCCTGGTGTGATTGAGCTCTCCTTTGCTCCATGCTTTTCGTCTGCATATAACTTTTGGGACATTTTGTTCTTCCAGTCCCTATCGTGGAATTCCTCGTCAGAGCCAGCTTTACCGCGCCTCAGCTCTTGGAATTCCGTTCGAATTTCCCTATCAAACATCAGGAATGATGGCATTGCCCCCGTACTTGCCTGTGGTGTGCTACGGTAGGCCAGTAGAAATTTCGGTAGCTCGTGTACTATTTTGTATGCTCAGATCAATATACTCTTAGTTATAGAACTTGTATTTGTTGCTTCTCTTTGTAAAGGATAGCTAGGACCCACCACTATTTAGACTACCAATTTTAGCCAGCTACCAACCAAATTCAATTAACCAAAAGCTATCCTGTTACAGTCCTGTCGGTGGTTCCACGTATTGCATTGGCTCGGGCACGCCAAACTCACCTAACACTTGACATCCATGGCATGACCTACACAGCTTTTCAGCCGCACTGTCCATTTTGGGCCACCATACCTTGGTCCTGAGTTTGTTCTTAGTCTGACGATCCCCTGGTGTCCTTCGTGAGCCAACCGTACAACCTCGTCTTTAAGGCTCTGGGTAATGACCAACCTCGTCCCACGTAACACTAATTGGCCCAACACATACAATTCATCCTTTATCGTGAAGTAGTGAGGCAACTTAAACCGCGACCAATCTCCTGACTGGATACGCTGCCTCACGTTGGTCAACTACTGGTCCTTTTCTGACTCCAGTTCAACCTGTTTTGCGGAGAGAGCTTTGGGCGTACTCTCCTCCGCAACCAGCCTGACAAAGTCAACCATATCACCACTGACGTCACACGGTCTGACTTGGTTTAGATGAGACAGGGCATCTGCGATGTAAGCCTTCCCTGGACAGTACTATGATAAGAAGACACTTTTATGGAGTATGAGGTCGGATATATTTACCCCTGGGCCAATTGGCCCGCGCCCGTTAGGGCAAGGGCCGAAATTGGCCCAGGGGTAAATATATCAGACCGAATACGACATAACAGTGTCTTCTTTATTTTATGTGATGGCTAAACACATCAAAATTGACAAAAATCATAAACTTATTGAAAAAAAGACATGGCATTGTCCCAGTGCCGACAACGATGTCCCAGTGCCGACGACGATGTCCCAGTGCCAACATTTTGTTTGTTTACATAATTCTCGATGCTGATTCGCCAAAACCATGGCAACAGGGGTCACGTGGTACTTTTTTGTATTTTGGAACTTCTCGGGGTTAGTATAATTCAGGATATATTTACCTCACCTCCAGCAGTGCTTATTTCGTTCTAAATGATACAATACGCACCACTACGGCCCCCAGCCATTACATAAATAACCGTATAACCGTAGCCCCGTAGCCCTGTAGTCCCAGTACCCATCTTTCGATGCAAGCAGATGGTTTTGACCTCTTATCATAAATGCACTTGAGAGGTTTGTGGTCCGTCTCCAGCTCAAACTCGTGACCAAATATCTACAAGTTGAACCATTCACAAGCCCATACAAGAGCCAGCGCCTCTTTCTCCGTATGTGAATATCACCGTTCCACGTCCATCAGGTTCCTTGATGTGTAAGATATCACCCTCCAGCTGTCTCCCTGCAGCTGTACCAGGACCACACCCAGTCCACTCGGGCCAGCATCTGCCACGATGCGTGTATTCCTGTCCTGCTGGAAGTATGCTAGGGTCTCAGCCCTAGTTATCAATTTTTTTCAGTTTCTCGAATGCCTTCACGTGGGCAGCGCCCCACACAAAGCACTTGTCTTTCCTCGTCAACCTCATAAGTGGTTCCACTACTTCCGCGAAGTCTATCAGGAACTTTGATGAGTACTGCACCAAACCAAGGATCCCAAGAAACGTACCTCAGACGCATTTTGTGGAGCCTTGGTGTTCCTGATCGCAGCAATTTTCTCCTCGCTTGGTTGGATCCCCGACTTACTCAAGTCATGTCCGAAGAAGGTCAGCTTGGGTAGTCTGAACTGACACTTTGACCCATTGAGTGTCAACCCACACTCTTGCAGTCTCTCCAGCACCCCGTACAACCCGCGTCATGCTCCTGGACGCCCTTGCCGTGAACAATCAGGTCATCCATGATATTGGCCATGGCCTTGCAGCCACTCAGCATATCCTTCATGATTTCTGGTACTTCTCTGGCGCATTGATATGTCGCGTGACTCGATCTGGTGAAAACCCCATTTTAAGTCCAGGTTGGAGAATACCGTGCTCCCATTTAGGTCATACAGAACCTCTTCAATAGTCGGAATAAGATATCGTTCCCTCAGGATTGCCTCATTCGCCTTGTTCATGTCCACGCAGATCCTTATATCGCCATCCAACTTCGGCACAACCACAAACGGAGAGACCCACTCCGTCAGCCTACTTACTACATCTTCGTTAATGTCCTACGGAGCAGATCATCCCTCAGTCCAAACAGCAGTCTCTGAACTGGCTGAGCTATGGGCCTCACCTCACCGTTGACTTGGAGTTTCAGCTGGAAGCCTTTCAACTTCCCGATCCACTTCAAGATCTCTGGGAACTTCTCACGGACGTCACTGTCGCTACCTTCTGTGGTAATTAGTGTAACACTATCTGAGACAGAGGTCCCACCCTTAACACATCCAGTTTTTCGGCAGTAGCCTTACTCAATAGGGTTTTACCCGTCCCCTTAATTACGGAGAACTCATCCTTGCAGGATTTACCAGAAGCTGCACACACAATGTCCAAACTAAATGTCCCCAATATTGAACTATAGAGAGTTAATAATCCGTTTATGTTAGGTGTACTTAATTAGTCGCATTATTTTATGGATAATAGCTAGCTCCTATGGCAGTGTCCTCCTTTTTCAACTGCCTCCATCCAATACATAATCATAGTTCCATATCATGTAAGACGTAACACTCGCATGAAAGGATGTTCTTTCTTTAGTTCCTGTGTATTATCATTCCATGACAAGATCTCAACTGACAATGAACAGCTCCAAGGATGGAATCCACTCAAACACACTCAGTCAACGCTCCCGCCTTTCTATACAGTCTCTCTGCTTCTATTCCAATCCAGACCTCAGCCAATGGTTACTCACAACAACACTCAGCTTAACTCTGACTTATAAAGAACACCAGGACACACTGAAGGCAGAAGTGGACCAGGCAATGTTAAATGTCAACACCGTTTACCACAACCAACAACAACTTTTAAGTGGTGAATTTGACTTGGCAGTCTTTAAAGGAGAACCGAGAGGACGTGAAAGACTACAGAGTTATATGATTCACGTGACTGAAAGACTTGGTGGCATCATAGGAAATCTCGACATGCTACGACTTCGAATTATCCAGATCAGAGTGGCGCGTCACTTTGATCAGTGGATTACTGCGCTAGAGGTTGCTGCAGATGAGTATAGACAAGAGCGGGTGCATTTCCTTAATGAGAGGGTAGCGCTTGAGCATGGTCTTTTATCGGAGGACATTTTATCAGTGACTCAATTAAGTGACATGTTACATCATTTGTCTAAGTATGGTGATGTTCAAAATACGATGTGGTATTATCAGAATACTTATGTGAAGCTTGTGATTGCTGAACCTGAAAGGCTTATTTTCAAAGTATGCTTATGGGCTTCAGAGCCTGAAGTTTATATTACTTATGGCGTCCAACAACCTTCCCTATAGTTAAGAATAACTAATCTGAGAGACTAGCCCCATGCAAATTGGTTGCTATTAATAACGAGAGGACTCAGGTATGTGATGTTCAAGTGCTTGAACAAGAAGGATGTGAATTGGATTTAATAGGTGAATCAAATTCTGCTTGTCCTATTGAGGTTTCTAAGTTGCATGAAAATCTTCATGTTCACCCTTGGTCTAGAAATAATTTATTTTAGAGTCTCATATTCCGCGTACTGTTAAGATTTATTGTTTAGGTGGTAAGACTTATGCTCATACTATTCAAGGTGTAGAGTTATGGCACCTTAAGGAGGGATGTAACATACATTCTGCTGATATAATTACTCACCAAGCGACTAGTTTTATTTCAAATTTTGATGAACGTTTCCATATCATAGCATTTCCGAACATTACATACAGGATACTTCAAGAGGTTCATGGTAAATTACTGGATCATCTTAAGATTGTAGATCGTGTTACCATCCATGCAGTAAAGACTACGCTTGATGAATTGCCAATAAGTCCTGCATGGCATGAGACATACGGACAGTCTGTAATATGGAGTGTGATCTTTATTGATGGATTCTTGAGTTTTATTGTTTGGTATAATCGGAAGTTAATTATTACGAAACTTAAGAAGAACGTTATCAACGAGGATGCAACAACAACTAAGTAAGTTGAAATTAAACCAAGTAAGATTCCAAGACTGTGTAAGTTGAGTGGTCAGATTTTTAAGAGGAAGTTTGAAGTTTAAGATAATATAACAGCTTCTTACTTTTATGGGATAAAAGTTAAAATTAGTGGGGGAAGAATGTAACATTGGGGTATATTGTCGGGCATTTTGAATATATTTTAAGACATTCTGAATGGTGAGTTAATGGCGTACTTCATCTACTGTTATGTTTTGATTGTATCGTTTCACTAGGAATGTGTATAGTTTCAGAGCACTGGGTTATTAGATACTGTTTTGATGTTTTGAAAGTGGGACACAGCGGGATTGTTATGACCACTGAGTATAACTCGCAGCATTATATATTCTGAGGGGGGTAAAGCATTAAATATATCCTACAAAATTAGAAATACTTCATATTATATTACAATTATATTCTATGATGTCATTATGTAGCTAGTGGTTATAACTGCATTTACTTATAACTGGCTATTGTGATGCTTTATGTACTTAATTAATATGTTGGTTCACCAACCCCCATTCTATATATAATATGGGACTGCATGAAGTGAACATCGCATTAAGGTTAGACTTAAGCTTATGTTACCCTTAGTATAAGCATATAAAATATCACTCTTGGTATTCAGACAATTACGTAGACACTCAATTTGTTATGGGATTATATCAAATTGGTCTAATGTCATTGTTTTATTATTGTCGTAATTAATGGATAGTGTATTGTCTAGAGGGCTGTAATTCCTTGACAATTATTCCATGAATGACAATAATTATTGACAATTGTTTGGGTGAGCAGGGAACCTGCTCTCATGCTATTTTGTATTTAAGATCATGATTAAAGTTGCTCTGGGGCTTTTCACTTCTAATTGTCTAACTGTCTCAGTGGTTAACTCTCTCTGAAATAGGCTGCTCAAAATTATCAAAGTAATGATCCAGTGCTGGAGATACCTCTGGCACGGGACAGTGTGCAAGCCATGCGGGAGTCAGTGTGACTAGGGGACAATCTGCGCGATATTGTTATGTAATAGACTTTTCTTATGACCCTGGTCAGAGCAGACCTATTGTGTAGCAGGTCAAAGTGGCGGGAGCCCACCATCCGCATGGGTCAGTGCAGTTCATGTTGGCTAACACAGGAACAATTTTGAACTTTTTGTCTAAATCTCATCAATACACTAACAGAAAAGCAAATTAATCATTTTTAGCACCCATATTTGTATGCAAAGAGATTTGTTCTTTGCAACAAGTAACCTAATTTCACGAGAAAAGATGTAGTTTAGATGCATTAAGGAATATTTCAGCTCAGCTTGACTTTTATTTTGAAAGGAGGGAACTCTAAAAACAGGTTGATTACATGTATACTCACCAAGAGGGATTCTGTTGGACATCAGTCACCACAGCTACAATCATCCTCTCTCTCCCCCCCTCCTCCCACATACACAGTACATACACTGCTAATAGGTACAGACCCTTGATCACCCTTAATTCTCACTCAACTCTGCACCAAGCCAACTGGTTAGTGCTGCAGACTGAATTGGACTGGATTCCCCTCACCAGGGCTCATATTTCTGCCAAGAGGGGGTGCCACCTTTAAAAAGAAGGGCTTATAGGTGAGGTAGGGTGTGTGAGAGTAGTATGACAGGGGTGGGCCTATCTGTAAAACTAGGTCAAACTTTGAAAATGTATAGAAAATTCATTTTTTGACTGGAAAATCTGAAAAGAAAATCTGAAATGACCAGATTATAACATTGTCTCCCCTCACGCCAGAATTGAAGTTATTCATTTCATTTCTCTAATTTCAGTCAATATGACTTAAATAATAAACAAAATATATATGTTTTAGCCCAAAATCAAAAAAATACCCCCCCCCCTGAAAAAATGTATAAGTCGAAAAACAAACCCTGTTTCTTTAGTAATGTATCATTAAAATGCTTTATTTACTTTAATATTTTTTTTATGGAACATGCTGTATTTCTGGGGTAGGAAAGGTCTTCCAAACTATAGAAGTTATGTAAACCATATTTACAAAATGCAATCCACTACCCCCTTCTATAAAATTGAGTATGTTCTGTAAGTACTTTTGTACTGACGCGGGTGGTCAGTTCATGCTCTGTAGCTCAGCGTATTGTTTACATCAGGGCACGCCTTAGCCATAATTCTTTGTCAAAGGTAAAGAGTAAGGAGGAGTCTGTAGTGACGTGTATTGTACTGTACTAATAGCTTAGCACTTTTAATATATCATCATGTTGTATAATCTATCAAGGATCAGGCTTAGCAAGTCTACTTCTAGTCTACTTCTAGAAAGAGATATTTTACGCTCCCAGCGCCACCTGTTAACCAGTATAAAAGGTGTTGCAAAGTGAGGAGCAGGCAGTTTTAGTGAGAATGTCAGCTGAGTAAGTTTAGCAAAGGAGCTACTTGGAGTTAGTACATCGGCTCCCGCGCAGCAGACCGGAGTTTACCTATACCAACTACTTCGGACAAAGGATTGTGATAGAGCTAAGCACTAGGGCGGTCTAGGATGTGTTGGAACAACTTGTATTCTAAATGTGGTTGATTGCTGATAGGAGATGGGAGGTGGACTGATGGAGACTTATACATGGTGGCTTTGACTCGGGATGAGATGTTTATTGAATAAAAACCCTTTCATATTAAGAGCTCCCTCATCGTTCATTTCTTTTGAACTATTGGGAAGTGAATGAGCTAACTTTAAACGCAGTCTGATTGACTCAGACATTCTGGACAAACGACTCATGGATACTTAGTTATATACTCATCACGCAGTATTAAAACAAACACAACAATAGTTCATTTGGTGGAGATTACCCGAAACATGACTTTTGCCGTTTTGCTCATCCTTGATGTCAGCCACCGGTAACTTTGAGGCTTCCTCTAACCCCAAGCCTCAATCTTTGCGGCCCGCAGGACACGATGTGTCAACATCATATACAGGGAATGTGGAAAACCGCCACCTGGTAGGTAATCCCTTAGACGGGGAAGCACAGAGACAGGGGGTGTCAGCCAAACCCAAGCAGCTCTGCCCCGAAGGCGCACAGAATTACCAAACCCGTGGCAGAGGTAAACCATTTCCCTGGCACCTAGGGTCCAAAGATAGGCCGGTTCTTGACGAAGGACTTGAAACCCTAACATACTCGGGACGAGTTGAAGGGAAGAACCGTCTCAAACAATATCAGCAATATTGGAATCCAGGGTACGTGCCACCTACAGACCACGAACCTGGTGCTAGCTCTCATTCTACTTGTGAATCCGATGTGAACAATCCGTGGTGTAGTCAAGGAGTTCCCTATCGTTTACTACCTGCAGCAGGAGGACAAAGTGAACAGGAAACCTTCGATGAGGATTACTTATTTCCCATAGGGGACAGGAAAAATCGACAAAACACCGCAGATAACTCCAGCCCATCAGGGGGGAGATGCCCCGCAAATCCGGTAATTCAACCTGATGGGAGCTCTCTCACCTATCCATTACCCCAACGACTTGAGTCTATCAGTCACCCACTGGTAACACCGACTCACCCCAACCCGGGGGCGTCCATTCCTTATTCCACTGTAGTTAAAAGGAAAACAGTAGGTAGGGACAGGGGAGTGGAAGGGGAAACAGAGGGAGACAGCGACAAAGTAGGCAATTTACAACCCTATCGGCTAACCTATGATATTGAGGAAAACTTGGACGACGCTAATAAAGGAGCAAAAGCTCCAGATCTGGGGTTGGATGAGTATGGTCTTAACCCGGCAGAACTCATAAGAAAGTTAGCAGAAACAGGCTCCAAAGAGCATGAAGAGTTAGAGAGGTTAAGCGATCAGGATAAAGCAGAAAGGGAAACGCTAGAAATCCAAAGTGATAGAGAAGGGGACATTGCAGCCCCGGAGCCGTACGATAAATACGAAAGCGAAGACGAGGAAGGAGACAGTGAAACAGAACAAGCTGTCGCAAATGTCAGAGAGGGTAGTCCTGATAGAAAACTAGTTAGAGGAGAGAAATCACGCTCGTCATCATTTGAACTTATTACCGAGGATGTTTTAGGCACAGGTAAGAAAGACAAACTAGTGAGTGAGGACGAGATTAGTGTAGAGGAAATCCCTGTAAGGGAACAGTGGGACGATCACGATATACAAAACCTCCACGAAGATAATATGGCGGAGGGAGGCGTACCTTTGGTGGATCTAGTAGGAGAAAGGGGTGACCAAAACCAACTCCAACAACCCGGTGAAGGGGGAGCTGGAGGTGTAGATCCGGGGGCATGGCAGCTTAATCGTGGGATGAACCCTGGGGGACATCAGCAAAACGATGGTAATGGCCAAATCCCAATCCAACAACCGGGCCGAGGCACGCCGGCAGGAGGTGGGATAGACCTTGGGCCTATGCAACAAAATATGTTGCATCCTTTCCTAGCGCAAGCAATGGGAGACCCTTTGCAGGCAGGTCAAGGAAGAGGGGGTAACCAACAGGGTCAACAGGCTCAAGGAGACCAGAATAATCAGGCCAATCCTCAGGGGCCTAACCCTCCTCTTAACCAACAGGCTCAGGGAGGCCAGGATAATCAGGCCAACCCACAAGGGCCTAATCCTCCTCAAAACCTTCTTGATAATCCCCCTCCGAATCAACTCAATCTTGGGATAAACCCTGGGGAACTTCAGCAACCTGGTGAAGGGGGAGCTGGGGGTGTGAATCCAGGAATACAGCAGCCTAATCTTGGGGTAAACCCTGGGGGACTGCAGCAAAATGATGGGGGTGACCAACCAGGCCAACAGCCTGGCCGAGCCGTGCCGGCAGGGGGTGAGATTGAGCAAAACCTTTGGTTCCCTTACCTACTGCAGGCGATGGCGATCGGAGCCAATCTTAACGCAGGCCGAGGAAGAGCGGGTAACCAACAGGGTCAGCAAGCTCCGGCAGGCCAGAATAACCAGGCGAACCCACCAGGACCTGGTAACCCTCCTCCAAACCAACCCAACAATCCTTTTCTAAACCAACTTAATAACCTTCCTCCGAACCAACCCAACAACCCTCTTCTAAACCAACCTAATCAACCCAACCCGCCAGGACCGCCAGGTCCGCCCAACCCGCCAGGTCCGCCCAACCCTCCAAATCATCCAGGTCCACCGGGCCCACCAGGACAGAACAATCCTCCAAACCCGCCAAATCAACCAAATATTTGGGAAATTCTACCCCAGCTAGGTTTGGCACTGGGTCAAGTACCAGCGCCAGGGCGTGAAACGACCCACCATGGTCACCAAAGGGGACCGAACATTAGGTTACCGTGGTTTAGTGGAAAGGAAGATGAGCAGATAGAAAAGTATTTCAGGGAATTGAAGCGACTGAAAGCTATCTATGACTGGTCGGACGCCCATCTCCTGAATATGGCGCTGTTAGGCCTAAAGGGAAGGGCAGACGACTGGGCAGGAGCGTTAGCTGAGAGTGAAAAAGACACGTTTGAGAAACTGGAAGCTCTTCGGTGGTCCAACTGGAAGATCTTCGGTGATCGAAGGGCTAAGTGGCAGAAACACGCAGAGTTCTGTGCCCTTAAACAAGGGAAGGACCAGAGCGTGATCGAATTTGCAGGTGTCCTGAAACAAATGCAGGTTAAGGCAGAAGCAAGCGAAAGCATGATGTTAGCCGTGTTTTTAGAAGGATTAAAACAGGGCGTAGCCAGACAGGTAGCTATACTGGACCCTAAGTCGTTCACCGAAGCGGTGGATTGTGCAACGAGACTAGAATCGTTGGACAAAGGCAAAGGGGGAACTAAAATATCCAATGCAGTGAGCGAGCTGGCTGGAAGCCAAGTGTCAGAGGAGACCACAGCTCTCAACTCCATCTCTGAACGGTTTGGAGTGGTGCTGGCCCGACTGGAGGCCGCCCCATGGTTTCAGAAACCAAAGCCGGGGCAAAATGGATCTCCCCAGAGCAGTGGTGGTTATAAACAGCAAGGTTATGAAAGAAAAGATAGGTATGAAGGTCAGAAAGGCGAGAGGAACTTAGATCAGAAGGCTAAATCCAATAACGCCCCGAACAGAGAGGTAGACAAAGGAAAGAATCCGCCAACTCAACAGAAAGTGGAGAGACCTAGGTTGCCTTTCGATGAAAGTAAGTTTTGTATCATTCACCAACAACATGGTCACTCTACAGAAGCGTGCTTGTGGTTAAAGAATAGGTTGAAGGAAAAACCACCGCGAATGTATAAAGATGGGAAGCCTAGTGGTACCGAGCAAAAGAGCCAGGGAAACTAGAGGATGGGTCCGTTCATTCCACGATAGAATTAGGTGCAGTGGACGGACCGGCTAGAAGAGAGATAGGAGACGAAGCATTTTTCTTAACGCTAAGATTTAATGATCAGAGAGAGGTTAAATCTTTGGTAGATACAGGGGCGAGCGATTGTTTCATGTCTACTTTCTGTAAACAGCAGATCCCTAAACAATGCATTTTAGACGAGTGGAAAGTGTCGAAAGGAAACATCAGTTTGGCAGACAATTCGTCTCAAGTAATACTAGAACAAATTAGGTGTAAGTTTTCAATCCAGGGATCAGTGGTTTGCTATGATTTCAACATAGTGGACGATCTATGCCACTCCATAGTAATCGGTAGAAACTTATTAACAGTGCTTCGTTCAGATTTATCTCTACCAGGCGCAAAGATAGAAGTGTTTTGTGGGAACCCTATAGTTAGAAAAAGAAACAGTGAAAATTCCACCGGGAAATGAATGCATCATACCGGTTACCACCCGAGAGCCGCTGGGATTAGACTCACCAGTAGCTTACTGCGCACCGGCAGTAACTGCACCTGTCCTAGTGGAGGGGTGCGTGAATACGGTGGGAAGTCAGTGGTGGATCAAAGTCATGAATCCGCTAGACGAAATGCAAGAAATCACTCCACATGAAGTGTTAGCTTTTGCAGAAGAATGCGCAGTGCCTGAGGTAAACCAAGATCAGATAGAAGAGTTCCTAGACTTGTGTTATCTAACTAAAACAGAGACCCCAATGTCCATCTGTAGGATTTCTGTGGAGGTAATGAAAGACGCGGTGCAAATGGAAAGTAAATCCTCTGAGGAGAAATCTCGCGGTGAGATGGATGAGAATGTAAGTCAAATAGACCTAACCGAGTCGTGCTTAGATGAAGAACAAAAGGTAAGGTTTAGACAAATGCTTAATAACAACAGAGATGTGCTAGCGTTCTCAATGGAAGAGTTAGGTCACTGTGAAATAGCGCCGATGAGAATCATTGTGGATGAGTCGCAGGGAGTAATAAGTTCTAGACCGTACCGATACTCTCCACAGAAAATGGATATCATCGATGAACAGGTTAGGCAACTCATAGATATAGGTGTCATAGAGCCCAGCGAATCGGCTTGGCGAAGCCCGCTGGTGGTAGTGCAGAAGAAAGACGGCAAACCTAGGCTCTGTACAGACTTTCGCATGCTTAATCAAGTCACTTTCAAAGATAAATTCCCAATGCCTACAGCTCGATCGCTTTTCTTATATATGGCTTACAAGAAGCCCACTATGTGGACAGCTTTAGATCTGTTGAGCGGCTATCATCAATGTGTAATCGAAGAAGACAGTAGAAAATACACTGCCTTCGAAACCCCAATGGGTGTATATCAGTATAAGCGTGTACCCTTCGGCTTAGTTGGCGCGTCTTGGCAGTTTACCAAGGTGATGGCCATTGCGTTAAAAGGCTTGATTCCTAGAACATGCTTAGCATATTTAGACGACGTAATCGTCTACGACACTACCTTTGACAAACACCTGGCGAGCGTTGAGGTGGTTCTCCAAGCTTTAGCGAGAGCCAACCTCAAACTGAAACCGTCTAAGTGTGAGTGGTGCCGCAGTGAGATTAATTTCCTCGGCCACGTGGTAAACGCCGAAGGGGTGGCTACACAAAAGGTTACCACAGAAAAGATCACAGCCTTTAACCGCCCGCATAATGTGAAGACTATCAAGTCCTTTCTGGGGCTATGTAACTACTACCGACCGTTTGTCCCTAATTTCGCTGATCTAGCAAAGCCTTTAAACCGGCTACTAAAGAAAGAAGTCTCTTTTGAATGGACAGAGGCCTGCGAGGAGGCGTTTCAACAGTTAAAGAAACTGCTGACCTCGCCGCCCTTGCTAATTCATCCAGATGTAGGAGGGCATTTCTATTTATTAACCGATGCATCAGACGCCGCGTGCGGTGCAGCGGTTTGTCACAAACTAGATGAAATCTACTGTCCGGTTGCTTTCTGGGGGTGTACCCTCCGTGACGCCGAATTAAATTATTCGGTAACAGAGAAAGAGGCTCTGGCAGTAATTAAAGGTATTAAGAACTATGAGGACATGTTGCAGGGAGCTAAAATCACAATAGTGACCGATCACAAACCGTTGATCCCCCTGCTACAAAGTGCCTACAAAGCCCCGTCAGCTCGGCTGAGACGGTGGGCTTTAGCGCTATCAGATTTTGATTTTGAAATCATTTATGAGCCAGGAGCGACTCACTTTCTACCGGACTATTTGTCTAGGGTCTATCATGAACATGTCCCAGGTGAAGAATATGAGCCCGCTGTGGGATGTGAATTATTCGAGGCCGAAATTCAGGACGAAGAGCTTTCTGTGGCTACGATAATAAACGCACAACTCCAAGATGCAGAGTGCGCGCAACTGATCGATTATCTACAAGACGGAGACCTACCGCCAGATCCCATCGAAGCTAGGCGAATAATGGATCAAGCCGACTCTGTGGGAATGGTAGCACCGGGAGTGCTCTGTAGGTTCAACGTCAAAAGGTATAACAAGCACCAAGACCAACTGGTAAGGCTAAAACCACGAATGATAGTTCCAGGAAAGTTAATTCCCAAAGTCCTGAGACTGCTACATAATGACATCTTAGCTGGGGGACATGTAGGGATCAGTAACCTTACTACCAAAATCTCTGAGAGATTCTACTGGCGGAACATGAATGCCGATATAGTAGACTATGTGAAAGCTTGTGAGACCTGCTCTCTGAGGAGGCGGGCCCCACATTTCAAGGCCTTAGCTAAGTCTTGGGAGAGACCAACCCGTCCCTTTGAGGTGGTTCAGTGTGATTTTATCGGGCCACTAAAGAGGGCTAGGGATGGGTCAAAATATATCATGACCTTCATAGACTTATTAACAGGTTGGCCGGAGGCCTTCACCACTAAAGACTCCACCGCGCAAACCGCGGCCAACTGTTTCCTAACCGGGATAGTGTGTCGGTATGGGCGAGTAAACCGCCTGCACACAGACCGGGGAGTGGCTTTCCTCTCGGGGCTGTTCAGGGAAATTACTACACGACTAGCGTGCAAACAAACATTCACCACCGGGCGAATGCCGACCGGCAACGCTCGGGTAGAAAGATTACACAAAACAATTGAAAATCTGATCGCATATTACATTCCTGATGATCACTGTAACTGGATTGATCTGCTCCCCATCGCGTTGTGGACGGTTCGGTCCACGATCAGTGTACGGTCGGGCTACAGCCCTCACACCCTACTGTTTGGCAGAGATCCAATCAGTATGGGGATGCCTGAACAGGGGACAATCCCTGAGACTCTAAATGACTGTGAATTCTTCATGCAAACAAAGGACAACATAGCCATGTTTAAGAATATGGCAGAACGAGTTGTTCAAAACTATGAAAAGGATCTGAGGTTGCGGATTGATGAGCGGGCGCGGCCCACTCAGATGTACGAAGGTGATATGGTATACATGTACGATCCTTTAGCCAGTGAAAATAAAGCGTCTAAGTTCTCAAACAGGTATACTGGGCCATACAGGGTAATTGAAACTAAGGGGGACCATCTCGTTAGGCTGGTGTCGCTGAAAACTGGGAAACAAATACCACATTTAGTAAACATTTCAAAGCTCAAACCTGCACATGGGCCTTGGTCTCCCGCCATCCCTCATGTTATTCCCAAACTGGTGAGAGAAGCAAAAATCACTAACTCAAAAGGGGCAGATCCTGACCGAAACCCTGAATTGCATCACACTCCGACGGGTGAAATTGCTGAAAAGGATGGCAAAATAAGGGGTGCTGAGACTGAAAACTCAACGGGAACGACCGGTCCCCGTGAGCATGATGCAATTCCTATGGCCAGGAAGGTACCTACACAAAAACCTGGTCCAAGTCCCACCGATTTAGCAGAATCGGACGGGCAAATCACTGATGGTCAGGGCGCCAGTGCGGACACCGCGCTGTTACCAAACTTATCCTTTGTTCCTAACAAAGCCGCCTGTGAACGGGGAACAGCTGGCGCTAATGGACAGAGGAAACGCAAACGAGCTAAACGAAGGGGCAAAAGCCAGCCGCTGGTGGGGAGATCCCCTCCAGACAATAACAAGCCCATAAAACTGCCCTGCGGTGATGTACCGATCTCGGATACATCGGGACAGAGCCCAGAAAAAACAGAAGAGGACCATGTCCCGACGAAAGGTGGCTATAACCTGCGTCGGAACCGTCGGCCTAACTACGCCGCTCTGTTCAACGGCGGGGAAAGCGACGACATGGATGATTAATGGAGGAAACCATGCCGCCCTGTGAAAATAAAAGCTCGGCGGAGCGGCACCGTTAGCATCAACGCTAATGGAACAGGTGGCCTACCTCACGGCCACCTCGCCGCGCCCAGGGGCGTGGCAGAAGGGGAGGGTGCGCACACCAAGGGAGATGCCAGTGGTTGGCGTCATCTCCTGGATGCAAGCGTTCCCCACCTGAAACAAGATACAGCTCCAAATATGGAGACGGCATGGGCAAGCGGATCAGTTATAATTTCGTGGGATCCGCGCCGATCCACCAGTCGGTCCGCAACTCTGCTCCTAGACGGTCACCTCTGCTGCAGGTGATTGCACGCATAACCCAGCCGGGGAGGAAACGGAGATAGACATTGATTCTATCTCTAAACGAAAGTTGGAGATAGAAAGTTTTCAGCTTTCGACTTCTCCGGGAAGGGGCGGAAAGAGAACTTGGCTGGAACACTGAATCACCGACCCATGGGGAACTGTCTAGCCCTCCGGCCTCACAGCAACCCAAAGGGAACTACTACTTTCCCTGCGGACACGGAGGGAAGGATCATCGTCCCCCTGAGAAGGAAACGAATTAGCCGCCCCCACCGGAGGGCGCTACCCACCAAGGGAATGTTCGTTGAGCCGTTCTTTTAGGACTTTTACCAAATGAAAGAAAAGGCAGCCGAGAAGGAGAGTACTAAGAAACGACCAGCTCAGAACCTTAGACGGTGGAGTTGGCCGGGCCGGGGCGGTGTCCGCCCGGACTCAACCGACACCGGGATTGCCCGGAAGAAACCAAGAACACCAGCCCGGCGGCCCACCAGAACGACCGCAGGAGGAACCAAGAAGTCCGCTAATTCGATTCCAGCCAAAAGGAAAGCAGCGAATAAAGACTTTTACAATTTATCTGAGGTGAGTGACTCGGAGCCCGAGCCAAGGCTAACTGCGGTGGCCAAGCCAGCTCAGAAAGGGGAAGCGGCCACCAGACCTGTGCAGATTCAGGCCGGATGGTTCTGGGACCTTACGCAACCACTGTTCCAACTATTTGAGACTGTTGACGAAATTAGAAGGACAGTGGGACTGGATGTGCCAAAATCGAACAAACAGCTAGCTGAGGTTAAAACTCAGGTTGCTCCTTTCATTCAAAGGGCCACCCAAAACTCTAAATGCGTCGGGGAAGGTACCAGACAACGAACAACGCGAGGCGGCCGACCTCTGCCCACTCTGGAAAGGCGAACAGGAGGGGAACAGCTAACCGTCGCCGCTCCAGGGTTAAAAGTGGAGGTAGCACCCGATCAACACGCGCCAACCCCACCGGTGGGGAACGAGCCAGCGGGAGCTCCCCTCCTCCACCACTTGCAGCCCACGGACCCCGCTTGTTTAGACTTGAGCAGCTTGACGCCGAGCTGCAACGCCAATCCCTCACCACTGCTATGGAACCAGCAGCAGTGGACGCCAATCAGCCAGCCGGGGGGTCCACTGTGGCCGAGCCCACTTCCAACGACAAACCCACCGCAGGTGCCACACCCGTACCCCTCGAGCCAACCGTCGTACGACCCAATGGGGGCCGTTTCGGACTGGAGCCTACTAGGCCAAGACCCCTCAGAGCAATGCGCCCCTCGTCCTGCGAACGTATGAGAGGCTTGAGAATTACGGTCACCAAAGACGAGAGCGGGATCATCAGACGAGTGGTGAATGACAGTGGGCAGAACCTCTACGAGCATGTCCCAAACTAAACGGACCAGGGGGCCCGAGAGGAGGGCATACTTCGGCGCATGGATGATAGTGGTGCGCAGAAGGATGAAGGTAACTTCGTTGTGAAAAGGTTGTAGACAAACTATAAACTTGACTCTATCGGACTAGTGCTAAAACCAATGACAATGAAGTGGTCAGTGCTTTTCATTTTAGCCATAGTAGGAGGCATTGAGGGGCTACGAAATGACTCCAGCCCAAGTGAAGGGCTAGCCCCTAATGCTGAAGTTATAGCCTTAGAACAATATGGGGTGGTGCTAAAACCAGGGAAGTTAATGTCCACCGCAGATATTACCCACGTCCAACAAGGTTTTCTGATCACCATTCCCCAGAGGCGCTCCTTCATCAAGGCTACCTTTGGCCAGGTCTGTCATCGGTACCTAAAAGGAGGAGACGCTCTTGACCGAGCCTGTTACCATGTCAGATCGCTGGTGAATTGGATGGATCAGACATCGCAGGCGCTCAAAGGTCGGTATAAGGAAATTCTCAATGAAACCTTAAGCTCGCTAATTAAAAACAACCAACAGCGACCTCAAAATCAAGGGTCAGAATTAGATTCAGGCGGAAGGGTCAAAAGAATGAAGAAACTACCCATCATGCTGGACGACCCAGGGTGGCCGACCTTTCCTATTCCAACCTCATGGAATAAGGGGCTTTCAGCTGATGTCAAGTATAACAGGGAACTGATTAAAGTGTTACAAGAGTCCTCCGACCAGATGATCGAAGACCTGGCACTGATGAACGAGAAACACGACGAGGCCGTAGAAAGGGTTAACCACGTCGTGATAGGTCTACTGGATAATCTAAGGTCACTAAATAAGGCGCATAATACCACTCGCCGAAGAATGAGACTCGTCCAACATAAGGTGGACTGGATGGAACTGTACCTGAACATGATACCTGTAGCTCTGGAAGACAAACTAGGAGAAATGGTGTATCTCCAATTGGTAGTCGAGCAAACGCGCGTGTTCAGGAAAGGTGTGCAACACCTGACACGGGGCCAACTGACCATGGATTTGGTACCACGCCAATATATGGTCGGAGCGGTCCTGGAAGTCAACAGGTATCTGAAGGGAATCCATCCCAGGTTCCATGTGGCGTTTACAGACCCCTCTTTCTATTATGAGAACAGTCAACCTTCATTTAAATTTGATGAAACTACCCAAGAACTGATTGTGTATGTAAGGGTGCCGGTTGTGGCCGACGAACATCTGTTTAGAGTCTACGAGGTACTAACCTTTCCTGTGCCGGTACCAGTTAGAGGACGACAAAAGAAGGACGCCCTCCAAATTGTTAATCTACCTAAAAGTATGTCCATGTCTCGCCAGTACTATGTACCACTGGCTAGCGGCAGTTGGTCAGGCTGTTATGGGCAGACCATTACGCTTTGCAAGGACCTGCCCTACATGAAAAAGATCACGGATAATACCTGCACTGCCGCACTGTTGAGACGTGATGACACGGCCATACAAGAAAAATGTGAACTGGACTATCTTTTGGAAGCAGACTTTGGAGAGATGGCAGTGTATCTGGACGACGGAGACATGCTCGTGGTAAGCGCTGACACCCGGGGCCAAATGATTTGCAGAAATCAACCCGCGGTGGAGGTGAACATAGAAAACTATGCGCGAGTTCAGGTGGAATGCGACTGTGCATTCCAAACACAGGGATCATGGATACCGTATAGTTTACGGAACTGTGACCGACACACCAGGATCACCACGGTCGTGTATCCACATAACGACCTGTTGGAAGCGGCGAGTCGTGTGAAAGGATGGAACACTAATTTCACGAGGTCCGAGAATGAACCCACTATGTTAGAATCAGACCCTATCCCTGAAACGATTAGGAAAGAGCTACTGGAAATCGAGGAGAGCCTAAAGGTCAGAATACCTGTACCCTCTTTGGCCAAGCGGATCCAAAAACACCGGAAAGACTTGGCTAAGGGCATCAAGAAAGCGACGGACCGCTACGAAGTGGACAAACACGCCCCATGGTTTTCTATAGGTAACTTCGGGGGCGGCTTCGCCCTCCTCACAATTTTCTGCATAGTGATAGCGGTGACAATTATTGGGTGTATCCTCTGGAAATGCTGGCGGAGGCACCAGGGCAAGGCTGCCCTAGCCGGACTGACTATGACTCTACCACGGGCCATGGCCTTGGAAACGGCGGACCCGGAGGAGCTGCTGCGCCGCGAGAAGGAACTGACTGGATGCCCGGACACGACCGCCAACCCCACTGCGGTGGCCGTACTTGCTATATTATTGGCGGTACTGGTCATCGCCATAGTGGTCCTCGTGTGGCGAAAATGGAGGTACATCAGAAGGAAGACTGTAGATGGACTATATGTACAGTTTGCCAACCCACATATGATAGAGACAATCTTTCTGGGAGAACTGGCCATGCCTTCTGACCACACTTATACGGAAGGTTATGTGCTCATTAAGGATCTACTGGTGACCCAACTGTGCCTGAAGTACACCCTGACAGTTACCTGGGGGGCGCAACTGATGGGAGCGGCGACTAGACCTGGGCAACACCCATCTAAGGTGCCACTACCGGATACCCTGAGAGTGTCTAAAAAACTGGCCCGTCTAATGATGAGTAATTTAAAGTACAATACCAGGGCCAGACTCCTGAGATACTCCTCGGGGCTAGCCACTCCTGTACCTATGGGAGTGCCTCGCCTCATCGACGCGGGCTGGTCCGATGTCGGAGCGGACTGGCCTCGACCAGTGATGGGACATGGAACGATGCCAAACGCCCCTCCTAGATCGACCCCGCCCGCCTCCACAGCGACCGGACCGGGGCCTGCCCAAAAGACAGTAAGACCAGGGACATCCGAAAAGGACCCAGGAACGGTTTATGAAGTTATTATATGACAATGTAACGAGTGTTAAGACCTGACCTAACGCTGTACAGGTAAAATCGGTGAATTATTAATTCAAGAGTACGAGTACTAAACCGAAATGTAACAGGGAGTTCGCTGGGCTCTGCCTGTTTGGGTAGGTAAGGTTCTGTTGACTAACCTGTTCAATAATAATTCACCAACCAGGGAAACCTGGGTCGGGTAGGCTGGTCCAACCATCTCTCTATGGACCCATGGGTTACCTAAATTTCTTTCAAGTTGAGTGTCCCATGCCCGGTAGCCTAGCTCAACACCCTTATTATCATGAATTCGGCGATTCTTTTAAAGTAGGGATTCATTCGGAACCGATCCTAGTGTCGCAAAATTTTAGCATTTAAAAGAAACTCAAAATTCTATACAAAACCTATGTGCGCTCAACGGGACCAATGCTTCCAACGAGCGAAGTGAACTTCCCCAAGCAAGTACCATCTATACCATGACCCCTGTGCTGTTGTTACCGCTAGGATCGGGCTGCAGTACAGGAGTCACTTGGGGAACGCCACTGTCTATTCTTTAGCATGCCTACATATATATCCTTCTCAAAGATGGAGGGGCTGCACAAGCAGCAGGAGCCTGCCCACATGCCTGGTGTCAGTGGTGCCTGACAGGAGGCAGGACGTTGGGGTTACGCGTCACTGACGCTGCGAAGGGCACTGGGGTGGACGCCCGACCATGGCAGTCATTGTGCCCCGGGGTGGGTTGGCTCCTGACAGCGGTCCCTTCATCACAAAAAAATCGACGAATAGAAAGGAAATTACCTAAAAACTAATATATAAAGCAGACCAATATTTATTTAACTAAGGGCCCTTCCTCAGGGAATCCTGGGCAAGTTGTAGTAAAGAGCATAAGAACGCAGAATATTTAGTGACATTCAAAGGGGGAACGCTCCGTGACAGCGCACGAGAGTACCTTATACGTGGCTCGTTTGCTTCTGGTACAAGCACGCTACAACGGGCGAGGACGTGTACAACTCCTGCCAAGGCGTGTTATATTCAGAAAGTATAACGGAGGTCACAAGGAAAAAGAAGTTACGGGAAAAATGCGGTGAACTGGTGACATTCACAGGGTGCTAACTCCCTTCTTCATAAAGGCGACTTTTACCTGTAAAAGGCGCCTTCTCCCTGTGGGGGGGAGTTGCAGCTAAAACCCACAGGATGATGGGACGAGGCGCTGTACAAAATGTGTAGTCTCATCATCTTGGCTATGTGTAATGATCGCCGAGTCACAACATATCCTAGTCGTTGGGTCCTTTGATTTTTACTGTAAATCAGGATCCAGTAATAAGCGAAAGATGACAAACAACTGCCCAAAGGTACAAGACTAAGTTATTTAGGCCATGTTTAGACCAGTTTTAACCAGGACTGAGGCAAAACGGCAAGAAGTCAAGTTTCGACCCGGGTAAATTAAAAAATAATTAAATTAAATAAAGAAGACGTGCGGCTTCAGAGCTGACCGCCGTCGAGAAAAAAAAAATGAAAACAAATAAAATACTAGTCTTGACCGCCGTCGTGGCGCTAAAAGTAACCGGGTCTCCGCTCAACGGTTGAACTGAAGAGGGGGGACACGGACTACTAATTCCCTAACGAACGGCTGCAAAAACTTAGTTAAAAACCCTTAGCTAATAGTCTACCCATTCTATTAGGAAAGAATCAAATTTCTAAAGCTGTCTATAACACTAATATATATTCCTGCCCCGCGTACGCATAGTTAGGATAGGCTGGGGGGCGGAGTCTTTTCAGGAGTAGTCTTGACTCTCCACAAGAAAAAAAAGGGCATAGACCTTGACAGAAGACGGGTTTAACCTTGTACTGTACTTCGGTAAAGGCCCGACTTACTAGGTGCTGTCTGGAAGTGAGTGATCTGAAGAGATGCATTTACACATCTCTATAATTTAAAGGGGGGGTAGACTGCATATTAGAAAAAAATATGCAGACTGCTCCCGATTATAACAATGGGAGACTCGGTGCTGCCCATTCTGGTTCCACGGGATGGGGGGTGCCGACAACCCACGTATAGCTGATGAGGATCGGTGTTCAGACCAAAAATGGACTGGTCTGAGTCCGATCCCCTCAAGAAATAAATAAAGTAACGAATAATCACTAGATATTCCCATGTACAGTTAATAATCAAGGTCAACAATGACATGTCTATTTGCGGAGTGATGACTTACCCCAACCCCCATACTGTGTGTGGTACAAATTAAAATGTTAAGTTGTTACTGTGCATGTAGACAAAATATTTGTATGAAAATATCAGGAATACACCCATCACCAAAGCGGGATGTTAACTGACTAATGTAGACAGTGGTGCTGACGTTCAGTCCCAGCACAAAATTATGAGGACGAACGCCAGGCTACCACTCTGTAATTCAAAATATATACCAACAATACTTATAAAAAAAAAATAAATAAATAATATATATAAAATAGCAATAATAAGACATACCGTTCAAGCAATGGCTTCTCATAAACCCAAAAGGTAGTTTTTCCACAAATAATAATAACCCAATCCTAATAATCATTATCTCTCTCTCCCATCTGGACGACACTGCACAAAAATATTATCTACAACACTTATTCTAACACAATGACACTGATGCAGTCTTGGTGTTAGACTAACGCGGGATGGGTATTCGTAGCCTTTGCTACACCCTCTCAAACTTACCTCGGAGTTGCCGACGGCCAGTCGGACGGCTCCGCCTGTGGTGTCTCCTCATGTGGTCACCACGTGAATATTTCCATTACCCTGTAAGGGGGACAACTAATCAAAGAATTCTGCCACAGCCAATCTAAAGCTGCGCAGTCTGGACCAAAGTACTTGGTCACCTGCAGTTCCTCAAACTTACCAGGGTGAAACCCCATGAAGCGCTTACACCTTATGGCGCCGCCATGTGAATTGTTTCCAATGTAGACATGTACACTACTGTCTTGTACGGGGAACGTCAAAACAAAGAATTCTGTTACAGCAAATCCAGTGCTGTACAGCCCAGACCGGAATCCCTGGTCATCCACACAACTCCATTGGTGCAGTGTCAGTCAACTAGTAGTTAATAGTCATAAAATAACACTATAAGGCCAACGCGGCACACTCTACCCACACGCTGAGAACCTGCTTGAATCGGTAATGTCAACAAACCACTAGTCAGAAAAACCCTCTATTATCGCCCAACCACACGCGAGATAAAATGCTTGATCATGTTCGCCTAAACAATTCCTCCCACTGAAATCATATAGCCTGACGTCTCTCAGTGCCCAACACTACCACCTTATGCCGTTCATATTATCATCAATAACCACAGGACCTGGAAAAGATAATAAGTTTAGTACACAAGGTCCTAGTTTTCAGCCCGCGTCCACCATCTTGGAACCAAAAGTAAACACCAGGTGGCCGCCCACGCTACCCGTTACAAAAAAATCACCAGCGAAATACAGTTTCTAGTTCCGGGAGTGACGTCAGCTTCCGGAATTCAACCACGTGAAGGCGAGCTGAAAAACTGCTGACAAATTTCTGACCAACAATCTCCTTAAAAACCCTACGAGTTAGTAACCTACCTAACGTGCAAATAACAGTAAAAGAAACGAAGGTTGGACTTACCCGGTCTCGGAGCGGTCGGGGCGTGGACCAGCTCGACGGAAGAGGGACGACCCCGGCAACGGACGAAGGAGAAAAAGCAAAAGAACAGTCTGTAGTCCGTGGATCCCATGTTAACATTCCGGCATAGCCTCTGGAGTAAAATAATGTCCGGGGTTCCTTAGAAAGAAATTAGTGTCCTGGGCCCCAACCAGGAATTGGACCTGAAGAAATTGATTGGTAAATCACTATAAATTACTATGTACAAAAGTGAGTGCCGGCGGTCTATGTCCTAGCCAGCGGCAAGCGGGCGACAAGACGCCCTAGGACTCGGGCCCATCGCCGAACCAGGCGGTCCGAGGGCATGTACCCGTCGACCAGTTCACGAAAATCGTTGATGGTTACCGTCCCGTCCGCGACTGCCTTGACCACGTGAAGGACGCGGCCTGTCTCTGCAGTCGGCACCCCGAACCAGTCGTTCACGCGGCGGACTTCTCGGCTGACTTTAGGCACTACCCGGTTAATCCACTTTTGAAGGGAGCCGTCGCTGTCAGTAAGTTCCCAACGGCGCGCGTCAAACCCCGACGGGGTAGTGAAGATCAACGTAGCTGAAGCTGGGTGTGCTTGAATGTTCATGAAGGCTCGGCTCAGGGCTTCCGCGTAGAATTTGGTCACGGCGTCCACGTTAATAAAAAGCGGGATGAAGAGCCCGAGTTCCTGATCCCATGTCAATATGTCGAGAAAGTTGCACATCACTATGAGTATGTCCTCCGGAAACATGACATGATGGGCGAACGCGTAACCCGCCAACTCGGCGGTGGTCGCGTCGAGATGAGAAAAAACTACTAAAGAATGATCCGTTCCTGCTAAAATAATGTCCGGGTAGGCCTCAATACCCTCCTCACGGTTGGAACAAAAGATGGCAACACGCACCATGATGATATTAAAGAAAAAAAAGGGTAAAAGACGAAGAAGTTACAAATCCACGTCTGTACACACTGAAATTACCAACGGCACTGATTAAAATGACGTCATATCGAGGCTAATTTGGGAAAACCCCTTTTTGATCCGAGGGATCCAAATTTGAAATCGGCTAGCATGATCAAACCATCGTATAATTTCTTACAAAATCTACGCTAAACTAAAGTTTAGGTCCCCAACCAACATAATCAGGCGATAAATTTTAATTCTCATGGCATAATAATTCATATCGGGCGCGCAAACTCGCTAAATTCATTCGAAACAGAAATTGCCATCCGGGCACTTATCACCTGGAGGAACCCAGACTGAGGTCGGGCCCTGGATGGGAACTCCAGTCAAGCGTCCCGCTAAGTACACATGTACTAAGGGCGACTGATGGGCGCGCACTTGGTATGATAGTTTATAGATGCCAAACTGTTTAATGCTGATCGGTCTACTGCAAGGACCATGAATTTATTGTAAATCATGTCGTTTTAGTTGAAAATTGGGTGAATTTTGACATACATTGTATAATGAAACTCGTCCATTCAAGATGTCCGCTTTCAACGGAATCATTTATTATTGTGTTGACTCGTTCTGAAATTGAATTTGTTGTGTATTCGTTACTCTTAGAAGGTTAAGACAACTTTACACTGTATATATGTTGAGTTTTGTTGACTTGTGTTTCAAATCGCATATATCAAAAACTGTACATGTATGTACTAAGTCAAAACTTACCTGTTTTCTCTGTGTTTTCCTGAACTGTAAAAGTAACGGACCTGACACTCAGAACAATGAGTATTGCCACAGTAGGCAGAATTATCTCCTTTACCTTGAGGATCATCTCACAATCCTCTGGACTTTCTTTGTCACTAAATGCACAACAATCACCTTCACTTTAAGGATTATTTCACGATCCTTTGAACTTACCTTGTCACCTTATGCACGGGTGCCGCAGTTCTTAAGCCTTGATACGGGCTGATAATGCTATGAACTTACCTTGAAACTTTATGAATGGTTTCACTGATCTTGAGTCTCAACATGGGACTACTGGTAAAATGTACTTATGTACTAAGCAAAACCGATCATATGAATGTATCTTTGTTTATACCTTTGAATAAGCAAAAATGAACTTCTGATTATATTGACACTGTGTTGAATGTACCACGAGAGTCAAAGCCACCCCACATTGGTTTCTCTATATTAAAAAATAATAATAACAAATATATCCAATCATCAAAATTGGGAACCTATCGCATTTGATTGAAAATCTTCATTTGGTTTGAGCTATGTCGTCCACCTCCTTAAACTCAAACACCTGACCGCCGTCGAATGTACTAATAGCTTAGCACTTTTAATATATCATCATGTTGTATAATCTATCAAGGATCAGGCTTAGCAAGTCTACTTCTAGTCTACTTCTAGAAAGAGATATTTTACGCTCCCAGCGCCACCTGTTAACCAGTATAAAAGGTGTTGCAAAGTGAGGAGCAGGCAGTTTTAGTGAGAATGTCAGCTGAGTAAGTTTAGCAAAGGAGCTACTTGGAGTTAGTACATCGGCTCCCGCGCAGCAGACCGGAGTTTACCTATACCAACTACTTCGGACAAAGGATTGTGATAGAGCTAAGCACTAGGGCGGTCTAGGATGTGTTGGAACAACTTGTATTCTAAATGTGGTTGATTGCTGATAGGAGATGGGAGGTGGACTGATGGAGACTTATACATGGTGGCTTTGACTCGGGATGAGATGTTTATTGAATAAAAACCCTTTCATATTAAGAGCTCCCTCATCGTTCATTTCTTTTGAACTATTGGGAAGTGAATGAGCTAACTTTAAACGCAGTCTGATTGACTCAGACATTCTGGACAAACGACTCATGGATACTTAGTTATATACTCATCACGCAGTATTAAAACAAACACAACAATAGTTCAGTACTATCATACATAAGGGCTGCTACAGGCAGCACTTAGTTAGAGTAAAGCTGAACGTTGTTGTGAGTTAACCATCCTGGACAGCGTCGGATCCAGGATTTTGAAAAGGGGGGGGCGCGCTATTGTAATTTTTTTCTCTTAATTACCTTGGGGCCGAGTTTTACATTAGAAAAGTCTAAATTTTGGCCAAAAAAGGGGAGGGCGCATGCCCCCCCCCCTCTGGATCCGCCCCTGCTGGAAAGGTTGTGTTCTAGAAGCTTAATCCTGGAGCTGGAATTGAAGCTGATAGACTGCTTAGATGGCCAGAGCGTTGACTGAGCGTGGTTGAGTGGATTCTATCCTTGGAACTGTTCATTGTCATTGAGATCTTGTCATGGAAACGTCGTAACACAGGAATAAATAAAAGAACATCCTTTCACACCAGTGTTATGTCTTACATAATACCGGAACTATTATTATGTTTTGGACGACAGCTGTCCACGAACGCGAGGAGACTGCGATAGGAGCTAGCTATTATCCAAAAACAACCTCTTAGATGCAACGTTAACTTTTAACTATAGTTCACTTTGTCAAATGACATCATTATTTCTTGGGTATAACTTGGTCACATGGGGGTATTCCCTGGAAGTATTTGTTAGTCATTGTGCAAAGCAACAAAAACCCCAGAACTTTGAAAGCATTTTATCCATCGTAATTGTATCTTAGGACACATGAATGAATATGCAGGGCTCCTTAGAATCATCAAGGAATGTGTTGGAAATGTTTATACATTTTCATGAATTTGTGAAAATGTATGTATTTGGATTGGTTTTGGGTTGCTTTAATCCCAAGTTAAATCTAAAGGGAATTCCCATAAGTGTGACATAGCAACGGGAGTACTGAGCAGCCCAATATTCAGGGGATTCCAAACATTAAATTCCTTTCCTAAGTAATTCCCTGAAACCTCGGCATTTTGTTCTTTTGAATTATTTTTATACTACTAAAGTGAAGTTGAAAACAGAAGAAAATAGCATCTTGTAAGTTTATATGCAAGGCACCTGGTATGATAAATGAACTGTTATTGTTACATTATTACGAAGGTGAAATATAAGTAAGGATACTGCAGTATGCCATTGCTTCAACTGTCATGCCTGTCGGATTTCCTCATGCATGTTTTTTTGTGTTTCTTTTTGTTATGCCAATTAAAGAGAAAGATAATAAGGAAACTGCATCCAAAATATGACAGCGGCAAGTCGACGCAGGACAAATATTTCAGTGCCGCATAATCTACTTGTAGAGCCCCTCAGCAGCCATGGACGCTACAGCGGACCAAGGGGACATACAAATACATCTAGAGTCAATTTGCTGAAGTCATTCACTTATTTTGAAGTCTATAGCGTTGGAAGACTAGCCCGATGTTGCAATGGTTGGGCGTTTGAACTTATATTCGACATGACGACAAACCACATGTCGAAATCAACAGGAATGCATAGCTTAAGTTTAAGGCCCGGCTTAAACGACATTGAGAACATAATGTACGACATATGGGTATTTATAAATGCATTCCTTAATTTTGCCATGTGACATGGGACCAGTTTGATATCGAAATCGAAATTGTAGACAATCCAATTTTTAAAAAAAAATCCAGCTTGCAACACTGAGGACCCCACACCAATGGCCTCACTTAATAGGAGTACACTGGTCACCAATTATACAAACCGTCCTGGGCATGCGTGAGCAGCAACCTGCAGCTCAATACACGTAGAAGTAGGCGCCTAGGTGGCGCTAGAGTAAACCTGGGGCGCCTGTCTCTAACCACACATATAGCTCTCCTGTTCCTCGGATACTCAGGTTGTGCACATAGGTTTGTAGAAAGGTATTATGCTCATTGGGAAAGTGGCCAAGTATTTGCTAAACCGTTAAACATTTGAGGAGAATAACCAAGGCTGGTTAAGGACGCTGCAGAAAGCAAAAGGAACAAAGATGGATGGAGTAAAATCGCACTTGTGGTTTACTGTTATTCTATACACTGTTTGCGTACTTTGTCCATGCCATGCGGACAGATTGAGCCGCGTAATAGAAGAGCAAAAGATACGGAAACCCAAGCCAATCGTCGTTTATAATTCATTTGGAGAAAAAGGGCACGAACGAAAAATACGAGCCGTGGACGGTGCTCAGCCAGAAGGCGTGGCAGAAACTGAGGAAGAGCCATATGTCTCGTCTGAGTCCACCTCTGAGGCAGAAACCATCGGAGAGGTTGGGGCTGAGGGGGAATCAGAGGCCGGAGCAGAATCAGAGGCCGGAGCAGAATCAGAGGCCGGAGCAGAATCAGAGGCCGGAGCAGAATCAGAGGCCGGAGCAGAATCAGAGGTTTGGATGGAATCAGAGGCCAGACCAGTATCGGTGGTCGGGGCTGAATCTGAGTTCGGTGTGGAATCAGAAGCCGGAGTAGAATCAGAAGTTGGGGCGGAATCAGAAGCTGGAGCGGAATCAGAGGTCGGAGTGGAATCAGAGCCCGGAGCGGAATCAGAGGTCGGAGTGGAATCAGAGGCCAGAGAAGAAAGCTACCCTGAGACCACGGCAGAGACGGAACCAGAAGGTTCAGTGGAACCGGAAGGAGTAGTGGAACCAGAAGCAGAGGCAGAAGCAGAGGCAGAGGAAAGACCCCAGCCCTACGAGATTCTCTTACCCCCGATCTCATTGATGGTCATAATAATATTGGGTAAGAAATAAAAATGGTCTTCTCTCTCGATCAGGAGAAATTAGAGTGAAAATATTATACATAATTACAGACGTGAAATGTTTTAAACCGTTCATTTCGTGTCCTTCAAGACCCCACGTCGCATGTCGAATTTAAGAAAAGGCCATGTCGTGCTGTCGAATTTAGTGGTCTAGACTAATAAAATTGTTATAGGCCTGTAGAACAGGTAGAAATCATAATATCAATCACAAAGGCCACTATCGTAAAATGCCATGGATTCAGCTGTATCCTGACGTTTGGCAATTATTCACGCACTCTTCTTCTTTTTTTAAAAAGTCGTTTCAAATGATAGCATCCAAATATGTTTCATACTCTTTACGGGAGTGGTCTAGCTATAACCTGTTTTATGTTTCAAAAATAACAGTAGATTACCATTTTCCAATTTCTAGACGTATTTAGCTGCGGAGAAACGCCTTTAACGTCCGCATACACACTTAAAAAATGACATTATCACTGTTTAGTCAATGTTTCGAGGTTTAGGGCACATACTACTACAACTGATTAATCAGGTTTATCAGGGGTTGTATGCAGTATTGTTCTTCATACGAACTTATTCAACTATATAACGACCATCCCTTTACATGATTCCATGAGCCATATGTTTTGACTAACGTTGTTACTTTTTCTTTTACAAGGGCTGATCATTCTGGCGACATATTCAAAGAGATCTTTCCACCTGAGATGGTTTCGCGTTTTCATTATAAGGCTCGGCAAAAAGCAAGCTGTGCATATCCTGGAACCCTCAAAAAAGACACCGCTCTTCGCCGGCATAACTAATGCTAATGATAAGACTAAAATCACCTCCTCTTTGACAACGGTCAATGTGCAGGAGACGGCCCTTCCGGTAAAACAGGAGCAGCCGAAGGAAGAAGCCGAAGACGACCAGGAGTTCTTCACTGATTTCGACCTTGAAGTCCTGGGAAGCCTTGGCTCTTTCAACAGTAGGCCCTTACAACTTGTGCGCGTGGCCACTCCAGCCCTCCTATCCCTGGCTCTTTGTCCTGCAACGCTCTACCTGTATCAACCCCTGGTAACCTTCTTCTGGCCTCCCTATAAGTTCGCAGCTCCGCCCGACATCAATGAAGCCATCGCCTGTTTCCTGGCTCCGGCTGGCCTGGTGTACGCCACCTCCTTCGGGTTTGCCTTTCAACAGGCACTCACCAAGCAACAGAATATCCTCAGTAAGATGACGCATGAGCTGGGCTTGCTTGACCAGATTGTAACTATGGTGTCCAAGATTAACCTACCTTCTCTCCAGGAGAGAATGGCAATCTACAAAGCTGTCAAGGCAGAGGCCATCTTTGTCACCCTTCAGGTCATGAATACTACCCCTGTCAGCTTTAGAAACAAGCCAAGAGAGGACGTGACAAGTGAGACCTTCAACATAGTCATGTTCCATAGTTTGTTATTTTGCTATTGTATTTCATGTAGGCCTATTCAAATTCAAAGTTATCTCAAATGACTGAACATTTCGCCCATACGTACGCGTTAGGCTCCCTTTGCATGCATATTCCCACCCCGCTCCTTGTTCACTTTTATGAATATTTTAATTACGTTCATTGAAGAAGGGAAACTATCTGCATGCCACCTGCGCAACATTGTTAATAAAAGTAATATATGTAGGGAAATTGTTTCAAAACTGAACATAAAAGTTACTAATAACGGAAATCATGTATTTACTAACAAGGTAATTAACCCTTTCACTGCCAGATATCTCACAATGTAACTGATATTTACTGAAATATTGCCCAAAATAAAAAAATTAGTGCATAAATTCCCTGAAACTCAAATTTAGTTTACATTCTTCAAATGAAAAGCTTTTTTCAATAATTTTGATATAAACGTTCCAAATGTTGGCACTGTGCCAATAAGACAAATTTCTTGCGCGGAGTAATTGTTCGTACTATCGTATTTTTCAGGTTACCATGGTAACCGATAATTTATAAAATAACTATGACACTCTTTATAAAAATAACATGAAAACATAATCTTTTTTGTGCAAAAGACAGTTTGTGATTATGATAAATGAAAGAAAAGTTAGAGCAAATTAGAAATCATGTCATTTACATAAATTCACCCATTTTCCATGATCTTTTAATTAGTATGGCAAATTCAAATGTAAATACATTGTTTATGGTTTCTCGAATCGCAATTCTAACATTTTTGGGTGACTTGATAGTCCGATGTTCAAATACCTGTATCTCTGGTTCTAATTGGAATATCTGAAAAATTCTTTCAGATTCTGAAAGCATAATTCGCATTCTTTCAATGGTGTTTCTATGGGATTTTACTATAGGGCCCCATATGAGGCCTCTGGCAGTGTAAGGGTTAAAGTTATATGAAAACACTATCCTTAATTGTTGTATGTGCTCTGTGTCCTTGTCAGGACGCTATCCCACAAACAGATGCTATCCTACAAATGGTTTTCACTTTGTGGGATAGCATCACCACAAGATGCTAACCCACAAACAGCTGCTATGTCACAAATATTTGGGGGATAGTGTCTGTAGTATAATTGATGCTAAGCCGCAAATATTTGTAACTTAGCAGCTGTTTGTTGGATAGTGTCACTACAAGACACTAAGATACAAACAGTTGCTAAGTCACAAATATTTTAGGCATAGCACTTCAAATCAGAACGATGCGACGAGTATTTTTCAATTACCAAAACTGATGCAAACCCAAATGGAATCATAAAAAAAATATAACCCAAAATGATGGTCTTTAAAATGATGTCATTCAAAATATGGGTTAACGTCAGTGGGAATATCATTTGGGCCACATTTAGAAATAGTCATTTTTGGTAATGTAGCTGTTGTCACCAGGTGGTGTGAGAAGATAATTATTACCTATTTGAATCAAGAATCATTTTTGGCAACATCAAATTTTGATTATGTCATTAATGACCCTTTTAAAGCCATCTTGAACCCTTTTGTTTATACTTAACTATGATCACCAATGTTGACCCATTGTCACCACTGTAACAAATTTTCACCACCGTTGGCATATTCTGACTAATATAGACTGATTTGGCCTATTCTTGATTGTTCTTGATACCTAAGTAAGCAATTTGAGGGATATGGTCCATTTGTGGGATAGCAGCTGGTTGTTGGATAGTGTCTTCATGGTGCTGCTATCCCCCAAACCAGTTTGAAGGATAGCATCTGTATGTGGGATAACATCTTCATGTGGATGTTATCCTACAAATCCTGAATATTTGTGGGATAGCATCCATTTTTGGGATAGCGTCTTAACATCCTTCCTACTAAAACCTTATCTCTATCCCAACCCTAAATCTCATTCATTTAATTCGACGCTATTACTTTACAGTCAAGATCTGGTCCATAATAGACCGTCTGCGAAATGTCGTGAAGGAATGCCCTGAGACCTTTGACTTGGACCACATATTAGCCAACAAAATAGTGTCGCATGTCCTCGAGCTCAATTCTATTTGTTCGGACAGGATGGGAACTCTACATGCTCGCATTCATCCACTCAAGTAGGTTAAAATACCATGCGATTTCCTCATTTTGAAGTTGTATATCATTTACTGTTATGTTACATTTTAATCTAACAAACTTCATTTAACCCTTTCACTGCCAGATATATCACAATGTAACTGATATTTACTGAAATATTGCACAAAATACAAATATTAGTGCATAAATTCCCTAAAACTCAAATTTAGTTTAGGTTCTTCAGATGTTATGTTACATTTTAATCTAACAAATTTCATTTAATGTCAATATTTCCCGTTCCAGTGCGGAAGAGCACAATGTTTTTCTGTTCGATGTAGAGGTAGGCCTATTTGCTGAATTGAGCGTGTACTTGGACAAATAAAACTTAAAAATTCCCCTGGTGTGTCACTTAGCTATCCTACCATGTATGGAAAACAACAAACAAACGACTGAACACAATATTGTCCGTTTATTCCTACCCAGGTGGGCTTTCCTGGAGAGTCTCGGCTTCTTCTCCTTCTTCGGCATCCTACTGCTACAGGCGCAGTCGTACCGCACCGAGTTGACCATGTGTATCATCACCGTCTTCTCCATCTCACTCCTCTGCTACGTCGTCTCCGACCTCGACTCCCCCTTCTGCGGCTTCTTCCAGGTCGACCTCTCCGCCCTACCCGAAGTCGTCATGCGCATCCGTAAAGCCTACGAACTTGCCAAGCAGGGCCACAATGTGCTCTGCACCTACCCGAGCAAAGACAAAACGGGCTACGACAAGTAAAAGACTGTCAATAATCAGACCATGCATCTATGCCTGAGGAAGTGCCGCTTTTCCATACACTACTTCATTTTACACAGAAAGGTCTATTTCCTTGGTGTGCACGCTGTGAATCACTATACCATGATAATCTTAGTGTGAAAGTCCCATTTCCAAATAGCAATAAGTATAGCCAATATACTAGGTTGTCTAAACGTAATCTAAGAGTGCTGCCAAAGTTAAGTAACTCCGGAATACACATCGCAATAATCAAACATTCGTCAATGATCACGATAGTAAGGGAGGGAAAATTAGGACAGAATATCATAATAGATAAACCCTAGGTAAGGACATTATAATTATTATTTCTAATGTTGTCGGGGCCATTGCAAGGCTGATGAGGCCGTTGAGACAAGTGTCGGGGCTATCATATAGGCTTAAGATAACTGCCAGCATAACAATTTAGACGGCCTGTGTGAAGCCTCCACCCCCCCCCCCCCCCCAAGTGTTAGTTTGGTGCTTTTGGTGCATAATTTATTATCGCTTGCGTGTGCCGACGTCGAGGTGTTGATGTTTAGAAATCAGTTAGAATTCATTTTCCAGAATGATGTTATTATATTATCTCCTGCCGATACGTTCCCTTCACAGGCTTCACATGGCTATAATTGATGTATCACAAAAGTAGATTTCGACATGGAGACATATACAGCTGTGATGACTTCTTTAACAAGTTTTCTTTTTATGTAGTAGGGCGCGATTGCTGTGATTTAAGAGTTATGATTACAAAAATAATTTTACTTAACTCACAGGGTTGAAGACCGTTAACAACATATCGAGCACATCTAACATAGTTCCTATGTTCGTCTATGGTGTAGGCCTATATATGTGTAAGGTATTGATTCAATACCCATGCAATGTGTATTTTGGACGGATTTGGAACCGACTGTGGATGAAGATCCGTGAACTGACAAGAAAGTTGCTTAAAGGGAGACTCGTTATAGATCGTCAGGCCAGCGTCGGTTACAGCTTTCAAAAACGGTGTGCGCGCTAAGATGAATTCTTATCTGCCATTGTAACTCTATTATGGTTAATCCCTAGGAGTTTCGTTAGTTTTAAACACAAACGACACTAACTTTTTCGGTAATATCTGAAATTTCCTACTGTTAGGAGCAAAAACAGAATTCATATAGTTCACCACAGATGAGATGATTGATCGAATCCTTAATAAACTATTTCTGTATACACTAGATATGCCTTAATTAGTCAAAAGGAAAGATTATAGTCTTAAGCTGTTATCTTAGGGGAAACTTCTAAACTATTAGATATCTGCTGAAATCAACATTATGGCAAAGCGACCTCCTAGTTATTTGATATAGCTTAGCGATATAATATGTTGTAAAAAGAAATTAAAGGATTGCCATGGTTTGCAAACATGTTAATAGCGTACACAATGCACGTGCTTATGGAAATAAAGTACAAAACAATACTATATGCAGTGATTTTTCTTTTGTTTAAAAATAATGAAAGACATATCGTTTGAACATAATATTTAAATAATGAATAGTCAAGGTTACCAGGGGCTGATCCAGACCCAGTGCTCTGGGAGAGGGCAGATACTAACACCGACGCCCTATAAAAATTAAAATTAAAAAAACACCAGATTTACACAGCTCTCCCAATTTTATGATGCAAGAATTTTCTGACTTGCACATGGGTTGGGTGGGGAGGGGTGCATTGGCCCTTTTGCCCTGCCTTGGATCGGCCACTGGTTGCAGTAATTACATAGGACTATTTGGAAAGAGACGTAAAAAGACGTGGCGACATTGATTGGATGGAACCCATTTTGGTGATTCGTTGAGTGATTAGTCACTTTTAAATATTCACCCTTGAAACTTGAAAACGCCGTTATTCTCTTAAGATAAGACCTTTTAGAATAAATCGCGTCACTAATGCCTCCTTAATGTCCTGGTTTACATTTTCTGTAAAACGTTAAGATTGATTTGTTAAGAAAATGTCAATAAAGGATTATTTGTTTTCAGCATGCATTCACATGAGTTCAGCAACAAGTGAGATATCCATATTTAGAATATATAAGCCTGAAAAGTGATATAGAGAGAAAAACAAGATTCCACCATATCCCTCACTTCCCGATGCGATACCTCATGTGGTAAAATCGAATAACTAATATTCGAAATAATTTCGTTTTTTTGCCATTAGTTATATTGTACTTTATAACAGCTTATCATCTATATGGTAAATAACATAATATCTGACACTATCCCTTCTTATCGCAACTCGAGCTCATTTCTACATGGGCACTGTGCACATGTATTAACAATAATTAAAAGTGTAGATGATCTTAAGGATCTTAATATGTATAAATAGGCCCATATGCCTCATCCATGCATGCACCGTGTCGTATTGCGGGACTGAGTACTTAGGCCTACCTGCTTATTATCCCAAGGCACTTTGTGAAATGCTTATTGATAAAGCATTAGTAGTCCCAAGAAGTTTAATCATATCGATGGTATTTACCTTTATAGTACTCGAAATAGACTATATTATAAGTATCCTTGGAAAGTCGACCACCTGAACTGAATAAGTTATGTCTCATTAATTAGGGAGGTTAAGCAACCCCAACATGTCACCTAACGTAAACGTAACGTATCTCTTATCTTAGCTATTATCACATGTGTATGAAATGTTTCATCTTGAATTTATTATCATTGACTAGAAGCTATAGAATATCAAATTAAATTTCAGAGACCCTTGAGATGTACTCCTACTGAAAGTCTCAAAGTTTTGAGATACGTTGACGTATCGAGATGCGTCGGTGTTGCTTAACCTCCCTACTATCCATCAACGCGTACATTCAACCTATGGATTGGCGTCGGAGTCGGTGATTAACCCCTCAACCGTCTTTGACTTCTTTGTGTATAATACAAATCAAATACTAGAAGACCGTATTACAGTGCACACAATATACACCGCCCTTGATTATAGCATATATAAGTTCATTACACTGCATGACCTTCTGACACCAAAGGCATTATTGTGATTCGGATCCCTGATCTTCGCGACCCAGCACTCGAACCCCCATCGGCTCTGGGTCCAATCTCTAAATCCACCCCTGAGAATTAAGAGGAAAAGATCTTTTATTTGCTCGGCAAAAGTACCGCACCAAGAAAAAGCCAATCTCTTTCTAAGACTACCTAAAGATCCCAAGAAAGTATACCTACAACTTTGTTTATTGATTCCTTAGTTGATTCCGGAGGTCAAATGAGTTTGACCAAAGTGGCAGTTTTTCTGTAATTGCCCATAGGCTTAAATAATGCCAAGAGAAAATGATTTGTCAAAAAGATCAGGAGCAAAATTACATTGCAGATGGCCTTTGGCATGGTATCATAACTTACATAGTTCTTTAGAAAGAAAGAAATAATATGTTTTTAAATTTTTGATAATCCAGATTATACTGACGTCTATCTAGTAGGGTGCTTTACATAAGAGTTTATATACACTGTCATATTTTGATTGTTGGACAGAAATGCTTCAATTTGTCAGCATATAATTATTGTCTGATAGGCCAGAAAAGAATCTGTGAAATCAGTTTTGTAATCTACCTATTCCAAAAAAAAGTGGTGGCCTCGTCAAAATGAAAATTGTTTGATAAAAGTTTAGTGGCATTTAAACCGATATAAAGGGATGAAAAATGCAAATTATGTGATTATACAATGTTTGCATACCTTTACTCTATATTAGGATTCCAGCTTCCATACCTTCACCATCGTCCTACTCTGTTAGAAACTGGCGAATAAAAGATCTGTCATTATCCTGGAGGGAAATAATGCCTATCTATGAATGTTAATGTTATTGTCCCAGTTTGCACAAACCTATGTGTATAGGGCTAAAGCCCTAGACATGCAGTATGTGCTAACCAAGGCAATAACGATTGCTTTGTGCCCCATTAGTCTGTACTATGTATGAATTCTGCGGAAACATCTTGATTCATGGTGCCTATGATGCCCTAAGATGAAAAAGATCACGAAAATCCAGGGGGCCCACCATGTAGGGTACATCATGATTTTCAGATTTGGTTCTAGGACTAATAGGGCTCTTTCCGCACATATACGAAGGGGTGTGGCCTTTTTCCTCTTAAGGTTAGGTCACTTGACTACAGATGCATCACGCATGTAAGGGATAGTATTCGGGACACAAAATTTATATAATTAGGGAATATTCAGTGCACTATATGAGGCCCCTTCATTCTCCTGCTTCTTTCAGTCTCATGCACCTGTTAATGGACAGCGAACAGAACCACTAAGGGAGACCAAAAGAATGTGTTATTATGCGTCTGAGCAACATATAGAAATAGAGATGTGTGCGTTACTCTTCTATATCCATACGTGATGTATGGGGGGGGGGGGGGGTAAGCCCTATTCATAATACATGTATAACGATAAGTAACGCACTATTGTAGAAGTAGCACTATTATACTTTATATGAATGGCATCCAGTTAAATAATGAGTAGAATTATAAAACCTTTTCACAATCATACTGACTAAGACTTTAATATGGGTTAAGAACAAAGGACGGGGGTCTCCCTAGCTGCCGCTTGTTTTGCATGGCGCAGTACCCGGAGCAGGTGAATGCACCGACCTGGAGGAGGCCTGTGATCATCGCTACCCGCCGCGCGCGTCACCTTGGGTCGTTAGCCCTCCTTACTGCTCACTGATTACTTCAATTACACGAAGGTAGAATGAGACCAACTAGTGAGGTTCTATTCCTTTAGGGACTCCCAAGGTCGAGTGCAGGTATGTGAACGGTAGGTGCGTCCGCATCCATTACCTCAATGACCGCCTAATCCTGACGACTGACTTCTAGATAAGAGAGGGTCTCCTGCTGGAAGGCTCATCCCTTTATGTCCGCCTTCAGTTTGGGTGTCCGGGTCGATTTCTCAGAGGGTTTATTTGGGGGAAAAGGGTCAATTGATGTGACGTCATACAAAGGTATTGAACAGTGCTCTAGAAAGAAGTTGCCACTTCAAAACGTACTTGTCCGGTCCAAAAATTGATGAAATAGGCATGATGAAATTTATCAAATCAAATCTGACTATCTTCTATCTTTAGGCTATGCTATCGACCAAAATTGAACTGCACGGAAGAACCTATACCAGGCAATTGCAACGGGTGGTCTTGGGAATCTTCGGCATATTCGAAAGCGCGCAGTGGTAATCGCGATGGGAAGTGTTCAACTCCTTTAACATTGACTCCTTTGGGGGGAAAGGGGATCCCGGTGATTCCGAGAACCATGGACATACCAGCGAAATTTGAGGCCTCTTTTATCTTTAGCATATAGATTATTAATGGGTAACTCCAAATACTTTAGTGTTTTATTCCTGTTCCAAATGGCCCATAATGACCCATACTTATGGGGGGTGGGGTGCTACAATGCAATCTTGTTAAGGCAAACTATGTATAAAGATCATTGCCATCCAAGTTCTTCTTCTGATGTAATTAGGAAATAGATGGAATTATTTATTTATCTTTTATCTGAATATCCATGAATTTCACAGCTAAAGCTACATTGAGATATCTAGGATGAGACGACATGACATTGTACTTATGTCAGCGACTGCTTGAGAACTGACAATTGTGATGTCACAACCTTGTATGAAAGATTAGGTGTGCCCATGGTATAGCATGTTGGTGACAAAGCATGGTTACATGGCAACATGTCATGTCCCCATGGATAGACCAGTGACATCATCAGATTGATGTTGATAAGGGATATTGAATTGGCAATGGCCCCCAGGGGTACTGCAATTGGCGGTTTCAAACACGGTCATTTTCAAGCAAAATAAATCAATGGATGAGGCTGAACAGTAACGGTTGTAGGATAGTTATAAATGACAGAAACTCATCAGAGGCGGCTCCCATTATTTAGAGATACGGAAAATTTTCAAATATGTCATGCACATATATAGGCTTGTATGGGTAAATAGGAGAAATCAATCAGGTTTAGCATTCCTGAATATTCTTAGTAAAAGATCTGGATGGTTGATTTTAAGAAAATTGTACAACAATGATTATTTATACCTTATGTTTTATAAGAACATTTCCCTAATCCATTCAACACCTAAAATGGTATATGAGCATAGATACTAGAAATTTACCCCTTTTTATATCAGAGAGGTATACATAGAAAAAAAAAAGAAGCTATAGGCCTATTAAGAGTTTAAACTCTGTGGCCCTCCAGGTAGGTGTAGGTGAATTGGTTTTTGATTGGCGAGTTTAAGCAACCACGCCACATCTCGAAACGTTGACGTATCTCAAAACCTTTGAGCCACATTACAGACTACCAGTGCAAGATTTATGAATAGTAAACATTAATGTATTGGTATTATTAGAAAAGTAATGTACCTTTAATGATAAAATTTTGGCATTAAAGGATAAATGACTAAGAATGACTGGCTTTAGAAATGTATAGACAGGAACGGCACCTTGGAGATAATAATTTTATTACTCCCCTATAAAATTATAATTGAGAATAATAAGATATATAGATATAATATTGATATAAGAGATTAAAATTGAATATGAATAATAAAATATGAATATTAAAATTATAGATATGATATGGGAGTATTGTTGAAGATGAAAATGATGAAGATGTAGTTGATGGGCGGGTTGTGGCAAGAACATGTGAACAATAGTGGTGTTAGCAGGTGAGTGAGGTGGACGCCGGGTTTGGGGGGCCGGTGGTCACCTGTGAGGTGAGTTGGAAAGGAGGACAGAGAGGGGCCCTGAGGGGAGAAGAAAAAGTATATTTCTGCTGCCTGCCATTCGCGCCCATGAGTCCTTACAGCGGGGTGTCTTCGCCTCTCCCTTTACCTAATCCTCACTTGTTTACTTAAGGGTTGGCGACCGTCGCCCCTCTCCCGGCCTCGACTTAATCCCCCCCCGACCTTGTTTACACAGCTATTAATAAAGGTACAGCTGACGCACCCTCTGCCCCGTACTCTGCACACTGGAAAGAAAGAGCCAGGAGGGCAAAGAAAGGGCCGGGAGGGCAAAGGAAGGGCCGGGAGGGCACCCTGCAAGTTTTTATCAAAATCTGTTGGTTGAGTTGAACAGTTGGTAAGTGAATACAAACCCCGATATAAACATATCATATATAGAACTATTGAAACACCAAAAATTAAATTAAATTAAATATTGAAAAGAGGTTTAATTACAGATTGAAAAGAGGTTTAATTACAGATTGAAAAGAGGTTTAATATATGTGTTTCAGTTGTATGCTGAGGTATGGCTCCCCCCCACCGAACAGCAGAAAGAAAGAAAGTACTACCAATGCTGCATTCCATGAATTGATAGTACAATTAATATTAAACCTCTTTTCATAAAACCAAAAAAAAATGAAGCTGGGCAGAGTAAGTGTGGTACTTAGCCTGCCAAGTCTGTCCTAATAATATTAAACCTCTTTTCATAAAACCAAAAAAAATGAAGCTGGGCGGACTAAGTGTGGTACTTAGCCCGCCAAGTCTGTCCTAATAATATTAAACCTCTTTTCATAAAACCAAAAAAAAATGAAGCTGGGCGGACTAAGGCCCGATATTTTGAAACACCTTACCTTAAACTTTTTCCTTACTTAAGGTGACCTTAAATGTATTGACGTACGTCACCTTAAACTTTTTTTCACTGAATGTTTAAGGTGAGTGCGATATTTCATAACACCTTGTCACCTTAAAAGTTTAAGGATGATCCTGGGATTTACACTTCGTCATTTCCAAGCTGATAATCATTTTTAAACTGAGAAAAATGCATTATTTAATAATTCCTACGATAGGAAATGTGATTTTCCCTCAAAATGAAAAAAAAATGATGAAAATCCGACCAATGGCTAAAGAATTGTGGTAAAACACACTTCGCCAATGTTGTTTACATTATGAACCAAACAGCATCACCTTGGATACATTGTTACCAAGGCCCAGACGTATTGCACATGTAACCTTCCGAGGACACTTGACAGAAAATAGTCCTTTGTTTTATCTGTACTTACATGAAAATTCAACCTCTTTTCATAAAACAAAAAAAAAATGAAGCTGGGCAGACTAAGTGTGGTACTTAGCCCGCCAAGTCTGTCCTCCTGGCTCTTTCTTTCCCTCCTTGCGGCAACCGAGCAGCAACTGTCCCTTTGCCTAATGTTTATATAGCAACTTAACAGGGATTAGTGAGGAGGAGACCGACGCCCTTCAGCCCAAACCCCTGTATAAACAAAGGATTACAATTAGCCAAAGGGACAGATGGGTGGCAGGCCTTACAGCAGAGATAAGAGATATGTTGTGTTTGCGTTACGGGATACGTTGGAGTTTCTAAAACTCCCTAATATTGGTTACTTTACACCCTCCTTGAATACAGCTGGGGTCATAATAATGAAGGGCAGTGATAGTGATCGAATCTATGAGAAGGTAGAGACTATACACCTACACTTTCAGAACGGCTGGTGTTCTGTGCATGGTCTCATAGCCAGGGCCATAAACAATGACTTTTATTGTATTTCTGAACTGTTTTCTGCCCTTCCGACAAGTGGATATCAAAATGGGCACTGCTTAATTTAGGGCCCCGTTATTTTTGTTAGCTATTATGATTTCAATATCATACAGACAGGGACCTTTACAGGATTGTGGAATGTGGCATCTGCTAGCCATCAAAGTTTAAACCAGTGCCTTCTTTTTACTATGAAGGGGCTATTCCTGCTTAATAGGTATTCAGGGCAAGAAACGGCTGGTTTTGTTTTTCAGTTCTATTTTGAGTTCTACTTTCCTAAGATTTGTAGTAAATTTTTTTATATTAATCACATAAGTTTACTAGTGGGGGAGTACATGATTGATGACTTTTTGAATTTTCTAAACATATTTTACGTGTCATTTGTGGCCATTTATCATCTGAACGTATTTTATGTTTTTCCCCCTTTGTTCCCATTAATCATTATATTCATTAGCAATTTCACATGGGAGGATGCTTATATTTTGAAAACTTGTGCTGTCTTTGTCAGATTCTACTCCCATTTCTTTATTGAAATACTTGTGCCTGACAAACAATCTTGGTGTTGAATGATTGAAAAAAAATATACCAAATCTAAATATACCACTTATATTTTTATCATAACGATATTAACAGCGCTATGTTTTTAAGACAGGTAGAAGGACCAGATATTTCAAGTTTTTCAGTCCTTTCTTGCCCTGCAGACCTATAGTGCATCAGCCTCTTCTGTATTTTTTTAAAATGAAAACGCCCCTTCAAAATGTTCTCGGTCAAACCGTTTAAAACCTAAACTTTTTTTCTAGGATAAATCCCTTTTTTGAAGGGTAATAGGCCTATAGGGTAATATTTTTAGACCAATCACGTGTCTTTGATATTTGATCTGCATATCATGACCCTAAGGTCAGAGAAATGAAAACATTTAATTACACAGTTAAATATTGGGTGGGCAAAAAAGTCCAAAAATAAAAATAAATCCCTTCCTACCTACCCTTTTTATTCAGCTATTTATTTCCCTGTCCTATTAGGGTGTATTTGACACACCATCCCTTCAAATATGGGTACGTTTCAGGAATGCTGAAGGCACTAAAAAATGGTATGCTTCTGAATTCCCGACGCTCACATGTTTGGCCCTCTCTGGGTACAAGTTGGCTTTGCCCCTCCGGGTCGGACCCTCATATCACGTTTACGACGTGTAAATTAGGGCTTTCCCGCAATTGATCATTAAACATGCGCAGCCAGGTTACGTGATATTTTGTGGACTAAAACAATGCCCGTCAAAATAATGACATAAATGGGCCTACTATCATAACACCATGCAGGCGCGTAATTAGATGAAGTCCAACTATAGATTTATGTATACGCTATTTAGGACCTATGTAAAGTATCTATACAATAAAGTTACATCTAGAATACGGACGTGTCACATTGTCATAAACGACCGGGATTATCCTTTTATCTAGATAAACAGAGATTTATAGAATGCAGCAATTGTGATTAGTTTGCACACCTCGGCACTTTCACCTTAGCTTCATGGCTCTATAACGACGACCGTTACATGCCTCATTACGCAATCAATATTGGACTATTGTTGTGACATCTGAATAGCTCGTTAGGCCTACATGTCAAGCCATGGTGCATGGCAGGAAATGATACCCAGGTCCGTATACTTCCGTACTCCATAAAAGGGTAATTTCAAGCATTAGAATGAAAGGTAGACGGGTCATGAACATGTGGGAAGTTACACAATATGATATAGGTTAAATATACCTTGAGCTGAAAGGGACTAACTATACTCCGTCTCCCTATTCCCTACTCTCCCCTCCCTTCTCATAATGGTCGCGGTTATGTCACGCATGAGTCTGGGCATAGATACATAAGGGCAGCTGCATTCTCGGACTTGTAATATGTTTAATAGGACTTATGTTATTAGTTGATCTTGGGAGTAGCCCCCATCCACGTATACATGTATCTATAATTAAAGTGTGAAGTATCCTCACGATACATTTGACTATGCTATTTAAAAGGTCTAGGATTGAACTCATGGTATTGCACTTAATTTGCGTCTGCATTATGCTACAGGGGCAAGCCGGGCCCACGTTGAATGGAGGCCGCACAATACGGTAAGAGTTATTGATTCTCTCCTGAGTGTAGGGGAGGAGCCTATATTCCCTCCTCCTCCAGCAGGTAACGACAGACCTCCAGGTGAAAGCCCCACCACCCACTGCTCCTGCGTATGGTTGTCAACTGCTTCGACAGACTCTCCACCTGGCCGTCTTCGTCAGGTGAGTAAAACAATGCATTATCACACAAATATAAAGTATATACGACATAATTTTAAATGTTGAGCATATACAATCGACTCTGTCTTTAGCGGACACTGACGGGACCAGGAGATTTGTCCACTAAAGACAAAGGTCCGCTTAACACAGAGTCAGTAGTATAGGACAAAGGAATGATTGGATACATCAATCTCTAAAGGGAACATTATAGATATAAAATTGTAATCTTACTATTCTTTCTTTTAATTTGTAGGCTAAGAAAATCTTAATCCTGCCTTGATCTTATTTAATAGACACGTGTAACTATGTAAGATACTAAAGAAAAAAGAAAATAATAAGATGTTTTCATGTAACCCAATGTATCATAACTTTCTTTTGTGTGTCTAAGGTAATAGAAAAATAAAGATTAAATTAAATTGACCTTCCTACCCTCCATCTGTTTTGCCTGATACGAGCTAAACAAAGCAATTTATTGTGCCTTATGGTGACATAGGTTCCCAAACTATACTTCTACCGCAGGCACAAATATTTTCAGTGTAAAAACTTTTGCAAACGTAATTACAGACTTGCAGTGTAAAATTAATATTTGTGTAACAATTAAAGATCTTAAGAATCCTCTGAGACCTTTCACCCCCACACTGTGAAATGAGTTCAGCCCCAACCTCAAAGCCGCACAGCCTCTCACCTCCACACTTTGAAGTATCTTCAGAAACCACCCTCAAAGTCGCACAGCCTCTCCCCCCACACTGTGAAGTAACTTCAGAGACCACCCTCAAAGTCGCACAGCCTCTCACCCCCAACCTATGAAGTAACTTCAGAAACCACCCTCAAAGTCACACAACCTCTCACCCCAAACCTGTGAAATATCTTCAGAAACCACCCTCAGTCGCACAACCTCTCACCTCCACACTGTGAAGTGACTTCTGAATTCACCCTCAAAGTTGTACAATTTTTGAAATTTTGTCCACTAAAGACAGAGATATTTGACCAATTTTTCAGAATATTTGTCCGTTGTCCACATAAGACAGTTGTCCGCTTAATACAGAGATTATTATATTAAAATAAAGGGACATCCTGTCGGGACCAGAGGATTTGTCCACTAAAGACAGTTGTCCGCTTAACACAGAGTCCAATAAAGACAGAGTCGACTGTACATGGCTTGGATTAAGGCCCTAGATTAAATAGTTATCGGGGTATCTTTTTACGGTCAAGTTTGTGAGATGTATAATTGTAGACAATTGTCCATTTACATAATGTAGGCCTATGAACTATAGAGGTTTAATTATCCGTTTAAAGTTAATGCGTGTTTATGTTGTTACGTTGTATAGATAATAGCTAACTCCATTCGCAGTCTCCCTCCTCGTCGACTGCGGTCGTCCAATACATAATTATAGTTCCCTTATCATGTAAGACGTGAACACTCGTTGTGAAAGGATTTGTTATTTATTATCCAATGTCTAGTCGTTCCGTGACAAGAACTCGATTGACCATGATCAGTCCCGAGGTTAGAGTTCCCTCAAACACATTCAGTCAACGCTCCGCGCTCTAACACAATTTCTATATGCCTCTCTCCAGAACCTAGACTGCAGATTAAAGGTCCAACCTTCACAGGATGTTTACTCACACAGTGCTTGCAGCTACTCTGGCTAGCTAAGAGCGGAACACATTATTATGTGGTGGTACGTCACACCTTAACTCCTCCCTCATTTCACTACTGTCAAAGTGAAACATTGGCTTACACGTGCGCTTCTAAGCTCACGTCATGCTGCCCAAACATGGACTGGCCACCCGCGTCAGTACACCTATGCGCTATATATGAATGGACTATTTTGCAGTAGACAATCTACAAAGTACAAATCTTGTTTAGTAATAACAGTTTCTTTGGCTAGATATAGGGCCGACAAAATATCCATTATTCATAATTCAATGAAAATATCCTAACTTTAGTAAGAACTTATAAATTAGTTTATTTCCAATGGTGATAAAATATTATCATTTCACTTTTATGTGAAATCGTAAAATGCTGATATTATAACTCATTCCTTAGATGCTATAGCGTTATTAAAAGAGAAATCAGACAATCATACAATTGAATAGGACTACATTTAATACATTCGCCCTCAAGCAAAAAAAAGTACCCACAGTCCAAGAATGATTTGTCTTTAGAAATTGGACATTTTAACCCAAGCGCAGTTTACTTGTAGTTTCATTAATTATCAATTGTATATGAAGAATGTAGAGAAAACAATGTCATATCAAAAGAATCATGAACATACATGTCAATCATATTTCTTTTGATGACAATTTAACAGGACCGAGTCGAATCAGGATAAAAGCAGTTACAAAATCTTAAAGGGTGAAACATTTTGATTTGACAGGATGTCGGTAACCATGGCAAACTCCACGGCTCAGGTGGCCCGGGTGTGGTCCCCGCTGTGGGCCTTCCAGTCGCTGTGCTCGCGCCCCCTCACCACTGCCGACAGACCGACTGCGCTCGAGGTCCTCCTGCCCGCCGCCATCCTCATCGCAATGCTCGCCGTTGGTAAGTTCCGGTTCGTAGTTATACAGGTTATAGCGGCATGGGATAATCAATAGGGGAGGCGCGGGGGCGCGGGTTTCAGGCATAGTTTATTTGTTGGCACCCGAAATTCCATCCCATACAAGGCCATACAACTATGCTATTTCTATAACATTTAGGCCTAGATCAGGTTAATGAAATGTACCTGCATTTTATATATATTATATAGATATATACATGTATAATTTGCTAAGCGTTGAGTAATTAAATGTTATCAATATTCCCATTTTATCAATATTCCTTATTGTTATAGTTACTATATACTTATGGCCAAATCATAGACCTGCATGCCACGGAGATGCCATACTTTTTATTATGGGCAACCTGCATGCTATTTAATCTCAAACTCAATTAACCTACAAGAAATTGTCAAATGTTGCCATCTTGTTGATCAGGTCTGTCCCGGCAGTATGTGGTGGAGGTGATTAAGGGCCGCCGTCGGCTGCGGTCAGCCGCCTACCTCAACCGACAAGGGGTGGTCATCGAGGACCACGAGGGGGACGGCAGTCTGACCGGCACCAACCTCATCAACATCCTCCTGGCCGAGGAGCAGTTCAATACACAGTTTGACAAAGAGGTGAGATGCTGTGAGACGAGTAGATTATAGAAGCCTTGTTGAAAATATCTTTCCATATTGATCAGGAGTTAAAATAAAGTTTTATATCAAAATATCTTAAAGCAGGGGTATTCTCTCAAAGAACCCATCTGTGCTGTAGTGAAAAAAGACGAACAAAGGCTGGTTCATGCACTACAACAAGTGGAGTGGGTGAAAATTGAAAATATATCTTTCATCATATAGTTCCTGATATTCTGGAAATGAGCAGTCATGTACTTACCTCAGATGTTAAGCCTATGTGTATGACCTTCATCGTAATAGCAGAGAGGTTATGCATAACTATTATAACCTCTCTGCAGCTGTTAATAGCGGTAATAGCCTGCCATAACATTTTCGGCCCGGGGGCCGACTTCACTTATACGCGCCCGGATGTGTATGTTGGGGTTCCAAAAGTGGACCCATTCAGAAGGATTTTGTCAGTGCAAAAACTAAGGATTCCTTCAAAGACACCATTAAAGAGGGGCTATACATGTACATGTAAATCATGTTTGATAATTAAACAGGAAGTTTAATATGCTTTATTAATTAAACATTATCATATTATTTTGAAATAGAATCCCTGAGATACAGTTTTGATATCAATTATGGTGCTTGTAGTAATCAATTGCAATGAAGTATTGTGTGATTCTAAAATCCATTTGGTCAGCTTATATATTTGGGGTAGGTCTACTTCTTTTGGACACACATCTGGGCATACTTAGCGTGAAGTCGCCTTCCCACCGGACATCTCGGTGTATAAAAAAAACACCTCGCACTTAATGATAGATTCTTCTTATACACGTGATTAAATTTGAAATCTCAGGTTGCATAAGTTAAAAGACAAACGCTTTCTATAGGTCTACTGGAGGAGATGCATTCTCATTTCAATAAATATTTTTTTCAATTAATTAATATAAGCCCAATGCACTCTGATCTTGCCTGCGCCTGGCAGGTGCTAACCGAGATGCGGCGGAACGTCAACTCGCTGCGGGAGTTGTTCGTCATCGCCCTGCCGGCCCTCACGTCTCTGGTACTGACGGGCACGGCCGTCACCTTCAACCAGCCCATCATGAACTGTCTGTGGCCCACCCTCAAACGGCCGGACATCAACACGTGCATCGCCTGCTTCCTCGGCCCCGCCGGCCTCGTCTACGCCCTCTCCTTCGGCTTCATGTTCCAGCAGGCACTTGAGAAGCACAATTATGCAGTAACAAAGGTGAAAACATAATAACAATCTGGAGTCTCACGTATTTGAAATGTAACTTCGGGTTTTATGTAAGAATGATTGCTAGATAAGAATCACCCAAATCTAGCCCCTTTTCCGTGCAATGAAATAAAAACCTATGGTCTTAAAAAGTTCACTAAGCTGGGCCATGCAACTTCCCCCCAAATGAAGGTTTCTGACGCCGATAATGGAATGTCGTAATTGCTACATGTTAGCATACAGCTTACGATTTGGATATGGCGAATTAAGGATAGGCTGTATATTATAGACCTTGTAGAAAGATAAGATTAAAATGGATTTTAATTTTTAACTTTCAGTCCATTCAGGCCCTGGCGGAGGTGGCGGGCCACCTCTCCCCCCTCCCCCACATGAAAGAAATCTTTCCAAAAAGTTCCACAATTGATTCAAAACTCATTTTAAAAACCCCTAAAAATTGTAAGAAAATATAAAAAAGTTCCACTCCACACTACTGGCCACCCCCTTTGTAGCCCGACTTACTGATAATCTATACAAAAGTTCAAATTCAGAGAACCTTACCCCCCGCCTTACCCCCCCCCCCCCCCCACCTACGACGGAACCTGTATGTATACGGGCCTGCAATTCCCTCTAAAACTGTTAGCGATATACCATATACCCTTGGTCTGGACCCCTCTCCGCACACTCATGAGATTTTTTATTTTAGTGCTCATTTTATTTCACAATAAAACATTCTTCTGCTCCAATTATTGGGTTCTGTAGATAAGCATTTTCAATAACAACTTCAATTAAAAATCTTCTTTCACAGAGTTTTCATGAAGAAACACTCACGAGATAATTAAACATTATGTCAATTTCCACGCAGGTTACATCGGAGCTGAGCCTTTTGGACCAGATGGTAACGATGACGGCCAAGCTGCGCCTGCCCTCCGCCCGTCACGCCATGGCCATGTGTAAGGCCGTCAAGGCGGAGGCCATCTCCATGGCAATGCTCGTACAGAAGAGACAGCCGGCCTCATTCAAGGCCCCTGCATCGCCAAACGTAAAAGGTGAAATATATTTGTGTCTTTTTTTATTCAATGAAATATGCATGTATACACTGTAGGTCTTGTTTGTGAATTTCTGTTTGAAACAACTTTCAAGTCACAATCCATTCCAGGGACATGCACAGGTATAAGGTGTCGACAAAACGAACCCAACCTATAGGGGTCTACATAGGGCCTATATAGGCCTAACTTAAACACAGCGTATGATATTTCCCGTGGTACTAGTATTTATTGCTTGACACAATCTAGAATTAATTCTTTGTATTTCTTGTAATCTCATGCACATAATCACAAATTGAAAGATAGTTAGGAAATAATAATCGTAATAAATATTGTTATCTAACTTATATAGCCTATCTATTATCCATGTTGTTTCCCGTGCTCCAAAAATATGATGATATTAGCTTGAAATTGCACAAAATATACAAAGAGGGCGGGACATCCTTATAGGAGAGTTTTCGCCAATATACAACCTATAGCAAAGACTTAAATCAAACCTCTCAATTGCAGTTCAGCTTTGGTCTATAGTAGACATACTCCGAGATGCCACCAAGGAAACAGAGAAAGGTTTCCACCTTAATCGAGTGCTTGCCACGACAACTATAAACTACATCATTCAGCTCAATAATATCTGCACCGACCGCATGGGTACTATGCATGTCCGGATCCATCCACTCAAGTAAGTAGCCTAGCTGCTAATTATATAACGGCCCAATCACTGGAATGGGGGGCGGGGGCGAACAGTTCGAGTGCGTGCAAATAAGTCATTCTTGTATCAATAAAGTGACAAGTGCCGCGAGTTGGGTATTATACAACTTGTAAGGCATTAATGGCTTGTAGGCCCTAAGTGTGACTTTTCGTCTTTCATTTGTTTCCCTTGTTAGGTGTCAGACTGTCACTCGCTATACCCAGATAGGCCTATATCTGCTGCTTTTCATGGCCCGGCCAAAAGGGGCCGTCCATGAATGACGTCATGCTATTTTAGACCATTCTTGACCCCACCTCCCGCCATCGTCATGTTTCGTCATGCAACCCTTGACCCCCCTCTAGAAATGACATCATATCAAGAGGAACACCTGTTAAACCGTAAAATGTAAATCTCCCCTAAAATGTAACTTAACGTAAAATGGAACTGAAATTGACGTAAAACGTAAATATCCCTTAAAATGTAACTCAAATTGCTGTAAAATGGAACTACAACTCCTGCCCCAAATTGTAAAAATGCAAATAAAGTCATACACGTAAATTGTAAATCTTGAGCATCCTCAGATTTAGCCCAATACATAGACAATTGGCTACGATATCAGGGGCCTCTCGATCATTAGGTATGTACGTTTACATGATTTACATTTAAGTCAGATTTACATTTTACGTTGATTTCATTTACGTTTTATGTTGATTTAAATTTTGCGGCAGATTTACATTTTACGGTCTAACACCCCCCCCCCCCCCCTTAACCGGGAACCAAAAACCCTAGAAAGCAGGTCAGTCCCGTAGATCTTTCACCTAAAATACCACTGTTCCTTTGAAAAAATTTTCTCTGGAATTCTTGAATTGAAATCTTTCAAACATGATGTCATGCACCATGCACATGACCCCCCCCCCTTGTCATATTTGGTAATGAAAACATGAACCCCACCCCCCTGCGGCATGACGTCATTTATGGACGGCCCAAAATGATTTATATAATGCCATCTCCGCAACAGGGGTATGGCTCTCATATATGACATGTAGCATTAATTCTGCATGGTCGGTATAGACTATGGGTCCGGACCACTAAATTCGACACGGACACATGGCCATTTCTAAAAATCGACATGCGACATGGGACCTTAACAACCCGACATGGGGCTATAAAATGATAGTGACATGCGGCATGTAGGCCTACATTACTGACATGCGACAGGGACATGGCGACACGGCCATTTTTTAAATTCGACATGCGACCCCCCAATCTAGGGCCTCTAGACTGAGCTATTTACCACACTCACTAGGGGTTCAGACGGTCAGTGTTACCCCATGTTACAAGATTGATTTCCGTGATTTTGCACCAAATAGGACATAAGTGACCTATATCGATGCATATGTAGACGGTCAATGTTCCTGCAGAGGCCAACTTGTTCAACTCGGGACTAGCTCTATATTTTTTCTTTTAAAAACATCGAGCCCGTCCATATTCTCCGATGATTTCTTAATTGAATTCTTATTGGACAACCATTTACTTATATCAATCAACAATTCTACAATATTGGTACGAGAACTTAAAACCTTGTTCATAAGCAGGATCGGAGAGAAGACAATGACTGCTGGTGCCAATTAACAAAATAGCTATATTACACTTTCAACTTTCAACATAAGGCCCAACAAATCATCTTTCTAGCCACTCGCTGGGTCCGTTGGCAGACCCAATATAATATTGTGTAGCCAATGATTTGCGAGTAAAGTTTCCGATTCACCTACCGTGCTGTCTGACGTAAACGGGTGAATAGGGCCTACCTTGCAGAACTTAACGTGGACGTTCAAAGGGAAATGGAATAAGGACAAAGCTGATAACATCATACAATACAAACGTTGAATGCCAAGCTCCAAAGACCAAAGGAAATGCCTCCATGCAGTTACTACTAGAGGTGCTGGGGGGTTAACTATTAGGCACATCTGACAGAAACCCATCTCTTTTTCTCTCTATGTAAGAAAGAAAGACAGGGAACTGGGATCTCAAAATCTAATCCGTTTGCACTTTTCTTACCGACAGCCATCCCACAGCCATTTACTATAGACTTGGCTGAGAGGATCGATCACGTAAATCCTGCGCTAGCATAAAGTCTTCGGTCCTATTTTAGGCATATAGACGTACCCCATTTGCCGAAGATTTACCATCCTCCTAAGTCCTATTGAAGTGTGTGTGTGTCTGTGGCGGGGGTGGGGGGTTATCATACCGATTGGTCATCATACCGATGTTCTTCTCTTTCAATAATAGAACGAGTTACTTTCGTTATCACATGCATGGTATGTATGGTGACTGCGACACCTTGAAGGATTTCCCAACGGTTATGTGCGTCGCACGCACAGTTGGAAGAAGGGGAGCAGGGGTGCGTTCCAAACTATAAGACAATAAAGTTATTGTTTGAGTAATAGGTCGTATCTCATTTATTACTGATTTACAACCATAATCTATTCCCATGTGCTTATTCTTAAGAATCTTTACTTACATTTTTGTTTTTTTGCATGGAACCCCTTTTTGTTAACAAATTTCCAGTGGCTATTTTTTCTATTGTTTTTCTCTATTTTTAGATATAATGGTCTGTTTTACCTATATTGTACTGACGCGGGTGGTCAGTTCACGCGCTTGAGTTTAGCCATCTTTATGTTACATTAAAGAAGGGCTAAAGCAAAGAGTAAGGGGAGGAGCTTAAGTGATGACTATTAAACCATCCATACATAGGCGCCTTACGCGCAGCACTCGGGCCAGAGTCTTGATGGTTGTTGTGAGTTAAACATCCTGGAAAGGTTGGTTCTAGAAGCTTGTTCCTGGAGTTGGGATTGAAGCTGATAGACTGTTTAGTTTAGGCCGGAGCGTTGACTGAGTGTGGTTGAGTGGATCCTAGGTCCCCTTGGAACTGTTCATTGTTATTGAGATCTTGTCAAGAGTACATCATATAGGGAGGTAGGGAGTTGTAGGCCAGTACATCTTTTCAAATCCCCCATTTTGGCCCCCAGTGGTCAATGTTTACCTAACACCTCCAACACTGAAAACATAAATGGCCCTAAACTCGTCAAATACTAGTCAGTTTGACAAGTTTAGCCTCGTCAAGCCACTTTTAGAGTTTTTGACGAGTTTGAAATTGACACCTTGTCAAAAGCTTGTCATAAACTAGTCAAAATACTTATCAAACTATAGGTGGCACTGCAGTTACTTGCTCAAAATGAAGCATAAGAAATTGACAAAAAAATCATTTTTTTCACATTTACAGACGAAATCTGATAGAAATCAATTTAGAAACAGTGAGATAACTATAAGGTTCCTCTATAACATTACAAATATTGTTTTCAAATGGTTGTGTTTGTAACTATTAATTCCAGAAAAAAATACGTTTTGTTAAACACCTTTTTTGTACATACTAAAGGCTTAAGACTAGGTTAAATCTGTCCAGATATTGCCATTACCAAATACAGTGAAGTATTCTAATATAATACTTAGAATATCCTGCAACAATACTCCTAACTTCTAGTATTTAACAAGGGGTGCAGTTAGGTGACTGAATCAAGGGTCTATGTGTACATGTTGGAAACAATGGGGCAGATGGTTGAAGAACGCAACTTTTATGACAAGTCTATGCCAAGTTGACTAGTTTTTGACGAGTTAAGCTAATTTCTGACGAGTTTTTGACGAGGTTGTACCTTCAAACTCGTTGATTTCGCCATCGTCACTTTGACAAGGCTAAACTTGTCAATTTGACAAGTCTTTGACTAGGCTGGGTTTTCAGTGAACAGATAAGGCCTCAGTAGACAGAGTATGATAAGGGTGTCAGACTAGGGGTCTCACCTCTCTGCTGTGGTAGCCAACCCACTCAGCCATTGTCTTACCTGATGGCTAAACCCCTAAAACAACAGCAACACCTGAATGCAGATAAGACACTGTACACACAATCCATTTAGGGGTCCCTCAGAGGGAAGGGGAAGTGGTAAGATTTACCTAGCTATAACTTCCTTGTTAGTCAAGTTTATCAAAATATTCCAAAGGTAGCATGGGGTTCATTACTGAGGCTGTTGAGATAAAATGATAATGTTATCTTTTTAGACACTGTTGTCCTGCAGAAGTGACACAAAGGTAGTGGGTTTTTGGTAGCTTATCACTATCAGTGGTGGAGGGGTTCAGCTTGTCCCACGACAGGCCTGAACTGGGGGACCATGGTGGTCCCCAGGGTGCATCTCCCTACAGGACTATAGAACATCCTTTCACGCGAGTGTTATGTCTTACATAATACAGAACTATTATTAAATATTGGATGACTGCAGTATAAGAAGAGGAAGACTGCGATAGGAGCTAGCTAATTTTCAAAGTAATCACGCGACTCAAATAAGACCTTAACTTTAATGGATATACAACCTACTGTAGTTCAATATCATTCGATTGTCTTAGGTGGTTACCATGTCCTTCATGAAATTTTATCCATTCACAAGTAGTCAGCACAGGGGCATATGTACGACCCGGACCCCCCCCCCCCCCCCCCTCTCCTCATAACTTTGCTCCTTGTAATGTCCATATGTAAATAGACCCCCTGGTCACAGGGACTTATGGCCTGAAACGCTGAATACATTGGAACGCACCTCAGGTACGTCGGTATTGACTTACATAAAAAGTAAGACAGGCATGACCATTTTGTTAGAAGGTTAGGGATGTGTGTAAATTGTTTAATAGTATATTCAGATGTAATCATAATTGTAGACATTTTATAACCACGTATGTCAAACATCGCGGAACGCATGCAGGTCAGATTGTGTGTCTAATTCAAATCGCTTATAATTGTTGTTCCCCCTGCAGATGGGCGTTCCTGGAGGTGCTGGGGGTGATGACGCTGTTCGGGGTGATGTTGGTGGAGGCCCAGTCGCCCCGCTTTGAGAACACCATCTGTAGCCTGACGCTCTACTCCGTCTCCATGCTGTGCTATGTGCTCGCCGACCTCGACTCGCCCTTCGACGGCTTCTTCAGGGTCGACATGACCGTGCTGCACGAGGTGGTCAAGAGAGCCGAGGTGGTCTACGAGTGTGCGCGTCACGGGCGACCACTGGATCTCGGCTACGTCCGCGTTTAGACGGAGGAAGGCCTCATCGGGTAAAATATGCCGGTAGACTATATATGCCATTAACCGGTGCATTAAGGCCCATGAAGCAAAGCCTGTGAGGCATCAGAGGGGCAAGAGAAGGGGTATAATGAAGGGAAATGGATAGTGCCAAATGAAAGAAATTAGGACAAAAAACGGGGAATATTGTGGAGTGTGGAAAGGGAAGGAACGGAGGGCGGACAAATTTTTTTTTTGAACGCTCCTCCGAATTAATTATACGAGTTCAAGAAATTATCATGCATGTTGCACGTATGATCACGCTGAACTATTGTTAATGTTTGATTTAAGACTGCGTAAGATTCGTATATATCCAAGTCTTCGTAAGTTGCTTTCCAGAGTGTCTGAGTAATTCAGACCGCGTTTAAAGTTTGTCCATTCACTTCCCAATAGTTCAAAAGAAATGAACGATGAGGGAACTTCTTAATATGAAAGGGTTTTTATTCAATAAACATCTCATCCCGAGTCAAAGCCACCATGTATAAGTCTTCATCAGTCCACCTCCCATCTCCTATCAGCAATCAACCACATTTAGAACACGAGTTGCTCCAACGCCTTCTAGACCATTCTAGCATTTAGCTCTAACACAATCCTATGTCCGAGGTAGTGGGTATTGGTAAACTCCAGTCTGTTACACGGAGTCGATGTACTTACTCCAGGTATAACTCCTTGGTTAAACATGTTTCTTCTAACCAACTAACTCACTAACTTTTCACTAACTGCTCGCTCCCTACCTTGCAGCGCCTTTTATACTGGTTAACAGGTGGCGCTAGGAGCGTAAGATATTTCTCCTAGGAGTAGACTAGAAGTAGACTTGCTAAGCCTGATCCTTGTTGGATCATATATTATGACAATGTATAAAAAGTACTAAGCCATTAGTACATTCGACGGCGGTCAGGTGTTTGAGTTTAAGGAGGTGGACGACATAGCTCAAACCAAATGAATATAATGAGCTCCCAATTTTGATGATTGGATATATTTGTTAAACCATGGTGGGGTGGCCTTGACTCTCGTGGTACATTCAACACAGTATCAATAGATTTGTAGATCCGGTTTCAACACAAATTCACAGTGAAATTATTCATTGAGTTGATGTCCACATTTTGAAGCTCAAAGTTAGCAGAATTCTTTCTTAAAATGACAAGGTAAGTGTTAAAATTTGATAACATGATTATTTAGATAACAACGTAGATGATGACATAATCATGGTTACAAAATGACAAAGTCAACCGTAGAGAATGAAGTATTCGTCATTTTTAGGTATTCACTTAGTACGTGCCTTGTACATTAAAGTCAGTTCTCAGCATTGTTAGCTGATTTTAAGATTCAAAGATTGCGACACCCGTGCATAAGGTGACAAATTCAGTTTTGACTTAGTACGCGCGTGTACAGTTTCTGATATTTATGATTTGTAACACAAGTCAACAGAACTCAACATATATACAGTGTAGGGTTGTCTTAAACTTCTAAGAGTAACAAGTGTACATCAAATCCAATTTCAGAACAAATTAACACAACATAAGTCAATACAGAGAATTCGGACATTTTGAACGAACAACTTTCATGATACAATGCGTGTCAAATTTAAACCAAACTTCAACCATAACAACATTATTTACAATAAATACAAGGTCTCTGTATCGGGTTTAGTAGTACCGAGCAGTTGGAACCAGAAAATACCACCATTCCCGTCACGCGTCCGCCAGCTATACTTAGTACACGTGTACTTAGCGGGACGCTTGACTGGAGTTCCCCCCCAAGGTTTGACCTCGATTTGGATCCTTCGGGCGCGAAGCGCCCGGATGGCAAATTTCTGCTTCGATCAAACTTTCAAGTTTGATTGTTCGACCTGATATTTTGGGCCGATATGAATTAATTCTGGCGCTTGATTATGTTGGTTGGGGACCTAAACTTTAGTTTAGCACAGATTTTATAAGAAATTATACGATGCTTTGATCATGCTAGCCGATTTCAGAATTTGGATCTTTTGGATCAAAAAGGGGTTTTCCAAATTAGCCTCGTTTTGACGTCATTTTAATCAGTGTCGCTCATCTTTTTGGTCGGAGAGGACGTATTTTTCACTTTGTCTCGCTTTTTTTTTATCTTTTTCACTCTCTTTTAACAATGGCCCGGGTCGCAGTTTTCTGCAGTCAAAGGGAGAGCGGGATCGAGGATTACAACGACCTGATCGTCGGGGATACAGCCCACAGTGTGACCGTGGTGGAGTGCGTAGACGCCGGGACTGCCGATTTAGCCGGGGCGGCTTTCGCGCACCATAGCGTGTGGCCCGACGACCTGTTAGTGGTCGTGGTCAATCTCCTGGACATTTTACGATGGGACGCGGAGCTGGAGTTATACATTCCCCTCTTCTCCTCCACTACGGCCGCGGTGACCTTTTACGGGGAAACGCTTAACAGGGCCTTTCTTAACCTGCGTAGTCACCCAGCCCCCGCCACCGTGATGTTTACCACCGTGACGGGCATCAACACGGAGTCTTGGGATCTGACGTGCGAGGACGCGCATTTCCAACGATGGATGAACCACCTGGTGCCCCGGGTCAACCGGGAGGTTCGCCATGCCAACCGCTGGTTTGGCGTTCCAACAGCCGACCTGGGTCATCGCCTCCACATCACGCGTCAGACTGCAGACGGGGCCTTCACCGTCCACGACTACCGAGAGTTCGTGGACGGTTTCATGCCGACCCACCGACAGCTTCGACGGTGGGCTCGCGCCCTGGGCCGGCTCCTTCGCCAGCTCCCAATAGCTCCCCTCTAGACCACCCCCTTCTCCCCTGTACATACCGATTTCCTGCGGTGATTAGTGGGTCTTAATTCCCGGTTAGTGATTGAGCCATAAACATTATTTTTAAGAATCATCAAGTGTTCATCGGATCCAATTCCCGGCCAGTGATCGGACCACCAAGGACTAGATGTTTTTCTTTGTGGCTGTTTTTGCCGGACTGTTCGGGGCGACTCGTCGGAGCCGTTTGGGGTTTCTTCTGCCGTTGCCGGGCGTCGTCCCCCTCGTCTCCTCGCCCGCCACCGGGTGCCCTCCCCTCGTCGTGTTGGTCCAAGCCTCGACCGCTCCGAGACCGGGTAAGTTGTATCTTCCTTTTCCCACCGTTTCTTGCATGTTAGGCAGGCTACTAATCGTAGATTTTAAGGAGATTGTTGGCCAAATTCTTCTTGGTGGTTCTCAGCTCGCCCTCACGTGGTTGTATTCCGGAAGCTGATGTCACTCCCGGAACCAGAAACTGTGTTTCGCTGGTAATTTTAGTAACGGGTAGCGTGGGTGGCCACCTAGTGTTTACTTTTGGTTCCAAGATGGTGGGCGCGGGCCGAGAGTCAGGATCTTTCGTACTAAACTTATTATCTTTTCCAGGTCCTGCGGTATGTTAGGGTGATGTAACTGAAGCAATGTGACACGGTTGGCACTGAAAAGCGTCAGGCTATATAATTTTAGTGGGAGGGATTGCTTAGGCGAACATGATCAAACATTTTACTTCGCGCGTGGTGGGGCGATAATAGGAGGTTTTCCTAACTAGTGGTTTGTTGACATTACCGATTTAAATAGGCGTTTTGGAGTGTGGTTGATTTGTACCGTATTGGTATTATGGTATTATTTGATACTATTAACTGTTGGTGACCAAGTATTTTGGTCCAGATTGTCCAGCATTAGATTGGCTGTGACAGAATTCTTTGATGAGTTGTCCCCCTTACAGAGTACTGGAAAGATTGACGTGTCGGCCACGTAAGGCGACACCACAGGTGGAGCCGTCCAACGAGCTGTTGGCGACTCCAAGGTAAGTTTGAGATGTAGTGGTGAAGGCCACAGATACCCATCCCATGTTTTAGTCTAACAGCAAGACTTCGTCAGTGTCATTGTGTTAGAATAAGTGTTAGAGTGAGTATTATTGTCAAAGTCGTCTCGAAGAGGAAAAAATACTACTGTGAGGAGACCGAGATGAAGTCTCTAAGACACTGAATGAACTCCCAGATGAAGATTCTGTATGAATATAATGAAAGAAGGAATGGTATTCTTATTAAGAGCTAGAAAGGCACCAACACCACAAAGATTATCAAGCGTCCCAAGCAGAGATACATGTGTGTACACCGTGGGAGTTCGTACATTCATAGATCAGGCCTTAGTAGGCGCCGTTCCATTGAACGCAGAAGCCACGTTTATCAGTGCCCGAGATTGCCAAACATCTCAGACAGTGATATCCTTGTGATGAATGAGTGGGAGCCTATGCTCACAGGTCGAGACTGAGCCGTCACAAGAACATCCACCTACAAAGGTTTCATGAGTGCCCGAGAGGTGATGCAAAACTGTCCCGCTCAGATTCCCTAACCGACCTCATGGGGAGATAAGAATAATGATAGGAATTGGATCCCTGATGATTTACCTTAAGAGGTCACAAGGTTCAATACTCTTGATAACACTCTTTCTGTACAGTGTGGTAGAATAATTACCCAACACACTCCAAAGATTTATACGCAAACAAGTTAACACCCCCTTCAAGGGCGACACCTGTTCTAACATATTTGACTCCATTTTGTGAAGTATCCGCTCTAAAACCCCAGTTTTGTTCTTATTGATTGATTTTGTTACGACAAAATCCCTTCTCTTTCTGCTAGTTATAGGTGGTAACTCGGCGTTCACCCCCTACATTCAGCCTGGGGTCTGAAGACCGAGTTCCACTTTATATTGGGTAGCGGCGCCCTTCTGATAATGCAAACGGGTGCGCCACCAACTCCAAACAGTTCACTGAATAATTATTATACCTATGTTACCAGTAACATCTCATTGTCTACCGTATACACTACATTATATGGAAAAACCACATGACTAGCGGTGGGGTAGCGTTTTCATTCCGTGAGGTATAAATGTCATTATAGGACATTAAGTATTAACTGTACAAGGGAGGTCGAGATTATTCGTTCCTTGCTTAGTTATCACTAGAGGATCGGGTCTCAGATTCAGGTTCATTTCTGATCTGATTCCCGGTCCTTATTAGTTACACGTGGTTTGTCGGTACTTTCCCATTCATAGGACCAGAATGGGTAGCACCGAGTTTCCATTGCTATAATTGGGAGCAGACTGCATATATATTTTTTTTTTTAATATGCAGCCTACACCCCCTTTAAATTATAGAGATGTGTAATTGCATCTCCTTAGATCACTTACTTCCAGACAGCACCTAGTAAGTCGGGCCTTTACCGAAGTACAGTACAAGGTTAAACCCGTTTTCTTGTTCAGGTCTATGCCCGTTTCTCTTGTGGAGAGTCAAGACTACTCCTGAAAAGACTCCGCCCCCAGCTTATCCTAACTATGCGCATGCCGGGCAGGGATAGGTAGTGCTAAAGACAGAGTTAGAATTTTTTATCTCCTTTCTAATAGATTGGGTAATCCTATTAGCTTTGGGTGTCAACCAAGTTTATTGTAGCTTGTTCATCAGGGAATCAGTAATCCATGTCCCCCCTCTTCAGCTCAACTGTTGAGCGGAGACCTGGATACTTTTAGCGCCACGACGGCGGTCAAGACTAATTTTCATTTATTTATTTTATTTTATTTTCCTCGACGGCGGTCAGCTCTGAAGCCGCTCATTTCCTTTATTAATTTTAATTATTTCTAATTTTTACCCGGGTCGAAACTTGACTTCTTGCCGTTTTGTCTCTGTCCCGATTAAAACTGGTCTAAAAGTGGTCTAAATAATTTAGTCTTGAATTATGGGCAGTTGTTCATATACTAGTTGTCGTTGGATCCTGACTTTTATGTTAAAGTCAGGATCCTTTGACCTAAGACATACGGTGATTCAGTGGTCATTTACACATAACCAAGACGACGGGGCTATTAATAAGGACAGCACCTCGCTCCACCGCCTTGTGAGTTTTCGCTACAGCTTCTCCCCCCCAGGGATAGCTTGTCCCGTCTGAGGGAGTCGCGATATAGTGAGAGAGAGCCGAGCACCCTGTGAATGTCACCAATTCGCTGTTGTCCCGTAACTACATTTCCTTGTGACCTCCGTTATAGCTCCCAAATATAGCACGCCTTGTCAGGATTTGCACATATCCTTGCCGCTGCAGCGTGTCTATGCCAGGAGCAAACGAGCCACGTATAAGGTACTCTCGTGTGCTGTCACCGAGCGTCCCCCCTGAGAATGTTACTAATTATTCTGCGTTCTTATTATATTTTGCCCAGAATTCCCTGAGGAAGAACTCTTAGTTACACAAATATTGGTTTGCTTTATATATTAGTTTTTAGGTAAATTTCTTTCTACTCGTCGATTTTTTTTTGTGATGAAGGGACCGCTTATCAGGAGCCAATCCACCCGGGGCATAGTGACTGCCATGGTCGGGCGTCCACCCCAGTGCCCTTCGCAGCGTCGGTGACGCGTAACCCCAACGTCCTGCCTCCTGTTAGGCACCACTGACACCAGGCCTGTGGGCAGGCTCCCGCTGCTTGTGCAACCCCCTCATCTTTGAGAAGAGTATATATGTAAGCATGCTAAAGAATAGACAGTGGCGTTCCCCAAGTGGCTCCTGTACTGCAGCCCGATCCTAGCGGTAACAACAGCACAGGGGTCAGGTGTAGATGGTACTTGCTTGGGGAAGTTCACTTCGCTCGTTGGGAGCATTGGTCCCGTTGAGCGCTCTTAGGTTTTATACAGAATTTTTGAGTTTTTCTTTTAAAATGCTAAAATTTTGCGACACTAGGATCGGTTCCAAATGGTTCCCTACTTTTAAAAGAGTTGCCAAATCAATAACAATTAGAGTGTTGAGCTAGGCTACCGGGCATGGGACACTCGACTTGAGAGAAATTTAGATAACCCATGGGTCCATAGAGAGACGGTTGGACCAGCCTACCCGAACTAAGTTTTTCCTGACTGGTGAATCCTTATTGATCAGGCTAGTCAACAGAACCCTACCTACCCAAACAGGTATTGCCCAGCGAACTTCCTGTAACATTTTAGTTTTAGTATTCGTACCTCTGTGTTATTAATTCACCAATTTTACCTGTACAGTACTAGGTCAGGTTTTACCACTCGTTACATTGTCATATGATAACTTCATAAACCGTTCCTGGATTTATTTCGGATGTCCCTGGCCTTATTGTCTTTCGTGCAGATCCTGTTCCGGTCGCTGTTGAGGTGGGCGTGGTCGATCTAGGAGGAGCGTTAGGCATTGTTCCTTGTCCCAACACCGGTTGAGGCCAGTCCGCTCCGACATCGGACCACCCTGCGTCGATGAGGCGAGGTACTCCCATGGGTACAGGAGTGGCTAGCCCCGAGGAATATCTCAGTAGTCTGGCCCTGGTATTGTATTTTAAGTTACTCATCATCAGACGGGCGAGTTTTTTAGATACCCTCAGGGTGTCGGGTAGTGGCACCTTAGATGGGTGCTGTCCAGGTCTAGTCGCTGCTCCCATCAGCTGCGCCCCCCAGGTTACCGTCAGAGTATACTTCAGACACAGCTGGGTCACCAGTAGATCCCTAATGAGCACATAGCCTTCAGTGTAAGTGTGGTCTGAAGGCATAGCCAGTTCGCCCAGGAAGATTGTTTCTATCATATGTGGGTTGGCAAACTGTACGTACAACCCATCCACAGTTTTTCCTCTAATATTTCTCCACTTTCGCCACACGAGGACCACTATGGCGATGACGAGTACTGCCAGTAATATAGCAAGTACTGCCACCGCAGTGGGGTTGGCGGTCGTGTCCGGGCATCCAGTTAGTTCCTTTTCACTGCGCAGCAGCTCCTCCGGGTCCGCCGCCTCCAAGGCCATGGCCCGAGGTAAAGTCATGGTTAGTCCGGCCAGGGCAGCCTTGCCTTGGTGGTTCCGCCAGCACTTCCAGAGAACACATCCAATAATTGTCACAGCTACCACTATGCAAAAGATGGTGAGGAGACCAAAACCGCCTCCGAAGTTGCCTATAGAGAACCACGGGGCGTGTTTTTCTACCTCATAACGGTCAGTCGCTTTCTTGATACCCTTGGCCAAGTCTTTACGGTGTTTTTGTATTCGTTTGGCCAAGGAGGTTACAGGTATTTTGGCCTTCAGGCTTTCCTCGATCTCCAGCAGGTCTTTCCTAATTGTTTCAGGGATAGGGTCTGATTCCAACATAGTGGGTTCGTTTTTGGACGTCGTGAAATTCATGTCCCACCCCTTCACCCGACTTGCTGCTTCCAACAGGTCATTATGTGGGTACACAACCGTGGTGATCCTGGTGTGCCTGTCACAATTTCGCAAGCTATACGGTATCCATGCTCCTTGTGTTTGGAATGCACAGTCGCATTCCACCTGAACCCTTGCATAATTTTCTATGTTTACTCCGACCGCAGGCTGGTTTCTGCAAATCATTTGGCCTCTGGTGTCGGCGCTGACCACTAGCATATCTCCGTCGTCTAGATACACTGCCATCTCTCCGAAGTCTGCTTCCAGTAGATAGTCCAGCTCACATTTTTCTTGGATCGCTAGGTCGTCGCGCCTCAGTAGCGCAGCAGTGCAGGTGTTGTCTGTAATCTTTTTCATATAAGGTAGGTCCTTACAGAGCGTGATGGTCTGTCCATAACAACCTGACCAACTGCCACTAGCCAATGGTACGTAATACTGGCGGGACATGGACATGGCGACACTTTTGGGTAGATTAACAATTTGGAGAGCGTCCTTCTTACGTCGCCCCCTAACCGTCACTGGCACAGGAAAAGTTAGTACTTCGTAGACCCGGAACAAATGTTCATCAGCCACCACAGGCACCCTTACATACACTATAAATTCCTGAGTGGTTTCATTGAATTTGAACGAAGGTTGACTGTTCTCGTAATAGAAGGAGGGATCTGTGAACGCGACATGGAACCTGGGGTGGATCCCCTTCAGATATCTGTTCACTTCCTGGACCGCTCCGACCATATATTGGCGGGGTACCAAGTCCATAGTCAGCTGGCCCCGCGTCAGGCGCTGTACACCTTTCCTGAACACGCGTGTTTGCTCTACCATTAGTTGAAGATACACCATTTCTCCTAACTTGTCTTCTAGAGCGACCGGTATCATATTCAGGTACAGTTCCATCCAATCCACCTTATGTTGCACTAGTTTTAACCTTCGGCGAGTCGTGTTGTGTGCCTTATTTAGTGATCTTAGATTGTCCAGTAGGCCTATCACGACATGGTTAACCTTTTCGACAGCCTCGTCATGTTTTTCATTCATCAGAGCCAAGTCTTCGATCATTTGGTTCGAAGACTCCTGCAATACTCTAATCAATTCTCTGTTATATTTGACATCAGCCGCCAGTCCTTGATTCCAAGAGGTTGGAAGAGGAAAGGTCGGCCACCCTGGATCGTCTAGCATTGTGGGCAACTTCTTCATTCTTTTGATCCTTCCACTAGATTTTAACTCCGACTCTTGATTTTGAAGGTCTTGTTGAGTGTTTTTTATTAGGGAACTTAAGGTTTCATTAAGAACTTCTCGGTACCGACCCTTAAGCGCCTGTGACGTCTGATCCATCCAACTGACCAGCGACCTGATATGGTAGCAGGCCCGATCGAGGGCGTCTCCTCCCTGTAGATATCGGTGACAGACCTGGCCAAAGGTAGCCTTGTTGAAGGAGCGCCTCCTTGGAATAGTGATTAGGAAGCCTTGTCGGACGTGTGTTATATCCGCGGTGGACATTAACTTCCCTGGTTTTAACACTACTCCATATTGTTCTAAAGCTATTACTTCAGCGTTAGGGGCTAGCCCTTCAGGTGGGCCGGAGTCGTTATGCACTCCCCTAATGCCCCCTATTATAGCTAATACTAACAGCACCAGCCACTTCATTGTCCTTGTTTTGGCCTTAGCGATAGTTTGAGAAAGTTAATTTTGCAGTTTATCTAAAACATGTTCACAGTAAAGTTACCTTATTTTTCTGCGCATTACTAACATCCATGCGCCGAAAAATGCTCTCCTCTCGGGCTTCCTGGTCTGTTTAGTTTGGGACATGCTCGTAGAGGTTTTGCCCGTTGTCATTTACCACTCGCCTGATGATCCCGCTCTCATCCTTGGTGACCGTGACTCTTAAGCCTCTCATACGTTCGCAGGACGAGGGGCGCATTGCTCTGAGGGGTCTTGGCCTAGTAGGTTCCAGTCCGAAACGGCCCCCGTTGGGTCGTACGACGGTTGGCTCGAGGGGTATGGGTTTGGTACTTGCGGTGGGTTTGTCGTTGGGAGTGGGCTCGGCCACAGTGGGCCCCCCGGCTGGCTGGTTGGCGTCCACTGCTGCTGGTTCCATAGCAGTGGTGAGGGATTGGCGTTGCAGCTCGTTGTCAAGCTGCTCAAGTCTAAACAAGCGGGGTCCGCAGGCTGTAAGTGGTGGAGGAGGGGAGCTCCCGCTGGCCCGTTCCCCACCGGTGGGGTTGGCGCGTGTTGAACGGGTGCTACCTCCACTTTTAGTCCTGGAGCGGCGACGGTTAGCTGTTCCCCTCCCGATCGCCTTTCCAGAGTGGGCAGAGGTCGGCCGCCTCGTTTTGTTTGTAGGCTGGTACTTTCCCTGACGCATTTAGAGTTTTGTGTGGTCCTTTGAATAAAAGGAGCTACCTGAGTTTTAATCTCAGCTAATTGTTTGTTTGATTTTGGCACATCTAGTCCTACTGTTCTCCTAATTTCGTCAACAGTCTCAAATAGTTGGAACAGTGGTTGCGTAAGGTCCCAGAACCAGCCGGCCTGTATCTGCACTGGTTGGTTGACCGCTTCCTCCTTCTGAACCGGCTTGGCCAACGCCGTTAGCCTTGGCTCGGGCTCCGAATCACTCACCTCAGATAAATTGTAGAAGTCTTTATCTGCTGTCTTCTTTTTGGCTGGAGCCGATTTGGCGGACCTCTTGGCTCCGCCTGTGTTCGTTCTGGTGGGCCGCCGGGCTGGTGTCCTTGGCTTCTTCCGGGCAATCCCGGCGTCGGTCGAGTCCGGACGGACACCGCCCCGGCCCGGCCAACTCCACCGCCTAAGGGTCTGAGCCGGTTGTTTCTTAGCACTCTCCTTCTCGACTGCCTTTTCTTTCATTTGGTAAAATCCTAAAAGAATGGCCCAACGAACCTTCCCTTGGTAGGCAGCGCCCTCAGGGTGGGCCGGCTAATCCGTTTCCTTCTCAGGGGGACGATAATCCTTCCCTCCGTGTCCGCAGGGAAAGTAGTGGTTCCCTTTGGATTGCTATGTGGCCGGAGGGCTAGACAGTTCCCCATGAGTCGGTGGATCAGTGTCCCAGCTAAGTTCTCTTTCTGCTCCTTCCAGGAGAAGTCGGAGGCTGAACAATTTCTATCTCCAACTTCTGTTCAGAGATAGAATCAATATCTATCTCCGTTTCGTCCCGGGCTGGGTTGCGCGCACAATCACCTGCAGCAGAGGTGACTGTCTGGGAGCAGAGTTGCGGACCGACTGGTGGATCGGCGCGGATCCCACGAAATTATAACCGATCCGCTTGTCCATGCCGTCTCCATATTTGGAGCTGTATCCTGTTTCAGGTGGGGGGGGGAACGCATGCATCCGGTCCCAAAAGATGACGCCCAACCACTGGCATCTCTCTTGGTGTGCGCACCCTCCCTTTCTGCCACGCCCCTGGGCGCGGCAAGGTGGCCGTGAGGCAGACCACCTGTTCCATTAGCGCTGATGCTAACGGTGCCGCTCCGCCGAACCTTTATTTTCACAGGGCGGCTAAATCTCCTGCATTAATCATCCATGTCGTCGCTCTCTCCGCCGTTGGACAGAGCGACGTAGTTAGGGCGGCGGTTCCGACGTAGGTTATAGCCACCTTTCGTCGGGACATGGTCCTTTACTGTTTTTCCTGGGCTCTGTTCCGACGTATCCAAGATCGGCACATCACCGCAGGGTAGTTTTATGGGCTTGTTGTTGCCTGGAGGGGATCTCCCCTCCAACGGCTGGTTTTTGCCCCTTCGTTTAGCTCGTTTGCGTTTCCTCTGTCCATTAGCGCCAGCTGTTCCCCGTTCACAGGCGGCTTTATTAGGAACAAAGGATAAGTTTGTGGACAGCGTGGTGTCCACACTGGTGCCCTGACCATCAGTGATTTGCCCATCCGTTTCTGCTAAATCAGTGGGACTTGGGCCAGGTTTTTGTGTAGGTACCTTCCTGGTCATAGGAACTGCATCATGCTCACGGGGACCGGTCGTTCCCGTTGAGTTTTCAGTCTCAGCACCCCTTATTTCGCCATCTTCCTCAGCGATTTCACCCGTCGGAGTGTGATGCAATTCAGGGTTTCGGTCAGGATCTGCCCCTTTTGAGTTAGTGATTTTCGCTTCTCTCACCAGTTTGGGAATGTTATGAGGGACAGCGGGAGACCAGGGCCCATGTGCAGGTTTGAGTTTTGAAATGTTTACTAGATGTGGGACCTGTTTTCCAGTTTTTAAAGACACTAGTCTAACAAGGTGGTCTCCTTTTGTTTCAATTACCCTGAATGGCCCAGTATACCTGTTTGAGAACTTAGACGCTTTATTTTCACTAGCTAGAGGGTCGTACATGTATACCATATCACCTTCGTACATCTGAGTGGGCCGCGCCCGCTCATCAATTCGCAGCCTCAGATCTTTTTCGTAGTTTTGAACTACCCTTTCAGCCATATTCCTAAACATAGCAATATTATCCTTGGTTTGCATGAAAAACTCGCAGTCGTTCAGCGTTTCAGGAATTGTTCCTTGCTCAGGCATTCCCATACTGATTGGATCTCTGCCAAACAGCAGGGTGTGCGGGCTGTATCCCGACCGTACACTGATTGTGGATCTAACTGTCCATAATGCAATGGGAAGTAGATCGACCCAGTTACAGTGATCGTCAGGGATATAATAAGCAATCAGGTTTTCGATGGTTTTATGTAGTCTTTCTACTCGAGCGTTGCCAGTCGGCATTCGCCCGGTAGTGAACGTTTGCTTGCACGCTAGTCGTGTGGTGATTTCCCTGAATAGCCCTGAGAGGAAGGCCGCTCCCCGGTCTGTGTGCAGACGGTTTACCCGTCCGTACCGACACACTATCCCGGTTAGGAAACAGTTGGCCGCGGTTTGCGCAGTAGAGTCTTTCGTGGAGAAAGCCTCCGGCCAACCTGTTAGTAGGTCTATGAAGGTCATGATGTATTTTGACCCATCCCTAGCCTTCTTTAGTGGCCCGATGAAATCACACTGTACTACCTCAAAGGGTCGGGTTGGTCTCTCCCAAGACTTAGCTAAGGCCTTGAAATGTGGGGCCCGTCTCCTTAGAGAACAGGTCTCACAAGCTTTTACATAGTCTACTATGTCGGCGTTCATATTCCGCCAGTAGAATTTCTCAGAGATTTTGGTAGTGAGGTTACTGATCCCTACATGTCCTCCAGCTAAGATATCATTATGTAATAGTCTCAGGACTTTGGGAATTAACCTACCTGGAACTATCATCCTGGGTTTCAGTCTGACCAATTGGTCTTGGTGTTTATTATACCTTTTGATGTTGAACCTACATAGCACTCCCGGTGCCACCATTCCCACAAAATCGGCTTGGTCCATTATTCGCCTAGCTTCAATGGGATCTGTCGGTAGGTCTCCGTCCTGCAGGTAGTCTATCAATTGCGCGCACTCTGCATCTTGGAGTTGCGCGTTTAATACCGTAGCCACAGAAAGCTCTTCCTCCTGAACTTCGGCCTCAAATAACTCACATCCCACAGCGGGTTCATATTCCTCACCTGGGACATGCTCGTGATAGACTCTAGACAAATAGTCCGGTAGAAAATGAGTCGCTCCTGGCTCATATATGATTTCAAAATCAAAATCTGATAACGCTAAAGCCCACCGTCTCAGCCGGGCTGACGGGGCTTTGTAGGCACTCTGTAGCAGGGGAATCAACGGTTTGTGATCAGTCACTATTGTGATTTTAGCTCCCTGCAACATGTCCTCATAGTTCTTAATGCCTTTAATTACTGCCAGAGCCTCCTTTTCTGTTACCGAATAATTTAATTCGGCGTCCCGGAGAGTACATCCCCAGAAAGCAACCGGACGATAGATTTCATCTAGTTTGTGACAAACCGCTGCACCGCACGCGGCGTCTGATGCGTCAGTTAGTAGATAGAAATGCCCTCCTATATCTGGATGAATTAGTAAGGGTGGCGAGGTCAGCAATTTCTTTAACTGTTGAAACGCTTCCTCGCAGGCCTCTGTCCACTCAAAATAGACTTCTTTCTTTAGCAGCCGGTTTAAAGGCTTTGCTAGATCAGCGAAATTAGGGACAAACGATCGGTAGTAGTTACACAGTCCCAGAAATGATTTAATGGTTTTCACATTATGTGGACGGTTAAAGGCTGTGATCTTTTCTGTGGTTACCCTTTGTGTAGCCACACCTTCCGCGTTTACTACGTGGCCGAGGAAATTGATTTCACTACGGCACCACTCACACTTTGACGGTTTCAGTTTAAGATTAGCTCTCGCCAAAGCTTGGAGAACCACCTCAACGCTCGTCAGGTGTTCTTCAAATGTAGTGTCGTAGACAATTACGTCGTCTAAATATGCTAAGCATGTTCTAGGAATCAATCCCTTTAGCGCTATGGCCATTACCTTGGTAAACTGCCAAGGTGCGCCAACTAAGCCAAATGGTACACGCTTATACTGATACACACCCATCGGGGTTTCAAAAGCGGTATATTTTCTACTGTCTTCTTCGATTACGCACTGATGATAGCCGCTCAACAGATCTAAAGCTGTCCACATAGTGGGTTTCTTGTAAGCCATATATAGAAAAAGCGAGCGAGCCGTGGGCATGGGGAATTTATCTTTAAAAGTGACTTGATTAAGCATGCGAAAGTCTGTACAGAGCCTAGGTTTGCCATCTTTCTTCTGCACTACCACCAGCGGGCTTCGCCAAGCCGATTCGCTGGGCTCTATTACACCTATATCTATGAGTTGCCTAACCTGTTCATCGATGATATCCATTTTCTGTGGAGAGTATCGGTATGGTCTAGAGCTGATTACCCCCTGCGACTCATCCACAATGATTCTCATCGGCGCTATTTCACAGTGACCTAACTCTTCCATTGAGAACGCTAGTGCATTTCTATTGTTATTAAGCATTTGCCTAAACCTTACCTGTTGTTCTTCGTTTAAGCACGACTCGGTCAGATCTATTTTACTTACATTCTCATCCATTTTACCTCGGGATTTCTCCTCAGAGGTTTGGCTTTCCATTTGCACTGCGTCTTTCATTACTTCTACAGAAATCCTGCAGATGGACATTGGGGTCTCTGTTTTAGTTAGATAACACAAGTCTAGGAACTCCTCTATCTGATTTTGGTTTACCTCAGGCACTGCGCATTCTTCCGCAAAAGCTAATACTTCCTGGGGAGTGATTTCTTGCATTACATCTAGCGGATTCATGACTTTGATCCACCACTGGCTTCCCACCGTATTCACGCACCCCTCCACTAGGACTGGTGCGGTTACCGCCGGTGCGCAGTAAGCTACCGGTGAGTCTAATCCCAGCGGCTCTCGAGTGGTTACCGGTATGATGCATTCATTTCCCGGCGGAATTTTCACTGTTTCTTTGCTAACTATAGGGTTTCCACAAAACACTTCTATCTTTGCGCCTGGTAGAGATAAATCTGATCGAAGCACTGTTAATAAGTTTCTCCCGATTACTATTAGGTGGCATAGATCGTCCACTATGTTGAAATCATAGCAGACCACCGATCCCTGGATTGAAAACTTACATCTAATTTGTTCTAGTATTACTTGAGACGAGTTGTCTGCCAAACTGATGTTTCCCTTCGATACCTTCCATTCATCTAAGATGCATTGTTTAGGGATCTGTCGTTTACAATGGGTGGACATGAAGCAATCGCTCGCTCCGGTGTCTACTAAAGATCTAACCTCCTTCTGATCATCAAATCTTAACGTTAAGAAAAATGCTTCGTCTCCTATCTCTCTCCTAGCCGGTCCGTCCACTGCGCCTAATTCTATCGTGGAATGAACGGACCCTTCCTCTAGTTTCCCTGATTCTTTTGTTCGGTACCACTGGCTTTGCTATCTTTGTAGATCCGCGGGGGTTTTTCCCTCAACCTATTCTTTAACCACAAGCACGCTTCTGCAGAGTGACCATGCTGTTGGTGAATGATACAAAACTTACTTTCATCAAAAGGCAACCTGGGTCTCTCTACTTTCTGTTGAGTTGGCAGATTCTTTCCCTTATCGGCCTCTCTGTTCGGGGCGACGTTGGATTTAGGCTTCTGATCTGAATTTCTTTCACTTTTCTGGTTTTCGTACCTATCTTTTCTCTCATAACCTTGCTGTTTAAAGTTACCACCACTCTGGGAAGTCCCGCTTTGCCCTGGCTTTGGTTTCTGAAACCATGGAGCGGCCTCCAGTCGGGCCAGCACCACTCCAAACCGTTCGGAGATGGAGTTTAGGGCCGCGGTCTCCTCTGATTCTTGGCTTCCAGCCAGTTCGCTCACTGCATTAGATATTTTAGTTCCCCCTTTGCCTTTGTCCAACGATTCTAACCTCGTTGCACAATCCACCGCTTCGGTGAAAGACTTAGGGTCCAGTATAGCTACTTGCCTGGCTACGCCCTGTTTTAATCCTTCTAAAAACACAGCTAACATCATGCTTTCACTCGCCTCTGCTTTAACTTGCTTTTGTTTCAGAACACCTGCAAATTCGATCACGCTCTGGTCTTTTCCTTGTTTAAGGCCACAGAACTCTGCGTGTTTCTGCCACTTAGCTCTTCGATCACCGAAGATCTTGGTCATTTGGGCTTCTAGCTTCTCAAATGAGTCGTTCTCACTTTCAGCTAACGCTCCTGCCCAGTCGTCGGCCCTTCCCTTTAGGCCTAACAGCGCCATATTCAGGAGGTGGGCGTCCGACCAGTCATAGATAGCTTTCAGTCGTTTTAATTCCCTGAAATACTTTTCTATTTGCTCGTCTTCTTTTCCACTAAACCACGGTAACCTAATGTTTGGTCCCCTTTGGTGACCACTGTGAGTCGTTTCACGCACTGGCGCTGGTGTTTGCCCCAGTGCCAGACCCAACTGTGGTAGAATTTCCCAAATATTTGGTTGATTCTGTGGATTTGGAGGGTTGTTCTGACCTGGTGGGCCCGGCGGACCTGGTGGTCCGGGCGGTGGAGGATTCGGTGGGTTTGGGGGGTTGTTGAGTTGGTTAAGGAAAGGATTGTTGTTCTGGTTCGGGGGAGGGTTATTGGGTCCTGGTGGATTTACTTGATTATTCTGGCCGGCTGGGGCTTGCTGACCCTGCTGGTTAGCCGCTCCTCCTCGGCCTGCGTTAAGATTGGCTGCGAGTGCCATCGCCTGCAACAGGTGAGGGAGCAGGTTTTGATCGACCCCACCTCCCGCTGGCTCGGCCCGGCCGGGCTGTTGGCCTGGTTGGCCTCCCCCATCATTTTGTTGCAGTGCGTTAAGGTTTACCCCAGGATTAGGCTGCTGTATTCCCGGATTCACACCACCATTTCCCCCTGCTCCGGGTTGCTGGAGTCCCCCAGGGTTTATCCCCAGATTGGGCTGATTCGGAGGGAGATTATTAATAGGGTTTTGAGGAGGGTTATTGAGAAGGTTTTGAGGAGGGTTAGGCCCTTGTGGGTTGGCCTGATTATCCTGGCCTCCTTGGGCCTGTTGGTTAAGAGGAGGGTTGGCCTGATTATCTTGGCCTCCTTGGGCCTGTTGATTAAGAGGAGGGTTGGCCTGATTATCTTGGCCTCCTTGGGCCTGTTGACCCTGTTGGTTTCCCCCTCCTCCTTGACCTGCCTGTATAGGGGCTCCCATTGCCTGCCTTATGAAAGGGTACAACATATTTTGTTGTATGGGCCCAAGGTCTATCCCGCCTCCTGCCGGCGCGCCTCGGCCCGGCTGCTGGATTAGTATCTGGCCATTCCCATTGTTTTGTTGGGGTCCCCCAGGGCCCATCCCACGGTTAGGAAGCCCTGCCCCCAGATCTACACCCCCAGCTCCCCCTTCATCGGGTTGCTGGCGTTGATCTCTATCCTCTCTTTCTTCTACTAGATCCATCAAAGGAACGCCTCCTTCCGCCATATTATTTTCGTGGAGGTTTTGTATATCGTGATCGTCCCACTGTTCTTTCACAGGTATTTCCTCTACACTAATTTCGTCCTCCGCTTGATCCCTTTGGTTTTCCCTTATGTCATTAGACATAGTGGAGCGCAACCTGAGCTAGGATCCTTTCCAGCCATAAGGCTCTCTCTGCTTCCCAGAATGTTCTTTTCAAACCTGATGTTTTCTGATCACAGAGAGCATGGCTCAACCATAACCTACGCTAATCCAAGAAATGAGGTCTTGAATAGGCATGTTTAGCTTTACCATGGCCTGACTGTACATTGAGCCCTCTTTGATGCCGATAGGTTGCACCCAACTCTACCAGTCAAACAGAGACGACCGGCCAGTGACCCAGTCGATAGCGATTACCGGTCCCAAGTCACCCTGGGTGGTCACCGACGGTCTGATCCAGGTGAATCGTGCAAACCCACACTGAACTTTGACCGTTTTCACTGGCCTTGCCTGTTCACTCCTGAGTGATGGAACTACTGTCAGGAGCTAGGTGGGGTCTGTCAACCCCGTACCACGCACATACCACTTACTGGTAGTGGGACAAGACCCAGCAGCCCGATATGTGCGCCGACTAGACGGTACCACAGTAGGATGTTAATTCATCCTTCGCTAGACACGGGGGCCTTCAGTACGTCTCTCCCCAGCACTATAAACTAAGTTTAACGTGTCCCCGGACTCTCGCGAGCCCACTGCCGCCTGTTGAAAGCTACCCGTTGAGGAGCTCATCCCTCTCGGTAACTTTCAAGTTTAGCTTTCTTACCTGTGTCTAAACCATCCTCGGTAATAAGTTCGTATGAAGACGAGGTTGATCTATCTTCTCTAGCTAATTTTCTATCAGGACTACCTTTTCTGACACTCGCGATAGCTTGTTCTAATTCCCTATCTTCTTCTTCGTCTTCACTTTCGTATTTATCATACAATTCTTGAGTTGGAGTGTTAAAATCTGGTGCTTTTAGCGTTACATTTTCCTCGCTATCCTGATCGCTTAGCCTCTCTAAATCTATGTGCTTTTCGGGGCCTGTGTCTGCCCACTGCTTTAATATTTCGGCTGGGTCAAAGGCCTGTACTTCCGCTCTTTTACCAGCTTGGTCTAAGTTCGTTTCTACCCCGTAAGTTAATCGATAGGGTTGTAAATTACCTACTTTCTCGCTGTTTCCCTCTGCTTCCCTTCCCACTCCCCTATCCTTTCCCACTGTTTTTCCTTTAGCTACAGTGGAATAAGGAATGGACGCCCCCGGGTTGGGGTGAGTTGGTGTTACCAGTGGGTGACTGATAAACTCAAGTCGTTGGGGTAATGGATAGGTGAGAGAGCTCCCATCAGGTAGGATTACCGGATTTTCGGGGCGTTTTCCCCCTGATGGGCTGGAGTTATCCGCGGTGTTTTGTCGTTGTTTTAGATTTCCTGAAGAAAATAGGTTATCTCCATTGGAAACTTCCTGTTCGCCTTCACCTCCCGCTGCGGGCAGTAAACGATAAGGAACACTTTGGTTACACCACGGATTGTTCACATCAGATTCACAGGTGGAGCGAGAGCTAGTACCAGTTTCGTGGTCCGTAGGTGGTACGTACCCTGGGTTCCAATATTGCTGATATTCCGTGAGACGGTTCTTCCCTTCAACTCGTCCCGAGTATGTTAGGGTTTCAAGTCCTTCGTCAAGAACCGGCCTATCTTTGGACCCTAGGTGCCAGGGAAATGGTTTACCTTTGCCACGGGTTTGGTAATTTTGTGCACCTTCGGGGCAGAGCTGCTTGGGTCTGGCTGCGACCTCCTGTCTCTGTGCCTCCCCGTCTAAGGGATTACCTACCAGGTGGCGGTTTTCCACATTCCCTGTATATGATGTTGACACATCGTGTCCTGCGGGCCGCAAAGATTGAGGCTTGGGGTTAGAGGAAGCCTCAAAGTCACCGGTGGCTGACATCAAGGATGAGCAAAACGGCACAAGTCATGTTTCGGGTATCTCCACCAAATGAACTATTGTTAATGTTTGATTTAAGACTGCGTAAGATTCGTATATATCCAAGTCTTCGTAAGTTGCTTTCCAGAGTGTCTGAGTAATTCAGACCGCGTTTAAAGTTTGTCCATTCACTTCCCAATAGTTCAAAAGAAATGAACGATGAGGGAACTTCTTAATATGAAAGGGTTTTTATTCAATAAACATCTCATCCCGAGTCAAAGCCACCATGTATAAGTCTTCATCAGTCCACCTCCCATCTCCTATCAGCAATCAACCACATTTAGAACACGAGTTGCTCCAACGCCTTCTAGACCATTCTAGCATTTAGCTCTAACACAATCCTATGTCCGAGGTAGTGGGTATTGGTAAACTCCAGTCTGTTACACGGAGTCGATGTACTTACTCCAGGTATAACTCCTTGGTTAAACATGTTTCTTCTAACCAACTAACTCACTAACTTTTCACTAACTGCTCGCTCCCTACCTTGCAGCGCCTTTTATACTGGTTAACAGGTGGCGCTAGGAGCGTAAGATATTTCTCCTAGGAGTAGACTAGAAGTAGACTTGCTAAGCCTGATCCTTGTTGGATCATATATTATGACAATGTATAAAAAGTACTAAGCCATTAGTACAACGCATTATAAGGGGTGTTGATGGGGGTCCCTGTGTCGCGTATCGAATTTAAGAACTGTTCATGTCGCATGTAGGCCTACCTATATTTTCATTTCCAATGTCGATTTTAAGACCCCCCCCCCCCCCCCATGTCGCAACTCGATTTTAAGAAATTGCCTATTTCATGTCTTTTATTTTTTTCTTCATGTCACTAAGCCTCATGCCGCATGTCGATTTTTTTTAAGGCCATGTCGCCCTGTCGATTTTAGGGCCCTTTACCCATTATAATATTATAGACATATTGTTGTTGCTAAGTACAACCTGTACCGTATATAGGCCTATTATCTAGGACACTGTGGCATTCGATACTTAGCCAGAAATTCGTAAAATGCGACAGTAGAATATATAATTATATGGCGGACGACATGCATGTAAAGTTCTTAAATTCGTCCGTGGATAAAGAAAGCGGTGTCCAGTCATATAGGCCTATATATTCGGCCCATTGTATCTATTTTATGCAAGTAGATAACATAACATAAAGTGACACTACATACACCCATATCTGCAATGTAGTATGGGGATTAAATACCTAGACGTATTTCTATTTCGTAGTTCTATCAAACAATGCATTAAGAATATATATATAAACTAAATAATCACTCTCTTCTAATATATAGATCTCTATTTCCAACTGGATAACTCGCCCCTGTTCAACATGCAGTTTGTACCCGGAAGGAAACTAAATCATAAATCTTTCTAATAGATCTCTAGGGTTCATTCCCATATGGCTAACTCGTTCCTATTCCACGGTATGTAATGGGAAGGTCATGATATTATGTAAAGTAAACAAATGTGGATATTACCCCCGCCCGGCTACATCGCTTTATAAAGTTATGCACCCATTAAGTACGTCCGGCGCCTTGCAAAGGAAGGCGTGCCTGGTATTTGTATCATTGGCCTAGATCAGAGACGTCATTTTTCCTACTTTTGTAGGATCTCTACGTTTTGGTGATTTTAGATTGCACAACAGATTTTTCCTAAACCGCTTGAATATCTGTATCAGGGTATTCTATTGTTAAGTTCAAGCTATTCCTTCTCCTTTCAGCTGCTTCTGGGGAATAAAAATAGAAAAGTGTTTCCTTCTTTTTAAATGTCCATCCATTGGTAATGGCATCTCTTTGAGACGATATGACACGCTTCATTATCTGATCCAAATCTTTTTAGTCAAAATCTTAAAAAAAGAAAAGAAATGTGAATATAAATCATACACTACACTTATAAAATGAATTACTGTTATGCATTAACTATAAGTCAAGTCTATAGTAAAACAGTTCAATGCCCAATCAATGATATGTAGCCTTATTAATGGGAATGAGTGCATGTCTAACAAGGTCATCATGATAGTCGTACGGAAAATGGCATTACTGTTTCTTGGACATGCATCTATTGAAAAATAAAATCAAGCATTCAAGAGAAAGCTAGCTATTGTTTTCATTTGACAATCATTTTAGCCTATAAAGATTACGGAGTAAAGTAGCGAAAGCCTATGCGTAATAGTCTTACGGCTATGAACAATGGAATTCTCAAGGACAAGACATAGACTTAACATGGGGCACAAGAACAAGATGATTTTCGACTAAGTTATGTTCCGTTAGTGTAATACTTCAAATGCTAATTCATTACGAGATCAGCGCAATAGGCCTCTATATCAACACTTCGATCGAAATCCACATCTCCTTTAACACCAATGCCTCAATCGTCACTGCAGATTTCCTGGGAACTTATACATCAGCACCGGTCAATCGCCCAGGTGAGACGCGTTATTGACTAAGTGCAAACTTAATCATTACCTTGATACATAGCGTAGATCCTAGCGCATTGTGGCGGGTACATGAGCTTGTCCCTGCACACTAGAATATGGGAACCCTACCACGTGCGCTCGGCCCTTGTATGTACCCTACATGTCACAACAATGCTGAATTTGACTTACGTTCGATTTCGGATATTTGATCACCGAAAACGACCTCAGTTGCATAGCCGATACTTTAATCATGCAGTGTATGCCTGAAGAAATCCTATTTGTATATACTACTTGCAAGCTTCGAACTTGCAATGCATCATGCAATGTATGCCTGGAGAAATCCTACGTTTATATACTACTTGCAAGCTTCGAACTTGCAATGCAGGGGCGAATCCGGGGGGGGGGGGGGGGGCTTAACTCCCTGTCCATAGTTCCAATTTTATTAGTTTCTTTCCCAGTCTGCCCTCTTCCATCGTGCAAGATAACGCAAAATCTTTCCGGGAAAAGTAATGAGGTTTAGGAAAAGAAATATATTTTCCTGGTGGTGTTTTACAGATAATGGTAGGGCTGGTATTTCTATATATCTATATATATTTAGATTTTAAATAATTATGGCATGTTCTCCATTTAACCCTACGTATGTATACATACACATACATATGTATAAATCGATGCATCAAGGTAGAGTACGGGTATCGACACGAGGTGCATATATATGAGTTTGTTAATTCCTACCAAATCATGCAAATCACAGCTAAGTGGGGGAAAGTGACATGATTAAACTTTTAAATACAATCATAGAGGGAAAATTGGTCACAGAGATTTTGGTGTAAGTCTGGAGGAGTCGGCCAGTCGTATTAGACTGATCAAGACAGCTGACTAACAGCTAAATGAACGCCCATCACCCCACTCCAAGCTTATATTTATAGGGCCTACCTTTTTCATGAACCTATTGTACTGACGCGGGTGTCAGACTAGAAACCCAGTAGTTATCTTAGCTAGGAGAATAAGATGCGTAGCTGGGTACCTGTACTCTTTAGAGTGATTCAAGTGGCCTCTGAAGGCACTAGGAGTACTGGTTTGTGAGGAGTAGAGCAGACAATCTCTGAGACTGGCATTGGTCAAAGGAAGCTCAGTGGTGCATATTATTGCATTTAGACTTAATAAACATTGACCTTTCACATGAGTGTTCTCTGTCGTCCCGGAATTAGGAACTAGGTTCTAGGACGATCCTGATCGTAATGAGATGGAAGACTGTGATCGACACACTTTTGTCAAATGTGCACATTCTTAAAATTCGTTTGTATAGTCTTCCAGGGTTATTCAGGTGACGGGTTGTTACTGTCTTCATTGCCAGGCACTACCACACCAAGTGTCAGTTGCACTTGGAAGTTGCCAACAGTAACCTGCTTGTCAACCGTGGTTTGTGTTGCAACCTAGGTTGTGACATCATCAATATTAATTTTGATGTGAATCAGGTAAAAATGTGTTCCAGGGATAGATAATAATGTTTAGTTTCCCTGGTGATCCATATAGATGGATTTAGCATGCTGTTTTGCTTTAATGTTGGAATATAATCGGGGATAGGAAGGTACATGGGGGCAGGGGTGGGTCAGTACGGTTGTCTAACCACTTTTTATTAGTCTGACCAGCAGCTTGAATAGCCTATAGAATTGTAGGTAAGGCCCTAGAAATGACCCCTATTTTTTTCAAACCAAATCAGCAACAAGCCCGTGTTTCAAAACGTCTTATTTCTTAAAAAAACTCCACTTATGCTTTTTTCAATAATGCTATCTACGATTAGGTCAGAAAATGTCCGAATGCAAAAATGGCACACTCATTATATATATAGATAAGTAACTTTTTCCACAGATTCAGAACAATTTCCTGTTTGGTCAAGATTTTCATGGGGAAAAAAAAGGTCATTTAAGGTCAAAAAGAGGATATAAATGTTTTAACGGTCCAAGAACAAAAAAATGTTTTAAAGGTCCCACTTTGAGGCCTGTACTTAATTTATTCCATTAACCGTGTTAAACGTGTCAGCTTTTTCCATTCTTTATATTCTATGTACTGTTCATGAGATTCCCCGCCCTAACCATACATTGCCGGGCATGAACAGTCACTCGCCTTGAACGCCAGGTGCCATATCTTCGTAACTAATTTGGCTGATCAAGGAAAATTTGATCAGGGTCCCATGATCAGCGATTTTGGCTTTTACCAAAATATTTTGTGTTATTGCAAAATAGTGTCAAAGAGGAATTATTATTTGTAAGATTTATTCATGATTGACAGAATTTCTGATCATGGGACCCTGATCAAGTTTTCCCTGATCAGCCAAATTAGTTACGAAGATATGGACCCAGATGCTGTATGGGGTCGTTTCTTTTTTGCACATCTGCCAAAGGAGATATTCCATTCAAAGTGAATTTTGACTGAATTTTCTCAATAGGTCAATATAACATTAGCAGTTAACATGGGATCTGCTTGGAATACCAGTGCAATGTACAAAGAAAATCCACAATATCATTGCTTGAGTGCGCGATCATTTGTGAAGCGTCGTAAAAAACAATTAGGATGTTTTTGTTTGGCGAAACTCAGAAATTTTCACAACGGTGTTTTGAAAATATGTTTTACACTGAACTTGTATTAATAATAGTTTTACATAATAATTGCTTCCAGGATACCATCAAAAAGTATCTGGGATATCATGCTTAGGTTGGGATCTGCTTGGAATACCAGTGGTATGGTTTTCAGCCAACGAAAAGCCATTCTGGACGTCTCACCTAGGCCCAAACAAATCTAAATTTGGCCCAAAAAAGGAGGGGTACGCCCCTGCTCCACTGGACCACCAAAACCCGCCACTGGTATCAAAATGCGTTTTCCGCGTGCACGATCAAGCACTACGAATCATTATGTACTATCCTCAAATGAGGCAGATCGTCTGCGAAAATAGGGTGCATCATCCAGGGTGGACAGGCAATGAGGCGCATCGTCCATATAGACGTTGTGCACATGACTTCACACCCTCCCCAATTGGGATGGGCGCCATGTTGGTGATCAATTTAAATTCAGTATTACAACCATTTCTAAAGCATAAATTAAGTAGATTTTTGTCTATTTCATCAAAAGAAAGCTCACTAAATCATAATAAATATTATTTTCTTGAAATTGTAGACATATCTAATAGCAGGCATGCCAGCCACAAAACGTCATTTACGTGGAAAATCATAAAATTCATTAAAAACATATTTTAATCTGATTTATTTTGGGGGAAAATGATATGATATAGGAGAACCTCAACAATCGTTTCATAACTGAATAGAGCATGAAATAACTCCTTAAAATTCGTCACATTTTTCCTTTTGGTTATCAAAATTTATCATGACCCCCTACCCCCCCTACATAAAAAATATTTTCTCCTCGGATCTAAACGAATCTCAAAAATGATCCAAAATATTTCAAAAACCGCGGAATTCCGCGGAGGTCTGGCATGCCTAAATAGCCACGTGGGTATGGTAACCATGTGGTGATCACCAAAATCTAGTCACGTGACCCTGTCTGCACAAGGTCTTATACCCTACAATTGTGCCTCTTTCGTGGTATTTGGTTATTGAACATTAATTCAACAAACCACTGATAGCCAAATTTTTTAGTTTACCTGCAGGTTAGCCTTGATCATTGACCAAACTTAATACAACACGAAGAAAAACTTTATACCATTGATAAGAAAAAATTGTATACCATTGATCAAACTTAATACATCGCGAAGAATAATTATCTAGATTCATTACGAAACTAGATCAAAAGTGCCATTGATTTAATTGATCAAGTTAAGTGCTGTAGGCACATAGGGGCCGGTGTATTCCAAGATTCAATGGAGGGGGCTTAGGCCTAGATTATATAAGATATATATGAAGTTGAAAGAAAAATATTATGATTTATTGTGGTAGGTGTGAACTGGCACTATAGTGACAATTTGAAAAAAAAAATTAAACTTGGAAGCCTAGACACTGACAGCAGCAACAAACTTATTGACAGTGTGACGCCTATGTTTCAACATTGAGATGTAATGATTCTGACACTGACAGTGACTTAGGCCTAGATATCTATTATTTTTTAGATAAGATATTTTGATGGTAGATAGGGAAAAATGACACTATAGTGACAAATTCACAAATCATTTAATCTTTGAAATTGAATCATTTGAATCTTAAATCTGTAAAACATGGTCTCAAAATATTTGAATTGCTAACCTGTCCAGGCCTAAAATCCTAAAACCACGCGATGTATAAGGGCCTAAGACATATCAAAACATAGATATTGACATTATGTGCATTTTGATCAGCCTGACAAGGGTAAAATAATTATTTTTCAGATTGCCATTTTCCGACCAAACGCCAAACGATAGCCCTTAGGCTTAGGCCTATCAATAGCATGATTTCAAATGCTGGAAAAAAGATATGAACCTACCTTTAAAGCCTGGAGTCCTCAATGCGTTTCAATGGGTATATCCTCCACAATTGATGCGTTTAATATCATCCTGGTTTCCTGAGTTCAATGTATCGGTGCAGGCGTGAGGGGAGAAAACCCGGCCAGAATGACGCCATGTTAGGTCTGACAGTGTCAAACCCTCCACATGTCCGATCGATCCAATGTTTTCCCTTCGATACAAACGCATGGTTCCCGCATGAATTGTCAATGTATGCGTTTAAGGGTATCCAGACATCAAAATATATATATTGAAAGCGTCAGATACCGCCGTAATCCGGGTAAACAGGCGGTGAAAGAGGAGCCCCCTGCCGAAACGTCCGACCGGGGCACCTGCCCTGAGCGGTCTGACAGTGTCAAGCCTCCACGTGTCCGATCGATCCAATGTCTTTGCATTCGATATGAACGCATGTTTTAGACCCCCTCATGCGTTAGTATGCATCCACAGGTCCACATAGATTCAATTAATATATATTGAAAGCATCAGATACTATCATAGGGCCATAATCCAGCCGGGTAACATTTCGACAAAATCTTCCGGTAGACTGTACTACTAGCCGTTTTTGCTAGGTGTTCACATTGAATAGACACAACGAAAATAGGTCAAGGACGGACAACCGAGTGAAATTATACCTGGCATCAATTTTGATCATATCTGATGAAAAGAAGGACTCCAAGCAATTTTCACAATTTCTGCTTGTTCTATATATCATATCTGATGACATTGTAATGTAAGCCCCAATAAGCTTAAATAGTAGGTTATTTAAGCTCAGAAGCAATCTGAAAAATCTGAACAAATGGCTCTCCAGGAATCAACATCTCGACCACAAGTGGAACCCACGAAAGTCTATGCCCTAGTAGGCCGGTGGCGCCAGATTTGAATGTTCAAATAAGGTAGACTGGTCCAAGGCTCACCGGCCTACAATAATAATGACTGACAGGCAGAACATGCAATTATACTTTTAACAGTCTTTATTTACTATACGTTATCAAAACAATATTTCAAAACATTTTCTCCTCATAAGAACAATTGTCCTTCTTGGTTTTCTTTCTTCAAAATATGGCTTTAGCAAGAGTTGTACAAGTGTATACATAGTTTTCTGGTAAAAAAAAAAGAGAAAGAACACTGTTCAAAGATCGGAAGCATTAAGACCACCCGAGTCTCAACATGATGCTTTACGACAGAAGCAAGAAATGAACACTAGACGGCGACAGCTGATGGGGGAGCACTCTATAAAGCCTCATCTATCTCGTCCATGGCGTCTTTTAACTTCTTCCATTGGTCGCTATTCAAGGAAATACCTTCAAGGAATGGAGAAAATGGTAAAAAATAAGTTAAGCTCCATATCCACTTGGCAATTTTGATCATGGCGATCGGATCACATTTACTCTGATCGCCCGTCAGTATGGTATATAGAAATGTGTATGTTATATTAGTCCTTTCATGACCTAGATAACTCTTGCATAATAGCGGACTTGGACGCAACTACAGTCTAATGTTATGTCTGAATCGCCAGGAAAATCACCTGATGATTTTAGTTTTACCAGCGATTTTATCAAACATATCCATTTCAATATGGCAAACTGACGGGTGATCTGGGTGATATAAGATTTTTCCAAGGGAAAGAATGCCTAGTGGTACGGGGTTTTAGAGGAGTAGGTTCACGTAGGCCTTCTTGTCAATTATATACCTAATAGAAAGATGTTACTTAGACTTCTTACTTTTTCACCTGAAATATTCACTACAATATTTTCAAACAAATTTCTTTGAAATATCTGTCAACATATTTAGAGTTAGTTTTACAATCTAGTGTTGGTCACAATGTAGTTCCGACATTAGCTAAATCGGCACGCTCAGTGGGCATAAGATAAATTGTTCAGTCATCAGAGACATTACATCAACCGTGTGTAGAGTGAAATGTTAGGCCACTTTGATACGGCGTCGATATTCTTCCTCTACGAGTTTAGTGGTGAAATAGCATCTTTTTCCTTACCTTTCCTTCCAGGTAACAGATCTCCGTCTTTCTCGTAATACTCGCGGATGTTCACGTATTTTTTCCCTTTGAATTCTGAGACTGAGACGAAGCGCATCTTTGACAACTGAAGATCAGGAGATGAGAACTTAATTAATTGAAAATGGTCAGAAATTTATCATTGTCCAACTTTGCGAAATATCATGTATAATATCAACAATGGGCAAATACACTAGTATGGCAACTAATACAGGTAGTACTGTTTATCATATGTTAATTATAATACTGTTTATCATATAGACGTGAAGATGACGTCCCATTCTCAAAATAGGCTGGCTGCCATATTGGTGATCAATTTAAAATCTGAGTATTTACCATTTTATAACCATCAGAAGACCTATTTTAGTAAATTTCACTCAACATGAATACACAGAATCACAATCGACAACTTTGAATAACTTAAATTCCAGTTCGTTCATTAGCCACGTGACCTTGAGAACCACATGGTGATCACGTGAACTCATGTGCACAAGGTCAATACCAATGCATAACTCTCCAGACGTCGACATGAAACAAAAAAGTGGTGCATGCATTCTTTGTCAATTATCAGGCTAGCCAATTGTCAGCCGCAACAGAACATATTTTCCAGCTATGAATACATTTTTTCTTTAAATTGAAATCTCCAAATAATTAAATTGAAATAAAATAATAAAGAAAAGAAACATGTTCGCATTTTTACTGTATGCTCGATAGGTAAAGCAACTATGTAACTATGACATGCGTATCGATTGTAACATTTCTATTGCTTCGCAATGAGTAGGGTATTGCACCCGGTGGCGGGTTTCTCCTAAACCATATCATATATTCGGTCACCGCCCTTGTGGCGTAAAATAAGCTGAAAAGTATTACCTTGTGCCGTCTGGAAAGAACCCATAAGGGTTGGCCGGACGTTAAAACTACCCCAACAAACAAACAAACTATCGATTCACACATCCTAACTGACTTTTTTAGTGCCTTTTTGGATTTCCATCTTTTTCATGAAATATGCAACTATTTGCTAAAAAAAAATTCTGAGATAATATTGCATTCTACCTCTTTTGATTAAAGATATAGACCTATAATTTTACTCAAATATATCAAAATGAATATTCTTTCATGTGATATATCTTTTTGATGGTTTCTGGAAAGTAGGCCTATTTTTCATTTTACTTTTAAGTCATCACAAGGCTAAATAAATAACATTTCTTATTTTAAAGAACATATTGACATGTGATTTAAATAGAAATATAAACAAAATGAAGATAAATGAATTTTTTTTGTTTTCCTATTAATGTGTAGTCTAGAATACAAGGAAACAATCGGTTTTCAACTTTACCCTGGACCATGTGTTGGGGACCAATTCTGGACCGATTTAAGGACCAAAAGGTTTAATTGCCAACCAATTCAAGACCGATAAAAATCCGTCGGTCCTAACTTGTTCCTATTTTTTCTGTCGTTTTGGAAAGTATCACATCGTGGATAATCAGCTTAATGATCTCAATGGTCAGTTTGGTGTCAAGCTTGCTTGCCGCCTCGCTACCTGTCAACCGATACCGTGCTCTGAAGGGACTGACTTGACCAATGACTGGAGGAGGGGGACGGGAAGGGTGGAGGTTGGAGGGGTCCAATGTGTACCAATTTCAAGGCTTTTTGATTTTATACGAAGCAGAACATCTGACGGTACAACTTTCGTAGCGATGTTCTTTATCCCATTAGAACAGAATAAGCCACCACAGCAATAATGAAAAAACTAACGACATGATTGTTAACTAATCGAAAGCTTTTGACCAGTACTATTTATATTGATCAAAATATCTTAATTGCTATAAAAACCTGCCTCATTCATGTCTGGATTTGAAATTCTTCGTTTAAAGGGAGCAAAAAGCAATCTCGTGTCAAAATATGACAAAATTCTGCAAACTCAAATAACTCTGAAAATACATTCTAAGAATCTAACCTTAGCCATTGGTGCAGTATAAATCATGATAGCTAGCTATTACTTCACTTAAATTCCATAAAACTCGTACCATGTTTGCTTGAAAACAGCAATGTTTGTAAACAAACCAATTTTGGTGGGTCACCAAAATAGACCTGGGACAAGTATTAATGTATTTTAATGTACTTTAAGTCTGCATTCACAGTTCATATTTTACCATAGGCCTAGGCTATGACCATAGAATATATTTCAATAGTTATCAGAATTTACAAAATTTTGACCTTACATTGCTTTTGGCTCCCTTTAAGCCTCTATCGAAAGTTTGTTTATTCTCAGTCTAACCCTACGTGTTTTATCGCATGATTTTGTCATGGGATGGAGATTCCGAAGCGCTGAAAGCTCTAGGTCATGTCTAACTGTCCCTTGAAGCTCCACATCTTCGATTCAGCTTAACATGTCCACGTGGATTGAATAACTTACTAATTTCATATTTGTAATTTCACCTTTTGAATCTATAATGGGAGAATTCTGTTATGAGATCGTTACAGCGGCTATGCTGACCGATTTGTAAGCCGCTTATTCAGGTATTCAGCAAGACTGACTGAATAAAAGGTCGGATCAAATGGATGAAAGCTTCATAACTTCCCTATTATGTTTCAGTGAAAATGGTGGAATTCCTTTAATATCTGGTATAAGCAGACCAAATATTATAACTTTTATCCAAATATTCTCAATGGTCCTAAATGATTCAAGCTATATATTTGTGTTGTAACACCATCACCCCTCCAGGTCTGAGATATAGAGAAGTAGAATGGATTGGCTATGTTTTAATGATTCACCCTTTATTGGCCAATTGTATTGATTATTGGTTGAGGTTTGGCAGGCCGCATTAGTGAATGATGATCCTGGAGTGTGAACCCTCATACAAATAATAATAATAAATACATTATTATTATCCTATTAACCACAGTCACTTCTTCCATATATGTGCTTACAATTTTATACAGTGACTGTTACAATAATCATTAATCATTAATTAGTACAGTCAACTTATAGACAAGTGACCTCGCTATGATAAGCATAGGCCGTAATAATGCATGCCTCCATGCAATATAAAATCTATGTATGGGGGTATGGACGCAGTATACGCTGCTTTACAACTTATGACCTTGATTTCTAAAAAGGCATGTCATTTTCTGATATGGTGAATTGAATAGCTATTTCCTCGCAGGCTCAAATTGTGATTTCGCTAAACCGGTTCAATACTTGCCTGTATTTTCACTTCGCCATCGTTAGATGTACTAGCCTTGGACTTCTTCTCCTTCTTCTGTTCGGTTTTCTTCTTTTTTGGAGTTGACTGCAATGAAATGAAATTTAATCACATTTTTGGGTAATTTTCTGACATGTACAGATTCACTCTGCATTGATACAGATCTACTTGGTATCAGATAATTGTAAATATTGTGAACAGATAATTGTAAATGTTGTGAGCTTTTTGGCTTGAGATGTTTGGCAGTGTCCTAAATCACAGTCTCAACAAGGTGCGCATCCGGTAAAACATTGTGAAGACCCAGGTGCACAACACAAAACAAACATGGTGGCCCGTCTTGCAACCTATCCATTTAATTTGGTTGCCCGGCACCTTTTACTGGTTGTCTCGGGCGTCCAGGAACCCGATTGGTCGAGCTCTGTGCCAGTTAACTTGGAGAGCATTGATGTCTGTAGGCCGTTCATTTTTATTGTCTCTATAAAACTTTTTTCAATCCCCTCCCACCCCCCCCCCCCTCGCCTAGCCAATGAACATGAAAAACCAAATAACATTATTCATTCCTGAATGAAACATGTGAAACAAACATTTACAGGGCCCCAAAACTGAGAAAAAAGGCCCATTTTAGATGACCTTGATAGGGAATTGATACAAATGTTTTTCTAAGAATGTTCCTTATTATGCTAAACGTTTGCTATACACACTACAGAAAAGTAAAGAGGTTCAAAAAGAATATACAATTAAACACTCCACCTGAATGATTACTAACGTTTTGGGCATTTTTACGATGTTCTGACTGACGTACAACACTGTGTCGAGGCAACAATGAAATAGATAATGGGTACCAGTTGAAAGAACAATGACAATGATGCAACACTACACGAGTCACCGAGTCAGTATTAAAAAATCAAGGCGCTCTCTGTAGGTGGTGTGCACAATGTGGCTGTCGGATGCAGCATTAGAATAATGTGCGCCTATAGACTTAGGGTATGCATATTTTTTTCTGAATTATAGATTTAGAGCTTTATAATTATATTGATGTACGCTCATGAATAACTGGGCATCGCTGACTAACAAATATACAGGAATTATACTTACTGGTCCATCTGAGTCAGATTCTGACTCCGACGAAATGAATTCTTTGGTCTTCGGCATCTTAGTATTCAAAGTATTGTTTTCCTGGAGACAAACAAAAGGATCGTTAAATAACATTGTGTACTAATAGCTTAGTACTTTTAATATATTATCATATTGTATAATCTAGTTAGGATCAGGCCTAGCAAGTCTACTTCTAAGAAGAGGTATTTTGCGCTCCTAGCGCCACCTGTTAACCAGTATAAAAGGTGTTGCAAGGTAGGGAGCGAGTCAGTTTAGAGTTTAACCACAGAGTTAGTGGAGTTAGTAACAAGGAAGCAGCGTTAGCTGAGCTGCTCGGAGCTATGCCTACCAGCTCCTGCGGAGTATACTGGAGTTTACCGATACCAACTACTTCGGACAAAGGATTGTGATAGAGCTAAGCGCTAGGGTGGTCTAGGATGTGCTGGAACAACTTGTATTCTAAATGTGGTTGATCACTGAGTAGGAGATGGGAAGGTGGACTGATGGAGACTTATTCACTGTGGCTTTGACTCGGGATGAGATGTTTACTTCAATAAAACCCTTTCATTTTAAGAGCTTCCTCATCGTCCATTTCTTTTGAACTATTGGGGAATGGATGAATTAACTTTGAGCGCAGTCTGATTGGCTCAATAACTTGGATGAACGACTCATGGATAAATTAATTATACACATCACGCAGTCTTAAATCAACACTAACAATAGTTCAATTGTAAAATGGTTCATAAGAGCCCAGAAAAAATCAATCCTCGATTAACCATTGCTAACTTAATTACGTTCAATGAAAAAGGATTTTACGATTACCAATTTAGTTACATCATAAATGTACAGTGATATAAATCTTAGATTAACCACAGCTAATCAAAGCAGTTTGACAAAAAGTTACACCATATACAAAGCACAGTGAAAGGACCCAAAATTCAGCTCAAATCTTGTGCGCCCGTCGGGTGCATCATTCATAGTGCTGTGCACCTGAAATATCGCTTATGCACCCCCCTGATATATAACTAATGGTAAAAACCATGAGAAATGTGCACATAACCGGTGCAAAACTTGAACAATCATGCACCCGGCTGTGAAAATCTGCATGTCGGATGCAGGGCGCAGCTAAATTTCGGACACTGTTTAATTAACTCAGTCAGATGATTCTCGTCTCAATGACCCGAGAAACCAAACAAGCTGCACACTGAACAAGGGCCTGACAAAATTGGGTGTCTGGAAGCCCGGGACAACCATGAAAAGGTACCGGGCAACTAGATGTTAAAGGTGACAGAGGGAGAAAACTGATGAAACAATTAAAACTACTTTAGAAGACTCTTCGAGAGAATAACAAGAACAAAATTGGTATATTATGACAGCGCGAGCGCTGTGAGAAGAGAAAACATCATATCATATATCAAACCAGGAGGAAAAACTTTTTTTATATATATAAACCTACTAAATACTTCAAATAAACACAAAATAAATGATTAATTGTAGGGACTATTCAAGACTATTGATTAAATCACCACTGGACTTGCTACAAAAAAAAAACACTTGTGAGACAGCAATTGTAAAGTTATAACCAAAGATGACTCAGAGTATCTGTTGCACCATCACAATGTCATGTCACACATCTAATTGCCCTGACCACTGTACTGACGCGGATGGTCAGTCCATACTCTGTAAGCTTAGCATAGTGTTTACACCAGCGCACGCCTTAGCTATAACTCCTTGTCAAATGTCTTGGAGTAAGGAGGAGTCTAGGTATGACTTGTATAGTATCATCATACATAAGAGGCATTCATCGCCAGTGCTCAGTCAGGGTTAGCAAATGTTGTTGTGAGTAAACATCCTGGAAAGGTTGAGTTCTAGATGCTGAGTCCTGGAATTGGAATAGAAGCTGATAAATTGTTTAGTTGGCGGGAGCGTTGACTGATTGTGATTGAGGGGATTCCATCCTTGGAGCTGCTCATTGTCAATTGAGATCTTGTCATGGAAGTACAATAACACAGGAATAAATAAAGAACATCCTTTCACGTGAGTGTTATGTCTTACATGATACGGAACTATTATATGTATTGGACGACAGCAGTCAAACGAGGCGGAGACTGCAATAGGAGCTAGCTATTATCGATAACTAATTAAACTAATAAAGTGAACCTAACATTAACAGATAATTAACCTACTAAAGTTAACCACAGTTAACCACCACAGCTATCACATTGCCAAAAAAGACTTCTCCCAGGGTTCTTCCTAGAAAAATACCCCAGTATCAAAAGCCCCATTTTCCTTATTCTTAGTGGGGTATCTATTGAAAATTGTGGGCTATTTTTACTATATCTTATTTAAATATCAGTCATTTTAATGCGGGAATCCAAGTCATCTGAGTGCGGGAATTAAATTCCTGATGCGGGAATCCCGCATCCCAATGCCTAGGAAGAACCCTGCATCTCCCATTGCAAAAAAAGTGCAATCAATCTTCATAATGGGAGCCAATTTGTCAACAGGGTTCTTCCTAGGCGTGCAGGATGCAGGATTCCCGCATCAGGAATTCAATTCCCGCATTAGGATGACTTTGAGGGGGCCATTCCTGCATTAAAATTACAGAAATTTGATACGATTTAGTCAGAAAATCCCTGATTTTCCAAAAATGGCCCCCTAAGGTTAAGCAAAATTGGGCATTTGATACTCTAGATCTTTTTCTAGGAAGAACCCTGTGTCAAGAAACTTGTGCCTTATCGTGACCAGGATCTGTACCCCTCACATAATGGCCCAGACAAACAGCTACTGGAATCTGACTTCAAAGGGGACCACCCATGTTGTAGATGATTCCCAGTGGAGAGAAAACTTTTTTCAAATGTATTGCGGTTAAAAAAATGTTCCACAACTGAAAATACTTGGGATTCTCGTTGCCTTTAATAAGGCTACACTTAAAACTAAGTCTGTTTCTGGTGGACCGGCCGGGTGAGAATTTTATAGCCGAATGGTAAGATTTTTTTTTCATTTTTCAAAAAAAAAAATTCAAAATGTTTCTGTTATAGCCTTACCCCCAAAAAAGAAAAAAATTGCGGCCACCCGGGTCATCTTTTTTAAGCCCACCTGGTCCACAAGAAACAGATATTTTTAAGTGTCGCCTAAGCCTTTTCACACATTTATATATAGAAGAGCACCTGTCCAAAGTGTGACACACAGGTGTGACAATGCTTTGCATACTTCTCATTAGTTGGCGCAGGCTGTGCCTTTCAGTGACGTAATAATTGCTTAATAGGATAATGAAACATTAAAAAAAAAAAATCAAAAATTTTACGTTATATTCTGACCAACCCTAAAGAAAAATTAAAAAAAAAAAATCCCGGCCGCCTGGGTCATCTTTATTAACCCCACCCGTTGGACATGAAACAGATTTCTTTTTAGGGGTGGCCTAATGTTAAGGCCTTAATGAAGGTCATCCAATGTACTTATGGTGCCCTAAATAAATTACTCTTGTGCACTAGTTCACCAATTTCAGACACTGTATACTTCCAATCAAATGACACTTTCCAGAAATAAAATTAAATCTGAGATAATTCAACTATCTGTCCATTATCTCCAAGTGCCCCAGTGAGATGGAGTGAAATATCAAACATTTGTCATCAGTTTTTATGTAATTTCGCACTTTTGAGTGAATTTATGGATAAAATGGTATATACATTTCAAAGTGCACTAATTTTGCCATTTTCTTCAATTAGATTTAACATTATCAAATATAGGCTAGACGACCGGCCGGGTTTTCGCTTACTACAACGACCGGCCAGTAGCGGCTCTGGGGTCAAGGTCAGAAGTAACCAACGTTACAACGGTCTACATATTGAATAGCCCAAATAATCCAAAAAGTATAATTTAATGTCATCTAGTTTTAGTATAAAGCCACCTTAAAGTTCAGAATCTGACCTCCAGAGAAACTAGCGCCCTGTAACCCAGAGGAGCTGTAGCGTCACGATGCCATGGAAAATAGTTCCAAACTTAGGACACTACAACAGGCTTTAAAGTTCACGCGAAGATAAATGTTTCAAAATTCTGATAATCTCGTATACTGTTTTATTAATGTCTAGAACAAAACAGGGTGATATGTCATGCGACCTGTGCACTCAAGCAAAAACCTTAGGGGCTATTTTTATTGTGTGAAGCCAGACTCACACCCTAAGTGCGAATTTGAAGGAGGCAAGTCTGGACAAGGCTGATGACGTCATGGGAGGCATTGACTCACCACTAACATCAATGGGCAATGTGAAAATGCTTAGTATTCAAAATATATAAAGTGGATGTGTATGAAACTTTCAGAATTCAAGGTCACAAATGTATTCTATATTAATAATTTTTTACTTAATTTTCTGAGCTTTAGATTCAGTGTTATACATTTTCAAACTTGACTCACACACCCATGCACCAGGTAGGCCAGATGGCTCCCCTGACGTCATAGGCCATTGTTTACATAGAGTGGCGCAGAGCTAACCCCTGACTGGCATAGCCACACTGCCTCACTTGAATTAGTTGTATTTCATTAATGTGACCTAAAAAAATTATTTTCAGGTTAGATATAACTTTATTGATATAAGAAGAACGTAATATGAGACTTAAAATTGTCTTTTCACGTCATCTTTAAGGGCAATAGCGCCATTATAGATCTAAAATTGAGATTTTGATGAAACTCAGAGAAATACCAGATAAATATGTTTAGAGTCCAAAAATGGAAAAAAATTAGGGGGTCACCATGCTAACTTTTTATCTACAAGTGGAATAATATGTGCATAATTCCTTCAAAACTAAGGTTTTGTAGAGCCATATTGACGGGTACAATTCCCATGAAAACTTTCATACTAATCCTCAAATAAATAATTTAATCACTCAAATCTAAAGCTAAGACACATGTTCAAAGACTTTATGCATGGACTAGAAAAAAATGTTTTATTTTTACTGCATTTCAATCTATTTTCCTTAAAAATCAATATTTAAAAAAAATATATCAAATTTCTGACAAGAAAGTCCACAAAAAAAAAATTAAAGTTGAAAAATCAATAAAAATGACACATAATGTGCGTTGGACTGTTAGCTTTCATTTTCAACAAAGAAAACATGGGGTCACTGCATGAATTTAGCCAGAAAAATTGGTTATCTACCGCCAAGTCTGGAATTAACCCACCAGGCCTATTTGTTTTAATGGTCCCTAAACCTACCAAAAAACAAAAAATCCTGAAGTAAGATATTTTTATATCGTTCCCTACATCATTAGGATTATTCTACTGCTTACTATGTGAAGATTGGATAAATATTAACAAAGTTACATCCATAAATGTACTGCCCACTCCCCACCTCTCACAGGCTCCTGCAGAGTCACTGATGGTCACACTCCACTGAACACTCATACCTGCAGGCTGCGCAGCCTATGTGCACAGTGACAATTGGCACGATTGTCTTTAATTTCCATAACTGTATAGTTGAAACACACTGGTCCCCTTAAATGATTTATTTCTGATTCAGTCAACAAAGTAAAACTTATTTACTTGAAAAAAATAATTTGGCCCAAGGATTGAGCCAAACCGCCACATTTTCAAGTAGTTCCGGCTGCACCCAATACTGAGCGGGCCAAGCTTTGCCAGGCTATATCAAATTTTCTTCCCTGCATAGGGAAATATATCATGGAACATTCTTTTTTCAATTCAAATTCTTAGCCGACATCCCTTAGCCTAATTTAGTCCCATTAACAGCATTTTTGAGACTATTACATTGAAATTCAAGTCAATAATTTGATAAATTGGTGCAACTGTCCGAAAATAGGTGACCGTCTGAAAATTCGCCCTAACACAGATAGCTGATTTTCAGTGTTTTAACCCTGGATTAAAGAGAGAGGCCAGTGACTAAATTTGTATACTTCCGTAATCAGTACTATTCAGGGAATTACAATACCCAATTTTATATTTTTATCTCAATAGTTTTGGTTTCATATACAATTTTTTGGAATCAACTAAACAGTCCTTCTTGCACCTTGCACAGTGCATTTTATGGTTGTGGCATCACAAACAGAAAAGGTGAAAAATTGTAAAATTGAAAAAATAGCAATATATTACTCTTATATCTGATTTTTCTGAGTCCATCAGTGTCCAAAAATTTTAAATTAAATATTGTATAACAAAAACATGAAAAATGTAATATCATATGGAATTTAAAATTTTGAATATTGGTTTCTTTTATGTGACGTCACAAACAGACGTCCTCTTACAGGTGGACAGAGGAGTCAATGTGTGATCTACCTAGACTTGTATCTATACAAGGGTCAATTTATGATTGTATTGATGTTATATACTCATACTTGAACACCCCATCTACGGTACATATATGTACCAAATTTGCATTGGCAGTCTGGAAAGGGTAAAGCACCTGCAGGTTATTTTGGCCAAATTGTGTCAACAAATACACAGGGAAATCTATAGAAAATATACAGTTATTTGCTATAAATCTAGCTACAAAACAAGTCTTAGTGTCAGTCCTGGAGCAGAGCTTCCATGAGAGGCGAAATTGTCTTTAGTAAATTGTTATTAAGTGTAAATGTGACTAAATCTATAAGTTATAACTGTGTCTTATGTCATAGATGTTTTACTTTTCAGTGTTACAGTGTGTTTAAAGTTCTGATTAACACGTCAAACTGTCAAAAATCTCTGCACCGGCACTTCCTCTTTCACCTCATTGGCACATGCGCACTAACTTGAAGCTCCCTAATTAATATTCAAAATCTATGCCACTGTTACCGACCACCGCCCTTTCCCCATCTACCACTGTTGTTAAGTACACATGCACTTCAGGGTTCTCCCCAAAGCCCGGCGCACCCGGCGCGCGCCGGGCTGTAAACCTCTAGCGCCGGGCTGTGAAAATTTGACCAAAAAAAAAAAAAAAAATTTTTTTTTTTTTTTTTTTTTAAGGGACATTCTCGTGGACGTGGATTGGTTTGTTGTAACTGCCTGAATGTGGCGCGAAATTCACAACATGACCAATGATGTCTTATTAGGTTCTGAAAGGGCAAAACACGACGGCCGCTGTCGCGTCATTAGGCTTACGTCGGTGGATGTAAGCCTAACAACCCATGGACGAGACAGCCCCTTTAAAGCTACCGTCTGACGACGTGTTTTTTTACATTCTCGCAGACAGGCTGTAGGTGCAGCAAATCATGGGCAAAGGGTTGTTTCCTGACCCATATAGCATTCATGACATCACTCCTTCTCCCATTCTAGTGTCCGAAATTAAGCATATTTTTTGGGCACACGTCGGATGCATGCTACCTCAAGCTGTCCACCCGAAATTTGGCCCCTGCACCCTCCTTGTCTATAGCAATAAGAAGCCTAAAATTTGTGCACATTCCGGGTGCCAACCTGTAAAAAGAATGCACCCGTCGGCGGAAATCTACGTGCCGGGTGCAGCTTAATTTCAGACACTGCATTTCCTGGAGGAATGAATATACAGTAGAGACTCTAGTGCAACCACTTAAGGGTCTGAACCAAAGTGGTTGTTAGGTGAGGTGGTCGTTTTAGTAAAGGGAAGGTGCAGAGGGGGTAGGGAGGGTGAGTTTCAACTGACCACATAGATCTACAGGAGTCAGCCTTGAAATTAAAATAAAAGGGGTAACCAATAAAGATTGAGAGGATTACAAGTATTTTAACCTCTGGACCTCTCAACACCTCCTGGGCACCCCCTCTTTGTTCAATGTGCTTCAATTTAGCTCCTGAAGCTCCCAGCACCTCTGTGCAGCCCCCTTTGTTCTAAGTAAGCTGTGGGGCTGGCAAGGGTGTAGAGTGGACATTTCTTTCTAACATCTAATATCCATTGCCTGCTCAAATATATGTGATGTCCTGTCCTAGTAGCAATGATAAATTTCAGTGACTTTAATCATTTTCGAGGCTAGTTAAGAAGTTAGGATAGATCAAAAAAAATCTGGGAAGGTAAGGTTACCTGAATGCAACAATGTTTTCAGGCCTATTTAGAATCAGGGTGCCCACACAAGTCTTTAAAGTCTTACAAAGGTCTTAAATTGATTTTCTCAAATTTAAGGAATTAAAAACGTCTTAAATCTCATGTTTTTCATGTAGGATGTCTTAAAAAGGTCTTAAATTGGATCTGATTAGGAAATTAAACTAAAATGTTAGGATGAGCAAAATTGTCCCTTTTTGCTGAGTGCCGCTTCGTCAAATATCCTGCGATAACATTTTGTTGTAAGCTGTGGCAAATTGGTCTTAAATTTGCCAAAAGTAGGTCTTAAAAAGGTCTTAAAGGTGATAGACGGAGAAAAGATAGAAACATGAAACAACCAGGGACACATATTCTTTGTTCCAAATATAATAGATATATAGAGATGCTTCCGTGATTATTCAAATACCTGAGGGTGTATTCACACTTAAGTGTGAAAAACTCTCCCAAGCAGCGCGAAACCCACCTCTTATAATGGTTTGTTTGCTCAAGGGTAGTGGGCGCCAGGTGTTACATTTTGTGAGGTCATACTAGCCAATGGTAAATTAAGTATACAGCTAAGGTTGTGCGTGTTTGTTAATAACTCAGTACCTATTCAATAGATGTAAACCATACTTATATCATTTGAAAGTTCAATATCTCAGCTATCTAATGGTACCAGTTTTCTTATAAACCATTTGGGCAGTGTAAGGTTATCCACCAAGACAGATAGAAAACTACTATTTTGGCCTATAACCTATGGCAAATATGACGTCACACATTGGCTTTCTGAGCCTTATCACTGCAGACCTACCAAATCAGTGTTTCCTCATAGGGAGGAGGCCAGTGCCTAAACTTTGAACGGTTGTAACTTCGGCATTTATAGACGGGTCATTACTATTTTTTTCCTTGAGTCTGAAAAATCATAGTAAATCTAAATATATCTTTTTAAACTGCCTCCTTTTATCACCTTTAAAAAGGCTGTAAATTGATATTTGAAAAAGCTTGGGCATCCTGTAGAATGTTGATATGACTCAAACTTGAAGTTGGGATAGAAGTGTCTACATTAAAGGGGGTAAATTGTCATTTGGGACTCAATTTTAGGTGGTCACTTGGTGGGGCCCTCACTTAGTGACCAGTCTCAATAGTGAAGCAAAATCAAACTTGAAATAGAGGAAATTATTCCGGTCTGTCTAAAAAGTGGTCTTTAACTGAGGTGGTCTTATTAGTGGTCGTTAAGTGGGTCTCTACTGTACTCTGCCTTTAGCAGACACAGGTGGGACCAGAAGATTTGTCCACTAAAGACAGAGGTCTGTGTAAGACAGAGTCAGTTGTATAGGACAAGTTTGTACACGCACACGCACGCACACACACACACACAGAGATACACACCGAGCCTAATATCAAAGGCCGAAGTCCTGCCAGTCGCCCCCTGTCTCCTCCACACCTCTCTCGGCTCTATATCAAAGGGGAAGTCCTGTCAGTCACCCCCTGTCCACTCCACACTTATCCCGACTTCCCATCGAAGGGAGAAATCCTGTCAGTCACCCCCTGTCCCCTCAACACCTTAGAATGCCTAAGATTGCATGAATGACAAGTCATTTTTTCAAAATTTTCCTGGGGGTGGCCCCCCATACCCCCCCAAAAGGAACCCCTCCCTTACCATGAATTACATACCCAGACAAATTCAAAATATTAGTGGTAAAAAATTAATATTACTTATGCTCACCAAAGTACCTTAGAATGCCTAAGATTGCATGAATGACAGGTCATCTTTTCAAAATTTTCCTTGGGGTGGCCCCCCCCCATACCCCCGAAAGGAAACCCCTCCCTTACTACAAACTACATACCCAGACAAATTCAAAATATTCGAGGAAAAAACTAATATTACTTAAGCTTACCAAAGTACCTTGGAATGCCTAAGATTGCATTAATCAATTTAATGACAGGTCATATTTTCAAAATTTTCCTTGGGGTGGCCCCCCCCCCATACCCCCCAAAGGGAACCCCTCCCTTACCATGAATTACATACCCAGACAAATTCAAAATATTTGTGGAAAAAATTAATATTACTTAAGTTCACCAAAGTACTGCAGAATGCCTCAGATTGCATGAATGAGAGGTCATCTTTTCAAAAATTTCCTTGGGGTGGCCCCCCCCATACCCCCCAAAGGGAACCCCTCCCTTACCATGAATTACATACCCAGACAAATTCAAAATATTAGTGGAAAAAATTAATATTACTTAAGTTCACCAAAGTACTGCAGAATGCCTCAGATTGCATGAATGAGAGGTCATCTTTTCAAAAATTTCCTGGGGGTGGCCCCCCATACCCCCCCAATGGGAGGGGAAACCCTCCCATACTCTCCCCGTTGCTGCTTTTGCAGCAACTAGTACGCTGGGCTTTTGGGCCAACTGTTGCGCCAGGCTGTGAAAATTTCCTGGGGAGAACCCTGCACTTACTTCTATCTTCCATATTTAGGTCATTGGACAACGTCACTGTTGCCGGGCGCCGGCTGTTTTTGCTTTTGCACTGGCGGTTTTTCGCAGGTTACCTTTTCTTGTCAAAAGTCCGAAACTTTTGATCATTTTGTGAGTCAAGTTCAATGCATATGTCACTGTTGCCAGGCGCCTCAAAATCCCAAAGAATATCTCCTACCTTTAGTACACATGCACTAAAGCTGTTGCCGGGCGCTGGGTGCCGGTATTTTTCAATTTGCACCGGCAGTCAATGACTTGACAAAAAATGGAATTTCTCATCATTTTCAAACTTCAAAATGTGACTATTATATGATATTTTTTGGAAAAAATGGAATGGACTATTCTTCCTCAGATCTGGAACTGTCACCAGGATGTATCCATTTCTTTGTAACAGTTCATATGTCTGAGAAAAAAGAGAGGACAGGACAAGTTAAATCTGAAAATAACTTCTGAAAAATATCATTATTAGAGTACAGAGGTGAAATATCATTTCGCCTCTAAATAAAATGAATTTACCTTGAAAAATGGCAAATATATACAGATACAAAATGAAAAATAGTCAGAAATAATTTTCCTTGATGTTAAAGGGACATTTTTGTCTGGGAGTTCAATGAGATACATCTGCCGACGTAAGCCTAGTGACACAACAGCTGGCGATGTGTTTTGCGATGTAAGAACGTAATCTGGTGATGTGATTGATCAAGTCACAGAATTGGTGTGGTGGGACAGGACTTACAACATAGCAAATAACGATGTCCTTACGGATGAGAACAGGGCTTTAAACCAGGAATTATGTCATAATTAATAAAAAATTCCTATACTTAAGCCTTGCGGTTTGCTGAATTATTGTAAAGCATAATTATTGCTCAGTAGAGACCTATATCTGTAAACAGGCTAGGAAAATTCGTCCACTTTTCTGGTCGTCAGAGGACGACCACTAATGACAATCTGGTCGTCCTCACACATTCAAAGGTTGTCCACAATTTTAGGACAATTTGACCTCACAAAATAGCTATTGAAACAAGAAGCCTGCCAACATATATTTCATATATGCTTGCCATTGTGGACCCAGGTTTTAATATTTATCGAGTATTTTGGCCTGGACGCTGACAGCACCAGAGAACTTATTGACAGTGTGACGCCTATGTTTTAACATTGAATGGGAATTATTCAGACACTGACAGTGACTTAGGCCTAGACATAATAAATCCGATTAAATATTTTGATGGTAGGTCTGAGAAAATGACACTATAGTGACAATTTCTCAAATCTGTTAATATTTGGATCATAAATAATTGCTTTCGGAGCCTCCATATTAAATACATTGACAGTGTTGGAGGGGGCTTAGGCCTAGCCTATCTGAGCCCCGAGTCCAGTCATTTTTTCATACCATCTGTAAAATATTATTGCAAGCGTTTCCAGGCCTAAAATGATCAATATAGGACCCTGAGATATAGAAGAACATAGATATATACATGAATTTCATTTTGATAGGCCTAATAAGGTCTAAATAATTATTTTTGAGATTGCCAGTGTACCCGGCCCGCCTGCTTACCGTGTCAAGCCCCAGGGTCAAGCCTCCTTGTGTCCGATCGATCCAATGTTTTGTTTTGGCAGTCGATGCGAACGCATGTTTCTCCTCCCAGACTCCTTCATGCGTTAGTATGCGTCTACAGGTCCACATAGATTCCATTAATATAATATAATACTTGATTAAATCCAGATATTCAGGAGGAACGATACGCGTCTGTACTCTCTCAAGCGGCAAAAATCCAGAAATTCAGGCGTGGGGAGGAGGACTCCTCCGTATCGACCTGGCGGACCCGGCGGGCTGCTGAGGAGACTGTCACTGTCAAGTCTTCGCCTCTGCGAATCCGACCCGCGCCATTTCCTTGATCACGAATTTAAATCCCTATTTGATGAAAAATACTCCATGCCATGCTGATATCGAGGTCCACACGAATGTCTGGGTACAATGTTTTCGTGGGGGGAAGCCGATTTCGTGTCTAAATCAGGGGTCGAAATTAACTTTTCAGGCTGTCAGCCCGGACATACTAGACTCTATTAAAAGTATGAAAAATCCGGGCTGATTTTAATGTAATTTTCTCAAAATTTGTCAGCCCTGACTCAAAACTATCAGCCTGGGGCTGACGGGCTGACGTTAATTTCGAACCCTGCTAAATACGAGTGCATAGGTCGGGGACAGCATGGCAGCCGGGTTCTTCTTCATCCTGCTCAAAACACGCGGATATCACGTGGTACGAAAGGAGCACGCTGATTGGTTGACGGCCCCGACGGCTATATGTAAATGAGAAGTCACGTGACCCAGAGAAGGGCGCTGATTGGTCGAGGGCTAATTAATTATTCACAAGTTCAAGGCCGGCACCACGTGATCAAATAAACTACACTGATTGGTCGACGGGCCGAGATGGGGGCGGTCCTTCTCTTCCCGCTGGCCCCGAGAGGCTGGCAGGCGCTTTTCTGTAAAATCGGACTCAGAAACATGGCCCGAAAACGTATTAATACTGAATATATCGTTCCAGTATGCTAAACGGGACGGGTTGAGATGTTTTCTGATATCCTGATATTATTTTTTAGGCTGTAAGCCATTAAACTTAACCTCCGAAACTGGTGACCAAATGGTGTGTTTGAGGCTTTTTTCGTAAGCAATCTATGGTAGAAAAGATGGTGACAACGCGTCATAACTAACGTGCCTACCCGGCTCCCTGGAGTTGTGTCCCGGGGGGTCCACAACTAATAGGCAAAATGTCAGTTTTTTGTGAGGAAAATCTGAGTAATTGCTAGAGATTATCAGGTCGTCAGGAGGACTACCAAAATGTATTTTCTGATCATCCACACTCATTTTCTGGTCGTCGAGGACACGCGGACATGCAGATTTTCCTAGCCTGGTAAATAATACTAACTGTTATTGGGTCATTATAGCTGTGACCAGTTATTGTTATTGTTTATTAAAAATTTAAGGCACTCCTAATAGTAGCGCTTCATTCATAAAAACACTCAGGAGAGTAATTATGGAAAACGCCCAATGCCCCATTTTATTGTAAATTTTAATATTACGGGAAACACCTAACGACGCCCCAATTATTGTAAATATTAATCTCATTATCCTGGGAAACGTCCAACGACGCCCCAGTTTAAAATATTTTACATCATATTGTTAACCATTTTTCATAGCCCCGGTGCTTGTAAACATTGTTGTATAGCACTTGAGGGCAAGACAAGTGCCCAGCTAAATGGGGGGCAGTGTAACAGAAATGGGGGGCAGTGTAACAGAACTGCCCTTCTATTGTGCCTTTTTACTAATGTGTTGTGGTGTGTGCTCTGTGAGCACTGTGCACACCGTGCGCACTGCACACACCGTGCACACATTCTGCATATTCTGGGACACTGTGCGCGTTGTGCACACATTCTGCACATTCTGGGACACTGTGCGCACCGTGCACACATTCTGCACAATCTGGGACACTATATAAGGAGCTGCGCTGCAGCCATCCGTTGTCATTTGGCCAATAAACTTCGCCGAGTACACATCTTAGAGCACTCGTCTCTCTCCTTCTTTGGCACTTGACCCTGCCCTTAAGGCAGCCACAGCCACCACCCCCACCTAGCGGGCTCACTGGTGAACCATAGCCTGTGGACTACTACCCTGCTTCCTCCCTGCTCCTACCAGCAGCCTACAGGTTGCAGCTTATAGTGCATCTTTTAATGACGAACTAGATTGAATACGACATGCTACCAATATAACACCGTATAATATCAGTTAATCAGCTCAGAGTCGTAACAGGTGCGCCAACCCCAGGGGCGGATCCAGGAATTCAAGAAAGGGGGGGCGCCTATATTAAAAATGTCCCGGCGCCCCCTCTTGGATAAAGAGTTTTACATTAAAAAAATCTAAATTTGGCCAAAAATAGGGGGGGCACACCCGGTGGGAGCCCCCCTAAATCCGTACCAATCCTGTTACATTTTCAAAGAATTGCAAGTGCAAGTGCAAGTCGACGTGTTGACTGCTGTCATAGACATACATAACATAGATAGGAAACTTGTGTTGTTTCTAGATTTTCCTTGTCTCGGATAGCTCTCCAGGATAGGCAAAATAGACATGGTTGATACAAATCTGCTTGGAGAGTGTGAGGTGTGAGAATCACATTTCACACCTTTTTTGGACTAATACAAATGCAATCTTCAAAATCTAAATCACTATAATCAAAATGTACTCAATAGGAATGAATAGAAAACAAAATTCTGATTAAGAAGATACCAAAAATGACATATTTATGTCAATTAGAAATAAAGATATTGACTGATGAAAATTGAAGAAAATTGAGAAAAATAACAAAATTGACAAAGTTTGGGAGTTAATTTTAGGCAAACCACAAGTTGGATATCCAATTAAGCTTTTATGCTACCATGAGTAGTTACACTCTATGTGAAATAATTGGTTTTATTTGTAGGAAAAAATTTTAAAAGGCCAAAATCTGACTTTGAAGAAATGTCAGAATTAAATTGTATATTTTCGGGAAAAGTGACATGTAGCCACTTTAGAACCCCAAATACCATTTTATGCCCTCCACAGAATCTAATTAGGTTATAATGGGATAGGAAACTGTCTCATCAATCACACTGGTGAATATTAGAGCCATAAGTGGCATATAAATGGGTTTTTGGGATTATCACTTGACCCATTCGAGCCAATGTCAGAATCCAACGAGTTTGATGTGATGGAAAAGTGACAAAGTTTGGGAGTTAATTTTAGGCAAACCACAAGTTGGATATCCAATTAAGCTTTTATGCTACCATGAGTAGTTACACTCTATGTGAAATAATTGGTTTTATTTGTAGGAAAAATTTTTGAAAGGCCAAAATCTGACTTTGAAGAAATGTCGGAATTCAATTGTATATTCTCGGGAAAAGTGACATGTAGCCACTTTAGAACCCCAAATACCATTTTATGCCCTCCACAGAATCTAATTAGGTTATAATGGGATAGGAAACTGTCTCATCATTCACACTGGTGAATATCAGAGCCATAAGTGGCATATAAATAGGTTTTGGGGATTATCACTTGACCCATTCGAGCCAATGTCAGAATCCAACGAGTTTGATGTGATGGAAAATTGACAAAGTTTGGGAGTTAATTTTAGGCAAACCACAAGTTGGATATCCAAATAAGCTATTGTTCCTACCATGTGTAGTTACACTCTATGTGAAATGACTAGTTTTGTTTGTAGGAAAAATTTTCAAAAGGCCTAAATGTGACTTTGAAGAAATGTCGTAATTAAATTGTATATTCTCGGGAAAAGTTGGTCAAGTGATGATCCCCAAAACCCACTTATATGCAACTTATGGCTCTAATATTCACCAGTGTGACTGAAGAGACAGTTTCCAATCATTTTATAACCTAATTAGATTCTTTGGTGGGGCATTAAATGGTACTAAGGGTTCTACAGTGGCTACATATCACTTTTCCTGAGAATATACAATTTATTATGACATTTCTTCAAAGTCAGATTTTGGCATTTTAAATTTTTTTCCTACAAATAAAACCAATTACTTCACATAAAGTGTAACTATTCATGGTAGCATAAAAGCTTAATTGGATATCCAACTTGTGGTTTGCCTAAAATTAACTCCCAAACTTTGTCACTTTTCCATCACATCAAACTCGTTGGATTCTGACATTGGCTCGAATGGGTCAAGTGATAATCCCAAAAACCCATTTATATGCCACTTATGGCTCTAATATTCACCAGTGTGATTGATGAGACAGTTTCCTATCCCATTATAACCTAATTAGATTCTGTGGAGGGCATAAAATGGTATTTGGGGTTCTAAAGTGGCTACATGTCACTTTTCCCGAAAATATACAATTTAATTCTGACATTTCTTCAAAGTCAGATTTTGGCCTTTTAAAATTTTTTCCTACAAATAAAACCAATTATTTCACATAGAGTGTAACTACTCATGGTAGCATAAAAGCTTAATTGGATATCCAACTTGTGGTTTGCTCAAAATTAATTCTCAAACTTTGACTAATTTGTAATTTTCCTCATTTTTTTTCAATTTTCATTAGTCAATATTTTTATTCCTAATTGACAGAAACATGTCATTTTTGGTATCTTTTGAATCAGAATATTGTTTTCTATCTATTTCTATTGAATACATTTTGATTGTAGTGATATAAATTGTGAAGAGCATATGAGTACTAGACCATAAAAGGTGTGAAATCCATTTCTAACACCTCACTCTCCAAGCAGGTGTGGCCCAACCTATGCTATTTGGCCTATACCAGGCCTTATCAGGTGCTAATTTGCATATCAATAGCGAGACAGACATGGCTCAGTCAGCCCAGGCCTTGTTGCCTATCTATGTTATGTATGTCTATGCTGCTGTGTAGTTCTGTGATGTTTTCAAAGATGACATTCATTGATTGTGGTAACCAAGATCACCAGATACAGAGGGTTTGCTCAATTCTCCATGAACACGTGTCTTTTTTTATAAAATTCCTAAATAAAGTACCTTATTAGCGGATTTTAACGCGGCCTTTGTCGATTGTCTCGAATTCTGGATGCTGCCTCCTGGTGCAATTTTCCCGCATTTGATGACATATGTAACAACGCTTCTGATTGGCTATTGCCGAAAATATACTCTCAAAGATACAAAGATGTTTTCTTCCACCCTTTTGCTCTCCATTTATGTAATACCGTCTAATTGTAGGTAAATTATGATTTGAAAAATAATATGTTCTCGCTTTCTTCTAATCTAAAAAGGACAATTCCAGAATTCGTTGTATACACTACACTTTAAGAAAATCTCGTAATAGTGATTGCGCTTGCGCAAATAAGTTTTCCAGAAGGTGCAACGACTTGGCAGAAATTGTCGGTGTTTTTCAGCAAAGTCTGTGTAACATCAAGTCAGCAAAATGACTCGTAAGTGTCAGAATTGTGTTCGATTACAATATCTAAAATTGTATATAGCAATTTGTCAGAAAATTCCATTACGGAAATGGGATGTTCGTGTGTTCGTCTCAGTCAGAACTCAACCATCCATCACGGCATCAGTCATCACTATCTTTTTTTCCGGTCAAACTGGTTTTGCCGGGCCTTAATATTTAAGCAAGATGCACCCCGGGGATGCACCATGCATTGTAATGTATTCATCTGCCTTTGTGAACGGGCATCACAGTTTTTTTTTTCATTCAATAGTTACTCATGCCAATAGGGAAGAAATGACATCAAGCCACGAACTGGGGAAGTTGCAACACGACTCCGAAATTGGGTCATCGACATCGAACCCACGTCGACGCATTTAAAACCAAAATATGCGCATTTTTTTGATACATGTCAGAGTATGATCTCAGTTAGGGCGGACAGGCTCAAAAATCATGCTACACAGGGATGTCATTTTTCTCATCACTCAGAGAACGATATATCTCAGCCAGTGCTAACCAACGCGGTCAGCCCCACTCTTACCCCACCCCCTCCCTCTCTGACTCTGTAGTGGGGCTGACAACAACTGCCCATTCAAAACTGGAGTAAACTGAACTCAAGTTCTGGGGCACAACAAATACAAAATGCACACATAAATGACACCCACCTGTATATTAAGAACTGTTTTTCATACCATGCACACCTGTTTTTGTGGTGAACAGCATGCTGTTTACTCCAAATTCAGTGTTTGAACTCATGCTTCCTCTATGGCAGAAAGGGTCCACACCTTCCCAGAATTCAATGCTTTTTTACCAGTTTTGTCTATGGAGTGCACTCCATCCCCGCACCAGAGTCGGGGATGGATATTCCATCTAAGCCAGTGCAATCCAATGGTTTTTCAATTTTTCTTCTACTCCAAATATTAAGAAAGTTATGAGGATTCAAAATGTCAGATTTTGTGCTTTTTTCTGACTGTGTTTTGCCCTTATTCAATAGAAAAATGTGTCATAGTTGTGTCACTAAGTGATTTTCATGATTTTCACTCATATTTAACAGGCTGTAACCTGTACAATGAAAACATGAAAACCTCTGTCCAGGTATAGACCTTGTGCACACATGGTCACATGACCAGATTTTGGTGATCACCATGTGGTTCTAAATACCACGAGGTTATTTATAGCCGCATGAATTTCTTATATCTAAATGATCAAGATTATATATTATGATTAAGTAAGTTATTGTTAAGTGATTTCTGCCTAAAACATATCACATGTATCTTATAGAATGATGAATACTTTGATTTTAGATTGATCACCAATATGGCGTCCTGTCTGGTTGAGGAGATATGTCGTCCTCTGCACAACGTCTATTAAAGACAAGGCATAATACTATGCAGAAATGTTTTTCCTTTTGTCTTTTGATTACTTTAAGTACATAAAACAAAACACTGGAAATGCATAGTACCACCTTGGTAATACAGTGTGCGCCGATTTTGTGACGCAACTGCCGCAACAGCACTGCACAGCTGAAATTCTATTATAGCACATAGAGAGAAACGGCATGACTTGGCTGCACTCTTTTGTCAAGGGGGGGGAGGGGCTAATAATCAACATATTTGGAAAATTTGGTAAACAGTTTTGAAAAGCTGAGACTTGTGGCTTTTAGAGTCCAGGTGATTCTGTCAAATTCTGAAAATTGAGATATTTTTCTGAATCTTCGAATTTTGAGATTTTTGACCCCCCCCTAAAAAGATATCATAGGGAATCACCCAGAATCTGAAAGATCATATCCTAAAATATTAGTGGACCAAGTTTCAGATGGATTAAATAAATATTAGCCCCCCCCCCCCATTACATCATGAAGTTAGTTTAGTCATTTTGAAAAAAATGTGACACAGTAAATTTACTCCTTCCAAAATCATCATTCGAGGCCTCTTCAAGACCTCTTTTTAGGCCTATATATTCAAGAAATTATTTAATATATATCAATGTGATATTTATGGAGATTTAGACATGATCTAACCAGTTTCTGAGTTAAAACTGTAGGATGTATACTCTTTGAGATATGACCAGATGAAGTTGAACAAAATTCGCCAAATTACAGTGCTGTCAGAAACGTCATGCACTATGCTTTGACCACCCTATCTCAGTGTTTGATAGAGCTTTCAACCTGAAATTGTATTTCTAGTGATTTTTTGGTCATACAAAAAAGTGCAGAATCTGTCCAGAAAGCTCCCCTCCCACTCGACCATCCCTCATCCCCACCTTCTTCCACCCTACACCTCAATTGCCTACCACCACTGGCTATGTAGGTAAGGGCCATAAAGGGCCCAGACAACCTAGCTATCACATTTTCAGAGGGGCATCAAGGGTGGTTTCAAGGGTCATTGGTAATTACAAATGAGTATTTCTTACCAATTTTTTTATTACTTAAAAAGTCCCCACCAAAACATCAGCCGAAAAATCTTGAGCTGTCTATAGTTAATTCACATTTTCTTGATGCCAGATATAACTTCTATACTGGGTATGCGGGTCTAAATATACGACATCGCGCACGGAAATTTGTGGATATCGCAATTGGTAGTTGGTGGTACGTTTAAAATGGGATCCTATGGGAGGAAATATGTTATTTCACTCTAACTTTTTAAATATTGGTCCAATCTTCATACAGTAAGTGAGAAAAAGGTTGTAATTGATCCCAGGATTGCCATACAGCCCTTTAAATTTTCGCAATTTGCCAATATTTTGCATAATCGCGAAAATTCGTGTTTTCTCCATAGGCGCCAATGCTAAACGTGGTCACTTCTGGAGCCCACTGTTTCACTGCGCGATAACGGAAATGACGGCAATACCGCTAACCCTTTAATCCGTATATGTTTTGTATCATGATAGAGAAAATTACAAGCTATCACTTATTCTGGGCCCAAGTTTGCTGTGATTGTAGAAGTTGCTAAGTTTGTCCTGGGGGACAGATAGGAATGGGTCGAGCTCCCACTTGTGCCAGCCTGTTCCTGCTTGTTCTCATAAGCTTAAAAGGCATGAGGGTACAAGCAAGGCTTTCATAAGCAGTCTGTTTCCTTTTCCTGTCAGATAACAAGGGAATTGGGAATTCTAGGAGTTCTGAGAGTTGTGCTATGCATTCTGGGGTTCTAGTTCATTGCGTCTGACAAGCAGATAGTGATACTTAGCAGATGACACTTTGTATGTATGAATATTATGTACTTAGGTACAGGTATAAGTTACAGGTTCCTGGAGTTATATGCTTTCTGGATACGCTTTCCGGATTGGTTGCTGGATTTGCCTAGAGTTACTGGAGTTACAGGTTCCTGGAGTTATATGCTTTCTGGATATGCTTTTTGGATACGCTTTCCGGATTGGTTGCTGGATTTGCCTAGAGTTACTGGAGTTACAGGTTCCTGGAGTTATATGCTTTCTGGATATGCTTTCCAAATTGGTTTTCTGGATTTGCATTCCTGATCGGCCTAGAGTTACCCAGGGTGCCCACGCAGGTCTTATAAGGTCTTAAAAGGTCTTATTTTGGTTTTGCCATTTATAAGGCTATTAGAAAGGTCTTATTTTGGGTTCAGAGGTCTTAGAAAGGTCTTATTTTAGCTCAATCTGAAATTATTGCAAGATGTAATTTTTCTTCAAATCATTTCTATCTTCCTCTTTTTTTGATAGTATGTGTAAATGATTAAAAAGGTCCAGAAAAATTCTTAAAAACGTCTTGAAAAGGTCTTATTTAGAAGCCCGTCAAGGTATTATAAAGGTCTTATTTTGGTCTTAGTTTGATTTCTGAAAAAGAGTGGGCACCCTGGTTACCGGAGTTACAGGTTCATGGAGTTTTCCAGATGCGCTTTCCGGATTCCCATTCTGGATTCGCATTCCGGATTCTCATTCCGGATTCCCATTCCGGATTCCCATTCCGGATTTGCATTCCGGATTCGCATCACGGATTCACATCACGGATTCACATCCCTGCACATTAAAGAACACCTGCCTTGGTAAAAGTGTAGGGGTACGGTCTCTACCTTCTCATAGATACGATCATTTCATAGATACGATCATCAAACAGACAGAATTGTCAAGACCTTGTTCTCACCGTGATATGACCATAGATGTCGATACGGTGTAAAACTCTAATAACCAACCAACCAACCCAATGTAAACAAACCCTAAAAGTTAAGAAAAATTCGCCTAATCAAGATGGCGGAGTGACATGTTACGTCGCACCGTTTTTCTGTCATGTGACAGGAAATAAGTGAAAGAATAGATATCATGATACAATACATAGATTGGAAAGATATACCGCCGCTGCTTCCTTTCTAAATCAGCCACCGATCACCGTAGTCCAACCTTAAAGTCTGTTCAAACATTCTAAAGTTAAGGCATTCAAAATAATAAGGCAAAAAACAAAAATAGTTGTGCACAGGTAAGATAGGTAGGAAAAAATAGGTCGAAATTCTTTCTTTTTTTCACTTTTTTATTTTACTTACCAAAGAGACCCGGACAGTGTTGAAAATATAAAAAATATTCCAAATATCCCCATAAAACATTTTTAGCATCTAAAATACATGCCCTGAACATCTATATATTGTTTTATGGTTTCCCATGCATTTTTAGGTTAATTCTTTTGGATTTTGAATTTCTTTTTTACAAATTTCCTAAGAAAAAAAAAGTAAGAGTAGGGCCAAAAAATTAGGGCAGGTAGGGTTACCTGAACACAACAATTATTTTTGGGGCCTAAGGTGACCCAACAGTCAACTAGAATTTCAACTTACAGTTGTTATAAATTTGCACTCACTATCTAGTGACTGTTTTATTTGTTAGAAAATAACGTAAGAAAATAATTCAACAAAGTATTTGCCCAAAATTCCAAACTTTTAGCTGCAGAACCTATGCTACAAGACCTATATTTTCGATCTTTGCTCTTTATTGCTGACGTTTGTATGCTATGGCTACTGACCGTCTGAACGAGATTCTTGAATATTATTTTTGGTATCTTAAACAAATTACAATTAACCAAGTGATTTGCAAATTCAGGTGGAAACCAACGAGAACTAGCCCGAAAGAAGAACTTGAAGAAGCAATCGGAACATGGCAAAGCAAAAAAAACTGACGGAGCAACATTACAAAAAACCAAGGAGAGGTGAGCAGCAAGTTATGGCTAAGACAATATACATTTACATTTCAGTCAGTCAATATACATAGTAATTGGTATATAAACTGCCCAACGATTACCAATTTAGAATTTAATTTGTGTGCAAGACAAAGTGTATGAAATTGAGATTGTAATTTTTGCGCATCCAGAGCAGCATATCGTATCTAATCAAGGAAAAAACCCAAAGTAAATTAAAGGGACTGAAAACCAGCTTAACTGTTAACATTTTGGACATTGAGAAAACTAAATAAGTAATTTCAAAGAGTCTTAACTACGTATCGCACACCAACTTTTGGGGGAATAGGGATCGGTAATGGTAGGGTCATTCAGAATGGAGCAATTGGATATTTGAATTTCGCTTGAATTTTTTTAATATTGCTGCAATCGGTATCACTGTATGCAAGAACAAGTTTGACATTGATCCAATGTATACCATGCAATCAGTGGTGGACGTAAGTTTAAAAATCCAGGGGCAAGTCAGACCCCTAACTTTCCAAATCTAGGGGCCCCCACCAAAATCTAGGGGCCCTCACATATACAAGTCTTTGTTAATATTCATGCCTTTTAAGGGCCTTGGGCCCCCGGGCCCCTGGTTATGTCCACCCCTGTTACAAGCCCTCAATTGTTGCTGCCTCGTCCAGTTTCTTCAGAATCATCGGCAAATCACTTTCTCTCATAGCCTTAGGCTCCAATGCTAGAGACACCCAGCATTTCCCGTCTCTATTTTCGCCGTGCGATGCATAATTAAAAGTTCAGGGATCTTCCCTCAAACCCTCAGACTGTGGATAACAATTTTCTATTGAGACTATTATTTCTTCATGAACATGAGCTTGGTTGAGATCCGAAACTGTTTCATTTCGAACCCTTTCTTATCTTTTTAATGTTGCCATGGGTGGTTAACTCTTAAAAAAATGTTCTTATTGGGAGGCGGGTCTCTGGCTACCGACCTTCTGTACACTATTTTTTTGGGTGCTGGTTCCTGGTAATCATTTGCAGGGGTCGATCTTAACTTTTTTCTGCACTAGTCCACTGGGCTAGTATTGGGCAACCCACACTAGCCCGATTACTGTTGCACTAGTACCCAATTCTCACTAATGAACATTAAACCTATAAATTCCTTCAATCATCATCTATTAGGCATAAATCCTAAACCAATATGGCCAAGTATATTTCTTTAATTTTGGAATTTCGACAAATTTCGACAGTAACCTTAGCTGATACATATAATTACACTAGCCCACCGGGCTAGTTGTCCAGAAAATGCACTAGCCCGTCACAATTTGCACTAGTGACGGTACTAGCGGGCTAGTGCTTAGATCGAACACTGATTTGTATATTTTAACCAGCATGATGGGTACCAGCGAAGGTTATTAGAATTTTGTGACAAATATTTTGTCACACTTTTTTCAGTAACAGCAGCATGAATCTTTTGATAAGTGTCAAACTATATGTAGTTTGGTAGCTCTTTTTCTAGTATATGGTACTTTGGTCATACATCTTTAAAATTCCATTTCGTTTTTCTGTAATTTGGAAAAGAAACCATAGTTTTTTGTGTATAAAATCTGAATAGGCATTTTATATAGTGAAGTAAATGGCTCATCACTCTCCATGCACAGCATTGATGTTTTACTATAGAAATGCATGGAGACTGACACAGGAGGTTTCACTTTGTGACAGCTGTAGCTGGTTCAAAGTGATTTGACATTCTCCAAGCACATGTTCAGTATCTATATAAGAATAAAGAGAAGTGACAATTAGAAACTGGTTGAAGTTGTTAGCATGATTGCGCAATCATATAAAGTGCTTGTAATTATTTGTTTTTTTTTGGAGAAAAATGTTATCTAGTTGTTTTATCACTGTTTCATTTAGAAATTAGGCCAATGATATAAAAAGTGTTTCCTGTCCATCGGGTGGCCAGAAAAAAAAGCCAGTCGGAGGGTCGGGAATTTTTTTTTTCCAATGTAATTTTGTTGTTGGTAAGGCTTTAACTAAAAGTTTTCTTGAAAAAAAATATCCAAAGACCTGAAAAAAAAGAAGTTTCTAGTCAGTCCTTAAAAAGACAGTCGGGCAGTGGACAGGAACCAAACTATTTTTTAAGGGTGGCCATAAGATTAATGTTTTTCAGTTTGCAAGTTTACAGTTATGATAAGGTTCAGAACACCTAGATTTAATAGTTTCAATTGTAAGATTAAAGCCCCATACCCACTTAGCGACTGTAGCGGCGATGGACGACGGGCGACTGGGACAAGGGCCGTCGTCGTCGCCGGGCGACTGGCATATCAAGCAAGTTTGATATTTCACCGGCGATTTTATCGGCGATTTTACCGGCGATCCTGTTGGCCGTCGCCGGTCGCCCAGGAAACACCCAATACCCACACCGAATCGCCCGGCGACTGTGATCGCCCGGCGACTGGCCACCGCCGATTATGTAATTACCCCTCGTCGCCGGTCACCGGGTAGATCGCTTAGTGGGTACGGCCCTTAAGATATAGTTGAATCCTATATTCTTTGCTTCCCTGCTGAAAAGGTCATGGTTAAAGAATGGATTCCTAACATTTTGATGAACGAAACTGCAATGGTTCATAGAATGCATTTCAAAATATTAAATACAAAATTATATGTGAAATTTATATCGTTATTATTATGAATATCTAAATCGAATATATATTCAGTGTGCGAAATTAAGTGTGCACCCTGTATCCTAGGTGCATGATTGTGGAGCAGGGTGCATAATTTTGAAGTGTGTGTTTTTCACCATTAATTTACATAGCTCTTTATTCTCCGTTTTCGATGAGTGGATAACGTCGATAGTCCGATATATCGGAGTCATAAGTTGTCCCAAGTCCCATAGAACTCAGTGTTAAAAATTGGGGGGGGACACTGTGCTATTTCTGAAGTAAAGAATCTGCTTGGAGATTGAGACTGTCGTCATAGGAAATGGCTTGAGAGTGTAGAAATTTGCATAAATAAGTCTGTGTCCGGAGATTGACGAGATGATGTCATAATGATATTCTAAAAATAGAACGAAAGTAGGTCGGGAATGCCCCCATCACCCACTGGGGGCGGCCATATTGGATAAATTTGCATATTACGTGTATGGAGAATGACCAGCAGTCGCCGGGTACAAGCAGGGGGGGGGGGGGGTGTGGTAGGATTCGTCTACCGCCCGCCATAACGGGCGACTTGACTGGTCGGCTGCACCTAGCCTTGGGCCCACCGGGACAGGTGCCCCTTCCACAGACTAGGAGTAGGGACGAGTTAGCCTTTTTGGTCTGAACCCTAGTGAGGTAAAAGATGAGAGGGATATATATTTAGCTTGCTACCCATTACAACTTTGACTGGCATCCTTGACAGAACACGTCCTGAGATTATCTGAAGTCCTTAGCGCATGCGCACTGACGCAGCCGGTATAGGAATCCTGGTCGGTACGGGAATCCTGCTACAGGGGCACTGTGCTATTTCTGAAGTAGAGAATCTGCTTGGAGAGTGAAGCTGTCCTCATAGGAAATGCCTTGAGAGTGTAGAAATTTGCACAAATAAGTCTGTATGTGGAGATTGACGAGATGATGTCATAATAATATTCTAAAAATAGAACGAAAGTAGGTCGGGAATGCCCCCATCACCCACTGGGGGCGGCCATATTGGATAAATTTGCATATTACCAATGCAATCTCCAAACACAAATGACCTCAGACTCTCAATCCATGCTGTATTGGGGCAAGGGGGTAAAGGGGTGAAGGGGATGTCATGGCAATGTCATGGCAATGTCATGGGGATGTCATGGCATTGTTATGGCAATAAATCTCTCTCCCTCTCCCTCTTCCTCTCCCTTTCCCTCTCCCTCTCTTTCAGCTGTTATTGAACAAGGTGGATAAGACGGAGCTTTTGGGTTCTTTAGAACCCAACATACTTGATCTTGTATTAATGTACACACAGATCTCCGGGTGCATGATTTTAGAACCTGTGCACCTGGCTGGTGCGTAAAATAAAACCTTAATTTCGGACACTGTATTGTTGATAAGAACTTTTTACAAGAAAAGATACAGAACCTGAAAAGAACTTTGTCTGTTTTATAGTAACTAGTTTATGTATATTTTTTCAACACTAAGACTTTTCGCTCCGCCAATTAGTCATTTCTCCACGAATTCGCAATTACTTGTATTTTCGCCTGCCTCTTTTGGTATGTTAAGAACCTGAATATATTGTTTATCTTTTCTAAGGGATGCTGACATAATGCGACAGAAACAAGAGAAAGCGCTTGCAAAAAAAGAAGAGGGAGCAACTGGAGGAAAGTGACAGTTCCGCCAATATGGCCGGAATACCAGGAGAGTAAAGTGAAAGAGTCACGAATCGCTGCTGCAAATGTTCACAACACCAGACTCCGTTAAATCCATTGTGACCTCTCCAAAATGACAAAAAAAAGAACGGTTTGCCGAATTACAACAAAGCTTTTGAACCGCTTGTACATATTCAACCTACTCACATCTAATGAAACAATAGGAGCAGGGACCTAAATACATGAACTCATCGGGACTCTGTAAAGATATCAACACTTACATCTTTCATGTCACCAACAAGAGAATTTGAATATTACTAAAACATAGAAAATAATCAAGAAAATCGATGTCTGAATATAGGATTAAGCTTGTGAAAACTTGAATTTCTCAGCTTCTGAACTGGTCTCGTATGTATGTTCTTTTACCACCGACACATGTTTGGGTGCTCTCCCAAAACGTTTTTATTCAGAATGATTAAAAGACGATAAATATGGACCACATGGTGTTTCCAACGGCCATGATTGTTAAATAGAGATGTATGCAAATGTAGCGTAATTGCATGTACCTTGAATATCGGATGTAATACCTGCATAACAGAATTTTATTTTATTAAAAATTGTGTTACCAATGAAAATTCATTTAATAAATGTATAAGCCTGTGACTTTAATCATTGCAGTAAGCCATTGCAGGAGGTTAGCGAAACGGTTCTAGGAACAAATATTGTGTCATTACATTTGCCTTGTTCTTCATGGAATAAAGTGTCAATTTTAGGGAACAGAGAAGCGAACATTTAGCAGGGATTAAGTTTTCCGATTTTTGTCGAATTTCCGATTTTTTTCTGTCCACCACCACCAAAAATCTATTTCAAAAGTTGGTGTTAACACATTTCACAACATTTATGTATAAAAACAGATTTTCTTACTGATATTTCCGACTTTTTCAGTCCCCAACTTACATCCCTGATTTAAAACATTACTTAATTGCAACTTTTCGTTCTAGACAATTTTGTTGAATAATATTTAACAGGCTATCCATTGATATGCTTTACTAATTGATATTTTATTTTAATGCAGACCGTTCGCTGTCCCCCTAGGTGGTAGTTTTAGTATTGGATCAGAAATAACCACACCTGGTCTATTATTCACTTCATCTCATTAACTCATATCAAAAGGAAATAAATGTAATCATTAGAAATAATTTGAATTGCTTGTTTTGTTAATGCAGTAGCAAATATTGAGCTAAAACGTGTTGTAATTACTTTAATGTAAAACAAAAGTCCCGGACAAAGTACCATTGCATAATGACTCATTTTGAAAATAAGGGGTTTATTTGTTTATTCAAAATGAAAATATCTACACGTATATATGAAATCGCACGAGTTCGTCCAATATTGTTTGATTTTTGGTCCACTTTAGCACGAGCTCTATAGCCAACCAGCTGAAGATTACTTCCTACCGCTCTGGTTATGATGGTTTTCTTAGGAAACGCAACCTCATTGGTATTTACAGTGACAGATTTGAAATAAAGAGCAACCCTTCTCAGCTGCTTCTGAGTTCAAAATCACAAACTCTTACTCGAGCTAATGAATAATTTATTTTATTTTGTCCTTGCCAAAAAGAAATAGTATTGTTTCAGATTTCCTTCCTTTTCTCTTATGTAGAGTGGCATCACTGCTTTGTAGCAAAAACTTATTTATTGGGGATTATCTGCCCGTAATCAAACAGACATAGCCAAGGTTGATTGATTCTGAGAGGTCATCCGGCTTGGGTAGTTATTGTGTATTCAGCTCCCTTGGGTAAACTTCGATGGCATTCATTTATATCATCAGCTTATTTATATTTAGGGGGGTGGGGTGATGTAGTGGTGAACGTGCTCGACTTTCGCACGGGGGACTCTGGTTCGAGTGGCTGTTACACCACCTTACCTTGCTGTTGTTTCTATGCCCATAGATATGATCATAGAACTTGTTAAAAGTCAAAAACGTGAGTGGTCCTGATATAGCTGAAAAAATGCTGAGTGGACGTTAACCAACACATCATCTTATTTATATTTTCATTATACTATGACCATGCAAAATTAGAAAAGGGGCCTTGCATTTAGTACGGACATTTTACAGGGTACCAACCAAAATTCCATTTCTAATTCCCCGAGGTTTCCCTTTCCCATGGCAATTTTTCCCTGTGTCATATCCAGCAAGTTTCTTCTCAGCTTTGCAAACAGTAATGAACGCGAGAAGATTTACGTTTAACTCACGATACTGCAACTGCACAGCTTTATGTACAAGATTTCGATTCATGCAACACTGGTAACATTAACCAGTAAATCATCATATAAAAAGCCACACTTGGATGAGGTGCTTGTTCATGTGGACTGAAATTCTTTCCTGAAACTTCTAAATGATGCAGGTTGCTGGAGTATTGTCCATTCAACGTTGTTCCAGCTAATTACAAAACATAAATAACTCGGTTTGAGGCTGGAGAACTCGGACCAGGTGACCTAGGGCCACTTATAGTCTCGGGCCTCAAATTCCAGTGTTTTTCAAAACCCCGTTTAACTTGTTTAATCATCTGACATAATGATAAGCTCATATATGTCCGACATGATGTCCGGCAATTCAATATGTTTTTCACATGCAGAACACTGTTGAACTTCATAGAACCAACTTCAACACGTCCCGTTTTATAGTAGTCTTCTCGACGGCCGCCACCAATGAAACCAAGAAATCAGCCTTTCCCTTGATATTTTGAAATTATTTTTTGCCTATTCATGGCATTTATATGTTCACAGTAATTGGATGAAAAATAACCTCTAGGAATGGATTACTAACATCTAAATTGCAAATAAAAGTTCGCTCGGCCAAAATACTTCTGCCGTCTGAGTTCTCTAGCTCCCTTCATACTTGTCTCAATAAGGTCATAGAAGTGAAAACCTTCCTAAGACTCCTCAGATAGCAAATGACTACATTACAAGAACTGTTTTAATGGAAATAACGTTATGTTAATGGGTGTCGTCTTATGTCCAGATTACACATCTTATTTTATCAATTGGCACACCTTAGATTTTTCCTATCTAAGTTTAGATTATCCAATAGCTTAGCCTTGAATCAGTTCCTCTAATAAAGCATGCGTGCAGGTGTTAAGAAAGATGTCTTACTCTCCATCCGTGGATGGTCAGATAGAAAGATGCCGTTTTACTCGGTAGTCCTCTGTTTGGTGAGTGAGCTCCTCTGCTGAGACTTGACTTGGTAGTCACCTGTGCTCAATATGCTCATTAAGGACATGATGCACATATCTGTTGTAGTGCAAATAGACCTAGATTCCGTTCGTGGTTGAATATTGAGGTAGATTTCGCTTTCCTAAATTTATCTGAGTATTTTGTCTTAAAAACATCAACATTATCAAAGTGCCAAAGGTGTAGGCAACGGGTGCTGACGCGTTTTTAGATATCAAAATAAGACCTCTATAAAACATTGTCAGGTACTGAAATAAGACCTTATTTTTCACAGAACGTTTTTGATCTTTTTAGACACATTGTAGGTAGGAACTGAAATGACCGGAAAAAACCCATCTGGTAATATGTTCCGATTTACCTGAAATTATACATTTTTAGGACCTCTGGACTCAAGGTGAGATATTTCTAATAGCTTTATAAATGGCAAAACCAAAGTAAGACACATTAAGGATAATGCCAACTCACTAAACAAAACATGAAAATGCATTATAATTTGGTATGATTGATCCAACTGTGACGCAAAGCCAGTATAAGAAAAGAAAACTGGAGTCCTTGGGGCATTTTCAGAGAAAGATCAGATATTGATGAAATTAAGATACAGAATTAACATCTTGCCTGACATGTATCTGGGAGGTCCTATAGATATATTTTATGACTAAATATTATACTGGCTATATATATTCTATCTTAAAGAAATAGTGTTATAACTCTAAACCTTACTAGTTGATATACAAGGCTCTTTTGGCGTCCCTTATTTTGACTAAAACCTGCAATGAAAGGCACTTTTACAAAATCCCTATATGTGTTGACATACGTTGTGAACATACTACCAAAAAGAAGCATAGGTCCCGGGGTGATCTACTAAGTTAAGGTAAGAAATATGTATGACAAACTGAAAAATGAATCATACCTTTTTGGCACTTGTTTGCACTGCAGTGATAGAATTATGGAAAACATCACCCAGTAATTTCCAAAGCAACTACACTCTTTATCACATAATAACATCAAGTTTACTTTATAACATCAGCAATTAGATTGTAAGGGTTAAATTTGCAAAATATGTTTAGGCAAATTAAAACAAATTCTTGAGTTCAGGTTTCAAGGCTTCAAAAAAACAATAGGGTTGTTAGGTCGGGATGTTTTCTTTTTTAAATATTTTGTTAACTGTAAGGTAGACTCAGATGGTGTTTATTAAGTACTTGCTCGATTCACCTTCTCTAACACTTTTTAACCTCTGTACTACCTCGTTTGATAACTCGCACACCATTTTATTGATTTTCTTATCTGTTTCATTTAAATGATTTTCCCCAAATTTTTCCTTGGAAAAAAAAGGATTGGTCGGGAAACCTGAACACAACAATTTTTGGGTTTTATTTGTGAGCATGGTGAAAGGTAAAGATGCAATATTTGTTTTCAATTAAATTGATTGATTGCATTGTTTACGTCAAGGACGAGGAACAGAGGCAAAATCCTAGGAGGACGTACTTTAGGGGCCGTCCATAAATGACGTCATGCTATTTTTGACTTTTTTTGACCCCCCCTCCCCCCCCCCCTTCGTCATGCTTTTACTATAGGAATGTATAGGGGACTGGACCCCCCCCCCCTCCCGGGTGCATGACGTCATTTATGGACGGCCCCATAGACATAATTATATATGGGATCTTAAAATTTAAATTCTGTCGGTTTTTTAGGGGAAATCCCCAATTTATGACATCACACGGTAAGTTCTGTTTTTGAAAAACAGTAAGGTTATTCCACAGTCATTTAATTCAACGACAATGATGTAGACGAAAATATATATATTCATTTATTTCATTGGTATATTTGATCCGAACTTGAGTAGTCAGATAAGTAGTTCTTTTCTTTTTGTCAGATCTCCTGGTATTCATTCCTGGTTTTAAAAAGACGGCCTACAATATGTATGATACCAAGAGCTAAGCTCAAGTAAGTCATTCTTATGTTTCCATTGGCCCTTTATCCTGCGACTGTTTCTGTGAGGGTTGTGGCCGCTTCAAATCCTTACGCCGCTGGGCTCTGTTAGACCCAGGGCGGCGACCTGCAGATCTGAGTTGACTATGTTTGAGGCCTTGGTAGTATCCGCTGTGGTAGCCGCTCATGTACCACGACATCAGCATACTGTAGAGGGCCTCCTTATCAGTAGCCACGTCATCGTCAAACATAGGGGGAGGTGGCGGAATGGCTGGCATCGACTGGAAAACATTCAAGAATATATTAAAGCTCACGGCAGTGTGTGTATGTGTACTTTATTTAATCCAGAACGTATTATATATATATAGGTTTATTTCAAAATATCATTTTTTCTGTATCTAATTTCGTCAGAAATTAAGCGCATTTTCTTTATAATTATGCCTTATCACAAGCGAAAAAAAGACAAGAAAAGGAAAAGGTGGCTGACCTATAACGATATACTCCATAAGATCAGGATAAAGTAAATAACCAATGAAGTTTTGAAGCAGATATTTAAATTGGATTACGCAAGAAATAATCAGTGTCACACTGTCTGCTTTCTCGGAGATTTAGCTGACATTTTTTTTCAAAACTGTTGAAAACGAAAACCGTCACACAAATGTTTAACTGTTCCTACAATTAACAAGACTGCAGTGTTCTTTTAGACAATTTCCGATAACGACACTTGGGCGGTTAAATATGTCAAAACTGTGTCTACATGGAAAGCTCACCGGCAGTGAAGTGCCTCCGGGGAATCCGGGAAAGGGTGGCATCATGCCCTGAAATAACGAAAACATCGAGAAATGATATAACATAAGTATGACTTATTCTAGATAAAAGCAACACATCCCCATCAAAGATCTCCCCGGTATGCGTGATATGGTATAGGCTCCTCGATAATATGTACTGAGCTTATTTTTTTTCTATTTCAATGAGTTTAATATGGATACTCCAAACAGTGTAATTAAAATAGCCTAAATTCCTGAAAATATATAGGGCACAGAATAGGGACCGAACGACACGTCCCTTTTGTAAGAATATCCCTTCAGTCATCTTTATCCTGATCAGGGCGGCGATTGTTACAAGGGTAAGGGGTTATTCGTTGTGGCTGAGGGCTAATTTGTCCCCCGGGGGCCTAACAATTAGTATTATGAGGAGTTTCTTTCTTTCTTTCTTTCTTTTTTTTCTGAGAAGAACCGCCTCATTTCACGAAGTTATTTGTATGAACGTATTACTGTTAAGAGAGTTATCTCATCAATACTTACGGGCATCTGACCGAAACCAGGAAAAGATGTCTGTGGAGAGGTAGACCAAGGTGGCGGGGTCGGAGCTCCCGGACGGGGTAATGTTTGACTCGAACAGTTGGAGGCTGCGGAGGACTGGATCGATTCCGTTTCACTCTGATGAAAAGCAAGAAAAAAATCACGTCAACAGAACAAAAGTTTCTACTGTATTACATTACAAGCATACGTGGCTTTAATTCTATTCAGCAGAAGCTGCAAATTCCCAAATACCATGGGTCCACTGCCCTTTGAAAAAAGGTTTGGAACCCTAAGGTTCTCTGGACGCTGGAACAATAATATTGTTGAAAAATCGACTTTTTGAAATTCCTTCTCTCCCTTTCTCTAAACTTGAGCCTAAATTGTCCCTTAGTAGTATGGCTTAAAACTAGTTTGAAGTAAGATTTGATTTTGATGATTTGATCACCCTTATCATACAATAACATGTGTAAAGGAATCCAGTTCACACTTGTCGGCAGACTGACGAGGAACTTTACTATACCTCTGAGTGTGCCGTCTCCGGGATGGCGAAGGAGGACGTGTTGAACAGTCCAGTGAGCAACTGCTCCTCCTCGTTGCCGTACTCGGTGTAACGAACCATACACGACTGGCGGGCAGGGTCGATGGACAGGATGACGGCGTTGTACAGCACCCCGTCCTCCGTGAAGATGGCCTGGCAGTGGTCTCCCACCTTCCACTGTGGTAAGATAGGAAATTTATTTTACTTTGATTGGTATTTTGATTTTTTTTGTATAAGTACAGACAAATGCCATGAATGGTCCATGCTTAATTTAGGCTCTATTCTTTATGCTTCATGTATATTTTCAAAACTAAACTTCACTAGAAACTACCGACGTAAATCAGTGAGACAATGGTATTACCATACCATAAATGAGTAGAGAAACATATATGATAAGACGGTTTAGTAGGCTGACTAAAGGCGGCCGACCGAGTCACTTTCAGTGGCCCAGCGAGGACCAAGCTATAAATTAACTTTTCTCCGTCTTTAATTTCATGATGGCAAGGTATTTGTATGATCAGGGGCATAATAGCTCTAGTTATCACTATGCCCCTGTTAAGCCAACAATCCAACTTAAAGCCTGCTTTTCGTCAAACGAGATAATTCTCCCTACCGCGGATAGCTAATTTACAGTATTTTACAGACCTGCAGGCTAATTTGGACTGATTTTGTCGACAAAACCCCTGGAAAACCTATAGAAAATAAGCAAATAATTGTCATATATCCACCTACAATGAGTGATTCGTCAAACTACTCAGGAAATATAAAAGGATATGGATACTAATTTAGAAAATAATAATGGCTAGTTTTTCACAATGTTTATTTTCAAATAATGAGACAATTAATGAATATTTCTAAGCTCAAGCCTTGTGTTTTGTCGACATATTACCCAGCATGCATCCTGTTATAGGAATCGTTATAGGCTAACATGCAGGTAAATCTCAGGAAAATTGCTATCCGTGGATGGGAGAATTGTCTCAGGTTTTATTATACACTTTTTGAGTCTAGAGGACCGTTGAGTTGAGTCCTAAGCTCCTAAGAAAAGATAGAATGGTTGCAAATTCCTTTGAAATGCCGCTGACAATACCGCAACCCAACATCGGAGGTGGGTCTTATAGTGTAGCTTTTTTGGTGAGACAAACAAGAGCCCACCTGAAACCCAACAAATAATCCGCGTTAATGAAACAATTCTGATCGCATGTACCTGTGGGTTGGGATTGTTGTTCTTTTGATTTTTCTTCTTCTTACGGTTTGCATTATTTTTGTTTTTCCGTTTCTTTGCCGGTTTTGGCTGTTGCTGGTCCTCGTTGCTTCCTGCGACACCCGACGTCTGAAGCTGTTGGGGAGGAGGGTCGTCCGCGACACCGAGACTTTTCTGGTTACATAAGATTAAAAGTTCACTTTAGAAAGTAGAAAACCAGATACATGTATTTTGTGAAGGTTGGTAGAGATTCATTTCTAGGGATATTGGGACATTCTGCTGCGTTCGGAACAATTTAAAGCAAATGCAAGGTCTTATAGGGGCAATAGTATTCTGATTTTTCACGTGCGACTCACGTTAAATTTCTATTAACACTACAGTGTAACTTGGTACTGCTGAAATAGGACCTGATACCTAGAACTATGAATGTTGCATATAGAGGGTATACAGAGAAAATTTTCATGCCGCGCTTAGCTATTTATACTTAAACGTGAAAGCAGTTTTCTTAGAAATGAATATAAAATGCCACATAATCCATGAGTTGATTTCCTCATAATTAATTTTAGTAAATTGCTGTTGACATTAACAATGCTGGGATATGTTATACTTACTTTCATGTTGCTTACAGCATTATCATAAGCCTCTATAAGGGCTGTGTCATCCCAGATGTCACTGTCGTTTTCACTCTGAAAACAGAATAGTTGACATGTACTTCCATAGACCCATAATACTCAGATCATCCTTCAGTGGTTGGGACAAAGAGAATTTCTATACAGCAAATACAAAACAGAGTTATCAATTTCAATTACCAGCGACCTGTTTCATAAGGAGAAATGTGAAAAAAAAGGTAAGTGTAATCACTTAGTACTTCATAAGCATAAGATAAATGCTTTCCTCGTCGAAGCTACGATTTGGTTTTATAGATTAAAGAGGTTTGGACTTCACTGGGCTTCATTTACGGAGGTTTTAGAGCAACTCACACCGGATTTTATTACATTTACTAAGGTTCTCTTATAAAACACTTTTCAAAACATCGTAGATTTTTTGTGAGCAAAACACGAGTCCTCTGTATCTACGAAGTTCTTAGATAACAGGACACTGAGCAACGTTTCTGAGATCCGCAGTTGGTGCTAGAATACACACGAAACAATCACTTGGCTTTCAGAAAAAATGTTGTGAATCGATACTCCAAAACACTCAGTTGTGAATGGATACTCCAAAACACCTAGCATTCAATAAGATAAGTATGCAAGTAGGAAATAGGTAATAACAAGAAGCAAATTAGCTACAAAGTTCTGCTCATGCATGAGCGATGGTCATCCCTCAGTAAACTGAAAAGGCCCTCCTAATACCAGAGGGCTATGTGTAATATGGGCTATATGTGCTGACCACCACCACTCCTGCCGTCATACACAGTTCAGGGAGGGTTTTTTAGAAAGGGCCACTACCAGGTAAAGTACTGAGTGACCTATCACTCACCAACCTGGGACTGCCCGCCTGCAGGTAATAGTGGTGGTCCTAATTTGAAGGGGTAGGGGCTGTTTAGCTCAGGCATTGGTTATGTAACCTACTTTTAGCTTCTCAAACTGCCTGATTCTAACAACAATTGGAGGACAATGCCCTTCAACTGCTGAACATGAGATTGTGTAACCAGTCATTGAGAACAAAGAAAATTAAATGGTTAAAGACATGACTGATTGAGGGAGTCCCCACCATTAGCTACTATACTATATAGATATAACTAGGGACTCCCAAAAATGCATATATGTCACCGTATACATCTAACGAGTGTATAAGGAAGGCAAGATAGGCATCTAGATTTAAGAAGCAATGCTATTTTATCGATAGACGACCCCAGTATTGTAGGAGGAGGTATGGACCTTATTTAGTAGAACTTCATAAATGACTTCTGTTAAAACTATAATCTGTTTCAAAAGAAGATCAATTCTCATGGACGCAATTCACAGTTTTTCTGTCTTTTGCATGATGATGCATGATAACATTTTCCATTTTGTTAACACAAAATTGAAAACACTTCAGAAATGTTGAATATATATATATATCCCGCACAATCCGATTTGAGCATCCCGGCATGAAACTTATTTGAACAGTATTCTATTTTTATTTTTTTTATTTTTTTGTATCTGCGAGGAGACTGGACGCTTTGCCCCGTCTGATAGTCTTGAACAGTATTCTAGGAAGGCTTCCTATGCAGTGGCGGATCCAGCTTTTTGAAAAGGTGGGGGCGCGCTAATAGAAAATGGGGGGGGGGCAGAATTTTACATTAAAAAACCTAAATTTGACCCCCAAAAAATGTCACTGGTACTAGTAAACAGAGTGCGCATGCAATGCTTCAGTCCGCATCGTCTTGCACAGATTGAGATACGAAAAAGGGTAGAAGCTATTGGCATAGTTACCCTGACGCAAAATGGCAATTTCATACACTCAATCCTCAAACAATTATAACAGAGATGCCACTCCCGACTGATGAAAAAGTGGGAAAAGTAGGGAACAATTTTCCTACTTTATTTTTTTTAAGCACCTAGAAGGGAAAAAACTCATAGGAATAGATATCTGATAAAACTCTAAAACAGATTTCAAAGCAAAGAAGGAAAAGTCGGTTGTGCAACCAACATCACCAAAAGGTAGGAAATCCTACAAAAGTAGGGAAAATGGCATCTGTTATAATTTATTGGACAAAATATTTTTCAAAACCTGAAAGACAGTTCGCTTCCACACCTGTTGGCAATGCATTGTAAATGCAAATTTCCATTAGGAAAGAAATGATCAATCTCAAAGTGTACTTTTACAAATATTTTAATACAAAACTGTACATTTTTACCTTGATTACAACGCAATACAAGTTCGATATTATCTCTACAGAGAACATCTAGATAGCAGTCTGCATTACTTTTGCTGTAGCGAGTACTGTTATGAATACTACTTTGTTCACGACCATAGTATTTGCTATTACCCTTGCATCTTTCGCCAAAGGTTGTAAAGGGAACTGTGTCTTAGATTAATGAAATCTATCGATGCGACACCAAGAGAACGAGTCGACATGTCTTTGTAGGACCATAGCGTCAATGTTAAGTGAAACAGTTTTTTTTCCATTTTTTGAATGATTGCTGAAGTCAGTTCAGTTAGCAAGAAGTAAATGTCATATACCAACTCTAGAGTAAAAATTGCTGCTGCTGTTGTTGTTGTTGTTGTTGTTGTTGTTGTTTTTGGATCAAAGGTCGGTTCTCAGTGTTTTTCGCCAAATGACATTATCAAACTGATGAGTACATATTATAGTCCGAATGTCCAACATGTACTATATAAATTCTCTTACACGTCTTTTAGCAGTCTAGAAATCATGAACGTAAAAAATGTCCTAGTCGACAGAATACGTAGCACTGAAGAATTGTTAAAGTTTAATATACAGGCAAAATGTAACTCAATCTGTTAACTTTTAGAAGAAATATCTTGACGCGACAGCACATCTGTTAGTGAATAAATCAATAATAGAAAACTTGATAATGAAACCCTCACACTGATTACTCACACCTACTGTATTAATGCCTCAAGGAACATGACATATTTTCTATACTGAGGTCAATACTATTTTGTCACTCTTTTATGGCTTGTCATAACAAAAAACTGAGAGCGGCTTACCACAACTACTTGAGAACTTTCTCTTGCAAGCTGGCGCTGTCTATTAAGACTTCGGATGAGATTGTCTGGATTAGGTATGATGGGAGACACAGTAGGATCTTGTCTTGCTAACACGTCGCGCACAAGTACTGGTACGGGTGTGTTTACTTCAATAGCAACCAGCTTCTTAATGTCTCTGATAAGTGTGACCTTTTGAACGAGGTTAGGTTGTGCCGGATGGTTGTGGGGACTTTTTCCGATGTAGAAAACGTTGTCATCTTGAAAAACGGTCCCTCTGCATTCCTTCTTCTCATACCTTCTGCACGTGCAGCGCCATTCTTTCCTTTTCCTAAACGTTCGCTGAAATTTAGATGAGATTTCTATAATATTTTAAATGTTAAATCCATGTAAATAAAATAATCTCAATACAATCTATCCTCAATTAATTTTTAATATGAACCGATAAAACGGACACCAGTTGTATGCTTTCAGAAAAGAAGCTCTGAACTCCTCATCTAGTTAAATTATTGGACACACAAAATATCTCATTCGTCAGACAATTGAATAGTTCGCTGCTACTTACCTTTAGACTGTAAGAATATCCAATACTTTCTACGAGCAGATCTTTCCCCCTCATAGAACCTCCTTCGACTAACTCAAAGTAATGTTCCGTTGTCTCGCAGAAGGGAAGGTTGTCTAATGTCTCTTCATACACAAATATCTCTTGTACCTATAAAGGTCCATAAACAGTGCAATTATACACATTTGTTGACTATTCAAACAATAGTGACTTACAGAACGGAACAACTTATTACGTGAAATTATGTTTTTAAAGATTTTATTGGTTGGGTTATAAAACAACGGGGTAGTCAATATCTTAGGCGTTTCTCAAACAACGATCTCAAAAATATATCTAGGGGAAATTTAAAGCAGAATCTTTTATCCTAATTCGCTGAATACGATTTTTTCTTTAATTCAGGAAGGTTCGAGACCGAAACAAAACTTGTCGGGTTTTAAAACACTGGCCTTTCTGTTCTAAGCACGGTTTTTTTTCTTTTCGGAAATCATTTTTTTCTGTGCATTACAGACTAAAAAAAACTTGACGGTGTAAACGTGAACTTACATTGATTTAAGAAAGATCGCCTGTGCATTATGACATCACTAAAATATAGGAAATCTTAAAAACATAAGTAGGCAAAATGTCATTTCTGTATAATAACCATCGCCCTGACACTTAAACAATTGTTAATCCGCCCAAAATTACACTGCCAATGCCTTTTATGGCTCATCGCCAGAATGGGTATCGAGTGCTTCTTACCTCTATAGGATTCTGTATTTGACGTACTCTTGTAGCATTTCGGATGAGGTTTTCCCGCGCAGGTAAGCACTCTGGAGGTAAAGTTGGGTCTTGTCTTGCTAGTACTTCATTCACAATATCTTTAACAGGTGTATTTTCTTCAATGGCAACTAAATTTTTAACGTCTCTGGCAATTTTAACTTTATGTAAAATGTAATCTTCTCCGGGATGGTTGTGGGGATTTTTTCCAAAGTGAAAAATGTTTTCATCTTGTATCACAGTAGCACTACAACCGTTCCGATATTGACAACGCCATTCTGTCTTTTTGTTACACGAACGCTGAAATATACATAATATCCATTTTAACTTCTAAATAAGTACATTTCATGATCACATTCACAACATCTCTATTTGAAAATGAATAAAAATGCCGGTTATTGGGAAGTTTCTAATTGAAAAATCCATCAGGTTAAGGTATTATCTCTTCTTTATCCCTCATTAATTTTGCTGTTTTCAAAACCATCTATACAATACTCCTGTGCCTATATTCTAAAAACTCCAACCCAGCAGCAAATCCACGCTCGCGGAAAAAGAATAGTTTATTATTGTTGATTTTTAGTAACTACCATCATTTGAAACCTGTATCTTTTCACTCATACACTATACGGGATGACATTGACGCTGGGCTGTATCTACAAATTATAGGGTTATGGACTGTAAACCTATTAGATGGATTACTTACCTTTAGGGTATACGAGTAGCCAATATTATCCACAAGGAGATCTTTCCCCTTCACAGAACCACCTTCGATTATCTCAAAGTAAGGTTGACCTGTCTCCAGTATGTCAGGGTCGTCCTGGTTATCAATCGGTTCTTCGTCGGTGGAATTCTGTGGTTCCACAAATATCAATAGAAAAATGAAGGTCTACCAGTGTAATAAGATGAAAATCACAGTGGAACTTTTTGGTAATTCAACCTCAAGGGGAGGGGGTGGTGAGCGGTATTAAGTGGAACGTTTCAATATTTTCTTACCAGTTTTAGAATGAATTTTGGAAAGGGAAATGGAACTTTGTGAAAAACGTATTCTATGCCGGATGGCGGGGTGGCGGTGGCGGTGGCGCGTGTGTGTGTAGGTGGGGGGTCCGCCACCCCTCTGTGTATGGGCTGGTTACGGTATAATTTTCTTCAAATACGGTGAATATAATTGTCTAAAATTATATTGGTATATATTTGAGGGGACACCTGCCTCATTAATATTCATGATGTCACATGCTACCTACATGTTAGTTTGGCGGGAACACATGTTTTCCACTCCGCCATTAGTCGCAGGTGTTCCCCTTCCCTTGTAATCTTCTCTGTTTAACGTGGATACCTCGGGAATATAGTGAATATTGATCAATCCTGGAGAATATTTATCTCGGATGTCTCTGTCAAAGTGTACGGCCTGTAATCAAAAGCACGTAGCACCTCGAGGCAGAAACTGTTGGGTTTTGATGCAGAAAGCAGAGGAGAAGGAAGCCGCCATGGACGAAAACACGAAGTTATCTGAGGCGGCAGGAGGGGATCCGGCGACGAATACCAAAGTAGGTGCGACAAATGTGGACTTACCTGAGGAATCTGACGAGGCTAGCTGCCTAGAAGATGACGGTGAAGACGATTCCGATAGTGGTGCAAAAATGTTTAAACGCTTCATCCGAGCGCAGGAACGTCAAGCAACTCAGGTCCAGTCGATGATGGCGGCTCTAACCACCTCGATGAAAAAGCTGTCGACTAAGGTTCGTCGCCAAGAGAAGAATTCGTCGCGGAAACCATCTAGCGACGAATCTACAAGCTCTTCTGAAGGTACTTCTGATTCCGAAGATAGGAGGCCAAATCATCACGGTAAATCCAGAGTCAAGCCGCTCCGTTCTAAGACCTCAAAACACAGGTTTAGTCTTCGACCATATCTTCGTGAGGGGGAGAAACGGCCTCTCACATTTGCCGCTCTAATCAGTGCCCTTGTCGCTTTGATCCTGGCAGCGTACGGGGCAGGCATTCATATATCAGGAATGTTAGATCATCTCCGATTTGTGGCAGACAAAGCTGCGACAAAGGTGTATTCTACTGATTCAATTGTGGCTTACGATGCTGAAATTCGTCAACAAGCAAATCTCCAGGGTCGTCGAGCCTTCAGTTATGGCAGCACGGAGGCGATCCATAAACATCTTGGTGTAGAGGGAACTGTAGGTGCGACGAAAACAAAGGCAAAGTCAAAATCGGCGACAAACATGGACAAGGACAAAGGTAAATCCCCCTGTTGGTATTTCAATTACAAATTCTGTAACAACCCCAAGCGTTGCTCCAAAGCGCATATATGTTACATATGTCATGGGGATGATCACAGGCAAAGTGCTTGTCCAAATGTCAAGCGCCAAGACAAGGAATGACTATATACTGAGTCTTCGGGAATAAATCTAAGTAATGGTACGACGAACTCTGTTGGTTGCATACCTGCCACACTGCTTAGTTATACGGATTATACCGACGAATTTGAATCTGGAGTTAGTCGCACGTTTCAAGTTGTTGACATTCTCGATGAGGTCGCTGACCCGGATGTTACCTTGCGGGAGAACACGGCCAGTGAAAAAATGGAATTATCGAGTGAATATCAGCCATCGGGACTTGAAATTGTTCGTGACCATCATATGTGTTCTTATGTTAACATTTCTAATGGTGAATTGTCCTCAAAACGCACATTTCCTCTGGATTCTCAAAAAATACTAACTGAAAACTGTCAACCGGAAGCCATGCCACGCCATGACAGTGGTCCGCACCAAATATCACATGATTCTTCGATGGAAAATACAAATGTAACTGGAATTATTTCAGACTTTGCTGAAAATACTAAAGAACTTGGTTCTTCAAATTATAGTTCCAAACATGAAATTGTTCTGTCCACAATAGAAGAATTATTACGCATGAATATGTCCGATAATATTTGCTGCGGTCTAGGTTCTTCACCGGTTGAGTTTGTTTACGATGACGAACGTAATTTGATTTTAGTTTTTTGTTGCACAGGTGATAAAATAGTCGCAGGCCCAAGCTGTTTTGATGATTCTTGTAAGTGCCAACATTATATTGGTAGCGTTCTCTCACAACTTAAGCCTTGTGCGGCAATTATTTCTTGTTTCCGACGCCTTGATGCCCTGTGTGTGTCTGATATTTATGTTCTTTTCGGTATATATTATGGTTTCCCCATTGTTGACAATGTTGCCATAAACTCATATTTTTGTGAAAACTATGACAGCATATACCAAGATAACGCTGCTGTTAAAATGACTGAATTACTACGTTCAGAATTTCAACAACAAAAAGTTGTTAGGGCTCAAGAATTGCCTACCTGTTGTCACTCTTTAGGTGCAATAACAAAATCTGATGGTGGGCTTAGGCCCATAACAGACTGCAAACGTCCCATTGGCAGAAGTATTAATAACAGTATGGACAGTACATGTCAGGCTTTTTCTTATAAAAACCTAGATAATTTATGTGATGTTCTTCAACAATGGGATTACATGTCTGTAGTTGACATTTCTCAGGCCTATCGCTCTGTAAATATATTTTCAGATCATGTTAGATTTCAAGGATTCCGATGGAATTTATTTGGTGAAGAGGAGCTGTTTCTAGATTGTTGTATGTGTTTTGGTTTAAAATGCTCTCCTTTCATTTTTACACAGATTGGTGATTTTATTGTCAGGAATCTAGACTTTGAAAATGAATTTCCAGTCGTAAACTACATTGATGACTTCATTTGTGTGTCACCGTCTTTTGATGGGTGTCACAAGGCCTTGGATATTTTAACCAGGGCCATTGTAAGATTAGGATTTAATGTGAAGCAATCTAAGGTTGTTCCACCTTCACGAACTTGTAAATACTTGGGTATAATTGTAAATAGTCAACAAATGACACTGACATTGCCTGATGAAAAGCTCACAAAGCTTCGCCATTTGCTTGAAAAATTTTCAAGTAAAAGGTCAGCCACTAAGCTGGATTTACAAAAACTTGCAGGGATAATGGCCCATTGTTCAACCATTATAAAGGGTGGACGTACCTTCAGTAGAAGGGTCATTAACCTTTGTAACTCTTTACATGGTCGTTTTCAACGAACACGACTTACAAAAGAATTCAGGGCTGACATTAAATGGTGGATTTCCTTTGCTGAGATTTTTAATGGCACTGGTAGGATCATTAAAGAATCATCTGTAAATGTTTCAATATTTACGGATGCTTCTGGACAAGGTTTTGGAGGCTACAGATCAGATTACTCCGATTATTTTTGGGGTTCCTGGTCATCACGCAATGATACTTGTATACATTGTGTATCTCCTCCCAATTTTGATGATGTATCCGGTTCCATAAATTCAAAGGAATTATGGCCAATTGTTGTAGCAGCTCGCATTTGGGGTCCTTCATTTTTGGGCCAACATGTCTTGTTTTACACAGACAACATGTCTGTCAAGGTCATGGTTTCTACTGGTAGGAGTAGGTGCAAAGAAACAATGGATATGTTAAGGGAACTCTTTTGGTTGTCTTTTATACATCAATTTGTTTTTTCCGTTGAACATGTTCCTGGTGTTAATAATGTTGTTGCAGATTATTTATCTCGCCTATCTTGTCGTATGCCATCCCTTGAATGCAATAATCTAAACTGGGAATTGTCCCGTTGTTGCAGGGATGTCCTGGCGAGAACTACGCAACAAGACCACGCACCTGCAGTCCTTGGCTTATGCGGAAAACACCATAAAAACTAGACGTTCTCAATGGAACCATTATTTTAAATTTTGTTCCATTTATGGTTTGACTCCGTTGCCTGCTAGTGTAGATCAAGTTTGCAATTATATTGCATATATGTCGAATAGTCTTTCATTTACATCAATTCCAAATTATTTAAGTGCGCTTTGGTTATTGCACAAAATGGAAGGATATGAGCATGTTAATCCAAAGGAATTTTTAATAATTCAAACCTTAAAGGGTTCTAAACGTGCACTTGGGCAAATTTCTGTTCAGGCACCACCCTTAACCCCTTCAAATTTGAGGGGTATTTTTGCCTTTTTGGATTTTTCAAAAAGTTTAGATTTATGTTTTTGGAGTGCAGTAATAGTGGCATTTCGAGCAGTTTTGCGCAAGTCACATTATACACTTTCCCCACATGCTTTAAGATTCAAAGATCTTGAGTTTTTTGATTGGGGGATTTTGTTGACAATTAGTTCGTCTAAAACTGTTCAGTTTCATGAAAGGGTACTTAAGATCCCTATCAGTTTGGCAACTGGTTCAATTTTTTGTGCTTCCACTTATTTAAAACAATTGGTTGCACAAATTCCCCATTGTTGTTCTGATTTTTTATTTAGTTATTACAACAATGGTAAAGTTGTTCCCCTTACTTATGAGGTTTTTTCACAAAAACTTAAGTTTCTTTGTCAGAAACTTAAACTTCATGGGGTTACAACACACAGTCTTCGCCGGGGAGGTGCTTCCTTTTTGCACTCATTAGGTATTAATTTAATTAATATAAAAACCCGCGGAGACTGGAAAAGTTTAGCAGTATTATTATATTTAGAAGAGTCTTTAGAGACTGTTATTAAGAGAGATTGTATGGTATCGACAAATCTTTGTTCATACTAAAAAAAAAAAAAAAAAAAAGGGAATTACAATTCTTGGCTGTTCTTGGCCGACTTATCATTATTATTATCCTGATTCGGCAAGAATGGCAATTCCCTGTTTCTCTCTTTAATATATGGTGAATATAATTGTCTAAAATTATATTGGTATATATTTGAGGGGACACCTGCCTCATTAATATTCATGATGTCACATGCTACCTACATGTTAGTTTGGCGGGAATACATGTTTTCCACTCCGCCATTAGTCGCAGGTGTTCCCCTTCCCTTGTAATCTTCTCTGTTTAAAAAATTTTTTAAATTTTATTTTGTTTTTTAATTTGTGTTAATAAAAGGGCCGACTTATCATTATTATTATCCTGATTCGGCAAGAATGGCAATTCCCTGTTTCTCTCTTTAATATATAAAGCTAACAATGATCTTGGACTGCTCATGATATTAATTTCCATCCCTGCCAGTGTTCGAAACTAACTTCTTAGACCCTCCGTCAGCAGGATCGTCTGGACATTTGTGTCTCCCCACACAGAAAGGATGCTCCAGGCGGGAATTAGGCATTAAAGAGGATGTTTTAAGCTTTCAAATGATACCAATCACATCAAAATTGGATAATTTTCAAGGAATTTACAGGCTGTTGAACAGAGGACGGTCAATATTCCTGAAAATGGCAAAAAGCCTGGATATTGAATATCTATCTGAATATTCAGTAATGAAATAAAAAAAAATTCCATGAATTAACAAAAAGTCATAAAGGCTATTAAGCTTATAACTTCTGTTCTACAAGAGATAATCTCTTTTAGTTTGGACTGGTAATACAATCAAGTCATGTTTTTCCAAATGGGTTACAAGTTTTGACAAAATTGGCAAAATTTTGTTGTTTCCATGGTAACCAAACATCTGATGTTTGGTAATAATTGGGGAAAAACATTCCATTGACATTCCAAATAGAATGTTTTCCAAATAAAATGGAATGTTTAGAGTAGGATGACTGAATTCTACACAAAAAGTTGGTTTAAGACATTTTTATCCCTATTTTTCACAAATCTACCCATATCTCCCTAAATAGTACCTGTAGAGCTTAAGATATATCCCCTTCAGAGCATCCTTTCTGTGTGGGGAGAAATCTTATTGATATGGGTACTTATTCATTGACTCAAAACCACTCGACCCTAGGGGCTTATTTTAGTACTCTACACTTTCTCTTAAAAAAAAGAAAAATGTGGCCCTGATTCTGGCACACGAGCTCACGTCACTGGAAAACCAGCGACTATGCATTTATGAGCCTAAACGTGCGGGGAAAAATAAAGGGTAAGGGGGAGCTCTTCTCTTCCATTAGTACCTGTATGCGGTGTGCTAGGTCTGTGTTGCTGGTTTTGGACCATTTCTAGCCATCTGCGAGATACGGTGGGATCCGCGCCTCGAACTCACGCTATCGCTGTACGTCACGAAAGGGCGCAGGTTGAGCCCACCGCCCAGTTCGTCAGATTTTGGCTAATTCGGGGTCACGTGACCACTTTTTGACCAATCCGATCCATCGACACAATGGGCTCCACCTGCACTCTCTCAGGCCGTGTCCTCCTAGCCGAGAGAGAAGGGAGCCCAGCATATCTGCGAGAATCCAAAATTTTGGGCCATTTGCTGATGGACAGGCGTAAGATTAGTCACTGACTGCAGAGGGAAATAAATATTGCAGGTATGTAATCATTTTTGAGTTGTTATTTTACCAGTCACAGTGGAATTTTGCTGTTAAATAACAGTATTTGCTGTTGAGGGGCGGAGTTTCCAAACAGATGAAAGTTCCAGGCCGTCTGACAGGCTGACTGGGAAAAGCTCTGACCACGTGTTGACAGGCATCCCATCAATAACATTTGTAAATAGGAACGAGTTAGGATTGAGGGATGTATCGTAGTAATGTATTAAAAGAGAGGAGTAAAAATCTGTATTCTGCTCACCAAGCTTTTACTGGAATGGTCGAACATACATTGAATCTATCCCGGTGGACTTTGTGGTCTGGGCTGTGCCTGCTATACCACCTCACTTTACCGTCTTTCCACCGCCATAGATGCGATCATTGAACTGTGTCCAGTCAAAAATGGGAGTAGTCCTGATAGAGCTGAAAAATTGCTGAGCGGACGTTAAACTCATCCTCATCATCTAATTTCTGGCACCGACCACAAATTTTGGCCGAAGAATTCTCAAAGACATGCGAAAGTGATAGGCCCACACCAGCAAAGTAGCAGCATACTCGCTGCGGCCACTGTTGGACGGGAAATTATAGCCAACATAAAGTGATAAAGAATAACGTCGCTATACTGCATTTTAGCTTCACTGTGGATTAAGTGTTCCGATTCTCACCAACTCTCGGCACCTGGGGGAGAGCAGGGAGATTCACAAAAGCTTGTTTTTCTAAATATTACAAAATCAAAAGTAATATTTCATTAATTTTGCATAATATAAAATTTTTTAGCTTTTAGTACATACCTAATTTTCGACTTTTAGAGCCACAGAAAAGTAATCAAAATACTATTATTTTTGAAATTTAGAATAAAATCAATAACAATATTCAACCAAGCTGGGGGAGCCCCCTGGGCTCCAGAATTGTAAACTGAGAGTCCAGGAGGATGGGGAAGGTGCTCCGGGCTCCCCGAGCACTGGATTTGTCGAGGCCTGATACTATGCAAACTATTAGTAGGCAATTGTATGCCAGCTAATCAGCATGCACAGAGCCTACTTAAAGTAGGGACTGGGACTTAGATGCTAGAGTCGTTTCTGCCTCAAAACCTTTTTAGCTGTAATGGGGGACTGGAAGACTGATTGTACATGTAATAGGTTATGGGGGCTCAAATTACATGTACCCTACTTGTAGTTGTAGTAGGCTGTCAGACTCAAAGCCTACTGTCTTGGAGCCCCTATTGAGTGTGGGATTCAAGAGGGAGCTAGTGTGGTGGGTGGCTAAAACCTAAGAGCCTTCTTGGTGTCTACAGGCAATGGGACTCAAATTAGCCTATTTAGGCAGTCGGACTCAAAGCCTACTGCAAGGACAAGAAGACTTCTGTACAAGCTCATAACGTTAATCACCTTTATCATTATATGGCACATTGATACCGTTATAATACAACAAGAACTTCGCCTATTCACGTCATTTACAAAAACTAGACATCTAAAGATTTCGGCTGGAGACCGGCCGATGTTTTGGCAGGGACTCTTTAAACACCAACCCCATGAGGGAAAGATTTTCTAACAATAAAATCCAGGGTTCCAGTAAATTCAACATGCAACATAAGGACCCCCCTCCCCCACTACACCAGGGTTCGAAATTAACTTTTCTAGCTGTCAGCCCGGACATACTACAATGTATTACAGGTATGAAAAATCGGGGCTGATTTTAATGTAATTTTCTCAAAATTTGTCAGCCCTGATTCAAAACAATCAGCCTTGGGCTGACGGGCTGACGTTAATTTCGAACCCTGCTACACCCCCTCCCCCCTCCCCTCCCCACTGTGGGGGTGGTGTGTAGTAGTCACTGGTAGTGGTGGTTGTATATAGACACCCCCTCCGCTCACCCGTGACTCACCTGCCATGGCCACACTCACTGGTCACTACCTCAGCCCCCCCACCCACCCACCTTGGCACCCCTGCCATACAGTTCTGTGGTCCACTATAGGGTGGTGGAAGGTAGGGTAGGGGGAGGGGGAGGGGGAGGTGGAGGGTGAGAGGTGAGCCAGTCAAGGCCAAAGGATATTTCATTTTCTGTTTCTTAGTTTGCCCTTACTAAAATTGAAATTAAAATCAATTTGAAATGAAAATATGTTACATAATTAAGTAATGATAAATCAAATGCTTATCAATAAAAATAGTTTGAAAATTTATACTTTAAGCGTTTGTCAGATATAACTACATGAGTATATTTATTGGAAACAACAAATTAATATTGTTTTCAGGGCAACCTGGGCTTTCCAGTCTCTCAAATTGGACATACCTCTAAATATAGGACCCATGGACAGTGGATGTCAATCACTGATATTTGTCCCTCCTACCTCTACCACCAGTGACCAATGAGAAGAGACTTGAGTGGAGGCCCCACAGACCACCACCACTGGGGGTCAGAGAGGGCACACCAATTAAACAATTACATGGTCCGCCGCCCCACTACAATGGACCCAATTCAAAAACAGACCTATACCTTTGTTTTGGCAGGGCTTTCAAAGGTACTATAGTCCACACTTGTATTACCCTGCCAAAACAACTAGTTCTTACATCACCCTAACCCTTGCCCCTTTACCCTCTACACCCCCTTTCCCCCATACTATAGGCATCCACCATGGCTGTGGTCAGTCCTGGCCACAGGTTCCACCTGGTTCCACATGGCTGCCTGCAATGCAGGTCAGTCTGTTAATCCACTTGTTTACCTGATGTCAAGGCCACTCTCACCTGTCATGATAGACTTGCCTAATACATATACTTAGACCTACTTACACTAGGCCAAGTGTAATCGTTAGCACTTGGGTAAAACTAAAATATAAAAAGGACCTTCACAATTCTAGTAAACAGGAAATGAGGTGTTCTGAGCCACAACTTTGAGGTCCCCTGTCATTGAAACCAATGGTACACCCAGACCAGCTCCATATCTGAGCATAACCTTGATGACCTTTGTACCCTTTAACCCTGCTCAGAATAAAGGGCATTAGTTATCAGACATCCTACTTAGGTTCCTTCCTATAGGGGGGGGGGGGGGGGAGAGGGGGGTGTGTACAAGAATTTCAGGAAGCATACTTGTAGTTGGCTTCATGGAAGCTGATTGGCTGACATAGCAACGCTACTTGTGGTAGGATCCTACTTGAAGTAGAAAGCAACATTACCAACGGCCCTTCTGCTGCTCGCCTCTTGCAAAAGATTCTGGGAAACATCAATTTGTCAAATGAGGTGACAATCGCTATATCATGGTTTGCGAACTTTTACCTTCGTATGGCCCATGTCGCTGTGCTTCAGGTAACTGTAAGGTTTATGCACCAAAACTCGCCAACTATTTGGAGGTGGGTGGAGGTCTACGCCAATAGCGGTAGGAAACAGTTCATGCTGGGCACCAAACTTTTTATATATATAGGTACAAGTGATGTTCACTGGTGACACGCTTGACTACACGGACCATATTAGGTACAAGGACCGCTGGTCAGTGTTTGCCCTGTCTTCACCTGGATAGGACCAGTCAGGCCCTTTTGTACAGCTATTTGGCCGCACATACCCTATTCATAGCTGACATCCCCTCTCTACAATTAGCTGTCAATCAGGGGCAATCAACCAGGATGCCATGCTCTGAAGGGACTGACTTGACCAATCAAAATGGGAGAGGAAAGAGGGGGAGGGAGGAGTCCAAATGCAACCAATTTTATGCCTCTTTGATTTTATCAATGTAGAACATCCCATGGTAAAGCTCTGGTGGCTGTGCACCACATCTCATTGTAAAAGAAATGGCTACCACAGTGTAACAGGGATTTAGATATAAGAATGGCGGTGAGGCACCTGTTACGACTCTGAGCCAATTAAGTAAATAGGTAGCGTGATGTCGATAGTTAAATATATGAGACCACCTACAAGTGAGCCACTTGCCGTAGGCTGCTTCTGAGATTAGTGGGGAAGCAGGGTAGTAGGCTGCCTTAAGGGCAGGGTCAAATGGCTACGCAAAAAGGAGAGAGACCAGTGCTCTTAGATGTTGACTCTATGAGTTTATTCGGCCAAATGACAATCATGTGCTGCGTCACAGCTACTTTTATAAGAGAGCCCAGCGTGCATTAATGTGTTGCTCGGTGCAGCACTGTGCAACACGGTGCGGCACTGTGCAACAAGGTGCGGCACTGTGCAACAAGGTGCGGCACGGTGCAGCACAGTGTGACTTGGTGTGGCATGGTGCAGCACAGTGCAACATGGTGCGACACAGTGCAGCACAGTGCAACACGGCGTGACTCAGTGTGACACGGTGCAGCACAGTGCAACTCGGTGCGACACAGTGCAGCCTGGTGACTCGTTGCGGCACAGATGCAAAGAAGAAACAACAGAAGGGCAGTTATGTTACAACAGCAACAATTTTTGTGTTCCGGTGTTCTACCAATCCAAAATAATACGACGTTTTTTTCTTCTTCTTTTTTCTTTTTTAACGTCCTTAAGTGGAAATATTCAGTTACATTTTGTGATGCTAGGCAAGTCTTCAGATAAATTTTCCCTTTTGTGGTTTCGATGATTTGTTCTGATTTCAAGGTGTTCAAGTTTTAACATGTCAATGAAGATGAGTGACGTTTCTGGAAAAATTGAAACATCATTTTTGGAAAAGTGCAATTTCCTTAATTTAAGAATCAGAAATTGGTCCAAAACAAAATTCCCTGTGTTTTGGTGAAATTTCCCTGTTTTCCCAGTGCAATGGGGCTCTGGCTAGGGCCGAAAATCTTGTTTTGTTGTGTCCAGGGAGACTGACCCAAACTATTTTTTCAAAAACTTTTTCTTTTATAAACATTATCAAAATCCAATAGATCTACAGGGCTTGACAAACAACTCCATGTTCATAATCTAATAATAATTTAAAAAACATTAATTTGACTGGTTGCCCATTGGACAACTAAGTCTAAGGCACTCATTTCAGTGGCCCAGTGTGACCTTTGGTGGTCCCGGGCCACTGGACATCCGATTTGTCAAGCCCTGATGATACTTCAGCTTGTCAGTGGTGTCATCCAAATCGGTGACACACTGTCACTGAGCGAAAATAGGTCCTTGGGGATACCAAAATACATAGACCAAGTTAATGGTATACCAAGTTAAGGTAAAGTTACGCGAATATTGTAATTTTCATGAAAGGTGAACGAAGTTTGATTGTGTCACGATCCCAATACATCTTGTGGGTATATATTTCTGAAAATCGGCATAAATCATACCTCTCCCCGAAGAAACACAACTTCTCCGTGCGCAGCCATCTTGGATTTTATCAACTTTGTAACTCCCTCACTGATTGGCTCTGAGTCAAACTGTTTTACAGGGGCACTACTGCGTTTCAGGCGTCACGATCGCAGCTAGAGGCTTCAATGCAGTATGAGTTGAAACTATCCAATCAAAGTGCACGTAGCATAACAAAAACGCTTGTTTCGCTGATTCCTACAGAGAGCCGTTCATAAAATAACATAACGTCGGAAATCAGCGGATGGCTTTGACAGCGAGCGAATCCATCTTTTTTGATCGAACTTCACCGAAGCTATTGAGGTTTTCTTTGTATTTCTTTTGGATTACAAAGAATGCAATCAATGTAATGATTTCGCAGCAAAGTGTTGCTGGACTTCAAACGTAAGTCGTCCAAATGGGCACCTCTTAAGATTAGTTGATCACAACTATTGACTGATTGTCGGCACGCGTGGCCACAACTTGTTTTGAGAGGACTTCAAAAATGGCGTACAGACCGAACCAAGGCACGAGCCTCCAAGAGAGGTTTCGTCAAATGAGTGAACAAGAACGGCTTATTGAGCAGAAGAAGAGAGAAATTGAGCAGAAAATGATACAACAGAAGATAAAGGAGCAAGAGGATACCCTGACGAAAATGCAACACAGTAAACCCAAACCAAAGGAACAACCAAAATTTGGTGGAAATCGACTGTAAGTAATGTTAACTTGATTTAGATCTAGAGTAGTGGCGGGTATTATCGGCACCTTAAGGCATTATCTATCATTTTATGCATATTTTGACTAACTGTTAATAAGAACGTATTCCATGAGATGGTCTGCACTGACATAAATCCTCCCAGGGTATTGAAAATGATTGTCAGTAAATAATATGGAAAATGTTAGTTTGATTACTTTTTTATGTTTTGGAGTGTATTATCGGCACCTGTCTTGTATTATCGGCACCCTTTGACGTGAACCATTAATATCTCGTGGAAAAAATAGAATTCATTATTTCTGTCAGGAAATGTTACCTATCACGCCTTCTAAGCATCCTAAAATAATTTTCACTTCAAAATCGATGTTCTATTGGATGCAATTTTACAATCAAATTTGTCAGCAGAAACAGGATTTGTGTATTGTGATCTGTAACCATACTTTAGGCCTTTTATAAGCAATATCAACTTTGGTTTGTCATATACATTGCAGTGGGATAGTTTTCACCTCCACAACCTGATCACTGGATGGTCTAACATTATTTCTCTGAATTCTTTGTTATCATTTATGTTTTTATTGATTTATCTTTTTTTATTGACCTAATATTCCATATATTCATCTAACCCTGCCGATAATACAAGACATGCACATAGAATGGAGTGTATTTTCGGCACCCATACAAAAAAACTATTTCTTTAAATGAAATCAAAGATAAATCTAAATTCATTCCTCTTTAGATTATTTTGACCAATAGAAATCCAATTTAAAAGATATTTCTTATTTCGGAGGTCTTCAAATGAAGTTAGGTTAATCTCCCTTCCTTGTTGATGAAGATAAAATGGCCCTTTCTTTGTAGCTCTTGATGCACCTAAGAATTTCTTCTGTGTGTTATGTTATGTTAAGGTACCCTTTACTGTTTCAGTGGGGAACTAAATTTTAGAATAAAAAATCGACCTTCAATTTTTGTTAACCTTTAAGTTTCAGAAGCATATATATACTTCTGATATCTTATTATATGCCAGAGGTGCCGATAATACACCCCTGCCGATAATACCCGCCACTACTCTAGTCTCTTAGAATTGTCATCTTGTCTATGAATTCATACGTCTACCTTAACGTGTTAGATCTAGACTTTTAGAATTGACATCTTGTCTATGAATTCATACGTCTACCTACTACAACTAGATCTACTACTACTACTACTACTACTACTACTGTGTGCACTCCCCCGGATACCTAGGGTGCTCAGCCGTGCTGGCGAGCGGTGCTATGTTATTTGATGGTCCTGTATTAGTTGGTGGTCCTATAACTGGGTGGTTCTGTGTTAACTAGTTGGTGATTCTTTGTTATTTGGTGATCCTGTGTTGCTTTCCCACTGAGTTATATTACATAAAAATTGAAAAATGCTCAAAAAATATTAAGGAACATATTATCAGACATATTTGGTGTCTAGTTTAACATGCTTTTTGAATTTTATCTTTATCTGCATTGGTTCAAGAGTTACAGCCAGTTATACATGGTACTCAGGTTTTGCCCTCTCAAAATGACATGTGAATTTAGGGGGCTCGCTGTGCAGTTCAGGGGGAAATTACAAACCAAAACTGTATGTCATTTTGAAGGGAAAATAATGTAGATAAATATTCTTGCAGGTTCATCAAATATTTTCTTGATCTTATATCTTCATTTTACAAGTGAAAAACTCGGTCACAGCTTTTACCTCAAAAACAGGGGACACTTTTTCATGGATAAACTTGTGGAATGTAATATACCTACCACTGTTTCATGGTTGAGGTTATATGGTGTATCCTGTTACCTATTTGGTGGAGATGGTGTATTTCATTTATGAATGGTTCGTTGAGGTATATTTTGTTGTCATTCGTTTTGTGGATTGCCTTGTATTGGTTAAGTATGTGTTGTTTATTTTCTGTATGGTGGCCACAGCCTCTGTAGACCTAATTGATGAACTTAGTTCTGACGCAATTTTTAGAAATAAAAGTAGGTATATTACATTCCGCGTGTTGATTAGACAAGAGATGGGCCCACGGGAATTTTGCCCCAGTGATAGTCATGGGCCAACACAGGACCCTGTGGAGGGGAGTGCCTGCGAATTTCACGCACATGCCCCTTCTACCCAGGGGCACAGGTCTTTTGGAACCACCAGTCATAATCATGATCTACGACTACATGAATTTAGACAATATTTAGCAGTAGTATTTAGTCTAGAGGAAAATGTAATTTATATAACACAAAGAACACTGTTTCTTAACATTGTCCATTCTGTTTTTTTGGGAGTCCCTAGTTATATCTAGATCTATATAGTTTTGTAGCTATTGGTGGGGACTCCCTCAATCAGTCATGTGTGTAGTCATTCAATTCTCTTTGTTCAGTTACACTTGTCATGTTCCCCAGTTGAAGGGAATTGTCCTCCAATTGTAGTTAGGGTCAAGTAGTGTGAAAAACCAGCAGTGGGTTACATAACCACTACTTGAGGCAAATAGCCCTCACCCCTCCACATTAGGACCTCCAATGTCACCTGCAGGTGGGCAGATCTATGTGGGTGAGTGATAGGTCATTCACTACTGGCTATATGGCAGTGATTGCAGAGACCTAGTATCAGTAGGCCCTTTCTAAACCCCTCCCTGAGCTGTGTGTGACAGCAGAGTAGTGGTGGGCAGTGCTCATAGCCCATCCAGCTTACTAGTATTAGGAAGGGTGTACTTGGTGGAAGGGTGGGTCCTGGTGGTGGTAATAGGTTATAAAGTTTTTGATGCATGCTTTAGTTTATTTAGGGACGACCATCGCTCATGCATGAGCGGAACTTTGTAGCTCTTTTGCTTCTTGTTGAATAATATGATGATACCTAAGTATTTAGCAAGTATTCAGGGAAAATACTGATACTTGAAGTATTTAGAGAGAAACGTAATAGATAAAACACAGAACACAATGGCTGGTTGTAGGAGGCGAAGTGGAGAAGTAATGCCACACTGACTGAGGAGCAGCTCTCGCATTTATAAATCGGTCTTGCATAAGTTTTGAAAACTAATTCACAATCAAAGGAACTCAGCCCTGTGTCATTTTCCAATAGGGGATTATCACCTCGGCCCCAGGGCAAACATCACGGAAGGTGTTTACAAGGGAGGAGGCGGTAAGGGAATGGGCCCATATCACTGGGCAAACTGTACTGCAGAGACCCTTTCCGCACCAGTCGGCCTACCGTGGAACTATTTCGTAGCAATCAGAAGCTATTGGTAGTGTGATCACTGGGCCCAAGTCACGATGGGTCCATGTCACGTGTTACCCGCGTGATTTGCCATTAAAATTTGTTCCTTGTAAGGCTGTTTTTGCATCAAAAGTTGTGGGTGTCCTATGCATAATCCAGGGGGTCCAATTAACTGAACTTTGATAAGGCAGGGCTCGACATTAAGCGCTGTACCCCTGCCTGGGGAAGGTAAAACTTGAGGTGCCCCCCAGGGCTGGTATTTTATAACATCCACCTACCCGAAGGTGGATGTCACATTTATAATCTAGTGAAGAGGGGGAGGTGAATTTAAGGGTCAGGCAGGTAAAAAGGCAGGTAATAATTGATCGACACCTCTGCCCGATGGGCAGCTAAGCCAAAACCTGAGCCCTGTAAGGCCTAAACAAAATTATTGTGTTCAGGTAACCCGACCTACCCTAATATTTTCACCCTACCCTAACTTTTTTAACCAGTTCTTTTTCCTACAAACTATTAAAGGGAGCCAAAAGCAATGTAGGGTCAAAATTTTGCAAATTCTGTTATCTATTAAAATGTATTCTATGGCCATAGCCTAGGCCTGTGGTAAAATATAAACTGTGAATACATACTCAAAATACATCAAAACTCATCCAAGGTCAATTTTGGTGACCCACCAAAATTGGTTTGTTTACAAACATTATGGGTGTAGACCCCTAAATTCGACATGGCGACATGACCATTTTGGGGCTTAGTGACATGGGACATGACCATTTTCTGAAATTCGACAAAGCGACAGGATCATTTCTTAAATTTGACAGGGTGACATTGACAAGATCTTTTCTTAAATTCGACAGGTCGACATGGGGACCCCCCATCTACACCCCCAACATTGCTGTTTTCAGGCATACATGGCATGAGTATTATGGAATTTAAGTGAAGTTGTAGTTAGCTATCATGCTTTATATTTTACCAATGGCTAACGTAGACTCTTAGAATGCATTTTCATAGATATTTGAGTTTCCAAAATGTTGTCATATTTTGACACAATACTGCTTTTGACTCCCTTTAATATACATAGAAATGACTCAAGGAACAGCAAATGGCCCTCGTAATTATGATCAAGAGATATATTTAAGGTACTTAAACTTGATGTGGAGGGTGTCTGGAGTAGTTTCTGAATTTTCAAGACTGCCTCAGGACCTGAGTCTTTGAGTGTCAGTAGAAAAAATGCCCCCACAAAAAAAAAAAAAAAAAAAAAATCAACCTACCTACCCTAATTTTTTCGATCCATGTTACCTGAACACAACAATAGTGTACAAAATTAAGGATATATTTTGTGCACTCACTAGGTGCACACGTTGTAGAATTGTGCGCCCGGAACAGTTTCTGTGTGTACATTTATATAAAAGTCTATTTAGATGGGTCAAAAAGAAAGCATCATCCGGGTGCAAAGATTTTAAATCAGGACAAAGCCCTGATCTTAAACTTTGAAAATGTATTGACAACTTCTTCTTTACGGAATGTTCCAAGGTAGCATTTTTTTATGTCGGAAGTCGCGCATTCGTGTCAAAAGTTGTACGTTTTTGTGTGTTTTCTCCCGCGATATTTTTGACCAATCAAAAGCATTAGCAATTTTCCGAAAAAATAAAATTTTGCTATCATAATCATAATGTCTCAAAACAAGTTTGAACTTAGAAGAAATAATGTAAATGCATGACAGGTTAAAATGGACAAAGCCCTGATCTTAAACTTTGAAAATGTATTGACAACTTCTTCTTTACGGAATGTTCCAAGGTAGCATTTTTTTATGTCGGAAGTCGAGCATTCGTGTCAAAAGTTGTACGTTTTTGTGTGTTTTCTCCCGCGATATTTTTGACCAATCAAAAGCATTAGCAATTTTCCGAAAAAATAAATTTTTGCTATCATAATCATAATGTCTCAAAACAAGTTTGAACTTAGAAGAAATAATGTAAATGCATGACAGGTTAAATTTGAACATAATGTATCAGTTAGCAACAGTTTCCAGGCATACCTATTTTTTCAACATAGAAAAATGGTAAAAATTAGAAAGAATGAAATTTTATGTTTTGAGATGGAAAAAATAAAGGTAACCAATTTCAGAGTATACACGCTCTTCCATATATAAACAATCTTTTCATGTTTGACTAAACCACTATAATATAAAACTGTTGACAGCTGTCAAACATTTGACTTCACGCCCCCTTCAAGTGCTAGAATTTTACATTAAAAAAAGTTAGACTAAGCAATGCTGAGGGACATCCAGTATTCGATACTAACAGTTTTGTCCCTTGGTCTTCAAGGCCGATTCTTTCAAAAAATAGTCGGCCCTGATAACTCTCATTCGGCCAAGAAAATTTGTGAAATGACGGCCGAAAGATGAGTTAATGACGGCCGAAAACATGTCAAAATGACAGCCAAAAACGTTAAAAAAAAGATGGGTTAATGACGGCCGAAAATAACGTAAATGGCCATCTGGATCTATTCAATAATCATGATTTCTCTGATTTTTCTCAGCCCTCGTCCATAATCGTCGGCCAACAGCCGACGGGCAGGCGTTAGATTCGTACACTGAGTCATCTCCCCCCTACTCTTTGAATCCATCTCTGTGAACTCATTTAAAGGATACCGTTTCAGGGTTTTTCCCAGCCTCTTATAGTCGGTCCTGCCGACCAGCTTTAATTCTAATCAACCGCCTTTAGTGTTTGAAAATATATAAGAAAATGGAAAATATTCTTTCCAAAAAATCATCCCAGGCCGGCTTTTAGATCTTTGTGTCATTAGTAGCTGGCTTTTATTTTGTCCTGTGGAAAACCCTACGCATTAAACTTGAGCTGAGCTGAATTTGAAGGGAACCAAAAGCCATTCATAATCAATAGTTTTCAAACTTAAATAACTATGTAATATAACTGCAGTACAGCTTTTTGCCAAATAAATACAGTGCTGTTTTTTACCACATAAATACAGTACAGTATTAGTTTGTTCCTCCCAAAGCTCGTTAACTGCTGACTCGTGTCCTATATGGTTCCAAATACATGTATTTTATTTACTTCTGTTTTTGTAACCTCGCACAAAATATAAACAAATCTGTTATCATATATATGATTTACTGTTTTTGACCTCACCAAAAACCCAACACATCTGTTAAAAAAGATAATATATTTTATCAATTTGTTGGGTTTATATATGTCTAGGTACATGGCTGGCATCATAATAATATACCGGTACTTTACTTTTTATACGTCTTAATTACAGAATTGGAAAACGACCTGGCTTTTTCAACCGTGGTCAAGATATGATAAAGAAATCACGACAAGAACCACAAAAACAGCACGAGGAGGAGAAGCCCAAGGCGCGGTTTGGCCTGAATAACTTTTCCAATGACGGGAGCTTTCTGGACCAGTTTTACAAGATGCAAGGAATAAAAGGTCAGACTCAGTGATTTTGGTAGTCGGGGATCAGCCATACTACCGGTAGTATATAGAACTCTAGACGTATTTTTGTGGGTCACCACCCGTCCATCATATATAACCAGCATGATGGGTCGGTGTCCGAAATCCATTTGCTTAATATGTTTAGTTTAAGAGAGCTGTGGGCTACAAAAGGATTAGGTTATCAGGTAACAGGTAAAGTTTCCACTTGCAGGGCCACACCTAAATATATACAATAAAATACCATACTATGCTGGAGCTGAGCTATGGCAAGATCTGCCAGAAAATATTAAGATTATTGATGACATAGCAGTGACAATCTGGATAAAAGGGGTGTAATTGACTGATGAGATGTTCCCTACCTAACAATGTCTCCTGTCTTTATTGTATAAGATAAACATGGGTGTTATGACGTATCTGTTTTAAATAAGGTCTGTGTTGAAGATTAGATACTGTTGGGATACTATAAACTCATGCAATCCATGACGTTATCAGGTGATAGAATTGATTCTGTATCTTTAATCTTAAGCATTGCCAAAACAGCGTAAACTCATGTAATCAAGGCAAGGCAACGAATGATTGATGTCTTCATAATTGAAATCTGACCGCTTTACTTACAAATGTGTTAGTTAAAATGTGTGATTATTGTATACATATGTTATATGTTATGTTTTACCTACATGGAAGATCATGGTGTATGAGGTTAAATAAATATAATTAAAAGAAAAAAGAAAAAACAGTGGTGGTGGACAATCAACTGTATCACAGATCACTCTCAGTGCTGAACCTAGTCTTCACTCCTTTTAATTTATTGATTGGCGAGCGTCGCTCACGCATCTTGGGAGTTGTTTTGCTTCTTCTAGTCATTTTGAAATGATTTGATAATGATATATATATATATATATAAAACAGTTTATCATGGTTTTGTATTTTAGTCCCAAAGAAGCTGAAGAGGGAAGAATTTGACGAGAGAGATCGGCTAAGGGACTTTGATGCAGCACTTCTCGATGAAATCAAAACAAAGTCTGAAGTAACCCAGGAGTCTTCTATCAAAGAAGAGGAAATCAAGAAGGAGAAGGTAGACCCGGACGAACAGTTGGTTCAGGGTCCTCAGATGGGACCTGAGCAGCAGCCGGCCCCAGTGGTGCAGCCTAAACCCCAGCCCCAACCCCAGCCCCAACCACAGCCCCAGCCTCAACCACAGCCACAGCCACCGGTCCACCAACAACAGGTTCCAGCCTTAGCACCCTACCCACCCCCGTTGATGGGGTCACTGCCCACGGCAGTCGGCAACCAGCAGCGATTGACACCATCCCCACAGCAGCAACATAATGCCCAGAACCAGAACGGTCAGACTCAGCAAGCGGGTCCCTCACAGCACGGTACACAGGGCAACTCCCAGCAAAGACCGCCTCCCCCACCTCATGGACATAACCAGCACGGGCCTCCTCCGCCCCATCAAGGCCTTCCCCAGCAAGGCCCCTTGCCCCCGCCAGGAATGGGGCCGAGGTCGCAGCCACCACTCCACGGTGCCCATCAGGTGACGGGCCCACCCCAGGGACCCCCTATACAGGGCCACCAAGGTATGCCCCCACTGCAGGGCATGCCGCCACAGGGCCTGCCCCCGTCTGGGTCCCTCGGCCACCAGGGACCGCCCCCACCAGGCGAGTACGGACCGTTCTCTGTGGCCGGTCAGCCACCAGGTGGCCCTCTGCACGGTGTGCAGGGACAGTTTAATCAGTTCAATAGTTCTGGCATTTCCCAGTCTCAGAGTCCGACCCCGCCCCTGCCTGCAGGTCACCACATCAGTGTGACCGCTGCTGGGATGCATCCGCACCAGGTGGCGTCGTTACAACACCAGGGACCACCTCCGCCCCAACAACACCCAACCCCCCCGCCACCTTCACACGGGGGCCCCCCGCCCCATCCGGGCCCCCCGCCCCATCCAGGCCCCCCGCCCCACCCACAGGGCGGGCCCCTCCACCACAACCAGCCCCCTCCACCCCCACACCAGGGCCCGACCCACCAAAGACCCCCGCCCCAAATGCACCCCCATGGCCCGCCTCCTCCACCACACCACCAGCCACCACCACCACCTCCAGGGCAGGGCCCCCCAACCCCTCATCACCATCAGGGGACGCCTGGTGGACACCCGCCATCTCCACTTCACGGCCCTCCCCCGATCCAGGGCCGACCACCACACCACCAGGGCATGCCGCCCGGCACAGGTTCTTCACCGCTGGGTCCTCCTCCTCCGCCTGCTTCGACAACTGTCACGTTCACATCTCCCCACACGCAGACTGTCATTCCACCCCCTCCGGGACCACCCCCGCCTGGTCCGCCTCCACCAGGCATGCCCCCGCCAGGCTTTAACCAACAACCCAACCAGCAGCTCACCCAAATGACCGTGCCACCTCCACCACCGGTCTCCTCGTACAGCCAGCCTCCACCTGCTTCACAGAATGTGCCCCCTACCACACAGTCATTCCCTCAGTCGTTTGGCGTTCAACCTACGTCACAAGCCCCGTCAATCCAGTCAATGCCTGGAGGCCCCATTCAGGTGCCCCCACCTCCGGGCATTGGGCCTGCCATGCAGCGCCCACCACACCCGCCTGGACAGCCCCGTTTTCAACAAAGCGGTCCGCAGCTGGTCTCAGTCACAAGTCATAGCTTTGTCCCAACCAGCTCCCCTTCAAGTCAGCCGCAGCCTCCACCTTTTTGCCAGGCCTCAAACTTTACCCTCAGCGCCCCTCCGGGGATCATGGCGGGACCTCCTAGACTGCAAGGCCCCCCACAACAACTGCAGCCAAGTGCAATCAGTGGTCCAGTGCCTCCTCCGCCACCAGGTATGTTCCAAGGACAACAGCCACGTATGTTGGGACCATTTGGCCCCGGAGGTCCTTCAGGTCCTCCCCCGCCACCCCCCTCCCATGCCATGACGACGTCCAGGCCACCAGGGCCGCCGACCTCCCTCCCTCCTGGTATATACACCTCAGGGCCTCCCATGGGTCTGTCGGGCCCGCCGCCCCCTCCCGGGGTCATGGGGGGCCCTCCCGGCCTCTCCCAAGGACCTCCACACTCTGCCCCTCACTCGGGCCTGCATCAGCTCCCTGAACGACCGCCGCAGCCTGAACGTCAAACATCGGGTGAAGAGTACGACCCTACCAACCCAACTGGGGGCCATGACAGTGACGATGACAAATCCAAAGGTTTGTATTCTTTGCTATTGCATTTATTTGCATTTGGATATGATATAAGGCCACCATTAAAGAAGTTTTTAATCCTGTCCAGCAAATCCTCATGAAACTGACTTAACACTTTTCATCGCTCTCTGTGTATCCATAATAGTATCCACAACTCATTAAATAAGAGTCACATTTAGTTGTCGAAGGGGTGGTGCAAAAGAACAGCGAGGATATAAATCAATATAATTATATATAGATAAAAATCAAGAGATCGAAATGCATGTAATACACATTTATTGGTTGGCGTAAATTGTATTTCTCTTCATATACATAGTGTAGACGAGCAAAAATTTAGCCACACTATCATTCGTTTCATATTGCATTAGTAGAACCCCTTAAACTGATAATTCTTTTGTTTTTCTATTGTAGACGATCTGTTGCCCGCAGGGACCGATCAAAAGAAGTTTGTTCCGACATCAATATCCAAGTGAGTAAGAACGCAATGGTATTTAAGTAAACTGTATTTCTTCCAGTTTATGATCTGATCAGTTGATACATTCTATTGAATTTAAGCTATAATAAAGCAATATTTTAAATTTCTGAAGGCGTTATAAATATATTTGAATTTATTTTATAAGAGCAATAATTCTTTAAATATCTAATATAGCATTATAGCGAGGTACCAAACATAGCACCAGAACTTGATAAATAGACTTCGTCAAGTGAGACTGCCGAGACTATTAATGTCCCTTTATTCATCAATAAACCACACTGTCGTCCGCCATTTGATCTCGTCGAGTTTGGTATTACATCACATCTTTATTTTTTTTGAATAGTACAATATTGTTTCTATTTTGATCATTAGGATGATGTCCAAGATGAAGAAGGCAAACTCCGGGCCAATGTCCCGTGGAAATGTGTCAGATGTCTTCGAAGCCCCGGAGCCTGAACCTGAGCGCAAGGAGAAAATAGGTAATACCTCAGCTCTAGGGTAATGTTTTGAGAGAGTTAAATGCTTAAAGAAATACTGAGAGGACACAGTCTTAGATATTCATGAAAATAATTATCGTTAACAAGATGTGAATGTAAATATGCAAATTGCCAAAAGTATGAGGATAGTGTGTATTTACTCCGTTATCTAGTTATTAGTTTGAATCACTTTAGATATCTAGCATGTTCGAAACCAAAGTTAAAAGCTCTAAGGTAATAAAGTATAGACTGTACTGATTGTTTGACATATCGCAGTCACCTTTGTTTTGTTTTGCATAAAGCAATTTCCCCAACAAATCTGTTGCCTAGTGCTGTGAAATACACAACCTTCTGCAACTTTGAGAATCCCTACACTCGCCACGAATCAACATTAAGAATATGATTTAAAGAATATATAACTACTCTGATTTATCCGTTTAACGTCTAGCAGACAAATAATTCCCGATAAGTAATTTCCCTCTTCATTTACCTCATCCTATGTTAATGAGCCGGATGTAAATTCCAAGCATCACATAGCTCGGTTCAGTAATCGTTGACGATCCATGTAATTCGCCGTCGGTAAGTTCTGTATAGCACGACCACAAGGCACAGGTCCTCTGCCGTCTCCTCTTTGTGCATTATGAACTATTCTTGCCTGTGATGGTGAAGTGTGGGGGTTTGATGTAGTGTTTTCTAGTTTCCCCACCAGAGGACGCAGAGACCCGGGAGGTTATAGAGCGGCTCGCTGAGTATGTAGCTCAGGGTGGGCCGCAGGTCGAGCAAGTGGCCATACACAACAACCGTGAAAACCCTGCCTTCTGGTAAGCACGTCATTCATTACATGTATGTCGATGTTTAATTTACATACACAAAAGTACGAATCATGTTGAAACATCCAGTACGATGAACAAGTATAAATAATAAGTTCGTTGACCCGAATATAACTGGAAACCCTATCCATTGGTATAAATAAATAGGAAAATATTTGAAAACATGACTGTTGCTATGCCGGTCAAACATACTTAAAGTTCAATCTAAAGACTTGAAATTTCACAAATCTCTTGATAGTAATCAGATGAAGGAAACCGTATCCTAGACTGTTAATTTGGCTCTTAAATATCGTTTGATGAAATGTAGAAAATGATATAGAGAATGAAAACCAACTTAGTCAAAGTTAGTGCGACCCTTATGCTGAGGTCCCCTAGTTCGTATAAACGTGCATATTTTCATTCTCAAGAATTGTTTTAGTTGCTTATTTAATCAGAGCAAATGAGTATATCTCATTAAGTAACGGGAAAAAACACGACATACAATGCACGTGCGTTGACAGAAATAAGCCCTTGTGTTGGTACTAATGACATACTTTAAACCAGGTTCCTGTACGAGGAGACAAGTCGGGCTCACAAATACTACCGTCAAATGGTCCAAGAGCTGTCCGACAGGCGTCAGCGGGACACTTATGACGGCAATGATGGTGATGCTGAAGAAGACGAAGGTATGCCATTTATGTGTATTTTTCACCATCATCATAGTTTATCGCTTCTAAATGATAAAACGTGGCTCACTGATGTTCCTATTATTTTGAAACCAGCAGATAATATCTGATATGTATACTGTCAAAGAGAATTGACGCAAATACGATAAATCAAGCCATTTGAGACACATCTTTCTCTTTAGAGAAAATCTGAATATTCGATGGACAAACACAGGGTTCCCACGCAGGTCTTAAAATGTCTTAAAAGGTCTTAAATTGATTTTCTAAAATTTAAGGCCTCAAAAAAGTATTAAATTTGAAAGTTTTGTAGCAAGAGGTCTTAAAAAGGTCTTAAATTGAATTTTTTGAGAAGTTAGAATCAAGTAACATGAAAAATACGAAATCCCACTTTCAAACAAGCACGCTTACTTCAAATTTAAATCATATAATACGTTCTGAAATTTTTCTTCACACGCAGTTGTAAGGTCTTATGTTTTCCAAATTTTGGTCTTAAAATGGTCTTGAAAAGGTCTAAATTTAATTTTCAAAAATGCGTGGGAACCCTGCAAACAATAAGATTCTTTTTTTCACGTGTCAGATTCAAAGATGAGATCAGAAAGAGAAAAGCGACGGGAACGGAAACGCCGTAGTCGCTGGGGACCATCAGATGAGCCAGATGATGTCCCGAGCGGTCCTAGCTTCAGCGTACCGCCTCCTGGTGTCGTCCCCCCGCAGCTAGGGGGGATGGGCTTTGTGCCCAGTCAAGTACCCCCAGCAGCAGCTGGAGGGGCCGGCCCTTCCCAGACCGCGAGCGTCACCGTCATTGGGCCAGGTGAGCTCTTCATAGATGGATTAGGTCAACTTTTTTAACACTGAGAATAGATTTATTGAAAGGCAAGGTAGTCGGAGTATTTTTAGAATTTAACTGAGGTCAGTTAACTTAATTTCATGCATGAGCCGATCTGAAAAAAAGTTTTCTAGTCTGTCAAATTCCGGAAATGTTCTGATGTAAACTAAATTAAATGTCACAAACCGATTGTTTTTTAGGTGGCGTAAAGATGAACATAACACCTTTGTCAGCCATGAACTCTGACTTCGCCAAGAAGGTAACGGGTGGCGAAGAACTAACGGATGACCAGAAGAAACAAATTCAATATCAGCAGCAGGTTGGTAATCAGTCTCATAAGGAAATAAGAAATATCTGGGTTGTATAACTATTACCCACATGTAAAACAATAAAATAAAGTAAAGAAATCGTAACAAAATTAATGAGGTAATGAGCATACAGTTCTCGTAAAAGGATACGTATAATTTAGACCAAAACAAAAATGGAGAATGTAAACTTCATTTAATAATTGTAATAAGGGCCGGGAATGATACCTTTTCGGAAGATAGTGATGTTTTGACGCATGTTGTTTATTGTGTGGTTAGATGAATGCAGTGCACGCCATGCTGAACGCCAAGAGGAAGGCCATGGACCTGCAAGCCGAATCCCAAGCTAAGCAAAACAAGTATGAATACGACTCAGACGAGGACACCGAAGGAGGCACATGGGAACACAAGACGCGTGTTAAAGAGATGACTGCCACTAGGGGTAAGTTCAGCCCGCACAACTTATACGTATATGTATTCTTGATTTATCGTCGCATGATCTTCATTGGTTCAAAATGTGTATTCCCTTAAGATAACTGATATGATGTGTTGTTAAAATATTAGCCCACACTTCGATGCATGCCGACACTTATGATTCTGTAATTGTACCTTTAAGGATACTTGCTGTCTTGTTAAGGATAGACCCCAGTGATGGGCGGCCCATTGAGGAAAGCATCAATATCTTCCTTATTAATGCTCTGATCATAATGTATTACACATCATCTGAAAGCTCTAATTTTTCTCTATCTTTTAATATAGATAGGGTTATACTGTGTTTTGAACTGCAGATGAAATCAAATAAAAATTGTTTTTTTTACTTTTATTTTTTGAACAGTGATATCTTACTTAATATTTGTCTGGCATGAATAAGATTTTACACACACCTTCATAAGATTCATACGCAGGGAACCATGTCTCAGATTCTTTATTAAGGGCCTAGATTTTATTTTATGATAAAAAACGGCAAAAAACGGGTAAATTTTTTAGAATTTTTGTGTTATACCTTTTTCTACATTTCATAAAAATATAACTGGGACCTATATCAAAATTCTGAGACACGGTTCCCTCCTCATATATCTCAAGAAGATATACTAGAAATTTCACAGCTTAATGTTAAGAACTAAGCGAGATATTTATGTTCAAAAAATAAAATTGAATATCATGATTTTCAGGTTTTCAAGTCATTTACAGAGCTATTGTTCTGTGCATTTTTAGATAAATTATATCAATAGATAGAGTTATTTGTTGGCTTCCTAATGATGATTTCTGTTTAATAATACTATAAATAACAAATAAAATGATTATAAGTAAAGGGAGCCATGCCGTTCACACTCCCATCAGTGGGGTCTATCCTTAAATATATATACAAATGTAATTACTTCCCAGTGGGATTTTCCCGACCCAGATAGGTCTATGACACACACCTGTCATCTAGAATTATCTTGAACGAATCAAGGTGGAATGCAACGTAGGTTGCCTATCAGGTCTTCGATTTCGATGGTCTTGATAATGAGTTTGGTTTATAATTAATTGAGGATAGGGTAACTAAAGTTTCACTTCATTATATTTTGTTCAATGCTTTTTGTTGTTTCCAGAATGGGCTGACAAACTCAATGAAATGGGCCGCGGCAAACACCACATTGGAGACTTTCTTCCACCACAGGAACTTGAAAAGTTCATGGAAACTTACACTGTAAGTATAAAGACTTTTTTTATAATAAGGGATATAAAGGAGCCATGTTAGGCCGATGTCAGTTTCTATATATCCCTTCAAGTTTCTTAAAGGAAGCTACTGGTAATCAATTTAGAAGCTGTAGGAAAGAGAAAGGCTTTAGGTGTTTGATTTTAAATAGTACTTACTTGGTCCAATAAGTGTGGCAAAAGCCCTTCTTTTTGCGGCGAAAATAATTGAAAAATTTCTTATTCCATGTAACTATGCATCACACAGTCAAGGCAGTTGTTGGCTCTGCTTTCTTGAATCCAACAAACCGAACTACAATCATGTTAACATGTTGACAGGCACTGAAGGAGGGTCGGGAGCCGGACTTGTCGGACTATAAGGAGTTCAAGCTGACCTGTGAGAACGTCGGTTACAAGATGCTGCAGAAGATGGGCTGGAGTGAAGGCGAGGGTCTCGGCTCGGAGGGCCAGGGCATCAAGGCTCCAGTCAACAAGTACGTTATCACTTTGTCCGTTATGTAGTGTAGTCTGAAGTTTGTTACTTTATTCAGTAAACGGGTAGGCTTACGGTCTAATATCATACGTTTGGATATCAACGCTAGTCCGTCAGCCAGTGACTGACAATTCTCAAATAGGGCTGGCAAATCAGCACAAAAATCAGAAATATAGACAACGTTTGTAAGTATCACCAAGAAATAAGGTCTTCTTATATGAAATATACTACTTTTTTCAAAATGCAATACAAAGTACATAAAGGTGGGCTTATACATTACAGTCCGAGCTGAAACAGTATTCTGGTACTATCATCCCCGATGACTGACCCATAAACAACTTGATTCCTAACTCCTTACTACTCCGATAAATCGGAGTTAGCAGTTGTCAAAAAGGCAGACAGTTTGGCATGGAATGGTCATCTCCTGAGGGAACAAGCGAATGAATTGTTTTCTTTGGTCGGTTACTACTGTTGATCTGCTTGGAGATTGTGTGTTTTACTATAGGATTACTATAGGATTGCTGGGAAACTCTTTCTGAAAAAAGCCCGACTGCAGTGAAAGTGTACAGATGATGTCATAAATATACCATATATGGAATTGGGATTTCCTTTGCCTTTTTGCCTACGCTCGAAGACGTAAAGGCAAAGTTTTGCTTATGCTTGAAGGCAGAGTCATAGGCATATCACAGGCAGATCACAGGCAGGTCATAGCATGGTCAAAGCGTATCTCACACTAAAGTATGGGGGTACGGGGGTGTTGAGGGTAAATGGGTAAAGGCTTCGTGGTGGCTTTAGGGCGTCTTCGGGATGTCTTTGACTAAACCTATATCACTATCTTTTTGTTTCATAAAAACTCGAAGATCCGGAGCTCTTCGGTCGGTTTTCTCGATCGTCTGACAGATACATCAACTAACTCAAACTCCTTACATGTTTAGCTATTTAGTAATTTCTTTTGCAGTCAACTTTCCATCATATATAATTTGCATGAGCTGTGACTCGCCTTGAGCACTATTATCTGTATAGTCTATTTTTCATGACTGATGAAAGTACGATAAAAACATGGATTGAAGTTAGGATACTGACCTATTAGAAATTATGTTTTTACAGAGGGACGCAGCCCGTTAACGGAGGAGGACTGGGAGTAGAGAAGCCGTCGGGACTGACGAAAGAAGATGACGAGTTCGATGCCTACAGGAAAAGGATGATGCTCGCCTATCGGTTCCGGCCTAACCCTTTGGTAATATTTTATCTACATATTTCATGTTTCTTCATAATAATAGAATATAATTTTTAGACGTATAAGTCATTAATGTAGAAGGAATGATTAGTCATATGGAAGAATTGATTCTTTCAGAAACAATATTTTCTAAATTCCTTTGGCTATATTATTATTTCACTGGAAAGCAAAATAAGTACCGGTAGTGTAATTATGGTTATTTTTGCGTTCCATAACATTCTGCGGCTGTTGGTAACATTAAATATCCCCATTACGTATATCTAACTGCTCGTTTGTCTTTTACCTTTCAGAATAACCCGCGACGACCTTACTATTAACAGAAGCTATTACAAGATATATCCATAAGGTTGTATGTATTCCACCAATGATTACTTCTTCCTTATGTGGAAAACGTTTTAACTATGATGGCAGAACACGAAAAGCAAACGAATATCCACACTGCTATAATTCCCAAATGACGACTGTTGATATTCATCTGACGAGGTTTTTAGATGAAAGGTGGTCATACAATTAATCACAATGGCAAAGTCAAGAAATTATGAGCTGAGGGCCCAAAGTGTGAATAAATCGTTCTAGTAATAACTGCCCTTTGGTCTGTGGCATGTTTCTAACTAAAGCAACTTTAGTGGTAAAAAGACACCGAGAAAGAAGAGTTAATCAATCCTTAGCATGTGAAAGAAAGGGATCATTGAGGGTTGTACGTTTGAATCAGTAAATTTAGTTTTGAAAATGAGATAATAGCTAGGAATCATTGTATATTGATATGGCTGTTATCATACTGATTGCTATTACAGTTTTGAATGTAATGCGTAAATGGAGCAATGTAAGTGGCTTGAGAATGTTCGAGTTAACACTCTGCAAAGTAGAGTGTTTTATACGATTTGCCTTCAACTCAATGTATATATAATACATGACTAGCGGGACTTTGGTATTATATGGAATCAATCACATGTACACAGTGTTAGGTCATGACCCATGCCGAAGTACAGACGGAGACAGGATAGAAGCTGTAGCGGCCAGTTGACCTGATGGTTATACAAGTTGGATGGATTAAGACAGTCCTAACCCCTAAATTGTAACCAAGGCGTGGTTATACCCAGTTATATGGCAAGTGGATCTCTGGCACCAGCACTCTCACTAAATAGCTGAAATGCACAGCTTCGTTATTTCAGATTTCTGTAATTAAGTAAATAACATTAGCCGTGTAGAGAGCAGTTGCACTCGGGATTTGTATCTGTGACAGGAAAACTGCTGTTCTGTCAGTAGTTCGTGAACATTTTTTAAGTTTTCCTCAAATACAGCTATTTTTTTAAAGGTTGATGTGAGTGCTTTATCCGTGTGTTGCACAAACCAGTATTTTATATTAGACTGTTCATTGCTTCAAGATGAAACGCATTGTTTTAAAGTGGAAGCAAATGAAGATGAGTCACAGTGTAAATGTTAGAGTAGATTAATGCTTTTGTAAAAGGTAACTAATTTCATTCGCTCTTTTTGACATCCAGGTTCAGCGACATATGTAGATTCCAAATACGACTGTTTCTGAGCTCTATTTGGGCAATGTTCGCGAAAAGCACTTTGTCGTATTCATAGTTCTTGTTAAAATGAGACTATTCTCAGGAACCAGTTTCCCAATATTGCTACATTTTAGAATAGAGACTTGGATATTTTCTCACTCCTTTCGAAATTAATCGGAAAGTGTACAGCAAAGTAATACAACACATTCGTGTTTGAAGAACTTGCCAGATTCATCAGGGTGCTCACGCAGGTCCTGCATTGTCTATGAGGCCTACTTCTCTTTTCTCATTTATAAGGATTTTATGAATATACTATTTCAGGTCTTGAGGTATTATAACGGTCTTGTTTAAGGTCTGCATGAACACCTTCAGGATTTTTAATTCACATTCTGAATAACGAATGTAGATCTATACTTTGAATCAGAAAAATGTAATCTTTCGATGTCCGAAAGAATATTCTATTCAGTTAATAACACTGCCAACTATTTTTACTTGTTTACTTTTTTAAGTGTCTAGAGAAAATGGTCTCAATTTTGGCGAAAAAAAGGTTCTTGTAAGGTTTCTTTAAAATTCTTATTTCTAAGTAATGTCTTCTCATTTAAAAAAAAAATTAGAAAGAACGTCTTGTGAATATCTTGTTCCTGAAAGAGCGTGGGCACCCTGGGGCTAGATTAGAACGGTTTGAATTCAACAAGATTCATTTCTCAATTACCTTGAATTGATATGAGGTGTACATAGTGTATAGTCTGGACTTTGGTATTTACTGCTTGTTGGTTGTCGCTGTACGTGTCTGTGTGTAACTTAAGTTTGGAGCCCGTGTTTGTGGTCCAAGTTTCTACCCCTAACGGGCAATAAAGACCCGCTTAATAGACGAAGACATATATTCCAGAGGACATACTTATAACGCAGAAAGGATGCATGAGGTCAACTGCTGAACTGTCCTTTCTGTGCACATCCGGTCTCGTGCTAAGTGCTCTGTAGCTCGATGTCCAGCTAAAAGTGCAAGTTTATATAGAGAAGAATAACGGGATACCCACGCTATTCTCAAAATATTAAATTGCTTTTCTCGAATTTCAGGGTTTTAAAATTTAAGTTTTCTAGCAAGAAGCGTCAACAAAAAGATGCTGAATTTAATATAAGTCATCAACACCCGAGATGCAAGATGCGACTTACCTCCCAGTCTTAGCATCAAATTATCTGAAAGATTCCTTAGCCTACCGCCATGTTCTTTTTAAAAATGTTTTCTGAACCCTGGTCTTCAACAAGTTTTTAAAATATTACAGAGTTTAATTTATGCGTGGGTACCATGAATTGATTATTCATATATTGTTAAGGAAGCAATGAGGTAATTTTATATTCAGAGAATCGTTGGCCTTTCATGCCTTGACACATTTCCTTAGTCCATAAGAATTAGATTGTAGGAAACGGTTAACATGTGAGAAATTGATCAAATATGTCCCGAATCAATCCTCATTATCAAATATTTTAAATCCACCTTTGAAAGATCGAAATAGTTTTTGAGCAACCGTTTCCTATATACCATTGGTACTGCAAACAATTGTTATAGAGTAGATGTTTTCTCAAATCTGAAAGGGTAGACCTACTTGTATGAATAAGTTGGCTCCGGTTCTATGGTAAATCGAGTTGAGGTTCTACAAGATGTAAACGGATTTAAGAGTATATTGGTTATGTCCTTCTCCGATGTATTCATTATATGCTCTATATAGTGGAAATATATTTTTACACGATCCCTGTCGCTCCTCTCTTTGACTAAAATTATATATATTCATCGAAACATCTGTGGATTTTGTAATATGTGCAAGAAAACCCATTGTGGAATATATATTATACATCCTGTGTACAGTCGCAAAATAGGGTTGTTTTGTGCATGTGTAATGTGTAGGGGAGACTTGACGCCGCTATTGTCAGAGGGAGACGACCATTCCACGCCTGTAGTAGTGGCCCGTTGTGTGTCTCGTGCCTTGCCCTCCTGTGTCAGGAGCGGCGCCGAACATTGGGCCCCGCAGAGCACCATAGGTGTTGGGACGAGCATCAGGAGCAGGAAGAGGAGGGGACGGGGAGGGGAGGAGAATTCTGTGATACCAAGATTGGAAAAATACTGAAGTTCAATAAACCGTAAAATTCACTGATAGGAGTCTTTTCCTTTTTGTGAGCTTTTCTATATTTGGTAATCTTATTGATATTGGTTGACTCTTAACTGTGCTTAGGGTCCCCCAAGGGCAGGATGTAATTACTTTAGCTGAAACATTTCAGCATTGTTCCCTTGAGAAATTCGATGAGGTTTTAAAAACATGATATTGGGATTGATTATAGCACAAGAACCCAAAGTACTTACAAGTACGTCCCCACATAGGGGTCCACTCAAATTTAATCTTTTAATATCGTTGGGACGAGGCTAAAACGTGTCCAAACTCTTTTGATGCTACCGCTTGATCCCCCCAAAAAATGAAAAAAGACAAACTTTTACAGAGATGCCATTTTTCCTTCTTTTTCCGGATTTCCGGATTTTTGGCAGTAAGGAATAGAAATGAAATTATTATTTTTCTATAAAAAAAAGTCACCAATTTTGCTTTCCACATTATTCATATATCCTTTCTTAGCCATCTAAACCATAAATTTGCGTTATCTGGTTAATATCACCAACCTTTTAGTGTCTAAACTGAAAGTCCGGAAATGTCCTTCCTACTTTTCCGGATTTTTCATCAATCCTGGGTGGCATCTCTGCTTTTAAATATCTATGTTTTCCCTGTTCCACAATTCCCGTTACGTTTTCACATATTTTTTGGCTTTGGGCAAATTTCCAAATTCCATGAGTTTGCCCTGCCTGACCTTTTTTGGAGGTCATTTTCCTTTTCCTAACCTAATATATTTTTCTCGAATTGAATTAACAAAGGCAAGAGTCCGTGGAATAAGGTCTCTGGTCTGGATTTTTGTATGATTTAGGGTCGGAGAATCTGGTATGCTTGCGATCATTACGTTCAGAAAATGGAAAATGTTGTAAAAGTAGTTGTAAAATAAACAACGATATGAGTAATACCAGGGATGTAAGTAAGGGTTAATGAAACAATCTGAAACCCCAGAGAAAATTGAGAATAAACTTTAAAATGCCATAAACGTCATGTAATGAATTCAGTTTGAAAATCATTATTTGAGTGAGGATGTGAAAAAATCTGAAATCAGATTAAAATCTGAAAACTTTATACAATGTTTCTATTCTAGCAATTGTCCACTGTCAACCAATTCATTAAGTACTTAACCAGACAATCCAAAAGTAAATTACTTTCTACCAACTTTTATTCATTCATACATTTGGGCAATCTTTCACGCAACTTTTTACATTTATGTTGATATTTCAATGTGCAAGTGTACAGAAGCTTTTTTCAACCAAGCTCGCTCTAAAACTTAATACCAGTACGTTTTCCCTCGTTTCCGTGTTTCTTCTATACCCATAGATTCCATAATTTCTTCATCGAATGACATTGCTTTGGGCTTGAATGTTACTTCTTTTATTTCGTCATCCTTCGTGTCTTTCTCTGTTTCTGTAATATAAACAAATTTGCTTAACTGATATGAAATGAGTACATGAGACTAATAAATGATGGAACTTCATAATTATGATATTCTTTCCTGTAAAGTAAAATGGTTATACTAGAAAAGTATTTAAAAAAATAGAAAAGTATTTGAAAACGGAAAAATAACGAACAACAAAATGACACTTGACTTCTCAAAGCATTCTGCGAAATCATAGATAAGTTAAAAAGCAACATGAAAATGTCATGGGAAATAAGGATGCTTGAAATCGGTGGGAACCATGGAAGACCATAAAAGGAGAATCTGCAGGTTCCCAACCTGTCGCCTTTTACCGATATGTACTGACCCGAGTATGCCGCAGGCAGGACGAAGTCTTCCATCTCCTTGGTCTGTGCGGGCAGTGGGATGATGCGCCCTGACCGGGTGGACACTCGTACCTTCTCCCCCTCCTCCGTGTACCGCCACTCCACCTGCGTCGGCCCCCTGCGGGGGTGGGATCAAGTAAACATTTGACACTTCGTAATCTGTATTTCAACTTGGTATTTGTTTTTACGAGCTCAGGTAGACAGCTGAAACTAATTCCAGATACTGCATAAACGTGTTGGAGAGCAGCAGTGGGGTCATAGAATCCCCTCTATTTTCATTTTCGTCATATGGTTTATCAGAAAAAAGTTAACAAGTACTTAAAAAAAAAAAAGATTTAACAACTGGAAATGTCATAAGACTTCGATGGAAAGATCATAATGTAGTTGTGAAAATCTTTGATGGTAGATTGATAACGGTTCTACTGTAAACAATGGAATATCATAGGAATATTGTACAGCCAAGGAAATTGGTATTGTTTTATCCCATGTGATAAAAGCTGTGGATTCATGGCCTTTCATTAAGGAGCATCTATGCCTTGATTTTATTTGTTACTTCCCAAATACGGATCCTGTGGGCTCGGGCTTTCTTGAGCTTAATTTTTCATGACCTCGAAATTAAGCTTGCTGAGATAAAAAGAAACAAAGCTCTCATGGTTTGATTATATTAACTGTAACTCACTCGTCCGTGGGGTCAACTAGTCGAACCTGTGATGTCACTAATAGAGGGCGTTCATCTTTAACACAAGATGGTGGATAGTCTGGGTTTTGTTGAACTTTCTTATATTCCTGGAATTGAGAAATAGCATTCCATATTTACACATTTCCTGAAAGAATTGAAACTTTATTAATCATGTATACATTTCTTATTATACGTAGATTAATTCTCTAAGGTAAATTAAGATATGGGTCCGCAATAAATTATCAACTGTCATGTTACGTGCACTATCATTGTGCATAATGCTTTGTCAGTATAAATTAAACTATAAAAAACTAAATATCATCGGCATCAATTATCTTGTCTTGTTTGTCAAAATGTTGCAAATGCGTTATATTGATAGTAGCTTTATTATGCTTCAGCAATTTGATGACTTTATTTTGTAACATGAATCTCTTTGATTATCTTTCAGTCCATGTTTTGGGTTTCAGTTGCATTACACTGATGTTTATATACAGATCTATTTCATTATGCGTATGTCTACACTTACACAGTTCAGTCCTTCCACAAAACACCAGTTTCGTTCCTTTATGATAGAGTTAATGAGTCCTTGTTTGCCTTTATCCTTCCCTACAAGAATCTCCACCTGTTGATAATAACAAATAAGAAACATGGTCATTCATCAAAGATTTAAACAGATATGTTCGAACACAAGCATAACCTTTGTCATTACCTCAATTATTTTCATACTGGATACGCTTTCCAATGCCTTGTAGTGGTCTCAATCTATTCAATTGCCTCAAGAAAACTGTGTTAATCATTGACGTATCCGGGGCTCCCTGCTTTATTTTCAAAAATCTATTGTTCAAGTTGTTGAATATGAGTAAAAGTTCCACTGCTTGGCGTCTTCAAGTTGCAAAAGGGAAAATAATTATAAATGGAAAAGTTGTTGGCATTTTTCTGTGAATCATAGTGTCATTGACATGCATGTATGATATGTGGCACTGACAATCTATGCATAATTTCAACAACATAAAACTGATCACTAAAGTTAGTACTCTCATGCAAACCAGCTGGTGGTTCCCGGCTCAGCCTGTAGGTGGTTGGCCGGCTGCCTCTAGCCCTGACCTGACCTGGTTCCCAAAGTGACCCGGCCTGGTTTACTTTCAAGGCCTTGTGGGAAGACAGCATGGCCACTGCTATGGGACCAACTGGTGCTGTGGGCGGCCGGTTGTATATACGGCTGTGGCAGTGGGCAGGGCTCGCCTGTCCGTCTGTCTCCCTCTCTCTGCAAGCACGGCCTACCCCGAGGGCGTGGAGGAGAACACCCCTTCACAGAAAGGTGGGTAAACCATCCCAGCAGCCTGCTCTCACTCGCCTCTCACCTGTCCCCAAAGACCACTTAGTATGGCCAAGGACTAGATTCTAGGACACACACTGAGTGAGTCACGTAGGATGGCCTGGGACTATAATTAGTTATTTATATCGTGCGGCAAGCTTTAATCAGTTTATTTTTGATAGTGCTGGCTAAGTCATTTTTTTGAGATTGCAGATGTAGTTCGAACAGTGCCAGGTCGTTAACGGACATTAAGCCTAATGTTGTAGGAAACCTTTTTTTAAAAACGAAACTTTGAAATGATTGAGAATGATATTGATAATGTGTTTAGCTATTGCACATTCACTATGCGTGTTTTCATCTTAGTTTAAGCACAGGTATGTTTATAATAATTCATATCTACAATAGTGTGAATACCCTGAACAGGAAAATATGTATTTACAATGGTAGAAGGGGGGATGCTTTTGGGATTTTTTTTTTTTATATATTGAACTGATTCCTGTCGTAGTACAAATTCTTCCATCAGCTTACACAATGCGATCTGATATTAAGGAATAAATACATATATAAGTACTAAAAGAACGGAACTTTTGCAGAAAAAAGGAGACCAAGCGCCCCCAATAAATCACAGATATTCTACAATGTTGTGTGTTGTAAGACATTTATAAGGGAAAAAATATTCTTTAATTGCATGTTTTCCCAAAAAGAAACACACACTTTGAGAATAATTATCATTCTCCTACATAGAACCACTATTTCATAAGAGTTTTTGCTCTACTTCAGTTTATTGGACTGAGGGTAAAACACAGTCCGTCGGGGGTCATCCATAACACACATTTATTTAGTAATCCAATAGAGGGGAAAAACTACCTGTATATCTTATGTTATTGCAGTTGGTGCGCGGGGGTGGGGGCTGGGTAGGGGTCGGGGCTGGTCCTATGTTTGACGACGCCCGGCACCACTGCCGTTTGTCTAAGTCGAAGCAGAGACAGTCGCCTCCATGCCTCCTTTCCCACTCCCCGAGCACCTCTCCGCGGCCACCCCCTCTTGTGGGAGAATTAGGAACATTAGCTGAACACAGAACTGTCATCCGCTTTTCATATTGCTAAGAGTGCTTCTCTTAGGCTGACACCAGACAGACTGAATTATCAATTAGTTGGTCGGAGTATGGTATTATCCGTTCGTGGACTCCCGGACGGCGGTGTTCGGGACACCACCAAATCAAGTCTGGTACCAAAGTAAAACGTTTTTGTGGCAAATATAGAACTTAAATTAACCTGATATTTTTAAATTTCTAACAAAAGTTCCAGTGCTTCTCAACTTAGTTTTTCCTAGTGTTGGGCCAGGCCGAGATTATTGTCATCTTTATGTACCCGAAATTTAGGGTATGCCCTAGGCCCGCTGCGCACAATTCCATCAACGTTGCACAATTTCTGGATTACGCCCCCAAAGTGTACGCACGAGTTTTCGGTAGTTAGTACTGTTCTGATATTGTAGAAATTGTTCTTTTCTCTGATACTGTGATTCAAGAGATCACAACTCATATGCCCCTTTAGTATTGCATATACAGCAGGTTCCGGAAATATTCCACATTTCTGGAATTTTCGGTTACTAAAGAGTGAGAGTTAGCTAGGTCAAATGGTCGTATTATGCGGCTCTCTTTATTAAAGAATGATCTAAATGCTTGTTGACCAGGAAAAAAAACCCTTAAAACATGCAACTACTAGGATATGCACACCCGGAGATCCGTTGAATATATGAGGACGTTGTTTATGCATGTTTAGTTTTTAGGGACTTACCGACTAAGCTAGGTCCTGTTGTAACTGCAAGACTGGGATCGGGACTCAGTCCATTGCAGCAGTGAGCCACTGTCAGACCGACTGAGCAAACTCTCCTCACACTTGCCGATATTTATACCACTTACAAATATTTATGTTTCTGCGCCTTGTCAGATTGAGTAAAGCGGACAGAAAAGAATATCATAATAGCATAGATTGCAGATGTCGCCACCTAGGTATAAATCTCCATATGATTTACCATTGGCAGAAAACAAGCTGTGCTAAACTAATTTTTTTCCTGGTCTATATTTATTTTTTGCGAGACAGGACTCAAACATGTTTGGCCAATTACTTCCTGGAGGTGCCTGGAAAACAACAGGTGAGCAAGAAGTATATTCCTCACTTTCTATATAAAGGGCATAAAAAGAGTGTCAGCTTGCACCGTTCTCTCTGTGTGAGTGCTAACATGTAGATCTGCCCGAGCTGCTCGGGCTGCAGGCATGTAAGGTGCACTCAGGTGAGTGCCCCCCGCCCACTCCCTACATCACGTTGAAAGAGGGAGTTATTAGAATTACGAGATACTGTAAAATCTCTAATTTTGTTTTGATAATACACTGGTACGGCCCATAACCCATGGCTGTATTGCGAGCCACGTCCAGGGGTAGGTGAAGTCACCGCTCCCACTGAGGTCACTGCACCACGCACTCAGAGTAGTGCGGTTTGTATCTGTGGACTTGTCACCTGTTCTACTATTTGACAGGTAGACAACCCACATGCCAATCGAGGGGTCAAAGCCCATACAAAGTATCTAAACAACTTCCCTCGTGAATCGAGTCTTTGTTTCACACAAAGGTCAATACTTTACCTGGAACCTAAAACCGATGCCCATATTATCACCTTTTTTTCCCAGCAACGTTGTGTATAGTACTGGTGCAACATATTGTGGGAGTCAGACCTGGAGTAGCGGAAATATTCATAATATCTCTTGCAAAGTGCCCCAAGTTCCTGTCTTGGATATATTCTGGATCTCCTTTAGCGTGGGGGCAAATCGAATCCACCCGGATAACGTGAACTATTTTCTGTAGGGACGTGCCTCATTTCAAGCTTAGCGTCGAACTAAAAATGCATAAGTTTGAATATTGTGACTTGAGATTAGTTTGCTGAAACCTTAATGCCCCCGCTCCCCCCTATTTAGATCCAAAGGTCGTTAGGTAAACAACAGAGCTCGCTTGCGGCACCTGTTAATGAGTACTCGGCACTTTGTCGGAAATCAACAATACATCCTGGGCTCGGATGAATGCATTAAAGATGACTGCAGAATAGTCTAATGTTGGCTCTACCACCGGTATATTTCATCATTCTGGGATGGGGTCCTTCGGACAAAGCTGGCTGAACTGTTTATCTAGTTGAAGTATCTAAGTGACGTAAAAAGAAAATGAAAACGTGCTATTTCTATACCCTCACTGCGGTTTTTAATGGGGAATTCATAACTTTTTCTATCAAACCTTAGAGGATTTACCATAGGCGATATTTCTAGGTTCTCTGATCCCTGAAATCTTCAAGGAAATAACGCAACGAATTCCCAATTCTGCTCATAATTGTTTTTACTTTGTCTTTGCTTCAGTTCCTACTTACCCACCTCTTCCTAAGAGGACTCTGTCTCCGTCCCATTCCACCACCTACTACTGCCACCCCATTCCCTACCCAGAAGGTCTTTTATAGGGGACGCTAAATATACTCCGCACAAAGCCTATTGGATATAGTATCCGCCGTGGGGAGCCACTGTGTTAGTAAACATATGGCCCAAAGGCTGGTTGTCTCAGATAATATATACCACGCGCTGTCCGTCGTTCTGTCTATAAAAAATGTGCTGATCCGCTAAGTTATAACCCATGCATACAACAGCGGACATATGAATTAATATTGATACATTGCATAATTTACCGGTCAATCAGTGGACCTTATGAAACACTGACTGACCAATAGCATCTAAATATATTTAGAAAAAAAACAATTTAATTCAAGTTTGCACGTGTCCTATCAAACATTTCTTTGCAAATGCTAACCCATCGAACCACCCTTAAACCCCATTAAACCATCATCTCGCTGAATGCTAGGAAAAGGGCAGGGGGTTACCGGCGTGTTTTGAGGGCAGTCATTGTATACAACTATTCTGTCCGCCTTCCAAGAATCTCCCACAAGCATCTTAGACTCCGGCGATGTCTTTGGGGAAAGCCGTCTGCTTATATAAGAGATAAGATTATGTTAAATATCATAATCTTTGAGTGCAAGGAAAACAAATCTCATGATCGCAAGTAAGTGAAGGCTATTTTTTTTTTCAGATTTAGTGGTGAATCTAGGATTTAGACAAGTTGATCGGGGGTGGGAAGGAGTGTGTGTGTGTGCGTTTTTTTTTTTTGTTTCTTTTTTTTTTGGGGGGGGGGGGGGGGTGTCCAAATGTATTTAGAGGCATCAAGATTATTTGGATGAGCCCCGCGAACACAAGATATCACTGATCATCATAATTTGACATTCTGTGTTCCTCACTATCAGATTAACAGAGAAGGTTGATGTATGGAAACCACAAGACCACTATCGTTTAATATCGATTATTTACCAAAGTTATACATGGTACGTAGGGTGATAGGTTGGGTAGAGACGGATCAAAGATCCAAGATTCCGAATAATAAAAAAACTATATGGGGATCAATTTAATATTCTATGTAATAAATTTCGCCCTCTTTTCCAAATGAAGCCTACGTCACTCAAAGTGGGGGAGTGGAGATGGGATTGGCTTGGTTCTGACCTAAGTTCTCTGACCCCCATACCAGCAGCTGAACCCCTTAGTGGGCTAAGATACACTATCAGATATTTATGTCCTTGCTGGGCCCATGCCCTCTCCTCTGACCCCTTATAATAGATACAGCTACACACTCAGAAACGGACGCTGACCAGCTTGACGAGCACAAGCGTCGTTCTCTTGTAATTGCCCATAAATTCTTGGAAATTGTTATCACTACCTGGTATTTGCGAGAATTTTCTCAAGGAATAACAGAACCAAGGAAAGTGAAGTTCATGCATGGCACTGATTTGTCTTTCCTTTTTATTCAAAACCCATTCTGAACCACACATTGACACAAATCATAGATTTACTCAAATACAGTCAAATTTGATATGTATTTGTTTGCAAGGTGAATCAACACATCCGAAATTATTTCTGGAATTTGGAGATTAGTATCAGAAATTGCAAAACACTAGATAGGGCACTCATTTACATTTAAATTAAATCATACTGGTTGCTTTGGATTTTTCCAAATGCCTATAAACCCAGGAACTAAGGTGAGGAAAAAACAGTTCTATGGATGATAACTAAACAGCAATGGTGGGCTATGAATGTTTCCCGTGAAGAGCACAGCACCTTTCTATTCTAACCCGAGACCCGCAATAAGTTGGACCTAGTGCAGGGACATAAGGATACAGGTACCGAGGAGCACCAGAAACAACAGAGAGATGGTACAGAAATAACAAAGTGCTGAGAGACTGCAAAAAAGACCGTCCCCTCCTAAGCTGACATGCATGCGAAAGGTGGGCACAGGTTCACTGAGAACTTTGCTTGAGGTAGCACCTACATTTTTTAACGATCAAGAGAGATGGGCATTTCTCTCGAGCTTGCTGGTGTTACAGGCTTCATTGGCACATGTGGAGGATGGATAACTAACAAATTACTGGGCCTGATACAATATATCAATCTTGGATTTGAAAAACAGATGAAATGTTTTTTGAAATCCGCAAGGAAGATGGAATTGGAAATAAAGTGACTTCTAGCAGACAAAACGTCCTTCGACATATTTTATACCTTTAATCTTTCCTGCCATCTTCGAGGATACAAGCACATAAATTAGGAAATCTGTAACAATGATATTTTTCTATATGGGATAATCAGTCTAGCGATATATCTTTGAACTGAGCATAAAACCCGGTTCCCAGGGCCTCTGATAATCTTTGAGATTAGGTTGTGATTTTCGAATTTCTCTAGTTTCTATAACTTATGTAACTCACACATACTGCGATTGATAACTGTTGATGTCAGAAAGTCAATTATGTTTGGTTTATATGGTATTTGGGGTGTATTTGTGTGCAACTTAAAAGGCACGTTTCTACCCTACTGTCTCCTTATACAATGCACAATTTCATTATAAATAGCAGTGTGCATAATATAAAACATTTCTGACAAGTCACAAACATTTCACAGACGTATACCACATGAACAAAGCGTCTGTCAAATATTGCGACAGGCCATGAGTAAGCAGCAGCGCAGACATGCCCCGGAATCTGCCGTATCTGCTGAGAAAATAATCTCGGCATAATAGCGGACAAGATAAAAGATAGAGGCAGGGGCGTAGAGTGTGAAGGGAAACACGGGGGACGACGACCAACACCGCGGCAGCCTACAGCCACGTGTGTCTACACAAACAAGGGCCCACCGTCGGAGTGGGGGGTGGTGGGCGGGGCCCGGGGCGGCCACTGAGAGGGGAGGGGAGGGTGAACAGGGCGGTTAGAGCTGGGTTGACATGGGCGGTTGTAAGGAGTAGAGGCATTGGCAAGATAATAAAATATAGCATATTAGTAATGACCTAACACGCCCCCCCCCCCCCGCTCCCACAAGTCTCAGACTGCAGTATCCCCCCTCCCCTTTATTTTTTCATCCCCGGTCTATTTTGTTAAGAATTAGGGCCATATCATTTATTTAAATGCTCCTACTACTTAGGAAACGTTATGTACCCACTGAATATAGGATATGGAGACTTAACGTGAAAGGTAAAACAAAGTTTGCGTCGGTGGTAGGGTTGATCTTGGACCTGGTGACAATTTTCATCAAAACATTGCTCTGAACTCCTCGTTCCTTCAATCGACGTTATATTATTCACAATCCAGATTTAACATCTTCTCGGGCGTATAGTGAGATGGACAAAAACCGTGCGATGCTCATTTTTTGTTATCACTTACGCTTTGTTTGTTTAATTTTGTTCAAGACAGGTGACATAGGTGTGTCGCTGGTGCCCATCTCATCTCCCTCTTTGTAAGACCTGTTTACGGCTACTGTATAGACCTTCCAACTGTCCACAAAGTGCTCGCATCTCTTCGGTACCCATTATCTCTCACTCAGCCTATAGTCTCAAGGGTGTGATTCTCCACTGAGGGTCCCTGCACTGGGCGCTAAGATAAACCATGCCACGTCTGGACCCAATCCCGCCCCGACATCGGGTGATATCTCCTATTCCTAATACCCCCGGACCTCGGGCAGGGCCTATTCCTGGCACCCTTGATTCAATCAGTGTCGGGCCGACCAGAGAACTGTTCAGCCTCTCCTATTACTCGTCATTTCTCCAAGAAAAAGAACGTGAGTCCCTTCTTCGTGAGCTATATTTTGATAACATAGTCTGAAAAATGTATCTTACTATTCTTAGTACATGTATGAGAGATCACGATGTGCATTATTTCAAAGAAAAATCTTTCTCGCCTATTATCTTCGTTTTGTGAGGGACAGACAGCAGTTGTGGGGAGGGATTCGCGTTCATGTTCAAGTTAAGGTTAGATGTCTTTGTGACGGTGTCCCACAGCTAATTTCCGTGTAAAAGTAAAGGCCATGACACAAACATCGACTAGACCCGACAGTTGAGTAAAAGGTCACGGTCTAACTAAGGTAATCAACATCAGGTGAAAGGTGTCGACAGTTCAACATTTTCTAGGTGGGTGGGACATAGTACCTTTTTGACCAAGACCAAGTGAAAACAGCGTGGTTTTATTTTCTCTTGTCTTCCATTCTGAACAGTTATTTTCTGCAATAGACGCGTGGAATTGAGTTCTAAATTTTAAATTCAGGCCAGAATTATAGATTATAGAAACAGCTTGTCGTGTTGACATTTTTCTTCTTTAGAACTAGAATTTATCGATTTAACAAAACAAAGCTTTCTACACGCAATGTATTTACGAGCATTATTCTATCAATTATGAAGACGCGGCTATGTGGTGCATGTGCACAGCAACCATATGAATGAGCAAGTTAGGTGGGCTTGCTCCTTTTAGTACCCAGACAAGGATAAACTTAGTAGCATGTAACAAGTGGAATCATATCATGGTGACATTATGTTTCCAACCACCGTGAGCCTGTGAAGTCATCAGAGTGTCTGACAAGGGTGGTCAAATGGAGGAATAGTCCATAGAGGGGGTTATCCTTGATGTAGTTTCACCATGTTGTTTCTCAAGCTGCATGCAAAATGAGTTTTTAATGATTGAATAAATGTTTACTCAGAATTAAATACGATTATTTGAGTAAATAGGGATTTATTTAGTATCAATTATTCTTCATGAAAGAACTGTTCTTAAACTAAATCAATTCAAATTTCAAAATGATGAAGTTGATTGAAAATTGGCAGGCTACGTATCCCTCCGCATTGAAATATGATTGGTTTCTTTATTTCACTATCTTAGCGAAATTGCTATTCTTTTAGATTTCTTTGTTGCCACAGAAGGTTTACCCAAAAGATTATCCTATCTAGTATCTGTGTATTGTGTATTTGAAGCTAAAAAAAACTTAATTTATTCATGACGTGTCATCGGGAGCAGCTCACTCCATTCTCAAAGCCGATGCGGTGTTTCAAATGAAGAGGAAGGCGCATTGCCCCCCCCCCCCCCCCAAATCCCAACCACCTATTTTGGAAGAAATATTGTTTTCTTTCAATGAACAAGAAGCAAAATAGCAAAATGGTCGGCCCTCAGTAAACTGAAGGTCTTCCTAATACCAGAGGACTATGTGTAACATGGGCTATAGCCTAGGTGTTAACTACCACCACTCCTGGGCCCGACGGCTCGTAGCAGTCTTAATCACGTCGAACGTCCGTGATTAAGTTAGGTGATTAGTGTTAATCACAATTAGCAGAAACGGCTCGTAACTCACCCTACAGCATATGGAACAAGCAATCTCATTGGTCTAACCTTAATTAGATCCCCCTTAATCATGATTAGCGACCAAATATTTAATCTAACTATATAGGTAAATTAAGTTGATGATTAGGGACCATTAGATAATCATGACAGTCTTTCCTTAACAACCTACGGAGCTACAAGCCGTCGGGCCCTGCTGTCACACACAGCTCAGGGAGGGGTTTAAGATAGGGCATTCACTGCTATACACCTAGTACTGAGTGACCTATCACTCACCCACCCGGGACTGCCCACCTGCAGGTGACAGTGGTGGTCCTAATTTGAAGGGGTAAGAGCAATTTAGCTCAGGCATTGGTTATGTAACCTACTTCTAGCTTCTCACACTGCCTGATTCTAACAATTGGAGGACAATGCCTTTCAACTGCTGAACGAGATTGTGTAACCGGTCATTGAGAACAAAGAGAATTAATTGGTTAAAGACATGACTGATTGAGGGAGTCCCCACCATTAGCTACTATATAGATATAACTAGGGACTCCCAAAAATTACTGCACCCGTAGGTCACCAATGAACATTTTTCAATACACTTGTCCCCTTTCTAAAATCCTGGATACGCCCCTGACCTAGTGTTTTAACACGTGCACAATGTAAGAGCACGTCTGCTTGGATTGCCTAAGGTCCTTTAAGACTCTCAGTCTGTACTTGCTTAGCAGATGGGCCTAAGTTCTCTGAGCTGAGGAGGTGTGACGTGGTGCCCAGGTCCCCCCACGGCAGGTGTTTATCCGCCGGTGTAAACGGCAGCGTGTGCCCGTTTCAGGTACGAGGTGGGTGGAGGGAGACAAGGGACTTCCCTATGATTGGTAATGAGATTATAATTTACCACCCAATAGCTCAAGATCAATAAATCGGCAAATAATGTAACAGTTAAGTAAGAAAAAACATACTTAAATTTTGCAAATAAATCTATGGGAATCGCTAGCCGAGCATACTTATTTTATTGACCGCTGGCGGTCACTTGTTGTTAATCAAACCTCTTAGTGAAAAATCAAAATTTGGATGTTTTATGAAGACCAGTCTTTTAAATGGGGAGATCTCATATTTTACTTAAAAACTTTTCTAAAATGATATACACCATATTGACGTTGCATCAAGCTAAACTATAAAAAATATAGAATCTTCAACTATAATGTCTTTAAAGTTATAATACATTCCTTCTGTCCATGTACGCATTATGAAAACAAACTGATGAATATAAGATTGGGCAGGGTGAATACAGGTATTCAAAATTCCCTTCTATTGATTCCCGTCTTACAACATTTTAACATGTTTAAGAACGGAAATGTTTAAAAGGCCGAACGAAGTTTCTGGAGGAAAATCGCAAATTCTCCTACACAAAGTCAAAAAGATCTGAATTGTTGGAATTTGGAAATCAGGAAATGTAGAAAAATTAATCCCAAATGTTTCTATTTGTTTTGGTCTCTCCCCCCCCCCCCCCTTGAAACTCCATGATGGACATAATTTTATGAGATAAAGTGTGTTAATAATGTAGTTTCGCAACTGTCTTTTGTCCTAGAAAGTAACACAACCGTAAGTCGATTCTTCCATGGACAAAGACAGTTTCCAAGCTCACATGGTAAAATCGATCCTACAGACAGATAGATATAGAGTGAAAGAGACAAGACACAGGGGAAAGATGTAATAGTCCTGGGCCTCTTCCGTTCGTTTGTACAAGTGGACTTGAGTCACCTTGTGTTCTACCTAAAAACTAGTGCAGCTATTTGGGAAGAGTGGTAAAAAGAGTCGTCTGGAGCACTTGTCTCCTCCCTAAAAGCAAAACATATCTCAAACGACAATGTCTAGTCTGTAAAAACATACAAATACGAACACTTATCAAAAGTTGTCGGACCGAATACCTTTAACGTTGTTGTGTGCAGACAATTAGCAAAGCTGCCCCGAACCTCGTCTTTTTTCTCTAAAACATTTCCCCGGATTTCAGCAGTTATTCAGTAGAAATAAGTAGGTTTAACAATCGTAAATCAATATGTCTGAAACATTCAAACGAGCTGTCAGTAAAAGTAAGTCTATAATCAGTAGTAGATTTAGGAAGCATCTACTGCCGTTTGGCCCGGGTTCATCCAGCGTTCCCTGAACAGTAATGGTTTGCTGTATTCCAGTTTCTTTTTATCTAAGCTATAACTATGGCAGAACCTAAGACTTAGTTTCCATGAACATTAAACCTATCCAAAATCTTTGTAATTCACTGCAGCAGGAAGCTATAACATATGAACAGGCAGCGCAGCTCTGGTCTAGTGACCTGGCTTCTGCCCACCTCCTGTTGTTGGAACGGTGCACCTGAGCCGACTTGCCTCCTGTCCCTGTTTATTTGGGTGTACACAGAAAATACTCACTTCTGGGCCGTCCACAATTCACTGGCTATGGCCCGGTATACAACCCTTACTATAGCACCTACTCAAGATACACAAACATGTTCGTTTGATAATCCCAACGGGGCCTGTCTTTCAGTTCGAAATTATTTTATCTAAAATATGGATGGAGAAAACTTAACCTACAGAACAGAGGACAAAAGCCTACATTTAACAGCTAACTTCCATCAAATTTCTAGACCATAATCTCTCGCTTAAATTAGATATTATCAATTATCTTTAATTGTGTTTCCTTGCTCTCCTTCCAGGTCCATCCTCTATCTGTTGTCCCTAACCGAACCTGCCACGGTACACCATTTGACAACATGCCACCCAAAAAGTTCGGAGGTGCCGCGAAGGCGGCGGCCCCGGCGGCTGCCCCGAAGGCCGAGATCCAGGAGGGGGTGCTGCTGGGGCTGGGCAACCCCCTGCTGGACGCCACCGTCATGACGGACGACAAGTTCCTGGAGAAGTTCGGGCTGGAGGCCAACAACGCCATCCTGGCCGAGCCGTCCCACAAGGAGCTCTTTGACGAGGTCATGACCAAAATGAAGCCCGTCTTCATCGCAGGCGGTGCCAACCAGAACAGCATCCGGGTGGCGCAGTGGCTGCTCAAGAAGCAGCACGCCACCACCTTCTTCGGCTGTGTGGGCAATGACGACCGGGCCAAGATCCTGCTGGAGAAGGCCCAGGAGGTCGGGGTGAACGTCAGGTACCAGGTGAACAGTGAGCACCCGACGGGCCTCTGCGTCTCGGCCGTCGTCAAGGAGAACCGGTCACTGGTGTCGGAGCTGGGCGCCGCCCTGCACTTTGAGTACAAGTTCCTGCAGGAGCCGGAGAACTGGGCGCTGGTGGAGAAGGCCAAGGTGTTCTACCTGTGCGGCTTCCCATTCCCTGTCTCGCCGCCCGCCGTGCGCTTCATCGCCGACCACAGCCACCGCCACAACAAGCTGCTCGTCATGAATCTCAGCGCGCCCTATCTCTGCCACTACTTCGCTGACCCCAAGATCAACATCATGCCTTACATCGACATCCTTTTCGGCAATAACGACGAGGCCAAGACCTTCTGCGAGCTTGCCGGCATCCCTAGCAAAGATATCAAAGCCATGGCGCTGGCCGTGTCCAAGCTGCCGATGGCCAACGCCAGCAGGAACCGCGTGGTCATCTTCACCCAGGGCAAGGACCCCACCGTGGTGGCCATGAACGGAGAGGTCAAGGTTCACAACGTCGAGGCCGTCAAGAAGATGGCCATCAAAGATACCAATGGCTGTGGGGATGCTTTCGTTGGAGGATTCTTATCTCAGCTCGTGCAAGGAAAGGGCATCGACCAATGCATCGACTGTGGCAGCTATGCAGCAAAGACTATTATTAAGCACCTGGGTTGTACCTTTCCTGCCAAACCTGATTACAAACCCGGTCAGTAGCTTTAGGTCAAACCGGTGTGGATGATCCCGTCTTCCTTAATTATCGATGATCTTACAAAGCAAAGAAGGGAATTATAAAACCTCTGCTGAATAATCAAAATAATGTCAATGTCATGATCAAGTAACAAAATAAATTATAGCGCTCAAGCTGGGTGTATAAAGTTCGATATTCAAACATTCTTGTTTAATATCAGTATTCAACATTATTCTTTCCTGTATTTTTCCCTTTTGTTTGGTACATTTCTTTAGTTTGTAAATATAACAAATTTGGCAAAGCTGTACTTATTGACAGTACCCAACCCATGAAGTCTAGTTTGTACAAGAAATCTGATGTTTTCTGGTGAAACGTATGCCTTGGTTAAGTTAAGTTTCGTTGTATTATTGGGCTCTCTGTCAAAGGGGCGCGGCGGAGATTTGCCTGTAGGCACAGCCAAAGGATTGCAGCGATATGATTGGCTGATGCGCAGAAAATTTGATGAATTCTGGGGTGTGTCTATCATAAATATGATAACGCACAGTGAAGCATAGTCCAGCGAGAGTGGTGACGCAGCCACCCGTATTAAATCTAGGCATAATTTAGTGTGACTATCAAGTCCGCAATAACACGCTCTCCCATAGAATCCCGTCTACAACCCTGAGTTATTTCATGTCTGCCTGGACATAATCATTCTGTTCACAATCACGGTGCATGTGTGTGAAGAATCAGTGTAAAATACGTATACCATAAACTTACCAACTGTGAATATGAGTAACAAAAACCACAGCAATATATTCAGTGCAAAAGGGTTTCCATCTGAAATCTTTATCTAAGAGGTTTCGCTGAAGATAATTCATAGCTGCTGGTGAAAAACTGGAAAATGGTCACTCAAAAACAAAGGTATGATCCGATATTCCATCACTAAACAACAAACAGCGTCTTCTATGCATAGAGGCCTTCTCAACAAGTGCAAAAGCCATAGGCCTTTTCTACACGGTGTTTTTTTGATGGACGTATCATTGTCACACCATACCAAAACGAACCATCGCATCTTGTGAAAGAACTTCATGTATCAAAATTAATGTACTTATATGCATTGATACCACTTGATACTCGTGTTAAACTGCCATTGAACGAGGACCACTTCATCTAGTACAATGCGGCAACTATTTCTGCCAGCATACTCAGGTCAAGGTATCAGTTGGCACAGTCCATTTTCTAACTACTTCAGCAACGTGTCTTATAATCATAATGAAGACATTTACTTTTCACACTACGATTTAACGAATTCCATCATCCCCCTTATAAAACGATTTTTTTTTTACATGGGTTGTTCAATTTGTGTTTGTGTGAATAGTATGCCGCTACACGGTCTGAACCATAAACCTTAACATCTTCTGATCGTAAACTTGATTTGATTTTCTACAAAAAAAAGTCCCATTTTCTGAGTTTATATGTATAAGAAACTTGATAAACTGTCTATAAAGGTACGATTTCTAAGATGACACCTATGCACTCACAAGAAACAAGTAGCCTAAATCAGTCCCCCGTAGAGCATACGTGCGTGGTGCAAGCCTGCTCGAGTAACTTATACAAGTGAGTAAATTATATAAACGCTTGATTTTGATTTGATGAGCAATAAAATCTGTTATTCCAACTAATGTTCCTTTCCTTATATTCGTTACAAGTTGCAACACCTAAACATAGCAATTACTGAAGCCTTCATATCGCCATAATACTGTCATAGTAGTATCCTTCAGAAGGATACTACTATGACAGTATTATGGCAGTTTGACACGTATCATAGCACATACGCGACTTACCTTATGCCTAACACAGGCTTTCGGTGACAGAAAGCCTTCTGAATTATATATTCTTTGTGTGGAGCAAAAAGCGTTTCATTTGATAGAATTTGGAGAAATTATGATGATTGGCTTGAGGAACTATTCCCAAGTACCTACTATCAAAAACGCATTTCGGATATTCACGAGTTACAGTCACTCGGAGTACTTTCCCATTGACACCGGTGGTTTGGCAATGATTCACTTTTCAGCTTATACTTCCGCCCCTATGTTAGCTATGATAATGGAATATACATCATTTGAAAGGTCTGATTTTTCCCTTTTCAGTGTTATAATTTATATGGTATCAGGAGATCAGATGAGTATTCGAAAAAAAGAGAAATTTAAAAGTCTATTTTCCACTTAACATTTTTTAACAAGGATTACTCACTAACTTATAGAGCTATTGCCCGCTTCAATCTCTTTCTCTTTATTTTTTAACTAATATACTGGCTAGTTTACACGTCACCAGTATAATTAGATAAAGCTCACTATCAGCGAAGTGCAAAACAGATTTATAACATTTATTACGTTTATCTTCTAATAGTACATTTATAACATTATACAAATGAACTCCACGGCCGGGAGGCGAATTTCGAACTAAAGTTTAAAACCTGTCTCAATTTTTGACATTTTTCTCTGTTTATATTCTACTTTAAATATGGTAGAGGATGGGTTGATGTAGGATAGATTTATTAAAATAATTGGCAGTGGTTAATTTTAATTACCATTTTAAACCAAAAATTTGAATGCGGTTTGGACACCTGGTGCACCATAAAACGATGGCTTTTATATAGACTCTGTTCCAGACCAAACGCACCCGTCCAGTGGAGGTAGGAAAAGTAAGTCAACGTGGTGGGTATGGTGCGACACCTGATTGGTGAGGGATCATTACTGATGATAAGGCCTCTACGGACCCTTCCTATTGGCTAGAATTAAAATTTAAATCCAAACCGTTTTATATTGGGTAATGTTTATAAAAAGACAAGGTACATGTTCACAGAGTCTATATATCAGTAAACAGAGGAACTTCTGAACTATGCAACCATTGTTACTGTAATACAGCATTCTTGAATTATGGTTATACAATAAGTTATAGATGGTCTAACATTGCCAATTTACATGGGCTCAAAGAGAAAATACACCAAATTTATCCGACTAGCTGCTTTCCACACTAGGTGGCGTGGTATGGAACCTCATTTATCGAGAAAGATGTCTACAAACCTGGGAAAATATGGGGAACTTGGTAAAGGTTAGCCAAGAAATAGGAAATTTGAACGCATTTTTGGTCAATTAGTATTCCATAAAACATGGCTACCATACTAAGATACCATACCATTTAAAACCCTGTCTGCAAACCATGTGAAAAATGGTAATTCATAAAAAGTTGTGAAATAAAAGAATGAATCAAGTCTGTTTTTGGACATCCAGCGTCCCATAAAAACACTCCCCATCTGTTTGTTACATTCAGTGAGTCAAGGACGGTCACCTCACACTGTACTTCAAACGTAAATCAATATACTTATTTTCAAGTTTTATGATTAGTAATGTACATTGGAAAATACCCTAAATATGTAACATGATTTTTAACTCTTTTAATGCAAACATATGATAAAAGGAAATAATATACCATAGACTTATACAATTCTAACGAACAGGAAGTAGATTTGCCAAACCCCCAAAACCAAAAAGTAACCCCTATTTGGACCCACGCTGCACTTGACCAACCGCCTTACTGAACATTTCCCTTTATACCTACAATAACACTCAGCTCCGATCAGAAAAATAACATGTGACCGTCAGTGGCTCTCTTCTTCCAAATGGTTAAATTACAGAGAAATAACTCAGTTCAGGTTTAGAATTTAATACTGCGCAACTTACCCTATCACCTTTGAAAAACTTCCACTCTTTGATTTCTTGTACAACCGGCATGACGTTTTTAGAACCAGGAGCGTTATCCCGTTTGAATTCCTCCGTCCATGGTCGATGTTCTCCGTAATACCAATTTCTTTTCTTGACCTCTTTCCATCCAGCTAGTGGATCCCAAGTTCTTCGCAGCCATTCTTTGTTCATTTCACGTTCCACATATCGCTTGAAGTACTTAAACTCGGATGAGAGGAGAAGTCGTGTAAGCCGCATATTGGCTGGCCTTGTCCTTTCCTTTAATTTTAGGTGTCTTCTGCAAGGATTACAAAAACTAATATTAAACAAGGTCAAGTTATTAGAATTTATCGAACTCCAGTGTGGTTTGAAAAACCAAAAGCTTCGTTTCATCCACTTTGTTCAATGGGTCAAATTATAAAGAATTACAGATAGATGCCCAGGAGAACTCAGTCCAGGAGAACTCAGTCCACCGGAGATCTTGGCCCACCAATAACTAGGTATTTTTTGACCCTTTAAAATATTTATACATTCCAAAAATAAGTAAACATTGAAATGATAAGAGGAAAAATCATATCTTGTAAGAAATTGAGATTGACCAAAAATAAAAACTTTCTAAGACCTCTGGACCTAAAATAAGACCTTTCTAATAGCCTTATAAATGGCAAAACCAAAATGAGACCCTTTAAGACCTTATAATACTCGGTGGGCACCCTGTCTCAGTTTACTCTGGCGAATAAACAAATTAATAAATTGATAAAACAGGTACTGAGTATGTATCCAAGAAACTACTTCAAGTCACATTATGATGCGACCCGGGAAAACAATAAATTAAGAACTTATGCTACTTTCAAAAAGACCTAAAAGAGCGGGTTTCGCTTGTAGTCAGTCAGAGTTCGCTGTAATACTGTGTGAGCAACATCCAGGGAAGGTTGGACCTTTAACCTGCAGTCTTGGTTCTGGAGAGAGGCATGGACATTACTAGACGCCTCCTTGTTCATTATCATACTAAGATAAGTTGAGTAAGAGTATAGTAGAAGTGTTCGTGTAAATGACGATATAAAAATATATAGTTCGATGGAATGAATAAATTGTAAGAGCGGACTCGGACACAAAATATTTATTATAATATTCGCTTAGATGCGAAGGAGATTGATAAAATGAATAAACATTGATACAATAAGTGCCCTTGAGGGTAAAAGTTTGTTGAAAATATAAAATGTGGAATACAAGAGTATTACAATGAGAGAAGTGTGATGTACATATGAGGCGAGGGTGGGAGGGTAAAATTGAAGAGTTAAAATCCTGGTGTTGCTTGTATGAAATGCAACACAGGACTGAAGATTTGAATGTCAACAGGAAGTGAATTGAGTAACCAAGGAAAGTTCATTGGTATCCAAGGAAGTCATTGGTAGATAAAACACCAGGTGGCAGCAATGCCCTGCAATTTTCATAGCGAGCACATTACTATAGGTCTGCAGGGCAAGAAAGGGCTGGTTTTGTTTTTCAGTTCTATTTTCAGTTCTATTTTCCAAAGATTTGTAGTAAGATATTTTGATATCAATCAGATAAGTTTACTGGTGGGGGAGTGAATAATTGATGACTTTTTGAATTTTCTAAACATATTGTACATGTCATTTGTGACCATTTATCATCTGAACGTATTTTATATTTTTCCCTTTTGTTCCCATTAATTATTATATTCATTAGGAATGCCATAGGAGGATGCTCATATTTTGAAAACTTCAGCCAGCTTTTTCAGATTCTACTCCCATTTCTTTATTAAAATACTTGTGCCTGACAAACAATTTTGGTATTGAATGATAGAAAAAAATATACTGAATCTAAATATACCACATTTATTTCTATCATAACGTTATTAACAGCGCTACGTTTTTAAGACAGGTAGAAGACCAGATATTTCAAGTTTTTCAGTCCTTTCTTGCCCTGCAGACCTATAGACGCCTCCTTGTTCATTATCATACTAAGATAAGTTGAGTAAGAGTATAGTAGAAGTGTTCGTGTAAATGACGATATTAAAATATATAGTTCGATGGAATGAATAAATTGTAAGAGCGGACTTGGACACAAAATATTTATTATAATATTCGCTTAGATGCGAAGGAGATTGATAAAATGAATAAACATTGATACAATAAGTGCCAAGCCGCAGAAATGTTTATGTGAGTTTAAGAGTGGTGGCTAAAAGGTGAGCCACTTGGAGATCCTCATCCTTTTGGACATATCATTTGTAAGCCTCGCTGGCCCAGCCACCAAAGTGCTGGACCTGCCTTTCTCTATGCCCTGCTCGGAAAGCTGTGGTGACGGCTGCCTAAGCAGGGCGTGCAGGGTATATGCGTCCCTGTCGACACCCGACCTGTCCAATGCCGTCTTCCACTGTGCCCGTATATATGACGCGGGGATCGGACGCACCAAACCAGGGAACACCAGCATAGGCTGCTGTAAGTCCTGTGTGGGGGACTGTGCCAGCATGTCCGTAATAGTCCTTATTAGGCAAGCTCCCGGGTCGCGCGCCGCGAGAATTGTCACCTCCCGGGTCTGATTGTGTCTTTGCAGATTCTTTGCCGCCTTGATCTTTATGATCACCGAGTTCTGAGTCAGGGTGACATCCTGCCTGGTCAAATGCCTCAGGGGGTCGAACGAGGCTATGGTCTGGGGAACAACCTCCGACTGACGGAGGGCCCCGTAATACATCATCAGTACGGCTGCGGTGACAGCCAGTCGCTCCGGCGTGGCCGGGAGGGCGCTGATCACCGTCGCGATTTGGTCCGTTGGAATCGGCGGACGGGGCTTGGGCACATAGTCCTTCCGCCTCAGCGTCGCGTCGATAGCCCACTTCACCCGCTGATGGTTGGCCACAGGGGGGCGCTCGGTCAAGAGGAGATGCGTGCGGATATGGCCCACATGGTTGCGGATCGTGGCTGGGGCCAGTCCGGAGCTGTTCAACTGTTCGATGTACATGCAGAGATGGTGGGGCTCCAGGGCGTCCAGGTCGAGACGGTAACGTTGGCAGAACCTCAAGAAGGCCCCGACTGCTGACCGTCTGTTGTTGTTGGTACCCGGTGCCCTTGCCCTCGTCTGTCGTAGCTGAGCCGCCTGGGCCAGGCGCTGGAGCTCCGGATCTGCATAACAAAAATGGGAGGACCAAGGTTAGCGGGTACAAGCAGGGAGTAATCCACATCAGGGAGCGGTCGCGTACCATTTTCAGAGCCCTCCAGCTCTGTATGGGAGAGGTGGAGGCTCTGCTCAATACGTCCGCTAGGTCATTGAGGCGGCCCGGGATGTGGTGATAGACCACGTTAACCTGGAACAACGCCTGGATCATCCACGCCGCCCGGGCCGCCTCAAGGAGCACTCTGTTTTTGGCGCGCCCAGATTGGAAAGTATGGACTGCCGCCATATTGTCGCAGTAGACGATAACAGTGCGACCTCGATCGGACTCGCCGGTGAACGTTTGTAAGGCCACTGCCACATTGATGGCTTCGAGTTCGGAAATGTTCTTTATCGGGTCGGTTGGATGCGTCACATTGTACGTGTAGGCGGACCTTTCACTGGCTGCCCCTATACCTGTGGCGCATGCATCAACCACGAACTCGCGTGAGGGGGCCTCCTGTGGAAAGACCGCCACGCCTTCCATTGGCGGGCGAAATCGCTAAACCACAGGAGGTCACTTCTGATATCAGAGTTTATGTTCAAGGAGCGCCTCTTTGCCCCCCTGAGAGCCTCCAGAAGGCGGGAGACAAAGAGGCGAGCCAGCCTGATGCACTTTGCTATATGGAGGAGCTTTCCGATGACGGATTGCAAGTGCTTAACAGTGATCGATCTCTTGAACATCGTATCCTCGACCACGGCTATCACCGCCTCCAGCTTGTCCTTAGGGATCTCCAAGACACCCCGGGCCGCGTCTATATCGATCCCTAGCCAGCGCACTCTCTGGGCAGGAGGCTGGGATTTGTCCGTGGCCTCCGGGAGTCCGAGTTCCACAAGTAGGGATTTTGTTGTGTCATATTGTTCCATTGCCACCGCCCTACTAGGGGCCACGACAATAATATCATCTAAGTACATAAGTGCATCTATTCCCTTGGATGCCAGGACCCGCACGATGGCGTCCGCCATGCGTTGCATGTGCCCACTGCTGGCCCTGGCACCAAAGGGCATAGTGACATCAAGAAAGTACTTATTTCCCCACCTCATAGCGAGGAGCGGCCAGTCAAGCGGGCACGATCTAAAATTTTTATACGCCCTGGCCACATCTAGGGTAAACATATGAACATGTGGGCCCAACGCTTGGATTTTTTGCACAACAGCGTCCACCGATGGGAGACAATGGCTTTGTGTCAGGCCCATAACGGTATTCTTCCGGATGTAGGCGTTTACGGAGGAGTTATCTGGATACGTTAAGTCAGTTATGATTTGTCTCTCCCCGGGAATTAACTTTGGGCGAGTCATAATGGGAGAGACGTGTGCCCATTCGGAGAAGGGCGGATAATCAAGTGGCCCCAACACTCCATCAAACGATATCTCCTTATCTAGAAACTTATCCACCTGTTGGGGGAAAGCATCCGCACTAGGATGATTGGAGGCGTCGAGTGTCCGAGACCAGGCCAATGTACCCCATGGGGAAGCCGTATATGACATAGTCCAGGAGGACATCATCCACACCAGCCAGGTACTTTGTCCAAGCTTGGACATTCAATGCGCTTCGCACTGGAAGGCGGGCGCCAAGAACATTAGGGAGCCCGCTGGACCTGACAGCGTTGTAGATCACGGCATACTCCTCGTAACGCGTGCCAAGGTCTGGGGCAGGTCAAGTGGCCCTCCTATATGGGGCGAAGACGCTAGGGTTAATGTCGATGTTACAGTCTAATTTATCATTCTCGCAGACAACTCTAATGTAATCAAAATCAATAACGTGTTCGACATTAACTGTATCTGCGGGTTGATCATGTACTAACCAGTCATACACTGCCGGATGGGTCAGGGTAGCAGCTGCAGGGGCGTCGTGCGTGTTGTTTTCCTCGCATGGGGCGGATTCCGGAAGTGCCCTTGCGGATGTGACGTCGGCGGTGCTCCGCGGAGCTTGTTTACCAACACTGCCACGCACGTGGCTATCCTGAAGTGCCCCGATGGAAGCGGGCGCGGCTATGGCCGCGCCGACTAAGAGTTTTTTGGTGCCTGCGATGCGACGTTTACAGCCTGTTGTGGCTGCTGTTGTACGTACTGGTGAACGTACTGGTGGGGGTGTTTATATCTATTCTGGGTGTTCGGGTGTTGGTACGGGCCCGGTTGAAACTGGGGTGGCGTTGGAGCCTGCTGGGCTGCGTTTGCTGCAGCGACAATGGCGGTGTGGCGCTCCTTACGCTTACACTCGGCCAGTGAGTGATCAGTTCTAGGCACGTTGGTCGCCTGACAGTACATGCATGTATGCACGAACTTGACTGCTCCTTCGACATGATGCTTCCCTTTTCCCCCCGCGGGGCAAGACTTGGTACAAAAATCGGGACACACCACCTCCTTTTGGCCATCCTGGGAACCAGGTGTGCGCTGGGACGTGTCTGCGGTGCGTTGATGGCGTAGGGAGAGACAAAACCGTTCTGAATCCTCTGTTGGTCTGCCCACGCGTATACGCCTCTCTCCACGCTGTCGAAGACGTGCTGTGTCCAGCGACGAACAGACGGCCATGGGCAGGTGACTATGTCCTCAGTCACATCCCCTAGATGCGCTAGCTGGTGGAAGTGGTCAGGGTTAGCGCGAAGGCGATGGTCAGTGAGCATTGAAATAAAGGACACTACGTATTCGTTCGATGTCATATGTTCCCTGTATTCCTGTTTCTTCTTCATCCCCTGGCCGGACAAGCGGTCGACGTACATGTATGGTTTAGGGATGAGAGTGTCGACGAAGAGGTCGCCCACCATTTGCTTACCATCCTGTTGCGGGATCCTGAAGGCCTCACCTGCTTTCTAGGCATCTCGGGCTTAATGGGGGCTGTAGGCTGTGCTTGGCGGGCCGAGTCATGGCGGCGTCTGTTGATGTTTGTGACGGTGGCTTGTGCGGCCACAGCGGTGGTCACCTCACACAAACGATCCAATTTTTTACACATGAGCGTCATACCCCGTTCCAGAGCCTCAACTCTCGCCACTGGCACTGGATCAGGGTTTGAGTATCCCCTGGTCGAGTCGAGATCCTCGTTATCCAACGGGGGGTTGGCAGCCAAGCTGTCCAGGGCCATGCCAGCGCGCGAAAGCGGTCGGCCATTGCTGCGTCATCCGGTTCTGACGGTGGAATCACCGCGTCGTCCTCCATCGCTCTAAGTAAATTCTCCATCGAGCTCGCCTTTTTTTCCAGGTACTTCGTTCCCCAGTCCAAAGGTTTGTGTGAGAGTATTATATAGTGGAGCGTGTGCCGGCGGCAGTTGTAAAGGTTTGTAAAAGTATGTAAAATTGAAGAGTTAAAATCCTGGTGTTGCTTGTATGAAATGCAACACAGGACTGAAGATTTGAATGTCAACAGGAAGTGACCTGAGTAACCAAGGAAAGTTCGTTGGTATCCAAGGAAGTCATTGGTAGATAAAACACCAGGTGGCAGCAATGCCCTGCAATTTTCATAGCGAGCAAATCGTGTAAGAGCGCGGGAGCGTTGACTGAATGTGTTTTGTGTCACAAAACGACTATACACTGGATAATAAACAAACAATATCCTTTCACGCGAGTGTTCATGTCTTACATGATGTGGGAACTATAATAAATGATTTTCCAGACCACGCCACCTAGCGTGGAACCTAGCCAAAGAAGGGTTACCCAGACAAGCTTGGTTTTTTTTTTCTCTTTGAGCCAATGTAAATTGGCTATATTAAACTACCTATAACTTTTTAGCTACAAAAGACTGAAAAATCTTGTAACTATAGCCATATAGTTCAGAATCTCATCTTTTTATTGATATATAGTACATGGCTATGGTTGTCTTCTATTTTAAAAACATTTTGCAATATTAAAAGTTTTGATTTAATCAGTAGCCAATGGGAAGGGTGCTCAAAGGCCTTATCAGCATTATGTAATGGGCCCCTCCAATCAGAGGTCGCGCTACTCCCGCCACGTTGGTTTGTTTGTCCAGCCTTCACTAAACCGTGACCGAGGGGCGAGGTTGGGATAAGACTCTATTATGTATTGGACGACGGCAGCCGACGAGGAGGAGACTGCGTACGGAGCTAGTTATCTATAAACCAAGTACAACTTTACGCACCCTATAAATAACCATAGAGATACATAAGATAGAGAGGAAACAAGGCCTGATCTGACTGGTGCATGTCTGTCTCGGTATTGATATGCAAATTAGCACCTGATAAGGCCTGGTATAGGTTGGGCCACACCTGCTTGGAGAGTGTGAGGTGTGAGACTGAAGTTTCACACCTTTTTTGGCCTAGTACCCAAATGATCTTCAAAATTTATATCACTACAATCAAAATGTACTCAATAGGAATGAATAGAAAACAAAATTCTGATTAAGAAGATACCAAAAATGTCATATTTATGTCAATTAGAAATAAAGATATTGACTAATGAAAATTGGAGAAAATTAGGAAAAATCACAAATTTGTCAAAGTTTGGGAGTTAATTTTAGGCAAACCACAAGTTGGATATCCAATTAAGCTTTTATACTACCATGGATAGTTACACTCTATATGAAATGATTGGTTTTATTTGTAGGAAAATTTTTTAATAGGCCAAAATCTGACTTTGAAGAAATGTCGTAATTAAATTGTATATTCTCGGAAAAAGTGACATGTAGCCACTGTAGAACCCCCAATATGATTTTATTCCTTCCAAAGAATCTAATTAGGTTCTAATATGATAGGTAACTGTCTCATCAATCACACTGGTGAATATTAGAGCCATAAGTGGCATATACATGGGTTTGGGGGATTACTACTTGACCCATTCAAACCAACGTCAGAATCCAACGAGTCTGATGTAATGCAAAATTGACAAAGTTTGGGAGTTAATTATAGGCAAACCACTTGTTAGATTTCCAAATAAGCTACTGTTTCTACCATGAATAGTTACACTCTGTGTGAAATAGTTGGTTTTATTTGTAGGAAAATTGTTCAAAAGGCCTAAATCTGACTTTGAAGAAATGTCGTAATTAAATTGTACATTATCAGGAATAGTGACATGTGGCCACTGTTGAACCCCCAATGTGATTTTATTCCTTCCAAAGAATCTAATTAGGTTATAATATGATAGGAAACTGTCTCATCAATCACACTGGTGAATATTAGAGCCATAAGTGGCATATATATGGGTTTGGGGGATTACTACTTGACCCATTCAAACCAATGTCAGAATCCAACGAGTCTGATGTAATGCAAAATTGACAAAGTTTGGGAGTTAATTATAGGCAAACCACTAGTTAGATTTCCAAATAAGCTATTGTTTTTACCATGAATAGTTACACTCTGTGTGAAATAGTTGGTTTTATTTGTAGGAAAAATTTTCAAAAGGCCTAAATCTGACTTTGAAGAAATGTCGAAATCAAATTGTACATTATCGGGAATAGTGACATGTGGCCACTGTAGAACCCCCAATATGATTTTATTCCTTCCAAAGAATCTAATTAGGTTATAATATGATAGGAAACTGTCTCATCAATCACACTGGTGAATATTAGAGCCATAAGTGGCATATAAATGGGTTTGGGGGATTCCTACTTGACCCATTCGAGCCAATGTCAGAATCCAACGAGTCTGATGTAATGCAAAATTGACAAAGTTTGGGAGTTAATTTTAGGCAAACCACTAGTTAGATTTCCAAATAAGCTATTGTTTCTACTATGTGTAGTTACACTCTATGTGAAATAACTGGTTTTATTTGTAGGAAAAATTTTTAAAAGCCCGAAATCTGACTTTAAAGAAATGTCGAAATCAAATCGTATATTCTCCGGAAAAGTTGGTCAAGTGATAATCCCCAAAACCCACTTATGGCTCTAATATTCACCAGTGTGACTGAAGAGACAGTTTCTTATCATATCATAACCTAATAAGATTCTTGGTGGGGGGGGGGGGCATTAAATGGTACTTGGGGTTCTACAGTGGCTACATGTTACTTTTCCCGAGAATGTACAATTTGATTTCGACATTTCTTCAAAGTCAGATTTCGGGCTTTTAAAATTTTTTCCTACAAATAAAACCAGTTATTTCACATAGAGTGTAACTACACATAGTAGAAACAATAGCTTATTTGGAAATCTAACTAGTGGTTTGCCTAAAATTAACTCCCAAACTTTGTCAACTTTGCATTACATCAGACTCGTTGGATTCTGACATTGGTTTGAATGGGTCAAGTAGTAATCCCCCAAACCCATTTATATGCCACTTATGGCTCTAATATTCACCAATGTGATTGATGAGACAGTTTCCTATCATATTATAACCTAATTAGATTCTTTGGAAGGAATAAAATCATATTGGGGGTTCTACAGTGGCCACATGTCACTTTTCCCGAGAGAATGTACAATTTAATTACGACATTTCTTCAAAGTCAGATTTAGGCCTTTTGAAAAATTTTCCTACAAATAAAACCAACTATTTCACACAGAGTGTAACTATTCATGGTAGAAACAATAGCTTATTTGGAAATCTAACTAGTGGTTTGCCTATAATTAACTCCCAAACTTTGTCAATTTTGCATTACATCAGACTCGCTGGATTCTGACATTGGTTTGAATGGGTCAAGTAGTCATCCCCCAAACCCATTTATATGCCACTTATGGCTCTAATATTCACCAGTGTGATTGATGAGACAGTTTCCTATCATATTATAACCTAATTAGATTATTTGGAAGGAATAAAATCATATTGGGGGCAGAGATGCCATTTTTCCTACTTTTGTAGGATTTCCTACTTTTTCAAAAAAAGGAAAAAGTGTAAAAATTCCCAACATTTTTCTGTTAAACACTCATTACCCTATTGCTTTAATCAATTATGAGCTTAGCATTTGATCTGGAATGGATTAGAATGGTATTTCTCAATTTCCTACTTTTTGTAGGAACCCTACTGTACACAGTATGATATGAACTTCCTACTAGAAAAGTAGGAATTAGTACCGCCTTTCCGCCACCGGGGATATAGAAAACTACATCTGTAGTATACCCCTAATGGCAAAATAGAGAACTACTCGTTATTCAGAAATCAGCATAGCCATAATTACAGTTCCTACACAAAAGTAGGAAACTTGAGATTGTATTGGTTTAGGTAATATTTTGCTTCCAACTGAACTTTCAACCACCAGAGGCATGTATAAATGTTGTTTTAGGGTATTAACTACCTCAAATTCTAACATTTACGTATTTCCTACATTTTGATGGTTGGGGAGTGGCATCTCTGTGGGGGTTCTACAGTGGCCACATGTCACTATTCCTGAGAATGTACAATTTAATTACGACATTTCTTCAAAGTCAGATTTAGGCCTTTTGAACATTTTTCCTACAAATAAAACCAACTATTTCACACAGAGTGTAACTATTCATGGTAGAAACAATAGCTTAATTGGATATCTAACTTGTGGTTTGCTCAAAATTAATTCCCAAACTTTGACAAATTTGTAATTTTCATCAATTTTCTTCAATTTTCATTAGTCAATATTTTTATTTCTAATTAACATAAATATGTAATATTTGATATTTTTTAAATCAGAATTTTGTTTTCTATTCGTTCCTATTGAGTACATTTTGATTGTAGTGATATAAATTTTGAAGACCATATGGGTACTAGGCCAAAAAAGGTGTGAAGAGCCAGTCTCACACTTCACACTCTCCAAGCAGATGTGTATCAAGCATGTCTCTTTTGCCTATCCTGGAGAGCTATCCGAGACAAGGAAAATCTAGAAACAACACAAGTTTCCTATCTATGTTATGTATGTCTATGAAATAACGGATAATTAGATCTAACCTCTAAGTTCATCATGATCAAACATGATATGGCAATCTCGATGTTGCTCTGTATTAATGTCACAAATATCCTTCTTCATATGTATTACATGTGGAGCTCATCTTGGGCTCAGTAAGAATACTACAGTGTAGTTTAGAAGTAGCGAATGTCTGCCATGTAGATTGCTACAACAATATTGTCCAATAAAGCAAATAAAAAATATAAATAAATTGTAGATCTAAGATGTTTTCATATTGGCTTGTTAGAATTGCTTTTAGAGCAGTAATATTATGGGGCTGTTGCCATATGTTTCCCAGTTCGAGAGTCAACAGGGCCCTTAGGTCTTACAATCGTGATGTTCAACTGGTTGAGGTTAGTACAGCGCGAGCTACAAATTCCCCTATTTTCGCCCAAACAACATTCACGATTACCCTCCACAAAGTGATTTATAAATAAATGGAATTGCAAAGCAATATAGTACACGACCTGTTTTGTACCTTTCAACAAGGTAACACGATTTATACTACAAAATACTGAAATATACATACATAGGATGAAATACAACTAAACTTGACTGAAGTTATTTGCTTTCACATGTCCCCGGTGATCCGGCCTTGACCTCGTAGCTTTACCTGCAGGGCGGCCGCGAAGGGCAGGCAACAATGTCGTTGATAGGCTAGGCCTGTTTGCTGGTGCGACTTTGAAGATGGTAAGTGACTCAACTGTTCAATAGACTAACCAGAAAGTGCTACTAAAAAGATTGATTCAAAGTTAACATTTTTTTAACATTCATCAGAACCTCAGGTTATGGCTGTCCAGTGGTCCACTAGGTGGCACCACTATCTTGCGAGTTTTGGCGGTAAAAGGCACCAGGTGGGGCTAATCAGATCTGCTAATGCAGACCCCGCGGTGACGGTTTTCGCGCTCTTCACCACCGTACACGGGACACTGACTATTGCATTACACATCATTTCTCAGTGGCACATAGGGGGAATTCGTGTAATTTTACGCACCTTAGGCGCGAAATAAGATTTTTTCCCAAAACAAGCATTGATTACAACAAGCTATATAGGCCTAGATCTAGGTACTTCACTGGTTGAATCATGAAAACAGAAAATCAAGGTGTAAAGGTAAATCTATGTAGGATATTATGGGGGGTGTAGACCCTTAAAATCGACACTGCGACACTGCCATTTCTTAAATTCGACACGGCGACAAGGATCTAACCTGTGATATAGTGACAGGCGACACGGCCGTTTTTTAAATTCGACACGCGAAATGGGACCCCCCCCATCTATACCGGTACCCCTATTATGTAGCCTAGCTAAAATATTGCGTACCACCCGTCTAGACGTCTAGCTAACTGTAATCCCTGTTGTTGTAGGAGCCATTCACCGAGCCCCAGTCCTAATTGGGCTCATGACGGGTGGGTCCTGCCGGACCCCACTTCCACAGTTTTTAATAATGGGGAGTAAACTAAATATATAACATATTCCTAGTCACTATATTGTACTGACGCGGGTGGCCAGTCCATGTTTGGGCAGCATAATGTGAGCTTAGAAGCGCACGTGTAAGCCAATGTTTCACTTTGACAGTACCGGGGTAGTGAAATGAGGGAGGAGTCACGGTGTGACGTACCACCATATAATAATGTGTTCCGCTCTTAGCTAGCCAGAGTAGCTGCAAGCACTGTGTGAGTAAACATCCTGTGAAGGTTGGACCTTTAACCCTTTGCTGACGGCACCAGCATGGGTTTTACCACAGAAAATCAGTAGTAGCATTTTCTTGATCAAATTAGATTTTTTTGAATGGGTTCTTCATGGACAAGGATTATATCATTGTGTAACCCATTAATACAGGATTTAGAAAACATATTCCAATCTTAAAATTTGGTTGCCATGGTAACCATGGAACGATTTTAATAACAGTCAAATTCCTCAAATAATCAGTATTTTAGAGTTAATTTTCTAAAAAATGTCAAAAAATCAGAACAAATATTAATTTTAGAAAAAACTTTTGAATTACAACTTTGTTCCCCTTGTCATTTCCTGTCACTTGACACCAATTTACAGTGTAGTTTTAATTAATTTGTCAATGTTCTATGGAACAATATATTGGGATGTCAGGCTCCAAAAATCGTGAAATTACCATTATTTACAGCATTTCATAGCTATATATTATCAAATTGATTAAAATTCAATTCATACAAACAAATTGATTCAAATTATTATTGAGATCAGTAAACTAAATGCCTTTGAACGTTTTCTCAACATTTTGACCACAATTATGAAGAACATACTAAAATACAGGATAAAAACTCAAAAACTCACTAAAATACACAATCTCATATGCGGCCATCTTGAATTTGCTCAAAAATGGTCAATTAATGGCTTTTTCAAGAACAATCAAGTAGAATTAATTACACAGTAATCTAAAGAAAACCAGTATAAAAATGATTTCAACTAAAGATATGATAATGCATGAGTGTGCTTTGCATGTTCAAATCAGTTCAAAAGTAAAATATGAAAATTAGAATTATAAAAAAGAGTTCTTAAAACGAAATATTATTATAATAATGGGTGGACAAAGGGGCCATTATGAATAAAGACCCATAATTCCCTGAGGTATGTTCAATAAAAGCAAAACAAAATTAATATGGGGTTATATTTTAACAAAATTTGCTTTCCAATAGTATTATGACGATATCCACTGTAAATCTTTCAGAAAAGAACTATGTATCTTGAGAATTATCAGAATTGTATTATAATCAATGACCATCGATCATATATGATCGATTTCCTATGGGGCCGTCACTAAAGGGTTAACCCGCAGTCTAGGTTCTGGAGTGAGGCATATAGAAATTATGTTAGAGCGCGGAGCGTTGATTGAATGTGTTTGAGGGGACTCTTACCTTGGTACTGATCATGGTCAATCGAGTTCTTGTCACGGAATGACTATACATTGGATAATAAACAACAAATCCTTTCACACGTGTTCACGTCTTACATGATGAGGGAACTATAATTATGTATTGGACGACTGCAGTCGACGAGGAGGAGACTGCGAATGGAGCTAGCTATTATCTATCGAATTAAATACCACTTACACACACTAACATTAAATGGATAATTAACCTCCTTATAGTTCAATATTTTCCACAGTTTTTAATAATGGGGAGTAAACTAAATATACATCCCTCTCTTCTGATAGTTCTTTGGGATTCATACCTAAAAGGCTAACTCGTCCCTATTCCTAGACACTATTTTCCACAGTTTTTAATAATGGGGAGTAAACTAGATATACATCCTATTCCTAGTCACTATATTTTCCACAGTTTTTGATAATGGGGAGTAAACTAAATATATATCCCTCTCTTCTGATAGTTCTTTGGGATTCATACCTAAACGGCTAACTCGTCCCTATTCCCAGTCACTATTTTCCACAGTTTTTGATGATGGGGAGTAAACTAGATATATATCCCTCTCTTCTGATAGTTCTTTGGGATTCATACCTAAAAGGCTAGCTCGTCCCTATTCCTAGTCACTATTTTCCACAGTTTTTAATAGTGGGGAGTAAACTAGATCCCTCTCTTATGATATATATATATATATATATATATATATAATATTCTTAATTTCAATATACACATGTGGACCTCACCCTTGAGAGCCCCCCTCCCAGGGGAGGGCCGCCGGTCGACCGGCCTAAAGTAAACATGGGGGCATTACTGGACGTCTATGTGAAGACACCCCAAAATATTATAGGCCTATTTACCAAAAAGTGTAGGTAGGGCTAACAATATTTTTAAGGTAGGCCTAGGTATGTTACATAAAGATAGAAATGTAGTAGAACATTGCATGAAACTAACTAAGTTAGACATGTAGAATAATAAGGATTTTTGAATTATGTTTCTATCAGGGGCGGATCCAGGAAACTTGGAAAGGGGTGGCACACGTATTAAAAAGGGTCCCGGCCACCATTCTAAGGTTTTGAGTTTTGCATTTAAAAAATCGAAATTTGGTCCAAAAAAGGGGAGTGTGCGCCCCATGCGCCCTGTCCCTGTCTATCTTCATTTTTTCAAAAGTTACAGACAGCTTTCATCAATATTTTGGTGCATTTTATGTCCTATAGGATTTCAGTATTTCTTGTGACCTGAAAAAAATCGACTTCCACAACTTTCGCATTTTTTAGATTTATATCATGCAAATTTCATTCTATCTCTATGGTAATTGTGGAATCCAGCATAGAACAACCCAGGATTAAATACTTGATAATCTGCTTTAATATTCCAGTGTTATTACAGACTGCCTGCTTTGTCATGACGCCATTACCGCTACTTGCGCCGACCTACAGGAAGTGACCTTTGACCTCAGCAGGTCACGGAATGTTAACCGGCAGGCGTTCCTGCGCTACACTTCATTCCCGTTCCTTCTCAGAATAGAAATCACTCATGATATTTCATCATCCATATTTTTCACCGTCCATTTTTTTTCTTCAAACACACACAATTTACTTAAACACATAGTCACTGTACTTAGATGGCATTTAGGTCAAACTACACTAATATCTAATTAATGAGATAAACCCATTTGATGCACAAACTCAAGGGTCACAAAATATGGTGGCTCCACCTGGTGTTAACTGAAAGAACTAAACACCTACTCAAAGTTGCAGACCCAGGGGCTGCTACACTAGTCACAGTGTTTGGCTCGCATTCAAAATTAGGTGCTATAGCTTTCCTGTTGTTTTCGTGTTTTTAAGCAGCAACTGATCTCCTGGTGTGATTAAGCTCTCCTTTGTTCAGCTCTTTTCATCAGCATATAACTTTTGGGACATTTTGTTCTTCCAGTCCCTATCGCGGAATTCCTTGTCAGAGCCAACTTTACCGGGCCGCAGCTCTGGGAATTTCATTCTGATTTCCCTACCGAACATCAGGAATGATGGCGTTGCCCCCGTACTAGCCTGTGGTGTGCTAGGGTAGGCCAGTAGAAATTTAGGTAGCTTATCCCGCCATCTCTTCCCTTCTATCTGTGCTACTTTAAGCGCCTTTAGCAGAGTCCTTTTCTGCCTTTCGACCTCGCCGTTTGCCTGCGGCCATAACGGTGGTGAAGTATGATGTTGTACTCCATGTTCCGACAGAAAGTCTTTTAAGGTCTGTGACACAGACTGTGGGGCATTATCCGATTTCAGGCTGAAGAGATAGCCGTAGCGGGTGAACACCGGTCCCAGAAAGTCAATCACCTTCTCCACATCTGTCGACTTCAGAATACCTACTTGGTAGAACCTGCTGTAGTAGTCCACGATCACCAGTAGACTTTCGCCGGTCAGTAACGGTCCCATCAGGTCGACCGCTATGTCCTTCCACAGTCCTGTCAGTGGTTCCACGCACTGCATCAGCTCGGGCACACTAAACTCGCCTACCACTTGACATTCATGGCACGACCTGCACAGCTTTTCAGCCGCGCCGCCCATTTTAGGCCACCATACCTTGGTGTACAAGTAAAATCGTTCACAGGCCCATACGAGAGCCAGCGCTCCTCTGTCTGTGAATATCGCTGTTCCACATCCGTCAGGTTCCTTGACCCGTAAGATATCACTCTCCAGCTGTCTCCCTGCAGCTGTACTAGGACCGCACCCAGTCCACTTGGGCCAGCATTTGTTAGATGCGCATCTTCCTGTCCTGCTTGAAGTACGCTAGGGTCTCGGCCCTAGTTTTTAACCTTTTCAGTTCCTCGCATTCCTTCATTTGGGCAGCACCCCACACAAAGCACTCGTCTTTCCTCGTCAACCTCGAGAGTGGTTCCGCTACTTTTGCGAAGTCTGGCAGGAACTTTGACGAGTACTGCACCAACCCGAGAAAAGATCGCATCTCAGAGGCGCTCTACGGGGCCTCTGCATTCCTGATCGCCGCGATCTTCTCCTCGCTCGGTTGGATCCCCAACTTACTTAAGTTGTGTCCGAAGAAGGTCAGCTTGGGTAGTCGGAACTGACACTCCGACCCATTGAGTGTCAACCCACACTCTTGCAGTCTCTCCAGCACCGCATACAACCTCGCGTCGTGCTCCTGGACATCCTTGCCATGAACAATCAGGTCGTCCGTGATATTGGCCATGCCCTTGTATCCATTCAGCATATCCTTCACGATTTTCTGGTATTTCTCCGTAGCAGAGGCGATACCAAACATCAGTCATTAGTACCAGTAAAGCCCTCAGTGAGTCACGAATGTTGTTATGGCGCGTGACTCCACCTCTAGCTCGATCTGGTGAAATCCTTATTTTAAGTCAAGTTTGGAGAATACAGTGCTCCCATTTAGGTCGTAAAGGACCTCTTCGATAGTCGGAATAGGATGTGGTTCCCTCACGATAGCCTCGTTTGCCCTGCGCATGTCCATGCAGATACTAATGTAGCCATCCGACTTCGGCACGACCACTAAAGGAGAGACCCACTCCTTGGCCTACTCGCTACCTCATCGATAATGTCCTTCGTGAGCAGATCATCTGGGACAACTTCTCGTCGACTTTATCCCTCAGTCTGAACGGCAGTCTCCTAACCGGTTGAGCTATGGGTCTCACCTCACCATTGACGTGGAGTTTCAGCTGGAAGCCTTTCAACTTCCCACCCGCAACACATCCAGTTTCTCGGCGTTACCGTTATTGGGTTTACCTTTCGGCCCGCCACCTTTCCTTGGGCCTGTCTCCTTTTTGCGCACCACATTCACCTGGGCAGGTGGGGTAGTGTTACTCATCGACTTTATCTGAGGGAATCGACTCAATCACACTCAGTCATCGCTCCTGCAAACTAAACAGTCTATCAGCTTCTATTCCAATTCCAGGACTCAGCTGTTAGAACTCAACCTTTCCAGGATGTTTACTCACAACAACGTTCAGCTTACTCTGACTGAGCACCAGCAATTAAAGCCCTTATGTGTGGTGATACAATACACATCATAACCTAGACTCCTCCTTACTCCAAGACTTTTTACAAGGAGTTATAGTTAAGGTGTGCGCTGGTGTAAACACTACCCTAAGCTTACAGAGCATGGACTGACCATCTGCGTCAGTACACTGTGTCTGTAAATTCATGCTACTAATACTTTTTTGTTGCCTCTTGCTTATTTGGGGGTGTAGACCCTTAAAATCGACAGGGCGACATGGGCTTTTCTTAAATTTGACATGGCGACGTGGCCATTTCTTAAATTCGACAGGGGACATGGCAATTTAGTGACAAATGACATGGCCCTTTTCTTAAATTCGACAGGGGACAGGAGCTTTAAAAAGATTGAAACAGGGGACAGGGCCATTTCTTAAATTCGACATGGGACATTGGTCTAAACCAAGATTTAGGGACAAACGACATGGGCATTTTTAAAATTCGACATGCGACATGCAACCCCCCCCATCTATACCCCCTTATTTCTAAGATTTTAACCTATGGACATTAATGATGCATGTATAGAGTGGCAATTGTATTTTGCATTGCTCCAATGCAATCAAATGTTAAACATAAAACCAAGAGAAAAAAACCTAAACAGCTTTTCATTATTGTATTTCATAATGGTGAATACATTATAATAGAAATGGCTTATCTAATGAACTATAATGCATGTAACAGTGTAAGTCCTACATCTAAACTAAATAACAATGTCATTATTTAACATGTCTTCAACTCATATTAAGCAATTCACTTTATCCATCACTGAACAAATGAAACCTGAAACATATAAACAAAATGCAATATCATAAGAATTATCACCTTTTAGAACAGTTCAAAGATTTTTTATTGGAACCATTTACAACATATTCCAAACAAAATACTAATTGGCTACACCCATAAGGCATGGCTAATTACCCAAGATGGCCATGGGTTCACTTGTATTTACTTTACAGGAAAGGGGTTTTTGTGTTTGGTATTTAGCGTTTGGTATTTGGTATTTACTATATACTATTTGGTATTGTGGTTTTGCTATTTGGCATTTTGTTTTTGGGAGAAGTCTAATATTTCATTGAAAGATGAAGTAATATTATTAAAAGGCCCATTTAGACCTTGTTTATATTTTGTGATGGGTTTGGAGCAAAGCAAAGCAAAATACAATTATTGCCACTCTATACACGCATTAATATTGTCCGAACTTCATATCTATGTCCATTTCGTAGGGATTGCTTCTGATTAAAGTCACTATAATTATAAATCCTAAAAATAACTAGATAACTCAGCAGACCGAACGCAGGTGGTTGTCGATTAGACAGAGGGCGCAGTGTGCTAGTAAGTTACTATGCAGTATGAGTGATCCAAACGGGGTCATTATGACCAAGAGTAATAGTCCGATGTATGATACCAATGCGGCCCCCTTGTGTCTGTGTTGGAAATCATTCGAGCCAATCTACATCTGTAGCATCTAATAATTATTTTCATTATGCAGACAGTCACTGAGTGTATATAAACCTGAGAAATAACTATAAATACGATCAAAACAACGGATAGCTAGTTAAGGTTACCAAACGTTGATCTTATGTGGACACTAACTAACGTCGCCTTGGTCTCGTGTAGAAAAATCGACAATGTCCTATGCTACTTATGTGATTTTACTCTGTGGACGGGGCATTACAAAGACACGAGAGCGTCACAGGCTACCTGATTCTTGCTGACAGAAGCATAATTCAAGTAAAAGATGTCCGTGACCGTTTATTGAAATACAAATGGCCACCCTTAATATAGGGTTACATGTTAAACTTCCTGATTGTATCTAACATTAAATATGTTGGGAAGGTTCTTCCGGTGGTTGCATGATATGTCAAAATAATCGAACAAGATCAACAGCGGTTATTTCAAAATGATAAGAATAAATACGGTTTCCGTCATCATTCAGACCGTTATCGTTGTCTAACTGCGTCAACGAAAACTGCTCTGAACCTTTTAAATGTTGCGCCTAAATATTTTCGCGCATTTTGTTCATTGCCTTGAATGTGCTAAAATGTGGTGTGAGTGAGAAAAAAACAGAAAAAAAGAATGTAATGAATCAATTGAAATAGTCACAAAATGCGCAAAAATATGGAAGCACGAAAATACCCCGCGATGCCAATTGCGCAAAGATTAGGACGACAAAACTATCTACACTTACAGTATTCACCCTTACCTATATTTTGACGGTGATATTGCTCATGTAATATGTGAGTCATAGACACTTTGAATGATGTATACAATGCTCTTGATGATTAATGACATTTTGAAACTCTATGTGAAATATGCTAATATTAGACTGAACACCATATGAAACATGCACACAATTGTATGGTGAAAAACAGAGATCCCATAAATATTAGTATTTCTACTTAAAAATCCTTGATGATTTAAATAATAATAAAAAACGTTGAAAATATTCTTGCATAAAGGCCACCACTTCAGCGATTTCTCCCTTTAGCAAAAGAAAAGGGACGGGTGCCAGGTGATCCTTGCTGACTCAATTTCTGCTCATGCGAACAATTGACTGTTTGACACGTGAAGTGTTACGGGGCGATATCAGAATGAGACCATGTATTCATTTCATCTGAGACGTGTTTCAATGAGTCTGTTGGCTAGCTATTCTGGGTTACTATGGGACGTAATTACTTTCTCATTCGGAGCGGCGAAACCAATATCCAACGGGATTAAAACACTAAGCAAAGAATGCCCCACTCTTAAACGTGGAAACGCACAATAACCCGGTATAAATCTATCGTAATATCGCTGAGGGGATCCATTTAGTAAATTTACATAAAGTATAGGGTCGGGTGGTGAAGGAATCTCCCATTTATACTGAAGATGCATATTTATAGTGTATACACGCAGTAGGCTATGCAGAAGCTGAGAGTCCGATTACTTTATTGTAACATTATTGTGCACATACGTATATAGTTAGAAACAAGTTCTTTGAATTCAATTTGAGGCGTGTTCATCATGTATGGCACCGTTATGACGTGATACGTCAGAAGAGTAACGGCTGTGGGTATTCATTAATCTTCGCTTTCAAACAGGTATAGGCCTATAAGAATGTGCTTTAAAATCAGTTGCTCTTCTCCTATTAGATCTTAACTATACAAGAGAAACTAAGTATAAGTAATTTCAGATTATATCTTGTGACCTGAGGTAATTGTGCGACCAGATCAATGTGCTGACTATGAAATTCTTGCCGAGTCGATTGAGGATGGAAACCTATGATGATCTGTACTGCAGAGGGGCAGTGTGCAGCCCGCGGTCGGCGAGTATAGGCTATTACATGGGCCGAGCCGATGGGCGATGGTTACCGTGGTCGTCTCGCATGCTGGCGGCCCCCCAGTGGCAGCGACTAGGTTATCAGAGGCCTAGTTGTGTATAGAGCCCCATCTTTGGGACTCGTGAAAGTAAACCGCTTTGGAGACGGAGGTTATGCTATATGACCTCCGAGGTGCCAGCCGAGGAGGTTTGTAGCATAACCATAAGATACATGTTTTGAAATCGTCAGAACCTTTGTGGATCTTTGTGAGCAGCGAAATATAGATTGTTAGAAATACTGTACATATATATATATGTGTGTGTGTGTGTGTGTGTGTGTGTGTGTGTGTGTGTGTGTGATGTATATATATACTTTATTTTATTTTATTTGCATAATCAACTTCAGGGTTACCCCTGATCTTCCAGAAGATAGAATAGTAATTATAATCAGAATATTTTCCAAAAATCAAATCAAAGTACAATTATAATGAGAAGGTCACATCAGTCAAATTAACAATATTTCATCTTCATGTATCAATGTAATAAATCAACATATCTCGTATACATTCAACCTTTTTAAGATTGATTTAAACAAAAATATATCATCTGCAAATTGAGCATCACTAGACAATTGATTCCATAATTCAGTACCAACATAAAACTGATTATGATCATATTTAGGACTCCTGTTCTTCTCAACAATAAATTGATATTTAGTAACAGCGCATGTTTGTCTAACTATTGGTTTCTTTACACCATCAATTTTACTATGTTTATACATTAAACATAATAACTGAGCTAAGGGTGAAGAGTGTAGGGGACTACATCAGGGACGTATGTAAACACGTGTTAGCTGCAACACCAGGCAGAGCCCTACTTGTCATTGTTGGTTACACACCCTGGAAAGATTGGTTTTAGAAGCCAAGTTCTGTTATGGAATTACATGATTAGACTGGTAGGCAGGCTAGGAGCGTTGGCTAGTGGCAAGCCCCTTCAGACTGTTCATTGTCAACGGGAGTTCTTGTGACTGATATTACATACTGGACTTAATAAATTAAACCCTTTCAAGCAAGTGTTGTGTCATCCATAATGGGGAACTACATTATGGAATGGACTTGAAGTCTTGACGGAGAAAGACTGCCATTGGAGCTATAGCTAATATTTATATATATGAATTAACTCTTAAGTAATTGCAAATAGCACCCTATTAATTAATGGATATTAAACCCGTTTAGTCCAGGAGCATCTTTCCCTGTGTTGAGACACAGTTAGCCATCTCTGACTAACTTTTGAAATCCCAAGATTATCGGTTCTGTGAACCCTGTGCTCCAGAACCACAACAACTGAGTGTGGTTTAAACCCATACACACAACACAGGCAATGGCCATACTCGCTAATGGCCGCTGTACATCTTTGTGTGTTACCTTTAAGTTTTTACTTGAAAAAAAGCAATAATCATATAGCAGAAGTGGTACTATTGCTTAGCAATACGGATAACTTTACCAAGCTTATAGCAATATAGTTAACTTAACCATTTTAACATTCAAAGTATGTATAAAATTATATAAGTATATGATTGTTCAGGGCCCGTTACAGCACGAAATTTGACCTTTCATGGCCCCATTAAATTTTAGTAAACTGAAAGCCCATTTACAGTCTATTTATGTGCAGTGCGTGGCATGTTCTTGCATTTCCTGACATATCATTATCAAATGATTGCCTCTATATCTGCTTTTCTGTTGGGACTGAAAGCCCCATTGCCCACCCAACAATTCCATCTTTGGTTGCTCAAGGACATACCCAGCCCTAAAATCTGAGGGGGTTCCAGGTAAATCCAAACGAGTTCCATGCAAAACCGAGGGGGTTCCAGCTAGTTATCAGACTTTATAAAGAACTGTGGGAATCAAGAGGTGGGCCGTGTGCAAAAGTCTCCCATAAACTGACCAAAACTGCTTAGCTAATGACCAGCCAAGGGGAAAGGGTACTCCGATTTTCCTATATTTGCTATCCTAAACCTAATATTTAAGGAGATATGGGTATATTTATGAAAAATAGTAATAATTTTGTCTTAAATCAACTTTTTGTGTAGAATTCATTTTTTCATACCCAAAATGTTCTATCATAATGGAATATTTCCCTATTTGGAATATCAATTGAATTAATTCATTCTATTTGGTTGCCATGGAAACTAAAATACATGAGATTTTCAGAAAATAGTGTAAACTATGAGAAACTATCATTTTTTAGGTCTCAACATTGAAAAGAGAATACATTTATCATTTCTGGTTAAAAAAATGAATAAAAGTGTGTTTTCGAATATTTACTTGCAATTTTGATAATTTATTATATCTTTATGCAAAATCTCAATAGATACAAGAAACTTAAGCTTTTCCTCATTTTCTGGTATCCTGACAGTGTTAGATTTAAGGGTCCATAACTTCCTTAATAAATATCAGTTTTGGACATGCTTGATATCATTTTGAGATACATGGCATGGCGGCCATTGAGGGTTGACGCAACGTAAACATTGGGGAGAGGAGAACTAAAAAACCATGAGATCGGACACGAAAAAGGAATAATTCACCAGGATATCAACAACATAAACAAACGAGGATTACCTTGAACTAGGATCAGACCACCTGTAAGGTAATTTAAACCTCTTAGGCCTGTTTGATTTATTTTGAATTTCCCGCCGATACATACACCACTGACCACTCACCCTCTCACCTGGCGCGTTGACCTACATACCTGTACCGACACAAAATGCCACCCAAAAAAGCCAAACCAGGTCGAAAACCAAAATCAACATCAATTCCCGATGAAATCTCACTCACTGATAATGAATCTGATGTTTCTGAAGTTGATCTAGATGACATGACTGAACAAATAAAGGCAGTTACCGAGCTTACTGCAACCCTACCCGACAAAGCAGCAGCCATGTCCACAGATCAGAAAGTGTCCATACTGTTGGCAGGTATGCTCAAATTCCAAGAACTGGGTACTCTGGTAACTAGTATTCATAAAGACATGAAAAAAATGAAGCTTAACACTGCACAGATCCCCAATATTCAAACCCAACTCACAACCTTGCAGACAACACTTGATGACACTGGGGCAAAAGCCACTAAAAATCAAACTGATATTGCCGAAGCTAAAAAATGAATGGACTCCCTGGAGGCCGAAAACGCTGAACTAAAAAACCAGCTAGCTGAGCTAAAAAGCAATAACACACTCCAGGACCCAATCGTATTGGAAAATATGGTACAAAACAAGATCAGGCAATATGAGGCGAAAAGTAAACTGCAAATAGAGGGGGTGAGAGAGGGCCGACAGGAGGATACCTGGAGACTCGCTAAGGCTGTAATAGATCAAACAGGTACACGGGTCGAAGAAAGAGATCTGCTAGAAGCATACCGTATCGGAAAGCCTAATAATAAAGACAGAATGCCACGGCCCATCATAGTAGTATTCTCAAGCCAAACGCTTCGCACGGACGTCTTTATGACAAGGAATGGACTTAAACAAAACCCAAACTTTGTAAATGTGTGGATCAATGAAGTACTCGACGAACAGCAGAGACGACACCGAGCTGAAACCAGAGCACTTGTGGACCTGGCAAAATCACAAGGACGGGAAGCCCGAGTCTCAGGCGAAACTGCAGTTATCTCAGGCATCAAATACAACAAATCTAACCTTACAAAACTTCCCAAGGACATTTCCCTAGAAAAGGCTTACACGCGTGAGATAGGGGAGAGTATATACTTCTGCTCTGAGCACAGTCCGCTCTCAAGTTTCTACCCATGTGACATACCATATCAAGGCCATAACTTCAAGAGCATTGAGCAGGCTTTCCAACACACCCGAGCAGTAGTGACTGGCCACATGGAGGAGGCAAATGAACTCCTACATCAAGAAGACCCCAGAATCTGTAAGGCGATCTCGAGACGGATCCAAGATACCCCCATATGGATGGACAGGAGAGAAGATCACATGAGTGAGCTCCTTGACATCAAGCTGAGGCTGGAAACCATCAGGAACGCCCTAAGAAGAACTGGAGGGAAACGCCTACTGGAGGCAACCCAGGACCGATTCTGGGCCTGTGGGAGAACGATAAAAATGGTACAAACAAACAAACCCGACCCAAATGGACAGAATAAGCTCGGTTTGCTTTGGGAGCAAAAACGAAGAGATTTACCCCGAGTAGAAGGACCTGGAGTCGAAGAAACACAGGCCGGTCACGCCCCCAAACCCGCTGAGCGTGCCGAGACCGAAGAAATCCACCCCGAACATAGGGACTAGACACGGAAAATGTAAACACCGGTGACCTAGTTAAGGCGTAAAACCCGAATACGGTACTAAAACCGTCGACCGCGTCACTTCCTCGAGCAAGCCGCGGATTACAAAGCTAGCTAACACCACCCACCTGTATTATCGCTCGGACAGAAGGAGGCAGAATGATCACAGTCAAGATCTACGGAGACTCGAGACTCAGATTTATCCAGGACTATATTAATAGGGTAAACGACACGCAGGCTCACATCGAAGTGTGCCCACAGAGTGGAGCAACATTACACCAAACTGCCTCCAGTGCGTGGCTAAATGCCCACAACCACCCCGGCGATGTGCACATCATTTCGGCCGGTATAAACGACTGCACCTTTTGGGACCATGGTATTCATCGTTTCACTTTCCCCTATCGGCAAGTGGACGGTCTTGTAGATGACCTGATCACCCTGTACACTGAGATTGAGGTTAATTTTCACAAGAAATACCCAGAGACAACCCTGATGTTTACCCAACTCTGCGGCATGGATATGGCCAGATATCCTTTCTGTGATGACCCGGACCCAAATCACCAAGCAATACTCAACGCGGCAATAGTGGAGGTCAACAGGGAGATAGTACGTATAAACGAAAGGAACTGGGTCCCTACTGTCTGGCTGGCACGACCCATCCACCGTCGTCGACGCAGAGGAGGATACGCGCACTACTATAATTTCATGAGCGACGGCCTCCACCCCTCCACCCGACTACTAAGAATCTGGGCCGACCTCTTTGTCAACACCATTTTTTTGTGCACATAAACTGTGAGTAGACTTTCCTCTAATTAACTAACCAGTGTAGCCAGTGTCTTGTTGGGTCAGTCTTGGCCGCTCGGCAGACTGCCCCCTGTGTTTCACTGTGCGCACACTAGGATTAAATCCAGACGGAGAGGAAAAATCACCCCTGTATACCGATGTCTGACAAGTCTGCGCCAAGCGCCCACGAAGTCCATTACAACACCATCACAAGACCTGCATTTACTAACACTATACTCTTCAGGCCACACCTCATATCTGTGATATCCTTTGGCGGGGTCTTGGCTGATCAGCAGACCACACCAACAATTTATCTGTGTTATTTACCGTGTGCTATTTTCACACCGCAAGGCTAATCTGTGTGAACCACCCTGTCTTTGCCGATCGGCAGACCAGGAGTCAAATCCACCGACCCATTCTTTGACAGTCAAATATTTATTCAACTCTTAGTACCGTCATATCCACAGGAGATCCTGAACTGTTTGGGAAAGATATTACGTTGACAAGTATAGCATATACTCAGACCACAAGAATTTTTTTCTCCTATATCTTATAACCTAAGCCTTATAATCAAAACCAACAAATTATCTGTGATATTTACTACCTGCAAATTTCTATAATCCATACCGTATGATTAGTATGTGTAGAAACTTTGCCGATCGGCAGACCAGAAGTGAACTCCATCCAAATCACTGCTTAACTGTTCACACCTTCATATCTACATGAAAATCGTGGTTAGTCTGGTAAAGATGTTATATTGACTAGTATAATATGTATTCAGACTACAAAGAGTTTTTTCCTATATCCTAGAACCAAAGGAAAAAGTGGTGAGGCTGGAAAGACTAAGAGGATGTGAGAGATACTGCAAATTTATTATCCTAGTATGTACTCAGATTATAAGGAGTTCTACTCATATACCTAGAACTATCATATTTAGGAATCAGATAGTCCTTGATGAACATGAGCACTGTAAAACATGTAACTTTTCCTATCGACCGACTGACAGCAAAAAATATTTAAAAAATCTTAAAGAAAGATGTCCCAAAAACCAAAATATAAAAAAAACACACCTATGTTCTACCTCTTGGCCCCTACCTATGCTATGTCACTGATATCTAGAAAGTCTGTACCTTGTATGTTAGACCCCATATACATTTATATGTTAGGGGTATCATCAAATATCACCCAACTCATATATAACCATCCATGTTCGCCCGATCACCCCGATGTAAGCAAGTTCTATTGTATAATTTTCTTTAAATGAAGGGTAGGAAGGGTCTGATGATTATCTCTTGGAATGCCAGGAGTATCTGGAACAAGATACCACCTTTAGCTACATTTATTTCTGATTACCAACCGACTGTTTTGGGCATTACCGAGACTTGGCTCAAACCCTCCCTACCAAATAACCTTTTGCAAATGCCAGGATATAAGATTGTCCGGAATGATAGATGTTCCCTAAACCCACAGGGCTATTTAAAAAGAGGAGGTGGTGTGATGTTTTACTGTAAAGACACCTTAAACTTTATTCAACTACCAGGTGAAATCTATAGCCCCTCTCTCCCCTCGATTGAAGCCATATCAATAAAAATTTCCCTACCAAAAACTAGACCTCTATTTGTTATAAATATATATAGGCCCCCTGAAGGGAAGATAGATGACTTTATAACACACCTAACTAAGATCTTGAGCACCTTACCTAGCAAAAAGGAATCAGAAATAGTGGTTATTGGTGACCTGAACATAGATATGAATAGGACCAAGCAAGATAAACCAAAAAAACTTTAAAAAGTTATGAATATTTTCTCCCTAACGCAACTGATTAAAGAAGCAACAAGACCATTATATAATAATGGCATAATAGACCTTATTCTATCAAACAGCAAAAATGTTTCCGAATCAGGGTTGATAAACCTAAACCTAAGTGACCATCTACCCACCTTTGTACACCTTAAAAAGCACAAACTAAAATGGGAACAAGATATTTTTACAGGAAGATCTTACAGACACTTTGATGAAAACCTTTTTCTGACAGAATTGAGTACTAAACTGAACTGGATAGATCTACTAGCCACCCGTGATGTTGACTACATATGGAAAGAAATTCTAAACGAAACAACGATGCTTTTAAACAAACAAATACCTGTTAAAAAATTTATCTTTAAAAAGAACAAGCCTCCGTGGCTAAGTGACGAGTTAGTAGAATACATGAAGGATAGAGATAAGGCATTAAAGAGAGCTAGACGAACCAAAGAACTAGATCACCAAAAAGAAGCAAGACGTATTCGGAACCTAGTAAATAGGCTGACACGCTCTGCCAGGTCTGACTTTGTTAAGAATAAGCTCGAGGAAAATAGAAATAATCCTAAAAAATTCTGGGAACACATAAATAGTATCGTAAATCCAAATATTAAAGAAAATATTACTCTAAACAACTCTGAAGGCTTACCCCAGTCAAACCTTGAGATAGCAACAAATATAAATAACTACTTTACAACAGTAGGAAGTAAATTAGCTAAGGACATTATCCCACTCACACAAGTGGAAGAACTATCCCTCACAAAAGAACCCCTGGTACAAAACAACGCGGATGGAGCTTTTGAATTTGTCCCCTTTTTAGTAAAAGACTTACGAGCTTTCATAAATGATATTAAAATCTACAAATCCAGTGGAATCGCCTTGGTCTCGAGCCGTATCTGGAAGATAGTCATGAACCATTTTATGAACGGATTTCTCAGTTTGTTTAACCTCTCTGTAGATACTAAATGCTACCCAGATGGTTGGAAAAAAGCCATTGTTGTTCCAATTCCCAAGATACAAACTCCAAAAACACCTGGTGATTTTAGGCCTATTTCTTTACTCCCCCTACCAGGCAAAATTTTAGAACATCTCGTCCATCAACAACTGACTAGCTTCCTGCAACGTGAAAATATTATTACTAAATTTCAATACGGCTTCAGGGAAGGTTTTTCCACACAGGAGGCCATACTAGACTACACATCCACCCTTCATACAAACAAGAATGAAAACTGCCACTCGGTATCAGTGTACATTGACTTCCGAAAGGCATTCGACACCGTTGATCACACCATCTTATTAAGAAAGTTAAATAATTATAACATTTCAAACAAAGCATGTGCCTGGTTTAACAGTTACTTAACCTCCAGGAGACAAATGGTAAATGTTAACGGAGTGACCAGCCAAACAAATACCCTCACACATGGGGTCCCACAGGGCAGTGTGTTAGGCCCGACCTTTTTCCTGTTATATATTAATGATGTAACGGTACATGCTGACACCCAGAAAGTTCAACTTTACGCAGATGATCTTGTTCTTACTACTAGAATAAATCCAGTAGCGTTAAAACCCCTTACGAGCTTCCAAAATACCCTAGATAATATTTCAAAATGGTGTAGATTAAACAAATTAACCATAAACACTGATAAAACCAAAGCACAATTTTTCCCAAAGACCAGAAATCTGCCTGTTGATGTATGGCAAACAGTGCACCCAATAACCATTGGAGGCGACACTCTTGGTTACGAAAACTGTTATAAATATCTAGGGGTGATGGTGGACCAGGGTCTCAGCATGTTACCGCATTTCAATTATATTTTTAAGCTTGCTAGCCATAAACTCCATATACTACGTCTTGTACGATCAATGCTGACCACGCATGCCTCACTTAGCATTGTAAAAGCCATGTTTATTAGCATTTTAGATTATGGAAATACCATGCTCACAAATATACCTGATGGTAAGAGTCAAGATTTACAAATATTACAAAATCACGCCCTAAGATGCAGCCTCAACCTTAAAGATCCACAAGAGATGCACGTTCCTGAATTACATCGTATAACAAACACCCTGCTGGTTGATCAACGCAGGGCCTTTCAATTAATACTGTTAATCAGACATAAGGCTATCACTAAGGGTACAATGACCTTTGTCTCACACGAGCAGAGAACCAGAGGAAACGACGGATTAACTGTAACACAGACCTTTCCAAACACGACCTATCATAAAAGGACACCGCAATACTATGGCAGTACACTTTGGAACCGATTGCCCTACGAAATCCGTTCATTACCGACCAAATCGTTGTTTAAATCCAGGTTAAAACAAATGTTTGTTGACAATATGATTGATATATCTTTTCCTTGACTCAAACTGGCCCTCAGTATGTGATTACCCATATCCCTCCCTTCGAGACGTCTCTTTAAACTGTTGCGAAATCAAACTGTGTTAGAAAAACCACGATCCTACTAGACCCTTTAAGTTTCTAATATTTAAGCTGTAGCACATTCATTCCATCTCATACATGCACAAATTTCAAATCAAACAATGTACAGACCATCAAAACTACTTTGTATTGTCATACCCAAATCCGCCGCTCAGACCAACAATTAATGTACCACCAGGTCTGGGTGGAGCGGAAGAACAGATGTTAAATCTGAAATCCATCCAGAATAAACAAATTGTTTCAAAAAAAAAAAAAAAAAAGCTAAGAACCTGCTCTACAACATTGGTTTCATGGGAAATCCCGCACAGAGCACCCTTTCCCCTTGGCTGGACACACGTCTGATGCTTGAATGGGCCTGACTGCCTTCTCCCATCTGTGCAGTACCAGCACACTTTGAAGGGTCAATAAATAGTCCATTGCATCATTACCATTCCCTTAATTTTTGTTTAGATTTATAATTTCTTATTCAGATAGATAAAGGTCAAACCTTCTTGCTTAATTTCAAGAGGTCAGTATTAACTACATATGCAGGTCAGTCTATGTTACACTAAATGTTAGGCATCCACAGAATGCAGCCATCTGATTGGCTGTGGTGCACTCCACTTCATGTTACTCCACCCAAATCAGTTAGGTGGCAGCACCAGTACTGGCCTTCTGATTGGCTGATATGCCACTTCCCTCCAGCTATTTTCATCCCAGTGTAATGAATTAGAGGAACTGCTAGGAACCAGCAAAACATGTCTGCATTGTAGCCACCATGCAGACATATGTCTGTCCAGTAACCACTATGTAGACATATAATTATTATGTCTGTGGACTAGGAATCCTCATGAGGATGGATCCATCAGAGAATTCATTAATCAATCTAAATATAGTCATCATTGTTAACAGATTTGAAAGGAAGAGCCAATTTCTATTTATTACAACTGGATTTTGTCAAATTTGCTGAAGGCACTTGTTTTGAAAAAATAAATTCTATATATTTTCCTTATTTACACTTTGAGAAATCTGAGGGGGTTCCAGACACCTCGGAAATACCCCACCTAGATACGCCACTGTTGCTGGTGTTCTGCCTCCAGTGGTATATTATGAGGTAATACCAGTATTTGTCTATATTGTCTCTTTCTCTAATCTGGCACCCTCTATATTCAATGGGGGATAGTTCTAAACAGGTGAGGCTTCGGCAAAGATTGGAACAATGTTGTTTATTATAAGGAAGGTAATTAGCCTCTGGCCAAAGCTTGAGAAAAAACTTCGCTTTCTGAGCTTTACCACACTGAAAAAAGTGAAAACTTGGAAAGTTAGTCAAATCGGGCTTTTACCCATGAAATTCTGGGTTAGTCAGTGAGGTTCTAAGTTTCTAACCTTTCTCTAGGAACATCTTGCTATTATAAGACTAACCCCTTAGTCATATTGACTAACTTTCTAACCTTAAGGTTAGTCAAGAGATAAATTGATCTAGCGATCATTATTGAGCTTTTTGAATGAAATAAAAAGGTTACAAATAATCAGTATAATGTCATTACACAGATTTTATGACATTCAAAATTTGAAGAAAACCTTAGTCAGATTGGCTAAGTTTTTTTTCTGCTCGTAGGATCTGATAGGCTTATTCATGATCATAATCAATAGGGTTGATATAATATATAGGCTTTAAAACTTAATTATGGAGGTTCCATAAAATAAGTCTTTTTATATAATGATATAATATTTAGACCGTATTTATAAGGCCTAAAGGCCTCTATTGTGGGCAATATATATGTATATAACCCAAATAATTAACTCCTCTGGGTACTTTCCAGAAAACAAGTTTTAACATACTATTGATCATTTACATAATATTATGATCAATTACACTCACCGGGCCTTGTTCCCCCCCCCCCCCCACACACACACACACAGTAGAAGCTGTATACGGGCCTCCTCACTGAACAATAAATCATTCATAGCTCAGCTGGTAGCATGCCTGCCTCTGACTTGAGAGGCCCGGGTTCGAATCCTTAGAGATCTCTATGCTTTTTCGTCAGGGTTGACTAACGTTTTGCACAAGGGTTAGTCAATTTGCCTATGACTTAGTCAAAAAAAGGTTAGAAAGTTCGGACAAAAATGCACCGTCAAAATGACTAAGATTTTGGCAAAAAGTTAGGACATTTGACTAACTTTCTAATGCCAACTTTTTTCAGTGCAGATGCCCCGCTGTGGCAGTTTACTCAGTAAACTTCGTTAGATGGTGCATGTGCTCAGACGCAGATAAAATATAACACCCTGGCGCAATAGAAAAAGAAGCTTAGAGGTGTACAGTAAAACATTTTTCCAAGATTCTGTCTTTTCTTCCAAAAACTATGTGTTTATCGACGTGTAAATCGGCCATAATATTTTTCTCAGGTAAGAATTAGTTACATTCATACCTAAAGTTGCCCTTTGTTCATTCAGGCATCGCTGTTAGGATAAAGGACCGTCACATACAGAGACTGGACTCAACTCAATCGTTAGGGCTTTGTCATGATATTACATTCTTTAAGACCTGAAGCTTAAGTCCTATTCTGAAGTATGGAATCCCTAAGCTTCTTCGTGTCTCTGAAGAAGAAAGGCAGCAGTTTGCGTCCACATGATCTAAATATAACAGGCTTGAGACTGGATAGTTGCAAACTAACTAGTTTCAAGGAATAACTGACTGGTTGTCACATATAGAGACGGGATATAGGCTTCCCTACCCTGCATGTGAAGATAGTGATATAGGGGCCAAAGGGGTGTGTCAGTTTGATGAGATCTGAATGGCTTATGAGCTCAAGACAGTAGTGTTGAGTCCTAAGAGTGCTTTAAAACCGCTTAAGACTGAGGACCATCCAGTCTTAAGGCTGGTCACATATAGAGACCGGGGTGGCAATCCACTGAAAATTTACGAAAAGCTTTGTGTTTCAAATATTCACAGAAAATGTTTTAAGAGTTTTTAATCAAGGAGAGCTCAAATTCGTAAAAATGCAGAAGAAAATGCTTTGTAAATGTGTTGTAAATGCTTTGTAAATTTACTAATCATGATTTTCAAAATCAAAAACATTAAATAAATCAGTTTAGATCTCATGTCTTGATGTAAACTCTATGAATTAGTAAAATTATATGTTTCTATAATTTTGGAAGAGTATCTTTGAATAGTTTAAACAATTGTTTTAAAATTGGTCTCCAACATAGATAGATATAAGAACTCAGGAATTGAACTCATACCGACTTTTAGATTAAAGGATTGTTTTGAAGTCCTCTATATGCAACTCACAGACTTGTTTAACTGTTCGATCATAACTGGAATATAGGCCTACCCAAATCAGTGGTCTGTTGCTACAATCACTCCTATTCCAAAAGATGGTTACCCCACAAAGGTCACTAATTGGAGTCCAATTAGTATCCAACCACTTCCAGGGAAATTGCTAGAAAGTTATATCCATGATCTCTTACTGGATTATTGCGATACTATCAATTTTATATCTAAAAACCAATATGGGTTTATGAAAAATAGATCAACCAGCGATGCAAACTTTGAACTTACCAAAGATATCTTAGACGGCTTCAATAGTCGCAGCTACACTGGAGTCCTTTATTTGGATCTTGCGAAAGCCTTTGACTGTATTGATATGGATCTATTACTTTCAAAATTATTGCGTATGGGATTTGCTAGGAAACGCAGGAAATGGCTCTCTGGATATCTGGGAAACAGGAGAATGAGGAATTAGAACCAAACTCAATAATAGTATTTAACCAGAAGAACCAATTACAATTGGCGTTCCCCAGGGTAACAAAATCGGCCCTTTCTTTTTATTATCTATACAAATGGTATATTTGAAAATATTGATATCAATATCACAAAAGTTTTGCTATATGCAGATGATGCAGCCGTACTGCGTACAAGTGAAGATGTACAATTGATAGAAAACTACCTGTCTGCAAGCTGCTATAGTATATCTAATAATTGGTGTGCAACCAATGGCCTCATCATAAATGAGTAAAGTTGAAGATTTGTTTATATGGAACAAGATCAATGCTAAATAGAGCCGCGGACATTAACATTGAAATAAATAACATCAAACTGCTAGTCTCGAGACAACACAGTCTTAAATCTTCATCTTTTCAAGATTAGAGATCATTCTGATCAGCCAAAAGGCTAGGTCACATAGGGAGACTGAACTCAACTCATTTCTAAGGGATAGAGACTAGGTACATTTAGTTGCAATTTAAACAGTCCTAATAAAACTGACCAGTGGTCACATTATACAGACCAGGATAGTCTTAGATCATCTTGCCCCTGCCTATAAAGGTAATGGTACCAGGGAAAAAGTGGTGTATCTGTATGCTTAATCTGATTGGCTGATAGCCTCAGGACAGTTGAGTTGGGTCTCTGATAGCCCTGATAATAATTATGTTCTCAGAATAAGAGACCAGACTGCTGAAAACCTACAATACCACTTTTTACACCTGGTCACATATCAAGACTATCAAAGACATAACTGAACCCAACTGTTGAGTTCAGTTCAATCTCTATATATATATATGTGACCGGGCCTTGAGGTCCTCTGGGTTGACCCAGATTCGATCTACTGTTTTTTCTCTGATTTCTTTAGAAACTAGTTATTGACCTCTTTAGAACTTCATGGAGAGACTTAACCAGTCAAGGGAGACTACTGTTATATTCACATTAGACTGGGGCTTGCAGGTTAGAATCCTGGTGATGCAAGCTGCATGTACTATGAAACCCCTAATATAAGCAGGGGCCGAAATAAGGGTTAATCTCAGAAATAAGAGCTTATCAGGCTCAACTTTAGGGGTGCAGCCTAAATTAGTGTAAATTAGTATATTAAGTCATACTGGATCCCCATGTGGCAATTAGTTGCACTTGGTCATCAACGACAAAGCTGAAGATAACTGGTGCCGTATTGGTGGGCAATTAGACACACTAATCGTTGATGACTAGAGAGAACAAATCAGACAAGTTTGATTTTTGCAGAAAATTAGTTGTAAATAGTTGATGACTAGTTGTAATGCATTAACGACGAAGGTACATCAAAGAATTAGAGGTTAGTCATTGATGAATTACAGCTAATCGTTGGCAACTAATCACCATGTGGGGATGCGCCTTTTGGGTGCAGCTTAAAATAGGGTGAGGCTGAATATAGGGATTTTATGGTATGTTTTTCTTTTCATGTTGGCAAAGGCACTTCTCTTTTTTTAAAAACTCTTTACCTTGGTTTATGGATAATGCCCACTAACTTAACGAAATGGAAATGCATAGATATTTGGTACAATTGATCCCTAGTGATGCAAAGCCAATATATATGAAAAGAAAAGTGGGGGTCCCAGGGCTAATTCAAGAGGTATTAGATGACATGTCAGGACATTTTTAGAGGAAATCAGAGATCAAATATTGATGATATTAAGATATAAGATTGACATGTTAATGTTTCAAGGAGGTCCTATAGATTTATTTTGTGGCTAAATATTGCATTTGATCTATATTTTATTTTAAGAAAAAAGTGTTAGATGTCTGAGGAGGCTCTTTTTCAAGCCCTTAGTTTTCCCTAAAACATGCTATAAAAAGATTTCTAAACATGGAACTTTTCTCAAAATCACTAAATATATACCGTATACTAACATATGTTGTGAACATAAAACCCAAAAGATTATCATAGGTCCCATGGTGATCTACTGAGTTAGGTGAAGAATTATCTATGACTAACAGAAAAAAGAATCATATGTTTTTGGCATGTTTTGCACTGCAGAGATAAAAAAAGGATGTAAAATGAATAAATCACTGGGTAATTTTCAAAGCAGGTGAACTTGTTAACACATTAGATTATCAGTTTCCTTTATAACCTCAGCAATTAGCTTGCAAGGATGAAATTTGTGAAAAAATGTGTTTAATGACCAAGTGCTTTTTGCACAACAAGGATTAGTAAAGCAAAAGGTAAATTCCCTGAATCAATCAAATTTTGGATTAAGGTTCCAAAACATACCTCTTAGATTATGAATAACATTTTAGCTCAAGTTTTAAGACATTTCTCTATGCCCCAGGGGGATTTTACAGTTTTCACCACCAGGGGGAAGCACTAGTTTGTGGGCATTATCCTTAAGCGAGAACATCAATTAATCATTTAAGCATCAAAGTACATCTATTAACTATGTTCATGGAGTATCATGAATACAGGTTATACAAATGCCTACCTGTCCGAACTCAAAGATCGGATGTATTTTATATGTACGTTGAAGATGTAAGAAATGCACCCATGACCTGAAGTGTGAAAAGCACCATGTGCAATCAGAATTTAGATATCACAAGAGTTAATGGTGTCGTTATCTTTAGTTCTTTGAGAGGTAAGCGTCTACAGGGTGATTTACCAGGTTCACAAGACAGGTGCACTAAAAGCACCTTTTGCTGTCGCATGCTCTAATATTTGTTTCATTAAAGGTAGCTTTTGACTTTTGAAGTAAATTCAGATTTGTTAATTGACGCTCAGAGAGGCTTAATCATAAATGGGATCTTTTCATATGGATATTCAATATACGCTCAATCCACCTTTTAAGAGATGAAAACATCCGATGACTTGAATCTAATCCTTATATTAAAGCGATAAATCATGAAGTCTTTGGTCTATCACATGAGTACAGCTGATTTGGTCCTTTTCAATCATATCTTTTTGGGAGGTATCAAGGAGTCAGGCGAGTACGCCATCAAACTTAAATTAGGTGAAAGCCAACGACATTTTGAGAAAACAGCTCAGTACTGCATTTCAACATGTGTTTTACGCCTTATATGAACGTTTCAATCTTTAATGATGATTGATTAAAACACCAGATGTTTTCGGAAATGATGTGCAGATGATCCTAACATTTGCACACTGTTGTGAAGTGTGACTCTCTTTCCTTTTTTTGCCGTATTGTACGATACTACAATATCAAACGCTTAGCGACCAAAAGAGTTGACACACTACGTGATTCGGCCACCTGATACAATATTATCCTAATAGACATGGGAAGAGTATGATATAGCCTAAGGAAAGTTTAAAGGGTCATTAGAATGTCATACAATACGGCAAAAAATGTTTCTCATCTTATTTCTTTCAAATTGGAATCTTGTGTTCCTAATGTTAATGATCCCATGTATGTCTATGAAATTATCGATAGCTTTAACTTTGCATTCGCTTTATGAATAGACAAACATTATTGAAATCTTTATACTAAGGGGCAAATAGTTGACATTAGAAATGTATTCTTAAGTAAACGACGTGATTTGCCCCCTTCCTGACCTTGTGGCAGTTGATTCAGGTTTGAAAAATGAAGCTAGGCCTATACACACGCTTAAGCATCAACCTCATATCATTATCCTAATGTACCAACCAATATAGTCCTAATTATCTGTTTCTTGAATCATCTGTTTGCTCTACATGTAATATATATTCTGTGACGCACGTCGTACGTGAAGATTAAGTTAGTTTTGTTTGTAACTTGAGTTTGTGTTTTGAAATACAATGACACAAAGAGTGTACATATAGTTTTATTTATAGATACAGACAATTATTTAATTGTCGAGACAATAATATTGTCTGATCATCGTTTAGGTACAGATTTTGCACAAACGCCGCCCATGAGAAGTTCACCCGGATGTATAGATATGTTATTTACATTACCGGGAATGGAGTTACACACATTTACAATGAACAATCTAATCTAATTTCCTCTTGAGATATAGCCATTATGAAAAATCAATCGTCAGCATTCAATTCCAAAACTAAGGTCAAATACCTATAGGTCACTTTTGAGATAGCATTTCGGAAATACAGCTAAACATTATTGTTGGGCTGGGTTCTTATACCAATTTCACTTCCCCCGTGTTTTAAAGATATCAAAATTTAACCTTATCTGCATTTTGGCTTATTTACAATATATTTCAACAATCACTTTATGTATGTTACAATGCATGCTTTTTGAAATATGAAATATATAATTATAATATTTCCAATGTCGTAATAAAGAGCTGATAAAGGGAATTTTTTTTATCTATTTTCACCTTCTGATATGAAAAGGTTTTATGTCATTAGTTGATAAATTGCATTCTAATGATAATCCACAAATATCTGACATTCTTTGAGGCAATTACTCAATTATTCTTGTCATTCGGTCTGAGCAAATTAAAATGAGTCGGTTGTTTATGCAAATACAGTGATAATAAGTGTTACTGAATCCCGAACGCGGTATCTGTGAAGGAAGGTGCGTACGTCATCTTATTTAAAATCATTCAGTGCAGGTAGTTCACTAACCACTAGACACACTTATAGACAGATTGCATTCCGCTATTGTCCCGTCCTTAGCCGCACGAAAGATACATTATTACATTCATAATGGGCAGATAACAATCAATAACAATGACCTTAATGGTTAAAAACTATATGGCAACAGATTGCATTCCGCTATTGTCCCGTCCTTAGCCGCACGAAAGATACATTGTAACATTCATAATGGGCAGATAACAATCAATAACGATGACCTTAATGGTAAAATACTAATAAATACCATTTTTGATTCATTCCTCTTAATTCAGTTTTACCCTGAGCATGGTAATTCCTTTTATTTGATTATGAGAGCAATTTTAATAGGCTAATCTGGGCCTCAGCCACATGTGAACTGCCCAAACTGCTTGATAAAGGGAAAAGCCCTTCACACACTAGCTTTACAAATCGCATATATTTTGTATAAGGAAACTGTTAATATATAATTATGGGAATTCCAGTGGCGAATCCAGGATTTTGAAAAGGTGGGGGGGGGGGCGCTATTGGAAAAATATTTCCATACTTACTTTTTGGCCAAATTTTACATTAAAAAATCCAAATCTTGCCCCAATAAAGGTGGGGCGGGGGGGGGGGGGGGGCGCATGCCCCCGTGCGCCCCCCCCCCCCCCCCACTCTAAATTCGCCACTGAATTATTTTCCCCTTACAGGATAGCCTGAGAATGTGGATACATGTTGACAAAACAGGCATGCTGCACATTGTGAGGTTAGCAATGAGCATTATAACGGCTAGCCTATATGGGGCATTGGACACCTTACCGACTGGGCCATAATATTGTGATAGTTCAAAACAAGCATGGTGCGAGTTTGTCCATAAAGGATTTTGATAAAACCACCTTTAAAATTTGTGGCCACACCTTGCGACTCAAGTGTCATATTCGTAAGGTTACCTGTACATGGTTTTGCCCTGCAGATCCAGGTACTTCTGTCTATTCAAATATGAAATTTGAAATATATAAATTTGTTATCATATTGATTGTTATTCGGTGTTAAAAGGGTTTAGAAAAAAGTATTCGTATTTGATAGCCCTATTCTACATTGTGATTTCTGTGAGTCAGTGGTGGATCCATGGAGGGGCACACCCAGGATTAATTACCCTTTGACTTACACGTCCTGCTAAACCCTGAGCTACGACACTCTATAGTCGTATATCTTATATTCCTCAAGTTCTGGAGTCTGGCGGCTCTGTCGGAGGGAATCCTACCACTCCAATTGACGCTCCCCGCCATACTTTAGCGGCATTTTGAGACGTAAACCGGTTTTGGGTCATCTATCTCGGGGGGAACGGAACTTGAGAGCTCAAGCGGCGGAGATTTCTCGTGGGCTCCTTTTTGGACGCTTCTTAGAAGACATCAAGCCCGCAAATGATTAGGACTGATCTCAACTAAACTGTACGGTCGTGTTGAGCTCAGTTTGGCAGTATGGCCCGGGGTATATGGCTAAAGAAAGGTTGGTAGTTGTTGTATGGCGCTTAATAATATCAAACCTTTCACATTATTACCAATCTTTCACTATAACTGCTGGCTGATTGCATGTGTTTATGGCATCGGGAATTAATTAATGCTATCATATAGAATAATCTTTAATAGAATTACAGTCTATTAACCACTAACGTACTCAAAATCATTGAAAAACTAATGATGTGTAGTTAATGAGATATTTGTCCTTATATTATAAATATTGAATTATAGAGGAAAATTGGGAGTTTACCCCAGCTTTAAAATTCAAAAACTTAAATTTATCGTTGGGAAAACAAGGCAGAGTGGCTTTGTGTAGGATCCTTTTCCGTATAATTAGATGTAATTTGTTGACACAACAATCAGCACCACCAGTACTTATTAGTGTATTTAATGAAACGTTGGTTGCACTCTATTTCTGTCGGCTTGCCACCAGCTGGGTGGCACGTGGTGGGGGAAAACTCATTATTACAACAATGGAACATGCTTGGGCTAATGCTCTTGTTTGAGTGAGTCTAATGCATTGAATAAGCCGATTAAGTTGTAAATGCATACAGCCCTATTTGATTTTTAAGAGACTGCATTCCCTTCTACATCAATTCGAAAGTAGGCCTCCATTTCCTAAACCAGCAACCAATGTGCCAGCAATTGCCTATACTTCAATGACAAATAGGCTAATCCCGTTTCCGTCCACTGGGAATGGAATAGTCTTAACAGGACAATCTATATGTATGAGCCATAAAACAACATTCTATCAAAATTTCTCACACCATATAGTAATGCACATGTGATGTCCACCGGCTGCAGTGTATTGTAGGTCAGACAAAGCGCTCCTTGGCGTTCTGCTGCACGGGGGAAGAGTTACTCGGGGTCCGACATAACACAAGGTCGGCCAGCATCCTTCGGAACTTCTGTCCGAACAAGTACATGAGGATGAAGTTCACCCCTGAGTTGAAGATGACGAGCACGTTGACGACGGCGGTGTAGCACTGCAGCCAGACGTAGTAGTGCACGAAGACGGCGTCCAGGATGAAGGCGAGCAGGCTCTGGGTGCCGCACACGAAGAAGACGAGCACGATGCAGAGCGGCAGCACGGTGGCCTTCATCTCCCGCTGCCGGGTCCGGTTGAGCAGCTCCCACTGTTTACGAGCACGCTTCATCTCGCTGACGATCTTGGTGTTGAGGACGGTGAGCGTGACGAAGGGCAGCGCGAACATAAGCAGGCAGTAGAGGGCCGTGTTGTAGAGGTAGCGGTACACCTGGTCCTCCCTCAACGACGTCATACCCACCCCCACCCGAGTCAAGTTCGTGCCTGGGATTTCCTCTCGCACCGGCTCGAATTCGAAGAATTTCGGTATATTAAATAGTATGGACAGGGCGAGGATGCACAAGATGCTCTTGCGGATTTTGTTGATACTGCGCATGCGTGCAGCTTGGAGGGGATGGCAGATGGCGATGTAGCGTTCTGTGGAGATGAAGACGACCATCCAGACGGAGGTCATTTGGGCTATACAAATCACTGGCCACGCGTAGACGCGAATATATCCCTGGTTCCGACAAAACACATCAGTTTGTTCGGTGCGCACGCGCATACAGTACATGGGTATGACCTGCTGCAGCATGGCGGCCACCAGGAGGACGACGTCGCTGGTGGCCAGGGCGCGCAGGGAGTAGAAGGTGGGGCAGTGGCTGCGGTCCTGGCAGAGGACGGCCAGCCCGAGCACGTTCCCCACAATGCCCGCTACGCAGATGACGCCAGGCACCCAAACCCCCATGACCACGTCAAACTGGTGCAGGTCAAAGGTCGACCGTGCATCCTGCGACGTGTGGTTCATGTCCCAGTCCACCATGATTCTTTGTTCAAGTTCATGCAGTACCTGAATATGGATCAAATTAACTACGGCTATTCACAGCTTATATATATTCATCCCTCTCCTTAATAATTCACTGCTCTGTCTACTTGTAGTTAGTCACCTGGTTTTAGATCCTTTAAAATGTGTACCCAGGTATAAGGGTCCCTTAAGATTTGGGGTGCCTTTAGCACTACCGGAAATCAGGTGGCGCATCCCCCGCTTCCTGCGGTGGCCGTGGCGTCGCCTATAATGCCCGGCGCTCGCCCATTCAGCCCCTTGTCGGGGAGTGCGGGGAGGTCTGGGCCCGCTGAGATGGATGGTTCCCGTCGGCGCCGCCAACACCAGCTCTCGGTGCCTCCTACTTCCGGTGGCTGGTCACCATGCCAACAGATCAGAGAGTCTCCCCCGGGACCTGCTCTCTTAACATCCGGGCCACCGGTGCCGGACCACGTGAGCTATGGGCTTGTGTCCTCAAAGTGCAGCCTGGTTTTGGGATGGGGGTCAGTGGTGGTTCTGACCCAGGTGACAGTGACCGATAATCCAGCTAGTGGGAGTGGATAAAGACGGTGGACCCGTGGAGGAATCCCTTGAGGGGTGTAAACTGTCGCTCTCCGGTGTGGATGGCCACAAGTAAGGGATTTAGTGTGCGGTCACGTGGTGCGCAACGCTCCCCCTAGCGGAAAATGCCAAGACCGACAGGAGGAGGGCAAACACACAGGCGTATCTCCGAGCCCATCGCGCTTTGAATGTCCTATTACAATGAGGAGCAGTTCGATGGCAAATACTTACTGCCGTCACGGCCGCGTCACAGTTGCCATAGCAGGATTGAGTAACAGACCGCGTTTGGCATGTCACACCAAGGTACGCACGCCTATCACATAATATATCTCAGCGGTAATTGGTAGTATTGGCATGGGTCCCTATACAATGCACCTGCTGTATCCAATGAAATAGGCAGTATCCGAGTGGCTTGGATACATATTTTCTTCACAGGCACAATAGCCTAGTTCATAATTAGGCTGTATTATAACCATTTTCGCCACAAAGAAGACAGGGCATCTTTTGTCAAGCCAAGACAGTGGTCGTCCCTTGTGAATGGAAATGAATAGGGCCTATAGCCACGTGTATAGGCCCTATCGTGCCTTTTAGAAAGTCCAAGACGATCAACAACACTTTTAACTGCACATGATGTCATTATTAGTAATAGGTCTATCCAGCGTTTGTCACGGAAAGACTTCACATTCTCAGCGAATCCAAACTTCAAAATGGTTGAGATCAGTTAGGGGCACGATGCTGAATTAAATCACGGTTTCTGATAGCAGCCGCGATCTGTGCCGCCTCTCCCGATACGTACTGCCTCTTCCTCGTCCTTCATCTATACTGACGCCGGCGCCGCAGCCGGCCGAGCTCATCCCCACACTCTTAGTCAATACGCATGCGTGAAACTTTGCCGCCGCTAATTAGTGACCGTGTAAGCAAATATGTATGCTCTATCTTCTTTTCGGGAAATCTGAAATGAGAATAAATGTAATTTTACACAGTGCCAGCCAATACGTGTTGATGTAATACATAGCATCTAGATCTGTTAGACTTCAAGTAATGTTTACCACCAAAACAAATACAATATATAGCCTATAAAGGCCAATCCGTGTTATTTCAAATTTCAACTTTGATATATCTATGGCATTTCATGACATATAGACAGGTTTATATCTATTATTTATGCTGCGCTAAAAGTGGTTAGTTTAGAATGTGTTGCTGTAGGACATTATATATAGAAAACAGGGGGTTATGGTTCCGATTTGTTTTCCCAGTGATAGCAAAAGGTTCAAAAACAGTCAAAAACTCGTGTCCAAATCACGTTGGAAACACCAGAAATGGGGTCCACAGAATCCCGAGAGTGACACGAGTTTAAATCACGTGTCTTTGTTACCTGGGCCTATATCTTCGTAACTGATTAGGCTGATCAGGGAAAATTTGATCAGGGTCCCATAATCAGAAATTCTGTCTATCATGAATAAATTTTACATCTAATAAATCCTCTTTGACACTATTTTGCAATAACACTATAAATTTTGGTAGTAAGCAAAATCACTGATCATGGGACCCTTATCAAATTTTCCATGATCAGCCAAATTAGTTTCGAAGATATGGGCCCTGGGGCTTGTAGTCTGGGGAAATCTGGATGTAACAAAATTTAACATAGATAAATAATGACATTTAACTGCTGAATATATATGTTTCTCTGTCGGTAGCACATATATATGTATACGCCAACTGCTTCGTACCCTACTCAAAATTTTGGTTATGGTTGGTATATATGTGTTATGGTGTTCAAAGAAAGACTTTGTTAGCCATACATAATGACATGTGATAAGTACGGCGATAATATCAATATTCAAGGTATCATAAACGGGGAAATGGTAAAGAGGTGAGTATTGATTACACAAAAACGATGTTCCCCCGACTTATTGAATTTAACATGCATCGTTAGTCGTAGGTGTTTCTTTCATTTCAATTATGTGAGACATCCATATTCAGAAGAGTAAAATACACTTTATCCCGGAAAACTTCTCATCCAAATCTAAAGCTTATTCGATCTACGTCAATAGTCTTTGTTTGAAGTATTTCATTTCATAATCGGTTATATAGTTTTTGATATTATCTAAATAGACCTCCTGTCAACTGTTATATATCTTATGATCAAGAGAAGTTGGTAGTCTTGTCACAAAACCCACGTGATCATGAATGAATCAAATACCAAACAGCGTACATTTACGAGTGTGAAAATAAAATGCCTCCTTTATATAAAAGTCGCTATGCTCCGACCTCGTGTGTGAACTTTTTAGAAATTGCTCAGAGAAAAACCTTCCTATTCTTTACCTCTAAATGCTTAACGTGTCACTGTTTCCTTGTAGTATTTAATAAGAATAAAATAGTTAAATTAACTTTTGAAACGTTCTGTCATCGTCATAAGTAAAGTTGCCCCAACCCTCGGCCTCATGTGTATTGTCTCCATCAAACGCGTACGTCCACATGTTCTTTAGCCTTGTTCATTGAATATGTCATCAAGTATAGATATTCTTCAATTGATAAAATAGGAATACACTACATTAAAAAAAATTGAAAGATTCTACGGAGTCTATTTTACGCTTTGACTTTGACTTTCTTGTTTTCTCAATAACTTTTTTTTAAAGTTTTTGTCCCTTGTTCTTCATAGTCAGGAATAAAATGTGCTGCCATATATTTACCATGGGCGGCTATTATGAATTTAGATTTAGGTTGAAAAAGCCTGTGATTCATTTTACTCAACAAGCTAAGGAGCTGTTCTCCTTAAATGCATATAAAAATAGCAACAGTATGACATACATCAGTTCCGTTAGTTTAGATAGGTAAATGGTTTGGTCTATTTATGATGAATATTGCCTCATTCTTCGTACTTGTCTTCACCGGATGTACAGACCTTGCATAGATCCTGAGTCGGAAATACAGGTAGACAGATCATGAGATGCTGTTGTGAGGATGTAATGAATAGGTGTTAACTCAGTTTCTAGGCCGGGATAAACCGTAATACTTAGTCGGGTCGAATTCCCTATCGAGGGTGAAGGACAACCCATGGCAACGAGGATGAATGTCCCACTTCACTAGTTCATCGTGTCTTGCTGTTACAGAACTAGGTCCCTAAAGGCCTATACTATAGGCCTATAGGTTTTTGTTGTTTGGGGGTATTTTGTCTTTTTGTATTTCCGCTAAAGTTAATGTCTGGAAATATGTTAGGAAATCAGTCACTTTGATTGCAATTGTGAGAAGAAAATGTGACAAGCTGGCACTTTTACATCGTTTAATTGTGGGAAAATGTTGAAGGTTGCTACGACGACCACACCTGGGTATTTACAACGTAGAAATATCTGCTTTTTGAGATACATGTATTGCTTTACATCATAATGCATTTTAACACCCAAAAACAAACTTCAAGCCAAAAACTGGCAAGCTGTCAAAGCTCACCAAATGTTTTCATAGAATAAGTTCACCACAAGATATCTCTTTTTCTTCCATTGTGTGAAGCGTTTCTCAATGCAGACCTGAACGTGAATGACCTGCATGAGTTAGAGTGACTGGTCTCTTAACTTTTATTAGACCAAGTTTCTTCTGTTGAGTGTTATGTGTATTCTCAGTTCGTTTCTAATTCTAAATAACATTACTGCACATGTAACTGTTTTATACAGGTTTCCTCTGCATTTTGGACATCATGCACAAACATTTAACTGCCAGACTTTGATGAATACCCCGTAGAATCTTTATTGGTCTTTTCTGACAGGCTAAACAAAAATTAAACACTGAAAGACATTAGTCAGGTTGATTGTCAGCTCAGTATATGCTGATTAAGCTATACAGGAATACAGCGTGCAAGCACTGGGTTACGAAGCGGAGATTTCAGAATACGGTAGCTTAATGTAGGCGAGGGATTTTAAGCTTCCTTGCTCTCTTGGGGGAGCCGGTTGGAATTCACACGGAAGGATGATTTAACGGACTACTCCAAGCAATTATAGATATGCACCACTGATTATGCTAGAGGCATTCTTAATTGATGGGTACAAAGAACCAGGATTGTCTCTCCTACAGCTATTTCCATAGCAACAATGATGGGCTGACATATAAGGGCCTAGGCCTATGCGAACAGTAGATAGGCAGATAGGGAGTTGCTGTGGAATACGTTGTCATTCCTTACTCGCCACCTCTTATTTGTCCCATGGACCACACAAACCAGATCCAAGATTGGCCAAGATGGAAAGAAGAGCTTTGCAGGGGATTCAACCGTCATTCTGATTCTCTTCAACTCGGGGCTGGTCTTGGAGGAAAACCTAGGTATGCAGTGTGGCTGCTAGGGGCCTATAAGGACCAGGTGAGCTCAGGCCTAATCCCACCCTGTCCACAGCATTCTCTGCCGGGCTTGGTCCCAGTTTGGTCTGTCTGTGTGTCTCTTCCTTAGCAACAGGCCGAGCACGTGACCTAGAATGAGAAGCGCTGCCTTCTATCAATTAGTCTGATTAGAGCCCCTCAGTGCTGTGCCCTGCTGGCCGAATAGGGTGGTGACCACAGCCCCGCCTCTGCTTGGTGACCACCCTGTTGCCATGGATACCATAGGATTCATTTCTGTAACGTCGTCAAGGTACTCCGAGGTCGTTAAGCTCTTTGTGGCCATGGAAGCAGAGGACATTTAATTTCCCATAAAAAGTTTCTCTAATAAACCCCTTTGTGGGGCTGTTTATTGCTTACGACATTTGACTCATCGCAAATTATGTTTTCCCTAGTGTTACATCTAGAAGACGTCGTGGAAAATGTGAAAAATAAGCATTAGTCTTGGTGCAAGACATTAGTGGCTACTATTGAATATACATAAAGTGAATAACATTAAAGATAGTAGTACTGACAAAGGATGTTGCAATGCAGCTTGTAACCGGGAAAGAGTATCAAACAAACAAATAGGGATAAAGCCTATGGCGAAACAAGAACAAATGGCGTAATCTTCAACAAATGTCCTCGCATCTGAAGGAAATTAACGAACCAAACAAGAGATATAACATATAAAACAACAAAGGAAAGGATTAAATTGAAAAATTCTGAAACAGAAGTATGATTAAAACACGGAGTAAGCGTATCTGCAAAATACTTGTATGCATGTGAAAGCAAACTGAAAGGACCCCACATCTATCAATTATCAACCAACGAATCTGAAATAGGATGTAGGACATCAATTATACATATAGAACGCTGAGAACTTTCCATGTAATGTAACTTAATTGCTCGTATTGTAGTCAAAGGAATACATAGGCATCAACTTGAAAATGACGATACAAAATTAAGGTAGAGCGTTCTTAGTCAAATAATTAGATACAGGGAATTGGGCGTCAGTTCTTTTTAAGATCGCCCTATGCATCCTGTTCTACCTTTTTTTACCTCCCCACAATTAAAACCTAAAAAAAGGTCGTAATCTCTATCAAACGAAACCCTTTTCATTCAATTTTAAACCAAATTTCATGTCCATCCCAGTAGAACAATGCAACCTATAATTATAAGCTTAGTAAACCCAAATTACAAAAAAAAAATAATTCAGCCAAACCCAAATTACAAAAAACGTAATTCAGGCAAGTTGAATGTTATTAAGAGCGGGGAAGGTATATGGAACTGCATAATCCTCTCATAGAAAGGGGTGGCTTTCTACTTATTTGGTTACGCACGATAGGTACAGGGATTGCAAAATATTAGCTGTTTTTCACCACTGAAGTGAGAGTATGATTGTGTCAATAAGATCACTACCTGAATTATATGTTGTTACTTTACTTTTCATTTCTAATTATTTCATACCCTCATCGATCAGCCTTCTTTATACAAGTTCGTAAGAAGTTAGGATTGTATGTCTATCATTACAGGTATTATGAATTATATTTTATGATAATATGTAATTGTACATCATCCGTGAGTATGCTCAATAAAAATATGTTTTAAAATTTATCAAAGGATGTTGTATTGAATAATTTCTTTATGATGAGTTGGGGACCCAAGGTGGTCGCGGCCTGCCCTGATTAATTTGTCCCCTCCACCCATCACTAATGAAATTCACAAACACAAAACAAGCGGAAGAAAGCACCCCCTGTGAATAAAAAATTCACTCACCTGGCTTAGAAGTGGTCTTGTCACAAAGAGCACCACAAGCCACCTCACACACACATTTACCTAAGGATGTTGAATTGTTTTTTCTTGGTACCTGAGTAGCTATCGAGCTAAACATGCATATTTTACGTATTTTAATGGCAATTTTACATATTTTAAAATTTGTCATATTTCAGGACAGGTTTTGTGATTACAATCAAGTTAGATGAGTTTTATTTCCAGAGTTGTCAGAGCTGCATTACAAAGTTAACGTTGTTGTTTTTTTGTTGTTGTTTTTTTGTTGTTTTTTCTGTTCTGATAAAGATCCCATCTTCTTTATCTTGCTATCAGTGTTTTGAGAGATATGATTCTGAAGAAAAAGGTGTATCTGCAAGGTATAAGAAGAGACTTTGGGATGTGTCCATCGTCAACGTCCCTACCACTCGTGAAAGTGCAGATCTTCATCGACTACTCACTACCTGCCAGCCTCCATTGACTTTAACCTTCAGCCCCCTCCCCCCTTACCCCACTCTCCATCCCTTTGCCCGAAACACAGTGCAGTGAGGAGAACACGCCCAATAAAAGTGAGCGTAATGTAGTTATCAACACGGATAGGTCCATCGGGGGTTTAGGCACGGACACTTCACCCGGCTCCGTGAACCCAGGGCACCCAGAGACATGGTGCAAGAAACACTGTAACCGTCACCCGAGATGGCCATTGAACTTGTTTGTCAGGCCGAACACGGGTCGAGGTTAGCCTTGCTCCTAGCGTCAAAGGTATAGATTTCCTGTGATTACAGTTCTCTAAGGTGATTACCTCAAGGAGGGGATTGCATAACTTTAACGGATATCTAACGGATCCGTAACAAAGTAACGGAGACCTGAGTATTTTAAAAACCGTTAAGAAATATTCATTATGATTTTAGGTGTTTAGCGGATTTTTCTTAAATCTAAATCCGCTAAGAGTTTATTGACTATAAAATATTATTAAACTGTTTGGTTAATTAACAGATTTTCCAATAACGGATCGTGCAACTTTGAGCAATCCGTTTGTTATGCCATGATAGAGAGCTTTTGCAACCCACACATATCTCGGTGCCCCGATCCCGAAACGGATCTCATCAGGGCTCTAGATGAATGGTCCCCATTTACAATTTTACTAATAATGGAAACAGTATAGGCCTAAACTCGAATTCTCCTTTTAACTCGAATTCTCCTTTTATTGAAACTGTCAGAAAGGTACTTTATTTTAGAAAAATGAGTTTGTATGTAAATGTGAAAAGTAACGTTGTATTCTGTGCATGTATATTTTGATAAAATACTATCGTTCCTATGGAGGTATACTTCACTGGCCCTTGGGCATGGTCTGCTGCCCCTACCTGTAGGCCCACTGATCAGGGACACACAGGCATACAGATCTCCTGTTCATTGTTTTACACAATTATAGCTATCGTGTATCCTAAATAAGAAGAAAACTTTTCTCTAGTTCATATATATAATTATATTCATGATGAGAGAGAGAAAATTGACTAAGAAACAACATGTTGGATTAATTTGGAAAATACATGAATATAATAGGAGAGGACTCAGGACTGGTCCTGGTGACCATAGTGCCCCTACAGATCTACCTCTCTCCTCACCAGAAATATAGCTAAGAATTGCTTATGTAACATGGTCGGGGGGGGGGGGGTACATCTCCTGGCGCATTCCAAAGCAATAACAACATTCACTAAACTGATTAACTGCTACCCTCTATCCCAGCCTGTCCAATCAAACTCATCGGGGAACAGATCGGGGCACTGAGATCCGAGTGTTTTTCAAAATCAAATGCAGATGCAGGTTCCTGATTTTGTCAATGTGGGCCGCAAGACGGGGAGGGGGTGATGATATATGTGGTAAAGACCAGACGGGTTCAAATGTTGCGCAGGACAGTGCTGGTCAAAGTTCATATAAATAATTACAATAAAACACTTTCCTACAAGGTTGAATATTGATTTGATTATTCACTATTGTTGAATGTTTAGTAAATATCGGTGAAAACCTCGGGCTGTGAACCCCCCTTTTCAGTTAACGAGATTATTATATTTTTCATGATAATCAAAATACTCAAGCCAATAGAGTAAGTCACGTAATGTGCTTATGTATCATTATAATGATTACACCAGTGCGTGAGGCTAATCAGGGCCGGTCATGAAATTCTAAGATCCCTAGTTACTAAGGGCGCGTTTCACACATCCAGAATCATAAATGCGTTTCTCATACCTTAGATAAGATGTTTTCTACAGTCAACAACCCTAACATTACATAGGCCTAGTATATTGCTAGCAACAGGAACATAGGATCATAATTTCCGAAAGATCACCGTGAAAAAAAGTTAGAATATCGTACTTAAAAATAGGATCACCTCCTATGAATTGAGCACAATGAAGCACGTTTATTCGAAGAACCGCTTAAGAAAGTTGTTAGAACAGATAGTCTTGGTTTTCGCAATACATTGCGCAGCTGTTTCCGACAACTCATTTCGCGTTGTTGCAGGTATAGTTATAAGGGTTAAGCCACATAAGACCTCCTGGGGCTGTGCCGAACTATCTGCACCGTTTGTGACGTGACTAAAAATCTTAGTGACATATACATTTATAGTAGAGACCAACGGGTCATGAAGCAATCGTTATTACCCCATGCAGTTTGCAAGTTCCATCAGAGGCGTTGTCTAGACTATATATGCGCAGCGTCGCCAAAATTCTTTTCTCAATGTAAGCGACAATGTCTTCATTTTATCATACCTAGATACCGGCGACATGTTAGTAGTATATGGAAATGGTAATTTTTAGATGGTCGTCTTCATATATAATCCACTGCATACTTGATAATTAAATTTTATTATTACATTACATGGGAATTTAGTACTTGCCGCCATATTGTACTGCCAATATGAGCGATGTTCCCTCCATAGGCTCCACTATTTAGGCAACAATGTTGTGTGCATTGACTTGATTGTATGTGCGACCAAAAAGCGGCGAAAATAGACCTGACTGGTCCCAGCCAAGTGTGTAGGTGACACACCTAGAACAGTGGCACTGTAGCCTGTAATCTGTGCAGTCAGGCGTTTCACCAGTAACCGCCGCTAGTACCTGTAGTCACTACAGAAGGCAGTTTGGTGACCAGCTTGATCCACTTCCGACTACTATTGGCGCACACTCCCTACTTGAAATTACATGGAATGTCGCCCAGATTCATTGTATAACTCTACAAGTTGCGTGTATGATAGATACAATACACGCGATATTTTGGTAGTATATGGAAATAGGACTTTGGGGGCTGTTGCATAAACAATTTATCTTAAACAAGCGAATTCGTGTATATAACACTTGTTATACAAATGACTTTGCATATACGAGGTTGCCTATATGTCGCCGGTTCATGCCTATATCCATTATGTCCCCTCAATACGCATCACTTTTAACACGAGAACATCGCGTAAATTGACTTAGGCCTAAATGCATACGCGACAATCTATGATTATGCGAGTAGTATAGAAAAATGATAATTAGGAACATGTCGCATACATTATCCATCTTATACAAACGACCCTCATATAATACATATATTATATGATTAACTCTATCATATCATGTAGAATCAATTATATTGGGAAAATCATATCTTGACACAGCCTATATACGCGATTTTGCATGTACTCGCCTCCATATATACAACAATGTATGATTACACGAGTAGTACATATAAATGGGAATTTAATGCTTGAAAAGAAATCAAAATTGTATTGGGGCCTGCACTATTTTTCTCATTACCATTGCACTATTATTTTCTTTACCTTTGTGGTCATTGTTTTGACCTCTGCAGAAAAGCGATCCCAAAACGAGATCCCAAAACGAGATCCTGCGAGAGAGTGGGCTTTTCAGGTACTTCTCATAATTCATTTTTTTGTTTTTGAATTAACCTTCTAACTCCTTCGCAGTTTCATATTTGGATGGTTTCTTTGGACATGCGCAGGTTATAAGGAACAAGAACAATTAAGTTAGATAGACTAGCCTCCACTTTAAAGGTTGGATTTTGGTATATGCTTCTTTATTTATGGACGCTATGGACGCATTATGTAAATGCTTATTTATTAGATTTTCTAATATAAAGAATACAAGAGCCTAGAAGCAAGGCGAATCTGATCGGTCAGCCTGTGACGATACAAACGGGCTTGGGCCATCACAACTTTGTATCTGAAATTGGAAAAGTCAAATAGGCAATTAGTGTTCCCTTCGGTTCCTATAGCAATAGCTAACATCTCTCCCTACATGGTGTTAACTTAGTTAATAGAGGCCTCGAGTTGCCCATCACCTCGCCGATTACTGCTGATTACCTGAGCATTTCGGGCCAGGTCCCACCCAGAGGTGAACTATTTTTGCCCGTAGCTTTAATAAGATAGAAACACCAATTCGTCCAAAAGTCAATCGAGGTCAAACTCCCAATTACCGAATGCCAATTGGAGAAGTACTGGTAATATGTGCTATCAATGAAATGTTTGATGAGCAGGATCAAAGACTCATACAACGCTCGACTCTAGCACTCCACCCAATGATATCAAAAGACCACTTCAATTCGTATATTCTCTTCAACACTTTACTCCGATCCAAATACAAGTCATGCGGACGTACTAAATGTTCTTGATTATCATCATAGTATCCCAGCAAACAGTGCACGTGTGTTCACCAGTTTCCCATGTGTTAACTTTGTGTAATACTTGTGTCATGATAATCTCAGATAAATCCCAGTCTAATATACCTTCTGAAAAGATAATATATTATATCAATATTAGAATATATAACTGGAAGGTTCCCCATAAATACCAATGTTTCACATGAAGTAAATACAATAGATGATCAGAGAATCCTAGATCTCGTGTATAGCTCAGTGGAAGAACATTGGCATTGACTGTGAGGAGTCCTGGGTTCACTTCCAGAAAGGTTTAGTATTTTAGAAAATAGTAAAACACAAGAACTATATGAGAATTCTCTCAGCTGAAAACACGAGTTTTAAACACGTGGGAAACAGCAGAAATTAGGTCCACAGAATCCCGAGAAGGACACGAGTCTAATACACGTGTATGGCACCCTGGATCCCGAGTTACCAACATGGAAAACACGGGTCCTTTTTACTTGTGATGTCCTGGTTTAGTATGTGAGGGAAACATGGCGATAGTATGTTGCCAGGGCAATTTAGAAATTGCTTTGGACATGGAATAATGATCTGATAATCGTTTAATATAAAATAAACAGCATGACACCTAATAAAATAACTGGTTTCGGTTGGTCCAGTTGAATACAACCAGGCTTTCTAAGCGTGCTAAATGTAACTGATGGTCACATCCCCTTTCCAATTAAAGGTAAATATCGGTATTCACTGCAGCGCCACCTGGTGTTAATTCTTTTTCATTTCTCAAACTATTTCAATCTTAACAAAATTTGCTTTAATTATAGTAAACTCAAAATATTTACAAGTATTTACCCAAAAGATATCTTGCTGTTCATTTCTAAAACAAGAACAGGCTATTTTTTGTGGGTTTTGGGGGTACATTTTTGGTATTTTAGGAATAAGTTTACAATTATGACAGTGACCCCATGTTTTCTTTATCTTAAAAATTAATGTAGACTTTGTTCCTATCTAAAGATTTGCAGCTTTTGATGTTGAAATTATGGATATTTATTTTTAGATGGGGAAAACTTTTATATGAATTTTCCCAAAAGTTTCATTACAGTCCTTATGCATTCATCTAACAGCTGTGTGAGTTTGATAATTTTATTATAGTTATCAAGAAATCATGTCCAATACCCATATTTACCTTTAAAGCATCCTCTATTCAAGAATCTAAATAACAACTCTATCAGATTCTCTTTTCATAAATTTAACTAGCAACCTTTGTGATGTATATGTATTCACATCCCTCGGGAACTAAAGCATTGTGTGTCGGGCCCTCATGTGACAGTGAGTCACGGCCACAGTTTTATGAAAGTGTCACAGTACTATCGTCATATTCGTGTTTTCTGGTCGATAGTTATTGATTTACCCTCTTCTCTAAGACAGTTTCCTTAATGTGTTTTCTCATGCGAGATGTGCATCAGACAGGCACTGTCATAAGTACGGAGAGTGTCCTTCTGTCCACAGATATTATCACGCGCTGATGTTTCCTACTATAATAGTCTATGCCATTGTTCATATACCTTATTCTCAGTTGGGGCATGATGGTCATGCATCCATTTATATATATATATATATATATATATATATATATTTATAATTATATCATATTATATGGGAATATATGAAAGGTTATTTATAAAGAACATAGGCAGATCCTGAGATTTTCAAAAGAGGGTGCCCTGGTGTAAGATTTGCCGCCTTCGGGGCCGAGTGTTTTACATTATATAAAAAAAACATTTGGCCAAAAATAGGGGGTTGGGGCTGCTACCCCCCCCCCCCTCCCATAAATCCACCGCTGCCGGATCTTAGCTTAGAGTTGATGCGATCTTATATGATCGTTTAATAATCTCCTAAAATTAATATGGCCAGCACTACATACCATTGGCGCGAATCAGGATCATTTCGAGCTGAAAACCATCCACCGGAAATGATACTACAATACTTTGCTTTAACGACGTCTTTCGTCTTTGGTTATCACCTTCCCTGTATCACTGAAGCATTAAACCCTTAATTCCTAAACCTGTATTACCCTAGGGTATGATCATATTTTTTATCTTACGCACACATTCAATATGCTTTGAAAGTTTTAAACATATATACACCTTTTTATCCCATCATGATTTCTAGAGTGCTAAACGTCAGTTGCTTCTCAATCTATGGCAGCAGAGAGCGTCTACTAAAATTGGAAAATAAACACCAAAAAAATAGTGGGATAGGGATCTTCATGTTGGGTAGTTCTGCAATTGATATTTGAAACACGTGATTACAAAAAGATCAAACACTCTTTCTCGAATTCAACTGCTGATCAGTGTTTTCTTTCTCTTAATAAAAATTCCTTTTATTTAGCCTCAGGACGTGACCCGTTTCAAATGAAACCAAAAAAGGTTGGGTATTTATCACAGGATTGCTTCCTTTATCCTCACTGCTGGAGAAGTGCAGTGGTCACGCTCGCCAATGAAGCGATCTTAACGTTACACTTGATTTAAAATGAATTGGACGTGTAAGCCTGTATTCCATACAACGACTTTAATGCTGTTGATCTAGTATTTTTTCGACTTTCTCGAGAGTCTCTTTTCTATTATTGTGAATAGACAATGTGCCTCCTTTTAGTCAGCAACAAAATTAATGTCCAAGGATACCGAGGTTGGCAGGGGCGGAGGGGCACACAGTCTTTGAGTGTAGTTACTATCTTCGAAACTACAGCCCCCAACCCCATTTTGTTATGCACATAATTATTGTGATAACCCCCCTTTTCAGACAAACCCACAGACAGCTCCTCGAAAAGAACTTTCTTTAGCAATTTCTTGGCCATAGTTTGACCCAATAATTGCTTTGGGAGGCATATTGAATGAATATATATTTCCTTTGCGGTGAGTAGGTTACAAAACTTACTTCTAGCATTGGCATGTATTTAATGCAGAAAATTGGAAGGCGTTGTGTTTTATTAATTTCAAGTGAAGGGAACGATACTTTTTTAAGCGTCAATTTACATCACCTGATCACCTTTAATGTTTTTCCCTTAAAGAATACAAATAGAATTAATGGTCCCATTTTTCATTTACGATCACCTTCGAGTTACTTTGAATATTGACTATTCTGGAAAACCGTATAAGCAAAAGATATAAAACAGTTTCAGCAAAAACATTTTAAAGGCAACTGTCAAACTTTTTGGTAAAGAACCAAAGAAACCCATGTAAAGGCCGGGTCTCCTATTTACATGAAATTTGCTTCCATATGCCTGCAGTCAGCTATACTCCTCAGACGACCACCTCCACATGTTGAACCATGCGAATGGTTCCTATATTCATCCACATGGTAGAGTGCAAAATGTTGCCATGGTTCTGTGTGAATCCTGGATTTTCATGGTAGCCCAAATTCACATCTTTGGCTCCCCCTCCCAGGTAAAACCCTACATATTGGCATATTTCACACAAGCAAAATCATATTATGCGTTTCGTCCCTATTAACTGCTTAAGTGTTAAGAAAAGAGTATTCTTAATAGTCATTAATCTTAACTATATACATAATATACACCTATAGCTAACAACAGAAACATGGAGTCGTGAGTCTGACACATTACCAGATTAAACTAAAATTATTATCATTTGAAAAATCACAATTCACATCTTAGAGTTAAGACTGAGAATGAAACACCCCCTAACATCTGTTAACCTATTTCTTTTTTGACGTATTTGTTATGCCACCATTGTTCCGTTGCTATTCGTTCTAAAATTAATGGTTTTCAGTGCTTGCTTGACATATGGGATATTGCCGATTGACGTCATCTGCACGTAATGTCTAGTCATAGAATAACATCCAATTATACATTGAAATGCAATATCAGATTATATCCTACTTACTGTCAGTCTCATTAAGAGCAGATATCTCTCTAAGCATCTCCCATGTCCTTTGCTTTTGAGTTGTCACGGTGGCAGTCTGTCCAAAGGATTGCCAAGGTGGTGGGGAAAAAAGTAGCTGGGTAACTATGTAGTTTAAGGAGCAGATACCTGAACTCATTTTTAGAATACTAGAAAGACAATTAATAAAGCCCTGTTTCCACCAGCCGATTTTACTACCAATTTCAGAAATCGGCTGTGGGAATGTTGGCTAAGCATGAACTTGTTATATACCATTAGAAACGGTTTTTAATTCTCTTTCAAATGGTATGTAAGATGTATAAACCTTTGCCATATAACCAATTAAAAGTGATAAATTACCAACAAATCGGTAGTAAAATCGGCTGGTGGAAACAGGGCTTATGACAAATCCGGTGCTTATATCATTCAATGAAGCATAAAAATATGCTTTAGCCAGTAGTAACTTGTGTAGTTGCAAATTTACTGATTTTAAGATCTGTCATGTTAACCTTCCTGTTGTAATTAACCATGAAGGATTCTTTGTGTCACAAGTTTCAGTGAGTGAAGGTGGTATTATTCTAAAAAGTGGTAGTACAATAGTATTACCAGTACTGAAGAAAAGTAATCTCTAGCGTTTTGAGTGGCCAGGTATTATTATTTTCTTCAAGCCACCTTCATCTATACTTACGAACAGAGGCTACTGATGTACTGTCCTGTAAGCGGACGCTTTATAGATCTGATTTTATTGGTCAACACAACTAAATAAGACATTTATAGGTAAGGTGTATTGGGAGGGAGGGTTGTTTAGATAATTGGGATTCAGACAATCTACATTGACTTTGGAAAATCAAATCAGCAGAAATAATCATTTATATATAAAACCCGCGACCTGACACACTATACATGCATGCTTAGAAGGTCGGATATTTGCCAAACATCAACTGACAACAAATTAGATTCTTTAACTTTTGGTTTATTGTGCATAATGAGAATCATAAGATATTGCAATCGCATCAGGTGCAACAGTTTGCAATGGGACGACGTATTGTAAAATTGGAAACAAGCCTTTTGAGTTGCGACACTCTGAGTAATAATACTAGATGTATTCATTTATACCGAGAACATTATGTATTTCGAGTTGTACAGTTTCTATTAGAGTAGTTTGTAATGGCCTTAGACAGTAGAATATTTCTCAAAAACTGAGTTCAAGAACTAAAAAGATTCGGGGGGAACAATAAAACAAGACTGAATGCTGCAATGCATGCAGAGAAGCCCTGTGTGGATTCACTCTCATCCAAACTGTGCTTCTATATCTGTTGACATCTGATATTCTGAACGAAAATTTCATTACAACTCACAATGCATATAAGAAAATATTCACCATATATACTTCTTACATCCTTTATGATTATACCGCAGGTTGTTTTTCCATATATAAGATGTCTCTTTCTGTAATATTTTGCATGTAGAGGTGCACTTTATTTGTTTACATTACAACTATTTCGTTTTAAATGTTTTACCTATGAATATTTATGCACCCTTTGTCCTCCGACTTTATATGACACTTTTTATTATGTAAGTATCAACTAACTTAGGACTTCACAGGGAAGTACTGATAGTGGGATTATATACCTGAAAATAATTCTTTCCATTAGGATGGGCTGCGACGTTTCATGCCGTCCATGCAGGTATGAGGCACAGCAGGCACCAGCACGTAATGACGGACGGCCCAGCTTGAGAATACAGCCTAATCAAGCCGGCCTAATTAGACTTAGATTTGTCGGATGGGAAGCGGCGCATCTGATAGCTAATTGACAAGACGCACTTATCACACGAGCTCCATGACATTTTATCAACACCCTTCATTACCCCATGTTCAATAGCAACCAACAAACAGGAAAAAGTTGTAAAGTAGATTTTCAGACGACACATAAAGATGGTCCTGTAAATATCTACTAACGAGCAAGTGCCAGAAGGAACTTGTAGAGTTATGTCCAAGGAAACACAAGGTAATATAGGCTTCAGTGTGAACTTAGACATAATTCTTCAGAATCAGAAATGAAAAGTTAAACCTGAATTGGATGAACGAGATAAAATGTGAAAATATCTTGTTCTGAATTGACGCATCTTGAGAGGCATGAGAAAACGGGATATTTTAACAGGATGTGTGAAACTAGTTTATAAGAGATATCCGTTTACAAGTAGTAACAATTTCCCCCTTAGTCAAACTAGTCCTTAAAAATCTACTAAGGGAAGCTGATCTCACCTTATTTCATGCACTTATCAAACTTTACCCTATCCCGAAGTGCTACCCAACTTGCTGTAATTTGCTCACCATAGGTGGTCATCAACCCGTTAAGTCCAGACAGCCGTGGTGCTATAACCTAATAATTATTTGTGGTTGTTAAATGCAGTTCCTGTAAGTAATAATTTACGGTCATTTCTTTAATTTCTTCAATTGTAATGCAGGTACCGTGTAGTTTAGGTTTCATGATTCAATGTGCTTTCCCTCATGTGCGGCAGCTGGATCACTTGGGTACTATAATAACGTCTCAATTCTTTAGCGGACTATGTTAAAATGACCTCCTATGGATGGTGAGTGAATCCTTTTCGTGACTGAAATTCACCTCCGTGTTTTTCACGACTTCCTGTTAGTATGCGGAGAGAGTAAATATAAGGTGCTAGAATGTTTTTCCCAAAAAACCTAATGAAGGGAACTTGAGCAAGTTTCTAGAGCTCATGCGTGAGCACATTTGGCACACTGATATTAATCTCACAATACACAAAAACGGTCGTAAGCCGTTGGAGAGGACATTTTCCTCGTCTCCCTCTATCACAATATAGAAAAACGTGCTTCAGTAATATCCGGTTGATTTGAAACATCATAGCACCAAGTTGCTGGGGTCGAAGTGGTAAAATTCTATGAATATGTAAGTGAGAGGAAAACTTGATATTTCTCTTCACATATGAAGAAGCAATATCTTTTGTCACACGCACGCCTGCTCGCGTGCACATACGCACACACACTTACACACAGTAGCTTCCACGGTCGTCGGAAAAACTATGTGACCAGCCAAGGGGAAAGGGTACTCCGAGTTTCCTATATTTGCCATCCTAAACCTAATATTTAAGGAGATATGAGTAGATTTATGAAAAATAGTAATAATTTTGACTTAAATCAATTTTTTGTGTAGAATTCATTTTGCATACCCAAAACATTCCATCATGATGGAATATTTCCTTATTTGGAATGTCAATGGAACGTTTTGATTTGGAAAATTCACTTAATTCATTCTATTTGGTTGCCATGGAAACTAAAATACATGAGATTTTCAGAAAATGGTGTAAACTATGAGAAACTATCATTTTCAGGTCTCAACATTGAAAACAGAATACATTTATCATTTCTGGTCAAAAAATAATGAATAAAAGTGTGTTTTTGAAAATTTACTTGCAATTATGATAATTTATGATAATTTATGCAAAATCTCAATAAATACAAGAAAATGAAGCTTTTCCTCATTTTCTGGTATCCTGACAGTGTTACGTTTGAGGGCCAATAACTTCCTTAATAACCATTAGATTTAGACATGCTTGATATCATTTGAAAGCTAAGAACCTGCTCTACAATATTGCTTTCATAGGAAATCCCGTACGGAGCACCCTTTCCCCTAGGCTGGTCACCTATAGTCATTTAATTCATATCGATAGATAGGGATCTCAGTAAAATAGATAATGATAAACATACGCAGCCCTGGTAGTTTGATATATATACCACTCCAAACCTAGCTAAACGTCCCTCTGCAAAGGTCAACTGTTACACATCCACTTTTCGCCCATGTCACCGCCTCCCGTGAACGATACCTTGTTATTCGGGACAAAAAACTGAGCCAAATTGTCGTAATAAGATTACCAACGCAAATTGTCCCATAATATTTGCTGTCCTGATAAAGCTCCTATTGCCTTTAAGGTATTTGAATGCTCTCATTTTAGGGGAATATTTTCTACTATGGAGTATTCATCGTTCCTAAATATTACATTGTGTTACGTCCTACCTCGTGGGGCCACACACGGCCCGAGAATTTCAATTAAAGTGCATACAGTCGCATTAACCATGATTGTATTATCGATCACGGTACAGTATATCCGTCAATGTTTGGCGCATCATGTATACCCGTCAATGTTTGGCGCATCATGTATACCTTTTAATGAATTGAGCACCTGGTAACGCTGTTATTGCAGTTAATGCTGTGTTGACGTGGATAAAGTAGTCTTATATAAAACTGTCCGCGTCATATCCGCCCACAGGGTTATGGCAAGTGGATAGTTTATGGCCTGTCTGCCATGATGGGCCAATCAGTCGGTACGAGCGTGACCATACTCGCTTGTGGTCGTCAGTGCACTCTGGTTTTAATTTCAATGTTGATTTACGGTAGCAGTTGTTTTAACGTGTTTACCCAAAGTGTTTAGAATGAGAGTTTTACAAGTACAGCTACGAACATTTACAGACACACCCCGCAGTCATAATCCATAGATTCGTTCAGTGAACCGCATAGACCTGCCAACAATCATTATGGTGAGATTTGAGTGACTGACATAATATTATACTGATCATAGTAAGGAACCTCTGGCTCAAGATCATTATGGAGGTACGGGTGGTTGGTGTAGTCTCAGTTACATGCTGGTTTCGCACACGTATGCAAAATAACGAACTGTGTCGTTTTAACAATTAAATAATACTATTATTAAACTGTTAAACTGTGTGCATATTAATTATTAATATGCAGTCTGCGATTACGTAATCTGATGAAAGGGTCAACTAGCCTCCGCTTTCAACGTCCTGCCACCTCTAGTCATGTTGGCCTAATTTTAATCTATTGTTTTTTATCTTTATTTTAACACATGACTGGCCATGTAGCTTTCAGTTCCAAACTGCTTCTGACTCACATGTCCCTCAACCGTTGTTTCAAGACCTTTCGTTGACAAGCGGCCTGTCTTGATGAGAACGTGGTGCAATTAAGTAATGTGCGTGTGAGTCACCACCTACCCCCCTACCCCCCTACCCCGCCAAGCATCCCAGTCGGGTCGTCAAAGTCTTATAGGAAGTGACATATATTTCTTTCTTATTCCATACTATGAAAACCACTATTGTGCCCAATCCGAGGTATATTTTTCATCAGATTTATACCCTTTTCAGACTAGCCTCAAAATGCGCTTATAATGACAGTTCAATACAGGCAGAATGGGCATTCTGAGCCTAGTCTGTAAAGGGTATATGTTGCCTACAACTGTAGTCTCCTACACGACATATGGAGACCTGAGACCTCTGAAGGGGGGATTGAAGTTATTTAGCTATGCTCACTCTTCAAGTATGTAGGCCTATACACTTTAACAAATATTGTTCATTTTCTTTTATTGTATCCGGAACCATTTTACTTCATCGGCCAAAGAGACTTCAGCCTCGCCGATTCTATTCATTTTAAAGCAGCGGTTATTGATTGATCTGGGAGCACTTTGATTAACGGTAGGGGTTACCTTCTATGGGCGGAATACAGACTAAAAGGAATATCATAAAATTATGCTAAAATGACTTGACTCACCCAGATTTGGGAAGATATAGGACTTAACTCTAATACCCTTTACAGACTGAGCTCAGAACACGCATTCTACCTGTATTGAACTGTCAGTATGAGCGCATGGGCCAGTCTGTAAAGGGTATAAGTAAATGCAAACTCACTCTTGTCCCCATGTCGGTACCGTGCACAAGCCACTTACACCCACTGCTGAAGCAACAGTACACAATCTTTACGCACTGTAGAGATCCACTCGTTATATCGTGTCCTGTGTCTGTATATTCACACACATTTTGATATTAAAAATTAAGTTTCATCAAAGGGGTGTAGTGGTCTAGCGGTTAGAATGCACATGCTGGCATTGCACGCAACTGGCTCGGGTTTGATTCATAGGACTATATAGCTCATTGTACATGAGATATGCAATTACTTTTCCATGCCATAGTCCAAAATTTGACCTAAAAATGGATGTCCTTTTCTTAAGCCAATGACAATGCTTCCATGTGTCCTGCTCGATAAACGTGCAAGCTGACCCGTCGATAATCAGCAAAGGTTAGCTAGCCAGGCTAAGTTACTCAGTATGAAGCTAGGCAAGTCTATAAAGTGAGACGAATTTGGCCCCATCCGGTGGGAAAATGGGAGAGCCAGCAGAACTCGTAATGATTGCCGAATTGAATATTTTAAAAGTTTGCGCCAGGCCGATTCCTACCACTCCACTCCCGTCTGCTTGACCGTAAAGGCTGGTTTCCACTTGCCCGAGATAACGAGTGGTTGTAGGCAGCCGACAACTGTCAACAACGACAAAAAATATGTTATTGGGTGTAAAAAGTTATCTTGGATGACATAGGCCTAAACCACTTGTTAAGTTGGGCGGCTATAATGACAAAAGTGAACTAACAAAACGTCAAAGCCAAATTTCTATATCAAGTTTGTAGTCTCGGCCACCGACAAACGCAATCTAACATGGATGAATATGTCAACCCAAACCTGGCAGACAAACAAATTGTGTCTGCAGACAGCAAGGTGCCAGGTAACAAGAAGGGGGAGGGGAGAGGTCCAGAACCGATGTCGTAATTATTTAGCTGTTAACTTGTGTCGTTCATGTTTGGGACACGTATTCCTTCTCTTAGCAGTTTTTGCCTACAATTAAAGCCTATAGGGCCTAGGCCTATTTATCTTTTGTCGACACACCTGTTAATTGGTTGAAGACTACAACTTGTGTTGTTGATGAGCAACATTCTAGTCTTTGTCGGCTACTCAATGAGTCAAAACACGAAGGCATTTCAAAAACACCCTTTACATTTCTTTTCTGTCCGTTAAGGGAGGTTTACACAGGCAGTCAACGTCATTATGATAACAATTACTATAAGCCTTTTGATAGTCCTAACGGTTTTGTTAATGGTCCCGTCAGCCTTTTGATATCCCGAGAATATTTCTGACCGTATAGGCTATGTTCTTATGATGCGTTTACAGTATATTTCCTCAATATTCATCCAGGATCTCCTCTGTTACTATCGTATTCATTGTTAAAATTGTGGCTACCGTTCTGTGTAAACCCGGGCTTTGGGCAAAGCGATTTACCTTGAGACCCAGTACTCCATGTTATTTAGTACCTTATATTTTCCCGGGTTATTAGCCCCGCAAACTTGGTGACCATGCACTGTTGACAAGGACTATAGTACAAGTCCGAGCAAAGAATGCAATCTACTTCCATTATGCTATAGTATCACAGATGTTTCACTGTTTTGTTTAGTATCGGCGGGTTTCTGTCATTAATTCGCTCTTGGTGCACATGAGAGAACTGAGATATCAGGCATCATAATAATTATATAATTATTATATAGCTACCGTGTGCAATATTTCCGAGTTTGGCGAAGATAATTGTTGCTAATTGACAATGATACCAGGTTCTTAAGGGGATAGGCCTACGGCTGCTTGATTCGAATAGGTTTAAGTCAAGTCCTTTGTCTAAGAATCCTCTCTTTACTCCAGCATACACTCTGAGGCTTTCTGAGGTGATCGCGGCATCTTTACAACAATAACAAATCCAACGATCTTGAAATCGAGTACACGAGATAAAAGAAAACCTAATGTCTCAGGTCTGTTATCTATTATGTCGTAGTACAGAAATGAGCTATTTCAGAAGCTTAAGATACTTCAAGGCATGACGTAACGATCGTAAACACAATGTAACTTATATCTCACTTTACATTATGAAGTTTAATAATATGCCATGTTGCGTGCGCTGTTGTGTCTATACAATAAATGAGTATTTGAATAATCTTACACATGCGTGTCTCAAAAATGACAGGAACGATTTGAGATACGTTAACAGATATGTAGTGGTGTCTAATTAATGATATAATTATAACACGTTGTCATTAATCGTTATATAGTATTACAGATACAGTGTAGAACCTATATAGGCAAACTGGTTGATAGGTTAAGTAAAATGGATTAACCCTTCCACAGAGTCCTCGTGGAATGACTGTCTTCTTTTTTCAGAACTAAAGGAACGGATTTAACTAATTGACTCATATCCAACATGGGTTTTAGCCTTTTATCAAGACCTACAAATCACTCTTCTAATGATGACTTGGTAAAGATCAATACTCCAAGAAACAGATTACATCGAACTGCTCTGAAAGTCTTGCCGCAATCCCCTTGCCTCCGAGCATGTGATTAACTCCATCTCGTAGAAAAGGAGGGGAATTGATACGCATCTAGGACTTTGGTCTCTTGGAATAAAGACATATGAAACGATAGATAATGAACGATTGCCGTGTTACAAGAAAGGATATTGATGAAATCTGATGCACGAGAGGCACTTGGCGCACCATTCACGAAAATGGCGCCTCAGTTTTCACCGACAAAATTGACTAGTCTGGACGACCACTCAGTATCTGGTGAAAGTCAATACCGGGAAGCGTCTTCTTCACTTTTATAGGCGAGAAACTGCTGTCAAAGCAGATGTTTCTCGTGTCTCTGGCAATTTCACAGAAAGTTTGCATTGATATGTTATCAGAGTAGTTAGTAGTGTCAATAATTAAAATATGTGACATACCAGTATGAAAACTTGCAGAAAGATTCCATTTTCTATAGTAATCAGTAGCCAATTCTCTTCCAAGCACATCCATATCCTTAAAATACCCAGGCAAAAATGTAACATTATTAATTATCATGTTGCAGTAACATTCTATCTGGTCCTGGTTTGGTTCTAGTTACGTTATTTTGATGGCACCCAATAATGTCTTTAGAACCTAACATTGTGACGTTGCACTGTGTTGTTATAACATTCTGGTTACGTTATTTCACATGAAAATAACATTATCATAACATAATGTATTGGTGAGGTCTCAACTTCACCCGAATATAACATTATTGTAACACTCTGTCTTGAAGAGTCACAATCTATTCCATTATAGTTATAATTATAGAGCTGAATTGTTATAATGCAAATGTTCAAAAAGTGCAAAAATTAATGATTTTCGGAGATTCTCTATAGATTTACTATAGGATAGTAACTGTGCTAGGCCTAATTCATGATATCAAATAGTGAAAAATTAGCTAATGTCATGATGTTAACATGCCCTTTTCTAAAAGCTGGATTCAGTGAATCACGACTGACTAGTATCTTTCAAGCGTGTGTTCAGGAGAGGCAGTTTAGGTCAGTTTTTGGCAAGATTTGCAAACAAACCAACCTTTCGATTCCCACAGTGCTTTATATCGACGTTGTGCACATGACGTCACACCTCCCAAATTGGGATGGGTGCCATATTGGTGATCAATCTAAATTTGTTATTATCTACAATTCTAAAGCATCTTTGGTTTAGATTTTTGTCTATTTTATCAAAGAAAGACTCATGAAATCTTAATGAACAATTATCTATAAATTTTAGATAGATCATATAATAGCCATGAGTGTATGAGAACCACTTGGTGATCACTTAGACCTGGTCAAATGACCACATCTGCGCAAGGTTTATAATGTCGATACAATGTCTGGTTATTCTAAGGAACGGGAGGTAGAAAAAAACAGTTTTACTACTATTTGATAGCAAGGATATTTCAGTTAAGGCCGTATTCCACCAGGTTGGGGATACTACTGAAAAACGGGACGTCCTGGAAAAACGGGACGTCCTGGAAAAACAGGCAATTATGAAAAAATGTATTATCTAATTATCTTAGATGAAATTATACATCAATGATATGCAAGACAAACAAGATATAATACTTCTAAATATGCCAGCTGCAAAAATTATGAAATTTTGCATTTAACATAAATTTAATAACACTTTTGATTTTGAAAATTACATAACTAATAAATACACAATTAATATTTTTACATAACTAAAAATGCTCAGAAAATGAGGAGTTTGCTAAATTCAAAAATTATTTGTAATGAAAGTACACATCTTTTGCATCAAAATGATCGTTGCATTTTCACATTCTATCGTTGCATTTTTTTTATATCAATTTTCATTTTTTAAAAGTGACAAATATCATCCCAAGAAAACGGCCCGTCCTGAAAAAACAGGACGTTTTTGTGATCTGATTTTACAGGACATTCTGTTTTTTCAGGCATACTTTTAAAAACCATTAAAACCGTTATTGTAACAATGGGATTCAATTTTAATTTGACCAAATAATTGTTTGTTATATAAGGTCATATTTTAATATTGAAAAAATGATAATAGAAGGTTTGGAAATGATTTAGAGGGTCCCGTCCTGAAAAAACGGCACGTCCCGTTTTTCCCGTCGTAGCCCCAACCTGTCCACATACCGAAAGTATGCGCTGCCGAAATTGACCCTTGCCATGGTAACGTTCTATATCGGCAGCCCGTACTTTTGGCGCACTTTTGGCCACTGAAAGTGCAATATTGGCTGCCAAAAGTATACTATTGACCGCCGAAAGTGCAATATCGGCAAACAATGCATAATCGGCAGAAAATATTTACCAAAATGAGTTGTTGACCGGACGATGGTAAGCGAGCAACTGATTCGTTGGCTCAGCGATTTTTATAGCGACTTGACAACAGATCGCCGTTTCTATTGAGATGGGGGCGATGACGTCATCGCGCTCCCAGAAAATGCATTTTGTAGGTATCGCTACACAAATTATATATATATATTATATATATATAGGATTGTAGGTTTCAGTTTAGGGAAAACATTCTATTTAGGGTAGCCGTTTGTTTAACCCTTAAAACAGATAAATTCTTAGCTTGAAATTTATGTATGTTTCAATATCGTAGGCACATTATAAGAAAAGTTGTTTGAAAATTAGTAAATATGGTCCAGAAAAACTAGTTTTAAGTCCTACTATTTGCCCACCTGACCTACAGAAGCAGACTGATTATGATATAGGCCTACTCTATTATAAATTATTTCAGGGTTTTGAATCAGCAACTGATATTTTTCTTGGATAGAATTAGCATGTAGTTCACTGTTTTGGCCATAATTGAAAAGATCTGGCGTGTTTTGGCTGGCGATGCCTCAATGCATATGGCATATTTTGGCTGGCGATGCCTCAGTACATGCCTCAGTGTATCTGGTCTAGAGAAAGGGTTGAAGTTGTAGGTAATGTGAATAATTTTGTAATATTATAGAGATACTATCAATAGCTTGTCTGCACTTACATAATTATAATGGGTTTGGTTTGCACTGTTTTTCCACAGGGTGGCGCGGTCTGGATAGGTTATTGGCCATATTCATCTGCTTATCTGTTTATGCCAGTCGTCATGACAGACATGATGAGCCCAAAACATTGTCTAAAGTAATAAACGTTGTTGAAAATCTTGTTATTCTTCTGTTTTCATTAATTTGAATAAAACTTCTCTCAATCCTCGTCCCATACCTTTGAGTTTCCACCTTCTGTAATTGGTCCCTCCTTAAGGCATTTGTCTAGGAACCCCCGGGCCCCTTAACATACCAGACCTAGGGGAAGGACCATTCTTATCCATCCTCGAGATCCAAGAATAAGGCCCCAGACACAACCAGGCTGACTACAGCTTGTGTGGGACATGCCAGCCTCCTGAATGTAAAGGGACGCGGGGTGTTGCCATAGCCACACCTATGGAGCCCTACAGAATGGAACAAACCTGCTTGCTTTGGAGCACGGCTGTCAGGAGGGACAATAGCACCTGTCATTCTGTATTGATTATGACTGGAAAGGGGATTGTAATTTTGATGTGTTAATGTAATACATATGTCAGTAGGTACTCTGGTACTATTTTATGAACGTCCTTGTGACCTCAGTCATAGCATATCCTCTGAATTGCGTTATTCATTTGGGCAATATTAATGGGTCAGTTCAGTTTATCAATCTTGATAAAGCTTTTTAGTTATATGAACATTTCAACACCATAGACCTTTTAATTTATTGTAAATCTGAGATACCTGTGTAAAAATACCTTTTTATTCTCCAACCAAGGTAACCAACTTAATACAACTGTCATTATCTTCCATGTGGGTTTACAATACTATCAAATATATAAACATGCATATCGTATATAAGTTCAACATTACATGTAACATGTTGAAGTGAAGAAAGTGTATTTCTTGTCATAAATGCGATGATACCTCACCCAAATTACATCTCAATGTGAAATGTATAGATCTACTGGATACGCCTATGGCAAGCCAAATGGGTAAAATCCGGAAAACACTGTTTTCCGACCGGAAAACACTGTTTTCCGACTGGAAAACAATGTTTTCCGACCGGAAAACATAGTTTTTCCGAGAAAACAATGTTTTCCCATGGGAATCAGAGTTATTTTGGGAAAACAATGTTTTCCCACCGGAAAACAATGTTTTCCCCCGGAAAACATGGTTTCCCCCAGAAAACACTGTTTTCCCATGGGAATCAGAGTTATTTTGGGAAAACAATGCTTTCCCACTGTAGTATCCTTCTGGTCCACTAGATGGCAAATTATTATGTTATCAGCATTCCATGAGACACCTGCCTTAGCTGGTACTTGGCAAGTTGTATGTATTCACCTATACCCACTAATCCAGCAACATGCTCATGGGCCGTTTGCCCACTGTAAGATGCCCTAGGATATACTTCACAGCCATACCCAGGCTATACTACAGAGCAGCCAATCAGAAGTGAGCATTCCTTTTTGATATTTTCCTACACACAGGGACAGCCTGTTAGCATTCTCGAGGTAGGCTAGAATACCAACGGTACAGAGCAGATAAAAGTTGGTTGAATACCAAGAGTATTTAGAGGTTGCAGGGGTTATGACATTGTAGGGGTATAGGGGTAGTATATGGAGGGAGTATGTAGGGGTATAGAGGGGTATAGGGGTAGTATATGAAGGGAGTATGAAGGGGTAGAATGCCCAGGGTATGGAGAGAGTATGGGGGGATATTTAAGGGGTAGCGTACCTAGGGTATGGAGGGGTAGTATACCAATGGAAGGCATATCCCTGGGTACACTGCCCCATATACCCCTTCCATACCATGGGTATACTACACCCATACCCATCTATACCCATGGCACACTATCCCCTATACCCCTCCATACAACCAGTACGGTGACAGGACACTTACCCCCTGGACACTTACCCCCGGACACTTACCTCCCCCCCCGGACACTTACCCCCTAAATACTTACCCCCCAGACACTTACCCTCTGGATACTTAACCCTAGGAAACTTAGCACTAGGATACTTACCCCTTGGACACTTATCCCTAGGATACTTATCCCCTAGACACTTATCCCCCAGACACTTACCCCCTGGACACTTACCCCCAGATACTTACCCCCTAGGCCACTCACCCCCTAGGCCACTTACCCCCTGGGACACTTACTCACTTGACACTTACCCCCTAAACACGTACCCACTAGAACACTTATCCCCTAGGACACTTACCCCCTGGGACACTTACTCACTTGACACTTACCCCCTAAACACGTACCCACTAGAACACTTATCCCCTAGGACACTTACCTCCCAGACTTTTACCCCCTGGACACTTACCCCCTAGGCCACTTATCCCCTGGGACACTTACCCCTGGACACTTTCCCCCATAGGACACTTACCCACTAGGACACTTACACCACCTTTGCTTATAATGTAGAGGAAATTATGTGGTAAGAACTTAGTCTTTCTAATGGAAAGCAAACTAAATAAATATCCCTCTCTTCTAATAGATGTCTAGGATTCATACATAAAAGGCTAACTCGTCTAACAGTTAGTGGATGGGCAAGTGCCAAAACATCATTGGACCGAGTACCCCAAGGTTGGGGGTAAGTGTCCTAGGGGGAAGTGTCCTAGGGGGAAGTGTCCTGGGAGGCAAGTGTCCCAGGGGTAAATGTCATAGGGGTAAGTGTCCAGGGGGTAAGTGTCTGGGGGATAAGTGTCTGGGGGATAAGTATCCTAGGGATAAGTGTCCAAGGGGCAAGTATCCTAGGGCTAAGTTTCCTAGGGTTAAGTATCCAGAGGGTAAGTGTCTGGGGGGTAAGTATTTAGGGGGTAAGTGTCTGGGGGGGGTAAGTGTCTGGGGGTAAATGTCCGGGGGGTAAGTGTCTAGGGTGTATATCCCCTAGAACCCTGGTACACTACCCTTTTTACCTGTCTGGAGGGTAAGTGTCTGGGGGGGTAAGTGCCCAGGGGGTTAGTGTCCTAGGGAGTAAGTGTCCAGTGGGTAAGTGTCCTAGGGGGTAAGTGTCTGGGGGGTAAGTGTCCAGGGGCAAGTGTCCGGGGGGTAAGTGTCTAGGGTGTATATCTCCTAGAACCCTGGTACACTACCCTTTTTACCCATTCCATACCTGGGGTATCCCATACCCCTCCATACCCTTTGTATGCTTCCCCTTTATGCCATTATACTTCTAATACCCTCTGGTCCTCATTAAACCCTAGAACTATAATACTGGGGATTGTGTGTGAATGAAAATATGAAAAGGAAATGCAGCCTTCTGATTGTCTGACTGTGAAGGAGACCATGAGTTAGCTCACCCAGGGTGTAAAGAAAATGGGTGAATGGCCCTAGTGAAGCCAAATCTTAGGTTGTATCAAGAAAAATGACTTGAAATAATTATTTGATTTGCTTCTCATTTTGTCCACCAGACTGCTCTACATATTCAGATAGCTATTTGGGAAAACAATGTTTCTCCACCGGAAAACAGTGTTTTCCCACCGGAAAACAATGTTCTCCGCCGGAAAACAGTGTTTTCCGACCAGAAACCCTGTTTTCCGGTGGGGATCAAAGTTATTTTGGGAATACCTTGTTTTCCGACCGGAAAACCCTGTTTTCCGGCGGAAAACCCTGTTTTCCCAAAATAACTCTGATTCCGACCGGAAAACATTGTTTTCCGGAGGGAAACACTGTTTTCCGGCAGAAAACATTGTTTTCCGGTGGGAAAACACTGTTTTCCAGTGGGAAAACATTGTTTTCCCAGTTTTACCCATTCGGCTTGCCATATACGCCACCTATCTCTGTGGAGGACGCTAAGGTCGTGATGAAGGCATGCAGGGACAGAGAGGTCCGACAGGTCCTGCTATAGGAGTCAGAGGGGGCGCCGGGGTTGTGGCAGGGGCGCATGGGGAGACAGAAGGGGTTGATTAACTGGACATGGATGATTCACACTGCACGTGGATAGAGTACGCAAGTTTGACGCATTAGAAAGTATAACTGTTCTCAACAATATAGCAGCATTGCTGATTTGAGACCACAAGGGAAAATGCAATCCTAGATGCAAACGACAATAAACTTTCAGAAGATAGAATTACATTCGCCAATAAAGTCCATGGCCCTACATTGATCATACATAATTACATAGTCATAGTTAATAATGAAAATTAGTCAACGTCTAGAACTGCATAAGGCCTGTATCGATCTATCGAAAGGTTAGTCATTAACAGTTTCTGAATAGTGGTCTGTCATCTATACGGTGTGTTATAATAGCCATTAGCGCTAAAGGTTGCACAGGAAGCCGTTTTGTGGTTAGTTACTTCCACATATCACAGGGACTTCCTGAGAGCAAAGGCAATGCCTTGTTTGATAGTTTGAATTATACTCGTTGGTACTATTACCTTCATATGATTATTACATCAATTCAAATTATTCCCAACTCAAAAAATTGATGTCTTTAATTAAAGAATCCGAGGACTTCATAACTTGAACCCTGAATGAACACCGTTTCGCTGATCCAAAGGTCACTCTTTCTAGACCAAAGCAGACTTGCAACTGAGAGGCCTAAAATGAAAGATTGATTTTCCCCACAACATTTTGTCATGTTTTTACTGTAGCAGAGGATTTGCTCTTTCAAAAAAGTCAATGTTCTCAATGTTCTCATAAATTCATCGGCAAATATCAAAGAAACATATGGTTTATAGGTCAATTATCAACAAAATCCAGCTATTTTGGAATTGATTCACTTTGGGTCATATCTTTCTTGAAAATAGAAACATATGAGAGTTGTCAAATTTAAACATTCGATAATGGATTAAAAATGGTTGTCTCGGTCACTTGGTTGCCTTAGTAATTAAAGAATACCCTCAATATTGACCATAATTCCTTGTTTCCTTCCATTTCTGCTTAATGGTAACCGGACATATATAGGTCTTTCAAGGCACAACATGCCTCATCTGAAGGGTATGTATTTCAACTTTGTAAAACGAGGTGTTTTATACAGAAAATAGCTGGTTACCATCAAAACCTACCAAAAGTTAAGCTTCTTGATATTAACATCATTTTGGTCGCATCATTCTTAATATGACAGCTAGAAACACAATTGGCAGCTGCAGTTGAGATATTCCCAGAGTTATAAAAGGAAAGTTGATTAGCAATAACATAAAATGCTGATGATATTTATCTATTTGGAGCAGCTCTTGATACAAGAGAGAATGGTCAGTCTAAGGTTCATAAGGGTCAGCAAGAAACAGCTCGTTTTGTGTTCCTTTTATTGTGACATAGCAATAGTTAAGGGTTCTGGCTAGATATTATAAATGTTATTTTATATGAAGTGGCATACATTAACAGGACACATATTGTGATTCGACTTTGAATGTGTCACTAGAGTTGCATTTTGGTGAATTTATGAGAACATAGGAATAGAGGATCTAACAGGGGGTGACAGATAATGTTCAGGTCTTTTTTAGTTGTTTCTTGTGTCCCAGATCTATAGTGTTGCTCCACCCGGGTGGGGTTATTATAAATAGGTGTGCTGGCCATTAAGCCAGAGTAACAGTTCCTTACAAAGGAGTGCAACTCCTGATACTGCCAAAGTACCTACATTAGCAATGGTCAAATATGGAGCTGAATACATAGCCAATGAGATGGAAATTATCGAATGTCCCTACCCACCCCCAGCCTCCACCCCTTTATTTATTTGTCCTCCTTCCCATTACAATTTGTTATACTAAACACCTGGACACTTCCAATGCCCTTATTCATATAAAACATAAACATAAACCGAATCCAGAAATAAAGAAAGGGCACGGAGGTCAAGATTTCCCCCTCTTTACGTACTTTAGGTGGCCATCAAAAGAGAAGGAGGAGGGGATGCTCATTGTGTTCGCATTAGACTCTGGGGGTGGGGTGAAACCAGACCCGTCCTGGTTGATGGGCCAAACACGCCATTCACTACGGCCCCCTGATGCTTTGTCTGGTAGAAAAGGTAAAGTAATCTGCCTTGTACTTCTACCTCCTTGAGCTTGATAAACCGCCGGCCTGATCCCAGCCCTGCAGGCTGCAAAAAGCTCGGTGAGGTGGGGCTTTGCAACATGCCCGAGAGGCTAGCTCCAGGCAGACTACACCAGTAGTTGAGCTAAAATACTCTCTTCGGGTATTTTACATAAGCACTAAATTTGACTTTCTACCAGTACCTGGAAGATATGCACATATTGTGTGTCCACTATAGCTCCGGGCAACCAGACAATAATGCTAGACAACTGAAGTGAGGACATAAGTTGCTCCGTTATTAACAAAATTAGGCTATAGGCCTATAGGGGGACTTTTTAAAAATGTGATTCATTTTCTGAGTTGGGCAACGGATCTGAAAAGATTTTCCATCCCTGCAAAGAACAAAAGTCGGTAAGCGTGCCAACAAGGTTGATCAATATTAAAAGAACATTAGACAATTTCATAGTTCTTTTTACCTATGGACGTTGATTCCAGCCTGTCCAATGACACCCCTCAGTACCGACCGTAGGAAATGAGGTTGAAATATTATCTGTTTTTCTCATTCCACAAGTAGCTCTGATATTTATCTAGTCCCCATTCCTCGTATACCTTGGCCGGGTCCTACTGTGTTTGAGTCGGTGCCCATTATCAGTTACCTGCATGGGGCGCCAAGTACAGGCGGCCGGAGTTATAAATATAATCTTTTCTACAGAGGCAAAAGATGAAAATTCCACATAAATTCCAAGACACTCATAGATAAATTGTCATAGATATCCATGAAGCTGTATTCTGATAGCTAGATTGAGTCAGTGCTAAAGTGATAACAATGATTGCAATATTGCGATTCTTTCCTTTCCTTTTCCTTTCCAATCTCCAGCCCGTGTACTTGGCAATAGCTGGTATCGGGGTGTAGCCGTACCTTACGCGCATGGCAGCGGCCAAATTTCCTGTGGGCAACTCTCCCTGCCAAGGATAGCTTATATGCAGTATTTTAGGCACCTACAGGTTAATTTGGCCCAATTTCCTCAACAAAAACATAGGGAAATATATAGGAAGTACAGAAAATAATTGAGATATTATATCTATGTATAATGAATGGATTTTCAAACCAACTTAAAATAGAGTAAACATATAGGTATTGATATAAAATGAAAATTAGTCGATGATAATTTCCATGATGTTTAACCACAAATTATGCCATGATTAATGACAAGTTCTATAGTTAAACCTTGTATTTTGTCAACATAGTTATTTCCCAGGATGCATCATGATTAGGATAGTCTGCAGGTAAAGCACAGGAAACAAGCTATCCGTGGTAGGATGAATTTTGACCATAGGTTCAGTTTACTAAGCATAACGTTAACACTTTACATTTTGCATTTAGAACGTACTTTACTTAGATTTTTCTTTGTAACGCATTACAGTTTACATCAGATTTCATTTACATTTTAAAGATGGTTACATTTTAAGTCAGCTGGAAGTTTTACAACCAAATACTTTGGCCAACTCCATGTTAGAAACCAGTTGGATCGATTAACAAGGGTGATGCTCACTCAAGGGGCGTCTCACACTGGGCCTTTTGGGGAGTTGGCCCCGACCAGAGGTAAAACACGACCAGGTCCAACAGCTCGGATAATAGTTTGTACTAAAAAGCATTTATGCCTATACTACAATATAAAAAATGGCTAGTCTCCATGGAATCCAGAAAGGAGCACAGCTAAGATATTAGAAATTATAACTAAGCTTTCCTAGAATTCTATAGTGTGATATTTTTCAGGGAATCAGGGTTTTCCATTCTCCTTAATGTAAGTGGGTTGACTTTTGGTCTCGGTCTGACCGATTTTTTGACCACCTGCTTTAAAGTCATGCTTCACGCACGAGGGTGAATTGATTTAGGGCTTGCCCGTGGGGCATCGTGCTTGTGTGCATTCCGGCAGAAGGGTGAACATACGACAAGGGGGAGGAGGGGTTGGCATCTCGGGCTATTCTTGGGCTGTTCCCAATCTCAGTTGACTGCCTACAGTTTCAGGCCATCGTGCTGCCATTTTCGTGCCATGCTGCCTATTCTTCAACTAAGTCTGGAACTCTAACTTGGGCTTTTACTCATCGGGGAACTCCCATTTATCTAGGTGCTATGTCCTGGCTAAGTTGAAAGGCTGTCCATCTCAGGAAGAAGAGGTGTGAATACAGTGAGTACCATAAAGGAACTGTTTATTTTGTGCGCCAACATGCCTTTATATAGCTACAAGCGTCTTTCCATTGGTCAATTACAATCATGTGACCCACATGACGTCACTTCCGGTAATACATTATTTCGTGATTCTGTACATTTGCTAATAGTTTTGTTCCAATTTCGTTATTTGATCCTTAATCAGTAAATCGATACATTCTTCAATCATTTCACAATAATCAATTCTACACCTTTATACGAGAATTATGACCAATAAAAAGTTTTGTGCTAGTCATTTTAAATGTTATAGAACTGAGTAAAACACTTCAGGATAATCACATTGTGTTATTTCTTCAATGTAAGATATTTGTCTTATCTGTTTGTGACGTCACACACAGACAGATGCACTGTGCAAGGTGCACCAGGTGCAAGAAGGAATCAGTCTGTGATATTTAGAAAAATACACATCACAATTGAAATATCATAGGTATGGCTATAAAAATTGGCATGAGTGCTCACTGAATTGTAAGGATCATGACAATAAATTATATTGTTTTACAGACACATGTCTCTCCCTTTAAGATCTATGAACATTTTTGAGAAAGAAAGGCAGGGTTCACCTACGAAATAAGATTGCTGGAGCCAATTATACCTTTTATGAGTGGAGTTTTCTGTACATTCCTTTATGACTGTTTTCTTTCTGAGCATTTTGATATTGGGTCTAGACCAATGAAACTGGTTGATCTGAATTGGAATTTAGCATATTTTAGTGCCCAAAAAGACCACTTTTAATTATGAGAGTTTTCATTTTTCTCACCACGTGGCACCACTGCAAATTTTCAATGTTTTAATTGCTTGATGGAAGGGGGTTCATTTTCTTTGATTTATGTTGATTTTGATTAGAAATAATGTTTTACCCGTACTCAATAATTATGAAACTTTTAGATTTTGAAGTGCTGCATTTTCACTCGGCAGGTGACACAAGTGTAACCAGTCCGTAATCCCTGGATCTGATTAATTTTATAAGATCGGAGCACAGATAATATGTAAAATTGATGCACTATGAAAGTTCCGTGGTATAGAAGACTGAAATTGGTTATCTCGATTATTTGGTTGCCATGGTAACCCAAAATAACCTCAAAATTAACCATAGGCCTAATTCCAGTTTATCTCCCATTTCCGTTACTTTAGCAATCATATACACAGATTTGCAGGTATAACGAAGTAAAATATATCTCATATGAATAGTAGAAGTCTCTTAATGGGATTGGAGTTTATAGTGAAATATCTTGAAGATTGAATAATTATGATAATTATGTTCTCTTCTATTTGTGTTACCAAAGTAAACACAAACATAAGGTAGAAGAAAGCCCCATCTTATGTGAGGGGTAAAAAAGTTCTTTAAAAGATTGAAATAATGTAGTAAATGACTGGTTTCCACTCAAATTAAGATTATTTCAAACTTTTCAGAATTCGTGTGGTATATCGGTCTTAACACTTTAGACCCAATCCAGCCATAGCCGCCCGAGGGAGTACTCCCCGATCCAGCTGTAGATCTTAGCACCGATCGTTGCTTCTAACTAAAGCTATATAGCTAAGATACTTCGCAATAAGACTGACACCCGTGTCAGTACACTATTAACTGTGGGATCTAATGGGTTTATAATTATACAAGATAGGAGCAAAGATGATTTGTCAAATTGATGCATTTCTAGTGTTCTATAGGGTAAAAGACTCAAAGTTGTTGTCTTTGTTACCCAGTTGCCATGTTAACAAAAAAATACCCTAACCCTTAGGCCCAAATCCGGCTTTAGCCACCCGAGGGTGTGCTCCCCAATCCGGCCGTGGCCGCCCGGAAAAACGGCCGTTTTTTCATAATTTTCAAATATTTTTCCAGGGAGAACGCTTTGAAAAGCATACAACATCCAAAAGTGACAAGTATATCGTTGTTTTAAAGCTGATTTAATACCACATTCAATTATATAACCAAATCTCTATAATTTGAATAGTTAACCATTGGTTAACCTTTGAACTTCTTGGATCAATGGGAAATTGAGGAATTCTGGAGGGAATCCCGTGGAAATCCCAGGGAAATCACCCTATTCATGGACGCGTTACACGGGGTCTAAAGAGTTAAAGTTTACCATAATTTAGGGCACCCTTACATTTCTTTCAAGATAGCAACCAGTAATATAGCTTTTATGGTTTAATAAGTTCCAATCTATCTCATAAGCAGGTCGAAAAGACCTCATCTGTAATCGCAGGGATAATTATTAATGATTTTTTTTTAAATGAGTGACTACTATAGATGTCTGATTTCCTTTTATCAACATAAAACAAATAAATCGCTCTTACAAAAATCATTATTGTATCATAAAATTATCTTTATTCATATGCAAGACAGAAATACAAATGAGATGTACAATTGGTGCATTCTTAGAGGTCTTTCTGAAGAAAGATTGGAAATCGTTGTTCCAAACAACACAATGTCATTTATTTTTACCTTACATCAATGACTGAGATATTTTTATTATAAACAATCATCCCATAAAGACTTAGTTGAATTATTTACCTTTCAAATGAGAAGTGGTATGCTTTGTTATGCCTCAAGTTGAGATTTTCCTTAAGGCTATTTTTCAGAATGGCTGCTTTACTATTAGTTATAATTGGAAATGCTAAAATAAGATGTTTCATTTACGAATATCTGTTCTAAAGATAATAGGTCATAACGTGTATGTCTTATATTACTTCTTACGTTAATGGGTTCATCTTTAACTGAGACACATATGCCACTCCTTTTATAGAAATTATATAAGTAGCATATGGAAACTGAAAAGGTTGCGGCAACCCTGTAGACGAAGGTGCCCCACTTGGCACCTAGAAGGGCCAAGTTTTGGCTGACCATAGCTATATTATTTGATCAATTCAGCCACAAGGGGAATGACCCTGTTGCTTCAAAGATAAACTGCCCTGCCTCGTTATACTATTATACAGTGTTTGGTAATCAATTACCTTTGCCACACATTCATGGTCATCCCAAATGATAGGACTTGCACTGAAATCTTTCGATGTGAATCAAGCTTTTGTGAGACAGAGTGCCCATGCAGCCAAGGGGTGACGTAATGTTCACGCTCTGTAACGTTATCAGAACGTTCCGCGACGTCACATCCTAGGTTGGGTGCAACTTGAAGAGGTCTTTCAGAGTTGCAAATGACCAACATTTGAACTTTTTTTGAAATATAAGGTGAATTTCGGGTGATTTTCTCTTACCATCTTCCCAAACATAATCTTCCAGTGTGAACTCTATAATTGACCAAAAACATTGTATACTTCAAGAATTATTGAAAAGATTTTAGTTTGATGTTAACCCTAATGTATTCCTCCTCTGCAGTATTGACCAGACAATAATATCAATAAAGTCTTTCATTTTGAACCAAATTAGCAGCACTTTCATAATACCTTTATGGCATTTCAGGGTCGCAACCTAGCACATTGCACAGTCTTCCCGTGTGAACTGGACTTTAAGTCGTTACCACGTAATTTTTAGGGAATGGTGGCTTGAGAAGATAGTCGCTTCTAATAGCAGTGTCCCTAGTGTCAGCATGGTGCGAATGCTTTTTTTTTTTCAATTGTTCAAGCTTGTGACCATTTTCTTCATATAAAACTTTTTTGGATGAGGAAATATGTCATCAGGAAAAAAGAAACAGCGAATAGGTTCATTGCAGTATGGGGTATTTTCTCTGCGTTATTCCTCACCAATTCCTCATAACACACTTTAAGGTGCAGCCTATGACAGTACAAACTAGCACAAACGTGAGAATGGTGAGAATGGAAAGTTTTCAAGCCCTACCAAGATGGACTTTATAACATCAAGTATACAAGTGGCAATGAATAGGGAGTGAGGCTAATTTCACGAAATTGGCCATGTAGAAGCTCCCGCGGATACATGCAATTAAACCTGCGGAGTGAAATGCCGTCAGGCGGTTTTCTGACTCAGTGGAAAAACCGACCAATAAGTCTTTTGCCTACTACAGGCATTCATCTTTTTGTGCTTTTCGGAACCATAATGATTGTAATGGATCGAGAAATGTTTTTTGTTTTATTATAGCGTAGCCTCTTTTCCTCGACAGAGAAATGGCCGTTGATTAAATCCTTCTAATGAGCACAATCTTGTTTAGATAAAGTCCTTCTCCGAGTCCCCAGTCTTCATGATTTAGAATTGCAAAGGTAATAGTGAGAGACACTGACAAGATAATAAGCTCAGATTTGCAGTCTAGTTCCATGGGATGGATTGTAGGATTAGTGCGTCATGCATGTATACATCTTGTACGATCCCCCAGCTGCTATGGAATTTTATATATTGTATAGGATTGTATAGGACTTCTTATTAAGATAGGTACGTTATGACCAGACAACTCAATAGCCTCGTTTCTCTAGTTTAATGACCACCTATAGCGTTCATTTGAGTAGATTTGCTAAATATGCGATGCGATGTGCCTACGAGGTATACCTGTTGTGCAATAGGGTAGGTCTCACAATGGGACGCCTGCCGGTAATCTATGTTGCACAACGCCTTGCCTAACAGGAAACAGGATCAATTTAAGATCCACCTCTCAGCTGCGGCAGACGCCAGGAGAAACATCTGCGCATGAGCACCAATGTCATTCCGTTTCCGCCAAGGTGTAATTCAGTGCTTGCAAACTCCAATTCCAATACTCTCTTCTTTTTGAAGCCCCTTTTTTCCATTTCCCCTAGCTAGCCACTTCACGCCATTGGAGATGGGGGACTTTTATGTGCTACAAATGAGTTCCGGCCAGAAATGGGGTGGCGTCAAGCTAAGCTTAGTGGAGGAATATTGCTTATGACGTCATCGTCAGACATCAGGAGAAATATCACAACTTCAGAGAGAGTTGGCGGATGGATACAAGAACAGTACGTAAACCCTGCCGTCTGATCTACTTTGATATGAGGAGGGATACCAATGATCATGGCATCACCAGGCGGCACAGACGGAGATGAAAGTATACTGTATGTCCTTTGGACATAGTATAGATGCATGGGTGGGGGAGGGGGGGGGGGTCAATCAAGATTTATTCGGGGGAGGGATAGAAGTGAATACCTCTGCATGGGAATACAACATGTTTTAAAATGTTTAAGAATATGGTCGCATATTAAGTCACCGAATTCCTATATATTAGGGTGAGTATATATCCGAGCTGTTTCACTAAACCCTTGCCGGATTTTTCTATCGAACCTCTTGTGAAACGTGCCAAAGGATCATTGTTAAGTTCCACTTCTATAGGCTAGGACTAAGCCCCACACCAACTAAAATCCACTAAAGCCCCATACCCACTTGGCGATTTGGGCCTCGGCGATCGTATTTTCCTCTGATTGCCTGCCAGTATGCTATATTGAAATGAACAGGTTTGATAAAATTGCGGAGCGAATTGTCAGGCGATTTTCCCAGCGATTCAAATCAAGCATGCACATTTTAATATAGCATACTGACGGGCAATCAGAGGGATCACTGAAGTCCAAATCGCCTATAGTGGGTATAGGGCTTTAGCTATCTTGCCGGTGACGGGTGATGGGCGACTGGCAGGTGTTCGCCGGTAAAGTCTCTTGTCAACTGTAATATTAAAGGCAAGTTTGATATTTATACGGCGATTTTACTGGCGATTCTGTTGCCAGTCGCCTGTTGCCAAGAGTCCACACCATGCCCACAGGGAAATTGCCCAGCACAATCGCCCGGCGATCAAAGGTGCTGGACGATTTTGAGGCTCATGCGGTCGCCGGCAAAATCGCCTAGTGGGTACGGGGTTTAGGAGGTTAACCAAATCTGGTTAATTTTTGTGCTTACAGTCTCGACCTCTTACATGCAACAACTTCTAAGGAATACATTTTATGAAAGTTAACAAGAATAAAACCTCACTGTACATCACCTTTTAACCTGGCATTTATTTGTTTGTTTGTTTGTGGGATTAGTTTAACGTCCGGCCAACCCTTCAGGGTTCTTTTACCAGACTGCACAAGGTAAAGCCTTTCAGCTCATTTACGCCACAGGGGCAGTGACCGAATCTATGAAATGAGGTGCCTATTTGTAGCAGTGGGGACCTGGCATAAAAAACAGTAACTAGAATTATGAATATAGAATTAATGTCTCACTGCAGTTTCAGATAAAGACTTTTATCTAAGTTGTCTGACTAAAGTTAGAAATTCAGGTGAAAGTATCCTTTTTGCTTATGTACAATTTTGTTCGGTACATTTGCTATTTGATCACTTGAAATAACCTTCAAAAAGCACTTCGCTCTCCAAAAAGAACAATTTAAAGCCACAGTCTCATCATTTAACAACTTTGTAGATACATCTGCCGGCATAGTGGGTGTCGTGTACTAGCGGGACGCTGGAATAAACTTTCACTATTATCAGTTGATTATCTACCTTGATTTACTGATGTCTTTGGTACAGATGGAATGAATGCAAAGTGGGAGTGGAATTCGGACATCGCATCCTACTATGCCACCACATCGGTGTCACTGGCATTGCATATAAGCCCCATGATCGAACCAAAGTTAGCGTTGTTGTTAGAAAACAGATACACTGATAATCCATGGGCTGCCCTGTCATAGCCAGACAGTGACTAAATTGCCAAAGTCGTGTGCATATGGTCAAAGTGACTATGGGGTTATCTGATAAAGTCAGAAAAACATAGTCAATATTGATTATGTATGACCTCACAGTGACGTTTTTAGAAGGAAATTTGAATTTCTGAAAAACAAACCATCAAGCAGGCAAATGCCAATGAGGTTTAGATCTAGATTACCTTTAGGGCTGAATCCAAAAGTTATATGATACGCATAGACGATTATAGGTGAGTATAGCTTGTTCAAACATATGTGTGTTACACAGAATAGATCATATATATATATATGGAAAAGAGAGTAATGTGTGTGGGTGCTGAGATGTATGTCAAGGTGTTGACATGTTTCTTTAGGCTCTAATGTATGTCTGAGGGCCATGGCATGTGTCGAAGGGGGGCAGATCCAAATTGTTTCAAATGTCCTAAGATATCCTAAATCGAAAGCAGTTATACGAAAATCGTACATGAAGGTTATTGGCTTGAGACGTTTCTCGTTATTTTCATTATGAAAGCAAACTGGACCAGGTGTGCTACCAATACGACAACCATTGCACAGATCTACCGTAGGCTCATTAGATATCTGTGCTTAATCATGCATGATTCTAATCCTCGGAACTTAAGTGGAGGAGTAAACGTTGTTACGTAAACATTAGAAGGGATATACGAAGGAGGCTTACCAGTCAAAGTTACCAGTCAGAATTATATCGATTGCCTTAAGGGGTTTCAAATCGTTTAAAGCGGTTGCTTTCATTTCTAGGCCCACTCGTAATTTACAGGGTCTAATTCATTATAATCATGATAAAAGCAAAACATTTTCTCAAAGGTGTCCCCCATAAAGCTGGCAAAGGATTGTGGTCTTTAACACCTTCAAAGTTGTCAATTTGACAACTCTATGTATTCAGTGAAGTTTTGGAAAAGCAACAGGTCAAAATAATAGGGCTACATGGTGAACTATGGGGTTTACTTTTCACATGAAAGTTTAGTCTACATTTCGCTAAGTTTCCATGTGAGTTATCCAATAAGGCCGTTGCCAATCGCAGTCTTCCATCTCGTTATAATTGTTAATCATCCATGAACCTAGTTCCTAATTCAGGGACGACGGAGAACACTCATGTGAAACGTCAATGTTAATTTAATCCAAATGCAATAATATTTGCACTGGCCTTCCTTTGACCAATGTCAGTCTGAGAGATTGTCCGGTCTACTCCTCACAAACCAGTACTCCTATCTCAAGTCACCTATCTAGCTCTGTTCATGCGCCCAAGTGTTATCCCAGCTGGCTAAGCCCTCACATATCGGAGCTGCCTCAGAGGCCACTTGTTTCACTCTAAAGAGAACAGGTACCAACATGTGCATCTTATTTACCTCGTTCTGTGACATCATCTACTCGCTCTCCAATCGCATCGCAGATGTGCATAAGTCAGAGAGCCTATCTTGGTACGGGTCTAGTTTCTAACAAACAACTAGCTAAGATATCTACTGCATAATATAACTGACACCCGCATCAGTACAATGGAACTTTATGCATATCTCCCACGAAAGCTCTGTGGGGGCAATATTGTGAAAATTAATCTTTTCAGAAATTGAGACTCTTATGATTGTGAACTGACTAAACGATCTTGCTTATTTCAGTGACCCAAACTCTAGGAGAGAAGGATGCATGGCTGATATGGTTATTTCGTCCAACCTTTGTTCAACACTGGGATATACCCAGTAAAAGGATGGGCTGATTGTCTGAACTATAGTAGGTTAAATATCCATTAAAGTTAAGGTCTTATTTTAAGTCACGTGATTGCCGTGGATATTAGCTAGCTCCTATTGCAGTCTTCCTCTTCTTACTGCAGTCATCCAATACATAATAATAGTTCCATATCATGTAAGACACAACACTCGCGTCAAAGGATGTTCTTTATTATATCCGGTATATGTGTACATACTCTCGAAAGATCTCAATGACAATGAACAGTTCCAAGGGGGAGGATCCACTCAACCACACTCAGCCAAAGCTCCAGCAAAACTAAACAGTCTATCAGCTTCAATTCCAACTCCAGGAACAAGCTTCTAGAACCAACCTTTCCAGGATGTTTAATTCACAACAACTATCAGCACTCTGGCTTGAGTGCTGCCTGTACAGCACTTATGTATGGATGGAATAACAGCCTTCACTAGACTCCTCCCCTTACTCTTCACCTTTGACAAAGAGTAATTACTTTTAGCCCTGCTTTAGTGTAAACACAAAGATGGCTAAACTCGAGCACGGACTGACCATCCGCATCAGTACAAGACACTGTTATAATATTTCACTCTATCTACCCCCAGTGTTTATCCCCATGATGTATCCTGCTGGTTGCCTGGCGTTGGCTTCAGTTTTACACTTCTTATTAATATCCAGCTCCCGCTAAGCATAACAACGTTAAAAGTTTCTAGAAAATAATTATCGTTCCTGATGCTACACTGCCGGGTATTATGAATGAAATCTCATAAATCGCCATGATTATGATGTATATCCTTAGGTTTGGAATAGTGTTTTGTGTATATTTAGATGCCCATAAACAGCTTTTAGCAAGCTGCTTAGGGGCCTTCCATTTAGTACGTACGCAAAATCTATCAAATTTTAGACCCACCCCCCACCCCCACCCCCCTTGGCCTGAAATACACAATGGATTTGTACAGGAACATACGCAAATTTTCAAAATTTTTAGACCCCCCCACCCCCCCTTGGTGCGTACATACTTAATGGAAGGCCCCTTATAAATCTTCTAACGCCCTTATTGCTAGACAAAGTGGTTATCCCTTTAATGATCTATATCAATATTTAATCGCGTCAGGCCTTCTGAGAATGTCCACAGATAGGCTCTATTACTAGAAGGAAAAATACAAAAATAATATAACAGATATTTCCTCTCTAGATACCCAGGAGATGAATTCCAGAAGTGAGGGTGGGGGCTGAAATCTAACTCTGCCTTTCCTTCCCGAGCGTCGGGTGGCCAGACTTTGAAGGGAATCCCTTCGAGGTCGAATAAAAAGCTTCATGGGCGCATTGTGTATCAGGCAGGCGCATAATGTAAGAAATGGTGAATCTTCTTTCAATTTTGGACCAGCTGTGGTTTTGGAATGATACTTCATTTGCGCTGTTTTCTGAAATGATCTTGAAACGGTGACTTTTGTAACTCCATTTATGAGATAAAGACGGGTATTGAGCACTACAAGATAAACATTTCTGTCTGTAGATTCAACTTTGACGGCTTCTCTTCTCTCTTCTCTCTTTTATTTATTTATTTATTTATAAAAAAAAATGGGGGGGGAGGGGGTTGTGGATGGGAGGGGGAGTGGAGGATGTGGTTTCTACCGATCAAGTACAGTGAGTGGTAACGGCGGTAGAACAACCATCTGCTTCTTTCTGTGTCCTTAAAAAAGGCCAACTGGCCACTTAAGGCACTCCCCGTCTTACCCCGGTCATGAACAGCCGTGATTGAAGTTTTCTCCGTTTAGTACCAGACGTCACTCTATAGGGAATAAAATATGACCGCTGACCATAACCTTTGGTGAACCCTTGGCGCAGGGCTCGGGGAAAGGGTCATGGCAGGCGGCCGTAAATATGACGGGTCATCGTCCGCTCTAAGAGCAAAATGGGGGCATTGACGGCTTCATATTAGCAGGGCTCACGCGATCATTTCTGAAAAGTATGTACTTTACATTAGATAGAAACTGCCTAGAATACAGCTCTGACTGGCTAGTCTTGAAAAATGAGGTGACTGTGTCAGGACTACGTAAATTTGCGAATATCTAGAATTCCATGCTCTAAGATGGATAACACCTCCATTTGGGCATGTTCTTCATAGACTATTTTCTTCTTGGGCAAGTATATGTCCTATAAAGACAACTCTGATTACATCCCGGGATTACATTTATCAATGAGACCAACCCCAAAAATCATTATTGTGAAAGCTGCTCCAAAGGAAAGTTCCCCTTTAACAAACCCCATCGAACAGTATCCGCAATAGCCATCCAAATATGTAAAACAATTTTCCCCTTCATATTCAATACCCAGTCAAAGAGTCGAAGGTGGTGCCCCCTATGTGGATGTACTCAGTAAAAACCCAAAGGTACCCCACTTGTCTGACACCAACTCAGGTAATGGCCAGTGTGGGTGAGAAGGCACTGGAAAGGGAGGGAGGGGAGTGATTTTTGTGGTTTTAACACCTGTATTGCCTTTAAATAACTTAGCCCCTATAGCAGTGCCATGTTTGTTATTGTACTGTACATAGGCCTACAACCCGATTATGGCAATATTCCTATGGTTTTCTTGCGGTGTTTAGCCATGACTTTACAAAAATCTAAAGACCAATTTGCAGCTCTTGATTTACCCAAAAAAAAATATGAAGGTGATACCTTTTTTAACAATAGTTATTGCATAGCATTGTTTAGAAGGTGGTGGCCTTAACATGGTTTTTAGAGTGGAGGGGGTGTTGTTTGACCACCCTACGGTCCAGACTGGGGAGTCTGAGGCTGTCATATGCCAAGAGGGCGGCGCCCATACAGGGACTCCCGAACTCGATAAAGGGTTTCAGATGGTTCATATAGCCGGGTTTACACAGGCCGTCAACGTGTCCTTACGAAATTTTGCTTACGTTAACCTTACGTTAATGAGTTATCCTAAGAAAAAGTATTATTATTTGGGTCACTATCGTAGGTTAACTTAACAATTATCTTAACATGCAAAGGTGCTGAAGGGTTTACACTGCCCGATAATTTCCTTAGGATAATGGTATGATAGTGGTTATCGTAAGGGTGACCTAAGGCTTACGACAAAGAAAGTATCTTATAGATTTGTATAATGATTGGGTCCTTTGACCTAAGAAACCTAAGAAAAGGGGGTTTACACAGGCCGTCAGGGGCTCTTAGGACAAGAAATTTCATTATCCTAAGCCAAATTGCATCGTCGTAAGCCTTTTGACCTAAGCTTTTTCAAAAAAATTTCAAACACGTCTGAAATTTTCTTTATCCTAAGAAATTACTCCCGATAAGTTATCCTAAGCCTTAGGACAGGCTTAGGATAATGATTTCCTTTAGACAAAATGGGTTTACACAGACCGACAACGTCGTCGGGACTATCGTAGGGCTTAGGTTAATTGTCGGGGCTATCGCAGGGCTAACGACAGTGACTGTCGGGGAGCTATCGGACGGATTTTGACGGGCTGTGTAAACCCCCCTTATGGTATCACCTCAGTCGCATCATGTTGACGGAGGACAGTCCCGTACTGTTTGTGTTCGGTTTGTTGGTCAACAACCTTTGTCGGTCATTGTTTATAAAGGAAATTAGAAAAAAAAAAGCTAAAAGATGTAGGTAGAAGCAATCAAGTGCACATCCTAGCAGAGAGTGTATGATAGTGAATGTATCAACACTGGTTCATAGTATGAATTTGATGTGTTGAGTGCCTTGGGCAGAGATGACAGGAGTATTGGATATTGGTACAGTGATGTGTGGAGAACATTGTTATGTGAATCGAGTGGAATGTTTTACACCTTGTTTCAACTAGTGGAATGGTATTTGGACGGAATGACAATGGAATCGATAAACAACAATCCTCTCATAAGTGAGTTGCTGTCATTTAGCCAAACACAATCATGTGTATCTGATCGGTACTTAACCGTAAGTCTTAAGGGCCTTACACACTACATTGTATATAACAAATTCTGATGAAGGATGTAACTATCCAAAACATGTCAATTCGGTAAACCCTATATCTATGATAAACACCAAGTCTTCAAAGTTGTCGTTGAGTTAGATATATTCAGCGCCAATTTTACTGTATAACAAAAGTACAAAGATTGGGAACTTTTGTAACTATTAGAATATGATATTATATGATGTTCTCAAACGCAGAAAATATTCCTAGCATGCAAGCAATAGAGTTAGGGAACATTAATTTTAGGAACCATCGGTCAAGTTGTGAACTCATTTTCCTTGTGAAAAGGAACACTCTTTGTTGTCAAAACATAATAATGGACATGTTCGATTTTTTTCATATTGATTTTTTTATATCTTTATCAGTGATTAAGTAAATTCTACAGTAGGTACAAATCAATTGGTGGGCCTAATTTTACAGTGTGCGACTAAATAATTATTATGCTGTTCATCCTTGAGGGAACATTATGTATTTCACCTGTCTAATTAGTTCTAATTATTCGTTCCCCTCCAAGACACTGCCTATCAGGAACATGATATGATCCTAATCTTAACGTTCCTGATTGTGAAGTGTGTGAAAGCCCATACCTGCATACTCCCACCTGCTTTCGTATGGTGAATGGCACCCCACTTCATATCATGTAGGAACCATGCAACTAGAAACATGACATGTGCCTTAACATTTCTTTAATCTCGTAATGAAGAAGGTTATATGTATACTAGTGATTCTGGGATGCCGTAAGAGAAGATGGCAGAACCATGGATTTCTGCCAAATCTCTAACCTCTTGATCATAATTGAGGAGGGACTCTGTAGTGAAGACCTTGGTAGCGGCCTTATCAGCCATGAATCGCACGTGTTCTAGAGATCCATTATTTGAATGCCCCGACCCCGCCAAAGCTATGATAGCACTGATATGAAATTGTAACCGATCATGGGTCTCAATTCATGTCTAAAGAATTAAACGACTATTTAGAGGAGGAAAATCAAACATTGTCTTTCTTCTATATACTACTCACAAACGAATGGTACTGTGAAAAAAATACACAGAAAGTGCCCAAAGAGGTTGTAATACGTAAAGGTGAAAGGGTTAGAAAACCATCTGTGTGGCTAAAAGACTACAAGTAAATTTGTACTACAGTTTTCATTTTTCATGTACAACTATTAAAAGTGTTAAAAAGGAATTGTGTGTCTATCTAAGCGGAAATTGTTCAAATCTTACCTAGAAATACTATCAAAAATAGAGACAAAAAACATCAAATGCGTCGCCGTACGTATACCACCCTATTTTCAGTTATTAACCTCAATAATCTTAAAAAACAAATGAAATATATAAGAGGAATATTAGGTTAAAACGGCATGTGTTTCTGCTAATACTCAGACATTTTATTATAATATATTATTTTTATAAGTAACCAGGTAACTTTGACAGCAAATTAAGAAATCTAAGCCCTAATATGTGCGTCACCGTACATATACTAGTGTAGCCATACATGATAATATTATGCTGGTGCCATACATATTTTTGCCAGAAGTGAATTATAGATCTCAAAGGCATAATTATTATAATCATATGCAGGCAAACAAAACACATTTGTCATATTATTTGTGTATATATGGTCCTTCCTCCTCAGACGACAACCGTGAAGTTAAAACATTTGTCATGTTGATGCCGAGCTAATGGGGGTACTGTCATATTATTATTTGTGAACAAAATTAATGTTCTAATTAATTTTTGTGTAAAAAAAATGCGTCACTGTACATATACCAACCAAAAAACGTAATGTGAAGATTAGTGTTCCCAATTTCGAGAAATTGTTTCCACGTGTGTTGCAAAATTCCACTGAATTATACAAAAATAACAATAAATCTTAATCTTTACTTTTTTTTGCCCTATTTGGCATCCTTTCATGAGAAGTGACCATACATATGACTAATCGTGAGAAAACAATTATGTCTGACAATTTGGCTAATTGAACTATATCGTAATGCCCCTAATCCCAAGCGCTTACATAATTTACTTTTTCTTTTGAGATAGGAAACATCTCAGTACCTTGCCGTATAGTGATAGTATCCTTTTGTCGATGATAAAAGAATCATTGTATCAACAGGATAAAAATTAATTGGATAGAATACTCTAAATTGGGAAGGGGATTAAAAAGGAAAAAAAACGTCAACTTTGGTGTGCATCAGGTATACGTATGAGCATCTAATGGGATCTTACAAGCTGGTGACCTCACAGTGACATGGTTGTCGCCGAGAGAGGTATATCCGATCCGCTGCAGCTGACAGTTAATTTGGCCCTCGTTCATATCCCGACAGAGAGGTTTGGGGGCTTCTAACCATAGTTATTTTCAGGCCAACTTTTTTTTCATAATTATGTATTCAGTGTATGCTGAACATATCCTCTTCTCATCCCCATGTATTTAGCTGATTCAATGTCTCCATAAAAAAAACCACAAGAGTTTAGATAATGAGAGTGATATGAAGCTATACGCAATGTAATTGCAAGGCCTTATCAGCCGGAATAGCAATCCCATGAATAGTTGAAGCCTGTAATCAACTCAACAGAGGTGGGTTGTCAGTATAGATAGCTATGGAAATGCTGTAGGCTCTCATTCCGTCCACAAGTAAACCTTATTCAAAGTGTCTCCCATCTACCAGGGTAAATTCCCCCGTGATACTTGTATGTTATATTATTCACATGTGTAGAATATAGAATATGCCTCATAGATAGTTCTTATAAATAGTCCCGAGAGTAGATAGGGGCCTATCTCTATTATAGTGTCCTTGTTTCTTGTTACCGACTGATAAGCGTTGTTGATGTCCTCACTGCTGTTTCGTTGTTGTGTACACTACTGCGCCATGCAGATCTAAAGGACAACCTACGGAAACTAACGTCAAACCTAAACGGCCGAGTTATTCTATCCTATCCCCCAGTGGAATGAAGTCCACTCACCGGCCTGCGGAAAGCCCCTACTCTGTATTCCGAAACGCCCGTCGACCAGCACCCTCTCTGCCATAAGGCCCGATTTCCATCGGGATCAACCGTTGTTTCAACAGTTCAGTTGGCGCCGGTGGATCATGTGAGCCCAAAAAACAGGGCGCAGGATTACAGTCGGTCTCATGAAGAGAAATGGGCTATCTCAAACTAAATCATCTACAGGGGCGGATCCAGGATTTTTTTTTTTTTTGGGGGGGGGGGGGGGGGGGCGTGCTATAGGAAAATTTTCGGCCATGTCCTCCGGGGGCAGGAATTTTACATTTAAAAAAAATCAAATTTGGCCAAAAATCAAAAATGGGGGGCGGGGGGGGGGGGCGCCTGGCACGCCCCCCTAAATCTGCGCCTGATCTTAATGTTTAAATACATGTACCAACAAAACGCCATTATGACCCACTGCAACTTCACCCGATACATGTAGGAGGTAATAAACCTTATGCGTATTGACCATACTGTGCCCTCTCTGCCTACCTTTTTTTTCCTTTTTTTTTATTGATGTTTTTTTTGCTGCTAACGCTATGCTTACTTGCCATTCTCACGCGGTAGCTTCGAACTATTCGTTTACCATCTGTTATTGTGAACTTTACTTTTCTTGGAATTCTCAGTGCACGTGCTGTTGAGGGACAGGGGTTTGCCTCGGCCCCCGCAGTGTGTGCACCACATGTACCTGAGTGTGGAGGTCAGGTTCGGCCCGCCGCTGGGTATGCGCGCACACCGGGATCAGATGGGATCCGACCGCAGTACTGGATCCCTGGAGGGCAGCCGTACTGGATCCTTGGAGGGCCGAGGGCCGGCCCGGGCCGTAATAACCACAGACTCCCATTCTTTCCCGTTAAATCCTTAATAAACTGTAAACAACATTTTGTAGAGGAAATTAATTTTCCCCCAGTTTATTTTGGGACATTTTTAATTTTCCAATTTGTCCTGAGCAGGGATTTGCCTTTGGAATCTGGGGTTATCTGACTCTATATGCCTACTTTTCAGACGTCACTAACCAACAGTGAAAACGGTAAATCTTTGAAAAAATATTATTGAAGGCGTCATGTCAGTGTATTAATAGGGGTCTAACCCGTTAATATAGGCCGGGCGTTGGAAGGTACCGACTAACCCCTTCCCACTTGGTGCCCTGTAAGTGACTCTGACGTACCAGTCCGGGTCAGACCCATCTTCTGGGAACATATGGAAATTTTATCGTGGGAACCTTACCGTGAATCAGTCTCTGAAATCTGGAGGCGTATATTCCTGTTGGCACTTTTTATCTACGTGCGTTGATATAGGGCACGTCAGAGTTGACAGGTAGACAGATAACAGATTAGACGTTTCTGCATTTTATACCAAGACGATATCTATCTTGCCTGAATACTAAAGTAAATATTTTTGGTTTTAAACAACTCATTAGTGGCAAGAGACGGCAGCTGGCTAGGTTAATGGTCATGCAAAGACAGTCTTTCCTGGAAATGCTGCCTCCTTCCCGGAAAAGAAAACAGCATTGCACCCCTTCCACCACCCCAACCCACCCCTCACCAGCTCACGATAAGCCTGTTTGGCAGAAGGATCAAAGAAATAAATAAAATGATTATGGAACGATTTTCATCTGAAAGGTTCGTGTCTTATACTAAAACCGAAAAAAATCCCAGATGGGCATCAAAATATTGAATGGAAACCCGTGTTTTACTTCTGATTTTGATAAACCACGTATTTCTATAACATATTTTGACATGAATTACTTTTTTGCATTAAACCACACGTATACGGGATTACGATGCTAGCCAAAACAGTTTCAAATCCCGTGATATTTTACAGTTGTTAACAGAGAACCGACACATGGTAGAAACACCTTGTGTTATTTCAGTTACATTGCCAACAGAACTGGGTACATGATGAATGAGTATAAGAGGCAATCTGTCAGGCGTCTACAAAAAAACATGGACAATATTTCCCAGTCTGTCGGTGCCCTTTCCCGCGTGAGTTACCGGGAGCTATTCATTAGGACTCCGCTCCGCCCAACTTTTTATCAAGGGTCGGCATCGTTGGAGAAGCATGCCCCAAGATTAGTCACTGCTCTGCATGCTACTAAGGACACGGTGAGGGAAGTCCTATCTACGACTTCAGACAGTTTACACCCACTCACTTTCAGAACCCATTGCATGTATTTGCCAAGTTGTCCAGATTCATGCTCTGTGCATTCGTTTTTTCATTGAATTGCGAACTTAATGCATGATTGCTGTAATGATGTACCTTATGCATTAGAATTAATACATGTAGGTAACTAAAGCCTGTATTCCACATGACGATTTTGCTGCCGATTTTAGAAATCGGCAGTGGGAATTATGGTTTAATACAGATATGTTATCTGGTTATATGTCACTAGAAAGTTCTTCAAATCCTCTTTCAAATAGTATCTAAGATGTATGATTTCCTGCCATATTCTCAAAGAAAATCAATCAAGTACAAGTACAAAATTGGCAGTATCAAAATCCGTTTGTGGAATACGGGCTTAAGCCTTCAACGTCATAAGCATAGTGGACTGAATGCAATGACTCGGTGAAAATATCTGCGTAAAAAGACCCAACTAGAGTTGTTTGTGTGTAAACAAAAATTATACCCATGGAACAAATTACTAAGGGTCACATATACATACGGTATGTTGAGTTGTTCATGTGGTCTATACCCGATAAATTGTTTGAGTTGACACTCAAATTGATTATGATGCCAAAAAAAAGTGTCATCGACAGGTTTAATTCAGGCTTTACCTTATAAATCATACGAAAGTGATAGGCCCTATATTCAAAGGGATGATTGTGTAAAAGATTAACAGCGAGAGGCATGAACACATATGAGTTTCTTCAGAGGTATGTCTGAAATGTATATTTAGGGCCTAGGTTCTAATGGCATTACAGTTTTGTATTCATTGTGAAAGAAATATTTTTACAAATTTGCTGACAAATATAGTGAACACTGGAAGAAACTGTTCTCAACGGTCTCGGATGTTGTTAATTGATTTTGCCTTGATGCGTTCCATTAAACTTGAACGTTCCTATTTCTTCCTGAATTTTAGACCTATAGGCCTACCGCGATCCCTTTTGTCAAAGGTTGCCTACGCATTGGATGTCTACAGGGATGTTCACATAATTTCAGAATTCCTGACTCCCCCAACCACCACCCTTTCATGCGTAAGCTCCTACTACAAAAGTGAATTTTGGTTGACCATAACCCGCTTAACATAGATTGGATTCTAGCTATATGCTGCCTGACAACCTATTTTTGTCAATTAGAGTAGGGATTGTGAGGCACGCATAAGGCAAATAACATCGCCCCGTCCGATATTGCAATCCAAGTAGGCCTAAGAATTTTTTAATTTTGGGGTAATATCATCGAGTATTGTTAGTGCCATGGTCCAGCCGAAATTATTCAGCATGAGCTATTCATTACTTTGTGTTTCAAGCTCATGTCCACATCAATTATTTAAGAGGCATTTTGGGTATGTGACTCCACCGAAGCTCACTGCCCTCTGTTGACTACCATCATTCAGTGTGATTTATTAAAGGTAGGCTAACTATGCATCGGCGGTTCACGAATCCAACATTACCTGTTACATTGTGATGACAATCTATACTCTCAGTCTAATTTGGATAAGTTAACAGTATACAATGATAGGTTCTCGGCAATCTGAAAAAAAGCAAGCTATTGATATTAAGGTAACATGACGGAGTGTATAACTAACTGACTCTTATGACCCTGCCTTTTTATCCTAACACCATTTCAACAGTAGTAGAGTATGCCAGCAGTTGACACTGTTGATTTAACATTGACGTAGATCCGGCCGTAAATCTGATTGATCCCTATAAAGTGTCTGGGCCAAACAATGCAAAATACAAAGTTATGTCAAAATACAACTCTCCAATGTATGTCTTAGTTGGTTTAGGTTAGGTTAAGTTAGATCTCAACCACACCTTATTATTATACAACAGCGAGTTTCTTCAGGTTTGGTCCCGATCATAATCACAGGAAATCAATATGTACTATCATTGGCATTCTATCAAGTCTGTGTCACATCTTATCTGTTCATCCCTTTGCTGGTTCAACGAATCTTAAAACAACAGCCCTTGTTCTATACCGACTCACCTCTGTGATATGTTTATCACTTTAGGATTATGATGTTATACAACCAAATAATACAACTTGCCCAAACTGCCCAGGAAAGCATCAATAATCCCAAATATTGGAAGGCTTGGTTGATGTGATATTACTATTTAGCCTTGTGTCCTGTTTATAATTTATCCAGATCCATTGCATGTGAGCAGAGAACTCTACGCAGCTCGTTATAGTTCTCTGATGTGAGTAACCGATAGCTTATACAACGTTATCCGTACAGTGCTTGTATTTCTGTACACTGTAAGGAATCAGTGCGCTGAGGGAAACAGCTGGCTTGATCATAATCTACATGCCATGTTGACAGAATGGATGAAATATATTCCTCATGCTGGAGTAGAGTGTATCACACCGACTGTATTCTGAAATAATCCTTTAAGGCTTCGTGATATAGGTCCTAAGACATTATCAACATGAAGATTCAATAGCCTTGTGGTACTATAGTCTGGATCCTGAAAAGAGTGGCAATACTTGAAAATGCCTACTGACATCATTTTCTTGAATTTAATTAATAAAATCAGTCTACAAAGTGATACATTAAGTTTAATGGACCTTGGATGTTGCAGTGGACAAAATAACTTAAGCATGAACTTACTACATGGAAGGCCTGTTTTATTAACAGTGTCTCCTATATAAATTTGGATGATTATTTTTAAAGAAGTTTTACAAACTTGAACCGAATATCTTCTGACATAAATAGCTCGAAAACTTGTTTATATTGAACTTGTATTTGCGGAAAATATTTGAAAAGTTATAAACATGATTTATGGCATACATTTTAGAATGATGGAGCAATCACTTTCTTTTCCGTAGAACACCCTTGAAGTTTCCCGAACTCATCAGTTTCAGCCGTTTTAATCCGTTTTACCCAGCTAATATCAATTTTCAGCTAGTGACGGTCAGGTAATGAATTGCCTGTGCCGAGACTGCTCTTTTTCTTATGTGTAGTGGCTGGATCAGAATATATAATATGGTTACGGGGCCCAACCCTCAGTAGGAATGTTTTAGCAGCATTTAGTCACGTTTCCTGTTGTTGGGGTAATGTATCAATGGAACACAGCCAAGATACCAGACTTACTTATGTTACATGGACGTAACATAGTAGGCCTTCAATTCTGCCTGAAAGATGTTGTCACTAGTATGTACCAAACAGCTTCGTTATACCTTTTTCTCGCTATCGTTGCTGGCACCAGGTAACAATGTTGGCAAGATCCAGGCTACTTGGTGGTGCTCACTTTTAGCAGCGTAAAAAGCCCTCTCCCCTTACGTACGTGCCTCGGTGATTTATTTAAAGGCACCTGCCAGCCTTTTTGCATTACTTTTGCACTTTGTGTATTCATACAGATTAATAATAAGCCTATCCAGTCTGCCATTTAACATGCTCAGTAACGGCGGGCGGCCGTAACCAGAGCTGTTTCCCAGAGTTACATCAAGTGGAGCATCAACTAAATACAAAAAACACAACGCTGAATCAAAAATCACTACCCCACCTGAAAGAGGCACTCGGGTCGTGGGCACTACGTCCGTTCTCTATGAAGGGGTGGCCATAAAACAAGCCGCTCGGTGCCGGAGTTACTGTCGGTATCGGTTACTATACATGAGATGTAAGTTCCGAACTGGCTCCGACTTGTTTATTTATTTTAAAGGGCCCTAAACAACACAACCCTTGACAAAAGGGGTCTTATTATGTCAATAGATTTTTTTAATGCAAATTGATGATTCCCCTGTACGGCCCATGCTTCTTTTTTCCTTTTTTTTCCTTTTTTTTTTTTGTGCACTCCGGGTGCCTCGTTTTGTTTTTCCTGAAATTCTTAGGTGGAACCTCGATATGTACCCTTGAGAGTTTCGGAAATGACGAGACGCAAACCCATATTTTATCTCAGAAACAATGACGCATCCCCATTTGGTTTCAAGGATACTGTTGTTTCTAAGCATGGGTCGCACTAGAAGATTATCCGCTTGTGTTCAAACTAATCTATTGACATTCATGATATTATCATGAATGACCAATTAAGTAGCTTTCTATAAAAAAAAAAACTCGCGAAGTATCATAATTACTGGAACAATAAAATAATCGAGATGAGTTATGGTTTCAGAACTCTCTGTTCATTATCCCTTTCATTTATTATAACGTGGAGGGGCCCTACTCCTCTGTAGACATCTAGATCTCTGATAGATACGATCATGCAGACACGAAGTGTAACCATAAAGTAAACTCAACTTCAAACATCACCTACCTCAAAATATGTTGTCAGACGTAGACTGCATGCGTCACAGTTATAGGTGCGCATGTTACACCGAGAATCATGTGGAGGGAAAGGTAAGGATGGGCCGGGCACCGACCGACGCCCGTCTGCCGGGTCCTGCTCCACAGTGAGTGACTGAGAGCTACTCCAGCGAGCAGCTGGCAGCAGTGGGCCGGGGGTGAGGGGCGGGCTAATGAGGGGTGGGTCGGCCAAGGACTGGTAGAGCTGGGTCTGCTGGAATGGGAGGGGCAGCGTAGCCCTCTTGTATTTGGATGCGGCCGCTCTATGATTGTGAATGAAAAGGGGGCGGGGCGGTGGTAAAGGAAGGTCACTGGCGAGTCCAGGGGGAGCGGGCCGAGGAGGGTGTACTGAAGTAATGTTGGCAGAAGAAGGAGACAGGTGTGAGCAATGGGCCGAATGCCTACCCTTCTGGTCGTAATAGATGTATTGCAAAATATACAAAAATAATGATAGTGCCAATCTCCACATGACCCCGGTGTACGTGCAAGCCCAACTCTCGTTACCTCCCATAGGCCCGTTGGTTCTATAAATAGTATACTACATACGCATGGATAGGCTACTGTGTGCATGGGTGTTGTTTAACAGTCCAGAGATTTTCAAAAGTGAGGTGGGGGTACCCTATAATATAAAATGCAACTTTCAGGCGGCCCCTCTGGGCCAAGAATTTTGCACTAAAACAATCAATATTTGGCCACAAATAGTGGGGACGCGTCCCCCCCCCCCCCCCTCTTGTACCCCCTAAGAGGTATGGTAGACATTGTCCCGACTCTTTGTTCAATAAGACAGGAAAAGTAAGTCAACTCACTTGTAGATTATTAGAAGGTAGGCCTACTTCTTTATTGTATGAAGACTTTATGTTGTACATTGGATAGTTCTGACAGTGTCCAGAACTAGTAAGCCCAATAAGGTACCTGTGAGTATGTGTGCTACCAGCTACGCTGGGTAAAGGAGTTGGGGAATGAGACTCAGCATCGCACAACAACTGCATAATTATTGGAATACCGCTTTCGGGAGTTGTGGTTGGCGCACTGATATACCTTACCCACGAACCTACGCAGTCTCCCACCTTGCCTACCTTTTGGGGCTTTTGATAACTGGGTCACTTTCTTCATATATAGGTTAACTTTTGGAAAAAAACAAAACGTTTTTTCAAATTTAAGCCACCAGGGCGGCGACACTTTAATGAAAAAGATGTAAGCCTATAAGACGTGATCAATGCGGTCCGACACTTTTCCCGCCATGGGTATAGGGGGACCATGTACACGCTGCAGAGGCCTGCGCTAGGAAGAGACCACTAGCGGCCAATTCATGGTGTACCTTGGGCCTATGTAAACAAGGGACCTTTAGCATTGCTGTCAAACCATTGAAGGGGCCCTGAGCCTTTAATATACCTTCCACAGTTGTACCACTTTTATATACTATCAAGTAGGGGTCTGGAATCATAATGCCCTTTTCAAAAATTATCTCAAACCATTTTCCAAACATGGGGCTGTATTTAAATAAATGAGGTCAGGAGGAGGGTGTGACAGTCTCCCCACATGGAGCAGCCCAATCAGGAGGGCCTGCCACCTACCTACTCCCACTTGACCCCTGACCCAGAAGACTACTGGCTCTGAACATCCCCCTGAAGGAGGGTGGAGGCATGAATGGACACAGAATGCTCACAGACACACACCCCAATACCCCAATCACTCCAACCTTGCAATAGGACTAATAATCAGAAGTCCCACTCAGTTTTAGGTGATTTTGTAAGAGAAGCACCTTGTTGACAATATTAAGTGAAAGTGTTAATGATAATTACTAGCCAAAACCTTGTGACAGGTCCACATGTATTTGTTGTTTGATTTGGACAACACATCCCATCAGCCCCTTGGTCCTGGTCAAGGCCACCCCCCCCCCCCCCCACCCCCCCGTGGCCGCTATCTGTCTTTATGTCACCAGGAGACAGAAGGGTTCGGTATAATGTACACCTTGCAAACGCTCACCATCTTTGAAAATGCTAATCACTTTTGCAAATGCTCACTACCTTTGAAACGTTAACCACCTTTCATAAGCGAAAATATGTTTTTTTGTCTGCAGTGGTGACTGGTGCCTGAATTGCTTGTTAGACCTAGACTGTTTCCCTACGGTATTCCGATACTCTCCATAGTGATGATAATTTGCGTTTTCTTTAGGCAAAATCAAAGCAATGTTAAAAGCCTGATTTTCTCAAAACTTAAGCAAAGTCCCAGTTTTCCTGAAAATGTTTAAGTCACCTGATTCCTATCATGTAGGCAGGAAATTGTAATTTTGCGTGCACTTTTTGATAATGGGGACTAAACTCAATATATATCCCTCTCTTCTGACAGTTCTTTAGGATTCGGACCTAAAAGGTTCACTTGTCCCTATTCCTAGTCACTATTTTCCACAGTTTGTAATATATTATAATTTAACATGCTACTGTTGAACCTCACCCTCGAGGGCCCCCTCCCAGGGGAGGGCTGCCAGTCGAGCATCCCAAGGGGGATTAGCCGGGGGTCACATTCCGGCACTCCGTAATTTCATATGTCCAATATTCAATTCTGAATCTTTTCGAGATATGATTATTTATTATTTCAATGTTATGCATGCTATTACATGCATTATTATCTGATTATTACAATAGTAGTGATAAAATATGTAAAAAATAAATGGCTACCCAGGGATCTAGAAAGGGTTAAACTTAAAGCCATTTTTATTTGCGACAAAGTGCCTGAAAATGATTCGGACATGTACCAGGGCATATAGCTTGCGGCCGAAGTGGGTTGTCACATGGATTCCGCTCAATGCCAATTAGACAGTCAGACGCAGTTTTTGTGACGTCTAAATCTACATTATACTATCAAGTCATTCGAAATCTGAGTCATCCATAGGTTCACCCCGAACCATCATGTTTGAAGCAGTGTGAGATGGGTTTTGACAGGTTTATATCAGCACTTCATCTCAGCAGGATGCGGACAAGGCCCGGTCCCGCTACTCGAATATAAAAGGAGGACATACCATCGTTCTTCAAAATAGAAAATACCCCCTTTCCACTGACATTCTTGCCTAAAAATGATCCCTTGTTTTTGCAAAACGCTGACTTTTTGTGGCTATAAATTACCCTTTTTTCCTGAAATTACATTCCATCCAGGAAAAATAGACCCTTTTTTTTCCAAATCAAAGATATTTCGGTGAAAATTGTACCTTTTTTTCTAGAAACAAGGACATGCGAAGTTTGTAAAAATAGACCCTTTCTTCAAGTTTTTTAGAACTATGATGCCTATCCTTTTGTAATTAGAGTGGCGGGACCGGGGGACAAGGGTTCTGAGCGCCTCACGTTATCCGCAAGTAGAATTGTTCTTACTCTCCAAAATCGAAATATTTTGTAGTTACCGCAGATCATGACTTTATACCACATATTGACAAAATGTGGTTTTACAATTCCACAAAATTGCATCGTACTCAGGTCATCTCGTCGTAAAGGATCTGCATACCCAAGAAAACTAAATAACTAGACTAGATTTTGAAGTGATGTCGAAAACTCATAATTTACCATTCTTTTATATAAGGTATCCGATGGGGACCCCTAGTTTATAGGTACTACAGATGTAATACCGACTGGACACTCTCACTGTGGTCCCCTATCCACTGGTATAAAGAAAACCAGATACGCACACCACAGATTGAGGATTGCCTGTGGCCATATTTATCGACCGTTGACCTGGAAGTTGCACTCTTGTGAGATGGACGATGACACTATGCCTTCTGGTAGACTACAGGAGTGCGAGACATGGCGTGGTGTGTTGTTCCCTTTCAGGACCACAATTGTCAATGAAATTAATCTTTTATTCAATAAGCAGAAATGCCACTCCCGACTGATGTAACCTTTTGGAATAGAGACCTGACATTGAATTCTCTCTACCACGGGTAACTGGCTTTCAGTACTTTTAGCACCTGCAGGCTAATTTTGACTGATCTTGTCGACAAAACCCCTGGAAAAACTATAGAACATAAACAAACCATTGTAATATATTCTTCAATGATAAATTAGTTTTCAAACAACTTATAAAATATTAAATCTGTATGGATATTAATTAGGAAAATATTGATTGCTAGTTTTCGATTATGTTAAACTGCAAATAATGATATTATTGATGGAAATTATTATGCTTAAACTTTGTCATTTGTCGACATATTACCCAGAATGCATCCTGATTTTGGCTAACCTGCGGGTAAAACTCAAGAAATTGGCTATCCGTGGTAGGGAGAATTTGTATTTGAACAGCTTGATACCAACACAAAAATACTTTAAAACAGAGATTTAACCGATGTAGGAAAAATCAGATGTTCTATCCAAAATCACCAAAAAGTAGGAAATCCTACCAAAAAAAATGGCATCTCTGAATAAGAATTTGTAAAATGTAATGGTAAACCCCAAACATGTCATATGATATCAGCGGGCCAAGTTGGTGCAATGGACTTTTTCATGAACAACCTTAGGGGTGGAGCTTGTATGTACTGATCTGTTGTGTATGGGTGGAGGCTGCTTGTTCTTATCTGTTGTGTGTGCCTTACCAAGGACGGATGCAGAGGTTATGTTACGTAGGCACACTGCGGTACTGCCACCTGGCGTACACGTCAGAACACAACCAGTATCACTGGGAGCCACGGTTAATCAGGTGAATAGACGTCAACGCACTAGAGAAAATCAGCATTGTTATTACTTTTACGCATTTATTGATCAATCATTACAAAATAATCTAATAAAGTTAAGCTATTAGATAATAATTATAAGAATGAAAGAGAATTGTTGGACCTTGTCCACACTTACAATTTTGTCATATTTTTACAAGTTTTCACGATATTCACCTTGCAAGCTCTGATACACATACTGCTCGATACTTCAAAAAGTAGATCTATATAATTAATTGTTCTTTTAGCATTTTATAAGATATAAAAATATATTTTCTGTCACTGAATATCCAAACTGGTTTAAACGAAAATTATTTACTAAAGGCTTAAATTTACTTCACTATATACATGCCTTGCAGTTATACTAATTAGATTCACAAAATATGGACGAGATAGTGCCAATATCATACATGACCAAGATATTTCCCAGATTATTTTATCTATTTTATTACAGTTGTACAAAACGTATACATGACATTTATTCTCATATTCATCTCAAATTCCATTCATATTCCCTGAACACACGTTTAGATGAGAATCCCTTCTCTTCACTAGGAGTACGCAGTTACGTTTTCCCTGGAAAATATATTTAGTCAAGTTCGATATTGTTTCTGGACACTTCTTATCGCCGATATCGGTACCGCTTAAAGTGGAACCATAACTGAAAGATATTGTTGTGGAACTGACATCTGAAGCCCCGCTTGTAGGAGTACTCCCATTCCCTGTTGACGATTTTAAAGGCAATGTCCTGAAATGATCAAGTGAAAAAAATGAAAAACCTGATTTTGTTTTGTAGAAACATATTTGATAATCTACATTTTATATCATTTTATTGTTTTTAATATATTTAAGGAAATAATTGCTGAGTACGACCTTCATCCGTATATTAGCAACGGATTTCTGTAAAATTGTTCCATCTTGAAATAATCTGAGTGGTAGATAACTTTGAAACATGATTTACTGATGTTGAAAGACGCTTCACGATATGGAGGTAACCATGTAGTACTTATAACTGCCATAGGGGGCGCTGACGTGGTTTCCCTTGCAACTACACATCTGACTGACTTTTACTGGGGAGAGCCCGAGATAAACATATAGATCTCTTATTACTGCGTGAAAATTTGGAGATTGGCTAAAATATTGACGGTATAAAAACGTGTATATTTTGTTTAAACAAATGGTTTCAGAAAATGATGAGCCGCTTACCTCGTATGGGGGACCAGCATGGAATCTTAACACAGCAAAGTCTTTGTTATCTTCACATGGCGTCTGGAAATAAAATAACATATCATTATGTCATTCTAAGGATTAACTTCCCAGGAATTTCAATACTTGTTTTGAACTTACAGCAGGCTGACATTTCTGCAGTCAAATTGAATATCAGAACTGACTTACTGCTAACTAATAGAAGAGTCCCCAAGAAATCAATCATGGGTACCCTTTTCTTTGTCATATACGTAAATCATCTATTTTCTCTATTTAGTAGTGATTGCACTAATATACCAATGTTTTCGAATGATACCGTTTTTATGTCTTTAATACAACCTCAGAATGTGACCGTAGCGTGGAGCCACGCTGTTAGGCCAATCAGATATGATTCAGATACGATGTATACATCGTGTCAAGTTAGATAAAAGGCATTTATACGTCATTAAAAAAAACTATTCTTACCAAGAAGTATTCTGGAGTCTTTGTCTTTTCAATGAGATCTGGATAGAATATCTGAAATGGGAAATAAAATAATAGAATTAGGTCAATGACATAATGGCCATATCTATACATAAATATGTCATACAATAAAACTGGATGAAACCTATAGATAAAGGAACATCTTATTTATGTAAACGAGTTAAGTGAGACATTCTTTAAAGGGCCTCTTAAGAAAGCATACGGTATTAGATATCACGCACGTTGGGCTAGAGAACACACCTGAAGGATTATTTCGAGGAATTATTTAGTCGTTACAAGGCATATGTATTGAAAGGGATAAAACACTTAAAGATGATCAGTATGATACGTACATTAAATTTGTATCCTTGTACAATCTTTGGTGGAGGATTGTCGATATCGTAGTGAGTCTGATTGTACTTGTTCCATTCAAAACCCTGTTACAACAAAATGAAAGATGATGTAATTGTTGAAGTTATCTTTAAAAACAGTTCTCTACTTTAACACTAAGTAATGCTTTACTCCAAACAGTAACCCTGGTTTACATTGTTATAGGGTAATCTACCATGACTTTGGCTCGTGACAGATACCAAAAATAGGGAATGATATAATAGCGTCGACGATTTTAATGTATGAAAAATTCTAAATACCCAACATTATCATTAGTGCCGATACATCAGCGTGTGTCCCTTTCACATGACCACATAGAACACAAAACACGTTCAGTACTCACCGTGTGCACGCGGTTAAAGAACCTGGGTTTGCGCGGCCTGTACTTGTCCGACCAGAGCACGGTCTGTTTCTCCAGGGGCACCTCCACACTGAACTGGGCCTCCTCGTCGTTCATCCCCTCCCGGGCCCGCTTCACGAACATGTCATCTGTGTCGTCCTGCAAACAAAGGACCCATTCGCTGTATTTGTCTGTGTTCCGGGAATAACTTTTAATCAAGAATGTGACGAATATCAAGAGTCATTAATAGAGAGAAACTACGACAAAGGCTTTTTTTTTTTTTACCAATCGAGTGTCACCGAGAATAGAAACCAGAAAAAATAAAGTTTTATGTCCTTAGGTGACTAAAGATGCAACTTTATCGCTGTTCAGGCTTAAAGGTTGGGTCTATATAAGAGGATAAATACCGATGACACTTAATTCTCAGAGTATCATTGTAACCATTTTGTTATCATACTAGACTAGACTACAATTAGACCGAGCAGATGATAAAGCTTAATTTTTTTCCACTGAACAATCAGCTTTACAATATTCGAAGTAAAAGATCGATCGAAAACTATTAGTTGACAGAAAGAGTAAATGAAGTACTTATTTCAACTTTTTTTAATGATGGAAAAATACGAGAAACCCTGAAATAAGCAGACTGTTGGCAACAACGTCCTCTGCACGGTGCACGGACGTACCTTAGCCCTGCCTGTCTGCAGCGTCCGTCGCCGGGAGTACTCGAGTCGTCGGATGTCATCCTCCTCCGTGTAGAGCAGCGTGTCAGGGTCCAGCTCCGACGGCCGGATGTAGCGTGGACTGTAGCCGCCCGCGTCGTACTCCACGTAGTTCTGCTCCAGTACGTCCTCCTGGGTAATGATGGGGTCGTCCCTGCAAGAGGATCGGAGCCATTGAGAGCAGGTCTACAGGGCTAGAAAAATACCTTACACTTTCACGGAATAAATCTCGGAGAATAAAACCTATATTAATTTCAATTAAACGAGATATGTCCATGTGTCCATGTGAATTACAATTTATACCGGATAAAAAGTCTAGTGAAATACATCATGACCTATTTGACGACGAGAGCGCAAACAATTCAGCCCATCTAATAATTTTCTGAATCAGTTTCTCCTAAAAACCTTCTCAGTAATACCCCGGGTATTTCACGAGCATTACCTGTCACTGCCCTCGCCACTTTGGTTGTCATCCTCCTCATCCTGAGCGGAGGCCGAGGTGGACGGTTGGGGGCCGGCCGACGATGGGCCCGGGGCCGGGGACGACGTGTCCTTATCAGCCTCTTCGTCTGAAGTATCACTGGACTCTGAATCGGACTTACTTCCCCCGGCTGCCTGTTCAGCCAGGATGGGGAACAAAGGGGCACTCTCTATGCCTTGCTGTTAAAGACGGAATACAAAAAGACGGATATCAGAGGGCTGCCTCGCAGGAAAGTTTTTTGATAAATGAGAAACATTGGGAAATAATTTCTACGATATCTCAGACTATAAAGGTATGTCTCTAATCGCATGTGCGTAGGCTGTACTGAGATCTATTCATTGCCCCAGTGTAAACGAGTCCACCCACCTGTTGTTTGAGTTTAAACAGCTTGGCCCTGAGCTGCTCCTGGTGCCGCTCCCGGAGCCGTGTCCGCGCCATGTGGGCCTTCAACTGACCCAGCACCGACTCCCAATAACCTGGGCAGAAAAGATAGGACATCGTTCAGTGTTAATACACGCAAAGAACCAATTCATAATAAAACCGGAACAGAATATATGCTGTATCACATCCATGACAAACTTTCTGTATGGATGACACGTGAATAAAAATAAGCCGGTGTTAATAATTACAAATACTCACCTACATCAACTCCTTCCCCGCCGTGAAGCTTCGATCTGATGTTTTGTTCTAACATGGCAACCTGTTTGAGAGTCTTTCCCTTGAACAGATTCGCCACGTCATCCGCTACAGATGAATTGATTCCCGATCGTCGCTCTCCAACGTAATCTAGTCAAAAGGTGGGAAATTAATAAACTTTAATATTCACTTCACAACTACCTCATTCTTGATCTAACAGGATGTGTATTTCAACATTTTATGTTTAGTTTACACAGTATTTATCATTTCTTCTTTCGGACTTATGCTAGGTAATATTCAGTCATTTAATATTTCGTTTAATTTATTAATCATCTTCGAGGAGTACAAAAGACAGGGTTGCATTAGCTCTCAACTAATTGACTTGTTAACTGTAGTGCAAAGTTAAAGACCAACTCTCATTACGACAGTTACCTTTTGTGTTAGGATCTATTTTCCTGAGCTTGGCGATTTCGTCCTCTGTGATAATAGTAATATCTCGCCAGAAGTCGGCGTTCCTCCCTTCCTCCATCTCTAAGTAGACCTTTATATCCTCCAGTAAGTCTTCCAGATCGGCAATAGTCAAACCCTACACACAGGATGGGAAATCATTACATATTTCTAATTGGACTGTGGCAAAATATCATGTGGTACACCTCTGCCTAGTTGTTTTTCGGGTAAGTCGACAGTTTTAATTTGCAAATTGTTTGAATAGACAGTAATCAAGTAAAAATATACACGCATTTGCATCAGTTAAATCAAATACCCTGCGTATCTCTAACCAAAAGAAATGCTGAGTGACCACACGAACTGTACAAATGACCCCAGATATTTACAATGGTGGACAGATAATAACTTTTCATATAAATTAAAGAACTAGAAATTTCTTTCTTTCTTTACTATCCCGGTATATAAAAGGAACCAATACTTTCAGGAGGTATTGAAATATACTAAAGAAGTTTATTGGACAATTATATCAAAACCTGGTCTTCAAAAACAACTTTTCTTTTATCTTGGTTCCACTTACATTGAGGCAGGTATAAGGTTCGTGCATCTCTACAGAAAAGTCTTCGTCATCCGGACTTATATACTGGGCCAGCAAGTCAATGGGCTTTGCTGAAATAAAGTAGTACATATTATTTGACGAAATGTGCTTTCCCGCATTTCTACCCAAAATCAAAATGGTTTTCATTATTTGCTTTCACTGCAGTTCCGATTAAATACATGTCATCTCTTTATAATTCTACACATAGATTAAACTCACCTGGTGATTTGACATATATGTAGAACTATTCTAGAAGACTAGACGACAGGTGGTGAACAGGTGAGAAGGCGGGTGCGCATGCGCCGGCAGTCTTGAAAGATGAAGTCTGGTCGAGTGGACTGAACTAAAACATTTCTGGACGACAGAGTGTGACAGGATGGAACATGGGTGGGAAAAAGCAGAAGGAATCCTGCCGGGAGGGCACCTGTTCACCACCTGTCGTCTAGTCTTCTAGAATAGTTCTACATATATGTCAAATCACCAGGTGAGTTTAATCTATGTGTAGAACTATACTACGCCGCCTAGACTCTAGGTGGCGACAGGTGAGACTTTAAAGCTAATCTGTCCACAGACCAGACACAAATCAGTTTGTTAACAACAAATGATTTATTATAACAAGATAATACAACCTTTCTAAAGAAAGTTAACAGATTATCAGTTAGGTAACTCTCTAAGGTAGAACCTTTTGAAAGTACAAACATCCGACCACGCCCCTTTCTTCATAATCTCATGTAAGGGGGTACCCGCATTAAACATTTGGGAAGCTGAAGCGCTTCTAGTACTGTGGGCTTTGAAGGTAGCCGTATCGATCCCAGCTGTGTTCATTACTGTCAATGCCCATCGTGACAGGGTCTGCTGACCAACCGCTTTATAGGGCGGTCTGAAACTACACAGAAAAACATCCTTATCAAACACAATGTCTTCAGTTTTTTGCAGATAAAATTTGAGACAGGTTACCACACATAAACTTTTGTCCTGATTAAACGGACACAGTTTTAACACTTCTAAACTCTTGCCTTTCCTAGAGTGTTTTTGAAGCTTTGATAACCTGATAGAGATTGAACCATCGACCTCTAAAACAATGTCCGATCTTTTAATGCCGATCAGTCTTTGTTGTCTGCTGCAAGTACTGAGAAGTAGTAACATCACCAATTTGAACGAAAGCATTTTCAGTGATAACAAACGTAACGGAGTTAGTTCTCTTAAATAGTCTAGAACAGTAGAAACCTTCCAGATAGAAGAATATCTGGCAAGTGGGGGTCTTTGATTATAAAACCCCTTCAACAATCTGATTGTTAAATGATGACAACCAAATTTCACACCGTCCCTTTGCTTAAGTATACAAGACAATGCACTTCGGGCTGAGTTGAGCGCACTATACCTCAGCCCCGAATCAAACAGTTGACATAGAAAGTCCAGACCATGACTATAATCACAATCTAACGGATCTAACTGTTTCAAAACACAATAAGTGTTCCATTTACGCTGGTACACCTGGTATTGTAATCGTGTCCTAGGCCTCCAAGAACGTAGCAAATGTTGCTCCACCCTTTTAGAAACATTGTTCCTTGAGATTGACCTTAATAGAAGAGAACTGCTACCAACGGGGTTTGGCAAAGACGGCTGTTCAATAGGTTTGGGTCCGCCGGTCTGAGATTCCCTTGCAGTTCTCTGAATCTCAGCACTTTTCTCCTCTCTCCGTTGACCAGTCCACTGTACCAGACCTGGCCTTTCCAGTCCGGTCCGACTATGATCGCTGTCGATCTCTCTCCCAGGACTTTCTGCACGCAGCGTCCGATCAGTCTAAATGGAGGAAAGATAAAAGGAAGTTGAAAACATCTCCAATTGAGTGTAAAGGCATCGACAGCATAAGCAAACGGATCTTTATCCCAACTGACATATCGCTCTACTTTATGATTTACTCTAGAGGCAAATAAATCAATTGAAGGTTTGCCCCATTGATCGCAAATGTCATTGAAAATGTTGGAACTCAACTCCCACTCAGTGTTGTCAGTGAAATGCCTGGAAGCGTAATCCGCTTCCGAATTGTCTACTCCCGGTAGATGAGAAGCCACTACCCATAAGTGTCTACGTTCACAGAAATTCCAAATGTCTCTAGCTACATCATTACATTTGACTGAATGGGTGCCACCCATTTTGTTAATGTACGCCACCGTCGTCATATTATCTGAACGAATCAGAATGTCTTCATCCCTCCTATCCTTAAAGAAGGAACATAGTCCGAACAGCACTGCCCGTAATTCTAGTACATTAATGCTGTCAAACTTTTCTGAGTCTAGCCATCTACCACCTGTAGAATTATCATCATAAACAGCTCCCCATCCTGCTAACGAAGCGTCGGTGGTTAAAGTTTCTGTGGGAGCATTGACCCTAATGTTCCTAAACGCTGAAGGAAGATTAACTGACCACCATCTTAAATCGTCTTTGGAACTTTGAGAAAGATACATTCTGTCATCAAACCCTTTTGATCCTGCTCGCTTTAACGCTTTGATTTTATCCATTTCAATATTCTTATAGTGAGATAGACCATACTGAACTCCTTTACACAGATCTACCAGAAAGCCCGCACACGAGGCTACTTCTCTTATAGAGAAAGATTTAGGACGAAGCAAGTTCTCCACCAGTTTCCTCCCCTTAATGACTTTGTCAGGAGTAGGTTTAACCAACATGGACACCGAATCAATAACATAACCTAAAAAGGTAATCTGATTGGCCGGTGTCAAACATGATTTCTTTAAGTGAATGGTAAATCCTAACGATTCTAACAGATCTTGAAGTACTTTAACGTGACGCTCACATTCTTCAAACGAATCAGAGACGATCAAACAGTCGTCGATAAATCCCAGGCAAGTAATACCCATCTCCCTGAGAGATGAAAAAACAGGCTTTAGGATTTTCGTGAAAATTCTGGGAGCCGAGGTTAAGCCAAACGGTAATACCTTAAACTTAAAGAATTCACCATTCCACTGGAAGGACAAAAACTTTTGATCGCCTTCCCAAATTGGAACTGAATAATACGCGTCTTTCAAATCAATAGACGCAAAAAAGCAGTTTGGATTTACCAAATATAAGGCTGATTCCAAATGATCCATTTTAAAATGAATCTTTTCTAGACTTTCATTCAACTCCGACAGATCAATGATCATCCTATAGTCACCGTTACTTTTAGGACGGAGAAAAACATTCGACACAAATCCCGTCTCAGATGGATCTATGTAATCAATTACTCCCCGTTCCAGCAACCCATCAATTTGTAGCTGAAGTACAGAATTGAGATGGTCATTTTGACGATAAGGTCTGGGGAACACATTTTGAACCGGATTGTCTACAAATTCCAACTTATACCCTGACACATAGTCTAAAACTATTTGGTCAGAGGTAATGTTCTCCCAGGCTGGAAGACAGTTTTGTAGATTACCCGGTACCGGGTTAATTACCTCATCTACGACTTGTTGTTCCCCTTCTTCCGAAAATCCCTGCGGTCGTCCTTCTTGTAGTTATCACCGTCATCCTTGTCATACCGACGGTAACCATCATCACGTTTCTTGCCTCGGGCGAACCGTTTGCCTCCCCTCCTTTTCTTGTAGGAGGAAGACTGGTTATTGTCAGACGACTGTTTAGGCTTCTCGGACGTGTCCATCTTTTTAGCCAGACGATTCTGACCCTCCAGCACTTTAATGGACCCTTCGAGATCATCCCCGAACAGATTTTCATTGGAAGCAGGAACATCTTTACTCGTGAGACGTTTATAATCCTTGGGCAAGGAAGGTTTCAGATCCTCCCTCCTCGATTTAGTCCAGTTCTTACTGAGGGCGACCGAAACGGTCAACGCGTCCGCTAACACGGTCACCGCCTCCTCAGCCCATGGAACCGAGGTGTCTTGACCACTCAGAATTTCCATAGCCCGTGAAACTGCTGTGGTGATGGACATGAAAGTAGCATGATTGTTCTGCCAGCCTCGGTCCCTGTCTCTGACATATTGAGGCAATTTCGACCAAATTACCTCGTTGATGCGTGGCGTCGTGAAGTTAGCCATGTTCTCTGGTCTAGCGTAGATTTTACACTTCGCTTTTAGCTCATCACTCGTGAGGGATTTCTTGAAAGCCTTATTCAGAAATCCCGAGACCTCTTCCTTGAGATCTGGCCCTACCGTGGAATCCACATCCAGTTTGTCCCCTAGCGTAGACAGGAGACCCTTAGGCTTCGATTCATCCGTATCCGAATCGTCTGAAAAGTTCTCATCCTCGGACGAGACCACTTCCGACCTACGCTTACGTGTAGGTCGCGGTTCTTCGTGCTTAGACGAAACTGACATATTATCGCCCACCGACTCATCATCACTGGGATCCGTAACTTGTTTCCAAATCTTTTTAAGACCTGAATCCAAGTTATCGTTCATGGCTCCAATGTTCTCGTTCACCGTAACCACATTGTCACTGACACGACCAAGTCTCTTGTTCATGCCGTCGAACCCGTCTTTCAGGATTCCACTGATCTGTTGAAGAGTCGCCAAAGCGTCTCCCGGAGGAGAATCAGACAAAGCTGGCATCAGGATAGGAGGTTCATCCGAACCTTCTCCTGTCGTCTTGGAATCCTTTTTCCCCTTAGACATAGTCAAACTTTGCCACCACAGGGCTAGCTCTCCCAAAAAAGAGCCCACCTCGTTGCGCTCCGTTTTCGTAATGGCCGCGCAACGTGGCGCCGGTAAGTCAGTCACACGAGCACCACCGTTTCAGGTTTTCACAAAACACTGAACAGGTTACAGTAACCCTAAGGCGTGCTCAATGTCTATTTTCACTTCTCCAAGAGACAGAGTGAAAATATTTGCAAAGACAGGATAAATTCCGCGAATTTCCCGTCCGGTTTTTGTAAACACGTGTGACTGCCGCCACATCGATCCAAAAACTGCCGGCGCATGCGCACCCGCCTTCTCACCTGTCACCACCTAGAGTCTAGGCGGCGTAGTATAGTTAGCGTATCTAAAGGAGTACTGGATAATAATCTCATTTTTATTACGGGTACACAGTGGTTTGAAAAGAGAACTAGAAAAATTACGTGTTCATAGCGAGACAAAACGCATGCATTTCGAAAATGGTAATTTTGATAATAAAATATTACCTCTTCCATCTTCTATTCGGATTTTTGATCGGAGTTTTGCTTGTTGCAAGTGGAACTGAAAAGAAAAAAACAGAACATATCAAAATCCTTTCCATAAGCAGCACTCTAAACTCTAAGATATTTAGACTTTACGATATTTAAAAATATGGCCATTATAATACTTTGATTGTCTGCGATCTTGAACCATGGTCACCATTCGGAAACCCCATTAACCCGTTTTTTCGGAAGGAGACAAGCCTACTCTTGACTCAATAAGCCGCAGCTCATGGGCGAAATATAATGGTACCTGAATATGTAGTATGATGTCAGTTTGTGCTTGGAAAAAAATTGATGTCTTAGGTATTGCCATATTGGTGCAAATAGTTGGACGTATCAAAATATATTAATTTTTGTTAATTGTTTGGTAAAGGAAAGACCTACTGTGTCTTCTTGTTTTTCCCATGCACTGAAGTATTCGGCCTCCTTATCTCTCTGCAGGTCTTCCCGTTCTTTTTCACGTGCTTCTCGCTCTAGTTCCCTTTCCATTCTGCGCTTTTTAACTTTCTCAAGTTCTATCTGTAAGAGAAGAAATATGTAAATTACAATCCAGTATACAAATACATTTAATTTTATCACCTAAAAAAATGTTGGTAGCTGCTATGATATCAGTAAAGTGACAGAATTCCTTTATTACACGTACGATTCGAATTGGAATGTGGAGGGCGTGGCAAGATGTGCTCTGCACACACACACAAAACTGTACTATTCGTATGGATAGATACTCTTGAATGTTCAATACACATTTAATAGCGTAGCATTCATTTTTTTCAGCAGGTGAGTAAATGATTGGAGGAGCATTAATGTAGTTGCTGATGTATACCCCGCTAGAGGCAGAACGCTTTCTTACTTTATTTTCCAACATTCTTTGTCGTTGTTGTCGTTCCATTTCGTCTTTTGAGATATTCTTCTGTCCCTCTTTTTCCAGCTTTTTCGTCCATCTGAATGTTTCGAGAAGGTGCTCATCTCCGAAGGGATTGTCTCCATTGGTGTAACCCTGCGATTAGAATGTTTAGTCTTTATTACATATAGTTCGTCCAAAGTATACATAGGGAGCATTTCTATGAGCATATCCAGTGCAGACAAATGTGTGACAGCTTTAAATCTAAAGTTAGATACGTGATCTAAGGATGTGATGTTAGCATACAAGCTGAAATTTGAATTTAAACTTTACATTATCTTTACGTGAAACAAAGTTGCAATTCTGAAAGCACAAGACACGTTAACACAGCAGCATTACCTGCTTACAGAACTTACCGCATATTCTTCATCCCACCCCATCTTGGTCTTTCGATTTCTCTCTTTTGCTTCCTGAAACGAAGAAAAAAGTTCAAATGACTTTTTGACTCCTCCTTTCGTAGCAGAGTTGTACAGACCTATTCCTAAAGAAAATAAAGGCCACTTTGGGTTTACTGCCATGTATCTCCAGGTCTGACCCGGGTACCAAGTACAATTACAGATCAAAATCGGGTCAAAAATTAAGTACATCTCTTTTTGCTTGTTCGCACTAGTAAACGCTCATGTCATACAGTAATCACGTCTCGTATTTTTCTTTCGTAATGAATAAATATGTAGCTTATGTTCTCATTAAGATATCATCAATAATGTAGAAATCTGAATGTAGGTCTAAATAACATTTTACGTTCCACAACACGTGTAAACCTTATGTGGTTAAATGGAACAACCATTTCAACCTAATAAAAAGAGTCACAAACCTTTTTAGCCAAACGCCTGGCCCTTTTCTCTTCTGGGGTCTCAAATGTTTTCAAAAGATCTTTCCGCCGTCTGCAAAAACAGGCAGAAAAGAACATTCAGTTTTTATTGACATAGAATAATCGAAGCCAGCTTTCATGAACATAAACGTTATCTATGGTTTTATCTTATAATGAACTCTCGTCGAAAAAGAGATCATTCCCCTGAACTGACCTGACACTGAAGTCATTAAAAGTATTTTCAATTACACAACTCCAAGAAGTGTCGACTTACACTTAGTTAGTTTATTTTTTTCCGTTAATGATTCACAATATTATCTACATTCTCCAATATCAGTTGTCAAGCTGTTATAGGTCGTCTAAACATAGATACTGGCTAACTGTTACGTCAGTCTGACAGTGTATTGAAATCCTGGCTGCAGAGATTAATCATTAATCGTCTTCTTGTCCAGTTATTTGCACCACACTAAGAGGCTCTCGTTTTCATTACTAATCATATTTACCTTTTTTCCTCCCCCTTTTCTACTTTTGATCCATCTTTCTGTCTAGATTTTGAACGCTTGTGCTTTTTCTTTTTCGAGTGTCCACGACTTCTTTCTTTTGATCGGGATCGATGTTTGCGTGATTTATGGTGCTTTCTTTCTTGTGAGCTGGATGAATCATGCGAGTCAGATTCAGAAGAGTCTGTTTCGCTTGGAGAGTATGACCTGAAAGCAAACAATGCAATATTTATTCAATTCTAACAAAATTTCAATCCTCTAATAAAGGAAATGGGACAGCATCAGACAACCTATAACAAAGTGAACAAATTATTAAAGGAGAACCGCAAAGGCAGTTTTAATATTTATATTGTATTGAGTATGTATTCCTTTGGATATATCTGCAAATTCACTGCTAACACACCATTGATAAAGGGGTAATTGATATTTCAAGATTAACTTCCACAGTGGCTTCCACTGAGTGCATGTGACATCATCTAGGCTCTTTCACACCTGTAGGGCAAGCTGATAAGGCCCATGCTATGGGTGACTGCACACACAGACCCCTGTGACTGAGAGCCTAGATGACATCACAGCCCTGTGAGATAATCTGTGAGAGTGGATTCACACTCCTAACAAAAGCTAATTTATCTTATTATATTATCCCTGTATGCTAATTTGAGTCTAATTCTGCTTAAAATATACATCAATTAAGAGTTTTATACAATATTTGGGATTTTTATTTTCTCCTTTGCGTTTCACCTTTAAAGGAAGTGTCAACATTAAGATAACAACAATCCCCTGGGAACATACAAAATTAGAATAGAATTTTCAAGCAGGAAACTGCCCACAGCGAAGGTAGCTATTTCCGTGAGTGTATAACTTTGTACACAGTGATGTAAGTTGGGGACACTGAAAAAATCTGAAATATCATTAGAAAACATGTTCTAAATATCAAATTTTGAAACTGATTTTTTGGTTGCTGGGGAGAAAAAATAGGAAATCTGACAAAAGTAGGAAAACTTGCATCCCTGGGTACAAATATATCATCAGTGTTCGAAATTAACATTATAATTTGTGCGCCTGCCAGGCACATGTAAAGTAAAATAATGCGCCCGGGGCCATATCCATGAACTCCCCTGATAAATAGATATAAAAATCGACTGAAAAGACATGCAACCACCGGGCGCAGACTGCCGAAAATTGTTTACTAGAAAAATGAAGAGGAACATGAAACTAACTTAGTTAGACGTGTAGAATATTATGCTTTTTGAGTTATTTCTCTATCTTCATTTGTTAAAAAGTAACAGACAGCTTTCATCAATATTTTGGTACATTTTATGTGCTATAGGATTTCAGTATTTCTTGTGACCTCAAAAAAGGTAACTTACACAACTTTCTTCTAACAGGGGTCGAAATAAGATCTAAATATTCAGTGGTCAGTCGGGCCCTCTCCCTTGAATATCTAGGGGCCTGAAGCCAATTTAAGATAGCCCTTATTATCATTTATATTCAAAATATTGAACTTTCTATAGGCCAGTCAGGCCCCTCCACAACACAATCTGGGAGCCAGACCATTATTCTAGGGCCATTTCTACCCCTGTTCTAATCAAGTTATTAACATGCAACATAAGCCCCCATCCCATAATCATTTAAAAAAAGTTTACCTGACCTATTAGATCGATGGATAATTTACCTTAATTTGAGATATAACCCATAGTGACAATTTCGGCTATAAGCTGCATTTTTCATAAAAATAAAAATTCTTTCAGGGCCAGCTAGAGGATGCAGTATATCTATCAAATGTTTTCCCATAAACACGTTTCCTCTGAGTGTTAATATTTTGAGTGCATATTATGCTTTAGTCCACAAGGTGCTTTGTCTCTGCCCTGGCTCTGTTTTGACATCAAAATTTAGAAGGCTCACTGCTCAGCTTGAGGGCAACTTACAAACAAGTGTTAAATGTCACTTCAAACAGAAAATGTAGAAACATATTCATTTAGTTTCATTAAATATTTTCTTGGTCTTTGATCTTTATATTAAAAGCGAAATCCTGGTGACAACTTTTACTGGAAAAATAGGGACCACTTTTGATGAAAGTTGCAGAATGTAACATGCCTGTGCTAGATGTGCCAGAGAAATTCGGGGTTCAGACAGGACTTATGTGAACTTATGGTTATTCTGTTGGAGATTAACCATAATCTTACTGAATGTACATGTACATTCAGTAAGACCGAACTTATGGTTATTCTCCAACATTATTTATGTAGCAGGGCTAAATCATAAATGAAAATCATAGCTGTTCTCGGACTAACACTAAAACTTAAAATAAAAGGCTCAGGCCCCCCAAAAAAATTGTTGTGTTCAGGTAACATAGGTCGAAAAAAATAGGGTAGGTAGGTCGAAAAAACTTTTTTTTTTTTGCTTTTTTTTTCACTTGCCAAAGAGACCCTGCCAGTGTTGGAAATAAAAAAGATATTCCAAATATTCTCAAAAGCATTTTTAGCATCTAAAATACATGCCCTGAGTATTCATGTGCTGTTTTATGGTTTTCCATGGTACTTTAGGTCAATTCTTTGGATTCTGAGAAAAAAATAATTAAAAATTTCCTAAAAAAAAGTTAGGGTAGGGCCAAAAATTTAGGGTAGGTAGGGTTACCTGAACACAACAATTTTATTTGTTTGGCCTCAGGCTCAGACAGTACTGGTACCTAGTCAACATCATTACATGTTGCTGGAGAATAATCTCATAATACTGTTTGTGGTTGGTCTCTTCAACTCTTGGTTTACCAGCTTTGTTGGCCACTGTTTATGGATAAATTTATAAGAAACCTGAAAAATAGAAAAAACAGTTCAGGACAGAAGTGTGTTTCGGTGAGCGATAATAAAAGAATCTTACCTTTTCAGTGTTTCTTTATGTCTCGAATGGGACTTAGATACGTCTGGGGATCTTGATCGCGACCTACTCCTATGCTTCTTTTTATCTTTGTTTCCCATTATCCTTCTTTATACTGCTAGAATTAAATATATGGATATTTGTCGTTTCCTTGAGGCGACGCAAATTCGTAATTGTGAATCGGAAGTCTAAGTATACGCATGCGCAACATGGATCTCTAGAACTTCCGGTGTAACTAATGACGCTGCTTCAAGTCGGGTTTCAGACGTTGTATCCTGATAACATTTGCTAGATCAATTAATTTGAGATGGCAGCTGAGTCAGAAGGCCATTCTAGAAAACCTCAAGTCAATTCAAAACGAACGTGGCCCAAAAAATCTCCGATCAGTGACGAAGAACCAATGTCTTCGTCCAAAATTTCGGGACAGTCCACGAAGTCCAGTGGCAGTGCAAAGACATCCAAGTCAACTCCGAGTTGGCTCTCCTCAAAAGAGCAGGAAGGACTGGAGTTCGATCTAGCTGATCCAGAAGATCTTCTCAGAAAGATGGAAAATATAGATCTTACTGAAGAAGAAACAGAAGAACTTCTTAAACGTGCATATGAGATAAATAAGCAACTCAGAATAGCAGCTGACAAGGGCAAACCTGTCGACAGAGGAGGTGGCAGCGCCCCGGAGGGTGCCAGATCAAGACTTTCTTCCGACCGACCCCGGTCTAGGGGAATGATGGAAGGTGACCATCTCCCACAACTACCCGTTGGTAGGCAAACGTCGTTATCCTCCGGTGCCTACAGCAGAACGGGTGCTGCTTCACCTGCCTCTAGTCAGGGATCAACGCGATACACGTCATATCACAGTGCACAAGTATGTATTGCAATGAGTGATGGATGTTTTATGGTCATTTTCACGGCAAAAAAAATTTAGGATGAATTCTGACTTTTCAGACACGTGTTTTGACTTGGTCAGTCTTTGGTGATCGTACCTATGAGATGAGTGTAGATGTGGGGGGTCTATCCCACATGACGGCTATGAGACAAGGGTGACAGGGCGGGCAAACAGCAGGGGATCAAAGTCTGGAAATCATTTTTGCTGTACCTCATCCCTTAGACTTAGTGAACCCAAACACTAAACCGGGAATCAAACCCAATGAACCGCTTGACTTGGTCAGTGCTGGGTCCCCCCTATCGTTGCTTTTTAGAAAATAGCCGTGATCATTTTTATCATGTAACTAGAAATGATTAGACAGTAATTCGTTGTACTACCTTTGTAGTTGTTGTAACCTTAGCTGTTCTTTGAAAATGTTACCCTGTGCCCCCAATAGGGTCATCAAAGGCAAGGTGTGTGATGCCCTTTTTATGGGACTTTGCACATAAAGATAAAAGATCCCTTGCCACTCTTCGAAAAGAGTAGGGTATTGAACTCGATGGCAGGGGTACTAGTAATCCCGGTGGCAGGTTTCTCTAAAATCATATCATAGATATAATCACCCAGAGCTTAAATTAAAAACGTTACCCTGTGCAGTCTGAAAAGAACCCTGATGGGTTTGGTTGGATGTAATTTGTAAAACTACCCCAACAAACAAACTTTGAAAATTACTTGAATAAGAGAAAACATTGTTAGGAATCCTTTCTCTTGCATATTCTGTTGGACAAAATTTGCAATCTCTCCTAGGTGAATTGACCTGCACAATTGTCACAAAAAATATTATCATAATCATAAGCCACTTCAAACGTGACGGGGATGGGGTGTCGGTGTATTGGTTGATCATGTGAGGCGCCAACTATCTTCTATGCATTCCTGATGCAGAACTAAGTTTAACATTTTCCGCCAAAAATACAGGGGCGGGGTTTACTCTTCTACCAACATCCCCCTTCCTTTTTGTTGGACTTAAGTTGGGAAAATGCTTCATGCAAACCAGGAATGATTTTCAATATCTGGGGGCTAGACAACCCCTAGATCTGCAAATATATGTATTGTCTTAGGCACCCCTACAAAATAGTTGTGTTTATGTAACATAGGCCGAAAAAAATTGGGTAGGTAGGTCGAAATTCTTTTTATTGTAACTTACCAAAGAAACCCGTTCAGTGTTGGAAATTATAACAAAAAATCCAAATGTCCCCTAAAAATATTTTTAGCGTCCAAAATACATGCCCTGAGCGTCTATGGGCTGTTTTATGGTTTTCCAAGCTATTTTAGGTCAATTGTTTGGATTTTGAAAAAAATAGAAATAACATTTCCCTACAAAAAAAGTTTGGGTAGGGCCAAATATTTGGGGTAGGTAGGGTTATCTGAACACAACAATTTCTTTTTTTTGGCCTTAGCAATATTGTGCAATAAATGAGAATCCGGACCACACCAAGTAATGTCAAATCCGGTCCAAGAACTGCCAGCTGGACAAGCTGAGGGGTTTCCTCTCTTTGAGCACATGTAAACTGGCCATATTAAACTACCTATAACTTTTGAGCTATAGAAGTTCAAAGAATCTTGTAACAATTGCCTATATAGTTCAGAATCTGATCTTTTAATTGATGTATAGATCGTGCCTGTGAAAATATGTCCGATATGTTATTAACTTTTTTCATAACTAAAAGTTTTGATTTAATCTTAAGCTAATGAGAAGGGTAATCAGAGACCTACTCAGGATTATCTTATGGCGCCCTAACCAATTAGGTGTTTGTCCTACCTCCACTGGACCGCGAATGTTGCAGAGAATATACAGAAAATAATGATAAACTGGTCCCATTCTCACAGTTTTCCTTGAGACTCATTAACGTTAGTCGTTATATATGAAAAGTCAAATTTTTCACTGTCCTCTATAAAGAAAAAGTCCATGTAGTTTTTAAGAGAGTACAGGGAACTGACTCTGGAATTATGAAAAATATGTTTTTATATAAGAAGATAGTTGAACATATAATAAGAAGATAGTTGAATTTTCGGAGCCAGTAGCCGAGTTGGGAATTTGCAACATTCCATTCTGCCGCCTTGACACCTCGTTCTGAGAGTCAAGTCTGCACTGTAGCCCCCACCTGGTCGAGCAAAAAATAAACGCTGGACTAATTTTAGCCCGCAGGCCGTAGTAATACCATAATGGGGGTATATAGTATTGGACCTGCATAGTGGAGTCAGTTCTCACGGACAATTTTGTCTGGCATAGAGGGTGATTCGCAACATTTTAGTGCCTAGTCTACATGCTGACGCCCCCACTCACTAATTTTCTGGGTGTCCCCACCTATTTTCTGGTCCGCTGGGTGTTGTAGTGTGTTAGAGAGATAGGGCAGCATACATAACTCTGACCACAACATGCGCATAAATCACGTCTTCACCATTATATCACATTCGCCGTATACCTGGTTGTGTAGAGAAAACTCAATCTAGTTTACTCATTCACATTAATGAGCATGTATCACAGATGAACTTTTTTGTCAATAGTGTTTATACTATGTCTTAACTGACAGACGGTTTATTTTACAGTTATACTAAATAGGTAAATATGAAATACTGAATGCTTAGTTCTTCTATTACCTTTTAAATTCATCCTGTCCGCTTGTCTATGTACAGACCACGTGCATGTTGTAGACTATTTAGCTGCAAATCTAAGCGTACAATGTACATGTATGTGTTAGTTCAGTAAGTATGTTGCCAAATCCATGTCAGTTGCTTTCACTTTATCATATATATTATGATCAAGAATTTTCTGGTATATGTAATACAATTGATATGGATTGCAAAAAACTATATGTGCCAAGTTGTTTAAGCTGCAGTGGTTTAGTATTTTTTATATTTCCCTATATCAAATACTAAGTCTGTGTATTCTGATATAATTTTTAATTTTAAATGAATTGGTGTAAATCATTTCTTTAATTCTCAATATATATGATTAGATGTAGCATGTACAGATTTCCCCCGACAAAGTGAGTATTAGAATACTGTACAATAAGCCGTTTAGAGTACAATATCTAGCACAATTCATATATGGAATCTTTCAAAACGTTGTATTCTCTCACTTGTTCGTGGAAAGTTACCAACATTCTAAAGGCATTTGCAGTGATGGGTTTGCAAGTAATCCATTGCCTATTTCATTGTCCATTTGATGCAGAAGCATAGTTGTTGTGAAAACACGACGGATACATTGTCCCCAGCATATGCGGCAATGGATTGGAAGATATTTGTATGTTTTTTTTATATAGAGCTTATGGAGAAAACTGAAGAACTTTAGCTTTTTTCCCTTCATTTTTTTTAAGGGAATAACAGGCTGCCAAGATGCTTAAACATGTAATCAGCGTATGTAACTACAAGCAAGCTTTCACTAATTTATGCATTCCTTTAGGAATTGTGTATGTTTTCAGTAAGTTTGTTCAATACGTGGCTAAAATTGTGTCTAGCTCCAGATGCTACTATTTGTATGAGCTGGAATCCGGCGATCCTGCTCTGAGGTGCCTGGCAACTGTCTCCATGGTGATAAATCACAAATAGATCAGACCATCAATGGGGTCAGAGGTTTGTCCCCAGCCTATCCTAGATCCATTATCAACCCTAGGGAGGGCGGGTAGGATCTGTTGAAGGTCTAGTCTAAGGAACTAGTCCCTAGTAAAGCAGTTTCAACAAGTGTCTCTTCAAGGCATCAAAAGAAGTGGAACAGTACCTACAAGTTTTTTAAGAGTGTGTCTCAAAAAAGAGACCCTGTGTCCCTGAAATTGCTAGGCTCATTTGACGGAAGGTGGTGGTTGGAGGGGATCATGTGTGATTTTTTTTTTATTTCAGTGAGTTTTATAATGACCATGTTTGAGGCCATGGTATGGTTGAGGCCATAACCGTTCAGTCTAATCGAAACACGAAACCCCAACCTCAACTGTATCTGTAAAATGTTAGATCATTTAACACCAGTACAAGGCAACTTTCGAGATTTTGAAAGGAATTGTGGATCCCAAAAGGCGCTTTTGAATTTTGGTCTGTGTAACCTTTCTTTAGAAGGAATATAATTCAATGAACAATAAACTCTGTATCAAAAATCTGGTTACACATCAGAATTATAAGTGACTTAGCCTCCAGCGTATACGAGTAGTCTTATCAGTAAGGCTTTGTCCTTCTGTATTGCAGCGCTTCTGACTTGGGTTTGCTTCCGGCCTCCATGGCTTTGCTGTAAGCTATATGTGTTTTACACAATGCTCACCCATTTAGCTGCTAAATTGCATTTAATTTTTATTTCATTCGTCTTAATTGCAGACTTGTTTGCTTTCTGCTTTATTTCTACGCTTTATTTTGCTCTTTGCAATGCACTTGTTTTGATAATAGTTTTCTTCAATCGTTATAATTGTCTTTTTTATTGACAACTAATGTTTTTCTTAAATGAGTTGCACTCAACATTCTTATAAAAAAACGAATACCATGATCTCGTTTTACCAGTTCTGTATGTTTCATGTACACGATAACTTATTATAACTTATTTACATAACGCAAGGCGTCGTTCCTCTTTTGAAGCCTCTTTGCATGAAGAAATATTTTAGTAACATTGTATTGACATTTAGAGATAAACAAATTTCTTCTTATATGATAATACATTGCACACACTGTACATCTGTTTTGTCTTCTTCTCTCAGACAGTGTACGGGGTCACACAACCCCACCCACCGGCTCCACATGGAACGTCAAAGACCCACTCACACCGGACGGCGATGGAATGACTCCCCTACACACATATTGATATTTATATGAATAATATATATATATATAATTATATATATATACGTATAAATATATATAAATATATAACAGAGGACTAGTTCACAGGGTGTGACTAAACTATTCGTCATGAACTAATTCATCGGTTCACAGAAATTCAAGTCTTACCGAATTTATTATACATACATTATACATGTAGCATTCCTAGTGTGATAAGGGTTGATGCCTTGCAAATTAGTGAATACATATATGAATATATAATAATGTTTACATTAGAACTTGGATTTGTAGGTAAACTTTTGCGAGAATAGACAATTCACGACATAGTAACTGGTTGAATGTCAATCATAATTTCACAAGCTGTTGTATATAATGATTGTGTTTTTTTTATATCAAATTGCTGTACAAAAATAATACCCGGTGTTATTTTGTGCTCCTTTTATATCGATTTATTCCTGGCGCAGCTGTTCTTCCTGTCGCGGCTGTTATTCCAAAGTGCTCTTACATGCCATTTCTTTGTATTCTTGAAGCCATTTCATTTTCAGTATAAGATTCCCATTGTGCTTATCGAAAGGCTCTAGTATAAGCGCATTATTATATAAATTGCAGGAAATTTAGGTCTTTTTTTCTGAATGGTTCCAAATTAGATTATTTTGATGTAATTTCAATGTGTTTTTTTCATCCAAATATTTTGTAACAACAGATAACCATTCTACTTTTTGTCTTCTTTAATTATATTTCTTTTCACACGTGTGTACTTATATACGTATACATTGTACATCCCATCATAGTGTTGAAGTATTCCAATCATCTATAGTATTACATTTCAAATACAGTATCAATTATGTATTTATAAGATGTCTTGCCGTACTATTATCCATGCGAAAGACGCTTTTTGTGCCATTTGTAAATCAATTCACAAAAACATTAAAATGTGTTCACTTAATAAAACGATGTACATACATTTATGATAATTGTTTTATAACAGATTGCTCACCAAAATATCTTGAAAGGTTTCTGTGCCTTAAAGTTAGACTTATAAGACAGCGGTTTTTAGTTGAATAGCTCTAAACCTTTTGTTTTCGACGGGAGACTTTGGAAATATTTTTGTTTTTGGATGAATGATTAGTACAATAAAACATAAGAATCTGCATGAAATTAACACATTTGTTGAGATTTGATAACTCAATCAATTGACAAAGAAAAAATTATTTTCTACAACAAATGACATGGTACACCTGATCTGTACTGTTTCACCGTAAATTTAACAATGAAGGAATGATCATTTGTAACAGCCAACTCTTTTTGATGGCTATAGATGAAGTAGATAGAAAATTATAATGTTACTTACTGAGAATAAAGTCCTCAAAGTCCTTTTTATAGTAATGTTAGACCCTTACAATTTCAAACAGTCAATCCAGGAGTTCTAATAGATATACAAACTTTATTTTCGGTACAATTTTGAATAATTCATCGAGCTCTTTTTTTTATATGGTAGAGGGTGACACTTGTATAGCCTTTTTTGTTCAGCGAATAAGTGTTTTTTGTTCAGCGAATGAATGTGCAAATTCCTAGTGCGGGTTCATTTAAGATTGTATTATATGGATCTGCTAAAATCGCCTCAATATCGTTCTCCCCCTCACCAATGGCCACCTCCTTTATGCGGCCAGTTTGCTGATTCCCCAAGTGTGGCCACATAATGGGGACCACTGTATATGTAAAACGTGATTTTTAATTAAAATCAGCATAAATAAAGGAAAACTGATCACCTTACACCAATCATTCATTTAAGGGATTAGAAAAGTTCTACAGTGGTGCCAACTGATGAGAAAAATAAAAACCCTCAAAATTAAAAATAATCATTTTGGGCACTAATATTTGCTAAAATAAAATTCCAATAGAAATCAATAAATTTAATCGGTCTAGACACCAAATTAAATTGCTCGGAAAGAAAACAAAGGAATGTACTGAAAACTCCACTTTACAAACGGCTCTACCAATCTAATTTTTGGTGACCCTTGCTTTTTTCTAAGAAATGTTTATAAATATAGATCTTTAAACCAATTATTATGAGGTTTAGTAATGCTGTAGTTGATTTTCATTTTTTTGAGCCGACAGTCAGTAATTGGCAAGTTTGCTTTAACATTCAGTTTTTTCTTTCTAACCTTGCTCCTAGCACCACACTATGGAAAATAATTCAAACGAATAACAAGAGTTTAACAGATTTGATGTACAGATGTTAAACTTTATTTCATTTGTGACAGGCTCATATTTGGCAATCCGCATCCCTTTAATCAATGCACAGATTTATCAGTAATACCAGGGGCGGATACAGAGATTTATAAAAGTGTGTGTGTGTGGGGGGGGGGGGGGGGGGGGAGGCGGGGGCGGGGGGGGCACACCCTATTGTAAATATTCCACCACACCATGATCTGGGTCTGAGAATTTTACATTAAAAAGGTTAAAATTTAGAGAAAAAAATGGGGGGGGGCTTTGTGCCCCCCCCCCCCCCCCCCCCCACCTCTAAATTCGCCACTGAATACATAATACAAGTGGGTACATATTCAGGAACTGCGTAATGGATATGATTATTAACGAATTTAGAAAAAGCATTCAGAATGCATTTATAAGGAACTGGAATGATTTTGCTAGATAAAGATGCGTGAAATAACTCAATATTCCCAATCTACTTTAATACTGATCCCTCTTGACCCACTACAGCATAGTAACTGGAAAGCGAATCTTTGAACAACATGCACTTTTTAAAGATACACTGGTTTAGTTACAATTGAAAAAATGTTTTTACAATAATTTGCCACAATCGCTAATACTTTGAGTGTGTCCACTTTCAGATCTTTATATTAATATAGAAGGTGGAGCGCAGAAAATGTGCCATTTGCAAGTGCTGTAAAATAAAGAGTAATATATAACTTAATATGCCTTAAAACGAAACTTCACCATTTGATAGTTATTTGGTCCACACAGAAAATAAAGAATGAGTCTTTTGCCAGCGGGATTTACCGCTGAGCTTACGCATATCAATACCTGAAGAAAAGAAACAAACAAGGTGCGAAACTGTGAGACTGGTCAGGTCGACCTGAAACCTGTTCTTTTTGCATATTATTTTGGTCGTTACACTGAAACTTGAGTTCACCATTAAAAGCATTGTTCATAACGTAAGAGTTGATAAATGATGACTGTAGAATGTTGGTGGGTTAATTGGTCAAAGGCTGCCAGTCAACTCTATAAGTCTAACAACAATTGTTGTGGTCAGGTAACCTGACCTCTTCTATTTGTTTTTGATGATCTTTCCACCCAAAAAAACATTAATGATTCAACAGGAATGACTAAAAGGTCCGGAAATGTCATATATTCAACGTGTATTTCATATGTTATAACTTTTTTATAGGGTAGTTCGGGTAAATTCTGACAAATTCTCATTAATCCCGTAGTCAAGGTGTGTAAGTAGAATTAAACAAAATGAAAATATCAACCCATCTACCCATACTTTTATGACCGATGTTACCTGACCACAATTGTTATTTTGTTTGACCTAAGCCCTGCCCAAGCACGGATGGTGAACATTGCTTGTGTAACACATGCCGAGAATTGTCAGTGATTGGCAGGCGTCATAGCACCATTAATTGTTACAAATTGGATAAAAATGAGGAACAAGGCAAAACACAAAAGAAATAACCTGGCCAATCTTTTGCCTGGTTGATGTTCTATAGGTTGAATATTCGATGGTACAACATTGGTGGCCATGCTCTTTATCTCCTAACATTAGAATAAGCCATTGCAAAAGTAACATCTGTATACAAACGAATGAGTACATGCATTTACCTTAAAAACCGGTAGGCACAAGTATATCGCATTCCTTGATATATCTATACTGCACGTAACCATATACAAAGCATCCAAACAATTGCAATAACAAAATAGACAAAATTGAATTATAAAAAAATATACCTTTGGTCCCATATGTATTCATTCATGAAACGTTTATAAACACTTGTTAATTCTTTTACCCGGATGGAGCTACTTCACGCAACAACAAACTCCAGAAGAGCACAATGGGCCAACGATAAAGCAATGAACAGTTTAACTAAATGACTAGTTTTGTCAATCTAAATACAGCTTATTGAGTAAATACGAGATAGATGGACAGGATAGGAACGCGGTTGTCACATTAGGAGCATCAGATAACATGACTGACTCCTTGTGGGGTACCCAATAACAATAGAGAAATATATAACAAAAAATCACATGCTGATATGGATTATACATGGAATGAAAAAAAGTTTAGCCTAAAAGACTACGGAGTTACTTTTAGTGACTTTAATATATTCTAAATAATGCAAACTTACGTATAAAATTTCTGTAAACGGCAATATTGAAAACTAAATATCTGCTGCTAGGTAACGAATCGACGATACAATTATCCGAATTATCATTTTGAACTATAAGTTTCCATACAAGCGTTGATCAATACAAATATGGAAATGAAAGACCCCTCATAGACCAGCACTTTGTCGATAAAATATCAGAAACAATCGTTGGCTTTGAACATAATACAATAACCTGTATATCACTGATAAAAAAGCGTTGGAGATGCAAAACTGGGCAAAGTTCCAAAAGCTAATTACAATATAACTCAAAATTATGCAACTCTTGTGGATAAAGCATTTCGGATATGAAACACGAGATATCCTCAAATTTAGCAGGGATTCTCCCCCTGCTTCTACCGTACTTTCTCAGCGTTGGGATTTCTGCTCGCGGGAGCTTGGTCGTTGTCGGCCTTAGAGGGGGTGAAGAAAGCGCGGTGTTGGGTACAGCGGTAGGCCAGCACCTGGGGCAGCACCAAGAGGGTGCCGTTAACCAACCAGAAGACGAGCTGTGCCGTCCGAGAGGGGGGCACTCGTAGTAGGTACGGCGTGCGGTGGTGCAAGGAACTTCCAATGTGAGAGACCTGCGCCTGAGAGGAAATACATTGAGATCGATACAGACGAAGGTGTATATAATGCACATGTTCTTACTTGATGTACATGAACATGTGCATACTAGAATGTACTATTTGTATCACTTGACTACCTAACGAAACCGTATGAACTTTATGTCACACCTGATTATATGCCGCATCACAACTGCATCAGCCTAATGAGAAGGAGAAATACCTATCTGGGCCTTTGGGTACCATCTAAGTTACCAGTGTAACACGCAGGGAACTTTCTTTGCCACTGGTTTCCTGGCAAGACACTCAAATATTCTATGGCTGATACCCAGTGGCCCAGAAAAGTCGTTCTCCCCCTCTGCTTGCCTTTGTGTAAAAGAGAAAGCCCCTTTTTTAAAGCAACACCTTAAAATTTGCTTTTCTGCAACTTCAACGTTTTTTAAACTCTATGAAACAATTAAGATAATCTACGTTGAAGTAATTTATGTACTCTATATGGTTCCATCGCTGCCCCACATCTCCAAAATTACTAACCTTGTGTACAAGGACGATGTTTATTGAATTATAGATTAAAGACTCAATTTCATATTTTGATCCAGAGTTGATTCACCTCCTAGAGGTATATAAAGTTTTCAGGATCAAATAGACTTGAGAGTAAAGCTGTATTTTCGACTTGATCTGTTAAGAAAAAGCGAACATAAATCATCCTGAACTGACCTGTGCTGCAGCCCCGCCATGGAGAAGGGCCCAGTCAGGCATCCAGCTACATCCAGGGTACAGCAGGCCGTACACGCACATTATGTAGTATGGGAAGAAGTAAAACAGGTACACGAGCATCTGAATAACAAGAAGCAAATGACTATCAAAGTTCCGATCGTTGGAACGATCGATGTTCGCCCTTAACATAACAATGGACATATGGGCTATGAGTAGTGATCACCACCACCATTCCTGCTGTCACACACAACTCAGGGAGGGGCTTAGGAAAGGGGCACCTGCACCCATCCACTTAGACCTGCCAACCTGCAGGTGACAGTGGAGGTCCTAATGTGGAGTACTGGTTATGTAACCCACTTCTGGCTTCTCAAACTGCACCCTCCCCCACCCCAACTCCTTGAACTCAGTTCAAGGAGTGGGGGTGGGGGAGGGTGCAGGGGAGAGGCCTGCCCACTCAATTACACTTGATGCACACTAATTGTCCTTGCTTACAAATGCATGCCGGTGGACAAAGGCCTGTAGCTACTTGTATGTAAGATTGTGTAACCGGGCAATCAGATCAAAGCCCAAATACCTACAAAAGACATGACTGATTGAGTGAGCCCTTCCCATAAGCTACAATACTAAAAACTATAATTAAGGGCTCACAAAAAACATTTGAAGTTCGTCAATGGAGCAAAAAGTTGTATAGTTTTGAGCAATAACTTGAGAGTAAAGCTGGTTTAGTAACTGTTTGACCTTATAATGTAGCTCTGAAATAAAAACGAAAAAGAAATAAGAAAAGATTTTTTTTTACTTTGCTCACTCAGAACTTCGAGGCAATATATCAGGAGGGAATCACACAGCTTCTCTGGATGGTGGTTATGCGTAGACAGTAAGTCTGAACATCTATATTACAAAGTCTTCTGTGTTTCATTCAACTCACCTGGAGTTTTGGGAAGTTTGAAGGATCTACGAGATATGGTTCTATGTTCCTGAGGTACGAGGACAATATTGATGCCGGACTCTCTAAAACGATCTAAGTAAAATGAAAATAAAATACGAATTTGTACTTTAAATGTGCAAAGTTTAATAAACAGTTGTATCATTTTTGTTATTCCCTGGCTGAAAAACGTGACGTTTAAATAGGAATGTAAAGAAACAACTATACTCCTCATAAAACAAAATCAGATAAATTTTTATCTTGCGAACGTAGACTTAACAAATAATGTGATACTTTAAAGTATTCTGGTGAAATTGAAAGAAGAGCTAAACGTCAGAATACTTACCAAACCTCTGAAGACGGAAATACACATGGAAAGGACAAGTCCAGCCACCAATACCATGTCAAGTTTTCTTTCCATGATGCTTTTATGAACAAATTTACTCTCCTGAAAATAATCGACGGATCATGCTTTTGTTTTATACAAAAACTCGGGAGTGATCAAAAGTTAGCTATATAGGATAAGGTTGAACCTTGTTCTATCTATTCAAGAGGCAAATAAGAGGAAAATAACCTTTATGAATTGAGTCCTGTCTGTAGATATGCGCCTAAAGAGCTTAATATTATTCTAACATATATATTAGAGTGATTTAAAAACATCTATCTGTGCAATCTCTGTCTCAGTAAAAACAGTTGCATTAGGGCGCCGCAGATGTATTTTATGGCGGCCTATTTACGTGTTCTTATTCTAAATCTGTATAATAGTGTCTGCTTTCAAAACTAGAAAGAAAAAGGTAACAGATAACCCAGAATTGTATACTACCTTATCAGTCAAAGGTTTATTTGCAGGTCTCTCTTTTAAAAAACGCGCTCCACCCAAAAAGGGAATAAACATGTAGGGCACATTCAGTAAAATTGACCAATGGACGCCATATTTCCCTGTTCAGAGGAAGAAAACGTTTCAAAATATAAGCGTGACTGACGGAGAGGACTTTGGTAAAAAATCTGGAAAAAGTACTTCAACTATCAGATATTATGTTCACAAAGTCAAATTAATATTCATAATGTACAAAAACGTTCGTTTAGGGAACAGTATCATGGACTATCAGTTTCTATCCTGCAGAGCTTTACTATCTAGGAGATGATACAAAATAACAAAACAAAACGTGTAAACAGTAAATTTGTAAGGCCGACTCAAAGTGGGGTGTAAATCCATGTTTACTATGAAACATATGATAGAACATAAGGACGACGTTAGATTGCAGTGGAGATGGTGTTGGTAGGTACGTTGAATAAGTATTGTTTTACCTGAGAGTCCCCCGAGAATGAGAACAATCATACTGTGGCCGATAGAACCAGACCAGAAGAGACCCACTTCTCTGTACGACTCACTGGAAAGATAGAAACAACTCTATTTTGTAGGCTAAACAATACATAAAATACTGGTGCTATACTAGGGAGTTTTACCAACCACGACGCATCTCTATACTTTGACGCATCTAAGACTTGCAATCCACCATACAGGCGACAAGTAGAATATCTGTGAAAAGCAAACAGCTGATGACAGGGAAAAAGAAGTATACCTCTAACTTAACTTTGACATCAGTCCTCATAGTAGAGATGAGAGATACGTTGCGTTTGTGTTACGGGATACAAGAGCAGTTATAGACCTTAGTAGTTTTTTAAAAAAAAGAAGATATAATGGCATATGCTATGTACATGTACTTGTCTTCTGTATTTTGTAAACTAATGTGAGTTAAAACACTTAGACTGTATATGGTCTTGCTTATATGCTGTTACTTATCAACGTATATAATATTTACTTTAATTAAGAGAGATGTGCCTCGTAACAGATTGAAAGGGGCGTACCGGGATGCGCACTAATAGAAAATATTTTCATGACGTTCAACTTACTTCCAGGCAAGAGCAGACAGCATCATGAGATACATGGCGTAGTGGCCAATACCGTCCCAGTAACAGATCATGGTACCATAGGCCGTTTTCAAGTAGGGTTCACCATTTTTGAGATAGTTGGTCATGAACCCGTAGATGATCCCATCATTTTCAAGTGCTATGATCAGGTCAACAACTGAGGCGAAGGCACCGAGGATGAACACTGAAGATAAATTGAATTGATTGAAATTAGAATTATCATCATAATTCCCTCTACCTTGTTTCTATATATTTTATAAGATTATGACATGATTATGTTCAAAGATTTTGGGCACAGACAGACTCGACCCGTTATCGTACCCCTACCACAAACTACCCTTATATTTTGACACAATCCTTAGGTTTGTTTCTATCAATTTTTTCATGAAATAATTCAAATTTAACCAGAATTTTGGGTACTGCAGTACCTGTGAGACAAGCAAAAACAATGAGAGTCGAAATAGACCTGGGATAACACTATTTAACCATTCACCATATCTTTCTTTGAATCTTGCAAATCAGATTCCATCAAACTTCGACAAGACATTTTAGCAAATGGTTCGGGTCAAAATCATCATCAGAATTTTATTATTGAAACAAAGCTACATCACAATAAATTGTGCTCTTCCAATAGGCGTAATGTTGAAAATGAGGTGTGATGATATGAATAGATAGTATCTATATTACATACGAAACATATTTTATGTCAAACAATACAACATCTATTTTCAACTTATATAATACAGTGCTGAAATTTTGCAGGTATAGTTCCCCACAAAAAGTAATTACCCTGATAATTTTAAATATATAGACTGACAGTAATAATTCCCATTCTGCAATATTGCTGTATGGAGAATATTATGGTGAGCTAATGAATTCAGACAGGGATAGTTCCCCCTCTGCATTTCATTGTTATCTCCAATCAATCAATCTCCTAATGAAGATAAACAATCAATTAGTGAAAACAAGAAGTACGAAATGTATGTCCTAAAGGATCTTTTAGTGAAGAAATGTCTTAAGTCGACCATTGGCTGCTTCCTCAGAGCATGTGGCCTACCTGTCAATTATACTTTTACCCCTCCCACCCATAGTTAGGCGACCATGACAGGCTGAGAGCAGGCACTGGCCCTCGGATTTCCCTCAGAACACGGGCCTTTCTGTCAATTTTACTTTTACCAAGACAACCACCACTGGGAGACAGCCGACACTGACCACTGGATCTGCCTAAGAACACATGACTTAGTTAAAGCAACTCAAAACCAATCAAAGTACATCAACTGCACAATTTGATGAAAACCTATATGCTCTCAGTGATAATGTTAGAAAAATGTTGCATGTGACAATGGCGCACTCCTTTTGCGCCATTTTTGGTTCATTTTGATTAAATTAAAATTCCTAATGTTCCATGGGCGCATTGGTCTCAAAATTGATGTGACATTTATAATTTTAATGCGCACAGGGCGCATGGCGCGGCCCTAACATTTTCACTGTGCTCTCCTAAAACATACCTTTATGCTTCTTAAGTGTGTAATATGCCCATTATGTTTCCTAATCCACATATAGATATATAACAATGTGTTCAAAGGTTTGGGTTTGTTTTGATTTGAACAATAGCTCAAAGTACTTCCTGAAAAACACCCTATGTGACCAAGTTATACCCAAAGAATGATGATGTCATTCATAAACCTTATTGCAAAACATACCCAATTTTGTAGAAGGGGTGGTAGACTGCATCATCTAAATTTGGGTATATTACAACTACAGTGTTGTTACATCTCTTGTGCCCCATACATATAGGATTTTTCAGTAAATAAATGACAAAGTGATTGAAGAATTTATATCATACGCAAGTAAAGAAAGGGTGACACTCAAGTAGATTGATGCATGTAACTTCCCCTCCTAATAATGGACTGGCCCTGCATTCAGTGCAATGTACACTGGGCTGACAGTGAGTTGAGTGAAAGGTACGCAGTTGATTATGGTGTCATACATTTCACTGATGGGGCCTGACCCTATGGCCATGATGTTCACACTAGGTAAATTGCTGTTCCATTACAGTTATATCTAATGCTCATTGCAGCAAATTGCGATCAAAAACATTAAGTTGCCCTGACATTTTTCAAAGAAATCATCATAATTCTTACAATTCCTGATCAATTTCAATCATCTTGGTATCATTCTAAAGGTAGGATTATGTATGATATGAATTTGGATGAAATGTGTTCTAACTGAACATTCCAAATGATTTGGAATGTTTGGAATGTCCTGAAAATGTTGTCAATTATATTGGTTTTGGCTCCCTTTAAGCCACGGCTCAAATTAGGTGTTTTACAGTATTTTGTTTCTTTGATTCAAAGTGTACAGCTTATCAAACCTTGTATCATTATAAGTATTAACATACACCCTGAGTTGGACCGTTTAAAGGTTAATATTTACTTACATATAAAGGTAAGATGCTACATTTGGCTTTGTTCTCTCAAAAGCTTTTTGATATCAGGCCATAGTTCTATCAATCAGGCGTTGAGATAAGTAGTATCAGTTTTCAAAAAAGGTACTTTACACATATAATGTGCATAATTGGCCAAGTTTTGTACATATTCCAAGGATAATTTGTCAATTTAAAGGGTGGAAAATGCTTTAAAATATCTGAAACTCAAAGGAAAGTTCCTCAGTACATTTATCTCTCATAATATATATGCCAATAATTGATGAAACTGTGATGAATGTCCATTCATCTGTGTAAACTAGAATATGATCAAGTATCGAGATAATAAGTAAAAGATGTAAGGTACGAAAAGTATATCAGGAAATCTCGAAAGCACGGAAATGTATTGTAACCGGATATGACGTCAGAGTAGTCACATGATCTAAGTGACCAATCAGAGTCGATTGCTAGAGTATAAAAGGGGGCGGAGAGTCCCTAAATAAACAGTCCCATCTTGGTACTCCTTGTGTTCACACGTGTCTTTTTCCAGTCACCTAACCCTCGAAGGGGCTTAAGCTGAAGATATGCCAAAAAGTTAATTAACTAGTTGAACTCAAGTAAATGATCCAAGTTAGTAAGTGACCTAACAAAATAGAGTAAAGGTCCGGAAGCCCGAGGATGGCCCGAAAGCCAGAATCAACCCGAAGATGGACCCGAGAACGAAAGACCGAGCAGGTACAAAAGCCCGAAATAGAAAGCAGCCGGCCCGTGACCGCAGGGATGAAGGTGCCCACGCTACCAATCACTAGGCAAGCAGCAACCCGAACCCCCATAGAAGACCGGACCGGACGACCGGAACGCCAACATCCATCCCTTCCCCCCTAACCAAAACCTCATCCACCACCGCCAGATGTCCGGAACACCCGGTACACCCCCCCCCCCCCACCCCCCGTCCAAGAATACCGATTCCCCGACCGTCCCGCTCATTGGCCTTCGTGCGCGAGGCACGACTCTTAATCTTACACCTAGGTTTCCTGCTTGAACTCTTTGTTCGGCTCGTGATCGAAACATCCCCCACGTTCCCAGGCCTGCCAACATTCGCTACAAGTCCATGGGACAATACTGGAAAAAGCTTATAAATAATGGGACATTTTCCTTGAAAGGTGGGACATTTTTTCAGCTTTGCCTTTATTTTCACATACCATACTATAGATATTAATATTCATTTTAAAATCAAGAGGTTTTTCTGGTGACTTAAATTTCCTCAATAACAAACCTGAAGTTATAGTAATGACAGGAAAATTCTGAGAGAATGTTGGGACAAATTGAGATCAAAGACACAATTTCCTGCATTTTAAGCAGCTATGAACCATACCAGTCTATTTTGAATCCTGCTTAAAAAAACGGGACATTTTTATTGTTCAATGGGACAGCTGGGACAAGGGCTAAAAAACACGACAATCCCGGCAAAAACGGGACAGTTGGCAGCCCTGCGTCCCTTCGCCGTTTGAATCTGAAACATGGACCTACCGAGGAGCGTCACATTACTTTTTCCTATCACAGTTCAAAACCTTGGAAAAGCTTAATTTGTCATCTGATCACTATTTGCTGCAATGATCTATATGGACAACTTGTGCTGGTGACTGGCACTGACCACTTGACCCCCTCCATAGGTGAGCTGTATCCAGTGAGGCTTGAAGGTCGCGACCATGGCCTTCAGAAATATAATGTAATATAATTCAGTGAACAAAGGAAGGGCTGTCTCCCTCAATAGTTTTACGCACATTTCCATTACACTTTTACACCCGACCTAAGTGATGATGATGATTGGAGTTTAAGGTGTGCTCAGCAATTTTTCAGCTATATCACACCCACTCATGGTTTTTGGCTTGTACAAAGTAACCATGGTGGTAACCATGGTGGTAAGTATCATGGTAACCATGCACCATGCTGGTTACCATGGTGGTTACAATAATAGTTACCATGTTGATCATGGTGGGAATGGTGGTTACCATGGTGGTTGCCATAATGGTTACCAAGGTGGTTGTCATGATGGTTGCCATGATGGTAATGGTAGTTACCATGGTGATAACCATGATGGTGACCATGGTGGTAACCATGATGGTAGCCATGGTGGTTACCATGATGGTAACCATGGTGGTAACCATGGTGGTAATGGTAGTTAGCCTGGTGGTTACTATGATGGTAACCATGGTGGTAACTATGGTGGTGACCATGTAGGTAAACATGGTGGTTACCACCATGTTTACCTACATGGTCACCACCATAGTTACTATACGCCGTATGCGGGTCTTAAAATAGTGCATCGCGCAGCGAAATTTCGCGGAAATCGCGACCGGAGGTTGGGTGGGGGCGTTTAACATAGGATCCTATGGGAGAAAACAGGTTATTTCGCTCTAACTTTTTAAATAATGCTCCAATCTTCATGCAGTAAAAAAGAAAAAGTTTGCAATTCATCCCAGGCATCCCATACAAGTCTTCAAATTTTCCTAATAGGTCAATTTTCCGCACTATTGCGAAAATTCTGATTTTCTCCATAGGCACCAATGCTAATTAGGGTCACTTCTGGCGCCCAGTATTTCACTGCGCGATGCCGAAAATTGCGAGTATACCGCTAACCCGTTTACTCCGTATAGTGGTAACCATGGTTGTTACCATGGTCACCCTTTACCCCTCTAGCCCTTTGCCCTTTTGGCCCTTTGCCCTTTTGGCCCTTTACCCTATTAGCACTTTGCCCCTTTAACCCTTTGCCCCTTTAGCCCTTTAGAGTAGAGGAGCCAGTTTTCGCGCATTAAGCACAGGAAATTGAATAATGAGACAATATCTAAAGAAGAAACAGATCAATCTAATATTTTTTCACCTATGCAAACGGAAATAAGGTCCCTTACCATAATTGTAAAAAAAAATGTGACATTGATAAATATTTTAGTGATAATGTGCAATATTACATAAAGAGGTTCATAGCCAGTTTTCGCGCACTGTAGCCTATTTTCGCGCATCCTGTAGCCAGTTTTCACGCAGTAGAGTTATTTTAAGTGTAAAATTACTCAGAATATTCAATAAATAGAAAAAATCGTCAATAAAGCATCAGAAAAAGACTATCTATTGATATCCGTCCTGTTAAATAGCCTTTGAGTTGATCATGGTCAATTAAGGTGCATAAAACGAATGCTATGTTGCCTGAAAAATTCTGAGATCCAAAATTGCATAATATGGTAAAAAATGGACCTTTTTGTGCATTCTCATTAAAATTAAATTTCAATGATAATCATGTATTTACTTGAATAAACAACAAAAACGGTATGCATCCCCTAATACGGCTTTATAGTTTCTAGGAAGGGTCTTCACAATATGTGGGAGCTTGTATTAAACACATTTTTGCAAATTTTGATGAATTTTCTAAAGGAAAATTCGGAAAATTCGGAAAAATATGTAACAAACTGCGCGAAAACTAGCAACAGTCTTATTTTATATCATTAGTTTTCATGCAGGGGTATAATTTCTAAAATAAAAATGAAATTGCATGTTTCTGATATTGAAACGATCATGTATCACTAACATTCAATATATTTTTTTTATGTTAATAATATTTTCTCTCAAAAAACCATCATTGTGGTAATTATTTCGTTAATTATGAACTTTTTAAGAGTCCCGCCAAGTTCCTGAATAATATGAATGTCAGAACATATTTATTGCTGTAGAACACATAAATATACATGGACAACAATAAAAATTTCGAATTTCTTTCACTAGAACGTTCTTCTGGGTCTGAGAGTGAAAAAATACATATCTGATGCTAAGAGAAAAAATGTGTGCATAAAAATGCGTAAAATGCGCGAAAACTAGAGCTGCGCAAAAACTGGCTCCTCTACTCTACCCCTTTAGCCCTTTACCTCATTGAGCCCTTTACCCTTTTGCCCCTTTAGCCCTTTATCTCTGTAGCCCATCACTCCCTTCACTCCCTTACCCCCATATAAGAATAAAAGGGTTGAGTGAGACCTGAACACCTAGCAGGCATTGAGTCATTGATATATTCATTATGTTAATTAGACCTGAATACCCTGAATAACCTGTTCAATAATGTGTATATGGACATTTCTTTCATAAACCACTATCCAGATTTTATATATTTCTTCTCCATTCCTCATATTAACTGACAAAACTTCCTTGATTCAGTAAAATCCAACATGGCCGCAGTCTTCACCATATCCCAGACTACACCGGGACTACAATAATGTAATTTTTTTTTTTTTTTTTTTCAGGATGCATCTGCCCAGATAACAAATTGGTTCAATAAGCAGCGTACGCTTAGCCTAATAACAAACAGCAGAGAAGGCGAGTTTGGGCAACAGTGTGATTTTATCATACACCAATACAGCCTAACCACAATACAATCACAGTCTACTAAAGCACAATACAATACAATCACAGTCTACTAAAGCACAATCACAGACTAACAGCATCAACAGCTGACTGTAGTAACAGCTGACTGCAAGAACACAGTCTAACAACTCATGCAGGCATGACAACAAGATATAATAAAATTTAAAATTAAAGCAGCAGCCGGTTTCAACGAGCTGTGTCTCAACAGTGAGTGGAACGCAACGGTTAACCCCGATAACATCGTGACGTCACGGTCCCCCCCCCCTGGTAACCAACCCGGCAACGCTCCCGACTTGTTATACCGGGATAACCTGGGTTATCGCGCCATAAGCAGCGTACGCTTAGCCTAATAACAAACAGCAGAGAAGGCGAGTTTGGGCAACAGTGTGATTTTATCATACACCAATACAGCCAAGAGCCCAAACAAGCCTAGAATAACAGACTATTACTAAATTTGAAGTCTTTAGACAAATTCGATCTATCTGACTCTGCGATATAGCGGAACACGCAAGTAGATTCCCATAAACCCCTTGATTTCACCTCCTGAACGCTACAGCCTATTTCGGACATGTGAGATGCCCCACCCCTTCTCAAGCTATGAGACGAGAAACCACAAGGGTCGAACCCCGCGGCACTGATTGCAGACTTGAGCCTAACATTAAAGACTTCTGAAGTTAAAGGAACGTAATTGCCCTTCTGGATTAACCTGAACAGTTGAACTTCAGGTGCTGGCTCTGAGAGCCTAAAAATCTCTTTGATCCAGTAAACTGGACATAAAACCGAACTCGGATTGGCCGTTACTGGCAGGCTAACGCTTGCCGACCCAGGTTGTCTAGTCTTCGTGGACCTAACAACAATTTCTAAACCCCATTGGTGGAATTTTACATCCTTGGCCCTGAGTGCGTGCTTGGAAGAACAATAATTTGAGACGCGCAACAAGGTTCTAAAAGCCAGGGTAATGGCACCCCAGCACACTAAGTCATTAAACAGCAAATTATTCATAGCAGAGTACATTCCCCTTAATAAGGAAATAGTCACAGGCTTCGCGGGCCCATGCCCAACCTTGGCCAACCTCTTCGCCCCACGTAAGGCCTCCTTGATCCTCACATCTGAGTAGTCTATCCCGCAGCCACCCAGGCGTTTCAAATATGACGAGAGCCCAGAAACGTAAGATATGATTGAACTGTAGGCCATTAACAGCGATAAAAAGGAGATATAACTTAGAATAGTTTTTACATTCACTTTTAAGTGTGAAAAACCGTACTTAAAGGAAACCTTGCACATAGGTATATGATACTTATTTTTCAATGAAATTAAATCAGCATGTTATTCACATATTGTACTATAAATATGAGCAAAGCCTTAGGAAAATTCTGAGATTAGACGTCAATATGGAACATTTAAAATCTTATAGTTTATCAATTTTTTAAAGGAAAAATCCCAAATTTATGACGTCACACGGTGAGTAATTGGGGAATCCCATCTTTCCATAAAAGGGAATTCCCATCAGTATAGAATGTACAGTAAGAGATATGCACACTAACATCAATTATTCATATTTGACTACCTACAGCTCATCATTATGTGCAAAAAGTATCAAATTTTAATCATTCACTTATCTGGGAATCCCAAATTATTTGAAGAGGGAATTCCCTTAGTTATGACATCACACGGACAGTAATGAATATACCTGAAATTAGGGAATTTCCGTATTTTATTTTCTTTCCTTGATAATTCACTAATACCGCAACACTTTCTCTCTATTTCCTTTGAAATATTTTTAGAATACTTAAGTGAAGTTCAGTGCACAAAAATTGGCAATTTGCATATTTGAGTGCAAGGAACCCTTTAAGACAAAAGTCCACGAAACACCTCTCCTGATAGTCTCTTGTCCTCTTTGTAGTCCATGTGTAGGCATTGTCCCTTAGCTCCTCTGTCCTCTCCTCTAGGTTCTCCCTGGATATCTCGGAACGCACCACTGCAACACATGTCGTATTCCCGTATTAAAGATTTTGTTAATTCCCTCTTAGGGCCAGAGGACAGGCGTGACAGAGCGTCCGCCAGGACATTTTCCTCAGACCTCACATACACTGCATACATTTCGAGATTAAATACAAAACACAACCAATACAACTCGCGCAACCAAGACATGCAAATCCGGTTAGTGCTCCTCCCGGTGTTCACCATGTGCATTACCTGAGTGTTATCGGTAACTATCCTAATACAAGTATCCCTCTTTGAAGGGCCCCAGCGTTTCATCCCGGCCACTATCGGCCACAACTCGTAAACGTTTATGTTCTTTTTGCAACCCAGGCTAGAGGGACTCTGTAGGCGATGGTCATGCAAGTTGAAGTCTACCACTTCCTCCTCGTGCCAGGTCCCATATCCCCAATCGGTCCCGCACCACAAACCGAAACCAAAATTTGAGGAATCTGTTACAATTTCCGTGGAGGTGGCTTTTTTTATTATGTTCGCGTTGCCGTTAAAGGCCTCCGCAAACTTTTTCCACCACTCCAGGTCCCTTTTCATATCCTCAGAAATGTGTACTTTAGAGCCTCTCTTACAGATGGCCGCCAGATCGAAAATCCGGCGACTGAACATCCTCCCCCCTCTTACGACTGAGGCGCAGTGTGAAACCAACCCGCCTAGCTTCTCCAACTCTTTCTTAGACACCGCCCTCTTGGTCTCCAGGTCCTCGATAGTACCCAAAAGCTTATCTATCTTTGATTTAGGTAGTGACAAATTCATCTTTACCGAGTTTATTGTTACGCCCAGAAAGGTGCATATCGTTGAGGGAGCTGTCACCTTCTTCCAACTGATATTGAAACCCATGGTTCGCACTACGGAAATTACTACTGACAAGGCTGCCTTACATTCCTCTTCTGAACTCGCCAGAACCACAAAATCATCTAAGTAGTTCACTATCCTGGTTACACCCTTTTCTCTGCACATGCTGACCACCAGGTTGGAGAGTAAATCAAAAATGAACGGCGCACAACGTAGGCCAAAACACAGCCTCTGGTCTTCTAGGTACACTTTCCCATCCCCGAAGTCCCAGCTGAGACCCTGGAATTTGGTTTGACTATGGTTCACACTCACGGATCGGTAGGCTGACTCGATGTCCACCACCGCCATGTGATCCCCCACTTGAAGCATTTGTGCTACGCAGTCTACTGAATTAAACTTGAAATTCTTACAGGTGCTACTCATGTAATCATTGATACACTCGCCCTCCGGGCGACTGCAGTCGGTGATAGGCCTTAGGCCTCCGTTGCTCTTTTCCACAGCGCCCAAGGCGTGGACACACTGGGGTACCTTATCGACGACCTTAACTTTCCCCTCATCCAACTCCTTTTGTAACACGGAATCCATCTCCGCTTTAAATTTACTTTCTGTTATAGAGCTATAGTTCTCACAAAAATATTCCGAGTCGCAGTCGCTATCTACGATTTTAAACCCGTCGCACAACCCTGACCACAACAAGGATTTTGACGCATCCCCCAACTCACATTTATCCGACCATAAATGAGATGCGACCCTACACGGTTTAAGTTGACATTCGAGGCCGCCTATGAAATTCTTACAACAGCAGACCCCTTTAATGCATTCTTTATACACATGAATGACCCTCCCCTCATCACTTTCCGGGGGATAGAAAACCGGTTCCCCTACATCGCGGAGCATTTTTACATTGATGTCGCCAGCGCTATGAACAAAACATGTGTCTGCGACATTGGTTTGGTTGTCATCTGGGTAAACAGCCCCCCCACTAAATGCTTCCCCTTCAGGGACCCCATCTTCCCCACATGGTGGACATAGGAAACTAACATTTTGGTTGCCAACAGGACTGTAACAAACACTATTTACAACATCACATTTTGCACCCAATTCAGTCTCCTCGACACCTGGAAGATCACTCATGGCTTCACCTCATTTATGATTTTGAGTGCCCGACGCACCCTTCTTGTTCGGTGACTTGTAACACGTTTGGGCACCATGCGACGAACCACCGCACACTTTACACGCATGCTTTTACTTGCACGCCTGCCTTGTGCAGCCCTCCGCATTGTTGAAGTCAAAACAGACCTTTGCCTGTTTTCTGTCGTTAGCTGCTCTCTTTGAGTTGGTGGTGCCATCGTATGTGAAGAACTTTAGGACATGCGAGGCATTGACTTTACCAAACTCCGCGATCCCACCAATGTTGGCCTCCTTCCTTACAGTCTCGTCGTAGGACACCAACGTGTCTACCCTAAAGATTTTCGACTCGGCCTTCTCGGCCAGAAGTTGCACATGGTTGAGCAGACCGTTTATGTCCTTGCCCCTCCTATAAGCCTCTTTAACAGTTTCTAAGGACACAATCATCAGACTTTCGAACGACTGGATTGATTCACCTTTTTCCTTCTGGAACTTGCATTGACAGTAACGTTTGGAGACCTCCGCCTTCCCCGTTCTCGAGGCCTTCCTCCTGGCCCGCAGCGCCTTCCGCCGTGAGCGTGATGACCGGGTGAACTCCTCCGACTCCGAGTCGTCGCTCGATGACGATGATGATGAGGAGGATGATGATGATGAGGTAGACTCCTCATCCGAACTTGAGTCACCCGACGTATCCATGGGTTTCTCGATCGCCTCGTCACTATCTTCTTCGTCCTCCACGACCCTAACTTTCCTCTTCGAGTCGTGTTGCACTGGGACGGCCTTGTGTTTTTTCTTCCGCGGGGCTGGGGGCTTCCCCGACCTAGATTTCTTCGCGGACGGCTTGCTCAAGGATTCCTGCTTCCCCGCTCTCTCCGCCTTTTTCGCCTTATGCTTGGGAATGTCCTTCATCGACACAGAGGCCAAACTAGAGCGATAAGTCTCTTCCAGGTTCTTGAGCCTCTCTGCTAGGGCGCTTACATCAAACGCATCGGCCGCTGCCACTTTCATTGGCGGGTCAATCTTCTCCGGTTTGTTCGGACTCTTCCCCGCCGCTGGTTTGCCGGACTCGCCTGTCATTCTTCTGTTGACTCTCTCACTATAAAAATCAAGTACCTCGCGTACACAATTCTCGCCCCACGGCTGACGATGGACGACACCACACCTATTACAGGCTTTCACCACGTCCCAACCTCTTCGGGATGACATTAAAAGCAGCAGCCGGTTTCAACGAGCTGTGTCTCAACAGTGAGTGGAACGCAACGGTTAACCCCGATGACGTCATCGTGACGTCACGGTCCCCCCCCCCGGTAACCAACCCGGCAACGCTCCCGACTTGTTATACCGGGATAACCTGGGTTATCGGGCCAGAGTCAGACCCTTGCCAACACTTTGACTGCCTTCTTGGAATTTCAAAATATAAATCTATGAAGTTCTAGCTCTTGCACCACATAGACTAGATGAGCTAAAATTCTGATCTTTCTATTATTCCATATTTGTATATCAAAGAATCACCTCGCAAAATATTTAGGATGAGAGGGCCTCTTGAGTATGTGAACACCCAACTTAAACAAACTGACTAAAGGTTACGACGTTCGCAGAGCCCTGTGGCAGTGCTAACATCCTCTGGTGTAGCGCTATGGCAGAGTGTAGCGTTATTCTCGAACACTGTTTGAGCATGTTTTCATGTCATCTGACTGAAAAAGTAATTCTATTTTTAATGTGTTAGTTTTATTTAGGCCAAAAATAAATTGTGTTCAGGCAACATTGTTCGAAAAAATTAGGTAGGTAGGTCAATTTCTATTTTTTTTAATGCTTTTTTTTTTTACTTACTAAATGGACCTGGGCAGTGTTGGAAATAAAAGATAATAGATATAGATCTAGATCTACTTGGAACATCCTCTTAATCAATTTCTAGCTTGTTTGTTCTTTGGGTTAGTCAACCACACAAGGTTCTTTCCAGACTGCACAAGGTTATGCTTTTCAGCTTACGGGTGATCGTATCTAGTGATATGATTTAGAAGAAACCCACCACCGGGTGTGATACCCTATTCGTTTCGAAGAGTGGCAAGGGGTCTTTCATGTGCAATGTTTGATGACCAATGTGAATGTCCCATAGAAAGGACAACACACACCCGGCCTTTGATGACCCTGTCAGGAGCACAGGGTGAATTACTATAATTAGGGAGGCAGACAAACTTGAAGATAAAATTGTTTCATCATTGCAAAATGTGCAATACTGTAATGCAACTTACCGTAGAAAAGTGAATCGGTGGGCCTGCCCTCGCGTCGCACGACCCGATAGGTGAGAAGGCAGAGTCCAATAAGTGCAACAGTACCCGAGACGAAAAGTCCACGTTCTCCATGTAAATTTTGCGCTTTGTTGACAACATAAGTGATGGGAATACCTAACAGTGATAGCATGAATATCGAAGTGGAACTTGATACTGTCATCCTTCTTTTGTGATGCTTAGAGACTATACGAATATGGTGTTTTGACGAACTAAATGTCGACTGTTTGCGGTGGTCTGCTTGCACTGGAAGGGTTCGACTATATGACACCAGCGCGCCGATCAAATCAGGTGTTCCCAATTCTAAAACTAGTAAACGAGATCCTTGCGGGGCATAGTCAGATAGCGGCGCATGCCTGGCGCACTACAAACGAACTGGCCTGCAAGCTCCGTTGGGCGAATAAGGTTACGTCGCAGATAGTCTTCTTCACTGGTGTTCTATTCACGAATCACAGGGAATAAAATGAGCATTCATGGTAGGCAATGAATTCTAGAGATAAATCAATAAAATAGAAATATTTATGTATTTCTATATATCAGAAAAATATGTTATATCAGTGTCAAAATGTGATTTGAGATTAGGCTGCTCGCTTGGAATGTCTACCATGGCGGGTCTTTCGTCCCGTGCCACCCTATAACGAGTTCACGTAGAGTACACGAGGTGGCAGCAGTGTCGCGGGCACCTGCTCATTTCGAGTTATCCCACGATCCGTTCCGCGGAGTTTTCACCGAGTCGCTTCCTGTCTGTGTGTCTCACTTCCCGAATTCAGTCAGTGATGGAGACTTGACAAGAACCGACTTGGATTAGAGCAGACGTTTAACGGAGAATTTACTACATATGGACACGGTAACGAAGAGAGGACCGTGATGTTGAAGAAAGACTGGAAGAAAAACCTACTGCGGGTAAAGCAGTTAGCAGACCAGGGCCTAGGAAGGTAAGCGAAAGTTGAGAATCCAACATGGACATCAGTCGATACCCTCTCCTGTCTCCACTTCGGGACACAACTCCAACATCACACCTTGAATTTTCGTGCGGTTATCGTCTAATTTCCGGGTGTGACCCGCTGTTGTATCTGTAAAGGCAGTTCATTCAACCTCAAATTTCAATCTAAATTAAGTGTATTATACCAGAGTCAGTTCTCTTACCCTTACCCTTAGGCTTAGGTATTAGCTACTTCAGTAGTACTTGTGAGTTGTAGCATTACAGATTACTCATCTAGTGCCAAGTGGGAGGGGCCTCCAATAACGGCCTCGAGGCTCGACAAAGTATTTTAGGGTAAATAAGCAAAACTCTACTAGGGACTGTCAAAAGAGCTCCAAATATCTTCCCCTGGTAGACCCTTCAACTTGCCAGAACTTACATGCTCATGTCATGATAGTGGTGCTCTGTAGATCTGTATGATCATTAGCTGAGTTGTAGATGGGCAGCATATCTAACAAGTTATGGACACAAGTGTGGAACAATGATTTAGTTATATCTATTATGTGCAAAGGAGTATCATGCACGCCATCAGTTATTTATTAATATTTAATCAAGATATGATTTATTTATATTGTTTTAAGATAATTTAGGTTAAATCATCTTCTATGACTATCTCTTTATTTAAAGTTCAATTTGATTTATCTAATTCATGGTTACTTCTTAATCTGACAGGTGTTACTGTTACACGTGTACATTAAATTTTGCGGAGATATTCTTGAGGACAGGGTAGGGGGAATCCCGGGCTAGAGTTGCTTAGCAATCCCAAGGGGGACAGTTTTATCTGGCTCTTATTGGTCAGTCCTTATCTCTAACCTGATCTGTCCTGCTCTGGCCTTAGATACAGTCATGCATGGGTGATCGTAACCAAGGACTTCCCTAACCCAGATAAGGCTATGACACACACCTGTCTTCAAGATGGACTGAGTATAGTGTTGTCGAGGATAGACCATCCATAAATAATTATAATTCCCTTGCATCTACCGACACAATGTCATTTTACCTATATAATGATTGTTGACCGGCTGGGATGAGAGTTTTTCAACTGTGAATGTGATACGTATAGTCTGTATACACGGACGTGAAGGTGACATCGATTCCACAGCTGGCTCACATTGATTCACAAACTGGATTATACAAAGCGATGTCATGTTTCTAGGGAGGGGAATGGCATTTTTTCCCCATCTTAACCATTCATTGTTTGAGAAATAATCAGGGGCTGATCCAGGATTTCGGAAAGGGGGAGATATAAATAAGTACTGAAGACAGTGAAATGGTGTGCGTATGCACTGTATGTTTCCCTTTTTGTGTTATTTGGTGTCCACAAAGAAGGGATGAGGACCCCCCACGATCCAACCAAGTAAATAGGTGTTTCATCTAGATTTTTCTTATGCATATTATTACAAGATTATGATTCCCTGGTAATTGGAACATTAATATTATTAATGTTCCATTTACCAGGGAATCATAATCTTGTATGTGGAATCCTAGACTATCAAGATGATAAAGAATGTGATTATAAAATGTTCAGAGTAAGAGTAACTGTTTCAGTTTCAGTGGGTTCAGTGGAGAAATGCGTGGGTACCCATGCTAAGCCGTTTGTCCCATACAAATTTAATACAGCTTTGAGCCATTAACAACTGAATACTAATTAACAAATTATATTGTTGTATATTATAATCAATTTTGTTAAACTCTGTGCAAAATGACAACCGACACATAAAAGTATTGCACCAATGTGTTATTATCTGTAGTAATCAATCAAATAATGTCCCTCAGCTTCATTAGTTTAATAATCATCGTTGAGACTTCGGCTCAGATTTCAAGCTTTATACCGAAAAGTCAAATAACTAGTACCACTTCATTAGTCCTGGTCGCTAGTATCCAAATAATGGCAAATGAATCGTTGGTCGGTTGTTTTTATAGCCGATTAGGCGCACCTCTAGCTTTCTAATGAAGTGATTTACTTTCAAACTCCCCCTAATTTGATTGGGGGCTTTTAAGTAGGTGTCTCTGATTAATTCAGGGAGGTGCCCCTGAAAGAACCGATTCGTCAGCGATTTGTTCGGTGGCAGGTAACTGGGTAAAATCAATAATACCTTCCAGCGCCCTGCTGTGCATAAAAAAAAAAGACAACACCAATCGTTTCACCATTCCCCTACAAATCTGCACGCTACCTTCACGTGCACTGTCGCCCGCTAGACCCGCGTTATGCAGAGTGAGTCTGAGACCATACATGAGATCAGCGCCCATCTCCAGCCTGCACCTGAACACGGCGTAACCTGACGACTGGGGAAGTCTCCGGGGAGCAGGGCGCCTGGAGTACAATGTATTGACCTACCTAGCCTGCTCGGAGAGCTCCGGGGTTGGAAAGGGGGTGGGGGGTGTAGGGTGGGCGAGGTGATGACTGGTAGAAGGGAGGGGGGGGGGGGGTTGTTAAGGAGCGCAGGACGAGTGGGGAGGGGGGTTGCTAGGTAACACACTAAATACTCTGCTGACAATGGCAGGGCGCTGTGCATCACGGGATCTTTCCTGGCACTGAGTCAAGCGGCTGTCAGAAGGGGAGGTGGGGGCACAGTGTGTTCCCATCGGCGATGGTCGACACTCCCATATTCTTTTTTTCCAGAGCTGCAGATGCTGAATTCATCATATATTTATACACAACTCCGATTTCATATAAATGTACTTAGGCCTAATATTCTTGATATTTTCATTAATTTTACTTTTCCCAGCAAAAAATCATTACAGTCATCGACATAGTATTTTGAGCTGTCACACATGAATCAATTCGAGAGGGATCTAGCAGTATGTTGCAAGCTTTAGTTTGATAGGAGTAGATAGACATTGAACCTGTATTACGTATCGAAGGTCGGGAGTAGAAATGAGAACCGATTCTAAAAGGTTCTCACATACATAGATCTATTATTTGATCGACGAAGTACTTGCAGGAACAAATTGACGACATCTGAAAGGGGAGGGGGGTATTGTGACGACCGACCCCAGCAGCACAGGGTGCTGATGCTGGGTTGGACAGACAGGTGATGTGCTCCCCCCCCCCCCCCCCCCCCCCCCCCCGCTGGTACACCCCGGGTCTGACTCACTCCCCAACGCGCGCACAGCGCTAAGACAACAAAAACAAATGTTTGACAAACAAGTGGGACACCACCCACCACCAACACTGGCACCACCAGTACTGTACATATGAGGTAGTAATTCAATGACGTCCGCTCTCATCCGGATACCATATATATATCCTACGTCAATCAATATAAATTCCCCTACCTTGTCACCTCACGGTAGCATCGGTGTATGAGGTGTATCTTTTTTCTCTCCCTCTCATTATTAAGGAAGTCACACTGCAGGGCCTATCCTTTTCACGGTATGCTGCTGATATAATCATCCCTGTTCAGAAGCAGAGGGGGAGTCCGAATAGTTTTTACCGGAGTAAAATCTACAACCCAAACAATGAATATCAAATTCTGAGCGTAAAGTGAATCAGCCAAAGATATGATTAATCCTAGTAAAACTAACAAAATTAGTATTCTACGATTTCCAAAGAACCTGGACGAGAAACTTCCACTGACTGTGAGTAGTGCGGTTTCTATTTGGTTGATTATCTTAAAATACTTCCCCTTTAAATCAGTGGACGATTATCTGAATTCTATAACTTTAATTACTTATCGCACGTTGATGCAATGCACTTTATACATATATACCTGAAGGAAAGTAAAATCACCGAAGCAGTAAAATAAGCTCTCTTTTTTTTCTTTACTATTTTCTAAAAAGCGGCCTTTTTGGAGTAATCGTGATTAGGGATCGTCCCAGAATATTGGAGTTTCATTTGGAAATCCCCATATTGAATACTTTCCAGTCTATAGTTAACGTTGGGGATGATACCAATACTTACCCTTACCCGCACTGTGTTGGACCAGTTCTATGATTGGACATGCGTTGTTGTAACTTAACTATACATATATTTTCAAAACGCCCCGTCTGGAATTTTGCTGATAGTTTCAAAATACCAAATATAATTGTGCAGTGTTCGAAATTAAGGGCGCACCCTGCACCCGGTGTGCACAATTTGTCATCAGGGTGCATGCTTTTTTAGAGCCGTGCACCCGCTGTGTGCATGGTTTTCCCCTAGTTTAAATACCTTTATATAGTGGTGTACACATAAAGAAAATGTCGGGTGCGTAATTTTGGAACCTTATGCACCCGGCGTGTGCACAAAACTATTCCTTAATTTCGAACACTGTTGTGAACTTTAAAGCTTGCACTGGAACGTTGTAATAATTATTGAAAAGTGTGTATTTGGCAACTCACAAAGGTCCTGAATTTCTCATTATGCTAAATTGTTTACACTCATTCTGTAAATTCCCACAAGTATGCAAAGTGTTTAGATCCGACAGCAACCTTGGTGCTTGACACTCTAGAGGATTAATGCGTTAGACAAAGTTATTTATGACATACATAACAGAAACATTCCATAATTATAATTCAATTATTCATCATGAGTAATTGGATAGTCCAACCAGGCTAGGAAAATCTGCGTGTCCGCGTGTCCTCGACGACCAGAAAATGACTGTGGACGACTAGAAAATGAATTTTGGTCGTCCTCCTGACGACCAGATATTCCAAATTAACCACTGAAATATTTATCTGCAAAATATTGTTTTCTACCTATTTTAATAGCATGTAAGAGTATAAGGAATTTTCTCTATATTGTGGACGCACTAAAGCTGTATGTGGACGACCAGATTCCTGCTAATGGTTGTCCTCTGACGACCAGAATTTTGGCCGAATTTTCCTAGCCTGCCAACTAATAATCTAAACACCGTCCATTAATTTATTATAAGAATGGAGAGTCTTACTTTACTCTCCATGTTATAAGTCAGTTGGTTCAGAGGAGGAGGTTTTACGGTGCAACTTGTTGTAGGTCGGCGCCCCCTGACCCAGTCTCCCTCGGCTACCGAGTCCTCCCACCACTTACTTCCTCCTCACACTCGACTCGTGATCCGTATTGCTAGCAAAGCATGACGCCAGGACCAAGGGGAAAAAAAGCAGTGTGTGGCCTAAGGTGTAGATTTTAAAGGAAAAGTTGAAATAATAAACACGAGTCGTTCAGCTGTAAGTGAGACCGTGAAACAATAGTGTCGAAACTGGGCGTGGAAGTTAAAACGGCATGACCAACACAGTGTAGTGTCACCGTTTCATACCTAAATATGTTTTCATTAAACACATATAGATCGACATGATGGGATCTTGGCTCCAGACGTTACGTTAATTAATTTACTTATTGCAAGCCTGACGGGACCGTAATATACCGTTCACGGGCGTGCCACAACTATGTACCATATAGACAACACTGAACTACAGGAAAAGTACAATAATAAAACAAGAAGTCACAGGGCAGTATTAATTTAAGAGAGGTCGAGAAGGTGTGCCGTTCACATCATGGTTTTATTTTTACTTATAAACGAGGAGAGTGTTTTTTGAGTAACAGTCCAATCCCTACTGTCTTATATCAAGTTAATTGGAGATAGGTGGATGGTGGGGAGCGGAGATAAATTTAGTTGTGCCAAAATGTGGTATTTAAAATTTACACGATTGACAACCTAGAGAAGATTTAGAAGGCCAGTGGGAATCTTTGAATCAGAGGCGCTTGTGGAATTTCAGTTTAAGGGACTGCTTTAGTCCATGGTCCGACGGCTAAAGACAGACACCAGACACGGGGTTGTTGACGGCCGGGGGATGTCGTGGACGGACCCGGCGCTACCCGCCGTTTAGGGGGACAGTAGGAGATGTTGATTACTTCAATATCCTACTGTCCAAACAGTGCCCCCGCCTAGTTGCAACCTTGTCAGGTTCAAGTTTAATTCACATGTTACGATGTATAATAATATATTCGGTCGAACGAATATTGAAATGTGGATTTCTGGAGCTGTGTGCCCTTAACTATACAAATAGATACAGATGATGAAAATATGGCTCAAGATTATCTATTTAGGGAGATTTCAACCTATTTCTGTGGTCACATCAACTGCCACATAATAGCCAGTTAATCTTTTATTGCGATGAAACTTATGAGACTAACGCACATTTAGAACCAATAATTGTGAAACCCAAATTTATGCTTTATGATGTCTTTCGAATGAGAATAGACCACCCCTTGTGAAGCGTTGAGCTATAGGCATACTTGGGTGTATAAATTCTGCCCGGGGCGGGCAAACACACTAACCAGAGCCACCTGTGTCCACGAGTAGTGTACAGACCCTGATCAGTCCCAGGCCCTGGGTACTGGTCAGAGGCCGGTCAAACAGGTCAACGAACAACTCCGAAAATCATGTATTACTTAGCGATGCGTTTATCAAACAAAATATCTACACGAAATAAAATTGTGAACAGATAATTATATGAATGTATACACTCTGAAAAATATATATTAATAGACAATTTTATATTAATGATATATTATTTCTTACATTTTAAACTGTAACTGCCTCTCCCCCCCCCCCCCCCCCCAAAAAAAAAAGAAAGAAAAAAAAAAATAAATAAAAACAAAAGAAGAAGAAAGAATTGCAAAAGGAATCAAGGTGGATTCTGAATTTCAAAAATATTCCCTTGACTGTCTTTCGATTTCCTCTTCAGGAACACATAACCAGATCTGAATTGGGGTAAAATCCCCGTTCAGTCGTTTTTTAAATACAGTGATCATTATCTTATGTTTCTGTCGGAAATGGCTGAATTTCTGGTCAAATGAGGTTTCACATTTCAGAGTTTGGAAAACATGGATGTTCCATAGAATCCCTCCAGTAAGAATTGATGACTGTCTGTTTAGAGCAGGGGTATGTAAACAGCAGATAGAGGCGTCCACTGAATAGTTCCATGTGTCACATAGGAACAAGTGTGCTGGAGCTGGATCTATCAAAAACAGAATCACCCTTTAAAAGCCGTACCATTTATTGTCGTTTGATATTCAAATCCAATGAATGAATCGGAAGGGATGTATGGCCGCGTTCAGCAGAAATTCTGATCTGCCCAACGCGCTGGTTTCGTGGATTTGATGGCTCAGCACATTGCCGTCATAGCTGCCATTTAAAAAGTTGGCACAGAACCCCGGACTCTTCGGACTCAAAAACCGAAAATAAAAAGGCCTGGCGATGAGAGGAGTACTGGGAAATTGTTGATACACCTACCACACGTACCGTTGGAAATTGTTGATACACCCAGGGTCGGTGGGATCAAAGGAGGGTACAACCAGGTGACCCAGCTCTGTGCTGTAGGTACGGGGAGTGGTGTCATGTTGTAGCATCGGATATTGAGTGACACAGGACCAGCCCGGTGGTAGTAAGGTGTTCGCCTGTAAACCGACGTCAGGGGCAGGGCTATGATATGTTGCCTGTCCGTGACCTTATGCCGGGGTGTATACATGCGCGCCCCCTGTATTTACAAATAATGGAGCCCTGTTTTAATTACAGACCCGGGTATGGTGCACTCCCCTGGCATGGTTATCGCCCGACAGTAGGTGTGTGTGGAGAGAAAACAAGATAATCTGTCACACCACTTGTCTATTTCAAAATTAGTAAATTTATCCAGAAAGCTAGCCTGGGGGATGCTTTCAAGCCCTACTAAAAGGATTGAAACAAGCTGTCAGAATGGTGCCCAGCACTGTAACCATTTTGGTTTAGGTGTTCAAAGATCAAAATTGGTACTGAAGTCTAAAAGCAATAGTTCGATTCATACCCCAAATGGCGTGATAAGATTGGATATTAATGCGCTAAAACAGTCTTGGGATGAAGCTAAGTACAATAGCACCACGTAAAATCCTTTAGTTATCATTACCTAAAATATTATAGTGTGATATCCACCGATGATCTATAGCGTCGCTCAGAACATACATACAAATCTGTTCAGCATCTGATTAATTTCCTTCCCATTTTAATGCGGTACACCTAAATAGGCTAACTAAGATATTCGATACGTACAGTGTTTAGTATGATCTTTCCACGCTCTTTTATATTTCGGCCGCATGCGCTCAGAGTATTGTACATGTCTCTATGATAGATTCGGTCACGGGTGTGAATACATATCAATAAAAGTCAGCAAAACGAACAACCTTAATAATAAAATATTTGCAGCTGCTGACTCCTCGGTCGATTACCATGTGTTGATAGGTCGTTTATCTAACTGCTATATTTTCAACTTGCCTATAGTATGAGTGTGCCCCCTATAGTAATAACACATGAGAAACTCAGGGTGGTCCCACAGTAGAGCTCGGAGGGCAGACTTCACATAGGAACGATACCATTTAGATAATGTAGAAGTGTTGACGAGATCTATGATTTCATAACACGGCTTATCCCGTGGCACTGCAAGTGTTATCTCTGATAAGTATATACCTGGTCATATCCAGGTTGAAGGTTATCCTGGCCAGTCAGTCCAGTCAGTGGGAGGATACACTCCTCAGCCCTAGGACCTTAGTTCGACCAGTTGAGAGGCAGCCCCCTAACGCCGGAACGTTTGTAGACTATACTGCCTGTTGGCTGGAGTAACTCAATTCACCCTGCTGGGGTTCGTCAGTCCCGTCCAGCTTTAATCAGCCCTCAGGTTGGAGCCCCTTGTGTGTGGGAGGTTCTCCGCCCCACGGCCCCTGGACTGCGTCTCCTGCACACAGGTGCCACTCAGCGACCAACCCCCAGCCCAGGGCCCCAGTGCCCCACCACCTGGAGTACCCCTTAGTAGAGCCGTTAAAGCATTGCTGTGTCCGTCCGGCCTCCAGTGGACCCCTAGCCGGACACAGGCTCGGCCAACATGTCGCTGGGAACCTGGCTGAAGAAGAGCCTCGTACCAAGGTTAGCGGGTTAACGATTGATATCATGCTGTGACCTACATCCATGCATGGAGTATAGATAAGTTGATGTAATAGGTGGTCCTGTGGGGTGTACATGTAGTGCTCGCTGATAAGGTATGGATTGATTTATTTATGAGTATGAGAACAACAATACATGTACTAGTAGAATATGTTATTCAAAATATAGTGTGACAATTTTGAATTACAAGAAATTGAAACAAAATAGTTCATTATTTGAGAGGTCGAATGGTGTTATTAGATAGATGCTCTGGTAAAATTCAACTTAACATTATACATGTCATGTAATGACACATGCCTAAGCAGTGTTGGAAATTAACTTTTCAGACTGTCAGCCCGGACGTTGCAGGGTCTATTAAAACGGGAAAAATCCGGGCTGATTTTAATGTAATTTTCTCAAAAACGGTCAGCCCTGATTAAAAACAATCAGACTGGGGCTGACGGGCTGACGTTAATTTCCAACACTGCTAACTTAGTATCCAAACTATAAGGAATAGATATACATTATACATGTCATGTTATGACACATGCCTATCCAAACTATAAGGAATAGATATGCCCATGAAGTTTCCTTAATGGCTAAGATAGAAAACAATGAGTCAGAAAGAGTTAACATATAAAGTGCAATGTTCTAGCCGACGTGACTACGTGTTTTGTTACAATAGAAATCCTATAGAACACGTAGGAATCGTGTTAAAGGAAGACTATGTTCTTCTGTTTTTTGTCCGTAAGCCACATGACTGATATTTTAATTATAGAATGAGAGAGAACGTAGATTATGTAATCAACTTCGAATTTGCTCTGGCTTCCTCCCCGACCCTACAGACTGTAAGTCGGTAATAGCTCGGTGATCGGACGAAAGTGGCCTTGTCCTTGCTCCAATCCACAAGGTGGCCTGTTCCGGTGATTAGGTTGTCTGTGGCCTAGTGCACTGAGTGGCCACTAGAGGGCGTAGGGGGTCAGCAGTGGGCTGTTACCATAGTTACATACGTCATTACGACGGACGCAGGCCCGGGAAGGCCGTACGTGATGGTACGCTGGATCGTCATGTGGTTGTGCTGACAACTGGTTAGCGCGCGGGGGACGGGGGCCGGTTACCATGGTGACCAGGGGTGACCAGATGATCCAGGAGGTGGGCCTGGTGGTGGGAGGTGTGGTCGTCGTGTGACACGAGGGTACCACTTTAGATGTAACCGTCAGCTGCACGGTAGGCAGACTATCATTGAGACTACCTGGTGATTTAATGATGATGCCTTAAATAAACCAAGTTACTGTTCATTTCATCAAAAAATGTTCTCATCAGACGACATGACATTTATGATGATTAGAACATAGTCATAGATTGGACTGGCCTCTAAGAGATATCATTACCCGTCATTGCCATATGTATAATATTACCCATAAATACACCAGAAACAAGTCATATTACACCCATTAGGTCGTGGATTGTTTAACAAACAGAGTAAATAGAGCGCCTCCGAAGCGGGGTGCAGGCTGTCGGTGCCGGGCCTGTTATTTAATAGCCGTGGTGGGAGTAGTGATCGACCGGCCTGCATCACGGCAACTGGTGCACCAGTCCCCGGACGGCCGGATTGATCCGTCCTCGCTACACGACCACCCGGGACAGTGCTCATTTTAAGGCCATTACCGCAGAGGGCCTCTACTGATCAGATGTGTACTATACAGATAAAAGACCTAAATTGGGGTCGGGAACATTTAACTATATATTTCAGGAAATCCTAGCTCTTAGTCATGGCAAGTGAATTATCAATCAGCTGTATAAATGAAAAACGACATGCTAACATACAAATTACCTTTCGCCATAGCATAAGTAATCATACTAATCTCTAAAAAAGATCTTTCGTAAATGTCAGGTTTTTAACAACCGAAATTTTAGGGACGCCACCTTGCTTTGCCAGTACCCCTACCTATACAAATACAATGGTCCTTGCTCACCCTTGCAGGACATGTACACCAGTTGGCTAACTTCAATGGTCAAATACAGGCAATATACAGAACGACTTTCCGTACGCAGCCTATAGCAGTCAGTACACTAGCGGGCGTATTGAAGTTGAGAACGTGGTCAGGACCTATGGAGCCATGAATATGTCCACCTTTGGGATTTTTGCCTGGCAGGAAACCAGGTAGTTACGAATCGTCGTGATTACAAGAAACGTAAAGAAAATTCCTGGGTTTATATTTGTTATTTCTGTCATCAACTCATTTGTACATTTATGGATTAGAGGGACTATGTGAATTTCATTCTAGTAATTGTAACTATATACTGTCTTCCGAACTAGAGGTGAAAAGTGAATAACTTATTTAATATTAAAAAGCAACAGTGATCAGCAGGTTGGTTTATGAAACAATAACTTGATGTGATAAAACATGATATGCTTATAGTATTGATAAAAACTGTACCATGCTGTTGGGAGATGCTTTGACCTCACCTGTGTATGTGTAAAGGTGGGTGGGAGTGGGGAGGGACAGACAACAATCGGAAGGAGTGAATGTGACTCGGCCCATTATAAATCACCAGCCATTCACTACCGGAGAAGGGCAATAACATCATTTCTGTGAAAGGGGCCTTTGACAACTGAGAACGACGTGACCTACCTCAAGGGACACGGGCAGCGGTGAGTTGCGCCGCGGATATTATAGGTGCAAGTCATTTAATAATCGAAATCATCCGTGATTCACTGAATTTACTTCTTAAAGTTGTATTAAGTTTTCTCCACTTCTCCGTGTTTGATAAAATGTATATTGGAGTCTCATAGTGTGAGAATTAGTATATTTACTCCCGGTATTTACCATATAAATATAATATGAGGGACGATACATCGTGAATACTATCAGGCGTGACATACAAAAACAGGTATCCACAGGACAGCTTGAACTTGGGTATAAACAAATTAAGCCTGTAAAATTCCAAGCAAATTATAGGCCTCTTAAAAATCCAATCCTCCCGCCGCTTGCCCATTACGGTGTGTGTTTTCATTCCTCTGGTGGTGATGTCCCGCGAATCACGCCCCGCCCCCTTCCCGCCCGCTCCACTTGGGGGTATCTGAGACCTGCCGTGTCTGCCCATCCCATAGGGGCAGGTGATAAGGGCCTGACCAAGTGGTTCCTGGCTGGAATGGCGGAATGCCCGGAGCGTGGCTGGGGGTCAGACGGGGTCCTCCGGGCCCTGACCCCGCCCCCGCCGGCCGCCTGACCTGCCCCACCCCTCTACGATAGGCCGTGGGTGGTTAGAATCCTATATGCCCGAATCAACACATGAGACACAGTGATGAGTATTCATGGAAATACTTGTGATTTTAGTATAGTTCACAGACGATCGTGCCATTTAAATGATACACGATATTAAAATAGAAATTGCTTGGGTACTATTATTAGTTTTGTACACACTATACTGAACACGTGAAAGGTATATCTGCTATATCGGAATTCAAAATCGGAGAAAAATTTCAAAATGCGTCAGACACATTACTCAGCTGTGACTTTGGGTGGTTAGAATCCTATATGCCCGAATCAACACATGCGAGACAGTGATGAGTATTCATGGAAACACTTGTGATTTGAGTATAGTTCACAGACGATCGTGTCATTTAAATAATACACGATATTAGAATAGAAATTGCTTTGGTATACTTTTATTAGTTTTGTACACACTATACTGAACACGTGAAAGGTATATCTGCTATATCGGAATTCAAAATCGGAGATAAATTTCAAAATGCGTCAGACACATTACTCGGCTGTGACTTTGGCTGCTGGCCCGATCGAGGTCTGAGGTTGTCGAATATATTCTCAGGCCAGTGAGATTTTTGTGGCCATCTTTGATGTTACTTCTCAATGACTTCGGTTGTGAAAGACCGATCGAATCACTTTTGATAATGAGACATTATTTACTTAAGTAATCAACATTCCGCTGGTTTACCTAATAATGTTAATGGCCCCAGGTTTCGCTGATTAGTCTGCCATCCGTGATTGGCGAAGTTATCTATTTCAGGAAAAGATATTGATCTCGAAACAGTTGTTTCCAGTCATATCATAACTGATACCAAGACACTGAACTCGGAAAGTAAAGATGACGCACTATTAACGCCACGGTTTAGTTGTGGTTATATCACTTCCCTAGCTCTACATGTAAAAAAAGAGCTGGAGCTCATTGATTACCATAACTAGGTTAGATATAAATTAGTGTATGCCGAAGCCATACCTCACAGGTATGTATTATGGCCTTGATGTGTATCCACACCTACAGGAACATAGTATAGAGAGATATGATAATGGTATGTACATGTAAATACCTTTCTCGGGCATGTGACTGAAGGCTAGACATACAGCGGGCAGGCGTGGTACAGTTGTAACGAGGTCAACAGCCACACTGCACCTAGGTTGTTCTACCCTTCTTCAACCCTGATCCATAACTCTCGACTGGAAAGGTACCTTCTGGGTTAGACAGTTCAGTAATCAGTTGATAGATGCAAACACTCAGTATGATTGACTGAAGATATACAGGTCTTTAATCGCCTTTTATTGACCAGGATAGTGAACATTCTCGTCCATTCACATGACAGACGTTAACGTTTAAAGGGGCTTTTGACTTCGAGAGTTTATGGCAGTGGTGATAACAAACCTACTGAATCAGTGAATGAGATAGACTAAAGTTAGAGATATCGTTAAATCAAATTACTTATCGTACTCTCTGGATAGGTTATCGGCCTTTTGTGCGAATATTAATGGAGTTAGATTATTGTCTCATAATGTTATAACATTGTAACCTTTGCACTTATCTGTTTGGATGTGTTGAACTATTGTTAGTGTTGATTTAAGACTGCGTGATGTGTATAATTAATTTATCCATGAGTCGTTCATTCAAGTTATTGAGCCAATCAGACTGCGCTCAAAGTTAATTCATCCATCCCCCAATAGTTCAAAAGAAATGGACGATGAGGAAGCTCTTAAAATGAAAGGGTTTTTATTGAAGTAAACATCTCATCCCGAGTCAAAGCCACAGTGAATAAGTCTCCATCAGTCCACCTTCCCATCTCCTACTCAGTGATCAACCACATTTAGAATACAAGTTGTTCCAGCACATCCTAGACCACCCTAGTGCTTAGCTCTATCACAATCCTTTGTCCGAAGTAGTTGGTATCGGTAAGCTCCATTATACTCCGCAGGAGCTGGTAGGCATAGCTCCGAGCAGCTCAGCTAACGCTGCTTACTAGTTACTAACTCCACTAACTCCGTGGTTAAACTCTAAACTGACTCGCTCCCTACCTTGCAACACCTTTTATACTGGTTAACAGGTGGCGCTAGGAGCGCAAAATACCTCTTCTTAGAAGTAGACTTGCTAGGCCTGATCCTAACTAGATTATACAATATGATAATATATTAAAAGTACTAAGCTATTAGTACAGTGTTTCTTGGTAAGGAATTTCGATGTCTTTACAAATGCTAATTGTGACTGCGTTTTGGGCTTTTATTATATTTTATTTCATTCTGCTCTATCACGTCAAAACCCGTTTCACCCGACAACTAATCTTGTCGGAAGCAGAGATTTCAATTATTCTGAAACGTATTATTTACCTTGAATTAGCTTGTTCCCGTTGGCCACTGAGACATTTAGTGCAGTTGTACTTAACATTGCGGTATAAAGAAAAGGTTATACTTTCGATTTGAGCTAGGACTTATCGAAAATCATTCCTCCAAAAGTAAATTCATCCACCTAAAAGTTCAAGGTCTATACAAAGCCCATCGGACAAAATCCTCCCGCCCTTGCCCGTCAACGCAGTAGACATACTTGGGTCAGGTTGTCTACATGCAAAATCGGGGTCGGGTTTGGGTGGAGGTTGGAACTGACCTACTCACTTCATTCAGTCTAGCATAGTCAAGGTTAAGGCCAAACAACCCTAGATACATCACCCCCGCCCAATGCTGTGTAAGAAGAGTTTATAGGTTAGTGATGTGATCCCGTTCGTAGCAATCAAAGTTTGCCTGTGGTAATCAGAATTACATATCACATCATCTTCACCAGCTTTGCTCCATATTTCATACATAATGGTAGAAAGAAAGATGTCGACATACTGAAACCCATATTCGAGAAATGTGCGCTAGGTTAACACTGCAGGCGAGTTTTCCTCGCCATCAATCCTACCTTGGTGTAAGTATGTGGTGACCAGACCAGCAGACCGGTAAATATACGGACCACGCCACCCCCGCCCCTCACCACCACTTTGAGGCACGGGAGGCAGGCCGGTTTAAACCAATAGAGAACTGGTAATACCTCCGTAAGTCATGATCAAAACAAAACACTGAGAGTTGGGGCGAAGAAAAAGACCAAGTGCCCCATTGAAGTACTTCCTCTGGTATCCGAATGATATCACTCGCACTAAGTCGGACACGAATTCACATGCCCTAACTCATATGAATGGAATTTCTAGTCTAGATTATAGTGAACTATTCCTGATAGTCACTCAGTCACTTATTCACAATAACGGCACATATCACATCACTAAGTGTACTTTTTAACATGTCATTTTCTAAACGAAAGCCATGTGTTTTTCAATGTAATTTCTCTCAATTCCGACTCTTCAGTCTGGGAAAAAAGACTTAACCGTCAAAAATCTGGGGCCTATTGACTGCCGGATCTTGTTTTGAGAACACATTTCCCAAAGTGCCTTTCGGACTGATATTAACGTTAGAATTCCTCCTTTGACAATATCTGTTCTTGTTGCTTTACTCGCACCATTTTAGAGGAACATCGGATTTTAAACCCTTTCTATCATCATTCATGGTATTTTATATTTGTCGTGATCTTCTTCCTGCTTTATAGACGGACGATCCCAATTACATGTGTCACTCTTTTAGTAGAAGCTTTAAGCAAAATTATGAAATACGTAAATAGAACCTGGTTTTATCTCACTGGACAAATACATCACATGTATCTCGGCCCAGTGGGTGAGATCAACAGTCCCGATAATCAGACAGGGAAGTACTCTACACCCTGACGAGTCAGGGACTAATAAGAGTCAGGCGCCGTCTGTGTATATTGTTCTGTGTAAGGGGTCGCCTAGATTAGTTCCTTCCCCCAGTGCCCATCCTAGTAGGCTCATTATCACGCTTCTCAGTAGTTCTGAACGGCGGTCCCAAAAGTTTTTTCAAATATTGTTGGATATTCATATCAGAAATCGAAATATAACGGAACTTCAAGTCGATGAATAATATGGTATATATAGAGAAAAGGATCAGTGTTGGTTCATCAAAACTATTTATTGTAAGTCCAACGATATGAAATCAGCCAAAATGACGAAAAAGGGTACTGTCACTATACATGTATTACATAGTTATGATATCATCTTAAATCTTGATCCACCATATTAAATATTGAACAAGCATACATCGTTTGACGCTCACCCCAAATATCTTTGATTTGAACAATAAGGCCACATAACGAGGTCCAGGTAGTTGACCCCGAACCCTTGCGCCGATGCTATATTGCTGGGGAACCTGTCAGGTGTCGTCCTGAAGCTGTGGCGGTCTACCCGCAGTGGGACGATATTCCACACAACCTTAATATTGACCCAAGGTCCTCAGACTGTGGACACAACGCTACTAACAGCAGAGCTAGACCCTGGCGCGTCGTCCACGAAGTAGTATTGCCTCAATAGTTTTGTCATAGTAAAAAAACATAGTGTTCCTTTGTACGAAAGGAATATCAGTAATATATCAAAATCCTTAACTGTCAGGTTCCATTTACTTGTAAAATCACAGTCTTTTATGATAGTAAAATAACAATAATTTAAGATTCACAATCTACCAGCTATTTAATCATAGATCTGTCTTTCATTTGCGTATTATCGGTGTTGTCTTTGCAGCCCCAGTATAAAAACGAACATAGCTTTCTGTATTTGATAAGTTGTGAGACGTTGGTGAATTTGCAATTTGAGTCTCTGATTTCGTCCCCCGCCCCAAACCGTTGATTACCCACATTCACACTCACAGGGACGTCACCTGTGTAGCTATCGTTTGCATGTCAATATTCAACACAACGTGTTGTGTGAGACAGGTCTACATGTATGCTGTAAGTAACCAATCTTGTTCACTGTAAAACTTGTTACATGATTACAGGAATGTACGTAGGATATATGACACCTAGAATTGACTTGAGATATCACCCTAGTATTCAGATAAACATTTAGATTCTGAAACCCTTGTGGACAAAACATGTTCAGAAATTTCAGATAGATCATGCTGTTCGTGAATTGGTTAATTTAACATTTTGGGGCATTTCAAAAGAGATAGTTCTATTGTTGTTAGTTCTATTAAAAGGCGATCCTCCGGGAGCCTTTTACTGGGCCTTAAGTCACTTGCAACAGTTGTGATGTCACAAAAGACCTTTTTGGACAGTGGTTTTCCTATAGTATTGACTGTCTGTAATGTCATTTTGTCACCAAATTCGGAGGTAAAGTTTACTGTACAATTTTATTGAAAACATAAAAGCACTATTGGAAAACACTTCAACGTTTGAACTTGGGCATACTGAAACAAACTATTTTCTCAAAGCATGATAAATGAGCCTTTTTTGTTAGTGAATTTAAATGTTCTTGCTGCTTTTATGTTAGCATTTCCAGGTTTCAGTAGATCAAAGGCCCAGACTGTTTATCAACAATTAGGAAGGCATGTGTGTTAATTGATCTAGCACATGATGCCCTTGGGGGCAATTGATCTGGCACATGTTGCCCCTGGGGCATGGGTGTTTTACTGATGCTTACACTGTTTATCTTATACAAACAATTACCTTAGTGAATCTAGCACATGTTGCCCTCTGGGCATGGGTGTTTTACTGATGCTTACACTGTTTATCTTATACAAACAATGACCCTAGTGAATGGTCTTTTGGTAAACATGTATACTGAAAATAACTTAGATGAAACAACCAAATCAACCAATACAGTTTACTTATCTAACTACTTTGCATGGTTTTGACATGTGAAATTTGTTGGTTTGTTTCTACTTTTTCATAAGCCCAAGCACCCAGAAAATTATCACAATTTTTTAAATCCCCTAACTTTAATTGGTAACCCAGGAAAATTAAATAGAGTTATTTTAAAGTTACATGAATTGATCCACAAAAGAATTAATCTGTGATCTTGTAAATATGCAAAGTGTTAGACCTTGAGGTCAGAAAGAACTACCAAAAAAAAAAGTCACCTATCCTTTTTGTTTGCCCAGGAAAATTTTCAAAATTTTGTATTGATTTAAAATTATGATAAAACATAGAGTCCAAACCCTAGATACAGGGATCGCCGATTGGGTAGCTAGGCTATTAGATGGCCGGGCTCGTGCTTCTTGTTGTTGATTAACAAGAACTCACGCAAAGATTTGGTCACAATAGCATGTTGATAATCAGTAATGACATGTTTAAGATAGTAATATCCTTATTTATGGCTTTAGAATATAAGTGATATACTTTGTGCCTATGATTTGCATATCTTACGATATAGAGTTGAATTATCATGCCACTGTGTTTTCCTACAGCAGTAATGTGATTTGATGAAGTAATTATATAAATACGTGAAAACGTACCAGTGTTTCGAGTGAACCAACATGGCGACATGCCGGTTCACTTGAAACTGGCCCCTGTTAGTTCAACATGTGAATGAGGATAGAGTGTACAGCTGATGATGGACAGAATTTGGCTGATGTGTTTGTGTGACTGTCTAAACAGAGTGGTGAGATAATGGCCGTGTTTCTGGGCGTCACTCGGTATTGTCCCCCAGCGGCCCGCCTGCCCCGTGTCAGGGTGGGTAAACACAACCCGGGTAGGACCAGCCCGCTTAGGGACGGCCGCTGAAGCCACACACGGAGCCATTACCTGAGAGAAGGAAGCCACTGCTTGACCTGGATTCCGGACACGTGAAATCAGTGCAACATGTCCATAATATGTTCGCTGTGACAGGGGGAAATTCAGACGTGAGCTGTGTTTTCTCTGAACTATTCGGTTATATCAGTTACGAGGTCTACTTGTCAGATTTCTGCCCATGTATAGAATTACCTGAAGGACACATATTGAACGGATATAGTAATGTATAGTTGTAGTAGCGTAACTGGAGCGGATCCAGGATTTTGAAAAAAAAGGTCTCCAAATATAGACCAAGAACGAAAACATCGAGCATTTCTTTCCTTTAGTAATATTATTTTAAAGTTTAAGCACTGGATGCCGTTGGCGAAAGGGAGGTTTTACCTACAGGATGTATTAGTAGTCTTTCGTTACCCGGGCACATTAGATTTTCTGAAATTATAAAGCCGCCGTTATAATTTCACATTTGAAATTTATGAGCATAATCTTGGAGAGATATTCCCCTTTACACATTGCCTCCCCGTTTCCAACCTTTATTGTCGGGGTTTCGTTATGTTATGGACCATCATCCTAACAGCCGCTAGCCGGAGCACACATATTATATTGCCCCGAACCCACTACATCGCATCCATTATGTATACCTTAATCTTCCTCCTTTGCTCTGCATATATGCCTGTGCAACCCCCCCCCCCCCGATTCCTCACCGCACTCCGCCCTATATACCTTCAACTTGTACCTACACACTCACTCAACCCGTAGTCCCCGTGACCTTCTACCTTCGCCAGATCTTTTTCATCCCTGCAGCCACTTTTAAATCCACTCAGGAAGCCACTTTATAAAGAACTACGAAAAGGAAGGCCGCATCTGTATTCACTTGTACAAAATAAACTGTATTAACCAACCCTTTTGTTTTATTGATACAAAGCTATATCGCAAAATATGTGCTCTTCCAATAGCCCAATATATTTCAACTAGTATTATGTAACCTCTTTTCTTGATCAAAATGTTCTCACTTCCGAGTTATTTTGATTTTCAAAAGAACATCTTTTCAACATTAGTGGTAGTACAACAGATTACGGTATGCAAATTTACCTTACATGCTTTATCCGTCTCAGATTATCTAAACGAATACACCTGTTCTGTTCATCTATTTCTCTCTTTCTAAAACCCTTCAACATCCTGCTTCAAAATAGCGGTAATGTGTTCAATATAACACGGACCACTCCCAGCCACTGACCGACATAAGAAAGCGCACCCAGTCCTGTATCTGTCATGTGGCACCAGCCTCAAACGAGACATACGTGAAGAGAGGACTGAGTGATATCATTGGCCTCTTTTTGTTCCATCTTCTCCCATTGTACACCCTGCTAGCATATATATGTATTGTTGTACCACTTAGTTCTCGGGGCTAGGCAACCATAAGATTCTGGGTTTTCAAAATATATACATGTACTAAATAAATAAGAACCAGGAATGCGCGAACAATAGCGGACCTGAATTGATGGTAGCTGAGCGCATGAGAGCCTGGCCTAAGGTAGTCGGTAGTTGTAGTGAATAATTGAAGATCCTGAGTCACAAAGAGGAGGAGGATTAACTGGTGTATGGCGTACGGTGGAGACTGCGGGTAGCCGTGTCTTGTTTTTACCCCCGTGTAACCTAGCTGTGACTCACTCAGAGGTGGGTACATTGTGAAGTGTAGGTAGCTTTAGCCCCATATCCACTAGGACATTTTTACATAGTCAGCCGACGGGCCGGAGCTAAAATCGGCCGGATTTACCCCAATGATGGGCTGAGTTTAGCACCGATTATGATTATGATTACAGGCGATCATAGGGACCCGCCGATTTTAGCACAGACTCGTTGGGCATAGGGCTTTCAGGCGCTGTGGGACGGCGATCTGGACTTACTTTCGTTCAAAATGAAATGGATGACAAATTAGGCAACCTGTTCTATATCGTTATCTTTCTCGATCATGTTGGGATCGCGCTATCCGGTCATCAAACCGCCGATGGCGATTGCAGAATCAATTTGGTGACATATGATTTCATGATCGATCAGCCAAATTCGATCTATCCTGAATTGTTAAGGCGAATTGTTAAATGCTTTGGCCAAAAAGTTATCAGAATTTATCCAAATTGGAGCCCATGTCCCGTCTAAAATCTTTCAGTAATGAAAATATTTATTTAATGCAGAAAAGTTTGCAAAGGACCAAATAAAAGGGTTGACTTCAGGTATCGTATGAGTGAAAAAGGCATAGGGTCAGTAGGTCGGATTTTTTTAAACATGAATGGTAGTCACATAGCATTGACCATGATGGATTTCCTCAAAACCCTTTATGCAGTGATTCATAATATCAAGTTTAGATGTTTTGATACGGGATATGACAGTTTCACTTCATTTGTTTCATTTTGTTTACATTTTACAATTTTTCTTAAATATATTCCTTCAAAAAAGTTAGGTTCAGGGAATGAAATTAGGGTCGGTCGGAATACTGGAACACAACTGTTTTTTTTGTTTTTTTTGTTTTTTTTTGCCTAATCAATACAATATATTTGGTTAGTCCACATCATCACCAACCTGGCGACTTTAAAAATGGGTTTAGTGCGAACCCAGTTATGTATCGCATTATATTACTTCAGAAAAGATTAAAATAAAGCACTCCTCGGTCGAAAGAAACGAATGTTTCAATATGACTAAAGTTTCCTTGAGGTAACACCAGGTCATCTAGCATTCATTCAGCAGGTGTCATGTGACCCTGTCGTCGCGATGTACTGCTTTGCTGATGTCACAGTGTCTACACAGTAGCAATGGTTAATATTGGGCCCCTAGTGTGTATACCCTCACTCTATATTCTTTAGCCAATTCTTAGAAGGACAGTTTGCGGTTTCCTAGATACCGAGACAGTGTAAATAGTCATGCCCAGACTGTGGGTATGTAGGTTTGACTATTGTGTATTTGAACAAACCCGGACAGCTTTCACCAAAAACACCTGATTTGCAAGAAATAAGAATATGGTAGAAGTAATGCCGGAACTCATGCATGCATGTTTCTGCCAATTGATGCACCTATCCTAGTCAAATTCATGCGTATGAAAAAAAAAATGGGGCAATTTGAACGCCAAGATGACATGACATCCAGACACCCGATTTGTCGAGCCCTGAATGGCATAAAAGTGCTCTTACAATGAAAGTTCAATACAGACAGAATGTGCATTCTGGGGTTACTCTGTAAAGGGTATGGGCCATACAGTTCAGGGGGGCTGTCTGATAAGGGTAGACGCCAACATTATGATGTCTTTTGCTAGAATATATCCAATCCCAAAACGCGGAAGTGAGTCAAGGCCTGCCGGGCTGGTTTAGTAGGAGAACATACGTGCCACTGTATGTGTGGAGTTAGTGGTGAAGGGAGCGGGGAAGTCACAAAAAGTATGCGGCGAGGGCTTGAGTAAGAAGGGGGCGATTGTAGACGATCCACGAGGTAGGGATACAAACCGGTGACCTGCAGGAAGCCGTTTATATATGTGTGTGTGTCCGACAATTTTATCGGACGGAAACATACCGTACGTACATGTATAAGTAGGTCTTTGTGTGAACAGTTTATAGAACCAGGTCACGCCCCACCGTGATCATCTAGACTATAATCATCATATTGTAACTGTTAGGTCATGCGGAAGTATTGTAAGAGACAGTAATTAGCCATTTGGTTTGCCAAAACAAAAAAAAAGGAAAAAAACAAAAAGCTATGTATCATATCAGTTTGATGAAAAGGCAATGGCCCAATTAGGCACAGACTATTTATACCCTTTAAAAAGTGTAATTGTCGTAGTAAGTGGTGTGTGGTGTATTGTTGCGTGACATAAACATGGCAGAAAAAAAAGCGGCACAAAGTGCACCATGTCTGCTTCCAGCCTGGTCTGTGAGTGTGTGTAGCCGCCCAAAGATGCCTGAATAATACAGCAGAACCAAACAGGAGTGATCGGCCTGGACCCGAGCCAGGATCCTCCCGGGCTGGTGGTGGTGGGGTGGTGAGGGGTCAGATGTCACGCCTGGAGGACCCAGCCACTGGTGGGACGGGGACTGCTGAGACGGGCCAGAGGTAAAGAAGACTGATTGGTCGGTAGTATAAAATCAACCACCGATAGGTGGGGTAGGGTGGGGACTTGGAGGCACACGCTCCCAGATTTGGCCGAAATAATGGCATTGTTCATTAAAAATAAACAGAGCACCGGCATGAAGTGCACACCTCCTCCCCCACAACCCCCCTTTTGGAAAGTTCCCTACCACGTAAAACGTATAGCTTGTATCTTGATCTACCTGCAAGTTGAAACGAGATGTATTATGGGAAATTTGTCGACATCTATTTTTACCAGATTGCCTTTTTTTTTTTTTTATCTTTGGCAGTAAGTACTAATGTTGTTTGACATGATGGAATTCTATATTTTAACTATTTTGCCTCTTTTTACATCTTCGTATATTTTTAGTCTTAGAGTTTATAATTAGCGGCTCACCTAGTCAGTCAAGTTAAACTCTACTAAATTTCCTGCTGAGGTGGTGTTGGTGACTGGTCAGTGATCAAGCCATGCAGCTCATTGACAGTAGGAAGGATGCAGAGTAGGGGTAAGGACCTCGGGGTCATACACAGGGTCATATCAGGGTTTGACATTAGCATAGAGTCACTAGTACTGGGTACTAGTAAAAGTCCTGTTGGGCTACTGAAATTTTTGAGCAGCTAGCCCATAGGGCCATTGAAAATCTTTGAAATTACATAGTATACTGATTAGTGGAACTTTGATCTGGGCTAGTGGAAAAATAAAGTCCCTAGCCCGGTGGACTAGTGGACCAAATAGTTAAGGAAAACCTTTACATATATATAGGCCTATATACATGCACATTACTTTCAGTGTTGAAGGCATAGTGTAATGAATACAGTCCGTGCAAAAACTATATATACCGCTACGCTACTTCCCTGGATCCGCCTGAGAACGGGGCGAGTGTGTGGGGATTAAGATGATATGGAAGGAAATGAGTAACTTCCAAAGGATATATACTTTAGACTTATAGGATATACCTGTGGGGTGGCCTAAGAGTTGTTCACCGCCGAATTTATAACTATACGATATTCATATCGGGAAGTTAATAAGGGTCAATTCAAGGCCATATCTGATTATCTCTGTCTTATCCAGTTCGTGCACTTTCTTTTTGTATTCTAGTACAAGTGATTTTTCAAGGAAATGATTGACGTATTCATTACGTGTTACCCAACATAGAACCCTCCAGACTAAATTTCTTCCATTCTCAAGCAAAAGATGGACATCAACTAGGGAATGATGGCAGATACCAACTCGAAAAAGCTCTGGTGAAAACTTGTCTATGGGGCGGTGTGTGTTGGTTTGGGAGGTGGAGGAGGAGGGCCGACAAGTGGGTCAGATGATAATGACGGAGACTGGGGTAGGAGGCGGATGGAGCTGGCTGAGTGCGGCCCCGACTCCCTCATCCCACCTGGCGCGGGGCCAGCAGTCAGCTCGGCCCACCACCAGCCGTACAGGCACGGGCTCCAGAATGCGACACGACTGTAATGCGAGTTTACTTTCAAAGAGCAATAAATGAAACAGATTGTATAGAATATAATTCCAGGGTAGAAAAGATTTAGGAAGAAAGATTAGAAAAAAAAATAGACGACTTATAGGTAGCTCTTTGAAGTAAAGAAACTGGGTAGATGAAAAAGAAATGTAAATTATGTATACGCCGTATTGTTTCATTTCCAACAATATTGTCACACTGTTTGATATAATTATTCATTGTCAAACATGATAGATACGTATGTAAACAGAAAAACACCTTACTGCACATACTTGATTACTACAGCTGTTCTCTTTATCTGTATTGTAATCTTGGCAGACTCCATATAGTCCCCAATTTTGTATACATCTGGTTTCCGGATTTCTGCACTAGGCCAGCCTTAAAAAAAAAATTGTTTCCTGTCCAGCGGGTGGGCCGGAAAAAAACCAGTCGGGAGGTCGGGAAATAATTTTTTTTTTTGGGGGGGGGGGGGGGGGGGGATTCCGAAAAATCTGGAAAAAAAAGTCTCTAGTCGGCCCTCAAAAAGTCAGTCGGGCGCTGGACAGGAAACAAATATTTTTTTAAGGTTGGCCCTATATAACTCTTCCCGAAAGCATTATTTGAGTGCAATCAGGCGCAACTGGCAGTGTGCTACAGATCTAATCTCAGTGCACTTCGCCAGGCAAATCTACCGACGGGTTCCACAGGTGCACCTAGTGCAGTGCCAATCGAATCTATTGACCACAGTTCGGCTCTGGAGGAGGAAGTATCTTATCATTTTGGTACTGATATTGTTCGCCATTTGTAATAGTGTTATTCATTATAATGAACATGTCAGTTTGCAATCAGAACAAATAATCTATATAAAAACATATATAGATAATAACAATAATTATATATACACAATACCAAGTCAGAATACCAAATCAGAATATATGCCGTCGGATGTAACTCTTTCCCTTCAACGAAAATGAAATAGACCGACTAGACGTAGTACTTTAGGTATTTTCATTTCTGCAGAGCTGGACATTTTACAGTCTAAAACACCGGTACGTCCGAGAGAGATGTTTAGAGTGGCGTTGCCACCACCCACCTAGCACATGCCACCCGCCCACATTGGGGCCGCCTTTAATTTATTATGGAGAGCCGATGAGCGAGTGCCTCACTTCATGAGGTGTCGTTTTTACGCTTCAAGTTCACACCATAGCACAAACTAGTAAACAGTGAACCAAGAGACAGATCCATGCCAGGAAACCAAGAAAATATAGTTTTATTGTGTATCCCAAATAGTGTATTAAAGAATCTCACATACATTTCCACGACCAAGGGTCCTAAAACATTTTAACTTTCCCTTGTGTACGGCTTAATTTCTTAGTGACCATATATATCATATACCCACTATGAATATCTCGAACCAATTGAATCCTTGTATTTCTCTGACACATAGACTCTCTTTCTAGGATCAGTTGAGCAAATTGCTGTCATATAACAGCGGTTTCCATTTCTAGTGGGTCCCATTCACTTTCGTTTGTTGGTCTAAACTGATGAATCAGCTCTTCAACTTGCATGGCACAGGGGAATTTAGCAATTATTATGTCACGTGAGGCACACTGTCAGAAATATATGCGAGTGGCGCATGACTTGTTTCCATCGTGACTGCAGTCTTAGGTAATCCCTTGTCCTCAGATATTCATTCCATTTGTGCGAGTTTTGATGTACACAACAGACTCAATCCTCGCAATACCTTTTGTCGTTTTGTGAAGGGTCCTGGTTTCCGAATCCAGCCATCCGGGGTGTGCCTAATTTCCCCCTAATACCAATAATTGATATTTCCATAATTATACCAAAGGGTGTGCCTTGACACATCGTTAAATGTCAAGTGATAAAAACTAATTGCTCATCCAGGCACGTGCCTCGTGCTTGACTTCCAGACCAGGAAAACTGTCATGTGTCCATGATTACTCAAAACATTGAGGACAGTTAGGAATAGCTGTGTGGATATGGCCTTCGCAATCATATTTATAATTGTGTATCACATTTTCCATACAATACATAAGGTTCTTCTATGGTGAGGATAAAGATCTTACAGATTATACATCACGATAAGGCTATTATTTGAAATTGAAAGAACATAAGATTTCGAGCAGGTTGTATTAAACTTGGTGATGTCCTAAAGACATGCCAGAGCAGTTGTCAACTTCCTTGGTTGCCTACTGCTGGCTCTCTTTTTTTTCTAAATTTCCCACTTAGATAGGTCTTTTTCCCTCATCGGAATTTGTCAACACTTCCACTTCCACTTAATCTTAGTTTCCAGAGACCACGATGTAATGTTTTCTAATACTCATACGATTGCCACAACTCGCCGATGTTCCGCTTGAAACGTTAGCCAGGTATTGGCAAAACATTTGGTTTGGTGTTTGGGGTAACCACCTAGGGCTGTTGAGTCTCTCACTCAAAAAAACGGCCTATGCCCTCTGACTATTGACCTACAAGGTGTAGCAGTTTGCAGCGCCACTTGTGCGGGGCGGGAGGTTGAAGTCGGGACTTGGCAAAGGGGCCGGCCAGACATTAGTACGGACTGGAGGGGATTATTGAGAATGGGGAGCATGTAAATACCCTGATTACGGTAAGGTATCAGTTGTATTTACAGTGTGAAGTCATGTACACAGAACAGCGAGGTTGTAGTGCTGTGTTTCAGGTGTATACACAATCTCTCTCAGGTGGTCTAGAGGAAACTGGAAGCATTTGTCTGTCAGGGTAGAACTTACGAATATAGAAAAAGATTACCATTAGAATGAAGAAGAAAGTTTCCAATTATGATTTTATGAGACAACGTCATTTGTTTCCATTTTACGTTAGAAAAAAATTCTAGAAATTTAGTTTATATTGTCAGCAAACGACTATATTGCTGAAAGATTTGTTTTTGATGTATCCCAATCAATTAATATAGAAAAAATAAGTAACCAGCTGACTTGTTCGTGAAGGACATTTTTGAATCTAGCCTACTGCACAGATTCTACGGATTGTTTTTATAGTACAACAGAGAAACCATGTCGCATACATAACATAATACTCATTATATAACAAGTAGTTCATAAGAGTGGTTTACAATCGGTCACACCACAAGTTGGATATCTAGCAGCCATCGGGGAATTATGTATGTATTAGCAGGTCTCAACACATAGGTCGATCTGGTTCAGACCAATTTCTTCAAGATCTCAGATTGTCTTGGGTGGAATAAAGTCTCCAACACGTCCACAGTTATGTCAAATTTGAACGCCTATGTTATAGATTCAGTCTATATTCATTAGGGGCCTTCCATTTCTTGCGTACGCATATTGTTTAATATCTCAGACCGCACCCCCCCCCCCCTTTGGACAAAAATATGCATTAGATTTGTGCTAGAGCATACGCGCATTTAAAAAAATTCTGACCCTCTTCCCCCGCCCCCCTTGATGTGTGCATACTTAATGGAAGGGTCCCTTGTAAAAGCTGAAAGATACCACATAAAAGAAGCCGGATTCGAGTATGTTAGGAGAGTCATTTATCGTATTGATAATTACCAAGTGACATGGCCGGAACCAAGGGCAATGTTTGTCCACATACAATTACTATGTACTTGGGACCAACATTGAGCATATATCAATACACGCTCATCTTTTATTACTGTATACGTTTTCTGGCCATTTGGATTGACAAGCCCGTTTCATACCCTGGTTTTTCGAATGGAATACGACCAGGCATGTTTCATACGTCTTACCCCGATAGTGGTCCACAGTTTACCCAATGCCATGGGTATGTAGGATTCTGCCCCCTATGCACAAACAGATACCAGGTCCGTGTTCAGAATAATAAGAGCCGGAGACCACCCCAGGAATACTGATCTCAGCAATAGATGCTAGTACACTACCCTAGGACTGTATGGAAAATCGGCTTTACCGAACAAACAAAAAAAACCTTGGTAACTCTTAGATATATTTATGTCATTTGCTTCTTCCTGCATTACTAAACAAACAATGAATAAACACAGTAGTTCCACTTTTGGTCAAAACGAAACTGACGTCCATCAGCCTGGTATCCGTTTCTATCAGTGTTGTTACCCTACTTTAAAATTTTTTTAATTCAAGTGCTGAAGATACTTGTTGATAAAATGTGAACATCTATATAGTAAATGACTATAAGAAAAATGCAAATTAACTTAGGGGCCTTCATTTAGTACATACGCAAAATTTCACAAATTCTAGAAATTTCTATAAAAAAAAAAAAAGAAGAAGAAGAAGAATTTGCCGATACGTTATAGGAACTAATGATCTAGTAACTATCTAAAACACCATTCGACTAGGAAAATAACATTTAGACTCTTCATATTCCAATATAAACGGTAGTTTCCAATAATTCTGAAAATATGTGAATGCAGCAAGAGAGCTTCCCCTGGGTTCAACATACAGCGTTCACCCTCACAGGGTTGGGTAGATATTGTGAGAGCGCGCGCAGGGAGCGGTAACCCACCAACTGGGCAGCGACTGGCGAGGTAAATTACCTGGAAGATTCAGACTGAGAAGGCAGAGCCGCCGATGACCCGCCACTCAGCTCGGTTAGCCTTGTTTTATCACCCAGAAGTGTTGGCTCCGTCGTCGGCAGGCCGTACTGAAAAGACTGGGAAAGCCTCCGCGTCGTTATAAAGATCACTTGGTTCAGTTTGTGTCTGCTCTGTTCTCACGTTTATATAAAGCCAGTTAGTGACCTTGGTGCTGTATCACTGGAGAAAGAATAGACGTGTACCCCCTGTATACTCCTCCATATAGATGTGTATAATGATGATCCTTTTATGTGTAAAGAATGCACAACTTTATTGGAGCAAAGGGCAAGTGACGCCTAAAAGTTGATAACTAATTGCATGAAGTAAGTTTATCAGCAGTGTTTAAGCAGATGGAAAGTGGGTCACTGAGTCATTAGCTGTTTTAAGCTATAAATGATGTCAGTGTACTAATTTGGGATATTGAGATTATTACAGACGCCTTTACAAGTTTTTTTTCTTGTGGCATCAGTACTTATAAACATGGAAAGGTCAAACACCGCAGGAAACAATTCTAGTTTAGTGACCACATGTTGTGTCCTCGCGCTTTAATTAATAATCAACGAGGCAAAGTGATAGCCTGACATTAATGCTCCTAGTTTAGTCGTTGGTGACAGAAGGTAACGGCCTCCTTACCTGCACCACATTGCCTGTGGTAAAGCATAGGATATGAGCTGTAAAACTTAAAGGTCTTGGACTTACAATCTTAACATGCATTCCACGCTTAAGTTGTTTTGGTAAATAAATGTATGTTTATCTAATCAATGATAGGTAATGTGTTTAAAAGCAATTTATCGTTTAAATCCCATTGTAAACGAGTTAATATTGAAGATATGCATGTTATATATTAATAGAAAGGTTTCTATATAGACCGTAAGACGTTGTGCAGATGAAGTCACATCTCTCAAAATGGTCTGTCCGCCATACTGGTGATCAACTTATTTTCATCATTATTCACAATTCTGAAATATCTAGACCAGATATTGTTGCCCCATTTAGTTTGAACAAATTCAATGAATCATAATCAACATTAATTTAGTTTTAGAATTATTTATTCTGAATATATTTCCTATCTATCTGATTGTGATCACTATGATTGTGATGATCACCAAAAAGTGATCATGTGATCACTTCGTCTATAGGAACTACCGTTTCATGGCATATTCTCATAAAACAAATACAAAATCTCCTGAATCAAAATCAGTCAGTGGAATACAGGCGCTAGTGATGAATTTGACCGTCTTTCAAACATACAACCATCCCGTACAATTTGCTTCCGTATACATGAAATAATAAATTTACTTGGTTGTCCAAAATATTTGTAAATGTTAGTTCTCATTACATAACACTTTTTGCTTTCAATTATTATGAGGCGGCAAGGCTTTAAGTTCGAATCAGGGCCTAGGTCACCTTAAGATCTTATGCCGCCGAATTCCCCTTTCGTCTATACGACAATCGGTGACGCGTTTATGTGTAACACTCGATGAGATGATCGCTCCTGGGCTTAAATAACCACATATTTTGGCTTACTTGGGCTTACATCGGAGATTTTGATATATAGAAGACATAGGAATCGTTAAAATCGTCCAAATCGGGCCAAATTAGACATTCAAGCGCGAAATCCAAACCGTCGCCGGGGGCCGGCCCGCCATGTGACACCTTCTTCTCCGATCTGGGGCGCCCGGGAATCGGACCTATGCAGACCTATTTCACCATGAAATCGGTCAATCTAACTCTAGTTATTGATACCAATAGATAGATTTCGACCCATAGATAGGCATCTCATTGTCCAGAAATTCATAGATTGCGAAATAACGCGATAATTTGCGCAAATACATCGCGCCATTTTCCGCGCCCGGGTCGGACGGTTGGACGGGGGTTCCCCTTCAGACCGGCCGGTGCAAGCGTGCCGGTCGGACGTGTTGGCGGGAGGCTCCTCTTTCTTCGCCTGGATTACCGCGCTATATGATGGTTTCAATATATATATTTTTGACGACTGGACCTCCTTAAACGCATACAACGCATTGCCATCGACAATTCAGGCGTAAACCATGCGTTCGTATCGAAGGGAAAACATTGGATCAATCGGACACGTGGGGTTTGACACTGTCAGACCGCTCGGGGCAGGCGCCCGGGTCGGACCTTTCGGCGGGAGGCTCCTCTTTCGCCGCATGGATACCTGGATTACGCCGGTATCTGATGCTTTCAATATATATATTTTGGAGTCTGGACCCCCCTAAACGCATACAACGCATTGACAATTCATGCGGGAACCATGCGTTCGTATCGAAGGCAAAACATTGGATCGATCGGACACGTGGAGTCACTGCTGTCAGACCGTCAACATGGCGCCGTCAACCTTTCGCCGGGTTCTCTCCCCATCACGCCTGCATCGATACTTTGAACTCAGAAAACCAGGATGACATTAAACGCATCATTTGTGGAGGATATACGCATTGAAACGCATTGAGGACTCCAGGCCTTAACGGTAAGAATATTTTACAGATGGTATGAAAAAATGAAAAAATGACTGGCCTAAGCCCCCTCCGACACTGTCAATGTATTATGGAGGCTCCGAAAGCAATTATTTATGATCCAAAGATTAAAAGATTTGAGAAATTGTCACTATAGTGTCATTTTTTCTTACCTACCATCGAAATATTAAATCTGAGTTCTGATATGTCTAGGCCTAAGTCACTGTCAGTGTCTGAATCATTCCCATTCAATGTTAAAACATAGGCGTCACACTGTCAATAAGTTCTCCGGTGCTGTCAGTGTCACATAGATTTAAGATTTAAATTATTCAAAGATTAAATTATTTGTGAAATTGACACTATAGTGTCAGTTCAGACCTACCACAATAAATTACACATTAATATTATTAGGCCTAGATCGCCGCCTCATCTGTATCAAAGCTGGAAGCTTTGATACTGTATAAAACATTTTTACCATATATTACATTAAGACATTAAAACATTAAAACATGCCGCCGAATTGATCAGTATGGCTCGACGTTTGGACTTGTTATTTGAGTTGCTGTCCGCGGGCAACCAATCTGTTCCACTTTGTCTTCAGACGTTCAGGGCGTAGAGACGTTGTATTTGTTAAGCCTTATGTGATGATATATTTTGGTTGTCCCGGGCTTGTGAATATTTTACCGGTCAAGGCCCATATTATGATGCATTTTGGCTGTCCTGGGCCCGTGGAGGTTTTATTGTCAAGTCCTGTGTTATGATACTAAAATTATACACTGTGGGTCAATCGCTCTGCCCACTGGCAGAGGATGGCCCGCTCGCACCCAGCCTGTAGCCTCAAGCTGTTGGACACATCCATATGATGCATATTCCGCTCATAGATTTAGGTTTGCGCCTTTTGTGGTGACCGTCATATAGCCTGTATAACATGTGGCCGGAGAATACCGCCGTATTCACCGCCCCACCAACAGGCTACAACAAAGACAAGGCGTGTCATTGATCACTCCTACCGAGTTAGTCGTTTGGGGCCCGGGGGGGGGGGGGGGGGGGGTGAGGAGAGGTACATTTTTCAGGGCACACTTGTCGTCTACTAAGGCAACGGAAGAGATACCAGAAATGGATTGTATACGAATCAATGAAAGTTCATATAGACAAATATCTAGTTATACGTATGTACTATCGTGTTGCATTTGCATTGAATTCCATAACATATATGATATACTCGTTTTATTATATGATTTATGTATATAGTCACTATTAAAAATTCATCCGTATATAGCCACATGAAAATCTAGTATTTTAAATCCCAATGAAGGATTCCCATAGCCCTATTCACATACGGTATGAGATGTTTCCTAAGTCTATGTGAGATTAATTGAAATATTGCTGGAAATATACGTAGTGCTATATAGACAATACATATCAAATAATGGTTGAACTAACGCATCTCAACGCTATTAAGATAGATCTATATTGAGAAGGTAAATGCAAAGGTTTCCGCCTATAAATATAAACCTCTTCTGACCACAACCTCGCCATGTCTCATCATATAAATTTATATAAACCTCATTTGAATGTTTTTCATATTTCACGACAGCTTCAGCAGACTTTTGTATTCAAACTAATTTCATGGAAGGATCAAGTAGGTTTAAGTTAGGAAAAAAACTTAACTTTATAAAGGTATTCCACAACAATCCTTTAGATAGGTAAGCTCTGAGTCATCGTAGTGCCACCTCGTGGAAAAGGAGAGCACTAGTGGTCCAGACTCCAGCAGCAATGTGTGGCACCTGGCCTATGCTGGGTCCCGGTATGTGAGAGTAGTTTGATAGGTAGGTAAGCCCAGGTACCAGCAGAGCACCTGGTGAGCGTCAGTATGTGTAAAAAAAAATCACGGGAGAACGTCGAAATAAAAATACAGCGGCAATGTAATAAGAAATGAGTCAAAAAGTGGGCCGTGTTGGCACGGGTCTGTTAGATAGTGCAAGGCTTGTCTGCCTTGTGCGCGTTATCTTGTGGAGAGTAGACTCAGTAGGATTTACCTTCAAGGGCAATGGCACTATTTGTATAGTACTTGAATGTTTACAGCGGTTTTAGGTAGTTATTCTACCACAAACGCATTTCTGATAGAATCCTTTGATAATGAACCTCATAGCAATATGTAACACTAAAAGATGAAAATATTAGTTGTGTATGGCCTGGTAACAAAAGGTACCAAAGTGTGAGTTCAAAAACTCACAGTTTATCAGATTTCTGGTCATAATAAACAACTAAACTTTAAAGTAACGTGCCAGGGATGCTATTGAGACGGCAGGAACAGTCATGGGCAATTTCCCAAACTCATTTTTGTTGGATCGCGAGTACTATTTTGTCAGGTTTTTACTGGATCAATTTAAATGATTTTTGAAAGCTTAATTACATTTAGATAAGTGCAAACAAAACAGACGAAAGAAACATTTTCTGACTCACTTTAGCTGAGGACAGGCCAGACGAAGCAGTATTCAGATTGATGTGGTCCTGTCTATTTTATGGGGTCAATTTCTGGCGCAGAGTGTTATTAATTTTGACCACACATCTCTATAGACCTAGAGTGGGCGTGTACCTATACCCTGGGGAAATCAGCCCGGACTGCTGACCCCGCCCGCAGCATGCTGTGACAGGAGAAAACATACACTTTTTACACCTTGGTTTCCTTCACGGGGAAAAAGCATGCTTTACACTGGTACATCGTATGACGTAGTGCTTACGAGTTATTCAAACCCTCTGGCGAGCATCAATATTCAGTGTGTAAATGATACAACACATAGTAAGCGGGAAATGAATTCGTGAAAGACGCTTTGGATGTAGAAAAGGTCCATTTCCATCTGGATTTGAAAAGTGTTTTTTAAAAAATATGTCTTTTGTTTATAATAAAAAATGGGACCAAACTAGAATAAATTCAGGTTTTTTTTCACGGAACAGAATTAGAAAAGTTAATAAAACAATCAGGATATATTTTATTTTTGTATTAATCGTATTTACAATGCTACCCTTTGACAAGAAAACCTCGTTAGGTATTTCCACTTTACCTTTCTTCATAAGCTGTTCCATACTCATCCATATTCTGTGTCTGACTAGTGAGGAAATTTTTCTCTAATGTCATGAGATCGGGTATAACGATGAAAGTGATGTAATCCATCAATGTTTTTGTGTGTTATCAGGGCGGAGAAGTCGGAGGTGTTGTCAGAGGAGCTGCTCAGTCTCGAGAAGCGGGTTGAGATAATACGCCAAGTATGTCACTCCACACACAAGAAGGTCAGCATGTGCCTGCAGACCGCCGGCATGGACAAGGAGAAACGGCTCGTGAGTACTGCTCCACTTAACGATAAAGGTCGACGAAATATGATACATTATTTTGTGTTTCATTCTTTTTTAACGAGAAAAAGAAGGTGTTGGGGACGGGGGGGGGAGACTTACATCATAATGTTAAGTATGAACACAGAATAATTCCTTGAGCATACCCGGATCGAGATTATAGCCAATTGTTTTCAGTGGCAACTAAACCTAAGTCTATAGTTCATATTGGACGTCAGATTGAAAAGAATTAAAGTCCTTCGGAAGGGAAAGAATATATATTTCCATCTTCCCGTGTGTCGATCTTGACATTTTCTGTTTATACAAAAGTAACTGGTCTTTCCAGGTCTTGGTCTTGAAATTTTCTGTTTATATAATAGCTGAAATCTTTAGTGGCAGTTACAGTCAAACATGGAATTAAAATAAGCAGTACAGCAACTTGCTACTTTTAATTTGATCCATACTATCTTAGATTAAAAAACCACCATACAGTGCAAGTTTATTTAGAGAGACATGATCCTGAGATACTTACATGTCTTATAAATATACCAATACCCATCGAACTTTCATATCTGTATTGCAATTATTCCTCTCTTTTTTACAGCGAAAGATGCCGGAATCTCAGCTGGCGGCGAGCATGTTGGAGTCGGCCGAGCAGCTGGGTATTGAGACACTGCTGGGTCAGATGTTCCAGCTGTGTGGTAACGCCATCAACACGGTGGCCAACGATCTGCTGCAGTACGAGCTCAACGTGGAGAACGACGTCCTCATGCCCATACAGGGTCTCCTAGACGTGAGTCGGACACGTAACACAAACATGACAGAGACGTAGCTAGCCCCAGAATTGAGTGTACTCACTATCAGTAATCTGTGGAGGTGGTTACAGTATAGGTTTCTCAAATTGAGTACGGACTTGCACTTTCCCGATATTATACAATAGAATTCGATAATGTTTTTGAGAATTGAGTGTATACACTTGGATTTTTGCTTCCTGGTAGCTACGCCAATGCATGAATTTGAAAAAATGCTTCATAGGGGAACTAGAACCTCTGTCCCAGCTATTCACTTTAAAAGGGTAGTAACGTAAAGGTTAATGATACGGGGGAATTGAAGTATTTTCTGTCCCTAATAAGTTAGTGTTGTTGTTGTTTTTTATCACACTTTTTTCATACGCTTTGTATACGTGCTTGTAGAATGACATCCCTGTCATCGTCAAGCAGAGGAAACACTTGAACAAATTCACCATCGACATGGACGTGGCGCGGTCCCGCTACCAGTCGGTGGTGAAGCAGAACCACGCGGGCAACGCGTCAGCCTCCAAGACCGACAACATGAGGGATGAGATGGAGGACACCGCGCACCGTGTCGAGCAGTGCAGGGTGAGGGGTCATTCCAAAAATCTTTACAATCAATAGATTGAAAAGCTGTTTGCAGTCTTTATTGAATAGCTCAAAAACACACCCATACAAACAAATCAAGTACTTTTTTCAAACCAATACCCACAAGCGGTAGCATCAATAAACCAACTGACACTTCTCGTTCCATCAGTTTAGAAACCGTGGACTGTATACATATATGTGCATGATTGCCCTTAACACGAAAATTAGATTAAACATTTGGATGTTTTTTCCCTGCAAATAAAAAGACCAGACAGATGTCCAGTGATGAACCTGTGACATAGTATTATGTGTTAAAGGTTCTTTATGATCACCATAAACATATCATTTATATGGTGACCATAACACACACAATATGATTTGAGAGAATGTGTATATATAGTTGCGGTTTCTTATCAGAATATTTCATAAATGTGGTAACTTAGTAACATACGTCATAGGCATCCCACAAATGAAACCTGTAGGTTTTCGTTAACGACCAACATGCTTCAAAAGATATTTATGTTTACGTTTTGTTAAGTTAAGAACTATTGCATATAGGCGTAGGCCGTTTTCCCCACTCTTGTCTGCTAAGATAGGTGGCCTTTGGGCAGCGCCGTAGTACAACCCACCTCTGACCTATTGTGTTTTTTCCGCCCATTGCAGGACCAGCTGTCTACCGACATGTACGCCTTCCTAGCCCGAGAGTCGGAATACAGCGGAATGCTATTAGAGGTGAGTTCTTACAACCGCCCATGGTGGCCTCTTATATCTCAAAGAATTGTTAAGGTAATGACGATGTTGCAGACATATATTATATCTCGCATATGGTTGCATTTAGGAAACCATTAAAATGGACAATAACTGATGGTTATAGATATCGAGTTTGTTTCCGATTGATCTAGTATCTTGTGGTGAGATGTTTATCTCATGCAATATCACTATTTCCTGTAGTTATCAATCATTTGTATAGGAAGGTAATATGTTTCTTTTTAGATGATCAAAGCCAACATCCATTATCACCAAAAAAGCCTTGATGTCCTAGAACGCTTGGTACCTCAGATGGAAGAACAAATAGGTAAGCAGAATACATTCGGCTTGAGCAGAACTAGAGTGACACTTGTTTCTTCCACATAATTACGCATCTTCGAACTATTCTTTCCCACTCACTGCGCACCTCATCAGGTTAATTTTGTTCTCTAAGATCCACAATTTTCTTTAAATTTTGTCTCAAAACTCGCGTCTTTTATCGAGCATTTTGTGTATTACATTAATTAAATGCGCACTCCCAACTCCCCCTCCCCTCCCCATTATCCTTGCCACTTACACTGGCAATTTATATTTAATAGGCATTGACCTCTTGTACTTATCACCTGCTCCTGGAAGCGCATTTATTCAATGTACAGATCCCTGTCTTATAACCTATTTTAGTCGTAGAGTTAAGTACATTTGTTTCATTTTACAAATATTCATCTGACCAGGCTATATGGCACCTGAGCAGAAAGGTAACCACCCTTTTCCTGGTACATCCTGCTTGGGATAGGTCTAGTTCATGTACAGACAATATGCAGATTGTATGTGTGTTACAATCTAATGTAGATTTTTGACATTTTCAAAACTGCGAGTGTTTAATGCGTAATGTTGTTCTACATTTCTGGGAAGTTCATTGTTTTTAATTTTTCAGTTGTATGAAATGTAAAGAAAATCGATATTGGTACAAGCGAGTTTTTAAGTCTTCCCTAAATTTTAAGTAAATTTCTTGAGCAAGAATGATATCTGTCAGCAAGTTCAATTGCATTGACCCCTATTTTCCCGTTGGGTTATCTTTGGAACGGAGTGACCAAAGATGTGAACACCCCAGTAAGAGGATAAGCACTGTCGTATTAAGTCTCCCTGAATACACACAACCATGCACTTTTAAGACTTAACGTTAAGACCATAGCTTTGATAGACACTGGATATTTGTTGACTGTACATGTGTTGGAAAAAGAAATACAGTATTTCAAGTTCAAATCGTTTACTTTTATCAGCCGTTGATATCCTTAAGTTTGAAATAACGTGTTTGAAATACATATTTGTGGTGCATTTGATCATCATATGATTCCACAACTGCTTGAAAGAAACCAAATAGAGAACGAGATAATCTTAAGTGGGATAAACTTTCTCTATTTTTCTTTAATCTTAGTATTTTTGTAAGTTACTCCGCATCACCAAGAATTTGAAATGTGCTTCCTTCCAACGATTGTTAGTTAAGAGAAACATGCGTAAATGGATTGACATACATAGTACTTTTCTGAACGATGCACATACATACATTTAACCACCCGATGGAATGCAGGCAGGTTCGGATATCATCGTATAAATGTACTCCTTTTTTAATGAGGAAGTACTGCTAAAAGAAAATGGAAATAGGAAACTGCTGCATGTATGTTTTGGTTTTATCTAGTAAACTTAAGAAGTTAATTTTAGATATATTTGGAAGTGCTGTAAATGGATAGTAATATATGATGGTATTTGATGCCATTAATCATTGGTCCCTGTGCTTTCAGTTCACTCCACCAACAGCCCCGTGTACGGCGTGTCGCTGGAGGAACACCTGCGACGAACAAACCGCGACATCTCCGTAGTCCTTGAAGACTGTGTGTGTACCCTGCTCGAGGTTGGCATGGAGGAGGAGGTAATGGTTGATAAATATAAACATCATAGTCATTCCAATGTAGCCAATTATTATAACCAGTTTATCATTTATGATAATATCTAAGTATTGTCATCAATGTGTGCTAAAAATATTAGTATGATTTAAAAATCATTGAAGATATTTTCCATTAGTGACTTTACACCTGTGACCTGTTTTTAAAAGATAAAATCATCGGATTTACTTTTCCGAATTCAGGGTTTATTCCGAGTGGCAGGAAGTTCATCGAAAGTAAAGAAATTAAAGGTAAGTATAACGTGGAAATGTAATGCTATATTGACTAAATTGTCATTTTTTTGTCTCGACTTTTCATCATAAATGACCATTTTCTAAAACTCTTACTATTAAAGTAAATCGGTTACTCTGTGGACAGTTTATACATATACAACCCATTCTCGAATGGCTCGTGTGTTACAATACATGTATTCAATATTAAATCTTTTTATCTGCGTGTATACTTTCTCTGCATCTTTCAATGTATTCTATATTTACAACTTATTGAGCAATTACTAACTAACGTCCAACATTTTTCGGCAGGCTGCGTTTGACTTCGGGATGGTGGATATGAGTGAGCATGTCCGTGACATCCACTGTGTGGCTGGCGCCCTCAAGCTGTACCTGCGGGAACTACCCGAACCGCTGATGACGTACTCGCTCTACAGTGAATGGATGCATGCTGCCCGCTTGTAAGACCTGGTCTTGTCTCAAGGGTTGCTTAGTGAAAAAAAAAGACAGTCTGATCAGATTGGTTTGAAAGTGACACAAGTGATAGCGTAAATGTATCTTGGTAAAACATATAAATACCTAGGTATGCGATGAAATGAAGGTTGTAAAGCTAAGTAAAGTAAGACGATAAGGCTCACCGATGTTTGGGAGCCCGTTTCAGACTTTAATTAAAAGTGTTATCAGCATATTCATGGATGTAAAATAAACTTTCAGATTTTCCACTCACCCCAACGCCTATAACAGTAACTTTCACAAATTATTGCTTACATCAAGTTTTGTAGCACTTTGAGAACATTTAAGTTTTATTCATGCGGTTTAAGTTTTTTCATTAACACAGACTTACATCCCTGTATATACAGTGTGACGTACAAGAACTTCTAAGACGTCTCCGTTGCTTCATTGCCTTCACCCTATAAAGGTTTTACCGAAAGGAGGCCATCTACCATGGGTACTTGCTGAACTGGAAACATTAGAAAAGGACTGGAATTTTGGCATCCACTAAGAGAGCATGTTGGTTTTCTTTCAGGCCTCAAGTAGACCAGAGATTACCAGCACTATGGCAGGTTCTTAGTCAATTACCGAAGCAAAACTACAACAATCTTAGGTAAGCATGTTCAATTTTTTTACGGCAATTCACTACAGTTCTACTGTGTAAGATAATCATTCACCATTGACTAAAAAAAACGTTAATAGATATTTGAATGAAAAGGATTCCAATAGGCAAGATCCCATACCCTGAGGTATGTTTACTATTAAACGATAACTTCAATGATATGATTTGTTTGAACATTTCAGTTTGCGAATATATGTTTCATGATGTGATTTAATAAATATAATTTTAAATTTATGTTTATTTTTTTCTTGCAGGTACTTGATAAAATTCCTGGCAAAACTAGCAGAAAAAGAAGAAGTAAATAAAATGTCTCCGAGTAATATCGCTATCGTGATCGGACCCAACCTAATATGGGCTCCTGGCGATGGAGGGTAAGTCTATAGCTGATACTAAAACCTATCTAAGTCATAAAATAACCGCCAAATGAAATATCCTATCTTTGTTTGAAAATGCGTTAACATTATGATAGGTTTCCATTCTCTTGGGATAATACGATCAAGTAAACTACAGTTGTACTTTCACTTAAGATTTTGTTGTCGGACTTTGTCAGAAATTTAGACATAATAGAACTGGATATAAGACGCATTGAAAAATATATTGGTCGATAAGATGTGCAATAGGGTCCTCGTCTTTACGTTCTACAGAAATATCAAACCGTTTGATTATCCCATGGTTTAAGTGGTTTAAATGTAAAATAAGTTGTTCCGATATTCCCACAGTCCGAACGTCCTTAATACCAGCATTCAGAGCGCAGTCATTGAGCTGTTCATCACCTATGCCGACTACTTCTTTGAAGAAGGTGAGTAATTAAAAGCAGTGGACGAATTGACGAGTAGAAATGTGCGACCTGGTTAATGAGCAACCCAATTTATGTCTTAATTGTAGTGGTTTGTGCACCTAGATGTGAGCAGTTTAATGATACTAGCAGTTTGATCATTCGTACCATTCTTCTTGGTCTAGATAGTGGGCTATTTAGTCAACGTGAAAACTCTGTGATTTGAAATCTTATCTAACACGGAAACCGAGAAGTATAGCAACAGAAAGCTGTAGGAATGAGGGGCTCATTGACCAGAAACTTAAATTATTCTACTATTATCTCCAACAACAAATCTTAGAAGTGTAAAATTGAGATAAGTCATCTGAGTGCAGGGTACTAAAATAGCCACTCGAATGTACGAATGTCAATCACTCTAAAGTCAAAATAAGTCCATCTCTGTATTCATGAAATAATTCCAGAGGTAATGTTTATTGAACAAATTTAAGTTCACTTTAAAACCATTTCCGCGCTCATTTCTCTCAAACCGCATAATTGTAATTGACTACTACATTTTAGTACCTTCACTATTCAGATTATTCAAGATCTCATAATTATTTGATGTTCTTGCTTAAATATTTGAGAATCTGCTTCTGACCTTTTCACTGATCATCTGATGTGAGGGGCCCTTTTCTTTCACCATTGCTATATATGTCTTTTCTGTACTGCCTCACAGGGGATCTACATTTAGATAAAGATTTGCTTCAACTTTCAGCCTTTTAAACAGCATTTCCTTTCAGTTTCCGTCAGTCTACCTGAGTACACAACATTCAAGCTTTTCGCTAATTCACCCTGTCTACTCTATTGCCTCGAAGTGATGCTGAATAGAACATCTCTTGTTTTCTACCCCCGTGATAGTACAGGCGTATCCGTTGGAGTATTGTTCTATAAGAATGACCTTTTGGGGAAAATATTGTAGAGTCCAATTCGATATCTGTTGACAAAGACCTAAACTATTTTGTCAGATAAATTTAGAATCAATTTTGAAGCTTAGTTTTGTTTTAGGAACTTACCAATATATCAGTTATCTCTAACCTCTTAAAAATGGTTGAGAAAAACCAAGGTTTCATCACATAATGCATGCAGGGCCTCAGAAGCCTGTGTCACCAAAGTAGTCCACACAGCTTTGACATGATGCCTTCGGCTGAAGGCAGTAACTACCAGAATCAGTATTTCAGTGTTATCACACACAAGTCACCTCTTAATACACGACCATTATTTTGTTGAATAAAGCAACTTGCTACCTGTTTCAATTCCATTCATATGGACAAAAAGTTCCGTCTTTCTAAATTAGTACGATTCTGGTAAACAACCCCTAGGCAGGGGAAATTGAACGAATGGAAAAATTTTCAATCTTTTCTTTCCTTAATATATACATATCATTGTACCACCAAGGTGCCTTTTTCCCTGCCTAGAAATCATGTCTTGTATATTTGCTTTTAACTCATGCAGGGGAAATTGCTGTAGTCGTTGACACCAGGTGGCTTTAGCATGGGTAAACTTGACAAGGCCACGTGAGGAGTATCCAATGGGCGATGAGATGATGTCGTCAGGGCCATCTCCTCTCATACAAAGACTGCATGACAAATGCTGCTTTAAAGGCCACTGCTTCAGTTACTCATTGAAACAAACATGAATCTGTGCACTCATATCACTGTCTTTGTAGTGTGACTTTGTTGGTGAGAGATCAGTATTATGCAGGGACGGGTGTTTGTAAAGATATCCTGAATCGCGTTTTAAATCATATTGAATCTGTTTGCGTGAGATTGGTTTCTCTCTATTTCACTGATTAATTTTTGAATAGGTGTTGCGCATTCAGACTTTTTGGTGGTGGATTTTCAAAATTCCTCTTGGTCTTGTTTATTTCTTATTTGTCTGTATTTCTCATTTTGGATGGATGTTTAGGGGTATTTTAAGAATACATTGATATACGTATTACCTGTAGTTTCCATTCCGCTATTTTAAGAAAATTGAAACATTTTCATAGTTCATACAACATTCTGTATTGAGAAATATGAAATTCAAACAGTATACATGTAATCGGTACGGACTTTGCTATCCATTTTACCACTGATCCCAAATTTGTTAAAATGTTACAATGTATTCACAAATAGTTTAGCTAGTTTATAGAATGCAGTTGAAAACTTGTCAAGTGAGTTGGGTTATATTAAGTGGCGTCTGTCTTCTGTCCAATTGAGTGTTAAGTGTGAAACAAAACCTGTCAAACGGATAATGTCTGGCATGTGACTGTCTTGACTAAAGCCACTCTCTGCCTCATGTTGTCCCGTCCTCTCTAGATGTTGACTTCCATAAGACTGCCTTCGGCTTGTCATCAGAGCGACTACGGACCATTGTGCCTCCATTGCCAGCAGGCATCACCATTGGACAAACAACACTGCCACGTACCCGCCCGCGTAGTACACACACTCTGAACAACGCATGCTTCAGTCTAGCCCCAACCACAACATTGGTGGCCCCTCTCACCCCTGCCCAGCAGCATGAGAGGAGTCAGTCTGTACCGCCCTTCTCCACCTTACCACGCACCCCACCCAGGGCGCTGGCTGCAGCTGCGGGACAGCAGAAAGGTACGCGTGTGCTGGTAAATGGTTCAGACCGGTATAGTATAACTGGTGTAGGGGCAGCATCTCCACCATCCAAACTGATGGGACAAGAGAAGGAGGAGAAGTGTGCGTCCAGCCTGGGCAGTGACGATTCGGTGGGTGCTAGCTCAAGTCGACGCCTTTCACTGCAGTCTGGAAAGGACAAGCTTGGTGCTGACTCCAGCTCGCTGGGCAGTGGAGAGAGTAAATACAGCACACATTATTGGAACAGTGACAGCATATCAGAGCCTGGGTCACTCGGAGGGCTGCTTACGAAGAAAGACATAGCCTCGCTAACTAGATCCACTACCCCGCCTCCCAAACCACCCCCACCGAAGAGCGTGCACTCTGACGTGTACAACACTGTGTTTGCACTGCACTCACTTAGTCAGAATGACGGCTGGTCAGAATATCTCACCACTGTCCGAGGGATGCTCGACGGCCACATGACGAAACGGTCCTCGAGTCATGCTAGTAGTGGTGGTGGCGGTGGTAGTAGTTCAAACGGCGGGGCCGCCACAGCAGGTAGAGTATGAGTCGCCGCCGTGCTCGTGTTAAGCTGACTTGTTCTACACGTTCTGTATACTCACCCTCTTCTATAGTTGCTGCTACTGCTGCTTTTACCAGCCCCCGCCAAAACAGATCGCATTAGCACGACCTCTTCTTGGCCTGTTGGCCTGCAGGATGCCAGCATCACTCATCACTAACAGATCACTAATCCATCTAACTATTGCTCTTTCCATGGCCGCCATGGTTTTGGATACGCCCCCCCCCCCCCGCCTCCCAAGTAAAATGAGCTTAAATTGCTCAGTAAAGATTGACCCTTTTAGCTGGTTAAAAGTTGCAATTATGTGCCATGTAAGTTTAAGTGAAATACAATGGAAGTTTCGGAATTAAAACAGACATATAGATTAATGTTGTATATGCATAACCTTCTTGAAAGAGCCACCTATCCGTCAACATATTTCCTTTAATTTAACAAGGCCCACTTCAATAACATTTCGTGGCATGAGGCAAACAAACATTTGGTGTTAAAGACTCATACTTCATTAGTTAACTATACGACTGTTTAAAATTGATGGGTAAATTAGGATAGGAATTTCTGATTTGCGATAAGCTTTAGGAGAACTGATGAGAATTATATAGTATCTAAGTTTCTTCGTCTTCAGTTTTTAGCCTTTCTTCTCTCTAATAATAGTGACTCACCTTTTGACTTACTTTGGTATTGGTTTCGTATTATTTCACTCACAATATTCAATCAGTCTTATTAAAATCAGTAGTACTGACATATCTAAAATGAGTGATTTAATTTCAAAATAAGATAAAACTACATCTTCAGTTCCTCAAGTGCATCTGGATCAGTAGGGCCACAGAAAGAGGATTTTGGGAATGTGCATCTGGAATGGCCCGGTCTGTGGAACACAAAATTCTGGTGTGCGACTTTGTAACAGGCGCCTTCTCCGACTGCGTTCTGCATGAAACCTTTCGCCTTGAAATGGACTTTTGACCTTGGATTGCAATGATACAAAATCAAAACTGAAATCAGAAGTTTCCTAGTGCCATATCGTAAATTTTATAGCAGGCATCAGGAGAAAGTCTACCCTGCCCCATGAGTAGAAGGACAGTGTTTTACGATTGCGCTTTTCATTATCGTAGAGTGTGTGGAAACCTTGGTTGCAATAAAGTTACTGAATAACTGACTGTATTTTAGTTTTAGTGTTGTTTTATGTATGTTATCATTGGTTTTGTAGTATATAGAGTTTCTTTTAGACTCGATACAATTTAGTGTTTTTTTTTAAATTCGTAGGCTGCTGCACAATTTTAGAAGATTGGATTTTATTTTTGCATGATGTTTTTCAGTCAAGAGTGCATGAAAGTAAGACTATTCAGTTTACAGTATGTAAGTTTGGTTAAAATTCAGGCCAAAGTAACGAATCAAGAAATGAAATCGAAATATTTAGCAGGCCAATCGCGTAGATATTATATTCGCACTTTTACGAGACACTTGTGTAAAAAATATAGGTAGCAGTGGTATAAATAGACATTAGACTACACTACTAGATCTAGACCGTTTTTTAATTGATGTTGTGTCCTATGTTGTGATTTACTTGGGACGAATCGTGTTTGGCTTGAATCTTCCTAGCGCTAATTCATTATTTTCTCATTTCCCGCTTGCAGGTTTTTGCTGTCTTACCGCTGAGCATACCGTTGACATGTCATTGCTGTGAACTCTTTGCAAATCTGCCTCTGAAAACGGCTCTTATGTGTACAATTACTCAGGTTGCATAAATATCTTGGATTGAAGTCGCTTTTAAAATTTTTCAGAAAATGTACTATTGGGTAAGCAAGACATCATTAAAGGATGATACTAAATATATATTGTGAATCAAGACGATTGAAGTTCCTTTAATTAAAGTAGAGTGCGCGAATCCAAACCAAAGCGTGTCTGCTTCAATCCGGGAATTTACGGTAGGCTTTAAGTCCCGTGGCTTAAACAAAAATTGGGTAATATTTGCTAGGATTCAGGATAAGTGTCTGCATGGGGTTCACAGTGATATTTTTCCATGCACGAAGCTCAACTAATTTTACGTTTAGGAATGTACCCAGTAAAAGTCTAGAGGAAATTATAGTATGTTCTTGAAATGAAAAAAGTCCCCTTAAAGGTCTTGTAGAGATCAAATGTGTGTCTCAAAGGTATAATCTGGAAAAATGTCCCGTTCGACGTTCTTTTATACAAAGTTCAATAATGACCATTATTGTGAAGTGCTTTGATCCTGACTCCAATGGTCATGATTAATACTTAATCCAAACTAAATTTCTGCATTCTTATTGTGTCCCTTGTTTTGGCGGAATTGGTCATTCCATTTAATTTGTGCCCGGCTTGACAATTTATTTTATCCTTTCAGGCAGTAGTCTAAAATCATCTCGTATGTCTCTTTTTCAGATGTGGATTTTAGCGTCACCTCTGCGTCCTCATCCCAGGGCTCACCGGTGTTGCTGGCCACTAACGGGTCGGGCACAGCACCTGCCCAGGGGACCACAGACTACGTGCAGTCAGCGGTGGTGAGCCCGCTCCAGTCGGCCCCTCCCCCGGTCACCGCTACCCCTGTGGCCGCAGCACCACCACCAGCTAAGACCACCACCCCTCCCGGGTCGTTGTCCACCTCCCAGGATAACCTGCTGCAGGCCGGGTCATCCCCGTCCGAAAGGTGAGTTGGGTGTACACGACGCCAGCAATGCCTTCATGTCCAGTGTGTAGGAGAAATTTAACCAACATCTTATCGTACATCTTATGGACTCTACTTGGAAGGATACATCGGGCCCGTGTGTCACTGTAAAACCATAACAAGTCAGCAAGTGTAAATCAGTCAGGATTTTTCTCCGCACGATCGTGCTGTATAGGATAGACATCAACAATTGGGTAATTGCAGCTTGCAGGGTTTTTGCATAGATAACACCGTTTTCTAATCGATGGCTAATTAAAGCAGAATACATCTATTTTGGACATGTACTTGTGTAATTAAGCCGCCGAACTCGGGAATGAATCGAGGCAACGTTCACCTTAACTGCATTTCCAGCACCCATTCTATGATTCATCCAATTTTCATTTTGCACATCAAATGTCTTTTGGACTCCCTTCCCAAGTTTGAGATTTTAAATTCGTTTCTTCACCTCTTTTAGTCCCCTTGGAGGTGTGAGTCCGAGGGCACCACGAAGGGCGACAAAGAAGCCTGCTCCACTGCCGCCGCCCGGTGTCGGTGCCGCCCCAGGCCCTGTTATCGCAGAGAAACCCAGCATAGCGGAGAGGCCCACCATAGCAGAGAAGCCCCCTTACGGTCATTCAGTGAGTACCCTCAGCTCCTCGTCCTCTGCGAGTAGCGACAGTCCACTGGTCACCGTCTCCCCACCGGCCGACAAGGCAGGTGCTACGAGTCCTTCATTAGATCGACCCTTGGTGCCCCCGCCTGCACCACCAGTTAGGCCGGAGAAGCCAAACATTCTGGAGAAACCCAGCAGCCCTGTCCCGGATCGTCCAAGAGGCCCACCCCCAGAACGACCCAACATGCCTCCCCCAGAGAAACCGGACCGGCCTCCTTCGTTCCCACTCCCGGAGAAGATTGAGAAACCCGAGAGGCCTGAAAAACCCGAGAAGCCAGCCAAACCGTCGGGAATGATGCCTGATGGCTACGGCTCCCTCACCCGACCAGGTAGCACAAGGCCCCCGCGGCCCCAGCCTCCTCCACCCCCACCCCCCGAGCGGCGCTCTAGTAACGAGAAGCCAGGAGACAAGCAGGCGCCTCTTGCAGTAGCAGAAGAAGATGGCATAGGATATGGCTCACCCGAGCCCTCTCCGAAAACTGTAACTGAAGAGACTCATCTTTGAATCATCTCAGGTCAGCAAAGTCTCCGGCACTTAGGACCTGTCATACTTTCATGTGACATTTTGATTGCAACTAAACTTTAGATTTGGTAGTCGCTAAGGTTTCCGTTGTTACAATAGGAAAGGTCAAAAGCAACTGTTGGAGCTGTACGAGACTTGACATGTTGTTTCTAGCACTTAATGTAGACCAACAAATTCAGTTGGATTATGTTTCATGTGCATTATTTAAACATTACTTACACTGTATGTCTGGGTCTGACTTTTGGAATCCAGCCTGTGTATATGCTTATCTAAAAATGTAAGTGATGGTAAGATACCCCATTGTACATAAAAAAAAGTGTAAATAGTACCAAAATTGATGCAACAAAGAGGAGAGTATCGTACTCACGAAGAACATTTTTGTGCAATTCCATTTAACGAGGACATTAATAATGTATTCTATTCTTTTTCCTCTAACATCATTGTGTACTATGAGACCTTAAAGTGGGGACTACTGGAATGCTAGATTATCATGAAAGTGTACTTAATTGTTTCTGTGTGCTTCGGATGTTGACAGGAGGACTATTGATATATGGAACATAACCTCTGGGAAATTGCATAATTTCTTTGAAATTGAGAGGGAAAAAATGGCAACCACTCATAGAGTTGTCCTGTATCTAGTGGTAATGAAGTATAAAATGTAATTAGTAGGAATAACAGAAAATATTCTTGAAACGTATATAGCTGCTTAATTTTTCTTCGTTCCTGTTACCATGAACGAAGTAAAGTGAACTGCATGTATATATCAACCCCATTGCCAAAATTACTGTCATGCAAACATCAGCTTGATAATCTTTTCTCAACTTAAGTCTTGATGCTATTTTGATGATGCAGTCTGAAGCTGTTCTTTAGATTTCCACTGTATGTAACTGTAGAAATACTAGATTTTATATGCATATATCGAAATTACCTGGACCTTTTCGTACTTCTGTATACTGATAAAAAAAATACATTTTGACATTGACATTTCCAGATGAGAGTCATTCATAATACACCTGTTATCATGCAGGTCCTGAGGCTTCCAAATTTTTCGTACACAAAGAGTGCAGCCAACGTGCAGCCCTTCCGTCTGTTTCTCGTGGGTTAATTCGCAAATACTTCTTATCATATACTGAACGTTGAATGTTGGGGTGTATGTAACTACTGTTGTGGATGTGAAACTGTACAAATGCTGTGTTGTCCGAGGAGGCTTTTGCGCATCTAGATTAAAAGAAAAGAGAATTATTGGGTTGGGGATGCTTGGTAAGACGAGAATTTCTTTGCATTAGCGAAGTTACATTTTGGCTAGTAAGGATTAGATTTGCAGTTCAACCCCAGAATTGGAGACGTTTGGTAGCGGCGCCACAGTGCTTTGTAAACGTGGATTGTGATGAACTCTTGTCGGTTTTGAGTTGGTGCCATCCTTGTTGCTTATAAACTTTTAGCTGTGCTTGTGTCGCCACCCGTTTTGGGTCATCTTAAGTTCTAGCTGCCAAATAGAAATTTGTTCAACCTATAAAGCGTTCATTTGGGTTTCAGGAGAGGTTAGGATATAATGTACCAAGTTTACTTATATTGGATGTTGATAGAGAATTCTTGGACAAAATGTTATATAGTTTATTGTTCATTGTGTCACTTATTTGTCCTTTCTAGAGTGACGAGTACATTTTGATAAGTTTTTCAGAAATAAGAGATAATATACCATTTAACTGATATTATTTAGACTCTGCGAGAATTTGATAGTACGTTGATAAGAAATTAGTTTTATTTGCCTTATGTTGCAAAGGTAGATCTATAAATATGGTCTCGTTGACTGCAAACGTGGTCAGATTTCGTTGAAAATGACATTTTGTTTGGCTGTGATAGGTTCTGCATATGGTGGTTCAGCAAACTGACGATTTCTAACTATGGAATTACCATAGGAAGGGGCAACTGATTTCTAAACTCGACTTATCCACTTTCGGTAAGGTATAGATCTATCTATTATCAGCCCAAAAGTTCCTCCTGTTAATTAAAAGGACTTATAGAAACTTCCAGAGGTCAAATCTTAAATTATATCGGTACATAATGGTAGTTTTATATCTTCATGTAATCACTTCTTCCGTTGTCTGCTCACGGCCCCGATTTTCGAAACATCCTCAAGTCGAGAGGACTATCTTATTGTGCCTTTTGTAACGTTACGCAAGAACAATACAAATAAGATTTTATATATTATGTTATAACATTGTACAGCGAAAAACGTACATGAAGGTTCGGTAGAGGTATCAAGAATGTTTCCTCCCAACTTTGTAAGCCTGTTGAAAAAGGGTAAAGGAATATGAAAAATTATTTTTCAATGTTATCTTGGGATATTCACAAATATCGTAGGTATCTCTAATAACATACTCCGCAGTGGTAATTAAATTACGTAGTTTTAGTAGATATAAAATGGCCTCATATCTCTAACATTATTCCAACTAGGGAACCAGGTCCTGCAGACACGTCAAATACTATCTACGTCTGAACTATGCAACTGAGGGCTAAAAAATTATGCTAACTTACTTCATCCGTCATATTTGTGTAAATCCATTATTTTCAACACAAAGGCAGTGCTTAATTGTAATACGCTGGCGATTACACAGGTTTATATATCACCAAGACTAGCATTAAGTCTGGAGTAGACTGGAGTTCGGGTGATAACTGGAGATATGCTTAAGTCGGTAAACGTGTTGTATTGGAATCATAAATAGTAGGTTAGACAGTTTCCGGTAAAGAGTGTTTTTGTGACGAAATCGACCAAATGCATGTATGTTTGTGTGTACATTGTACAATTAAAGGTGTTTCGCAACTTCTTCTTTTAAGAATATCCCGTGGACGATACGCTAAATACTATTTTGAGTAATAAAATAGGTTTCAATGCAGCAGACACCGGTTTAAGATTATCAATATAGAAAAATACCGAATTTTTTAAACTTTAGTTTTTTAATATCAGGGTGCCTTCTGTGTAAAAAAAAGTATATAACAAAATGATTATTAAAGACATATATTAAGACGTTAGATATTTAACTTTGTAACCGACCTTTCCTTACTCAGATCTTTTAAAGGACTGTCACTAATCGGCTAAGATCTGGTAATGTTGAAATTCTGTATTTGTTTACTATTGTTAAGAGATAACATTTTGTTAATTGCCTTTATCGCATATAATGGAGGGGATTCTATTGTGGATTGAAATGTAAAATAAAATACGAAAGTTTAATTGTATGTGTCTTGTTTATTGAAGCATAGCACTATTCAAGAGAATGAGATCAAATAAGGAGACTAAGGAGAAATATTGGCTAGTTCATATTAAATATACGGATGTATGTAGGGATCGGTGAAAAAAGGAAATAGCCAGAGAGCTTTCACTATTTCTCACCGAGTTAAAATGTAAGACAACCTGGATCAAAAATTGAAATGCCGAATACAATTTCAGGAAATGCACTGCCTTTTTTTCTACTGGAGTTTTCTTTGAATCATCAACAGTTAACTTGTAAGGGTGACAACTAAAGGTCACCAAGTGTCAACTTTTGCACAACAGGGATTAGAAAGGTAGAAAGTAAAGTCACTTAATCAAATCATCAGATTCAAACCTCTGGATAATATTATAAGTGGTACCGGTAGATGCAGCACCAGTGTGTGGCTGTATGCGATATATTCAAGAGGCGCTAGCCGAGCGATTATATCACAGGCCTCAAAACGGGACCTTTAAAACCTTGTTTTTTTGCCTCTGGGACCTTTAATGACCTTTTTACTGAGGCAGAAACTGTTGGTGAAAATAAAAGATTTAATCACTTTAAATAGTTTCCGCCTCAGTTTTAGAGAGGCTTCGCACTTCGAGCAGAGGGGAGGTGGACAGCAGATAATCAGCAAAGAATATATGATTTAAAGGCTTGCTCGCCAAAACCAGCAAGTTGTGGAAGAGCAGGTGGACAAATGTCCACCAAAAATATGTCCACCGAGGGTGGTGCCATCTAGTGTAAACTGTAGATGTTAAGTCTTCAATCAGATTTCAGAAGCTAGTGCTAGGAAACAAAGGCTGTTGTATGTGGGTAAGGGGGTGAAAAGGGTGGAGGGATGATGTCATGGGGGTTGATGTCATGGGGGATGATGTCATGGGGGGATGATGTCAATATATAGTACTGACCTCGGTAGGATATCAAAATTGTTATTCCCCTTGTTATGCAGAGTAGAGGGCCGTAGCGCAGCGCAGGCCCGAGACTCTGCATAACAAGGGGAATAACAATTTTGATATCCTACCGAGGTCTGTACTGGATTTATTTCAATCCCTATGAATCTATAATTTTATATAGACATTTTAAGCAATCATATGTTTTCAATACAGTTTTTGAATCAAGAAAATTGATTGAGTATTGACGGAGATATTGATTTACAATAGTTACGACAAAAACGTAAACAAACAGCCGAATCATGCGACCTAGCAATGCGACCTAGATATTCCACTGGTGCCCTCTGATTGGCTGATAGCATTTGGGGGTGTGGCCTAACAAAAGTTATTCCCCTGCCTCTCTGCATTACTATTGGTTCAGCTCAGAAAAGGGGGTGTGACCAAATGTTTCCTTGGTTTTCCAGGGGAATATCTTTTAGTTATTCCCCTGCTCTCTATAGTTAACAGTTTAAATCAAAGGAATATCATTTTTGTTATTCCCCTGGTCGGGGAATACAGCTTTTAAATAGGAAATGTACAGACACTACCCAATTAGGGGTGAAATAATGGAGGTTGATGTCATGGGGGATGATGTCATGGTATTCCAAAAGTCTCATGCTCCAATATATCGTATGGTTTGATCATTTTAGGCCTGCACTTGTTTGCATTTCAAATATTTTCTTATTTGTGAATTTGTCACTTTAGTACCTACCATCAAAATATTTAATCTGATTTGAAATTTGAAATTTCTAGGCTAAAGTTGCTGTCAGTGTCTGAATCATTACATTCCAATGTTAAAACAAGTGCATCACACTGTCAATAAGTTCTGTCCTGCTGTCAGTGTCCAGTCTTGTGAGTTTTTTCAGATTATCACTATAGTGCCAGTTCAGACCCACCATAAGCCTATGTAAAAGACATAAAAGACAAACCCCCTAATTATTTTTTTGAAAGATTATAGAGTCCACCTCAGTTTGTAGCTTTGCTACACTTTTAAAAGATTAAATGTTTAAACTAGTTTTTCATTTCAAGTGACTGATAAGTGTAAAAATTGGTATATATGACAAGGAATTCATGAAGAATCTCGACTGAACACAGGAAATTGTTGTGAATCTGTGAAAAATGACTCATTTAATTGTATGAGTGTCATTTTTGTACCAAAAAATTCTGACATTATCAGAGATAGCATTCCTTTAAAAAAAAACATTTTCTGAGAAATAGACGTTTTGAAATGTGGGCTAGTTATTGCCAACCTTTTTTGAAAAAAAGACTGGTCATTGCTTGAGCCCTACCTAAAATTCTATGGTGCTGTTCAAACCAACAAAAGGAGTGGTTCAACAAACATACTGGTCCATACCTGCCTACAGTCTTGGACAGGATGTCGTCCATTTCAATCAAAAAGTGAAATATTATGTTGAATCCTTTAAAAGGAGTAGCACTTAGCATATATGAACAGCGAAACAAGTGGTTTTGGTCGAATTTTATAAGGAAATTAGTTAAAACTGTGAATTTCAAATGACCTTTTTTTCTTTATCTGACCTTTATTTTTTAAATTGTGGCCTTTTAAAGGGACTTCTTTTCATGATCCCTGCTTTGAGGCCTGTATCAAGTACTGCCACACACGAATTAGGACTGAGTGAATGTCTTACCGAGGTGCACTGCTGAGCAAGCATGGTGGGACAGGTTTCAGAAGGCCAGTGACTGACAGGGTGAGGTTGGAAGGGGAGGCAATGCAGAGGGAGCTATCTAGACTAGTAGCTGATACCAGGGCCCATATCTTAGTAACTGATTTGGCTAATCAGAGAAATTTTGATTAGTGTCTCATGATAAGAATTTCTGTCTATCATGAATAAATTTTACACCTAATAATCCCTCCTTGAGACCTTTTTGCAATGATAACATCAATTTTGATAAAAGCCAACATTTCTGATCTTGAGACCCTTATCAAAATTTCCCTGATTAGCCTAGTTAGTTTAAAAAATATGGGCCCATCTAATTATGGCTACTTACAGCAGGGCTCGACAAATCGTGTCAAAATGTATGGCTACACTCAGTTTTCATCATGGATAATTTTGTATATTACACACATTATGACACAGCATATTAATAAAGGACATTTACATATCACAAACCCAAACGGGAACCACAATTGGATAAGCTGGTGAAGTGCATGCTGGGTAATATGTAACTTGGGCTCAGTAACAAGTATGATAGGAAAATGTCAATTTTGATTTTTGACTTTGCTAAACTAAGGATGATATATGGAAATTCAAAGCCACGTCGTTGGCCTTTAAAATCATCAAAACAAGGGCGAGTGGTATGTGACCATTCCATTAAAGCACTACTTTTCATTTGATTAAAAGAAATCGTTTATTTTATGTTTCTTGGGAGTCCTTCCTCAAATTTACGACTCAACACCTTATAAGATCTTTTTCTAATAGCTGGTAACCTCACACTGCATGACCCTCTGGACAAATAAATCATCCCAGTTTGATGTGTCAGCCCAGGATTTATTAGAAATATTTTTAGATTTTACTATGATTGGTTGGTTGGTTATTGGCGTTTACTATGATATATAAGAATTAAGCTGTAGTGATGCATGGGCAAACGTTATGTTTACATAAATTGTAATGCTATGCAGAAGATGTTGGGCACTCCAGTGAAAAAACATGCGTTTTGTACAGGGAAAATAAAATGCCAAACGTGATGGTGAAAACAAAATGCAAATTGGGGCAATGGTTTAAAAGTTATGGACTAAATCAGGGTCTATCAAGCTCTCCACTGGGGGCAGCCATTTTTTTCCTTCTAAGGGAATTCTTTTGGATGCAAAATTAAGCCAAATATTTTACAACTCACAACAGCATTTACCAAGCAAAAATAGTTATATTGTCTCCAACAGAAAAACATCAGAATCAAAAGGAGAATTCGAGACGACGAATACTTGAAGATATTGGCTGAATTAATTTACTGCAGCCATGGGTCATAGCCCGCGTTCCAAATCAAACATGCCCAGTCAGTGTTCCAATGTGGTTGTATGCGCCAAGCATGGCAGCTTAAACATCGCAAAGTACTAATTACTAATTAATTAAGTACTAATTAAAAACAAGGGAGGGAGTGGGGGAAGTAACCACCCGCACTAACAGCACATGGAGCCTTTATAGCAGACAAGAGGTCTTTGACACTATAGTTTCAAAATTTGAAAAAAAAAAATTTAAATAACAAATAAATTGTCAATTACGATAGGTGCATCCTGCCGAGTACTCTGAACGATGTAGCTATGAAACATGTCTGGACTTTGGATATGGCATGGACATATATCCCAGCATTTCCCGTTACTTTTGCCTTTAGCCTCTATTATACAGAGATAGCATTCTATTCTCAAACAAATAGGTTTTCCTACTTTTAGTCTAGCAGTTTTTTGCCCCACCCCATCATTGGATTTTCAAAAATAAATATGAAATTCAAGAATTTTTTATGATCTTAAATCTCCGTAAATCAATTTAAGATGTTCTAAGACTCTTTAAGACTAGCATGGGCACCTTTCCGTAGACGTGCAATCCAAATTGCTAAAATAAAATTAAATCATAAAAAACAATAGCATCTCCGATTATATCATCAAAACCGAAGTACACGTTAAGAAATACGTTCTTACAAAAATATTTTGATGTTGATGTCACAGGCAACAATCTCAAGGGAATAAATGAATACATAAGTGAATAATTCAAACAGATTTTAATAGTTTCTTTTTCAGAGCGTCTCTCTGTGAAACAAATAGACGTTGAGCAGCTTGTTTACAAGCGATTAAACCTTTCTGGTATTGTTCGTTTGTGTAGTGTCCTGTACATGATGCCAAGACAACCCCTGATGATTTACTGTCAAACACAAAGGTCATACAGGCTCCGGCCTTTTCCTCATCTTTAGAGCTTGGGTCCATGTGCACTTGGCCTTCTTCAAGTATACAGCAGGAGACGGCAGCCACGGTGTGGTTGAGGGGCACGGCAGCATCTAAGAGGGCCATACAGGCTGCATTGATGCACGCGGCCAAGAAGCCACCACTGTTCTGCATCTCCTGCACAACGACCATGATGGCTGTCCGTGGGTGCATCACCGACAAAATCATGGACTCACAGACTTTGCATATAAGTTGTTCCTGTGCTCTGTCAGAACAGCCTGGGAAACCCACTTTGGGCTTGTACACCACCTCTACTGTGGCCTTGTCGAGCTGCTCTTTGCTCATCTTTATCTCTCCGGGCCCGTACACAGCAGACATCACACTGGTGTCGCCATGGCAAAGCTGGGCTGATCCATCAGGCCGACTTAGTGGACTCAGCTCAATTGTTATTGGTCTCAGTTGCTGCTCTCCGTCAGTTGCCATGTGTGTATCAAGGCGCATCTGAAAAAACGGGAAACAAGTTTAGAGAATTTTTTTTAAAAATTCTACGTTTTTAAGTGGTATGACTTAAAAGCGTAACGACCCTATTTTTTGAGGCATGAAACCTGAACGCAATAATTATTCGTACGTACAAATACGTGCTAAGTACTCAATATTCTTGACTCGATCTCTCATCTATTGATGTGTATGGTTGATGGTGAAATAATGACAAATAGAACTTAGAAGCAAGATTGACCTAGAAGTGGTGTGGTCAAGGTGGTCGCGCCGATCGTACTAGTGTTAAATACAGATTACGTAGGCTACAAAAGGAATCATCATTCATCAAACGGAATGACGGACCAGCTATCACATTCCATGTATGAAATGTGACTGCACTTGACTGTGCATAAATATGATGAGTTGTGTTCCGGTAACTCCACCATCACTAATTGTATGACATTATCCAAACTTTTTTATAAACGAAATTGCTGTAACAACACTAACTTTTGAGACATTCACTCTTTTGCATACATCATCTTTCCGATAGGAAAAAAGAAATCTCAACAGACATAAGGCCAAAAGAAAAAAAAATTGTGGTCAGGTAACCCTACCTACCCTAAATTTTTGGCCCTACCCTTACTTTTTTTTGAGGAAATTTTTAATAATTCTTTTTCAAAATCCAAAAGAATTGACCTAAAATAGCATGGAAAACCATAAAACAGCACATAGATGCTCAACGCATGTTTTTTAAAAGCTAAAAATATTTTTAGAGGATATGTGGATTTTCTTTCAAACACTGCCAGGGTCTCTTTGGTAAGTAAAAAAATAAAATATTTCGACCTACCTACCTACCCTATTTTTTTTCGACCTATGTTACCTGAACACAACTATCTTTTTCTTTTTTTTTTCTTTTGGGGTGAGGGCCTAATATATTATTGTGACTAGTCTAATGTTACCATGACCGTTACCTTTTTCTTCTGTGCTAAATTCTACTAAAATCATCTGGTAAGAAAAAGAAACTTGAATTATTAACTACGTTTTCATGTTACAAGGTTACATAAAACCTTGATTTCCTCATTGAACTCGTACAAGGGGAATAAAGACATGGAACGGAGGACACGTACCTCATGAACGAGGAATCTAACAAAATATTACTCGCTAGTTTTGAAAGAGAAAATCGTTAGATCTAATGAATACTTGTTTTTCATAGGAGTGGTGAAATAAGATAAAGAACAGCCTAAAGAGGTATATTGGACAAATGGTGAAATAAACCATGGACATAGTACGCTTAGCCTACTATACCCCTCGTGGGTGTAATAATATCGTTGCTGACATGGGCTGGGTAGACTATCCACTCTGCCTTAACCCAAGAACCATCTATAGAGGCCACTGGGTCGGCTCTGGCGACCTAGATACAAGTGGAAACTGCCAGACTACTTTTGAGCCACAGGCGATAGTAATCCTATAATGCCGTCATATTATATTAAGAAGACATTATGGGAGTATAAGGTCCGATATATTCACCGCTGGGTCCATTGTCCCGCGCCCGCTAGGGTATGGGCCAAAAATGGAAATATAACATACCAAATACGACATAAATGTGTCTTCTTTATTTTATGTAATGGAGTTAATAAAATATGATAAAACTCTAGCATTACTAATGCACAAATTCTCTGGAAAGGTAAAGGGAACTGGTCATTTAATGGAAGGCACTGCCTTAAGGATCCTAGGTAGCAAAATGACGTCCTTAGGACGTCCAAAATGTGGACGAAATGACGTCGGCTGCTCATCCAAATGACATGATTTGGACCAAAAAAGGTCAAATTGAAGACCCAATACAGACCAATTTTTTTTTTTTGGTATACATGAAAGATATATCACTGAAAATATAATATATCTGGTTGGGAATGTTTATAAAAGTATTGCATATCGAGAAATCAATTTTTAAAAGTAATTCACTTGGAAAAATAATAAAAATTTTGCTTTGTATTAGTCAGGTTGACTTTCACTTATATCAATGTAAAATATTACTTTTAACTCTTTTACAGCTACCTTACAAAACATAAATTTATGAAAATAGAAAAAAAAAGTTACCTTTAAATAAACTGTAATTTTGATGAATTAATAATTTGTCTTAAATTTATTTTCCTTTTTTTATGCAAACATTTGCGCCAAAATTCAGATGAAAAGACGTCTAAATAACATCATTTGGATGGGCAGCCAATGTCCTCAGGACATCCTGCCGACCAAATTACTGACCATTTGCCGACATCTTACAAACATTTGCCGACATCTTTTGGATGTCAGAGATCTACTAACTGGGATAATTATCAATTACTTATCATTTCTTTTTTTTATTATCATATTTATACAGGATTAAATTCAAACAGTGTCTGGTCTCCCTTTGTGGTCATGTGTGGAGCATTTGGGCACAATTCCGTGCAGGGGTCATCCAAATGTCCTATTTTTCCATGCTGCACCTCATTGGACTTGAACCCATGGGGTGCCAATGCCAACGAGCGGTACCAACACCTCAACGACGTTGGCCACCCCAATCCCATAAATTTTCAAATTATTAATGTTTAACTGCCCTTAATTGTAAAAAATAAAGAACATTCATGATCTAATTTTTGACAAAATCAACAACTATTTATAAATTGGGCCAAAAAAAAAAGGGTAGGTAGGTCGATTTTATTTTTTAACTTACCAAATAGCCCCGGTCAGTGTTACAAATTAAGAAGATATACCCTCTAAACCAATTTCCAGCTTCTAAAATACATGCCCTGAGCATCTTTATCAGTTTATGCTTTTCCAGGGTGTTCCAACTTCCATGTTTTTCTAGCCAATTATTATGGATTAAAAATTCCTACATTTTTTTTTGTAAGGCCAAAAATTAAGGGTAGACCTAGGTCGGGTTACGTGAACACAACAATTTTTTCTTAGGCCTTGGCTTTTTTATTTATCTACCTACGTAGGAGTAGATCTAGCTACGCTTAGGTAGGAAAAACAATATATAATTTTTGTATATAACATACTACACTTTCCAAATGCAAAGCTTTCAGAGCTTTCTGGCTGCTTCATTTTCTGAAAAAACTGACGAAAGATTTCTATTTTTCCTAAAAGTTGTGGGACTGATCATTTGACCATAAAAGAATGACGTATTTTCAATGCAATATGTGATGTTAATTTTCTAAGGAAAACAACTATTAGAATATAAGCATTATCATCAGCTCTTAAGTCTTTTCACATGTTGGTACCGTACCCAGACTTTTGGTCCCTCTCTCATAGACCATTGGTACCCTATTAAAGAAACATTAGACACAGTCATTGGAGGTCTCCCATTTAAGACAGAAGTCAACTCTAAGTAAGATGCACTTTTAGTAAAGTAAATTAAAAAAACAGACCGACTTTTTAGAAAATATGTGTTGCAATATTGACCAGGAGAATGGGGCCCCGTAAATCTTGAAAGGGTCCCAAGATTGACAGTGCTAGGGGTTCTACATTTGTGCTTAATACAAATATGCAATATAATAATTATCATCTTTACCCGTATCTCTTCTCAGTTAAATGAAGGAGATTTTGCACTCTACTTTTCATGTCATCAATGATAATACATGTCAAAAAGTCCAAGGTAAAACCAAGTCAAAAGTTATCAAAATCATAGTGATATTGATTTGGCTTTCAAAACAAAAGGTACTCTAAGAAATAAACAACGTTTAAAATGGTACCAATAACCTGAGGGTACCAATGGTCTGTATGTAGCGGTTCTAATGGTCCCAATTTTAGGGTGCCAATGATCCGGTAGATCTACCAATTAGTCTCTGGTGCCAATGGACTGGTCCACCACCTCTCAACTCAACTCGAGAAGTCTCAAGGAGCTAGTTTGTCGTTAAATCTATACAAATAACAAAATAGAAAGCAATGCTCGATTAAAAGACTCGTAGAAAATTAATAGAAATTCTACCGTTTGGAAGAAGAGACTTGAAACTGACGCCTTCAATTTTCTAATTTCTGTTTCTTGGAATTACCCGCTCTTCCTGTTTATTCTGCTATACGTCCATGCGGCTGTAGCGTGACCGGAAGTGCCTACCAACTCAGAGGACTATATGAAATATCCGCCAGTGGAAAAAAGTAGTTCTGGAAATATAGTCAATCCTACGTATTATCTCGTCTTCAATTACACATTTTTCTTACTCATTTGATAAACTATGATACTTATAGTAAATTGAATAAGATTATTATAATAACATTAGCAGAAACGTGAATTTTTCTGATTATTACGTTGCAGACGGGGCTCTTTGATATGTCTGGGAAGTGAAGTGGCCTTTCTCTCCAAGACGCCATTTTGAACACGCAGAGGGGAAGCTACTCCCCGAACAGGCGTCCACTCAAAATTATCTTACCAACTTCATTTGTAACCTGAAAAAAATAGAAACACAAGTTCCTAAGAAACCCAAGAACAAGCAGAAGCAACAATGTCTTTCAGAGACAGAAGTTACGACTCGTCAAGTCGGTCAGACCGTCGTGGAGGGTAAGTAAAATGGTTTTGGTTTGGTGGTGTCGGGAGGTCTTGCTGAATGCGGAACTAGCCGAGGTATTGACGAACAAAGCCTAAGGCCAGTAAGGGAGAAAAAAGTCTTGTGTTGATAAAATAGTAGCAAAAATGCAATAATTCGGTTAATAATGTGACCAGAGTTTCTCTTAACACAATAAGCACATTCTTTGTACATGTTTATCGGTTTTTAAGCATCTTTTCCAACGACGAAAGTAGAATCGTAGCCGGTGCTTGGGCTTGGTCACGGCCATCGAAGTGGGTGTGGGATTACTCATTGCGAGGCTTTGTTGGCAGTGTTGCCATGTTAGTCGGATAAGGTTTTGTAACTCGCTAAGTTGGCCAATACTACGCTAGTAAATGGTATTTTGTTTCTGATAAGATTTATTGTCATTTACGATAAATACATGTTCTTGTATGGGGCCTTGGATTCTTGAACCTGACTTCAAGTTCAAGACTTGGAAGAACGTAGAAGTGGATCTCAACTCTTTTTTTCCCCACTCAATTATTTAATTTTAAAGGCCAATAAAACGCTTCATTTCGTTTCTGTGAGATACAATTTTCCAACCGTTAAGTGAATTTGAATTGCACTAGTGTTTTCCCTATATGAATGACAATGTAATATCCGACGGTTTCTGTTAACGTTAACATTAGCCTTATCATGCTTATGTTAAGTCAAACCGTTCAAATGAGGTTTTAGACTGGGACTATGGGTAAGGCCTACCATATACTAGTTAGGGAAGAATAGTCCATTTTGATTTTTCATGATTATTTTCATGTTTTGTGCATGATGATCGAAAATTCATTGGTGAGTCATAAGTGTCTGAATACATCACCTTCGTTCAGGTTTAGGAAATGTTTTGGTCTGCCAAAAATGTAAAACTGTAACCTGTCCGCAGGTTGCATTTTGCGGGCAACGTTATAATAACTTACATCACATTCGGGCAGATCAGGGACAGCATTAAGTTTGTGCCTCTCATGGATCCTGTGCTCCAAATCCAAGAAAATTATATCGACTGGTAATCAAGTCAGAATTTGTGAGGATCAACATAAATTGAAGTGGAATCCGTGATTTTGGGAAGAGCCAATGGCCTCTGGGGCACTAGATCAGTGTACAACGTTTAGAGTTGGACATAATGCAAACGTATGTAACGTTTTGTTTCATGGTTAAGGCCAAGAGGGCCTCAGAGAACATTCTCAATCTGTCTTAAAATAAACATATTCTTGTGCCTTCGGAGCTTCCAACTGTCTCAATTAAGAAATGTTTGTGGCTTTGCCCGTCAGAAAATAATGTAGTTGCTTCCCTTTTCAGATTTGGAGGATCAAGATATGGATCAGATCGTGATCGCGGTAGTAGCTTTGGTGGTGGATTCGGCGGAAGGAAACCAGGTGGCATGAAAGGCTCCCAGCCAGGGGAGAGACTCCGAAAACCCAAGTGGGACATGTCAAGGCTGCCACGCTTTGAGAAGAACTTTTACGTTGAACACCAAACAGTTTCTACACGCTCAGAGGTAAGTTAACAAAGTATTTGCCTAAGCTTTGTGTTTGGAAAATTATTTTGTACAAAAAGAGAAAATTACGCCATCCTGCCCATGGCAATATTTTACGCCTTGTGAAACTGTTAATGATTGTTGGACGTGCATGTATGAGACTTTGGTGTATATTCAGAATCGATGAGTGGGGCGGCCGGGCGTTCGCGTTCTGATTTCATATTCGATTGTACATGATAATAGTAAAGTTTAATTGAATGTTTTTACTACAGTTCACTATAGTTACAACGTGTCTGTTTCAGATGGAAATTGAACAGTTCCGCAAAGAAAATAACGTAACAGTTAAGGGGCGTGGTGTTCCTAAGCCTCTTTTCTTCTTTGAGGAAGCTGGCTTCCCAGGTAAGTTTTACTGCTTTAGTTATTGACTAGCAAAAATGTAATGATTAAAAGAGATTACATTAGGCCTCCACTTAGATTTAGGGTTGGGGTGCAGCTGAAATTTGAGTTTAATGGTAGCTTAATAATTATTGCTTTAAGAAGTTACGTCGACAATGTGGTAAAAACACTTTGTGCAATTGTACTGCCGAGAAAAAACTTGCTAGCCAAGAAACAGCATATTTCGGCCTAAAGGCAACTGTTTAATTTACTTTCAGACTATGTGATGCAGTCTCTCGCAAGACAGAACTGGACTCGTCCCACTGCCATCCAGGCCCAAGGTTGGCCCATGGCCCTGAGTGGTAGGGATGTCGTAGGCATTGCCCAGACGGGATCTGGCAAAACCTTATCGGTAAGTAGCCTTTCAAAGTTATTAATTCACTAAGTACAAAATGAGAGGTATGATGCGATGTTTTTTCTGACATTAGCTTCTTGTCTGTGTTACAAATCGATTGCCACTTGGAGTACTTTTACTGGAGTGATCGCCCCGATTTTATCCGCACTGTAGACATGTTTTTATTAATCATTATCCCCCCGCCCCCCAAGTGTCTCTGAATACATCACCTTGTGATTTTGTGTTTCAGTTCATTCTTCCAGCTGTCGTGCACATCAATCATCAGCCCTACCTAGAACGTGGTGATGGACCCATCGTGAGTAAAAGTTCTTTTGATAAATTGACAATTAAGAAATACCTTAATCCGTAATCTGAATACATTTTGATCTAGTTATGTTGATTGGACGCTATGGGTATTTCTATTTGCGATTAAACCTATGCGTTTTTTTGCATTACAGTGTCTAGTTTTGGTACCGACCCGTGAGCTGGCTCAGCAAGTGGCCCTGGTAGCCAACGAATTTGGACATGCATCAAGAGTGCGCAATTGCTGTGTATATGGAGGAGCACCTAAAGGCCCACAGATCAGAGATCTGGAAAGAGGTGAGTTCGGAGGGTTTCACTGATCTTTTGTTGCTAGTGTTGAGCTATTTAAGAAGAACTTAAGAGTGAACTGGACTGGCTATGAATAGTTTTCAATAAAATTTCGACTGCTACCACGAAAGCATGTTGCACACAGATTGTTGAGATCAAGCGTTTTTTGAGGGAATTAAGTACTTCATTAATTGTCTTTCCGGCAACCGTGCAACGCTGCATTTAGGGACCCTTAAGACACCAACCCTTAGTTTTGGGCCCACTCACGAGGACACAATAGATGAACGGTTAGAAGCATTCCTATATCGGGAGATATCGCAGGTCTGATGATTATGGATCATGTGGAAAAGTTGAACACATAAAGTAAGTAAATTAATATAATGATGTATGTATCTATGTTTCAGGAGCTGAAATCTGCATTGCCACACCAGGAAGGTTGATAGACTTCCTGGAGGCTGGCAAAACCAACCTCAGACGCTGCACCTACCTGGTGCTAGATGAGGCCGACAGAATGCTGGACATGGGATTCGAGCCGCAAATCAGGAAAATTCTAGAGCAAATCCGGGTAGGTTATTGAATTTCAGTCACATTTTTATTCAGAAACGTAATTTTGTTGATATGGTGATACATTTTTTTCACAAGAATTGTGAATAGAAAAAAACTTGTTTAATGGTATCATATCTTTTCGCAAGAGAAAAGTGTCCAGAAGTGCACATTTGTTAAAAATTGTTTCCCCTTACAGCCTGACAGGCAGACGTTGATGTGGAGTGCCACGTGGCCGAAGGAAGTGCGTATCCTGGCGGAGGACTTCCTCAAGGATTACATCCAGGTCAACATCGGTGCTCTTCAACTCCACGCCAACCACAACATCCTGCAGATCATTGACGTTTGCATGGAAAGTGAAAAGGACGCAAAGTAAGTCGTTGTTCTTTGTATGCCACAAATTCAATTCATTCACGCTGTAATTTGTGCAAAGGATTACATAGCATTCTGTTGCCCGAAAGTATATAATATAATCATTTGGTTAAACATCCATTAGTAAATTGTTTCTTATGTTTTCAGCCTCACTAATATCGTGTTGGAGGAGTGACCCATCTATTTCGATGTTCTTGATTTGTCGCATGAACTTCTATCTAGTTTTTTTTTATCTTTCTCCTTACAGGTTGTTCCGACTACTTGAGGAAATCATGGGTGAAAAAGAGAACAAAACACTGGTCTTCGTCGAGACCAAGAGAAAGTGTGATGAGCTAGCGCGCCGCATGAAACGTGACGGGTGGCCGGTGCTCTGCATTCACGGAGACAAATCTCAGCCTGAGCGTGACTGGGTTCTGCAGGGTAAGTTTCTGAATGATCTGTTTATATTTACAAGATTTTTTTTCTTCTTTACTTTAGTTTTAGCATCTGAAGAGTGAACACTTGTCACGTCCAAACAACATTTACAAGACGTCAAGGACTTGTATGTGATGGGGGGGGGGGGGGACTCTTAAAATGTCCAGTGCAGTAAGCCAGACTTTTTTTTACTGTTGAATCCGTAGCTTATCCTTTCTGTGCTTTTCTTTCAGAATTCCGTCACGGCAAATCACCCATCTTGGTAGCCACCGACGTTGCCTCCAGAGGTCTAGGTAGGGTTGTCAACATCAATACGAATCCCGTATACGTAAAGCAAATGTCTTATGGACTAAATATCTATGACAATGGTTAAGAATATTTTTTCAAGTTAAGTGAAATGAGACTTGTCAACAAAAGCGTGTAAAGACTTCAAACCGTTTAAGAAAGTGTAGAAATGGTAAACGAATAATCAGAACCGAGAAACTATTGCCTGTTTAGGTTAATCGTCTTATTTAACTGTTCATTAATTTTAAACTGGTGAGTTTCGTTTTGGGATAAAGCCAACGTACTCGTGTTTTTCGATGCCTAATACTTTAACCTGTGTCAGTTATCTTTTCACAGATAAGCAGGCAGGGGAAAGCCGGCATGACCACAAGCAGTGGAGAGGGATGATAATATTGGGTAATCCGAGTAAATTGTACACTTATCTTGTACACATCAGAGCTGCTCAAATTCATATTGCTCTTCCCAGTTCCCAAAATAATAGTAGGTAATGTCCAGTGAGAATTTTACGCCCTGGGGTATATTGATGTTGTCTACTGGTTTGGATGCGAGGAGGTGGAGAAGGAGGAATAGTCTTCATATTTAGATAAAATCAGCTGAACGATCAGAATCCCGTTCACTGTAGAACTTATCTATACAGAGTTTATATATATATATAATATAAAAAAAGGATGTTAATCTGTAGCATGCTTTGTGAGTGTAAAGTCCTAAGTAGAGTAGTACATTTTACACACAAAATGAAAAGTTTCTTTTCTTTTCTTCGGTATCGTTTTCTCTTCTGTGCTCATTTTTGCATAGACATTGAAAAGAAGAGAGGATTCAAGTAGACAAGAATGTCTGGTGGACAGCCACATAGTCCCTCATGGTTGGCCCATCCAGCATTCGAACTTGCAAAGAAGTGACCCCCTGTCGCACCCGGAGTTGTCCATCCCTCATAATTTCCCTCCCTTAAAAATGGTCGATTTGAGACCAGCTCCAACTATGCACAGTTGACTGCTGAATGGGACCGCTTTGAAGGTGCATATGGTGGTGTCCCTTATCATTCTGGTCCAATAGTGAGCTAGTGACTCCTGCAGTAGATTCAGCTCTTAGCTGAAGTTCAGACGGCTGCCTACTGCCTAATCGTTATCAAAGATTTTTGCAGCCCCCAAAATGGACACCTCGAGGTAAGGCGAAAAGTTTTTGTTCTCTCGAGAAGTCTTAACCAGGAATGATGTCTTTGAAAGAAACAAACCGCTACCAGGCGACTGAACTTTTGAGCCCTCATACTGGATGCCTTGCACTTAAAACAGTTATTTGAATTAGCATTTAGTAGGATTGACCTCCCCCAGTCTTTTTAGACAGTTCGACATTATGTCAGTATCATTAATCGCCACTGAAACGAGATAAAGGTTTAAAAAGCATTAAAGTTGCCAACGTTACTTTCTATTCTTTGCTCACTGTGTTCAATTGGTGCAAATTATGCATGTATTCCAATAGGAAGGTCGGGCTATAGGCTAGTTTTGTTTAAATCGTGCGTTTGGAATAATAGGGCTTTATAACTTGGCATGCAAAAGATGTTCCCACCCAATTTCATAAAAAGAGTAAGAACAATTTCAACAAATATTCCTTTAAAAAATCCGAAGTAATTTGTAATGCATATTATTTAAAAATTCTCTGCTCTTAAATAGGTCCATTTTCAAACTTGAAGTTTTTCTTGCCCTTTTTATAAATAGCATACTTTTTATGATTTTTTTTCACTTAAATACAAGGTCGTTGGCCGCCTTTTTTGCGACTAACCACTTGTTCTCATGCTTTCTTCTTGTTTAAGCATGGCCGTGTATTTATTATTTTTTTAATTGTATTGTTGAAGGTGGTGTGCATCATTGCATTTGCATTGCTAATCACAATTACTGCACCTCATTACGAATCCTTTTAAGTCTTTGCCAATAAGAGCGAGGATTTGTGTAGGGTGGTGGTTACATCGTTGACAGCATAATTAGTTATATTTTAAATTCGTTTCAATCGTTTAAAGTTTCATTGGCCAGTGCCTTTTAATCATACCAAATGTAACTTAGATGACATAAAAAGACTCAGTGGCTAATCTCAATCACTGCTGGGTTCAATGGCACAAATTGTCCTAGCCTAACCGATGTGTATAAGTCTGCTAATTAAGGCCAAATCCAGCTTTTCGCCATTACCTGACTCCTTCGCTTTGGCTGCTGTTAATGGCAGTGTGTCACCTGCGTACAGCATATATGCCCCTCCACCGATCGTTCATATCTCTGCACTGGATATGGACTTTGTGTCCCCAGAACCAACTTGTGATATACCCCAACTGAACTGGACGCCCCGAATGCGGGGTCACCGGGGGCTGCATGGCTCATGCCATGAGCCGCTCCGGAATGAGCAGCTCGCATATAAACTCATTCGGCTACAAAGAAATCTCCCTCGCTCAACCAACTTTGGTGTCATGTCGGGAAGCCTGCCAAGTGGACAGTATAAAAGAGACTGTGCACATAGTCGCTACTGGTTCACACTGTGCACAAGACCAATAAACAAACTATTGGGACTTGACCGTACTGCAGCCGTACCTCTTGCACTCCCATATCTTCTAAAGAGACTGGAGTACCATATTAGCTCGAACCAGACTGTCAGTGCCTCATCATATGTCTTCCTTGTCGAACTTTATATCGAACTTTATATTAAACTACATATAAAACATCAATTAGCCCTGTAATTTACTTTCGGAGATTATTACTTGAGATATTTTCCAAAGCTGCACCCACTCAAAATTCCATTGGAAAGTTAATTTGTTCTGAATTTTCATCCATGTAAAAACGCTTCAATAAGAAGCCATTTTGAAGTATGAAAAAATAAACCTGTAGTAAAGATTGTTTGAAGAAGATAGTGGCTTTGGGAAGTGCTGCGCAAGGATAGTTGAAAGAAAACCTGACAAGATATAGGATATAGACAGATGGGACTGCATCTGCGAGATCGGTGGTTCGGAGAGAGCAACGCGGTGGTTCCTGTGTGCTGCGTGCCCACGGTGGGTGGGAGGCGGACACTGGGAGCGGTGCACTGCAGTGGTGTGAACAGAGTACCGTCAGGCCTGATGCATGCTCCCAAAACCAGCAGTAGCCCGCCCGATAAGGGTCGGCCTGACGCTCCTCATGAGTGCCCTGGTGGGGGCCACCACCAACAATACCCTGGGGTTCTAGGTTCGTCGTTTTGTGCTTTTGTTGGCCTGCTTCGAGCTGCGATCTGGACGACCGCGGGCCGACACAACCTATGGAGCACAGAAGAGGATAGTCTACCATTTGTACCCAGGGTAATGTATCGCTTGCCCCTACCAAGCATGAAGGAGTGGTTCGCTGCAGGACAGCAGCCTAGGGAGTGTGCATTAGTTCTGCATTATTGACCTCGTTCTTTGAATGTTCCTCATTTTTGCTCATTGCTTTACAGACATTTAACTTTTGAAATGTTTTTATAGATACACAATCATTGTTCACCTGCGATTTCATTTCTCATTAGGTGTGTGCTGTCCCCAGGCCTGTTGATTTTGGACATGTTTACTAAGAGGTTTTACCTTTTCTTTCTCCCCTTAAACCCTCTTGGTTGTGCACATTTTGCACACCTGTAATAGATGTGGAAGACATCAAGTTTGTCATCAACTTTGACTACCCGGCGTGCTCCGAAGACTATGTGCACCGTATTGGGCGCACAGCTCGTGCCTGTAAGACAGGGACTGCCTACACCTTCTTCACCCCCGCCAACATGAAGCAGTCCAAAGACCTCATTGACGTGTTGCGTGAGGCCAACCAGCAGATCAACCCCAAGCTCCTGCAGATGAGCGAAATGGCCCGCGATGCATTCGGTAAAGGTACGCTTTATTACTCCACAGAGAAAAACTTGCAAAGCTGTTTAATTTTAACACGTTCGAAATTTTATAACTGTGTAAATGTTGCATGTTTCTGAAAACGTGAATTTGCTTGTGTGTGTCGGCTTATTTCATGTTTTTTAACTATTAGCTTCAATACGCATGTAATCTGTTGCCAAGTTCTCGGTTTCCTTTCCTACTACAGCTTGCAAGTAATAGTATTGTAATTTCTGGAGGATGGTGCATATTTAATCTTCAGGCAATTCCTTGTTCTAGTGCTTGTTTTCTTGGCTTACAATGTTTCACTTACGTTTATGTCGACGATGGTGTTCTTCAGACCTCATTATTCAGCTTCTGCTTTAATTCTATCGCACAGGACAAACGTCCTAACTTGTATGAATGATAATCCATGGCTGAAATAAAAGAGATCGTCTTTCTTACAGTATTCTATTGCAAAGTACCTCGGAGAAGTACAACTATTTGAAAGATAAACTTGAGTGAAACGGGTGCGTTGTAAAGAAAATTAAAAGAAATATTATTAAATCAAGCTGATTTCAGTGCAAAGTTGCCCACCTTCATAAATTACTCGGTTATATTTTAAAACTGTAAGGTATATATTAAAGATAAATTTGTGCTACACAGCCTATCCTCTATTAGTGTGAGATCCGATCTTATCCATGTAACTAGTGCCACACGTCAAAGAAGCCTCTGAACAAGTTGCCCAAGACACAGGTAGTCCCTAGTCACTCTCCAACAAGAGGAGCCACAGCTCTGTCCGTGATCGTGTGCCCTTAGAACCCTCTTCTGCCAGGCAGTCTTGTCCCCCAGAAATACCGCCGACATGCTCCCCTGAAAAGCGCTGGCTGCCCACAAGTCGATTCTCACCTCCGTATTGCTGTATTATGTATTTCTATTTATTTTTTCCCTTTTGACACTGGGCTGCCAGCCAATGAACCTCTATTGACTTCGTCCCAATTCTGATGTTTACGAACACAGGCGGAAAGCGTAACCGTTGGGGTGTGGGGAGATGGCGGTGATGCAGCGGGCCAATAGATCAGGATGATGCACCAATCTGTAAAATGTACGTCTGATCACAAGGGTGAGGTTGAACCATACGTCATCTTATCACCCTCAACTTTATCTGTAATGCATCATGATCGCCAATTTTGAGGTCCCAATCATCTGATGTAATTCCGACTTACTATTTTGTTCTGTCATTTACAATAGAAGTAAATATTATACTCATGGTGATTGAACATTCCAGAGGACTCTTGATAGCAAGGGCCAACTTTTGGAATTTTAAACTTTAATGGGTCTGGGTTAGTTCTCTTCTGACCTGTCATTGCAGAAGCTTATTAAATGATAGTTCTTCTAGATGTCCGGGATGTTCATTTACCATCTTCTCAATGTTAATTTACCAACCAGATGACCCTATAAGATTACCTAATGCCATATAGCTCTGCCAGCAGAGGCGTTTTAGGGAACACAGAATTTAAGGACACCAAAGATTGGAGAGTGTGTACCTCAGGAAGCCCTCCTTCTTTGCCCCTAATATCTGTATTGCAATTATCCTTTTAATTTTAACCAGACCCTGATAAGTATTTTAGATTAAAGAGCAGAAAGTTTGGAAAGGGACATCATTGCATTACTTCCTTAGCCGTGTTTTAACTCGAAAAATGTATTCTCCTCCAGGCTGCTTTAGTGGGCAAACTTTTGCATGGATATGATACAATTTTAAAAACAAATCTTTCAGGGCACGCACCCACTAGCAAACATAATGTTCTTACAATTTACAGAATGATTGTCAATTTGGGCCCCATCGATTTATTTCCAGTTAGAATTCGAGAGAAATATCAAAGAAAAGCACAAAAACAAACACTTTGCATCATAACACAATTCAAATCTTAATGAGAAAATAAACCGTAGTGCAGCTATGTCCCCCCCATTCATGAATATCAAATGTCGGCTTCTGTCATAAGGAAGTTTATTCTAATCGCTCTGTGCTTGCTTTCCAGGCCGTAGTCGCTGGAGGGGAGGAAGTGGACGTGGGGGAATGTCAGGTGGTCGCGACCGCGACAGCTATCGCGATCGTTCAGATCATCGTGATCGGGGTAGTATGGATCATCGTCGCGGTGGTGGAGACCGTGACCGGCGTGACCAGAGCCGTGGTAGCAGCTCTGCCGGAGGCTACAGCAGCAGTAGTGGCAGCAGTAGCTACAAGTCCCAGCAGGGAGGCTACCATGGCCAGGTGCCCAAGATGGGCGGCAGTGGAGGAGGAGGCGGAGGGGCAAGTGGTGGCGGTAACGTGCCAAGTCTTCTTAGTATGAATATCTCGGGCCCGAAGGCTGGTGGCCAGCAGGGCCCACCACCACCACGCCATGGCCTGCCCAACGGCGCCCAGCCGCCATCAGCCGCGGGCAGCGCGCGCCCTCAACAGCCGCCCCCGCGCGGCCAGCCGCCGCCCTCCCATGGCATGCGTGGTCCCCAGCCGCCGCCCCAGCAGCGCCCGCCGCCACCACCCCATCAGGTGGCCAACGGCCATATGCCCCCTCAGATGCCCCCCGTGCCCCAACCCATGATGGCGGCACCGGGAGCCCCGGCCACGGCGGGCGGCTCTGACCAACTCCAACAGATGGCCTACTACTACAGTCAGTGGATGCAGCAACAACCCGGGGCAGCTGCCGCAGCCGCTGGTCAAGCTGGTTACAGTAATGCTCCACCTCCGCCTCCACCCCCGCCTGGCAACCCACCACCCCCACCACCTCCACCGGGTCAGCAGGCGAAGCAGTCTCGGTTCCAGTGAATATAACAAAATCTGGCGCTTAGCACCATTATTATTATTGAAGTTATTAGACTATGATAGGGAAGAAAAAGGACACTTTGCTTATTACACCCATTACCTATAACCCTGATCGTTGCTAGCGTTGGCATTATGTGCATCGTCTATATGGTTTGGACATCTACCGACCGTTGTGTTAGAATAGGCAACTCCACTACCACTACTTCAGTGATCTCCCCAGTCAGGTGGTTGTAGACCCCCTTCCCTGATGTCATTTAAGGGTAAGTACGTGGGAGGGGGGTCTATAGACCGCAGTGTAATAATAGACTTGGTTGACGTCTTAGTTCGTTCTGTATGACTATTCCATAGAAAGCGGTTTGTGTTCATTAATACATTATTATAGGCCAGTTCATCATGTGTGAACGTCGTGAATACTTAGCGGAAAACATTAACAAGAAAAAGTTCGTGATAAGAAACAAGATGGAAAGTCGATTGAGTATGAGTGGATGAGAAAACTTGGGAAAGAATGGAACTTGTGTATCTGTAGTAACAGTTATATTTGAGAGATTTTCCACCATCGAAAGAGTTAATCCGCAAAGAAAGGAGAGGTACAGAAAAGTGTGGACCATTTTAATATTTTATTTATTGTCGGTACATGTATGTAAACCAAACCATTTGCTTTCTCCTAAGTTCAAAACGAATAAGCAAATTTTGGTATCTTACTTTCAGAGAGAAAACAAATGGTTTGTTTTTTAATCTTTTTATATAGTCGAAACTTATAAAGTATTATAAAACTTGAGAAAATAAAAAAAAAGTGGACAATGAATATCCTGCGTTTCGTTTTTATGCTGGCATTAAGAATCGAGAATTTATCAGAGCTTCAATCAACTGGAGAAGTCACTTGTTAACAGTTATGGACAGCTGAGGTTACCGAAGCTTGCTCAGTAGAAGGTACCAATAATTATTCGAATTTTAGTCCTAATGAACGACTTACACCCGTTTACCTCGGGCTAATTTTAACCCTGTTCATTGCTTTGGACCGAAGGTCGGCCATGTCCTAACTGGGGCCCTACCTAAGCCCCCTTCCACATTCTGTAATGGAGAAGAAACTTGCGATAGATCAGATAAGATGCATACCTGAAAGGCTAACTCCTCTCTATTCCACAGCTTTTTTAATGGGGAAGAAACTAAATATAATCTAAAATTCGTTATATATCCTTTACGTCACGGTTTTCCTCAGCAAATCGGTAGATGGCGCCACGAATTAGTTCCAGATATGAACGGTAGATGTAGGTATGGTATTGCACGTTTTTTAAATAAGCACCCCCACGAACGATAAGAGCCCCCACGGGCCCCCACGAACGTTGACACAGGTGCCCCCATGAATAATGACAAAGTAGCCCTCACGAATGATGACAGCCCCCACGATCGAGTTTATTGACGGAAATTTTTAATAAATACTATTGATTTAAATTCAATTTTACCAGAGCGGATTTAGGATTAATTGATGAGGTAGACAATATTATTAAATAATGATATATAATTTGTAAGATATAATGGATATTGTCACGTTATGCCCCCACGAACGATGACCGGCATAAAGTACACCACTTTTGTATTTTATGGTATTTAGGTGATAAATTGAATAATCTTATAAACTTTTAAAGTATTATAATATGCATATAAGTATAGCTATTTTTTTTAATGTACTGTACTGGTAGTAATGGTTTTAAGAGCCCCCGCGAACGATGACAAAAAAAATGTACAAGTGATTAAACACTGGAATAAATATTATATTTTATTCATGTTATGTACTGATGGAATAGTAAATAAAAGAATGTATACAAAGTGATAAAAAAAAAACCAGAGAGGATGTATAATTAATTCATCACAAAAAAAGGCGTTAAATTAGAGTATACAATAAAAAACAGTGAAAACGGGACAGAAATCATACATTTATAGGGGAAATTAATAAAATATTTAAGTTAAGGGTGAAAATGTAAGTTGCAAAATGTAGACATATTAGGTATTCATACTCACATACAAAAAACAGATATGAATTTGAATAAATAACTTAGTAATGAGGAAAAAATGTTGGAATCCATGAATTGGGCACGTTTAGTGAGAATTGACCATAATATATTCTTAAATTCAACATGCAATTTTCGGACCCCACCACATCAAGGGTCCCTTCCCAGGGAAGGGCTGATGGTGAACGGTCCTAAAATCCCCATCCCCAATGGGTCAATACCGCGATGCCCGCAACAACCAAGGTATTGCTTTTCTGAAAATTGCATTACCGGATACCATTGGGAGAACTAGAAGCTACTACCAAACAAGTGTTCTAAAGGACGAGAAACGAAAGAACTGTCTTAGAAAAATAATATAATTGAAAATTTAAAAAAATATTTTACTCGATTAACACACAAATGTATTGTTTATCTATATATTGCTACATCGTGGGTTACCTCTTTTATAACATAGAATTGTACGAGACATACAATTCTATGATTATAGCAATTAATTTTGTCATGCAAACAGTCCATCTTGGTCCGATCGGGTTGTTGCTGGATGAGACCCATTACTGTGAACGTATTATTTTCTCGCACCAAGCAATGAGTAGAATTTCCGCGCATTTAATAGTTATCCCTATTTTACTCACATCATATTTTCGTGCAGTTATACTGGCGTGTGAAATGCGCGAAATTATGCACAGCTCGAATATCATCCAGCGGAAGGAGTGAAGAACACAGCTGTGGGGGTCCATAGGCCATTTCGATTGGGATGCGCCGACCGGATCCGAAAATAAAAGTAATACCTCCCCATAGGCACCCATGTTAAAGAAACTCATTTTCTAACCTGTATATCTTAGCTAATAATTATGCCTTACTTGTCAATCATTTTTGGGTAATAACTCATGATATACCGTAAAACCCCTAATTTAAGCCGAACCCTAATTTAAGCCGCACCCTGACTTTAGAGTTCTTCTCTGAACATTTTTTCATCATATTTTTTCAAAGGTGCCATTGTATTCAAGGTTGTATAAAACCCTAATTTAAGCCGCACCCTTAAAGTTGAGATGTGGTTGGATGTATTTTCTGAGACTAACCCTAATTTAAGCCGCGGCTTAAATTAGGGGTTTTACGGTATATCAAATTTAGCATGGTACATTTTACTTGATTATAATGAATCATTCTGTGCACGCACCCAAGGCCAGATTTCAGGACTGAATTTATACTAAATTGTGCAGTGTCCTACCGTATCCTGAGAAACTTTTATTTTTCATTAAATCATAAAAAATTTATAACTTTTAGAAGTAAATATTTTACACATAAATAAAGTTCACAGGGTTTATGTCAGATAGCACCCTCGTGAGTTGGGATACTTGAAATAACCCAACTCACTCGTGCACTATCTACCACGTTTTTTTTCATGCTTTTGCATACAACTCTCTTAATATTCATCAAAAATACATACAGTAAGCAAATGAAGGGTCCCCATGTAACTGCCTTGTTTCAACAAAGTGGATGTGGGGCCCCTTGAAACTCATAATTATGCCGAACCCCTCGGTCCCCTCATTAAAATGTTTTCAAATTCGTAGCCAGATAGATTGGCTGGTCCACACTACCACCGCTGGTTACTGGTAGCACACAAGGTGGACTAATAGGTCTTTCCAGACCGTCGAAGCAACACCGTTTTCTTAGTAGTATTTAATAAAATGCTCCGCTGAGCACTGTTTGGTCCAAATATACTACATCATGCACAAGGAGGAATGCATCCATCAAGTCCTTTACCGGCTTTTATACGAGATATGGTTGTTGTGAACGGTTCAACATATCCTTAATTGCGTTCCTTAATCTATTCTGACAACATTTGTGACCAGGTAAAGACATTAAGTTAACAGCTAGACCATCATACCCAGCGCCAAAACTGGAATTATATTTTTAGTATGGCAAAATGACATCGATAATAAATGAAAGAAAACCACTGTAATCAATATTAATATGGCTTTAATTCTATAGATTACCACCTTCGGATTGACATGTTACATGATGAAGTTACTGACATCTAAATATTGTCTTGCTGAAACGCCGACTGCCTTCGGATTAATCAATTGAAAAGTGACTTCAAATTTTACTGGAATTACAGGAGAAAAGTAAATACATAAAACCCAGATTCATATATGATGAAACTGATAAGGAATAATATTTTCAAATATTTGTAAATACTCTATATTCTAATATTTGTATTTAGATCTTCTTTTATTCGGTTACTTTAATGTCGTCAGTGCCTTCGTGAGCTGAAAATCAAAAGAGAAATATTCAGTGTGCATAATTCAAGAAAACACTTTCACTAACAATAGGTTGTCAATCATAACGCAGTATGCATATGGTCGACCAATATAACTTTGATCCAACCAATCTTATATTTGCATCATTGTGTGGAAATTCAGGGGACAAGAATTGTTTTCCATGTTGGAGTCAAGTACTTTGAATCCTTTTAAATTTGAGGAATTCTCTTTGCAGGAACCAAATGGATGATAAATATTGAAGTCATCCGTAGATCTTTAGTTAACTGTTCAACAGTAATACAAATTTTCGTGTTGGAATTGATTATCATTCACACCATTCCATTAAAACGGTGCTCTAGCAACCAGTAACTGTTTAGGCAATACTATACTAGAACAGGAAATTGGGGGGATATAATCATTAGACACAAGCTTACTGACATAGAATTTTGCTAACTTTAAGCAACATAGCTAAGGCTAGTTCTAAAAAATATTAATTCATTGTGGGCCACCCGAGCGTTTCGAGTGTTTTTTCTTTTCTTTTCGTTTTCTCTCTCAAAAAACAGCCAATTACCAAATGGGTAAAAAAGAATCTCCGACCACCCAAATGACCCTTTTTTGGGCCACCGCGTTGACAACAGGAAATACATTTTTAGAGCGTGTCTTAAGAATCTTGAATATTTTGCAACGGCCACTAATGTTCGAAGCAGCGAGGCTGACTCTTCCATGTAGCATGATATCGCAGTATGCAAACTTATCTTATCGAATGGGCACACCGTTCAACGGGAAGTGCTGCTTTTGATAACTTACCTCATCAAATTTATGAATTTGGCGGATGAAGAAGTCTCCATAACGGCGGGCCACCTTTGTGTCAGCAATGTGGATCATGTCCTGTGAGGGAAGAGAGCGCACCAAATAAGTATTCTCTTTTAGATGTTGAAAAGATTGAAAGTTCCAGGAATTCAGTAAGTCGTTCATTTCCTATTACTGACCACCAATTTAATTTAAATTATGAATCATATTACCCTATTTCTTACTTATCAATGGACTGTGATTGGGCTACGCATTTTGATTTTTTTTCCAATCTAAGATCAAGATTCGTCAGAAATAATAGTGCAACATTCTAGAGTCTTACTTGGGCACCCTGAGGGTATTCTTAAGTCATTGACAAGGTACGATTAGCTATGCGGATATACATTTATAAAGTATATTATGTGGCTTACCTTGTCGATGTAGAAATCCACCTCTGACGTGGACTGAAATTCTCCTTCCAATCCACTGGATCCTTTAGTCCATACAAGGTTCTTCATTTTGTGCTGAGAAAGAAAACAAATTATATTTGCATCATATGTTTTTCTTTATTAACGGCTGTGTTGAGAACACTTACTCCGCTATAAATAATCTTTACTGAAGGCTCTTTGTGGAGGACACTTATTCTGCTATCAACTTATATCACTCAATTTATTTTCTACATATATACTAGCACACATTCTGATTCAAAGCTAAAAATTGTTGCATAAAATGTCTCCCGTCACATCTTATTTGTAAGGTTCATTATTATGTCTTCACTCTGTGCAATCCATTCCGGTGGGGTGTCTGTATAAACTCACCTTGAAGCACATCAGATGCATTCTTAGCTCATCTTCTTTCTGTAAATAAATATAAATCAAATTGTAGCTTCGTTTGAAAATCTTATCTGGTGACGTACAGACACATTAAACTGTCTCTCCCATCCCCTTTTTTTCTAATTACTAACATATTTGACAGTTGTTAATATCTAAATATTTTCTATTTCACTTCATGCTAGTAGGAATTAGATGACACCGTTAGTGGCCTGTCACGAAGTGAGTTCAAATCTAGGTTACATGAGCATGGTAACTTAGGGAAATATAAGTTCCCGGAGATTATCTTGATATTGACAGCAGTAAGGGGACATATTACATTGGTTAGTTAGCCGCTGATTGCAGTAAAATGATTAGAATCTTCCTTAACGTACCATATCCATGAATCCGGCCAGTTTAGCGATCGGCAAAGTTGTGTAAAGCTTCAGGTAACTAGAGTATGTGAAAGAAATATAAAATATTATTAGACGGACCATTAACATGTATATGTGCTTCAATGTAACTTATTGTTACACACTTTTTGTTTTCTCATAAACAAGGGATCCAATTACAACTACAGTAGTTACTCCCCAATAGGAGGCTGCCGTATACATGAGTACAAGTACTTTCGATCAGCAGGTATTCTTCGTTGATTAACAATTTAGCCAGAATATTAAATTCCACATTTAGTTTAATTCATTAAACTGACTTAGGGGTTAAGTTTGCGAATCATTTTATAACTATTTAAACTCGAAAATAGGGCTGACCTTCTGACAGTGGGTAGCAGCTGCTGCTGGGAGACCTCATCTTGGAAGACCTTCAGTTGCTGCATGTAGGGCTCCTGGTGCAACATGCCATACCATAGGTTAGTATCAGTGCTATACAGAAGTGGTATATACTGTTGAAACTCCAAAATGTACCTACTAATTCCGGACCGTCAGTATGTCCATGGTTTGCAACGGTAAAATGACAAAGAGAGAAAACCTCATAAAAAGGACAGCATGTTTTTTAGATTGAATTCTCAATGCTTCCTACATATTTGATCTACCTTGATCTAATTGTGTTACCTCCCTTTGCTTTAGGGTCATAAAAAGGCAGGGCCGCGGCTGACCAAACGTCATTAATGTAGGAGGATTAACTTCCGAATCCATCTTCTAAGACACCTGTGATAGTCAGCTCATCAAGTCTATCTATTATCGAGGGGTGATATGTAAGGGTGACAAGTAGTAGCTTTGATGGTTATTAATTTTGTCGTATATAAGTGTTGATTCATTTCCTCACCTTGTGGAAGTCATTGGGTGCAGCCTCGTAGTTGGGTGGGACAGGCGAGAGGAACTTGGGGCAGCCAAAGGAGAAACAGTTATCGAATTCCGTGGAATCACTGAAAAAAAGACACTATTTTAGAAAGAGACTACAAAGACTTTAAAGCTTGTGAATGTTATTTTCATTTGCATTCATAGTGATAGATTTCTAATTTGTGCTACAAAGTAATCCTGCCCTCAAACCAAAGATTGAAATCCACATTATTTACAGAATAAAAAATGTACACGTATACTAACTACATGTATCACCAAAGATCTGTGGCATTCAAGATTCCAAGCAAGTATGAATTACCGTTCGAGATAGTTAGCACAAAAAATACTCAAAACAAACACAATGTCAGAATTGAGGACTGGCGATGAAAACAATATAAATTCATAGAAACTACAATTTCGGGAATGCATGTGCTGTCTAAATTCATCAGTAACAAACTATCCCTTACCCTTTTTGCATGCGCAGCATGGTGTCGCCGCACTTCTCACGGAGCTGGGAGTGCACGCTCTCGTCAATGCGCATTGGGTGAAGCACCAGGCACACGGCGAGCAGCTTGTACATCTGCTCGTTCTGCTTCTTGATCTGAAACACAATACACGCTTGTTTACGGCATGTTCGGTACGAGGAATACGGGAATAGACCAGCATTATCGCAAAGGCTGTATTCCCCTACCTAATAGATTTGCGGCGTTGCTTCCCTCTAATAACTGTATAAATTGTTTCAATATTTTGAATTATAATCTTGTTAAGTCCAGCGCTATGCACTCATAGTTTGTTACTGAGGAATTAATATAGTCTCTACACATTTTATACAAATCATAACTTCTTTTTCTCAAAACAGGTTCATTTCCCACACCTACACTATGACGCAGTTACGTGTGGCATCACCTACCGTGTCATACATGTAGGTCTTGCTCTCAAACATCTGCTTGGTACGCTGGATGTAGAGCAGGATGTTGGAGAAGGTGCGGATGGCGTCCTGGTACCGGCGCATCATCATGTAGGCGAAACCCACGTAGTAGTAGGTGGTGATCTGACAGGCCGGCACGCGCGCGTACATGTTCTTGGTGTTAATGTTAATGTTCTCCAACACCTGTATAAAGGTTAATACATACATATTTGCTTATATAAAAGGGATATTAAATACATCTTAACATCATTTTTAGTGTCTCAACGATGCCGAGCCACAGGTGCCAGTGTACTACCTTTTGAATAATGGTTAATAGTATGTAACGCAGGTGAGCTAAATCAGGGAAGCAAGGGGAGATCTTGTCTCTAATTTAGAGGCAAACAGGATTGTACTCTAGTAAAGACACCAGTATGTGGCAGCAACAGTAGATACTCAGCAAGAACAGTAGATAAAATAAAATTTAAACAAATAAAAGTTTGAAACCTTAGCATGAAGCGAGTTATATCTACGTCTGGGTTATAATGTCTAAATGTTAACAAAGTACACAACTCGGCGTTGAGTGCATTGTGTCGCATCAGAATAATAAGTAAATTATCTTCCTTTAAAATTAAGAGATAAGCCCACCTTCAGTGCCTGGTAGTAATCCCCGAGAAGGGAGTGGAGTCGGAGCAGTCCGACCAGGCTGAAGTAGCCCAGCATTTTGTACAACGAGTGACATCCGAATTCTCCAGCGACGCTGTCAGGGTCACCTAAAACAAGAGCATCCCCAATAAATGTCTAATCCGACACTAGATTTTATAGTGTGCAGTTTAGAGAATAATATTTGCCTGATCATATTTCTCAGAATATTTCCGAAAAGATACAATAGTTATACATCACGCAGTAGCTATACTTCAAAACACGATAATTTGAAGTTTAGCTTGATATAGTTTAGAGTCACAGTAACATCACGCACTCTCTATACCTGAATACATTTTACCTTGTATCATTTTAACGACGTGGCTCTAAGACTGGTGGGCAGTAATAGCTTAATCAATACGAAAACAAGTTAAATTCCGTACTCATGCACCAATGTGGGCGGCCTGAAAGGTAAACTATTTACACACTGTTTCAGGGATCAAACCTTTGGGGAAAGGGCATTGCTAATCATAGAAATTACCTATTCACATTTTGAGAAATGAAAATAACTGTTCATTTGTCGCCGTTTGTTAGACTTTTAAATATAGTTTCTATGTGTTCATAATATATCCATGTAAATACATACAACCACTGTAAATATGTTCCGTGTATGTTGCTCATATGCGCTCAATATTCAAACCAGATGGTTTTATGTTTGTTGTAGGAAGTGGTGAAACAATGAAAAAACAAGCAACATTGGAAAATCGTCGAAGTTCTTCTCTGCTCAAATACTATCATATGGACCATAATAATATTTTGTGAGGCAATGAAAAAAACAAGAAGCAAATGACTATCAAAGTTCCGATCGTTGGAACGATCGATGTTCGCCCTTAACTAGAAATCAGAAATCAGTAGTGTCCATTGGGCAGTGCAGCTGTCCTGGGCAGCTGTACACTCATTGGTCAGCCTGATTGACCAATAGGACTCCCTCCTATATCACTGTCCATGCGCCCAAGCAACCATGACCCCCCCCCCCCCCCTCTCCTCCTCCCCCTACCCGGCCTTGCATACACTGACTGCCTAGGTGCCAGTGGCTCAAGTACTGGTTATGTAACCCACTTGTGGCTTCTCAAACTGCACCCTACTCCACCCCCACTCCTTGAACTCAGTTCAAGGAGTGGGGGTGGGGGAGGGTGAGGGGAGAGGCCTGCCCACTCAATTACACTTGATGCACACTAATTGTCCTGCTTACAAATGCATGCCGGTGGACAAAGGCCTGTAGCTACTTGTATGTAAGATTGTGTAACCGGGCAATCAGATCAAAGCCCAAATACCTACAAAAGACATGACTGATTGAGTGAGCCCTTCCCATAAGCTACAATACTAAAAACTATAATTAAGGGCTCACAAAAAAGAGTCGAGAGAAAAATAACAGAGTCGTATTGTCACCATAATATACTGACAAATGAGTGCTGGAACGAATTGTGCATGTTAAAAAAGACAATAGAATATCAGTATCAAGCAACCTGTGACACAGATTAGGCTAGTTATGCGGAGGATATTGCCTCCTTCTAATAAATTAGTAAGCCGTCAACATATTTTGATCTTCATCAATGTCCTTTGTCTACACAAATTATGGTCAAATATAAATGTACCTCCGCTGGTGTAGACCTCGAGTTGTCGGTTGATATTAGACTTGTCGACTAGAGAGTGCAGCACGTTGAGCACTGAATGCACGTTCCAGATCTGGTGAGAAATGGAGAGAGACACTAAAGTATTGGCTGGTATAAAGGCAGATTGAAAACATTATTTCGAGAGAATAAAATATTTATTGTGATATACTAATACAAATGTTCGATGGTACCCCAGCACAAAACAAATATAAGCTGCACCCCCACTTTCAAGAATTCTCTTCCCTAGAAAAGTAAAAACAAAAAAACAAAAAAAAAAAAAAACAATTTTCTTAAAACTATGACATAATTTTGATATAAGCAATTCATAGGTGCATGCATTTACGATTACATTGAAAGGCCATGAGTTCATTTAGTAGTCCAGGATTCAAATACTTTTTACCGTATACTTGGCTTGTTTTCCACGAGCGGACATAAAAGGTTAAAGGGAATGGCAAAATCTTTAATTCAGGCTGCACCCCTAGTTTTGAGGCCTTGAAAGCTCAAATTTAGAATGGCAACTCTATGAATAATACGGTAACTTTCGTTATAAAGTATTGTATTTCGAAAGATTTCACTTGTTTTACCTTCGGGTTCCTTCTGAGGGTGTCAATTTCCAGATCAGACTTTTTGCTGAGTTTGCATCTGTACTGGCTGAATGACTGGAACTGTGAAATAAAAGAAATGTGATTAAGCATCGTTAACTATGAAGTACTACTGTATTGCTCCGCATTCATCCTTTACATCATACATGTCTAGCTAATACATCTTGAAAAATTGTCATATTATGTTTTCAGAGCTAATAGAATACATACCTGGTAGATGAACTCGTCGATGATGTCCCAGAGCCACTGGTTGGGCAGTTCGAGGGGAACCGGCTTCTCAGCATCTTCAATAAACAAGTCAATGGCCATTCTTATAATACAATAACGCACTTGCAATACCTTAAAGGTACTTGATGCTGTTCAGGGCGCCCCCTGGGTCATAGATTTAGAACTACAACATAATTATTTATTCAAATCAGTTTTAGACTCTTTCAATGTTGAATGGTACTAAGTGAGGTATAGTTAAGCTATTTCCCTTCCATTAGGTTAATGGGGTATCAAATTACCAAAGTATAAATATCCAAAATGACTCAATTTTTCGATGTTTTTCAATTTAACTTTTCTCACAGTCAGTGAGTATTGAATTTTTAGGTTTAAATATTTGCTCTCATATTAATCCTAAATATTCTAGAGGTCTCATTAGAATTCCATTGGTAGTTTGTCAGAGAAAGAAAATAGATATTTCCCATAGAAATCAAGCCCTAACTCTTATCACGAAAAGTGAAAATTGTTCATATTGTTTATATACTTTCCTCTATATAGAAGCTAACTTGCCTACAAATTTGCAGCAGATTGCGTTGGTAATTAGAATTTAAGCCGAACACCCCCAAGTACCTTTAAGGTACTTACAAAGCTTGTGAGTAAATTTATGATCAATCCAAATGGAAAGAGTAGATAGTACCAATATGGTACTCACGATTTGCCACATATTTTTTCCCTATACAGGGACTTTGACGATTTATTTTCCATGGCTATTCCACGAGTAATTGCAATTTTCAAGGTGGGTTATTTAGGTTTCTAATAGCTAACTTCAAGCAATTCTTTGCATTAGGCAAAAACAAAGATAGTTGCGTTCAGGTTTCATGCCTCAAACTAAATAGGGTTGGTAGGTCGGCAATTATTTATTTTTTTTATTTTTTTTCTAACTGCAATGATAAGATTGAGCCCTCATTTTAATCACCGTTTAATTAATACGGGTCAGTCGGGAAAACTAAACACAATTGTTTCTTTTTGGTCTAAGCAGTATTTCATGGGATTGGAGAAACATGCATTTTCTGGGCTGGTTCATGGTTATTTAAGTTCTTGTAGGAACCTTGATTATGTGAAGAATATTGAGACTCAAGGATTCTGCATCTACCATGAGAAGACTCAATTCTATTTTAATATACAAACATACTACATATTTTTTGTACTTACTTAGAATGTAGTTGAAGAGGTTGCAGTAATTGTAATACGACTCAAAGCGTTGCTCCAGGGTAGGTCCGTTCTATTACAAAAAGAAAATGAATATACATGCCTTGTACAACAGAACTGAATCAATGAATTATGTTGTTGAATATAGACAATTATGTTGCAAATTATGTATTATTTGTAAGATACTCTTTATTTCTTTACATACGCATCTTCCGATATTCTTTATGTATGCATCTTCCGATATTCTGAGTGGAACGTTATCTAAAACAAGCATCCTAACAGACTGCAAACATAATAAAATATCGAACAGAAAAACTCTTACCTGAACAAGGGCATATACATGCCGGTAGTAAAGTTCCTTGTACAGAATTAGGAACAAATTGTCTGTAACAAAACGTCAAAATTGAACTGTTAGATTTGAAGTGATTATTCTATGGTTACAGGTAGTCACTTCTCCAACGTAAACAATTCAATCAACCAAGAGTATACGTGAGGGCAAGGAATTTCTATAATACTAATTGATTACATTTATACAACTATAATGGTATTTTTTTGTAACTTATAGTTCATAATATTCATTAGTAGTTCTACTTGTTTTCAGAGTATTACAGAATAACATGAGTATATAATGTACTAGAAGCAGAACAAAAATGTCTACTTTCAAGCACTAGTTGCTTTATGTCGGGGAGGCTTGAAGCGCCTAAATTAAACAAGTTTACCGTTCCCGACGATGGGTGCCACGTATTCTGCCTCAGGCCAAGATGAGCTTTTGAAGAACCTCTCCGTGAGGGTGTTGAACCTAAATAAATGCGATAGGTTAAAATGAAGTGGACGTCTCATGCACTGTTTAGCGTTCTTCGGTAAGTTTTCCCTTTATACTAAATGAAAGATAGGACTATAGACCTTATTTGTTCACAAAGTGAATTGAACTATTCTTTCTTTTAGAATTTTAAGTATCCCGCATATATATATATATATATTTACCCATTTTCATAAGCGTCCTGGATGTTGAAGAGTTGTCTCTCGTCGATGCACTTCTGGAAGTACGTCAGGAAGTCACGAATGACCTCTGGCACGATGTATGGCTGTGCGAACCTCTGCTCATATTCTTTGTCTTTCGCTGGGTCACCTGAAAGAAAAGTCGGTCATCTTAGAATTGCCCCAGACGTAGAGTATTCAAATCAAGTCTCTTCCCATGCCTAAAGCTTGTAACATTTTTCGTGGTTCTTTTTCTTTATTTTTTGTAAATGATGGACGTAGCTTTCAGATATATATCTAAGTGCACGCAATGCGAATTCCCCGCATCAGTAATACAATTTCCACACAGGGTAATTCTTTTACCAACGACGTTTGTCGTTTTCTTTGTTTTTTTAATATCCAGACATGAGAGAAAATGGCCCCATGGAAATTTTCCAGAGGGGCCTTTTGGTACTTCAGATATTTTTCTAGGACTATCAGTTTTTTTTCACTTTGCAAAAACTCTTGTGTAGATAGCCATGAACGGAGAAGGCTACTCACCTGTGTGTCCGTACTCCCTGTAGTAAGGGTCATACTGAAAATAGAAAGAATCCATTACTGCATTATTAGCAGTTACAGTTATGCTCTGTGTAGCCTGATCAAATATTTCTTGGAACGATTCGTTCGTACGCTACCATAATTACAATGTTTTATGTTGCTATAGTTAATCTGTTAAAGGCGAGCAATGCCTTGAGGAAAACATTCTTAGGTGTTTTGTCGTACGTCATTGGGCTACCCATTAGCTATAATAACTATTTTAAATAAACCGGGTATTAAACCCCGAATCATTTTTTGTGGGTATGATTGGAATTTTTTTAAATATAATTATTCATATTTAGCTTAGCCCAGGGTTAAAAATAATTGTCATTCCGTCAGAAACTGTCAGTAAGGCTGACTTTAAAAATGAAACAAGATATTTGGGTACTAACGTACCAAAGAGGCGGGCAAATATAACTAGATTTATCCAAATCATAACAAGCACTTTGTATGATTGTGCAATTATGCTAACAACTCCAACCAGTTTCTAATTGTTACTTTTCCCACCTCCCAATAATAACAATAAATTCATACATTTCTATAATTTGGTTTTTCATATTTTGAAATGCAGTCTATGAACCATTGCAGTTTCGGACATTAAGATGACCTAAAAACTAAATGCTCCCTCCAATGGAAAGAAGACAGGCACCATGTTTGAATGGAGGTCGATTCAAAAGTTTAACATGCTGGGGCAGAGTTAATCTTTGCATTAGCCCCTTAAAAATAGGTGCTCCGCCATTATTTTTTGGGTATAAAAGCTTAGACAAACTAAACTTTGCCAGATTCCCTCTACTAACAGTCTAACAATGCCCCATAATCTACTACAGATCTGAATTGATGTTAGAGGCATGCCCTCCCTGGCGGAGGTGGGGGAGGGCATGTGGCGCAGGCTAGTCTATTCAAGAGTCCAAATCATAACAATGACTTCACATGATTGCGCAATCATGCTAACAAGTTACCATTTGAAAAACAAGTCCAAACGTCTAGCCATACTGATCAATTCGGCGGCATGTTTTAATGTTTTAATGTAATATATAGTAAAAATGTTTTATATGGTATCAAAGCTTCCAGCTTTGTTACCGATGAGGCGGCGGATCTAGGCCTAATAATATTAATGTGTAATTTATTGTGGTAGGTCTGAACTGACACTATAGTGTCAATTTCACAAATAATTTAATCTTTGTGACACTGACAGCACCGGAGAACTTATTGACAGTGTGACGCCTATGTTTTAACATTGAATGGGAATGATTCAGACACTGACAGTGACTTAGGCCTAGACATATCAGAACTCAGATTTAATATTTCGATGGTAGGTCTGAAAAAATGACACTATAGTGACAATTTCTCAAATCTTTTAATCTTTGGATCATAAATAATTGCTTTCGGAGCCTCCATAATACATTGACAGTGTCGGAGGGGGCATAGCCTTAGGCCTAGCCTATCTGAGTCTATCATTTGAACTGCTGGAAAAGATATATCATATGTACCTACCTGTATAATAGAATGCTTCCGAATGCTTAAATCCTCCACAATTATTGGGTTTAGTCCAATGTCATCCAGGTTTTCTGAGTTCATAGTATCGATGCAGGCGTGCGGGGAGAGAACCCGGCGAAGGGTTGACGGCGCCATGTTGTGACAGTGCCTCCACGTGTCCGATCAATCCAATGTTTTCCCTTCGATACGAACGCATGGTTCACGCATGAATTGTCAATGCGTTGTATGCGTTTAAGGGGTTCCAGACGTCCAAAATATATATATTGAAACCATCATATAGCGCTGTAATCCAGGCATCCATGCGGAGAAGGACGACTCCCCGGGACCAACCAACCGTCCTCGCCGCCAGCGTGGGGCGGTCTGGGCTCTGTACCGACAGCAGGGTTGTGACAGTGCCTCCACGTGTCCGATCGATCCAATGTTTTCCCTTCGATACGAACGCATGGTTCCCGCATGAATTGTCAATGCGTTGTATGCGTTTAAGGGGGTCCAGACTCCAAAATATATTTATTGAAAGCATCAGATACCGCCGTAATCCAGGTATTCAGGCGGCGAAAGAGCAGCCTCCCGCCAACACGTCCGACCGCGGCGACTCTACCCGGCCGTGTGACAGTGTCAAGCGGTGGGGCGGAGACCGAAAGACCAAGAAAATGACGCGATGTATTTGCGCAAATTGTCGCATTATTTTGCAATCTATGAATTTCTGGACAATGAGATACCTATCTATGTATCCAAATCTATCTGTGTATATCAAAAACTAAAGTTAGATCGACCGATTTCATGGTGAAATAGGTCTGCAAATTTGATGACCTTTGACCCAGATTCATTCCTTCTTCACCGATGAAAGCCGGCTGCTGTAGCCGTAGCGATCATAATTCCAGGCTTGAATGTCTTATTTGGCCCAATTTGGAATATTTTAACTATGCCAATATGTTTGATATATTAAAATCTCTCCAATGTAAGCCAAAATAAGCCCAAATATGTGGTCATTTAAGCTCAGAAGCGATCTTCTCATCGGGTGTTACATATAAACGCGTCACCGATTGTCGTATAGACGAAAGGGGAATTCGGCGGCATAAGATCTTAAGGTGATCTAGGCCTGTATTTGATTTTAAAGCCTTGCCGCCTCATAATAAACATCTGCTTGGGGAATGTGACAGATGACAGAGTGAAAGCTCCTTTCTCAGTCTCCATACATTCCTATGGCAAAAAGATTTGCTGTGCGTGGAGTGAAGAGCTGGTTCCTTTAGTATAGGAAATTCCTATTCCCATTTTCTGACAAAAAACTTATGGATTCTTCTCCAAATTACGAGAAAACGACATGACATTTTACAATTTTGAAGCCAAACTACCGTATACTAGAAACAGAACTAATAAAATACATATAGCTTGATAATTATAATGCTTTCATTACTAAGAATTGTGGAATGCAAAAATTGTCACAAAATTGTAACAACTTTCGCTGGTACCCATCCCGCTGGTTAAAATAAAGAGAGAAACACCAGGAACCAGAAGTCGAAAAAAGTACTGTAGAGAAGGTCGCCGGCCTAAGGCCCGCCTCCCAATCATAATAGAATCCATCCGGTTGGCTGACTTTTTTTTCCACATTAACATAATTGGAAAGTCTTGTCAGCCCATACGGCTGAAAATGTTAATTTTCAACTCAGTAACAAGAAATATGGGTACTAAAGTACCTGAGAGGTGGCCATTGTTTCGAACTCTTAAAAAAAAAGCGATCTGAAATTTGTTAACGTTAAAATACAAATGGTTTATGGCTTACTTCAATTAAGCATAATCAAACACAAGATATTGCGCAGCAATAAAAAACAAGTTGGAACCAGCTACTAGGTCTCATCTCTATTAGTTGCAATCTTTCCATTAACCGTCTGTTATGGTTTCTTTTCCACAGTACATGCGAATGGAATGACATTTTAAAAATCTGTTTTATAACTACTAGAACATGTTCAATACGTGGCTAAAAGTGTATCTAGCTTCAGATGCACTCTGCCACTTCGACGCTCGCTAACGGTGAATCATCTCTGCACTGTAGCGGCCACTGGGCCCGGCCCCAGTGGCCCGGGCTGCACCAGCGGAAACTGCAGGACTATTTTAGGCTGTAGGGCATAGTGATATTATGATGCCGGTGTATAGTATAGGACCTACATAGCAGAGAGTACTCTCTCGGACTATTTTCCAGGAGCGAAGGTGCAAGCGCCGCAGAGTGGCTTCCATACTCCATGTCGCTTCAGATTCCCTTGTAATCATCGCTCCACCCTTAGCATTCTGGGTTTCCGCAAGTGCCCGGATGTAGGCTTGACCTAGTTAATGGCAGCGCGGAGGGATACAGTAAAATTACATAACGAAAAAAGGCCAAGCTCGGAGCGATCATTACTTGGGGAATGTGAAGCGACCAAGGAGTATGAGTGGCTTCAGATGCTACCGCTTCTATGATCCTGCTCTGAGATGCCTGGCAACTGTCTCCATGGTGATAAGTCATCAGTGTTCGAAATTAACGATATTTTTTTATGCACACGCCGGGTGCAAAGGTCAACACAATTGTGCACCCGGCAATTAATTCATGTGTCCACAATTATATAAAGGTATTTATAATTTTGAAAATCCATGCACACACCGGGTGCACAGGTTGCAAAAGCTATGCACCCGACAGCCAAAATGTGCACACCGTGTGCAGAATGCGCCCTTAATTTCGAACACTGGTCATAAATTGATCAGACCATAATTGGGTAAAAGATTTGTCCCAAGCCTATCCTAGATCCATTGTCAACCCCAGGGAGGGCGGGTAGGATCTGTTGAAGGGCTAGTCTAAGGAACTAGTCCCTAGTAGTAAAGCAGTTTAGACAAATATCTCTTTAAGGCATCAAAAGAAGTGGAATGGTACCTAAAAGTATTTTAGGAGTGTATCTTAAAAAAAGAGACCCTCTGTCCCCAAAATTGCTAAGCTCATTTGAGGGAAGGAGGTGGTTGGAGGGGGGTCTGGTGTAGACCCAAGTGTTGCAGGCACTAGGACTAGGTATGGGAAATGGTCAGTATCCAAAAGTCCAGGTAGCTCCGACAGTATAAAAAAAAATTAATAAATAAATTTATAACTACTATAACAAGGGCTACCTAACTACATATAAATATCAAATTATTTAGTGGCACATCTGAGAAAACTTAGCATGGAAGCAAACAAATTAGGATTCAACAATATCTTAAAGTTGGTATCTCGTCCGTAAGATGTTGATGATTTGATACGTTGTAACTCCCATTCATTGGTACCAAATTTGTGACCAATAACGTTGCCAATTACGTTCTAATGTCGCTTAGCATGTCGCCATTCGTCGTTTCATTGGATACTGGTGAACTCGGTCCATAGGAGAAGTCTGTCCTGGAGAACTCGGGCCACGGGAGCCTCGGTCCATTTTTTGTTTCAAATGTAAACACTAGGGAAGCGGGGATGTTGGAGTAAATATTTCAGTTTCCCTGGCTTGACATAGAAAATTAAATATCGCAAATCACAAAAAAGACTCTTTTCTTTTGGGATATCAGTACCTAGGCCTGTCATTACGCTGTGCCTAATACAGACAAATTACGCGTAGGCCTAAGGCTTAGAATCTTAGATAAAATCTTTGCATAGAAATCTAATAAGCCAAACTTTCACGTTATTTCTCATAACATGTAATTTAGAGCCTTATTATTCAGTAATACAGTATTGTGTAACAAAGCGTTATCTTTAAGATTATCTTGATACAGAGTTAGTTTTGGACCGAGTTCTCCTGTGGACCGAGTTCTCCTGGTCCGAGTTCTCCTGGGGCAGAGTTCCACAGCTACCGTTTCATTAGGCTAACGTCATTGGACGTAAGCCTAAAAAAGCAAAAGATTGCCTGGAACCAACACCCAAAAAAATAGTGTACAGAAGGTCTGTGGCCTGAAGCCCGCCTCCCAATAATAACACTAGTTACGATGTCAATTCTGGAGCACAGCTTCCATGACAGGCGAAATAGTTTTAGTCAATATTTCAATTCCAAATTTATTTTTTTTAATATGAAGTGGGATGGGGTTGGGTCTGAACGGGCACTATAGTGTCAATCTATTAAAGTCACAATGGTGGTTACTTTGAACAAGTCCGAATGTAATATGTATTATGGTACCACGGTAAATTCTATCAAATCTGGGGGATTTGATACCAAGAGGCAGCAGTACTAAGTATTAAATATTAAGATATGATTTATGAAAATTTTAAAATCAGACGTGTCCAGGCCTAGCGTAGGTGTAATGTACCTTGCTGATACTATCAGCCTAGTCACAATTTCTGAATATATTGACATTGAGAGTATCATGATTTTTATTCATATTTTTTCATAGTCTGAATTAAATATCAATATTGCAAAAGCGTCCAGGCCTAAAATGATCAATTATACAATATACTGAGATGCATGAATGCATAGAATCTTTAATGTGATTGGGTAAGGCCTAGATAATTTATTTTGGAGTGTGTGACAAACACTGGGCCTACAGGCCAATTTCAACGTCCTTTGTACTATCATTGTTTAAACTGCTCAAAAACAATATGTACGGTACCCACCACCTTTTACGCCTGAGTCCTGAATGTGCCAGAATGCGTAAATCCTCCACAATTCATGCGTTTGGTATGAATATATCATCTAGGCTTTGTGAATTCAAAGAATCACGTTAGGGTGACAGTCAGCTCTCGGCCAGAGAGAACTTAAAACAATTCTCCATAGTGTACTAATGGCTTAGTACTTTTAATATATTGTCATGTTATATAATCCAACAAGGATCAGGCTTAGCAAGTCTACTTCTAGTCTACTCTTAGAAAGAAATATCTTGCGCTCCTAGCGCCACCTGTTAACTAGTATAAAAGGTGTTGCAAAGTGAGGAGCAGGCAGTTTTAGTGAGAATGTCAGCTGAGTGAGTTTAGCAAAGGAGCTACTCGGAGTAAGTACATCGGCTCCCGCGTAGCAGACTGGAGTTTAACTATACCAACTACCTCGGACATAGGATTGTGATAGAGCTAAGCGCGAGAGCGGTCTAGAATGTGCTGGAACAACTTGTATTCTAAATGTGGTTGATTGCTGATAGGAGATGGGAGGTGGACTGATGGAGACTTATACACAGTGGCTTTGACTCGGGATGAGATGTTTACTGAATAAAAACCCTTTCATATTAAGAGCTCCCTCATCGTTCATTTCTTTTGAACTATTGGGAAGTGAATGAGCTAACTTTAAATGCAGTCTGATTGACTCAGACATCCTGGACAAACGACTCATGGATACTTAATCATATACGCATCACGCAGTATTAAAATCAACATTAACAATAGTTCAATAGGCCACTTTTCACTCACCACGAAAACGTTCTAAAACAGCTTCTCTCTACCTGTAACTGTACACATACCTTCCCTGATGTCCCAGCTTGTAAATCCAATATATTTTGTTGAATGTCCTGCTGTTTTTTTGAAGGATTGACCAATTTGTTTACAGATGCAGCACATGTCTCTAAACACGGTGGCCAACATAATTACAATGTAGCTTCCCCCGGCCCCTTTCCCATGCTCTTGATGATGGGGCTCTCGAAGAGTAAAATTCTACACATAGACTAAACTCACCTTGTGATTTGACGTATATGTAGAACTATGCTAGAAGCCTAGACGACAGGTGGTGAACAGGTGAGAAGACGAATGCGCAGGCGCCGGCAGTCTTTAAATCTTCCAGACAAGTGAAGGCCGGAAGAATAACTTTTGTAGACGACAGATGGTAGGGTGGGAAACAAGGTAATTTACACAGTTAAAAATTAACTGGGAGGGCACCTGTTCACCACCTGTCGTCTAGGCTTCTAGCATAGTTCTACATATACGTCAAATCACAAGGTGAGTTTAGTCTATGTGTAGAACTATACTTCGCCGCCTAGACTCTAGGTGGCGACAGGTGAGATTTTAAAGCTCTTCCGTGCCTGAACATAAAAGACATAACCATCTTTTACATAACGGAAATTTATTTAACAAGAGTAAAGTTACAATAACTTATTTCTGCGTTGGTACGTCTCTTAAGTAAAACCTTTTAAACGTACACTTGTCCGACCAAGCTCCCTGTTTCATTACATCTGACAAGGGAGTGCCGGAATTAATCATGTGCGAAGCACTGGCACTACGAGTGCTGTGAGCTTTGAAAACATTAGTATCGATCCCAGCTGTTTTCATAACAAACAAAGCCCATCTAGCGATGGTTTGAGACCCCACTTTCTTATACGGAGGCCTAAAGCTACATATGAACGTTTCCTTATCTTCTAATAGGTCTTCGGTTTTGTCCAAATACATTTTAATGCAAGATACCACACAAAGAGCTCTATCCTCTTTGAATTCTTTAATTTTCAAAACCTCAAGACTTTTCCCCTGACGAGAATGCTTTTGTAGTTCAGAAATTCTGATTGTTATTGAACCGTCTATTTCCAATAACACATTTGATCTCTTAATGTTGATCAACCTCTGTTGACGACTACAAGTACATAATAACAATAACATAACCATTTTCATGGATAACATTTTCAACGACAATGAACGTAACGGTATTAATTGTCTTAAATATTCTAGAACCACAGAAATGTTCCAAATTGAAGAATATCTGGCCTGTGGAGGTCTCTGATTGTAGAAGCCTTTAAGAAGTCTGATAGTCAAAGGATGTTTTCCAAATTGCATCCCATCTCTCCTTTTAATGATACATGATAATGCACTCCTTGCTGTGTTGAGCGCACTGTACCTAAGTCCCTTGTCAAACAAATCACATAAAAATTCTAAACCGTGGTTTAAATCACAATCTAGAGGATTTAACCCTTTGATGAGACAATAAGTTTGCCAACGTTTTTGATACACCTGATACTGAGAAATCGTTTTTGGCCTCCATGACTTTGCCATATGTGATATTACTCTTTTAGACAGATTTTTATCCTTTAGTGACTGAAGCCATAACGAGCTGCCACTATTTGTGTTCGACACAGGTCCGTATCTAACAGGTTTTTGTTGGCTGGAATTAGGTTTCCGTTTGCTTTGGGAAAGAAAAGTAGGTCCTTTTGGCTTTTCGACGCTATCTGAGAGAACCAGACCTGCCCTTTCCACGCTGGTGCAACTACGATTCCCTTCGCTTTCTCTGTTTGAAGTTTCCTCACACACTTGGATACTAGTCTGAAAGGAGGAAAAATAAAACATAAGTCAAACTCTGCCCAATCTAAAGAAAAGGCGTTCACTGCCCACGCATCTGGGTCCTTATTCCAACTAACATATCTTTGAACCTTATGATTTAGTCTGGACGCGAACAAATCTATTGTGGGATAACCCCACATATTACAAATATGAGAAAAAATTTCTGAAGAAATTTCCCATTCAGTATTATCCGTAAAGTTTCTGGAAGCAAAATCTGCTTCCTCATTATTCACTCCTGGAATGTGAGTTGCCATAACCCACAATTTCCTCATTTCACAAAAATGCCAAATTTGTAAAGCGATTTTGTTGCATTCTTTAGAATGTGTGCCTCCCATTTTATTAATGTAGAAAACTGTAGCTACATTATCTGTCTTTACCAAAATATCTAAGTTGTAGGAGTCTCTGTAAAAACTCCTGAGACCGAACAGCACTGCCTTCAGCTCTAACACGTTAATGTGGTTTTCCCTTTCGTCTTTTGACCATCTACCACCAATGGATTCATCCTTCCGTACAGCTCCCCAGCCTGCACCAGATGCATCAGTTGTAAGAACTTCTTTAGGGTTTTGTATCCTAATGATCTTATATGCCGAGCTTAGATTATTTGACCACCAACGAAGATCATTTTTGGCTTCACCATACAAGTACATCATACCATCATATCCTAAATCTCCTACCCTTCTCAAGGCATGAATTTTATCTTTTTCTACAGATTTGTAGTGAGATAACCCGTATTCTACTCCTTTACACATGTCCACTAACAGACCTGTTAGAGATGCAACTTCCCTGATACAAATATGATCTTTGTTCAAGACTTTATCAATTTTTATTCTGGCTTTCAGAATTTTTTGTTTCGTAGGAGTTACCGTCATTGACCGAGAATTTATATTGTACCCTAAGAAATTAATTTCTTTACTAGGAACAAGACTCGATTTCTCATCATGGATTTTGAACCCTAAGTCCTCCAGAATATTTCTGAGAACCTCAACATGTTCGATACATTCCTCATAACTATCTGAAATAATCAGACAATCATCTATGTAACCTAGACAAACGATACCCATTTCTCTAAGAGTAGCAAACACCGGTTTAAGAATTTTCGTGAAAATTCTGGGGGCCGGAGACAGACCAAACGGGAGAACATTGAACTGGAAGAACTCTCCTTTCCATTGAAAGGTTAAAAACTTTCGATGTCCTTCCCAAATCGGGACCGAATAATAGGCATCTTTTAAATCTAACGATGCAAAAAAGACGTCTGGTTTAACTAGATCGAGAGCTACTTCAAGATGATCCATCTTAAAATGTACTTTTTCAAGATGTTCATTCAGATCTGATAAATCTATAATCATACGATGCTTCCCGTTTGGCTTAGGTCTCAAGAACACGTTAGAAACAAAAGCTGCTTCTGATACAGACGTATAGTCTATGACCCCTCTTTCCAATAACCCATCTATTTGACATTGCAAAATTGATGTTTGGTAGTTATTCTGTCTATACGGTCTCGGAATAAATTCCTGAACCGGCTCAGAAATGAATTCCAATTTGTAACCGGAAACATGGTCTAACACAGTTTGATCTGACGTAATGTTCTCCCATTCGGGTATACAATTTCTCAGATTACCCGGAATTGAATCATTTTTGGGAACTGACCAGATCACCTCATTTAGTATCTGCTCGTTCCCTTCTTCCGAAAATCCTTCTGTTGACGCTCTCCGCGACGATCTTCTTTGTCATCACTGTCATCTCTACGCCTCCTGTAGGATTGATCGTAACCTCTCCTTCCTCTGGAACGACCACGACCTCCTCTTCTCGTCTTTTTGTAAGATCCGCTTTGGTTATCAGACGTATTGGGTTTGTCCTTCTTTACATCCATTTTCTTAGCCAGGCGATTCTGGCCTTCTACCACCTTAATGGACGACTCTAGATCATTACCAAACAGGTACTGGGGAGAAGGTGGGACGTCCTTACTCGCCAACCTCTTAAAGTCAGCTGGTAACGCTGTCTTTAGATCCTCTCTTCTGGATTTAGTCCAGTTGTTACTTAACGCCATGGACAGGGAAAGCGCGTCAGCGAGACCTTTCACTGACTCCTGAATCCAGGGAACTTCTGGATCCTGGTCTCCAAGAGCCTCGATCACACGAGCTATGGCCGTAACCACCGACATGAAAATCGAATGGTTATTTTGCCAACCTCTATCACGATCCCTCACATACTGAGGCAGCTTGCCCCAGATGACCTCGTTGATTTTGGGCGTAGCTAGAATGTCCACATTAGCGGGCCGGACGAACCCTTTGCACTTACTTTTCAACTCCTCTGGAGTCAATTTTTTGTTGAAGGCTTTGTTAAGAAAGTCAACTACGTCTTCATGGACTGGAGGTCCGACTGAATCATCCTCATCCAGCTCTTTAGACAACGTAGGAATCAAACCTCTAGGCTGTTCCTCCTCTTCAGACCATTCTGACCTATCTTGGTCCGAATCGCCTTGGTCACGTTTCCTCTTTTTCGGCTTAACGACAACTTCAGAAGTCTCGGACTCTTCATCTGAATAATGTTGTACTAACTCCACCACATGTTTAAAGTTGGAATCCAACTTTTTGTTCATCGTAGACATATTGCTGTTCACAGAGAGCACATTTTTACCCACTGTGGACATTTTGTCGTTCATATCCTTGAAGCCATCTTTTAAAATGGCGCCGATTTGCGAGAGAGCCGACAACATCGCCGGCTGCTCCTCCGCTTGTGTATTTTCCTTTTCGAAATGGTCAAGTTCCGGAGGAGATCCTGGGGGACTCTCCTCATCCTTGTCCTTAGACTTTCTGGACGGCATTTCCAAAAATGACCACCAGACAGCTAGTTCATGAAAGAAATAGCCGGTACCGAGCTCCGTGTTGGAAAGGATAACACGCCTCCAATGGCGGCCCGACCACGAGAACGGATTTTATCGTCACACGCGCACCGTCGTATCAGGTTCACCCAAAACACTGACCAAACTGAAGTTCTAAAGACGTGCAGCAGTGTATTTTCCACCTCCTTTCTCCAAAAGGAAGGCGAAATAAAGTCTTTGCTGAATTTCACCAAGTAAAATCCAGATAGAATCAACAACACGTGCGACTGCCAGCGAAGCGATTCTAAGACTGCCGGCGCCTGCGCATTCGTCTTCTCACCTGTCGCCACCTAGAGTCTAGGCGGCGAAGTATAGTTATATATGGACATTACATATTTTAGAAAATGGCAATATTGCATATAACAATTTTTTTCTATGTCTATTTTATCACCAATGATTAGGTTTTTCCATAAATAGACCATTGCATTAATATCCAGTAAGACGGGTGACAAATACATCATTACTCTGTATTTTCAAATATGTAAAGTGACATTTTGGAATTATCCTTCGGAGGCCCCATACCTGGGGGAGAGGTGTTGCTTGGAGGGGACGTTATAGCGTCAAGGCACCAAGAGGGGGTGTCTTGAGATTTTTGGAAATTTGTGTACGTTCCTATACAAATCCAATGCGTATTTTAGCATGAGGGGGTGGGGGCTAGCATTTTTGGAATTTTGTGTATGTACTAAATGGAAGGCCTCTACGCGCCATACGTGGGCACGTTTGACTAGACGTTGGGAAGTGTCTCTCACGCCGAGTCCTCTTAGTCTAGTGGAGAGAGCGCCGGTGCAAATCTAAAGTAGACATGCACTAATGTCGGACACTGAATCGACTTCCCAATCACAATTTTTTAAACATCATCTTTAGAGAATTCTGGCAGTAAATGGAACAAAACTAAATGGACTTTATGTCACAAGATCATGAACTTACATAATATTGTATTACATTAGTGTCAATATTTACCATCTCCAAGAAAAATGGGCGGACAGACACAGTTATTTTCAAGCAGTACTTCAAGTCTACAGGAAAACTGCCATTCGTCCTGAGACCAGCGTCTTTTTCTCATTAACCCTAGATAGAGGCGAAATATCATTTCGCCTCTAAATAAGAATCATTTCAAGTAATCTGGCATTAGTGAAGCCAACTGTTTAGATGACAATAAGCCCTGATATTCGAACTTTAGCCAAGGTATGGATAGAAATTAGAAAAATACAAACTAGATTTTCGGGAACTGCCGTACCGAAGGAGGCGGACGGTGACAGGAAATTTCAATGATTGCACAATTCTTGAGGACAGGGTAGGGGGAATCCCTGGCTAGGGTTGCTTAGCAACCCCAAGGGGGACAGTTTTATCTAGCTCCGATTGGTCAGTCTTTATCTCTAACCTGATCTGTCCCCCTCTGCCCTTAGATACAGTCATACATGGGTGACCGTAACCAAGGACTTCCCTAACCCAGATAAGGCTATGACACACACCTGTCTTCAAGAATGATTATAACAAGTACCATTTCAATACTAAACATGTGCCTGGAGAGTGTGAGGAATTTGACACTGAAACCTTCTTTGTCAATCTCCATGCATCCCTATGGGAAAAAGATTTGCTGTGCGTGGAGAGTGATGATCTACTTCCTTTACTATAGGAAATTCCTATTTCAATTTTGTGACAAAAAACTTATGGATTCTCTCCAAAATTCCAACAAAAAAAACAAATATTTCAGAATTTTGGAACCAAACCACCATATACTAGAAACAGAACTACAGAAATACATATAGTTTTAAGATTATAATGCTGGCATTACTGAGAAAAGCGGAACAAAAAATTGGTCACAAAATTGTTACAACTTTTCTGACCCCCATTGAAATGCATTGAGTCAACCTGGTCAAGAAAGAGTGTAGAGAAGGTCGTAGGCCTAAGGCCCGCCTCCCAATAATTTTGAATTGTTACGAGATTTTTGTCTGAGCTTAATTAAAGGGACGTTCTCGTGAGTTTTCAGAGATACGTCCGTCGACGTAAGCCTAACGACGCGACGGCCGGAGATGTGTTTTGCAACGTTAGAACGCAATCCTGTGACTTGATTGGTCACGTAATGAAATTGGCGCGGCCGTACGGGAGTTACAACGTAGCAAATTACATTCACCTCATGGACGAGAATGTCCCTTATTAAAAATGAAGATGGATGCATATTTCTTGAGAGAAAAAAAATCTAAAATGAATACTTATAGAATGTTCTTTGCCTAGGCTTTGGTTCTGAATACCGAAATGAACTAGATTTTCGGGTACTGCCGTACCGAAGGAGGTGGGTGGTGGGCGAAATTAAAATTTCAATGATTGCACAATAATTATAATAAGGTACCCAGTGTTCGAAATTAAGCTACGCTCGCACTGGCCGTTCGCCAGTTCGCATGGGGCGAATTTGAATTGAATCTGGCGAAAATTTCTTGGGAAAATAGGCACAATATTCGCCAAACTGGCGACCAGAACCTCCTGAGACATTCTGAGATTTTCTGGGCATATCATATATCATTTTAAAGCTTAACTAATTTCCTAACTAGTGAATCCTTTCACATAACGATACTCAACCCTTTAGAACCCACAGATAATTTTATATTTCTTTAATTTAGGAAGTTTAAGTGTTGAATTATTATCAATCTATCTTCACGGTTGCCGTCTGAGGAGGAAGAACCTTACATATTCAACATTATTATCAAATTAGATTAGAGAAATATGGTTTGTAGCTTTGATTGGGAAATTAAATATGCTTTTAAACGATATATTTGCTGATTTTGTATGTAACTTGTAAGATAATCAAAGTGTTTTCTTTGGAAAAATAGTATTTATTCTGTGTTGGGGGTGTATCCACTGGGGCCTGAAGTGTAGGCTAGAATTGTCAAACGAGCAAGTAGTTTGAGAACATAGAAACAATATATCCATTTGCTCTACCACTGGCCAGGGATAGCAACCAAAAAACTTTCACGAATATTTGTGATAATGTTTTTGTTTCTCACGAACCTAGGGTGTGCTCAGAAAACGTTCATGAACCTTTGTGAGTGTTCACAAACCTTCTAAAACATGTCAAATTACCTCTATAAAGTATTTATCTTAATATAAATTACTTTGTCTTATCTCAGAGAAGAACATTAGAGTATAATGTAATAGTTTGGAAATGGAAAAGATGGAAAAAATCAATACTGAGATTCATGACCACGAATCCATCACAAACCAAAAATTTGGAATCGTGACTATTTATTGAATTTGGGATTCGTGAATCTTTTTGGTCGCCCTCCATCTGACAGAATATCAACGGTATAGATGATATCTCAACATACTGGTGGAAACTAAATGAAATATCTTCACCTATGAGATCAATCGAATAATCTCTTGACAACCCATTAAAATATGAGAAAATAAAGGGAATTTCTCTCTTATCAAAGCTTATTCTGAGGCCTGGCGAAATGCTTTTAAATCTGGCTAAAAATGTTTAGGTTCTTTAGCCAAATTGGCTAAATGAAATCAAATCCTAGCGCGAGCGTAGTTAAGGATTTATCCTATGCACACGCAGGGTGCATACGGGTTTAAAATCATGCACCCTGCATATTTCTGATGCACACACTACTATAAAATGGCATTTATGCTGCTGAAAAAGCATGCACAAGCCGGGTGCATACCTCCTAAAAAGTATGCACCCTGCTGCCAAATTGTGCACACTGGGTGCAGGGTGCACCCTTAATTTCGAACACTGGGTACCATTTCAATACTGAACATGTGCCTGGAGGTTGTCATAAGTTAGAGAGTGTAACCTTCTTTATCAATCTCCATGCATTCCTATGGGAAAAAGATTTGCTGTGCGTGAAGAGTGATGATCTAGTTCCTTTACTATAGAAAATTCCTATTTCCATTTTCTGACAAAAAACTTATGGATTCTCTCCCAAATTACAAGAAAACAACAAAACATTTCAGAATTTTGGAACCAAACCACCATATACTAGAAACAGAACTACTAAAATACATATAGTTTGAAGATTATAATGCTGGCATTACTGAGAAAAGTGGAACGAAAAATTTGTCACAAAATTGTACAAAAATTTCTGGTCCCCATTGAAATGCCTTGAATCAGCCTGGGCAAAAAAGAGTGTAGAGAAGGTCGGCGGCCTAAGGCCCGCCTCCCAATAAACACAGAAATGAATTACAGTTGATACTGATAGTGATCCTATGGCGCCACTGCGTCCAAATTCAGGACGCAGGATTTCAGTCTTAATGCTGTGGCATCTAGTATCTACCTAGGCTAAAGTGATTGATCTCTAGTGATTATGTTAACTTATTTTACACGGGAAAATGTGTTTTGTCAGCATTCATTTCTCCCGGCATAGTAAACATGTTAGATTGGATACGGTGAACAACTTTCTTATGAAAATTGAGTCGGAAAAAGCATATACAACAGCATATAATTAATATATGGGAAAACAGCTGTCAACCATTGAACCAGTCACCTCGCTAAATCTGGTGGTCAAACGTCACGCTGGAAGTCGGACGACGGACACCATGTGGCCATTAAAACCACTGATTTACTGCTGTAATCAATTCATACTTACATCATCGGTGTACGCGGGCTCACTATCTCGCCACATTTTCGAGTTTTTCCTCGCAAATGTCTTCAACGTTGCATTTATGGAGGGATGTTAGATGAACAAAACTTGCACGCCGGCTTACCAAAACAAGATGGCGCCCCACAGGAACCACTAAAGGAAAAAGTATCTCGGCTATGCTGAAAACTAACCCGTTGCAACGGGCCATATTCATACTCTCCTCACCAGGTGTCACTGCATCAATCGCCAAAATGGGCCGGCACCACACTGAATGCTACACTTCCTCTGTGACATTAAAGTCAGGGCTCAACATTAAGCATTGCCCGCCTGCCCGGGGCAGGTAAAACTTGAGGTGGGGCATGTAAAAGTCGCTACCCTCCTGCCCGAAGGGCAGGTAAAATTCCTGGCATCTCATGATAATTCAGTAAAGGTGGGCAGGTAAATTTAAGAGTCGGGCATGCAAAATTGCACCAACCCCTGCCCAACGGGCAGCCAATTAAGCCCTGAAGTGGCAGTGCATTATCATAACTGGAGGAAAAAAATGTTAACCCATGTCAGATACGACCTTATAGATTCACCCAACGCTATAATGTCTGAGCAAGTAAAGAGATTTATCCGAGAAGTGTATAAATATTTTTCTGGATACCCCAGTGGCAGCAACATAGATCTTGGTAGAGTAGAGGAGCCAGTTTTGACGCAGGACAGATAGATCTATTTGAGTCATAATGAAATATGAAAAAAAGAAATATAGATCTATTAGGGCAATCGAAAAAAGACAAAATATTTTTACAAAATTAATTTTGACGCACCTGTACTAGCCTATTTGGACAAACTTTAGGAGCCTATTTTGACGAATTTTATGTTTTCTCTACATTAAAAAAAAAATCAGGAAAAAGATACAGGGGATTAATGACATGTGAATAATATTGTTGCTGTGTCCAGTTGCATTTGTTGGATAAATATAATCATAGCTCTAGGCCTATAGGGCCTATTTTTACGATGCATCCCTTAATAATTGATTGATGTGCATTTTAAAAATTAATCATATATAGATCTAGATCGCATTTCTAATGAAATTCATGCAGAGGCATAGATCTATAGGGTGTTCATTTCTGTATAGCGATAGTGATATTCAAACTTTAATATTTCTATTGGCAGTAGGGGGAATGTGGGTTATATCGCGCATGTGTGCTATATCGCGCATATCGTGGTTATAAATATTTTAAAATTGATCTAATTTTTAAAATTCAAAAAGGTACATGTGTAGTATTGCCTGCCACCGCCTAAACAATACCTGGATGATTATACCTATGGAATAACTAATGGAATAGCCAATATGAATTTTATTCAATATTTTTATCTTTCTGCCTTCAACATTTAGTTAATTTGATATTTTGAATAATTCGTTTCAACAAATTAATGAGTTTGATTTGACATTGTTCCTCTATCTATAATGATAGCCCGTATTATTTTTTGACTTAAATTCTTTTTTTAAAGTTTATTTTGATACCATGAATACCTCTCCATTTGATTTTTGAAACATGAACTATATCAAATAAGAATTTAAAATCAACTGGAGGAAAATGTAATTATTACCAATAATGCTAAATATAAGATGACAGGAAATCTGACTTTTACTCAGAATTTGCTATTTTCACAATTATTAAGCATAATGACGATGTCATTATCACATATTCATTTGGAAAATAACATTGCGTGATATTTTTGCCAAAGAAGAAAAATTGTAGATGAATCCAAGCAAAATGATCAGGGTATAGAGTGGCCAAAACCGTCCCTCGGCCTTTTTTCAAAATTTTCTGAGCCAAATTTCAAATTCTGAAAACGGGTTGGACATGGCTTGAAATATTGTATTTTTCCTTTGATTACCCATTTCATATACCAAAACTGTTTCTAACCTCCATCTGTATTTCAAATGTGGTCGGAAATGCTCAAAAATACTTATAATAGTTTTCAATTCTGCCTGAACTCCCCACTTCGAATTTCAACCTCCACCCAAAATGCACTCACTATTTCGAATATTTTGTCTTTGATTTATTAATCAATTATTCATACCCTCATGTCAAAAATATGTCTATAATGTGCGATACAATACTTAAATGCGCGATATAACACCATACCATTGGTTCTAATTAATGTATCATTTATTTCAGATATAAAACGACCATTTTTTTGTATGCACATTGATAATTAACACCTGAAATCATCACAAATCTAAATTAACATGGATTAATACGGGTTTAATGTAATCATAAAGTTAAATTATTTTTTCTTTGTTTTATCGCGCATTAGGTTGGCGATATAACCCACATTCCCCCTAGATCTAGATCTATTTTGCTTTTGTACACTCAGTTAATACCCTGTAATAGATCTATCAACATTTCATAAGTTGGTTCAGAAGTGAAAATTTTGTGGGAAAATAGAGAAAATTTAAGCCTAAAATGCCTCAAAACTAACACCTGCCTCATTGTGTGTCACTAGTTTTCAAGCAGGGGTCTATTTTCAAAAATAAAAGTGAAAACCTTTTGTTTCTTATAGGCCTATCTGACTGATAGTATATCACTTAAAACTAATATTTATGATAGTTTGGTTATAGATATATCTAATTATCTTATAAAAAAAAAGTGATCTTGAAGATCTATTCATTATTTCAAAATATATCAACTTTATAAGAATCCTGCTATGTTCCCAAATAGTATGACGTCAAAGACATATTTTTCTTTATAAAGTACATAAATACTGATCAGACATAATAACATTTTCACATTTATTCACTTATGCCGTTTCTTTGCTTCAGGGAATACAAAATGACTCATATGATGCATGTAGAAAACAAGAAGCAAATGACTATCAAAGTTCCGATCGTTGGAACGATCGATGTTCGCCCTTAACTAGAAATCAGAAATCTCATCATAGAGGTGGGGGGGGGGGGGGGGGGGTCCCAGTAGTGTCCATTGGGCAGTGCAGCTGTCCCGGGCAGCTGTACACTCATTGGTCAACCTGATTGACCAATAGGACTCCCTCCTATATCACTGTCCATGCACCCAAGCAACCATGACCCCCCCCCCCCACCTCTCCTCCTCCCCCAACCCGGCCTTGCATACACTGACTGCCTAGGTGCCAGTGGCTCAAGTACTGGTTATGTAACCCACTTCTGGCTTCTCAAACTGCACCCTACCCCACCCCCACTCCCCCACTCCTTGAACTGAGTTCAAGGAGTGGGGGTGGGGGAGGGTCAAGGGGAGAGGCCTGCCCACTCAATTACACTTGATGCACACTAATTGTCCTGCTTACAAATGCATGCCAGTGGACAAAGACCTGTAGCTACTTGTATGTAAGATTGTGTAACCGGGCAATCAGATCAAAGCCCAAATACCTACAAAAGACATGACTGATTGAGTGAGCCCTTCCCATAAGCTACAATACTAAAAACTATAATTAAGGGCTCACAAAAATGCATCCATAATGATGCGTAAAAAACTAGAGTTGGTCAAAACTGGCTCCTCTCTCTAGATCTAGTGGGCCTCTAATTATCTGGTTATTTAGATCTATCCAGATCTGGATCTCTATTAGGCTCCATCAGGGTGCCCACGCTTTTTCAAAAAAATCCTTCAGACCAAAATTTGACAAATGATTTAAGACCTAGGGCCTAATTAAAGGGCCGTCCATAAATTACGTCATGATGCAGGGGGGGGGGGGGTGATTTCCAGCTCCCCATCTTCAATCATTCCTATATAGACTCACTGACTAGTAGGGTTGCCAGTTTTCGCGCATTGCTAATTTTCGCGTATTTTACGAATTTTTAATGACGCATTTTTTCTGTACACGTAATACATATTCTGCACTCCTATTAAATCAATAGGGGTATTATAAGGTAGACTATACCTTAGGTGAAAAATTACGATTGTAGGGTGCTATTTATTGTGAAAATAGCAAAATCCTTAATAATCTGAAATTTTCTGAATTAGATCTTAAGAATATCAGAGCATTTTTTCAGTAAAGAGATAAATCTTACAACCCAAATTATCAGGAAAGATCTAGTAAGAACATAACCAGGGGGCCAGCGGGGGGGGGGGGGGGGGGGGAGAGAGGGGAGGGGAGGGGGGGGGGTCATTTATGGATGGCCCCTAATTGCCACATGTTAAGTATAATCTCTTTGGATAAAATTGATGTAGATCTACATACGCTCGGCAAATAAGCGGTATTTTGCTGAACCGGCCATTTGATTTTCAGTTTCAAATCAGATCGAATTTAAGACCTTTTTAAGACCTCCTGATAGAAAATTTTGAAATTTAAGACCTTTTATTTAAGGCCTTAAATTTGGAAAAACCAATTTAAATCTCTAAGACCTTTAGATCTAAGCATAGATCTAGGGGCCCTAGGGGATTTTTAGGGCTGGACAAGGGTCAGACAAAATTCATGTATAAAGCATCTTTCTCTCCTAGAGTTAGGGTAACTGAAATAAGCAAGCATTATGTTTTCTTATATCCTGAAGTATTGATAGATATGATTTCTAAAATTTTACTTATTGAAAGATTTGCAGGTTTGCAAGCCAATCAAAATGCTGTATTTCGGAGCAAAATAGGGTCGGACATTGTAGGTTGGGCTGACAGGCTTTAAAGTTAAATGCGGGTGTACTGTTAAGGATGATTTCTTAAGAACCTCGACATAATTCTGAAATTCACATAGTATTTAAAGGGATGCAAGCAGAACATAAAGGAACCTTAAAATTCATGTCACCGTATCAATTATAAAGATAGGAGCATTTGAAAAATTGACTGTTTACTATGGGGTCTATGGCAAAACATACATTTTCCAACATTCAAAAAGAAATAACTGTGACTTTTACTTTAAATTCTGTTAATGTGTGCATATATCTGTTAATGTGTGCATATAGCTCTAATGCATATTTTAGATGAAAGAAAACCTTAGGTCACCGTTGAAAATCAGATTTTATTTATGAAAATATAGGGAAAATCTGCCTTATTAGCAATGTTTCCCCATTTTTTTCGGTGTAAAAAAGGTATTTTTTTCATGCACATTTGTTACTCTTAAATATCCAATTATGTTAAACTTTTATTTGAAGTATATCCTACAATAAGAATAAAATCACAACAGGAGGTGCTGCAGTGGTCACCCGTATTTACCTTTAACTTTGGTTCCTTTGGGGGAAAAGCTAAAATATAAAGCTGCATTTTACAATTTCGTGAAGAAATTTCTCAAATTACTTGGTTAATTTTGTATTATGTAACTCTCTTCATGGAAAAAGCACGGAGGCAATTTTGACTAATTTTCATGGTAAACCCCAAGTTTGGTGTAAACTGGGATGGGCTTATTCAAATACCAACCCAAAGACCTATAATTAGCCACGCTTTAGGATGGTCCAGTACAAAACCGCCATTATAGAAATGTACTGTAACCCTGACTGGCCCATATAAAAAACTACCTTCTTGTCCGTTTCCACACACTCGTAACCTTACAAAAAGATATTATAGAGGAAGCACATGACCAGATTAAAGCATGGAGCTGGCTGTCACAGTGGTGCGGGGCCACAATCTGTCATCGATTGAGACAAAACACCGTCAATTTAGGTGTGTTGAAATTTTTCAATGATTTAGACAGAAATACGGGGTGTTAATACCAATATATTGATCAAATGACCACGATTTATACAAAAACCAAGAAATCCGCCATTTTAGGTCGCCACTAACAGTGGATACACGTTTTGCCGCCCTGAACCCTCCTATAATTTCTTTGCTCCTTAACCAACCTATCCCTTTGTTTCGGTGGACCCTTCAAACCAATAGGCTAAGGCAAAAAAACGAAAACAAACACTGAAACAAAAACTAAGAAACGAAAATGTTAGAAAATAACATTCAGATATAGATTTTATTTCCATTAAAATTTCGAATCATGATGAATTAAAGATTTGTGAGGTCAATGATATTCATTTACACTTCTTGTGGTGAACACCAGACAGCGTGATCTGCAGGATATGAAGTACATCTTTCACACTAATGAAATGAAAAGGTGATCAGTTCTGGTCTAAACAAGAACAAAGCCTGGGCAACCAAGTTGGACCCTTCAGAGTTCGTTAAAAAAAACATCCATATAGTTTTCACATTGTTTTCTGTGAAAGCTACCATATTGCTTAAGATTTAATCTATTCATCGTCATCCTCCTCCTCCTCCTCCTCCTCCTCGTCATCGTCGTCGTCGTCGTCGTCGTCATCATCATCGTCGTCGTCGTCGTCATCCTCCTCCTCGTCATCATCCTCATCTTCTTCCTCACTGTCTTCGTCATCCTCCTCCTCCTCCTCTTTCTTCATCTTCTTTGCTGCAGGTTCATCTACCAAACAGTAAACACAATAGTTAGGACAATGGAAACTAGCACGAGGAAAGGTTTATGGCCCAACTTCCAAACTTGTTTCTGTTGCAAAGAAAATCAAAATGTTTGAAAAGAATCACAATCATTGTACAGGAAAGAGATGTTGAAAAGGAAATAACTATTTTGTAGCTATAGTTACTTGGCGGTGTCCAGAGTACTTCAAAAGTTTTTGGGAGTTGCTCGTAACTTTACTTAATAATATTCTAAAATTTCTAAAATAAAGGGCATATGATATGCGTAACATGCCATTGGAGTAGGGATTGTAAATTCCTCTGCTAAGAACAGGGTGCCCATGCATTTTTGAAGGTCAATTTAAGACCAAGATTTGGAGAAATTACGACCGTGTCCAAAGACAGGCATGCCAGTCATTAAAAGTCATTTGTGCGGAAATTTAAGAAATGCAGTAAAAACGTTTATATACCTTATTCATATGAAGGAAAACAAGGTAATATAGTAATGTATGCTTCATAATCCCCAATATAATGGGGGGAGGGAAATCCTTAAGATATGCATTTTATCTTAATCTTATATTGAAAAGATAAGTTGACAGGTGAACCCCCGACCCCCACTATAGAAAAAAATATTTTCTCTTCGGATTTGGACTGATCTCAAAGATGACCTGATATTTTTCAAAAAGTGCGGAATTCCGCCCTTGTGCGGAACTCTGGCATGCCTGCAAAGAACAGTATCAGAATATATCATATGATTTAAATTTCAAGTAAGTATACTCATTTGAACGTGTGATTTGGAATTTTTATGGGTACTTCATTTTAACTTCTCAATAAATTCAATTTAAGACCTTTTTAACACCTCTAGCTTTAAAACAGTCAACTTTAAAACCTTTTTAAGTTTGAGAAAATCAACTTAAGCCTTTAAAGACATTTTAAGACCTGCGTGGGATCCCTGAAGAAACTGATTTCTTACTTAACTTTTAGATTTCCCCCTGAATCCTTTAAAACAGAGTGATTGAGTAATGGATGCTTTAAGCCGTTTCGACAACTAAGGTCATATTCACAACGGAAACAGGTTGGGACGAATTCTGTCTTTGGTGATCATATCTATGAGATGAAGGTGACAGGGCAGGCAAACAGCAAAAACCGGGAAATCATTTTTGCTGTACCTCATCCCTTAGTGAACCAAGCACCAACTGGGAATTGAACCCAAAGAACCACTTGGTCAGTGCTGGGTCCCCACTATCCTCGCCTTATATGATCAGCAGTGGCCACTGGGGGCCTATATTCCGCGGAACCCCCAAGGGGTTCTTTAAAAAAGAAAAGCCAGCCGTGTACAACATGGCAGAGACCTTGTATGTATAGTATATATCGAGACTGGAAAGCTTCTCTATGGCCCTATGACGTGACCATTTCCCTGGTGGCTGGATGAAACCCAACTAGTCAACCATGACCAGGATCTGGCCATTACAGAGTATTTTGGGAATAGTACAGCCCTCAATACACCATAACCATGGCCATAATGGTCAATCCAAATCCAATCCAACCACAGCCCATGTAGCAGGCTTGTAGTGCATAACAGGTTTCCCTCTAGGTTTCCAGTCTCGATATATCCTATATATACATACAAGGTCTCTGACCATGGTTGGCGCGATAACCCCGGGCTTATCTCGGGATAACGTGACGCGACCGTCGCTAGGCAGGTAGCTAGGCGCATCGTGACGTCACCCATTACGTAACGTCGCATGTCCGTTGCGTTCCTTACACTGTGTTCCCGTCGCCGCCGCACCCAAGACGCTTGTTTAATTTTTACTGTTGTTGCTTATATGGCTGTTATTGGAGTATGATAAAATCACTCTCTGCCCAAAATCACCCTGTTTGTGTTGTTATTGGTTAGCCTAAGCGTCAGTTATAATAAACCATTTATAGTTCACTCAGAGCAGTTCGTTAATGCACCCCCTTCCCATATCATTATCAACGCACACTGTTTGACACTGCGCTATGGTTTGAATTTCAGTTGTATTCAGGAAACATAGGTTGAAAAAATTAGGGCAGGTTTCTTCTTCTATTTTTCTTTTTAACCCTTTGCTCCCCGAGGTCGTTTCTCTAGGTGCCCCCCATGGGCTGCCCTACCCCCAGCTCCCTTAGGGGGCCTCCAACCAGGGGTGGGCCAATGTTTACACTGAATGGCACCCTAGGTCATGTTGTATCTATTCATTGTACCTTAATTGGAGACTAATTATTTGTGATTTTTATGAGGGGACAAAGATATATAGATAGGTGTAGAATATACAAAGCTGGGCCACAGGAATCTTCCACTAACACTTACCATAACACCTCCCTACCACAGCTCAGTTCGCACCTCTATTGTATTAGCCCCATTGAGGTGACAGGTGAGTTGTTACAGCCCAGGGAGTGACCTGCTGTTTCAAAGCTACTGTTGCTACACTCCCTGTAAGGGGCCCCCTAAGGGAAATCTGTTAAGTTCTATTACCTTTAAGTCCAAATTACTTCATGAAATACTATAATTATGTCTATTTAAATCCCATATTTTACATTGTTGCAGAACCTACTTTACCATCAATATAATTTTGGAAAAATTTCAACAATATCTTCTATGCATTACTAAGTACCTATATACTTTTAGGCCCGTCTATAGACGGCCTGGGGGATAACAGAGGGTGTGCTAGGCCCGCATATAGACGGCCTGGGGGAGCAAAGGGTTAACCTAATAAATAGGCGTGTGCTATGTTGAACATCCTAAAAAAATGTTAGGGTAGGCCTAAAAATTTAGGGAAGTCGGGGTACCGGAACACAACCATTTTTGGCCTTATGTTCATATTCAAAATGTTTTCCATTTTATGCTGTTGGTCATAATAAGTTAGTTAATTTGTGGTAGTTTCAAAGATAAAAACAGGGGATGACTGCTCAGATGGAGATTATTTCCCAGAGTTACACATGCCAAAATGGATTAAAGTGCGTCTTTTGAGGAACTCCTTTCCAAAGTTTGTAAAAAGTCATGAAACATAAGAAACTATTTCCCATAGGTGCTACACCATGCCAAATAGACTCGTTAAAATGTTTAAACATTGTTAGGCAAGCACAGGATAATGGGTTTTGCTTGTTCCAATAATTTTAGTTACAGAAATAGGGAATGTTTTGAATCATGTACTTTGTCCAACCTCAATGGTGTACCCAATGAATGAAGGTCTTAGGTATTAGCAACTTACTTTTGTCTGCGGGCGGTGCCTTCCTTTTGAGAGATACTTTTCCCGGGAGAACGACCAACGTCCTTTCCCGTATTTGCTTATTCTCTGCCTTCGCAAGCGCCTTGGTGGTAGCGCCAGCCGTTTCAAAGTATACAAATGCGAAGCTGAAATGAAAAAACAAAAAAAGCATAAGATAGAATTCTACGGTAGCTGTGATAATATGTTTTAAATTTGATCAAGAACTACATTGCTAATACTTTAGTTTGATCACTCAAGCTTATCTCGATCTGACATACCCAATGGATCGTCTTTTCCTAGATGTTTTTGGCATCTCAATTCGAGAACTGGTTGGGAAAATGTCTTTGAGCTCGCTCTTTGTCAAATTCCCATCAAATCCAGTGACGTACAGTTTCAGTGGGTCGATTTCCTCTGAAAAATTGAAACAAAAAATTATCAGTTGGAAACATCACATATACGTTATTTTCCCCCCGAAAGTTTGTGTGAATGTTAACGTAATGTAGATGTATTTCATATACTGTACCACGATTTTAGTTAATACTAATGTAAAATATCTATAGATCTATCAGACCTTGTGCAGATATGGTCATGTGAGCACTTTTCGGTGATCACCACGAGCTCATTATAACCACTTGGCTATTAGAGAAATCTCAAATTTTGCATTCTAAACAATGAAAATAGCTTTTCATGACATGACATGTTCATCTCATACAATATGTCACACATGCATATACTATTGATTCTAAAATGATCCCCAACATAGACGTTATGACGTCATCTGCCCAACGTCTGTACAATGTAGAAGTGTTGTTATCTTGCAAACATAATGTTTGGGTATGTTAATTTGAGAACGGTCTTACATTTTAAAACACATGCAACCCACAAGATTATCATAAAGAAAATATCATAACTCACAAAAAAGTACGTATGGTTGGCTTACCGGCGTTAAACTTTTGTCCCATTCTCTTTGTAACACTTTTTTCCCCGACGTAGTCTACAAACAAAGTCTTGTTTTTAATCTTCGTGGCCCCTAAGACTTTTTGATTTTTGACCGCTGTAGCTTCATCTTTGAATTCCAAGTAGGCGAAACTGAAAGTAATTCATATCGATTATTATCTTAAAAGAATGAACGTTTAAAGTTGGAGCTTCCTAACTAAAATGGTACCTAAGATTTTTTTCATAGAACTAAGATTATAAGGTTCACTTAATATCCATCGCTATATGTAATAGTGTTTCAAATGATTTAAGTTATTCTCTAAGTGCCCTGTTTATTCAAAATGATATTCGACTGCTTACCATGTTGAGTTTTATTTTGTAAAAACTTAACGAACCTTTCAAAGACTTCACGTATTTAGAATTAAAAGACTTCCATTTTGATGGGTATTTCTCTATTAAATTAGTATTTCAAAGATAACTACCAGTACATTATATAAAGTTACATTGCTTGGCTACGGAGCTGTATTGGTGCTATTGAAATCCAAACTTGTTTCAAATATACAATGTATAACTATGTGTCTAATTATCATCTATGTTCATCGTTGCGATCAGCATGTGACCATCAACTACGTCGGAAGAACTTAAATAGAAATGGAGAGGTATTTAATAAATAATGAAAAATAATGGAAAGTGTTTTCACTATCTTTTTTACCCACTTCATGATATGGTTTTGTTCAATCCCCATTTCGGGAAATTACATTTTACCGTACACCAAATTACAGTGAGTGCATTGGCGGGATTTTACATACGTACGCATGACATATCCTAGGTACTTTCAATAATATCACAAAAACTCTTCAGGTAATAGCAAATTTAGGCGTAAATTGCTAAGACTCACCCTCTGCTGCTGCCCCTGACATGTGGAGACATGCGGAGTTGAGCTTTCTGAATATCTTTGGAGAGAGCCTTCACGGCCTCGACTGTGATGTCATTGGGCAGGTGCTTTATGAATAACGTCCGATTATTCCGTTCCCCTGTGAATTACGAAAACATATTTATTACACGATGTAAATCAGGGTAAAGTAATTTCCACTGATCCATAATATACATTATGCCCAACTTCCTTTACGTAATTATGGAAGGGGTTTTGGATGCTATGCTACCTGCAATGATCGATCACCAAGGATCAAAGATAATAAAGGTAAAGGCAATACCACCTATGTACCAGGACTGAATTTTACTAAATAATAATGAAGAATACGTACTTTCTGCTTTTGAAAATTGAACCTGTGGTTTGGCGGCGACTGCTGAAAAAGAAAGAGTTCGCTTTAGTCATCAAAGTTGTCAAAAACAATACATTCAGTCACATACATGTCGGTTTCGCTGCTGGGACTGGGTGGCAACCCCGGGGCCCCCAACACTCCAGGCAGGCATTCTACCCCTACCCTACCACTGGCATGACCCTCAGGAGGGGGCCCTCAGTATGGGTAGGGAGGTAATTTCGCTAGGTGCTCATTATTTCCTAGTGATATGTTTTAGTTAAGATACTAGCATTTATCTCAACTGACACTCTGCTTCTGGCTCTGGCACTGTGTCCAATGGAAGCTAGCGTTGAACAGGTGGGGTTGGGTTAAGATTGGAATCAATGGCATTTTAATATAAGGAAGGTAATCAGAGATATTAACTGTAAAATATTCTGGCTATCAAAAGCCCTCTCGGGCAAGTTTCTATGGGGCTACTTTCTCAAAATCTTTGGGCATTTGAACAAGGGAGCCCATGCTTTAAAAAAAATCAATTTAAGACATTTAAAGAGTTAGACATATTTAAGACACAGCCACTCAATAAGAAATATAATCAGACATTTAGTTCCAAATACAAATTATCTGCTATAAACGGCATTCTCTATCTGAAGATAAATAAATGTGTTTTTTTTCAAATCAGATTCAAATTGAGACTTCTTTGTGATCTCTTGGATAAATTCTCAAAATTAAGACCTTTTAAAAGGCTTTAAATCTTTACATTAATTCCCGAAGGACAAATGAGTCCGAAACGTGGGCACTGAATTCAAAACAAATGCTGACTTATCAACTAAGTTTGTTGTCTGGTTTTGATGCAGGGATGAAAGTGGTCCATGAGAAAAAAACTGGAAATTCATGCGTGCAGAATTGCATGCATAAAGGGAGGGTCAAGTACCAAAATATAATTATTTGGTAACTTCTTAGAATTTTGTATTTCCCTTAATTATTGGTTGTTTTTGACTTTTAACATATCATTTTGCTCACAATGATGTAAAAGAATGTTTTCCATAGGGATATCCAACTTCCATTTAATATTTCCACACTTTTCTATCTTCACTCTTAGTAGGTACCACACATGATTTTTTCGAAATGGGTTTAGACTTTATTTGAAAAGAAATAAAATTAAAGTATATCAAAAGACATACAAAAATAACTGAATGATGAAAATTGAAGCTATATTTTATTTTTGGTGATATTTTTCTGAATAAAAATAAAAGCAAGACCAAATAGGAGGTTTTTTGCTATGCGCACTTTCACCGTAAAGAATCCAAATATGGCAACTATGCAGCAGGATAGCCCTTGAGATAAGCTTCCATTTGATACCAAACACGTAAATATTCATTAGATTTAAGTACTTCTAATTAAAAAAAAAAGGGGTAAAAAAGTGGACATTTTGGCAAAAATAAGCATTTTTTGCCTCCCAACCATCCTTTTGCGCATTTTCACCATGATATTTACAGATATGACAGCCCTTTGGTCAAGTAGTTTATGATTTTAGCTTCAATTTGGCACCAAACTTGACTATGATTACCAAACATATATCCTTCAAAATTGGCATAGAAAAAGAGCTTATCTGCTTTTTTAACTAAATTACTTATTTGTCCATACCTACTTGAAAAAAATGCATTAAATCAAAATGTAAATTTATGGGAATGGACTTTTGAAAATGCAGGGAAACAGAGCTTTAATATGATACCAAATGTGTGTATATATATTGCATAGAAGTATCCCAAAATCTAAAAAGGGAAAGAAGGAAAAAGTTCAGAGGAAAAACGGCCTCTATTGTGGTACCTACTCTTAGAATAATTTTATGTTCCACAAGTACAGAGACCACATGCTGGGTCAATCACCCAACCCCTGTCTTTCCCCCAGATCAGATAACCAGCTGGTCACCAGACACCTATGACCACAGGGCTACCCATGAGGGGGATGACACTACAAATTCAGAATGTGAAAATATTAATATTTCATATGGAAAAACACATAATATGTATATTTTCCTTGATGTTAAGACTCAGAATGAAAAATAGATACAAATGCTCAGTATATTATGATGTGAATTTTTTTCTGACAAAAAGCGTGAACAAAATGTTTTATAAATTCCTTTGTGCAATGGAACCCCCCATATGAAGCCCCACCCTCCACTTTCTCCTTTTCCAGTTTTTACTGGAAAGGGGGTTTAGTACTGTAGAGTATGCCTCAGGGTTCCAGTAAAAACTGGAAAGACTGAATGGCTATCACTGAGAGGACTGCAGCAGCTTGCCCTCAAAGAGTGAGTGGCAGAGAACTAAGGTGTTACAATACTGATCATACTCAATTACATATTTGGTTTATGAAATTAGGTTATTGTCTGGTAACAGGTAAAAGAAAAAGAAAATGACAATTAATGATTACATTTTGAAAAATAATTGAATGAATGTAAAAAACTGGAAATCCAGGAAAAACTGGAAGACTTTCATCCCTGTTGATGGTCAGTACTTCGACTCAATATAATATCAATATTTGATTAAGTCGTACGTTTCTGGCCACCTTATATGTCGGTTGAGCAGGTTAAACTTGAATTATGCCTACCCTTGGGACAGCCATTCCTGAGTCCTGTTTAATACAATATTAAAGGCCTAGCTGACAGGTTATTCTATTTTTGGATATTTACCTTTGGCTTTCTTGGTTTCTGTAGGGACGGGAGCATCTGCCTTCCGTTTGAGAGCTTGTTTTGGTGCAGGTGCTGTGAATAGGAAACGTTAAGTATTTAATAAAACATTATTGTTTGACGGCCTAGCACTGCATTATACAGAGAACCCATAAGTGCAATCATTGCTTTTCATCTCAATTGAGTGTTTTCTGTTAGTGAGTTGGATTGCCCCTCTTTTGTTGTGTTTCAACAATATAACAAGAAGACACAATTTTCAGTCTTCAGGACTGAAAAGACTTTGGTGGCAAAAAATACTGCTCAATATTAAAATAGGTCCCCAATTTTTTGTAGGGCCCAATCACCACAATGTCAGACATGTGGACCCATTACTTATGTGAATGCCATGAACATGTACTAGATTAGAAAAAAATAAGACAAAAGTTGTGTTCATGTAACATAGGTCGAAAAAAATAGGGTAGGTAGGTCGAAATCTAGTTTTTTTTTGCTTTTCTTTTTTTACTTAACAAAGAGACCCAGCCAGTGTTGAAAAGAAAAAAATATTCCAATTATCCCCGTAAAACATTTTTACCATCTAAAATACATGCCCTGAGCATCTATATGTTGTTTTATGGTTTTCCATGCATTTCTATGTCAATTCTTTTGGATTTTGATTTTTTAAAAATTAGGGTAGGTAGGGTTACCTGAACACAACAATTGTTTATTTTTGGCCTTATCAGTTTAGGGGAACTCATTACAGTGAAAATGTAACTGTGGACTCTTCCTCACTTTCTTCCTCGTCATCACTCTCATCATCGTCGTCACTATCCTCGTCCTCATCATCACTGTCATCTTCATCCATGTCTTCATCGTCGTCTTCCTCATCATCCATATCAGATTCGTCATCCTCATCTTCTTCCTCCTTCATTTAAGAATAGGAAATTAGAATTCAAGATCCAAAACTCTCCCTGTCCAACTGTCATCCGGCAGTATTGTGTAACCATCGAAGCTCGGCCGTCGTCCAAAATTGGGACAAGTCAGACAGGGCCAATAATTTCTTTTCCTTTAGATTTCTTTTACCATATTGCATACATCAACCTTTGCAAAACAAAATAAATAGGAAAATGAAAAGATATTAAATGGTGGTGGGCGTTCTTGTTTTTAAGTGGTAATTAATGCTACTTGCTAGACATCAGTTCTGAGCAGGGTGTGGCTTCAATTGGATTGGTGAAAACTCCCACAATACACCGACGCCTACTGCTGACAAGCCACAACACAAATAAATGTTTCCTTACCACGTTCTTTCCATTCTGTCCTTTCTTCTTATTCTTCTCTTTCATGTTTCCCAGCAACGCCTTAAGGAAAAGAAAAACTAATTGTTATTACTTCCAGAAGCATGAACAGGTGTGGGAAGAAGTGCACTGCATCATATCAATTGTATAACAACATAGCATGATGAAGGTGCAGAGTTCTATTGACTTTGCTATTAACTAGATATCTAAAGATTTTCGGCCAGATAACGGCCGATGTTGCAGCGGTGACTTTTCATTTGTAAAACATAGCTAGTGTTTGATCAAGGAAAATTTAGAGTTGAGAACCCAAAGTAGAGAGGGTACCCACCCACTATAAACCTTCCCGTCAATCAAAGCCAATCAGCCATGACCCATCCTTGCAGTGGTGTGGAGGCCCTAACAGTGGACCAGCATGTTTGTGGGAGTGGTGCGAAATAACATCAAAATCAAGCGGAAGCCCATCCAATTATAGAAGTATTCCAAATTTAATAGAGGGTTAATCGAACTGGGAATTAGACCTATCAAATTTCTCAGACCAACTCTACTTTAATGTCACAACACAAGTTGCAGGGACCTATGTTGGAAAATCAACATCAACAGGATATACATTTTTTCAAATCCAGCTAGTGATATCAGACACAGGGAAATACTTCTATTTAAATTGAATTTTTGCTGAATGGTCTGAAAACTTATAAATAGAATATACAATTTACCTCAAAATCTTCATCGCTGATCTCATCGTCGATTTCTTCTTCAAGCTTTTTCCTCTTAATATGTGCGGGTGGAGCTGACTTGGGGGTCTTTTGTTTCTCTTGTTGGTTTTTCTGAGGCTGTGGAGTCTTACTGCCTTTTCCGACGGTTGGTGTGTTTTTCACCTGCTTCTTGCCCTGTGGGGTGGCAGCCTTCGGTGTCTGCAGCTTGCCTTTTGGGGTATTGGCTGCCTTGGGCGTCATACTGCCAGCCTTCTGTTTAGGAGTCATCACTTTGTTGGCGCTCGGTTTAGGGGTCAGGCCTTCAGGTTTTTGTTTAGGTGTCATTGGTTTGGGTGTCTTGTTAGCCGTAGCATCAGAGCCTGCCTTTCCGACTTTAGGGGTGTTTTTCCCGACATTTTTCGGCGTATTTTTCGGGGTAGCCCCAGCCTTTACGGGCGTCTACGTGAAAACAAAGAAGACAATTGGTGGTTAAATGGTGCATTATGAACACTGTTTTAATCTCAAGGGAAGCGCCGCATTATTTTCATTTCTAACCGCATTCCATGCCAATCAGAGACGTCAAAGTGACAAGCCTGGCATGACAAACTCCACCACCCCCGGCCACAAAAGAAAAAATATTCATAACTAATTCGTAAGTATACAATTATTTTCTCTGCAAATGAGTCACAGTCATAGACTGGGGCTTGGAGTCACGCAACGTCTGAGAGGTTCAATGACAGTATTTCCCTACAGTAGTGTACCCATGGGCACTGACATTGAATCAACAGTTTTTGTTGTTGAATTTGCAAAATTAAATCAAGGTTGCTCCAACACTGCTGCATAATGTTGATACAGTTTGCGGTGAAAATGTTAGGGCCACGCCATGCGCATAAAAACATTAAATGGAGCATATAAAATGCGTTTATGGAACAGTTAGGAATTTAAAAAACATTGGCACATTTCTTTGAAAATGTGTCCAGGTCTCAAAGCGGGAATTATGAAAAAAAAGTCCCTTTAAAAGATCGCAATTTGGAAAATGGAGGTCAGATAAGGGAGGGAAATAAGTCATTTAAAAATAACAATTTCATGATGAAACTAGACCAAAACAATGTTTCATTGTAATTTGTTCCTCTCTTTGGTGCTACTACCTTTAAAGAATTCAACGTTAATTTCAATTTTGGATTGAAGTCAACAACATCCTGTCCAAGGCTGTAGGCAGGGTTGGGTCAGTGCAGTTGTCTAACCACTCTTTGTTGGATTTAACAACACTTGTTTAAAATTGTAGGTAGGCCCTAGAGATATGATCGAGATATTTTATGAACCTACAAGAATATTTATCTACATCTTTTTCCCTTCAAAATGACATGAATACTGAATATGAATGTCTCAAAAAAGCGCATCACGCACCTACATTTCGGCGAAATCGTGATCGTGGGTAAAAATGGAGCAAGCCTTTAACACTGGACGCTATGGGAGTTAGTTTTCAAATAGAAAATAGTTTTCAAAGAGAAAATCTTTTTTTGATATTGCTCTAATCTTCAAACAGTAAGCTAGATTTTTTTTGGCATTGATCCCAGGAATCCCAAGCAGTTCTCAAAATTATCATGAAAAGCCTAGTTATTTCAAAATTCTTGGGGAATCACTGCTGCACACTCTCCAGGCACAGCTTTCGCAACTGCAACCGAATGCGTTGCAGGAAGGATGTGCTGGTAGAGAATCCTAGCATTTCCCTTTGTGATTTTCACAGCGCGATGCACAAATGGCTGGGGATTTCCCCCGAAACCCTCAGACTCTCTTAATCCGTATAGCTTTGGTTTGTAATTTGACCTCGAGCTGCGCGGTGAGCCTTCTAAATACACATGTTATTTTGACAGGGCAAGACCAGAGTACCTTTTGAACCAATGTAGCTTTTGAACCAATGTAGATGGAGATAAAATTCAAAAAGCATATTCACTAGACATCAAATCTGGCTGATAAAAGTACGTTCCTCAATATATTTTGAGCATTTTTCAATCTTTAGATAGAGTCTAACAACTATACACAAGTAATGCTGGATTTGGTGAGGCCTAAAAATAAACCTGGATAATTTGTCAGATTTAACATTAATTTTGATGGGATGGGAGTCGAAAGTCGGATAACTTCAATAAGACCTAGGCTAGACCTAATATAATTTTCAAAAATAAAACAAACATTAGATCTATATAATATAAGCACATTTTGGTAAAATTGCGATCAGCATGCAATGTCAATGGTACAACTCTTACGGGACTATATCTATAACAATCTTCTTGATTTATATTTATTTTGGGCCGTAGTCTGGCTTCCCTTAAAAGAGTATCAAAACTACAAAAGTCTTGAAAACATGAGACGTGGGCAGCAGGCAACTTGATGAGTTGGCAGGCTAGGAAAATTCGTCCGTTTTTCTGCTCGTCAGAGGACGACCACTAATAATCTGGTCGTCCACACACACTCAAAGGTTGTCCACGATTTTAGGACAAGGTTGACCTCATAAAACACCCAATGAAATGGGCAAACTGTCGATTTTCTAGAGAAGGAAATTTCAGTAAATGTTTGAAAATATCGGGTCGTGAGTAGGACAAACAAAATCGTCGAGGACACGCGGACATGCAGATTTTCTAAATTTTTATAACTGTTGCAGTGTTGGCCTGGTTGGGTCCCACGCTCTCTGTTCGGTGACAGTCGGTACAGACAAGCTTATTGGAAGCGTCATGACTTAAATAAACACACTAGATTCAAAAGTGGAGTACAATATGTGGTCTATGATATTTGACTTGAACTATGATACCTACTTTTCCTTTTGGTGTACCTGCAACACCCATCTTTGCCTGTGATGTGGAGATACGAGAAGCAATGCGCACCACGAGGTAGCTTATGCTGACGGTTAATGTTCATTTTGAAATACATCTTAGTATTTTTATATAAATAAGTAACAAATTACCAATCATAAAAAAGCATCATATAATATCTATTATATTTTGCTTTATTGATGACATATTCACTGGGTATGTATCAGTTGAAATTAATTATGATAATAGAATACTAAACTAAAGTGCCCATAATTACGCTGTGTTTGCATTATACTGCCTCTTTTCCACTCTCGCGTGCCCGGGTGAAGACGTGTTATTCAGAATGTCTCCCAAATCCACTAAAGCGGCCAAGGTAATACCGATTTTAGCAATATTATTGAGTTCTCTGATGCTCGTTGGTTTGTCTATTCCCTGGATTAGATATTTTTTGAAGCGTTGCCATCTGTTAATATATCTGAAGTCGTTTACTTTTGATGGCGTCTATCTCGGCAAGTCGTCCGCACGTGGTCGTGGCTTCCTGCCATTTTAGATAAACATCTCAGACCGTTTGCCCTTTGCAACCTCTGTCTCATCGTTGGTAATTGTGAATATTCATATGGATGATGTATCGATTACCTTAATTTTACTTGTGTTTATTCACGTTGCCAAATATGTATTTTCGAGTACTGTTGTCTGAACGAAGGAAATTGCGTCTTAACAGCTAACGCCGCAACGTGCGGGGTTGTTGATTGCAGCGCAGAGCGTTATTATAATGTTGTCACGTGGTTGGTCCCAACTATTTTGACTACATCATCGTCCATTAAGACATGCCTAGACAAAATCATAAATTAATGTTCAATATAAATCGCAGACAATTATATGATCGAGTAGATGATAATCAATATACGAATTTGACACTGCCACTCGGCCCACTGGTGACGCGGGGGGGGGGGGGGGGGCAAAGTTAAGAAATGTCTGTCTCAAAGATTTATTGAAATTACCGACGATTTCACCTTCAAACATCGTAACTTCTACAGTAAATACGGTACCTCGTTTTCTTACTGGTCACAGACATTCACGTTGATTGAATATGTGTTGACCAGGTTACACGGCAACTAACTAGGCTCGTTATTAATCGTTAGTAGCACCCAAACTACTGAACTAGATCTAAAGCCGTGCCCTTGAACAGCCGGTAACAGTCCGGCCATTCTGTTGGCAAACATTGTAGGATCCGTGCATCCGTTTTTTCGTACCTTGAAGAGTTTGTCAGATCCAGATGTCGGAATTGCTTGATCCGTGCATTCTTGTGTACACAATCCGTGTTAACGTTATTGACATCGGTATGGTGTGTCACGCGTTCGCTCGGGCCTTTCCGATCCGTAAAATTATCTGAAATATTTGAACGTTTACTACCTCTATGTAGATGTCGCGTTAATCTGAAGGGTAGCTGGAGAACTCGGTCCAAAACTACCTTAGTACCAAATTGACCCATAAATACTGTCTACCAGCCCAATAACGATGCTTAAAACTGCACCATTTGTAAAACTTAACAGCTCAAATTAACATGCAAGTTTGAACAATTCAAAATCAGTCTGGAAAGAACCCATAAGGGTTGGCCGGACGTTAAACTACCCCAACAAACTAAAATTCAAAAGCCTGGGCCGAACTGATAATGAGCCTAAGTAATTAAGTGACTAGGCTAATCCGCGTAATGACACAGTATGCTTAGCACCTTTAGATTGCTGCTCACTAAATTCAAAATGAGAAAACATTGGCAATACGACAGTCAGACATAGACAGGGAAATGTATGGGTATAGACCCCTAAAATCGACAGGGCGACATGGCCATTTCTTAAATTCGACATGCGACATGAGCCTTAGTGACATGAAGAAAATAATAAGGGACATGACATAGGCTATTTCTTAAAATCGACATGAAAATTCAAAATATAGCGACAGGGGACATTGCCATTTCTTAAATTCGACATGCGACATCGGGACCCCCCATCAACACCCCTAAATGTCCATATTATGTCCCAGTTATTCCTCCTTGCAACTTAGGGAGTCAATTCAATCCCAAGAAAAGAAACGGCCCGGGTTCTTCAGGACCGAGTTCTCCAGTATTCTTTTGAAGTACCAATAGTTCGATTTCTTACAATCCAGATTCTTTGTGCTAACATGACATGATTTGTGATAATAAAATTGGAAAGTGTAGTGGAATAAGAGGTGCAAATCTTCGATTGTTGAATGTAAGTTAGATTGTAGAGATGTATAATGCCCTTTGCTCTGTTCGTATTTATTCGTGTAAGAGATGGGTTATTTTATTAGTTGTTGGAACAAAGTGTTTTTCCTCTCATAATATGTTTAATGCTTACCTTTCAGGTATTGAAGGGTGCAATAAACCGCACAGTGATAAGTTGGTTGAATAGAGCAATGTGACTGCACTTGGTCTCTGCCCTACTCGGCGCGGGTCTGATAGGGCTATGTTGGTTATGTTTGGTGTTCCCCAGTGGCTCTTGAGGGTTGGTATGCGTGCCACTCGATGGGTGAACAGAAGTTGGCTAGTTGGTAGTGTCCCTAGTGGTGCAGGGTAGACCACTACGAGTGGGACTGGTTGGGAATCGGTCACAAAATTAAAAGCAAAAACTATGAGTGAGCACCGGCCATCAGTACAGTGACTCCGAGGGTAGAGAGCCTGGGAATTCACTGGCACAGTAAGTAAGTATATGCTTCATGTCCGTAGCATATTTTTCAGGGTCAATTGCTCTCGCTCACAGTAAAATTTGGGGATAACCAAGAAACAACATGTATACCAGACCAACAAAACCAACTTCATGAGATTCTTTGAAATATTTACTCTTGTCAGTGGTTGATACCTATGCGACGCAGTTTTCTCTTGCTTATGAAAAATAACGAAACTATTCCTCGAAAACCGTTCTTTATCCTTACAGGTGGCCAGGTGTTAAAATTTATAGGCCTTGTGTCTAAATTACCCTATTCTGTACTTCAGTTTGCACTTGCAGGATGTTTTTTTGACGATGATTTGTTGTTCCTTCTTCAAATGTCAACATTTGATTTCTTTTTATCTCAGGCCAACAAGAAATCTCCTAAGGCAGATGCACCACCACCCAAGAAGGTTGCAGTTGAAGAGGAGTCTTCCGAATCTGAGGATGAATCGTCAGAAGAGGTAAGCCTTCGTAACTTTCATACTGGTCAATAGATAGACTGCTGCTCCGACTTTTTCACTGTCTCAAACTGACATCCCGGAGTCCTTAGTTTACGTATACAACAGTATGAATTAAGAAACTCTGTATCAAGTTATTCCTTGTCACAGTTGCATTAGGACAGCATAGTTTCATTGAGCATTTACTTAAGAAAATTTGAAGCGAAAAATTTGAAGCGAAGGTATATTATCATAGAGACGATATTTGTTTTGTGCAGGAAGCAACAGCTCCGGTAGTCAAAGCCAAGGCGAAGAAGGCCGTCGCTGCCAAACCCGCTGCTGAAGAATCGTCAGAAGAAGACGACGATTCTGAAGAGGAGGAGGCACCACCAGCCAAGAAGGCCACCAACGGCAAAGCCAAGGCCGCTAAGGCTGAGGAGAGCGACGACGACGATAGTGACGACGACGACGATAGTGACGAGGAGGAAGCTGCCGCCCCCAAGAAAGCAAAAAAGCAAGAGAAAATGGACGTCGACGATGGTAAGTAGCGTGTAACCTGAAGTTTGGTATTTGTTTTTTATGTTGTCGTTCATAGATTGCAGTACGTTTTATATGGTCCTATCACACACTTTCGGAAACTTCATTAGTTTTTTCTTAAAAGAAAACGCTTTTTGCTGAAAGCAAAGTATTATTTTTGTCTTCGCACAAAACGTTCAGTTTTAGTTTCTTCAGAAAAAAAACCTCTTTCCACTGAGCATGCTAGCAGGGTTTGTTAGCCGTGTGACCGATGGAATCCGGCCTTATCATTGCTGAAATATTTAAGGTTTCTTTGCCTAAAAATTGGGGATTTATTTATTGAAATGTTCGCTCTCAGATGAAGATGACGACGATGATGAGGACGAAGATGATGACGATGACGAGGATGATGAGGATGAAGGAGCTAAGAAAAGAAAAGCACCTCAAGATAGTAAACCTGCTAAGAAAGCTAAGCTTGATGGTATGTACTTGTCATAGTTGATAGTAGATTCGGAAAGAGGTTTTTTGCATTCCTTCATCTACCATTATCCGGTCCATTCTTTTTCTTTTGTCATGAATTAGATTTTAGAAATTTTCACGTTTACAGGGCCACTTGTGCACACTTTTACATTCTCACATACATATATATATATATAGGTGTGGGGATTGAATTGTGAGGTTGCGAAAATTGAGCCTTCTTCTGTTGGCTTTGCAGAATCTGCGTCGGAGGACACGGCAACCACTTTGTTCGTGGGTGGCCTTCCCAACGAGGCTGACGAAGATGCCATCAAGGCGTTCTTTAAAGAGAATGGAATCAAGGTGCTTGAAGTACGCAAACACCAGAAGAAACCGTAAGTACCATTTTAGTTCTCTCGTGACCTTATTACCATCTGTGAGCACAAGTGCCGATAATGTCCTCTAGCTCCAATACCTTGGTTCCCGTGAGTTAAGGAAAGTTCAATAAAAATCGATCAAGCCATTATTCAATCCTACTGTAGCGTCGACGGTGTTGGTTTCTAGCCTTGTATAGAATATTTTTTTAAAAATGTATATATGAAAAGATATCGTTACTTTGAGTTATACATTCAACTCCAGTCAGGTGTGGGGGAAAGGGGTTTTCGATTGGGCTTTTACTTAATAATGTCTTATCATAGAAGGAGCCAATATGGCCTCTGTCTTTGAGAATCTAGGACGCCGACCTTCTTTATTTAGGGCTTGCAGACGGATACAAATTTCGACCCCTGGGTTTCTTTTACCCAGGACAAAAAGTGTTGGGACAGTTACTAGAACGATTGATATTCTATAGTTCAAATTGGATTTCCCTCGGAACTGAAAAAAAACTTGTGTTTCTAGGTTTGCCTACGTCGATCTTAAGAAGCCAGCTCAACTCGAGAAGGCCCTGGAGCTGAATGGCGAACAAATTATGGACAAAGAAGTGTCTATTGAGAAGGCCAAGCAGCGTACTGAAAAGAAAGAAGCCCCAGCGCCAGCCCAAGGTCAGAGCTATTCTGACAAGAGTGACAATGACAAGCTGACGCTCTTCGTGAAGAACATCTCATACGATGCCTCAGAGGAGGACCTCCAGGCCCACTTCGAGAACTCTGTGGAGCTTCGATGGCCCAAGAATCCTGATGGAACCAAGAAAGGGTACGTTCTGAGCTTCTCGCAATATTCAGCCCGTTAATGCTTTGTCGTGTACTGGGTGACCATGGCTCAGGGACAACTGCAGGAATACTATTTATGTCAGGGGAATTCATAACTAAAGTAATTGTCATATCTAAAGGAATTTTCTGGCTTTTAAAAATTGTTTTTCCGGACGTACTTTCTTATGTAATAAATATTGCGGTACCCATCTGTAAAATACCTAGAGCTAAGATACTTGTTTTGCACTGAGGTTAAAATTAACCATGCATAAAACTGAAAGTAGGTAAATGTTAGATTTAGTTCGCCTACGGCAGATGGAATAGGTTCAGTTTGCCTGAAATTATGTGGTCCTTAACATTCGACGATATTTTATACAAAGTAACGAAATTCATTCATAATTGACGTCTTCTAATGAGCTTAACCTGGTATATTTCAAGGAAAGTCCATTCCCCATGAGTGTGAGACGGTGCGTTGTATCCTCTTACAGGACCACAAATGCCCTTTTTTTTCACTCTTCACAATATAACCAGGTAGGGTATCACTATACACCCTCGAGAGAAATTAATTTTTTCAAAAATGCCATTCCCCGTCCCTTGTCTTATAGTTTGTTTTTTTTCTTTAGGTTCGCCTTTGTGCAGTTCGCTGAAGAGGAGCACGTTGATGCGGCTATGAAGGAACAGCAGGGCTCTGAGCTGTGTGGCCGGGCTCTCCTCCTCGACTATGTTGGAGCCAAGAGCACTGGGGCCAAGGGCGGCAACCGGGATCGCAGCTTCAGCGGCGGTCATCGCAGCAGCGCCGAGGCAGGCAAGACCAAGACCCTTATTGTAAAGAACCTCAGCTGGAACACCACCGAGGACAGCCTGGCAGAGGCATTTGAGGGGTCCACGTCGGCACGTATCGTCACCAGGGACGGCAAGTCAGCCGGGTAAGGGTAGCCAGTGTGTAGACTGTCTGAATGTAGATATGAGTGGCGTTTCCTAAAATAAAATAAAGTTCGATTCATAGTGGCATTCTATATATTTATTCATTCGATTGCTTATTGCTTGTCCCGTATTGTCATAAACTCAACTTAACCTTGCATTTGGTCTCGCAAGAAACGCAAGAAAGGCTTATCTATCTGAAGACCTTTACGACCGCCAATTGCCCATTAATAGTGAAGACCTTCTGTGAACTTGGGTGAGAAATAATTTGTTCCCTTTTCTTTCAGCTTTGGCTTTGTCGATTTTGCCGACGAAGAATCCTGCAAGTCTGCAGCTGATTCCATGCACGATGCGGAGGTGGACGGTCGTAATGTCAAGGTTGACTTCGCAGCAGAGAGAGGGTCAGGTGGTGGTCGCGGCGGCGGTGGCGGCGGCTTCAGAGGTAGGCACATTATACACATCTCAAACAACTTTTCTTCGTAACCTTCAATAGAGAGCGCAGTTAAGTGTTCCTCATCCTGATATCAATTTACTATATATTAATTCACATATCTCGTTATTTTCAGCCTTAGCAAACGATAGGCAGTCTTCAAAGATGTGCCCTTAAATTTAGTTGCCATTTGCTCCTTAATGACTTGCGACGTTTCTTTCTGACACTCCATACACTGAACAACCCGTATTGGTAGGTCGGCATTATTATGCATAACCATTTTGGACCTCGCAAAAAGTATTGTCTGCAATAACCCTTCTACATGAATTTTGACATCAACAAATCATGCCATTTTGTGTAGGTGGACGCGGTGGATTTGGAGGTGGTCGTGGTGGCGGTGGCCGAGGAGGTTTTGGCGGAGGCCGGGGCGGATTTGGAGGCCGTGGAGGTGGTCGCGGCGGTGGTCGTGGCCGTGGAGGTGGAGGATTTGGCGGTGGTCGCGGTGGCGGCAGGGGTAAGAAATACACCTTAGAATTATGTAACCAAATGAGATCACTTGCGTGCCTATAAATATCACTGTTGACATGCTATGATGACCAAAAGATGACGAGCCTGAATCTTGATGACAAAAACGAGGCATTTGTCTGAGCATGTGTTAACTTTTCATGTTTTGTTGTCGAAAGAATTTCGTTTCTTGAGTAGCTGGTACCCATAGTTCATTTGATAGGCAGTAATGTCATTGCTCTGCTCAATAAAAAATAATGATATAACGAAGAAACATCTAAATTCTGAACTGTAGGGTTTGCAATGAAGCTAGAAAATGAAGTTAGTCGTGATGAAGTCGGGGGATTGATAAAATGACCGAAAGTCGTAGAATTGTATTATTTCAGAAATGGACATACTTGGTCTCTTTTCTTTTTTCTGTTAAATGAATGTAATGCATCGGTACTGAAAGCTCGCATTTTCAAACAAAGTCTGTAAGAGAACTAACATAAAATTGGACAGAGCTGGGTATTGGGAAACGTTGACTTCAAATTTGTAATTGGCCGTTTCTGTTCAAAGCAGGTGTCTTTTATTATTAAACTGGTTTACCTCAAGTGTATGCATCTTCTCATTTCACTAACCACCTCTATTCTATTTGTAGGCGGACGTGGAGGATTCGGCCAAAAGAAAGACGGCATCAGAGATTTCCAAGGCTCCAAGAAAACCTTCGATTAAACATGAATTCAGAACATGGACAAGGGGGGAGGGGGAGGGTTGAATTGTATATAGCTAAGAGGACATTTGAATTTCACGTATAATCATCCTAGGGCACTAAATGAAATGCTGGTCATATCTCGAATGAATTCCCAAGAAGATGAGGAAATACTTGGGCAGCTTTTGAAATTTTCTTACATTCTAGTGTGTTCAAATTGACCATACGTCGATGGTCACCATTGTTTTTCATGTCATTACTGAAATCGTCTTGCAAGGACTTCTTTTCGCATCATGTTATGCCAACTTTGGCAAATCTTCATCGTATGCATTGAGGCTGTAGAGCCAATAGCGGGCATCGCCGCTGTCATTATCGTATCGTTTGTTAGCTATGTTCGTTTTGTGGATCGTGTTTTACCAGTCTTCGCTGGTAGCATTAGTACCTGTCAATAAAATACATCCAGAAATATTCTCGTCACTGTGCTATACTTTGTATTTCTTAAGGTGTACTTGGTTTAGAAGCATTTCTCACCCGATCTTATCTTGGGCCATATCTTTGTAACTGATTTGGCTGATCAGGGAGAATATGATCAGTGATTTTGCCTTTTACCAACATTTATTGTGTTATTGCAAAATAGTGTCAAAAGAGGAATTATTAGTTGCAAAATTTATTCATGATAGAATTTCTTATCATGAGAGGCTAATCAAATTTTCCCTGATCAGTCAAATTAGTTACGAAGATATGGCATCTTGTGTTGGACGGTAAAAGGAAGTATTAGTTATTGTTTCTCTGCAGAAAGTAAGTGGATCTAGAGCGGTGAAGTTTATCCGTGAATCTTGGATTTAAAGAAGTCAGAATTCTAGAAAAAATTATACACACTAACGTAAATTTTCATGGAGTTGGGTATTTGGAAAATTAAAAATTGTAATCGGTCATAGAACACATTAAACGGCACTACCTCGAATCGCCACCTCTGGGTCTGCACATCAAGAGCACAATAGATCTCGTTTCTGGGGCATTATGATGCACGTAGACTGACCAAATCTTCCTAAAGTTCATTTTTCAAAAGTAGATACTGCATAAATGAAACAAAGGAAAGTATGATAGTCATATATTTAAGTCGCTAATGGTTGGTAGGCAAAAATCAACGTTAAGACCGACCAGCTTGACCCGTAGTACGGACGCCATGGATCCCCAAGGCCCCATATTCTTGTACTCTATGGAATAACCAACCAGCACGATCTATATCTAGATCTACTTTGAATTTAAAAAAAATAGAAGACTTGTCTCTTATAAACAATTGAAAATAAAAATATAAAGATAGCCAATGGTCATATAATTGTGCACAGGCATTGTAAATTATGCCGCTCAGTACAGTCTGTACGGAGTAAACGGTCTATAGACCTTGTGCAGACGTGGTCACGTGATCACTTTTTGGTGTGCTCATCACAACCATGTGGTGATCAGAAAAATCAAGACTTTAATTGGTCTAGATAACAAGATAACATATTTTGACTTGCGTACACAAGTTAAGATGAATTCAACATAAATTTATGATTTAGATGTTTTTAATTATCTATATTAATGAATTTAGATTGATCACTAATATGGCGTCCAGACCCTTTCACAGCTTTGTGACGTCATCTGCACAACGTCTATGGTCGCCATTTCCGATATCGCGCGGTGAAATTCTGGGGGTATAGATGGGGGGTCCCTATGTCGCCCTGTCGAATTTAAGAAAACCTGATGTCGCCCTGTCGAATTTAAGAAATACTGATGTCGCCCTGTCGAATTAAAGAAATACTGATGTCGCCCTGTCGAATTTAAGAAAAACAAGATGTCGGATGTCACTAAGCCCCAAAAGGCCCATGTCGCCCTGTCGATTTTAGGGGTCTACACCCATAATTCTGGGCTCTGTATTCAGCATTGGCCCCTATGGAGAAAACGCGAATTTTCGCGATTATTCGAAAAAATGACGAAATGCAAAAATTTGAAGGGTTGTAGATCTATCGCATTACTGGGATTTATTCCAAATTATTTTCTCGTTTACTGTATGAAGATTGGAGCAATATTTAAAAAGTTAAATAACATGTTTTCTCCCATAGGATCCTATATTAAACGTCCCACCAATCTCCGTTCGCGATCTCCACGAAATTCTGCCATGCAATATGCTCTATTTTTAGACCCGCATCCGCTATATCTACTGGTTCCCTACTGAATTAGTCTAACCCTAGTAGATCTAGATCTAGATCTAAATGCAATTCTGCATCTCTAATCTCCAGGATTGATGTTTCCCTCCTAGAGACGTTCTAGACAGGGATTACAATCTGCGGCTGACAATCACTGTTCCGATATTGAACCTACAATAAAACTGCTCCTCGCATTGTCGGGCACGTGTTCCTTGTTTTGGCCCGTATGCAGATTAGCCACCTGCGTACGTCACGTGACCAAAACAAGATGGCGGTGCCGTAAGTACACTGGTTCCCCGTGGACCGCTTGCAGACTATACCACTGGAACAGCCTACGGCCGCCATCTTGAATTTGTCGTAACTTTTGAAAGTTTGTTTACATTGTGAGTTCTGATATTTGTCGAGCCCCAATTTCCTAATCACTTTACGAGGTTATTGTTTAGTATAAAGCTAAGAGATCCTCTGAAATTTAGAATTTTGCAAAATACAGTTTTCTCAAAATACGACTTGAAAGTTCAGGTTCTCAACCGGATGCTATGCCATAGGCCAAGGTCGCGCAGGTATCCACAGTTACGACATTCTGCAACGAATTCTCCCTCCGCGCAAGTCTGTGCAGAGAGCGTCGTGCTGCATAGTGCTATGCGCGGAAGAGGCTACAAATGTTCTTCTAAGTTTTCTTAGATATCTTTATGTTTACCGCCTGCCTAACTTCTCAAGTACCCTAATGCAGTTTAGTTTATAATGTTTTATTATCCTAAATAATCATGATGTGTTTCATTCTTTCTAAATGTCGTAGGATCTCCACAAATTGTTCGAGGGCCGCACGACCGCCATTACGGGATTACGCTGTTCTAGTGCTTATGTAGCAGGGCGAGAATTAGCGCGAGGTACTAGTGTATGCCGTAAGCAGAGGGTGCAGGTGCGACACCCGCAGCACGTAATGTTGTGGTGATTCTCAGTACTCCCCAGCTGCCACAGGGATTCCGACCGATGGAAACGAACAAAATATGGCTGCTGACAGCAAGGAAAGTGGAGGGGACCAGCTTGGATTTAGTTCGTGGGGCACCGGGCTGCGTTTCCGCGGCCATCAGCAGGGTGAGTAACTCCCTTCCCACTCTCCGGCCCAAGCCGTGGGTCCACCTACTCAGCGCCTACCGTATTACTCCTCCTAATCCCCGGGCAGCAGGCTGCTGTGTCAGCCTCCCCCTTCTACATTTACCTGGCTTACTTGCTGCTAAAGAAGCGAAGGAAACGTGTCACTCAGAGACTGGGTAGACCTAGTACTATTCCCAGTCGGCTCACAACTCGGCTAGATCTAGGTTTTTATTATTTTTTTTTTTTCTAACCATATAGGCATAGATCTAGACCTACGTCCGAGTCCTAGTTACTAAAGAGTAACATTAGACTTGCTTGTGTGTTGTTGTTTGTTTTCGGAATAGTGTTGGGCAAAAACAGAGTCGTTGTGTCCATAATTCAGGTAATATAAAATTGTTCGCAAACATGGAGTATAGGCCAATACATTAGTTGGATTTTTGATTGATTTTCTTTAGAGGTCTGCCACGCAGATCTAGATAGATGTAGATATATATATTAGTAGATCTAATAGATTTAGAGTGTTGATCATAGATATTATCATAGATCTAGACTCTACCAGATTTCCCCCCTGTAGATCTACACACAATCTACAGTGTAACGTTACATCTATAGATCTACTATAGATAGATCTGGGTCTACTCGTTACCATCCCGACCACATACAATTTTTAACCATCATTTTCTGCATGATCACGATGCAGGCCCATAGCCAGGGGGGGGACCCCTCCCCCCCCCCCCTTGGAGAAAATCTTCTCTAATTTTCAATGTAAAATATGACATTAAATTTAAACAAGATGTATTTTAGCCCATTTATTCAAAAGACGACCCCCCCCCCCCCCTGGAAAAAAAGACTACGGTACTAGTCAAAATACGAACCCCCCCTCTGAGAAAAAAAAGCTGGCTACGGGTCTGCGATGCCATTATAGTAAATCATTGCTTTAGATCGGATTTTGCTAAAAACAAATCTTCATGGCAAATAAGTTGTGTAGGGCCAATGATCGGGCCAATGATCGGGATTGAATCTAGATAGACTATAGTCTACATGGACAGAAAAGACTTTTCTAAAACTAAAATGCGTTTTGATAACCGCTATAGGCCTAGATCTAATCTTTTGAACTGCTATGGATCCATGCTTGAACAGAGGTTAGGTCAGAGGCCAAAGGTGAGGTAGGGAAGTGCACCCCTGCTGTGAAGGCAGTGGGCCTGGAGACACAGAGCTATGTACATGTGAATTTTCATGGGCTTTGGCCTGAGGCCATGCTCTTTAACCTGTGACTGTAGATTCAATTAATACAACATCTCAACACTACTCCTGTCTTCATCTTCATTACTCCCCTCAACAACCATAAGCAGAAAGTACTACCCCAAACCTTACTTTACTCTAAGAACTTCAACACGATACGGCTGCCACGTCAGACATTGGCGTAGATATCTTCGATTCGGCCCAGGCTGTTTATAGGCCTAGATCTTTTGATATATTATTTTGATGTGATGAAATGTGAATCTTATATCTAGAAATAGTCTACTTGACCTTATCCCAAAATATCTAGATCGTAGACCGAGATCTAGATCTCTAGAATCCCCTAGACCTGATGGTATATGTCCCGGCCAAATCACTGAATTCTTTGTTTTAAACATGAAAATTAGGCCAATTTCGGACAATGTCATACTTTTCAACCTATACCCCCCCCCTTGTGTGTGACCCATATTCTTTTGATAGTCTATTTCTCAAAGTTTTAATTCAATATGGAGTAGCTAGATCTAGATCTACCCTACTATAGATCCGCTCAAAGTCGTACACAGTCGTACTGGAGTCCTGTATATTTAATCTACTGAATTCTCCCTAGATCTACCACGAATAGCTGATTTCCAGTATCTTATTCACCTGTAGGTTGAAAATGCCAAATTTTGTCGACGAAAACAAAATAAATCTAATAGAAATGGTAAAAATATTGCTTATATACATTAATACTTAAGGGGCCCGCATATAGAGGGCTGGGGGAGCAAAGGGATTTATTAAGTATGTAGGCATCAAGGGGGGGAGGGGGTCTTGAATTTTTTTTTAATGTGCGCACGTTCCAGTACAAATTCAATGCGTATTTTTTAACGAGGGGTGTGTGGGGGGCCTCAGAATTTTTTAAATGTGCGTACATACTAAATGGAAGGCTCCCAATGAGTTAATATTCAAATGAGCTTCAAAATGTAAAGCACATTATATAGATCCACTATAGAATAGACCATGTTATCAATCTTGTCAGAGATACCAAGAATAACAAAACTGTTTGTGGAGGCAGAAAATGGACTTGTCAACAATCTTTGCATACCGTATCCTGATTTTATTCTGTATTTCCATAAAAATGCATTAATACATTTATCCATGGCAGAGAGAATCCGAGCATAAATGGCAAATCATGTTTATTCGAACGATCCGGCCTAAGGTTAAACATGATTTAAAAATGATTTTCTCTTTTTAAACGTGTTCAAAATTTGATCAAATTAATTTGTAGGCCTAAATAGTAACATGTCAACTAATATCGAAATAGTACGTGTTTTAAGTATTGATCTAAAACAACACTATGGTGTAGACTAGTCCTACATTAATCGATTATACGGGACGTAATCCCAGCCCACAAGAGTAACCGAACATCTGTGCACATTATCAAAAATGATCCATGCCCGAATGAGTTGGCTACGCATGATTATGCATTAACATCTACACATATAGATCTATCTACATCTGGTGCATTAAAATTTAAATCAATAAACAAATTGGACTATTGACCTATCTCATCATTGATTCAAGCTAATGACGCAATAACCTCTCATGCACTATTTAGTCCTAAACCAGATGGACAGGTTAGTTATGGCCTTTTTCGCTGGTTATTAGTAAGACCTGAAGAAACATGCGAAAGGACATCATTTTAGAAGAAGAAGATAAACAATCTTTTTGACTAACTCTGGATGAAAGTGAATTCTTCACGAGGCGACTACCGAAATGCTCTGAATCAACATATACATCTTCTCTAAATTGGGGAGATAATAATAACAGCATAAGGTTGATTTGAATAAGCTTACACTTACAGGCTAGAAAAAAGTCTTGTTTAATTAAGAGTAAAATTGACATGTCGTGCCAGATTTTACCAGAAACGTTGACGAGAAAACGTATAGACATTGCAGCACGTGTGTTCTCAGGCCTGGGTATATTTTCGTAACTGATTTGCATGATAAGGCTTGTCAGCTTAAATTTGATTAGTGTCTTATGGCAGCAACAAGCGACTATTAAACAGTTGTAGTACAATGTTCATTTAATAACTAAATGCCATTTCAGAGGGTCTGTGTGCGAGATGGTGACCCCAGCTTCGTTTTATACCAAAGGTTAATAGATGTACTAATTGAAAGAAAATATGCAGATCCTAATATCACGTATGATATAGACCAGAATCACATACAACAATAAATTTTAGCGATATACTTTATCACTGAACATGGGAAAAGCGCTAAATAACACAAAACATTAATAAATGCATAATATTATCTTGTATAAAACATGTATTACATTGTATAACTGTTATTCGAATCAATGCAATTCTAAACAATACTGTTACCCATACGTAGCAGTAATTGGAACATAAACGAGCCACGACATATCTTCGTACATTACCTATCAATCTCTTTACTAAAAGCTAAAAACGTTTACTAAACTGCCCCGGTTAATGATTGTGACTTTCCCTGCTCCAGGACCTCCCTATGAGTGATGTGTCTCTGTAGCACCCCGACCCCCTCAGCGGGTCTCGGTGAGTGTTGGGGTGTCGGCACTAATGAGGGGTGTCAGCGATCGGCCTGGTTGGCCCGGCAGCACTCATCCCGGCACAGGCAGTGTGGGGCTTCTCACAATACTGGAATCAACAAGTGCACCAATTTGCACCAGTGTCTGAGTGAGATGCAATGAAAATAATTATTTTGGCTTTTGAAGCTGTTTTTCCTACTTTTTGTTCCTTGCATTAGAACCTAGAAAAGCAAGTTTTTTTGGATAGTTTTCCTTGAAAGAACACGTAAAGCAAAAAAATTATTTTCCTGTTCGCTACAGCATACCATGTTGAGCATCCCCATATATATGTGGGTACTTGTAAGAGGCGATTGAGAGGCATTGCTGCCGGCAATACCGCCATTACCCTTTCTCATCCAGCTGAGACGAGTGGGTGAAGGAGGTCCTCCCGAGCAGCAGGCGAGGGCGTCCCGCCCCACGTTAATCAATCATTGATCTCCGGGGCCGGCGCCCATCTGCATATTATATAGTCACAGTCGAAGCGAGAGGACTCCCTGGTATCAATACGTTAAGTCAGTGCCTCCCGTTTCCCTCCTTTTGCGGCAATGCCAGCGCCTGATTCAGAGGCCTCTTGCATGTGTGTAACTAATCTATATGTTATGATATCCTACATACGAACGGATGTTGGCACCCTAACATCGGAAGCTGAAGATATGATTATCAGTGTCCGAAATTACGGGTGCACCCTGGACCTGGCGTGCATTATTTTGCAGCGGGGTGCAATATATTTAAATTTATGTGTGCACCCGGATGGTGCACGATTTTTCAACCTGTCACATAGGTTATTACAGAAATGTACCCACAGATATGTCCTTGCGTGCACAGTTTTAGGAGTTGTGCACCCAGCGTGTGCACAAAAATAAAACCTTAATTTCGGACACGCGTATCGTGATAAATAGATGTCATTATTCTAGTAGGTGTGGTGAAAATAGACAGCCTGTTATGGATACATGTATTATAGGAACGGATACATTTATAATAGGAAGGATACTTTAAGCTTAAGTCTTGGGAACTGTGTGCATTGGCGGCAATAATTCATAACCCACAAGTTACCTTCCCATATAGATATGTACGACAGTGCATGATTCCAAAATGATTACATGCATAAATTCTTGAAGACAGCGTGACGTCACAAAATACCGCTTGTGCCCGTCTTATCAGCTCTCTATGCTACCTACACACCTGTAACCAGGTGGCCACGGAGGGGACAAACAAACCACGAAGGGGACACTGCTGGTACCCGCGGTTTACTGTCATAACAATGGCTGGTTAGCGGCCTATCTTTTACCCCTGTCTTCGAGAATAGGCAAAGGCTATATATAGTGTTGTTTCCGTCGTTTTTTATGCTCCCGGTAATGCAGCTTCATCGACCTCGAGTTGTCGTAGTTAATCCTGCACCCACATGGGACTTAGCAGTCACCTTACCCTGGTGTAAATCTCCGATACTCTGACAATCGCCCCAAATCCCTGACCCCATATAGGTCTATCCTTATCAAAGATCAGCTGCTCACTACCTCAGTCAGCAACCTGTGCATGCCTCACCCCCACTCCCCCCAAACCAAGACCTACATACTACCATATGCATTCCGATAGTCAGTATAATCCATCTTGTTTTTAAAGGCTATATACTATTTCATAAATGTTTAATCCCGGTCAGTGAAAATGTTAGGGCCTTGCCATGCGCTCTGGGCGCATTAAAATGTTAAATTAAAATAGCAGATTAATTTAGAGATCAATGCGTCAATGGAACATTAGGAATTTTGATTTAATTGAACTGCAGGGAAAATGGCTCATTACATTGAAAATATCTCATTCAATTTGATAGGGAGTGCGCCATTGTCGCATGCTAAATTTTTCTAACATGATCACTGCATCCGACATATTTTTTTATATGAATGGACGAGAGACCTATTGTTCTGGCTATGTTCCTGCCGTGCCCGAATATTCACACATTGTCAATTGTGCCATTAACTGAGACTTTCTTTTTAGTTAGGAATTCACTGTTATCCGTCACAAGCAAATGAGGCAAATTTGCCCTGAATCCCCAGCTCTTCTAGGTTATCCAAGATTTCTTTGTTAATGGAAATTGGGTGCACCTCTTAACTGTTTTGTTGTAACAGAGAAGGCTGTGGCAGCAGTCAATAGTCAAGTGTTATTGTAATGTTCCCCAACTTTGGTCTCATCGTCAAGTACCATCTCTCACCCTTTCATATCTACCTGCATGTGGTCTATGCTGTAAGTCAGTGAACAAGAGCTATTTGATTGTTGCTTTATTCTCCGTCTTCGATGAGTGGATAACGTCGATAGTCCGATATATCGGAGTAATAGGTTGTCCCAACTCTCATAGAGATCAGTGTTAAAAATGGGGGGGGACACATCGTGCTATTTCTGATAGGAAGGATCTGTTTGGAGATTGAAAGTCGTTCCATAGAAAATGCCTTGAGAGTGTACTAATTAGCATAAATAAGTCTGTGTTCGGAGATTGACGAGATGATGTCATAATGATATTCTAAAAATAGAACGAAAGTAGGTGGGGAATACCCCTTTCCTCCACTGGGGGCGGCCATATTGAAAATCTGCTAGTTCCTCGGTCTCTCGCTAGGGGGATAACGTTGATAGTCCGATATATCGGAGTCTTAACTTGGCCCAAGTCCCATAGGAATCAGTGTTAAAAATTTGGAGGGGGACACTGTGCTATTTCTGGAGTAAAGAATCTGCTTGGAGATTGAAGCTGTCCTCATAGAAAATGCCTTGAGAGTGTAGTAATTAGCATAAATAAGTCTGTGTCCGGAGATTGACGAGGTGATGTCATAATAATATTCTAAAAATAGAATGAAAGTAGGTCGGGAATGCCCCCATCACCCACTGGAGGCGGCCATATTGAAAATATGCTGGTTTCCTGTTTCTCCGTTTTCGTCCAGTCGATAACATCGATAGTCCGATACATTGGAGTCTGAGGTCGTTGAGAAGTGGTCAGAGATGGGTCAGGAGAGGTTCAGGAAGTGTTCAGGAGTGGTTCAGGAGGGATTGTGAAGGTGTCAAGAGGGGTTCAGAAGGGTTTCAGGAAAGGTTCAGAAGGGGTTCAGGTTCGGGGAATGCAAAACTTCAAGTACATTTCATTTCGTTTTATAAACCAAAGAATGGATAAGACGGAGATTTTGGTTTACTAAACCACATCAAGAATCTATAAAGTCGATCAAACCAGAACTTGTTAACAAGTATCTCCCCCACCATTACCTATCCACCTGCGGTGGTTTTCTACTTCGTGCATATAGCCCGCATGTAGACGGTAGCCCTGCGGTGACGGGTCTGTTGCAATAATAGGCCTACATGACCCGACCATATAACTAAAGATCAGAACCTTGATCTAAAACTGCCATAGCCAACCATATTATTGTCGTTTTACGAGAAAACGCTGTAGTCCGACAAATAGGTTTGATCTGTACATTAGTATCACAGGAAAATGTGAATTCACAACAACCTTTACAGCCTACAATGTATCTATTACGGCGCATTCTGTTGTCAAAGAATAATCAGTACCAATTACTGTGCCCCGTATATACCAGAATACATAATACAAAACTGAAATTGTCACAGAACACTTTGCCCGTCGACGTTACAGTATTGAACGCTATAGATTTATTGTTTTATAAGTGTACAACAAGATTTGTTTAACACGTTTTTGCCACCAAATCCTAACTCACTTGCCGCTCTTACATTTTACAGGGCATGTTTTGGGAGGGATTTTCTATGACGCTGTTTTTATAAGTATAATATATATATGCACTGGAAAAAGACAATTAGGAGAGACAACCGCCACAGGTACCTCATTTTGATTTTGAACCTGGGGAAAATTCCAGGAAAAATGTCTCACATATTCTGTATTTAATTTAAAGAGTAAACAGAAGATGCATTTTACAGAATCGCATAGAAATTGCTTGATGATAATAATAAAAGATTTTCATGAGCGCTAAAAGTCCTCTCAACCCTATGACCAACTTGCAGTCTAATCATTTCCACTCTCATGCAACTACCAATATGGAATCCTTTACAAACTTAACTTCCTATCTAGCCCATCCAATAAGCATAACATCTCGATACTTGATTCACACAAAGATGTTGACAAGTGCTGACTGCGTCTCGTTAGTGAGCCTTATCCACATCATTGCTTCTAGGTCTTACCGACCACTACCACCTGTTCCCGTCATATTTATAGCATCTGATGTCTTTTTGAGAGGCAAAGCCTCTATACTCAAGTTATTGAGGATCTTTGGCTGGTACCTGACCTACTTGGAGTAAAAACATAGGTTCAAACAGGTATAGACACCCTTACCCAGCATCAGTAAACAAATTTGTCAATTCTTATGTTATGGTGAAGATGTCCTCTCTTTTTTCTTAGAATTTATTATTGTCATATTTATAAACCATTGGCTTTACAGAATCGCATAGAAACAGAAGTGCATCAGGGAAGAATAACCCATTTAGATTTTATTTTTATGATTTATTTGGCATGTTTGCATGATGATTAGTTTGTTTTTGCAAGATCTGATGTTCTGACTATTTGGGTGGATACCTCCAATTTGAAGTGTTTTGTATTTAAAATAGTCATGATAAGTTTGTATTCAAAACTGAGAAATTCAACGGTGGTAAATATGACAGGAGTTCTTTTTTATACAGGAACAATACTTTGGAATCGGTTATCCCATACGGTTCAGTGCTGTGATAATAATTATGTTTTTCACATATTCGTGTGTTTAAGAATTATGATGATACATGCACTGTAGGTACTATAGGTATTATTATTTACCAAATAGGTGATTGATGTACTTTCCTATCATGTTTTTCAATTATTATATTTGATCTGGAAGACCAGGGGGGTACCCCTGAATATTAATTCAGAAATTACCCCAGAATATTATTTCAGAAATTAAAAAACAAAACAAACAAAAACGGGGATTATTCTGATAGGCATACATGTAGGCCTATAACGTTCATTGGCACTCTCACTTCCACTTTGCCAAGTATACCGGTTTCTTCTCATCATTTAATTCATCATCCCTAGCAGCCAAACCAGCAGTACAACTATTTGAACATCGATTTGAACATAGATAACCCTAACATATACAAAGACCTCTCCAACGTAAGGAGCACTTGTTCGTCTAGATTCGTTGCCCGCTCCCGCTTTAATGCAATATACAACTCTGAACAATACCGAAAAAGAGGTCAATGTTGGTATAATGTTGTGGTATATCACCCCGTGATTATATCTGACTCATCGGTTAATCTGACTCATCGGTTAGATCGATACTCATTGCTCCTCTCTCTATTTTCCCTTGCGAACATTATATTCGAATTGATCGAGCTCAATGGCAGGGTATAATACATGAAGTAAAGCAGTTTTACATTGAACAAAATAATATTCGGGCCAAAATAAGTTGGAGTGCACCTGGCACGCACCCCCACCCCCTTCCCTCCCCAAAATACCCGCGCCTGTATATTCGAGACATCGGTATTTTGTATACGTTGACATCCACTACCTCGTATCTTTTTCTCTGCCCATTGTTTCCAACGAGCGGGCCGGGAAAACATGCCAGCCCCGACCCAGGTACTCAGGTGGTCGTGGAAGGAATGTCATGTAATACGATAATGGTTATTACAAGCTGTGCACATGTCTCATGAGAGTCTGCCTTGAAGCGTGAACTCCAGTATCTAGATACAGTTGTCTCTGCTGTTTGATCCAATAGATAATATACGTATTTAAATGTTCCTAATTCCCGATACTTACAGTTTGAATCATTTGCATATAATACATGTACATTAATGTATATATGAGTTCCAATATGATACGTAAAAGAAGCGTTTATGAATAAGAATTAATGTAACTTACTTAATATACCAATTGTTGATAAATGAGATTTTTGTATCGCCACTATATGGTCAATGGAAATTCTAAATATTTGCTTATATTTTTAGGTCTGAATCGACAAGTTTTACTAGTAGTAGTAGTTTTATCGACAGCAAAAAGTCATACATATTTATCTCATGTGTCATATATATGTACATCATAACAGAAAGTAAAACACTACTGAGTCAAATATAGGCAGTAAGTAAAGCAACGCAAAGATCCATATTCAGCACCCGAGAAGAAGCTACCAGACAGTAAAATCTTATAATTAAAGGACCTCCATCTAGACAGTTTTACAAAACATTATAAGGCAAGAGAAGGCTTATAAATCACATGCAGATCATAATGTGGAGTAGCACCATGACAGTGACTATAGTCAAAGTATACTGACTTCACCTTTTAAATACAACTTCATTGTATGATATTATTTATACACGCATATCATATACATGTATGTTGATAAGAAACCAGAGGAGAGCGGTAACATGGTACAGTTAAGAATATCTAGAGCATGGACAGATGGTCGTCTCACTTTTCTAAAGGCCGTGTATACATAGTTTCTCAGAACTTTGGCAATTGAGAGGTTTTGCTATTCATTAATGTATTTTAATGTGATGAAAATGTCCCCTTTAGATTCGAAAGTACTAACTTGCAGTACAGACTCTCTCTTGTCTATACAGGGTTGGCCGGATGTTAAACTACCCCAACTTGTCTATACAGGGAAGGATTTAGGAAAAAATGTTTAATTGTGCTCAGTATTATTCATAACTGGAAAAAGACGAGAGGGCCTGGAGAGAAAATGACATATATATACTCTTTACACACGGAGGTGTATTTCTTGTGAAATCTTAGCTGTGGGAATAGTTTCTGCTGCGTGTGCAGAGCCTGCTGGGTAGCTACCTGGAGAATGCTCACCTTGATTCTGGTGCTGGGCCAAGATACCTGTGCCAACGGAGTAAGTTATGGTGAAGGAGGAGGAGGGTGGGGGTGAGTAAAATAGCAACTAGAAGACAACCTAGTTTCGGACCGGCCCCGCTGCCAACATCCCCTGCTCCCTCCCAGACCAAACATACCTGGTATTGCTCCATCATCGTGTCCCCTGCAAACCGTTTCACCTGGTGTTGAAACAATATTTCTACCTATAGTTTTGCTCACACTGCCGATCTGTTTATCGTATTCTACATACAGACATCCCATGGCAATACATGTTGCTTATGCATCCAATGTTAGAAAAGTCACCGAAACACTTCAATGTGTACTGTAAACGTATTAATTTTCGGGCTGTACAAATGTTTGCGGATCACTCTACATGCGCGAAAATATAATGTGAAATTTAAGAATATTATAGAAGCTAACTATTCAATGCTTGAAATTATTCACAAAAATGTAACTTATTGCTTGGTGCGTGAAAAATTAAGCAGCGCGAAAGTATATATATATACGTTTACAGTATCTGAAATATATCGACTTTAGTTGACGTTATGTTAAAAAACAAAATGCACCACACCTACTGTCTGCTATTTTCTTTTTTCAAGAAATAAGTGATCATAATGAAGTGAATCTAAATAGATCAAAGTTTACCTGAACTTCCCAAGGTTTTGAAACAATCGATATTACAGATTTTAACACGGTTCTTTAGGTAAGGCTTTGTGGAATATAAATATGAAAACGTCGTGGTTAGATACAAGATAAAACGAAATTCGACCGCCGTGTTTATGGTCATTCATACATATAAATGGTCACCCTTAATATAATTCTATAACCAAAATCAATCGTTTGACTTGTAGCCAAGTTTTTTTTGCATCATATCAATAACAATTGTTGAATCAATAGGATGAATGACTCACAATATCCATTACGTTATTTTTCTCATAACATCTTTATTGTTTCACTACTTACTATAGTACCCGTATGATTTTCCAGTGGATCGATATTGAAGTGCGCAAAGACATTAAAGAGACATGATAGTATAATGCCTGTATCTGACGTTTACCTCATATCACATAAATTCTATTAAATATTCTGTGCAACATACACACTGTAAAAAGAGGGGAAAAGAGCAATAGACTGTACATAGTGGTAAGACGCTCCCGTAAACCCAGCCCAGGCCGTCCCCACAGGCCACCCCTGCTCCAGGTTAGCGGCAGGTGTAAGTGGGGAGAAGGAGGTCAGGTAGATGGAGGAGGGGTCTGTAGGGGACCGAGCCCAGCGCCCTCCCGCCTGGATCATCCCATGTCTGACCTCCCTCGACCCCCTCCTCACCACTGAATCTCCCCACGTAGCTCCCCCCACCCCCCCACCCCCACACCCCCCCCCACCCCCATCCCCCCGCCCCGGCCCTGTCCACTCACAAACTGTTTTGTCGGGTAGCTGCACCTGGTCTCCATACCATTCATCGTTATACTTTCTTTTTATAAACAGCTGTATGCCAGCTGAGTGTAGAGGATGCATCTATAGGCCTAACTGTTTGTTGTGTTCCCCGCACCTTACCGACTGTCCAGGGACTAATTGAACTAAGCCTTCTTCTCATTTACTTTTGTATTATTTTCTTATCGAATATATCAGATTGATCGACTTTTATTGACGGCATTGTTGCTAAAAAAAAGAAAAGAAAAAGAAAAGCACAAGTTTGTGGTGATGTTTTGTTCAATGAAAAAATGCACCATGCATACACTCTGCTATATTCTTAGTCTGAGACATGCAACACACCTTTAATCACAAAATCCCGTTCGTAATGAACATTTACTTCTGAGCATGGTCTCCATGCACTAATCAGTATGATCGGTTGGTGACATGCGTCAAAGTAAAACATGCTTGAGTCGCCTGTTAAGTGTTACGATAATTGTATTTTCGTAGGTACTGAAGAACCTGTCCTTTTGTTGGATCAGGGTCAGCATAGAATGTTAAATCGTACTTCCCATACAGGTACAGTAAGTGCTATATTTACGTTGGGCTATTACCTTAAGGGATGCGAATTCCACAATTAGCTATAGACTCCGTGGTAGAGCTAAGGTATAAAAATTGGTTGTCTTCAGGAAGCCGACGCACCTTCCCTAAACCCAGCTCTACCTGTTTTTCATCAAGGTTTTTCAGAAATATATTGAAATGCAACAAAAAAGATTGCATTTATTTGACCAGGAAATGTATTGTACGTGCTAGAATTGGTGTAGAGAGCATTTGGAATAAATTCTTAATTTCTGACAATGCTTGAGTCTGTGTATAAGAATAAAGAAAAGAAACCGACTTATTTATACTAAATTGTTTAGACCAACTTCGGGCATACCTGGATATATGGTCGTCATTATAATTATGCTATTGCCGAAAGGACTTTGGGTTTATCTCTATTGTGTTTAGTGTAAAATTTCGACTTGAATTCACATTTTCTGGCGATTTTAATGATAATTATTCTAAAAATATACCTCTTAGTGATATTGCATAATGGGTAATACGCAATAGAACATTTTTTGGGATTATTCTCAGTATATGGAATGTTTATAAATCACCAAAATGTTAGAAGTACAAAGAAAGTACTTTGGAAAATGTCTTTGTCCTTTAGAGACTGCAAACCTGTTGTTCAACAATCATTGCCATCAAACGTTTTTGCATTTCTGACATTTTTAGTAGTAGAGTTTGTACTGAACATACAGTGGTGGGTTCATACGGCCAGATCCCAGCATCTAACAGGAATACCTTAAAGTACTCGGGATTTTCCTCTTCAAGAACGGTTTTTATACTGTATTGTCAGTTAATAAGGGTTGAAATTTGAAAATAAAGGGTCATAAAACAAATATTGTTGGGGAGTTCAAGTTTTATTCATGATTAATACAATTCTGACAAGCTTTAGAAACTGAGATAACTATCGAAATGCATTTCAGTGGTGCACAGTGGTGAAGTATTGGTCATAAAAACTGATAATTAGAATTTAATAAGAGATGGTAACGAGACATTTGTTTGTAAACAAGAATTTTTTTTTTTAATGGAATTGAGCAAGAAAAATGGTTGTTTGATATTGTTTCGTCAGCTTTTTTTCATAGTTAGTTTGAAAGATTGCGAGATAAATTTGTTTTGGTCCCCTTTAATTACTGTATTATCAAAAGGTAATGACAAAATTGATAATGGAAACAAATTATATTTGTACAGAAAGACTTCTGGGGTGAGGGTTTGCCCAATACTACCCTTCAGACAGGCTATTGGCCAAGGTGTTATGAGTATGCCTGATGACGTCCCCGGGTGATGGGATGGAGTGTACGGGGATCTCGGCCTCCAGGGGGCCGGTAAATATTGTGGTAAGAGGACCATCAACATTGTACAGCCCATGCCCACCACAGACACCAACACACACGAGTATATAGCGGGTAGAAAAGGCTCCACGGGGTATCCTATCTGCAGAACGAACTTATCCACATTTCTAGTATTCGATTATACTTCCCATTACGATACATATTATAAAGTAGTTTTTTCTATAATGATAAGTATTTGATTGACAACAAAGAAGTCATTACAAATGTTTATATTTGCAGTACTATACTATTTCTCTTCGATGTCACAAAAATATACATACATATAGTTTGTAAACACAACTTTGTGAGTTATGTGAATGGTTAGGGTTAGTATTTCAGAGTGATACTGACACCAGATCACCTACATGTATGTGACTACTTTATTTTTTTAAGGTTTACGTTTCCTTCCAAAACACAACTTGAATGACTCGTGGCCTGAAATTCCCTTGAAGAAGGAGAGTCAAAGTTCTCTATAGATATGTAATACACATGTGAAAAGGAGCCTGGTCTACAGAGTAACCGGACGAGGTTTGTTTGACGCTAAAGATGAAGAAAACAATAACAAATTGCTAGAATGGAACTGCTGATGCAGTGTAGATAATAAGAAATAGGTACTGCGTAAAACAACAATGGATAGGTTTCTTTCTGTGGTGATTTTTAGAGAGGGATCTAAAACGTTAAATACACATTTTCATAATTTTGTAAATTTCCAGAAAATAGGCTTAGGGCCTATTTACCTATTTGTTACCCTACTACTTCTAAAATGATGTACTTTCGCATGTTACAGTCTACACACTGAACTTACTCAGGCCATACCACGAACCAGCAAAATAAGCTGTTACAAGCCAGTCCATTTGGTTGCTGATTTGTTAAACAGCTTTTTAAAGGACCTGTGGGAACCAGCAAATTAGGTCATGACCCCATTATTAAGTTCTACTCTCATCCCCGGCTATATGGTGTAGTGGTTAGCAGACCCAAACCCCTATGTTGTGGGTTCGAATCCTGAAGGGATTTTGCCGGGCAAAGCCACTTGTATCTAGAAAAGAATTCCCAGTAACCATTTTTGGGAGTCCCTAGTTATATCTATATAGTTTAGTAGCTAAAGGTGGGAACTCCCTCAATCAGTCATGTCTTCAACCATTTAATTCACTTTGTTCTCAATGACTGGTTACACAATCTCATGTTCAGCAGTTGAAGAGCATTGTCCTCCAATTGTTGTTAGAATCAGGCAGTGTGAGAAGCTAGAAGTAGGTTACATAACCAATGCCTGAGCCAAGCAGCCTCTACCCCTTCAAATTAGGACTACCACTATCACCTGCAGGTGGGCAGTCCCAGGTGGGTGGGTGATAGGTCACTCAGTACTAGGACCTAGTAGTAGCCCTTTCTTAAACCCCTCCCTGAGCTGTGTATGACAGGAGGAGTGGTGGTGGTCAGTACCTATAGCCCATATTACACATAGCCCTCTGGTATTAGGAGGGCCTTTAGTTTACTGAGGGACAACCATCACTCATACACGAGCGGAACTTTGTAGCTAATTTGCTTCTTGTTTCTATTTCATTTGTGACTTCCTGAACATTAATAATTATTTTTGCAATTTGAGACAGATTGAAGGACTTGGATTTTTTAATATCCTTGAGTGATCCTGTAGTAGAGTTAACCCTATATCTATTAAATGTTACTGTGTATTACTCTCCTGATTTGATCATAATCTATCTGTCGGTTCATGTACCTGGTATCGCTATAGTGGTTTACCGAAACTGGATCCTGACTGGCTCATATCAGACTATACATTGAAAAATCATCTTGCAAAGTTCCGTCAATACTTTGATCTGGGAACTTCAGCCTTCCTCTCCATCCCCATGTCTAAAACTCAATCGATTCAGTCAGTATCTAATAAACATAGGTGAAGATCATTGACGGAATCTAGGCAACGCACACTCTTCACTGTTATTGGTCTATTCACCCCAGATGGAAATAACCCATATACCCGGGCACATTCAGCCTACATGTCAGATCTGATCTGATGAGCACACACTGTAAATTGTAATACACATTATTTGTATGTTTGTTGATTATAAGTTTCATATACATACATGTACGTCAAAAGGTATGTCAGGTTCATCAGTTTTTAAGAGCTGCATAGATATATATTGTATTGCCCAATACATGATGACCCCAACCTGCACTTCGAGGCTTTGGTTGGAGATGCGTTTTAGCTTCAGTGCTCATTTTACCAGGTAGAGGGTTAATGTTTACGGATAGTTCTTTTCCCTCACCTTGATGAAACACTGAAACCAGCTGGTCGTCGAGCCACGAACATTGCCTATATTGCGCGGCGCACTGCTCTTGAGCCCCTTGGGCGCGTTACTCAAGTTATCGTAACACACATCAAGGCTACTATAAACTGTCGTCAAGTCCTTTTAGACTGCTTGAATGTGATGATAGCCTTTAGTCTACCTGGTGCAGGCGTAAGTGGTCCTGACAACATGAACAAGTAGGTCGGTTTTAGCCATTTAACACAAAACATCCGAACACCTCCCTGTATATAATCGCACGCCAGTTAAATTTGGTGTAATATTTTAATAAGTCTGTAGAAAAGGATGTTTTGAAAAAAGTCAAATGTACGATCTAGGATGCAAACAATGCATTGAGCAATGAATTGAATCTGCTTTTTCTCGATATCATATGACAGCAGTGTAAAAGAGGCTGCAGAGCACGGGAATTGCCGTTTCCGTGGCATTTGCATTTTAACCAATGTGGCCACGAGGGTGTGAAAAAAAGAAGATAAAATCTGACATATTAATTATAAGCCAATGATTTTGACGGAGTGTGACCAAATGATATTTTACTGGAATTAATCCATTAAATTTAGACCCAGTGGAACGACGGATGATAAGCATTGCATCCATCGTTTTTCTTCCCTATCCCCTTCAAGTTGTGCTTTAGTTTAATCAGGAGGGGAGGAAATGAATGAAAGGACCATAAGGGCATTTTGAATAACGTCTAAGTAATAAGCCCATCCCAGTATACTTGAACATACAATTTTACCATGAAATAACATAGCAATTTCTTTCTGATTTAATCCTCAAACATAGACGTATGAAACTTAATGGACCAAGGTGTTTGGCTGACAAATTGCTCCCTAAAATTTGTAAAATACAGCTTTGTATATTGGCCTTTTCCCCATAGGAACCAATGTTAAAGCTGTCAGCCCGACCTATAATGTCCAACCCTATTTTCCCTAAAATGCAGCATTTTGATTGGCTGGCAAACCTGAAAATATGTTAATTGGTAAAATATAAGAAATCATTATCTTTTATCAGTACTTGGTGAAATAGAAAAACATAACCCTTGGTTATTCCAGTAATCCCAGCTCTTGGGGACAAGGATAGCTTATACCGTAATTTTGTCCGGCCCTTGTCCAACCCTGGGATATACCCAATGTGGGATGGGCTTATTGAGAATACAGTATACCTTTAAGGATATACCTGGGGTATTCAGAGGGGTAAAGTAAATAGTTGTCGCTGTCAATGGGTTTGCCATAAAGTGAGGTAATAATGTTGCCCATCTGTAGCCGTTTGACAGTTAGGTCTGGAAAATTAACCTGCATTAGTTAGGTTTCAATGGTGAATTTTATTGCTGGCAACATCTAAGTGCAACTAACACTTGGTGTGGTAGTGCCTGGCAACATAGATGCACAAAATCCGTCTATTATAAGCCAATGAAAAAACCTTATCTTAAATAAAGAAAACTCAATACTTATCACAAGGAAATAAAGGGATTTTGGACGAGGCACACTAGCACCACCCGGTGAGAAAAACTAGATTTTTCAAAATTAGATTTTTGTTTCTGAGGTAGGATTATACACCTTATTCTAAAAAAAAAAGACACCACAAAATTAAGCAGTCTGAACTATATAAAAGTTTAAGGAAGAGAATACTATAAACAGTAATGTACAGAAAAATGGAGTAACGAAGGTTTCAATCAACTCGGAAGCAGGGGCAGAACCAGGATTTCCAGAATATAGGGTTAAATACTAAAATGGTGTGTATTTGCGTGCATGTGTGCAGCATTTTCCCCTCTTTTTGTAATATGGGGGTCCACCAAAGGGGGGGGGGGGGGGTCTGAAATCACTGGCGGATCCAAGGGGGGGGGGGGGGTAAATTTCTGAATATGTAATTTTAAATTATGATTAACACCAACTTGGGTGTTCGAAATTGTTAATCGAAAAAATTGCAAAAAGTAGCGAAAGTTTTAACAGTATGTATAATATGCTTTGTGGAGTTTTCTGGGAAGAAGGGTAAATAAAAATCGCGAGTAGATATGAACAATATTTCATATCGTAATGTATGTTCAGGCGCAAATGAGGTCTGACACTAAAAGTACCAATACATTGTTTTCGTCCGTGTGTCCATATAGGCAGCTTCAATATCTGACTATTCTGTTTGCATCTTTTCATTATATAGGCCTACGTAATAGTTTAGTATGTGTATGGAGGACATACAATGAATAGGTGTTACATTGCTCATCCCACTTCATCAATACATGTTGGAACCATTGTAAATAACACTCATTATATATAATATCTTATATATTACATATCTAACAAGATTTGTGTCAATTGGGACTTCTGGAAGAACATGTATATGCATGAAGATATTAATAAAGTTGAATTACTCAAAAAAAAATCTGTTATGAATGATATTTCCAGTAATGTCAGTGCATGCCTCTTTTTATTGACCATTCTGCTGCACATAATGGGCTTTCAATATGAAGCGGATATGGTCCTTTGGGTGTATACGCTGCACCCTTTGACATCTACTCATTTTCTGACTGAGGATCATTAGGCCTATACAAACGTAGCCATCTGTTTCTGTCTGCCCTGGCAGGATAGCGCTGTCAGTCGGTCGACGTGTCTGACTCTATTTATACTGAAACGATAAATGGGAATTTGGGACTTCGGTCATGTCTTTAGCCCATAAACAATGGTTAAAATATTCCATTGTTATTCCACCTGTATTCCATGTTCCACGGGAGGGAATTCGGTGTGTGTATTGTAGCCGCTGGTAATCTGGTATATCAAGTATGTATCCCTATATCTGACAGCATTGTGATTAGTCTAAAAACTGACGGGAGGGACCAGGCACACAAAAATATAAACATATACATGCGTCAGTATGAATACAAGTAGTCACTGATATGTATTTCATATACATGTACTACATACTAATTTTTTTATACGAACCATTTCATTTGTAATTGACTTCACACATCCTTTTTGTTATTGCAATTCCTTTCGTCCCTATGTACACCTATATATATATATATAGGTGAAAATTAGATTTTGTGGCAAAATCAACATTATTTAAACTATATTGTTGTGTAGAGATTTGTTGTGTATAAATTACTTCAAATGAACGATGGTTCAAAGAATTTAGTAATTGCTATATTGACTTCTAATAATATTATGAACAATTTCATAGATATATAAAAGTATAGCATCACACATTTTTAAAAACAGCCCACCGCGCCCATAGATAGATCGGCCCTATAAAGTATAATGCAACACAGGTGTACATTAACTATAGGTAAAAGTACAATTATCTTGGGGACGAAGCGAGTCTGTGCCGTAATATGATGAGCAGAGGATAGGCTCTATGGTTATTATTAGTGCCATAATTAAAAACTGAGCTGCTCTGTGAGCGCTGAGTCGTCCCTCCCCCTGTGACAAGCTGCTCATATGTCAAGCCTCATATCCGCCTACTCCTTACCAGCAAAGTATCAATCTACGTCGTACCCTTCCTAGTCCCTCAGACATTGACGTCCTGTATTCATTATTTTATGTTTGGTGAACTCACTCATTCTACTTTCATATTGGAAGAAATATGTCAACCAACTTCTAAGCCTGATTGCCTGAATAAAATTGAAGGTGGACCTATTTCGTTTGTAGTTCCCAATTAGAGTATATTGTTTTGGTACAAATTGTATTATATGCACACAGTAGAGGTGAGACAAATTCTGAGACGCATTCCTCTATGTGGCCATGGATATTGCCTTGGCCTTAAAATTAAATGCAATTATTGAAAAGCTGGATCTTGCCTTTAGTTATAGATAAGTTATGGAAGCGGTTAGCGTACAAGTTTAGGAGAAATAGTAATACCTATGTCTTACACTGGTCCTTGTTTTTCATAATCCCATTTTGGTTACAGCGACACAATGAAAATCCTCACTGTTAAATGTGTTGCTTTAGGCAGAGATAACAGGGGTCCTACAATTATTATTTTTCTTTAAATCAATCGGAGACAAATACGTTAGGTTCATTAGTGTTGGTTTGGGGAACGCTCAGCAGAACATGCCAAACAACACAACGTGTCATATTCGCTTGCTTAACGCACTGTTTACTGACTTAAAGTTATTCAAGTAGGAGTAATGAACATCAATTAGTTTAGTTATATGCCTTTTCTTGCTATCTCCCGTCGGCCAACAGGGACCCGAGGCCAGCACTAATGGATCATGAAGCTGGTCGGTGATGTAACAGAAAAAGGTTGACTCCGTACTATGAGTGCGGTCGCTCTATCCAAGATTTCCTACCTTATAGACCTATTACCCTTCTTGTCCCTGAAAAGATGTATTGGAATTCCTTGATTGTTAGATCTAATTGTACCTTTATTCATAAGGCAGAACCAAAATAACATTATTGAGAATGGCAGCCATTTGACGAGTGGCTGCGGACACAAGCCGACGTGTTGTATCAGTTTTGAATCTAATGGGAAAAGCAATGGATAACGCTTTGGCATGGACGGCTTTGGGGCCTACCATTTAGTACGTGTGCACATTCTAAAAAATTCAAGACCCCCCAATTCCCCTCTTGGGCAAAAAACACATTGGATATGTATTAAAACTTACGCACATTTTCAAAAATCGAAGAACCCCCTCCCCCTACTGATGCGTACATATACTTGATGGAAGGCCCCTTCACCATGCCAGATTTCCCACGGTATATATAAATGTGCTTTTGTTAAATGTCAATTCTCGATTTCCAAAACATGTTTGCTTATTACATGTATTCGTAGGTTGAAGATTGTACAATGGGTATCCCCCCGTTATACCATCCTTTTATTTACACAAACCTTTCTGAATGTAAAAACCCCAGCAGACACAAATATATTGGATGCACGCATATCAATATTCTTTCTCTTCTCAGCTCCAGGAATCATCTCTCACGTAGTTGACGGTAGGTAGCCATGAGAGTAAGCTTTAATTTTGCTGGGCAGCTTCCAAGTTATTCCTCACCTATAGCTCCTGGCACATTTTACCTCTGAGCTACTACTTATCAAACGACATTTTGGGTGTTTGATTTGCCGGTGACAGCAAGTTTTTCCCCCCTACCTGTCTTTCCTCTCCTATACACCACAATTAGGTTGGTTGGTTATTGGTGTTTAACGCCGTATCAACATCTATTGTCATATCACGGCTAGAACAATGTTTGCATTTCTGTCGGGGATTGAATCTATGAGAAGATAGAGACCATACTCCTACACATTTACCGAGGTAGGTGTTCTTTAATGTGCAGGGTCCGATAGACAGGGCCCGACACAAAACAGCCAGTGTTCCACAATTAGGGTCTTCTTTTCTTTAAAGGAACTTGGGTGTGTTCAGCTTGATTTTTATTCACCAGCCAAATCTCTTGTATACTTTTGTTGATCAAAGCTTATATCTATAGAAGTAGAGACTGAAACTTTCATCTTTTACTGTTTGTGACAAAGTTACAGCCTGAAAAGAAAATCATCCTTTATCATTGGTTTCTAAGGGAAAAATGAGTATGTTATATTACAAAAAAAACTACTAGAGCTTTTCCCACCAAACTCAGTTTACAAGAAGTACAAACAATTACACAAATGTAATGAGAAATCCCACAACTTAACATTTACGTTTAAGAGTTATAGTGAATAAACTTATTTGAGCACTATTTGCATGGATTATTTTAGGTATTATTACTCCCTTCAAAGAAGAATTATGTGCATTGTACTCTCTTGAGTATCCAAATACCTAAAATAGCATTTAAACTTAAAAAAAGAATAGTCTTTAGTTTTTAATGCACCACCGAGGTGGCGCCCTGAATGATAGTGAGCACCTATATTTAGAATACACACTTACAAACTATAAATCATGGCATCAACAATGAATTGTCTGTGAAATAAAGTATGCGATGAATTGCAAGATTGCATTCATCAATATGAGACCTGCGCTGGAGTAAAGCAAGAGTGAAGGACACGTGTCTATTACACTGGCCGTTCACCATGGATTCTCGCCGTACTGCGACAGGGAAATGACTTTGCAGGAAATAATTAAGTGGAGATTGCACCGTCCCAAAGATAGGCAGGCCTTCTGAGTCGTCATTTTCCCAATGAACCTTGTTAGTTATGTAGTCTCCGACATCTAAAAAGAATGTCCCTTTTAATTAGACGTCCCCATTTTGTTGATATTATGTTGTCTCCTGTCCCCTCGGCATGGACTAGGAGATATTTGACACCGTGTAATGGAGATGTTCAATATGTAATGTATCGAGAAGAAGGGGTGCATAGTCAAACGTTTTTAGTGGTATTTGAATGGGGAAAGACCATGGTATTACCTGGAATTAATCCATTAGATTTAGACCCAGTGGGACAATGGGCGATAATTGCATCCATCTTTTTTCTTCCCTGTCTCGTTCTATTTGTATTTTTATAGAATCAGGGCGGATTTGATAGGATAGAATTAACTACAAAAAGAGCAGGTTTAGAAGTACATGTATACATGAGTATAATATGTACAACAAATTCCATCATTCCATTAAAATTCGCTCGATTTAACAAACTTTGTGATTTGTTGAATGAGAGAATCTTAAAACTATGATAAACGTGTTGAGGATTCCATCTACTCTGGACAAATTTATTGCAGGAACTACACTACATGAGTATGTTCTTGTGTGAAACTTAAAACAATACTTCAACAAGATTTACAAAGCCATAGTTTGTTGTCGTTTTTGGGTTACTTTCGCCAGTATGGTACCAAAGATGCCATTTTCGCTGCTATCCAATGGATTTCGCGTAATCTTTGGTTATTTCAGTTTCGTATTTTTCCCACTTTTCTCTCCCAAACGAGGAGGACGGGGTTTGATATTATGTTGAAGTTTTTGGCATTCAATGTCAAACCTGTGAAATTTGAATATTTTTTTGTTAGCATTTTCAGTAGTTACCGCACGTTTTGGAAGTGTTATGCATGTTAACTAATACCATGTCGGTAAACCAAATTATTGGCTGACTATCGAATCAATTAGTTAGCTTTAGTGGCGGATCGAGGTTAATGAAAAGGGGTCGCGCTGTTGGAAAAAAAATCCCTTTCTGACTTTTTGGCCAAATTTTAAATTAACAAACCGAAATTTCCCATAAAAACGATGGGGACCCCTCCCCTTTGATTCGTAGTAAGCTGCATCTCAACGGATACCCTTGTCGCTTACAAACTATGTTATCTATAAACTGGCTGATGATAGGCCTATGATAGGCCTCCTAGATCTATAGGCCTAGTCTCTGGTCTTTTAGCAATATTATATGAATGAACGTCACTAATCAAACAGGCATTGATGTCTGTCATATGGATATCTATTGTCGCCATAGCATACTCAATGCTTTCGACTTAGACCTAGCCATTCATGAAAAAAAGAATGACAACTTCTTCATATTGTTAGCCTCCAGGTCTAAAGACAGAGGTCAATGTAAGGGGCCTTCCAATAAGTATGTAGGCCTATGCATTAAGGGGGGAAGGGGGGTCTGAGACTTTTTTTTTCAAATGTGCGTATGTGCTAAATGGAAGGCCCCTAAGTATCTACCTTGTGTATAGGTCAGTGTACCGACTAAACTTATAAGATTTTCCCCTTTATTTGCAGCGACAAAGTTACTCCACAAGAAATTCACAAACACCTCACGGTTTGTGGTGTCCAGCAAGGTATGGATGAACACGATCCCGACCCGCGACTGCGACATCCTGATGACGTTTCCCGCCAAGACGGACGACCAGACCCTCATGTGGCTGCTGGCCCGTCTGCGCGCGCGCACACCGGAACTCTCCGTCCACGTCCGTCACCATAGCAACACCGGCGTCTATGGCTTCTACCTGACGGCCACCTATGACAAGTGAGATATTGGCAACTGATAGAGATAGGCCTATTGATAGTTTTGGATGTTCAGCGTTGTATATCAGGGGTGGATCGAGGATTTGTTTGGGGGGGGGGGGGGGGGCAAGATTTGGAAGTTCTGAGTAGTATACAGAGGAAACCTGGGGACGGCGAATCCCCTTCCACTGGGGGGGGGGTATGGGGGGGCCACCCCCAGGAAAATTTTGAAAAATGAACCCCTCAAATATGAAATCTGGGACCCTCTGAGTGAATTCAGATACCTATAATATGAGAAGAATAATTTCTGATTTATGTAATCTTTGGCACTCTTATCCATTCCACCCCCAGGAAAATCTTGAAAAATGAACCCCTCAAATATGAAATCTGGGACCCTCTGAGTGAATTCAGAAACCTATAATATGAGAAGAATAATTTCTGATTTATGTAATCTTTGGCACTCTTATCCAATCTACCCCCAGGAAAATTTTGAAAAATGAACCCCTCATATATGAAACCTGGGACTCTCTAAGTGAATTCAGGTGCCTAAAATCTGAGAAGTATAACCTCTAATTTCTAGAGTCTTGGACACAATAAGCCAATAAGGATATTGATTCCTTTATATTGTTTTATTTCTACCCTTTTGAGAATATCTATGAACTAGAGGGTGCACTGGAGGGGGGTATGGGGGCCACCCCAAGGAAAATTTTGAAAAATTAACCCCTCAAATATGAAATCTGGGACACCCTTGCCTGTCGGCCCTTACCCTCCCCTCATGCCCTGAGGTCCCCCTGACCCTGACCTGACGGTCGTTACCATCCCCTCATGCCCTGAGGGACCCCTGGCCCTCACCTGTCGGCCCTTACTCTCCCCTCATGTCCTGAGGGACCCCTGGCCCCCACCTGTCGGCCCTTACCCCCACTCATACACTGAGGACCCCTGACCCCCACCTGCCGGCCCATACCCTCCCCTCATGTGCTGAGGATCCCCTGACCCTCACCTGACGGCCCTTACTCTCCCCTCATGCCCTGAGGGACCCCTGGACCCCAACTGTCGGCCCATACCCTCGGCCACCCTTGATCCAGAAGGGCCGGAAGGGGAAGCAAAGAGCCAGGAGGGGAAGCAAAGGAGCCAGAGGGGAAACAAAGGGTCGAGAGGGGAAGCAAAGGGCCGGGAGGACAAAGACAGGGCCTCGAGGGGAAGGACAGGGCCAGGAGGGGTAGGACAGGGCAAGGAGGGGAAGGACAGGGCCGGGAGGGGAAGGACAGGGTCAGGAGGGGTAGGACAGGGCAAGTAGGGGAAGGACAGGGCCGGGAAGGGAAGGACAGGGCCGGGAGGGTTAGGACAGGGCAAGGACAGGGCCGGGAGGGGAAGGACAGGGCCAGGAGGGGTAGGACAGGGCAAGGAGGGGAAGGACAGAGCCGGGAGGGGAAGGACAGGGCCGGGAGGGGTAGGACAGGGCAATGAGGGGTAGGACAGGGCCGGGAGGGGTAGGACAGGGTAAGGAGGGGAAGTACAGGGCCGGGAGGGGAAGTACAGGGCCAGTAGAGAGAGTCGGGACTTCTCCTCTTTTCTCTCTTTTTCCCTCTCCTCCCTACTTTTTTTTTTGGGGGGGAGAGGGGGGGGGGGGGGGGCAAGGCCCGTCGACCCCCCCCCCCCCCCTGGATCCGCCAATGTATATACAGCCTCGCTCTAGGCCTAGTCCAATATGCCCCATATCTTTTTTTTTTTTTGATTAAGACATAACTAGCGACATTCAGACATGTCAGATACTTGAAGTTCAAAAATATGTAAAGACAATCACGCAAAAAAAGAGAGGAACAAAATCCAACTTTTTTCATTGACAAGCTCTTAAGTTCTTACATCAGCAATGGCGTCCCTCCAAAACAACGACGCATTTGGATAATTAACAATGATTGTCTGACTATCTTGTAGTTACACACACATCATCATTCCCATTCCACCATTTTGGACAACTATTATTATTGTCTTATTGAGATACTCTAGCCATTCGTTACGGTTCGATCGTGTTTGGTGGTCGATTCCACAACCTTACCCCTCAGTGCAGCAGCCTTTCCTGAAGTCTCGTTGGCCAAATTTACTATTAGGCCCAAATATTGAAGATTATTAAACACTATTTTTTTGTTTCCAATACCAACTTCGGTATTTGGTCAGAGTCAGGTAACAAGTAATCATATGAGTGATTATAACATTGCATACAGATGTGGAAAATACCCGTTTTCTTTTACCGTAGGCCTACGTAGTTAAGGGTACCCTGGCGCTGGGCCGAGTTGGTTGGATTCCATCCAAACCCCCTTCTACTCAGCATAGACCAGGCCTAGGCCGTTCGTACTTATTCTGGCGCCATGGAGAGGCTTGTCCTGCTTCTTTTGGATACCCTTTTGTATTCACAATACTGTACGACATCGGGTCCAACAACTTGTATACTAAACTTTTCGGTGTAAGACAAGATAGGAATAGGCTGATAAAAGGTTAGGCACGGAACGCATTCGTTGGGCTCTGGATGCGGCTCTCAATTTCCCCTGTTGAAATCTAGGTGATGCCGATGTTTATATGTTAATTTAAGTAAGTAATGTAAGCAATAAATGCATGTCACTTAGATTGGATCTGTACAATTTGGTAGGTGTTTTTAACAAATGTGCACATTAATTCTATACCATCATCCTTGAATTCATTTTTACATGGTGGGTTGAGGTTCAGGACCATTTGTAGTTTCTCCTGGTCAGACAAAGTTTTATAGCTGGATACATATTTACAGAGTTTATTTTCAAACAAGGTTTTGTTAGTTATTAGGTCTAAGTTATTACAATTTGGTAGTACATGGGATACAGATTGTTTGCAATTACAGTCCTTGCACAGTGGTTCCTCCACTTTGTTTCTGAAACTCCTATACCTGCTGGCATTGATGCAGTTTGCATAGCTTATTGAACATATTTCTGATGCTAGCAGATCTTATATTACTGAGATAGTGTTTAGATCCATATAGATATTGTTGACAGATATTGGTGATCTTACATTTTTCATAGTTTGGATCTTCCAGGCAGTAAGTGTCAAAGCTTTGAATATATATGTCTTTGAGTCTATCTGTGAGAAGAGATTTTTATTGTTGTTACTGAGAACAGTCCCATCCCATAAGTCGAATTTATGGAATGTACTTGACATGACTTGGCATGTCGTTATACTTTAAATACACTGTCACCCGTCATTATGCCTATGCCTTATGTGCCGCATCGAAGTTAGGAAATGCCCATGTCGCTGTGTCAATTGTGGGAGTTTAGACTCACTATCTTGTTGGAAAAAGATAAACGATAGCTGATTGGAAGTTGATAGGACCAAAATATATACTATATACAAATATATAGCTTTTGATCTTTTGAAGTTAAAATACCGCAAGATGTGACCGGATAATTTGTAATATTCAAAATGTATAATGCAGTTAAAGAAACATGTATTTCAAAGCATCTCAGTAAAACAAGAAATAACCCAGCTTTAGAAATGATTTTCGACCTCTGTTGGAAAAATATAATCAATTGATAATCTGCTCATATTTCTTGTGCTCTGACAGCCTGTTGAAAGGCGCTGAGGAGCTGGGTATCCACAAACCCATGAAGAAGGAGTATGGCGGCGGGACCAAGGAGTTTGTGTACGGAGAGGCCGACTGCTTCCAGGGGGTGGAGGACCCGACCACATTCCTCACCAGCCAGGAGCGCCAGAGCATCGTCAAGAACATGCTCTTCAACCTGCGCGCCATGGATGGCGACCACATCGGCAAGCTCAAGTTTCTCGAGGGACAAGCGCTAGGTGAGTTATCTAAAACGCATTTTGGTCCAGGACCGTGGCGACAATGTAGGTATAAGTCAATATTCTTCGTAAAGATGAAAGTATATTTTGATTAATCAATTGCATAGAAAACGTTCCGCAGTTGCTAAATCGCAAGACTCAATTTAAAAGACGCTATGATTAAGCATATTAGCGGTGTTTCTCATCGAATTAGTCCGAATCATCTTAGATTGAAGAGCCACTAAACTACCCCAAATATTCATTTGAGCTATATTGTACTGATGTAGCATCATTCCACACTCTACATAAGTTGTTGCTAAACATAGGCAGGGAACCTCCCCGTTCTATGTAGCAGAGGGTAAATCCACCAGCTGATCTAGCAGTGATAAAGCAGGCTCCAGACTCACAGCATTCAAAGTTGCAGGCACGTAACAAAGGGGTGTTCGGGGTGGCGGGCTACTACAACCCCCCCCCGCCACAGAGGAAACTTTTCCAAAAGTTCCACCTTCCCTACTAAAATTTAATGTAAAAACCCCTAAAATTAGTAGGAAAATAATAAAAGTTCCAATTTTTACTGCTCGCCACCCCCCTTTTTAAGTTCAAATTATCGAAAATATAGGCAAAAGTTCCACTTGTGGAACCGCACCACCCCCCACGGCAGAATCTGGGTACAGTATTGTTCACATCATTCATGTGAACCTTTGTTAGCACTCCCCATGCCCCCATTGGTCAACTGGCCAATTAATGTAATTAGGTCAGAAGCCAAAGGCAAGGTGGGGAAGGGCACCCCTGCTCTGGGACACTCTGGTCCAGCAGCAGAAGAGTTACCATGTAACCACTAAGCAGCAATATTTTCATTATTCCTTTATTGCACAATATTGCTGAGACAATACATGGCAAGATAAAAACAAATGAAAATAACTACATGAGCATCAATCAGCCCCTACATACAACTATATGATGTGGTCACAGTGCAATACATATAAATGTATACAAAACATAATACACTTGAGTACAAAGGTTCATACAGAGAATCAGATTATAGTCTGCTGTTCCTGTTAGTTTCAAGTTTACGCAAGGAATTTGCTTGGTACAAGTAAGTCATCACTGCTTTTATAATACTAGCATTTGTACTAGTCATTAAATATATAAACAGTTTTTCATTTTCTATTAACAACTTATCTGGCTCTTCGGAACTAATGGCTTTGAACATTTCTTTGCGTATGTTAGTATACAATGGGCAAAGGAGTATAAAATGCTGTTCTGTTTCAGGCTGCAACTTACAAATTTTACATATCCTTTTTTCTGGTGGTATACATGGTCTATAATATCTCCCCCTTTCTATTTCCAAATCATGGCAGCTTATTCGAAAGGCACAATAAAGCTTTCTAAATGATAGTGGCACATCCTGGAGAGACAAATATTGTTCAATATCAAAGTTGTTTTTGAAGGTTTTGTAAGTTCTGAGCTTGCTATGGTTATTGATCATTGATATAGGCAATAGGCATCTACACTCCTGGTACTGTAGAGAAATATATTTAACATCAACAAAAACTCCTGCCTTCAAGTCTTCCTTCATAAATTTACACTACAAAACATAACTCTCACAGAGTAGCTCCGCCGACAGGAGCAATTTGCCTAGGAGTGTTTGAGAGAGCGGAGTGGACTTAGACTATGGACTGGTGAAATACTAATGGGAATTCAGTGATGTATATGTCATCACTCATGCTTTTGGTCATTAATAAAGAAATATCCTTTCATGCAAGTGTTCTCATCAACTCTTGGTGACTTGAACTACATCCGGAGCTGATTCGGGATGACAGATCATTACTTGGACTAGCATAAAAGAAGATGTAAATTATTGAACGAATGAATATATAAATATAACATACATATAACAATAATTAATGCCCGCATAGTTCAATATTTATCTATGCTGATTAACAACCGCATATGTGCACTGGGAAGTAAAGTATGTATTTTCGCTCATATTCAAGTTGTGTCCTGGCAACAAAAAGAAAGAAGTGAAAATCAAATCAACTTGATTTCCTGTCCAAAAGTAACAGAGATGAATGGCGAATCATAACAGCTTTCATAACATTTGATATGTAATACGCTCAATGGCATGGTAGTGACAGACCAATAGTAACAGACCTAAAAGCAAGTATGATTCATCATTCAAGGAAGTTATAACTCATTACCCGTCTCTATTTCACAGACACGAATAATTATAGTCCTGCTAACGATTAGATTATTGATAATAGGCATATTCTTACGATACTGTTTTGGTATGCATAGGCGGATACAACAATTGACTTTGTACTACCATGATTGAAAGGTAAAGAAAGAATAGAAACTATAGAACTGCAGGATCTTTATTTTTGTTAATAAGTAAACAAGCTGGTTATCCAAAGTGAGATATGGGTACATTGTGGAACTCATAATTCTATATGTGTTGTTTAATTATAGGTTTTGAATAGAATCCCATATCATTTTTCCTAGTTCCCTTCCTAATATCGCGGGGGATAGTGAAGCAGGTTCTACCGCTGCACAGTACCGACGACTTAGATTACCTCCGCGTTAACTGGGTCCAGGCCTTCTTCAAACATCAGCCACTGGGTAAGTGGCAACTCACAGATTTCAATCTGATTTGTGGAACACGTGCTAAAGATATAATTGTATTATATTTAATATCCACAAAGAAACATTAATGTTGTCCTTGTTGTGACAATAACATTATTAAACTGTAATGTATGTTTGCTTAATTATATATCTTTGCCACACATATTAAGGTGCGTGTTGTTAATCCGCTAAAAAAAATTGGTTAAAAACTGAAGTAGAAAACGCATTTCCAGTGAATAATTGAGAAATCACTAGACTACACAATACTAAAGCTTTCTCTATTTTCAGGTCGGATATGCGACTATTTCGGTGTAAAGATCGCAATGTATTTCGCTTACCTCGGACACTACACAAAAGCCATCACATTCCCGGCATTTCTAGGATTTATTTTCTGGTTAACCCTTGGCAGAAACCAGGTAATTAGCCTATGTTATCAGGTAGAAGTTATACAGTAACGTAATTAGACCGACAAATTGAAGTGGAAACCTTAATCCGTCTAGACACTCAGCTGCTCAGTATGATAGGGAATCCTCTTTACTTGTGTATGAATATATGCCCAATCTGAATAAAATTTTCGCGATGTCCGGAAAAGGTGATATAACATAAATTTTATAGAGTTTCTAAAAGGTCAGGTGACTATAGCATGTCAAATGGTTTAGAAATATCTTAGAATGATGTATGAAATCTGAATAGGCGTCTGACTTCACTGCACGTCATACTTTCCTGTAGACATGGGACGACTGGGTGTTCGTTGTGTATGCAATGATGAACGTCATCTGGTCGACGCTGTACCTGGAGCACTGGAAGCGGGAAAGTGCTGAACACGCGTATCGATGGGGGACGCTGGACAAGGAGGACGAGTTGTTGACAGAACCGCGCCCCCTGTATACGGTCAGTGAAAGTAGATCAGAAACTGTGTATTTGGACAAATTACTATTATTGTAGCTATTAATGCCATATATTGAAATTATCCTTTTTCTGGATATTGTAGAGAATAACACGAGCTTTACTCCCAAACTCACATATATATTAGGATTCTTTTCACAAGTATTTTCTTATTCTGAATGGCATTTAAAGAATTTGTTATTCAAAGTGCAACTAGTTCGTGCGGTTGTTACTTACAATGATCCCAAAGTTGCTGTTGCCACGTTACTGACGTGAAGCCGTGTGCCTGCAGGGTTACCTGGTGAAGAGCGCCGTGACGGGCCGCCTGGAGCCGCACTACCCGACCTGGAAGCGCAACCTGTTCCGCTACCTGGTGAGTCTGCCCACCATCTGTCTGTGTCTCAGCGTCGTCTTCGTCACCATGCTCTACATCTTCCAGCTGCAGGACTGGATCAACGCCCGCATCAAGCTCGGGGAGATGCCCTTCTTCTTTAAATTCTTACCCAAGATCATGTTGGCGTTGAGCATCGGCATTCTCGACGATATCTACAAAAAGATCGCCTACTTTCTAAACGACATGGGTAAGATTACCTGCCTGATTAGTTGAATAGGGAGATTGTAGGAATCAGTGTAATTTGGATTGTTTAAAAGAAAGCGGGTTAAAACGAAGTATCCTGATCGGGAAACACATCCACCTGATTAAACACACTCCCGTGCGAATCGCCAAAACAGTGTATGAATTTTTAAGTATTTTTTTCAAGTAAAATCTGTTGGTTTTGGCAAAATATGAGTCACGTGCTTATATTAACGGTTAAAGATTAGATTTAAAAAATGAAAAGCATTATCGATGTAGACACCTCTTTAAATTCATACTTAAATCGTTTTCAATTTCATTTCAAAGGCAGTGTAATTTATTTTAATATGTTGCGATACTTTACAGAAAACTATAGGTTAGATGAAACGTACGAAAATAATCTGATCATCAAACTTGTGCTGGTAAGTTACCCTTTATACGTTCGATTGTTATGCAAATTAACATTGTTATTTTACACACAGGTGCATATGCCTATCTATATTTGCAGTACAGCTATAGACAACGACAACGATTTACTGCTGTAAAACAGTGTTATTGTGTAATTCGTGCTGCATGGTTCACTGTACCTCAGCGTGAACAAGTTCTACAATAATAATTTTACCTTGCAGTTCCAGTTTGTCAATTCGTTCCTATCCCTGTTCTACATTGCATTCTACCTTCAAGACATGGATAGATTAAAAGAGGTAAGCTGCTTTGAATAAAGGCAGGCTTGAGAGATTTATGCAAGAAACTAGAACCGAAAAGTGCTAATCTACAATGGAAACTCATACTTGTATAACATATAAAGAAAAACTAACAACGCTTCCATGCCGGTTAGAGAAAAACTGGTACTGCTTCCATGCCAGTTATAGAGAAAATAAGATAAACTGGTAGGTGTTCCAACGCCCTCTTTAGAGGTAGTTATATTAAAAGTGCTTTGTTTGATACATATAGCCTACCAGAGGCGTCATAACCTTGCATTGACAGGTTTTAAATAAAACGATTGCACTATATAATTCACTTCCACTTCCCGCTCACATGATCTGTGAATTACTGATTCGTTTAGAAAATATAGAAATTAGGATTTGATATTATGTACTAAGTATCATAGGGCATAGCCTACTGTCTACAGCCACAGTATAACTTCCCTCACTCCCCCACTCAGTATAACCTCTTCAAAATGTAATTTTATTTTCTTGCCCAGCAACTAGCTGCCCTGCTCATTACTCGTCAAGTGATCGGTAACATCAAGGAGGCGCTGGTCCCCTGGTGTTACGAGAAGGTGAAGCTGTACCGCATCGGCTATCAGATGACAAGCACCATGAGCCCGGACACACTGGAGCGCCACATGCAGGAGATGACAGGGCTGTCCAAGGTCAGTCAGAGAGCGCAGCCACTTCATTCACAGTGGTATATGTTAACTGCGTATTCAATGTGTAATCATATCATGATGTAACTAGCATTATAGAAAATGGTGTCAAAATGAGGTATCTGCGTGATCTACATAGATTGCGGTGGCCCAAAATGATGTAACTTTTACGATGATTTTAATGGTTCCCTATGAAATAATCATAGGTTGCCTTCCAGCCTCTCTTATTCCTATAGTCCCATCCATACAGAGCCCAGACAGGAAGCTTTATTGTTTGCCACATAACAAGCTGACTTTATGGTACAACTTGAGGAAACCAGCAGAATTGTACAGTGGGACTGCACAGAACTTGCTGTGCACACATACTTCTACTAGGTCGTCATGGTTCATAACCATGAAGACATAACTTAAAGTCTGCACAATTTAGCAAGGCTGGCTGCTGTGCTGACCCTCCAGACTCAATCCCAGGTTTGCATTGTACACATAATACAGCCACTTCACAGAGGGCCATCAGTGCAATCATTATAGGCAAACTATCACATTTAGAAATGTTTTCATTTCATTGATTCCAAAACCTAGGAACTGGACTTGTTTCTTTATATATGATAGAGTGAAATGAGAAATATGTATATTGTTACTTTAGTATGAATAAATCATGGTATTCGAAATGATGTAATTAGTCTATATAGTAGGCTATCATGGCTTGACTTTAGATTACATAGATGTAACGTAGAGTTGACTGATAATAATTATAAAAAGGGTTTAGTGAAATATTATAAGTAGCATATAGAAAAATGAATTTAAAGTAGGGTATGATTAAAGTATACAAGTGATATATATTTAAGGCTATTGCTATAATATAAGGGTTTGACAAACTCATTTGAGTAAGTTTATTGCAAAATGATCTAATTGTTTCACATCTTACTGAATATATACAATATCATTCATTTGGCAATGTGCCTGCTACAGGCGATCACACACGCACGATAATATCCCGGTAATCATGCTTGCCAGTCTACTCATGAGTCTACTTTCGAGTTAGCCTTAAGCAGAAGCAGTTTCTAGAGGGTAGCTGGCTGACACCGCTCCGTCTCATATTCTAGGAATCATTAACTTAGTTTCAGTATATCTAGGAAATTAGAAAAGTCATTTCACGTTCTCAGCCTACTGTCCCTCCATACTCATTTAAACAGGAGATGCTGAAGGCAGCGCTCGGAGAGGAAAAGGGTGAGAAGGACGAGGCGGGTGAGGAGGGAACGACAGCTGAAACTGCTGACCCCACGCTGACCGACACGGCGGGCCCTGAGGACCCTGGAGCCCCGACCACCGACCCGGCCCCCACGGCCGGGGGGTCGGGCCCGGAGACCGGCGGGGACGGGGCCGACGACACGGAGGGCGAGCCCGGGGCCGAGGACGGGAACCAGCCACACAGCGACCACTTAGACATTAGCCACAGCGGGCCCCAACTCACACAGGCCGAGGTGGAGGCGGCCATGAAGACGGTGAGCTGTCGCATGGCTTTTTCCACTAACGACTGATAAAATTTGATGCATGATAGGCTAAGGGGAGTGATTGAATAGTTTTAAAACCATGTAGAAGGGAACTAAGTAACACTTTGGGGTTTAACGGGAGGGACAGGCTGATAATTGCAGCTTTTGAAGTTGTGATGGTAGTATGTACAGTATGTGAGTAGTACATATAATGTGGGATTTGGTAACGTTTCAGGTTTTCCCTGTAAAACGAACGAGGATATGGGAGGGGTAAGATAGCAAGAAGTCTTATCACAAGTAACCTATGAATTAATTTATGTATTACAAGTAATATGCATGTGCATTGAAATAAAACAATCAATGATTCAATTAAAACCTGGATGGTTTCATGTCTACCGTAGGATAATAAGAACAACGTTTCATGTCATCTTAGATTGTTCTGTGAGAAAAAAGACAAGTGGAACCCGAACGGGGCATTGACACAATTATTAAACTATAAAGTAATTTTAGTATAAGTTTTAACAATGTCATTAATCAAGCAATTAAATTTACTGCGACATTAGACCGAAATACTCGCCTCAATCTGACTGTGTTCAGTGACCCCTACATGTCCTCATCGCCACATTGACTAAACCCATGCGTCTTGCTGTTCCCAGTATGAGGACACGTTTGAGGACTACCTGGAGATGTTCATTCAGTTCGGGTATGTGACGCTCTTCTCGTCCGCCTTCCCTATGGCCGCCATGTGCGCGCTACTCAACAACGTCATCGAGATTCGCAGCGACGCCTTCAAACTGTGCACCACCTTCCAGCGTCCGTTTGGACAGCGCGTTCAGAGCGTCGGCATATGGCAGGTCAGTTGCATGCTTGGTCTCAATCCCCTCACGGTCTTGGTTTGTAATGTGAGCTTGGCCATCTAGTTGGGCACGCCACGCAAGACTTAAAAAATGAATGTCGAGACGTATAGATTTGAGGTTGGTATTGTGAGTAGATGTGCCGCCTCGAAACACCATTATCAAGTCCTATCAACGATACTAAAGACAACCATTCCTAGTTCTATTGATAACACAACCCTCCTCTTGGTAACTCATGTGCGCGTTCATAATACGGCACGCCTCTAGTCGCTCCTCTCCTTTAGTACCTCAGAGATTCATTGTATCCGGCCTTTACTTCTGCCATGATGAGTTCTATGTGTCTTTGACGTCAGGATGCGCTGGAGTTACTGGCGGTGATCGCCGTGGTGGTGAACTGTGCCCTGATCGGTATGTCGGGCCTGGTGGACCGCCTCTTCCCCGACCTCTCCATCACCCAGAGAATCCTCTTCATCATTGTGTTGGAGGTGAGTCAACCTCGGAGCTGCTTTTTGTTTTGAAGAAAACAGAGTTTTCCGTATGCTCCCTAACATATAGTAATATAATAGGGATGGAAAGACACTGATTCATAATTCAACTTAATAGGTGGAATTCATTGTACTGTGTTACATTCATTAATGTACATGTTCGTCTTACTAATGATCTGTTGAAAAAAATCACTACCGGTATTAGTTATTGACGTTCTCTTGCGGATCCAAATAATGAAAATCGAGCTTTTCTAGGGTAAAATATAAAACAAACTGATAACCATAATTGCATATTTTTTCTTCAACTAAGCTTCCGCGTTTTTCGTTTTCCACCCTCCACCCCCTACTATAATTCACTATAATAGAATCATTCAGTTCGCATTCACTAATAACGGTACATCTGGAACTGTTCATATAAGGGTGAGAGGGTTGAGCGGGAGGGGGAGGTCCTGACTGTTTTTCTATAATTCTTGATTGTAAACCTTCCTTTTTCTTTTATACGAAACTGAAAAAGCTTGAATTTTCCCTCCGAGAGCGTGATAGGTGATACGCTCTACACGATGCGGTACATCGTTTTTGTTTTCTGATTCCAGCATGGAATTCTAGCACTAAAGCTGGGAATTGCATACGCCATCCCTGATGTCCCTCAGTGGGTGGCGGAGGAGAAGGCCCGGCTTGACTTCATGCGCAGAGAGGCGCTCAAGGTGAGGAGTCTAGCCTCTTTTGTCTGGGTACTATTAGTACGGCAGTCGATGACATTGTTATTGTTTCACGTACCTTTCTTGAAGATGGTGGTTTGTAATATTTTGTTCAGTACATTACCTTACGAATCGATCGTTGGTCCTTTTATGCGACACCCCTTATCTAACACATTACAACTGGACAGTCCCCGACATTCGTTGTAATGACTCCCGACGGTCGAGTTGGTATATGTGTCCAGGCCTTTAGTGTCCTCCCAAAACCGCTAATGAGAAGGACCGATGATAGATATGAAATGTATGTATGTGTCACGGTGATCGTTTGTTGTATACACCCTTGATATAGATGAATATAGATAGCCGTATATATTTTTTTAGCGAAATAAAAGTTGATATGTAATATGTTTTCAAAAGCATTTCTCTTGCCCACTGTTGGTTGTTTCACCTATCAAATTTTGGGTTTTTAGGAAAAGAAAAAGGTCCGCGATCTGTGGTCAAAAGCCTTTGAGGGGACAAAGAAAACTAAGTTGAAGCCTTCAGCGATTAAATTCAAGTTTAACAAAGATTTTGTTGAAGAAGAGGAGAAAAAGAAACAGGAAGAAGAAAGAAAGCTTCAACAGCAGCGTGAAGCCGAATTAAAAGGAAACAAAGAGGCCATGTTGGCCATACACCAGATGAAGGTCGAGAAGGAGGAAACGGAACAAAAGATAAAACTGGCCAGGAGGGAGTCAGAGAATGCCTTTAGAGCAGCGGAAGATAGAGAGCAGGAGAGCGAAGACGGCGACGAACCACAGTGCCGTTATGTTATACACCCCGACTTAAACCTCAACAGGTTTGTCAACTTTCTCAAGGTGAGCCTCACCCATCCCGTGAGCGGGGACACGTCTGGTGACGAGACCCAGGAGGGCGCCGAGGGCCCGCCAACAAGCACCAGCACCAGCACCTTCAGCTGCCCGCAGCTGACCGGCCCAGAGGACACGCCCGAGACGCCGAGTCACTGGAGTAGCCGGGTACTGCAGGTCCTGACCGGCAAGTCTCAGGACGAACCCGGCACGCCCGGCGTCATACCTCGCTTCTACTCGGCTTGGACTGGGGGTCAGCAGGCCGAGACTGCGGCCGGCAATCTTACCGAACAAGAACCTCGAGCAGCAATTGAAGAAGATACTACTAAGGAAACTAATGTCCTCCAGGTTGTCAGCCAGAAAAGCATACCTGATGAAGACACCCCGATTGAAGAAAATAAGCAAGACAAAGTGTCAGAAAATAATAACTTTTCTAAGAATCTGGAAACAATAAAAGAAGTTAAAGAAGATGATATGCATGGCGAGAAAATACTTGCTGCGGGCGGAGAAAATGAAAATCAAGAGAATAAGGTACAAATTCCAAAAGAAGAAACCCCAAGCGACCATACAGATCTGTCGCTAGATAAGGAACATGCTGCAGAAACGACAGCGTCTGAGAAAGACATTCCTGATAAGGACAATCAATCTGAAATAGCAGAAATAGATAGTTCTGGAGAATTTAAAGAAAGTTTCTATGACGCGGTAGTAATACAACCTGAACAAAAAGGTGAATCTAAGGAAGAAAATGCACAGTACCACCAACTAGAAGAGCACTTGAGCGGTTCTGATGAAATCGGTGGAACAATTGAGACCCAAGACGACAAACAAATCACCGATTCCGGTGCAGATGAAAGCATGCTGGGTAAAGAGGCCGGACTTGAGGTTGAAGAAAACAGCAGTCTTAGACAATCGGAAACACCATATGATAAAGAAGAGGAGATTCAGGCAGAAAGCATAGATACCTCTGAAACTGCACACAAAGATACGTGTGATGATTCAAATGAAATACGCAAAGCAGAAATAAGTGAACCTGATCCAGGTCAAGACAAAAATAATACAGCAGCTGAAACATATCCAGGGAGTGCACCCGATCAAGATGGAGTTGTTCAAGACAGACCAGAGGAAAAAGAGACTGGGGGAATGGACGTCCCCGACGATACTACTGCAGAAAGAACTCCTAGTGCTGATACTTTAAGTGACACAGATAGCACAGAAAAGTTACAAACGTCTCCAGATGGAAGAGCGGCCCAAAAAGGAAACGATTTACCTGAGCAACCAAAATCTCAATAGCTACATACATTTCTAGGTATTGTAAGGTAAATGGATGAACTTAGGACACTATAGGTACATGTGCCTTGTGTCCTCGGTTGCTTGGATTGGTTTTGAAAGACCCCACCCCCTCAATGAGAATAACCTGGATCAAATACACTAATATATTATGTTGGAACAGTTGGAGACTCATCCTACCTTGTTTGTTTGTTTGTTTGTTTGTTTTTTTGTTTGTTTGTGTAGTATTATCTTATCAAAGGCATGTTTGTCATGTTTGAGAATTTACAATACGATGTCTTGAACATTTTCTAAATTGACAATTTCCTTTCAGGGTTAATACAAGATTCAATGTTTGAAGGCTTACACATTCTATTTTTAACTGTGTTGATTGGTTGCCTAACCACAACTAACAACTACTTGCAACTCACATTGTCCCAATCAAGGTAGAGAGAAAAAACAGTCCTTGCAGTGATGCATTTTCAACCAATGGATTGTTTCCCAGTATGTCTCCCCTAGTGTTGTAACATTATACCATTAACATTTATTGCAGGCAAAGTTGGTTTCTGATTTCAATAACGTCTTTTGATTGTCAAAGACATATTCAAAATAACTACCGAAATTTAAAACAATAAATTGTTTTAGACAAATCTTCTTGTTTACGTAGAGTACTAGGATCTATATGATCTAATTGTCTATTTGCGTTTTCTGCTAAATGCATCCAGTCAGGTGATCAATGTGATCCTTTTGACCTAACGTATCTATGTTTTCCCTCTCAGAAACTAGAGTCCAAGAGCCAGTCCAAGTCGTCCAGCCCCTCTGTGTTCTCTGAGCCCGAGTCGCTCAAGTATACTCAGTACCCCCATCCGTCTCAGCAGCGAGCTGCTCACAAACCCACCAGCCTGGCCGTCACCGACCCCTTCTCCGCAGCGCCCTCTAGCCGCGGCCTCGACACTAGCAGGGGCGCGTCGAGTGGGGTGCGGGCCCCGGCCCAGGCCGACCCGAGCGGGCTGTCCCTAAAGGAGGAGCTGGCCATGGCTCGGAGCTGCTCCTGGATGGGCTCGGTGGTACAGGGAGCACCGTCTCCCCCAGCTGAGCAGCTCGCTGACAAGGTCCCGCCCGTCAAGGAGGGGGGTTGCGGTGGCAGTGACGGGCAGGACGCCGGGTCGTCGGCCTCCGGCACCTCCTCGACGGGGACGGCGCGGGAGTCCAATCCGTCAGGGACAACGGCCGTATCCAATCCGCCACCGCAGCAGGCACCGATCTCTTCGTCGGGGAAAAAGAGCTTTTTCGCAAGGATGTCCAGGAAAAATACCAAAGACAAAGATTCTTCAGAGAAGTCATCATAGTATCCGCCGTGATGCAAACTGGGTCCATTCGCACCAAATTAGTGTATTCTCTTGGGTGTTTACATTTTGAGAGAATGCCTCTGTCACTTTCTTTTTTTAGGTCCCCATGAAATTATGTTTTTCTCTCAGTCAGTTTTTAAAAATGATTACGAAATGCACACCTTTTTACCATTTATGATTATCAATACTTTATTAAGCAAATAAGTTACGGGATGATATTACTAGCGAGGTGTATATGTTTTTGTCGTGAAACTATGTGGCCTTTTTCATTAAATCATATTTGTTGAGTTATATATATTCTGGCGTACAGTAGCCGCCTTATAATGTTTCATTGAAGTTGAATGTATATATGTTGAGAATCTCATACCTTTACCAATGTCTTTCCTGTTTGTTTTCTCCTTCGGCAATTTTTCAAATGATTCATGGCAATTGGCATCTTGAAAGTGAAATAGCTTTGACTCGGTGTACCATTCGGTCTCAAAGATGAGTACTATTACTGATGAAAAACATGTAGAACTAATTTAGGTGGAACCCAAAACCAACTTGACCAATTACATAATTATATAAATGATTTTAGGAGAACTGTTTAACCGTAGTATTAACTCCCATACTATTTCTCATGCCTTTACCTAAATACCCTGTAGAACACACAACTTTCTCAGACTTGATCAACTGCTGATCTAAAAGCGCAAATGTCATAGTTCTCAGATGTAGTCCGTTCACAGTGTAATGATATTGTTTGTCTTTGTCTTGATGAATGCCAATTAATCACCTATTTCTGTAAACTGATGTGTTCGTCAATACATTGATGTACGATGATAGCTATATATATATATATATATATATATGTATATATATATATATATATATATATATATATATATATATATATATATAATGGTGCCATGATGACTGGACTCTGATCCAGACAGATATTAACTTAGGAAATAAGAATAAATATCAAAGAGCACTGCAGGTGTCAAATTACTATAGATTGGAATTGAAAAGGGCGAGCCTTGCTAAAGGCGCTCATCGAATATTTAACCATTCGGTACATTTCCCTGCTTTTGTATTGGTAATATCCGTTCTACTGGCCATACAACATCCTAGAGAGTCATTATTCTTTATGAAGATAGATATATCAAACGTATGAAAATATTAATGATAAAGGACCCCGACAAAATCTCAAATATTGAACCCAAAAAGTTGGCAAGCACCCTTTGACAACACGGAGTGCATCTAGCATTTCAACAATCGATATATGATCACCACGGAATTTGTTTTTTGATTAAGGGTTGCATGTGGCAGAACAGCATTCGTTTGTAGAGGTAAAATAAAAACACTTCTTATTGCAAGACATGCAAAAAGTCCTAGTGACACGCGGGTGCTGTACCGTTAAGCATATTTACTCGTCTCCCCTCATGTCTCATTTAGTCTAATAGTCAGCAGTTTATGAGTCTAGGAATTTCTTCTAGTTGTCACCCTTGGAATGTATATATACTTCCTAAGAAATCAAGCGTGGATCTCTAATGTGTATACGTAAATATCATCTTGTTCGTTGTTAACGATATGGTGTTTTGTCAGCGCTATGAAATGCAGGGTGGGTCGGTTTACTTTCATGTCTTTTGAATATAATATTATCATCTACGTCAGTGGTTGTGAGTTGGTATGTTTTATTTTTGTTCACTGTAATCCTCTTTTGAAGGTGGCGGTTAGTGGTGCTTGTTATTGATATTAGGCTATTTCACAGTCTATTTTACTTTTATGGACCTTTGTTTTTTGTATATCGGATTTTTCCAAGCTTCTTTGTATCGACCTCTTTACAGTTGTGGTGTACTCTCTGTTGCGTATGAAGTGTGTCTAGTCACCTTGAGCTCAATAACATTGTGAGTAAGGCTTGTATTGTTGCTGAGAACCCCTTTAAATCCGTTTTTATTGTTTATTGTGGACGTTGCAAGTTTTCTCCGTGATGCTACCGCCCTTTTTTTTATTGAGCGTTCAGTATATTGTATCTATGTGATGATGTTGCTCAAATATGCTACCGTATGTTAAGATACTGTTTTTTACGAAATGTTGGTGTGTCACATGCATAACTGTTCTATTAGAGTATTGCTATTTGAATCTCCTTTTAATTTAGCATCAACATACGTTCTAGGTTGGAACATTTAATTTGTGAAAAGCAGTTTTTTGCCATCGCTTATCAATGTCAGTAGTACGGGGAAATAGTTTTAGAAATTCGTCTTGCGAAAAATCTTCCAAGGGATTGTATAATAAACGCTTATATGACGCATCTCAAACAGCATTCTGTTTGAAAATCGTTGTGTTGTGTGTGTTGGAATCCGTTTCCCTTTTTATGATCAAATAGGTAGAAGCCGAGTTAAAACTTCCAATGCTGCAACCAGCTTTGGTGGTAGCTATTCTGAAGCGGACGCAACATTCACACTTTAATTCAAATATAATGAATATCGCTGAGAGAATACCGGATGGTTTTTAAATTTCCCTTATGAAATAACGTGAATTGTTTACTTGTAAATTAAGTTCTTGCTTACATAAGTCCTGTGTGCTCACCAAAGATATTTTAGTGTGCTCAGGTTTGTTTTGTCTCTGTAATCTGTAGCTCGGAAATTGAATATACAAATGTTAATGTATCTAAATTAAGGTAATATAGTAACCATTGCATACTTATTCTTACTAAACAGATTACACGTGTTCCATGGAGGACATTCTTTATGTAATGACAATAAGTATGGATATGCAGCTGCCAGTGCCCACTACCCACGTACATGTGTATAGCTACGGCTCGGATCAAAAGTCCTCTTCGTGAAATGAAACCGCTAAGAATACTATTACAAATATTAAATATTCAGGTTTACTATTATAGTACCACCCAGCACATTGCATATCCTAATGTGGGAACTTTCTTTTAAAGGATTATCTTGGTTTTTGAGTTAAGTCCCAAGACACGCATTCCAATTTAGTGCACCCGGGTAACTGGGGTTTCACTCTCATACCTTCACGGTTGAAACTGGCTGGGGGTGTTTGGACGAAACACGTCCAGCCATGCCATAACACTAAGTTTAATCCATTAACAGGACGACTTTTCTGCTGTTGTACGGTCGCTATATGCTCGTAAACTATGAATGCTTACCCTATATCTGCTACACGTGAACCTGTACCGCATGCCGGAGTTAACTGGCGATAAAATGGCATCCTTGACAATACAAAGCCTGATGGCCTCCAAGCGAATCTCACAAAGATCGAACTGTCCGGTCCGTCCAAAGTTGGATTTTTTTTTTATGCAACCAAATGGGCTGTCTATTCTAACTACATGGTTTTTAAAGGTGTATCTTAGAAAACACATAACAATATTACAGACCTTCGTCACTGTCTTTAAAACATACTTATCAAAACGTTGAATGGTACATTAGGAATGACTATCCCTTCACATTAGTCCATTTTGATGAAATAGGTCTTATCACGATACAGGAATATAGAAACATTTTATAATATTGTCATGTGCCTCTAACCTAGAACCTAATTTCTTTTAAATGTATCTGTTCCTTTGGAATGAAGTGAAGTTGTATTAAAAGTTGTAAGGAATGTGTGTACTGCAAGGGATGTCGACGGTGTAACTCGTGTTGTTCTGCCCTTCATAATCAAAAAAACCTTACATAAATCAAATATGGTCGAGATGGCACCAAAGATCCGATGTCTCCCCTTCTCTCAGTATTGTACAGGATAAAACCGTTATTGTCACATGCTGGATAACGTAAGCTTTGGGACTTTCCAAGGTCATCCTATTTTTCTCGAGTGATGTAGCATCTTCGTGTAATGGATACTGAATCAAATATCTCCAAATAAAACCCAATTACTGAATACCTGAATTTCAGCGTTATTGTATTTTATACTGGCCTGCAGGGATAACAAGTGACCATGATGAATGGACAGTAAAACAAAACACATTTTAGAGTATAAGTATTTACATACATTTTATTACTGGCAAACCTTAAATAGGAGGGTTCATACAAGGCAATGGCCCCTTTTACAAAACAAAGTCCGGTTCAGGACTGAACAAAACATCAGTATCTGATGTATGATTGTTTACTATGTACATCAGCCGCGTATATATACATACACACAACACTACCGTTGACTGCCAAAATGAGTCTTGCTACCATACCATGTTTAAGATTATGATACAATTATATGAGAAAACAAGTCAATGCTCAACCGAACTCATAACTAACCCCGTACGTTTAAACTGAACCGCAAACAAACTGACTAGAGTACTACACACAGTAGATAAATATTTCCACATTTTTAGCGGTCTGGTCTGGAAATTAATTAGTCATTTAGTATGTTGGTCGCAGAACCGTTTTGAAGTTTAAACACAGCACCTTGGTACGGATTTCTTTATTTCTAAAGCTCTATTAATATATTAAGGCTCACATACTTCAAGGCATCTTGAATCAAAATACTACAGGAAATATAGGTGGAATATTTTCCTACACACTGCTATTGTAACAAATCCAGCCGCTAAAAATAAACATCTACCTGTACGTTTCACAATGACAATGTGGGCTACTCTGTTGATAGATACAGTCAGAAAGGACATCTTCTAGCGAGGAAACCCGATTCTGTGATACTGGTGATGCCAAAATATAACGATATATTGCATAAAACAAACTCGATTATACACTGCATATGGTGCCAGTGTTACATAAATATACAGGGCTTTCTTCGCTAGTCATTATAGCTACGCAACTAACTCCAGCAGCTACTCTCAGTAGCAGTGTCCGAGTAGTAATATGACATGAAAATAAGGCATGATATGGCCCTCCTCTCGTTGAACACTATGTAGGTACAAGTCAATTTCTCTGGTAAATCTCAAACTGCTTATGCGGTATACCAAGATCGAAGGAACTACTGCGATAGTTGTGGATTCGATAAGAGTTTTGAGCCACCCTAAGAAGGTACACACTATTCTGATAAAGTTTAAGTGGCTATTTTTAATACTCTCAACTGGTAATTACCGTAAGGGAAATCCAGTTTTATATGCACCTATACACGTATATAATGTTTATATCTTTCTTTTCATTTCTGATTCATGTGATCTCATAATAAGGAATCTGTATTATTGTTATATGATTATATTATTTGGTAACATAACCCTGAAACAGTTTCTCGATCGCTAATAAATTTAACTGACAAAGAGATGAGGGTATAAAGAATGAATACAAGAAAAGATAAACCCGCAAACTTGCATGAAACTTCCGTCAACACGTACACAGCATCTCTCTTACACTATCATAAAGAACTTGTTTTTAAACTTGAGCGCATAACCTGTCATTACACAGCATAAAATTAAAGTACACGTGTCAATGACACTTACTGCGATACAGAAAATATGACACGTCGATGAATCAACTCAGTGTTGGTAGCTCCAGGTTAGTTGTGGCCCACCCAGAAGGGGACGCCCGGTGGGGGCGGCCCCCCAAACTGCGGGGGCGGGGGCGGGGGCGGTTGTTGCGGAGGTGGAGGGGGAATCTGTTGTTGGTATGGGTTTTGGCCGTAGTTGGGAATCTGCTGGGGGTTGTATTGGGGCGGCTGGCCGAATTGTCCTGGGGGTGGGGGCGGAGGAGGGCCTCCTGGCTGGCCGTGGGGGAAGCCCTGACCACCCGGGTACTGCGGCTGGGGACTACCGCGCTCAAACTGAGCTTGTTGTTGGGGCGTGAACTGCTGCTGGCCGTTAAACGCTGCCGCCTGAGCAAACTGGGCCTGCTGCTGTTGTTGTTGTTGTTGTTGCTGTTGTTGTGCCTGTTGTTGTTGGGCCTGCTGTTGAGCATGAGCTTGCTGTTGTGCATGCTGTTGTGCCTGTTGCTGTGCATGTTGTTGTGCCTGCGCTTGTTGATGTGCATGTTGCTGAGCCTGTGCGTGAGCCTGAGCCTGAGCCTGTGCTTGGGCCTGAGCCTGGGCCTGGGCTTGTGCCTGGGCTTGGGCTTGGGCCTGGGCCTGGGCCTGTGCTTGTTGCTGTTGTGCTTGTTGTTGCTGGGCCTGCTGCTGTTGTTGCTGAGCCTGTTGCTGTTGCTGTTGTTGTTGTTGCTGCTGCTGCTGCTGCTGTTGTTGTTGTTGCTGCTGCTGCTGTTGGTCAAACGGCATACCCGGTGGGAATTGGCCATTCTGGGCCTCGAAACCCGGGGGTGGGCCTTGTTGGGAGTAGAGTTGCGGCTTGCCCGAGTACTGGTTGAAGGAGTACTTGCCGGCTTCTCTCTGCAGATGCCGCATGGAGGAGTTGACTTCTTCCTCCTCCTCGTCAGAACCGTAACCTAAAGGGTAGGATAAGAAGTACAACATAAATTCTATGTTAAAAAAAGTATGAATATATAGGACTCCCATGATTGATATCATGGTTGAAAATGTTGATGATATGAACGACACGCGAATTTCAAAGACTGCTGATACAGGGTTCCCACGCTTTTTTGAAAATCAATTTAAGGCCCTTTTAACCCTTTGCTCCCCAGCCCCGTCTATATCCGGGCCTAGCACACCCCCTGTTGTCCCCCAGGCCGTCTATAGACGGGCCTAAAAGTCTATAGGTCCTCCAGACATCAAAGTTTAAATACTTAAATTTTTTTCAAAAACATACTGACCATAAAGTACATTGTCCAACAATGTTGGACATGGGATTTTCATGATAATAATTATACTATTACACTGAATAATTTGTATTTAAAACAAATAGAGGTTCACAAAATTCCCTGAGGGAGCCCCTCACAGGGGAAGGTGAAAACAATAGTGCTACAACAACAGGTGGGCCCCTGGACTCTGACAACTCACAAGGCAGCCTCAGACAACAGAGGTGCGAACTGAGCTGTTGTGGGAGGTGTGAGTTGTGAGAAGCTGTGGGCCAGCCTTGTATGTTCTGTGACTATATACACATTATTACCCCCTTCAACCATCACAAATGATGGCTCTCTCATTAGTGAGCAATTAATAGATACTACACAGTTAAATGGCCTTTAGGATAAACATTACTCCACCCCTAACTGGGAGGCCCCCTAAGGGAGCTTGGGGTGGGCCAGGCCTTGGGGAGCACCTAGAGAAACACCCCCGGGGAGCAAAGGGTTAAGACCAATTTAGGACCAAGATTCGGACAAATTAAGACCTTTCGACCACATACGAAGAAAAATTCAGAATATATTTGTATGAATTTAATTTCAGGTTAATTTACTCATTTGAAAGTGGGATATAGAATTTTCATGATTACTTTATTTTGACTTCTAGAAAAATTCAATTTAAGACTTTTTTAACACCTCTAGCTACAAAAATGTCAAATTGAAGACCTTTTTAAGGCCTTAAATTTGAGAAAATCAATTTAAGACCTTTTAAGACCTGTGTGGGAACCCTGTGATATTATGCAAGAAATACATTTTGATCCCACAAATAATGTTCTCGGTATGTGGTCTTTTCTTAATCAATATTATGGATCAAGTTATGCTAATATCATTTAAACTTTGTACTGGTAGTAGTACATACAACAACGTGCTGGAATTGGAACACTTACCTGCTACACTACCCAGCGCTCCTTTCATTCTTTTTCGGTGTGGTTCTCCTGTAGTGTTTCCTCCTAGAAATGACAAAAAACACGGAACTTTCAACTGGCATAACTTTCAACTGGCACTGATAAGATTAAAAATCTTATATTACTTAACAAATTAATTTTATTTGCTGTGGTGTATTTTTTATTATTCAGGATTTAAGCATATACAACATTGTATACAATGTATACAAAGTTGTAGTTACAGATTGCTATAAGTATTTTCTTATTTTGCATTGAACACTACAATGAAATATTTGCTCTTGTCTTAAAAGAAAATAAATACCCTTGTTGATACAGGCAAAATATATTGAGGTTTAAAGAGGTGGCAAATGAGAATAGCAAACTATGCCAATTTCGTCGTGTACATGACTGAGTGTGCAGCAGGCCTCACCTTGCTGACTGCCGGGCGGGGGCGGCGGGGGCATGAGGTGCTTGTCGAGGTCCGTCTTGTGCTGGGACATCATGCCCAGAGGGGGCGGAGGTGGGGGCGGCATCAGACTTCGGTCCCGGTCCTGGTTTTCCGAGAAGCCAGGGTTCTGACCACTGAAAACATGATATATCATGAATTATTTTCTTCCTTCAAACCACTAAGACAGTGAAGTGTGCTTTATGGACTATGCAAGTAGGTTTCCTCAAAATGGTTGGTTGGTTATTGGGGTTTTATCAACATCTATGGTCATATCACGGTGAGAACAAGGTCTTGACAATTCTGTCTGTTTGATGATCGCATCTATGAAATGATCGTATCTATGAGAAGGTAGAGACCAAAACCCTACACTTTTACCAAGGCAGGTGTTCTTTAATGTGCAGGGTCCGATAGGCAGGGCCCTACACACAACAGCCGGTGGTCCTAGGACCTTTGATATCCCTGTCCTCAAAATGGATGTTATAAATTGTTTCCAAAGAAAGTGTACAAAACATTGCTTGACTAAGACTAGTTCGATTCCCGTTCAAGTTTCTTGTAAGTTGTATGTCTGGACAGCAGTCTTGACTTACCGCCCGTCCTCGCCCTGTGGAGGGGTGCTGTTGTTGTTGGGGCCAGGCGAGCTGCGGGAGGTGGGTGGGCTCTGGGCAGGGCCAGGCGGCTGGACCCCTGCACCCTGAGGGCCTCCACTGGCTGTCACATGCTGACCGTTAGGATGAGAACTCGGGGACGCGCCAGGCTGACTGGTTGGATGGCCCTGACTCGTTGGTGGTGTGGGCCCTGACGCTACAAGGTTTGTCAGGTGAGGCGGTCCGTGCTGTAAAAGAGACAGAAATCTAGATATTTTTTTTTCGTAAAAAATACTTTAAATTGAGCACAACTCGCTTTTATTTCAAACTAATGAATAACTAGATTTATACTTCTTGCACAGCTGTTTTATATGTATACATATTTATGTATACATATTTTTCATTAAGGAGCTTTATATTTACAGCTTTTTTGAAAATATATAATATACATAGGCAAAACGTGCAGGGAATGGAACGGCAATCAATGAAATATGCGTTCCTTCATTAAAATTTGATACCAAATCAGCATTCTTAGCTTCATAAAATCAGCACCCAAGTCTTCTAGGTCGCAGATAGAACGGGATATGAAGGAACGAGGACGGATTCATCGACTTATGTCGGTGGTCCTAAAAGGGTTAAACCTTATGGATTAATTTTTATTATGGGCAGTAGCTCCACACCGACATTATAATTCAAAAATCTGATATCGTTAATGGTCCAAGCAATTAGTTTTTTCTAGTGTGCAATTGAAGTGCGATTCATTCAAGTTCAGAATGTTTCAACTGTGTAACTCTTTCCTGGACAGCAATGCCTTTCTATGTATCTTTCTACTTTTTTCTATTTTCTCGATCAAATATTTACATTATACACTTACCTGATAACCAAGGAGGTTTTCTGGTAGTTTTTCCTCTGGTTTCTCCTCGGTAAACCGTCTCTTCTGTTGCTGTGCTGGCTCCGCTCCCTCCCTCTGGGAAGCCGAGGTTACTGTGTACGTGTTTGGGGAGTTGGACACAGCAATGGACGTGACGACATGGCTTGGCTGACACATCACATGAAACAGGGCATTGAATATATATATATATGGATAGTCGAACAACATTTTCTTTTCAAGACAAAGGTTGAGAATTCCTGATGCTTCACGTGATGTGAACGTATTGCTTATCGCAGCTACTTCTAATATGTTACATCTGAGGCTAAAAAATACATTTTAAATCAATAAAAGAAAAATCTGACATTGTGAACCTGTAGTTCCCCATAACCTCTTACAATTTTGACCAAGTTGCCGATATGCACAATGTTGCTCTACAGTGGCCGGTTTACAAAATTCCACAACTGTTTTTTTCTCAATTTTGTTGCTTTAAAATTTTGCATGACAATTTATTCGTTAAGGTTTCTCTCTGGTGTTCAGAGACCCCCTGTATACACCCCGGTGAACTTTACCTGGTGGACGTAGTGCGCGTAGTACTGCTGGGCGGGGGGCTGAGAGGACTGGGGTGGCTGCTCTATGGTCTGAGACCCCGGGGTCATTGTCACCATGGGGAAGCTGGCCGAGCCTGGTGGGAGGGCCTGTGCCCCAATGGGAAGGGCCTGGGTGATGGGTGACAGGGCCTGTGACCCCGGAGGCAGCTGAGGCTGTATCTGGGGCCCGGCTCCAGGGGGCAGGCCCTGCAGCTGGATCTGCTGCGGCTGAGAACCAGGTGGCAGGACTTGTTGTTGGGTGAGGGCCAGCGACTGCTGCTGCTGCGGCTGTAGGGTAGGCGGTGGCTGGGCGAGCTGCGCATGGGCAGCGAAGACGGAGACGGTGGGGGGCGGGATGCTCATAGAAGATGGGGGCTGCATGGCGGCGTGCGTCACCAGCCCCTGACCGAGCTGCTGGATCTGAATACTGCCCGACGTGGGCAGGGGGCCTTGTAGGGAGCCCGGCGTACCTGGGAAGAACAACGGACCTAAGTTAAAATCTGTAGAGATTTGTTGTTGTTGTGTCACTTATTTGAGACTGATAGGCGCGATGAACGACTTCTCTAAGTTTCACTGCACTAGTTAATTACCATATGATATAGAATCATCGAGTTAGAATACATGTACTTGCAAGGCGCAAACTTTATGCTGTTGAGGGAAATCATACCTCAATCAAATATGGTAGTCCAGACATCGAATTTCTCATCTTAAAGAGGAAACTTGATTATTCTATTCCAGGGGTCAAGAGACTACAGAAGCCTTGACGTGTGGACATTACATATACATGTATGTCTTGATGTGTGACTACTACATAAACCGGTACTTCTTGCGGTGAACACTGCATAAAGCTGTAAGTCTTGACGTGTAAGCACTACATAAACCAGTACGTCTTGACGTGTGACTAAGACATAGACCAGTACGTCTTGACATGTGACCACTTCATAAACCAGTACGTCTTGACGTGTGACTAAGACATAGACCAGTACGTCTTGACATGTGACCACTTCATAAACCAGTACGTCTTGACGTGTGACTAATACATAGACCAGTACGTCTTGACATGTGACCACTACATAAACCAGTACGTCTTGACGTGTGACTAATACATAGACCAGTACGTCTTGATGTGCTAACATCACTACTGTACTCTAGGTGTAGCGGGGCTTCCTACCTGGCGGCAGTATCTGCTGGGCCTGTAGCTGCACCTGCTGGCCATGCTGGGCCTGCACCAGCTGACTCTGCATCAGCTGGGTGATGGGCACGGTCACCGTCTGCTGCTGGACCGGGGTACCCGCCGTCAGTGCCTGGCTTGACTGGGCCATGCCCATCGGCGAACCTGTCCACACAGATTGGGATACTTAGTAAGAACACCACCAGACTGTACTTACCGCGATAAAAAGTAACTTGGTTTAACTAGGTCTGTACTTAATAGACCTGTCCACTTTAGGATACCCTATGGGAAAATGACATTTTTGCTTTCCAGTCCTACAGCTACATATCTAACATCATATTGAAAGTAAAAGCTTATCAAGTTTAGTTTTGGGGAATAGTACTAGGTAAATTACTGTGAATCAAGTATGATGAATATTTTTCTACAAAAGCTGATATCATAGAAATAAGGGGTGGGCTAGCTGGCAAAGTGGACAGGTCTATTGGTTATGTTGATAACCACAGGGTAGTCAGTTGAGAAATTAGAAAAGTATCCGTGAAAATAGCTTAAGCTTATCGTTTGTCAACAAATCCCTGGTGAATTATCGTCATGCTATTTTTCTGTTGCGTTTTTTTTTCTTTAAACAGTATAACTAAAATTCGAGGAAACATCTCGAAATTGTATTATAACAGGAGAGTAAACTAACAGAATATTACGCAGACGTTTTAACTAAGGCCTCATTTTTCTATATGATAATTACAGAAAAATAGGTTGAACACTGGAACTTGAAACGCAACATAAAAAGCGACAACACTGTAAGCAGTAACATCATTAACACTGGTAGAAAAATTGAGCGCTTGGTTCAGAGTAAGGCTTGTCCTTGTTTTATAATTCTTTGAAATACGTTCAAAGAAACTGAGATAAGATGAACACCTCAATACTGTCCAGTGTCCCTGATTCACTAAAGGTCTAATTGGCAGATCGAGTAGCCAACATACAGCCAACTTAACCTGCATTGACTGTCCAGCTAAAAACATGTTGATACAAATCTCCAATTGTGTTCTTATGAATTTAGGTTGTTTAAGCTCGGGATCTGGGCAAATAAAAAACACTGATTCGGGGTACAGAAGAGGTTAAATTATAGTAGATGAATCTCTGTTTTCCAGTTCTTTTGTGTAAAATAAATACTTGAGAGGTCTGTTGGAAAAAACTGAGGAGCAGAGGCCGGCTTTGGTAGGGCACACTGTGAGAGGCGCCAGAGAAAGTGTCACCAATGACATCCTACAAATGCGACTTCTGTTAATACCATAGACCCTCTAATCAAAACAAAATGTTACGATTCATTTGATATATAATAAAAAACAGTGACTAAATTCTTGAATGCATACCATCTCAATTAAAGGCACTGAAACAGCACATGGATGTGATGGCAGACTGGCACCTAAAAAGCTTCTCTGTGAGAGGCCAAACTAACTTCTGCGAACAAGTAAAAACCCATTAATTTGACCATCGAGTGTAAAATTGTGTCTTAAAGGTCTGCATGAAAAGTAACCTAGTGTCATGACCCTTCTTGCAATCAGAAATTGCAGTTTAGACTAGAGGGTTAAGGTAGTACAGTTGGCAGAGTGATATAGACCGAGTACCTAGGGAGAAGGAGGCGTCCGACTGAGGCTGGCCCGCTATGGTTGGCGGCGGCACGCTCGTGTTCACAACCATACGGGGCAGACTTGTCACCACTGTCGTTCCTACCAGTGTACATACAGATTTCAGTCCATTTATCAAAAAGAGATATGAAGAGCACATTCAAATAGAATCTATTGGAACGACTGTATATCTTACCCTACTACATATATACGAAATTGCAATAAAGACTGAAGACAAAATAAGCTAGCGGCATGCAATGCTGCATGAGCGGAAAGTCACATATAATTTTGTGAATTTAAGGAGTGATTCAACAGTTCCTTACTACCACCTATGGCTAATAAAAAGAGAAAGTGCTATAGTGAATTTATAATTACGTTTAAAAATGCTATAAAGAAGTATTTAAGTTTAAGTAACATTTAGAAGACTTACATCGAATTACATTCGATCATTTCTATCCGATACATTCAAAATGAGGAAATACTCTTCATTCAAAACGCTTGCTTTACTTCCATGAAGTCACATCGTAAGACTATGACCAAGTAAAATCACGTACCATGCTAGGGATACAATATCAACAAATGGCATTACAAAATTTAGGTAAATGTATTCCGAACATACCTAGTCCGACACTTGTTGCCGGGGCCCTTATCGCCAGAGACGGAGGAGGGATACTCGTGTTGATCACCATGCGAGGAATGTTGATTTGGCCAGCTGAAGAGTGGATACCCAAATATACCATTAAAAAAATCCTCCTATAGTTTGATATTAAGTGTCATATAGAATCTAACCCACTTCAACAACCAACATCTCAGCCAACAAACTGGTTTGTATTTTTGTTATGAAAGTGGTATCATTTATTTCAAGTGATCTCTTTAGCTGTCAGTCGTGGATAAACGGGCATCTCAAACAATTACCGCTAACTCTCCGTTCAAGCCATTCATTATTCTGTGTAGGGCAAAGTTTCATCATCAAAACTCAATTAAACTAACAGGGTCATAGGCCGTTGCAAGGTAAAACACTGCTGACAAACTGTCCCATGACACCCTCCGTGGCAGTAATTAAGACACTGACATGAGAGTTGGTTAAGGGTGTGTACCCACCTGCACCGGGGCTGGGCAGCTGGGTGGGCTGCGGCTGGGAGAAGCTGGCTAGAGTCACGGGCATGGCGCTGCCCGGAGGACCCTGGCTCACTAGCGCCATCTGCGGGGCCCCGGCTGAAACACAGCACAGTCAGCAATCAGAGGGGGGCGTTGGTTATGGGGAAATACCTACAGAGTAGTGCGTGGTTAAACTCACCCGTGTTGTGTTGCTGGCTGAAAGGGCAAGGCTAGGTTAATGTTACCTACTGTCTGCATTACATGCTGACTTACTCCTGGCTACCGGAAGTTTGCTCTTTCTTTTTTGTTTTAATCTTTGGATATAAAGAATTGTACAAATAATCAATGCGATCAATTGTTAAGTTTCTTAGAAGATGTTCCTAACTGCAATACTCCTGCCGTACGTTGATTGCTCCTTTAATGAAATAGAGAGAATTTTCTCTGCAAATATTGTCCTGAATGGAAAACGCGAATATTCGCCAAAGCAAATATGACAACTAAAGACAAACACCACACATCGTAAAGCAAAATTTAATTTTGTCGGTTGCATTTTATTCTGGAAGACAATGTATGAGTTATGTTGTATCTGCCTGGTCTTCAACTGCAATAATACCATCGATGAAGATAAAAATTATTTCAATCTCAAAGTCTAACTTCAAACAAGCTAAAACATCCACAAACCGAAGAGGTACATTTCCTTTAAATAATTACCTTTGCTTCTAAGCCCGAACGGAAAACTGCTCAAAATATAAATTTTTGGAAACGTTTTCCCGGCTTCTGGTACAATATTATACCTAGGCTCATTCTATACATATATATACGAAAAGAGTTTATATTCTAGTTATTTAAGGAATAGAACGGAAAAAACAAGGAAATCACGATCCCTTTGGTTCAGGGTCTTCAAAGTGGCGAATGGAAACTATAAGAGATTTTTCCGAAGAGTGCATTCACTGTCCCATCAAAGAGAACCCACTTAATTTCCTCAGAAGTCTGACTGAAAGAGTAATACATTGCCAACTGATTAACCGCTTTATCAATCTTGTCCGACCCTGAAACAAATGTATTCGTGATCTCGATATGTTGAACTTTGTACCAAAATAATGTATACGATAGACGTTTACAACTATCAACACTTCAATTCTTCCACAAATAAGCTCCTAGAATGACCGTTACATGTAGGAGAAAACTATTATTCTATGTACAAAAACATTATTTCACATTGTAGAAGCACATCAGGAGTTTTGAAGTGTTGATACTCATGAAATGTTGTATTGAGATAAACGTATAAGGCTTCATCAAGTTAGTTTACGGAGTTTTACTTTCAAAAAATTTCCTCAAGCACTTCCTGATAGATTACGAAAATAAACATTATGAAAATTTTGAACATTAGATCAATATAAATCTTAACGTTTCCTTAACAAGTGATACTTTTCTATCTTTTAGATTTTATATATCTCATTTTCTGATAACTAACGGTGTATATCTACTGAACTGTAAAAATGGCAGTAGGTTTAAGTCTCTCAACTTTCAACGTCCAGGCTCAATGACTGGCTGAAAGTAAAACACTTATCGACTGTCAATATCAAGATGCACCAATCGATCGATCTAGGCCAACAGCGTACGCAAATGACCAGTGTCGAGTTCAAGATGAAAACGGCTAGAAAATACCAAAAGAGGGCAAGATTCTTGGGTATAATAGTACACTGAGCTGGCACCAGGGGGAGACACCTGCGATCGTTGCCCCCTGGTGGAGCCGATTGGAAACGTTGGGTTGACTTACTCTGCTGCTGAATACCAGCAAGAATAGTGGCGGTTCCTGCGGAAATGTTCGGGGGCATAGCAGCCAGAGCCTGCTGGAAGGTCGCATAATCCTGCTGAACCTACAAGAAATAAAAGACACAGTTTGCTTGAACCCAATCCCACAAAACCGTTTTGACTGTCAGGCCAAACCCTTTACTCGTTCTCCGGCTTCTCCGTGTGTAGTGTTCACCCACAACTCCATTACTACAGCCTTCCTTTAGACCCCAGTTTTGTACATTAAAGGGATGATTTATCTCCAGCACTACTACTTTAGTTATTCTATGGCAGTTTATGGAGACATAGGACTTCCAAGATTGATATTAACTCAACCACTGACAAGATTTGAGCGCATTTCGCCAGTATAATTCCAGTTTTCAAAACATAAAGGGAGAAAAATGACCACGATTAATAACGTTAATCGGTAAATAAGCGGAACGACGAAGGGCTTTGAATGAATATAAACCTTGGAAGTTAAAATAAACCCAGACCATGGTTATTCAAATGGCTCTCCTGATACTTAAAATTAAAGTTTCCCAAAGTTGGAAAAAGTAGTTCTATTCAAGTCCCAAACCCAGTCTGAATTCACGACACTCTGGAACTGAAAACATGAGATAGTTGTATTAAAGGCCCCGTGAAGAAGGGGAGAAAAGACAAGAGATCACGTTTGGAGATTTTACTGCTTGTGCATTCTGTGAAGGAGGTCTTTATTCAATGCCAAGACTGTGCGCCTGTTAATGTCAGAATATCGGTGGATTGAGACTATTAGTAACACACCACTCATGAAGGTCTTGCCTACCGGCAAACCTTTTTATGGACATGACAGAAAAACGGACTCTCTTCGAGTCCTAAACACGGAAAACGCCTTAGCGCCAAACCGTCATAGTGACCAAGCATTACGAGAATCCATAAACTGGCAACTATTTGCAAGGAAAAGAGATAGGCGGAATTAATATAATAGAAGGACGGATCTCCTGAAAGGCTCACTTATAGATTTTTTTTCTGGACTACATAATACCCTAATCGGAAATTTTTCCAATAGGGTGGGACTTAAAAATAAATTTAAAAAAAAACAAAAAACGACGCTGCATCTATGAACGCTTAAAAATGAGGAGATCAAGTCATGAAATGTTTAGGGTTGGACAAGGGCAGGTATAATGTATATTTATGTAGGGTTAATGCAAAAACACTGTCAATGTAAAGTTACCCCAAGCCTGTCTACAGCATGCAACTTTTTGCTGGTTTTACCTGTCGAATTCTGCAAACCAGATGGAAAGTGTAACATGTTGAGGTGGCAGGAGAGGGCTAATCAATGATGGGATTAACAGTGCAAGGCGACGTATAATACATAGCGGAGAGAGGGGAGTGCAGGGGGGTCATGTGGTGTCTGGACCGACCCCAGGGGGAAATAGAAGGGGTTGGGGGAGGTCCCCGTGTTTGTCCCTTTTACGCTAATACTCACGATGCAAACTACACCACCGTGTCGAAGCACCACAAAGAACAACATGTTTACAGACAACACAATCTCAAATGCTACTAAAATTGGACATCATAGTGCTTTTTTCAAGATAGGAAATAAAAAGTGCATAAAATTCTTTTCGGAAGTGATATTAAAGCTGTGACAATTTTAATGGATAGCATCATTCACAAATAGTGTCCATTTATTTATACATCTAGATCATAAAAACATTCATAGTATCGGATAGACGAACTAGAGATTTATTTGGCGTAATTTTGTGGTCTTCCTAATGTATATGGTAAAAACACTGTTTGTAAGGTATAAAAGCGAAACTAAAAACCTAGAAGATGTTGGTGAACATGGGAGCCGACTCCAAGCTTTCTATTGTGAAAAAAATAAATAAATGATAATTAAAACACAGAAAAGCTGCGATGTTCATTATCATAGAAACATTACATTGTTTATCTTTTCACAGCCAATGATGACGACTACTCTCTTCACCATTTTTGCACAGCTCTCTGGATTAGGGACCCACATGGATAGAGGAGGAATGAATCATAGCGTTATGTCAGCCAAGAGAAATCGAAGAGTCCGTTTGCATTAAACATAGGAGATAAACAGTAAGACTTGGTTGATCAATCTGCCTACAACATGGATACCATATTATTATCAGTCAGGCTTTTATATCGGTAGGCTCCTAAGGCGAGCTAGTCCTGCGGGCCGAAATCTAAAGAGTTCTCTCCTCACTTGCTGTAACCAAATCCTCATTATTACTTCCTGAAAAAAGACAACCATCATATGGAGGAGAAGGAAAGAAGCACGTAAAACACCATTTTAACTCAAATGATCTGAATAAGAAGCTAATTCTTCCTTAGTACATTAGGTATAAAAACGCAGAAAGAAAATGACAGAAAAAGCTCGATCAAAATAAAAAGGCAAAAAGCATGCAACGTCTTTAAAGATACAATAAAAAATCAGAAACTGTGGTCACTAAAGTTCTTTTCAAGGCGATTCTAAAAACACATGTTTTTCAATTGTTTTAACTTTAATAACTTTATTAACGATTGTAGACAAATCCACTTAGGTAAATTCAGAATGCAGCATTAACAAGTAGAGACAATGTAGTTGTTGCTAACTTACTGTTTGGATGAGATTCTCTGCAAGCTGCTTGGACTGAATGAGGCCCTGCATGTTGGGATGCCTGTAGAAAGGAAAACATAAGGTGGGTAAATGTTCCTATAGATTGAATTATATTGGGATGTGATTAGTGCGAACGACGACACACCAACATCATCTTTCTTAAGTCGGAATAAAGGGGAAAGGATACAATGTATACGTGTTTGAAACAAGATGCTGATTTCAAGAAACAGAAGTAAAACTCTACTACTAACTAGACATGTATCGTTATTTTGATAATATAATAATTTAATATTATAAAAAACCCAGAGGCTTTATTTCATTGATGGTTAAGGGTTTAGAAGACTCACTGTATATGAACGTGCATGGGCTCAAAAGCCTCTCTGCCGGACGTCGGTTCTATGAAGCCAGACCCCTTCCCACGCAGCGTCACTTTAGCTCCAGTCTCATTTTGAATGTGTTGTAAATACTGACCCTACAATATAATACACATCCTTCAGCAAACGATAAAGAAGGTAAAGATAAGATAAACTATCCTCTAAGCTGAAGGTGTATGCGATTTTTCCATGAATATCCTATTGAAAAAAATCAATTATTTGCACACACATCAAGGTTAAGACTTGATTTGCGAGTAGGAGATATATTTACAATTTTTCCCAATATTTATATTGTCATAAAACATCACGATAAAAGTCTCAAAACTTGCAATGATTTTTCTGAATTTCCCAAGCAACGAGGGGAAGAAGTCCTATATCAATTACCTGGTATTGGGTTATTCTGGAAATGTAGTCACAGCTTTGTAACTAAGTATGCGCTTTACATGAATGAACATCAAATTTTCCCCTTTTGAATAACAACATTTTTAAGACATTTGAAATCGGGTGGTCCATAACATTCCATTGTAGGGAACGTTCTTGGGTAATTAAAAAAAAAAAAATATATATATATATATATATAAACGGAAGGATAACTTACTCCTGGTCCAAGAAGTTTGGATTTGGCATCAAATGTCGGAGGTGCGTGTTCTAGTCCAATGAACAGCTTCTCCTGAACGTATGCTAATTGGAGGGACGGCTGAAGGAAAAAAAGTCCGATATCAATTACCTTTACAACGATCAATGCGAGAATTACTTGCGCTGTTTGGGTAAGAAGTCAAACTAGGATACATATTACGAGGTTATCCATGTAACTTTCGACAAAATAGTAGGACGTCCTTTACAATATAAAGAGGGCTTGAATTCCCCAGTAAATTCTGATCGACAAACTAGCTCAGCTATATATCCAGACCAAAAACAACGCCTATATATGCTCACCCCTGCTGGCTGTGTGTTGAGAGACATTAGAGGTGGGGGTGGCTGGTTGAGGGGTGGCCTGGGGCCGAGGGGTCCCTGCAGGACACCAAACCGCGGACCTTTAGGCTTCAACCCGTTGGAAATGATCTCTTTTATTCTAGAAACAGCAGCTGCAATGAAATGGAAATGACAAATACGGTGAGGGGAAGATTATATGTACTTTTTAAATGTTTTATTCGTTTGATGACATGTCTTTAATTTAAAAAAATCAAGATAAAAGGTGATTTTCAGGTTAACTTGGGACACATTTCGCTGACTGGCTGTCCACCATATTACTCAATAAGTTAAACAAATCAGAACGTTGATTTACATGAGTATCAGTAAATGACATTATGGTGTTTGCACAGATGTAGCTTTGTCTATTGTATCTCGCTAAGTACAACACTTTTTTCTGCACACTATTATTCTTGGATGGTAGTATCAATAACCAGTTTACCTCTTTATACCAGCTACCTTCGTGCCCCTTCTTACCCTGAAAGAGACGCCTATCTATAGATCTGTGTATCTATTCTCTTATTTTTTTATGATCGAAAAATCAATCAGGATAGGCCGCGACCACTTTGAGTACCCCTACCTATCATAAAGAAATTATACAATCTATCCTTCTATTTCGTTATATTTTAATCAAAAGTTACTTACCATCTACGCTCTCTTGCGTAGGTCCTTGGACACAGAGGTACAGTGGCCGTTCACTAAAAAATACATACAATTTGTTCTCAATAACATATCACATGAAAAACAATAACATATCACATAATTTATATTTTTCTTTTTATATTAGATTTCCAGATGAAGCGTGCTTACATTAAAGTTGTATTTGAGAAAGGCTACTGTTGCTACTACTGACCCTCCTGTATTGCCACTCGCTCTGTCCTCCTGACTCATGTACCTTCCGCGTGTTGAAACTGCGGCACCACTCATTTTGGAGATCTGGGATCAAATACAAGAATAACATCATTGTTTTTTATAAATTCAAAGTATTACAGATGACGCTTAGAAAAAGGAAACATTCCATCTTCACACCAAAGGTTTTCAAATGTGTCAATCGTTTTGCATTATAACTTTTTACTTGGAAACAAATAATATTATATAGTAAAGAAAGGTGTTTTTTTTAACTTTTTAACTTTTTAAGTGTCTTTTACAGTGTCAATGTACAAATTATTCTTTAGCTCTGCTTTTATCAACATGTTGGGGTAAAACAACCCAAGTAAAAATGCAACCCCAACTCCACCCTCCTTCCGTTCAGTAGGCTACCATTACTCAGGTGTTTTGCCTGCATTGGTCAAAAATTCAAACACATGCCCCAAACGTGTTAAAAATAAGACCTTTTTCATGTTAATTCCTAAAATGATGGTAGATCCCCTTATGGTCTAACCTAACCCTGTTGTCGCTAGGCTAGCCTTTAGTGAAAAGCTGTTTCTGGTCAAGCGCCTGATTGAGTTTAATCCACCGACCAAGAAACCATCTGACACTTTAATTATATTTTTTCACTCGGCCACTGGACAGGATATAAGTCATTTTTTAATGATAGCTTAAGTCAAATGACCAAAGGCCACTGGGACAATATAAAGTTATTTACGATCAATTTGAGAGTATATGTTCACCTCATCTTGCATGGAACCTCTTGTGAGGATATTCCGACAGCCAATCGGGACATCGTTGATCTCCACTTCAGCCACCACCAAGTTGTTTGCTGCACCAGAGGGTGGAGCCTAAAAGAAAAGTTTTAATGACCGACTTAACCTTCAGAGGTTATATATTAGAAAATGAAAAAAAAAATCTTTTGCCTTTACATTGATTCCAGTCACTTGTTTCGATCAATATAAAATTGCAGAAGTGTACTTTTTTTGAAAATGGTGAACCGAGGCACCATGAAAAACTTGTAAAACACGTCATATTACACATCTCCAAGTGAATTGTATAATCAGTTTATTTCAAAGAAAACAGTTTACCTTCCTTCGTAATATTTAATTACAATACATTACCCTCGCAATAATTCGCGTCACACATCCTAAACTCACCTTTGGTCTGTTGGTTTGTGTCTGCGACAACTGTGAGGGTTTGAGTTTTCCCTTTGCGATCAACATCGCATTAACTCGTGCTGCAGCCTCTGCAGCTGCTTCCAGACTGCTCCTTCCTCCCTTAAACTGGCCATCGTCCCATTTTGTACCTATTCGATTATTTCTAGAAAACATAAAGAATACTATTTTGAACGTCAAGTTGTGTTAAACATATGTCTGGTCTAGGATTTGATGCCAACTCTAACATTCTTTAGGTAACTATTTAGCTATAAATCAAATTCACAAATAGCCAGACTTCGCATTTGAGATGAACAATATTTCCTTTTTCTCTTGTGCATGATTTTTTTGTGCACTTCACCCACGTGTGTAACATTTTTTTGTACACATTAAATTTCCTATCATCGCACTGAAAGAAAGAGCAAGATTATTGTTCCAGGGTGTACAATTTCTAAATGATATTATGGTGTTTGTACAGATGTAGCTTTGTCTATGGTGTCTCACTTAGTACAAAACTGTTCTCTGCACACTATTAATCTTGGAGGGTAGTATCAGTAACCAGGTTACTCTTTATACCTGGTACCTTCATGCCCCTCCTTACCTTAAATGTGAATCAGTAAACAAGAAATGCGGCAGACTCGCTGAGAAAAAGCGATCCACGCATTGCAACAACCTCCCCTTGCCCTCGGCGATTGTATGTTGCAAGGAGAACTTGCTTTAAGTTGATCCAATTAGCCTGGGCGCTAGTCTCAATTGAAATGTAAGGTGTACCAGCTAGGCTTAAATTACAGCGCTTCGGCAACGACGTCGCCGTCGCTACGACGACGTTGCTACGACGACGTCGCCGTCGCTACGACGACGTTGCTACGACGACGTCGCCGTCGCTACAATGACGTCACAATATCAAAAGGGCCAATCAGATCAAAGCTTACAAATGGGTTTTGGTATCTTGCCCCCAAAACGAACAAAACCAAGGTTGATGAACTGCATTGTGGGATACATTAATCAGGTGATGTGAGACCTTTTTAACAGCACAGATCTGGAGAAAAGAGATACTTATCAACCTGAAACAAATATCAATTTGACACATGTTAATTGTATGTATTTTACTGATCTAAAACATGCCATCAAAGTGATTTTTCGGCACAATAAATGTCAAAGATTTTAGGAGATATTACTTTCATTTTTGTGAGACCTGAGGTTTTGCCTTGACCATGAATTTTGGCCAGGGGGTAAAGCTCTCACGTGACCTACGGTCACGTGGCGGCTTTGCCGCGGATCGCTTTAAAAAATTACACTTTCTCTGACGGCCCAAGTTTTCTTGCGGCCCGACCACAACAACCTGCATGACCTCTTTTGTGAAATCTCGGGACACTGCCAAATATTGATGAGCTCTGACACTAGCATGGATGGTGAGCAGTTAGGTTATACAATTACAGTAGTAGTAGAACATTTATTGACAGTCAAGAAGTCAACATTGGCTAATACATGTATATACTTATATGATTACTTTAGTAGTTGCAGGGCTCGACATTAAGCTTTGCCCAAACTTAAGTCTTAAGTTCTTTTATTTGGTTTTTTTAAAGGTTTCTATTAGTAATAATCATCAAGGTTTCCCTTGGTTTTCAGACTTATTACACTTACAAATGTGAAAAATATATACAGGATCATATTAAATCATTACAATATGGCTCATTTTATGCAAATTTCAAGTAATTTTCAGTTTATGACAATGGCAATAATATCTAAAATAGATCCTTGTCAATCAACTTCAAGTAAATTGTACCCATCATCATCATCTAGGGTTCCTATGATTCATACATAAACATGATGATACATAATATTAAGGTAATTCAGGTTTATGTAATGGACAGTAGTCTAACTTATCAATAACATTTTATTTCCAATTGATTAGAAATAAACAGCAGATACAAGCAGGCTATTACTAGTAAACAGTAGATGCGAGATTGATGCCGTAATACGTAACAATATTGCCTTAGTGTATAATCAGATGAAGGTACAAAGATACTTTCTATATTATTCATTTCAATTTTCAAAATCACGATGAAGCAAGTCTTGATATGTGTCAGTTCTCCCAGACTGTCACAGTGTCAGGCCAAGGGCCTCTCGGACTAGATAAAGCCAACGCTACCCATGTTCAACTATATTAACTGTTCTTTAGATTTAAACTTAGAGAACTTCTTCTATTAGAAAAAAAAAAAACATATTTGAGTCGACCCGCTGCTTGACTTGGGGCCCTTGACTTGACTAGAGAAGTAACGCGTTGGTGCCGTTTTCCGTTGACCCTGCCCCTGGCCTGGGGCTGAACACACAACCTTTTCAGATGAAGAACACTCTAAATACCACGACCCTGGCTTGGCTATTTTCTATGCTTTCGTATGGTGCATTTCTTGTTCTACAATTCTGACCCTTTAAAGTAAAGTCTTATACACGTGGTGTCTCTAAATTTACAATACAAAGATCAAAAACAATGGACATACCGATCATAAGAGGAAGCCATTTTATCTTGGCTGGTTTCCAGCCTTGTACCTGAGTTCCCACAGTCACTCGGTTGGACGTAATCGGTCACCGAACACCAGCGTAAAAGTCACGTGACGAAAAATCTAAAAAAAATGATGATACAACTTTTCTTGTACATCATTATCAAAATGTATCTGTTTTATATTTTTTCCGATGATGAATATTAAATATAATATTTATTTCTACGCGGGAAAGCCATACATGGTAGTTGATTTCATAAAATAGGCTCGCACTTGTTTGGCTTTTCCTTACGCATGCGCAGTAGGAGTTCCGCTCCAGTGTGTGTTCGCCAAGTAGGAAGAAACAACACAACGGGATCTACCTTTGGCGATTTATGGGATCATGTACGGCTGATCGACGTTGAATATTTCTATTCGAAAAAGCAATTATTAAAAGCCGTCACCATGGTATGTATGGGCAAGTTAGGCATAGTTCATAATAGTTAAATTGTATTTTTTGTCGCTCTGCTGTAACCTAGCCCTACCCCTAGCACTAGCCTGGGCCTGGGGCTGGGCTGACTGAAAACACATCAAACCACATCAGACTTCAAGGCTCAATCCAAGTCCAAAGAAAGGTTGTCGGCTGGTTCTAACTGTGTCAGTATGCTGTACGGTGCAAAATTCTTCAACACAATTTAATGAACCTTCAATATTATTTGGTAGTTCAGTTTGAATCCAACTGACTCATGACATGTTGTTGTCAATGTTGACATGATTGTCATTCTGCTGGGCCATCCTAGTACTAGTGGGACTGATCTACCCTAAGGCTTACTAACAGCGCTACTCCGACCCATAATCAGGCCTAGGCTAGGGCCCAGGTAGCTCCGTCAGCCTTCACTGTACCGTCGGGAAGGCTCTGAAACTGTCAGTGCATATTTGAGCAAAATCTCCCACTGCAAAATCGGAACCAGTTATAACTTTCATCTTCCAAGCACTAGGTGCCATATTAAAACTTTTCACTTCAGAGAAACAAGCTCATCTCTGATGGGGAAAGCAGATGTCAATATTGAGCTGAATGTGATAACATATAAAATACAGGTGCGGATTTAGGGGGGGGGGGGCGTGCCAGGCGTGCGCCCCCCTATTTTTTACCAAATATTGATTTTTTTTTATGTAAAATTCCTGCCCCCGGAGGTTGCGGGGGAAAATTTTGCTATAGCACGCCCCCCCCCCCCCTTTTTTTTTTTTCAGAATCCTGGATCCGCCCCTGTTAATAAATAACGTTATGGAGGTATTGAAAAACAATAGTGGATAAGCCCAATGTGTTGCCAAACTCAGTTTTTCATGATTTGTTCACTGGACGTATGCACCGCTTTTCGACATTATTGCGGTAGCAGTGGCGTTGATGGTTTGCCTAGGGCCCAGGCTTCTTGAACTTGAAGTCTCCTTATCTAATGATTAGCCTACCGCTATGTAGTATGTTATATTATAAGCTTGCCGCAAGCGCGGTTCTACATCGGTAAAGTGACAAGTTACTACCAGAGTTGATCCGCACCAGACAGTTGACCCAACAAAAGTGGGATGATGGGCCACAGGCAGGGAACCACCGTACCAGAGATAATTCGCACCTCTAATAAATTGATTAAATCCAGATCTACTCGTTGTTAATAAAAATTGGAGATTTGTCTAGGCCAAGAAAGTGGATCTACTTATGAATACTCTTTAGCAATGACAATTCTTCCAAATTCGCATAGGGCCACCCATCAAAGTGCACAGCCTTGACACTTACAGTTCCCAACACCTGAAGGGTTGAACATGCCTAATTCGCATAGGGGACAGGTAAAGAAATTATACCATTTACAGACTAGGCTCAGAATGCGCATTCTGCCTGTATTGAACTGTTATTATGAGCGCATTTTGAGGCTAATTTGTAAAGGGTAATAAAGAAATAATCTTAGCTGCGCCTTAATTAATTTAACCCTTTGCTCCCAGTGACGTTTGAACTTATCACCAACCAGCCAATGAGCAGCAACAGCAACATCCAGCATGTTCGATTTATTTGTTATTATTATACTAGGTAAAGTAAACATAGGTGCCAACCGCTCCTGTCAGTGGTACTTTTACTAATTGTCTGGGTATGGGGCCAATAGACCTATCCACTTTGCCAGCTAGCCCACTCCTTATTTCTATGATATCAACATTTTTAGAAAAATGTTCATTACATTTGATTCACAGTAATTTTCCTAGTAGTACTACCCAAAACTAAACTTTATAAGCTTTTACTTTCAATATGATGCCAAATATGTAGCTGTAGGACTGGAAAGTAAAAATCGCATTTTCCCATAGGGAACAGTGTCAAAGCCCTTCAGCTTTGCCCACAATGTCCAACCCTAAAATCACGAAAACAAACCTCATTATGGTTCACCTAAAATGGAGGTAATTACCTAATTGAGAGAAAATAATAATCCATCCTCATTTATCAACACCTTATTGACTTGGAAAACACAAGTACTAACTCATTCACTCAGATTTGTGTCAGTACCTGACTTTGCAAAATCTGCGATTATGTCCAACCTCTGTATCATGCCAGCAATACATCCCAAAGTGGACAGGTCTATTGTCTACTAATCGCTACATTGATGACTAGAAGTAGTAACGGGTTATTATTGTGATTTCACAGTACATGTTATCAGAGGCTGAGAGCCAAATCACTTGTGTGCAAACTTCAACCGTTTGTTTTACATTTGGGCATATAATATAGGTAACAATTTATTTGTAGTGAAGGCCCACCGTGCCTGGCGTGAGAATAAATGAAAACATAATAAGTCAAGGCTACGTTATTGTCCTGCCGTCGGTAGGTTAACGTCTGCCGACGTATAAAGCTTAGCGACGGTACAGCAGGCAACTTGTTTTGCGACGTTAGTTCGAACCTAATCTGACAACGTTATTGGTAACATCACGAATTTGGCGGGGTCCTTAGGCAGTTACAACGTTGCATGTATATCAATGTGGATCTTATTAGAACGCATGGTTGAAACTTGGTCTTGACTAGTGGGTATTCATATTGATTTAGAAACAAATGGATACTTAAGGGGTCGAGAGAGAGTTACTTTGTTCATTTTAGACGAATTGCGGAAAGGATGCACCATTGTAATAGTTTGCCATGGCCCCTCCAGAGTTCAGGCTTTACAATTTTGAATTAAGAATAGAACAGATTTGACCAAACCTTTGCGGATGTGGGGCCTTAATTTAAGACCTTTCAAGAATTCTCTCAGCATCATTTTTTTATTATATTCACATGCTTTCTTGTATTTGAACATTTTGCATAAGGTCTTAGGAGATAAGAAACAGGGGCTCAACAGCAGGGACTATGTCAAATGTGGTAATGCTGTCTCTATGGGACATGTGCCCTATGGCAGGGATTTTGTTTAGTTAAGAGTATTGCCATAATTGTGTACAAGAAAGAACCGAAAAATTACAATAAGATACTATTGACACATTTCATTATCATAACAACTATAAATATATTTTCTTTTTCAGCCGTACCATTGGCAAAGTCACAATGTCAAACAAAGCGGGGTGGACGACATGGTCCTCCTGCAGAAGATCACAGAGTCTGCCATCGTCGACAATCTCAAGCGAAGATTTATGGACGACAATATTTATGTATCCTTCAAACCTTTCAAGAGCCATAGATAATATAAAGTTCTGCGTTGTTTCAATCTGGATAAGCTATCACGGTTATTTTCTTCTCATTACCCGCTTACCTTTGTTAGCGCGTTGAACAGAATACAGCTGTTATGTACTTATTGTACTGTATTTGAAATCATGTATAACATGCAAATGGTTGAGGAATGAAATGGGTGTTGAGTCCTCCATTAAATTTGAAGCATCAATAAACCTTTTGCGTATCACGTACCATAGCCTTATGTGAATATATAGGCTGATAGATTCTAAATAGCGCGAAGCCGTCCTGCCATTACCCCCAAGTTGCTGAAACTAGCAATACTGGGTCTTGGTTAATGTTAAAACCATTTTTAGATCTCGAAGTTCTTTTGCAATTCTGGTAACCCCCGATAGTTACGAGTGATACGCCCTTGAAATAACATTTATTTGTTTCATAGTGTTTGGATAATTTCTCCTTTACTTACCAACCAGACCTATATTGGACCTGTACTTATCTCCGTCAACCCTTTCAAGCAGATTCCAATCTACACAGATAGAGAAGTGGATATGTACCAAGGAGCGGTAAGTTCATTCCTATAACCTCCTAACCTGCACCGTAAACCCCTCCCCTGTCCGGGGCTTGCCTGGAGCGCTGATGCGATGGAGGTGGGGCAAAGGGGGGCAAGTAGGATGGTACGAAAGTAAGTTCCAAATAAATAAACGTTGTTTATGAGTAACATATGGAAAGATTGATTGAGCCCCAGTAGGTGAAACATTTTCATTGATCATCATCAGGGCTCACGAAATTTTAAATTGGCAAGGTGTCCTCAGGACACCCAGACTGTGACTCGCGGGTGTCCTGGACATAAAACCAGGGTGTCCAATTGCTTCAATGTTGATATTGGTGTGTGATTTCTAGGGTGTCCACAGGACACCCTGAGGGTCCTGTCAGGGTGTCCTGGACCCTTAGGGGGGTGGACAGGACACCCAGGACGCTGGATTTCGTGAGCCCTGATCATTCAAACATGGTGTCTGTCTCCTTCCTCGAATACTTTGCAGAGACGGATGTAGAGGGGGGCGCATGGGGCGCCCACCCCTGCCCCCTTTTTGTCTGGACCAAATATCTATTTTTTATTGTAAAATTCAGGCAACTGGAAGGAGTGCTGCAAAATGCCACATTAGGGTGCCCCTCCTATTTTTTCAAGTGTGAAAAGGTCTGGATTCGGCCCCGCTTTGTCTACCTCCATCGATATCTGCACACACCTAGGTAAATGCACATCGCTGGTCTCAGCGTATAAATTCTTTCCGTCTTCGAGAATGGACGTCGAGTCATAGTCTGAGGCTGATTTTTGGGGGAATTTATCTCTTTAACCAAGCCAACATCGTTATCACTACCTTCCTGATAGCATGTAGCTCAATGACGTAGGGACAGATTCTCAATGTACTAGTCGTACTTACCGCTAGGTGCTTTCACATTTGTGTCTCGACTTATGTTTGTGTATCTTAGATTTAGAAAATGTAATCTGAGCCTTGTGGTATGTATCTTTTGAGATGGCAGATCGATTGGAGTTCACCTAGTGGATTTCTGGGAGCATGTTGTTGACTATCAACACAATGCCACATGATATTATGATGTAGTTACTTTTACTTAGTCATAAATTGCCCAGTGTGGTAAATATACAGTTGCACCTCCCTTCCTGTAATCACTGTCGTCACCGATAACAAACTAAAGTAATAAATGAACGAGTAAAGCTACCCGTTGATGTAATGATTTAGGGTATTGTATGCTGTAAATAAAAAAAAGTTAGTTTTTTTTTGCTATTTGAGCCACTTTTTTAAAATAAATTATCTTTACATGTTTAGTAGCATAACTTGTTAACTACCAGTCCGAATATTTACCGTAGCCTTTTACCCCAATCATCCTTGAAAAGAATCAAGGTAAAATTCCGTACAACAAGAGTCTGTACTCTGGATATTTCTGTTACATGCATTATACGTGTACAGGCTACACACTGAAATAGTCTACAGAATAGTCCAATATTAGATCGTTGCTACCCAATTTTCTGGTAACATCGACCCTGTAGTGTGGTGATGAGTCCTTCTATTGATGTGGTGGCCGACCTAGTCAACTTGCTGGGTAATGGGTTGCATTACGATCATGGCACACTTCGTGCCGATATCATAGATTGTGAGGTCAGCTTCTGACCCTGTGCCCGAATGGGTTTCCCTCGTCTCAACTACGTGCCTGCTTTGTATGATAGGTGGACTATTTTACCCAGTCCACGGACAATGTATTTAACTTTTCTGTATAGGTGCTCCAAATGATATGGACCTACAGCAGGAATGACGATATAGTGTAATAGGTCAGCCATGTCCAACACTATTCGTCTGCACCTACATAGACTAAAACGACTTTGGTGAGGAAAGATATTATTTCCAACATGACGTCTTGTATTTTGTTTTGGAGCCATTTGAATCAATATAACTAGTCTATTGTGCATGTAGGCGAGTAACCTTTCTATTTTCATATTTTCACAGGCCACACCCACTCAAATTACAGAAAATCGATAATTCTAACAGTGTTATATTTGCATAATGCCTCCTAGTCACAAATCTCCCACCTCTGGTCAGCAGCCTGACTTGACTCCCCGTAGTTTATACGACCCCACCTGGTGTACGTTATGTTCATAAACCAGAGATCTGAAGATATTCCCTCACTCAAACTCTGGTCGGAATTCTCGTCATACACGAAGGCTGGTTCTGTTAACAGTTGTGATCTAAAGACCTGGTACTTAATCTTAACTAGCCAGTAGTCATGATGGGCTTTTGGTGGAGGTATAGATAGGTGTTTAAAGCCGACCTCCAACCCCCACCCCAGGTAGGGGCAGTGCGCGTGTGGTGGGCCGGCAGTGGTTAACCGGTCCATGTGTATCTCATTTCAGACTTGTAGATTTGCCCATTGACCTTTGGCCTGCCGCCTCCCGGACTCTTTGACCGCGCAGGTTGGAGTTCAACATAGTGTCAGTGATTGCCCCCAACATTGCTCTTTTAACTACCCGACCTAAATCAGGGTAAAAGAACACAAGAAAAGCCCAGGTGATCATAATGGCCGGGGAATGTGTCAGTGATCCGGTGGTGGTGATGGTGATGGTGCAGTGGGCGGGGTCAGGGGTGTGTCACTACTCATTAGACCATCAGTAGTTAGGCTGGTGGTGCATGTCGGCCCACAGCCTTATTACCACGGCCATAAACACGAGGTGACTGATTATTAACGAGGCCCGCGGCACGTGTCGCCCTCCCCCGTCTGGTCACGTGTGGTGAGGTGGGACCTGGGGAAGTCCTCCGACTCTCCCGGCTCCCTCCACCTCCACACCACCACCTCCACACCACCACCACATCACCACCACCACCCGGGGATGGGAATTTGGTGTGTGTTTTCAGTCGTCACCAGGTCTCCATGGCAACAGACAGATGTATTCGGCTTACATTTCTCTCCTGGAATATCCCAAATTCGCGAGCGTGCCGTTCCTTATGAAAATATAGTCCTATTTTATTTTCATTTCGAACTGGCATGCAATGAAGTGAGATTTAACTTTGAGCTTTGACGCTGGTGCCGACCCAGGGAGGTGGGCGGGTCAGGTAGGGTTCGATGGCGGGTAAAATTCCCAGGTCGGTGGCCCCGCCTCTAACGTATGGTTAATCAATAAACGTGCAAGACTGACTTGACCCAATAGATCACTGATAATGTGAACCATATGTCACAGACCACCACTAAGCCGATACCCCAGGAACGTTTTAACCCTTTACATCGCGTGCTGAATGGTACTGTGGGTGTTTCTGAGCCGTTCTTATACCTGTATATGTGTGCAACGACTTAAGAGCTTGTCTTGAGCGGGTTAATTGATTTTAGCTACAAAAGAGATCGGGCGGATAAATAAGACTCCGATATCATTAACCATATCCTACCTTGGTAAATATAATAATTGGATAGTATAGTACCGGTACACCACTACTTTGTCAGAGCAAAAATAATGTTACCACGAAGTAAATCCTTTATAGTTGAATGTTATGTTGTTGTTTTTATATTATACAAAAAAAGCGTTCCATAACCTTAGATTTCACGCAGTCGCAAAGTGAATGGTCATTTATCATACCTGCGCGTCAATAACCGTCGTACTCCATAAAACATACGGGTATATTATAAACGTGAAATGGGTATAGATAAACAATAGAACGGGCAGTTAGGTATAGCACCTATCAATCAGGTGAAATAGTAACGTTCCCAGTTTCATTGGTAAGATGACAAGCAACTGTTTGGTTAAAAGGCTTTCCAGCAAATCATATTACGTAGTTCCCAGGTGTGAGGACCTAGATGTACCTGGGACCGCCTTCGGAGTTATTTTGATACGACATGGTTGGCTTCCTTAATCCATACATGTAATGCAAGTAGAGATGAAGGAAATAATGATTTACTGGGGAAACGCGCTCAGGCGGTTAATCAATATTACATTAGCAACACATTGAATACAGATTGGCGAATTCTCCCTACTACGGATAGGTGATTTCTAGTATTTTTAAGTACCTGCAGGTCAATTTGGACTAATTTCGTCGCCAACACAGAAAATCAAATAATATCTGCTATATAACTATCTGTAATGAGAACATTTTCAAACCAATTGGAAAAAAGTTTATACATATATATATATATATATATATATATATATATATATATATATATATATATATATATATATAATATAATATACCAACTGGCAGAATATTCAGTGCTAGCTTACCAGGTGCCATAACTTCGTAATTAACCAAGGTCATAAAGATTTGTGGTTAGGCTAACCAAGGCAGGTAACCATGAACCATATTTTTGTAACAGTAACCAAGGCACTTTTTTTCTGCTAACCATGCATTTGCTAACCCACCTCCAGACTTAGGTTAGGGGTTGTTTAGCCCATGGTTAAGCCAGGATGAATATATTTAGGTATGTAAGAGGCATATATAAATACTAAATTAAACGAGATTATTCTGAAAGTGCTGTCAACATTACAAAATCTACATTCTTTGGCGCAATGTGTGCCAGATTCACTTACCCACAATTCATAATGTGACATCTCACTCAAAAATATGTGTTTTTAATTATTGTTTGTATTTGCATGGGTGTTCCATTCGTACCTTGCTTACATTTAGCTTGCTACTGCCCATCTCCATTAAAACATTAAAAGCAAACAAGGTTAGAACTTGTAAATACATGTACAAATATCTAATTGAGATTATGTATACAGTTACATCACCATTTTTTGTTTAACCCAGAATCCTTTACCATGAAACCCTGCTTAGACCGTAGTTTTATTGGTGATTAGCTGAAAATGTTACGAAAATTTGCACTGTGATTAGGACCACTGCTAACAATGGTCAAACCATGGCAAAATTAACCATGGCATACTTAACCACGAAACAATTTTATGAAGATATGGGCCCTGATGTTAATTTTTTTTAAATCTGCCCTAGTTGATGAAAATGTTTTTGAGAACGGCAGTCTTTGAAGATATCTATATTTGCATTAAATCGTTCCTCGTCAGAGTGTACCCGTTTTATCTCTCAACATTAGTATGACTGAGGGGGCAGAGGGGAAGTGGTCTTATCACTATTCAGAGAGCGAGATAACCGTTTGTGGACAAGTGGCATATCGTACATTCTGACAGCATGGAGTGAACATAATCAGAGATCATACTAGTGATACCTCAGTCAGAAAGAAAACAATGGGAATATTCCCCCAAACTGGTAATAGTCCTGGTGGGGATTTCGACAGCCAACCGTTCCTGATTCAAGACATGCTCTTGCATTGATGGTATGATTGATCATAGAAACTTGTTCCTTGACGAGGCGATTTTCAGGAGGGGCTTATTGCACTCCAAATCAGTCTGAGTCTGAATCTCTGGATCCTTGGTTAGCTTCCAGGAAAGTATCAAAAGTTTGTATCGTGGAGCCAATAAAACGCTTCTTGAGTTGAGATAACATGTTTGTATGGCTGTACTGAACTCGGGAAACCACTAATATCAATTGCTCAAATATCTATTGTGGGTTATTTGTGTACCAGCCTGCTTATGTCTATTATTGCAACTATTCTAGAATGTATCTGTTAAGTATATTAAATCAAATGTCAATCATTCAACTTTATACTTTAAGTATGTAGATAAGTTATATTCCAAAGGGATACATCAACATTTTTCTACACCTACTTGGAAGAGCACATTGTATGTGAAAGTGGTTAATTGATAAAAAATGAATAAATAGATAACGGCAATAGTTAATAGTGAGTGTTCAAAAATTCGAAGGACGTGGCAATGTGGTTATGGTGACAAAAAATAGTGATTTTCCTTCATAAACAGAATGAGTTTCATGAGTTAACGTAAATGTAATCCATGCATAAACAAATTCATGTGTATGTGTAACTAGCCAAATATATTTAATAATAAACGCAGCGGCCTAAAGAGGACAGAACACCAACAGATATTCGAGTACAATACAGTCATTAGCAGTACCGTAACAGTAAATGCTTTTGGCAACATGCTTTCTGGGCGTTCGCATTATCCGAGGAGTGTTCGAGTCAGCAACACTAACCTCACAGACTTGTGTTTGTGTAATGGAGGTAAATTCTAGGCACGTAGTGTCCATGGATTTACATTAAATTGGAATTGTCAGGGTCGCGAGTGGTCCATTGAACACTAATAGGTCCAGGAAAGCGGCTAGTGGGTGGGCCTCACTCGGTTTTATCAGAATGGAACAAGGCGGAAACTGAAACGCCTAGAAGGATGAGCTCAGGATAAGGGGAATTTTTATGAAACAGACTTTGTTTACCCTGTAATGATAAGAGAAATAGAATAGACATTTTGTTCCTAAGTTGATGTGAACTGGAAATATGGTCTGTTGGTAGTCATTTCTTAAATGGAAATACGCGAAAAATTATTAGTATTACCTGGTAGTATTGAATTCCATCCATAGTATATTTATTCTATCGTGATTACACATTACGTGGGAAAGATATGAGATGGGGGGGGGAGTTGTGATATCGTACTTATTGTTCTTGAACACAAGATTGTTTCCACACAGTCGAATGATTTTCAACATGATATATCGTTCGCGTTTGGGGGAAAGTAAAGCGGACCAAGGTCCCACGTTTGAGCCTGCATACTGTACGATTTAGCGACTGGCCCGAAGGAAGGCTTTTAGCGAGAGTGTTCTCACATCTCGTGAGCTGAGTGAATTCCCCTCGTGGTCAGGAAAGGGGACCTGCCGGGAGAGGTCGGTGATAAGCGTGATAAATGTAGGGCGTCTAATGTCCGGGCCACGGGGCCAAGCGGTCTCCACTGGTCGCCACTTGTTGGGTTTATGGAAGTGGGGCCCTGCGACATATACGTACGTGTAAACAGTTCCAAAATATTGCTGTATTGACCAGTCGATTTTTAAATTCCTTTTCATAAAGAAATATTTCTCTGGAAAGGATTGCAGTCAAAAGTCTTCGATCATTTAATATCACTATGAAAAAAGCATCAATGAGCGAACTGTTGTACACGTATACATATTACTGTATGTTCACGTATCTCTTTTAGAGTCCTTCAGAAAACGGAATGTGTGCATTTCTGCCCAGTATGTATCCAATGTAATAAACACCACCGTTATCTCAGCAGGAGCTCTCGGCCCAGATTACTCCTAGATTGGGCCTGTCATAGGCCGGTATGAGGCTGGTTGTGAATCACACCTGAATGACTCGTGACTTGCGGGCTTTCCAGAGTCAGACCTCAGGGAGTCATGTATGCGGCATGCTGCGGCCCAGTAATGTGAATATGGGTCACATGCAACTTCAAAAACCTTTTTTTCTTTTTAAAATGTTCAAGAGTACACCTGCAACACACCTGCAGCTAATAAATAGATTATTTTATAGATTGCACACGCTATATTGGTAATTTTTGACTAACAGTAGTTTACACACAAAAAAACTTTCCTGAAGTAGATGAATGAGTCAGTTTAGTGTTATTTTACAACAAAATATCAGACCGCAAGTATGATTAGGGTAAAAGATAATTTGACGATGTCAGGAAACGTTACAAAATTGATGTTTAGATAGAGATAGTTATCTATATATAAAAAAAGATACCGATGTTGAATCACAGAGGTGGATTAGACGAGAGTGAGATATCTTTAGTTAACTAGAAAAATTGTAATCAATTTAATGTTGGGATTGAATGGTACTTGTACCTGGGAAGCGTGTGTGTGTGTGTGTGGGGGGGGGGCACTGACTCTTTGAAAGTTACTAGCCACTGCCAAACTACCGCCCCTACTTTTTGTGACTGCTCACTCCTGGATTTTGGTTGACCATCCCTTATTTTTAAGAGATAAAAATCATTGCCCTCCTAATTAGTCTGTAAAACAGAAAAAAAATCTTCTAAATTTCTTATGGAGAATTCTGATAATATTTCCAATATGTTCTCTAGTAAAATAAAGCAACAAGGAGAATAAGATTTTACTGCTATATTTTCCTTAAGAAGTATCTTACTGCCCCCCTGTTTTGCCTAAGAAGGGACTGACCGCCTTTCATTTTTGATGTTCATTGCCTCCGTCTTGCGGGGGCATTTGGTAGTGGGTACCTTTTCAGACCCAAGTGCCCCACCCCCCTCCCCGGTGCTTATAGCATCATGAAGTATCAACCAACAAAGTACACCAGTTTCCTGTATAGTTTTTAATTTTCGATACTTTTTTCAAATCTCCATGTAAGCATGTGTCTCCTTATGGGCTTTACCCTAATTTTTTGGAAGATTTTTTGTCTTCAAAATTTTACTAAAATTCCATAAAATCGACCCAGCAGGCAGAAAATGGTATATATTACATCAGAAAATTCATTTTAATCAAAACAACTATTGTCGAAGGTGTATGGAAGAAAATTATAAAGTTAATCATTATGTGTCATCAATTTGAGTCTGTTGGTCATGTTAAAAAAAGAACTAAAATAATAATAATAATAAAAAATCCGACCTGCCTACCTTATCCGAAAAAAAAATCCGACCTGTCAATGAAACCTGAACACAACTGACTATACCTTATCAATCGCTTGTTTCAATGCAGAACAAAAGAAATGAAAACAAATAACATTTAGTGCTAGGACACACCTGACGCTTTTATATTTGTTGTTTTCATTTTGAATATAGAAATCGAATACCCAGAAAAAAGTACAGCTGACAGACTGCGTGCACTCGTATGAAGGTGTGGGGAGGGGGCTCTCCAACTGGGTCATAGTGTGGTAGATATAGTCGGCATTGCCTGCTACTTAATATTGAGTCGTGATACAGTTATGGAATCTATCCTATATGTGCTTGTAAAGCCGATAAAAACACTACATTTTATCATACTCTAAAACCTTTTCCTGCGTCGGACATTTTAGCACGTTCTGTACAGCCCACGTCCGATGTATCTCGGACAATTCCCGGTGCCCGACTTTAGGAGGTCTGCAGAGAGTTAGAATACATGAGTATGGAATTGCAGAAGTCAGTTGTTCTCAAACTGCCTATCATTAAATCTAGTCAGTTAGCTTTGGAATAAAAGAGGTTCATCCTATGTTAGTCGAGTTCGCGTCACACGTTTCGTATTTAGATTAAAAATGCATAGAGCAACAATGATTATGGGTGGCCTGGGTCGCCGTCCAGAAAGTTTTCACGGAACATGCACAATGTTTCGTAAGTGTGTAATTAAGCCCACGAAACAAAAGCCTTGTCCAGAAAGTTTTCACGAAATTTCGTGAATGTTAATTTTCGTGTGAAAATCATGCCCAATATATATTTTTTCACAGAGGAGACTATTTTATGTATGTTTTAAGATGTTTGAAACAATTTAGGATTAGAAAAATTGGGGAAAACACGAAATGAAAACCCACAAAATTTTGTGAAAGCTTAAATGCCACGACACAAAGTGAAGTGAACGTGGGTATTTTTGTTTCGTGGATCTACGAAATTTCGTGAAAACTTTCTGGTCGACAGCCCAGGACAATATGATTAAACAGCCTATATAAGGAATCTAAGGTACAACAATCTTCAACATACCAAAACCTACTTTAAAATATCCTCAATCATTGGCAACTAGCCCAGTGATTTGTCCTGAAGTTGAGGTCGGTACACCTTTATGGGAGTTCTAGAGCATGACTCAAATGCTTGTCGGTCATATTACCGCTATATGCGACATAATAATTATTATGTTTACAGTGCATCATTACCATCACAGAATCTATTTGCAGATTTGTTCCCTCGTCTAACTTTAACATAATAAATACTTGGATACATGTACATGGATTTTTACCAACTTGTCAGAACTACGACTTAATTTGAAGCATTATGTACGGTATATCACGCTCACGTATTAGCTCCAAGCTACTTAGCATGAGCACATGAGTCATCAAATGAAACTTCTCTTCTATAACAGAACCAGAAATTAACAAAGTAGCAAGTGCTAATATTTATTTTCTCACCTGGCTTTTCCAAAAAGGAAAAAGGAATTGTCATTGCGTTGTGTACATTACTGGGAAAACGCATTCGAGTGACATTATGCGTTAATATATAAGGTACTAACAATTCCTGTTATCTCGTCTAAATCCCAAAAAGGAATAACAGATACATCGATTTATGAGAATATCGGCATCATTTCCCAACCTTGCATTATACAAGGCCTTCATCGCGAGAAGCGGCTCGCTCGTCCCGCCGCCAGCCGGCCGTGGTCCCTTTGTCCCAGCCGGCCGGTGACCTGAGGGCCCGGTCAGTCGGCCCTATTGTTAACACGGAGCGCCTCCCTCCCGCCGCCCTCTGTGCCGCTGTCCGCTCAGCAGGGCATGTGTCCTTCGTGTTTGAAGTTTATGTTAACGCCGATTGAAAAAGATTCAGTCGCGGCTGCGGTTCAGTCCATCCAGCTTTGTAGATTTTGGTTATAGGTGATACGGCCCAGCGGTCAGGACAAACGTTCTATTTAACGTGACGCTATCCGATTATGATTCCGGTTAAGCAGATTAAAAGTTTTCAAATTCAGTACGAGATGGTTTTTGTAGTAAGAAGGAAATCAAAAATATTCCAGTCATTTTCCAGTCATTTATCTATCCTTTATTCTGATATCTAGAAAATAAATAGAACTACTCAAGGTTTCTGATGTACCCTCACCAGTACCTTTCACCTAATACCTAGATATATGATAACAAACAATGTCTACTCTGAAGTTTCTTTAATACATTTTTTCCCAATAAGTTTCCCATGACCTGTAGGTGTCGTGATTGGCAGACATCTGCATTGGGCTGGCGGGATTCCCATCGTGGCTGTGGGTCAAGATAAAAAGAGAGTTCCCTCTATTGCTCTTCGGAAGCCGCTTCCGATTCAACTCTTTGCATCCAAATAAATTAGGTACTGAAGTAGACTACAGGCGTACCGTTAAAACTATGAAGTGACGTCCACTCTGTATAGGTTCCCTTACACAAAATTAATTTCTCGATGATCGGAAAGACCCTGGACTGTAGTCTTAGATCAGACGACCCAACCTATGATAAAAAGGACATGTGAAAAGTCGTGCGTGGTTGTCATGGACTTCCTTGTTGATATATTTCTGGTTGGCTGCTGTGTTTTTGGACCAGGAACGTTACTTTCTTCAGTATAGGTCACATCAAAATACGTTTTGGTTACCTCTTGAATGATTAGATTGTATTTCGCAAACATGTGACAATGCATGATAACAGAACCATTATTTTGGAAACTGAAAGTAATAAATTCATGCTTGATACAATACAAACACAGGTGTAGAGTGAACCGTACATTATCCCACGAGATGCTGGATTCTGCGAGCCATAGTTCTTTATGGAGCAATAGTGATTGCTATCACATTACAATAACTTGAATAATTGAAATTTTGAAATGTGTAGTCTCATTTGAATACTCAGTCATTTATGGTACATGTCAAATGCAGTTTATTTTAGATTGGGAAAAATAGAGATGGTGGTTTAAATCGTACCATGGTTACTAAACTTAAGTCCAGTGAAATCAGATTTACGAAAATATGGCCCTTATAACATTGTACACATATCCTGAATTCATTAATTTATTGTCGAATGCCCTAGAGCTCATCATACCATTTCTTTTAAGAGGTACTATAATATGTTTTCAAACAAATCTAATGGTAAGTATTCATATGGCATTTAAAAAATATTACCAGTTTCGGTTTCTCTGAAGTTTTTTTTTTTTTTTTTTTTTTTTTTGGGGGGGGGGGGGGGCGCCTTTAAATGTTTAAGGTTCATACCCACACGCCGATTATCACAGAGTTGGCCAACTAATTTGTGCTAAATTCGTTTATTCTTTTGAAAGTATAGACTGTCTTTGGTGCCAAACATGTAGATTCTATTATAATATGTACTGACGGGCAATGACTCAAAACCGCAATCGACAGTCGGCAGATAGCTTAAGTTGTGATGGGGCTTCAGCTGTACATCATAAGTACAGATCACCAGGTAGTGCCATATAGTAAAGTAACCTTCACGTTGGGACTGATGTGTCTAGTACATGATGTATACCTTTATCTTCACTGTCCGTGAATAATGTATCATAGGACCTTCAATCAGGTAGTGCCACTTTATTGTAAAAACTTTTTTGTGTTGTTTTGTTTACCATTTTCTTCCTTTCTTTCAAAAAGAACTTTTTATTTTATGATATTATTTTATGAATAATTCTGTATATATCGTCTATTTATGCTGAAGCCTTGTCCACATCTCAAAGGTCAAAGTGCAAGGGTCTATATAGTTATCAACCATAATAACTTATTTGAGGGTTCCAAATAATCCACGAAAGAAATTCGGTAAGCTATAACAAATAACTTTTTATTAAAATCAGTATAGGTAATGACACAGTGGACACAAGTTGTATTTCACAATAATTCGCTGACGGGACATCTCCCCCTAACCCCACCCCTGACACTTACCCCGTGGTACTACACGCCCAGGCTGTGGCAACGTATACTTTTAGGTGAGGCACCAGACCCCGGTGACCTAGCCGAAAGTTGTGTGGGATGGGAGGATCAGGGTCATGTTCTGTCGGACCACTGCCTTCTGTGATTGTTTTGGGCTGAATCATACCATGCACAGCATACTCACGATCCCATCTGTACCCCCAACGTCTCCCGCCCTCCCCCCCCCCCCTTTTTTTCCCCCCACAAATACTGATCTGGCGTTGACAGTGCACACATGCCAGCACGCCCAGACTACATTATATGAGAACCTCAATAACCCAGAGATAAAATGGTCATAGGAGGTGGCGGATACCAGGTCCTGAATAGCACGATTCAAAAGGGTACAAATCTCCAAAAACTAATGTTTACAGTCATTGATAATATAAACACAGTTAAGTATACCGACAGAACACATAACCGAACATTTTGGCACATGAACCGACACACCTATTCCTAACCCTTACCTTTCCCAGAATGACACCATCGGCAAGGGTGCCGTTCCCCCCAAGCTCATAATATTTAGCCTTCTCGGTAAATAACAGTTGATCAAGTTTCATATGAGCTGCCTCGTGTTTATGGCATTTCTCTTCTGTCATGACATTGTTTGAAAAGTGGCAGTCATGAATTCATTGTGATTGAATATAATCAGTTATAGAATGCTATTAGCATTTGTTAGTAGTAGCCAGAAAAATAGAGAAGCGAGTTTGAGCACAGACGCTTAACAAACGAATTGTTTTGCCGATAAAGCTTAAAATAGTTTTGATGGTGAAGCAATTCAATTGTAGTTCCACTACGCAATAATCTATGAATTAACAAGATGATTTGATACCTCGATGGACATTCTGAAAAAAGTAACTGAGAAATGTCCCGGAGGATAAAAACATTGAATGATAGTGGAACCGCTTTGTTTGTCATGTGAAGACACTCCTATTCTCGCCAAGTTCCCCCTTCGTCCAAGGAAAAGGTATCCAATCAAAATATAAGACTTTCAAATGATTTCTGTTTGTATAAATAGCTTTACTTGCAGTGATTAGGTTTGTCATGTTCTAACTTAGGACAGAACCTACATTATCCTTTTCAATTTAAGGTAATCATACGGTCTTTGTTATTGAACCAAATTTACTGGGAATATTATTGAACCATATTTACTGGGAATATTTCGCTTGTACATGTATAGAATTATTAGGCCATAAATGAACCATATTCCTTATTGGTACTACTTAATATCTTTTTTTAGTTTATTAGTTTATATTCGGAATAAATTGTGAATGAACTGCATTTGAACCACTGACTGATTGTAATGATTGCAGCTCCTTTACTATATAAACACATACATATAATGCATGTACATGTATAATTATGTCATCTCATACAAAGATGTGAATGTGCCGATTACAATTAAAGGCCGAGTAAAGGGAGCATGACGATCTTGGAAGGTCGTCATCTGGTTGAATACAGTAGGGCACGACTTCCCTGAGTCACACACCACCTCAATGTGTCTCAAAAATACTTAATTGAACGATCAGCCAGAGCGTAAAACAGAAAGCTGGCATGACGTCTTTGACAATGTAAAGGATATACTAAAATACTTCTAGAAAGGCTCATTTGGACAAAATTGTATGGGATATTTTTCACTAAAATTAAGGGATCATTTACAAAAAAGCAAAGGCCAATATTTGGGGGAATAGTCCTTTCATACGAAGCCCAGTGTGTCAATTTGGGGCTGATCTACCTGCCGCAGTCCCTGAAATATCCCTGGCAAATATTGGACCCCTGTAAGCGCTTTGTATTATTTTCTCATATCCTGTATGAAGGATTTTAAAACCTTTTAAAAAAAAAAAAAAAAAAAAAAAAAAAACCTTAACGGGAGATTCCACTCTTCAATGACGTCACTGGCACACGTCACGGCTGCCGGTCAGGGCAGAGAACATCCCCCACACGGATCTGTGTGACCCGTGTGCCCACTTTGTACCCATGCGCCGTATGGTATACAATAGATGTTGACTGACGTGAACACTGAGTCATGAAAGCTAGGAGCACCCAGTCTTATGTGTTTGTGGGATATATCCTAGACGACAGTCACTGAAAAACCGTTTCATAGAGAAGATGATATAGATATATTCTAATTTAATCCTAATTCGTCATTAGTTTTACCATAGAACTTTACGTCTCGCTACAGTTCTATGGTTTTACTAGTCCAGAATTGATTGAAACAAAGTACCCCTGAAATGCATTACAGATTGTTTTTTTCTATAAAAATAATACTTTCATGAATCTGAGGAAGAACCTAACAAAACGTCTTCCAAATGGTCTGCAAGTGGAAAAAAAACTCTTAAAGGTACCATACCATTAAATGTCTCATCCTGAAAATGCATATGGTATTTTCAATTTCCGATTTGGACGTCTAAACAATAGAAAATTCAGCTTTCGGCCAACTCGCATTTTAACTTACGTATATATATTTACTAATGTAAATCACCTTTCACAAATGATAGACTGTTCTAATAGAAAGTTAAATCTCACCTCACAGAACGCAGTCTGTTTTAGTATCTTTTTCACCTTACTAGAAACTAGAGCATAACGCTTCTATATAGTCTATACTCTAAAGCTCAGAAATCACATCCATAACATTAAGGAAGCTTAAACCAACCTTCTTCGGTTCTAACACATCCAGCCCAAATGATCAGTTTTAAAGAATGTCCGTTGCAAGGAGGAACTCTCGTTTGTTCCCAGGGACCACATAATGATGACCAGAATTAAGATATTAGAGTATTGTGTATAAGATCCATGTATATTGTATATGACGCTATACAAGATAATGGCCATCCTCGTATCGTCCAAGATCCATAGAAGTATATGGTTGATGTAGACTGCTTAGACCGACATAAACACACGGAAAACAGGAACTTTTGTAATAAATGTATCGCCTTTCACTATATCTCAGAAAAGACATTGACGGTTCTTGATGTATATGTAAGCCCAGTATATGAAAAGCTATCCGGCCCATGACAGTTCGTATTCAATGTAACCCTAGATATAGGAAGTGAGTTCCCATCATATGTACGTAAACATGGATGTTCAATATATCATATATGTACAAAAAAGGGAGAGGATGTGCAAAATATATATATATGTAAGAGAGTTCATAGACTATTTTTCATATATGCGAGTTCATCTGAAACTCTTTGATATGGGGCCCTGAGGCCCCTTCACCTTACAACCATCAAATTTTGATTAATCACGTTGTCAATGAATATTGGTTGGGCTAAATGGGAATCCGCGATTCCGAGGACATACAATTAATAGATTTAATCTGTAAATTGGCTAAATGACGATATGTGTACACACATTTATGCGTGTCTCTGGTTTAGTCAGTCGCGGTACATGTTTACCCGCCTGTATATAGGTGTATCCTTGTATATTTGTATATGTCACAGGCCTTCCGAGAGGAAGGCTTTTGTTTCACGACACGTGCCTAGCATTCATAGTGTTTACCATGTGTTTAGATAGTGTCGTGATTCCCTTTGTATATAGGCCTATACTACCTGCTTATTTCATGAGCCCACGACTGTTATGTAACTGGATATGCAGATGTGTGCAGATTGTGATGCATTCCACATTTAGGGATGACCTTTGGTCATATATTTATTAAAGAAAATATTCATTTCATTTTCATTTAAATCCGAGTAAAGTGAAAATTGCATTTAATACCCCTCTCTCTGTGAGCGAAAAAAGAAGCATTCCCCCATTTCCCCTGGAATTTTTTAAAAGCTGTGATAATAGTGTAAAAGGGTTGGTAGTTTCTCTAGTTCTTCCCACCCTTTGTATCCTAAAGCAACCACTGTTCTACGACACATATCATTGTTATTCTTTAATGGGCTCCGATCGGCTGCAGAGCGGGAAGAAAGATAACGTCAGTGTTATTTCAGTAAAATCGAAACCAGTGTCAGTCTATATCTTCTGTCCCTTAATTGACTTAAAACATTGCAAGTAATCGCAGACTTGAGTTGAAGCAAAAATAAAACCATCCTAATTTATATAAAAATCTAAGTTGTCCATAATATACGATTAAAACCGTTTTCACGTTTTGTCCATTACTCAGATAGTTTTTGGGGGAAGAATAGGACATGACGTTGGCAAAATGGACTCCTTGGTCTATGTGTGTAGAGGGAGCCCCGAAGGTAAACACTTCAGTGCCCTGAAAAACAGATTTATAAAAGATGATTCATTTGCCCTATAATGTTCATAATTCTTACCACCATTTGATGAACAACATCTTTGTCCATTTGACTCATTTTGTGCAGTAGTGAATATTTTTCCTGTTGGTGTACCCAGTTTGGGAAGAGCTTAATTTTGAAGATATCGTAGTGAATATATGTTATTTCTTTTGCTAACATTATAGCGTGTATCAATGATAGAGCTAAAGGTAAACAGTTCAATTCACCATATGATATAAGTGAATGAGCCGAAGTTTTATTATGATTATACTCTATAAACCTAGGATGTGTCGTAATGACCGACGAACGATCCATTTGAATTGGTTTTAAAACGACATCCGTCTCTTGGTTCTTCTCGTTCTGTAAATTGTTGTTTCCAGTTAGACGCACTATCATTTTTGCATGAACTAAAGAGAGCAATAAATCTTGCTACGCCATTCCTTTAACATTTTGTAATAAGGATCATTTGTGTAAATCTGAAGCACAGTCTCGATACATAGGCATCGTTATGGTTAAAAGTGACCAGGTGGAACTTGAGCAGCTCTCGCAAAAATAGCAATGAAAAGGTTGCTTTAAATAAGACAAGTCTCATTTGGAGTCCTATGGGGTCATGCAAATGTCAAGCAAAGCAAAAGGCGCGCTGTCGAAAACACAAATCGTGACAGCTTTTTGTGTGGGCTCATGATGACGGCACAATTAGCATTATTATGTTATTGCTTCTTGTGCAAGCCCGTGTGTTCTGCTCTCCAGAGAGGACCTCTATTTTGTCCACATGGTCAGCACCTTGCCCCACCTAGAAGTACCTATCTTTTAATCCTTTCTGAACCCCATGGAGCTGAAAGTTGATTTAAAGTTCAACATCAATTTTCACAACCGACCAGAGTGTAGTCTGTGTACGGTAGATGTATTTGTAACGTCGGAGACGGGTGACAACCTGCTCGCCGCAGCTCCAGTCTGCAGACGGCCGGGTGTCAGCAAAAACTATGTATACCGCTACGCTACTCTCAGAGTCTTTGGTGACAGTGTATACATGCAAAACGTCATTTTAAATAGATGACAAGAAATAAAGAGGTACTATAGTCATAGTATAAACATGAAACGTTGGGCAGTAGAGTCACTTTCACACTGTACACGTATACATCTAAAACTATTGTTGGTTCCATCATTATGACAAAATATACGGCTCATGTCAAGAGCAAATATTTTGGAGATTCATTCAACAGTTCAACGTACATTCAACGTACTAAGAGTAAGTTAACTTACCATAGTGAGTGGGTAATTCTTTGCTCCAGTCTTGGATAATACAGATACTCGACTGACCATGATTTGGTTTACAATGATTTTCTATCCCTCTTGTGAATATCAATCAACAAAGTTTTAGGTTCAAAGGGAAGCTCTACTAGCAAAGAAATTACATATTAAGTGTATTTAAAAGCGTCTTGTTTTACATCTTTTATATTCCGTTGAAGGGGGTGGTCCCGGTAAACACAGTTAATCTCATCGCTTTGATATCTTCCTAAATACATGATGAAATGTATATTCTATGCTTAAACCATAAATAGTTTAAACAGATATATATGATCATACACTAAGGAAGTATCGCCAAAAAAAGGAAAAAAGTATTATATGAAACTTGCTGGATTGCCCACATATATTGTATTTAAATGCAATCCCTATCAGAACACAGCACTCACATATATCGATTTCGTATTGTGTTCCGTATGATGCCTACTATTTTCTTGTCATATGCGTCCATCTTACCATGTTAAACAACTACGTATCGTGCAGGTCATGTTCGGTTGTGTTTGATGTCTGTATCCCCATAGCATGTTTACTTAGAGTAATGTAGAGGGGCCAGTACGTTTTTACCGTAATAGCACACGACTACATATATAGCCCAATGTGAAAGGGTAAAGATAGAGTAGAAGCGCTTCTCTAAGCCCACATTTCTCTTCAAAAGTAACGAGATGGGCATAAGGGACATAAATTTGCCTATCATTGATAGATGGGCTCCACTTGAGTAACAAATACCAAGCAGTCCATTGATGAATAATAGTATTACAAGAAAGAAGAAAACATGTTTTTGGGGGTAGATTTGTAGGATTCTTGTAAATTGTGTAAACGTACTAAGGGTACTAATATCTGATCTTGGTGTAGTTGATATATAGTAATGAATATTAGGTCTATATACTGACAGTATACATTTCACTATTGTATCACTCTCAATTAAAACTAGTTTTATCTCAAAAGCTTCTTTCTTGTAAATCTTTCTAGATAGGGCCATTATGAAACAGTTACAATGTAGTTTGATAACTAAAGGCAGGGAACTCACATACAGTAGATGAACTTGAGAATAACAAACTATAAAATGTTATTGATGTTTTCACGTTTTCTTTGTCTATTGCAGGCCTCGTACGAAAACCCTCCTCACGTGTACGCCCTGACAGACAACATGTACAGAAACATGCTCATCGATATGGAAAACCAATGTGTTATCATAAGGTACGTGTATCCAAATTAATATCCTCACACATGCTTATTTTTAATAAACCCTTACACAATAATTAGTTTATGTGTACCTGGTTCTGCTAAACATAAAGTATCTGTTAGATGGAATTGTATCGCCACCCTTGTACCACTGGCTTCTGCACTCAGATAATGCGAAAAGTTCAGCACAGCCATTGGCATGGGCAATGGTACCAGTAACTTTAAGGGAAATCGGGTGACAGAAGCAATAATATTACTCGTGTGCAAAAGAAAAGAACCAAACAGTTTATAGAGTGATGTTCGGTTTGTGTGCCTTTATAGTGGAGAGTCTGGTGCTGGGAAAACGGTGGCTGCCAAGTTCATCATGGCGTACATCACCAAGGTCTCAGGCGGAGGACCAACAGTAAAGGTAGGTGTAACCACTTGGTTTTGTTGGTTATCTCTAAGTTGTTAACTGTTCCTTTTTTTCCCTGTTTCATTGAGTAAATCATCAATTGGGTATCAGTTAAAACCTAATGTCTGCAATGGTCGAATGCAATCAAGAAAGAGTTGGAATTTTTTTTATGTTGTTATGTCCTTAGCACGCATTGCAACATCTTCCATGGAATTAAAGTTGTTTATCTAAAACTACAAAAAGAATTCACACAAAAATAAGGACCTTACATCACAAATCACCTGTGTGAAAAAGGAATGAAAAGACATTGATAGCGTGCAGAGAGACATCGTTTACAGTATGCTTATTGTTATTCGGACCTCTTGGTCCCTGTCCAATTTCGGATGGATTCTTTATCTGTGCCTGCGAATTACAAGCGAACGTATGATCGATGAAATGCTCACGGGTGCAGCTCGATTGCTGTCAATACTGCCGAGTCGACCCACATATCAGAATATTCCAGCCAGTGCCAGCGGTCTTCTTAAAGGCCTTCCCCATAAGCAATACAATAGTCATTCAATGGCTCTTCTCAAACTTAATGTGCATGGCAATACAACTAGTGTAGTATGTAGACATTTTGAACGGTATACTCGGCCAATAGCGCAGTCTCTTTCGACGAACGTGACAGAGGAGTCTGTAAATTGTTTTCAACGTGGTAAACTTAATAATGTAAATAAGCTCAGTAAATCTTAAAAACCGTTCCTTTCCGTAACCGAAGAATACCCACAGTAAAAACTTTTGAAAAAAAAACAAAACGTTAAGCAAACAGTTTAGCCACTTGTTCTATGCGGTCATGTTCGTCCCCATGACTTATACGTGTACGAGATAAATACATGTATACATAAACCAGCTTCAGATGATACCAGTGATAACGAACTAAACCCAGGAGACCAGTTTATATCTTCGTAAGTGATGAGGCTAATCGCGTAAATTTTGATTAGGGCATCATATATTCAGATTCGGTACATCACCAAAAAAAAAGCAATTTCATTGCAAACTAACCCATAAGGGGAATTATTAAATGAAGATACTTTTTTTCCTAAGCATGATTACTTATGATAAATCACAAATAACAATTCATCTAATGACCCTGATTAGTTACGAAAATGTGGCACCAGCTGTTAAAGTGGGATTATGACAGATACTGCAACCCCCAATCCCCAACCCCCAACCCCCAAACCCCAAACCCCAACCCCCAACCCCCAAACCCCAACCCCCAATCCCCAACCCCCAACCTCTCCTCCGGTCAGCTGAACAAGTGCAAAGAGACACCAACAATATGATTATTAACATGACTTATTTCATGTTAGCCCACTGGTAATGTTGTATATTGAGTTTGTTGTGTATTGAGACAGGACATGGTCACACCAGGACATCCTCTAAATGCAAACCTTACATGAAGCCTGACCTCCACAAAACCTCGTCCAGTGGTAAATGTTGGCACCGTGTCGACTCTCCAGGATGACAGTGGCACTGATAAACAAGAGACTGGAAGATAATGTTATCAGATAAGGATATGCCATGTACACCAAAACAAACCCCAAAGATTAACGAATGTCCGGATCGATGACGCCTATGCCAGACTGAACTATCTATTACATGAAAAATGAATGACCAAAGCCAACATTTGTTTCTGTTTATTTTGAAATGATAATACTTCAGACAGTTGAAATTCAAACACCAGGATAGAAAATAGAAAATACTTAGTGTATGAATATGCAAACATCTTGCTTTGTTAGCATCAGTTACTTTGTGTGTATAAAGAAGGGCGACACTGACTATAGTGCGATCTTTAATGTCCTTGTCACACCGCACAATGCAGTCATGTTGTTCATGAAACAAGCCGCTTCTGTTTTATGATGGTATTCTCAACATAGATGCCATCCTTCCTACCGTTTGCAATTGTCCCTCTTAAGAGTAACTATAATTGCAAAAAGATTATCTATCCTGAATGCCACTTTTTGGTATCATGCCTCGACTATGCAACCTTTCACTAATATCCTTCACAAAATTATTTAAATTAAATGCGTTCAACAACATAATATTATTTATTCAGCCACCCCTAGTTATCTGTTATCAAACCCAATCATTCATTGAGTTTCACGTTGTTGACACGTTGTTGGCTCTTTGTTGCGTAGACCTAGGTGTACGTTATTGTAATCAAAATAACCATTAGTCTTTTTATACCAGTTTCGTTTTGCTATTGTGCATTTCTATTTTATAATAACGATTTGTGTGCGCTGAAGACCCCTTTTCACTCAATGTTTATACAATTGGCCCATAAGGCCTTAAACATGTCTTAAATCACGTTTTGTTTTCAAGAAACACGTTGCAAAGTTACGATAGTAGGCTTTGAATACGTTTATTTGTCAACTCTTTGTCGAATAAGTATAGGTTTTAAGATTGTAAAACATTTCTTAAATTGGTCATAAACATCCTAACCCGTGGTGAGATTGTACTCCCCGGAAATACCAGACAAGAAGAAGGGCTGGTGAAGAAGTGCACACTATGGGCAGGGTGAATAAAACCTGTTTTCCACGTGAATAAGGGAAAAAAGAATAGCATGACACCTATTAGTCTATCCCTAGACGCGACCCAGAGATACTCTATAGAGCCTGCAGTCATTTTCACGTGAACTCATGCTCGACGGAACTTGAAGGAAAGGGTCAGGTCTGAGCGGAAGGATTGGACCCCAACACCACCATACTAAATGTCGGGTGTGTTTTGTTCCCCCAAAAGAGACGACCTTACTATGTAGTCTGTTGTTCCGGGAGGAGGGCTCTTTCCAGGGCCCTCTTTGTCCGTATTGTTATAACGACAGACAGCCAGATGGCAGGGTCATCGGCCGTATATACTGTATGACCATTTATGGCATCGAGGTCAGTCTCCCCATAACTACACTCAGCTCATGGTCATTGGGCGCCGAGGAGGGGGGTTTGTGGGGGGCAGGTCCAGTGATATAGATCAGTAGCTGTTTCTGTTCCGTTGTTTAGGTTGTACACATGGTGACTACACATATTTCATATGGTTCCGCTCTCTAATATCTTATCCATACCCCCCCCCCCCACCTTCAACACCCGCCCACCACACTCACTCTATTTGATTTAACATGCGATCAAAGTTCTTAGTTATTCATATACTGGTAACTGTGTATTATAAGGCCGAAATTTGTTACAAATCTTGTATTTACTGTTATTAAACTTGTCTCACATGAATGCGGAAAGTAATCACTTACATCTACACTTGTGAGGTGAATTAAAATTCGGTTGATCACCGCTCAATATTGAACAATAATCAGACTGTATCTCTTGTATGTCTCGTATCGGTCATGATATGAGGAAGAGTTTCACGATTATTTACTGTTTTCAGCAAGGAGTCTTGGGGGTAAGATTACTGATAAGATACCAAAACCTCTGTCGTGATCATAAGGTGCAGGGTAAGACATAGGTGAAACAGCAGTAAAATAAAACTTCTTTAATTTTAACCTTAAGATATTCTGGTGTAGTAAGACGGTAGATCTGAAGTATGACCCTTTGCATGTTATATCTGTTCAAAATAAGGATGATAAAGGCCTTTTAAGTTGGAAACGTCCAAGATTCAAGATAAAAAGTTCCATATAATGTCTACCCAATGAGAACAACCCATAAAATTTCGCTAATTTGACCAAAGGTTCACAATATTCGCAACGTCGCCCGGAGTGAGGAAATGGGTCAACTGACAAGGACAGAAAAGCCTTGGAATTGTTTAATTCCCTATCTCTATACGGACTTATATTTCCATAGATCTTCATTTCATGTGATAACAATACACTACCTTGATAAAGGTGAAGTCAAGCTCCATTTGGATAGATTAAATGCGCTTAGTCGTATTCACGACTTTATTTTTTAAATAAGGTTGAAATAATTTGAATGTTCTGGAAATCCAAACTAATGCAAGCTCATGCAAGAGAAAATTCCAACCTCTTGTTTTAACGTATGATGAAGGAATACAAACTGCACTGGATGGTGTAAATGTATGAATAAGTGTAATATATTTTCCAGATCACCATATATATGCGGAAGACTTTCTAAAGAAAGAAGAATCGAAAATTTATTTTGTTCTGTAAGGAAGTTGGGTTTCTCTCATGTATGTCGAAACGCGAACAGTGATCCTAGACCCAAATACACCAGTGCGAGAGCCTTTCTTTCAGGCTGAACCGAACCCTTAGAGCTCTTCTGAGGTCAAACATATGAGATGGTTTAGGTTTCGATATAAGATTTTCGTTCTCCAGTCAAGTGGTATTACATAAAGTACTACTTATAAGTCTTTAATTGACACGTACTAGAGATCTTAAGATACTCTTTAAGTTGTGTTAAGAACGGGGTGAGTTTGTTTTTTTCGAAAAGGATGTTGTTATTATCATGGTAAAGAACATGAAAATGATTTTTTCAAACGGTTGAAACTTCGGTTATTGAAATTAACATCTAACACTATTACCCACACATCGCATCACGTCAGTTTTTCGCAATTCTTCCACTCATTTCGGTTTTTCAAAATATAATGTTGAACTACTGGTCTTTTCTCTAGCTGTATCAAGGATTCTATATGCTCTTTTGAATAATTTTCTCTTGTTGGCACTTACAGCACGTGAAGGATATTCTACTTGAATCCAACCCACTGCTTGAAGCATTTGGTAATGCTAAAACAGTCAGGAACAATAACTCCAGTCGATTCGTAAGTTATCCTCTAATGTACACGAAATTGTTATAGCTCAAAGAAAGTTTAACGTTCTCCATTCAGTTTATACTTTCTGTGGATTCGTTTAATAAGTATGATAGTAAACTGCAGAACGCTTAAACAGTTATATATATATATATATATATATATATATATATATATATATATTAATTACCAATATGAACTCTTATGAATGTCTGAACTAAATGGTTAATTCCCTAACATGGTTTGAATTTCCTTTGACAGGGGAAATATGTAGAAATTCAGTTTAGTCGAGGAGGTGAACCAACAGGAGGAAAGATTTCGAACTTCTTACTAGAAAAGGTAAGACAAGAATGTTGTTTGATTTATTGTGTTAATTCCCGTTCGTCCTTTATGAACAAGAAAAAATGGAACAACATGAATTTGCTGTCCGTATCCTCATCAAAATCACCGTGTTCATTTTTTCATTGAAATATACAAACCGGCATAAATATGGTAGCCTAGAGATCAAACGCCTAATGATTTCACGGGATTAGACTAAATATATAATCTCAAATCTCTTTCTTTTGCAGAGCCGGGTTGTGAGTCAAAACATTGACGAACGAAATTTCCACATTTTCTACCAGATGTTGTCGGGAGCCACCGCTGATATAAAACGTATGTTACTGAGACGACGTCGATGTGTTTTAAATCATTGGTATATCACTATAGACGTTAGATATACATTTAACTCATAAACCTTGATTCGAATTTTATGTTCCTTTTACAACAGGTTAATTTGCATCATGATATTCTCGATACAGAAATGTTTTATATGTAAGTTTAGTGTATGGTTGTAAGAAAGTTGTCAGTAAGTGTATGGTCCTCGAAGTAGGTCAGACCCAAGTTCGTCGAAAATTAGATGCAAAAAGGCAAATGAAAGAAGTCAAAATAAGAATTCACCACGCACCAACAATAACAGTAATCTGTCTCTTGGTTTCTATCAAACTAAGCGAAAAGTTGGTTTTTTTCACTAGATTGTTAAATTTATTGTATAACTTAGAGCTTTTTTATCTGTAATGTTTCACGAAGCTAGATGTGTGTCTACTCCTGCTCTATATCTCTCCGAATATTTTTCCGCAGAGAGTCTAGGTCTCACTACCCCCGACTACTTCTTCTACCTGAACCAAAGTGGCACCTACAAAGTTGACGGCACAAATGACAAACAAGACTTCAATGAAACACTAGTAAGTTGATTCAACAGTCAGAAACCTTTAGAACTTTTAGAAGAGCAAGATCAAGGACCCAAAACAGGATGATCTATAGATCATTCCTCAGTCGCTTAGAGCAAAACTGAAAGTATATCGGAAGCATAATAGCTGAGCAGTACAGCACTGGGCTGCTAATCGGACCCGGATTTGATTCATGCTCAGGTTCCGGAGCGGAGTACACGTAATGACCAGACACGTTCCATGCATCTTACTCCTGGCGTGGTCCACAACTTACAGGGATGTGGTCCAAGATTGTGGATCCTGTGTGCAAAATGAAATCCTAGATTCGTATATGGATTATTGAACGGGGAAACCCTTTGGAGGCTGGCCTCTCATTGATAGGTATTATTCTGACACGTAGGTGATTGGGCTCCTGCGATAAAATTTGAAGTCCATGTCAAATATAAATATGATAAGAAAAACCCTACTGTTTGATCAGTACAATATATATGTACCTATATACCAAACAAGAGGCAAATCCTGCAGGTCAATGGTAAGCTGAAGGAGTTTAGTTTTTATACACTAGGATTTTATGTACACAAATTAGCATGTATATTTGATTTTGTTACTATCTACTAATCCTGTTGTCTCGCGTCGAAGACCAGGATAGATAAGGGTTGATTAATACGTGCTGTAGACATGTGTAATGAGATGTGCTGACAGTGTAAACGCTTGTTGTTCAGCACGCCATGTCGGTGATGGGGCTGGACGAGGTGCAGCAGGTGAACGTGCTGTCCATCGTGGCCTCAGTGCTCCACATGGGCAACATCGCCTTCACCGAGAGGGGCAACTACGCCGCAGTACAGAACGACGACTGTAAGACACCCATTGTGTTCTCAGTCAAACAATCTTTTCTTTTTAAGAAATGTGTTTTGTAAATACGCTTTGAATCGATTAACGTACCCCCGCCCCTGGTTCAAACACATACTGGAAAACCCGGAAAATGAACGTGGTCAGAGAAAAGTCATAGAATTTTTAAAACGAAAAATAGGCCATGGACTTTAGAAAAATGACATGGCATTTTACTAATTTTTCTCGAGAAACGTTTTGCATTGTTCAAATATCATAAAATGCGTAGTCCGTAGAAATGATGTGCCTACCTGATGCAGTTTGATGAGATGAAAGAAAATAGACAAGTGTATCATGCGTCCCATTTCCTTTATGAAACTTGTGTTTGGCATTCCGTTTTCTATCATGATTAAATGCAGGTTTTCATTGAATCTAACGCTGGTGTTATTCCCTCTGTACCCGTAGTTCTGGGCTTCCCGGCCTACCTGCTGGGTATTGATCAGGAGTACCTGAAGGTGAAGCTCACGTCGCGCACCATGGACTCCAAGTGGGGCGGGCAGGTGGAGAACACGCAGGTCACCTTCAACATAGAGCAGGCCGCCTACGCCCGCGACGCGCTCGCCAAGTCACTCTACACACGCCTTTTCGACTTCCTTGTCACCGTAAGTGATAAGGGTCCTTGAACTAATTGATAATCTCCCGACAAGCTTTCTAATAGAGATGAAAATAAATGATGTCCATCAAAGACGAATACGGCAATCAATGAAGCAGTCACTGCAGGGACCCATACCTCTTCTCTGTTGCGCGACATGTGTAGCTATGTGGTGGTCTAAAAAAAAATCTTCAAATTTGAGAAAGCATGTTGTCTCATAATTTAAGAAAGAAAACTTAGCTTTCTAGTATCGGCGTTAAAAATCGAAAATGGTCCTATTTCAATTCTTAGTGCTTTATTTTTGGAAAGCACAATGAATACATGTACATCAGAATATAGCCCCGTTTAAGTCACTGATGAAAATCGATCTTCGTTTTTCCACAGGCCACCAACCAAGCCATGTCTCAACCACGAGAAGAGATCAACATTGGCATTCTAGATATCTACGGTTTCGAGATCTTCCAGAAGAATGGATTTGAACAGTTCTGCATCAATTATGTAAATGAGAAACTACAGCAAATCTTCATTGAACTGACACTGAAAGCAGAACAGGTAAGAGACGGGGACTCCACTTGAGGGGCGTTTAACCCTGGTCCAGCATACTCTAAGGCACATTGTAGCGCGTACCTCAGCTTCTGTCCAAAGATACGGGGAAGTAATTATTAGGGATAAGCTCAATGACCTGATGGTTTTCGGACACAAGCATTAAAAAACAGATGTCATACTTCAAAAATGAAAAGACCAGAATGCGTATCCACTCTGTTGACAAACTTGAAGGTCTGTCCAGCCCTTCACCAGATGGGCTCATACAAACCTACATACTGTTGTACAACGTGAACGAGATGCCTATTAACCTTAACATCCGCTTTGTTCTGTAGGAGGAGTACGTGCAGGAGGGCATCAAGTGGAAGGCCATCGACTACTTCAACAACAAGGTGGTGTGTGACCTGATAGAGAGTAAGACCCCGCCGGGCATCATGGCCATGTTGGACGACGTCTGCGCCACCATGCACGCCGTCAGCGAGGGCGCCGACCAGACCCTGCTCCAGGTCAGTCCCGGCACACAATTCACAATTAAGACTCAACGCATTTTGATGGACAATAAAATGTTCCTGTATTCCTGTATTTATACCTTGGAAATGATTTATTCAAACTGGAATGATCCTTCACCCAGATTTGTACTCTTTAAGTGCCCAATGCATTATGGCATCACTATACTAAGTAGTGAGAATCTACTCGAAAGAGAAGGCTTAGCCTCTGTAATAATTTGGAACTTCCATTGATATCGGTTGGGGGACGTATATATATATATATATATTTCAGTTTAAGTTGTGATATATGAATGAGTGCTTCACCAACATGTTTCTCCTTAATTTCAGAAACTTCAAAGCGCTGTCGGGACTCATCAACACTACCAGGGGTCAAACATTGGGTTTGTCATCCACCACTACGCCGGCAAGGTAAGAACTGGTCCTAACAGCCAATATCAGAGTGAAGTCCTTGCATATGTCGTTTAATTCACCCTACCAAGGAGAGCCATTCTCTTGAATTTTACCTGCAGGTTAGCCTTGATCAGGGTGCATGCTGGGTAATATGTCGACAAATCACAAGACTTAAGCATAAGATTTTGTTATCACTCATGACACAATTTCTATTTTGACATGAAGAAAACCTAGATATCACTATTTTTTTAATGTCTATCCATATAGATTACACATTTTCCAAGTTGTTTGAAAATTAATTTGTTATGGATGGAAATATAACAGTTATTCATTAATTTTCTATAGTTTTTCAAGGGGTTTTGTCGACAAAATTGGTCAAAATTAAAAATACCATAAAAAGGCTATCCGCGGTAGGGTGAATTGATCATTACCTCCATCATTAAGTTGTTATTATTCGTGGGCCCCAAGGCCACGAATCTAGCCTTTGCTAAGACCGTTAGTTATGACGCGTTGTCGCCATCTTTTCTTACCTACTTTCACTACGAAAAAAGCCCCAAACATGCCATTTGGTCACCAGTTTCGGAGGTAAAGTTTGATGAATTACAATCTCAAAAATAATATCAGCATATCAGAAAACATCTCAACCCGTCCCGTTTAGCATACTGGAACGATATATTCAGTATTAATACGTTTCCGGGCCATTTTTCTGAGTCCAATTTCACAGAAAAGCGCCTGCCAGCCTCCCGGGTCGGCGGGAAAGCAAGGACCGCCCCCTTCTCGGCCCGTCGACCAATCAGCGTCCTTCCTGCTATCACGTGACTTTCGGCCTTGAACTTGTGAATATTTAATTAGGCGTCGACCAATCAGCGCCCTCCTCTCGATCACGTGACATCTCATTTACATATGGCCGTCGAGGCCGTCGACCAATCAGCGTTCTCCTCTGGATCACGTGACTACCCGCGGGCTTTGAGCAGGATGAAGAAGAACCCGGGCGCCATGTTGACCCCGACCTATGCACCCGTATTTAGACACGAAATCGGCCTTCCACCACGAAAACATTGTACCCAGAGACTCGTGTGGATCTCTATATCGGCATCGCATCGATTATTTGTCATCAAATACGGATTTAACTTCGTGATCAAGGAAATGGCGCGGGTTGGACTTGCGGAGGCCATCGGATCGATCGGACACGAAGTGACAGTCTTCTCGCTGGGTCGATACGGTGGAGTCCTCCTCCCCATGCCTGAATATCTGGATTTAATCAAGTATTATATTATATTAATGGAATCTATGTGGACCTGTAGACGCATACTAACGCATGAAGGAGTCTGGGGGAGAAACATGCGTTCACATCGACTGCCAAAACAAAACATTGGATCGATCGGACACAAGGAGGCTGCTTGACATGGTAAGAGGCCTAACGTGGATTGGTCGGACACTGGCAATCTGAAAAATAATTATTTAGACCTTATTAGGCCTATCAAAATGAAATTCATGTATATATCTATGTTCTCCTATACCTCAGGGTCCTATATATCATATAGTTTCAGCAGTTTAGGCCTGGAAACGCTTGCAAGAAAATTTTACAGATGGTATGAAAAATAGGCTAGGCCTAAGCCCCCTCCAACACTGTCAATGTATTATGGAGGCTCCGAAAGCAATTATTTATGATCCAAATATTAACAGATTTGACAAATTGTCACTATAGTGTCATTTTCTCAGACCTACCATCAAAATATTAAATCGGATAAAGTCACTGTCAGTGTCCGAATAATATCAATGTTTAAACATAGGCGTCACACTGTCAATACTGTCAATACGTTTCTATTGAAACCTGGGACCACGATGGCAAGCATATATGAAATATATGATGGCAGGCTTCTTGTTTGGGAACTTCCGGTGCCTTATATTCCATTTGTAAAAAAAAAAAAAAAAAAAAAAAAAAAAAATGCGTATTGCTTTTAGGTGATATACGATGCCAACGGGTTCTGTGAACGGAATCGAGATGTCCTCTTCACCGATTTGATTCAGTTGATGCAGTCTAGTACAAAGTAAGTATTTTCGATTTTTGCCACATGCTTCACACGTATGATGCGGTCTATTAACGTTATTTTATGACGTTACTGCATTTTCTTTAGAGGTTTAATGACATATTTCGAAATGATTATTCCTCGCAAGTATTTTCCGTGAAAGTATAACTGCACTGTACTAGGATATTCATTATTAATGATGAGGGGAACTACTCTTCTGGGCCTTTGGGCACCAGCAGTAGGTTATCAGTGTACCACACCAGGAACTTCCTTTGTCACTGGTTCCCGAAGAGGTACACCAATAACCTATGGCTGGTAACCAGTGGCCCAGAAAAGTCTTTCTTCTCCTCATTGAAAGGATGTTTGCAGCGATACCATTTTCTTTTCATAAAGTTGCACTTCATTTTCTTACTTTATCCAGCCCGTTCGTTAAGATGCTTTACCCAGAGAACGTAAGTGGTACTGCCAAGACGCGACCAACAACTGCCAGCAGTAAAATCAAGGTTTGCTTTATACTTTTCTGCAATGCATCTTGAAAAAATACTGATCTCTGAAAAAATCAGAATTGTCTAAGATTTATTTCATATACATGTATAACAAAGGCAGCATAAAATGTATGATGATAAATCTATTTAGATAAGCATAATCTTGTTAGATATGAGCAATGAAGTACATTTGAATTTTAGCCCTTTACTATCCTGGTTCATCGTTGTTGATAGAACTATTTTTGTTGGTGCGTGCAGACCCAGGCCAACCAGCTGGTGGAGGCACTCATGAGGTGCACCCCTCACTACATCCGCTGTATCAAGCCCAACGAGACGAAGCGACCCCGCGACTGGGAGGAGAGTCGCGTCAAGCATCAGGTCGAGTATCTCGGGCTGAAGGAGAACATCCGAGTGAGGAGAGCTGGGTTCGCCTACCGCAGGCCCTTCGACAAGTTCCTCAGGAGGTAAGTGACTCAATTTTGCAAGTTTTTTCGGTTGAGTGACGAAAAACTGCCAAAAAGTGAAACAGAAATAACCGAAGTTTTCCGTAAAGTGGTACACAGAAAGATCAAAACAAGTTGTAAAATATAGAAATCTCAGTTCAATATGGTAACTTGGTGAAAAAAACGCTGGTGATTAGGCTTATCTCTGAAACTTCCCAGTCACCAGCCACACCTTATCAGAACATTATCATAGAGGTTAGTCAAACTTACTAAATACATGTCGAAAGTTGAACTATCCTTTCCATGTGAGTAAGCCCTTATCTGTGTGATGACTCGCCTGAAGTTTCCTGGATTGGGGTATTATCTACTATTACTTTCGGTTTAGATAACATCCTCACGAGATTTAATTTGTCTTGATATTATCACAGATTTTATTCAAATGTCTCCATTTTCTTTAAACAGGATTCTGTAATACGTCGCTGTCAAATACTTATTGTGCTCTACGGTTTGCTTTAGTTTATCTTGAATGTATGAAAAGTTACCAAGTTTAACGTTTCTAGGGGAAAACGTAAACGTGTCGAAAGGTCTACTAGCGGGATGGTCCAGAGATACCGAGGCATACTCCGGGACTTGATCACACACCTTTTAGCATATCTTCCACCCACCTCATGAATAGACTAAAATACCATGTGTTTTAATCTGACCGTTGTGTCCCTCCCCCAGGTATGCCATCCTGACCCCCGAGACGTGGCCCAGGTGGTCGGGCAACGTGCGCTCCGGGATCACTCACCTCATGAACTTCGTCAACATGGACAACGACCAGTACCAGCTGGGCCGAACCAAGGTCTTCATCAAGAACCCAGAATCGGTAAATATTCTCGCCAGACCATTCGTTACTTGTTAGACTCGGAGAGTTTTTAATCAAGGATGTTTTAAATGGAGCAGTATCTTGTCGACCTTTTCGATGTAAGATTGAACAATAAATACAAAGGTCAGAGGGAAAAAGTGGGATAGCTGTCAAAGGTCAAAAATTGCTTGGGGATCGCCTCGGCTCACATATTTAAGTAGCCAAGGTGCCCACCCAAGTCTTTAATTTCTTTTAGATTCTTTAACTCTAACTGTCTTAAATCGATTTTATCCGATGCATTGCATAAAAAAGTTCTTGCATTTATTAGCTCTTTAACGAGAGGTCTTTAAAATGTCTTAAATTAATTCTGATTTCGCAAGAAAAAGTTTACTTATTGTCAGGTAAAGAAACGCCTCTTATATTCGATAGTTTCTTTCTAGGCATTTTTTGTCAAACTATTTATCTGAATATTTTCCTTATCGATTGGACGAGAATTCTTACATTTTCAGAAAGTATATATTACAAATAGGTCTTAAAATGGCATTACATTGAGTTTTTTTTGTTTTTAAAAAAGTCTAAACCCTGTATAGCAAATTTGTTATAGAGGCGCATTAGAGGCCAATTTTTAATGCTTTAAGGTTTTAAGATGAACATGATTTCCGACTATACACGTCTTAGTAGAGCAGATTCAATCCAACAGGATTAAGTTATTTTGGATTAGCAAGACTTATTAAAAAATAATTACTTTGACCTTATTTGCTGAACTCAAATTCATTCCCTTTTGGTATTGTGTTTTTTTTAGTTGTTCTTACTCGAGGAGATGCGGGAGAGGAAATACGACTTTTACGCGAGGATCATCCAAAAAGCATTCCGTCGTCATAACGCTACCAAACACTACACACGGCTCCGACAGGAAGGTATGTGACCACGCTCATATCGAACTTTTCATCTTATTATTTTCAAACTCAATCAGAAAATTGGCTAGAAATAAATGATGCAAAGAGAAGTGTCTTTATCATTCAAAGGTAGTAATCCAATAACTTCAAAGGACGTTTTGATATACAAGAACTTCAGATCTTTAGTCAGGAGCCCTCAATTATTAGTGGGGCCAGTCATTGATGAAAAAATAAATCTGTTGCCTGTATGCCGTTACTTACCTTAGTGATAACGAGTATGTCACTATGACCCTGTGCTCTTCAGCCTCCGACCTGCTCTTCGGGAAGAAGGAGCGGCGGCGATTCAGCATCAACCGTAACTTCGTGGGAGACTACCTGGGCTTTGAGCAGAACCCGGCGCTGCAGGCTCTGGTCGAGCGCAGAGAGAGGATCGAGTTCGCCGACACCGTCTCCAAGTACGACCGCCGCTTTAAGGTAAGTTCCCCTCAATGCTGGCGGCCGCTGTAACTTCTACTGTTGTTTCAAACACAGCGAGAAATACTTTAGTTCACAATGTCTTTTTACAAAATTAATTAGAGTGTGTGAAAATAGGGCACATTCTACAGTTATATCGTAAGCAAAAATCAGAAAACTTGTGTACTTCTATTTTTCAGACAGCGAAACGAGACCTGCTTCTGACAGCTAAGAACATCTACCTCATCGGCCGAGAAAAGGTGAGCATGGTTGAGTCTCTACCAAACCTCTCAATCAGATGAAACGGGACTTTGCATGTTTTTTTTCTACAAATAACTTGTCTTTATACTTAAGAATATCTATTAAAAAAACACTTGTCATTATCTCTTCTCTCTAGGTGAAGAAAGGCCCTCAAAAGGGGACTCAGATGGAGGTTGTCAAAAGGAAAATACCTCTAGAGACCATCACTCACGTCAGTTTAAGGTAAAGACAACAGTGTAGTAAATGAATGCCTAGAAGCAAGTGTGTAAGAAAGAGCCATATATTTTACCAAGTATAAAGATATGAGTACAGTCTTAATATTTCAAGAATAGATGTCGTTGTCGTTCTGTAATAGAGCACTATGATAGCTTCTCGTATAGATTCCAATAGTATGTATACCATTCATTCATCTACTCGGTTAAACTAAGCCAAGCCGTGCTAATATAAAGACTCCATAATGACAATTTATGTCAATCTAGAAATAGTTTTGATTCCATGTTTAATTAACAGGATCACTTCTTTTATTATGGCCACTTTATGTTTTGTCTCTTTCTCCCTCACAGTACGCTGCAAGATGACCTTTTCGTCATCCACGTCAAGGACGACTACGCCAGTCTACTAGAGTCAGTCTTCAAGACGGAATTCTTGACGACGCTCTCCAAACGCTACAAAGACAGAGTGCAGAAACAACTACGACTTGAATTTGGGCCAAGGTATGCCGTTCAGTGTATTTCTGATTCGCACTTTTCATTGATCCCATTCTGTTATTAATATATGATATGCTTATATAAAAAGGTTTACTCATTCGATTCTCACTTTTCCAATTTTCCCGAACAGCATGGAGTTTAAAGTGAAGAAGGAGGGTTGGGGTGGAGGCGGCACAAAGGTCGTTAAGTTCCAGCACGGCCAGAACGACGTGATGGTTGTCAAGCCGGGCGGAAAGGGTGCTACCATTCTCATCGGCCCCGGTCTCTCCAAGGACTCGCGTAAGTCACCTTCACGTGAATCTGTCATCCCTAGGGTTTGTCCACTGACTAATGGTTGCTCATTATAAAATTAAATGGACCATATGTTAGTCATATTTGCTCGTCTAACTGAAAATATTCTGTGGACCCAAGCGATTCATCCTTGCCACCGAAAAAAACATATGAAACAAAATCTTGAAGATCTAACCAGTAAAATTGAGTTATCTTGTTATGTTCTAGTAAGAAAATAGGTCACATTTCTAATTGATCTTTAATGCTGCTTTTAAGAGTTCATTTGATACTTTATTTTTCTACTCCCTGGGTCACCCTTAGCCTAACCGGTAACGAAAATATAGTCCCTATTAGGATAAGGAATGTTGAATGCATGCATACAAGGGCAAGTCCGTGAAATAGAAACAACAAATGGCCAGCAACATCGTCTGATATGTCGTAAATGTTTTTTGATTGCCAACCTGTAGGCCCTGGGAAGTTTGAGATGCCCCGAAACCAGCACATCATTAACAACAACCACCGGACGAACAACCGGCACCAGCAGCGGAAGGGGCCTCCGTCGCGGGCCGCACCGCCCCCGCCCGGCAGCAACCCGCCCTCAAACAGTAGGTGCACTTTAACTTAGCAAGGCAACTGTTTATATCAAAGAAAATTACTTTATTAGGGGCATTGCGTACTGTGATTTTACGTGGCTTTGTTCATGATTTTTCAACGATGTATCTGTGGTAAGAAAGGAATAAAGGGCTTGAACTTTACTAAAGGCACTTAAACTTTCCATGGACGTAGCATCTTCTCTCATATGAAGGCAGTCTGCGTCCCCTCATGTTTCCTTTACAAACATGCTTCACTCAAATAAACTTGTCTTTAAGTAATACTGAGGTTTGACTTCTCAGGGAACCCGTCTAACGTTCTCCGTAACCAGAAGGGTGGCCGGGCACCGCACCTGCCCAAGCAGGGCGCGCAGTCCATGGCCCGCCACGGGGCACAGAACGGCAACGTGCAGAACAGAGACTTCATGCGAACCCCGGATGCCGGCATGGCAGGGTAAGGATACTTAATTTTTCCGATTTACTTGTACATACTTGTACGGATGTGAGGTAAATGTAGATGAATCTTACGCACGGCGAAACGTTTCAAGGTAAAACGAAATAGAAGTAACTGCGTTAAATGCAAAAGTGCTGATCGCCTGCCATATGAAATAAGCCATTCGGGGAGGAATATTATCAAAGGGTCGAAAGAGAAAATGTCTTTGGCATGTATTGTCTGATTGCAGCTGACTCTCGCTTCAGCAGGCTGTCACTTGATCCGCGCATGTTACTTTACAGAAAGAGACCAAAGTGACAATTCATTGTGTATTTGATATAGAGATACCATGGTTTTAATAATGAAGGTTTTTTTGTTTTTTAATTACTGGATAATTCAGTACATCTGAGTTTACTACTTCGTAATTAGTGTTTAGAAAATCCTAGTAGATCCCTTCACGTAGCTTTTAATGACTGGCTAATCCTTTAAACTATCAAACAATGTTACACATATAAAGCGACAGCTTTAATCAGGCATAAAGAGACCAAATAAAATACAAGTTCATGCTTTTATTTTTAGTATCATATTGGTAGTATAATTTATAATGATAGTATCCTAGTCAGAATAGTGTCAACCGATTTCAAGAGAAATAAAGACTAGATAAGTTGTTAATCGATTTTTCAACATTAAAAGCTATCGCTCATACTTGAGTCTAAGTCTTTTATTCAATCAAAGTTACGTGTTTGACGTCAGTTTTACCCTCCTTCATAAGGATCAACTCACCGATATATAAATAACCGGCAGATTCTCTATGTTCTCTCTGTTTCTAGCCAAACGCAGCAAGAGTGAGCTTCCTTCCTCCGGCCTATCCTACTCTATGCATGCCTTTTGTGTTCATTGATTCCGTGTGTGTGTATGTATATATGTGTGTGTGTTATGTGTGCGGAGAGAAATGTGTCTGAGTGAGTGAGAGTGATGTGCGCCTGTGGGAAGTAGCTCTTTGGTGTGTGTACAAGGTGCAGCTTAGGTGGTAAGGGGCCAAATCGGAAAGTATACAACAGTTATAGTATTTGACTATTGAAAAAAAAACTGTTTAAAAGGGACATTTGTTGGGGTACACTTTTGCTAAGGATATAAAAGACGCCAGTCAAACTGATATGGAAAGACTTTCGCTGTGATCATCAAGGGAAAAGACAAGTATTCGAATCATGAGACAAATGTACCATGTAGGTGTTTATAAAAGTTGACTTTTCTTCACAAACAAAATTTTCCACTGAGGTTTAACTGTACTTTCTAAACTCTCAATCTCTCTACATATTTTTATATAATAGATTTTGCACTTTTATACTAAAAAGAGCGTCCTTATTTCAAAGAACTAACACACACTTTGACATAATGTTTCGGAATGAGACAGGTAAAGAGAAATGTTTTAGATATACTTGCATTGGCCCTTCTGAAGTGGAACTGAGAGACTTGCAGGCGTAAGATGAAGATATAAGAGGAAGATGTAATTGTATAAAACCCCGTGAACTACGAAATATTGTTAAGTGTGAGACCACCAGTCTATAATATAGAATTTACGCATTCTACTTACAAAGTAATTTTAGGCCGTACTAACACTATTGGAATCCTTATGATACAGTTATACTTCAGTTGAAATCTTTTTTTTAATCTGTCCCCACGTGTGCATGTTTTTCTCCCATTTTCAAAGTTTATTTTCTCATAAAATTGTTCCTTGGATGGACTCGATGAGGCTTTCTGTATTGCCAAACGACCAGGGCCTATATCTTCGTAACTAATTTGACTAATCAGGGGAATTCTGATTGGCATCTCATGATTAGAAATACTGTCTATTGTGAAAATATGTTACACCTAATAATCCTTCTCTGATACTATTTTGCAAAAACACCATTAATTTTGGTAAAAGACAAATTGCTGATCTTGAGGCCCTAATCATAATTTCCCTGATTAGGCAAATTAGTTACGAAGATATGGGCCCAAAGCACCTAAGCACAATCTCCAAATGCCCACCAAACCATTTCTTATGTTACAAAGTTGTCCTCTTCCCCTACGGTTTGTTGTGTAATTAATTGGTCACTGTTTTCAACTAGAATAGATACCTCACTGGTCCTGTGATCTTTGCTGTTTATATACACGCACTGAGTGAATATTTGTGAAACTATAACTTTCTATTTTAAATGTATCTTAGGTGATTTTCATATTTACTAATATCTCTTCACCTCTATATTCTTGATTCAAACTTGTGAAAACATACATTTGTTCAAAAAACTTTGACGAGCAGTAGCGAATGTGAATTGCAAAAAAATCTATCAAATGAAACAATGTTACATTTTCCCAATATGCATTTATCAAAGAAGATATTGAAATTTATTATAATACGATTATATATGCCAAGAAAAAAATCCTTGTTCCGTCCTTCTTCAGTCCACCATACTGAAAAATAACGATGAATCCAATGGTACTTTGAATCGGAAAAAAGTATTGCATTATTTGTTCTCACATGATATCCATCTGTCCCTTTGGTAGTTATTTTCCCATTGCTGTTTACAGAGTCCAGCGACGCAGCACCCTGGAGAAGAACCGGCCCGCCCCTGGTGGCGGGCGTCCCAAACCCAACAAGGCCCTGCCTCCGAAGCCCAAACTGCCGCGCGGCCGCTGCATGTACGCCTACGACGCGCAGGACACGGACGAACTTAGCTTTAACGAAGGCGACGTCATTGAGATCATCAGAGAAGGTAACCGAAAACAAATCTACTGGGAGAAAACTAAGTAGAATTCTGGAAAAGTAATGAAAACAAGAATACGGAGAGAGAACTGCCCTTAGTTTCGTTTCAACATCATTGGAATCAAATTGTATTTTACACTAATCATCCTGCTATCTATAATTTAGAAAGCAACATCTCGTGATGAGTGCATGAATAAATCTATTTAGGATTAACCCTGTAGGTAAATTCTCCACTCTTTAGCCCAAATGTTTCAGGTGAAGAAGAAGCAATGTGTTTTGTTACAACTACCGCTTGTTTTGGTCCTTGTACTCGTCTTATCTCTAGAAGATTGGTCCTTGTACTCGTCTAACCTCTAGAAGATTGGTTTACAGTAAGTTACATTAGCCATTGACTTGCCCTTTCAGACCCCGCCGGTTGGTGGCTAGGTCGGCTACGTGGCCGTGAAGGTCTTTTCCCGTGTAACTACATAGAGAAGCTCTAGTAAGGGACGCCGACTGACCCAGTGACTACTGGTCTACGCACGCACCTTCAACTCACGCTGCCATTCCACACTTTCCGAACAAGGCTACAGCTTGTCCCAAGACTATTTTAAACACCGGTATCGTGTTTCAGTATACGATTTGTGTATACTCTTGATTTTATTAATTACAATAGGTTTTATTTTATTTCATGCAAAATTGTATGCAATAGTTTTTAATTACAAATTAACGTTTATCTTTGTAAATATCCAAGCTGCTGGGAGTCTCTTAGGTCCACAACGAAATGCCCAAGTTTTAAACATTTTATCCAATGGACATTGAAAGCGCATCATGCCTTTTCTGTAGCCAGTGCAATATAAAGAAAGGTGACCCAACGTATCTTGTATATAAAGTAGTTATAGTAGGGTCAGCCCTATCCCTCGAAGTTTTATATGATGATGTGCTAGTAAATTCGTTAAAGATGGCGTTGATACTTTTGAATATAGTTGTAAATGTAACGCCCACTGCATATAAGTGTTTTTGTACTTTGTATTAGTGTATTTGGAAACAATTTGTACATAGCTCTTTTGATGTGAAAAGTAATTCGTCTCGAAACGCTGATTTCTCTGTGAAGTGTTTACGTGTGACTTTCATTTGGATGATGTTGACATGTCCCCTCTTCTTTGTGGGAGACTCTTAAAAAAGGTCGTAGGTTTTTGAATGTTGTTACAGACCTTAAAACGGTCTACCATTTATAATGGTAATGAGGTGGAACAACCAGAATGTTGATCATTCACATGTGAATGGACTATTTAATTATCAAAATGAGGGTTGCGGTTTATTTTATGCGTATACAAATACTATAGAGGAAAGTTAAGAGTAGAAATTTTAGCCCATCCTATTCCTACCACTTTGCAGTAGGGTAAACTGTCGTGAATGTAGGGTAAGATTTTCCTGTTGTTCATTAATTCCATAATGGTGTCATTGCTTGTAGAAGTAACACGAACTACTTACATGTAACAGATACAAATACCTTGCTACATACTGCGTATGTACATAAAGAGACTGTGTACATAATATGTGTAGATCACTTTGCCAATGCCCTTGTTTGTCTTTCTACGCCCTCATGTCGGTTAGCTCCTCCTCGTGTAGGTTTATTGCATGCGCCTGCCGGCCGGGCCCTCACCCCAATATACGCACGCCAGTCTACTTGTAATCAGAATACCAGTTACGATAGGTAAGAACATTAACAAAGAGACAAAGTTTTATTGAGCTATTCGTCCCCAAGATAATCTTAAAAGATGGACGTAATATTATGAAATTAGAAAATAGGCTCAAAAATTCTGGTCGAACTGCGGACAGACAGGTGATACGTTCCATATGTTAAGGAAAATAACATGTAACATGTTTGTTGTTGGATATAAAACCTACATATATAACCTAAGAATAGGCGCCCAAATTCGAGGATATTTGATAGCGAGATAACAATGTGGTCTACTGTTATTTGTTGCAGGCAACACACATTTTACAAGTGTTTAAAGGTGACTTGTCACTAGTGCAAGGGTCCTTCCCACGCATTTAAGAAAAAGTTGACAATTGTGATAAGGGAACCACTTAAGAAAAGGTGGACAATTTTGAGAAGGGAACCAAAGGCAGTGTAGTGCTAAAGGTAACAACATTTCGCAAACCTAAATTACTGAAGAAATATATTCTAGAAGTCTAAGTAATATAACCTAGAAGTCTAAGTAAAGCCATTAATAAAGTAGTGGCCTGAAAATTAGCTAAAAACTTGAGAAAATATAAACGATGCAAATTAGACTTAAGAGTGGCCCGAGTTTTAATTTCTTCGATGTATTATTTGAATGTATCTGACTTTGCTCCAATTTCTGACTTTTTAACACTACCGCTACATAGCTTTTGGTTCCCTTTAAGTAGGTTCACATAGCATTGTCTCGACGTAGGTTGGGCCACATTCGTATAGTGATCTGAAGACTTATCCTCTCCGCACATTGGTACGTGTTCGGTAAGCATAATTAGTTTAGAGAGGATTAGAACGTCTCAGAAAAAAATTATTCACACAAACATTTGCACACGCAGGAAGAATTGATTTTATTAAAGTGCATGCATATATTATTTGCAGACATATTCAAGCTTTTTTGCTCCAACAATATAGATATATGTAGAGTGTGCCTTGCTTTCATTCCCCCAAACCGTACTAACAACAATGACACCAACAAAACTTGCATTCGAGCATTCCTATATTGGATCTCACTCTTTGCAATACCAGTCAATATAAATCTCATGGTGACATGCAGAGTTCTAGACCTTCAAATCCTTTTTTTTTTTTACTTCGTCTGTAGTTTTCTAAAGATTCTAGTGATATCAAAATAATTTACAATATAAGTTTACTCACAACCCCTGATAGAGGAAAGGAAAAGAGATCAGGTTGGCTATTGAATTTATTCGTGTCTGACCTTACAGCCAGAATAGCTTCTTTTTTTATAAAATGATATCTCGCCTGTTATTTCCTGGACCTAGTAATATCAAAAAGAGTATATGCATCGATAAATAACAATGTTTGAAAACATGAAATGCGTATAAAGGACCTTTTAATGTAACAAATTTATAACGGTTTTAGAGTGCGACGTGCATAGAAAATGTTACATTCTAGGATAAACGGATAGTTAACAGTGGAAAAGCAGATATAAAGAAACTAAAATGAAAGTCACCAAAGCTACGTTATGTTGCATTTGTTAATTGTTAACAGGTTTGTGCAATGTTACTTCATTGGGCAACAGCAATACAAGTAATGTGATAAGTTTTTTTTATACATACAATTCATATATTGCTCAAATCAAGTTGAAGAAAATTTATGAAGTAATAGACTAACATGTCCTTCATGATTGAATTATAACATAATGTTTACAGTTCGTTCTATTGCCATAAATATTAGAATTATATACTTTAGTAATATTTCTTTAAGAAAAATGTATGTCTACAGTGGTAAAGCATGTTTTGGTGCAACTAGATTATTACCTTGTTAAATGCAACAACTTTCTAACTGCGGTTAAAATATCAACATGGTTGCTCGAGGGATATGCAAAATATTGTTAACCATATCAATAGTGTTACTATCTGATGTATATAGAAATTCATCCTTGTTAAATCGTTTTCCGAGAGTAATAACATGGAAAAAAAGATACACGTTGTTTCATAAGTACAAAGAAACCGATTTCCTATTTTGTCTAGTTTTTGTTTAGCTCAAGTACTATTTTCCAATGGTAAATTTCTCTGTGGCTATTCTATATTGTAAATTATTTGTTAATTATTTATCAAACATACCTGTTGAACTTCTTGCTATTCGATGCCGAAATCTCTTGTAAGACCAAGGTATACGAAAAAGAGATGATTTTGGCTTGAACATTCCACCAACTGAAGAAATTCCATTTACTGATTTCAGTAAGTAATCAACCAATGTTTTAATTGTTTGCAATCTTATGATTGGTTGGTTACTAATCGTATCAGTCTCAGGATGCCAATTGAAGTGGCTAAAAGTTTGCTTTGCACTTTTAAACAGCAACAGGAGTAAAATGTTTTTACAAATCCTTAAGTGTCTGACTTCAAAGCGTCTTCCCCTCAAAGACAACGCTCTAGTAAAGATTTCTGACTCGATCTTCCGATTGAACATACACAATTGCATTCAAGTTGTTGAGGTGGACTGTTTCCATAGATTGATGTAAGAAAAACCTGTTATGCTGTTATTCATTCATGATCAGGTTTAAAAGTGAATCATATTTACTGTTGAATTTGTATATGCATTTATCTCAGTGAAACCTTTGTTGGGTTAAGATTTGGTGCCGTCATGCACTAAAAAGTAGAACATAATTATGACATTATTGATAAGGAATACATGTAGTTTTATTTCCATATCGTTACCGGATATGTAAGTCTGAGGGGCGAAGGTCACGATCAGAAACGTTGGTATTCTTTATCATCGGTGCCTATTGAGGAAAGGGATTCACTCTAATTCTGACGATTTTTGACCAATAACTTCAAATGTAGAGGCTCTATGGGCTCAACGCCAATCATTATGTTGCTTACTGTGTGAAGGACAGAGCAATACTCATTATGCCAAAAGGCACCAAAAAAGCCCGTTTCCTCCTGTAAGAACATATGACATGTGATACTAAGTTCCCCATCGTTCCCATTACCACACACCTTAGCATTTAGCCCAATAATCGTGATAGGTCACGGACAATACAATTTGATTTTGTATGGTTTGTATTTTATAAGTGTGGATTAAGAGTTTCTGATTAAGTTATATTGTATATTTGAACAACGCAAGGCACCTCTCAAATGATTATTATAGTCAGGGGATATTCAGTTTCCTTATTTGACTTGACATATATTTTCTGTTATTAGAGTTTTAAGTTCCATGTACATCTCAGAGAGCTTTGTGCACCATAACAAGCCTAGAGGATATGTACGAAGCCTGACTATGAAATCTGTTGTAGCCTGGACTTATTCTCACGCATCATTAAAATAGACAGAAATACATAGTCCTTGTGTTGTCTTTTATTTATTGCTCATTTATTGCTCAGAGTGACATATCATTATATCTGTGGGAGGAAGGGAAAGGTCTTAACTATAGAAAGCTATAGGAATCAAAACTTTGCACTATCAACGTAATCCTAGACTTAAAATACATTACAGTCTAACCAAACTAATTCTGTCGAATTTTATGAACATTTTTATGGGGGAAAGGTAGGGATCACCAATAAAATAAGATTGCTGGAGCCAGTTGTTACCTTTACAAGTGGAGTTTTCTGTACATTGCTTTACGAATGTTTTATTTCTGAGCAAATTAATCCTGTATTCCATTAGGGAAAAAAAAAAGGTACGTGGCTCAGGAGCTCAAAGGTTTGATGCTACCGCGTGAAAAGCAAAAATAAAATTTCCACTAGGAAAAAAACAAAACTGTCAAAGATTGAGAGGGTTTAGGTACAAACATGGTGAATGTGTCTATTTCAGCTATATCAACATGCATCTTTTAGATTTTGAAGTTCTGCATCTTTACTTACCAAGTGACACTAGTGTAACCAGTCAGCAATCTCTTTAAGTAATTAATGATAAACACTGCACAACTGTTCATGGATGCAAGTCAGGGTTAATGAAAGTCTGAAATCCGACAAAGAAAATTGGAAATTGTCTTAAAATGCTATGAAATGTGATAAAAGAAAGTAATTCTGATAATTTTGACACACAGCCTAAAAAGCAAAATACAAATCCCTCATATAAAACATTGTCCCATACCATTCTATGGGTCAACACACGGACTGCAGACTATAGTAGCACTTCACAAAATACATTTTTTTGCTACAGTAAAGGCCAACTATATCACCTGATGAGACACATAGTCGAAACCACAATGTCAAAAAAGGTAGTGAAATTTAAAAATTAAATAAAAAATAAAGGGAAATGACAAATCTCACCCACATGAGATTCCACAACAAAAATTCAGGTCAGGCCACTGACCAATGAACACACTGCTACCTAGACCATAGATATGAAGTACACCAATGATGATCTTTATCTCTATGCCTTGACAACACAACAACAAAGCTGACCCTACCAGGTCACATGATATGCTAACGGGAGTAAGGGAGGGAAAATCAAACCTTACCTGGTCAGTTGTGGTCGTGATAGCCTACAGTGAAACCACGTCAGTACACACACTGTCTCTTTTATATTCACAGTATCTGCAATGTGGTGGGCAGTTGCAGGGGAACGGTAAAATCGTGTTGATGTGAAAAAATGTATGAACTTACATTCACAATAACAATTAATGCCCACTGCACAATTCAAAATTGAAAAGGACTGCAAAAAATCAGGCAAAACATTTTGAATACAAATTAAAAAGGGCTATAAATACAATCACGTTAAACAGGTTACCATGATAATTAAGCCTGTGCCCTGAGGCCTGACAAAATATAGAAACTTTCAAATAAACATTGGTTTTCAGTTAAGTGACTTGAAATTAGTACAAATTTCTGCAAATTTCAAATTTTGAGCTAATTTCTGGACACCTGGCTACTTATGAATGAGAATAAAAAGTTTGAAAATGAATTATGAATCAGCCCTGCAATGATGTTGCCACCCTGGGGGAACCCCGGTGGAATGCCCAGTGGGACACCCAGGAAAATCCCCCGGAAAAATCCCCTATATGAAATAAAAGGGTTGAGCAAGACCTGAATACTCAAAATGCATTGAGGCAAACATAATGCAATATATATTCTTTTGTTTTATGGAAGCAGAAGCAGAAAGTTCCTAAATCTTGTATCTGGCATGTCGCCTATTACAATGACTTACAAAAATGGGCTTCCATCAGCAAAACTAAATGCATTCCTATCTGGTCCCATCCACAATATAAGCAATCCACACTATCAGGGCTACTTTTGGCCCAGAATGAAACAAGCATACAAGGTCAGCATTAAGACAGCTTATATCTTCTAAAGAGGCAATCTGTTTCCACAACTTAAATGCTCTCTGGAAATGTAATCTATTCTATAGGTCTGCTGACCAAGAAAGGACTGGAAAACTTAAAACGTGCTATGCCCTATAATAAAAGCTGATCCAATATCTTAATATGTTTCTGTCAATGTCTAATCTATATCTGAGAATTTTCTAACATATTTTCTTCGTGACATTTTGTAAAATCAGCTCTTTCTTAACCAGTGAACCTATAGGGTGTTTATGTTCACAGGTTTAGGTCATAAATAGTTCTTGTTCCCATGTCTTATGAATAAAATCTGTATTTTTAAAGGACCTGTATCACTGACAACTTTTCCTAGTGTCAGTCTTGTGAACTACAGTAGTACCCTCTCCCCTCCCCCATAGCCCAATCATGAGCCCAACGGCTGGCCTGGTAATGAGAGCCCACCACGTGATGATCAGTACTAAATTGTATTTAGTTTTCACGCAGGGGTCTAATTTAAAAGATATGAAATAAAATTTTAAATTTTGAATCCTGTATGGTAGCATATGACTTTAAACCAACATACAATCATTTTAACATAATACAATATTAGTTTGAGAAATTCTTTCTGATAGTCTTAATCCAAGAAATTCATTATTTATAAGCTTTCTAGGGATTTAATTGAAAATACCAACATAAAATGAAGCTTTTGCCATAAAATTACTAATTTTCATCAAATTTTGTCGAAAATCAACTGACCTAAAGAAAAAATAATTGCTTATTGCACTTTAGTGATAAAAATCTTAAATGAGTATTTTAAAGACCTTAAAGGTAGTGAAAATGCTTCAGGTGCGTCAAAACTAGAGCTGCGTCAAAACTGGCTCCTCTACTAAAGTATAAATGAAATAATTGTATGTTAATTAAATATTTGTTAAAAGATCGAGGTGTTCTTGTCAAAGGGGAATTGGTGAAAAAATAGATATCCTATATAGATATTGTATTAAAGTGAGAACAAATTTCTTAAGATTTAAAGGGAGGAGCCAGTGGCTGAAGTTATTATACTGCCATCATCCTTACCATCCATTAGACTAATATACCAAATTTTATCTTTCTATCTTCAATACTTTTTGTTTTATACCTGTTTTTGTAATCAAAATTATGTGTCCCTAGCTTAGGCTGTCTCAGGTTACACATTGAATCTTTCTGTGTGTGACGTCACACATCTACAAGGTTGAAAATAGAAAAATCAGAATAAAACAAGATACAAGTACCTTATATATTGTCTGAATGAGTTTGTTAATAATTGAAATGATAGGAATTAATGATTTACAAAAAGGATATGCAAAGAATAGATTTTTATGGTTTTTCTAAATTTGAAAATTGAAAATAACGGCTTCTCTGTGTGACGTCACACACAGACGTCCATATTTAGGTGCACAGGACACTCAAGGTATTGTCTAAAGACAAGGCAAATTTCATATCAAAAGGACCTATTTAAAATCATAGGAGTGTGATAGATTTATTAGTTAGCATTAAATCTAGATTGTAAAATGTAAATTTAATGAAAGTTAATTTTCACTGGCTCCTCTCTTTAACAGATTTGATCTTTTGTTTTGTATACTTGCCACATCATAAAAACATGGCCACCATGGTTATAAACATGTCTATTGACCTTGTCTAAAACTTGGAAGTGATAACACTTCCATAAAACTTTGAACTCATTTTTGGACATTTAGCATATCATAAAAACATACCTGCTATGCTGACAAACAGGTCTGACGTGTTGTCTAAAACTTGGGGAGTGAAAAAAAATATTGTAAAAATTTAAAACTTTAAACTTGGATTTGTAGACTTGGTACATCATAATCATATGGCTGCCATACTTACAAACATGTCTGATGATCTTGTGTAAAACTTGGAAGTGAAAAGAAATTTCATGACAAATACAAATTTTGAAGTTGTTTTTGGACATTTGGCGCACCATAATAATATGGCTGCCTTCCTGACAAACATGGCCACCAGGCTGACAAACATGTCTAATCATCTTGACTAGTACTGGGAGTGGAAAAATAAATCTGAAAAATTCAAAATTTTGAACTTGTATTTGGACACTTATCACAATATAAAAATATGGCCGCCATGCTCACAAACATGTCAATGACCTTGCCCAAAACCTAGAAGTGAAAAGAAATTTTGAAAAACTGAAAATTTTGAACTCGTTTTTGGACACTTGGCACAAAATAAAAACATGACGGCCGTGCAGACAAACATGAATAATGACCTTGTCTAAAAATTGGAAGTGAAAAGAAATTTTCTGGAATGTAAGAATGTTGGTTGTTTTTGAACAATTGGCACATAATAAAAACATGGACGCCATGCTGAGAAATGGCTGTAGACCTTGTCTAAAACTTGGAAGTGAAGAGAAATTTCCTAGAAATTGATAATTCCGAAGTCATTTTGCACACTTGACACATCATAAAAACATGGCCGCCATTCAGACAATTATGTTTGATGACCCTGACTAAAACTTAGAAATGAAAAGAAATTTCCTGAAAATTTACAATATTTGGAGTTGTTTTGTGACAACAAACATGGCTGCCATACTGACAAACATGTTTGATGACCTAGTCAAAAACTTGGGAATGAAAAAAATATTGCCTAAAATCAAAAACCTTTTAAGTCCTTTTTGGATGTTTGGAGCATCATAAAATCAGGGCTGCCATACTAACAAACATGTTTGATGACCTAGTCTTAAAGTTGGAAATGAAAAGAAATTTCCTAGAATTAAAAAATGATGAAGTTGTTTTGGGACACTTGGCACATCACAAAAACATGGCTGCCTTGCTGACAAATATGTCTGATGACCTTGTCTAAAACTTGGAATTGAAAAGAAATTTACTAAAAAGTAAAAACTTTGGAGTTGTTCTGTGACAACTGTCAAATAATAAAAACATGGCTACCATGCAGACTAACATGATTGATGATCTTGTCTAAAACCAGGCATGCCAGCCACTGAGGGTCATTTCCGCGGAAAATCAGGAAATTCATTAAAAACACCTTTAAACCTCATAAATAGATCAAATATATGATTTTAAACATAGAAGGAAAGGTTTCCTATCAAAATACATAAGAAATATCCCCCAATAAATTTCCAATTTTTGTAATATGGTGATCAAATCTATCAGGCACCCCTTACCCCCCCCCCCCCCCCCCCCACACTATAGAAAAAATATTTTCTCCTCGGATTTGGACGAATCTCAAAAATGGTCCAAAATATTTCAAAAACCGCGGAATTCCGCGGATCCGCGGAACTCTGGCATGCCTGAAAACTTGGAAGTGAAGAGAAATTTCTTAGAAATTGAAAATTTCGAAGTAATTTTTGGACACTTGGCACATCATAAAAACATGGCCACCATGCAGACAATTTTGTCTGATGACCTTGACTAAAACTTGGAAATGAAAAAAAAATTTCCCAAGAATAAAAACTTTTGAAGTCGTTTTTGGACACTTAGCACATCATAAAAACATGGCCACCATACTGACAAATATATTTGATGACTTCGTCTAAAACTTGGAAGTAAAAAGAAATTTGCACATCATAAAAACATGGCTGCCATGCTGACAAACATGTTTGATGACCTAGTGTAAATGTTAGAACCAGCGATAGTACAAAGGAAAGATTAGCGACTGTATTATGTTTTTCCGTGAGGTCGTCGATAGTGGCGCCGTCTATGGGACTCCATACACACTGTTACGTTTGCTATTTTCGTGACATCACCACCCTTTGTTTAAGGATGACGTCACGAAAATAGACGTCTCGTCGTAAAGGTGTGCAAGGACTCTCATAGGGGGCGCCCCTATCGACGACGTCATGAAAATTCCATAGGTGACGGTCAGACTTGCACATCTTTGTGTAGCTATATTATTTTTGTTAGAACTGAGAAAAAATGTCATACAAATTCAAAATTATGAACTTGTTTTTTCTCATTTGGCAGCTGTAACAGAATGTAGGGGATTTGACACTTCTGTTGAAGTCTGCCGGTCAGCTAATAGCATGAGAGGCAATTGACCTTCAGATTGGTTCCACTCTCTCCCACTATAGTTGCCCACAACTTAAAGTTGTTTATTGTTTTAACTATCCTGAAACTTGTAAATTTTAAACAAATAACATGAATACAAGATAAAAATCTGAACTTATGATAGAATTATGTAAAATACCTTTAAGGCATTTTTTAAAAGAATTATAACACAAAATCCTTTCTAATGTAAAAATTGTCGAAGGCCATAGAACGCATCTACATGCAACTAAAATCTCCACTCACAAGAAAACCCATGAATCCACTCTTCAAGCATAGGACAGGAACCAGGGGATTAAATCTGTGATAAAAGGGTGAACTTGCTTTCAATTGTTTAAAGGAACAGCCACCCTATACTTCACCTATCAAACTTTATACCATTGATCAAACTTAATACAACGCGAAGAATCAAGGATGAGTCATTTTTTTTCGAGATTATTATGCTTTTCATTGAAGGACTTTTGCCCTTATAATTGTGATGCAATACAATGTAAAAACAAAGATTTCTCACGTTAACAAGAAACATGATTAGGTGAATCATTTTTCAAAAAGACTAAGTATCCCAAACGATATATAATCACATTTACTTATTAACCCTTTAGACACCAATCCGACCATACCTGCCCGAGGGTGTACTGCCAAATCAGGCCGTAGCTGCCTGGAAAAATGACAATTTTTCCAATGAGCATACATTAGCAAGTCTTCACCATACAAAAACGGCAAATATATCGTTCAAACGCTGATTTGGTTGCCTATTGAATGCTTCAAACCAGTTTTCTATAATTCTAGTTGCTCTAGGTGGGTGAGCCTTTGAAATCCCTGACTAAAAGAAATTTAAGGAATTCCCAAGGGAAACCAATGGAAATCCTGGGGAGATACAGCAATTCATGGTCGCAATATGTGGGGTCTAAAGGGTTAAAAGTTGGATATTACATGTACATAAATTCAGGGAAGTCATCACTACACAATTGACATAAAGAATATAACACTAACATATCCCGGCAATTTTTGCTGTCCTAGACTTAAAGTTGTACTCCCCTCCTAGGTCAAAGGTACCCATCTTGCAGAGTTTGAAATTCCTGTCACGTTTTTTTGGTATCCCCTCGGAATTGTCCAATACACCAGTAATGTATGGGCAAAATTGACTGTTTGCCGTTTCACCTGGAGGATCAGAAACAAGAGACACTTTTCCTTTGGATTTCTATTAGAACAAGAACAATATTTTTTTTATTTATTAAACCACATTCACAAAATATGATCTTCCATGTAGGTAAGTTGATAGAAACAATTAGATATGAAAATAGCCACATAAATCCAAGTATTCTTGCTAATATTGGTATATTATGACAGCGCTTGCACTGCAATGAGAGAAAATGTCATATTACACATTAGTCTAAGATGATATGAACATATGAGCGGATATTGAAGTTAATAGTAAATTCACCTGTATCATTATTCATAGTGATGTTATTCAGAATTAACCGAAAAGAACTGGTACTAACCAGAATTATCCTCAGACCTGCATTAACCCCTTTACACCCATAAGGGGTAAAGGGGTAAGATAAAAGGGTTGAGCGAGACCCGATACTCAGCATGCAATAATCTTTTATTTTGTCAGTAAGACAGGAGTTGTGAAGCTATAAACACAATGACGACTCTCACACATGTTGTATCATGCCATGTCACACTTCTAATTGCCCTGACCAGTTACCACCATACCTATCACATCACCAAAAAAGACATCTCACATTGCAAAAATAGTTCAGTCTTCATAATGGGAGCCAACTTGTCAAGTTCAACTTGTTGGTGTTCAGGACATCATGTGGAGAATTATAAACATGTGTTAAACGTCCTTCAGTTTTCAGCACATTCTCTCCAAAACACTTTAAATTATTAATCACAAAATTCATAAGAAAAATTATTTAGTGTTTTATGGAGTTTTTCTTTCTTTTTAAAATAACCATTGAATTTTCCTTTTTCAAGCATGGATCTCCAATAGCATCTGTGTAGTAGCAATATCTTGTTTGTAAATGGCATGTACTCCAAGCGTGTTGCCATATGGGGGCAGCCATTATCGGGGGATACAAGGGTCAAGGTGCCAAGAGGCTAGGTTATTATTCAGAGATGCCACTCTAAACATGAAAAATCCGGAAATGGTTGAAACACTTTCCGGATTTTAAGCAGGAAGAAATAAAAGGATATAATCACATATTATGTAGATCCTGACAGTAAAAAGAGCTTTTAGAAATACTATCTGTTGTCTATGAATACAGTTTTAATGTTTTTTCTTCTTAAAGTTACTTGTCTGAAAATGTTGCTCCAGTGAAAAATCCGGAAAAGTGGCATCTCTAAATATTGGTCAGGGAACGGCATAATAGATTCAAATTTGGCATAAGGGAATGCGAGGTTTTTTTCCTGTAATGAAATAAAATTCCCTGATTTTCCTAGTTTAACAAGAACCGCTAGTCCCCCCACGACCCACCTTCCCTATTACATGTGTCCCACAGCTTGTCCCCCAATCGAAGCGAACTTGCGCACGGCCTATAGAAAAGCACTAAACATTGTCAGATGTAACACATCACATAAGTCAAATATACTTAAGAGGATTTTCTCATGAAAAAAAGGACTAGAAATCTGAAGATTGTCGGCCAGAAACTGGCCGATGTTGCGTTGGTGGTTGTTAACCCTTTAGACCCCACAGGTTGCAGTCATGAATTGCTTGATTTCCCCAGGATTTCCATGGATTTCCCTAAATTCCTTGTGAATGAGAAAATTCAAAGACCAACACACCCCTCTCACTGAATGTAATAGAAATGGGGTTTGTAGCATTGGATTGAAAATTAAATAAGCTTTATATATATTAGCCACTTTTGTATGTTTAATACTCATAATAATGTTCTCTTAGGAAAAATATGGAAAAATAATGGAAAATTCCCGTTTTTCCGGGCGGCTACGGCCGGATTGGGGAGCACACCATCGGGCGGCTAAAGGTGCTTTTCCATATGTGCGTTGCGGATGCGTTTTTGTCCATATAGGGTGTGCGGAGGCTATCCGGAATTCTATATATGGAAAAACGCATAGCCTCCGCATACCTTATATGGGCAAAACGCATCCGCAATGGACATATGGAAAGGCACCTTAAGGCCGGATTGGGGGCTAAAGGGTTAAACGTTATGAAAGGAACAGAACAGATCACTTCCCGTACATGCATATATATGCATAGCAGACGGCAGACCGGTCCCGGCCTGGCTCAGCGACGGCGGCCCGGCAGTGGAGGCCCGGCAACGGCCTAGCGGCGACTAGCAACCCCCCCTCCCCCCCCTTATATTCCCTAATATTCTCTGATATTCCCCAAATATTCCTAATGTCCGCCAATATTCCCTAATATTCCCCAGATATTCCTAAGATTCCCCAAGTTCCTCCAATATCCCCAATTTCATCCAATATTCCCTAATATTCTCTAACATTCCCCAATATTCTCTATTATTCTCCAATATTCCCAATGTCCTCCAATATTCCCCAAATATTCCTAATATTCCCCAAATATCCCCAATGTCCTCCAATATTCCTAATATTCTCCAATATTCCCAATGTCCTCCAATATTCTGTAATATTCCTCCAATATTCCTAATATTCCCTAAATATTCCCAATGACAATGTCCTCCAATATTCCTCTAATATTCTGCAATATTCCCTAATATTCCTACATTCCCCTCGGCCCCTCCCCTGTCCCCTCTCTCTTACAATCCCTCTCCCCTCTCCTCCCCCCCCTCCACTCCTCCCCAGCCGGCCACCACTTGGCAGTGCGGTTGGTAAACCACCTGCCTCGTCATGGTTGATTGGGCGCACGGACGGTGGTGTAGGAGGGAGTCCTATTGGTCAATCAGGTTGACCAATGAGTGTACAGGTGCCCGGGACCCACCGACCCCCCCCCCCCCCCCCCCCCCCCCCCAGTCCCAGCCCACCGGCGGCCGGCACCACTCTCCCCCCGGGTCACGGTTGATTGAGCGCACGGACGGTGGTGTAGGAGGGAGTCCTATTGACCAATGAGTGTACACCCCTACCCCCCTCTACCCCTCCTACCTCTACCACCAGTGACCAATGAGAAGACACTGAGTGGAGGCCCCACAGTCTGACCACCACTGGGGGTCAGAGAGGGCACACCAATTAAACAATTACACGGTCCACTGGTCCACAACAATAGACCCACTTCAAAAACGGACCTATACCTTGGTTGCGTTGGTCACTAATACCTACACCATCAATAGTTGTATATACCAACGCAACAAAAATGAATGCGTGATGAGGTTTACTTTATTTTCACCTTAATCAATTTTTTTTTTATTCCAAGAGCGGTTATGACATGATATATGATCAGTTCGATGAGTATCCATGCATACAAAAGTTACACAAAACAAAGCCGATATAACTTGGTATTCTACAGTGACATACAAATTATTGCACATTTTCTTTACTCGTGACACAACACCTAAAATATTATACCTATAGACTGTCTTATTGTCCATCATTTACGACTAAAAAAGATCCCAATTCAATTTCATAACACCTACAAGGAAGGGTACTTAGGAAATGAACACCTAGGCAGCAGTAAACGAAAAACATTGAAAACATACATATACTAAGCATTTGTGGAAGTGCTTATAAATTATTCGTTGCAGAATTATTTAAGAGCAACCCGCTGCCTTCACATTTGTGGGACTTGATGGGCGACTTTTCAGATGTTTTTGTGAGTGCTGCTGGGATGTTGTCTGACACGTTTTCCTGATTTTCTTTTTCTACAGCTGCTCCAGTCAGGACATCACCTGGTAAAGGGGAGAAATCAAAATAACGTCCAGAATATGTTCTTCACGTACCAAACATTCAATTATGAGAATATTTATTTTTTAGCATACAATGTGAACCCGTCATATTCTGAGGCATAATTCTTCGATGTTTACTTATTAGTATAAATGACCTGAGAAATTATTCCTGTTGATTTTTGTAATCTACATTTACTACACTAAAAACATGACAAATAACAATGCTAGTGCATTCTTGATCATTTTAGGATAGAGTAGAGAAGTTATCACCCTTTTTGCATCTCCAGCGCTAATATTACTCATATCTCTCTTGATATAAGAGACATCTAGACATAAGATACACCAAAAAATAGCTGATCATTACATATATTTGGGCATAATCATTGTAGAATTATCCCGATTTTGTGAGACAGGGCATGACAAATTGATATTTTCATTTCTATCTTTAGTGAGGCGTTTCCGTGTTACTAATGCCCCAATAATGTTGAGATCTTCTAGTAGTAGTATGTTTAAAGATTCTACTTGAGGGTAGCAGGTCTCAACATTTCCATCTATGCCATAACTCCTATTTTATGTTTTATAGACATTTAATTTCACAATCATTTCACTTTTTATCGCATTTTATATGATAAATCTAAATGTAAATCAAATTTTCGAAACACCTCCCTCTGGATGAAGGTTAAGGTACGTTGTTAAAATCCTGTTTCATCCCATCTGTGTTCAAAAGTCCAGAAACCATATTTACACTTCTTCCTGTCTCATCTTCTTAAATCGTGTTGAATTATATCTTAATAGGTATCAATTGATGGCCTAGGCCGCAGGCTTTTATTTGATGCATGATATGTCTATATGCATTGAACAGGCACCGTGTACCATAGGATACACACGTTACGCGCAACCCCCCTACTCTAGCCTTTAGGGGAGAATCAAGTGTTTACCCGAATACCTGAACATCCCACACAATTTGCTTTAGGGATGTTTGATATCCATGATGCTGCCTGTATATCGATTCACAATTGAATTCAGCTCAACAATTTGCGAAATTATTACATAATGTAACAATTGTCTTCACGTGACAATTCAACACGGATTATTTTTTCATATAACGCTGGTATATGTTAGCATCTGAAATGCCCAAGGCAACCCGCACCAAGGGGACAAATCAGTCTAAAACGGGTTCAATATTGTCGGTGTCTTTATACAGACTAGTCAAGTGGCCTCTGCCAACTAGTAAAAATAAAATTAGCTGAAACGAAAAGTATTTTGCAGATTTTGGTGAGATTAGTGAAATCAATGTAAAAGTTATTTAGTTGTCCTTTTACATTTATATAACCGGCTCAATATTTCACTTAATTTCTTCTATACTTAAATATCAAATCTGACACCAGTTTGCTGGTGTTGAAATAAATATGTTAGGCTGAGGATTGGATACAACAATATTCAATGATGTGCCTCAAACTCAAATGCTAAGGGTTTCTCCCTTCCAGGGATAGCTTATTTGTACCTTATTTACTTGCAGATTGAAAATGACATCGACAACAAGGTGGTAAGAACAATAGATTTTGAAAAAAAATACAACTCATATATTGACGTATTCATCAATAATGAGATATCTCAATAATATGTGAAGTTTATATATCCAAAGCGAGTTTAATAGAATCAGGCCCGTATCAATGAGACTGCCCGACTGATTTTTTCAATTGCCTATTTTGCGGAAGTAGGTTGACTTAACACTTTATGGTTATACCGTAAGCATAAAACAAGGTGTTGACCCGATGCAGACAGGCCACTAAACCTTCAGCAAAATCAGCACCATAAGTGTGTTTTCAGTGTTAACTCAAAGGTATGTTTACTTTCAGTATGCTAAACTATTTAAGTAAAGGTGTTGACTACAATTAGGCAAGAGTGAGAAACATTGGACTGTTAACTTCCGACCCACTGGCTTCCACAAAATAAGTGTCATCCACGTTTTAGACTTGTTTCCATCCTCAAAACTGCTTTTAACACTAAAATATCTATGAACCCCAGGTACCAGTTTACTGGGAGATGATGTCATATGCCACAGGAGTGATGGGGTCTAAAAAGAGGCCTCTCCTCTTAACCCTTCTATATTGTAAACACATCAAACAAAATATAGTTCATATAGTTCACGCCTAATATCGCTAAGCAGATCCCATTCATAAAGCCTGCAACATCATAGACAACTCTTCATACCTTTCAGTGTTTTTGTATCCTCGCCCAACAGGGCCGACTATGTATACATTTATGTGTAAAACTCTCAGGTAAATAAATCTCTTGGCCATCCGGGCCATTTTTAGTATATTTTCTCCAATAATTTTCGGCACTTCCAAATTTTTCGTCCATTGGCTGATGGGTCAGCGTTAGTAATTTCGAACACTGGGTCTCAGTCAATTATGTATCTTAGATTAACACTGGTTGGCCTATATATTATTTCTTAAATAAGATTTTTAAAATTGACATTTATTTGGTCAACTTTCTTCAGGGTCTAATTTGGCTTTTTTAGCTGGTGTTGGACTGTCTCCGTCCTGCTCTGTAGTTGGGTCAGAGACGGTCATTGGAGGACACGAGCTGCCTCTCTGTGGGTGGGCCTCGGTCTGCTTTATCCCTGGGCTATCAGCACCAAAGCTGGTGCCGGCAGCAACATTTGTTACAGGTTTGGGGGTGCCAGTAGTGATTTGCTCTGAAATAGAGAAAACCTGAGCATTAGAATTATGCTCTGCACACCCCAACCTATTGAAAAAAGAATCTTCACTGGATTTCAATAACTAAATTTTGAATTTATTTAAGGTTTTCTTCTTCTTTAATTTACTGTCAGCGTATCTTATTAAGTTCTTTTATTTTTCAAATGAGAAAATACGGACCGAGTGAATAAGATATAAGGAATCACACAGAATTGACCAACAGATTTTTGAAAACACCCCTCAGTATAAGATGCGCGAAATTTAGCAGCGCAAAAATATATTTGTTTAAAGTATACGTTTATCACTTTGACCTCATCTGGCTAGAGTTTCTCTCTCTTCTTTTTTTTTAAAAGAGTATTTAGCTTTGTCAAGATTTAAATTAGTTGATCTAATGTGTTTTTTAAGTTTCACGTTACTTTATCCCTTTTTGGTGAATCTGCGGTTTTACTTATCCTTTGATCGTCTCTTTGTGTATTACATTATGTAAACCCAGAACATGAGGATACTAGGCTTCAGAAAACAAAACTCGTTGCCACGGGACTTAAACAGGGATAAAGTACAACAAGTCCAAACGTCTAGCCATACTGATCAATTCGGCGGCATGTTTTAATATTTTAATCTCTTAATGTAATATATAGTAAAAATGTTTTATATGGTATCAAAGCTTCCAGCTTTGTTACCGATGAGGCGGCGGATCTAGGCCTAATAATATTAATGTGTAATTTATTGTGGTAGGTCTGAACTGACACTATAGTGTCAATTTCACAAAATAATTTAATCTTTGTGACACTGACAGCACCGGAGAACTTATTGACAGTGTGACGCCTATGTTTTAACATTGAATGCGAATGATTCAGACACTGACAGTGACTTAGGCCTAGACATATCAGAACTCAGATTTAATATTTCGATGGTAGGTCTGAAAAAATGACACTATAGTGACAATTTCTCAAATCTTTTAATCTTTGGATCATAAATAATTGCTTTCGGAGCCTCCATAATACATTGACAGTGTCGGAGGGGGCTTAGGCCAGTCATTTTTTCATACCATCTGTAAAATATTCTTACCGTTAAGGCCTGGAGTCCTCAATGCGTTTCAATGCGTATATCCTCCACAATTGATGCGTTTAATGTCATCCTGGTTTCCTGAGTTCAAAGTATCGATGCAGGCGTGATGGGGAGAGAACCCGGCGAAGGGTTGACGGCGCCATGTGACAGTGACAGTGCCTCCACGTGTGCGATCGATCCAATATTTTCCCTTCGATACGAACGCATGTTTCAGGCCACTTCATGCGTTAGTATGTGTCCACAGGTCCACATAGATTCCATTAATATATATTGAAAGCACCAGATACCGCCGTAATCCGGGTAAACAGGCGGAGAAGGCGCAGCCCCCGGTAACAACCAACCGTCCCCGCCGCCTGCCTCGAGCGGTCTGACAGTGTCATCCCTCCTCGTGTCCGATCGATCCAATCTTTTCCCTTCGATATGAACGCATGGTTCCCGCATGAATTGTCAATGCGTTGTATGCGTTTAAGGGAGTCCAGACGTCCAAAATATATATATTGAAAGCATCAGATACCGCCGTAATCCGGGTATCCAGGCGGCGAAAGAGGAGCCTCCCGCCAACACGTCCGACCGCGGCGACTACACCCGGCCGTGTGACAGTGTCAAGCGGTGGGGCGGAGACCGAAAGACCAAGAAAATGGCGCGATGTATTTGCGCAAATTGTCGCGTTATTTCGCAATCTATGAATTTCTGGACAATGAGATACCTATCTATGTGTCGAAATCTATCTATTGGTATCAATAACTCAAGTTAGATCGACCGTTTTCATGGTGAAATAGGTCTGCAAACTTTGACCCAGATACCTTCTTCACCGATGAAAGCCGGCTGCTGCGCCCGGGGACCGTAACGATCATAATTCCAGGCTTAAATGTCTTATTTGGCCCAATTTGGAATATTTTAACTATGCCAATATGTTTGATATATCAAAATCTCTGTGATGTAAGCCCAAATAAGCCCAAATATGTGGTCATTTAAGCCCAGAAGCAATCGTCTCATCGAGTGTTACATATAAACGCGTCACCGATCCTCGTATATGACGAAAGGGAAATTCGGCGGCTAAGATCTTAAGGTGACCTAGGCCTGTATTTGATCTTAAAGCCTTGCCGCCTCATAATTATTTGTGTAAAAATTAAAGTACAAAATACCCTCAAAAATTAGTAAAGGTTCTAGATGACTTAACCTGTCAAGATATTTTCAGTAACATAATCCTTTCATCCATCAATACAACCTGGCTGTAAATTTGGCAGAAATATGAATGCCATCTTAAACCAAACAAACAATCAATAACATCCAGTGATATTCATGTACATATGGAGAAACAAATATTCATTTGATATGGGTCTCAAAGTATATTGAATTTCTTTGGGAAACAAAGTAGCTCCATCTGTTCTGTCAAATGTTTTAAGTCGTTATCAAGGAAAGGCAGGAAATTCTTAATTTTATATGAACTTTTTATGGAAAGTAAAACTGTGTTTTACCTTTAGTTGAAATCTGAAAGCTAGGAGGCTACCCTGGCAGACACATAACATTTCCCTGTATAATTCAATGACATTTGAATATACATCTCTTAATGACCCATTTCGTTACTTCAACTGACAAAAATGCATCTGAAAGGCTTTTACCTTGGGGCTAATGCCCGAGGTGCTATGTGTAAACAACTGACAACGGTTATTACCAATGTGATAAAGCAGAGACGTTGTTTTATCCTGATATATAAGATTGTTGCACCGCCAATTTCAAGAGGTCTGTGTCTCCTAGGGATCAAACTCTAAACTTCATGACATTCTTTCATTAAGTAAAAAAGAAATTAGGTAAAATAAGAAAAGTTTCGAAATTATATTTTTTCTAAATCTTTTAAGAGTATAATATTACGATACTGAGAATTATGAATATGCAACCTAGCTTTCGAGGCATCATGAAATTTAAAGAGGATCTTACTTGTTGGTACAGTGTGGACGTCGTTGAAATACTTGAGGCACTGGTTCATGCCTGGGTTAAACTCGGCTGACCCCCCAAAAATGACCAGCTGGTCTCCGACCACGTTGGCTGAGTGGACCCCGCGGGCAGCAGGTTTTGTTCCTTGTATGGTTGGTTGTAGCCACTGCATGGTCTCTGTTAACGATCAATATCACACACTATCGGGAAATACTCGAGTTTTGTGGATTCTAATTGACATGTAGGATGGTGAATAGGCAAGATCGCTTTTGCAGTTGTCTCACTGAATAAATAAATATCTTACACATCTAAACTTTATACACTTCACAAGTCTAGGATGGGTTTATGACACGCCCTTGCCTTTGTCGCACAGGCCAAAGTTAGAACTACTTATACTAGTATCCTACAATTTTAGACCTTTAAATAACGTATTTTTTCTATCGCTATTTAAGAATTTAACCCATACACATTATGTAGGGGCTTACTTAAAAATTTGAAAAGCATTGCCTCACCAACGTCAAAGATATTGAAGTCATCAAAGTGTTGGTTAGAGATACCGCGACCACCTAGGACGACCACCCGTTTTCCGACGGTAGTAGCCGAGTGGTATGACCGAGGTTCAGGTTGTCGGCCCTCTACAGCAATGGTCTCCCACTTACGGCTCACTGAAAGATAATTAAGGTGCAACACTCTGATGATCCATTATGTATACAAAAAACTACTACACAATTTTTCGTAACTTCCCTAAAAGATTAAAAAGCAGAGCTGACTATGCATTAAAATGAAAAAAATACTATGATCCACTGATTCCCTTTCATTTGCTAATTACAAAGAATTTTTTCATATTAATTCACAGGATCTTTTAAATTATTATCTAGGTAAGGATTACATTGCTCAATTCAGGATGTTCTAAGATCTGCTAGAACATAGATTGAGCATAAAATGATCCCATCTGAAATAGGGAAAAAGTCAAACCACAGTTAAATTTACCAGTGTTGAATATGTGGATGTCATTTCTTCTGGCTTCAGAGTCTCTTCCTCCGAAGACACAAAGGTAGGTATCGACAGCACACATGGCATGAGCAGCTCGCGGGGTTGGCTTCTGAAGGTTCATCTGCATGGGATTCGACCATGTGTTGGTCGCTGCATAGTGCACGTTTTAAATCAAAGATGTAGAGTAATACCAAAATCAACGAGGTCAAATGATGGACGACAGCGTGGTATTTTTTAAATCAGTAAATTGTAATGAATTAACAGTATCAAGCAACAAGGAACAAGTATAGTTTTTAAGAATGAAAATGGAAGGTGTTTCACTCAGTGTTTGACTAAGATTCTTTAGAATAAAACCCATCAGTTATTACGGAAAAACAAGGCTAAAAAAAGAGTTTGATTATTGTACTATTGCTCTTGAGCAAATACTATCATTAGGCCAAGTTAATGAAAAATTACTCTGCAATATTTTAGAAAAACACAAGTATTTTTGTGCGACCAATTGTGATAAATCTTCGCTGGCACTAAACGAGGCCATGGAAAAAAAACCCACCGGCAACCAGCTTTCCAAACATATAAATCAGTATGGGTAGGTGGGGATTGTTTCCCGCTATCAGCTATTTTCGAATAGAGGTAATACATTAAATTTCAATTACCTGTGTTGAAAACGAAAAGATCATCAAACCAGCCAAACTGGGCACCTTCTTGTTCTGCAGGGGGACCATCCTCGTCCTCCCAGTCCTCCTCATCACCCTCCTCCTGGAAATATGATTTTCGATTGAGACTGACCATAGCTACCACCATCTCCAACTTTAAAATTTTCGACTTAATCCGATTATTAAAACTCATTCATTTGTTGGAGCGGGAATTTAGAATTTAATTCTAGTAATAGATAAACCTGCACCATAATACCTATTGATTATTCAGCCTTACACAGATTGTGATATATTGTTTCTGTATTATGTTATTGATTGAGATATTCACAACACGGCTAATTCGCCTTAACCAAGAAGTGGCAGTGTTAACTCATGTGACTCTCAGACAAAACTTCCTCCCTACCTGTAGCTCTGGTTCCTGGGGCCCAAATCCACCAAATACGAAGATCTCTTTTCCAATAACAGCTGATGCGAGTTTGTCACGTGGCGAGGGACCCACTCCTTCAGCCTTAATCTCCGACCATGTGGACGACTCTAGGGAAGGAACGATATACTTATGATAATATTACAAACTTCGAATGTTACATTGATCTCATTACGTTCCAGTTTTATCGTTCTTGGGTGTAGCAGATATAAAAACAGACCTGCTTTCGTCTGACACAAATGACAAGAGCATTATTATATTCAGTAAATCTGTGATGTAGTGTAACTTGTATCAAAATCGTCTGGGCGAATCCTTAGTCTTGTTGACTTACCTGTGTCATATTTATGTATATCATCGAACCATCCCGATTCCTGACTTAACCCTCCGAACACATACAGGTTGGAGTCTACTGCAGCCATGGTCGCTGCAAACCGGGCAGGCGGTGTGGTGCCCTTTGTTGCGACTTTGTTCCATGCTCCTGAATCTAAAGAAAAGAATTGCCAGAAAATCTGTCCTTTAAAAGATGCACGTTAATCCTATGGCAGAGAACTGGTGGTATCAAAAAGCTCATTAGCAGTATTGGAAACTAACTTTTTGGTCTGTCAGCCAACAGGGCCTACTTTGCCAAGATATCATAGGCCCTGAGTGATAGCTTTCTGTTGGCCCCTATTTCTCTGTGTTTGTATAATTTCTCTCAAAAACTGCAGGGCAAATGGGGAAAATATGATCAGAATTTACAGGGGGGAAAATGGCAAAAATAATAGTGTAACAGGGTTCCCAAGCATTTTTGAAAATCAATTTAAGACCTTTATAAGACCAATTGACACCCAAGATTCTGAACAATTAAGACCCATCGACCACGTGGAGGTTTTTGATCTTGGCTGCCCAATAGACAGGTGGAGGTAAAGTTGTACCTGGCCGACCTTAAAATTTGCCTGCCCTTATATGCATTATCATTGCAGTGTTTGAAATTAACTTTTTTTGAAGTCAGCCATCAGGGCTGGCATTTATCAAAAAGTGTCAGCCCTGACAAAGAATTATCAGCCCAAAGAATTGTCAGCCCGGATGTTGTATGATAAAAAACTTGAAAATATGACCATTAGATTTACAACTAGGTTTCTTCAGAAACTGGTTTAGGATAATAATCAGAAAAGTATCTAGTCACATAAAATGGAAAAGATTGATAAAAATGCCGATTTTCCCCCCCCAAAACTTGTCAGCCATCCGGGCTGATAACTTGATATTTTTGCCCAAAATTGTCAGCCCTGGTCAAGAAATGTCAACACTGCAATGTTAGATGACAGCATTTCAAAATCTTCCTGCCCCACCTTAAAGTTGTATCTGCCCCGAGCAGGTGTGCAATGTATGTATGTCATTATTAAATAATTTGAACAGAACTTCAAAGGTTTCTCTAATGATAAATTTTGATAATATATAATGACATGTTCAATTGATACTGGATTACTGTTCATTTCCTATACGTTCAAGACTTCTATTATTGAGAGAAATGTAAATTAGAATAATATAGATTAACATTAAAGACAGTTTCACAAGGACATTAAATTTCAAGTTAAGGCCCGGTCACATATAGAGACTGAACTCAACTAAATAGTTTTAAGGATTTGAGACTGGATAGTTGCAAACTAACCAGTCTTAATGAAAAACTGACAAGTGGTCACATATAGAAACTGGATAGTCTTAAGTCTTCTTACTCCTGCCTATAAACACAATGACATACAGACAAAAGAGGTGTGTCTATTTACCTTTATGTGATTGTTGAGTTGAGTCTTAAACTATGTCACATTTAGAGACTGGGCCTTAAAACTGCTTGAGACTGAAGACTATCCAGTCTTAAGGCCGGTCACATATTGAGACTGGGTCTTAAGACTGCTAAAGACTCAAGACTATCCAGTTTTAAATCTTCAACATCTCAAGATTAGAGACCAGACTGATCAGTCTTGCGAAAACCTAAAACTCCAGTTTTAACCCTATGTCACATATCAAAACTATCAGAGACCCAACTCAACTCAACTGTTGAGTTGAGTTCAGTCTCTATATGTGACCGGGCCTTAAGTCTGAGAAAAGCCCTGACCTCCATGGTACTACGGTCCGGGTGAGCTCGTATCCAAGCTTTAGCTTATGCTTTCGACTCGACCATTTGGTTGAGTAGACTTTGCTCCTAAACTACAACTTGTTTTGCTTGAAATCTTCAGGATATTATATTATAAGAGAAAATATATGTTCGAGCCTATTCCGTAAACATCTCAGAAATTTGAAACTAAAATAGTTACAGGCATTTTTGTGGAGCTTTTTTTTTTTTTTTTTTTTTTTCAAAATCACAAATGGCCTGTACTGAGCTGGTTGCTGGTTGACACAAGCTTCCACTCAAAGACCAGCAGACTGTCATTCTCGAAGTCAGGCAGAAGTGGTCGTCTGATTCTAATGTAGACAAAGTATTCGCCTCTGGTTATTCCCATTCCAGAGACGAACAGAACCCTGCCAAAAAAGCAGGAGTAAAACTTTCGTTGTAACGGGTTGGAGCAGATGGAAGATAACAGGCACCATGTTTGAATTTGAGATAGATTCTCAAAGACAGTGTAAGGGGGATTCCTTGCTAAGGTCGCTTAGCAACCCAGAGGGGGACACTTTTGCCCTATCTGATTGGTCAGTCCTTATCTCTTAACATGATCTGTCCCCCTCTGCCTTAGTTACAGTCAGGCATGAGCGACAATGCATGACTGTTACTATAAGGACTTCCCTTACCCAGATAGGCCTATGACACACACTGTCTTCGAGGATACATGCATTACAATTTACATACCACCAGTCCAGTATTTCCATCGAACATTGTCATTGTCCCCTGATTTTTAAATAAAAGTTGTTACTGAGGATTTCACTTGTAAAATAATAACATATGATCGAGATGATATTTTATGAACCTGCAAGAATATTTATCTACATCATTTCCCTTCAAACTACTTTGTTTTGTAATTTGCCCCCAAGCCCAAGGCACTCTGTGAAGCTTGGGCCTCTCAATTCATCATGTGTCATTTTGACAGGGCAAAACAGAGCACCATGTGCATGCTATGACTATTGCTGCGCATTGGAGCCCCGTGCGGATTGTGTACGAACTAACACAGACTCTCCCTGGATACGCCCTGGTTACCACCACTTCCGGGCAAACATTTTCAAAAGACTTTTGAGCTCGCCACTTTACGGGCAGCACGTCTTTGTATTTTACTCCTCTGTACGTTATCTCATTTCATTGATTATCTATACGCTTGGATTGTGGACCTGGGGATCATTTGTACCTGGGATCGCAGTACTGGTAGTATGGAATCAAGGAGAAACAGGAGAAATCGGGCGGTGTCCGTTGAGCTAGACGCCATGTTTCGCACCATAGACGAACTCGGTGAGAGCGTGGCCCGCGACCAACGGCCGGGAACCCCGGCTAACAATGGAGATCGTGACCGTCCAGCCGAGGCACTTTCCAGGCGTAATTCAGAGGATCTCGCGTCCACTCGCGGATACTCAAACTCTGGATCCGTCTCAGCAGACCGAGTCGAATCCATCGAGCGCGGCCTGGCACTGGTGTGCCAGCGCTTGGAGCGTTTCTGCGATGTCAACGAGCGGTTCACCCCACGCCGGGATTCCCGCCAGGAGGGACGCCGCCATGACAGTCGCGACGCTTCCCCCCGGTACGACTACAGGGCCGGTGATCATCGCCAGGGCTCCTGCGACCGGTTCGTCCAAGATCACCTGGACCGAGAGAAATTTACAATTCCGCATCAAGAGGGTAAGCAGCTCGTGGGTGATTTATTCGTGACCACCGTTATCCCTAAGCCATATATGTATGTGGACAAGCTCTCTACACAAAATATAAAGAAAAAACAAGAGTACAGGGAATCTATAACTGCTACCGAATATGTTAATGCGTTTGTATCGATGTTGTGCGACCCCAGAGCCTGTGACAAGGCCGACCTCCCATTTCAGTTGGCTCACTTGCGTGACATTACACAGGATATCATGTCATGCCCCTGGCCCTCTGTGCGCAGGTGGTCTCAGCAAGTATTTGACTCGGTAGAGAGGGGTACGTACCATTGGTATGATGACCAGAGGATACAGAACGACAGATTCAGGATTGCCCTGAGGCACTCGTCCGATCAGGCCACATGTCAGTCCGATGATGGTTCTGACCCGGCAAAGGATGTCATATGTCCTGATTTTTCGACGAAGACCTGCCAAAACGGCGGTAAGGGCCGCCATCACACTGCACATGGTGTACGATTCATGCATAGCTGCATGTTCTGTGTCTCAATATCGGCTAGAAAAACGGATCACTCCCTTGCCGAATGTAGGACGAAGGACAGAAATGCTGCTATTGTGGCGGCTTCTCACGCCCCAAACCCACCACAGTTCCAGCCGCAGCTGTACCAGCACCCCAACGCGCGCGCAAACTTCAAACACCCGCTGCCGGTATATAACCAGTACCAGCAGCCCGCCCAGCCACATCAGGCCCAACAGCAAAACCCTCAACCCTCAAAAAACGCGTAGAGTACACGGCAGGGGAATCGGCTGAGGTTCACGTGTCCACTGGTGTTGGTAAACAAACCTCCGCTTCGCAGAGCATCCTTCCGGCGGCCCGCGCATGCACGGCACAAACCGGAACTGACAGCCCCAGTGTAAACAATGTCGGACCCTCTCCACATCTCAAAGTGCCAGGCCGTGTACAACACTGTGTTTCGGACTCCATCGACTTCGATAGGATTAGGTATGTTTGTGAAAATGATAAAGCTAAAGATGTGTTAGATATGTCCCCGCAGACTTTGGCGGCACATCGCAGGGAGTGTTGGCCGGCGCCTTCTTTCGCTGGCGCTTACCCCTCCTTGGCCCAGACCTACTCAGAAGTGAGGAGGTCGGGGATCCCCAATGCTGTCGGCGCTCGAATTCCCATTCCGTCTGATCTTAACATTACAGCATGGGAGAAGTATCTCAAGGGAAATAATGACGAGTTGCTCGATTTTATCAAATACGGTTTCCCCATGGGTTACCCGGGACCCGTCACTGATACCACCAATGTCCCAAACCACCCTAGTGCTGTGAATTTCCCACGACAGGTAGAGGAGTTCATAGAAAAGGAGACGGCACTTGGCGGTATCATCGGACCTCTCGACCGACCCCCCTTTGATGAGTGGTGCCATGTGTCACCCATAATGACACGTCCCAAAGCCACAGTGACTGACCGTCGGGGCATTACCGATTTGACTTTTCCCACCCATCTCTCAGTAAATGCTTCATCCGGAAAAATACAGTGATGGGAAAATTGCAGTCGCACTGTCTCCCATCAGTCGACTCGGTTGTCAATAGAGTTCGCGAGATTGGCCGGGGGGCGTTCATGTTTACCATTGACGTCTCCCGGGCATACAAAAACTTCCGCTCCTGCCCCCTGGATTGGCCGCTGCTGGCCATGCGCTGGTCCGACGCATTCTATCTTGATGTCACCATGCCCTTCGGGGCTCGTGCCAGCAGCGGTCATATGCAGCGGATAGCCGATGCCGTCGGGGCTATCCTTGCCTTGAAAGGCATATCGGCCCATATGTACTTGGACGACCTGGTGGTAGTTGCGGAATCCCTCGAGCAGGCGAACACCCAGTACAGGGTGGCTAGGGACCTGCTTGCTGAGCTTGGTCTCCCCGAGGCACAAGAAAAGGCCCAACCCCCCGCCACATGTATTCGCTGGTTAGGAATCATGATAGACTCAAAAAAGGCCACACTCCAGGTCCCGGAGGACAAATTGGCTGAGACGTTGGCCGTGGTCAGGCAGGCACTCACCAAGCGCTCCCTGACCCGTAAGCAGTTACAGTCAATAATTGGCAAACTGCTCCACATCGCCAAATGTATTCGTCCTGCGCGCCTGTTTGTCTCACGACTACTGGAGGCGCTGCGGGGCGCACCAAAGTGGTACATCAACATCAACTCGGAGATTAAGAGTGATCTCCTCTGGTTTAGCGAGTTTGCCTCACAATGGAATGGAGTTGCGGTATTCTCCGATCAGTCCCCGTCACGTGAGTTTGTGGTCGACGCCTGCACCACCGCTATTGGAGGTGCAAGCTCCCAACTTGCATACACCTACAACGTCGCATATCATAGTGACCCAGTGAATAACATCTCTGAGCTGGAGGCCATCAATGTGGCAGTGGCCCTCCAGACTTTTATCAGCCCAGATGATGTCGGCCGCTGTGTAGTAGTGTACTGTGATAACATGTCCGCCGTTCAGGTCTTTCAGTCCGGTCGCGGCCGCAACAAGGTGATCCTTGAGGCCGCCCGGGCTGCATGGATGGTGCAGGCCCTGTATCAAGTAAACGTTATATTTCTACATATTCCAGGGGCCCTGAATGATTTAGCCGACGCCCTTAGCAGGGCATCTACGACCCCCGCCTTCGCATACAAGGCCTCCCAAATGGTCGCTCAACGCTCTTTATCATGGACTGACCCTTGTTTATATCCTCTACAACTCGTCTCACCGTACCTATGTTGCAGATCCGGTGTTGCGGTCCCTGGCGACCCAGGCGGAGGAGAGGCAGATGCAGGCCAGGGCCCCGGGAACCAATGCCAACCGCCGCTCGGCGGTGACCGCGTTCCTGAGGTTCTGCTTCCAACACGGCCTGCGGCCCTCGCGCCTAGCCCCGTACCACATGTCTATACATAGAGAGGCTAAACTCGCTCGACCTGGCCCCTCCCACCATCCGCAACCATGTCGGACACATCAGGACATACCTTCGACTGGCCGCACTGCCCCCGTTGGCCGATCATCACCGCGTGACCTGGGCACTGGAGGCCACCCTGAGGAGGAAGGACTTCACCAGCCGCCCACGTCCACCGGTGCCGATAGCGGCCATTGCAGCAGCGATTGGGGCGATTCCCCTGACCCCAGAGCGGCCCTCCATCCGAGCGGCCGTACTTATGATGTTCTACGCTGCCCTCAGGCAGTCGGAGGTGGTCCCCCAGACGGTGGCCGCTTTCGACCCCCTCCGACATCTGACGCGTGGAGACGTCATAGTGACCGACTCGGCCGTCACGATAAGGATCAAGGCAGCGAAGAATCAGCAGAAATTCAACCAAACACGAACTGTCACCGTACTCCCGGCCGCAGACCCTGGGGCTTGCCTGGTCCATGCGCTGAGGCGCGTCCTACGCCAGTCTCCGACTGTCAACCCGTCACAGCCCATGTTCGTGTTCGTCGGGTCAACTCGCCCGATCACCGCCTCATACGTGCGAACACAATGGAACGCTGGGCTCGTGAACGCTGGACTGAACCCAAAGAAGCACACACTACATGGACTAAGAAAGGCGGCAGTGACCACTGCATTCAATCAGGATCACTCCGAACGGCAGGTCCAGCACTTCGGTGGCTGGGCCAGCCAGGCATACGAGGCCGATGTCCATCAGAACGAAGACTTAGATGTGGCCCGCCTTTTGGCGACCTCTCTCAAGATCTCATAAACTGTTATCATCTACACACAAACTCGGATTTGGCCTTCGGCCCGCCCTATGACGTATTCTCTTTACATATACAAACATTTTTGCGGCTTGGCACTTTTTTATTCCTTCAAATGTATGTTTAACCTTTTATACCAATCATCTTATCGCCTAAAGGCGACAATGGTAAATTTATAAAATAAATCTTATGTGCCCAAAGCTCGCTTCACCTATCTTTTATTATAGTCTTCAACTTATGTGGACTCATATATTTCTATCAAAGTAGCCAGGGGATATTCTCTAATGTGTATGCTATGACTATTGCTGCGCATTGGAGCCCCCGTGCGGATTGTGTACGAACTAACACAGACTCTCCCTGGATACGCCCTGCAGGGACGGATCCAGACATTTTCAAAAGGGGGGGCGCCCTATTGTGAAAATTTCCGCTGGACCTCCAGGTCCGAGAATTTTACATTAAAAAAATCTAAATTTGGCCAAAATTAGGGGGGGCGCGCGCCTCAGGCGCCCCCCCCTAAATCCGTCCCTGCCCTGGTTACCACCACTTCCGGGCAAACATTTTCAAATTACTTTTGAACTCGCCACTTTACGGGCAGCACGTCTTTGTATTTTACCCTCCCACTCACACCTTTGAGGGTTTTTATTGTAATTACTCATATTACTACTATTTGTATTCTTTTAAAAAGATTTATTTTATCGTCTTATCACGATCTTATCCTGTCACTATTTCATTTTTTCAAATGTATGTTTAACCTTTTATACCAATCATCTTATCGCCTAAAAGGCAACAATGGTAAATTTATAAAATAAATCTTATGTGCCCAAAGCTCGCTTCACCTATCTTTTATTATAGTCTTCAACTTATGTGGACTCATATATTTCTATCAAAGTAGCCGGGGGATATTCTCGATTCATAGACGATCTGCCCTCCGGACGTTCTGCCCCCTGGACGTTCTGCCCTGTCCCCTGGACGTTCTGCCCTCCCCCTTTGGACGTTCAGCCCTCCTCTATTGTTAGGCAGTGTTTCCCCAAAACTCCAAAATCGTCGGACATGTCCAGCGTGTTGTGGACATCGTCCAATGTGTTGTGAACAAAATTATGATACAAAAGTACTAAATTTTAGACAAATGTCTGACGTGAAGAAAAGTTTTTGAGATAGACTGGTTAGGAGGTGTCGGACCTCAGGTGTTGTGCACAGCTCCAGTTGTGTCAATGTGTCAAATTCACGCTACATGCGCGAAAATGGTGCGAGGTGCGACGTGGTGACACCTCAATTTGAGCGACCAGTAGGCCCTAGACTAGAGAATATTGTGTTTAAATGGCAATAGCATAAACAATATTACACAGTCACTGAAAATGTCACATCAAAATTAATATTTCTGTTGCCAGGGGTAGACTAAATAGAATAGGGCAGACCATCTAAAGTGATAGGGCAGATCATCCAGGAAAATAGGGCAGATCGTCCAGGGCAGAAAGGCAATAGGGCAGATCGTCCATCAATCTGCAACTTCGACGCTCGCTACGGCGAATCATCTTTGCACTGTAGCGACCACTGGGTCCGGCCCCGGTCAGTCAAGCGCGACAAGCGAAAACTCTCACGGACTATCTTTCTGGAGCGGAGGGTGATTCGTCGCAGAGTGATCGTCCATATACCATATTCTCTAATGTAGATCTATAACTGGCTGTAACTCAGTCTCTTGAACCAATTTAGATAGAGATAAAATTCTAACAGCATATTATGACGATTGATGTCAGTGTACATAACCTACCGATATCAAAACTGAGAAGTTCGTTGGTCTCGTAGCTGTCTCCGTCCACCGAAACTACTCCACTGAAAACGTAAAGTGTGCTTCCCACGGCCGCCGCACAGTGACCGTCGCGGGCCGGGAACGGGGTCTCTTTTTCGGATTTCCTCCACGTAACGTTGATATCATTGTCTAAGCTTTCTCCAAATTTAACAGGTTGACTACCTTCGTTTCCCATTACAATGTGTGTCAATTCAGACGATGGAAATGTAAGCAGAATGGGATATTGTCACTGCAATGGTCTGTTGTTGTCAAAATCTTGATATTTCCCGCGGTAAAGGCGCTTCGCAAGGCATGATGGGAATTTCCATGACAAATTTAAAACAAATGCATAATTTTAATGTTTAACAATTTGTTTTAATACAAGTCAGAAAATTAATAGTTATCTGCTACTTATACTAAAAAAACACTCGGTTTTCTAGAAGTTAGTATCTACGGAAATTTCCGAGCGCAAACGAAATGACGTAAGCCGAGCCGAACGGGCTCACTCGGAGAAACGTGTGAAAAATGGCCGAACAGTAGAATTCCAGGGCGCTTTTGAAGTGCTCGAAAAGACACTTCCAGTGGTATGTTGGTGTTAATTTTGCATGCATCTAATAATTTTAGTATTTTGGCAAGGCCTCCTAATACAAATAACTGCAGACAATGGTTTTCAGTAGAGGTAGAACTTTTTAGAAGGCGACCGGAGCGACGCAGATTTCGCCTCTGCGCACTGGGGTCGGCCCGTTTTTCATGCCTGCGGTTTTCGGGTTGCTAAAAGTAGACCACCGACACCTTTGTTTTGGGAAGATCGGCGCTATGCCACACTGTCGAGACTAGATTATTGCACCAGCTTCATCATACAGAGTAATATATGGCGTTAGTTTGTTAGAAAACTGAGAAATTTTCATTGACATTTCATCCTAATGAATTCCGAGCTTGTTGCTTTGTGTTCCGTCATCAGCTGTTTTGCGGTGACCCAGTTTAGCTGACGAATGATCGCCGTCGTTCAGGCACCTTTTTACTAAGATGGTCATTGTTTGGGTGACCCAACCGTCAGTCAATTATGTGCATTCTCTTGATGGAATCATGTATATTAGTTTGAAGGCCATTGATCAGGATGCCTAGACGACCCACCCAAGAAAAATCCAGGGTCAAGTTGGTGGTTTTCGACCCCAGGCCGTTGTCAGCGTCTGCTGTTGGAATGACAGAACGTGAGGCTAGTGTACCAAGCCGGCGTCAGGTATGATAGTGGCCTGACTTCACCTAGAAATGTTGAGAACACTTACTAGCTATTCTGTCATGACCACTGTCATTCACTATTCTATGTGCTGTACTCGCGTTTTAATATGGTAACCCTAATTCCAGTTTGGTTTACACAGTATCAACTAAGGTTTGGTTATGTAGGTAGCACTAAGTTGATTAACACTAACACTGTAACTCTACAGTGACAATAGAACAGGATTGAAAAATTACTTAGGATGACAATTCTCACTGATAGTGAAACTTCAGGGCTCAACATTAAGCATTGCCCGCCTGCCCGGGGCAGGCAAATTTGGGACAGGTAGATTTTGACATACACCTGCCCGAGGGGCAGGCAAAACTTCTGTGATATAATCTATTAAAGAAGGACAGGTGCGTTTTATGGTTGGGCAGGTAAAATTTGACCTACACCTGCCTGATGGGCAGGAAAGCTGAAAACCTCAATGTTGAGCCCTGTACTTGTATCCACTTGTGTCATAATGACAGATAACGAGAAACCAAATGTCTTAATGTGATATGGCCTTGTACATGTTTCTTGCTTTCCTGGGAGTTGTTACATCGGCTGATGTTTTGTGTCAATTCTGTAAAGTATGTGCGCTTTGGGTCTTGTACATTTTGGTGTGTAATAAATTATAAGGTTTAAGGAGAATCATCAGTGTTTTTCAGCATCACAAAGTGAAAAGCTTGGGGCCATTTGTCGCGCTTTTTTTCCCACAAATGTGGGAAAAGGAGTAGTCCATAAAAGATGTAACTTTTTCTGGGTACTTTTAGGACCCCCATCCCCCGGTCACACAAAATTTCTGTTTTAAATATGAAAATAAGGCCTGTTGTCAGGCAGTGTCACATTGTTCAACCTACCCACCCACCCCCCTGTGTGGGACATCATTTACAGATGGCCCTGAAGTGGACACATTAGAAAGATTGGAAACATTTTTTGGCGTTTATTTGTGGCATCAATATCAAACTTTTTCTTGAGGCACCGGTACTGCATTTAGAAGATTTCTCCCATGGAACCCCATATTAAACTATAAAGACACAACCAGTTGCAATTTCCCAAAAAAATTGATGCATGATGACCACTTTTGAAACCCGCTCACTCAATATAGTAGATCAAGTTGATCTAGTTCTATGGATAAAATTAAATGTATTTACAGCATTTTCAGTGTTCGAGACTAACGCCTGTCCGTCAGCCAATGGCTGACAATTTTGGATCAGGGCCAATAAAAAATGGGAGAAACAGTGTGGAATCGGCCTGGATGGCTATTTTTGGCAGTGATTGACCCTACTATTGGTCTGAGATTGAGGTTTTTGGCCGTTCTTAGCACTATTTTCCAGACGTTAATTAGACTGTTTTCTGCAAGCATTAGGCTGCTTAAGAATCCCTAAGAAAAGAGAGAACTATGCAGCTTTATAAATCAGGGCCAACTGAAAGCTAGCAGGGCCGATGATCTTTTGAAGCGCTTGGCCCTGAGTTCTCAAACACTGCTGAAATAGAATTTTTAGAACATGTCAATAGATTAAGATTTTTCCCGGGAATCTCAGCAAAGCTTTGAGGAACCAACAGGATATTAATCAATGGTGGAAATAACCAGGGGCCCACGGACTCTATGCCGCTAAAATTAAAGAGATGATATTATCTGAACTTGATGTTTCTAAATTGAGAACGACGGCTCCATATTTTGAAAAGCTAAGGCCCAACTGGTACCATGATCTTATATCTGCTACTTTTGGCACGGTAATATCACGTATTGTTAAAAACGCACATGCTGAGATCACTTGAAAATTTTCTACATCTTTGTTTATATAAGAAAGAAATTATTCCAGGCGTTTCAGCCAGTCTGATCAACCGCATTTCCGAGTCTAGTTGTCCAATGGGCAACCAGGGTTCGAATTGAATTGTCAAGCCCTGTTAGTCTATGGCTTAAGCAGACAATCCGAACCTTTAGCTGGACTTACTTAATAAAGGATACAGGTTGGAAATGACAGACTTGATAATCTTCAACAGAATCTGAGTATCATTGGGCCTACAGTTAAAAAGATACATTTTTAGAAAGAAATTCCCGACCTAACGACCCTATTTTTTTGAGGAATGAACCTGAACACAAGAACTCTTTTTATTTGGCTTATCCTACATTTTATGAGTAGTTACAGAGTTCGACACTTAGGCAAAAAAATAATTTGTGTTCAGGGGTCGGTAGGTTGGATTCTTTTTCAACTGGAACGATAGACTCCGATAGTGTTAAAGATTTTATGGTATGGCCAACAATTTTGGATAGGTTGGGTTACCTGAACACAATTCTTTTTTTGCCTCATGAACTTTGGTTTGTTTGTTACAAATGTTTTGTGTTTGAACGCTTTAAACTCCAAATAAATCTCAAAAGAATTGAGATACTTTGAAGTCATACTATAGCCATGAATCTGTACATGAAACTGTGTGTATTTAATGTTTTCAGTTGAATGGCCTAGAAGATTTTCGTCTTGAATATTTTTTTATGAAGTGTAAAACTGATTTCTGAGAGAGCGTGGTCACCCCGTTTATTGAATGTGGATGGATGCTTTGATACACAATTAATCACTTTGCTGAGCGTCAAAGCGTAACCAAGGTCTCCACGCAGATCTTAAATAGTATTGAAAGGCCTTCAATTGATTTTCTTAATATTGAGTTTTTAAAAATGTCTTTAATTTAAGTAGCTAGAGGTCTTAAAAAGGTTTTACATTGAATTTGTTCAAGGTCGAGGTAGCTATCTTGAGATTTCAAATGCAGCTTTCCAGTAACTAAGTACAGTACACTTCTGCAGATTTACATCAAACGTTGTGTTCAGACTGTTTTCTTTGCACATATTCAATAAGTCTCAATTTTCCTGAAATTTGCTCTTAAATTGTCTATATAAAAAGGTCTTAATTTGATTTTCAAAAATGCGTGGGTAACCTGGTAACACAAGTACCCACAACACATAAATCTCTCGTAGAGGAAAAACTGTTACCTGAAAGTCTAACAGTGTAATTGTGTGTGTGTGTTTTTTAGCAGTACTACAGCTTTCGTGTTTATTGATTATGTTATTTTTATGAAAAACAGCACCAGCATTTTGAAAAATGTGCATGAACATGTTATCCTATGTAAAGCTCTGCATAATATATTTGCTTGCAGGTCAATTATAAAGTATAGTAACTTTCGAAAGTTAAACTGATCAATTTTCACTGTTTCTCCCATTTCTTATTTCTTATGTATTATGTTTTCTGTTTTTAGGCTTGTGTTGGCATGTTTAAGATATGAAACTTCGCGTTTCCTTTCAGAAATTGATTGTGAATGAACGTTTTTTGAAAAAGAATTTCAACTATTCAATAACCTGTTTATTTTTTCTCAATCAGATTGGAATGTGTAGAGGGCTTGCTCGGAGGCCCCCACTGCCCGGAGCAGTGCCACCTTCACCCCAAGCGCTGACGCCGAGCCTTGCCCGTGAGCTTCCCGAGTCACAGCCCTCCCGGACTCCATTGATGGGAATGTCCTCGCAAGCCAAAGTGTCAGGTACGAGAGCCAAGTCTGCTAAACCACCAACCAAAAAGCGATCCAGGAAGGAGGTTCGCCCATCTTCAGCAGGCAGTGAGCGTTTGCTTGTGCGCAGGAATAACCTCCGCCAGTCGTGTTCTTCCACCTCAACCTCCCCCTGCACAGAGCCTCTAGGTGGGAGCAAGATTGATCTAACGGAAGTCCTTAGTCAGCGGCGGGAGCAACAATACCGGCCGCTGTGCGCTGGCGAATATGTCCACAAGTACCTGTGCCGTGTGTATGACGCGACCATGGGCAAGACGAGGAAGCAGAACAAGTTCCCTTTCCTGGAGCTGCCTGACGACTGCATGCTCAAGGTCTTGTCGTTCCTGAGTGCTACGGAGAGGGGCGTGGCTGCCCAGGTGTGTAAGAAATGGAGCGCCTTGATGCATCAGTCAAGCCTGTGGACGGTGGTGGACTTGACGTCCTTCCCGCTCTGTCCCATCCAGAAGCAGAGCCATGTGTGTGGAGCAGACTGTTACCGAAACTACCGGACCCGGGTTAAAAAGTTCATGCGCTACCTTCAAACAGTGCAGCCGGTCATGCGGAGGCTGAGCTTTGCCTTTGACATCTATGACACAGAAGATCGATGGTTGGAAAGCATTGAGGGCCTCATCCAGTCAGCCCACTGCCAAGACTTGAGCTTCGCCCACATCAACTGGAAGGAAACCCCAATCAAACCTTTTTGGGTGGAGCAGATAGCATGGTCAGTCAGTGACTATAATGAATTCATGCATCGGCATCGACACAGGCAGCGTAGATTCATCCAATTCTTCGACTTGCTAACCTCTCGTGCACCCAACATCTCAAAGATGATCATGCCATTCGACTGGTCCCCTAAGTCACTCGATTTCATAGGAAGGTTGAAAAATCTGAACACGCTGGTACTGGAAAAGTACTTCGTGTTCCAGACAATGTCACAGTCCTCACTAGATCAGGTATTTGACAGGTTGCCCCGCCTGGAGCGTCTGATCCTGGAGATCTGGACGCCCAGTGGCAAGGGTTTGATGCTCTACCAGATCCGATCTCCTATGCTGGTCTACCTGGACGTCTCTCACTGCCGTGGCTTCTACCTAGGCGCACTCAACCTACCCAAGCTTAGCGTCTTTAAGGTAACCCGCCACCCCTGGAACGGCCCGCTGATGTGTGCCGACGCCATTAACGTACCATGTATTTACGAGGTGCTCAAAACAGGTGCTCCAAATCTCAAACAGCTCAATGAGCACACCCTCCAGCCCAACTGGACCGAGGTGATCTATCCAGAACTGCAAACGGTCCTCCAGGCTGTGTGCTCCTGTCGGAGGCACAAGTCGGGCTGGGCCATGTAGATATGGACACGAATGCAAAGAATACCGGTTATCGAAAACGTCTGTTAAAGTCTTAGATTCCTCTTTACACGCTGACCGTGTAGAGAAGTATAATAGATATTTAGTTAACTCCTTGGGGCCAACAAGGAACTACCGGCAGGTGACAACACTATACTTGGACACGTTTTGTATTCGTGTCTACTGAAGAGCATCAAGACTGCAAGCTGTGATGAAGGACTTTGAAGGTGGCTTCAAGTAAATCATTCGAGTAAAACCAACATAGATAATATTACTAGAGAGCTAACCTTACTGTTGTATCGTCATAATTTTGTAATGAAACTGAAAACATTGTATTTTGACACAGAGACTATTTGTGGGAATTTAAACTCTTTGGGGATCTTCCCCCATTCGTGCATTCTCTTCATCACGGCCGTCTTTCAAGGGACAAAGCCGATTCCCATCATCCATGAAATTGGCAAGCTACAATTTTAAGCATGTTCATCAATCCGCACAATCATGTATATTGTATACTTTGTATACCACTTGGTAAGCTTGTAATGATTTTCGTCCATAAATATTATGGCAGAGCGACTAACTCATGTTTATGAGAAGGAGAGAGTCGACACAGAAGGAAAGTGGATGGTGAGTGGACGCTACCACATGGTATTATACATATTTTTTACTGTTTTTACACCTGTTGTTGCAGTTACCCCTGGTGTGGATGTACATAGATAAACGCAGTAAGAAACGAATGTGCAATGACAAGACAGTGTAAATAGAACTTGTAATTTGGTTTGTAATTTATTCGTCTTTTAATTTTTTTTTTCCTTTTACGAAGCTCTTTGCTGCAATTCTCCGTCGTCCTCCGCTTTCTTGTCATGATGCGCGCATTGATTGTTATTGACATACAGACCTCTCGATGTGGATAACACCATTGACTTTAAACTGAAGAAAAGCCTGCCATTCAAGGTTTTGCGCCTGGTCTCTTGGTGACAATTTAAACATGATAGCACTTGTGGTTAAGTTGACAAAAGAATACCCTCATCTAACATGGTCACATGTTAACCATTCCACATTTGCAAGTATTATGACTAGTGATAGCATGTATAATCGGAGACATTGCTTCTCTGTTCTATGTGCTCTATTCGTGTAAGAACAAAACTAATGAAGGATATAATATGTTTGCACCAAGGCCCATAGAAATAGTTCGATGCTTTTATACAACTCATTTACTCCAGACGGTTGGACAGATCACAGCAGCAGATTTAAATTTGTAGTAATTTGCATTTTTGGAAAGTGAACAACCACGCACAACAATAAATCGATAAAAGTGCGTAATTTCAAGTGGGCCCTTTGTCAGGCTAAGAGTGTAAGGTTAATTTGTATCAATTCGAATTTATCTTTTACGAGAGTCAAAAACTAATTCACGGCCGTTGTCATATCAATACTTAAAACATATCCAAAAATGTTCCCTTTTTACTCGATTTCATATACTCACCAACTTGGAGTGTAAATGGATTCCTTTAGCATTCCTCTCAAAACTAATCAGTGGTATGTGTAAAGCATATTCAACAGGACTTACTAGAATTCGGGAGATCACAGGTACACAACAAAGAAATGCAATTTTAAGGGATTTTTCTATTATAGAGGTAGGTTCTTTAGGTCAGCTGTATGTAAAATTCTAATACATTTTTGTATGCAGATAAAATCATCTTAGTTTTAATCCATCAACTTGTTCTTAGGATTGTGTACACAAATAGTTCATTATGGTGCAATATGTTTCTATCATAAAACTCTAGCCTTAAAAAATATTGGTTTTGGGTGTAAGCTAATGTGCATGCTTTAAAAATGAATACTTAATGGTACTCAGTTCCCTCGTGTATCTTTTAGAAGCACTGAAAATGTTGTCAGATTCAAAATTCAGCTTAACAGATTAGCACGTTAAATGTTGCTTTCAATAATACCTTTGCTTAAACTTCAATTTTGCTTAATTGTTTATATTCATGTAATTGAGGTCAAGCTGTCTGCAAGAATATCAATGTTCAGTTGATTTATGATTAAACATAACTTAATGTTTTAGGTGTATGTAGAGTAGCAAGACGGAAGTTGGCTTATGCAGTCGTTTTGTCCTGTAACAGACAGAATTGCAAATAAACTCAGCCAGAGGCTGGTGATTTTCAGTCCGATTTAAAAAAATTTATAATGAGCACAGCTCTGAACACGAATATTTTCGGGTTTTGTTGTCAGCCCATATGGCTGACCATGAAAAATCATTTTCAACCCTGCCAGATTCATCAAATTTAAGCATTTGTCCAACTTTATGCATTTTTATACTTAAGAGAATTTTGTATTTCGCCCATAGGCTTGGCATATATATTATGTAAATGAATGGAGAATCCTGACCTAGAATTCTTTTTATACAGTAAATACGTCTTTAAAGGAGTATCTTTAGAAAGATGTATACCGGTGTAAATATTAAGGTTATGCTGAATAGAGAAACCCTATCGTCTTAGCTGTGGCTCCATGTTGTGCCCTTTCATACTTATCCATGAATGAAATACAGTGCACACTTAGAGGACGTCTCAGAAAAACATTTCTCAGGTTAATGAAAATGACATGTAACAATGCCGTGACTGAGTGGTGAAAGAAAAAAAAAACTGAGGCAGCTCAGAGTGGGATTAACGAATAGGAAGTATTGTCCGCAAATATTAACCTTTGTTTAATGCAGTTATTTCTCAGGGGTTCCCATGCGTGTCCATTGAGAGTGAAGCGACTGGCAAAGCTTTTGAATGCTAATCATTTGACTTGTCAACACAGACGGCCATAAAGATATAGTGGTCATAGAATGCATTGTACCATACATCATGAGGAATACCTGTAACATAGAAACCCCCATAACCTGAACTTAGATGGCATGTATATGGTTACATGTGGGAGTGAGTTTAGGAACTAAAAACTTTGCTTAATCCGTATATAAAGTCCTATGTATTAGATTGTTCTCAAACTTTCAAGACTGCTTAAAAATAGACGGCAACGTCGGGATGTAAATGCTGTCCGGATACTTATAAAAATGTGAATTATTATTCTTGTGTGTCGAGAGGAGACGAGTTAATAACTATATTTGTATCTTTTAGACTTGGAAAGTTTCTTCCCACTGTATGATTTTTACCTTTTTTCGAAGATGTGATATGTCACTTGTATTCTTTTAGTTTTAAGAGGTACGTTGTGATACACACTTTTACTGTAAACCCCCAAACAAGTTTACAGAAACTGCCATGCTGTTTATGATTGTACTGTCACCACAGAGTCCATTTACTACTTTCTGTGCTAGCAGATAGTACAATGAGATTTTAGTGGGCAGTTAGTGGTCTTCAATTGGCCAAATTGGAGTTTTCAGGTTTGATGAACCAGTGACCAGAATAATACAGTATTTGATTCAATGTTTCACTGTTACTGTCAGAACGCTTCACTAACCCACCCCAGGTAAGCGTAATATCAGCTAAAGGGAGATTGACCTTAGCACGGTTTAACTTGTACCCAAACAAGGTGCAACCCCTAAGGGCCCCTTACAACTGGTTCATGTAGTTGACTGCCCAAACACTTAAGATATAACGTCCGCTGTCAGTATGCTATACGAGGTTACTTGTACCATTACAAACCATCAATTTGTATAATACTACATGTATAATTATATGTATATGTATAGACGTATGTGACTGAAACTAGGAAGAGTGACATTGTACAAGATTTGACTTTGTAGATGTTGGAGAGTCCTGTTCCTAGCGAAAAAAAGGACTGGTTGACAGCTTATGTTACACTATGATTTACTACTTTTGTTGGATTATGTATCCTTTCTTGAATCGACATGGAATATTATTAGAATAAAATGTCCACTTCAAATGTAATTTTCTTAATCTCATATTCATTCCAACATTAACTGCGCATTACTGGAAACAAAAGTGCAGGCGGAAAAACTAAAAGTTCGCAGCATCTCTCTGCGCATGATTGGCTCAGAAGAACACTGATAAATGCCAGACCCTTAATGCCCAGCCACATTGACAAACTAGACTGGCAAGTTGAGTTTTGGACGATCCCGTAGTGTGGACGGCACTTACTACTGGTTTCCCACAACAGTTATCCTAGATCTTGAGAAGATGTCAGCCTGTCGGGTCTTGGTTGGGGTAGGGGGGGGGGGGGGTTACCAAAGGTTTAGTAAGTGTATAGATGGATAGGTAATCATACCACGACCATTGGATCATACCCTATGGCCATGTAGATTTTCACGACCGTTTAGTGCACAACTATCTTTTCAGTTTTTGTGAGCCCTTAATTATAGTTTTTAGTATTGTAGCTTATGGGAAGGGCTCACTCAATCAGTCATGTCTTTTCTAGGTATTTGGGCTTTGATCTGATTGCCCGGTTACACAATCTTACATACAAGTAGCTACAGGCCTTTGTCCACCGGCATGCATTTGTAAGCAGGACAATTAGTGTGCATCAAGTGTAATTTAGTGGGCAGGCCTCCCCCTGCACTCTCTCCCACCCCCACTCCTTGAACTCAGTTCAAGTAGTGGGGGTGGGGAAGGGTGCAGTTTGAGAAGCCAGAAGTCGGTTACATAACCAGTACTTGAGCCAATCAACCTCACCCCTCCACATTAGGACCTCCACTGACACCTGCAGGTGGGTGGGTGCAGGTGACCTGGTACTAGTAGGAGGAGGAGGAGCCCCTTTCCTAAGCCCCTCCCTGAGTTGTGTCTGACAGGTGGTGGTGGTGGTCACTACTCATAGCCCATATAGCCTTCTGGTTGTAGGAAGGCCTTCAGTTTATTGAGGGACACCATTGCTATAGATTACATACATTAGATATATTGGCATTTTGTTCAATTACCTTTCAAACACAATGAAATGTCCATTGTTATGTTAAGGGCGAACATCGATCGTTCCAACGATCGGAACTTTGATAGTCATTTGCTTCTTGTTTTATTATGTGTCTTGATCTTTAGACGAGGGAAAACGAAGGGAATTTTCAAATTTGATCACAACAAGGGGAAAACGAGGAATTTCATTAGGCCAGATTCTGCAATTCCTGATTCTCAAAATATTAGGGATTTGACCTCTTGTCGTTGGGTTGTCCTATTTTTTCTGCATGCGAGGGCTTTTAAATTTGAAAAACTGGAAATAACGCAGGGAAACGAAATTATGAGTGGGGACCCTGTTAGACAGGGTACGGACTCCTCCGGGGTAGGGAAGAGCGCACTTTGTTCCTTAAAACATGGCTGTTGTTATTCAACAATGAGGAAAAATACATTTCTATGCCATTAGTTACTGGCTACAATTTATTAATGTAGTTTCCCGGGAACCAATGTCAGGGAAAGTTCCTGGTGTGTAAACTGGTAGCCTATTCTCAAGGACCGCCCCCACCCCCTCCCTTATCCGTTAGGCCTTATCTGTGACCAGGATTTACGTCCACGTAAGTTAAACCTTCAAGTCATGATTTATTGTCAGTTTTAGTTAAAATAATCCTTTTATAATATTATGTGGGGGTAAAATCCCTAGGCGCAAGACTAGGCTGTTAGTAAGGTTACAAAAAAGTACTATGTGACACTTAAAATTCGATTATGCTATTCTTTCGAGTCTTAGCGTGAGAAAATACTAAATAGATAGTCAAATAACTTTTGAACTTATAAAGCTAGAAACAGTCTGTAAAAGATTTAAGTATCTAATAGATCGAGGCCATGCTCTTCAGTTCTAAATACAAAGTAATCCTCAACAGATGGCAATGAAAGACTAATAGATCTACTAGCAATCCCATATATATATATATGAATTTAGGCACAAGAAAATGTTCAGGTATTTTTAGTCGTTTTTTTATGACCATATGCTGGCATCTCTGATGACCATGCATGACTGTTACTAAGGGCTTCCCTGACCCAGATAAGGCACATATCTTCAAGAATACAAAGAAATTACTTAATTTTCTCAGGAAACTTCCATAGACATGTGCCTGAGTGTGATCTGAGTTTATGAGACCCGCATATTCCGTTATCAAATCAAGAGAAATAATTGTCACAGGATTCAGGAACCAGTGTTAACTTGATTTGATGAGATATGCAACATCTGCATTCTCGAATGCGAATAAAACATCATGATATATGCATCAGAATACTGAGCTCAGAATGCGACGCCTATGGTATCTTATTTTAAGGCACTAAGTGACGAAAAGGCACTAAGTGACAAAATCAGACTTTTTGTCACTTAGTGTCATGATTAAGGCATTAAATGACAAAACCTTAAGTGACACTAAGTGTCAATGGACTAACGTCAAAGCTATGTTTAAAATGATATATTGTGGCTATTTGATTATCTATAGAGGTGTAAATGTTATCTTGATTATAATTTTGACATGATTAGGTCTAATTAATGATAACAAAAAGACACTAAATAATTAATAGATGAATAAATAATGATTAAGATAGATAATTAACTAATATAAATCTAATGAATAAAACTAATTATAATAAATAATTAAAAGGTGAAATAAAAAATAATGATAAATAATCAAATAATTAATATTAAAAAATACTAAATGAATAAAAAATAATTAATAGGCATCCTTACGTGGACGTAAACCCTGGTCACAGATAAGGCCTAACGGATAAGGGAGGGGGTGGGGGCAGTCCTTGAGAATAGGCTACCAGTTTACACACCAGGAACTTTCCCTGACATTGGTTCCCCGGAAACTACATTAATACATCTCATAAATAACTATAAAATATATTTGGTAATGATAAATAATAAATAAATAAATAAATCACTCATTAAATAATTAAAGGAAACCTTGCACATAACTAAGATAATAATTTTTTAATGAATGCAATTCAGCATGTCATTAACAACTTGTACTAATCAATGGAAGCAAGATGGAATGAAAATATTGAGTCTACACACACTTATGGGACATTTAAAAAACTTGTATTTTATTGCATTTTTAAGGGAAATCCCCCAATGAGTGACGTAGCAAGGGGAGTTCTTGGGAATCCCATCTGCCAATAAAAGGGAATCCCCATCCCTAAGGAATTTGTAATAATGCTTATTCTCTCTAATCCAAATTATTTACACTTGGTCCAATACAGCTCATAATTAATTGAAATATATATCCATCTACAATCATTCATTAATCAGGGAATCCCAAATTAAGTTTAGAGGGAATTCCCATAGGCATGACATAGCAAGGGGAGTACTAAATAGCTCAACAATCAGGGAATTCCCAAAATTAAATTCCTTTCCTGAATAATTCTATATTACCTCCATATTTTCACTGTTTTTCTTTTGAAATACTTTAAGAATACTAAAGTAAAGTTAAAAACAAAAGAATTAGCAACTTGCAAATTTAGATCTATATGCAAGTTTTCCTTTAATAAGTAAATAATTGATAAATAAATGACAAAATAAATAATTACTCAATAAATGAATAAGTATTAGTTATTAATATATTATCAATTGCATAAATAAATGATAAATAAACAAATGATAAATAATAATCTAGTTAGATCTAATAAATAATTAATTGATTAGACTAATTAATAAAAATAGAGGAATAGAAAATAGTTAAAGGGTTCCTTGCGCATAAATTTTCAAACACCAATTTTTCATTTAATTAGCTTCTCTTGGTATTTTTAAGTTGTTTCAATAGAAAAAAATGGGAAAATGTTGAACTAGTATGGGATTATAAGGGAAATAAAATAAACTTAGGGAATTACCTAATTTCTGGGGTTACAGATCTGTCCTTGCTACGTCATTATGAAGGGGAATCCCTTTCAAAGTAGTGTGGGAATTTCAGGCAATTGAATGAATATATGTGAGTAAAGGATACAAGTATTTATAGCCTGCATGTAGCCTAATATAAATGTTTGATACTACAGCTAAGATTCCTTTGCATACACTATTGAGGGTTGGGGATTCCCTTTTTTGAAAGCTGGGGAATCCCAGTTACAGTCCTTGCTACATCACAAATTAGGGGATTTCCCTTCAAGGGACATTCTCGTCCTCGCGTCGTTAGGCTTACATACGCCGACGTTAGCCTAACGACGACGTCACTTGGGACATGTTTTGCCCTTTCAGAACGTAATAACGCGACGTTATTGGTCACGTCAGTAGTAAAAACGAAGATCGAGTTCAACTCGTGGCGCGAAAATGCGCACATTAGGCGCTTGCGCATTTTCGCGCCAACGAGTTGAACTCAATCTTCGTTTTTTCTAGCTCACGAACTAGTGGTCTAGGCTCTATAATAGCGTGTGCCAATAGTAACTTCATTTCATATTCGAAATCAGAATTGTATAATAGTTTCATTAGTCGTGAAAATGTGCATATTAGGCGTTTGCGCATTTAATTTTTTAGAAATTTAGCACCAATTGTGATAACCTTCAGATCTAGAAAACCCGCAAAATTACAATAGAACTCTGAAAGATTCTTGAACACAACATATGCCACCTCTGACTTGGAGCATAAACATACTTTAAATCCTTAAACAATTTTCTATATATTAGATATATCTTTTCTAAAAATCTAATGTTATCGTGATATATTGGTTAAAATATTACCAAATCACAGACATCATGAGATCATATCAATAGATTATTCAGTATTCCTGTCATGATATTGCTGGTAAATTTTCGCTACGAAATAGCGAGCCTCGTCGGGTACAATTTCATCATGTAAAACAGATTGAGAAGGCATCAAATTTGATCATTACATAGGGCTAACATTGAAATAAGATCACATTTTGACATGTGTTTACCTATCCCTAACACTTTCAATATCTACAACACTGCTATTTCTAATAACCTCATCCCACAAGAAAATATCACTAACCCTCAAGAAATCTTAAGTAACAGTTTGACTCTGATGACTATGATAGTTTTGAATCTATCAGTGAAGAAACGAAGGGTATTGAGTTGACAACCTTTTCTGTTTCTTCCTCTCAATCTAGCAATCAGTGCTCTTCCTCAACAACTCAACAATTGAAATTTAAAAAAGATAAAAAGATGTTTGTTAAAAATACTAATCAGAAAATAAGGACTGTTTTTGCAAAGTTATCTGAAGTACATACTGAACTATTGTTAGAGTTAGATTTAAACCTCTAAGCGTATGTATCTAATTATCCATGAGTCGCTTGTCCAAGTTGTCTGAGTCAGTCAGACTGCGTTCAAAGTTAGTTCGCTCACTTCCTAATAGTTCAAAAGAAATGAACGATGAGGGAGCTCTTAATGTGAAAGGGTTTTTATTCAATAAACATCTCATCCCGAGTCAAAGCCACTGTATATAAGTCTTCATCAGTCCACCTCCCATCTCCTATCAGCAATCAACCACATTTAGAATACAAGTTGTTCCAACACATCCTGAAGTATTGTTAATGTTTGTTTTAAGACTGCGTGATGTATATAACTAAGTATCCATGAGTCGTTTGTCCAAGATGTCCGAGTCAGTCAGACTGCGTTTAAAGTTAGCTCATTCACTTCCCAATAGTTCAAAAGAAATGAACGATAAGGGAGCTCTTAATATGAAAGGGTTTTTATTCAATAAACATCTCATCCCGAGTCAAAGCCACCATGTATAAGTCTTCCTCAGTCTACCTCCCATCTCCTATCAGCAATCAACCACATTTAGAATACAAGTTGTTCCAACACATTCTAGACCGCTCTAGTACTCAGCTCTATCACAATTCTATGTCCAAGGTAGTTGGTATAAGTAAACTCCAGTCTGCTACGCGGGAGCCGATGTACTTACTCCCAGTAGCTCCTTTGTTGAACCTACTCAGTTAACATTCTCACTAAAACTGCCTGCTCCTCACTTTGTAACACCTTTTATACTGGTTAACAGGTGGCGCTAGGAGCGCAAGATATTTCTTTCTAGAAGTAGACTAGAAGTAGACTTTCTAAGCCTGATCCTTGTTGGATTATACAACATGATGGTATATATTAAAAGTACTAAGCTATTAGTACATTCGACGGCGGTCAGGTGTTTGAGTTTAAGGAGGTGGACGACATAGCTCAAACCAAATGAAGATTTTCAATCAAATGCGATAGGTTCCCAATTTTGATGATTGGATATATTTGTTATTATTATTTTCTAATATAGAGAAACCAATGTGGGGTGGCTTTGACTCTCGTGGTACATTCAACACAGTGTCAATATAATCAGAAGTTCATTTTTGCTTATTCAGAAGTATAAACAAAGATACATTCATATGATCGGTTTTGCTTAGTACATAAGTACATTTTACCGGTAGTCCCATGTTGAGACTCAAGATCAGTGAAATCATTCATAAAGTTTCAAGGTAAGTTCATATCATTACCAGCCCGTGCATAAGGTGACAAGATAAATTCAATGTGTTATCAGCCCAGATTAAGGCCCAAGGATAGCGACACCCGTGCATAAGGTGACAAAGAAAGTCTAGAGGATTGTGAAATGATCCTCGAGGTGAAGGAAATGATTCTGCCTATTATGGCAATACTCATTATTCTAAGCGTTAGGTCCGTTACTTTTACAGTTCGGGAAGCACAGATGAAACAGGTAAGTTTTGACTTAGTACATACATGTACAGTTTTTTGATTTATACGATTTGGAACACAAGTCAACAAAACTCAACATTTATACAGTATAAAGTTGTCTTAACCTTCTAAGAGTAACAAATACACAACAAATCCAATTTCAGAACGAATTAACACAATAAAAGTCAATACGGAGAATTCGAACATCTTGAATGACCGAGCTACGGAGGGCAAAATCCGATGAATTTCGAACCATTCTTAACTAACACAACATTATTTACAATGATTACAAGGTCCATGCATGTGACCTGGCAACATTAAGCAGTTTGATCCAGAAAATATTACCATCCACGTCGCGCGCCCACCAGTCATGCTTAGTACATGTGTACTTAGCGGGACGCTTGACTGGAGTTCCCCTCCAGGGTTTGACCTCGATTTGATTCCTCTAGGCGTGAAGCGCCCGGATGGCAAATTTCTGCTTCGAACAAATTTGGCGAGTTTGCAGGCTCGACCTGACATTTTGGGCCGAGATAAATTAATTCTATCGCCTGATTACGTTAGTTGGGGACCTAAGCCTTAATCTAGCACGAAGTTTTAGAAAAATTAAATGATTATTTGATCATGTTAGCCGATATCAAAATTTGGATCTTTGGATCAAAAAGGGGTTTCCCAAATTAGCCTCGTTTTGACGTCATTTTAATCAGTGCCGACGGTCTTTTGTGTCAATCGGACGTGTTTTTTGACTTTCAACTTTATCGTTTATACTCTACATCCCCAGCATGGTTCGTGTGGCGATCTTTACCTCAGATCGGGAGGCGAACATTCAGGATTACCCGGATCTCATCACCAGGGGCTCGATAACACCTTTATTGTTTTCCCAAGTACCGAGGCGACAACTGCGGAACTTGCCGGTTATGCGTTCGCCCATCATCTACTCCATCCAGAGGACGCCCTGATTGTGATTGTGAATTTATTAGACGTCCTGACATGGGACAGGGAACTCAACCTTTTCCTTCCCCTCTACATAGGCGTTGAGACGGCCACAAAGTTTTACGCCGAATTATTTAATCGGTCGTTCCTGAACATCCAGGCGCACCCCCTCCCGACCACTTTCATGCTGGCAACTCCCTCAGGGTTTGACGCCCGGGAGTGGGCATCAACAGACAGTGACGGGAGCCTACAGAAGTGGGTAAACAAACTGGTCCCGAAGGTTAGCAGAGAAGTACGGAGGGCAAATGACTGGTATAATGTGCCCACCGTTGCCACCGGGCAGGCCCTCCACATCATTCGTCCTGTCGTTGACGGTTCTATGACAGTCAACGATTTTCGAGGTCTCGTGGACGGCTACATGCCGTCCGCCCAGGTGTCCCGTCGATGGGCTAGGGCCTTGGGCCATGTCGTGGCCCGGCTGCCAGTAGTCCGACAGTAGACCGTCGGCACTCTCTTTTTGTACATAATAATTCTTCAAGTAATTTTTACCCAGTGATTCTTTAGCTTAAATTCCCGACTAGTACTTAGGACACTATTTAACCAGGAGGCCTCGGCCAGTTTGTTCTCACGGGAATCAGGATCAAGGACCAACAGACTGTTCACACGGGGGCTTGCTGTTTCTTCGCTCGTTGCCGGGCCTTCGTCCTCTTCGTCGAGATGGTCCAACACCCCGACCACTCCGAGACCGGGTAGGTTCAGCCTTCTTTCTTAACTGTTCTTGGCACGTTGGATAGGCTACTAACCGTAGATTTAAGGAGATTGTTGGTCAGGATTATTCTTAGTGGTTTTTCGACTCGCCTTCACGTAGTTGTATTCCGGAAGCTGATGTCACTCCCGGAACTAGAGATTGTATTTCGCTGGTGATTTTTGTAACGGGTAGTGTGGGCGGCCACCTGGTGTTTACTTTTGGATCCAAGATGGTGGACGCGGGCCGAAAACTAGGACCTTGTGTACTAAACTTATTATCTTTTCCAGGTCCTGTGGTTATTGATGATAATATGAACGGCATAAGGTGGTAGTGTTGGGCACTGAGAGACGTCAGGCTATATGATTTTAGTGGGAGGAATTATTTAGGCGAACATGATCAAGCATTTTACCTCGCGTGTGGTTGGGCGATAATAGGGGGTTTTTCTGACTAGAGGTTTGTTGACATTACCGATCCAAGCAGGCTCTCAATGTGTGGGTAGACTGTGCCGCGTTGGCCTTAGAGTTTTATTTTATTACTATTAACTACTAGTTGACTGACGCTGCACCAATGGAGTTGTGTGGATGACCAGGGATTCTGGTCTGGGTTGTACAGCACTAGATTTGCTGTAACAGAATTCTTTGTTTTGACGTTCCCCGTATAAGACATTAGTGTACATGTCTACATTGGAAACAATTCACATGGCGGCGCCATAAGGTGTAAGCGCTTCATGGGGTTTTCACCCTGGTAAGTTTTGAGTAACTGTAGGTGACCAAGTACTTTGGTCCAGACTGCGCAGCTTTAGATTGGCTGTGGCAGAATTCTTTGATGAGTTGTCCCCCTTACAGGGTAATGGAAATATTCACGTGGTGACCACATGAGGAGACACCACAGGTGGAGCCGTCCGACTGGCCGTCGGCGACTCCAAGGTAAGTTCGAACCCGCAGTTAGGGCTACAAATTCTTTGATGAGTGGTTACCTTTATAAGGCAATGGAAACCTTGAAGGCAACGCCACAAGGTGTGAGCGCTTCATGGGGATCCCTCCAGGTGAAGTGATTTAGTCTCCTGTAAGGATCCCGTGGTAAGTTCTGGGTCTGTAGCAAAGGCTACAGGCTCCAGTTAAGATCTAGTTTCACGCAATGGACTGATGCGTCCCAGAAGACTTCATCAGTGCCATGGTGTTAGAATAAGTTTGATAATTAGTATTACTGTGCAGTGTCGTCCAGATGGGGAGATAAGAATGATGATAGGAACTGAGTCTATTGTGGTTTAATTAAGAGACTACTTTGGTTTTCTAAGAGCCAATACCTGAACGGTATATCCCATTGTTATTCTGACTACCTCATATTTATGTCCATTGTGTTAGAATAATTTACCAACACACTTCAATGGTTAATATTAAGATAAACCCCTTCCCTTCTTTTGTTAGTACGAGTGGTAGCTCGGCGTCCAACCCCTATATTCAATCTGGGTTTGAACACCGAGTTCCACTGTTATACTGGGTAGTTGGCGCCCTCCTATGCAACAGGCAGGTGCGCCCCTATCACCAAACAGTTCCATAAATATATATTATACATATTTTAACAGTAATAATTCACCGTCATATTTTGTACAACACACTACATAGGGAAAACAGACATGGAAAATTGTGGGGTAGTCTTCATTCCGTAAAAGTATACGTGTCATTGAAGGACATTTTAATTTTAACTGTACAAAGGAGGGTGAGATTATTCGTTACTTGTTAGTTATCACTAGAGGATCGGGTCTCAGATTCAGGTCCGTTTCTGATCTGACTACCGGTCCTCATTAGTTACACGTGGGTTGTCGGTACCCCCCATCCGTGGTACAAGAATGGGCAGTACCGAGTTTCCCATTGTTATAATCGGGAGCAGACTGCATATTTTTTTTTAAATATGCAGCCTACCCCCCTTTAAATTATAGAGATGTGTAAATGCATCTCTTCTCAGATCAAACACTTCCAGACAGCACCTAGTCCGGGCTTTTTCCGAAGTATAGTATCAGGTTAAACCCGTCTTCTGTTCAGGTCTATGCCCGTTTTTCCTTGTGGAGAGTCGAGACTACTCCTGAAAAGACTCTGCCCCAGCCTATCCTAATTATGCGCACGCGGGGCAGGAATATGTTAGTGCTATAGACAGTTTTAGAAATTTGGTTCCTTTCTAATAGAATGGGTAGACTATTAGCTAAGGGTTGTCAACTAAGTTTTTGCAGCCGTTCATTAGGGAATTAGTAGTCCGTGTCTCCCCTCCTCAGCTCAACTGTTGAGCGGAGACCCGGTTACTTTTAGCGCCACGACGGCGGTCAAGACTAATATTTCATTTTGTTTTCATTTTTTTTCTCTCGACGGCGGTCAGCTCTGAAGCCGCACGTCTTCTTTATTAATTTTAGTTATTTTTAATTTACCCGGGTTCTCCACCAAATGAACTATTGTTAATGTTTGTTTTAAGACTGCGTGATGTATATAACTAAGTATCCATGAGTCGTTTGTCCAAGATGTCTGAGTCAGTCAGACTGCGTTTAAAGTTAGCTCATTCACTTCCCAATAGTTCAAAAGAAATGAACAATAAGGGAGCTCTTAATATGAAAGGGTTTTTATTCAATAAACATCTTATCCCGAGTCAAAGCAGCTCGCATCATAAGTTATCACAAATTCAACACACAACTAATGAGATAAGATTATCACAAATATTATTTGATATTTCGAATCTGAAATGAAGTTACTATTAATGCTTGCATCATAAGTTGAATGCGCATGTATTATACATAAACAGTTCTAGCTCTGTTCTATCTTCTGAAATATAATAAAAGTGCTAAGCAATTAGTACATCCGACAGTGATCAGGCATTTGAAATAGAAGAGGTGAACGATAGGATTTCAAACCATAGCATTATATTTTTATTTTTCATTACACAGGAAACGATTTAAATGTCTTATTTAGCGATTCTGACTTGTTCCTACCTAAGAAATACAAATATTCTTCGAATGGTTTCTTGATCAATCTTAGTACTGAAATGAACATGACACACTTACGCAACACGCGCAAAATGTCGTGGTCTCCTTCTTGTGGAGAAAACTTGAACCTTTTACAAAATATAGTAAACCTCTCTTTCCCACAATGCTATACACGATCCAATGTCAACTTTGAAATTTTAAGCACTTTCTGAAACATTTACTTTTTCTTCAAATTTATTCATTTTACACACAAACTAATTTTCATTGTCTAAAAGGACTCTTTAATATCTAAATAAATTTGAATGAAAATTCACATCCCAGAAACTTTAGCTAGCTCACTAAAACTAGCAGCAAGAATGATCTGAAATGTTAGATAAAGCTTCTCCTCTAGAAATATTTTTAACATATTCAAGCGTTTTTGGGCTTAATACTGCTCTAACCCGGTGCTGCTGTTTTCATTGATTGACCTAAGAAATGATGTTTTCCTCAGGTGAAACAGTAGCTGTAGAAGAAAGAGCACAAAATGACCTTTAGTCATTTACTTAAAACTAGAAGCATGAATCATATTCTCGTCCGCACCCAGTGCAGAGCTAACAAAATAATTCTTCTAAACCACAAGATAAAAATTCTATCAACCATAACTATCAGCCTTGTATGTCTATTCGATTACTATATAATTCAAGCCTAAAATAGTTGTCAGAAGTTTAGCGGTATAGTTTCCCAAGCTAGGTATCAGGTGAAGTCTGAGACTGCTCACAAGTATTGGAAATATAACTTCTTTTATCAATAAATTACTTTGTAACTAGCTTAAATAATCATCATGTTTCGACCCGTTAGGACCTTCATCAGGATTACAAATGCTAATGCAGTTACTTCTGAAGTAAGGAATTCACATGTTAAATATGGTATGATTTACGTGTAGAAAATAACAGATGGATTTTTCATTAACAGTATAATTCAGTTTAGGCTTTGTTTATAAATGATAACTATATCTGTTCTTGGAATCTTCAAATAGACTATATCAAATTACTTTGAAAAGTTCAACGTATGCTAAATGACAGGGTGACCAAGGCTAAAAGAGCCTCATCTGCAATTAAGCAAGCAATAAGTACCACCATAAATGTCTCAACACAACTATCCACATCGCTATTTGATAAGCAGATAGAACCTATTCTACTTTATGCTAGCCCATTATGGGTCATACCCAAAAGCACATGTACACTGAAACTGAGTTGTATTGAACTTAACCAAACCAGCACTAGAGCTTATACGAACAAATGCCTACAAGTTAAGGTTTTAGAACAGACAGACACTTTAAAGATCGAATACAGACCAAGTCGAGTTTGTATAGATACACAAAATTTAGGAGAAACCTGCCACTGGGTGAGTGGCAGGGGATCTTTTATGTGCAATGTCCCATAGGAAGCACATCACACACCAGACCTTTAATGGTCCTCTCAAAAGTCTAAAAACCCCCTGCAAAGGAAGCCATAGCGGAGTTAAATCAGCATAATTTGAAAGGATGCAGACTAGATATTCAGATTTTAACTGAGGTTTCAGAACAGTTAGGCACTGGAGAGATCGACTTCAGACCGAGTCGAGTTTGTATAGACACAACTGCTAGGCTCAAGGATATATATATATATATATATTCAAAGCTTTGATGCTTTCTGTCTGGAAGAGTCAAACCTGGAGAAATGTATGGTTACCAGCATTTGTAAACAATACCTGTACAAGGCAAAATATTATCTCTATAAAATAAGATCTGCTAGTATCAGAAATATATTCACCAAGCTACGCATTGACACTAACTACACCTCTGACAGCCGATATAGGAGTTTCAGGAACAATAAAGTGGAGGGACCCTCGTGCAAAGACTGCGCGTGCAGACAAACAGTGGTGCATGTATTACTAAACTGCAAAAATCCAGATCTACTAACCAACAAAACTGTGTTCGAGAATAAATTCCTCAAATATATACCTAACTACTGAACTCTACCCGACCAGGAGAAATTACAAATTGTACTAAACCTCAATCCACCATGTAAAAATGAACTCAAAGATGATGTTATTGAAATACTATGCACATTTGTCAAACATGCATACCAAATTGTACTACGCCAACCTAAATGACATGAATGTATTGCTTACATTAGTCCAATAAACTTACTTACTACTTACTATGGAAAGATGTTAATTATAATCAGTATATTTCCACAATAAAATCTATGCTAAATTAGTCCATTGAAAATCTGCATGTAAAAACTTTTTTGTGTAATACAATTACTAAGATAAAGTTAAAAGTTAAGATCTAGTTAAAAAATAACATCCGCTCGTGGAGAAGAGCCGTTCCTTTTAAAGGTAAATTACTAATGAGGTATTGGAACAAGATTAGCTCCCAAAAGAAACAGCCTTGACCAGGCAGTATTTTGTCCCAAGCCATCGGCGATGTAGTTAATTTCCTGTTGGGGTTGGTGGGTGGATTAGTGGTTTCGCTGTTGGCCTGTTGACGGGACGTGACAACTGCAGGTGAGTCGGTACAGTAGAATCAACCACTGGTGGATGAGCGGGTTCGGTGCTAGTGTCAGTTTCATCCTCGCTGTCTTCGGTGCTGGATTGATCGGTTCACTAGTCGGTTGTTCCTGCGTCATTGTGGTTGATGGTTGGTTAGCAGTTTGAGTGTTCTCGTTGGGGCACTCCACAAGAACGATCCAAAGTTAGGCAGGCGGGGTTAGTTTCCACGGTCTGAAAGGTAAAGTGGCGACAGCTGTTATGAAGACAGTAATTGATGGACAACATGGGGACCTGGTTGTATGTCATTTACAGCTTAGGCTATCCCCCTCTCCACTCTCTACTGTCCCATGCCTACTTGCGCCCTTCACAACGGTTGTTAGGAACGCCACTCTCCACAAACATTCACTTGGCGGACGACACCCGCACCGTACGGACGCTTACCCACCCACCCCCCCAACATCATGACTTTATTATCTTTGTTTATTTACAGTAATTATTTTCTTCTACTATTACATTTACAAACTTCATTCATCCCTAAGTACGGGTTATTTACTATTCTCATAAACCCCCTTTGTGTTTCGTTGGGGTTAATCCTAAAAGTAATAAAATTCAAACAATTTTCCCAAGCCGCCGTTACATCTTATTTCTTCATACCGTAAGGATAGCTAGTGGACTGCTAATGATAAAAGAAATTAAGCATTTTAGCACTTACTAATTTTCCAAGCAACAAGAATGTGGACATTCTGCATATAGTAATTTTACACTGTTTAAAATTTGTAAGTCAGGGATGTTGTTTCATATTTTACGCAGAGACCTCTAAACAACTTTGAAGAATATTTGCTCATAACATGTTTCATAACATTTTAAAATCATTTCAGATTTTGAATATGATGTTTCAGATTTTTTCATTAATCTGATTCGCGACCTTCATAAAAGACAGTTTCCTTATCATAATAATTATACTAACCAACGCTTTGCTGTGCTTCTTCCCCTTCCGCACGAGTTTGTTTTTTGAACTGAAGCGCCATTTCGTTGATTGCTAATTAGGAAAAGAAATTGAGAATTAGTAGTATCATTCCATGCTTACTTTGCTAGCACAAGAGACAGGTTGAAGAACATTGTCTCTAAGGGTAGTAAAGTTTTTCTATACTATGGGTTTTAATTTAAACTTACATTATGATTTAATTTAAACTTACATTATGATTTAAGTGAGCATACTGAACTGTCTCTAGCTGTTCTTCTGCGCTTTTATTTGCAAATTTATTTTATCAATGTAGCAATCATGATGACACTTACTCTCAGCAATTCTTTCCTGATTCTTTGCCAATACCTCTAGCGCTTGCGTCATTCTTTCGGACATGTCGCGGTGGTGATTCATGCTTTCGCTTAAACTTTTTGTTAGAGTGGCTAGGTTTTCACCAAATTTGGAACAACATCCGCATTTCAATAGCCTAACAGGAGTGGTTTGAGCTGTAAAGAGATTAATATAATTATTTCTTAAAATCACAATATATCTTTAACATTCAGTCAGGAGAAATTTGGGCAGATAACTAAGTTTTGATCTAAAACATTCAGTTAGGAAAAAATTTAGTAACAAACAAATTTCCTTCAATTTAGTTTAAAAAATGTTTCAGATATTTTAAGATTTCTAAATTATCTTACTGATTTTAATAATAAGTACCTTTTCTTTTGGTCTTCATCTTTGTGAAGGCAGTCTCACTGTGCTCCTCTTCATCAGTCTTCGTCTGCCATGATGGGCGATACAATCCAAAAACTCGGGGTCGTTCTGTGCTTTGACTTGGTGAGACTACAAGAGGAAGTTATATCTTTTAGAAAAATATGCCTGAAGAGCAATTCATTACAGCAAAGTTTAAGATACTGATCTAATATATATCTTCTCGCATTACATGTTAAGTCTTTTCATGTAAAGTCATGCATTTCAGGATAGAAATTTGAGAAAAATAAAACTTTATGTATTTACAGTCACCATTTTAAAGAAACTGCATATACCAAGGTCTATCGTTACAAAGGTTTGATACCTTACAGGTTTTATTTAGAGAAACATCACCATTTCTAGTTCATACTCTCTATTTAAGTGCTTTCAGGGAAATCATAATTTAGTTAGGTGAGAGTGCTCCCTTATCTTTGATCCTGGATTCTTATTTCAAACCGATACTTACCATGTGAAAAATTAGATGATTCAGAGTTCTAAAACTTTATTTATTTACAGTCACGATTTTTAAGAAACTGCATATACCAAAGTCTATCGTTAGAAAGTTTTGATACCTTAAAGGTTTTATTTTGAGAAACATATCCATTTCTAGTTCATACTATTTTAGTGTTTTTAGGGAAATCAAGGATGTTGCCATGTCGAATTTAAGAAATGGACATGTCATGCTGTCGAATTTAAGAAATATCCAGGTCCCATGTCACTATCTTTCAAAAATCCCAAGTCGCATGTAACAAGGTCTCAAAAACGGCCATGTCGAATTTAGGGGTCTAGGGCCCTATTCTTTGTATATATAATATTGTTTCATATTTCAAACTGTTACTTACCATGCGAAAAATCGGATGATTCGGAGTCCGATGACGGTATAAGCTCACTCTGACTCCCACCACGACTACTTTCCCTTTCTAAGGTCTCTGACTTTGCTGAAAGGAGAGATAAGAACACCCGGTGCTTAATATTTTCAACAAGGTCTAACACACGCTGCTTAATATTTTCAACAAGGTCTAAATTTACACTTTAAGTGGGGTGCGGTGACGGGGCTGTTGACTCTCTGGTGATCAAGACCACGAATGACTAGGTGAGTGAAAAAATATTTTCACATTCCCTCCAGTTGCCGCCTTTTTGTATAACCTGGCTGCCCATTGGTCAGTTTTGTTTATGGGTGCCATGCATGGCAGGAACAGCTGCTCTGATTGGTCATTGGGGGTGGCCCTGCTGGCAACAGCAGGCTTACACCTGTGTGTCAGGGGGTGCGCTGAGGCTAGCCACAGCTAAAGGCTGTCTGACTGTCACCACTTTTTGTAAAATGTTGTTGGGAAAAGGGGGTGGAGGAAGGAGGAGTCTTATTAGTGGGCCCGCGGGTATTAATATTAATAGGGGCAAAGACCAATTTGTTTTATAGGCGGTTTATGCGCGGTTTCGGAAGATTACCTCATCAGTTGTATCTCACCGGAGTCTACTTTTTTTACATCGCCCTACCCCAGTTCTCTGGCCTGCGGATTCCATCAATCCACAGTCCAGAAAGCCTTGTAAGAAAATTACAAAAAATAAATTTACACTTTTAACTCAAAACATCTTATTACATCTCTGAAAGTTTTGAATTTGAGACTCTAAATATATCATCACTTGAGAGATACCTTATTAATCTAGTACTTTTGTTTAAAATATTTTTGCTCTGAGTGTTATGAAAATGCATTATTAGCTGTTTGAGCTCCACCTGGCCTACTTAAGGCTGATCATTTTCAGAAAATGCCATTAAAATCAGCCTTAAACATTTTAGTATGTCTGGGCTGACAGCTTAAAAAGTTAATTTCGAGCCCTGTTAATGTTTTACTGAGTAATGTTGTTTTTTGAATGCTTACCATCTTCGCTTTGTTTATACCGTTTGTAATGAGGAGAGTCATCGCCTTCAGTAGCATCTTCGTGGCTTCTCTGGAATAAATGATTGTTTTTAGTAGCGACTGAGAATCAAAATTTTACAAACATTAGATCTTTATGGAATTTGTGCTCCCCGAAGAAAAGCATTACTATGATATTTCTACTACCTGAATTGAAATCCTATCATATTTTACATAAGTAACAACATTTTCAACTCGAAATATGAATTGAGTATGCAGGCCCGTACCCAGGGGTGGCGGGGGTGGCGGGCCACCCTCCCACAGAAGAAATCTTTCCAAAAGTTCCACCTTTGCTTGCAAAATTTAATGTAAAAATCAGTAAATAAATATAAAAAAGTGGGAAAATATTGAAAAGTTTCACTTTTTACTGCTCGCCACACCCTCTTCAAGCTCAAATTATTGAAAATGTTTGGCCACCCCCAACCCCCTGCCCTCACAGAAGAAATCTTTCAAAAGGTTCCACCTTTGCTTGCAAAATTTAATGTAAAAATCCGTAAAAAATAGTAGGAAAATATAGAACTGAGAAGTTCCACTTTTTGCTGCTCGCCACCCCCCTTTTCATATTCAAATTTTTGAAAATTTAGGCAAGAGTTCCACTTGTGGAACTTCGCCACCCCCACAGCAGACCCTGGGCACGGGTCTGGTATGTATGAGCGTTTAGACAGTATTCCAGTTCACATCTTTGTTCACAATCTCTATTAATTCAGCCAATGTTTGATAAAAAATCTAAAGATCAGGAGTAGTCCTATGGTGTCTGGAACCATCTTGTTTTTATGTTGAACCCCTTTACACTTGTAAAGCTGCCAACAGTCTCAATGTGGTTAGGACACTCCCAATCTTTAACCTGTCCCATCTGTTCTGATTACAGCGAGAAATGTTCTAATAGATACAAGTCAACCTTGGGGACTGAAATGATCATTCTAGGCTAGGATTACATTTTTATCATTTTCTATCATTTTTTCTTTACAAAATTATAATAGTCATTGCCTTTTTGGTGAAAATAAATGCACCAAATGTATATCAATTTTGCAATATAAGATAATTGAGAAATAAAGAAATATGTGCGTAAGTTAGGAAAAATAAATGTGTTTTGTATGTAGGCCCGGTTTCTCAAAAGGGCTCAACTTTGATCTAAGGTTCAAATGGGTTTTTCGAAGCAGTTCAAGTACTTAATCTGCAGACTTGAACCTCAAAAGTTGATCTAGCCCAAGGAGATGGTTAAACTCTAGATTAAAAAATTAATTTGATTTACTAAAGAATTTTCACAAAGAATAATGTTATAGACTATGAAATGAAAAGAAATACTAAATTTCAGGCATCAATTCCAGTTAAAGCATATGAAAAAGCTACAAAATTGAACTGCAGTACTTGAACTTTGTAAGGTTAAACTTCAAAATTAGCTCAACTTTGATTTGTTACGAAAAACCAGTCTTCTAAAGTATTGGAAACAATGAGAGGCCCGCCTTAAATTTGCTTGAAACCCTCCTAACATTTTAGGTCTGGTTATGCCTCAGGTGCTCATGATTCTTGATTGACACACTCGCGTTGTTTAGTTGCAATCTTTGCTCATTTTCCCCTCTGTAGTGAAATGCGAGCATTTATGTTCAGGTTATTTCCCAACAGCGTCATCATCATTATTTTAGTGCTGTTTCTATCGACACATTTAACAGAAAATAGGGATCATAGAAATTTCTATTTTCACTGAATACGCTCTGGGTTCCCTTCTAACAGATATATTTTCAATAAATCTCACCTTTTTTGAGAGTACTTTTGGGTCCATTTCCATCGTTTTACAAATTACAAATTCCTTTTCTGCATCAACGAGAAGAAGCACCGGATACACGTGGAAGACTGATGTCAGCTACTGATGTCGTCATGTCATGTGGTGTAAGATGTAGCCGTATCATTGGTCTCTAACCCGTTAAAACTGGTACAGCAACAATGCGCCAGCCTTACAATGCGTTTATACCCTAGTGTCTTAGAATTGAACTAATTCACTTAGAAGAGTTTATTCATAAACCGGTAGGGCGCTCTTGCGACTTTCATTACTCAAGATTTGTTGACGTAGTACACTTACACAAATTTCACTGAGGAAACACACAAAGCAAAACAAGCGTGTTCCAAACTAACTTTTTATTTTTTCTCTGCAAAAGTCTTCATTATGTCCTCGGATTTTAACCTGGTTTATTCACTGGAGGATATTGAGAGAGCAGCATCCATGGTAGCATCATTGGCATTCAAGTCTCTTAAACCAAACTCTGATTCGGCGCCTTGAACACAGGTGAGAAAATTTGAAAATGGTAATGCCTAATGTGCATACCTCTGAGGGGATAATGCTGCTACCAGAGATGCTTTTTGAGACGACGGGTCGAAAAATTCACTGTTACTTTACATAGTAGAATATATATGAAACACATCTCCCTCACGGAATAAAACAGGATCAGGTCTTATAATACTATAATAAGTATTTTATTGACAACAAAGAAGTCATTACAAACTTATGTGTCAGACAAAGTGGATCACAAACTAGGCATAAGAAAGCTACAAATATCTACAGCTACATTATAACTACACATTTATGACTAGGCAGGACTAGACTAGCACAGTTCAGTGAAGTGGGGTGAGCCACTACACTGTCTCGGACGGTTGGCATACACAGTTTGCCTCCTTAGATAAAATAGTTATTCAAAACATCAACAATAGTACAGAGTCTTGTAGGGCAGTTTAGCACCTGGCAAAATAGCAGAATTATGTCTGCAATAATAAATCTAGAGGTAGTATGATAGGGTTAGTGGGGATATTGTAATTCTGAGTGTCATGGTTACTCTTGTAAGGTATTTGACCTATCTCTGAAGGCTAGATAAGTGTATCTACTTAGATGTTTTAAGACTGTAGGGTCTGACGAGTTCATTAGCTTTATAAATGCTTCAGTTTCTGTGAGAGATTGTAGACCAGGGATACAATTCTCTAGGCTCTGGAAAAGTTGGGCTCTAAGGTTTTCATGTGCCTTGCAGTTCATTATGAAATGTATTTCATGGTCCACCTGCCCCGATGGACAAAAAGTGCAAATGCGTTCAGCGGGTGGTTTAGAGGGTCTACAGTGCCTGCCTATTTCAATTCCCAAGTTGTGTGAGCTGAGTCTTAGTTGTGCGAGAGCACTGCGGTGCAGTGGGTTTTCTACATACATTAAGTAGTATTCGAGGGAGTGTTGGGTTTTAAAGAGCCTATATGTTCGAAGTTTATTAGAGCTTTCCTGATTGTTGATTGCATTGAAGAACTTAGTGCTGTATTGATTATGGATAATTTCTGTTGATGACGCAAAATTTGTATTTTCATCTAGCTCTTGGCTTTGCCAGAGTAATGAGAAGTTATGTCCAAGGCTGCTAAGTAGTTCTTTAATATATGTGCACCAGTTAACATGTTTGTCAGATAGATCTAACAGTTGGCTATAGCACTTGTACAGAATATTGTTTGCAGGTGGGGATATCAGTCTTCTCCAGTATCTTAGCACATGGACTTTATGCTTTTAATACTACAATTTTATTTTGAAATGAAGTGAGCTTGCATTGTTAAATTATAGGACAAAATATCTTAATTGCCACACTTTTCTTGAGAAATAACAATAAAAATATATTTAATATTTCAATCTTTACCTAAAACTTTCGGTGCTTTGCATGGGGTATTCATGATCTAAAAATATATTCATTTGATTAAAATAATATTTTGTTTATTTCTCGCCAAATCGCGGGAGGGGCAAAGGTTTACACTTTCCCATCGCAGGCGTTAGGAGTAGCGTTATCTAAAGTTACAAAACGATGAAAGGTGAACCAAGCAGCTCAGTCTTACATTCTTGGAAGCACACCAGCCCCCCCAAAAAACCTCTGCGTATGGGTCAGGAGCCCCTAGTTCTCTGCCGCTCACTCAGAGGGCCGGCTGCTACAGTCCTCTCAGTGATAGCCAACCAGGATTTCCAATTTAAAGCTTGGATAAATCCTTACTTCTACACTGATGTTGGTTGGTGAGCAAGTTAAATGCCTATGGAAATGTTTTAGGTTCTTTTACCAGCTTGGACAAGGTGGACAAGCGCTATTTCAAACTTTTTCTTAGAACTTGAAACAGTTTAAATCTATCGTTAAGATTTGTGCTCTTTTGCAAATTTACTAATAGTATGATGTGAATAATAAAAGTAGTCTTTTCAATAAAACTGATAGAAATAAAGGGTTTATGTGTACTAGCATTTGTGAACAGAGCAGCATAATTTGGATAAGATTTTTTGCGAAAGTCATCCAAGTAGTGGAATATTTTTGTAATTTAAGGCTTGCCTAACTTTTCAAGTGATTCTTGATGTTAGGTTTAAGTACCGGGTGATTTTGGTTGGTGAGCAAGTTAAATGCTTATAAGCCTTTAGGTTCTTTTACCAGCTTGCACAAGGTGATGCTTTTCAGCTCAGTGAGTCTTCTCAGTACAGTCTCATGATGAATTGTTATCCTAGGACATTTCCAAATAAGCATTGTCAAGTGCTATTTCAAACTTTTTCTTATCAAAGAACTTGTAACAGTTTAAATCTATCGTTATGATTTGTGCTCGTTTGCAAATTTACTAATAGAATGATGTGCCTAATAATACCATGAGAAATTATAATGATCATAGTTTATCAAGTAAATTCATCTTGTCTGAAACTTTTAGTCCTAGAGTCAGAATGGTGTGTAAAGTGAGTCATGGTTCCTAACCTGCTCAGTTGGGTGTTGCATGTAAAAATGATTAACTCTGGGGCAGAGTTCCTTTTCACCCAGGCTTTGCACACAGGAGAACCCGCACAACAGTACATTACAAGAACTTTGCATTTTGGCAAATAATCTTGCCATAAACAGGTTAGGGCGACCATGGGGAATGTCACATGAACTGTTTCTCCTAAGAAATTGAACATTCCTTAGGTCGATCATTGAAAACAGTAGCACCAGATTAGAGCTATCTTAAGAACAGGAAGGTCTGAAAATAATAAAATCAGTTTCAGTTAATAAAATCAGAGCTGGCATATCCCCTGCTTGCTGCACCACGGACCTTCACAAAAAGGAAAAATGCTCTATTCTTCCCGTTACAGTTGAGGTTTAAGCACACCAGCCCATGCACGCAGTCTGATGATAAACAAACCAAATCATGTTTACTTCTCAAAGAAAGAAACTCCTTTAAAATTCAGTTTAGGAGAAAGCAAATTAGATTTGAGGTGATTCTTAATGCTATGTTTAACTAGTTTTTCTTTCTTTCAAAAGAAAAGAGTATTCGACCCGCTCTTTTACTATAGTTGGCTCAACAAAGCTTGGATAAATCCTTACTTCTGTACTGATGACGGGTGGTGAGCAAGTTAAATGCCCATCAAAGCCTTTTAGGTTCTTTTACCAGCTTGCACCACGTGATGCTTTTCAGCTCTGCTCTAATAATCTGCTTGTCTTCTCAGTACAGTCTCATAATAAAATTGTATGAAAAACGTAGTATTTCAAATAAAGCAATGAAAACTGTGCTGAACTTGACAATTTCGAGCAAAATCAGACTATGCATATCATTTAAATTATCTTCAAGAATAAAACTTCCAAATTATCTCGAATTCGCTTTCATTTTACAAAAACTGAAAACTTTTAGTCTAAAGACAAAGTCCTTTGTGAAGTACGCAAGACGAGCTGATTTATTAGCATCTGCTTTCGAACAGACGACAAAGAGCCTTGAAACTCTGACCATAAACCAGTTCATCTGTTACTTCCGGTCTAAATACCGCAACATCACCACGTTCGGACAAAGTAGTAAACCGATGAAGTGCAGCTGTTGACATCAGGGACGCTCATAATTTAAGGCGGAACTTGAGAGCCTAGGGGGTAACTTGGTCTCAAACCTGTCTGGATGTGTGTCTCAAAAGTGAAAGAAATAGATCCGTTTTCAGCTCTAAGCGAGTGGAATGAGTGAAAAAATTTCGCGCAAATTAGGTGTAAAATTTGTCACTATACTCAAAATAGGTAAGAAATTTTGAGGAAATGTTTGCAATGATATGGAAAACTGCTCTGCAGATTTAATTCTTTGTAGAATTATGTTATATATATATATATATATATTAAGAATAAAACCTAATGAGTATTGTATTAATGGATTTCTAAATCCCTTCAATATAAGTATGTTTTACAAAAATAGGATTCTCTCAAAATGACCTAGTTTTCTAGCCCCTCAACACACATAGACATCTGGGCACTGAAGATGGGAAGTTACCTCCCTCGCTTGTGAGTTGCTCTCATCACGTTCCAAGCTCGAGCGTTCGCTTATTCCAAGAACTGCGCATTTCTTAACACTAGTAGAAGGCCTCTCTTGTTTCAAAATAAACTCACCCATGTCTAATATAGGTATAAGTCTTAAAAACTTAATAAGCGCGATGGAATCTGGGATGATTTGCGCTACAAACAATACTATCTATTTCCGTGAAAGAAATAGATAGACGAATCGCTAAATCTACCCAGTCTGAACATAGCCTTTCAGATAACTTTAAAAATAAAATCTGAATAGTTTCGTCAGATATGAGCAACACATTTTTATCATGATCCAGTATAAAACTTAAAACAATTTCCTTAAGGTCTTCATGATGTATTTGTGTAAAAGCTGAAAGTAAATCGTTTAAATAATAATCTTTATCAACTCTGCTCCACCATAAATTCAACATATGAAGTATATTTGAGAGTAACAACGAAGCTCTATCTCGAAAAAAACTGGAACTTCGCGCGCGCGGAATTACATGCATAAAGTTTTTTAAAACTGTTTTAGCAAAAATAGCTTATAAATAGTTATATTGCAGAATAACCCATGTTTCAATCTATGCTTATTCAAATACCACAATATTTGGTAATTTCTCAAAACTTTGTATTTCTCTTAATTATTGGTCATTTTTGACATTTAACATATCATTTTGCTCACACTGATGTAAAAGAATGTTTTCCATAGAAATATCCAACCCTCATTTAATATCTCCACACTTTTCTATCTTCACTCTAGGAATAATTTTATGCTCCACAGGCAGAGACCGCATGCTGTGTCAATCACCCCACCCCTGTCCTTCCTCCAGATCAGATAACCAGCTGGTCACCAGACACCACTAACCGCAGGCTAAGGAAAAGCTTGCCCTATTTTGAACTGTTACTCATCACAAGGGTATTTCTAGGCCTGCAGAAGCGCGCTGTAAAACTCCTAACAGAAATTCCCTGAGATAAAAATGGTCTTAGAAAATAAGCAGCAGGAGAAACTCCCCTGAGATAAAGACGGACTTAGAAAATATGCGGCAGGAGAAACTACCCTGAGATAAAGTTGGACTTAGAAAATGAGCAGCAGGAGAAACTCTTCTGAGATAAACATAAACTTAGAAAATAAAATTTTACTTACAAAATAAGCAAAAGGTAAAATTCCTATAAGGTTAATATTTTCATGAGCCTGGTAATCTCAAATGCATTTCCCCGAACTAAAATAAATAAAGCCTAAAATTATAAGAACTGAAACTCCATTTTCGCACCATGATACACCCTAGATCTAGAATTTCGCACGGTGACACGGACTGGATCTATAATTTAGCACGATGACATGAACTGGATCTAAATTTTCGCACGATGACACGGAGTGGATCTAGAATTTAGCACGATGACATGAACTTGATCTAGAATTTCGCACGATGACATGAACTTGATCTAAAATTTCGCACGATGACATGAACTTGATCTAAAACTTCGCACGATTACACGTATTGGATCTAGAATTTCGTGCGATGACACGGACTGGATCTAGAATTTCGCACGATGACACGAACTGGATCTTGAATTTCGCACGATGACACGAACTGGATCTTGAATTTCGCACGATGACATGAACTGGATCTCCCGTACTACTACTCACGTCGCGAATTTGGCGCGGCCCCCAGAGGGTTACAACGCATCAAAATACATCCGGCTTACGGACGAGAACGTCCCTGTAAAATACCATTAAAATAAACCAAATTTCAAATCCCACAACAGTGGCTACATCTGGAATATCCTTAAAATATTTTTAGCAACATTAATTCTTGATGCATATGTCATGCACACAAAATTGCATTGACAAATATCTATCTCTTGATCATGTGCAAGGTTTCCTTTAAGGTAAATCAAAATAAGTAGGCCAAATCGATAAATGAAAATAATCAACAAACAGATAATAGAAAATAGTTTGAATAAATTAAAATAATTGTTAAATAAATTAAATAATTGATAGATAAATTAAAATAATCGACGACAAAATATCAAAAAGTCAAAAGACACCAAATAGCCAAAGATAATTATGTCATTAGTGTCTCTGCTTAGTGGCTTAGGGTGGCACTAAGCAAGTGTCTGAAGTGGCAAAATTTTGTCTCTAAATGCCGTTCCTTTTTTCTGTGTATTACAACTGCAACTGCACGTAGACGTGATGTAGTCTATATAGTTCTTACACTAGACGCCAGGCCAACTCCGCTAAGCTACATAGGCACTAGAATCGGTCGTGTGACCTTGGTGACCTTTGCGCGCTGCAGTCGGCCCCCTAGTGGAGAGACGGGGAACCCAGCGCCGTTGCAGCGGTTTTGGGCAGGTGATAACTCGCACCGTGTGGTTTGTTTGACAACAACCAGGGCGTTCAGCGTTCAGCCTAACATTCAGCCAACATGGCAGGAGACAGAAGCAGAAAGGTCTTAGACTTTGAAGCCATTATTAGGGACACAAACTTATATCAGAAGACGAAGTACAGTTACTTGAAGGACAAACAAAAGGAGGCTCTTCAGGCATGCACCGTCGGGGATGTGGCTTGTGTCCTCCCAACCGGTTTTGGAAAAACTGTGGTGATACACATGCTTCCCCACCTTGTACCTGGTAAGTACCTCAGAATTAGAGTAGTGGCGTCGATAATCAACACCCATTTCATCTAGGACATGAATGTAGGGACCATAAGCTTTCAAATGAGGTATAGATCGTCAAAAAATTCCATCTAGAACTCGTGTTTTTGACGAGTTTTCTTCAAAATCGCGTCACGCGGCCTTAACTTTCCACTCGGCTATTCAGGTGACCCAGACCTGTCAACTCTCCCGGATTTTCCGTAAGTCTCCCGGGTTTTGACTCAATCTCCCGACCTCCCTGAGAGGGGCAAAATCTCACGGAAATCAAAGAGGTGGGGTACTGAGGCCAAGAGGGAATGGAGAGCCGGCAGGGGGACGTCATAGATTTGGGGATTTCCTCTAAAAAATATAATGAAACTTAAAAATTGTAAGGCCCTATAATTGCGTTTTAACTGCGAATTTATTTTTGATTTTACTCACACTGTAAGGTCGTTACATCATGCTCAATTTCACTGAAAAATAACAATCCACAAAAATAGCCATGTTTATAGATATGGAGAGGGAAGCCTGACTGAGTGATGGTTGACTTGAGAATATGATTTCTTATTTAGAATATAACTCTAATACAGGGTGTAGCTAGCTGCTGAGGTTATACAGGTGGGAACAGCAATGGCCAATTTACACCTTTGAAAGGTCGGCAAAGGATAGACGTCACCTCAGAGTGGCTTCACTTGCGACAATGAAGATTGTGCAGTAACTAGGAAAGCTAAAACAACATACTAAATAACAAATGAAAGAACACATTTTTGTCTATCGTTTGGAACACATTTTGTTATTCACACTTTAAAATTTAGGGAATTATCTACAAAAAAAATGTTTCACTTTTATTTTTTGAACATGAATATCTCGGTAACTACTCAATGGATCGTAATGAAATTTCTTCTACATGTTCATAATAATCCTTCTGAGGGAAGCATGTCTCAGATTTTTTATTTAGGGCTTTGTTTTTATTTTATGACAAAAGCGGGAAGATTTTGGTCATTTTTGTGAGAATTATTTTCTACATTATATAAAAAAAAGTAATACATGCTTCCCTCCACAGAAATGTTATCTACGTGTACAAGAAATTTCATGCATTTATCTGCAGTAGTTACTGAGATATTCTTGTTCAAAACATTTAAGTGAATAATGCATTTTTTCACTTCCAGGTCTACTATAAAAGGTGCAGTTCTTCACATTCTAACATAGCTTATACCATTAGATAGGATTCTGCATTGGCTTTTAAAATATATATATGTGATATATAATAATTACTTGCACAGTGAAGAAATAGTTCCAAAACAAAGTGAGTGCTGCACATTTGCTGCTGAGAAGTGTTGTCTATCCTTTAGGGCCTCAGTGAAGTTGGGTTAACCTGGTGCGACTATAGCATAATTAACACATCCCTTTCACGTTTTATATCAAAGAATTGATTTAGATAAATAAATGAACATATTTGATAATATGTTTGTGGCCAGTACGACATTTTTGACTGTTGATTGTACTTGGAATAATATATGAATACTTCAATGAAGGGAAAATATACATGCATGAGGGGTGAGTTCACCATGGGGCCAGCTTCATTTGCGCGCCGACTTAACCACGGGGTGGTGGCTATACACACTAGATCTAGTATGTGATCCCTATGCCATATATGTAAATATTTAGAATATCAGAAGGGCATTTTGGGACAATTAATTCATTACTATTCAATTAGGAGCTGTTACCTGTATACCATGGCTAGCTTACTGTAAAGGAGGTGAATGGCGGTAATGTGATTTACATCATGGAAGTTTGTGATCATTTATAGAAGACTGGCCGTGCGTATAGGTATACATTTGCATGACTCAGAGTTGCCTATTCTAAGATGAGAGGGGCATGACTGCCAAGTGTCCAGAATTTCCCGGGACAGTCCCGATTTTAGACCCTGTCCCAGGCATCCCAATTGGGTACAAAATGTCACAAATGTAGCAAGAATTAATGATTTAGAAACTATTGAAAATCTGGGTTAATTTTTCTCAAAGTAGGCCTCTTTTATACAACAGAAATCGCAAATTCTTTTAAGGGAGGACCCCCAGACCCCCCTCCCTGGTCGAATAAGGTTTTCTACGCATAAATTTTAGTTTCATATTTTCTATTTATTATCTATTAAGCTCCAAAATAAGTTGGGGGGAGGGTGGGGTTGGATGTCCCGATTTTCAGGCATCTGTTCAATTACATTATATACTACTTACAAAGATCATGCAAGGGTGTGGTGCGATAGGTCTATCAGGATGTGCGACAGGAGAAAAAAAAGTGCCCACCCCTGTTATACGCAAGGGTCCCTTTAAATGCGGCATCCTTAAATGTCAGAATCTTAGCCATACATTTCCTTACATTTCAATGTTACAGTGGGGGTTTCAAAACAGTGGCGGATTTTGGGGGGGAGGGGGTCCAGAGGGGCCTTGTCCCTGACCCCCATTCACCACTACCACCACCACCCAAAAAAAAAAGGTGTAGGAGGAGGAGAGAAAAGAAAAGAAAAGAAGAGGAAAGAAGCGACGAGGACCAACTTCTGAGGGCAGGGGGCCACCAAAAATAAACTACAAAAAATCGCGTTTACAAAAAGTTATAATATCAATGATAGCTCCATTTCCTATTGTGGGTTTTAGGCCTCCAAAAATTTTCGTGGATTTTAATTTCACTTTATTTCAAAATTATATGATCCCAAATTGTCTCAATGTATTTTAAACACATTAGATCGCATTTTAATTGAAAAAAATATATTTGGAATGACTTTATCATCATTTATCACTGAACTTTAATGTCCACAAAATTTTCGTACATTTTTTCTGGGCAGGTTTTTCTATCGTGGCCAGGGAAAAAAGGGTAAAACCGTCCCTACAAAATTTCGTAACTTTTTCTTGGTGGCCCCCCTGGTTTGGAGTGGGGGGGGGGGGGTGAGAGGGGAGGGGAAGCAACCTCTCAACTAAAGGCTGCTGGGCGTCAAATAGATTATATCAGAGCAGTGTCCAATATTAAGGGTGCACCCTGCACCCTGGGTGCATGATTTTATCCCTGGGTGCATGGATTTCTAATAGTGTGCACCCTGAAATGCACAGATTTTCTTAGCATTACACACTGCAGTGTTCAAGACTAACGCCTGCCCGGCCGACGATTTTGGAACAGGGCCGATGAAAATTTGATAAATCCTTGTTAAATTGGCCCGGATGGCCAACACCTTTTGGCTGGATGACAAAACACGGATCCGTGACGAAATGTAGTATTAAGTAAATATCCATAATTTCACCAGTTACTAAGATCCGTGAATTGTCAATTCTTGATCAATTTGGTGACATTATAATTCCATCCTTAATCTATTAATCATAGTATCCATACCATTTGTTATTTTGATAATATCCGTCGTCTATCAAATCAATCTGTTGGTTATTTTTATTTTGACAGTCAGATAGAGTATATCTTGATCTATGAATTCTTGATAATAAAATCCGTGACTTGTTAAGTCCATCCTTTTTGCGGCCATCATAAATTATATGTTATTTTCGACCCTCATTTACAGTATTTTTCTTGGCCTTTTTTGGCTGTCATATATGCTTTTTTGGCCGCAATTAATGTCATATTTGGCCATAAGTTATGCTTTTCGACTAGAAAATGAATTATAGTCGTCCTCATGACGAAAATCAAGGGGCCCAGCCTGCTGTCTAAGGTCCTTGGACCCCCAAGCCCCTGGTTATGCACAACTCTATTTTTCTGGGCCAACCAAATACTATCAGGGCCGACACTTTCTTGACACTGTCGGCCCTGATGGCCGAGAGCCCAGAAAGTTAGTCTCAAACACGGCAGTATATAGAAAAAATATCATTAGAATTTCAAGTTGAGCTAGACAGGAACAAGTACCTATAAGGATTTGATATCCTAATCAGCTAAGAGTGTACATGATTTCATAGATAAGAAGTTATTTTCCTTAGATTATAGATATCTGAATTCACCCAGAATATCCCAGATTTTATATTTGAGGGGTTACTTTTTCAAAATTTTCCTGGGTGGCCCCAATACCCCTAAAATTGGCCACTTCCCTGGATGAATCAGGCATGTAAGGCTTCCGTGGAAATGCAGAATTCTGCGTTTTTTAAAAATTATTTTGACCATTTTTGGGAGTCCCTAGTTATACCTAGGTAGTATTGAAGCTATTGGATCAGAATACATATGTAAAAATGTTAGGAAAAGTACCTCAGAATGCCTTAGATTGCATGAATGAGAGTTTATTTTTTTCAAAATTTTCTGGGGGGTAGCCCCCCATATCCCCATTATTGGAGGGGCTATTTCCCTGGAAGAATACAGATGTGTAATTATTAGGAAAAAATATCATCCTTTAAGGTCACTAAAATACATCAGAACGCCTTAGATCGCATGAATGAGAGGTTATTTTTTCAAAATTTGGGCCCCCTAACCTAGGTCCTCTCAACACCTCCCTGGCCGCCCCCTCTTTGTTCTAGGTGCGACCACTCACCTCCAGAACCTCTCAACACCTCCTGGCCGCCCCCTCTTTGTTCTAGGTGCGACCACTCACCTCCAGAACCTCTCAACACCTCCTGGCCGCCCTCTTTGTTCTAGGTGCGACCACTCACCTCCAGAACCTCTCAACACCTCCTGGCTGCCCCCTCTTTGTTCTAGGTGCGACCACTCACCCCCAGCCCCTCTCAACACCTCCATGGCCACCCGTTGTTGTTTTAGGTGCGACCACTCACCCACAGGGTCTCAAACAAAAAATATTCTCAATTACCAAACTGTTCAAATGTTCTATCAACATACATAATATTATTTGTGTACAAGTATTATTTGTGAATACATATTGTAAATGGTTTTAGTAGGATTTGTAATTGGACTTTTGCATCCATGAACTTTCATGGATGTTTTTTTGTGAATGAATTTTTTCATCATGGCGATTAAAATATCCTCACAAAATTTCACGGATGTTTTGGTTGGAATCCCTGCAGCACCTGGCCGCTGATGAGGGGTGTTGTGGTCGTTTGGGACCCCTATTGTGTGGCCGCTGGCCGCGTCAGAGGGGTGGCCGCTGGTGAGGGGTAAATATAGAGAGAAAACCATCCGTGCTCCCGTTTTGTGGCCGCTGGTGAGGGGTGGCCGCTGGTGAGGGGGGCCGCATATAGAGGGACCACTGTACTATAGCTTGTCTAGGCTGGCGCTACAGGGGTGGGCACAATTTTTTTCCCTGTCGCAAAATCCAGAGCATCAGTAGCACCACTACACCTCCACTTCCAAAAGGCAAAAATGCATTGTCTTAAAACTATGTAGTGAAAGTGACACTTTCAGCCACGTTCTCAATTAGACATATCATATGTATATTCTTGTCCTTTTTATACAAATGATAACAATTACAGAAATTAATATCAGGAATAGAAATGTCACACAATAATTAATGCTCCAGGATCTTAGAGCAATATTAGTGCATTCTCTGACGTTTTTGGGCTATTAATTGACAAATATTTTGAAATTTTAACCAATTACATAATGTTCAAACTGAGGAGCTTATGTTACCACGGAAATTATTTTCTTGTTGTCCACAAAAATATTTGGTACAAAGAACGATGGGTAATCAATTGGCTGTTTCAGGGCCCTGTAGATTTAGAGGGAGGGCTAGCTGATGTAACATACCAAATTTAAGAAATTTCAATATTCCATGTCAATATGGGTATGGTTCTAAATGTCACTTGTCAAATTTAAGAAAAACTGATGTCCCTTGTCAATATGATTGATTTATTCATAAGAACCCGCCGGATTCATAGCTCTCAAAATCCATGCAACTGGCAAGTTTTCTATATGCACTCATGTATAAAATAAGGGTATCCAAAGACCTAAATGCTCTCAGAAAAACGTACTAACAACCCCAGGATATACAGTCTTACACCCAGGCTAAGAAAATTCGTCCGCTTTTCTGGTCGTCAGAGGACGACCAATAATGAAAACCTAGTCGTCCACATAGATTCATAGGTCGTCCTTATTATTAGGATAGGTTTAGAATTTTTAAAAAGCTATCGAAATAAGTAGAGTGTAGATTGTTTAATGCTAAATAATTGGGAAAATTCCAACACTTTCTTCAAAATATTTGGTCGTCAGGAGGACGACTAGAAATAATATTCTGGTCGTCCACAACGTTTTTCTGGTCGTCGAGGACACGCGGACACGCAGATTTTCCTAGCCTGACACCTCCTATAAAGTGTGCATGTATAGGCTTTCATGAAAGAAATTGTGAAGGTTGGGTAACCTCTTGGTTTACCACTAAACACTGGAAGTACCCCTGTCATCCTCACGGCACATCTAGAGAATTAAAAAGATCCAAGGCCCTCTAGGGCAGAAAATTTTACGTTGAAAATTCATTCCTAATGATTCGACACACACACATTAATCATAATGATATTGATAGAACCAAGAAGCGTGGATTTGAATGATGTATTGTATGTTGATATTGGTAATATTGTCACTGAGATATGTTACTTTGGAAAATGAAGATATCCAGATAAATCTCCTGATTTTCTTGTCTTTTAAGAATACTCCAGATTACCTATTCTTTCTTGAAACCAATTTCCAGCTTTTGGAGGTTTCCCTACTAAATATCGCTATTTTCACAAATAAATTGAAGATAACCATGAAAAAATTATATATCAGATCGCATATTGCTGGGAAATGCTTTGAATACAGAAAATTTATTCAAAATACAAACAACTTTTTTTTAGATAAAAATCTGCTCAATCTGCTGTCGCACAATTTGAGGCTTCTGTCGCACTTTTGTGCAACAATGCGACAGGGTGCCCACCCCTGCACTAGGATTGGATTTCTTTTAGCCAGTTTGGCTAAAGTGTCCCTATTTTCTTTAGCCAGATTCGAAAACCATTAGCCATAATTAGATGCATGACATCCGGACAAGCCATGCTATTAACGGACATATAGGCCTTTAACAAGATAAGTTCATCAGTGCTATTCTTATAAAAACATTATCCCCCTCAAAAAAAAAAGGAAACCAAGTAACAATATCAATGTAATAATAAACGTTATTGCCCCTGATTTTACTTAGGCCAAAAAAAATTAGTTGTGTTCAGGTTTCCCTACCGACCCTAATATTTTGCCCCGACCCTAAATTTTTTAAGGGAAAATGTGTGGAAAATTTAGTAAACGTTCACTAAAATGAATATTCAGACTATCATTGCAGTTAAGAAAAAATATTTTTAAAAAAAAGCCGACCTACCGACCCTATTTTATTTGAGGTATGAAACCTGGACCATGTCAGAGTACCTGTCTTATAAAATAAGACAAAGGATGATGTGATGCTTAAAAATATTGTGTACTGAAGACTTACACTTTACAGCTTATCTACATATTTCCCCTCATACATTTGGTTTAAGACAAGATATAAGGCCAAAGGCTCTTGCAGTGGTGGCAGGGGGCCTGGCTGGGGAGGGTCCCCACAAACACCCCTTTATGTGCAGTGAGAGGTCAGAATTTACATAGGTACTCACACCACATGGGACTTGGCACTGCAGATCTTTTTCCACACTTTTGCTGGTCAGAGTACATTACATACTGACATAATGGCCTGTCATAATACCTGCCGGTCAGAGTACATCCAATCCAATGGCAGTCAGAGTGCCTGCTGTCACATGCTGGCTGCTGCCAATGGCAGATGGTTTTTGACCAGGGCCAACAATTTCAGATGAAAATATATATCCTGGTACAAATCAGTGCAGGTATTGTAAAAGACAGTAGATGATACCAGTGTACTCTGACGTGCAGGTACTCTAACTGATAATATTACTTATGTTTTCCCAGTGGTCTCCCAGTGTTGACATGCACATTGACCACCTGGTATTGTCAAAGGTATTGCCCGTCAGGGTACATGTCAACACTGTGAAACCACTGGAAAAACAGAAGTCAGACAAGTGTCTGAGTATCAGCAGGGGGGAGCAATATTTGTGCAGGGGCCTACCCATCCCCCCTGCCCTGATGGCCCTTAACCTATAGCATTAGCGTAACTTGGGTAAGGGGGGTCCAGTAGATCAGTCCTGTCTCTTGCCTGCATATTACATGTTTCATGCAAATGTATACCATTGTGATATTAAATGTTTTTCATATTTTTTTCAGGTTGCCCAGGCTGTATTTTGGTTGTAACTCCACTAAATGCCATAATGGAGGAGCAACAAGCACGTTTTGGTTCTGCATGTGTTTTAGTAGATGGTCAACTGCTTCATGATCTTGAAGAGGGCATTGAGAGTAGAGCTACCAAACAGCTAAAGGACGGCAAGTTTAACTTTTTGCTCGGCCACCCAGAGCAGATGGTCAAACCAGTTCTTTGTCGTACCTTGATGGTTCCTGAGATTGCAGCCAAAGTAGAGTATAACCTGCTGATGTCCACTTTGTTTTTGGTTCACTTGTTGTCAAAAATTTTGTCAACTGTTACTGTTTGGTCTCCCAATTCACAATCTCACAGGCATGTTTAAGTTCTCCAGCTACCGTAGTGCCTATAGTGGCTAGCCAAATGATCGACTGACGCTTAACATCAGGTGTCTATGTCACTAATAAATCAGCATAAATATAACTAACTTCATACACCTTATATTACTATACAATGTCTTGCAGATAACGCATATCGTTGTGGATGAGGCCCACTGTGTGCTATCTTGGGGTGAGACGGAGTTTAGGCCAGCATTTACGAAGTTATCAAGTCTTCGTGCTTCCCTCCCTGACGCGAAAATGGTGGCGCTTACAGCTACAGCCTCTACAGAAGCCATATCCAAAATATACAAATCACTGCATATGCATCAGCCAGTTCTGATTAAAGCATCACCTGATCGGTAACTTTCCATTTATTGAGGGTTGAACAGGGTTAAGAAACTAGTTAGGATATGAAATAGTTGAACAGTTAAATACTTGTACAAAATGCAGCACACTTGAAATGTAAGGCTGTGTATTTACTTGCCTGTATGAAATTTTATGTAATGGCTAGCTGCACAAGCAGCAGTAGTACTTATGGTGCTGTTTCAAATCAAATAAGGCCTGCTGCACCCAAGGTAAATATATCCTGGTATATATTTACCTCAGCGCTTTCCAAAACAAAAATGAACCATGTAATGCCTTTTAGCCAATGGATCCTGTGCATAAGGGAAACCAACAAGATTTCAACATTGTTTTGTACAAAATATTATTTACTTATTAAGTATTATTGTGGGTGTAGCCATTACATAAAATAAAGAAGACACTTTTATGTTGTATTTGGTCAGATATATTTACTCCTGGGACAATTTCAGGAGTATCGTCCAAGGAGTAAATATATAAAACCTCATACTCCATAATAGTGTCTTTTTATTATACAATTTTTCCTGATAAGAAATCTGTCACTGGCATAATGGCAAAGCACCTGTTACTAGCTGTACAATAGTCGAGTTTGAAATATAGCACAATGAAAATCTATGGTGCACCTACGTCGCTAAATGGTGTTGAAGTTGCCTTTGTTTTCCAGTACTTTAATTTATTTCCTAACCAAGTAATTATGTCAGTCATGAGTGTATAGGAATCCATTTCAAATTTATTAGATAATGACATAATTTCACCACTAACTGTCAGACGAATCAACAAACACAAATTGTGATTCTTGTACTATTGTGAGCACCTGTGAAAACTTAATCCTCTTGCAAGGTGTGATTTTCATTTTTACTTTTGAAGGCCAACCGTGTACATTGATGTCCGGAAGCGCCCTCCCACGACAGGCGGTGATAACACAGTAGAGGACTCATACAACACCTGCCTAGACCCCCTGCTCGTAGAACTTCAAGAGAAGGAGGTGTTGTTTCCTCGCACCATTGCTTACCTACCACTGAGGTGGTGTGGCCATGGCCATTCCAGAGCCAAAAGTTTCTTGGCTGATTCTACAACGTTCCAGGTTAATGTATCTGAGGATGATGATGAGGTCAAATCATTTGTTGCTCAGTTCCATGCCCCGCAAACTGGTCATGTAAGTAGACACTAATAGTTATACCAAAGATGTAGCTGAATGACATACTGATATAAGACATAGTAATATAAGAAGACCCTGTGAAGAGCTGCCAAATGTTGATGAATGATCCGCTGGACAACGTACTGCCCAAGGGCAAAACCTGTGGGCAGCACTCTGCGAAAAGGGGTGTCCATAAACTTGAGGATGACCCCTAAGGGTGTTCTATATTTTATCACCTAAAAAATGAAGAAAATGTCTTTGAAATACTGTAAATAAGGACCAGTGCGTATAGCCTGTCAATATGTAAAATATGTATGTTGCTAGGTCTCACTGCAGGATGTATTTGCCCATTTAAGTTAGGGAAGAACTGCATGGGAGAGGGTCAAGACCTTCCAGTGAATGGCTAGAGCATGGTTGTTGAGACATGTGCATCATGTTAGTATTCACGCTGTTAAAATTGGTATCGGAAATCATGTATTATTTTCCTTAGATACGATCATCTAAGACTGATCAAGTCAAAACAGACGTCTGAAAGACAGAATTTGTCCTAACTTGTTTTTGCCATGATAATGACACTGGCTGTCAGTATTGCGTAAAACATCCTTCACTCACTCACTCACTCACTCACATATTATTTTGTTTCCAGTTGAAGAAACTGATAGCAAAATCAATGCAACAACCTGATGGACCACTCCGACTTCTCTTTGCTACTGAGGCTTATGGGATGGGGGCAGACTCTCCAAACGTTCGCAGAGTCGTGCATGTTGGGCCACCTACAAACCTTGAGAGTAAGTCAAAGATTTCACTAAACCCTCATTACATATTCAGGATTATTTTATCAGCTAGATTAGTTTTCTTCTGTGACGATATCCTAAAGCCATTACACCGTGCCATTCATGTGATCCCCTTCGCCACATGAATTTTGTAAGTATATTTGCCAAAAATAATTATAGAAATATACCATCTTCATCTTACATTCTGTAACATATTGCTTTTAATTTGATGCCCAATGTACCACCAATTCCATCTTAGGTGCTGTGACCTGTACACCTGTAAAGAACACCTCACTTAAAGGTGAAGCGCAAAGGAGAAAACAAAAATCTCAAATATAGTAAAAACCTCTTAATTGATGTATATTTTAAACAGCATCAGACTTAAATTAGCACACAAAGATAATACCAAAGGCCAAATAAGCTTTTGTTTGGATTGTGAATACTTATCTCACAGGGCTGTGACATCATCTAGGCTCTCGGTCACAGGTGCCTGTGTGTGCAGTTACCCATAGCAGGAGCCTTAACACCTTACCCTGCTTATCTAAAAGAGCCTAGATGACGTCACATGCACTCAGTAGAAGCCACTACACAATTATATTTTTAAACATACATTTCTCCATCACTAATGCTACATTAGCAGTGATTTTTGTAGATATATTCAGAGAAATACATTTTCAATATGATATTAAAAATAAAATTGCCTTTGCGGTTCTCCTTTAAAGACTTGAACAGGTGTTTATTCAATTTAGATAATTTCTCTTTTTTACATTTTTTACAGGGCATTGAGGGAGATTTGATTATATTCTTATGAACACAATTGATCCACGTTGGTTACTCATCCCCTTACTCTAGCTGTAAGGTTTTCTTTTATTTCAGCGTACATCCAAGAGATAGGAAGATGTGGACGGGATGGTCAGCCAGCAGAGGCCATACTCTACTTCAATAATTCAGATCTGGCCGCAAACAGGGAGGGTATGACAGATTCAATGCGGGAATTCTGCAGGCTTACCTCATGTCGTAGGGAATTTCTGATGCACCACTTTGGCTTTGATTTGGAGTATCATGATGAGTCAAGATGTTGTGATGTGTGCAGTGGAACCAACCTTGATGAGCAGCCCAAACCTAAACCAGCAAGAGCCATCCCGCATATCAGTCTTACTTTGCAGGAATATTTTGAGGCTGAAAATGAAGTTGAAATGACACACTGCCTGCCCCACCTTGTCACTGGTCTATCCAAAGGACTCGCTGACCTCATATCAAGTGCCCCTGAAAAGTACAGTACAGGGATTTCTTTAGCAGATGAATTCCCCTTTCTTCTCCCATCTTATATTGAAAACATACAAGCTATTCTGACTTGCTACACCTGAATGAAATATTTTCAGAAAAGGGGCTTACTTAATGTCACTAGTAAATCTATGTCAGAGATTACATAAGTTTCTATCCCAAACATATTGTATATAATGTAAAAGGTGTATCACCTTGTGTATGTCAGTGTAGCATAACAGGGTATGCTATCTGTTCAGAATAAGTGCTAATGATCTAATGCATATTTGCATTTGTTTTGCAAAAGTTTACAGTACAGTCCACAGGTACATGCAGCAGTGGTAATTGTCATGGTTAGTGAGATATTCCTGTTTAAAAGGCGGAAGCTGAAAGTATCAAGGACTCCACTTTTACCTAGGAAAATAACCAGATGTGCTAATCTGTTAAGTAAGGTAGGCCAATTCACAAGCCAATCATAAAATGTTATATCAGATATGTATCTCTGTTCAATGATTTTTACATTGTTGGCTGGATTTTCCTGTAATCTTACGGAATTTTAGACTGTATATGTACTGATTCATGAATTAGCCTTTGTATACCTGAAAACCCTAAAACTGAGTGGTGGAAGGCACATTTTTGCTGGCCTATTATCAAACATATTTAGCGCTTTTCATATTTTCCCTGTCATATTTCATGTTTTTATGCATTAAATTATCATAAAAACTGGAATTATTAAATTTTGCTCTCTTATGCTTTTTACCACATGAAAAGCCTTATTTTCACCTCTTTGAGAAGGCTCAAAAAACGAGTGTATGGCTACGGAATTATTTAAGCTGTTTTCAATGCCTGCTATTGACATATTTGGGTTATCTAAAGTGAAAACGCAGACTTCTGCATTTAAATAACATGAAGAATAGTTGAATGTAATAAATAATTGTTTTTTATGTACAATAATTGGTAATTTATACAAAAAATGAAAATCCACAATCAGCTTGCCTGTCAGGTAAAATATTAAAACTGTCTCCATACACATGAAATATAGGTTATCGCATGAACATGAAATGAGTGTATGGCGACAGATTTTCATAAGTACAGTGGTCATATTTACATGTCATTAAGTAGCTCATGATAATTATATATACAAATGCATGACAATGATATATATGTACAAATGCTGATACTATTATGATATTTACAAGAGTAGGGTTGTGATTAAATAAGTGTACGGCTATACCCGTACCTACTAATACATTACTGATAGAGCATTATAATGGGTTAATATTGAGTGGAATCACATTATTGTACACCTAAATACATTTTGAAATTCTTTAGAATATTATAAATATGATAACAAATAGTTGTTTTTTGTACAATTTTGGCTGTCTAAACACGTTGCCAAACAGCATGTGCTATCAGTTGAAAATTAAAAGTGTTGCTGTTCACATGAAATATAGGTTATCATATGCATGCATTGAGTTTATGGCAACAGATTTTCCGACATAACTCCCATAAAGTGTATGGCTATGGAATTAAATAGGTGATGGTGTCCGCCCCGTAATAAAGTGTACGGCTAGGGACTTTGACATAATTGTATAAATAATGATAATAAATAACTGTACAGCGATGTACTTTCATTTTGAATTAAATGTTATAAAACAATTTAAATACACCAATAGCATTATTGACGCCTTATTATGAGTGCAGATGGACTATGGTAATGGATTTTCATAAGATAAATACATGTACAGTGATCATATTTACAGCCATAAGGCAATGACATTAAATAGTTGATGGTATATAATACAAATGCAAGGTGATGATGTATATACAAGTATGAGAACTAAAGCGCTTCTGTTTCTATTAGAGGCCCGGTAGCTGGGACAAATGAAAAATAATAACTGCCACTATTCAAACAATTTGAAGCCTGGCAGCTGGGGAAAATTAGATAAAACAACTGAAGTGCTACTGTTACTATTAGAGGCCCGGTAGCTAGGGCAAATTAAAAATTTATGTAATGGCTGGGGTGTGCAGCGGTACGTATAGTGCCGTTTAGAACGAAATAAGCACCGCTGCTCGGGAGGTAAAAATCTACCGATTATACGTACCTCAGGCTGTTCCAAGATCACGTGACCACGTTGCCATGGTAACAGCCAATCAGAGTCGGGAATTAAGTAAACAAACAAGATGTCGACGTCACTGTCGGGACTACGACATTGCCGTCGGGACTCCGACATCACCGTTTTTTGCAATAAATTGATAAGTTTAAAGGTTTCTAGCTATCCCAGAAGATGAGCCAGTCAATTTATGTTGTATAGGGGCGGATTTTGACCAACTGTCATCGTGATAGGTAAAGAAATAAGATGTCGACGTCGCCGTCTGGACTACAACATCGCCGTCGGGACTATTACATCGCCGTTAGGACTACAAATTTGCCCTTTTTTCTCTCAATAAATTGTTTTTTCAGGGTGTAGCCATCACATAAAATAAAGAAGACACTTTTATGTCGTATTCGGTGGGATATATTTACCTCTGGCTCCATTTAGGCCCTTGCCCTACGGGCGCGGGCCTAAATGGACCCAGAGGTAAATATATCCCACCTCATACTCCATAATCATGTCTTCTTATTATAATATGTGCTCAGGTCCCGCAGTTACTGTTGAGCTTTCTTGTGTTTGGCGAACCAGTCGTTGAATTTAACCGTGTTAAGCTTCTTTGCTTGGGAAATTGGGACATGAGATAGGTGAGGGCTCCTGTAGGCTCGACCTGGCTGACACTGGAATGGACGTACCCTTCTCAAGTCATCCATGATCTGGATCTCGTCTTTGTGGATGTCTTTTGGGTTGTGAGACTTGGACCGCAGAACCACATTTGCCTCAGCGTCGTAGTTGGAGGCAATCATGTGTAGGCCTGGAAGTGCAGATGACTTTGCAAAGATGTTGTCAACAGTTTTGTTAGACACCATGTTCTTGATATGTTGTTTGTTCTGCTTCACAATCCACTCCATCTGCAAATCTGCTGGAATATTTGAGTTTGGCCGCCCTTTTGTGTTGACGAAGCAAGCATGCAGTACTTGATGTGCCCTTCTCTCAGACAGCAGTGAATACTGCTGCATCAACATAAGCAACAACTCAAGGGGGTACTTCGCATGGGTGTTCCGCCCCTTGAGCTGCAGCATCATCAATTTGAATAGCCCCAACAGCCGACTTCGATCAGGTGTCTTCACAAGATCCAAGAAGTACATGAAGGTCATGCCGGTTTCCAGGATATAGTGTGCGTGAATCTTCTTCTTGTCTGGGGCTTCGGGCTTGAGAGTGGTTGTCTTCCGTCGGATCGTAATCTTACGCGTCTGTCCAGACTTAAGCTTGACATCCATCTGGTGAAGCTCATCTGTCGTTCCTGAAAAATAGAATGACCCTATTAAAGACAGGGGTGACTTTTAGGACTTCCCTGTAAGACCTCAGGCAATATTAGTGAAAAGGAAATCCTAGCCCTCCAACCCTATCTTTCTATGGGTGTGACACCTGAACTCAACAACTTTCTTTCAGCATAGCAGTAAGCAGTTCTGTAAGAGTGTAGTTAGACCTGTCAGTAGGCAGTAAGTGCTGTGAAATCAAAGGAAGGGCTTTTAGGTCATAGATTGGTCTGTTGATGCATAGGAATCTGTTTGAAATAACAGAAAATTATTAATTACGTTTCACCTTTCACCAAATATTACTACTGTGAAACCCGCAATTTATGTCACACCCTAATTCAAGCTTCACCCTGATTTAAATTTGTCTTTGGATAATTTTTTATCTTCTATGATTTGGAAATAGATGAATGAGCAGTTAAGGATATCAAAATTTAGTAAAAACATCATTACAATCATAGACTAAAATAGATATCTATCATAACTTTTCCCACAGGTACTAACCTGCAGAGACATAGACTTCTCTGTCATGTCCACTCCAGTAGGGAAAACAGTACTGGTCGATAACATCTCCCAAGACCTTGTACAGCCAGGCCTCCCTCTCTTCGACTGAGGCATCTTGAGGGGGTTGGTGTTTCACCGGGAAGTCGTTTCGGTTCTCAATGCCAAAATAATCCAAAGCTGCTTCAACAAGGTGTGCATTGACATAATTCGTGAAGAAATGTTTATCCGCTTCGTATGCTTTTGCAACGTCTGGGTCCACAGACTTGCGAAAGATCCGATCTTTTTCTCCCTGCAGAGAACCGAGTTCGTCCTCCCCACCTGGGCACCAAAGGGTGTCGAAGACCATCTTCTCGAGGTAGTTCATACCCAGGTGGAAGAACTCAAACGTCGCAGGACCCAGATGTGCGAACCGCCCATGTGGTAGGTTCCCGATTCGGAGTTTCAGGGCGGTTCCAAATCTCTCACGGGTGAGTTGATCTCCACCTATGTGGACTGGCTCGGTTGTTGGAAGCGGAAGCTCACTCACAAGTCCCTGATAGAATTCCAGGATCTTCGTCGTATCCTTGTCGAATTGTTCGTTCAGGTCGAGCACTGGTAGGGGTATGACACCTGTTTTGCGTCCGTACTCCTCATGGTGTTGGACAAACTGTTTCGGTAAACACTTGAACAGGTCTCGCAACTGGGGAAGGTATCTGCTCAGTATCTCAGCAACCACAACAACCATGTCAGTCCTCATTGTGGCATATTCTTCTGCAGAGAAGGTGATGTCATTCACAGTGAGATCTCGTAGGGGAATTTCAGGAGCATTTGACTTTTCGGTATACACTGGTTCTGTAATCAGAGCACATGAAGCAAACATATGAACCATGTGTTTGTGGCGGTCAATGTTCTCATAGCCAACCCCCTGATTGAAGTTCAAGTTGTCTCCTATGAGACGGAGATGGTTTCCTTCCTTGACAGCAGATACGAGTTGATCTTTGAAGTGGGCCCCAACAACCTTGACCATAGCAAGCGACCTTGGATAGGACATTGTCACACCAAGCACATTCAAGCGGTCGTACACCTGTGGTAAGTGAGAGTAGCATGATAATAATTTGAATGTTTGAATTTGCAAGTTTAATATATTCAGATACTAGCTAGAAAATGGTTTAAGGTTAGACTACGGTCATGAGCTGCAGATTTACTAAAACTGCAATATCTTGAAGGTCATTGATGATATTTGAACATGTTATATATAATTTAAAAGCTCTAATCTTTCTCTATTTAATGACATAGTGATCTGCATTTATAGAATTGAATTCAAGAAAATAATCTTAAAATTCCATTTTTCACTTTTATTCTGCCTGGAAAAAAACTTGTGTGGCTGGCCGCACATTATACTACACCAACAAACAAGCAAACTCACCTTCTGATTCACTATCTGGTCAGCAAGGGCCATTGTCAATACGTGTTGGAGACGACCAAGGTGGGGATTTCGTGTTTGCATAAGGATGCTGTAGATCATGGCAAGGCGTGGAATGAGCACACTCATGGACTCTGAAGTAAGATCCTTTCTGCCACTTGTTATCGCAAGTACAATTTGAAAAAGTTCAGGAAACTTCTCACGAAATTCATCGATGATGTCTATAAACTTCGTTTCCTTCAAGTTGTCATAGTCTTTCCTCATAAGAACAGATAATTCACCGTTTTTGCGATTTTTCAGTGTTTCTGGTCGAACAGCCAGCTCTTGTGACAGTTGATTGACAACTGCATCTCTCACAGGAGGGATGGACATCACACTCATTGCCACTTGATCTGCTGAAGTTTCATTCTTTAGGCCTAATGCCAGACATGCTTGGTGCTTCAGAGTTAGGGGTGGCACCCTATCAACAACCAGTAGTTCTTTTCTCATTTCTGCGACCTCGGGTTTTTCATTCTTCTGACGCTTTCTCCTACAATGGTTTGTCTTTTCTTTTTTCTCATATGTATGGTCATTTTCAGCATCCTGTATGTTGGGAATCAAAGGCAACATGGTTGGCTCAGTCCCTTCTGGTCTGAATGTTGGTGTGATTTCAGATTCATTGCCCACTGACTCAGGGTAGACTGTATCTTGGGATGCTGCAGTATTCCTATCATGTGCTTGTGTTGGAAGAGTTTCAGTTGGGGTGCTGAAGAGTCGTCTGGCAAGATCCACATTTGTCCTTTTTGGGGTTGATGTGCTAACTTCAGATGACGGTTGCAGAGAAGATGGTACCTTAAAAGCGGTAGGGCTTCATTTTAGCACACAGATCTCCTCACATACACTGACATAGGGTAAGAACATAGGTGTGGTATTTACAAAAGCTTATATATCCTTAGGGCCACCAAAACATAATAAAACGTGTTGTGAGAACAGCCACCAAATCGCCAGGATAATCTGCCTGGAGGACCCCCAAAAACTACTGAAACGTCACCTAGAAACACCCTTCTAAACACCAGCAAATTGACACCCCCAATAGTCATGGACAGCCCGCAAATTTGGTGTATACAGTAGCGACCCACTTAATGACCACTTCAATATAGCGACCACCCCACTTAAAAGACACTTTTTGTTCAGAACGGATTATTTTCCTCTATTTAATGTCAAACCTGTCTGTATGACAATTCACCCTGTCACGGATAGCCAATTTCTTGACTTTTACCTGCAGGTTATCCTTGATCAGGGTGCATGCTGGGTAATATGTTGACAAACCACAGGACTTTATCATTAATTGTGTCATTATTTGTGATCAAACATGGGGGGAAACTTATGATCATTATTTTTCAAATTCTATACATATGCATTAGATATTTTCTATGCGTTTTGAAAATTCAATCATTATCTTAGGATATATAACAACTATTATTTTTATTTTCTACAGGTTTGCTGTGTTTTTCTTGACAAAATTAGTCCTAATTAGCCTGCAGGTGCTTAAAATACTGTAATGCAGCTATCCATGGTAGGGAGAATAGATAAAGGTCTGAAAGTTTGGCTAGCCCTTTCATGATGCCAGTTTGATAAATGCATCACAGTGGCACTGACACCAGTTGCATTAACATTACACCACAGTAAAGACACCAGTTGAATTTGATGCAACAGTTTTAACATTGTTAAAAATCACTAAAACCGTAAATATTTTGCAAAATTAAAAAAAATTTGTTTTATATTTGTGGAAATATGTGCATTTATATTTCTATGATATTTATCAAGTTCAACCAAAATTTCTTTTGTGTCAGATAACATATTGTGTACATATCTGTTGCATAAATGCAAAAGGCGTCATAAAGGACAATATTGGGCACAAACCTGGTGCTAAATGGTACCATTTATTAATGTACCTGGCGTCACAAAAGAGTTAATAATGTTATGCTTGTCACACCAAGCTACTTACCAGCAAACTCCTAAGGGAAGGTGTTTGCTCTAGAACTTGATGTGGGGTAGCCTGCTGAGCGACTCTTGAATCACTTTTTGTACTTGTAGAAGCCCATATCACTTTATCGCTGCAACATAAAAGACAGGAGTTTCTGGCAGTTTGGAAAATTTAATATGACAGACTAAATTGTGAATAGACATGTGAATTTTCAGGTTCCTGGTAGGTTTTTAATATTTCAAAATAATTCTTGACCTTATAAGAAAAATACTTAATGTTAAAATGTTGAATTAGAGGCATTTTCTTTGATATCTTCTGCAGTCTGGGTAAAAACTGTCATGTCTTTAAAAACAAAATATGACATTTTTACGTTTTTTTTGTCAGTTCACCTTAAAACCCATATTCCACATACCAAAAGTGTATGATTTGCAGCAGATAAACTATCACCGTGCCAATGTAATAGCAGAATTTTACCAACACGTTAGTAATTATTTCCAATTTTACAAGCAGCAATCGGCAGCCCACAATTGCAGCACTGAAAGTGTGCCGGAAGGCGGTGACTGCGATATAGAATGTTTCCATGGAGATGTAGAATATTGGCAGCTGATACTTTCGGTAAGTGGAATACGGCCTTAAGTGTTATGTCATGAAAGAAAATAAATTCAATCTATAAGATTATAATGTCTATTGTTCACAATTCTGGGCCATTAAAATTATTATTTATGCACAAGTTTACTTAAACTAGCTGGCTAAGAATTGGCAATTGTAAACATTTAGAATTTTTAGATTTAGAATATATTGTTTGGCCACGTTGTCATGGTCACCACATGGTGATCACCAAAATGGGATCACGTGACTACATCTGCACAAGGTCTATATTCTCTTCTATGAATATGTCTAATACTGTCTGATTTTTGTATTTATTGCATTAACGACCTGTATGACCAGTGCACCCTCTCTACAACCTGTGGACCACACCTACAACCTGTGGACCACCTCTACGACCTGTGGGGCCCCTCTACAACCTGTGGGGCCCCTCTACGACCTGTGGGGCCCTCTACGACCTGTGGGCCACCTCTACGACCTGTGGGTCACCTCTACGACCTATGGGCCACCTCTACCACCTGTGGGCCACCTTTACGACCTGTGGGTCACCTCTACGACCTGTGGGGCCCCTCTACGACCTGTGGGGCCCTCTACGACCTGTGGGCCACCTCTACCACCTGTGGGTCACCTCTACGACCTATGGGCCACCTCTACCACCTGTGGGCCACCTTTACGACCTGTGGGTCACCTCTACGACCTGTGGGTCCCTCTACGACATGTGGGCCACCTTTACGACCTGTGGGTCACCTCTACGACCTGTGGGTCCCTCTACGACATGTGGGGCCCTCACAACATGTGGGCTACATCTACGACCTGTGGGGCCCCTCTACAACATGTAGGTCCCTCTACGACCTGTGGGGCCCTCTACAACCTGTGGGCCACCTATACGAGCTGTGGGTCACCTCTACGACCTGTGGGCCATCTCTACAACCTGTGGGGCCCCTCTACAACATGTAGGTCCCTCTACGCCCTGTGGGTCCCTCTATAACCTGTGGGCCACCTCTACGACCTGTGGGTCACCTCTACGACCTGTGGGTCCCTCTACGACCTCTGCACAACCTCTTCCAACTGTGAAAAACCTCAACAACCTTTGCACCTCCTATATCACCTGTGCACAACCTCTACAACCTGTATACAACTGCTAAGACCTGTGCACAACCTCTACAACTTATGGACTACATTACATCCTCAACCACCTATGCACAACCTCTGCGACCTGTGCACAATCACTACAAGGTGTGGACCACTTCTACGACCTGTGCACAGATTCTACTACCTGTGCACAACTTTTAAGACCTGCACACATCTTCACTGATGATGTGCACAACCTCTACCACCTGTACACAACTTCGCTGATCCTGTGCACAACCTCTACCATCTGCCTGCAACTTCTATCACCTGTGCACCACCTCTACGACCTGTGCATAACCTCTACTTTAAGAAAAGGCCATGTCTCATGTCACTAAGCAAAAATCCATGTTGCTATGGGGCCTTCCATTAAGTTTGTACGCACCAAGGGGGGTGGGGGGGTCTGAAATTTTTGAAAATTTGCGTACGTTCCTGTATAAATCCATTGCGTATTTTAAGCCAAGGGGGGGTGGGGGGGTCTAGAATTTCATAAATTTTGCGTATGTACTAAATGGAAGGCCCCTATGTCACTTAGAGAATTATGGTAGGTTATAGTGTTTATATCAATAATCCTTAGCATCAATCTGTATGGGTATTCTAAAACAAACCTCATTCTCTCCTGATACATCGATTCTCAAAATGTTTCTATTATTTTTCCTTCCTTTCTCTCAACCCCTCTATTATTAGCAATACCACAACCCTTGAAAAATCTTGGGAAAAATCATAAAATTGTCTAGATTATAGGGTTGGCGACTGTAATTTGACTATAACTTTTTCAATTTTGAAAGTAGAGAACAAAGAATACGAGCAGAAGAAAGAGGAGGTTCTAGAGCATGGGAAACTTAATTTTCATTAAACTCAAATTTAATCTGATAATTCTATAGCTGATTATTTTAAGAGAGGGCATGATATTTTCTCTCATTTGGGATTCACCACGGGCAACATGAGTCATTTTTTTTTCAGAATTTTGATTGCAAGCTTTTAACCTATATTTTCAAGTTTTTGCCAATAATTTTGATTTAATCAAATAGGGCAAAAATACTGAGATCCACGGAAAGAAATGTTCTTTTCAGTGATATATGGCCTAAAGGTAAGCAATCAGAGTAAGATCCACGGAATTAAGCATGAAATTGACCTTAGACAGGAAAAATAAGGTAAAAATAGGTTAAATAAGGGGTCCGTAGCTCTATCAATGTTTTAATGTAATCTTCTTGCAAAAAAGTGCAATTTTACTCTCACATTTCTAGCAATATCTAAGGAATGCTATATCCGATTTTAATTTTGTTTTCAATAATAAAAAGCACTTAATGAGGCGGATTTCACTAGCCTCTTTAAATCATTGAAAATCACAATTATATTTTTAGTGTGGTATTGCTACTATTATACTCATAGAAGGATAGCCCACTGATGTAATCTACATTTTACTTTTAACTCAAACACATGACTAATGAAATTGCATAATATCTAGGTTATCAATAATATTGCCTTTTGGCAAAATGGTAAGGGGTTCTTAAAACGTGCTGAGCAGAATTCTATAACTATTAATCTTTAGAGGAGGAAGAGCATGGGATTCCCTACTCTTTTTTCTTAGGTTATTCTAATGATGGAAAAAGAGATCCAAGCATATGTACATATTACCTGTTGTGAAAAATTGTATACATAGATAGTAATGACCGAGGTGAGATATCTAAAAAGTTATTGCCCTGGTCGTCATGGTCGAGGGCCGAAGCGTAGCGTAGGCCAGAGACCTTGACGACCAGGGCAATAACATTTTAGATATGTAACAGAGGTCATTACTGGATTTATTTCAGCCCCCATGAATCTATAAACTTGAATGTGCATTTTAAGCATCAATATCTATTCATTCCAGTTTTTGAATCACGGAAAAAGATTGAATATTGGCAGAGATATTGAATTCCAAAAAGGTATGCCAAAATGTAAACAAACGGCCGCACCATGCTACCTAGCAACGCATTTTTTATATCAAACTAAGGTCAGCACTGGATTTATTTCACCCTCCCCAAATCTATAAATCGGAATACCCATTATGTAGGTTATTATTTATCAATTTCAGTTTTTAAATTGTGAAAATTGTTATAATATTGACAGAGATAACACTAGATAGAAGTTTCGGCAAAAAGTAAACAAACAGTGGAATTACGCGACATGGCAAAGTGACGTAGCAACGTGATGTAGCAACGTGACCTAGATCTTAATGCTCTTCTCTTATTGGTTGATAGGATTAGGGGGGCGTGGCTTAACTAAAAGTTATTCCCCTTACTCCCTGCATTCCTATTGGCCTAGCCTTAGAAAAGGGGCGTGGCTTAATGTTTCCTTGGTGTTTCAGGGGAATATCTTTTAGTTATTCTCCAGGTCTCTGTAGTTAACAGTTTAAACCAAGGGAATATCGTTTTTGTTATTCACCTGGTCGGGGAATACGACATTTAAATAGGAAATGTATAGACACTAAGCCATTAGGGGTGAAATAAAACATAATACAGATTGAAGTATTCGACCCCTTTTGAAGATTAAAAAAAATACTGCATATGAAGGGCTGCTGATTTATATGTAATGGTTGTGATAAACAGTATCACATGGTGATCCATCCATGTGGAAGGTAGGTCCCGTCGGGAATTCCTTGAATCGTCCTGTTGGGGAAACCCACCTAAAATGGTGGTTGAGCGAGGAAGTGGTCTCTGATAATTCACCTCTAAGGGGCCCTGTTCCCGACACACCTTACACCTGGTCACGTATGTGTTGTGGGGGTTGTGATGGGCTCAGTCACCTGGCCATATGTTCAATTAGGTGCCATCAGAATTATAGGACATCTACCTTCTGGGACTTAACTGTGGCGGTACATCTGTACATACATATATATTATTATAGCCTAAACACACTGCACCTAAGCTCTAAGTTACATGTTGATCATATCAACAGGGGGGTTGGGGTCAGCATAAAAGCTAAGTACTGAAACAGCATGCATTCATCCCTAGACCTCCCCGCCCAAAAAACGTCATACACATTCAGGCCTGCCAACTGTCCCGTTTTGCCCGGGACAGTCCCGATTTTTGGCCCTTGTCCCGTGTGTCCCGTTTAGGGTTAAAAATGTCCCGTTTTTTAAAGCATTTTTGAAGACATGTGCCGGGGAGTGCTGGGGAAATGTTGGCAGGCCTGCACATTGGATAATGGGTGGCCAGTAGGAATAAAAGTTCTTACTTCTAATTCAATACTGTCAATAGCTCAGTTACCTTGGTGAAAATGTTACATCTGTCTGAATGCTTGCACATGACGTCTGAGGTTTGGTGTATACTGCAATAACTTTCTTGATAGGTGCATGTACTGTAGGTTTGTTGATGTTAGGTCCAGTGTTGCCAGGACCAAGTGTTGCCAACTGTCTGTGACAACGTGGATGATTGGTGTTGTTGAACCTATGACGGCATGCATTGCCTGTTAAAAAAGGAAAAAGGACGAGGCATGAGGACAATGGCCAACACCTAGCGGAATACTTAATAGTTTGCGTGTGGCTGCAGAAAAAAAAGTGGTCCACATTGGGCAAGTACTATTGAAGCAAGATTGGTTGCCATCTCCGATGTGAATGGTGCCCAAAAAAAAAAAAGATTAAGTTAAGTCCAATTTCGATAAAACCTTGAACTCCTATACTCTAGAATCCCCTCTTTCTTATGATATTGATTTTTCCATGCTGTTAAAATTTAAAAGGTTATGGTCAAATAACTATGGCTAATCCTGTAAAATACGCTTTTTTTCCTGATTGTGGTGTTGCTAGTTAAATCATCTTAAGGGAATAAATGCTGGTGCCGTGAAAAAAGCATGGCCATGGGATACAGACTCACAGAATCCCCCCGGCCTGCAATAAATCTGTCAACAGCTTTGTACTTCCGCCAGGCACTAGGAGGTTGAGACCCCACCCACCTTATATTATTCACATTACAATGTTTTTACATTGTACAGATGTCCAGTACAGTTTGTTGCTACCCTCTTGCAATGTTATAGTATACCACAATAATATGCTATACCTGAACGATGTACATGTGTTTTTTCCTGAAGCACTTCTGAACACTTAAGCCAGTTAACATTTTCTTTGCCGCCAGCACTTTCGACAAACTGATGAACAGCATCATCTTCTGCAGGGGACCATTTGCGGTACTGAAAGTAGAATACAAATATCTTGTAAGAATAAGAACTGTTAAGAATTCAAATAAACTTTTGTGAGTTAATAGACTCTTTGAATCTACTTAACCTAATCAACTATTGGTTCGCCTGTCATTCTAACGTTTGATTTTTATAATGCGGATTATGTCTTTTTTCAAACGCAGGAATGCTCAGTAACCATGTAGTGTGAATTTTAGGAAATGAAAATAATGATTTTGTTTCAATTTAATTTAGGATCCATGTCGAAAATCTTGTGGATACCTATTAGTATCTGGAGCTCCATACTTTTTGAAAAATGTTGAGGTCAAATCCATATGCACTAAATTAAGAGTCAATTGAATTTAATGTAATTACTGGTGCTTCCTGAGGTACAGTTTGACGTTGCTTGATGTTTGGTGACAATCCTGTGTTGAAACCTGGATGGGGCCTCTTGTTACTTCTAGACAGATTAACTGCTAGAATATTTGACATGACTGAAGTATATCCTGGAAAGAAACGTGATAACTGACATTTTAGTATATTAGAAGAGAGGTATAAAGATTTTAGGGAATTCCAGAGTCAATTTCATGCTTAAATCGACTCATCTTACCCTGGTTACACATTTTTATACGATACACCATTGAAAAGAGCATTTCGTTCTGTGGATCTCACAACATATTAGTTTTCTTTGCTCCAGAACCCCCTCTTTTTTATGGTAATTTTTTTTTCTCTACTCTTGAAATTAGAAGTTATTGTCAAACTACTATGGCCAACTCTATAAAATTACAAAGTTTCATAGTTTGTCCCAAGATTTATCAAGGGTCGTGTTATTGCTACTTACAGATCTACTTTTCATAGGAGCAGTGGTAGGGGAGGTGCTGGGGAGCACCTAGAGAAATATCCCCGTGCAGCAAAGGATTAAACAGCAATATCTCGTTAACTATCAAAGGTATTGAGCTGAAACTTTGGATATGTGTTCCTATCATTCTCCTCGATGGAAGAGTGTCTAAAAATTTATATTTAGGTCCAAGTTACTGTTTCTATTTTCAGGTATAATTGAAGTAGGGGTGATGTTCCTAATTTTAGAAAAACGAAACCCCCTGTACATTTAGTAAATAAACCAATTAAAACTACTTGAACAAACGTATTTGACTTGGTCAATGTAATGCTGCTGGTAGCATGGTTTTACAAGGTTGTGCTTATATATTCAATGTTGCAGGAAGGTAGTCAAAAGGTACATGAAGTTGTAAACAACATTTTCACGTTTCTAGGAGCCTACAGTTTTCCGTAGTTACATTAAACAATTTGAACATTGTCACAACCAAACCACAACATTGTGACCAGATTGTAGCAATGAGATTTCGTTTGACGGTAATACATGGGGGTCCATATGGGTGAAAGGAAGAGGGATGGGGAAAAAATGCGTTCAGAAAGATCATTGAATACAATACGTCAGAACTAGTACGAGGTCAAAAATGACTTCTATTCCAGTGGCCCCAGGTTGGAATACCTACAAAACTGGAGAGCTCCTAGTTTTGAGTTTCCAGGACAGGTCTTTTATCTCTTCAATTTCGAAGAGGCTACATTTTATTTTTCATGGATATGCAAACTTGAAATTGTTTATGAATTTTAGTTTTGGACAATTCGATCGGAAAGTTAAATGGTATTTGTCATTTTGGGGAATGACATCCCTGTAAGTGTAAATAAGTGCCAAATGAATTTTTTGTAAGGGTTTTGGAGAGCCCCCTCTCACAGGTTAGTGACAGACGCATTTTGGAGGGGGGTGCCTGAGGTACATGCCCTCGCATATCATTGTGTCATTACCATTGTGAATCTGGAAGCAGACCTTCAACGTCTGGTTTTTAAATTTATCTAAAAAAGAATAATAAAACTCCTGAACTGCCTACCCCATCTATTTTGAGTGATGTTACTGGAATGCAACGATTTTCTATCCCTCAGGCTAAACCAAAAACAGGTGACAACTGATACTAGAAAACAAGAAACCAGTCAAATTTAGATTTTTTTAATGTAAAATTCTTTCCCCTGAGGGGAATGCCTCAGTTTTTACATAGGGGCATAAAAGGAAGGTTCCCAATTCAACACTATTCATGACATAGCATAAGTCATTACATATTCAACTATTCTTAATTATCATTTTATTTAAAGCAAAACATTGAATTTTGTCATTTGACATCCTTTCAGGTGAACTGACCATTTTGCTATTTCTACAGAAGTTTACCTCATTCATTTTCTTCTACAAATTAGACTAAGCAAACAAGAAATTTTGAAGGTGAGGGTTATATTTTATGGATTTTTTTTTTAGTAAATTCACTCCCTCTTTTCTCAAGCACAAATTGAATTGTGAAATTCTTATTTTCCGGGACATCTGTTTCCTTTCTTGGGACTAAAGTGCCACCAAGGTACAGTAACCCTGGACATGTCTACAATTCCTATGAACTGATCATTATTTGCATTAACATGTCCGAAATTTGAATATATTTCAGGCCAATACATAAGGGGGTATTAAATCTGACTTCAATAAGGGGGGTATTAAATCTAACTTTAACATCAGTATGTCTAAGTCACTCTCAGTGTTACAAATTTTAATTTAGATTTTTTTTGTGAATGTTGCATGTCAACATGATAATGCTTTTTTTCACTAATAGAGCGTTTACAATCTTCATTACAAGTTTCTTGTTTCTAGCAAATTTGTCACCTTACATAAGGGCTTTTATATTGAATTTTGTAAGGAAATGTACAACTTTTTGACAAATTTCATTTGTAGGAGGAGGGGTGGTACCACCTGCCCCTGTATATGGGTATTGTGGGCCTGGATTCTACACCTCCTGCTTTGCTTGAGTAGTACTTTCTTAGACGGGAAATCTGGCACCTCTGTTACTTTATTTTGTTGATTCTCACCTCCTCTGGTCCCGAGGTAGTAGTTCTACATCTCATCTACTGCTATACCTCCTGTCCTGACACAATTCCACAGTGCTGCGTATCTGAATCAGTTTTGGCAGGCTCTGTCAGTCTAACCAGCAAAGAGAGGCTAGCTACGTCCGACTACCTGTGACAATGATGGGTCAAAATTTTAACTTTCTCCTGAAAGCCCAAAACAAGAGAAATGCGGAATTGGTTGAAGCAACCTGATATAATGTTGAATATTGCGAAAGTTATGGCAACAAAAGTTATTCATGAAGATATGGCAGCCTGCACTGGTTCTCAGCTTATCACAATGTCTTGTAAAAAGTGTGAAAGGTAACAAAAACCAAACACTGTTTTCTATAAGTTTATATAGGGAATGAAAGATTTCTTTTATTATCCATAATGGCTTGGCAACGTAGACTAATTATCGCATTTAGAGTAGGGGAGCCAGTTTTGATGCATTATGAACAGGAAATTGAATAAAAGCATGATAAATAAGGGTTAAATCAAACCCATTCTATATTTTTTCATCAGTACATATTCAAATGACGTCCCTAAGCATTGTCATTAAAGAAATTTGAAAATATTTTTATGATATTTCACTGTATGCTCTTTAAGGTTTAATTATTCAGCTGGAGCCTATTTTGATGCACCTTAGGAGCCTATTTTGGTGCATTATACAATATTTTAGGTCTATAGAATTATCAAAATAATTAATGGTTAAAGAAATCATATATGGAGCATCAGAAGTATATTATCTATTGACATTTGTTATAATTAATAGATCTGGCCCTAGACTGTGGATCATTCATGAAAATACGTTGCAGCATGGCTATGTTGTCTGACATAGCTGGAGAGGTCAGTTGATATGATTAGGTCAGAAAATATGCATATTTGTGCATTAATTTGTCATTGATTGACTTTGCCAATTTGGCTTAGTAAAAGACAAAAAGATGTATCCAATAATGCGTTGCCTGCTGGGATAATTTTCTATCATACTGAACAAAAGAAAAAAAATTGTAAACAATATTTCACCATCCAATTCTTGAAGACAGTGTGACGTCACATAATATTGTCAGCTCTTGTAATATTGTAATATCTTATCAGCTCCCTATGCTGCCTACACACCAGTACCAGATGGCCACAGAGGAGACAAACAAACCACAAAGGAGACAATGCTGGTGCCCGCTGTCCCATCTCATAACATTGGACACTGACCAGCCTATCATTTACCCCTGAATGCAAGCTGTATCAACGGCTGTTTCCTTTTGTATTTCTTTTTTATGAAATAAAAAATTATATTGCCAACATATTACACAATGTTGGCCCATTACATATTGATACTCAAAAACATTTCTAGGAAGATCTCTGCTCAAAGCTTAAAACTTACACCTACAATAATGATAAGCTGCACAAAGACTGACGTCAAAGTGTGCCTATATGCAAAAATAGGCTCCAGGTGCGCAAAAACTGAAGAATTAATATAGGAAAAAGATCAGATGAAATATCCAAGATAAATATTTTCTCCTAAAATTTGTTTTGGCAAATACGATAACCCAACATATTTCTCAACAAGTAGTGAATAAGCCCATCCCACGTTGGGTATACGGAAGATGCGAGTCTGAGGGTTTGAGTTCTGCTTGGAATTCCTTGGGTCAATGGCGATCTTTTTCTCGCGAAACTATGAAGATTGGACCACATTTCAAAAGTTAGAGTGAAATAACCTCATTTCCCCCATACATTGCCATAGAAAACGACCCCAACATTTCCGATCACGATTTCCCCAGAACGTAGGTGCGCGATGTGCTTTTTTGAGAACCTCATTTTCAGTATACACCTTGTGCAGATGTGGTGACTTGATCACGTTTTGGTGATCACCTAGTGGTGATCATGACCATGTGGCTACGAAATCCATGAAGCCTAAAAAAAATTGAGGAGTGTTGATTATGGTTGACTTGGTTTGTTTTAATTAAATGTTGCAGAAATATTTGTTCCAAATGATTCAGATTTGAGAAGAATTACATGGTTAAATTTGACGCTGATGCCACAAAAAAAATAGTTGTGTTCAGGTTTCCCGACCGAACCAAATAATTTTCCCCGACCCTAAAGTTTTTAAGAGAAAATATAAGGAAAATTCATTGAAATATGACTAAAATTAGCAGTCAGGCTATCATTGAAGTTTACAAAAAAAAAGTTAACAAAAAAGAAGATGTGACCTACCGACCCTATTTTATTTGAGGTATGAAACCTGAACGCAACTTTCTCTTTTTTGTTGGCCTGATGTATACTGGGATGGGCTTATTATCTTTATTAGAAGTGCGTTTTTGCCGTAGCGAGCATCGAGGTTGCAGAGTGGTATAGGGTAGCGGAGCCGGTTTGGACGCATTATGGAGGGGAAATTGTGTAATAAAATCATATTTAGGGAGGAAATGAAAATAGTTTATATTTTTTCATATGTATGTAGTGGAACGACATCCATGCACATAATGTTTCAAAAAAAATATCAATTTTGATAGTTTTTATATAATATTACATTGTATAACTTTGAGGGGTTAATTCTTCAGTTTTGACGCACCTGGAGCCTATTTTGGCGGACCTGGTTGTTGGTTTTTACGCACCAGAACACAATTCCTACCTATTTACAATATTTTAATCAAAAATTATGAACAAATAAGCAAAATGTAGATTAAGTGTCTCGTTCAGTCCAAGCATTCACCTAAACTCAAAAATATGTTGATGGGCTCAGTGCAAACCATTATTGAAAGAAACCGCTCAAAGCATGTATGGCCAAACCAGGGGGTGTAGATGGGGGGTTCCCGTGTCGCCCTGTCGAATTTAAGAATTAGCCCTGTCCCCCTGTCGAATTTAAGAATGACCGATGTCGCCCTGTCGAATTTAAGAATATGCCCATGTCGTATGTCACTAAGCCCAAAAAAAAGCCATGTCGCCCTGTCGATTTTAGGGGTCTACACCCATAAACCATGAATAGCATGTGATAGCGGATAAATTTATGGATATTTAGGGCTATCAGTTGTTTGTGTATAAGGTTAATATTTTCTTTTCACTCATAAAATATGAGATTAATATAAAAACTGGAGTCCAAAATAGATTGCTGTGGTTATCCTGAATGGGTTAAAATAATTGTACACTCTATTGTGCATTTTGATTATCGAAAATTGAGCAAAAAATCCGGTAGTTTCAGAAATTTTAAATGGCGGAAATGCGTGAAAATTGAAACCTTCCTCATTTTCTGTATTTAGTTTTTACGCAGGGGCCTAATTTAAAGAGTATATGGTACAAAATTTTAAATTGTAGAACATATATGATAACACACCAGTTTAAACTAATATATAAACATTTTGACACATCACAATGACTTATTAGTTTGAAAAATCAATTCTAATGGCCTTAAGTAAGAAAATTCATTATTTATAAGCTTTCCACGATTATCACTGAAATGTATAGACATAATACACATTTTTTGCCATAAAATTGTTAATTTTAAGAAAATTTGGTCAAGATTTGAATATCCAATTGAAAACATAACGGCCTATGGCTTTGGTATGCTAGATATCTTAAATGAGTATTATTAGAGTCCCTGGGAGGGTGATATGGCTCCAAGTGCGTCAAAACCAGAGCTGCGTCAAAACTGGCTCCTCTACTCTACATGCACCAACATATAATAAGATAAGAAATTCCGTTTTGGGGGTGAGCGTACGAAAACTGGCTCCTCTACTCTATATATCACTTTTTAGAAAATAAGAAACAAAGAAAAATGCCTATGGGACCTACGTTCACGGGACCTACATTCGGGGACCAACTGGGAAGGGGACCAATTAATAGTATTGAAATGGGGGTTTGCAACTGATATAAACTTGGCCCTATGAGTGACAGCCGCGTGATGTTTTGGTAAATATCACTCGCCGAAATCCGCATTTTTTGGGCATTTTGATGGCTTAAATTGCATTTTTGACATCATAATCTTAATTCCCATCATGATTTACATACTATATGTCGTTTGTATTCTTAAAAACGAAATATTAAGTGATCTGTGACGACTTTTGAAGTTTGTGCAAGGCATTTTCCTATATGACAGAATAGCACAGCACAGTATGCACCACAGTCCTTCATCGATAACTAGGCCTACCTGGCACGGGAGCAGCCTTGAATGAAACTTCGAAAATCAGCTGTCAAAAGTACTTTATAGTTTCCTTATCACTGCGTAATAAAACTACATATATATTTCCATTAGTCTGATCTATTATTTTATATTGTTTCACGTTAACTATCCAAAGAACAGCATTTACTTACCATATTCATTTCGTCAACAAATTGATGCCATCCACGTTGCTCTGTTTACGTTCGAGCCTAACAACGCAGTAAGGCTATCGGCGCTACATAAAGTAGTTCCAAATAAACTTGTAGATCTGAATAAAAACAAGAACATACTGCCGCAACCGTATTAATGATACAACTAACACAATATATTTCAGTTCATTCCTTCGGTTATTGCGAGTTTATTTGTCAGAAACCTGGGTATAAACACGGCGAAGTGTGTGGCCCTGGCGCACTACTTGCGCGGTCTAGGCTATAAGCATTCAACAACTTTTTTGTGAGTTTGCATAATTTTTTATGTTATATGCAATCATTGTTGTTAGCGTTTCAGCAGTATTTATTAATTACATTTTATTTGGGACGATCGTTTGCTAATATTGAACGTGTTTTGGTATAGAAGACTATCAGCAAATTTTTCGAGATTAGCGTGGCGGCCATGGCGCGGATCGGGTGATTCTAGTGCTTATGTAGCAAGGCGAAGTAGCGCGAGGTACTAGTGTATATAGTTCTGACCTTTTCTAGAGGGAATTCCCAGCTGCGGCTGGTTTCCGCCAAATATCCATTATGTAGAATACTTCCGCTTCGGGAACAAGCGATTTTCTCTGAACACCGGATGTGTCGTCATAGAGGAGAATCCTCGCGGACATCATGGCAGGCAGGATGCTGAAGAATTTGGTGAGTGCCTCAAACCTTCGCCTTGATCGTCTCTTAAAATGCACACATGCATTTAGATAGAATGATACTGCAATAGGACGTACATTTCCTATATTCACAATGTCTGCTTACACCAATTCGGCTTTTTGCTGACCAATGTGGATCTTGACAACCGCTAACTCGTGACCTTGGCCAAAGCTTGGCTTTGTCAGTTTGTGACTGAGTTGGTCACCGGCCTGTTACTCTCCCTAAAATTGGTAATGTTTCCCAGAATAAAATGTAAAGAAACCTAGAACATTTTGTAAATACATGACAAACATGTTATCGTGACCTAGCATAAGTTCAGAATTGTTTTACGTCTAAATATTTTGTCACCACTCAGCACTGACACTGGCACTCACTGGCCCTGGGGTTGCGCTAGGATTTAAAAGGCCTTAGCCTAGCCTAGCCTAGGGCTAGGCCCCCTACTCCCCCTAGGGCCTAGGCCATAGCAGGCCCGATATAGACAATAACAATTTATTTTTTGGCCTTATTGTTCATTCTCTGGACATCACTGACGCATGGGTGTATTGAAATATAATCGATCTATTGAGCTGATCAGTTTTCAAACTGAACCTGAATCTATAAGATTCACCTGTGACCTTGTTTTTTTACTCCTAACAAAAATATATTCAATGGTGCTTGAAAATCTTCTATCCTGCTTCCTTCGATCAAAAGGCACATTTTACTTGCCTACTATTTGGAGCTACGGATAGTCTTGGACATCCTCCTAGTCAGTTATTGTTAACACACTGATCTTGCTGGAACAAATAAGGGCCTGCCTACATACAGTGTTCGAGACTAACGCCGGCCCGTCGGACAATGGCCGACGATTTTGAATAAGGGCCAATGAAAAATGAGAGAATCATGGTTAAATCGGCCCGGATGGCCGACGTCTTTTTTGTCGTCATTTGCCCATAATTACGGCCGTCATTTGCCCTTGTTTTCCCGCCGTCATTTCTACATCTTTTTGGCCGTCATTTCTACAATTTTGTCTGGGCCGCCTGAAAACTATCAGGGCCGACAATTTTGTTGTTACATCAGCCCTGATGGCCAAGAGCCAACAATATTAGTACTGTACATATCAGTTAAAATTGAGCCACTCGCTGTAATAGCATTTATGTATACATTTCAGATCCCAGGTCTTGCTAGGATAAGCAGCAGACACTATTCCACTACCGTAAGTAAGATTTCGAAGATCAGTTCCCTTAAAAAGACACTGCATGTGTTGTTGTAAATATGACAATAATTTTGCATTCGAATCAAAACTGGTTAAAAAAAATATATATGATTTTGCCCATGTCCAAACTAATATGAAACCTTCAACCTCGATCTATCAGCTAAACCTTTTACCAGCTGTTTACAGACTCTTTCTAGTACGATATTTCAAATTCAGATAAATTGCAATTTAGGAGTGCTAGACTGAGAGGATATATTTTGACTGCCAACTATGAATACTTTTACGTAAAAAATTATACAGATGTTATTTGCCAATCATCAGCTGACCCTGTGATGATTTTTACTTTTGCAGAGAACAGTGACATTAATACCTGGGGATGGAATTGGACCTGAAATTTCTGCATCCGTACAGAAAATATTTTCCGTCGCAGGTGTAAGCCAACTATCATAATTTAGTCCTAATTGCGTCACTCTTGCTTCTTTTAATTTCTGATTTTACCTCGATCAATCACATTCAAGTGTTGTCGGTTACCCTACGATGCATGAGGTTCTTCAAATATTTTGATGATTATTTTATGATATTAACAGTATGCTTTTTTTTTTTTAAAAAAAAGGTTTATTCAAGAGCAAATCTTTCAAGGTTTACACCTTGATCTTCCAAGATCACCGACCTTGGTACAGCATGGCCAAACACATGGATAGAAATAAATTATGATAGCGTACAGGTCAAAAGATCAAGATGATATCATCAATACACTTAGTTTATCACATTATATATGTCTGACTAGTTTCCAGTCAGCCATTTTAAACACATGAACAACAGATATCACAATAGGCACATCAACATCATATTTATGTGTAATGACTAATTTCCAGATAAATCCTATGTATACATGCACATAGTTATCCAAGTATCAATTTAATCACATCCTAAGATAAGTGTTGGTCCCACTGCTGTGATACTCCAGTCAGTTTAAATTCTGCATGCAGTTCAGAACAGGAGAGTAAACTTCCTTGGGGATAACCCATACAAATATATAGAGCCCAATTTTGAAGCATTTGTAAGTGCTCATAGTCATTTTTAGATCCTGTTTTAATCAGAAAAACACAATAATTAGCAATACCACACAAAAAATCTAAAATTAATTTTCAATGATTTGAATAGGCCTATGATTGATATGCGCCTATTTGAATGATTTTTGTTGTTTCAAACATAATTAAAATCGGACATGGCATTCCATAGATATTGCTAAAAATGTGAAGGAAAAATTCAATGGTTTTTGCATCACATTTACATTAAAACATTGGTAAAGCTATGGACCCCTAATTCAGCCCATTTTTACCTGATTTTTCATTGTGTATGTCATTTAGAGGCGTAGCCTCTATACTCGAGTCTTATTGACTTTTTGCGCTGGTAACCAGACAACACTAACTGAAAACATAGGGCAAAGTACAGATTGCCAGGAACAAGCTCCTGCCTTAAAAATTTGTGAATGTTTTGGCTGTCCGCCCATTTTTCTCAGAATTGACACATGATAGGAACATGAAACCTGTACAGTATGATGTCAAATATATCAGGGAAGAATAGTCCATTTAGCTTTTTCAAGCTTTTACTGACATTTGTCCATAGTAACCGAAAAATTTGATAACAAAAAATTGTTCGCCAGGTTTAGGAGCTGCACCACTTAGTCCAGCTCCTAATGCACACTGTACGACGCTGGGGCCGACCGTGGGAAAGTTGCTTATCGTGTCCCGCCAATACCAGTGCTTGATTACTACATTCTAACAGTGTAAAACACGTCGCCAGGAGACTTACGCCTCTCATGGAAGCTTCTGCTCCAGAACTGACATTACGACTTGTTTTTAAGCTAAAATCCGCGGATCTTCTCCTAATTGCATACCCATATACCATATACCATTGAAAAGAGCATGTATTTCCGCGGATCTCACAATTTTTGCCCTATTTGTTTATATCAAAATTATTGGTAAAATATTGAAAAAATTGGTTTTGAGCTTGAAATCAAAACTCTTGTTAGGTGAATCCCAAGAAACGAAAATATTAAATCATTTCTTTAAAAAAACATACATAAAATCACCAAATCATGTCCGATTTTAAAAAAAACAAGGTTTTCTATGCTCAAAGATCCGATTTTTCTTCTGATAGTACTGGTTTTTCTCTAATTCGAAAAATAGAAAAGTTATAGTCAAATTACTTTGGCAAACTCCCTAATTTATGGAGTTTTATGGTTTGTACCATGATTTTTCAATGAGTATGGTATTGCTACAATAATCAATAACTGGTAAAATTGCTTGTTTGTACACTTGGATTGCTGTAGATTTTGCCAAATACTTTCTCATCCTACTGAATTGAAATTTTTTATGATGCACCCTACTATTTATAAACATTTTGGATATGGGCTTTCAATGTCAGTTCACAATCAATAATCACACCAAGATAAGTTTTTTTTAGGGGTACACAAAAACAATACAACATACCTCTCACTATAAGAGGATATAAAACCAGTATATGTTTTAATTGAGCAGAGTTCTTTATTTCAGTAATTAAGTATACATAGTCATTAGGTTCTGCTAAAATTTCCTTTTCCTCTGTACATAAAGTTCTCCTTTGATATTCATCATTAAGCACATATCTTTACAGAGTTCTTTTTTAGGGGTATGATTTTGGAACAGGGCCGACAAAAAAGAGACAAATCTGTGTTAAATCGGCCTGGATGGCTGACGACTTTTTCGGCTGTAATATATGCTTTTTCTCGGCCGTCATAAATGCTATTTTCAGCCATCATTGACAGTATTCTTTTAGGAGGCCGACTAAAATCTTTCAGGGCTGACAATTTTTTGACAAAAAGTTAAGCTCAAACACTGCATATATAAAACTTGGCCCAAAGAAAAAAATATTGATGGTCCTGACTTTCTTTTCACTACCTGAAAGGCCTAGGAGTCTTTATCAGATAGCTTATTTACTTTGTATTGTGATACATTTTCAACCCAGTTCTTAAGTCTTAAAAATAGGCTAACACTGTCAATAAGTTTTCTCCTGTTGTCAGTGTCCAGGCTTGCAAGTTAAATATTTTTTCAGATTGCCACTATAGTGCCAGTTCAGACCCACCACAGGCCTATGTCAAAGAAAACCAAAGCGTTTGCCTCAGTTTATAGTTTGCTACATCTTTAAAAGATTAAACATTTAAACTAGTTATAAAGTATGCTATGTTTACGGAAATAGGTTTACAAATAAGCATAAAACCAATGTATATTTTGTAGGTGCCGATCGACTGGGAGCCGGTTGATGTAACACCAGTCAAAGGACCAGACGGGCTTTTCCACATACCTCAAAAGGCCATTGACTCCGTTCACAAGCATGGCATCGGTCTTAAGGGACCACTGGCTACCCCTATTGGCAAGGGCCATAAATCTTTAAATTTAGCTCTGAGAAAGTAAGTCAGTTATGAAGACAAATCGTAAAAATTTGTATTCACATAATTTCTAAATTATGGGATAAGTTTTACATACCGGTAGTAACTAACATTGTATAACCAAGCCCCATTGCAGTATATGAAATAACGGAGATTTCATTTTTCACGGAAATTAAATAGCTGTTATGAACTGAGAGTACTTTAAAACGCTTGTCCTTTTGTTGTACAATATCTTACAGAGTGCCTTGTCATGAAGAAATTGTCTCAACCTATAGGGGCCATTGCAGCATACACATTTTCACAGTTTTAAGCAAAAATACCGCCTGATAAAGGCTGCAACAGAATAATGCTAAATTTGTCTGAACGAAATGTCCGTCAAAGTTGTGACATGTCATTTCATAGTTTGTGTTTGTTTATAGGGAGTTCAACTTGTACGCCAACGTCCGTCCCTGTAAATCAGTAGAGGGTTACAAGACGCCCTACGACGACGTTGATCTGGTCACAATACGTGAGAACACGGAGGGCGAATACAGTGGGATTGAGCACGTGGTAAGTTAATCGCCATTCATTTTACATATTTACGTTGATGCTGTGGATGTGCATGAAAAAAAAAAATATTTTAGTCGTACCGCCATGGATCCCTGATTGTAGGTTGATCAAATGTTAATTAGTATGAGGCAGCCCGACCTGAAGATTGATAGTTGTTGTTCACCGGAAAGGTTTTAGACTGTTGTCTTGAGATAAACTGTCATCACTAAAATCGTTGGTGTTTTTCTTATCAGATTGTTGATGGCGTTGTTCAAAGTATAAAACTTATCACCGAAAATGCATCCCGAAGAGTAGCAGAGTTCGCATTCCAATATGCCAAAGCCAACAACAGACATACAGTAACAGCGGTACACAAAGCAAATGTCATGTGAGTATAGTGAATAAGGTTGGTCGCTGAGTTACACATTTATTGGTTAAACTTAATGGGAATGATATATAATAATTTGTTTCTGTACAAAAAATACAGTATAATTGAAATTTCTTTTGAAAATGTACTGTCCGTAGTCGAAGTTAACAGTGAGAATATATTCATGGTAGTTCCATCATGAGGTCATTCATCTGATGACAAAAAGAGAAATGAAAATGTAGAGTTTTTTTTTTTGTTTTTTTTCAAACTTCTATACCTCTTCGGCTAAGTAACGTTAGTATGCAGCCAATTTATCAGTCTAACAACTTCATTTTTTTATTTCGCGAAAGTCATATTTCCCAGGTCATGCATAAAATGTAAAGCCTATGTTTGAAAAGAGGGTTTGTTTTTCAGGCGGATGTCTGATGGCCTCTTCTTGAAGTGTTGTCGAGATGTGGCAGAAAAGCACAGGGACATCAAATTCAGCGAGATGTATTTGGATACTGTCTGCCTAAATGTATGTAATACGTTAGTAATCTGCAAATTGACAATGCAGTGCCTTACCTGCAGCATACTTTTACCGATTCCTACGTAGTAATACTGTATTCATATAGGCGATTATCTATTGTGATTGAGGAATAGCATTGTGTAACTTGGAGACCAAGGAAAAAGGGATCTATCCTATAGGAAATATACTATACTCTGCTAGCTATATTATATTTTTTTATACCTTGGGGTGATGCAGGTTTAGTAGTTAATTAAGAGTTTAATGCACGCCGTATCAGACCCAGGTGCTAGTTAATGACCTGCACCTAAAAATAGTTCTCACTGATCGTGCATGACTGGTCGCGGCCAGACCCAGTGGCAGCTACAGTGCAGAGATGATTCACAGTAGAGTGAGCGTCGAGGTGGTAGAGTGCGAAAATAAGTTCGTGATAATGCATTATTTAACCAATCTGTGCCGTTCGTACCTCCGCTCCGGGAAAAGAGTCTGTGAGAATACCCTCTGCTATGCAGGTCATTAACTATACACGGGCATTATGAGATTACTATGCCAGCAGCCTAAAAATAGTCCCGTGGTCTTCACTGGTGTTGTTTGACTGACCAGGGCCGGACCCAGTGACGGCTACAGTGAAGATATAACTTTCGGTAAAAGGTGTCGTTGGGCAGAGTGTTATTTAACACATGTTTTACCTAAAAATATGCGTAGACTCCGCTCTCCCACTTCAACACTCGCTGTTCAGCATCTCACAGGTATCATTTTTGGCAAGGAGGGTTATTTGCCGCAGAGTGAGTTGCACATGAAACTGGACAAGTCAGCTTTCTAAATTAGGGAGAATCTCGGGGCTAAGGTATAATAAATCCATAACCAACCTCGAAGGGGATACTCGGTGGGTCAGCACACCTTGGCGGGACCCTGGTATCAGCCTGCGGGCCCTGCCCTTAGGCTGATATTAGGGTCCAGCCACGGGGTGCTAACCCACCTCGTTTGCCTATATGTATTATACTAAAGGTCTATACTCAAATGCCACTTTGTTTCCCCTGGTCGTTAGATACAGGGAGAAGCCCTTTAAAGACAGGACTTTGGCATCACAGTTACAGTGCGTCGTGTGCTTGATGTGACCTATCATGTAATTCTTTTTTAGATGGTACAAGACCCCACCAAGTTTGACGTTCTTGTAATGCCCAATCTCTACGGTGATATCCTCAGGTAAACTTGTCCTTGTCTTTGAATCATTTGAAATTCGTTTTACTTGTATTAGAAATATAAGCTCATACTAAACATTGATAAGATTTGTTGAAGCGATATTCTTCCATTTAAATCCTGAGTGGAACTGAGGCATTGGTGGGCAGTCCAGGGCATAAATTCATGTATCATTTATCTAAAAAGGTGCATCTCAATAAACATTTCAGTCGCAAATTTCAAATTTACCATGCCAATCTCTAAGGTACAATCAAATGATAAGCTTAGGCCTAATGTTGGTGTTTTCTTCACAGTGACCTTTGCGCGGGTCTTATCGGGGGTCTGGGTGTCACCCCAAGTGGAAACATTGGCGAGGACGGCGCCATTTTCGAGTCCGTGCACGGCACGGCCCCGGACATAGCGGGCGAGGACAAGGCCAATCCTACGGCCCTGCTGTTGTCCGCCGTCATGATGCTGCGCTACATGGAGCTGCCGGACCACGCGCGCCGCATAGAGCGGGCCTGCTTTGAGACGATCAGAGAAGGAAAGGTAGGGAGACAGAAGCTGTGCACTGTATCAAATCATTGTGCAAAATATTAGTACGTTGGGAATTGGTTAACTGGTTTAAATGAGGCGTTTAACTAGTCAACAAACGTACCATACTTTTAAGTTCAACCATTGCACTTAACATATGTTAACACAACTTTGAAATGTTCATTTACATGGTAGTTGCAGCAGCATGAATTCCGCGTTTGTACATTTAAATTAACACATAGACATACATAATTATGTACCATTATGAATAACAGTAAAAACGTTTGAGGACTTCAGGATACTAAGATCTCTGCCAATACTGAACTTAACATCAACATTGTCTAGCGTGTCGCATCGTGCAGAACACGAGTTTATTCCTATAAGATTTACAATGATTTGATGTCTTTTGATGCTTCAGCATTTAACTGGTGACCTTGGAGGCAGCGGTACATGTTCCCAATTCACGGATGAAATTTGTCGGAAAGTTGAGGAGATTGACTAGTACATAATGGTACACCTCACGAAAGTCGAATGCCCGCTGTTCACGAAGGAATCAGCTGTGGACCATCTTCACTCACCGAATGGCATTTCCTCCTACCGACCTGCTCACCTTCCATACTTTCGCAACTACCCCGATCTCAATCTACCTTCCCTACCTTGGTTGTCCGAGTCGACTTATAGATGATGATATATACGGTCTTGTATTTGTGACTATGCATGGTGTTTGTGAATGATGGATAGTTATTTTGAACAACTTAAGTATTATTTATTAAAGGTTTTCCTTTCAATAATCAAATACTTGTGCTAGTGATCTGATCTTTTTACATTACATGTTTAGTAATTTTGTGTATTTTATCTTGAATAATATATCAATTGGAACGATGACAGAAACTAAAAGGCCACATACAACTTTTTAGAGTAATCTAAAGGAACTATTGAAACTTTAAAAAAAACAACATTGTAAATCATTTGTTGCGTTTGAAAGCAGAGGTGATTTTGTGTTTTTGTTACTGGGGCTCAAAGGCACCCATTTCAAACACTTGAAGCTAGTCACTTATGATTAGTGAAAACGATAGGTTTTTGCATTTATTCGGTTAAATTAAATGATATCTTGATACCTGATTTCACCTAGTGTTTCCTATTCATCTTTGACGTGTTTCATATGGGATTGAGGCCAGTATTGAGAGATAATTACAAAATGTAAGTTGTCGTACCATTCCCACGTGGTGAATCATAAAGTATGAAAGGTCTTCACGATAACTCACTCATTTCCTATCTGTGATTTAAGTATCTGCGCTTTGAATTGTAGAGCACGTTTAACTTAACCTTACACGCGAAATGTACATTGTGTCAGTGCTTTCTTGTCACGACTTGAAAGGAAATGCACAAATGCCAATGATCAATATCGGTAGTCCCCCATACAGTGAAGCGATGCTCAACAGCAAGATGTCAAAATAAACTGCCAGGTGAAGGAGGATAACTGAAAATATCAAATGAGACTGATTTGAATTGTTGTAGTTACCCTATGTTATAACGATGTTCAGGCTACTCAAGATGTAGAAACCTCTGACATTGAGCCTATTCCCTTAATTCGGTCATTGAATGTTGTGGGTATCCCATTTCATATAGTAGTGCGTATATGAGACTGTTGTCACTACCTACTCAATAGTTCAGCATGTAAATGATGAATGATGTTTACAAACCACAAACAATATATGTTCGATACTATCGTTGTGTAATTCTATAACGACATTACCCAAGGTCAATATGTTTACCTAAGATCAATATGTTCTAAATATTAAAATTTCAAACTGTTTTTTGATTTTATTCTTATTACCCAGATTCAAAATAAAAATCTCTATTACAACTTGTTGGGGATCAGAAATTAACATCGTGGCGCACCTACCAAAATAAGTAGGTCATTTTGATAACGTTTTGTCTGTGACAATACAACTCGAGATGTCATTTTTGGGAGATGAGATGTTCTGATTGCAGGATTTCCTAGCTGTGCAGTATTTTGGATTATTACAACCAATTTTTCCTACATCGCTTTAATATTCTTTTAGAATATTTTTGTGTTATTCTCAAACTATTCAAATATAAATCTAATGCCAGGAATCCATTCTATAATATTATTTGCTCTTAGTTGCTTTGGGGGGAAAAGTAGGAGTCAGTCGGGGGTGGCATCTGACAACTTTTTTGAAGTCAGTTTATGCGAAAGGAATGCTGATAAATTATATATTTGTCTTGTTTACAAGGAAAGAAAACCCACAAGCAAGAACTACAATATTTGGCAGTCGATTGACAATAGTTTCTTTATTGAACGTACATTAAGAATATATACTGACAACTATAAGCAAGAACATAGATGCAGTAGGCAGTTTAGGCATCACTGATGCGTCTTGATATATGTTAAAGGGACGTTCTCGTCCGTGAGCTTTTAGAGATAGGTCCGCCGACGTAAGCCTGTCGACGACGTCACTGGCGTCGTGTTTTGCCCTTTTAGAACATAATAACGCAACGTCATTGGTCACGTCGCAAATTTGGTGGGGCCGTCGGGGAGTTGCAACTTGTCAAAATATGTTCGCCTCACCAAATAATATTTCGGGGAAAATGAGCATTCTTTTTAAAATATGTACAATTTTATTAGTCCCATTCATCTCCAGTGCTATAGCATGGGAAACTTTGCCCTTTCAGAACATAATAACGCAACGTCATTGGTCACGTCGCGAATTTGGTGGGGCCGTCGGGGAGTTGCAACTTGTCAAAATGTGTTCGCCTCACCAAATAATATTTCAGGGAAAATGAGCATTCTTTTTAAAATATGTACAATTTTATTAGTCCCATTCATCTCCAGTGCTATAGCATGGGAAGCAATGTATAAAGCTTCAGATTGGCTAAGGTAGATGCTGGATTAATATCAGGTACATTTCCTGGAGTAATTTGATGAAAAAAAGAATGTAATTGCATATGTTGCGCAGAGTCAGGCAAAATTGTTTGATTTTCATACATAGGATCTAGTTATTAAAAATTAAAATATACCATTTGGAAATCATCAGTACCGCGTTTTAATATGTAGATAGAAAACATCATTTGCTAGTCAACAGTAACAGAACTACCCTTCTGTTGCTGTAATATGCTCCAGTGTGCCCAAATGTGCCCTGGTGTTCCCAAATGTGCCTCAGCGTGCTCTAATGTGCTCTGGCGTGCCCAAATGTGCTTTAGCGTGCTCTAATGTGCCCAAGCAACCCTGGAATGCCCAGATGTGCTCCAGTGTGCACCATGCTCCAGTGTGCTCTAATGTGCCTGAGCGTGCCCTAATGTGTCCTGGTGTGCCCAAATGTGCCTCAGCTTGCTCTGGCGTACACCGTGCTCCAGCCTGCTCTGTGCCCGAGCGTGCCCTAATGTGCCCGAGCGTACCCTGGCGTGCCCAAATGTGCCTCAGCGTGCTGCGGCGTGTACCGTGCTCCGGCATGCTCTAATGTGCCCGAGCGTGCCATAATGTGCCCAAGCGTGCCCTGGCATGCCCAGATGTGCTCCAGTGTGCACCATGCTCCAGCATGCTCTAATGTGCCTGAGCGTGCCCTAATGTGCCCGAGCGTGCCCTGGCATGCCCAAATGTGCTCCAGCGTGCCCCATTGTACACAGTGCTCCAGCATGCTCTAATGTGCCCGAGTGTGCCCTAATGTGCCCAAATGTGCCTCAGCTTGCTCTGGCGTGCACCGTGATCCAGCGTGCTCTAATGTGCCCGAACGTGCCCTAATGTGCCAGAGCATGCCCTGGCATGCCCTGGTGTGCCCAAATGTGCCTCAGCTTGCTCTGGTGTGCCCAAATGTGCCTCAGCGTGCTCCGGCGTGCACCGTGCTCCAGCGTGCCCTAATGTGCCCGAGCGTGCCCTAATGTGCACCGTGCTCCAGCGTGCTTTAATGTGCCCGAGCATGCCCTGGCATGCCCAGATGTGCTCCAGCGTGCCCCAGCGTGCCCCATGCTCCAGCATGCTCTAATGTGCCCAAGCATGTCCTAATGTGCCCTTGCTTGCCCTGGCATGCCCAAATGTGCCTCAGTGTGCTCCGGTGTGCAGCGTGCCCTAATGTGCCCAAATGTGCCTCAGTGTGCACGTGCTCCAGCGTGCCCTAATGTGCCCGAGTGTCCTCTAATGTGCCTGAGCGTGCCTTGGTGTGTCCAAATGTGCCTCAGCGTGCTCCGGCGTGCACCGTGCTCTGGCATGCACCATGCTCCAGCGTGCCCTGATGTGCCTCAGCGTGCCCTAATGTGCCCGAGTGTGCTCTAATGTGCCCGAGTGTGCTCTAATGTGCCCGAGTGTGCCCTGGTGTGCCCAAATGTGCCTCAGCGTGCTCCGGCGTGCACCGTGCTCCAGCATGCTCTAATGTGCCCGAGCTTGCTTTAATGTGCCCCAGTGTGCCCTAATGTGCCTGAGCGTGCCTTGGCGTGCCCAAATGTGCCTCAGCGTGCTCCAGCGTGCACAGTGCTCTAGCATGCCCTGATGTGTCTGGGCGTGCCCGTGTGTGCCCGTGTGTGCCCGAGCGTGCCCTGATGTGCCTGAACATGCCCTGATGTGCCCAAGCGTGCCCCGATGTGCTCCAGCATGCCTTTGCGTGCCCCAGCGTGCTCCCCTATATAAGACGCTGCGACATAGCACATGTTTGTCATTTGGCCTAATAAACTCATAGAGTTAACATCTAAGAGCACTGGTCTCTCTCCTTCTTTAGTAGCCATTTGACCCTGCCCTTAAGGCAGCCACAGCCACAACCCCCACCTGGTGGGCTTACTAGTGGACTTGTGTTTTATCAGTTAGAGTAGCCTACTACACTGCTTCCCCCCTGCTCTCACCAGCAGCCTACAGGAAGCAGCTCACTAATAGGTGGTCTCATTTATTCAAGATGATCGACATCACGCTACCTATTTAACTTTATTGGCTCAGAGTTGTAACAGGTGCCTCACCGCCATGCATATATCTTAAATCCCTGTTACATAACTTAAGCTATTAATATACAACTTAGATCTATATAGACATGGCCAGAATAACGGACGGGTAGGTGGGTATGTTGGTAGCAAACCTAAAAACCTAAATATTCAAATTGAGTTTTTGAACAACTCACTCAATATTCAACTAACAACTTTGACATTTTTGGTATGCTTGACATATATGGAAGGAAGTGTAGGCCCTATAGACGTGTCTCAGACTTGATATAGGCCTAGAGTGAGTCTAATATAATGTTAGTCTCACTTCCGTTTTTATGTAATGTAGAAAATGATAATTCACAAATATGAAAAATAATTTTAAAAAACGTTCCCGATTTTGCCGCTTTTTCATAAATTAATGTAAAACGTGGTCCTAAATTATCCGATATTGTTTGGTCAGCTGCCTTTCCGAGTTTCGCTGAAGTAAATAGAAACCAAAATAATTAGGGGGGATTAATTAGGCCTAGACTATAAAAAAAATTAGATCATAGCAGCAAATAGTGATCAAAGGACAAATATCAAGCTTTTCCAAGGTTTTGAACTGTGATGGGAAAAAGTATTGTCAATTATTGGCAAATATTATGAGAGATAAATGTACTGAGGACCTTTCCTTAGAGTTTCAGATGTTTTAAAGCATTTTCCACCCTTTAAATTGACAAATTATCCTTGGAATAAGCACAAAACTTGATTATGCACATTATATGTGAAAAGTACCATATTTGAAATCTGATATTTTCTATTTCAAAGCCTGATTGATGGAACTATGGACTTATATTGATAAGTGTTTTATAGAATATTGGCAGATGTAGCATCTGACCTTTATATGTAACTAAATATTAACCTTTTAATGTCAATGAATTACAACTTCCTGTAGTTTCCACAGACTCTTATTGTTATAGGCCTATAGAGAATCAATTTAGATTCTAGTCAATCTCAATTGTTTTCAAATTGATTTTTTAAAAAAGATAAATGGATAAACGTACAGTCTCAGCCGTCTGTCTGACAGTGTTCCTGCTCGGAGTCCGTCATGCATGTTTGCGCGCATTGGTTTGCGCGGTAGGTCCATGCATTACACGTGTTATCCGGTAGTTAGGTCGCAGTGGCGCCACCTGGGGGGCGCCGCGAACAACGCCGTCTTTCCTGCCGGCAGCCATTACCGAGGAATCCACTAGAAAAGCAAGAGGGAGGAGGCTGGTCCTTAGCGCTATCAACGACTGTAGCTCCCTATTATTTATTTTGAACTCAAGACATCTGCCAAAGGTAAGTTTAATGTTCAGAGAAATAGCGGGGAAGGTGAATATAGTGATATACTTTTGCGATTGCATGTATTTGGGGAAATATTTCTCGGTAAGTTGCCAGCCGTAAAACTCGGCCAAGATGGCGTCGCGTCATCGCGTCGGGAAAGAGGCTGTGCCCCGCGCACTTGTTGTTGCCGGCGCCCCCACCTCGGAGAGCCGGCAAATAATCGCCTGTCTGAGGCGTCTTTGTTTTGACTCAAGTGCATCAATGTATCCATTATGTTAGAAAATAATCAGTCCTTGGTGTAGGGGAAGAAATATAGTTTCCAAATGTAGATGTGTATACGCGATCGTGAATTTAACGAAGACGACAAAGTTGACACAAAGCGATGTTGTTGCCCATGACATGGGCCATGTTGTTGGGGGCACCCTGTGGGGAAGCCACTGTTTCCTTTGTTGCGCACCCTCTGCAGCCATACATACTGAAGTTTGTGTTTAACGTTTAATTAGACCTTGAATAGATAGATCATAATAAGGAACTTGGAAACTTTGGCTTGGGTACGCAAGAAAGCGAAGATAAATGATGGTTAAAGCTTGACCTAGATAACTCTCAAAGCTTGGCGTACTTTCACAGCTTAGCTTAGCCATATAATATGATAATAAACGTACAGATAGACTTACATTCTTACGATTACCTATCAGGCCCAGGCTATGCCACTTTAAATGTAAATATTTGCACGTTAGATATTCTTTACGTAAGTTGTGGAGATTTTAACTGTGGCTTGATAGATATTCTTTTAAGTTGGAGAGATTCTAACTGTGGCTTTATATATTTGATGACTTATTTTGTTACTGGTTACTGCACAATCTTCCTTGTCGCAATTGAAGCCACTCTGAGGTGTTGTCTATAGTCAAGTCCACTGTTTTCAATATCCCGGGCTGAACACTAATTTTGTCCACTCCTATCTTTTAAAAAAACCGACATGGCCCATGGGCCTTTGTTTTACATTTGAAAATGATATTGTAAAGATATTTCAATTCTGCTTAGTTTCTGTATTTGTAGGTCTAATAATTTGTTTTTCAAGCACAACAATGCATACTGTACCGTTTCCTTCTCTGACATCAACTCATTTCTGGGATAAGAGACCTAACGGGTACTAAATAAGCTCTAGTAAAATTTTTGGCAACTAACTTAATTAGCCCGATGGACCAGGCAAAATCTCTGAATTATAAAGAATAACTCCACATGGGCATGTCAAACTTTTTTCTGGGCTAGTGCAAAGAAAGGCCCACTAGCCTGTTGAACAAGTGGACAAAATAGTTCAAGAAAACCCCTGCATTTCTTTGGCCCTAAACTATGTGACACTGCCCCACTCATCAGCAGGTTATGTATTTTAAGCCATCTATCTCGTATACTTTTCAGATTATTCCGTCCAGAGGTTGACCCAAGCGACGTCTTGATGTGTTATCGTCATTCTAGTGTATCTGTGTGTGTAAACCAAGCACAATGAAGGCGGACCAGGAACGAGTCAAGAACTTACTCATCGACACAGTGACCCTGCTGTGTAAGAACAGTCTCACCTACGAGGATGAGCTGTGTGTGGAGGGTTTACTAGGGGTCAAAGTTGACCAAAAAGATGTGTTTTTCGTGCACATCAGTGAGACATTCCCCAGTGCGCTGAGCGTACAAAAGGCCCAAGAGCGGCAACGGCAGCAAGAACTAGCGGCAGCTGAGGCTGCCGAGAGGTCGCCGGGCACGCCGGGCAGTAGTAGTGGTCAGAAACGGTCACACAGTCTTACAGACAGTCCCGCACACAGAAACTCTCCACAGAGCCGGTTAGGCGGGTCCTCTAGTAAAGTGAACATTAAAACAGAGTCAGTGGACTCTGAAGATGACTGTTGTATCACAGAGGACCCCAGCCAACCGCCCCCAGTATTACGTACCCCTAGTTCAGTTGGAGCTCACCCTGCCCAGCGGATAGCTGGCCAGCGGCGGGCCGTCCACAGCCCGCGCTCCCCGAGCCACAGTGACTCTCCCTATTCAGCAGAACAACACCACCAACAAACTTTCCAGTCCAACTCGAGCTTCTCTCAGGAGGAGTACCCCGAATTCTCACACGTAGGCAAGAGCGAAGGAGACGGCGGCGATGGAGAACCACCGCGGAAACGGGCAGCCATGTCGGAGGACGGCGACGACAGTTACAGCGGGTCCCAATGGCCCAACCTGGCCGGCGTGCAGGGCATCGGCGACTTTGCCGGTCAGGTGGCCCAACAAGCATTCCAGGACTCGGGCGACAGTCAGATGTCCGGCGGGGGAGATATGTCGCAACCCGGCTGCTCTTCGTGGCCGACGGGGCTACAACAACAAGCGACAGACACGGTTAGTAGACATTTCACTGAGTCGTTTCTATTTTAAGTCAGAAAGCCAGACATTTCTTCTCTAGACACAACACACACAGGTTAACAGACATAACAAAACAAGTGCTCGCTCTGCATGGATTACTGTGGTACATATTGTCTGTTGTATTTGTCATTTTAAATTCCTAAGATCACCTTGGTTCGGGAGGTCTTCGTAAACGATACACACAGGTGAAATAAACTAAACCCATAGAGATCAGATGAAGGCCGCTGGGAACAATATATAACTGAAAAGTATCTATTGACGCCTTTAGTATAAAAGTGCTGAGCCTTAAACGAGTTGTTAGAAGAGAAGTGCCACAGTATTTCATTTTGAGAAGAGTATGATGCATAACACATTCACAGAATATTTCCAACATAGGGTGCCGGGTGGTCTACTCATTCATTTAACTAAGAGAAAGACGATCAGAGACTTTTTTTTGTTCTGTTTTTTCCAGTAAAGTAGCATTGCTGCTTAAATGTATGTGTCCCGATGATTTCAAAAGTGCCCTTTTTCCTCCCAGTTTTAAAATTTACCAAATCCTGTAATGGGCTATCTTTGATTCTACCGGGCCTGTAATGTTCTTGGGGAAAATGACGAAACTAAAACACAATGCACAACATTCAACATTCAACTCTCAACTTCCAATAAAACATGCACAACATTCAACTCTCAACTCCCATAGATCTAAGGAAATTGTAAACTTATCCCTATTTTATCAGACCAATCAACTCAAGTTACTGATGTATCATCGGTCATAATGATAATGTCAGTCAACACCTATTGAGGCCTGTCATCGTTGTCAACATCTGAATCCTCACTTCTATGCCCAATATACTATCATTTTTATGATAGTATGTCAGTGGGATTGAATGTATTAAATACATTACAGTTTGAGACCACATTAACTTCAATGTATATGTAAGCTCTTGATGCATAGCAGCTTATGCATTTTAGTAGAAAGAATTGCAACAGCATTGTAATGTAGGAAGAACTTGAAAAGTTTCTAAATTGATATAATATTTCAAAAGGAAACACTTTATCAGAAAGGACAACCATGACGGGCAATATAATACATTTCAACCTATACATTTCGTCTGTTGAAAGGGACATTATGTAACAGGCTTCCTACTATAGAAATGGTTAATTCCTTTTTAAAATTTACCGTAAATTTTATGATAAGTTAATGGTACATTGATGATAAAACTTCAAAACATGTCTGACTTCTTATGAACAATCTAAAACGTGATATTGTAATTCGAAACTTTTGAGAAACCACTGTTGGGCGTGATGGATATTTTTGCAACCCAGTAATGCTCTGCCGCTGTTTTTGGACACGGTTAAACCGTTTTACTTTTCATCAATTCCATGTTTATGAACCCCTGAATGAAGCCTTTTATGAATTCCCATTCAACACGCTGTGCTTAACAATCAAACTGTATGAGGTCGATGTTGTCGAAAGCAAGGATTTATAAAGCCCAATGATTTGTTTTGAGAACTCAAATTATGTTTCGGCCATCAAATAAAAAAGAGGTAATCTTGACTTGTAGGAAATCCAATTCAATTAGAACGAGGTGTAAAGAGGTAGTACATATTAAGAGAACAATTGACAAATGCAATCAATCGTTCTGGTTGCACTAAATTTCTATAGAAAAAAACCTTGCTTGCTATGACAAAACTAGTCTTAAGTTTAAGATTTTAAAACTTTTTTTTAATAATAATAATAATAAAAAAAGAAACTATTTATTCTTGCCAAAGTGTGATATGGAAAAGACATGCGATTCTCAACAGCATGAACATGATTGAATTATAGGTTATCAAGAAAAATATGAATGCAATACGAAAAAATATCCAATTTGTATCATTACTAACCACTCTATTTGGAATTCCAGTCAATGACATAAATCCATCCATTTAACCCACTTATTTTGCTCAATTCGGAACAATTAGGAAGATTGTTTTACTTATTTCAGTGACCAAGACTTTCTATTTAAGGAAGCGAATTCGAGAAACTGAATGATAAGCTGATTAACTTAGAAATAATTCATTCTGTGTAATCAGTATTTATCCTAATTGGCCGTTAGGACGACATGTGTCACCTCCAAATTGAAAGTCCAACGTCCTGACCAGCGATTTACTAAATAATCTCCTCCTGTCCCATTTTCACAGGGGCAGGTTGTTGGGTTCGCACCTTGTGTCAAACTATATTTCCATATCAAACTTCAGCTACAATTTACATAATATTTAAGCACACCTCTTTGGTGCCCGAGACGACCTCATACTGTTCAAACGTGAGATAAATGTCTGGTATCTGACTTTTTTTGTGTTTGTTAGTTGTCACCATGATTATTATAGATTCTTTCAAGTAAAACGATATAGTTTAAAGCCTCTTCCATTTCATGTTGCAAATCTAATGAAAAGTACATAATTTGTAAAAGTTATATCGTAAATTTTCAATCCAGAATTGCTATAATTTCATACGAAAATTTAAAACCATGGTGACATAACCTTGTTGATTTAATGTATGCTTTTTCTATTTAAAAATGCAATGTTACACTGCCATGACTTTGTAAGATAAGATGGAGTTCAGATCTATCACGCTTAGTAGATGGCTTATGTATCAAACAAAAAGCCGCTTATGAATCAAACAAAATGTTTGAACAGAATAATAATTGCATCCAAAGTCTTAATGTACGGTTATTCTCAAATGCATTTTTCTCTGACAATTTTTGGAGTTCCTGTTTAATATCAATGAATTTAAGACACATTCTGCACAGAAATCTTAATTCCATCAAATCTTTGTGTTTTTTGTGTTCCGTATGTGATGCCACATATTTTTTTGTCCTATGAAGAAAACGTTTCTACTATACAAGATGATCCAAAGTGCTCGAGCTGTTACGTTTAGTAATTTGGTGTAATTTTTATGTGAACAGTTCTAGACGAGACTTATTTATCGGTTTAAAGTCCTAAAAAGATATGTGGCATCTCGAAATGTTCTTGTTAAACAGGGGCTTCATGAGCAAATAGCTCGGCCAAAGACCTATGTAAACTAAGGATCTTTGAAATGATAATGTGTGATATCAAATTTATTGAATAATCGACCCTAATCTGCTAGCTAATTTCACAGAATTTCAAGAAAAACATGTCTGTACTATATCAAAGCATAAGCGTCAACTGTGTGACCATCATAGGATTTACCCAATATTGAGCACTTTCGGTCATTCCTAATAATAGTTTTGAATGTGACTCATCGAAATTCTAAGTACTTTGCAACTTCTTTGATGAGAAATTAGTCGACCTACGCCAGTCCCTATATCTTTCCAAATCATCCTTAATGAATATTGTCATTGAAAGAAGAAAAAAGTTGCGTTGCCTGGTCAAAGTATTATGAAGAAAGACAAAAGATAATGAATTTTAAGATGTTCATGTTTTGATGTCGTACAGATAGATTCAATAATAAATTTAAGCTAGCTTGACATTCTTTGGCGCAAGAAACACGTAATGTGAATTGAACACATTTTAAAGACTTAGTTTGCAAGGGTCGCTACAGGTAAGTTTTTTATTTTGTTATTTTAAAACCATTACCATAAACACTGAGTTAGGGTACGAATAGGGTTGTGTGAATGATCAGAATCTTTTCAGTGATTTTCAAGATGCAATAAAATGCCCGCGAAAGGAAATGATAACCTTTCAAGACTTCCCCCTTAACTTTGATAATTTAACATCAGAAACGTTATGATTATTGATCATTCATACAGTTGTGCAGGAACAATGCATCCTAGATGTTGTAGGATGTTAGGTAAGCTAGTGGAGGGTTCTCTTGCAGGTTTTGTCCTATCATCTTTAGAGAAGTTAGTTAGGTCTTCGCAGTGTGACTCACTGAAATATCTTGAATCAACGCAGCTTTCTAGCAATTAGATTAGCATTGTAAGATGATCGCACACTCTCTTTATGTGACTATCAAATATACTTTACTGGTGTGAGGGTATTATAATGTTTTATATCAATAATGAGACTACTAAATATGATTGATAACACATTAAAAGCGAACTTGTGTATGATACATCGTCTCGAACGAAATTGTCTATCAGACATAGTAACACTTCTCAAATCAATTCAGTCGTCGAACCAGCATAACAGTTCAATGATTTCATTTCCGAATATAGTGATACATTGGAACGCAGCAAATGTTCAATGAAAAGGCGAATAATCGCGAGCTGACATTATGTCTTGAGACTAATGTACGCCATCTATATGAACAAGTATTGTTTTCTTATAAATATGCACCATAAACACGTAAGGAGCTCGGCATAGAAACCTATAATAAAAACCTCTAATGTTTAAACCTATAATAAATACCTCAAATGTTTACAATCCCCTAACTGAAAAAACAAACCATAAACTTGTTTTCTCTCTGGCTATGTATTCCTGATGTATTAAAGAACATTCTGAGGAGGTATGGAAAAAATATTACTACAAGTTAAAATGCTGCTGAATAGGTACAAGTACCTTTAAAGCCTTGCCCTTAGGCGGTAGCCCTGGCGGACGTAAGTGACACCTTGTCGGCTTCTGCTTCCAGGGCCCGTCACCGACCTGGCTCAGCCCTCCATGGTCCGCCCCAGCCGCTGTAGCCATGGCCGGCCCCCGGTCAGGGGCCCGTCCGGCCGGCCGGGGGGCGGCGGCCGTAGACAGCAGGGTGTGCCAGCTGTGTTACCGCCTCTTTCAGAGCCGCGCCCACCTGCAGCGCCACATGAGGCGCCACACAGGTGAACGGCCCTTCTCGTGTCCGCGCTGTGAGAAGCGCTTCACCCAGAAAAACACTATGCAGCGCCACTTACTTACCAAGCACACGGACGATGAGCCTGAGCCCCCGGCCACACCCGAGGTGTTGGGCCCACCCAAAGGGGTCGGGGTACGCAGGGCTGTGGCGGCTGTGAAGGAGGACCAGAAGGAGCGGGAGAGAGGCAAAGGGTCGGACCTACACGTCAAGACGTGACTGGTAGCAACGTCTGTAAGATTTTAAAATGACATCAGTTAAATAGGAGCAAGAACAACTCGTGTCCGTACGAGTGTACAGCTGAGATACAACAGCGGTGATAGGAACCGGGTAGATTTGTTATGGGCAATTTGAAGAAAACCGGGGTATAACTAATAGATAATACTCCTGGCCTTATTACTCACTAATCATTCGGCCCTCCATGCCAAGAGTAGAAGTGACGTTTGACCTCGAATATTTTCATTTTGAATAACGTAGAACAAGACAGTAGGCCCACTGTGGTTAAACGTTCGCTGTATACATCAAATAATTTCATTAAAAAATAGTTCCCAAAATGCTGTTTTGTTTTATTGACCCGTGACAGAACTGGGGAATGAACGATGTAGAGGGTGCAGAGAGTTAGATTTTACCTCCGTCGTTACACGAGCATCTTTGACAGTTGATTTGGAAAGAACATGCGTTCAAACCATGAATACCACATCAACTCTTTTGAGAACCAGATGTTGGTGTTAATCTTCGTTTGTTTTTTATTAAGACATTCAACTGACATTTTAATGTGCATAATTATGGTCTCAATCATACCGTCGTGAGAACTTGTATTACAATGAGGTTTATTTGAATCTGAAGAATTCGTAGACATGATTATATCGTAACGAAGTTATTGAATCAATTATCATGAGATCGTTTTCCAAAGTAGCTAACAACTGTGGAAAGATCCCAACATCTTAAGAGAAATTACTAAAATAGGAGTATTTCTCTCTTTTCAGAATGGAGAGTGGGGTTTAGGATACTATAAGAAATGCAATTGGCGGACAAAGGATCCCAAGGCAAACAAGCCTATTTGCGGGGTGTGTGGAAAGATGTGGACTCATCAGAGCGAACTAGAGAAACACATGCGTTCACACACTGGGGAAAAGCCATTCATGTGTAAAATATGCCATACCTATTACAGGCAGCGCAGTCATCTTAACCGCCACATTAAAAAAAGCCATCCTGAATTTGAAATCATGAACAAGGATTCGTATTAGGGAGTGACGCATATGTTTGTAGCATTTGTTTACATGTACCAGCTTTTGAAGAAAGTTAAACTACGAGATGCACTAAAGTCTCAGAAACTGATCGTATCAAGTATTTTTATGACAGATTTACGGAAACTGAAATAGCAAAATTTCTCAATTTGACCTACTCCGGGTAACCCTTTGCTACCTGTCCATGTAAGAAGAAACTTTCACGTAGAATCACTATATTAAAGACATTTCTTCAAAAGGTAGAACTTCTACTAAAACTGTTACTAAATAACACACTTCCCAACGTTTAAGAACTGTACAGTGTAACCGAAAAAAATATTGTACAACCTATGACATACGATATACACACTTACATCAAGTCAAAAGCCATGACCGCTATTTGAGCAGTCTGTAAGCACTGCCACAAATCAAGGTATCCGCTGGAGATTACATTCAATCACAATGGCTCCAGGTCTCACGGAACTAAATGTGGCGCCATCTGTAGTGTCATATACCTTTCTGTCCCGAGGTGAAGGGGATGCCAGTCTCTGAGTGGCTGAAAATGGGATAAGATAAAATGATAATGCAGAATTAAAATTCACATGATATCCCCTACTATTTCTGAGTTATTCCATAAAAAAAGAATCCATGATTAAGGGTTTTTGGTAATGCCAGTAGGGTTTTAAAATGGGCCCTGTGGTCCATGAATTTGGTCGCTGCAAAACTGCTAAAATGAGGGTAGGTCAACATCTGGGACTCTTGCGAAAAATTTTCATGGTCAACCTACCCTCAAATTTTGATATCTTGTGTCCCAAAGAGGTCCCAATAGGTTACTGAGTCCCATTAAGCTGTTGCAACGTTTGGGATATTTTTTTCTTCAATATGCGCTATATTAAACTATACAGGAAAACATTTAGTTCCGTGAGACCTGCAAGGCAGACCACGGTTGGTGTATTCTGTACCAGGTGGCGCCACTGTATGGTCCCGGCTAGTTGGAAATCACATTTTGTTGGAAGTGTCGGAAGGAGTAACTAACTGAGTCGGTCTGCACTGCTTCTACGTATCGTCACATGGCTTCACGGCTGGCTGAGAAGCCTTCACCTACCCCAGTCGCATGTCTTAAATTTATCCTGAAACTACACAAGGGCGTACCGACAGTACATGGGAAGATGCTACTGGAATTAGTAAAGTCATTGGAGTTTTATCATAAACTGTGGTTTGGCTCCAAACCCATCCCTTTGTTGGTATCTAAGGAAACGTTTGTATTGCAAGAGATTTTAGAAGAAAACGTGTAATTGCATGCTAATGCTAACTTCAAAGTGATGCACCATGGCTGCATGAAGGCACATGGGAATTCATAGAATACTATTTTCGTTAGAAAACTCGTGCTGTTTTGCGGATATTATAAAATCAAAACAATAACCTATTTGATATGGTAGTATGTTGATTCCTTTCATTGGGTTGAATAAACGTAGATATTTCCACGGAGAGTGCAGTTTTCTCTTGAAACTTGCAACGGAAAATTATTTACAATTGAAAATATTTCACCAGTGCAGTGACCCATCAATTCCCACATTAAAGATTGTAGACAAAACAGTAGATTAGTTTTAGATGATAAGCCGTAGCCGTATCATGTAGGAAAAGACGTCCGGCGTATCACTTGACAAGTGACCCTAGACTGGCTCTTGCCCTTTTGTGAGCTAATTATCACCCCTGGCGCTTTTCATCATCCGTTCCTTCAAATAGCAGACCAGATCTTCACCCTCCTAACGCCGGAGTATGCCGCAGAGCAGTAGCTGTTAGACTCATTGGGAGAGCGGAGTGACTGAACCTGTGATTTTACCTTGTGCCTTCCAGAGTTGTCGGACCCACTCGGAGCGGCCAGCGTGGGACGGGAGTGGTCCGGGGAGCGCCCCTCGGACCAGCTGTGACGTGTGTGGGTCCTCGTTCCGCTCCACGTCCCACCTCCGCCGGCACCAGCTCACTCACACCGGGGAGCGGCCTTTCAGGTGCACCATGTGCCCCCAGGCCTTCACCCAGTCTAGCCACTTACGTCGGCATGTCAAGAACTTACACGGAGCTCAGTTGGTTGCCTGACGAAAATAAAAATAAAATGTGCCGTTTTTCTGTGTGGGTAGTTTGGAGTTGTGTAGGCTGTAACGAGCTTCCCGTTCAACGTGAATTAAAACTAAAAAATGCAGACTTTTACCGGAGAGCTAGACAGTTTGTAATGACGGTGGTGCTGTTGTCCTTCTTTCAGGCTGCATCCACCTACCCCTGGATCATGGCGACGGGGTCGGGGGTCGAGTAGGCCTCCCCGAACTTGGTAGGGGGCCGCAGTCCGAGCAGTAAGCCGGGGTCCGGAGGCAGTGGGCGGGGCCGACCTCGGCCAGCCTACCGCCACCAGTGTCCGGTGTGCGGCTCGACCCACCTGACCCCGGCCCACCTGGCCAGACACTTTAGGACCCACACCGGCGAGAAGCCCTTCCCATGTCACAGGTGTAACAGTCGCTTCTCACAGAAAGTCAGCCTACAGAAACACTTACGGTCCATACACAAGGAGCCCTTGTCACTGAGTGGGCCTGTGGGGCCATCAGGGGGCACAGCTCACTAGATAATCCATATGAAAGGTAATGGCAGGATCCATCCGACTACTGGCCTTATGGTCAGCAGCAACACGGAAATGATTTGCCTGTAATATTGAATGACAACATCGAACGGTGAAAACAATATTCATTTGTATGGTTTCTGCCATGTATCACAAAAAAGAAGAAGAGAAGGTGAAATTTTGACTTTTCTTCTGAACTGAATGGATTCTCTAGGAAACTGCAGCAGGCCTCTAACTCGTCGCCTTCTTGTGTCTTACAGACCAGTGGACGGTGGGCAGCTGTGGGGTACCAGGGGTCAGGGCACACGTGTCATATCTGTGCCAAACAGTTCGTCACCCCTTCCAAACTTACCCGACACATGCGCACTCACACTGGGGAGAGGCCCTTCCCCTGCCACAGGTGTGAGCGCCGCTTCAGACAGAAAGTGGCCCTGAAGAAACACCTGTGGACTGAGCACAAAGATACCTTGCCTGGAGGATTCTCAATACAGGGCTACTGAACGTTACAAATTTGGGCCAGCCCACTGTTCTATGAGAAACCAGACAATGATATGTTCCTGATTTACTTAAAGAAGCGTACAATAAATAAGCCTAAATTTGTCTTTTCCAGAATAAATTACAATAAATGAGTCCTAAATTTGTCTTTTCCAGAAATTGATGCGTTCTCTTGTACTTAATCAGATAAATCCGGTTCGGAAAGTTATGAGTGCGACAATTGATAAAATCTCAAAAGGATGAAGAAAACACCTTCAGGCATCTAACCGACGCTTTCTTGTGTCTTACAGACGAGCAGCCAGCCTGCAGATGTAGAGTACAAAGTCTCAAAGCACGTTTGCCCCTTATGCAGCAAGCAGTTCCCCTCCCCATATAAACTGCAGCGCCACATCCGGAGCCACACGGGAGAGAAGCCCCACCAGTGTCCGGTGTGCGGCTCAAACCACCTGACCCCGAACCACCTGGCCGTACACATGAGGACCCACACTGGCGAGAAACCCTACTCGTGTCACAGGTGTAACAGTCGCTTTGCCCAGAAAACCAACCTAAAGAGCCATTTGTGGGCTAAGCATAAAGAGAGCTTGTCCTAGATGGTAGGGAGTGTCATTGAGGTTCGCGAGCATTATGTTCATAGTGCAAAGTGGATGTCGCGTTATGAGCCACTGCCTTTCAGATGCCAGGTCAAAGTGAAAATGGTCTACAATCATGTCCTAAACAAGTACACTGAAAACTTGAGGAACTTAGAAAATCATTGTTGCGCAAGCCAATTCTGCTTTATCTTTTCACGATAGAATGGCTCCAAGAATGTTGGAAATTCTATTTTTCATTCGAAAGGTTGAACTATAGAAATTGTGATATTTTGAAACGTAGTGTTTTTGATAGTGACTGACCCCAATAGCTATAATCCGCTATAATCAGAAAAGCTTAGATTAAAGGAATCATTTGTACATGTACAACGCTTTTGTTTCAGAAGCGTGCTTCGTGTGGTGTGGGCAGGAGGTACCCTCAGAGCGTATGCCTCGAGTCTGAGCAAGGGGTAAGCCTTGACACAGATGGCGGTTCCCTGTCTGGTGGACTCGGTCGGTATGAGTGTTCGGTGTGTGGCAAGGTGGCGAAGAATAAGGCGACCTGGCGAAGACACATGGTGGTGCACACAGGTGAGCGCTCCTTCCCCTGCAACTACTGTGGACGTACCTTTAGCCAGAGCAGCTCGCTGTACCGCCACGTGCGGTCGGCGCACGAGGAGCAGCTCACCGGGGAACACCGACAGTGAGCTGCTCACTTCAGGCTGTTAGAATCCCAGCCAGCCAAGCGCTGCGCAGTTCGCTTTGAGGCTAATGCACCTCCCCTTCTGTGTTCCAGACCTTAGGTGGAAATGGAGGAGGACAGTGGATGGACACGGGATACATGACGAGTTTGCAGACAGACCCAAAGAAAACCCACAGTTGTCATGTCTGTGGGAAGGGCTTCCAGGTGGTCTCTAAACTGATGAGGCATCTGAGCACCCACACCCCAGACCGCCCTTTTAAATGCCCCCAGTGCCACCTGGCCTTCAACAGGAAAGACAACCTCAAGCGGCACATGGAAGCCAAACATGGCGGTGACAAAGCGGCTCTTCTCTGAATTGGGACGGATTCTGCCAAGGAACATAACGGACAATGATCCAGATAATGTTCATGGTAAATGTGGAAAGCTAGACTAGCCAGGAATAATTTTGTTAAGTGAAAATGGGTCAATTACAGGACTTAATTTAGTTAAGGTCATGTTCGCTTCACCTTGAAGAGTCTCTCAATGATGAATCTTGGCGAGGATACTCTTGGTAACGTTTACGTTGAATGTGTGTGGTGATTGGAGAGTGCCGAGTTATTCCTCTGGGCTGTCATTTCTGTTCTTGTTCGTCCTATACGAGGTATTTACCCTCTGTCAGGGGTCTAAATACAGACGTCTGGTGGTGGAGGCGAGAACTGTGCACAATGTGTGAGATAACAAGAGAGCACCTGGCACCGTTAAGTGTGCCCCAAGAGAACATCTCAGCTGGCGTCTAACCGATAGCTCTCTTGTGTCTTACAGACCAGTGGACGGTGGGCAGCTGTGGGGTACCGGCTTACCAAACACGATTGTTCAATCTGTGGCAAGCAGTTCCCCACCCCTTCTAAGCTTACCCGACATATCCGCACCCACACTGGGGAGAGGCCCTTCGGGTGCCTGCTGTGTGGCTCGACCTTCGTCCGTAACGACCACCTTAAGGCCCACTACATCAGGAAACACCCGCATGCCGAGCTCACAGAGACAACGCTCTGACAGACGCCACACTGAGGGGTGCTCAGTGGGGTGATAAACTTATCAGGGATGGTAGTATACATTGAAAACAGCTGAGAAACATTGAAAGTGGAAATGATTATTCAATTTTATGACAGAAGGTATTTAATTCTGTTTGATGAAATGTTTTTACTTCGAAGTGAAACCATGCTCAATATATGCTGAGTTTTTTTGTTTTTTTTTACTATTTATTACTATTCGTTCAGTCATCGCTATAAAGGAAAGAAGATACTGAAAAGATAATAACAAAGATATTGCGTATACGAGTACGTATGTGACACTGGATCTGAATATAATTCTCACTGGTTTGTATTTATGTATGTGAGCAATAAATAATTATTTTGGAATAAAGTTTTGTCAGGATGAATTTGTCAAGGGATTAGATATTTTGTTCTATTCAGAGTCGCCCGATAACCAAACAAAATATTTACAAAGAAACATTAGTCTACTAGTGAACATGAGTTTTAATTTAGAGAATGTTAACATTTAATTTCTTTTTGTAAATCTTGTCCCAGGTACTGTTTTCTTCTCGTTTACCGAGGCTTCAGTTAAAATATATTTCTTGTAAACTTTTTTTCCGTTTCTCCATTACAGACGTCAGAAGGGGCCTCAGTGCCTTATGGTAGAGGCCGTGCGTCTAACGGCGCCGGCCAGGGACAATTGAACACCAAGGTGGCTTACTTCTGCCAATACTGCGGCAAGTCATTCCCCACTCCCTCCAAACTGTCACGTCATATATTGTGCCATACCGGCGAAAAGCCCTTTCCATGCCCCTACTGCAGCTGCCAGTTCAACCAGAAAAGCAACCTAAAGATGCACGTGGGACGTATCCACAGTAGAGAGATAACACCTCCACATAATTCTCGTTCCCCAAAAGACTAACCCTCGTAGTTTTAATCCACTAACCTCGACCGTTACAATATGGAGTTGCTCTTAGTGTCTTTTCTCTTGTTCCAGGCCTGTGTAAAGTGGCGCGCCCCTACCCCAAAGCGCTATGAATGCACCTACTGTGGCAAGGCGTTTAGCTGCCCCGCCTTACTGACCAGGCACATTCGGTGCCACTCCGGAGAGCGACCGTTCGTATGTCCCGCCTGCCAGAAAGCCTTCAAGGAGAAAGGAGCCCTCAAACGCCATGTATTGGCCAAGCACACCATGAACACAATGCCTTAGCGGTCCCGCCATACGAACATGGTTTTCTTCATTTCTGTTTCACTGTGCACTGAAACGAAAAAGAGTTGCATCGAGAAAAAATAAAGTGAACGGATATTATATTTTTTGGATATTGTAGCATTGTAGTCGTGCTGGTTATGCATTTACGTTTGGCATTTTCATTTAGTAGACTAGTTCACCTGTGTGAATCTGCTTAATCGAGCACCACTCGTTTGAGTCCTGAGACGTTTTCACTGAGACGTCTGTGCTTCTGATTACAGGGCAGACGTGCGTGGCCCACGTCAGGTAGCCAGCCGCCGGCGCAGCAACAGTTTGATCCGCACAGGGTACACCACTGCCCCTATTGTAAACAGTCCTTCACCAGCCCGTCTGTACTTAAGATCCACGTGCGAGTCCACACGGGAGAGAAGCCATTTAAGTGCAACTTGTGCGATTACAGATCGGCACAGAAAGGAAACGTCAAGTCGCACATGTACAGGAGGCATAATGTCACCGTACTTCCTTAAAATGTGTTTTTTATAGTTTGTTTACACGCATAAAGAAAATAAAAAGTAAAGAAGCAACTGTACACGCGGATTTACACCGCTGCCTTTACAGCGCCTGGAACGTGGGAGCCGTGTCTGTCTGACTGGCAATTCCGTGAGCCGTAGAAGGTTGGGTACGGCCTCGTCCCACAGGACCATAGTGATCATTGCAGAACCTAGGTTGTCCTAATTGGACCCGAACAAAACCCAATACCTCGGAATGAGGCAGTGGCTATATGCGGCTTAGTTGGTATTGGAATGTCCTCAAGAGTTACAATAGGAATTTTATGTTTTAGGTAGATGTTAAAGGAATCGTTTCCTATAGTTCTCATTACTTAACCCAACATAAAAGTACTCGTACGTGTTTTTCTTTCTAAGAGAGCCACTTAGAATAAAAGATACTATCATGTGTTGGTTGCAATATTTCCTGTTTCCTGTTGTGCTTCGTTTCAACCTTTTCCCTTAACCCTAGGTCGACGGAAGAGACAATAAATAACTTAGCTATTGTATTGAAACTTAAAAAAGAAATAGGTTTCTCACTGTGGTACATAGATCCCACTATTTCATCTATTAAGGGGGTAGGTCATGATATGCCGAAGAAGCAGATATTTCACAGTGATACCTGAGCAAGCAAGACAAACACTATCATCATGAAAAAGTGAAATGTTTAGGACTCTTGTCTCATATTTCGTTTACTATGTATAATGGAGATATCCGTTTGGATGAGTCTTCGAGTTAAGTTGTAATATCGTACTTTGTTCCTTGTTACAGACTACGGGCGAATATTATGTGCCCACCCACATGGTGACTGGAAGGTCTAAGAAGGAATACGTATGTCAGTTCTGTGGAAAGCCGTTTCCCAAACCTTCCCACCTCGAGAAGCACTTGCGTACTCACACCGGGGAACGACCGTTTCACTGTCCACTGTGCGACTTTAAGTTTACTCAGAACGGTCACCTCAAGAGGCACCTGCAGAACCAACACAAAGTAGACGTGGCAGAAAGGCTCTCGTCAGGCAGGGGCACTGCCAAGGGCCGAGTCTCCAAACCCACAACTAAAACAGAATAGGGGGGGAAAGGAGGTGGGGTGGTTATCTTAAATAGTATAGGTTGGGTTGTATATTCCAGTGTATTTAGACCGTGTGCATAGAGATGTATTCTACATGCCAGAGATGAGTCAATAACACGTGCTTTATTCCTTGTTACAGACGCCCATCACAATTGAACCCAAGGACATGACCCAAACGCTGATCGCAAGCAATAGCACTGAATACGCATGCACTGTTTGTGGGAAATGTCTCCCGAGCGGCTCTCATGTGCTTGCCCACATGCCAACCCACACCAACCAGCCGCCCTACCGCTGTCATCTCTGTGACTTCAGTGTCAACCAGAAGTGGCAGCTGGAGAGGCACTTAGAGCGAATACACAAAGAACAACTCTGGGACCGTGTGCCCTGTTAACACATTTTACAAAATGAAAGTGCGATTAAAAGTTGTTTTTGAGAATGTGTAATCTTGTGTCTACGGGAACTGTTCGAACACGAAGTTTACCATGAACTAAGCAGTCTCTCAGGGCTTCTAACACAATCTACAATCAATATTTTAAGCATGGGACCCAGATTACTCACTAGTTATACCTATTTGCTCGTTGCAGGTGGTGGGCACAAAATGGGCCCAGGATCGAGCTTGCCCAGTGTGTGGGAAGACGTTTCCCTCTCAGTCCCATGTCGTAATACACAGCCGAACTCACACGGGCGAGAGGCCCTTTGCCTGCACTTTGTGCAGCTACAGGACGGCCGTCAAGAGCAACCTTAAGAGGCACCTACATCAGAAACACCCAAATATGATGCATTAACAACACGTTCAGTGCGGTAGTCTACTGCTGAGGCACTCTTTGCCCGGGAGCGTTAGCCTCGTTAGAGCCTCTTTCCGCATGAATCATAGTAAAGCTAGAAGTTGGGTCAAGTTCAAAGTTTATGTATGTTCAAGTTGTTTTATGCACATGACCCCTGACTAGATTTAGACAATGGTATATTCACAGAAGTAATCTGTTGTGCTCTATTCCTTGTTACAGACGGCACACCCAATCCATCCCAGTCGAGTCCGGCAGTCAGAGAGCGGTGGTAAATTTATTTGTTCTGTGTGTCTCAAGACATTCCCTAGTCCGTCTGGCCTCACTAGACACATGCGGATTCACACAGGCGAACGGCCTTATGCCTGTCAGTTCTGCGACTATAGGTCGACCCAGAAATCTAATGTCAGACTACACGTACAAAAACGACATCCACGGATGAACGAGAGCTTGACCTGAAGACATTACTACATAGTTTAAGCGTTTATGTTGGCTATTTGATGTGTTACTATTGACATCACTAAGCTTTAGTTGTTAACCGTTTAAAGAGAGACTGATAATGACAATTGGACTCAGAATGCTGAAAACGTTATATCAGAAGAGGGACTAGTAGGCCTGCTCGGGGTATGAAGAAGTATGGAAAATAAATTATGTCAGCTTGATGTTGTCTTACTCTTTTGTTTACATTTCTGAATGAATGTGACGTGCGACACCGGTATGTTTATCAAGTTACTGATTTGTAGGTTCAGATGCATACATTGCACTACCATCATACGTTTATAACAGATTGCACTCTATTCCTTATTACAGATTACAACCCAAATGCAGTTAGGAGCCTGGAACCCAATTCGTGGTATAGAAACGTATAAACAAGCATACACATGTTCTGATTGTGGGAAGGATTTTAGAAAAAACGTAGACCTTGTCAGACATGAGCGGGTTCATAGTGGCGAGCGCCCATTCCCGTGCAACTACTGTGATTTCAAGACTACCAGAAAATGGAATCTAAAGTCACACGTAACACGGAGGCATAAAGACAAGATGCAATAATCAGGATCGAATGTTATGATCGAAAGATCTATTGCTTTTAGATTATGGTTATGTGGTACATCTCACATCGATCAGATAATCAGGTATTCATTAGGTTCAGCGCTGGACATTTATGCTGCAGTTACATTGAGTTAATCCGAGTTGTCTCCTTGATCTGTTTGAATAGAAGCAATCCCATCTTGAATAGAGTAAAATGAATAGGTTATTGCACAGTTTGTGGTCGATCGGCATCTAAGGGTTGGTAACATTGTAATAGACTTTATTTTGCTCCCTCTTACAGACTCCGGTCAGAAAGCACGAATACACATATGCCAAGGACACAGGGGTGGGGCACGCCAGTAGACATGTGCACGCTTGCCCTTTATGTGGAAGGAACTTCCCCACCTCCTCACTCCTTACCACACACATAAGGGTACACACTGGTGACCGGCCCTTTGCATGTAATAGGTGTGACCTCAAGTTTGCCCAGAAAGGAAACCTTAAGAGACACGTGCTGCGCAAACACCCAGGCCACTGTTTGTCCTTTGATGGTTGAGTCATGGTAACATGCGACACTCATCATAACCATGTAAATAGTGTATGCGTACAGAATGTATAAAGAAAGCTATGACTGGGTCTGTATTGGATTTGATGCTATCCAACCCAGAATAATTTGCTGAAGGACGTAGTTAGAAACTCATTAAACCATGTAAATCGGAAGGACAAAACCAAGTGTGAAAACTTGCGTATTTCTTTACAGACACAGCCTAACAAAAGGAGACAGCGTGGAAGCCTGGAGGGTCAGCCGAAAAACTACGCCTGTGACGTCTGTGGGAAAGGTTTCAAGACGCCTGCGCTTCTAAGAAGGCACGTGCGGTGTCACACGGGAGAAAGACCCTATAGCTGTCCTGTCTGTGGCTACAGCTCCAAACAGAAAGGGTACATCAAAATACACATGCGGAAGCATGGGATTTTTCCTGACACCCATGGGCCATCCACCTGATTTAGGAAGTAGGCACATGGAATATTGTACTGTTGTTAAGAAGATACGCCACTTGTGTTGAAAAAAGATGGTCTTTGGCTGTACCCCCCACAAAATAAAGGTGTGGAAGAAGAATTTTGTAAATGGAGGGTGTGAAGAAAATCAAATATACCAAAGGGATACTCAATACATTTTAGTGGATCATTTTTCCATACATTCTTAAAAACAAAATAGACAACAACAACAAAAACACTAGTGCTAAAGGCAGTTCTATCTTATATTTGCAGATTGGCAAGTTGCATCATAAACTAGGACGAAATTTTACACCGAAGCACATCTGTGATGTATGTGGCAAGGTGCTGCCCAGACAGCGCCATCTTGATATTCACAAACGAACGCACACTGGGGAAAAGCCATACAAGTGCTACTTGTGTAATTTTGCCTGTGCAGTTAAAGGAAACCTAAAATCACACTTAAATCGAAAGCACAAGTGTGAGGTCACCACTGAAGACGTGGAAAAGTACTTGAGCCAAGTAAAATGATTTGGGAAGAATATGGCATTAGAAGTCGCTCCTTACTTAGTTACAGATGGATGACAAAGAAGTTAACTGGTTTCAGTTACCCCCAAAAGACTTAATGAAAGTGTTCTGCTGTTATGGAAGTGGTTATCGTCAAACCCTAGTTGGTAGGTGAGACAAAAAAAATTGCCATTTCTGAAGATTATTTCATTTTTTGTGTTTTCAGATGACCAAGTTGTATCCTTCAGATAGGGGAAATCTGCCACCTAGAAAGTACGATTGTGACATGTGTGGCAAGGTGCTTCAGAGACCACTCGACTTGGAGAGGCACAAACGAGTACACACTGGAGAAAAGCCATACTGCTGCTACATATGTAATTTTGCCAGTGCAGTTAAAGGAAACCTAAAATCACACATGCGTAGAAAGCACAACTCTGAGGTCACCACTGAAGATATAGAAAAGTATCTGAGCCAAGCAAAGTGATTTGGGAAGAATATAACATTGGAAGTCATCCAATACTTAGTTACAGGTGGATGACAAATACGTTAACTGGTTTGAAAGTGTTCTTGTTACCAATATTATGGAAACCTTATTAAGATATTAATATTGTCTATGGAAGTGGTTATTGTCAAAGCCCTAGTTTGTAGTGAGATATTTGAGAAAGAAAAAAAAGCTATTTCTGAAGATTATTCCATTTTTGTGTTTTCAGATGACCAAGTTGTATCCTTCAGATATGAAAAATCTGCCACCTGGAAAGTACAATTGTGACGTATGTGGCAAGGTGCTTCAGAGACAGCTCCATCTGGATATGCACAAACGAACACACACTGGGGAAAAGCCATACCGGTGTTACATGTGTAATTTTGCCTGTGCAGTTAAAGGAAACCTAAAAAACCACTTGCGTAGAATGCACAAGTCTGAGGTCACCATTGAAGACATGGAAAAATATCTGAGCCAAATAAAGTGATTTAGAAGGAATATAATTTCAGAAGTTACCCCTTACTTATACGTTCACCCAGAAGGCGAACATAGGTGTTTTATCATAACCTAGTCAATGTGGCTGTTGCCTAGATTTTAGCCTATACCCCATAGAAGTTGGCATGGTTAAGGTCCTAGATGTTCAATAAAGAGTTTTTTAAAGCAACAAAATGAAAAGCTATTCCTAAAGATTATTCCATTTTGTGTTTCAGATTACCAAGTTGTTCCCTTCAGGTAGGGGAAATCTGCCACCTGCAAAACATGCGTGTGACGTATGTGGCAAGATGTTTAATAGGCAGTTCCATCTGGATATGCACAAACGAACACACACTGGGGAAAGGCCGTTCCAGTGCTCCGTGTGTGGGTTTGGGTTCGCTACGAAGGGGAACTTAAAAAGACATGTAATAAAGGTACACAATGCCGGAGGATTCAACCCAGATTTTGGTGGATACTTCAGCCCTACAAAGTGAAGCAGCATCTTGGTGGAGACAGTAGCAGAGTTCAAGTAGAGATGTCTGCGTAAAGTGAAACTGAAGTAGGGTTAGCTTAGAGCTGTTTCCACTGCAAAACAAGTGTCAAAAATGGTAGTTTCCCAACGTGTTTGACGCAATGTTTCCTGAAAGGTAATATAGGTATCTAAGAAGGGAAAGCAACGCTGAAAGTAGTTTTTATCTTTATATTTGCAGATAGCGAGCTCGCACCCTACAGTTTGGAGGACATTCCCCAAGTTCACTTGCACTACGTGTGGCAAAGATTTCCAAACTCGATGCTCTCTTAAGATGCATATACGTGTACATACTGGGGAAAAGCCATACCGTTGTCACTTGTGCCCTTATGGGTCTGCTCAAAAGGGGCATTTAAAAAGACACTTCTTGAAACGTCACGCTTCTGAAATGACTCATGAAACTATGGAACACTTTCTCAGTCAACTCAAGTGATTCGGCCCTCCGAAAAACAATAAGAATCTATGAAAATTATTCTAGTCGACGTACACTCCCCCTCTCCCAACCATTTCTCAATCAGATCAAGTTGAGGCATTAACACATGCTAAACGTTATTAGTTGCAAGTTTTTGAAGACAGTTTAAGAAAGGAAAAACATTTTTATGGAAAGTTCTATTATTTTTTTTGTTTTCAGTTTAACAGCTTACAAACATTCTTATGCAAAGTTCTATTTATTTTTTGTTTTCAGATTAACAGCTTACACCCCACAAGTAGAAGTCAGTTGACTTCAGCACAGAACACTTGTGAAACTTGCGGCAAGGTTTTCCAGAAACCGTCCTCACTACAAAGGCACAGGCGGATACACACTGGAGAAAGGCCATATCGCTGCGAGTTGTGTTTATATGGCTCAGCTCAGAAAGGGGATTTGAAAAAACACCTAGTGGGAAAGCATAGATCTGAAATTTCGGCTAAGGACATAGAAACGATGCTCAGCAAGCTAAAATAACCCACACTATTTTCAGTGAGAAGCGGGCCGGAAACCCCGACAGTGAGAGAAAGTAAATCAAGAAGGATTTTTTTCACAGTTGTATCTAGACCCCAAGTTTTGCGAGGTTTCATCACAAGCGTTTTGTTACCATTCGAAATGATAAGACAGGAAGTCAGCAGATACTCCTTTCTAATGAGAATTGTCAAAAAAAAAAGTTCTGAAGAAAGCAAGTGAATAAGCATTACTGAAGGCTGTTCTATGTTTGTGATTGCAGATATCCAACACACCACATGCAATAGGGAAGGATTCGACATCTTCCAAATTCATGTGTGATACATGTGGCAAGGTTTTACCAAGCCAGTGGAACCTAGAAAGGCACATACGAATACATACGGGGGAGAGACCTTACCGCTGCCAATTTTGCACTTATGGCTCGACTCAAAAGGTGCACTTAAAGAGGCACATGATGAAACTGCATGCTTCAGAAGTTTCTACTGAAGTTTTAGAAAATATACTATGCCAATTAAGATGATACAGTCTGGGTGAATTATCTAGGAGTGTTGCACATCTTGGACATATCTACCTTGAATTCCTCGATTAGAAAGTGAAAGAAAAGCCTATAGTTAGGATTCACATTACCACTGAAACTGGAAAGATGAGAGCGCTGTTACCTTCGCCAAACTCTGATTGATATAATCTAAGTTTTTTTTTCCAGAACTTTTGTTATCTCGAGAAACCCGCTTTGCTTTGATACCAATTTTGAAGGGAGGAAATCATGCTGAGAGAAGTTTGTTCGTATATTTGCAGATGACCTTCTCGTTCCCTAGAGTTGGGAGAAGTAAGACTTCTGCCAGGTTTATTTGTAGTACGTGTGGCCAAGTCCTACAGCGCAGGCTTCATCTTGAACTCCACATGCGAAGACATACTGGAGAAAAGCCATACCACTGCAATTTATGCTCTCATGCCTCTGCACGAAAGGCAGATTTGAAAAGACATGTCATAAATAAGCACGTTCCTGAAATTTCTATTGAGGCTGTAGAAGCCTGGTTCAGCCAATTAAGGTAATAGAGAAGACGGGCTGCTTGGCTAACTTGTTGCAAGCTGTTGTTAAGAGCAAACCCAAAAGGGTAATGTCAATCTTATTTTGAAGTGTTTTAGCTCCGGTGTACGACGTTCCCTGTTCATAAGTAGAATTAATTCCATACTCATAATTAGCACTGGTGGTCTAAAGTGATGCTCATCTTTTGTGTTATAGATGATGAGAGGCCAGTCTCAGAATCCACTTGTGGCCCGACCCAAGAGGACCAGCTATACATGCAATATATGTGGGAAGGTCCTTCAGAACCAGTTCTGGCTGACAACCCACAATTTTACACACACTGGCGAGAGACCTTTCCACTGCCCGATGTGCGACAGCAGTTTCACACAAAAGGCCCACGTGAAGAACCATATGAAGCGGAAGCACCCAGACTGCAAACTGCCATTTGTAACCAAATAGTAACTAAACAGGGGAAACTAGCATAATTATATTGTCAGGTTTTTGACTTCCTGGCTTTAAAATACTGAGATCGATGTATGTGCGGCCCATTGTGTTCAAACTGGTTATTCCCAAGACTTTGATTCAGTTCAGTATAGTTAACGCACCTTTTTATGTTTCCTTTTTGCAGACTGCATGGAGAGGGTCTTTAACAGTAAGAGAGATTCCTGGTAGGGAGAAGAAAGAACATGAGTGTGTGGTTTGTGGCAAGAATTTTCAAAATGCAGCGATGCTAAAAAGGCATAGTTACTGCCACACTGGAGAGAAGCCGTTCAAGTGTGACGCGTGTCCCTTCAGCACTAACCAGAAGGGCAACCTGAAAAGACACAAAGCTTTACAACATAGCAAACAGGAAAAGAAATGAATCTTCCCATTGTGTGGATGTCATTGAAATTAATGTCGCTCATAACCCTGTGTTTTTGAAGTCAGGTATTGCAACTGTAACTTTGTAGATGATAACCCATTCACTGGTTTTGAGAAGTAAAACATCTGTGTCTGTAATCCCTATTTTCCAGATGTCAAGCCCGTGGCCACTCAAATTAGGAATCGTTGGGTCAGTCCATACTCCCAAGACAGTCTACGGATGTACCATTTGTTTGAAGACGTTCAATACCCGGTTCCACCTGAATAGGCATGTTTCCTCCCACACTGGAGAGAAGTTCTTCAAGTGTGACATGTGTGACTACGCAAATAATCACAAGGGAAACCTGAAAAGGCACATTGAAAAACGCCACCCGGAAAAGAAGAATTCTGTGACACATCCTCCCCACTAAATCAGTCTGCATCTGTGATGCTAAGAAGGGTACACTGAAAACGCATAGAGCAAGCAACGAATGGCAAGGGCGAGACTAGGCACCACCCCTCCTATACATTACATAGCGGGCATGAAACATTCTATCTGTCTGCCAAGGCATTTTGCCCTTTACAATTTAACGTTTTCATAAAGTACTTTTTTAGTATCTCCTTATACTTTAACAAAACCTCTCTTTTTTCCCTATCTTTCAGACATCAAGCATGTGGTCTTTTCCATATCGTGAGGATATAGATAATGGCCCGAGACCCAAGAAAGTCTACGAATGTGTGTTCTGTGGCAAGCCATTCCGAACCCCTTTTATGCTGAGAAGGCATAGTTACTGCCACACGGGGGAGAAGCCGTTTAAGTGTGACTATTGCGACCACAGTGCTAGCGATAAGAGCAACTTGAAAAAGCACGTGGCAAGACATCACGGGTCGCAGGATTTCAAGGGCTTTTCATCTCCATTTCAAGGCCAACTGGGAGGGCAGGCGGGAAAGACCCAAAAAAAATTGAAGCATGAAACTACCTGAAACAAGTACACAATCCCCATGCACGAGGACTGTAATACTGCCCCTCAAGAATACCGCAACTAAATGCAAAAATTCAGTGTCACTTAAATCTTTTATATTGCCTTCGTGATATAAGAATACTATGTAGGAACTATTAACACAAAATATTACAACGTTTTACCCTGTTAGTCTAAATAAACAAGTTTTTAGAATCATACATGTACCACCAAATAGGTACAATGGCAAAAGAGGGAAAGCACATTTGAAGCAGAAAGCTGTATTCTTTGTTAAGCATTTTGCCACGCGCTTGTTTTATTCTGCTGTATTGGTTTGAAGACAATACGAAGTTAGCAACATTATATATTAGGGCAAAGGTAATCAGTATTTCAGAAATGTAACTGTTCTTCTTACCTATTTTCCAGACTCCAATCTTGTGGCCAACGACATATAAAAAGGTATCAGGCCGAGTTCGGAGACTCAGTTACGAATGTGGTGTATGTGGGAAGACTTTCACTGCCCCCTTTTACCTGAAAAGGCATAGTTATTCCCACACAGGCGAGAAGCCATATAAGTGTGACTTCTGCGACCACAGTGCTAGCGACAAGGGCAACCTGAAAAAGCATATGGCAAGACATCGTGAATGGCAGGATTGAAGTAGCACGTAAGTTAGGGCTAGCTGCCAGAGGAAGTACCATTTAAGGCCAGCTGCCAGAGCTGAAAAGGCACAAAGCATAGCTGCATAGGAACCACCCGGAAAATACTACTGTCCTCTCTTTTTAGAAATAAAGCCTATGGACTCTTCAAAATCAAGAGCTTTTAGAAAATGGCCTGCTCACAAAGAAGAACGTGTGGCCAAGTGTGACACGTGTGTGGTACTTACCAAGAGGCCAGCTCGAAAAGAAATAAAACAAGATGCAAGTAGAAAGTTATATTCATGACATTTTTCGTAAGTCATTTTGGTCTCGTGAAAAATCAAAGTTTACGATGTTATATGTAAGGGCAAACGTAATCTGAGTTTCAAATCGTAACCGTTCTTATTTTTTACCTATTTTTCAGACTTCACTCGTGTGGCCAACGGCATGTCAAAACTTGTCAGGTCAAGGGCAGAAAGTTTACGGATGTGTTGTTTGTGGGAAGACTTTCAGAGTGCCGTCTAAGCTGAAACGGCACAGTTACACCCACACGGGGGAGAGGCCCTATAGCTGTGATATGTGTTACTACAGCTCCAACGATAAGGGCTGCCTGAAGAGGCACAAACTCACCCAACACAAAAGGAAAAAATAAAATGATACCCGTTTCCTTGATACCGTCCTACCTTTCTCTGTCTGTTACCAAACCTGCTCCATTGACTGTGCTGTTAGTGGGAGGATTTGGCCAACCCCTTGCCAGTTGTACATACCCAAGGCCACACCGGAGTGAAGCAATTAAATTTTAGGCTTCACGTTTGTGACTTTCACACTAACCAGAAGGGACCCTCAATAGAAATATAGCATAGAAATCCGGAGAAACAGACACCCGTACCGTCGTTCTGATGCATCAACTGGTAAACGTTTTAGATTTCGCCTAGTATAAGGATTCAAATATAGTACAGTGCCCATTTCTTTTTTTGTGTTTCAGGCTTCGCACCTACGACACGTAACATATTATCAACAGGCCAATGGTGGCGACCAGAGAGCCAGGAAGGTGTACGAGTGCGATGTTTGTGGGAAGATTTTTCGAACCCCGTTTCAACTAAACATGCACAGATATTGCCACACTGGGGAAAAGCCTTTTAAGTGCGACATGTGCAACTACAGTGCCAGCCAAAAGGGAAACCTTAAGGCACACAAGGCAAAGCGGCATGAAGGCCACAAGAACAAATGAAGCGAATTCAAACTGGTTACCCTCATGCACATATATATTTTGTAGTGCGCAAACTGTATGAACAAGGGCAAACACATTTTTGGTAATTAGATCAAAAGTATAACGACGTTTGCATTTCTTATTTTCCAGACCTCGAGAATGTGGTTTCTGCCACACCAAGGGACCCTTGATAGAAGCTTGACTTCCAGGAAAGTCTACGAATGCGTTGTTTGTGGGAAGACTTTCCAAAGCCCGTCATTGCTGAAAATGCATAGTTATTGCCACACTGGAGAGAAGCCATTCACATGTGACTTGTGTAGTTTCAGCGCTAACCGAAAAGGCAATCTGAAAAGGCATAAGGAAAGACTGCACGGAGACCTGGGGGAATAATTGACGGATAAACGTGATAACATTAGGCTGCAGTACATTTCTCGTTAGCTGCGTCGAAACTTGATTCCACAGCCCTATATAGGTTTTCTAGGTAGTTAAGACACACAAAATGTGTTATAAAGGACCATATGTTCACAAATATAACCAAGTTTATGTTTTTCTAATTTTTCAGACTTCATACCCGTGGTCCCTCTCACATTATCAAGAAAGTCCAGATTTAGGCCGGAGCGGCAGGAAACTCCATGCATGTAAAATTTGTGGGAAGAGATTCACCACCCCCTCTAACCTAAAATCGCACAGTTACTGCCACACCGGAGAGAAACCGTTCAAATGTGACATGTGCGACTACAGCTCTAACCAGAAGGGCAACCTGAAGACTCATAAAGCGAGATGTCACAAAGTTCTGGAGGAAAAGCCTTCTTCTAAATGATAGAGTTACCTCTCCTGCAACACCGCACGGGTTATTACCTGTGTGGAACAAAACTAGGAACGGTCTGATATATCCAATGGGCATGCACAGTTGCAAATATAGCAAAATCCGACAGAAAATAATAAATAGATCAAAGAAATATAACACGATGTTTACTTTTCTGTGTTTTTCAGACCTCGGCTAGTTCAGGACTGTGGTCTCTCCCATATCACGGGGCCTTAGCTAGAGGCCTGAGTACCAGCAAAGGCCACGCATGCCATGTTTGTGGGAAGGTTTTCCGGGCCCCCTCAGTACTCAAAAGGCACAGTTACTGTCACACCGGTGAGCGGCCCTTTGAGTGCGATATGTGCTCCTTTAGTGCCAACCAGAAAAGTATACTGAAGCGACACAAGAAAAACTGTCACGGACTGGTTGAAAATAGCGACCAGCCACAATAGGGCCCAATCATTCTCAAAATATTCTTTGCAAAATATTAACTTTAATTTTTAAAAACACTAACTTTCTCCCTGGAAAGCGACCACTGAGCGTCTGTTTTTCCCTTTACAGACGTCCAAAGCTGCTTGGCCTCCAGCCGTGCCCCTGGCCCTCGGCAGTCGGCCGGTGGGCGGCAGGTCCTACCCGTGTCAGGTGTGTGGGAGGGCCTTCAGCACGCCCTCCCACCTCCGACGGCACGCGTACTGTCACACCGGGGAGCGCCCCTTTCACTGTGACCTGTGTGCCTTCAGTTCCACCCAGAAAAGTAACCTCACCCGCCACAAACTGACCCGCCATGGACAACGGCAGAAAGAGGCATCTTAGTCTTTAGTCTTGGATCAAGCTAGATCGGTTTGACGCCCCCACCCCTCTCGCCAGAAATAGTTGAAAAACGAAACTGTGGCAGTTTATATTGGGGGGGGGGGGGGGGGGGAATTCGTGTTAATCAGACTTGTTTTTACCCATTAGAAAATAAGAATTTTTGGTTCTGTTTTGGATAATGTCATGTTTATGATAAAGAGTGTTACTCTTGACGCGTGAGATTGGGGAATGTGTACTGAGAAGTACCTTATTCGTGTTAATCAGTTCTCCTCTTTGTTGTGTAAAAGGTATGTTGATATGTCTTTTAGAAAGAGACACCTGGGCTAAAGCACTCTAAAACGGGATTGTATGTTGTTTAGGAATGCCAGCATCGGACATTGATGAATATGTATGTGGAAAACGATGGAAATTTATTGTATTAATGCCAACTATTGAGTGAACGATAGAAATGGCTTCTGAGAATAAAGTTGTTTGTTGTACATAGGTTATACCAGGCTGTTAATAGTCGAATGCGCCATTTACTGTATAAAGACGGTGACTGATATTATGTTTCTGAATAAAGAAGTTTAAAAATATTTACTTGTCATATTATGTCTTTGAGACTATTTCGTCGGGGAGTCGTTATTATGTCAGAAATTAAGGATATTTCCTATGAAAAATATTTTATGACAGAACAAATCTCAATATATACTGTAAAAGGCGCTTTAATCTTAAGTTGGTAAACAAATGATGTAGAGGAAGAAAATGAGTAGCATACAGGGATGCAAGTCATGCTTAATGAAAATATCTGAAACCCCCAAAAGAAAGTTTAAAGTTATTGGAAAGACCTGTAACAGTGATTAAGAAATTAGTTTTGGAAAGAATTTTTTGAGATTTGTTTTCCCCCCGCCCCGCCACGTCTTTTTAAAACAATCCTTTGAGATTATGTAAAAACCTCTGAAATCGGACACAAAGGGGCCTTCCATTTAGTACGTACGCACAAATTCACAAATTCTAGACCCCCCCCCCCCCCTAGGTGAAAATACGCATTGGATTTGTATAGGAACGTACGCAAAATTCCTAAAATATCAGACCCCCCCCCCCCCCCCTCGGTGCGTACGTACTTGATGTAAGGCCCCAAATATGAAAACTTAAATCCCTGCAAGTACAAATGAAATACTACTGCAACATGAGTCGCCTAAAATTGTTCGTATCAAGGCTCATTGCATGGCTTTATTGGGGTGGGGGTCTTTTCGATAGCTCAAATTGCCAAAGTGTATATATATTTTTTATTTGTTCGACAATTCAACGCTTTTAGAGTGCAACGAATCGGGGAAAATGACTGGGAACATTTACCGCGGGATACTAAAAACTGAATATGAAAGTGACATTTGAGTGGCCACCCTATTGCAGCAGTATCCTATTGGAATTTCCCTAATAGTTCTTTCTTACAAATGGACACGTGCCTTCCAATTTCCAGGGGCACGGCTGGAGGCCAAATGGACACGTGCCTTCCAATTTGTGAGATACTCATTTTGTGAGATCGGGAACTCGTGTTGTCTGAACTTCAATTGAAATTACTTTAGCCGTAGTACTAGATCAGCTAAGACAAGCAGGAACAAAGACGATTCTCAAAGAGCTCCGAACTGTCCACTGCTGCTCACGGTGCCTCCTTGTGTCTTTCAGAGGAGTGGCCCTCCGAGAAAGGAGCCCCGCCAGTTGGCAGTGGTGAACACGGTGAACGTGTGTCATTTCTGCGGCCTGTGCTGCTTTACCCCGTCTCACCTGACCCGCCACCTGCTCACCCACACCGGCCACCGTCCCCACCAATGTACACTCTGCACCCTTAGCTTTACCCAGAAGTCCAGCCTCAAGAGGCACATGAAGAGAATACACAAAGAGGCCCACTCGGACCTGGACACGCCGGCAAAGAAAAAGGCGGAAGAGTCAGATTAGGACTGCTCAGACACGTGAACACGTTTCGTAAAAATAAAACGAGATGTAAAATGACGATCCGACATGGAGTGTCAAGATGTAGGCAAGCTCTGTGGTTGTAAAAGTATCGATCGTGCTAATCATTAAATTTTTCAGTGTACTAGTAGTCAGTCGGCTGTGTTACCTGAAATACTCAACAGTGTCACTGTCAGTATTTTAACTGGGAAACCAGGAGCGGCCGATACCAGAGATGTCTACATAGTAGTATATGGAAAGTAGAGAGTTGACGCAGGCAGACCGACTAAATACTTGGGTGACACCTCAAATTATTGCCTATTGTCGTCCTCATTTTCAGTTAGCAATGAAATATTTGTACATAATCATGTTTATAGGAGGAAAAACTTGATTTGAATAAATTTAAAATACATTTATACATAACAGTTAATTAGTTTCAGGACATGATAGCCCAACTTCATCAAGGGTTTCATATCTTACTAAAGTGAGTTACCAGGACGTATAGCTAAATAGATACCTCGCATATTTTACTGGTTTCTCTACGTGCACGCATGCAAGTCTAAATTAGTGACGCTTGTGTCCCTGTTACAGTTGGACAGCTGTATAAAACAGAGAGATAAACACCATCCAAGCTTCTCGTGAATTATGATGGTCGTATCTTCTTCATTTCAGAGACACTCTGGCCGGAAACCTGGAGGCCGCCCAGTGGCACAGCCGGCTAAGTCCCATGGCTGCCCCGTGTGTGGCAAGTCGTTCTCAATGCCTTCCCTCCTTGCTAGACACATTCTGACTCACACCGGGGCCAGACCCTTCTCCTGCCCTCACTGTACGCGGGGTTTTAACCAGAAAGCCCATCTGAAGGGACATGTGAACAAAGTGCACAAAGTGCCTTTCGTCGAATAGGCCTCTCTTAGCCCAGAGTATCCCACTCAGTGTGACTGCCATCAGTTTCACAGAATACATGTGCCATCTTGGAGGTCGTTGGACGCGAACCGAGACAGTTAAACAGTGAAATGTTCCATTTAACCTGTTTTGTTGAAGTACACGACTTGACAAATTGCTAAATCAAATTATTGGAAATTGAAATAAATGGGCTGCAAACATCTTAAATCCGTACATGTGAAGGTCACGAGGCACATTTGTAGTAGTTTCAACTCCGTTCTGTTGTTTCAAGACATTAATAGACGACACTTAGTTTAATCCATGGCAGAGCGAGACCGATTATTTTTTAAATTCTCGTATATTACTTCCAATAGTTTGGGCTGTCAATACAAAGATATAATTAAAAGCATTTATAAGGTCCCTCCAAATGTGTCCTCTAGATCCTTGCGAAGTCATAAACTTCTCATATTTTATGTAAATAAATCATGTATATGTTGAATTCGTGTTTTCAGTTGTCTTTTCCTGTGACGACTTTTTTGCCATTTGCTATGATGTAGTGGCCATTACAAGTAATAATTCTACAAATACTTTCCAATCTGAGGAGTTTGAGCAATGAAGCAGAGAACCAATGATTTCATATATCTGAACGTTGGCTTAATACTGCGTGGATGCAGTCTCCAAAGGAAAAGAAATACATAGTTGTGCAGCAGAACTTTGTAGGTGTTGTCCACGGTACATTTTTTTTTACTAGAACTGCTCGGTTTGAGAAGTGTTTCAGTAACTGGACGGTCACTTTTGGTTTCTTGCAGAAAGCCAGGCCGTCCAATGAAAAGAATGGGAACAAGGTATTGGCACAAAAGCGTTATGATTGCCAGTACTGTGGGAAGCCGTTCCCCATGCCGTCCCTGCTCCACAGGCACGTGCTCATCCACACGGGGGCCCGGCCCTACCGCTGTACCTACTGCCCCAGTACCTTTAACCAGAAGACCAATCTCAAGGTGCACGTGGTGAAACGGCACAAACTGCCGTTTAGCGATTAGCTGAACAGTTACAGCTGGGAACAGGTACTAGTTGGGATGTACTTGGGATGTGTTGGATTGCCTATGAGTTACATTATTCTAAAGGGAACCCCTTTTTTTCACCAAAGGGGAAACGCGTTGAGATAGAAATAATGCACCAGAACTGCACTCTGCTCCAACTGCCTCGGCCGGTAGTGACCCAATGCCTTCCCGTTATATTCTTGCAGGCGGATGTGAGTCGCGGAGAGCGAGGCTACGAGTGCCAGGTGTGTGGGAAAAGTTTTAAGGCGCCGTCCCTGCTGCTGCGCCACAATGTGGTACACAGCGGCGAGCGGGCCTTCCGATGTGACCTCTGCGGGGCCGACTTTAACCGGAAAAGTTCACTGCTGCGGCACGCCGTCACCCAGCACGGGTCGGCGGGGGCGGGCCGCCCTCAGCATGGGGGGGTCTACACACACCTACCCAGCTCTCCAGGCTTCACCTAGACCATCTGCATACAGTCAATTGTACAGCTTTCAATACCAGCAAAACCAATACAGCTTTCAATACAAGCAAAACCAATAGGAAACCGCTCGTATTTTATTGGCAAACTTGCCCTGAGGATAATGAATTGTCTTCAGTTCATGAGCTAGTACGAATAAGTGATACTAGATTCTCTAGACTTTAAAACCTCTTTAAGAGATGCACCACGCGCACCCTCTTCCCTATCACCTGAATCCCAGCACTTGTCCTTCCGTTGTAAAAAATCCTACTATGAATTTACAAATGAACAAAGCTCTACAGCCTATTCCTCTCCGGGATGCCCCCAGCAGTGACCGTGACCGTGGTGTTCTCTATTACAGATGGCCCTTCCTCGTCCCCTAAAGGAGCACCCCATCCACGAGTGTGGCATCTGCAGCGACATTTTCCCTACGCCCGCCGACTTGGCAAGACACATCCGACGGACTCATTTCTAACATTGAGCACCTCGGGAGACAATATCGTCATCTCCCAAGAGGATAGATTAATTACTATAATATCAACTTGCACATACCTATTTCTATAGGTTTCCCTGGCATGATCGGTCTTCCGAGAGTATTTTACTAAATCAATGGGTTCGATAAAGTAGATAAGGATACCAAGCTGAAATGAGATTACATTGACTTTTTAAGTTCATCTACATGATTGTTGTCGGATGATAAACGACCAATTTATTTGCCCCTCGCGCTGCTTGTTTCAGACCCCTATGCGCAGCCTGCCCACAGGCCCTGAGAGATCCAAGCGTTACGACTGCTCAGTCTGTGGAAAATGGTTCGCTGTGCGGGAACGACTACAGAGACACACCCTGATTCACGAGGGGATTCGGCCCTATAAATGCCCTGTCTGTGACTACAGGTGCATCCAGAAAAGTAACCTGAAACAGCATGTGATGAGAAAACACAAGGATTACTTACCGTCTTTTGACATCGGATACAAGCTGTGAATCCTATTCTAGTTCTGTCTACTCGATTCACATTGAGTTTGTCCGTAAGATCATCTTGTGTGAGGTATTCTTTCAAGATCAATAATTTAATCTGGAATTTCAGGAATAACTGAAAAAGATAGTTTAAGAGTTTGATCGGAAAGTGTTCATATACTGACAATTGAGAGAGGAAAGTTTGCTTCCTTAGAGTTCGTTAAGTTAGATTCTACTAGCATCATATTTGTGGAGGCCAGTGGAAACATTCATTAGGAAAGCATATACGCATTTCTGAACTTAAAACTTGATTCAGACAAATGGTAGAATAGTGTCAGATAAATATAATTCCTTTGATAACAATTAACATACATTCATAAGGGATGGTGGTAATGATGATGATGTTAATCAGTCATACGGTCGAATCTATTCACATCCTGTTTTCCCCCCATAAAACCAATGGGAGAGGAAAAGCATGTTTGAAGCATCTGCAAAAGAAGCCACGTACCTGTGAATGCTAAACCGCCCGCCGAAGACTGACCCGTGCCCGTGTGTTGTCTGTTACAGATGGGCAGCCCCCTCCAGACGGCCCCGTCTGCTGGGGGCACTGCTAAAACGGGCCATGTCTGTGGAGTCTGCGGGAAGGGCTTCGCCGCCCCGGCCTGGCTGCAGAGACACCTGCTCACACACACCGGCGAGCGGCCCTTCCACTGCGCCTACTGCCAGAATAGCTTCAACAGGAAAAGTAACCTCAAACAGCACGTGGCCAGGATGCACCAGCGCTGGCTGCCGGCGGGAGACCAATGAAGCGCCTGGGTAGGCCAGTAACTTAGGGCGACATGCTGGCACTGGTCACCCTGCTGTTGGGGAATAAGACGTCGTGCAAAGAACCAGAGAACTGTATCTGCTTTCAGGATAGTACTGTTGTAAAATAGGCTACTTAACCAAGAAGTTGACGTGTCTACACGGATTATTGGAGGACAGAGAATGATCTGCGAAATTGTTTTAGAAATCAAAGATGTTATCCTTTGGTTTGTTGGAAAAAATCTTGAGGTGCAAGGATAGAAAGATGCTATTACCAAAGACTACATTGACAGTTCAAGGCGAATATAGACAGGAAAATCATAGGTTTCTATCAAAACAACGAGGAAATACCTTGCATGGGTTTTGCGAGTTTGCGGTCATGGGGAAAAAACAGAATGATTGCGTTTTATTCCAACTTGTATGAGAGTTTTGATAGATTTGTGACCATTATTCTAATAAAACCTGTGATACGATATAAGAAGCTGTGAGTCAAAATGTTATTCTTTGTCTGCTTTATGATAATGAATTCTGAAAAAAATATGGCAGTGGCAAAAGACATCGTTAGCAAATAAGAGAACAGATACGTTAATTACATTAATCTTAACCACAATGTAAAAGACAATCAATCAAAAGTTGAATTAGGCTGTGTCCTAAAAGTTACGCCAATTAAGTATTCATCTAATAGATCAGAACTGTCGAACCCAGCATGATGTGCTACTGCTATTTCTTTCTATACACCTTTCCCATTAAGAGTGTGGCGCCTCCTGGTGAATCAAATTGAAACAATGTTTTAGGTCTTTTCCTATAGTTTACCTATATGCTTCACTTCATATAAGCTAATTATAGGAAAAGACCTAAAAATTTGTTTGAACTTAAATTACCAGGGGGCCACACTTATATGAAAAAGGTGTATAACATCGTGGCAATGGCCAGTCGATTATATAAATCAACTAAGTAATCGAACACACAACACAAATCCGAGCGTGTAGAGAGACTGTGATTGGTTGACTTTGTTGTGTCTTCCAGACGAGCAGTATTCAGACAGTATTCAGTGGTGAGGACCCTCTCCAGCCGCGCGACAGTCGTGAGTGTGTGCACTGCGGCAAGTGGAGCCTGCATCCCTCCTGGATGGTCCGCCACCTGCGCATGCACACCGGGGAGAAGCCCTTCCACTGTCACCTCTGTAGCGCGGCCTTCAGTCAGAAACGGTCACTCGTGGCCCACGTGAAGAAGGCCCACCCTCCCCTCGTCCCTGAGGCCGGGGACTGCCCGACCCTGACTGCTCCACAGAGGGTGCAGACCCCAGCTGCCGGCCGACAGGACGGGCAGGGCGGGGAGGAAGGTGGACAGGGCCAGTAGGGGGCGTTAGCAGCGCTATGTGGTAGTGGTGTGACCCTAAACCACGGTGCTACAGTCCTAGATTGCACTATTGTAGGTCAGTTATGCATCATTGTAGCTCAGTTATGATTATGAACCTAATTAATTAGTGTGGGTAGGTTCAGGACTTTATCCCGACCATAACGCTACACAGCATTATGAGGTGGGGAAACTGAACTTTGTTGAACTGATAATCTCTGATGGGCACGAATTGAAACGGTCTAGGCTGCCACCATGTGCATGATCCCGTATTTCATCCAATCGATTAACTTAGATATTTCCATATCCAAGATTAAACGATACTAATGATGTATATCGTGTGAACGTGCGGCTAATACTTTTACTACAACAATGGTCTGTGGGTAGAGTTTGTGTGACCTCCGGTAGACGCATGGCTGATATTTATTAACCAGGAACATGAAACTAAAGGCTTGAAAATTGATATTTTCAGGTCTTGGATTCAGTTATGGCACCGGCTACCATGTCCCCAGAAGTGCAGTATGTAAACCTGTGTCCGCTCTGTGGTCAAAATTTCACTGATCACTCGCAGGTGGAAGAACACCTCCAAACCTCCCACTCAGACGACATGAAAACGTCAGATACAAGTTTAAACAGAGAAACATCGGGATCTCGCTTGTCCTCAAAATCTCCCTTGTCCTTAAAATCTCCCAACATTAAATCATACTCTAAAACGACCAGTTCTAAAAAATCCGACACGGGCAGTTATCCAGTATCAAAAGGGAGAAAGCGGTCCCTGCCGAGAAGTTGTAAGAAGCCCGCTAAGCCTGTGTATACATGCGTGTATTGCGATGAGGAGTTCGAGGACTCTTGCAGGCTGCGGCGTCACGAGTTCACTCACACCCTGGAGAGGCCTCACTCATGCCACCTGTGTCCGGCCGCCTACCTGGACACCAGCAGACTGAGACTCCACCTGCGGCTAGTGCACTCCGTGACCCCCGAGGGGACGGCACCGCGGGATAGTGGGGACAAGCCATGACGACCGTCCTCCCTCCTCCTCAGGGGGTAGTTATTGACTGAAACTCATAACTCAGTTGTAAACACCGGAAAATCTGCAATCCGTGGTCAGAACATAACTGGGTACAGAGTGTATCGTGGAGACTTATCTGTACAGGACTATCTGTACATTTTTTCACAATATTGACTGATACATAATTCATAGCAATATGTAACGTAAAAATGCAATAATTGAACTTCGAGAGGTTATGTAAAATTCAATATCTCACTGTCTTCATGTGTCATCTTTGTGTAAGCGTCGGTGCGGGGGGAGGGAGGGGGGGCTTTGTGCCTTGATCAAGAAGCAAAAATATCCTGTGGTCTACGAAACCATTAGAGACTTGAGGTGAAGAGTGTATTATAAGTACTATAAGTATATCCATGGCTATTTTCTCTTGTTTCAGGACAACAAAAACACAATGTTACTGTTTCCGGAGTACGAAACAATGCCGAGGACATCACGAAAGCGGGGTATCGCGATCTGCCCATACTGTGGCAAAAACTACGGCGCTGTCTCCTGGCTCAAGAGGCACATTCTCACCCACACAAAAGAGAAACCCTTCAAATGTAGCCGCTGTGGCGCCTCTTTTACGCAGAAGGGTTCCTTGAAATTACACACGGTGAACACCAAGTGTGGAAAAGTATTTGAGCAGCCCTAAAATCTAGTCTTTTCTGCCACCACAAAATCTGGATGTCAGTGTACGCTAATTGCTTCCACGATAGATTGTCCGTTTTATAGTCAACAAGGGATGTTTTATGACATGGATGACACACATTGTGAACACTTGGACCAGGAGAAATATTACATTCTCAGCCCCTTCCCTTAATCTTTCCTGAAATACTCGACATGTATTTCTGTATGATCGTCTAAGTCAATTAAACTGGATCAGTGAATCTTCAGACAATACTAATCATTGTTAGCAAGTACAGTGTTCCCTATAGGCCATCTTTATTGAAGCATCTGTACTCGTAGTTCATCGTAGTTGGGTTTAACAGTGCCAACTATAGACATGTGCATTCGATCATTGCCAAAAGTGAAACCATGGCTGTGCTCTCCTGTTCCAGAACTACACAGATGCTGTCATACCAATGGTACCAGACAATAGACAACAGCCATGGAAGAAGAATACCTGCATCTGCCCATATTGTGGCATAGACTACAGAGTTCCCTCTTGGCTGAAGCGGCATATTCTTACCCACACTAAACAGAAACCCTTCAGTTGTAAAGTCTGCGGAGCGTCTTATACACGGAAAGGGGCCTTGAAAACCCACTTGTTGAAGACAACGTGTGGAGAGGAGTACCAAGAGCCAAAGTGCGGAGTGGAGTACCAGGGGCCAAAGTGTCGAGTGGATGAACAGGGGTTCCAGGAACCGTCTCATACATCTAAGCCTGTTCTGAAGAAACTAGATATGATCCGAGAATAATTTGATTGTGCTCAAATCCCGAAACTACCCTTTCAGATTGTTGGTTTGGATCTTTCACTATCATAACAGAAAAACAAGTGTAACCAACAGGTGGCATAAACAGGTTCATTCGGATATATCCCTACAGCTTTTCACTATTGATTAAAATACCTGTATTATTCTACCCCAACAATAATCATCTTTATAGGACTATGATTTGAATGAATAGCAATATGAGCAGGTAGGGGAATAGATATTTGTCATTTAAAAGGATGCGCCTCTTGGGCCTTCACCAACAGAACCACCTACCTTACGAATATGGTTTCATGGTGGTTTCATGGTGATGTGAATGGATATAAGATGTCACCTAGACTGTATAATGACGTCTTTGGACCTAAGTCTAAGAACCTTGCAGAAAGTGAACATTGGCTATTCTCTTGTTTCAGGACAACAACCACGGCGTGTCTCCGGTGCCTGGTTACGACCTGCCGTGGAGACCCCGGAGGAGGGGGGCCGGCATCTGCCCCATCTGTGGCAAAGACCTGGGCGCCCCCTCCTGGTTAAAGAGGCACATGACCACCCACACAGGGCAGAAGCCCTACAGGTGTGACATCTGCGGGAGCTCCTTCACTCGCAAGGGCACCTTGAAAATCCACCAAGAGAGTGCCCATGGCGTTAAACCTCCTCCGAGAACGCCTAAAAACCTTTCACAAAGTGAAGAATCTGGCCAAGGGGACGGCTCAGTGGGTCAGGTCAAGACAGAAAAATAACTGAATCTGAAGGCTTATCCTTATTTACGTAACTATAGGGAATAATGAAGGGTCCATACTGAAAAATGACGACTAAGACATTTACGAGTATTGGTGTGTATGTAGACGTTGATGTGGAGTATGGCTGAACGTAAACATTAAGTTTGACGTCCTTGTGTAATGACGTGGTGTCGTGTTGTCTGTTGCAGGCCGGGGACGCTGCCCACAGACCCCCTGGGGGTAGGCCGGCCCGCACCAAGGCCTACTCCTGCTGCTTCTGTGGTAAGGCCTTTTCGGCCCCCTCCTGGTTGGAGAGGCACATCCGAGCTCACACCGGGGAGAAGCCCTTTAGGTGTGGTCAGTGCACGGCCTGCTTCAAACAGAAATACGAACTGAGTCGCCACATGCGTACTGTTCACCCACAACCAGCCGGCGACAAGACTGTAGACAGCAAGTAGCAAACAGAACTACGAGCTGAGCTGGCCCATACGTACCGCTCACCCACAACTAGCCGGCGATAAGACTAGACAGCAAGTAGCAAACAGAACTACGAGCTGAGCTGGCCCATATGTACCGCTCACCCACAACCAGCCGGCGATAAGACTAGACAGCAAGTAGCAAACCGAACTACGAGCTGAGCTGGCACATGGGTACTGCTCACCTACAACCAGCCGGCGACAAGATAGTGTCCACAGCATGTATTTGGTGTTGGTCAAACTTTATCATCGTCGCTGCCTTTGGGTGCAGTGGTTTACCAAATACTTTTTAAATGACTTTTATAAGGAAGGTTTGTATGAACACAGTTACGCAAAGAGCCGAATGCTGGTTCCGTTGATTTAAATCATACATAGCCATTTGAAAGGACGTTGAATAGGGAAATGCTATTTGAGGAAACTGGGAAAATTTTATGTTGAGTGGGGGATGTGCTATTCGAGGAAACTGAGAAAAGAGGGAGTCGTTGTGTTTTACGTGTTTATGTGGCGATCTCGTTGTGCCGAACTTTGTTTTTCAATAACAACATGAATACATGTTTTGTCTGTAGTTTTTCAACTTGTATTACAGATTCCGGCAGTTTTCTAGACAGGAATTATGCCTGAAGGTTTCTACTTTAAGGATTAAATGTTCAATATATCCCAAATACGTTATTCAGTGTTTCTCACATTGAGTCCAACAGACTTATCTCTTGTTTGTTGTAGCTTAACAGTTAGACAGCAGGGATAACATGATGTCAGTTTTCAGTAAAACTGCTAACCTTTAATTATAATTCGTAAAATGAAGGTGTTTTAACTTATATTTATAAGTGATATGGTGTATACCTGAATTAGAAAGAGGTTTCAATAAATATTTTGCCAATTTAAAAGTTTTAGAGAGTTGTTGTCTACCTAAGAGTACATCGTTACTCAAATGTCCTTACGCCCAAGATAGCACCCAAACTCTGTTAAAAATAGATGTCTAGGTTAATGGTAGACCAAAGAGTCATACTTAAGTATTTCGAAACCCCAGTATTCCCAAGCGAAATAGTTTTGATATTTGTTGCTTAACCATTCGTGAATTCGTAAAATGTAAAACTCCACTGCCAGATGAACTCTTAAAGAATAATGTCATGTTTTATGAAACTGCAACCTTACCTGATTCAATTATGCATTCCATATACTACAACGTGTGGATTCATGAAAGGCACATAGGGTTCAGTTTACACCTTCCCTCGCACTTCATCTAGCCGGCAGCTGTCTCACCATAGGATTTGCTATATTTAGGCTATCCCCATCTGCTTCTAAGGAGGCCAAAACACATAAAGCAATTCCATCATCGGGAGACCTTCAGACCCAATCGTCGCCGACCGTTTCGATTTGGTTAGGTGCCAGAATAAACAATCTGACCGTCTCAGCCACCGCGATAAAAAAAACATGCTTGACTTCATTCTCAAAATTAAAGAAAACATGTATATATATTATCTATTTTTTTTTTTTTTTACTTATTTAGGTCTCGAGAATACCCTTGAAAACCGTTCTCAAAAGAGTTCATGTGTACCGGTAGTGTTCTAGCTATTAATTATACATATACGAGAAGTATTTTGATTTCCATCACAATATATTTAAAAAAAAAAAGAAGTGAGGATCATGCTTGAAATATGCTGAGAGGAAATACCAAAAGAGTCCCTACTCAGCCAACCCAAGAAACGCAAAGTCTCTCGATGGAAAGTCGAACCGTGATAGTAGAAAATTATGTTTTTAATGCATTATATATAGGGAGAACATAACAATTCACTAATCCAGACAGGTGGTCGGGAGCTAAACATAGCATCTATATCCCTTGACAATAAGTAATCGGAAGCTGGCTGAAGCGTGTAGATATGTCGAGGAAACTGCAAGCCGTTTGGTCTTATGTTGTTGTGTGTTGCAGATGGCGGTGAGTCGGGGCTGGCTGGTGGGGGCCGTGCGGGGGGCGAGAGGCGCGCTGCTGACGACGGCCGGGGGGACCGGCCCCGACAGGCCCTACTTCTGTGAGGTGTGCGGGGCGTCCTTTAAGGAGAAGGCCAAACTCAAACGTCACAATCTGGTACACACGGGGGAGAAGCCATGCACCTGCCCCTTTCCGGGCTGCCCCGCCTCCTTCACCCGCAACCAGAACCTCAGACACCACATGGACAAGTGTCACGGCAAAGTCTTCTAGAGGCACACTCCATCTTGAACAAAAACTTGAATAATAGATATCATAGGATGTTAAACCGCGCATTAGGAACGTGCGGACGAGGTTAAACACTCGTAGAAAAGCAATAGATGAGTCTACCTATCCAGTTATGAAATCTTATTTGGAAACTAAGATGATATTGTAACTGTGGTCATCAGAAACATTAACCAAAGTTCAAAATTTCTCATCGTACTTATGAATGGGAGAAAAAAAACTGATTTAGTTCCTACTCCTTTTCAGGGGTTTGCCCCAGTGCCAGGACCCGACGAGGCCGTAGCCGGTGCAGCAGGCCTCCCCGTGTATAAACAGGGCCCCGGGTCGTACGTGTGTGGGGTGTGCTACACAGCTTTTAGATTCAAGAGTTCGTGCCGCCGCCACCAGAGGCAACACACGGGGGAGAAGCCGTGGGTGTGCCCCGTGCCGGGCTGTGGGTCCAAATTTACCCGGAACCAGAGTCTGAGACAGCACCTGGCCGCGCAACACCAGTCTCCCCCTGCGGACCCCCGCCGGTGACGGGTGGGCGGGGTTGGTCGGTGAGACTTTGGAGACTCGAAGTACTTTACCCTACATGGTGAGACCCACACGGCACCGGGCCAGGTAGCTACGTTGGGGTGGATGGGTTGTTTACTCACTCGGTCATAGGAGATCAATTATATTCAAACAAGATATATTGCTTTTATTACACAACACAATGATTGGAAACTATCCGTTTGCGTACGGTTTGAAGTTCCCTGTGTGTTCTTAATCGCTTTGTTTTTTTCAAATAGAAAAAAAATCACAGTTCTAATCCCCAGTCCATATTCATGTCACAAAGAGCTTTTCCCTCCACAGTAACACGTATTGAGCACTCTTTCAATCTTAGTTGTTACCTCCTCTGACCTTTGTTTAAAACTAACACCTACAAGACTTGATGACTACGCCAAATGACCGCCATGCGCTCCGTTATCTGTTTCAGTATTATGGCGGTAGCGGGGGTGGTGGGAGTAGTGGGAGCCACTTGTTACCGGCGCTGATGCCGTCGCCCCTACCGCTGCTTGTCGAGTCGGCCGGCAGTCCCCGGGTGTGCCACATCTGCGGTGTGCGCTTCCCCCAGCCGTGGCAGCTGAAGCGGCACCAGGTGACGCACACGGACGTACGTAACCACCACTGCCCGTTCTGTGACAGCTCCTTCAAGCTGAGTCAGAACGTGAAGCGTCACATCAAGGCCAAACACCCAGAGCACCACCTGGTCTGCCGGGAGTTGGGGGCTGCTGAGGGGCAGCCTCCAACACAACACTGACTCTGGTCAGAACGTGAAGCGTCACATCAAGGCCAAACACCCAGAGCACCACCTGGTCTGCCGGGAGCTGGGGGCCGCTGAGGGGCAGCCTCCAACACAACACTTATTCTGGTCAGAACGTGAAGCGTCACATCAAGGCTAAACACCCAGAGTACCACCTGGTCTGCCGAGAGCTGGGGGCCACTGAGGGGCAGCCTCCACCACAACACTGACTCTGGTCGGAATCACTCTGCTAAGAGATCTACCTCCGGGCCAGGAAATGAGTCCGTGAGAGTAGATTCTGTTCACTCTGCCACTTCGACGCTCGCTAACGGCGAATCATCTCTGCACTGTAGTGACCACTGGGTCCTGGCTCCTGTGACCTAGTTAGCACCAGCTAAAACCACAGACTATTAGGTCACAGTTGATCTAGGTCACAGGCGTAGTGATAATAGACAGGGGTGTCGAGTTTTCTCCCTACATAGCAGAGAGTACTCTCTCAGACTATTTTCCCGGAGCGGAGGTGCGAGCGGTGCCGAGTGGACTCTGCTATGTAGGGAGAAAACTCGCCACCAGTTGCTATTACTACGCTTGTGACCTATAAATGTGACCTTAAAATAGTCTGTGGTTTTTGCTGGTGCTAACTAGGTCACAGGGGCCGGCACCAAGTGGTGGCTACAGTGCAGAGATGATTCGCTGATAGCGAGCGTCAAAGTGGCAGAGTGGGTCAGAACGTGAAGCATCACATCAAAGCCAAACACCCAGAGCACCACCTGGTCTGCTGGGAGCTTGACGCCACGCCGCCACTCCCACAAGACTTACTGGTCAGCGATTGGGTAACACGGAAGGCTTCTCTCACGTAGCCTTAGGCCAACACGAGGACTCATCTCAGTTATGTGTTCTTCATAGTAGTATACGAGATCGGTACTTTCACCCAGGCCTTGTTTTATGAATCAGACAAACAGTCATACCCGAACCACCATGACTGAAATAAAAACACCGAATTATTCTCTACTTTTTGAGTTCAAGCTCTGGTTAGAACTTTAATATTGCAAATGTTAAGGTCAATGCCGCCATTTTCCACCTACCCCAAAATCGAAAAGTTCTTCAATCTTACTTATATTGTGCAGAATCACTGGACAGTGTAGGTGTAATTCAGAAATGGAACGGAAAATTTGCTAAAAGGAATAGTTTTAGAGATAGCAATGAGGAAACAAGATGATTTTTTAATAAGCAGCATATATATTTAGGCTACTTTAGTTGAAAAGTTTGCATGGTTGGCCATGATTATTTTTACATTTTTGGTACCTATAAAAGTACAACTTTTACTGTGTAGATTTTTAAACAAATCTCAACACTACTTCTATAATGGCGCGATTGTCCTTAAGGTGTGAAAGAATATATTGCTCAAAGAGACATCTTTGACTGATTGATTTTATAACGTTTGTATATGAAGATATTTTAACTGGTGTTTTAAAGACAAGCCATGTGTGATCAAATCATGTTTCTGGATTAATAAAACATGTCAAATCTTAATTGCTTATTTTTTATTTTATGTAAAGATAGTTATCAAGACAGTACTTAAATTTAATTGAATAGGTATCGAAACAGAATTAGATTGAGATATTTTTGATGGCACGTACGTAATGATACGATGGAAGAACTTGATTTATCAGGAATCGAATAAAGAAATAAAAGGCAAGCATTTCGGTCCAATCTGTTTAAGGCTGCAACAGCATTACAGATGATCAGAAGTTGGAAGTTGAGGACACATTCAGAACACTTAAGGCCCGGTCACATATAGAAACTCAACTCAACTCAACAGTTGAGTTGGGTTGGGTCTCTGACAGTCTTGATATGTGACATAGGGTTAAAACTGGAGTTTTAGGTTTTCTCAAGACTGATCAGTCTGGTCTCTAATCTTGAGATGTTGAAGATTTAAAACTGGAGAGTCTTGAGTCTTTAGCAGTTTTAAGGCCCAGTCTCAATATGTGACCGGCCTTAAGACTGGATAGTCTTCAGTCTCAATCAGTTTTAAGGCCCAGTCTTAATATGCGACATGGCTAAAGACTCAACTCAACTGTCTTGAGTCCAGTATCCAATCAGATAAAGGAAAATAGACGCACCTCTTTTGCCTGTATGCCATTGTGTTTATACACAGGGTAAGAAGACTTAAGACTATCCAGTCTCTATATGTGACCACTGGTCAGTTATTCATTAAGACTGGTCAGTTTGCAACCATCCAGTCTCAAATCCTTAAAACTGTTGAGTTGAGTTCAGTCTCTATATGTGACCGGGCCTTTAGAGTTTCTCTCATAAGTAGCAAGTTCGATGACATTGTATATCGACTCAGTGTAGTCATCTTAATCGAAGAAACGCTATTCAAACTTCGAATCTCATGAAACCTAAAATACGTGAATGAAACTCGGATACATTCACATCTCAACATGAAGGTAAATCTGTTCTACCGCGAAGAACTTAAGGGCCACGACAAGCGGTTCACACTTTTTAAAAGAAATTGGGGATAGTCTTTGGGACACTCACAGTCGCCTTGTGTTTCCACCTGTTATACCCTAGAACCCCTCAGAAAAGACCATACTCCCGCCATAGCTTGCTTCACTCTTACCACTGCTGTTACCGTCGCCTCCGTCACCATAGTGTCTGCCGCTGCCCCTGCCGCCTGTCCCGCTGCCCCTGCCGCCTGTCCCGCTGCCCCTGCCGCCTGCCCTGCTGCCCCTGCCGCCAGCACTGATCAGGTGTTACTGTCTTTGCAGGCAGCGGCCAGTCCCGTCGCCCCCCTGGGCCAGCTGCCGCCCTGGCTGGCCACCCCGCTGCTCTGGCCCTACCTACTCAAGTCGGCCGCGCCGCCCAGCATCCTCGGCAAGAACAAATGCCCCATGTGCGGCAAGTCGTTCGCGCGGCCGTCGCACCTGGAGATCCACCAGCGGGTGCACACGGGTGAGAGGCCCTTCTCCTGCCACAAGTGTGGGGCCACCTTCAAAGAGCGCTCCAAGCTCTACAAGCACGACCGCCAACGGCACGGCGGGGAGGACAGTGTGGCCCACGGCCAAGAAGGCCGCTAGTGGCTCGGAGGACAGTTCGACCCACGGGCTAGATGGCCCCTAGTGAGGGGAAGGACAATCTCTTAGGGCGGAGCCCACCAACCTGGCAGGAATAGTGACTCATAAAAATATTAAATACTGCCATTGAGGCAACACGACCCTAAGTACCTGAACTATCTATTAGCAAATTGTCTGAAGCTATCGTCCCGGTGTAAGTGTTGTGCATAATATTATGATCCACTAAAATATCTGACAGGATGCTTATTTGTTTCAACCGAGGTGCTTAATCTTTATTTGTACATCTGGACCTTTATTTTACGCCTAACCAAGACACTGCACTTTCTTCTCAACACACTATCCTTTGGTTAAACTCTTTTAACGGGCCACTTCAGTTGCGGCAGATTTCAAAGCCACCAAATTGAAGGCCAAAGCAACAGGAACGGTGCACATTTTAGTTCAGTCGGCGAAAAGTCGCCGCAAAACAAAGCGCCCCATGGTGCAGTGACTCTGAAGCTGGTTTCTGTCGTGTGTTCCAGGAGATGACGATACATGTGCTGATGGGCGCCAACCATCGGAGCCTCAAAGACCTGTTGACTGACCCTAACCCTGTCCGCGACCTGCCGGGTCTGCAGCGGGCCCGCCGCACCCCTGACACCGCCACTGACACGACCACCAACACGGCAGGCAGCGGTACAACCACACCCACCGACCCCATCACCATCACCATCACCGACACCACCACACCCACCACACCAAGTGATCCCATCATCACGACCATCACCGACACCACCACACCCACCACACCCAGTAATCCCATCATCACGACGACACCTACCATCATCACACCCACCGACACCACCCCACCTTCCGGGCCCACCACACCCACCGACACCACCGCCTCCACCCCGCCCCTGACCGCCCAGGAGGACGGGGGGCGGGGTGAGGGGGAGCAGGGGGCGGGGGGTCGGAACAGCCTGCTGCGGGCCGTCCTGATGAGCGTCCATCCCCGGGGGGAGACCGGCCAGGCGTTCCGCTGCTTCTTCTGCAGCATGGTGCTGGGGTCGAAGGAGGAATACAAGAACCACATCCTGCTGGCCCACGCGGCCGGCACCCAGGGCTTCCGCTGCCCACACTGCCCGCTCGGCTTCATTGTACGTAACATCTGGGAGTTGTACGACCACATGCGGCTGTCGCACGCTCAGCTCATGAAGTCGGCGCCACACACCAAAGAGCTGAGTCCCGACAAAGGGCCTCCAGCCACTTAGCCCTATTGGGGATAGTCTGCAAATAATCAAAACATGTATCAAAACGTGCTCAGCAACTTTAGTTGTGCATGCTACAGCTGCACTTAGTGCTTTTAGTCTCTTTTAATCAACAAGTGTACCAAAAATGCCTAGCAACCTAAGTTGTGTGCGTACTGCTGCCTTAGTGCTATTCCCCTTTGCGATTGCTATGGGATGTCTCCAACGAAAGTACAAAGGTTGATGTCTAGCTATTTTATTTTTGATGTCTCTCTCTCAAGGGGAGACCATCGACAGTCTTGACACCGTCTGCCGTCGGCATGTCAAATACTCGTGAAGTATTACCTACACCAAACAAGTGGGACACCTTATTGACACGTGACGCCATTATTGTAATTCATACATTTATTTAGCTACTTCGACTCGTGCTTTTTAAGACAGGGTACAAATAATCCCCATCTAGGCACAGCATAGCTTGTCCAGTAGATCGCACACCCTTCTCTGTCTTCTTACTCATCTCATGAGGCATTGATACTCATCTCATGAGGCATTGTTTCAAGGGTCTATGGTAATCAGAAACGAAGTACTTCATTAGTGAGATGCCAATACATGGCCTATCGACAGTATGTCGCATTCACATGTAAAATGCTTACCACTATTCATAATTTAACGACTCTATTGTCAAGAATGTTTTGTTTTATTTATTGGTACTGACCTATACTGAACTATTCATATAACGGATTTACATTCCGATTAATCATTGTGATCATTCTCCTTATCTCGGGTTCCCACGAAGATCTTAAAATATCTTAAAAGCTCTTATTTGAGGCATTAAAAATGTATAAAGTTTGAGTTTTGCAGCCAAATATCTTTAAAAGGTCTCAAATTTTAAGTAATTAAGTATATATTTTCCCGAATATAGTTCTTAAATTGTTCTATACAATATATAAAAGGTCTTAAATTAATTTTCAAAAAGCGTGGGAGCCCTGTTATCATTTTGTTATTTCAGTTGTCTTGCTACCGTTCGAATCATTCCAAGTCACTCTACTTCTAAGAACTTCAACATGTTAGTCTTGTGTTCGCTACTGTTAATTAATCAGTTCACCTGAGAATATATTTTTCTACCAGAAAACCTGTGAATCTCAGAATTACGTGACCTCTTGTGAATCCTTACGAAGTTATTTACATATGAAAAGATTAATTGGATATTTTGAATTAATGGATATCAAATATCTATGTTGTCGGATTATATCTATTTAACCGTACGGAGGTTCTTTATAAGCATCCAGCTAGAGTTTTTGTTAATTTAAGGGGAAAACTCTTTACGTTGCTTATGTAGGAATAACTTGAATAAAATATATTGGATATTTCAACTTGATTAGTTGTGTCTTTTATCGAATGGATGAACATGTATCATACTATCAACCCATATCCAGCATAACTTCCCTATGAATCCAGAAAAAAACACTTCAGAGATCTTGTGTGTGTTAGGAAACCTTCAATGTGAAGCCGTCTTCATATAAGTTAGGAATTTGTGTTTACTCCGAAGAAAACACAGTTCCAAAATCTTAGCGACTAGGATACTGTAAATGTGTACAGAGGAGTTGTTTGATTAATATCACCAGCGACAATGAGTGCTAGTTTAGATCTTTTTCCCTTTATCCCATCCCATATTTCGTCTATAAGAATATTACTCTTTTTCGTCTTTTTCTGAACCATCTACAAAGATTTGACCCCTGAATCTCATGTCTGAGTATGCCCTTTCTTATCTCTGTAACAATAATTTATTCAGCTTGAATCTCCATTCGTCCTCGTTGCAGACCCGGTACTGGGCACGACACGCCGCGGCCGCCTATTTGACCTCCATGACATTGACCTCCGCGCAGATAGACAATAGGCCCCTTCCGGTCTTAGTACCGGAAGGGGCCCCTGAGGGCAGGGGCCAGACGTGTGAGGTGTGTGGTAAGACTTTCCACGATACCTGGAAACTGAAGCGACATGAGAGAACACACACAGGCGTCAAGATCTCTTGTGACGTATGCGGTGGGCAGTTCTCGCGCATTGACGCCCTAAACCGCCACAAACGGTCGCAGCACTCTCTGACCGTAGACCTCGGCAATACTAGTGATGTTGAAGTGATACCAAGTGGTAAATCACCATAAGTTCCAACCGACAGCTTATAACCAATATATTGGAATGCAGAGACGATTTATAGTCACGTTTCAAATTGCCATACTATAGCAAAGCTCGTTCTCTGATTTTGAATGTGTACAAACTAAACGTTTGATATGAACAAACCCTGGAACTATATTGACAGAATCCCTTGGCACTCACAGACATACCACATTAAGAGTTTTGCTTCTCTCTTGGTTCCAGTTCAAGTGGCAGACGTTATCACCAGGCAGACACATGTGTCGTGTGTGTCAGCGTACCTACACATCTCTACCCCACCTCAAACGTCACATGGCTGCTCACACAGGGGAAAGACCCTTCTCCTGCACCCTGTGTGGCAAGGCCTTTGCCCGCAAAGACTTGCTGAACAGACACGTCAAGGTCCATATAGTATTGTAAGATGGGCCCAGCAGATTAGACTGACACCTCCATTGACAAATGCACCATCAGGATGACTGTTGAGGCCTGTATAACATGTGTAAAGGCAACTTTACTCGTACAGGCCTGTTGTGTAGGGACATACTGGACTGAAAGAAGTTGTCCGAGAGACAAGTCATGGTCAATAGGCCCATTGAACAGGACCATTTGGGTTGTAGGGTAGGCCAACATACTGGGTTTGGGGTAGGCGCAGGGCAATCAGCAGCTCTCGCAGTTAGTTAGAATCTCTTCTAATACCCAACTTTACCAAAAGATTTGTAGGTACTTTTATTAGAACACTTTATTGAATCTCTTCTAATACCCAACTTTACCAAAAGATTTGTAGGTATTTTTATTAGAACACTTTATTGAATGTTTTCAGCTTGGGCATATGCGTTCAACGGTACTGTAGGCTTAAAGACCGAAAAAGGACTTTTCAACGTCGACATATTTCACACTTATATTGAACTGAAATACATTGATATAATACACCATGCTCCTTGATAAATTCCAAATAAACCAGGCGGAGATACAATCTATACTTTGATGATCTATTTAGACTAAATTATTGCGTTTATAGATGAACTCGTATACCGTCGATAGCTCACCACAGGTGTTACACGTTTAAAGAATAAAAAGAAAAATATTACTGCGTGATGTTTTACTTTTTCCGTCATACTTCATTCGAAAGGAAAATGCTGGGCGTTAAAGACACATCGCAGAAGATGGAATATGATAATTTGTATAAACCGTCAATGTCAGCGGTTGTTAGCCATCCTTCTTTGCCTCAAAGGTACTCCCACAACAGACACTACTCAAACCTTGTACTAACGATGAAACGGATCACGTATAGTTCTGAACGAGAAAAACATTAGTTTAGAGTGTGGTTTTGATTTGACTTTAGATGGAAATAATACAATACCCACATCGGCCGTGTGGAAGAATGCTCTTTAGAATACACAGTACCTGCTGTATCCCACCGATAGGCACCGCCAGGTTATTGACGCTGTTTGTCTTTGTTTCCAGAGGCCCCGACACGAGGCCCGCACCCACGTGTGTCCGTCATGTCTGAGGTCCTTTGCCCAGAAGCACCACCTGGAGCGCCACGTGCTGACCCACACGGGCGTCAGGCCCTTCCCCTGCCTGCTCTGTGGCAGGTCCTTCCCGCGCAAGGACAGCCTCACCAGGCACGCCCAGCTCTGTCTCAAGAAGATCAACACCTCCCCGTTAGCAGGGGCCACAAGTGGCACAGATCCCACTCAACCCCAATGACCTTCTGCTCAGCGTGTTAGTGAAGGCAACATAAAGGAATAATACCCAAATCTGTCTGCTCTGATGTTATGTGAAGTACATTCTGCATCATGCGCTTCAGATTTCTTAAATCTTTGTGTTAAAGTAATCTGCGTGAATCTTGGGAAGTTGATACAGTTTTAACGTTTTAGGAATGGGTTTTATACTTATGGGATCTTATGACGCACGTACCACGTACGAGAAAAATGAAAGCTTCTGAACGTAACAATGAACCATTGTCCTACTTGTGCAGGAGCGTCAGTTTGCATGCAGTTAGAGGAGGATTATTTTTTAATAGGCCAGCAGCCTCGTTTGAACACGGTAGATAACATTTTCTCATGTTATAATGTCTTGTTACAATTGAAGCTGTACTTTGATAAAAATAACTTTCAATATTGAAGTAACACGGGTTGGTTTTCATTGCGTCATTTAGCCATTGCATGTTCATTTCTTAGATTCGCATTTGTATAAGTTTGTTTTCTTATTCTATAGGTTTCAGGAAGTAATTTTATGTTGTCATTTGAAAGTGTTAATTCAAATTTCCAAGCAATCCTCATCTTAGTCCCCACGTTTGGCGCAGTGGTGCACTTATGGAAACAGACATTTTTGTGTCATTAAACGTTTCATACGATAACTATTTGTTTTGCAAATCTATAGAGTGTATAAATATATGTATTTAGGATCGAAGCATGGAGTCTGACTGTTAGTCTGCTTCTTTTGCAGACCATAATGATGAGACCAGAAGTTCAGGTAGAGAGAGGTATGGGATGGGGCGTGCCTTTTGCCCTGGCCCCACCTACAGCCAGCCCAAACAGCTTGGAGTGTGAAGTGTGTGGTCGGCGATTATGCGATATCAGGGCATATCGCCGCCACATGACCACCCACACGGGAGAAAAGGCCTTTGTATGTGACATCTGTGGCGCTAGATACAGTCGTAAAGACGTCTTATCAAAGCATAGGAAAGAGAAGCATTTTATATAAGTGTAAGTGAGCCATGGTCTCAATCTAGCTTCCGTTCATTTGACATGGACTGGAAATAATAGTTGTTTTTACGATATTGCAAGTTCGCCCTGTACATTTGGTTGCTCCGTGTCGGTAGGCCAAAGAAATGTGCAATCAGAATACAAATTGTCACATCGAAAATGTATTCGAGATGAAAACAATGAATTTGACTCCTAAGTCTGCTTCTTTTGCAGACCATAAAGATGCAACCAGAGGGTCAGGTAGAGAGAAGCATGTCATGGGGCTTTTCTTGGCCCGTGCTATCCTCCCCTGCCCGCCCCAGCAGCTTCGAGTGTAAACTGTGTGGTCGGCAGTTATGCAATATGCAGGCGTACCAGCGTCACATCAAAACCCATACTGGGGAGAAGCCCTTCCAATGTGACTTATGTGGTGTCAGGTATAGTCGTAAAGATGTCCTGTCGATGCATAAAAGAGAAAAACATAGGAACCATTGAAGCAGAGGCTTTTAAGGGTGTTTGAAAGGACACGTACACCCTTGGCAAATGGAACACTGAAAATAGTACTATATTTCTAAATGGTATTTGTTTCACTTTCTGCAGTCATGTTTGTAATGGATTGGCCTATAGAAATATGATCATTGATTTTATTGAAATATCTATCTATATTCAAATACAACAAAATGAAATGAAGTGAAGCGAAGTGAAGGCAAATATATCAAATCGGAAAACATGGGTGTTGTTATGGCAAAATGTATTCTAGACAAATAAAGATAAGGAGTCTGACTTTGAGTCTGCTTCTTTTGCAGACCTTTATGCTGGAGGCAGAGGGTCAGGTACAGACAGAGATGTCGTGGGGTCCAGCCTTGGCCGTGGTCCCACCCTTGGCCGGCCCAGATAACTTGGAATGTGAAGTGTGTGGCCGACGGTTATGCGATATCAGGGCATATCGCCGTCATATCACGACCCATACTGGAGAGAAGGCCTTCAAATGCGACATATGCAGTGTCAGATGCACCCGGAAAGACGTTCTGACAAGGCACATGAAAAAACACCAGAAAGAAGTGAAATGAAGGCAGCTGTGTGTGTGTGTGTGAAAACATCTATATTTTCCTCGAAGGAACATGGAAGTTATTTTGTGGCTTCAAACGCTCTTTTAACTATTTGCATGGCCGTATAGTTTTATGTAGATTATCTAAACAATGGTATCCGGCGATTCATCATTAATTGAAAAAACTTTTTGTAACAAAATGGATATGAACCTGCCAAGATAAATACTGCAGAGATGCCAAGATGAATTCTTATATGCATAAGATTATGGGAAAGTATGTTTAGAGTGATAGGAAGTAAAGCCAAAGGCCTTTGACTCTTTATTTTGCAGACCAATCTGATCAAAGGGGCGCCGCACATAGTGACAGGCATGCCTTGGGCCCTATCTCAACCCCTGGTCCCAGCTCTGGCCTCTCCCATGGACCCACCGGCCGCCAACTCAGCTCACTTAGAGTGTGGGGTGTGTGGTCGACTCATGTCTTCGGCCCAGGCACTGATGCGCCACACCACCACCCACACCGGAGAGAAGGCCTTCAAATGTGACGCCTGTGGCCTCTGGTTCAATCGTAAGGACGTCCTGAAAAGGCACATGAAAAAACACCAGAAGGAGGAAGTTATGTGATGAGGACATAAGGGAATGTTAGATAGGGTCGGATAGAGACACAATACGGACATCAGATATATGGTGAAGGTCCCGTGAGCCGTTGCACATATTATCACAATCCGGGCAATTTCTAATGTGAAATTAGTAAAAGAAGTACAGAGCACAGTGCTCGCTTAAAGGTATAATTTCATTATCTTGCGAACAGAAGTAAGGCATGCAAACTAATAATTTACTAGTATTAGAATAAATTCACCAAATATTAAAGTATGGTTCATAGGCCAGAGTCTGTTGAATAGTGGCCCACAATTTGATTTAATTTCAAGACTAAGGGCGTGTTGTTTACATTAGATTATTTTTTATACTATTTAATAATATATTATATCCGATTATTGTGTGTTACATTTTTATACACGAGCATTTTAGTATTAAATCTCAGAAAAGCGAACTTTGCGCTATTTCAAACTTGTAAATTCAATGAAACCATTTTCGGCTGCATGTGAACGCAACCAAAATTTTATAATGAGTGATAAATTTGAAATTACGATTTTAGAATTCCTCCCTCGCAATGGCCAACGTCCTCGCCTACATTGCATAATTGGACGTTGACAAAATCATAAATTATTAAAACAAATGAATTTTTTACACTATGACGACTAGGCATGCCCATACAAACAAAAACCAATACTCTCCTCACAGAAGGCAGGGCCATCTCCCAAGGAATTCATGCATATACTATTCCTTTTTCCAGGCCTTATGTGGAGAGGTTGAAGAGCCTTACTCTGCTGCCCTTGCCCATCTGCCCTCCCGGCGGCTCTGGTCCCGCCCGGTGTACCTGTCCTCCAGGGCGGGGCCGGCCGGGCAGTGGCGGTCCTCGGGGCCAGGTGAGGCCGCCCGCAGGCATGAGTGTCCAACGTGTGGATGGTCCTTCCAGTCACGTAGAGACTGCGACCGGCACATGCAGACCCACACCGGTGCACGGCCACACAAATGTGTGACTTGTGGCCAGAGCTTTACACGCAAGGACAACCTGTACCAGCACCGGGCCAAGGTGCACCCCGGGGAGGCTGTGTACCAGTGTGGGCAGTGTGACTCGGCCTGGCCCACCCCCGGGGACCTACGGGCCCACAATGAAAACAAACACCCGGCCCCAGAGCCCAGGTCCACCTGATTTGATGCAGGTCTGGCTTTCAGGTCTGGCCAAGACCCAAGGTCCACCTGACTTGTTGCAGGTCTGGCCCTGGACCCCAGGTCCACCTGACTTTACTCAGGCCTAGGCCGTGCCTGTGACCTGAGGGCCCAAAGTGCCCAAGACCCAATATAAGTGAAAACAAATACCTGAAACACCTGTTTCAATCCGGTGCAGTAGGTTATCCTTTTTGGGGGTCTGGACCCACAGAATGCCCTCTCCATGCCCTCCAAGGAAGTTAATGTATGTAAATAAGCATTATGGCAGATGGCTCACCGGAGCAACCCTCGCCCTCCCCTGTGTTGACAGAAGAAACATATATTATATATCCCGTGTTATTGACTCCCACTGAGTTTTATTTGAAAGAGACAGATTAAAAGGGCAGATTTCCCATGGGGCCGTTTAATCAGGGGAATAGCACATTCTTGGCTCATGCATCACTTCGGTTTAACGGCGCCTTGTTCATCTGCCTTGCACTGTGAGCAGTGGTTTTCGGTCAAATATTTTTTATCCCAACTTTCCATTTTACCTTGGAAGTTATCTAGTGCATGTTCAAAAAATGAGACAAGCAGACAATGAGATGTGCGGCCACTTACAGAACAACCAATTGTAACAGCAATAGAACACGATGAGAACATATGGATGATAGTGATGTCTTAACAGCAATATCGTTGTTTTCAGATAGAAATAATAGCTGTTCTATTGGATCAATTTAGAATATACAAGTTGCTTTGCTGTATGACAGGACATTCGTGTTTGACCGACCGTTCGTTGTTACATTGGTTATCAGGAGATATCAACTGGAAATGCCTCCAGCAGGGTGGTATAAGCTGTTAACTGTCAATGACGGTTTACCTAATATATGACAGTATTCTATGCTGTGGTCCGTCGCATAAGCCCCCTCGCTGTTGCGAGGGTTGTCCACAACAGCGAGACCCATCCTTATTGAACAGGGAGAGAACCCAACTTTCATCGCTGTTGCGAGGGTTGGCACACCTGAATTTTCAATGTATCAGGGGGGCATTTTGGGGTTGGAATTTTTACATTTTGTTTTCACTAACTGTTAGATGTCTTCCTCAGCTCTTAAAATGTGCAGGAGGCAAGTGGCGGAAATGTATTTGTCAATAAATTAACTGTGTTCAAAACTTGTACAAAACCATCGCTGTTGCGAGGGTTGGCATATTGAAAACCATAAGGATATCGCTGTTGCGAGACTTAAATCTAAACCCTCGCTGTGGTCTTGCTGTTGCGAGCGTTTGGTTATGCGACAGAGCACTGTTAGCTACGTGAAATTTAAGATAACAAATGTGAAATTGTTAAAGACATTTTAAGATGTTTTGTATATGGAAAGCTGAATAAAGGTCATTTTTAAAAACAAATATTGAAATTTAGTCCCTTTTTTCTCCTTTCGGTTTTCAGATGTCGGGGTTTGGTGTGACTCGTGCCGCTGACCACGTTAGTTGGGGCACGACCCCAACCCCTCAGGGGGCGGGGGGACCCCCCGGGTATCAGTGTGAGGTGTGTGGGAAGGGCTTTACCAAGATGGGCCAGCTGAACCGCCACATGATCTGCCACTCCGAGACCAGGCCCTTTGCCTGTGCCACCTGTGGAAGGGCCTATTCACGAAAGGACGTCCTCTACAGACACAGGCAGGGCCATGTCGGGGAGGACCCCTACCAGTGCTGTACGTGCAGCCAGGCCTTCCCCACTCAGGTCCTGCTCAAGAGGCACACGTGCCACCCTACTACAGTGGGCGCGGCTGACAACCAGAGTGATGGTGTTTAAACCCAAGCCCACACTGAGGAGCATATGCGGCCATATTCCTAAAGTTTTTAAAAACTGTAAGATGATTGGGGGAATGACGATAAGCCTATAACTCGATGTAACACTTGAATGGTTGAAGTTTAGCTATCTACATTTGCTTTTTAGAAGAAGTTTGGATTCAAACGTTACATTTTAAAATACGTGCATCCCAGGGATACGAACTTAAACTATTTTAGTAATTGGTTTCGACTTGGCAAGGAAAATTGAAACACTCAATGAATGGTGTTCATGATAAACAATCGCAGTGGAAATCTAGAAGACTCCCGTTTTCTCATATGATGATTTTAATACGGAACATGTTGGATAAAAGTGACTAATAAATCAAATCAGATAATTTGGATATAATAGTTTTTCTTTCACATTGAATGGATGTTTAGGCAGATGTGGACCTGTTAACATTCTTATGGTATCCCACTCTGCGATGATATTTACAGTAAATTGAATTAGCTACACGTACCAAATAACATTAGCATTTGCCAAAGAAATCAATCCAATGTTTCTTCACTATTCAGCTTTATCATAAAACACAAATCCATTACTTTCTATCTATAGTCCGTGCAAAAATAACGCATCAAAGTCTTCCTCATGGAACAAACAATAGGCAAAGAAGCATTTTGACCAGATACTTATTGTTCAAATGAATCATTCCATGAAAGTAATACTTAGTAGAATTGGATAATTAAATACTATTAGTTTTCCCGAATCCATTCACATCGGCTGCTGTGAGTGAATTCTGAGGCATTATGTATCATAGTCGACCTTTATGGTGAATCCAATGAAGGAAGGCCTCGCTATATCTCTCGCGAGTAAGACAATATTATACTAACGTTAAAAATAGAATCCTAGCTAAGACCATATTTTCTAACGCCATAGATCAGAGTACTGCAGTAACTTGAGGACCTTCTGTTTGCACCCTTTTTGCAGAGCGGCACGTTCTACTGGAGCCCCCAAGACCCCCTCCGTGCGGCCCCGACCAAGCGGCAGGCGGGGCCCGCCAAGCACCCCTGTCCTATCTGTGGCAATAGGTTCCGGTTCCGGAGCCGCCTGCAGCGCCACATGACGAGTCACTCGGGCGTGCGTCTCTTCAACTGTGCCGTGTGTGGATCGGCGTTTAAACTGGCCGACAACCTGTACACCCACAGGAGGGCCTGTCACAGGGACGCCAACATCTACCAGTGTGTGTGCAGCCAGGACTTTGCCTGGCTCGACCAGCTCCGCACCCACATGGTCAGCTGCGGGCCGGCGGTGAACGCCGACCAACGCACCGTCTCCTTAGAGGCTGCACTACACGCGGGGGACAGCAAGGATGGGGAGGAAGAAGGCTAAGGGGGGATTGTGTGTAGGGGCGCCACAAACTTTAGATAGCGTGTGTATAGGCACACAGAAAAGTAGGAGATATCAGTGGATATTTGGAAACGATTGACTTAAACATTAAGATACCGTGCGGAGATTAAAGTCAGGTCACACTACTCGCCAATGTCCTATACACTTAACTATAGGATGAAAAGACGTTTAAAAGACTTCTCTCCGAAACGTACTCTTCCACTGGAGAATTCATACCGAGGTTTACTTTATAAGAATGCCATCGGTATTGTAAAGAAAAAGTTATTTAGTTTAGGAAATAGAGTTTTTCAGTTATTCATTTTAGGATTTTCCAAAACAGATATATATGTGTACTTATTATACATGATTGTATGGCATCAAGGTATGATATCAAGGACCTCCAAAGGGTAACCGACCCACGAGACAAGTCAATCAGTGCATGTTTCATAGCGAACTACTCATCAAAAATTGTATTCCACTTTCCATAGGGATTTATTTTCGAATTGCTTCCTTCCAGATGCCCCCAGACGACCATCAAGAATTTGATCAACAACCGACTTTCTGTTATGAAACAGATGAGAACGGAAAGTTCAAATGTCCTTTATGCCCTTGGGTATTTCGCCAAAAAGAGGCTCTGACTCGGCACCTGCGCACACACTCTGACGCCCGTCCATTCGTGTGCTGCTCGTGCGGGAACGGCTACTCACGTAAGGACAACCTGTACGCACACCGAGCGAGGCTGCACTTTGGGGAGCCGGCCTACCAGTGTATACACTGTGATGAGACTTTTAACACTCGGCAGCAGCTCAAGGCTCACAGGTGCTCGAGAATCACCAGGTACAGTCAGCCGTAGAACTGAAAAGGGAATCCTTAGGCTCAGTCAGACACAGCATTGAGTAGGGAAACCTTAGGTGAATTTATCCACGCCACTGTATACATGGGGAATCCCCAGGTTCAGTCAGACACAAGAGTGAGTGTGAAAACCCTATGTACTTTCAGCCATAGCACTGAATTTACTGAATCCCCAGGTCCAGTCAAACTCAACCCTGAGGAGGGTATCCACTGCTACAGGCAACCACAGTGCTGAGAAAGGAAACTCAAGGTATTGTCAGCCATAATGCTGAGAAGAGATAGGACATGAAACCGACAATTGGGGGGACTTGTTTTCTCTGGTATCTCTACCTGTAGGACTAACACTGTTCGCATTTAAGACAGCCAAACCAATTAGTGGCATTTGTTGTTAGTTTTCCTAGTGTTGAACATAAATGGTCTACCTAGGGTCCATTTATAACTAAGTTTTCCTTTCGCTTGGATATGTCTCTATCTCAGTATCTGGGACCAGGCTGTATGTCGATGTTATATACCTGTGCCTTTGGTACATGACATGTATACCAAACCGAGGACAACAAAATATTGTTTCGTCTATAATAGGTTATTTAGATATCTGAACAATGGAGGTGACAGAGTTTCTCACAACAAAAGAAATATTTCAATTTAATAAATATTTAAATCAAAACGATGTCGTCGGTTGGAAGTTATTTTTTCATGTATTTTTCGTCATTTTCTAAAGTGCACTTATAGTACAAGACAACATAATGTCTAGAGTTCGTTCGGTTCCCATATGCATTCCAATAATTATTCCCCAACATTGTCGGTTGTATATGATTATCATTCTTGTGATTTTAAATAGAAATTGGGGAAGTCTGATGACAATGAATGATCTTCCTTTTCCTAGCAGTAGGCTAGTAAGTTTAGGTCTAAGGAATGAGTCGTGTGTTACAGAATTAGAACGACCGCATTGAGTGGAGAAGTGGGATTTCTTATATGAACCTCCCAATTACTTGAAAAGCAAAATGACAATCGGCGAATCGTGAGCAACAAGAAGGGATGATGAAGAATCCTTACAAGGCAGCCACAGCAACAACCACCGATAACCCAAATAACCGTTAGTCTTCTTTTCGGCTGTATTTCAGAACTGGAACGAGACCTCATCTCTGGCGGGGCGGGGGGTGGTCCTCAGCCCTGCCGGCAGGGCGCGGGCGGCGGCGGTGGCGGCGGCAGTCTCAGGGGGTCCGACCCCGCAGACCGGCGACCCCCCTGCCTCAGGGGGTCACGGCCCGCTCGCCTGCAACATATGCGGCAAGACTTTCATGCACCCGTCGAAGCTGCTGCGGCACCACAAGTCGCACACGGGCGAGCGGCCGTACCAGTGTACGCTGTGCAGCTCGGCGTTTAACCGGGCCGACAACCTGTACAACCACCGCCGGGTCTCCCACCCCGGCACCAACGCCTACCAGTGTATGTGTGGCCAGGACTATAAGGAGAACCTGGACCTCAAGACCCACAGTAAAGTCTGCCCCATCACGCAGTACTAACGGCCACAACGTGCCCAACCAATAGAGATACCGACCGCAGCTTGTTGGCCGACAATCTTTATACAAGAGATGCCATTTTTCCTACTTTGGTAGGATTTCCTACTTTTTGGTGATTTAACATTACACAACCGATTTTTCCTACATTGCTTTAGTATCTGTTTTAAAACATTTTTGTGTTAGTTTAAAGCTATTCAAATACAAAATCAGTGTAAGATCTCCTCAGGGCATTTTTCCTTTAAAAAAAAGTAGGAAATATGTTTCCTACTTTTCCTACTTTTCCGACAATTGGGAGTGGCATCTCTGTTATACGAACCAGCTCAATTTTAGAATAGCACCAGTGAAGGGCCTTAGACCAATATGGGAGCCAGAATGAAGGAAGGCCGTTTTATAAGTTTGTTGTAATGAGACAGCACACAGGGAGAAATGTCGACATAATAATTATCTCTAGACATACACTGTTAATTACTTCTTAATTGGAGTATTCATGAACCACACTGCCAGCGTTATTTGGCTAAGTAATGTTGCACATTTCTACAACTCGGTTAGGTTGCGATGTTTTTATGCTAAGCTGGTTACTGCCTTTGTCGTCTTTTAAATAGGCATGACAAGTACCAACAATAATCTTTTACAAAATGCTGACAAAACTGACGACATGTTTCTGTTAGCTGATGGGTCGTTGTATTTTAAAATGAAGATTTTATGATAGTAGTTCTTTTAAAGAACAGCTGTACTTTAACAAAATTTGCAATTTTGCTTAGTTTTTCAGTAAAAGGACTTATCACTGACGATAAAAACAATAGCTTTTCTGAAAATCCGGATAAGCATGTTCTCCAGAAAGCGATCCATCACAGCACTAGATAAAGGGTTATAGTGACGTTTGTTTTTGTGTAGTATTTTGACACTGGCATTTGCTTGTGTTCTACACTCATTTCCAACCAGCTCTCTTAGGCCGCCTATATAAATACAATTGTTCCAAAAGTTTACTTGTGTAAATAAAACTTTGTTAGGGTTGAGTTCGCATCTCATGAGTTATTACTTCCCTAATATCCGATTCACGCTAAGTTGATATGTGGTTTTTGAAGGATATTATTTGATAGCCGATCCAATTAGCCAAGTGCAATCGTTTCAGTTTGGCGTTGGTCGATGTGCTTTTCCCTTTTAATTTGGGAGTAGCATATACAGTATAGGGCTTCAAAACCACATAATGCAAAATACCGGCCACCGTATCCAGAGCCTCGATCAGCACCGTTATCATCACTACTTGGGTCGGAAGGGCCAACTGAAAAGTGTCTCTGTTGGCCCCTGTGATCTCAAACGTCACATGAAATTTACACACGAATACAAACATAGTCCCTGCATGCTCTGTAACTTGGTAGACATATTGCATGTTAGCAGCGAAATGAAACACGCAATAGGAATACAAGAATTATTTCTTTATATTCATGAAATATAAACAGAGGTGCCTTTAACAGCGTAATTGTATATGGTATGAACTTATTTCGAGCATTTAAAGTCGTCAGAAAATAGCATGCAACTTAACAATTGAAGTAGGTATTCCTCTTCAGAATCCGAGGAGCTACTTCTGTTTACTACCAAATCTGAAATACTACAACCTGAACACAAGTTTAGTTATTCTGATCTTTGACTACTCGCTACATCTAGTACTTCGAGAAGACAGCAGCCCCAAGTCTGATCTGAGAAAGATGGTTTACATTGCATCAACTGATTCATATGCTATATATATACCAGCGTCGCTTGAGCCGAATTGCATTATTGGCAATACATATTTTCAATTGAGTTAACCCGACGCTGGCATCTACGCCATGCTATCAGCAGAGTGTAGCTGTATTCATACTCTGTAATTAGAGTAGCAGGAAGGCTAGACCATGACTACACCTTGGACTTGTCCACCTTGTTAAACCCACCATTATTTGTTTGGGCCTCTTTCAGATAACTGACCTCCCAGGGCCGCCGGCACCCTTCGACCCGTCAGTGGCCCAGATTAACTTTACCTGTTCCATCTGCGCCAAGCCCTTTCGGTTCCGCTCCATTTTACTGCGCCACCTGAAGACGCACTCTGCCGACCGGCCGTACAGCTGTAACGTGTGCGGCCTGCGCTGCTCCAGGTCCGACCACCTGTACCTGCACCGGCGCACCATGCACCCGGACCACCCCATGTACCAGTGTGTCTGTGGACGCGACTTCCCCGACCGCCAGGACGCGCTGATACACAGGAGGCACTGCCAACAGTCCAACTTTGTAGAAAACCGCACTAAGGACGAATTGGGGGAACCTGGAGATTCCATGTAGCCATAGTTATGGAACTCAAATGGAGTCGGTTCGGTACATAATCTTGGATATGGCGGAACAGCTTCTTTCGTTTCTGCTGTATATTCAAAGAGTCCACAAGACATTTGTGGATGCGTATACATGCAGATGTCTGTATGCAGTACATGTACAAAAGTAGCCAAAGTCTTCAGTAGGTCTTTATTGTAAATACACTTACAACAGCTGCACTGGGTAGCCTATTACATTGACATATTAAAGAAATCATGCAGTCCAAGGGCGAGGCAAGGACGACTAGGGGAAAACAGGATCGTCTCTTGAGAGCAAAGTATGCGTCATAAAGTTCGGGATCAGACAATAGCGTAATTTATTCTAAATGTTTAGATAACCGTTCGAGTCGTATAATACTGATTGATGAAAGAACTAAGAAGACAAGATTTATGATACCGTATGGCGCATTTTTCCAAATCGCAATCTATTGTACTTTTGACGTTCTTCAATAGATGTAAGGAAGAGACTTTTTTCAGCCTCATCAAAATCTCACTTTTCTTTAATCGTGTGTATGAAAACAGTTATAGAATGAATACTGTACCTGTGCAAAAGTCAGCTGCGCTTGTAGCACATACGTGTCTTAATCGAAAAAGCCAAGTGGCCAAGTAGTCGAACTTAGAGAGGAACACCACAAAGGGATTTGGGGATGATGTGTGACAGTTCCAGCTACCAATAGTTGAGGTGATTAATGTTACCAAAGTGTCCACTTTGTTAAAACAACCATCATTTGTTTGGACCTGTTTCAGACAGTTGACTTCTCAGGAGATGACCCTTCCAGGCAACAGTTTAAACATAACTGCTCCGTGTGTGGGAAACCCTTTCGGTTCCGCTCGGCCCTGCTGCGCCACCTGAAGTGTCACACGGGGGAGCGGCCATACTCGTGTAATATCTGCGGGGTGAGCTGCTCCCGGATCGACCACCTCTACCTGCACCGCCGCACCATGCACCCCGACGCCAACGTCTACCAGTGTCAATGTGGGCGCGACTTCGCCGACCGGCAGGAGGCGCTAAGCCACCGGAGGCACTGCTCCCAGTAAAGTGGGCCTGACGTCCTGTAGAAGGAGTAAGGTCTACAGCAGTATTCGTCGGACATGCGAGAATCCATATCATTCCGGAGAAGATGTTCATCCACATATAGACGTTGTGCACATGACATTACACACCCCAAATTTGGATGGCAGCCATGTTGGTGATCACCTTATATTTATGATAATTCACAATTCTACAATATCTATGCTGTAGATTATCTTCTATTTCATCAAAGAAAACCACAATAAATCATAATTACACATTATTATCTATGAATTAAGGGTAGGCCTATATTTAATAGGCACATGGGTGTGGTTACCATGTGATCACCAAAACCAGGTCACGTGACCATCTCTGCACAAGGTCTATAGCCGATGCCACGTACCGCACAAATGAAAAATACATTTAGTTAATTTTGAAAGTGTCGAAGCAAACTCATTTAGACGTAGGTTCTTTTAATTCCCAATATGAAAAGGACTGAGGTGCACGTCCCACTGACCAAGTGTAGCACGTATGAGACTCATATATACGTGGCTATAGGGGTGACAAAAAAGGACGATCAGACCGTTTTAAAAAGGTGATTTATGAACATAACCTATATTTCACTCAGAATGTTACCCCGGACGCACTGGAAGCTTATACTTAAACATATGGCGGGGACGGATATATAGACATACAAGGTTCCAGGTTACTACTCAAATAATTCGCCCCCACCCTTACCTTCGATAGGAACTTGGAGGAGGAGGAGGAGGGGAGCTATTTACAACAAATTACTGAGGATTGTTTCAAGTGTTTCAATCACAATTTCTGTGTCCCTGGCAAATGACTTGCTCTTACCATGAGGAAGCAGACTCTGCCTATTGATTTTATAAGAGGGCGCTGACCTAAGGGTGTTAAATACATTAATTTTATCTGTGCCTGGTCCTAACGGGCTGCAGTTTCAGTTTGTAATAAATTCGTGTGCTTGTTTCCCACTGAAACACTTAGTTTTCTTCGTCATTTGCTCATCAGACAAAAACCTATATTCCATTAATTACACATTCTAGGGAGAGGCAAATGTTTGGAAATCTAGTCAAAGAGAAAGGGACGTCCCTGTATCCAGTGAGAAAATCAGGGGTTAAATCTTAAATATGAATATGATATTTTAATTTTTGGATTAGTTGGATCTAAAATCATATACACGTAAGGCAGGGGATAAAACCTGCTTCAGTGACCTTTTATCATCTTGTTTGACCATATATTATTAAATTAACAAAGTTGTTTTGATTCTCCATAAAAAATCTAAAAATAGCCATTTGAATAATATACAATTCTTATTGACAGATATGTTCTCAGATCTTTCCACAAACTAATTCCGGTCGAAGCAATGTAGTTCCAGTTTTAAGGTTGACTGAATGAGATGTCGTATACAACTAAAAGCAGATTTAGTATTGGATATGAGATCACTGCCGATATTGGATTGTTAGCCCGCCTTTTGCAGCCAATGAAAAGAAAGGGAATAGAATAAGAACATTTGCAAAACCATCTAGGGCATTGCTTCTCACTTGGTAAACCCAGGAAATTGTTCTTCTCCTTATTGCTAGTTCCAGGCCCAGGGTCGCACGTAACAATGTTCATTTTCGATTTCATGCATCTATCTGGTGTATTCAAAATATTGAGATGCCCATCTGAATCATTCAAATATTGCCAGCGTGTTGTCCACCGTTAATAATGGTATCAGAATTAAATATGAGATAGCTGAAACATTTTGTCTACAAACTGTATGTAGAATGTTTTGTTTCCAATTCATTTCCATTTAGCGCGACCCAGTTGCTTGTAGTCAACCATCACACTATTACTATAATTATGAAGCTCAAATCATAGTCGAAGTTATCCCCGAAATGCCCATGGCCCGGCCCATGGGTGTTGGCCTCAGTGGGCTCTGCCCCTGACCCTTGCCTGTCAGGCCCGACCTCTCAGTGACACTCTGCCCTTTGAAATCGTTGCAGGTGCTGGCGGCCCGGGCCTGGCTCGCCGCCTACCCCTACCTCTCCCCCCGGGAGGGCGGCGGGGCGGCCCGGCGCACCCCGCGCCGCGCACCTGTCGACCAGGGTTCCGGTAGGCACGACTGTCCGGTGTGCGGGCGGGGCAACCCGACGTCGGCGCACCTGAAGCGACATATGCGCACACACAACGGGGAGAAGCCCTATGTGTGCGCCCTGTGCGCCAAGGCCTTCTCCAACCACTTCGACCTCTACTCGCACCGTAAGCGCGTCCACCAGGCGCCGCCCTACCAGTGCGCGTCCTGCACCGAGAGCTTCGACGACCTGCAGAGGCTGCGCGCGCACACCTCCAGCGCCGGGCACAGCAAGTGAGGGGCGCCCAAGGGGGCGCGTTCCGTATATCAGAAACATACTGCACTGGGCCTCAGAGCTGGGGACTACGGCTTTCCGTTGGTATTGATAGACATGGCACCATGCTGGTGATGGAATGGACAACAGCCCAGTGATGATATGACGGATGATCTTGCAGTCTGGAAAGAACCCAGAAGGGTTGGCCGGACGTTAAACTACCCCACAAACAAACAATCATCAAGATTTCCTATATTCTATATAATTTGTTTGGATGGGTCGGATGTGTCAGGCTACATGTAACTACCTGATAATTATAGAGATTAGGAAAACAAAGATTCCAATGAAAATACGAAAGGCATAATACCCAACTTGCCCTCCGAAGCACCCGCTGTGTGTCTTGAACAATTACATTGTCCCTAGAACGACATGCATGCATGTATATAGTAACAGGTATATTGCGCTTAAACTTTACAGAAGATGAAATAGGAAACCCCGCACAACTACAGCGTTATGTTAGTTTTCTAAGCATGAACTAGATTATAGCTTTTGCATTTTCTAATATTACACAGCACATCGTGTTTTCTTTCTTTGATATTTTGTCGATTTACCATATCAAGAAATAAAATATTTGACAAAAAAGGACTTGACCGACGTTCTAGCATATGTTATTACCACATTATTTTGGGCTGCCATGGTATTTCAACAAAAGTCAGAGCTATCTTTTGACTTGCAGAGCTCTTATCCAATTGTCTTACGCAGGGAACCTTAATCGCCAGGCGCCCTGAGAGGGGACACAAGATAAAGTGGAGTTAAAGCATTTTGAATGTGTAACATGGACAATGCTAATCAACGAATTTGTTTTCATGCTAAATTGTAAAACTGCTGTAAAACAATCATTTTGTCCTTACGAGGTACATATGAGGCATGTGCTGGGTGGAATAACCACGGCTAAATCTGGTTCCTCTTTTTCCAGGTAGGAGCCCATGGCAGTAGGCAGCTTCCTTTACCCCTTCCAACAGCTCGCCCCCTACCCCCGCCCCTGCCAGTAGTGGGGGAGGGGGCTGTGACAGCGGGTAAGGATGCCTTCTCATGTCAGGTCTGTGGCAAACAGAACCTGTCACAGTCCATGCTGAACCGCCACATGCGTTCCCACACGGGGGAGCGGCCCTTCACCTGCTGTATCTGTGGTCGAGGGTTCGCCAACAACTTCCACCTACACCGACACAGGAGGGTGATCCACCACACCCTGCCCTACCAGTGTCTCACCTGTACAGAAGCCTTTGTCAGTATGAAAGAGCTGAGACAGCACGTTACTGACTATGGCCACTGAAGGGCCTATGACCCACCACACCCTGCCGTACCAGTGTCTTACCTGTACAGAAGCCTTTGTCAGTATGAAAGAGCCAAGACAGCACGTTACTGACTATGGCCACTGAAGGCCGTATGACCCACCACACCCTGCCCTACCAGTATCTCACCTGGACAGAGGCCTTTGTCAGTATGAAAGAGCTGTGACAGCACGTTACTGACTATGGCCACTGAAGGCCGTATGACCCACCACACCCTGCCCAACCAGTGTCTCACCTGTACAGAGGCCTTTGTCAGTATGAAAGAGCTGCGACAGCATGTTACTGACTATGGCCACTGAAGGGCCTATGACCAACCACACCCTGCCCAACCAGTGTCTGACCAGTACAGAGGCCTTTGTCAGTATGATAGAGCTGCGACAGCATGTTACTGACTATGGCCACTGAAGGGCCTATGACCCACCACACCCTGCCCCACCGGTGTCTGACCAGTACAGAGGCCTTTGTCAGTATGAGAGAGCTGTGACAGCACGTTACTGACTATGGCCACCGATGTCCCTACCCTATCGATGACAGTATGAGAGAACTACGTCTTTGTCTGGACACAATTAAGGAGCTGTAATTCATGGAAACAATACTAGATGACGTACAGGCTCCAACAAGAATGCAATTTTCTCCTGTGGCTACACACTCAGTGCTACCGCTATATCGCCAACAATTCTTACAAGATCTGTACGACTTAAGGACAGCCAATGGTTCAGCCTAATGGGAAACGAGCTGTTCAAATTAAGAGTTTTAAACATCCGAATTAGTAAAAACTCAACTCATTTATATTTTTTTCAGTGGGCAAGGCACACAAATAATATGATACTATTATTGTGAGGTTTCTCTGAAATAACAGAGATATCATCTCAGATGTGGCGTAAGTACGAATAATTTATGTAGGCCTAGGATAACAAAGATCAAGATATCGTGTGTAGGCCTATATAACGCCCTGATGCGCATATGATCGACACATCTGTATTCAAGTTGCAAGATAATCAAATATACGAACACGCGTTCATTGGAGGTAGTGCAAAAGACATGTTCTAAATTGACGAAGAGTGTTCGCATGTAAACTCATAGTACATGTCCAAAATGTACGGTTAGATATGAATAAAATGATTGGTTCCTTTTTTCTCAGATAAGTGTTTCATTTCGGTTAATGTTCTTTTGATTCATGCCATAGTATCCATTGCATACCAATGTTCTTTATATCCAATACCCGAGGGCATTAGACCTTCCTGTTGGTCCGACCGTCCCTATTGTGAAAATACAACTATTTGCTCTCAGAAAGTCTAAAACAGTATCCTAATCTTGCAGGTGTTTGGGGCCCCCGTCCCAGCCCCTAGTTCCCGGGGAGAGGTCCCTCCTTCCCTCGGCGGAAACTTCGGTCAGACGTGCTCAGTGTGTGCGCGCAGCTGCCCCTCACGTGCACACCTCAAACGTCACATGCGCACGCACAGCGGAGAGAAGCCGTTCGTGTGCGCCATCTGCGGGCGGGCCTTCTCCAATCACTTTAGTCTGTACGTGCACCGTAAGAAGGTGCACGGGGAGCACGCGTACCAGTGTTCTCAGTGCGAGGCCAGCTTCCCCGACATGACGGGCCTGAAGCACCACAGGACGCTCACCGGCCATGGCGCCGAATAGATCAATCAATGGGGAGGGGGGCAAACTTTGTCTGTAATTTACCTTTTTCGTAAATCATGTAAAGAATACAATATATTCTACACAGAGATCTCTTGAAGGGATTCAGCTTTTTAGGGCATGCGTCTGTGTAAGTTTTCATTAGACAAGAGAGAAAGCGCCTATTCCTGGACATGGGGTGACTTTCCTAGCTGTTTAAACTCAAAAGGTTCAAGAACGGGTTTCAATCTTGTCAGGCATTTTAAGTAAAACTAATTTGGTTAATACTAGACATGATTCTGTCATTTGTTAACAACGAACACGAAGCGCTCAATTTTGTATTTATCCAGGGAAATAATATAGTTGAAAAAGAAAATAATTAGAGCTTATATATCGATTGCATATAGATAGGAACTTTTTCTATCGTAGCAACAATCTGTAGAACGCATGCCGAATATGCTTGGATAGCTAAGTCCAGGAAAGTAAATGGAAATTTAGGCGCATCTCGCAGTGAGCGATGCAAATCATTACACAGACCTGATGCATACTATTAACATGGGAATAAATTGTTTTGTCCCAGACCCTCACAGGCGAGCGGACCTCGGGGGTGTGCGGCAAGTACTAGCGCCTGTACGCCCACAACCGGGACCGCCGCGGTGTCTAGCCCTATCAGTGCTTGAGACAAGCGACAGCTCCGAGGACCACTCGTGCTTCTGTATGCAATTTTCACTCTAGATGTTGTAGATGCAAAGTCCTTCCCTGTTTAACTTTTCCTAGATCTTTAGTTCTGATGTTCTATTATCTTAGTAATTACGGAAATAAACATGCTGACTTTAACCACATCGTCCAGTCCTGTCTGACCAAAATAGCATCGTATTTACGTTTCGAAATCAGCCGAATTACAAATGATATACTTTTTTTTAAAAATTTGAATAGATATCATTTCTGTATATGAAACTTACACTGAGGGACAGTAATATTATCCAGTAATGGTTGCTATTTCAATCTATTTACACCAACCTTCGGTGTTCCTAATCGAATTCTGATAGCCTGAATGTAAATTGTTACCCACACTGATGTTAGTCGAGAGCAATTTACATGATCATTCATAGAAGCCCTTTTTTGTTTTTGTTTTTGTTTTGAAAGATCGTTTGACGGTATCCGTCAATTTTTCCAATTCAAATGATTATAGGCCTACTATAGATATTCTGCAAAGGGAGAAGTTTATTTTTGCACAAAACTGTGCACGGAATACAGAGCTTTTTCCAAGGTTGGTTTTTGTATTGTAAGGACATTATTTTCTTTTAAGTTTCGATGAGAAGGACTTTGTAGTAGTCAATTTGGGATTATGTAGGTTTGCAGGCTGATGGCATGGGGAGGTAGAGTCTGGGATACGATCAAAAACACTCATTCTCCACCAGTTATGGCTTGCAGAATTCACAACTGAAAATTATAGGTTATGGAATGGTCAGTCCAAATTCCCCCAACCCGAGAGGGACGAGTGGGTTGCCCACTTTTGAATCCGTTCAGTCTAACCTCACCCCTAAACACACGCCCTCCCACCATGGAGCGACCCTTGGCGTGCCTACTATTAGGGTCTAACCCGGACTCACAAAAACCCTCCCCTTCCTCTTAAGATCAGTCTTACTGGATACCTAGGCCCTATCCCTTTCCACATCAGGTCGGCATTGTAGGTTTCATTAGCTGTCATATCACCGATGCTACATACTTGTTCCAAGGATATACCACTTTGTTTTGGCAGTGTGTGATTGTTATTGAGTTCGTTTATTATGGAAAACAGAAGTACTAGTAATACATTTAAAGTGTATATGCATTACTCTTCCGCAACAAAGTGAACCAGATTTTTTACTAGCACATACTTGAATTCTGAGAAGACAAAACAATATACCTTGATACCGCTTTAAGACTTCGCCTATGGAAAGAAGAATCATTTGATGTGAAAAAAATAAGCAAGACGTTTATAGCGCGAAATAACTACAATTACAGTAGTATCTTTTCCAATGTTCCAGATTGAGAGATACCCACAACATCGATCGGGAGAGGCTGGGGGGAAAACCTGTCCCATCTGTTTCAAAATAGTGACCTCGCACCTGCGGAGGCACATGTGGACCCACAATAGAGAAGAAGGACCCGCCTTCCCGTGTAATGCGTGTGGCAAGTTGTTCCGACACCGCTTCACCCTCTACAAACACCGCAGGGACGTGCACTTCATTGAGCCCTATCAGTGCTCCAGGTGTAACACAGGCTTCGCCGACCTGGCCTCCCTCCGGGCCCATGAGAGTGAACACGAATACGGCAGTGAAGGGGCATTAGGACAAATCCTTCCTGAACAAATAACCCCTGACCAAACCCCCTTTAATCCAAGCCCTTTGACCAAAACGGAAGAATCCTAGATACATAACTCTGAGAACATATCCCTTATTAACGCTGACTGGCCCAAACCTACTGTACTTGATCCAGTCCAATGCAAACACTGCGGACGGTAGCATGATGCTAATAATTGTTATTACATAATCAAGATCAATCTTTATTGGCCAGGTTTATCCTAAAGGTTTATATTCTATTGCTCTGATGGAGTCATTAGAATTTAAGAAAATGAATCATGGTTGAGAAGTGTGACATCAGAACTTAGGTGTTTAAATAATCTTAAGATGGCAAGGTCCCATTTAATCATCGCTGGAATGTTGCATCAGCACCGAATGAGAAATGAATTCCCGATGGCCTAGTTTGTGTTACGGCCATTGCAGTTTGCACTCCGTTTTAAATTAAAATTTGAATCATTGATTCTGAAGAATGTAAAGAAGCAATACTAGTGAGGATTTTCTTCCATTCCCGATATCAAACGCCCGTATAACTATAAATGGCGTTATGCACATTTTTTGATTTCATAAGACCATACTTTGTATGAAATACAAAGGGGAGATTTTGTGTTCGGTTGATTTGTTTAAACAGATTACATATTCGAAAACATCAATAGCCCTCCTTGAATAATTGAGTAGACTGCTGGACTCGTTCGTTACATAATCTAGTGTTTTTTTCAGGAGATGTGGAACCAAAGTCGACCGTTGGCTTCTCAAGCCCATTGGACGTGCCCTGTGTGTGCCACATACTGTCGGTCAAAGAGTGTCCTCGCGGTCCACATGAGGACGCACACAGGTGAAAAACCCCACGCCTGTGCCGTGTGTGGTTACCGCTTCAGTCAAATCGGCAGCCTCAATAAGCATATGAGGAGCAAGCATTCAGAACTAAACGATTAGTTTATTAAGATGTTCCTTCATTTCAACGAGAACGTTTTCTTATCATACTCGAAGATGACTTGAATTATATCTCACATACATTTAAAAAGGAATCCTAGTAAGATCAAATGTATAGACGCAGAGGATTATCAAGGATATTATCACTCATGTTTGTTTGTATCGTTGTCAGCGGATTCTGGAAGAACTTGCTGTTAAAGGAAGGATATGTTAAAAAAAGAATTTGAAAAGAATAAACCCTTTGGCTATTTCAATTCCATGCCATATAGTTTTCTGACTTGATTGGACGCGCCTACAAATTTAAGGCAATTTGGTTGGATAATAAAGGTTATATGAGTACGTTGATGCCTTTATTTCTGGACTTTCAATCTAAGAGGGATGGTCCATGGACCGGTATGGTAGATTACAACACAATAGACTAGTTCAGTGCATGGTTTTATCATATCTAATTAGTTGCTTGTGCGGATGCAGATGTGCATATTGTCGTAATTTATAACGGATCAAATAAAGATAACGATGCATAAGGTGATTTTGAGCATGAAAATTGCTGGAAGACTACATTATTCCTAAATAAATCATAGCATCCAAAGTATACATTAGCCGCAATGTTTCTTAGATGCGCCCTTGTAATAATGATTTCTAATAACGGGATTGCTCGATGTTTTTTTATTTAATCACACATTATATGCAACTATTTTTTAAAGAGCCTGCTCAAGAACCAAGTGAACAGAAATGTGCACACATTTAAAGAAGGTTAAATCTTGTGACAGATCACCCCGTATTCGCTACACATGAATAGAAGTTTTTATCTGGAATTGTAAAGCATGTGCTTATATAATATAGTGTGTTTTCAGGTACTCTGGAAGAAGCGACATACGGCAAGCCTTCACCGGATGTGTTCTGTCTGTGGCACAATCTGTCAATCACCGGGTGCCCTAGGCATCCACATGAGGATGCACACAGGGGAAAGGCCCTACAAATGTACCTCTTGTGGAAAATGCTTCAGTCAAAGCAGCAACCTCAATAGGCACAGGAAAAAGGCGCACCCTAGCCCCGAGGACGAACAGAAGGATTAGTGCCTCGAGATGTCCCTTTCAATTATGGATCAAGTGGCGGATCAAAATCAATCTAAATGGAAGACGTAGATTAGAATACGTGGTTAGTGATGTGACTTGTGTGGACTCGATGTGAACAAGACCGTGAAAAAAAGTTTTCAATGCCCTAAATCAATATTGAAATTCTGAGGGTAATCAACACAATAATGCCATCAAAGAAATTAACACAATTACTTAGATCATCATTTTTGAACATATTGGAGAACAGGAAAACCTTCATAATAACCCTTTGAGCCTTTAATAATAAGCATATCATCTGATCTAGACCCGTGTATGAGAGACAATTCGAAGAAGATAGGGAGACCTGGGCATCGACACCTAGAGAAGGCAATATATACAGCAAATATCATATTTCTTAGAATGTGTACCAACTTTTATAATGACGCCTATTTATCGACATAATCTTTGCTAGGTATACATATAGTGTATCGATAACTGGTATAGACTCGAACTAGTTAATATTTGCCCGAAGATAGAACATCGAAAATATAAAGTAGTTTTATACTTAGAACTTAAGAAATGTACTAATTCCGGAGCTGCTCATTCTTTTGTTACACTTGCAAAAAGATGTGTATTGTGTTTTACCAACATGAATGTGGGATGTTCTATTTATCATTGAGTCATATGCTGTCATGAAACATGATTCTGTATTCAGATATTTCATTTGTGAGGTGAGAAACAGACGCATACACCCCTGACTATATATTTGATGTCACATGTAGTATAGCCTACAGATTCAGTTTCTGGAATATCAGTATACATGCTAAGAGTCTCTATACTCTGATTTCAGGGACTATGGAGATACGACTCAAGCCCAGAGGCCACAAAGGCCAGGTTGACCTGCAGTGTGTGCGGTCAGTGCTGGCGGTCGGCCTCAGCACTCACTATGCACATGAGAACCCACACCGGTGAAAGGCCGTTTCAATGTGACCTCTGTGGGGTACGCTTCAATGTCAGAAGCAATTTGCAAAGACACAATAGAAACAAGCACTCCGACCTCATCAAGGAAAATCTCAATTAGTGTATAACACGAACTGTTAATTAGGGAAGCTTCTTGGAATGGGTTATATGTAAACTTAATTGCTTCAGCAATAATTCAATTAGTACGTGTATTTAAGTTATTTATTCCCGAGATTTTTCAGTTGCAAAAGGTAATTGTTAAGGTTACGGGAGATAATGATCTGGCTACTCTGACTTTTAGCTACACTATCCTCGCTAGGATTCAATGTCAATGAAAAGCAAGTTACAAAGATTGTTCAATGGAAGTGAGCTAGAATACCAATCTTTCAAACCGGTCCGACGTCCAATGGCTTTGTACATCCCTAACATCTGTATATGAATCACTGGGGCACCGAATGACCTGAGGAATTTCGTTGAAAGTCCTTGTTAAATACATTTATCTGGAATAAGGAAATCGTCTGACCATTTCTTAACATACCATTGGAAATATCTGGCCTTTGATTATGTTTCTAGAGAATAAGATTTATGTTCAAGATTGTTATTTCAGAATGTTTTGAAATAAATTTGTGACATTTGACTGGTTTTATGAGTCTTCATAACTATTTTGGATCTGAATCGGTGTGGCTAACCCATGTTTCACCGGTTGCTGGAGTGAAAAGGCCAAACGTATAATGAGAGACTCTGCTCTGCTTTCAGGAGAAGTGGAGGAACCCCTCACTGGCCAAGCCCCAGACACCTCAGATAATATGCACAGTGTGTGGGAAAGGCAACTGGCGGTCAGACTCTGCACTTGTCAAGCACATGAGGATCCACACTGGTGAACGACCATATGAGTGCGACCTCTGTGGGGCGCGCTTCAACCAGACCAGCAACCTGAACACACATAGGAGAACTAAGCACCCTTAACAACCAGACTAGCAACCTGAACAGGCATAGATAAATAAAGCACCGTTAACAGCCAGAAAAACAACCAGGCATGAAAGAACCAAGCCCCATTAACAAAATAGTCCGGCAACCTGAACAGAGAGAATTTCAGCACTGTTAACAAACAGTCAAGCCACCAAAGCAAGCATAGGAGAACCAAGCACGGCTAACAATAACCTTTAGAGAAGATGATGAAGACACAGCTAGATGAGGGAGAAATATGTTCAGTCCTCAGTTTAATTTGTATTTGATATTATTTTCAGTAACTGAAATAGTTTATAATGGATCTTGTGCACAATTCATATCTATCCTGCAGTTGTTTATGATGTCGTAATTTATGTGATGTCCCTCTGCAATCAGCGGTCAATTTGTAGGATCACTAGCCGGGAAAAAAGAGAGGAAGTGGCACAGAATTCCCTGCCAGGATAAACTTGGGTTTTGTCCAAAACACAGGGAACTGGAGTTTTGTTTTATTCAGTACTAGTTTTCCCGATTGTGAAAATGGCAAGTGTTGAACCTTAGGTAGAACAATTTTCGAAGAGCTAAATACATTCATGAGAAAGTAAAAAAAGAGAAAAGATCAGCATGTGACAAGTGAAACTTGAGTTTTCACCTATTATGGGTCTAGACTTGATTCGCATTGATATAGAGACACTAACAGACCTTTGGAGAAAAAACTAACCAGCTTGCAGCATCAGTCTATTTGTTTCCACTCAGTGGTGGATCGAAGTTGGTTTTGGGGGTCCTTTCTATGGACCAAGTTGCAATTCTCAACTTAGTGATCAGACAACGCATAATTCCTTAGAAATTATGGGTTAAGCTATCTCCCACTACCTTTGGATTGTCATGGAAAAAGTGCAACAGCTTTCCAAGTGCATATTCTACAGACATTAATCATGAATATGATATTTTTCTAGAAAGGGTTATGAAGAGTTATAAAGCCTATGAATAAGGTAAAATGACAGCCAAATCTCAAATGCCATATTTTAAAGTAAGCTTTGCTTGTAAATTCTATGTATAGATTTCAGATTGAATGTCCTAAAGGTTGTCAGTATGACCACTTAATGATAACCATAGAGAAGCCAACTGCCTGGTCAGCCTGACAACCCTGTTAAGAACATTCATTCTCTGTTGAAAATATCCCTTTATAAACTGTACAAATCCCCAGCAAACCCGAAACATCATCTACCCCAACATCAAGAAGCAAGCAACGATTATATTAAAGAAACACATGCCCCAGAATAACCTCATCCTATGTTCTTTGCTCAAATGTTATACAAACTTCTTTGTTTTCTACCTATATCGTACACCCGCCGACAAACGTAGTCCACATCTGGAGCAATGGTTTGAAAAAAATATTGTACTTACTTTCTCTTCCAACTGCCAAAACTGGTCTCTCAATTTTATCAGAAATTCATAATTCTACATGCATAAAAGTTACATTGAGATGGGTCGCACTCAGCGAATGTCATTTCCCTGAAGGATTTCTATGAACATCTAAGAACATACATTTAGGGATCAGTTTTACACATTATGACGATACCTTTACACGGTAATGTAACAATTAGGGAATAGATCAGCGTGTTGACTGTCCATGAGTGGTACCGCAATAGAACAGGGCTCTCTATTCTTTAGTAATGACGTCTGTCAAAAGCCTGAACTATTCACAATATAGAATAAACAATATTACAATTTCATAAATAGTTTCAACTATCAGCTGACCACAAGCCCCCAAAACTGACAGCCTGGTCCTGCTGCTCCATTACAGCAGAGAGAGTAAAGTTTTAACAAAACTTTACTATCTCTGATTACAGGTACATAGTTACAGGGGGGAGTTATACCGAAAACGATTCTGGGAAATCTAGTAAACAAAGCAGCAGACATTAGGACAAGTGACCATCTCCTCTGACCACAGACGTTTTGACTACCCAGTACATCAAATGACAACTGCCTAGTATGCTTTTAACCGTCCTTAGAATAGCATGTGGTACTTAAATTCTTATGATCTTACATATGACCTATATTTCTATATCATATCAATATTTCGTCAGGATAATTTCGCCATTATAGATTTACTACTCAGATACTCAAAACCTGTCACAACATTTTAGGTCCGAAAAAGACCAATTAAATTAAAGGAATCATAGGTCGCCATAGAAACCTTTAAGCTAAATCGGTCCGATCTTGTTGAATGTTCGTCTTTATCAAATCAGTCACGGCTGAAGACATTGAAAATATAGTCATAGTTCCTAATATTCATATTAATAAGATTACACAACCATTTTGAACGGAGTGAGACCATATGGTATTTTCCTGGAATTAATCCATTAAATTAAGACCCAGTGGGACAACGGATGATAAGTGTTGCATCCATCGTCTTTCTTCTCTATCTCTCTCTGACTGTGTAACTGACACTTGGTGTGGTAGTGCTTGGCAACACAGACATACAAATCCGTCTCTTGAAGATTACACAACCAGATAGCTCTAACAAAAGGTGAATATCAAGAGTAATTGGTTTGGGCAAGTGAAAGAAAGCATTTTGTAATTGATAGGATAGAGTAATGTGAATATGTATTGTCAAAATATGCAAGTTTAAATCTTCAAAAAGAGAAACATTCTAAAAAATAAGTAGAAAATCCTAAAATCTATACATGTATGTATATGAATATATTGCAGATGGCACGGGCTATTATTTCCAGTCATAAAGATAGGGTTCACTATGCATGTGAACTTGAACAGGGGAGATTCATATCCATTTGAACATCTAAAATCGCTTGAGATGAGTACTGGTGTGTTTTCACCAAAGATTTACACTAAAGGTTAGCCAAGTTGTGTATATTGTGCCTAAGACCCTCACAATAATGTGAATGCAGATTGTATCTTGAGACAACATACTATTAAAAGAGATAAACGAAAATGCTTAGTATTTCTAGTAAACACTCTTTCATCGTTTGCAAAATTTAAATCAAATTGATCTAATTTGAGTTTTTTTGTTATGCAATCTTATTTCACATTGTGAATTGCCTAAACATCTTCAAACAATATTTCTGCAAGATTTGAGAAAGATTGTAGGACTTGGATCTTTTGGATGTCTTAAAAGTGGCGCGATTATCTTTAAGTAACTTTGGCAACATGTAAAAGAGTGGTGAGGTCAACCCTTATGATACAGCAGATTAACGGACTTGTCCGCTGGGTTCTTTCAGGGCGCCTGCTGTACCTGCCACCCCCGCAGCAGTGGACGCTGCGTCCGCTGTCACCTCGGCCGGCCCTGTCTGCCTACCTGCCGCAACCGCAACTGTCGATGGTCGGCCAGGGGCCAGGACTATGAACTAGCCGGGGTCTACCCTTCTCCTAGCTCCTGGGGCCGGGGGCGGGGTCGTGGCCGGGGCCGGCCCCGGGGCCGGCCCCGCGGTGGGAGGAGGAGTAGCGGGCTACAGAGATACACCTACCCCACGGTGATGGTGAGCCCCCTGGTCTACCCGGAGGACGCCAGTGGTGACGGGGCCGACGACGGGGGCTACCTGGGAGGGGGGTCCTACGGCCAGGGCTACCACCAAGGGGGCACTCAGTGGATAGAGGCTTACGACGAGGACACCGATGACGAGACCATGGATGCGGCGACCCAGGCGGGAGGGGGCGGGGGAGAGGAGGGTGTGGTGGGAGAAGGGGAGGATGAAGAGAATGGAGGACATAGGGGGAGAGATGGAGAGGGGGAGGAGAAAGGGGGGACTGAGGGCGGGGATGGGGAGGGGGATGGTGATATATATGGAGGTGTAGGGGAGGGAGAGGATGGGGGCGGCGAAGTGTCTGAGGGCGGAGGTCACAGGGAGGAGGGTACAGAGGATGGCGGGCAGCTTGGTTCTGGGGGTGACGAGGAAAAGCCCGACCCATAACACTGGACACGCATCTACAAAAAATACTGCCACGGTATGCCTAGAACAAAATACATAACCTTTGTGTCTACTATTGACTCAGTTCTAACCTAATGGCTCACATATATCTTACGGCTATCGTCGGACCTCACATGGATATACCTCTCATATGGACACTACATGATGGTCACAAACGCATTACAAAAACTTTACTGGCAGTGGAAGGGGAGATCAATATCGATATACCGTCCTTTGCCCTTCTTAATAATTGTGAGTGATGATAATGATGATGATGTGTTGGAGATTAAGGTCTATTCAGCAATTTTTCAGCTATATCAAGACCGATTCCGGTTTTTGACTATTCACCGTTGTATGATCGAATCTATGGGGGTGGAAACAATGGCAAGGTAAGGTGGTCTAACAGGTAGCTCCCAGGAACCAAACCCAGGCCGGCAGCGTGCAATGCCAGCTTGCTAACCCCTAGACCAACCCACCCCCTTAATTGTGTCGATGAATAAATGAATCTTATCTGAATTGTTGATATTCCCAATGCCTAGATACAGTGTGAAAACATGTACGAAAGGCAATGTTGTATATAGCCGAGAATTACCGGAAGAAATTTGATGCGTACGGTCACGTATAACTTTGTTAACTAAAAAATGTACTAAGATACATATATCTGATACCTACTAAAGATTATCAGCTCTGTTATCATGATAAGGCTTGACTGTTTGTTGATTAATTGCCTGAATGCTTATTATAATACAAACGAAATTTTAACTGTATTGTTTATAATACATTTAGAAAAAAAACATGTCTAAATGTATTCATTAACAGTCAAATTTCTGTGACTGTTTGCGAGACCGTTTGTTGCATAAGAAATGACTGTATATAAGATGTGATCGATATATGATGATTATCATGGCGATGGAAATTAGATAGAAAGTAGTCTTCAAGACCTTTGGATCTAAAGGTATCCAGGACACATAACATGCATGTAGTTATGTTCTTGATTTATATGTTACTGAAGGAATGAGCTGCAAACTCGAAGACCCCCTGCTTCACTTTTCGCAATTTAGCTAGTACTATCTTTCAGGCGTTTTCTTATTTTGCTTTAGTCATTGATTCAAAATACAACCTCAGAAACACATTAGGCTATAGTAAGCGTATTTGCCAAGTTCCTAAAATGTTAAGCCCATGGGCATAACGATTCTAAACATAGGTTTTAGCCTTTAAAAAATAAACTGGTAGGACCTATAGTAGGTAAACACTTACTGAGCCTTAATATGATGTAGATTCCGCTGAATGAATAAAGTACTGCTATATGGAAAAGTAGAATTTCATCATAAGAATAGTGTCTGTATGACTGATTTCCCATTTATATGGCTTTTAGATTTGGGAAGATTAATCTGTGAGTATCTCCTAAAGTAGTTTTGCTTTTTAGAATTGAATTATCATCTTTGTTTTCCCGGGTTATTGATTATTGGGTTGTTATAAGGTGGTAGGCCTATTGGATAGTTACTGACGGTTACTTATGTATGATGATTTGAAATAAATATTCCATCCAACATTTTTCAACGTTTAGTTACGACGGTGATTCATTTATTAGATATTCCAGACATTCGAGACATTCTGTACAACATTAACAAGTAAAGGTCCGAGATGGAGCAAAAGTGATAAATACGTTTTTGATATTGGTGTCCAGATAGGCCCTAAGTGCGAAAACTTAAGCTCACGAGGGACTCAAGGAAACTTAAATTCACGTATCTATAAAGACCGAAGGAACAAGAGAACTGCATTATACATAGGCCTAGATCTACTCATGTATAATCCGTGCATGAACGTTATCGTTCAGGTACATTATAGATTCTATACGGACAGTCTTCAAATTGGTCCACGAATGCCTTAGAGAGTCTTTTGTTTTGACGCCTCATTTTGAAAGGTCTAGTCTAGATGACGTTTAGCAATTAATCACCCTATCCAAGGACACAGACTTATCTTGTTTTTGTGTGGTACTTGCAGGTTGGTAGTGGATATATGAGGCAGCACAAGAACTGGGGCCAAGTACCCCGGGCTCAGTGCCCCGTCTGCGGCCAGGGCTTTCGGTCCCAGTCCGTCCTCATGTGTCACATGCGCACGCATACGGGAGAGCGTCCCTTCCGGTGTCCTAAATGTGATACCAGTTTTACACAAAATAGTGCCCTCAACCGACACTTACGGTCAATACACCGGGAGACGACTTCCGCACATGGGACTCCAGATTTCAAAAAGAAACCAACAGTGCAGACTCCAAGCCATCACACATTCTAATTTCTTTCCATTTGGAATGAAATCGGTAAAACTCATACTGTAGAAACTCTAGTTTCAGATATTTTCTTAAGCGTCCCCCATCTGTACCATAATGGAATGATGTATAGCGGATATATCTATTGAAATCCAACCCTCGCCCGTCTAAAGCTACTCTACTCATCAACATGGGCTAGTTATCCAAACACAAAGCAGACAGAAGTATTGGATGGATAGAAACATAATATTACATGCTCATATCACCATTGCATATCAATAGTTTATTCTGATTATGTGACTACAGCTCCCATCCCACCCATCTTCACCTCAGTGAAATAGCCATTTCCATATACTACTTACGGCGTCCCTAAAGGCCTATTCCATTCGAGCACCCACCTTTACCCGGGCCTTAACCAAACTGCAATTACACTTTCATATAGTTACTTGCAGCATCGCTAACGGCCAAGAGCCCACATCATCTCCTGTCTGAGAATCTGGGTTTCTATTAATTCTGTGAATGGAGAGTAGTAATTGAAAGGTTTGTGCCACACGTGCCGTCGACACAGAATGCTACCAGACATTTCATTGGACATTCTAAGTATAGGTCTCGATCTGTTAATGCCAAAGTAATATGAAACATTATAGCGGAAAGTGTTCTTAAATCTTTACTAGTTCTTCGTGTTCTTTTCTCATTAAAACGTATTCATATTCTTCGGTGAAGTTTAAAAGCATGTCACATGAATTATCCTGAATATGAGCCGAATAAAGGAATGGGGTATTGCGCATGTGAGAATATATAGGATCTCCTTTCAAAGACAGCAACATTTTCACAGAATGCATGGCAAAACGTCTAGCAGGCATTATAGATGGTCCGAATGTAAAGATATGATCATTGTTTTTTCAATGACCTGGATATCAGAGATGGTCTGAAATTGTCACACAGGTGGAAGTGTGTTAATTAATGATTTTTGTTAAGCGCTATATAGTAGGCCAATGTCTATACTATGTTTAATGAAAGGAGAAGCTAGTTCTATAGATCCGCTTGTCTTTTCTTTATTCAGGAATTTAAAAGGGTGTTCAATGTTGTAGCTATTGATTAAGAATGAAATTGGAATGAACCGGGCTACCATAAATATTATTGGAAGGTAAACATACAGGTACATCACACAGGTCTATGGCTGAAAATTGATGTGAGATAAAACAATCATAGATCGAAAATACGAGGTGGACATCGAAAAAGTACTGACCAAGGCCGTTAAGCTGAGGTTGGAAGTAATTTTGCTGTTGATATAAAATATTTGGATGATTTTCAATGACTTGACGGAAATACATGACGTGTCATGTGAACGAGTTTTTTTAATTCTAATATATAAATTTAATGGCTATTTTGTTTTATATGGATTGGTGCAGCAATTTCAACTACGTCCTTTAACCTGTAATCATTTATTCCGTTCCAGACGACATTTATGGCCATGCGACGTGTTTCCCGCCGTGCAGTTGGTGACGTGAGACGTCCCAGCCTGTCGTCCACTGCCCCTCGCCGGGTCATAGAGTGTGCCGTGTGCCCATACGTCTGTCACGACCAGTCCGTATACAGAACACACATGCGCACACACACGGGCGAGCGTCCCTTCCGCTGCCAAATGTGTGACATGGCGTTTACTCAGAGTAGCGCTCTCTACAGACACAAGCGAACAGTACATAAAGTTAGTCTATAGGGGATACCGGCAGATAAGGAGCAAAAGTTTCATAGGAATGTTCCCCCCGGAGTTTTCCAATTCTCAACCAAATAGCCCCGTAATTAGTTCCTCCTGAGGAGGATGGTCACTCTTGTTGAACTTGGACATCGAAAGTGATACCGACTAGGCTTATGTTTGAATTTGGAAAATCATAAAGACAAACGTTAATAACACCCTCTGTTTTATTGTTACAGACCATGGTTTCAGACGTGGGCATGAATGAAAACACAGAGGATATACCCCACAGACAGACGGCCAGGGACAGGCAGAGGGAGTGCGGCATCTGCGGCCGGATGTGCTGTACCCGCTGGGAGCTCAAGAAGCACATGCGCACTCACACAGGAGAACGTCCCTACCAATGCCCGCACTGCCCTATGGCCTTTACACAGTCAGGAACTTTACATAGACATAGGAGAACCATTCACAATGACAACTGAATGGGCAGATTCGATCTGATGGCATTAGGGCCTAATTCGATCATAAGGCTGCGCGATGCTCGCTAACTGTATCAATTAGGCCTATGATTACAAAGTCTTACAGACTGGGGGTTTGACGTTATCCCTGAATATTATATGGCAGTTTAGGAGTTAGAAAGATGATACATGTAAATAAGTGCAACAAGTTTCTAGCAAACTTTGCTGTACAATTACAGCACATGAAGTATTCTGCACTGAACAGTACTTATTACTTTAGAAGTCTTACATGCAGCAAAGGATTAGCCGAGAGTGACAGATGTAGGAGGGGAGGCGGTTGTTGTTGAAGGCACTGCTTGGGGCATTTGTTCCCACAGTCCCACTACTGTAGATATTTACACATAGCCTATGTAGCGAGAGCGGTCAATATAAGAATGTGAAAGGGACATAGTAAACTAGATAGGTGAGATCATACATTGTGGGAAGAAGGACAGTTTTGTTCCGAGGATGATGTCGATCGGCTTGAATGCCCTTACCAAGAACCGCTGTTGAAATTTGACATAAACTATTACCCAATAGACTATCGATACAGATCACTTATTATAAGTTCTTTATATCTAGGAAGCAATAAAAGATTCGAATCGTCCTTTACTAAAGTATTTTTTCTGAGGATAGTTATTTGGATTGGACCTAAAGTACGCTATCCTCAGTCGTATTTATGCAGATCCTTGGACACCAGAAGTAACAGTCAAAAAGTCTAGCTGGCTGCATCCCAGTGTATGACAAATGTAGTCAAACACATCTTTGTAATACATCATCACAGCATCTCAGTTTGTAGGTAGCTCGTTTGAAATAAAAATTATGTTGTTATGTCAATAGCAATAAGTGTTACTAAGTTCCTCTTCTGGTGCTATATGGTAACATGAACATAACATGTTTCTTTATAATCATGAACATATTTTACTGATAACTGTATACTGAAAGTGGGATACAAAAAATATCATTTTCAAATGAGTATATAATGTTTTACAAGTTACGGTACAGCTTACTTTTTTTTATATCTTATTTCCGATAGCCTTAACAAGTTGTGTTAAGTGGTACGATATGGTATATACAAATTCACTACAGGGCTGGAACTAGTAACGACGACATATCTTCCACCGTTGTTTAAACTTGTACCATACTGATAAGAAACATAATATTATAAAGGTGTCTATTTTGTGGAAGCTTATGTTTGGATAATTTATTCTTGAATTATATGGCAAATATACTTAAATGTTCAAACTGTTATAATAATGGTGTACAGGAACAGTATATATATATATATATATATATATATATATATATATATATATGTGTGTGTGTGTGTGTGTGTTGCATACATAGACAGAATCTGATATTGAAAATATGCTTCTCAGTAATTTTGAGTTTTCAAACACTGTGGCTATATGACCTATCATGCAGTAACTATTGCTGGTAGATGTACCCCTTCCCGGCTTGGGCATAGCGTTGGTTAGGTTGTAACATGAGTAGATCGTTTTGCCATATGCTGAAGGGAAATGGTATTTGGGTCTACTACAGTCGCGTAACTTGGGGGGGGGGGGGGTCGAGGTTATCTGGAACCCCGTCGGAATTCTCAAAATGTACATAATGAAAGAAGAAATATAGGAATATCTTTTTATCAGAACCTCCCAAGTTTTGCATGGAACCCCTTGGACTTACCGGTAACCCCCTCAGATTTTAGGGCTGGGTACGCCCTTGTCTAGGGTGATACATGAGAGGTCCATGACAAGCAGTAAACCTCAGAGAAATACATTATTTTGATAAATTGAAAACCTTAACATTCTATATATCATATCTTGAAAATCTGAAGTTTCCTTCATTTGGACAACAATTTGAAATACCATTGAATTTCATTTCAATATTGTTTGTCCAGTTTAATAGCAATTTTGTAGTAACTAACACTGTCCTCCCTTTGTCTTTACAGGCAGAGTTCATACCCCGCTATCAGGGCTTTCTTGGTACAAAACTGGCCATGAGGCAGTACAGGCAGCCCTCTGTTAGGAATGAGTGCAGTGTCTGTGGATACGTGAGTCAGTACCCCTCTCTGCTGAAGAACCATATGCGCTCACATACAGGAGAGCGTCCATACAGCTGCCAGTTCTGTGACTCCCGATTCACACAATCCAGTCACCTTTACAGACACATGAGAAGTGCGCATAAACAAACTGATTAGCGGATAACGTGATGGAACTTTTTTTTGCATAGAATCAGGGAATCATAAAACCTCAAGATTTTACAAATTATATAACCTGATAATCGTTTAACCATTTTAAATAATGCCCTACCTGGAAACGTCGCTTTTTCAACTACTAGTCAAATTTGCACATCTATTCTTTATGATTTCCTAGTCAATTGTTTTGTTTATATATCGTCCAATTTAAGGAAGGGTTGTCAGTTCTGCTCCAGTTTCAGTCCCCTCGTTCGTTCAGCCAATACCAAGATTCAATGCCCTGTTTGAAGCAAGTTTCCAAGGTAACACAATTCTACAAAGAACATTCTTCTAGAAACGCACGAAGCCGTGTTTATTGCATTTGCAAATAGCATAATGAGAAATATGTGCAAATGTTTGGATTTTACGAAGATTTATATTGCACTTATGTTGACAGTGTAGTGAGAAGACAAGAGTGCCACTTTTTACTATCTGTCATTTGATCATCGTATTTTGCCCATTTGGTATCTTGCACGACCACTTCAGGCATCCAATTACTAAGAATAATATTCCCAAGGTAGTGTAATTGCGAGATAATCATCCGATCACTTCTTTTAGGATTCACCACTAGTGCGAGCTATGTGCGCTACGACATCATCTCAGTATATTTTCGGTGCCATAGATATCTTAATGTTACAAGCAGAAATTAGGCTGAAAACTAGATCTAAAGGTCAAAAATCATTTTGTAAAAGCTGTGGAATGAAAGTTCACAATCCAGTGTATTTCAGACTTCTGACTCATTTTGGTCCCTAACGTGTTTACTGATATAGCTTAGTGTATAGTAAAGACTAATTAAACTTTAATTTATAGAGATGTAAACAAAACACCGAGAACAGGTTGTTTTAACAGCATTCCTATATATTGTTTGTAAATTCCTATCTTCCATGGTTGAGGTGTTCCCTTTATAGTGTCGTTCAACCCAACCCCTACTTACCAGCTTACTGGACGTGAAAAAGAATTCAAGAGAGTCAGATTGACAAAGCCCTGCTCTTAAAGAAACATGGCTTAATACTATTCTATCCGACTCAATCGGAAAAATGTGTACATATTAATACATTCACTCTACAAAATAAGATGTCTTCATAATCTATGGAAAAAAAGACATGGTCGCCTTCCAAGGTAGAGTTATCCTCTCAAGTTACTTGCCTTGCATTCTCGTTTCTACAAGAGATCCATTACTACCTGTTTGTAAGGGTTTATCAACAGAGCCCCCAGGTACAGTAACTCTATGATTAGTACTTAGTCTCTTTGTCTGAAACATCTGTGTAAAATACATTCCACTTGTAAGAACGTTTGAAATCTACTCTGAAAAAGGTAACAACAGTTGAAAATGACAGAACATCATCTACACGGTTTGTCTTTGATCGATTAGGATGAAGATACCATCTTCAACCACTTAGTTTATCATCACGTGAATAAAGACTTTTAACACTGCAATCGTTTCACTTATCTTTACAGAGACACGTATCATCCCTGGTTGAGGCCTTTGTGGGTACAAACCAGGCCACAGGATACCGCAGACAGGCCGCTGCTAAGAGCGGGTGTGAGTGCAGTGTGTGTGGGTACATCAGTCCGTCCAGGTACCTGCTGAGGATCCACATGCGTTCACATACGGGGGAGCGTCCCTTTGGATGTCAACACTGTGACGCGAGATTCACACAGTCAGGCCACCTTTATAGGCACATGAGATCTAGACACAAAGCACCTGATTCTGTATAAGCTAGCTGTCTGCACAGTTCATTAGTTACCTAGGAGGCAAGCCTGATCTAGGCTATGACAATTATGACTGATGCGGAAAGGTTATGGTTCTGGTTTTTCAATAACTCAGATCGATAAGGTAAATTAAAATACACTTGAACTTGGCGGTAACCTCAATTAAAAACATTTGGAATTACTCGTTTACAGTTTATAAGATCATAAGGTACCTACGCTACTACTTGTATTGTCTTCTTTTAGAGGAAGCAACGTCCAACAAACAGGGTTATCCATATAGACCTAGATATCAGCACTTGTACACTGGATTAATGTAGGACCACACAAGCATTACGAAAACGAAATAATAAAAAAACAAAGGGAAATTGGTTATAAGAGGTATTCTCTGTGTTAAAGCTTTAAGGGACAGGTATATACAACTGTGATGTCACCTGTATTACACTTGTACTAAGTTGTAGAGACAAGTATTAAACTAGACTCACTGTGCTGGAGGCTATGGTGTGTAACCTCCAAAGCACACCCGAGGATGGACGTAACCTCCAGCTCCTAGGGGGTTTAATGAGAGGATCGAGCCTTGACTTTATGATTGGCCATGTCTTAGCATGCCAATTATATTTTCTGTCTCTTTATCAGTAAAAACATCAAATGTTGTACCTATTTTCTTTCCTTGACATCGTAGTCTTATTATCCAGTTAAAATTTTTTTTAAAACTGCACAGAAAGCAGCTTTTGTCAGATATTTTGAGGTCGTTTGTCTTTTATTGTTTTACTACTATGTAATTCTGAGAAAGTACCATCAAGAAGAACCTCCTCCTAGTCACTATGATTAATCTATGCGTACTAGTGGGTCTTTCCATATACCATGGCTTTCGACCCAAGTCCTTCGCTTCTGTTGTCAGCGCCGCGACGGATATAGGTTGGTGAAAATGTGAACACAGTGAGAAATATATGTGCTAGGCCAATACAGATCACAAATAAAATCTAATTTGGGGGTAATTTACCAATATGTACACAGTGTACCTTTAGTTTTAAGACATACTTTTAGGAGTCTTGTCATGTGCTATTTACAGCCCTCATAAAGATGAATCAGCAATGTCTTCAAGAGCAATACTGATTCCCCAGTTCTAATTTACAAGAAAGCAGATTTAGGATATGAGCCGCGACCTTCTCTCTTTCTGTTATTCTTTGTTTCATCCAGTGGATAACGTCAATAGTCCGATATATCGGAGTTATAAGTTGTCCCAAATCCCATAGACGTTAGTGTTAAAAAGTAGGGGGGGGGGGGGGGACACTGTGTTATTTCTGAAATAGAGAAACTGCTTGGAGAGTGATGCTGTCCTCATAGGAAATGCCTTGAGAGTGTAGAAATTTGCATAAATAAGTCTGTATCTGGAGATTGACGAGATGATGTCATAATAATATTCTAAAAATAGAATGAAAGTAGGTCGGGAATGCCCCCATCACCCACTGGGGGTGGCCATATTGAAAAAATTTGCATATTACCAATACAATCTCCAAACACAAATGAGCTCAGACTCTCAATCCATGCTGTATTGGGGTAAAGGGGTAAAGGGGTGAAGGGGATGTCATGGCAATGTCATGGCAATGTCATGGCAATGTCATGGGGATGTCATGGCAATGTCATGGCACTGTCATGGCAATATCATGGCATTCTCATAGTAATGTCATGGCATTGTCACGGCACTGTCATGGCAATGTCATGGTACTGTCATGGCATTGTCATGGCGTTGTCATGGCATTGTCATGGGGATATCATCGCAATGTCATGGCATCATCATGGCAATGTCATGGGGATGTCATGGCATTGTCATGGCATTATCATGGCACTGTCATGGCAATGTCATGGCATCATCATGGCAATGTCATGGCAATGTCATGGCACTGTCATGGCAATATCATGGCATTGTCATGGTAATGTCATGGCACTGTCATGGCAATGTCATGGTACTGTCATGGGGATGTCATGGCAATGTCATGGCAATGTCATGGCATCATCATGGCAACGTCATGGGGATGTCATGGCATTGTCATGGCAATAAATCTCTCTCCCTCTCCCTCCTCCTCTCCCCTTCCCTCTCCCCTTCCCTCTCCCTCTCTTTCAGCTGTTATTGAACAAGGTGGATAAGACGGAGCTTTTGGGTTCTTTAGAACCCAACATACTTGATCTTGTCTTCCTTTTCTTGGCAACTGACAATTTTGCTGACAACAGGAACCATTTATATGGATGAAAACATGTAATATTTTATTTAGAAAAGCTGTTGGACCACCCTTTTATCGCGGTATCCCTTTCTACAGCTCTTAACCCATATACACATCTTTATCTTTACAGGCAGAAACTTCGTCCTTCCTTGAAGGCATTGTTGATATACAACAGGCTAAGACTCAGTCCAAGCAGTCCTTGACCACATGGGAGTGCGATGTGTGCGGTTACACTGCCCTCGCACCGTCCCTGCTGAGGATCCACATGCGGGTACATACCGGAGAGCGTCCCTATGAATGCAGCCACTGCTCTATGAGATTCACACAATCCGGTTCTCATCTGAGGCACACCAGAAAGTGTCACAAGCAGAATGACTAGCAAACGATTATATTGTTGAGTTAAATCATATACGCATAGATACAGTTCTTTGGCAATATTGTAGAGCCCTACTAGAACTAAAATGTTAACACCGGTGTATTTGTATGAAAACTGCCAACGATTTCTGCAACTTTAAGATATAAGAGGGAACATACTTAACAGCATTGCACAAATTAATGGGTCATGTGAACTGCTGCTGCAATCAAAAACCGATGTAATCATTTTAGAGATGGTAGATTGTTAGCTCACCAGAGAAGCTAGTTAATCAAGGTTAGATAATGGGTAATTTGAGTTTCACTAGGGTTTTCGACGTTAGTTTTAATATAACCTTTAGACTTTTTCAAGATGTCTTCATATCTCACTTGTCTTAAATTACCATGAGAAGGAAAGTTAGGAAAGACAAACGACACAATGAAGATTAGCATACAACTGTATCCTTTCTAGAGAGTAAGGTCATGATGAATAAACATGTTATTAAAAGCAACGTATTTAGTCCCTAATTTGAAACATTGAAATATAATATTCAACTCGGTTCTAAGCTCTATATCTTTCCATCATAACGACCGTATTATAATGCTCATCATATCAGCCATGAGGCTTATATTTCGCTTCAATAAATACTTAGACCCATCGATTTGACATTCTGAATGCTAATTTGATTTCATTGTTATCAATCAAAAATCACTACCGTGATCATGTGTCTTCCCAATCGACGATGTCTCACTGTAAAAATGTAAGTAATATAGCATAGTCGACTCTTATTAGGTGAATCTCAAGTGAAATAACTTCCAAACATGTTTGCTTAGATATAATTACTGAGGAGGAAACTGTTGGCGAAAATAAAAGATTTAATCCCTTTAAATAGTTTCCGCCTCAGTTTTAGAGAGGCTTCGCACTTTGAGCAGAGGGGAGGTGGACAGCAGATAACCAGCGAAGAGTATAATTATGATTTAAAGGCTTGCTCGCCAAAACCAGCAAGTTGTGGAAAAGCAGGTGGACAAATGTCCACCAAAAATATGTCCACCAAGGGTGGTGCCATCTAGTGTTAACTGTAGATGTTAGTCTTCAATCAGATTTCAGAAGCTAGTGCTAGGAAACAAAGGCTGTTGTATGGGGGTAAGGGGGTGAAGAGGATAAAGGGATGGAGGGATGATGTCATGGGGGTTGATGTCATGGGGGGATGATGTCATGGCGGATGATGTCATGGGGGGTTGATGTCATGGGGGGTTGATGTCATGGGGGGTTGATGTCATGGGGGATGATGTCATGGGGGTTGATGTCATGGGGATGATGTCATGGGGGTAGTCCGTCCCTGACCTACTTAACTCTTACATAATAGGTCCGTACACCCACAACAGATCATGGGTTTTATTGGTCAATTAAGATTTGCAAGGAATTCTTTTATTGGCCCTCTATAAATGGCATGGGGAATCCCTTTGATGGTTCTTGGCCTGCTGGCTGGTTTATGGTTCTCCCTGCCATAAACCAGCGGCTGCAAAGCATGCTGGGATTTAGGTGGGAATTCCCACCTAAAATGGTTGCCGGTGTACAGACTCACTTTGGGAAACAGTGGGTCTGGCTGCTACAGACTACCATGGGGGGGGATGTCATTGGGGATGATGTCATGGTATTCCAAAAGTCTCATGCTCCAATATATCGAATGGTTTGATCATTTTAGGTGTGCACTTGTTTGCAATTCAAATATTTTCGTATTTGTGAATTTGTCACTTTAGTACCGTACCTACTATGAAAATATTTAATCTGATTTGAAATTTCTAGGCTTAAGTTGCTGTCAGTGTCTTAATCATTACATTCCAATGTTAAAACAAGTGCATCACACTGTCAGTGCTGTCAGTGTCCAGGCTTGTGAGTTTTTTTCAGATTGTCACTATAGTGCCAGTTCAGACCCACCATAAGCCTATGTAAAAGACATAAAAGACAAACCCCCTAATTATTTTTTTGAAAGATTGAAGAATCCGCCTCAGTTTGTAGCTTTGCTACACTTTTAAAAGATTAAACGTTTAAACTAGTTAAGCTTATGATCCACAATGCGACAAAGCGCCAACCGATTTTCTTCTCAACCAATGTTTGTCTATCTGGAATTATATTTTCTGGTCCAAAGTTCCAGTCTGTGACATAAATTGTTTAAAACTGTATGATTCAATGCATATCTAAGAAGGGCATAAAGAATTTAACAAACCGATTTTTGAAATCGGTTCACAATCGACCGATAATCGCATCGTGGATCACCCCCTTTAATAGACTAGTTACATCCAAGTCCACGAGTCGATCAGACTAGGACTGATAACCGGCAACCAATTTAGGTGGGAATTCCACCCCATAGGCTATCCCAGCATCCTTTGGGGATGCTGGTTTATAGCAGTTATAGAGGGCAAATAAAAGAATTCCTTACTGATTTTAGGTGACCACTATTAGCCATAGACTCTTGTGTGTATAAGGACCTATTATGCAAGAGGTATTAAGGTCATGAAAGGGCTGCCCCTTTAATAGCATCAGATCATCGTTCTTTATTATTAAGTTGCTCAAAACTTTAAATAACATACATAATTGAATGTTGATAAAACACATAATTTATAAGTGACCTGCATGGACAGTCTGGTATCCATGGTTGTGATTCAAACTATGGGCAATATATTTGAGGGGGGTCCACGTCGGATGAAGACCATCTTTTATTATACCTTAGGGTGATACAAGTTTAGTAGTTAAGAGTTTAACACAGTGTGATACAAACCTGGGTGATAACCAGCCTTGTATCGCACTGCAGTGTGATACAGAAACTTTTTATTTTCTAAAATTCATGGAAAAATGAAATAATTAAGAAATAAAAAATCTAACGTATGCATTATTTGTACAACGTTCATAGCTACATTTTACTGCTTACTATTTGTGGATTTGATGGATATCAAAAGAGTTATATGAAAAAACACAATAAAATGTGCAGCATCACAGTCCCACCACCACTGATTGCTGTGCATCCTTCCTTGGGAGCTCAGATATAACAGAAAAGGTATAATAAGTCCATAACCAACCTCGAAGGGAGTACTCGGGCAGTTATCACCCCGAGGTGGGACCCGATATCAGCCCGAGGCCAGGGCCCGAAGGGCCCACCGAGGGCTCATATTGGGGTCCCACCTCGGGGTGATAACCACCCTCGTACTCTCTTCTTGGTTGGTTATATGTATAGACTCTCTTCCAGGCCATCTATAATAGTGGAATGTACTTTCTAGATAAGAGGTGCAAACGTCCTCTTCAGTGTTGAACCAATTTCTGTATGTATTATCCTCCATTATAGTCTCGTCTAGGGTTGATTATAGAGGATGGCGGCAGTATTTATCATTGATTCCTTGACACCTCAAGGTTCAGAAAGGGGATGGTTGAACATTCGTTCCGCTCTGACTCTGTTACCGGGTAAGCTGTCGGCAGAAGTCGCCCGCTGTCCTATCGTTCATGTGTTACGACCTGATTCTCCGCGGTTTCTGACGCTGAACCTGGCATAGTAGACTTGTTCTCTGCCCCTGTTTGTTTGTTTGTTTGACTTTACGTTACTTCCATTCATGATTTTGTGTTTTTTATGGTCAGGAGAAATCGTAGAAACGGGGCTTCTGGTGGCTTCACCTGGCTCCCTATTGGCAACTTATGATTATCAGATTAATCTTTCGGATCTCTGGCGATTCCCTTTTCCGATTCTTGGTGCCAACCTTAGACTAGTTAGTAATAAGTTTAAAGGGAAAAAATAACCAGTGCTAGTCTTCCAGTATTGTGACCACAAATTATGCCATGGTTATTGAAAATACCTATAATTAGGCACTGTGACTCGTCAACATATTTTCCAACATGTATCTTGATCATACAGGCTAATCTGCAGGTAAATTATACAGGCAATAAGCTACCCCTAGTTGCGAGAATTGTCTGTCGGTTTTACTCTGGTTTTTTTTTAGAAGCCAGCTAATGACCTCCTAATCATTATGTGACGTTACTAGGAGGTTGGACCAGTCAGGGGGATGCTATAGTTATATACATTAAGAGAACCCTCTCTAATGAGGGTGTGCCGGTAAACAATCCAACCGTATCTTTTCGGTACTGTTAATGTCCGATCCTCCTTCTATTAGTACAATAGCACCAAAGGCCTTGTATGTTTCTTTGTAAGTCTTTTGAATGCATGAACGTCATATTTAAACAAAATGTTTTGCAATATCCTGATTCTCCTTTGCGTAATCAAACAATAAATGTTACCCAACGAGGGGAAAGGGTGCTCTGTGTGGTGTTCGCCTCAATTTGATATTTGTGAGGCATGTCTTTAGTTTTCAAAGGATACCAAACATGCCCATATCCAATCATTATAAAGTAATTTATGCCTCTCTAAACATGGTATTCTAATAACCGGGGTGGGTTTCTGCAAGATTCATGTTTCTTACCCTCGTCACACACAAGGTCCGTTTATATGACGTCGGAATGCAGACAAATTGATCAAAGTCTTGCTATCCATTATTCATGGACATAGTAGTTATTATATTGAAAATGATAAATTCTGATTATCATAAAGGGATTAGTCAGAAATACAGATTTGTAAGAGACGGATTTATAGGTCTGTGTTGCCATGCACTACCACACCAAGTCTGTAGTCCCACTGGGTCTAAATTTAATGGATTAATTCCAGGGAATACCATATGATCTCACTCCGTCAGAAATACAGATTTCTCCATGAATTTTGATCTAGAAATGATATTTTCATTCTGTCTTCAGTCTAAAGATCTTGAAAAGAACAGTTTCTAATATGTGACCTTTTTTATTAAGATTACTTAAGAGGAAGTTTCCATGGCAACAAAATAGAAGGAAATGGTAGCCTTATTTGAGTATGATAGTGTGATTAGGCCTATATGTAAAAAATTGTTCTAATGGATCATTTTCACTATCTTTCACAAATTTACTTATATCACCTTAGGATACCATATAGGCCTATAGGAACCTTGGAGTGGGGCCCTAGATGGGGGGGGGGGGGTCCTGATGTCGCATGTCGAATTTAAGAAATGGCAATGTCGCCCTGTCGAATTCAAGAATTGGCCCTGTCGCCCTGTCGAATTGTCTCATTATAATCCCAAGTCGCATGTCATTAAGCACCCCAAAAGGTCCATGTCGCCCAGTCAAATTTAGGGGTCTAGGGCCATTGGAGTATCCTTCCCTCTCGCTGGGTCACAAATATCATATTACCTCTTAGTTTATAACATGGTTGAGGGATCGCTGTTTATTAGGTTTCATATTGTATAGAATGCAAAGCATATATGTATTTTCTGTGTTCAAAGAATATTCCGAATTCTGAATAACGTCGAATTTCCACCTTTTGATACTCAACCATTTATGTGTCCTAACATCATGGAATAGTCAACTTTGTTCCCGTAATAAACATTTTCAATTCCTCGTTATCACTGTTCACTGACCTATCACTAAAACGGCCGATCTGCCACCCCATTTATTTTGTCCACGAACTAAGCTAAACCAATACATTATAATCTTCCTTTTCTTTTGCAGAAGCCATTTCCGAGTACGGGGGTACTAGACGACTTTGACGAAGCTGGTTCCCCCAGGGCGGCAGACCGTGGAGGAGGCAGTCACCCCGGCCAGGAGTGCAGCGTCTGTGGGCTCAAGTGTAGGTATGCCTGGATGATGAAGGCTCACATGCGCACGCACACAGGAGAACGCCCTTTCCGGTGTACCCAGTGTACCATGGCGTTCACTCGCTCTGGTAACCTTTATAGACACATAAGGACGGTCCATAAACTAAACTAGTTCAACTTTTCTTTTCAAGGACGCCTAACTTGTAACAACGCAAACTGATTGAAATACTCAGATGTATATTTCTTTAATAGATATGTGAATCTACGAACCTCCGTTACTATGTCTGTTACACCATTTCGTCAAATTTATTTTTGGTTGTCCTAATAATCATGTACGCAGTGTATGGTATATATAAATTGTATTCATTATAGAATAGTTTTGTTTCATATAAGGAGGGTTTTTGTTCAGAAGACTAACCGCTTTGTTAATGACAATGGAAAGTTGCTTTTACATGTGTCACATAGACAATGTATCTTAATAATTGGTAACATGTTTTTAATTCAGAACTCATTCCATATTATATCAACACAAGACGTAGACAAGAGGGTTTTCTAATTCATCGTTGAATGTAATATTCAATTATTGTCTCTCTCAAAAAGCGAATGAATAAAGTTATTGCCATTGTCATCCGATAAAAATACGTCTCATCTCTCACCAAAATTAAAAGAAGAATTACGTCTAATCTTGTGAAATGTTTTCGTCTTTTACATCTGGAACTCGTCTTGAGTTCGTGGTGTTTTCTGAGTTTTTGTTTGGACTTAATCCATCCAATAGACTGTAGCGCCCTAATCTGTCCAATTGACTGTAGGGTCTGAGTTTTGTAACAGTACTATGCGATATTCCATACGAATAATATACAAAAACACCTGAAATAAGAAAACAAGAAAAGGCAGATGTAAATGTTTGAAATAAAAGGGCATTTGCAATATTTAATAAGAAAACAAAAGATGTAAAGTCTATATAAAACAGAATTGTTGTCTCTATAGGGACAATTGAAATTGGATGTCGAGGAACTCATGATTTAGACTTCGGATTGTGATACATTTTGTACAGTTGAAATAGGACCTTAACACGATTGAAATTAGTATTGTGAGCTAGAAAACAGTTTACCTGCTATAAGCCATACACCAAGCCGTATCCACGTGACAACTTTGAGTGAAACCATCATGCATAGACTAAGGAACATGGTGACAATAGGTAGATATGGAACAAATGGTATCTGAAAGAGAAAATAGGCCTTCTGTTCTGTAGTGAACATTATAAACTGTAGGCCTCAACTCTAAGAGGCTTCGTTTCATACAATGAAGTGATAGGCATATGTCTTTGATGCGTTTAGAATAACGAGATATGTATCTTCTTGTTAATTTAGTAATGTAACCTGTTGTTGATGTAACCTAAAAGTATCTTAAAATAACGTGTATAAAAATGAAATACTCACGTGGAATTTGACAAAGCTCCGGTTATGTTCGTAGACCAGCAGGCCAATGACCGAAACAACAAATAGAATCCAGAAAAGGACAAGAAGTAGCACAATCCACCACTCAGCCTGCAGGAGGAACGGCCACCCTTTGACCAGTATCAGGGCCAGACCTGTGGCCGAGAAGACCAAGACAACAAGTACCCAGTTGACCGCCCTCTGGGGGTTGCGGCCTCTGAGAAGCGGCACTGCCACCTTGAGCTTGCCGATGTTGCCTAGTATCTGGCCAGAGGAGCTGTTCAGTATAGGCATACATTCCTCTGGGCGTTCTCCTGACACCATCAGCTGTTTTATAATGCCGTCTCTGTCCAGTTCAAATGGGCACTGCTCGGCGGGCAGGTAGTGGAGTTTTAACAGGGACACTGTGAGCACGGTGAGTGCGAACAGCGACCCGATGGCCACCATGTCGATGAAGACGGGGGCGTCGATGAGCAGGGCCAACACGGCCGTCACCACCGCCGCCACAACGATGGACACGATAGGGGTCTGTGTCCAGGGGTTGAGATAGGTAAACGGTTTCGCAATCAATCCATCTTTGGCAAGAGTGTGTATTTCTTTGCATAGCCTACTAGATTGGTATACTAGAGAGGACATCTTGGCCAGCAAAGAGCCTACCCATACTATGTATTTCAAAAAGGCTATGTTATAATGACCAAAGGCACTAGGGAATGGCACCACATCGCTAACGTCATAGTAAGGTTCAAGGAAAGATAACGACATTGAGGCCAGACAGTATAGAAGGGTGACTGTGCCAATAGACACACACATGGCTGTGGGTATAGACCTGCTCGGGTTGACCACCTCTGCTGAGGACATGGCTACAGCATCAAACCCGATGTACCCGTAGAAGGCCAGCGCCGCCCCGCTGAACACCCCAGACCACCCAAACGGCAAGAACCCCCCGTGGTTCCCGTCAAAGTTCTTGGGACTGCCGAGATAGAATCCCCCGACGATTATGATTGCAATTGCAATAACATTCACAGCTGCCAAAACAATGTTTATGCGCGTGCTTTTCTTTAGACCTATTGCAATGAGTACAAACGATATAATAACCACACCGCCTGCAAGGACGTCTATATTTATGGGCAAGGAGTGGTAATCAGTTTCTGCCAGGTTAACTGTGGAGTTTTTCCCTGGTATCAAGAACCAGATGTTGGCTGACAGTAGGCGGCCGACGAAGGCTGTGCAGAAGACGTACTCGAGGAGGAGGTTCCAGCCGACCAGGAAGGCCACCAGCTCCCCACAGACGGTGTACACGTAGGTGTAGGCCACCCTCTCCCCCAACACGTTCACGGCGAACTGGGCGTAGCAGAGGCTGGCCAGGAGGGCCACCACCCCGCCGACCAGGTAGGACAGGACGCCGCCCGCCCCGGCCCTGTTGGCCATGATGCTGCCCGTCCACACGTAGATACCCGACCCCAACACCTGGACGAAGCCCATACTCAGCAGGTCCGTGGTCGACAGGCATCGTGACACCTCCGACACCCCGTCCTCTACTGGTTTCCGACGTGTCGACTTCCTCCAGATTTCCCTTAGGTACTTCCCGAGTTCCTCCGTAGAGGCCATCGTTTCCGTGCATCACCTGTAAGCAAGAAAATCATAAGACATGTTTTTATTGAAAATATTCCGAACCAATTTTATATCGAAATTGCTTATTCCTCGCTACCACTTCATGTATGCATGCTTTTGCTGTATCACGTTCGTTTTTTTAAACCTGACATTCTTAATCAGCTCTCATGAACAAGGGAAATTAGTAATAAATGTTCCTTTAGCACTGTTACCGCGTCCTTTGATTTATCACCAGGACATACTTGACCACACATACGGATACCTTGAATTTTTCAAAGAGTATCTTTTAAGGTATTTTACAATGATGTTGGCAGTAAAACTTACATTGTCAATGCATAACACGACCAGTCTGGAGTATGCGGGTAAATGATCCACCTTCGTGCATGACGAGGACCAGCCAGCAGGCTACATTTTACCAGTGTGTATGCTTGTGGACCGGGGACGAGGTTTTGATGTAAATATAGACGCGGCCTTAATACCACCAGGAATAACACAACCGCAATAGGGGTATTGAAAACCTCCTCGGTCTTCATCCTCTGGTCACGCTATACACCCCTTTCACAGATCTGCCAGTGCACCCTCCCGTAGACGCCTTTTCCCAACAATTTTAACCTGGAACCATGTGAATCAATGTCCCGTGGTTCGCGCGAATAACGACGATGGGACACCACATTAATGAAAACGGCCTTATGGTGTTGAAAATGTTCAGGTTCAGATAAACATACACAACAATTTACAATAACCTAATTTGTGAAGTAGGACCTAATGGCATTCTACCATATGTAATTAGGACCAAATCTGGGCTAATAACACCTAAAAGATAGACCCGCTATAGGCCTACAGATACATTAGGCCTATACTATATACATGACTCCTATCCCAAATCCATAACCAATACATATTCTCTACAAAATATCAAAGACGTGCATCGGAATGAAATATATGATTTTTGTTGATAAAGCCTCGAGACAAGATGATACATATCCCGACTGGTACCCATTTTGATGCTCTAAGTTGATGCTAGTTAGGAGCATAAATGAAAATAGCAGCATCACCCTCATCGCTGTCAGTGAAATTAAATGGAGTCCCTCTTGATGTGGTTGAGAGGTACTATTACCTAGGGGTCATTATTCAAATCAAAATTGAGTTTCGAAGAATTTGTGGTTGATGAATGCAATAAAATAACTCGCAGACTTTTCCAACTGAGCAGGATGCAAAAATATAAATTATAAATCGCTAGTAGTATTTACAAACAAACAATAATCCTGACTGCAGACTTTTCTGACTTTATGATTGATAGCGCGTACCAGTTGCAAAAACGTCACGCTTACAATCACTACATGAGCGTTCACTTCGAATTATTAACAACTCAGAGGTTCCAAACTTATTATGGTCAGATAACAAAATGTATCACATAAAAATGCCATCTACATGCCGAACTGCACACATCTGTCTAATGTTTTGACTAAGTATATGTGCAATGACCTGATAAATCTAAAAAGGCCCACGATACACTTACGCAATAGAAATAAGGTTAAATTACAAAATCCAAAGAGAAATCTAAAGAAACTGTTGAAGATCCCACCAATGCAAGGGATCTCATTGTGGGATCAATTGCCTGAAGATATCCAGAGATCGACTACAAAAGTTCTAGTACTGCCACCTGATGTTTTACAGTGGCTGGCTCTATATGCTATATTTTCATACTGCTGTGTAGAGGGACAGTTTGTCAATTCTTACCATAGAGATGCTATGGGAGCATCGTGTTTAAAACGGAAAAAATCAATAAAATCAATTTTGTGAAAACAACACTGGAGAGTTTGTTGCCATGAAGTCAGAAACCAAACGGTAAATTATAATTTCCTTTTGGCTATGGATTATTGACATATTGAAGAATATTTGGACTCAATATAGAAATCCAGCTAGATAGGTACAAGTTCCTTGAAGAAGAGCGTTCATAGGATTGTGGGTAGGGTCTTGGTGCAATAAAACCCCTACCACAATTGATATATTGTGAAATTGTGTTGTTGATGTTTCTGTCTATCAATATTGACGAGATTGCCTGTTGCTTATGTAGTATGGTAAATGTAATTCATCTCATTAATCATATTCAACTCTATCACCTGATGAACAGGAAGACCATGTAATTACGTGATGTTGACAATAAAACGGTTAAAACATTTTACACTTTTACTACCACCTAGGCATGGACAAATCAGGGCCCCATCTCACAAACAGTTAGATCTACACACAAAACAAATCTATATTTCCAGATTTCGGTAGTTGGGCTTTGATATTGGATAATTGTCGTTTTTCTAAATATGACTGTATTAGCTAAATATAACGACATAGCACGATTTTTGGTAGAGTATTTTAAGACTTTACATCGATATGTCTCAGCATAACCACATACAATCACTTAGGTTTTAATCAAACTATATAGCTCATTTGAATGGAAGATAGTGGCATAACTATATTTTCTTTCAGGTAGGGGTTATATAGTGAACATTTCATGACACTCTGGAACGCATTATTTTGATGCCGGTTTCATCATGGATCATTCTGATTTGGTGTCCAAGCTCTAAACCCTCTTTAAAACATGTCTGCTCTCGGGTAAGCTTCGTTCTAGTAAGCTAAACATTCGGTTAGTGGGACGGGTTCTCTACTATCCAAGTGTCGTACTCAGAAAACATTACATCGTCCAGTGGCGCATATCGGTGGTTACATGTAGGTCTCTATCAACCTTTGATGATGTCCCGACGAAAGAGGCCGTTGGTTGGGGATAGCTGCCTTTCACATGAGGTCCTTACTGTATGGTCCTTAATGACACATGAGATCAGTTTGTAATGACTCTTTGTTGTCAATAAAAGCACTACTACTACTACTACTGTATGTGTGCACGTTCATGGCTCGGAAAATAACTCAAAGGTTTTCCCGGCTGAGCTGGCCACTGCTCCCCTCTGCATGTCTCCCAGTGGCAACAACTGGGATATCAAAGGTCTCTAGTAGACCACCGGCTGTTGTTTGTGTGGCCCTGTCTATGGGACCATGCACATTAAAGAACACCTGCCTCGGTAAAAGTGTAGGGGTATGGTCTCTACCTTCTCATAGATTCGATCACCATCACCGCCCTTGATATGATCCTGGCTGTTAATTAGGGCGTAAAGCAACCAATAACCAACCAATAACTCAAAGGTATTTTAAGCGCTCACTCAAAATCAAAATTTGTATGAGATGTAATCTGCATACAAGTTTACCTATTACCCAAATCAACCTGCTACATGTCGTTATGCCATAACATTACTTCAGTGCCTTTTACTTTTGGGTTCCCTGGTGTGATGGATCAAAAGGGTTTTCTACTTCTACATAATATTCACTTTCATGAATGCCCTTTTTGTTCATTTAGAAAAGAAAATGCCTCGCCAGCGTACTCTACTCACTACTATAGACAATGAATAAAGTCCATTAAACTTACCTCTATGTAAAAACAATCCTCCAGCATCCTATCCAGACCAGGTCGACACTCACATGATGTATGGTGGTCTACATACCATATTATGTGCTACTCCCGTGATCTTAGGGTCCTTGTCCTTGACAGTGTGAATCGGGTATGGTAGGATGAACAACTAGAGCGCTCGTATCACCAAACTAAAGACGGAAGTGGAATGTGCGAAAAGCGTTCTATCTAACTTGAATTACAACATTCAGATTGTATAGCATAATGTAAATCTCGGTCTTGTAATTTCAGGAGTCGAGAAAGTGGGGATGAAGAGACATGCGTTGCCAAAAACGACGGACCCTAGCTATGTCAGCGTCAGTGATTGGAATGCTAATTGTTCTCCCCAAGAAGGTGTGTACGTCAAAGTAATGTCATAGTCTGATGCGTGCAGTCAGGAGGCTTGGGGCATACCGTGTCCGTACAGTTAGATTGCATAGTGAAATATAGGCTCATTAGTATATTTTATCAGCAGGTACTGGAGGTGTGTATCAACCCCATGGTAATTAAAATGTCCTTGATCTACAGTTCGTTGAATAGCTTGATAGTTTCAAATTGGATCTTTGATCAATTATGGTACTACAACTCCTAAAGAAAAACATATAAAACATGAACGGTTATCCCTTACAGTGTTGTGAACCTCTCAAGACATAGAGTCAAGTAGTGAGGTAGTATCTATAGTAACTGTAGTACTCACGTTTTATCATAAAGGTTATCATCAACGTTATGGTTTAGACTTCCAAAGTTACAGCCAGAACAAAATTCTCATCATTTCCAATGTTTTATTATTGAAAGCTGTCACAATCACAGTCACCATCTCTGTGTTCATATAAATACATAATTATATATCTCAATTTTACATATTAAAACGGGCAAGAAAGTCAATACAGTGTTTTGAGTATCTTTGATAGTGTTGGCTGCTGTGTAGCAAACTAGAAGTTTTTAACATTCTTCGTGCTTATTGCTGGCCCGACATTTTGATGTTCAGCTCCCTCACTTGTGGTTTATCATTGGGGCCACTTTTCGTATCTCATTAGCTAATAGATGAGTTGTATTGAGTGTCTTATGACCATTGATTTCACACGACGTAAGAACGATAAACAGATCACGTTCCCACTTTGAGGTTATCCTGCTGTAATGAGATCATAACGTTTCATTGATAACAATTCACCAGCTGATTATCAATATCAGTTAGAAAATTTGACAGATAATTTGATTATACATACAACAACGAAAATCTCCGAGTACAGACAAGTATGAAACACCCCCGTAATGCTTCTACGTCACATCCAACGTAATAGACTGCAACTGCAGTGCAGTTACTCAGTAACTCACCACTACCTCTGTTTTTTTTTATTAATCAGTCCTTGTCCCTACAGGCAAACTACTAAGGTATTCAGAAGCCTACACATTAATCTTATTAATGGTATCATTCCTAACTGGTTTGGTCCATTGCCATAGATGGACCCCTCGAGAAGAATATCTAGATGTTTAGGGATGTATTCAAATAGTGATATAATCTTTATGCATTTGAATGCAATATTATTTAAATGCCAAAGTTTCAACTGTATGACTAATCACATGCCAATCATTGTCACATACATTTTCCTACTTCAAATAAGCCTATCGTATTTCGAATGGATCAGGTTTATATACTTTAATACTGCAATACAATGTACATTATTATAGTTAAACTTTAAAGTCTAACAAGAAATTTCACATTTAATTAAATATGTTGCCAAATGTGCACTTACGTTCTCTTTCCACATTCTGGTTTTATGATTGCAATATTGAATTTTACATTCCATCGTCAGAAATGAAGAGAGACAAAAATAACGTTTCCTCTCAGTCAAGTAAGACATAATCAAAACAGTCAGGTCTAACAATAAAAGGCCATATATATGCAAAAGGCCTGCGGGATAACACACTTTTCACTCTTTTTTTTAACAACAATTAACCACAATTTAATCTGAAGTTACGTCAAACCAGAAGTAAAGATGGAAGAAATTTGATAACCAATAGGAATTTTCATGGGCTATTTTTTTTAAAGTGCGGATTGAGACCCTCCTAGCTCAGCACAGTAAGGCCTATACCTTTTACCTGCTGGTTAGGGCAAGTCCAATTGGAAAATGTTATCTTTCAACTTAGATCTATAGCCTAGGGTGGTTGGAGGAGAGTGGTAGGGAACACGTATAACTACAATGGATGGAATCTGTGTATATGATCGCCTTCAAAATGCATTTTTAATAAATTACATTAATGATTATAAATTCTTAACGCTTTACTTAGGCAATGTCCTGCCTTTCTTTGCATTACATTACCATGACGAAATAATGAAGTGAAGTTCAAGTAACCTCTGGAATAGGCTTACGATTTCCTTACCTGGGCAGAGACTTGCAACTGGCCCCCAAAGGGAAGTGCAAAATTCTTAGAAAGTAGTCATGAAAAAACGTGTAAGTAAGTAAGTAAGCAAAATAAGTTAACAACAAATGCCCTGGACTACGTCGAACGCCCATATTTGTCCATAACATTGTCCTTGCTCAATGAGCGGCCATACGTATCGGCCATTGGCTCCCTGGTGGTGGTGCGACCATAGGCGTCCACCATTTCGGTGGGGTCACTATACTGGACCCGTCCGAAAACGTCCACAGTCTCTCCAGTCTCACTGTTTGTCACCCGTCCATATTTATCTATCACAGGACCTTTCTCCTTTTTAACCGGATTGCCCAGTAAATCTACCATTGGCTCCTGCGTGCTATGGAACAGATCGACGGAAGAGTCTTTATTTGTTGAGCGTCCGAACATATCCACCATGGGTTCCTTGTTGGTATAGATGTCCCTGACAGCGGTGTTTTCGGGAGCAGTAGACCTATAGGTTCCCCACGTGTCCATCTCCTTGGGCTTCTCCTCCACCACGGCTGACCCGTTGGACATGCCGTTAGCATGCTTCTCATCACGGGGCTCCTCCTGCTTCCTCTTCTTCCTCTGGCTCCAGCTGGAGCAGCGTTTGATGGCGCCCTCTAGGAGCAGGGTGAGGAAGGCGGCGGCGAGCAGCATGGCGGCGGCGTAGTAGGCGCCCTGCACGTCCTGCAGACTGACGGCCTTGGCCACCGTCACCATGCCCCGCGAACAGAACGACTGGCGCGGCCACCACTTCTGTTTCCACTTGGTGATCAGACCACCCTCTTTCACCTTAACCACTCTGAAAAAAAGTTATTTATTTTATTAAAAAAATGGTTGTATTGGTAGAGCATAATTATCCCTATAGCTGTTACTGGACGAGATAACAATGGGTTGCTTACTATCAGAGACCTTATATGACCTACATGTATATGTATATATAGGATATATCGAAACTGGAAAGCTAGAGGGAAAACTGTTATGCACTACAGGTCTGCCACCTGGCCTCTGGTTGGATTGGATTTGGATTGACCATTATGCCTATGGTAAAAATGGTATAGGTGGTACCACTTGCTATTCCAAAAATACATTGGTAATGATCAGCCCCTGGCACAGTCGACTAGCTGGGATCCAACCAGCCACCAGGGAAATGGGCACATCGGGCCATGGAGAAGCTTTCCAGTTTCGATATATCCTATATATATATAGATACAAGGTCTCTGTTACTATATTAAACTGATTTCCCCCTAATTTCATAATGCAGAACTCCTACACAATAATAACTGATATCACTATGATATGTTGTAATCCTCAATAGGTCTATTACGAATGTCTAGATGATTTACTCGGACTGTGCGCCCGTACTATGATATACCTACTCTCTAGAGAAGATCCGTACGAAGGCGGATTGGTTCTGTAGGGCCACCCCATAAGGCAGAGGTAGGAAGGACTCCTTGATCATCTGGATCTCACAGTGGGTGCTCATGGCGATGTCAAAGCCCGTCTTATCGTTCATGTAGGCGTACCCACCGGCCAACACCTATATTCAACGAAAGGAAACTAGCAATGACAATGACAATGGACTTTTTAGACGATGAATTGTATTTACAACCTCTTCAGTCGAGGCATAGCAACGTTGGTATTTGTTGTGACCGTAAACATTGTGAATACTTGATGTGCCAAATGATGCTTTCCAATATTTGTCTGCACCTGGAAGAGCTTATATTAAGAACAAATGTTCCAACATACTACCATCAAAATGCTATGTATAGAATATTGACAGCGTCCTATACTTAAAATAGGTCTACCTGTACATAGACATTTGGGGAAAAAATGTCATCGTATCCAATTTAAGGATGGACTGCCATATCAAAATGAAAGGCCATATAATAAGAGAATGCATTAGGCCTACATAGGATTACACAGAGAAAAATACCTGCCGTGTCTCAGTTGTTTTCACCCGTTTCCTTCTTGATGACTTGTTTAGGAAACTAATCTATAACATCCAGGTAGTTAAGTATAGATATTTATAGAAGGTTTCATTTTAGCTCTCACCTTTTACTGACCCCTGCTTTATTATTCGATCCCACTATGCCCATATCTTCGATATCTCAGAGGAACACCTGAGCGATTTACATCATGTGTCGTTGTTATAGGGCACATTGATCGTTGGAATATATATATTTACACAAACCTAGGGCCTCCCTTATTATGTAATGGTACCACCTGCACTTGGCAAGGTATGCCGCCTTCAAACGTGTGCAGTGGGCCGGGTATGTACATTCCGCTGTGGGGATAACAGTCAATAGAAGTAAACGATAGAGTACCTTGTCTATGTGTCTTTGGTGGTCAGCGCCTACGACCTCTGGGTCGTCTTCGGCGTACTCTTGGATCCGCCTCCACAAAGAACGCAGAACTTCATTATGCGACAGCTGTAAAAACAAATTTCAGGAACCATGAGAAATGTTTACATCCATGTATAATACAGCTCATGATATAACTTCTTGATCATATATACATAATATAACTTGCCGTTATGGTTAGGGAGCATTCTTTCATTTAAGACTGTTTATCACTCCTACCATAGCGGGAAAAGACAAAAGAAATATGTAAATGACTTTCAAATTGTATAGTGTATAACAAATCATCAGTGGGGCCACAATCTCCGAAATCTTATATGAAATATAAAGGTGATATGTATATCACAGACATGTACAAACTCAACATTGAGAGATGTTTTGTGATAGAACATTGTAATCGACGCCTACCCCAGCGACAAACCCAAAATACCTTACCTGGAGTTCATTGAATATGGCGGTATCCTTCATGGCGCCAAACTTGATCTGATCCTGGTTGTACATTTCCTCCAATGAGTTGAAGGGCAACGCCGGGCGGGACACAGTGAGGAAAGCGATAAGGTTCCCGGAGTAGGTGGCCACTACCACGATACAGTACATCCACCAGAAGCCCACAACGAACCGCCCTGACTGGGCCGTTGGCAGGTAGATGCCACCTAAAGAGAGACAGGACATGTAACTTATAATAACAGTAGGTGGCCACTACCACGATACAGTACATCCACCAGAAGCCCACCACGAACCGCCCTGACTGGGCCGTTGGCAGGTAGATGCCACCTAAAGAGGGACAGGACATGTAACTTATACTAACAGTAGGTGGCCACTACCACGATACAGTACATCCACCCTTAGCCCACCACGAACCGCCCTGACTGGGCCGGTGGCAGGTAGATGCCACCTAAAGAGATATGGGAGACGTGAATAATAAAAACAGTAGGTAGTCACAATAGCAGAACTGCCCCAACTAGACTCTCAACAGCTATATAGCGTCTAACGATAGGCGGGATATTTTTTCCCCCTAATCAATCAAACGACATTAATTTTGTTGTATATTAACGAGAGATGTCCCCCCCCCCAACTGATGGGAGAACCTTTTCCTACTTTTATAACCTTTAGAAATAGAGACCTCACATGGAATTTGCATCTTAATTGCTTGAAACTACCATGGAAAATGTCATGTGTGCGCGCGAATACACACTGATTTAGTACTATAGCCTATACACTGCACACACACCCCCCCATCAGAAATCCTGTATCCACCCCTGGTGGCACGATCCACTGAGTTGTAAAGCAAATACTATCAATGTATTATTCTGTTCGCCTTTTCTTTGTTAGTTCTGTTGGATATGTGTAAAGTGAATGAGCAATTCATGAATAATGTATCAGTTGAATGTTGAATGTATCTGTGGCAATAAATAAGCCGATATTGTCATACTCATAGCAATAAAAACGTGTTAGAATAAAAACCAATAAAATCATAAACGTGCTTGTAAAATGAAGGCCGAAGGGGACTTGATCCCCGATGGAAAATAACTCACTTGGGACTGATCAGACCAAGTGAACAGCTATAATACAAATTTACTACACTCATACTTAATGAATAAAAAAAGATTGGTGGCAACTCCTAGTGTTGCTTGAAATTATATTGCAGTTGAGCTGGTTCTTTATTACACCTTAGGGTGATACAAGTTTAGTAGTTAAGAGTTTAACACAGGGTGATACAAACCTGGGTGATAACCACCCTTGTATCACACTGCAGTGTGATACAGAAACTTTTTATTTTTCTAAAATTCATGAAAAAATGAAATACTTAAGAAATAAAAAATCTAACCTATGCATTATCTGTACAACGTTCATAGCTACATTTAACTGCTTACTATTTGTGGATTTGATGAATATCAAAAGAGTTATATTGAAAATCATTTTAAATAATGTGCAGCATCACAGTCCCACCTTCACTGATTGTTGTGCATCCTTCCTTGGGAGCTCAGATCTAACAGAAAAGGTATAATAACTTGGGCAGTTATCACCCCTCGCCGTCGGGCCCTGGCCTCGGGCTGATATCGGGGTCCCGGCTTGGGGTGATAACCCCCCTCGTACTCCCTTCTTGGTTGGTTATATCAGTACAGTCATAACGGAACTATTACTAATATCTTTTTCTATTAGCCAAGGCTGTTTTTTAAGTTTTTCCGTTGTGACTAAATACTACATTTTGGCATAGACAACATGTTCTCACGCCCACGTTCTTATTTTGAAAGTTTGAAGGAGCTCACCTTGTGTGAAGAAAGAGCCATAGGCGTAGAGAACGGCGTTTTCCAGCTTGGTGAGGCCCGACTTCTCCTTGTGGTAGGCGTAGTAAGGACTGAACGTGGTGAAGGACCAGATGATGAACCCAATGAACGGGATGGAGCAGGCCAGGGACAGCCACACCTGAAACAGGAGGACCCACACGTTATCACATTTACATGTATGTAGGCCTATTGGTGATGGTATAGGGTGCAAATTCATAAAAGCGGGAATAGACCTTTCATTACAAAATGACATATTGACAAATAATGGTGCTTGTATATCTTTTGAATAAGTCCGGCAACAACAGAGCTCTTATGATATTACAAGGCTACGTGACCTACATGCCAGCTATCATGAATGCTAGTATCTAGTAGCCTTTCCCTGTGCAAACTTAAAAGTTGGAACGGGAATTAGACAAGTTATAAGTTTTTCGTGACGGAAATTGGGCCTGGAAGCCCATGGATTATTTATGGAAAAAAAAACATCGCGTCTCAAGAGGAGTGTGTAATAAAAGCACAGGGAGGATTTTGTTTTTGATTGCTTCAAACTCATGTCACGTACCTTAGGTAATAAAGTGAAAACCTAGCCTGGCTGTAATCATGATATTAAATATCAAGTTAAGGTTAAAGTTTAACCTTTGATGTAGGCATATAGACGTATAGGGCCTATAACCGAATGACATTGTTTCAACTTTGTATTCATGCTTTGTAATATTTACACAAATGTAAGTGTTGGTAGGTGCTAGAAAACAGCCTGAAATACTAGAAGGTGCTAAGATTGTTTTTGAACAGGAAAGTTGCATACAGTACATAGTCAGCTCTGACTCTATACGGTTAGAGGGTGCTCTTAAATTATAAATTCCCTTGCCTCTCTTGTCTAGTCTTTCATGTCTGTAGGCTGCCCTATAGTGACAGGCAGTTTAGAGCAACATAAGCCTACCTACGGTCCCTTATTTCTATCTACTTATATAGTCTTCTAACTTCATAACCATCTCATTGTGCAAGATAAATGTTGACACATGAGATAAAAGTTCATACACACACACTTAATTGAAGGCTTTCTTGCAATGCCCAAACGAACAGTTTAATACACAGATGCATCGCCATAATAGGACATACAGTTTTGATCCAGTGTGTCTCGCAGCACTTTATCGTAGGAATTTCAAGTTTGGGGCATTTTAAAGACTAAATTAAAAGTACCAATGTATACAGTAATTGGTGCTTACATAGGCCTATAGGCCTAATCCTGATCAAAAAAAGACCTTCCCAGACGGGGAATCGAACCCCGGCCGCGGCGGTGAGAGCGCCGAATCCTAACCACTAGACCACCTGGGAATTGTATATGACAGTTATATGGCTCAATACGGCAAGATGGCGCTGACCGAGTAAGGCGGGAGTCGGAGTGACGGCAGACGGTTATCGGAGATCTCTGTGGATATACCTCGAGTTAACACCCCAACTTCGGTCAGTTTATCAGAGAAACCCTAGAGAACACACACATCCCGGTGAATAACGACTGTTTATCAGGGATTTCCTAGGGAATGCCGCCTAAAACAAGAAGCGGATCGGTTACAAAACAACCCGCGAGGTCAACCGGCGACCTGGAACCAGTATCTACCCAAACAACAACAAAAACAAGTACCATGGCGGCGAAGGCTGCGAGTTCCGAAGCGGTAAGCACAGAAGATATGCTGAAATCCATATTATCTAATCAAAAAACAACCGATACTAAAATGGATGATAGATTAACCAAGATAGATGCATCCATCGAGGGAGCGGCTTCCAAAATGGATAAATATATCGTTGCAAATGACAAGAGACTGTCGGAGTTTGAAGCTGAAATGACAAAAGCGATAAACGATGTGAAGGACTTGTCAAGCAGGGTCAAGACACTAGAAGAAAGACTTAGAACCACCTCTGATCAACTCGATACTACTAAAGAGGAACTGCAGGATACTAAACGTGAACTCAAACTAAAAAGTAGTATTATTGAAAAATTAGATCGAAAATTCACGCAGGATCTTGAGGATCTAAAACGCTGTTTGATCATCCTGGATGGGGTACCCGAAAATACTGCCAAAAAACCCAAAAAAGTAGCATTAGACTTACTAACCGAACTTAACATCGATCACAAAGAAGGAGATGTAGTTGCTGCCTATAGACTGGGAGTTGCAAGGGATCACTACGTGCGCCCAAGATCAATAAGGATCCAATTCACGGACAGGGGTTTACGTATTTGTAATAATTCAAATACTAAAGTTGACAAACAAACTCTATGTAAAGAAGTAAAGGTAGCTAAATTAGAAGATAGAAGAGATGTACATATATTAAATTTTATGTTTAACTTACAGAGTCAGCAAGAATTGCTGGCTGAAAAAAGAGCTAATACAAGAAGAAATATGGCAAATGTATTTAAAACATATAAACCAAATAATGAGAATAGCCAGGCAGCTGATATTAGAAATATTAATTCTATTGACTTGTTTAAGGCAAATAGAAAAGAGTGGTTATCGAACAAAATGTTAAACTATTAAGGTATAGTGCAATTATTGTATTTCCTTTAATTTTGTAAAAATGATTATACAGCTAATATTGTTAATCAAGCATTATGCTTGGTGTTTTTATTATAATCAATAAGAATTGTGCAAGACTTTAGGTCTTTATACCAGTGGAATATAAGACAAACAACTGTAACTGAATGGTTATGACAGTCTTTTATTGTAAACATGTTTTTATATAAAATGAATATGTGTAACATGATTATACCCAAGATTATATTGGCCCTTGGTATTATTGTACCTTGGACAACTCAGATGTAAAATGGAAACAAGTTTTGTAACTTTTTTTATGTCTGAATAAATAATTGAATTAAAAAAAAAAAAAAAAAAAAACTTGGTTTCAGACCATAGTTATATCAATTCCGGTAACACTTATTTCACATACAATCTTTATATCGGAGGTTCAAAGGCTTAAGGAGAAACGCAAAGTTGTTTTTCACTCTAAATAGGTTCACCCATTATCTATTTATTCATCTACGACTCTTGAATGTTTTCTTTCACTTGTAATTATTTGAATAAACTAAAATTAAGTGTAATAATCCGATTGGCGTTGTTAGCAGGTATACCTCCATGTAACACATGCAGGCAAGGCTTGTGACTTCACGGGAGGCATGGGTATAACACTGTGGCCAAGGGGCTTACAAAAACTTAATTCCATTTAAAAACTCTAATTCATGGAAACCTGTAACTTTCAGAACTATAAGTTAGTTATTTGAACAATCCATGTCTTGTTGTTTTTTTACTTATTTTTGTCAACTGTGGATTAAGGCTTACGAGTTTTTAAAGTCAACTCACTGCCACGCACTGATTAGGCTCAATGCCGCCCATGATGTCATAGGCTCTGTCCAAGCTTGCCTTGTGCATAGTCACATAAGAGGTATGACTGTGGCTTCACATTTACAAACATAGATCTTTCATGATTGTATTGTTGGGATTCTGAGGTCGTTTTGCACCATGTAATATCAAAATAGACATTAAACAATTACTCTACAAGCCTATCTAATTATTGAACCATTCCTTTTCGCGTGAGCTTTAAGACTATAGGCCTAGTACATTGTTTTCTCTAATCAGATAACAAGCTGGACGTTAATCCTGTGCATATTATTCAATGCGTTTAAAATTAAAGCCATTGCGAGCATTCTGAACCTACTGAATATACAGAGTGTTTTCACAATCGTTACTATCAAATTAACACCAGAATCATAAGATTACAAGTCTCCCCTTATGCTTGACACCGAGTTCTGTTCAATAACCCCAAATTGGCAGGGGTCGAGGCTCGGGTTAGGAGACGGGTAGACAGGTAGAAAGCTACAGTGGAACCCTGGTCAAAGGCGGCATAGACAAGGCACAGAGCGCTTATTGAAAGGCTCGTGTGTCGTGACTGCCATCTATTCGGGACAGGCTCAGCTTGATGTCGCACTGCCAAACCTACTACAGAGCTCTTTTCCGCACCAGTCGGCGGGCCGTGAAACCATGATTTCTTAGCAATCAGATGCTATTGGTAGTGTGGTCGCACTGCATCACGCTGCATCTGGCCGCCGACCAATCGGTGAGTGGATGTTGAGAGCGGCGACACAAACATGGTTAGTCGCATTGAATAAGGAAAATCGGAGCACCGCTTAAAATAAGCCCATCCCACATTGGGTATATCCTGGGGTTGGTCAAGGGTTGGACAAAATAGACATATAAGCTATCCATGTCTCCAAGAATTGAGGTTAATCAAATAAGCAAGAATTGTGGTTTTCTATATCTCCAAGTACTGCTAGAACATTATCAGTTCGTAAATTTCACCAATTGACAGATTTGTAGGTTTGCCTCCCAATCAAAATACTGTATATTGGGGCAAAATAGGGTTGGACATTATGGGTTGGAGTGACAGGCTTTACCATTGGATCCTATGGGGAAAAGTCCAAAATGAAGGCTCACATTTTAGAAATTTCAGGAGCAATCTGTCAACCAATTTGCTTTGGTTAATTTTGTATTGTGCAACTCTCTTTAGGGAATAAGCATATAATCAATTTTGATAATATTTCATGGTAAGCTTTATTGTTGGTATAAACTGGGATGGGCTTATTGCTATGCCTGTATATGACTCTTTGACGATAGGTGCGTAGAGAAATGTTACAATTAAGCCCCATTCGCCGTAGACATTTTTTCCTTGAGATTCAATGTGGTCTCACAATCTTGGGCTCTTATGCATAACAAATAATTATTTTGAATTGAAAATTAATCATAATAGTCCCTGACAAGTCCATGGTAATTCCGTGACGATCTTTCCCCCCAAAATATTGAAGTGTAAAAGATCCAAGACAATAGCCCAGATAGCAACGAATCTCAATGTAAAAATCTCATGCAATGGGACATTGCTGGGGTGATCGTGATCATATAAATACTTGCCTGAATGCCTTTTTATCAAACCGTTTATGCAGGTTATGTTCGTACACACAAGATGCACAGACGAAAGAGTCTGTCAATGATGTGCTGTTTACCTACGGTGACAATCGCACAACTTTATCCTCATATTGTGCTTGCTACGATTCTTTGATATTCAATCCAATATCAATATGACTGTCGATGGACACAATTGGCAACGTAACCTTAATTATTCAGAAATTGTCCGTGGGAAATTGCATTAGCAATATTGCAGGACATCTCAATATACAGCCGTGAAACTCGAATAGGCCTATGGTAGAACAGTTCGTGCTATTTAGAAATGTTTAGTCATATGATTACAACGACATTCCACTAATGGTATATTGGAATTGTTGCACAATACCTTCCCTTGCGGCAATGAACTTGCAACATAGGATCAATGATATGGCTGATAATAACAAGCACCATCACAATATCTCATTCGGTCGCCGGGCGATTGGAATCGACACGTTAGCCAGGAACGACATTGTTCTCGATATCTCTCATTTAGATTAAACACACTCGGGTTCTCTGCAGCCCCTGTGTCCACAAACGGAATATCCCTGTGGGCTGCCCAATCCTGCCTGTCGTAATTTACTACTGAAGGGGTTCATTGACAGGTGGGTTGTGTGAATAATATATGAGGGGAGCCCCCAACATGTAGGCAGCTGGGTGGGGTGGGGCATAAACTGCTGGTCGTCATAAGTCGGATAGAGCCGCATATGTCGTTGTGGCTCATTAAACGAACAATCTGGCATAGGTTGATAGCTCCATGTAGTCATCAGGTCATACATGCCTCTAAATCTGCGTGTGAAAGTTTGCGTGTATGAAGGTAACAGTGTGTTAAGGGATGACATGGCGTTGGAGGTCATAATAGTCAGAAGGTGTGTGTGTGTATGTATGTGTGTGTGTGTGTGTGTGTGTGTGTGTGTGTGTGTGTGTGTGTTCATTCGTGTTTGTGTGCACATATGAGCTAACCACATGTGTCCATCTAATGTTTAAAAATGCAAATCATTTTCTATATCAAAAGAAGTGCGAACAATAATTGTTAGGTGACAATCGATGCTATTGACAGTTCTACTCACCTGCCACTTGAAGGGTGAGATATATAGCTTCCACTTGGTGGCGGCGTCCTCTGGGAACTTGGCCAAGACGGTGGTGTACTCGTTGTAGTAGGACTCGGTGTAGTCCATCACCCCCTCCCGGGACGGCTGGATAGACAGTGGGGCCACCACCAACTCCACCTCCTGAAAACAGGACGACGGAGGAGAGTTAGATCACAGAAAAGGAACAGCGCTCCGCAAGTGGAATAAACATTACGTTGCGTATGTTGCCACCAAAATGTCCAAAGACACCGTCAATGTTTTTAGAGGGAGTAGTAAATAGAGCGACTAAAGTAAAAAAGGGGGGACTGTAGATTATGCAATTTTCAAATGCCACAGTAGTTGATGAAATGCCTTGTAACTCTGATAAGCTGATATAGTTATATGAAATCACATCGTCATAGTAGTATAGTAGCATAGTAGTATATGGAATGCCTAATTGACGCAGGTAATGGTGTACTATTGCATTAAAGTCACAAGGTTGTAATAGTTCATGAAATGCTTCATAATTCTGGTTACCTTGAAGTAACTTGGAGGTCCGAACGTCATACACACAGTACAGCCCAAGGAGGGAAAAAGCAATTGTTATTGCCCTGGTTCGCACATACCATCTAGAGCTTTAGCCTGAAACATGGGTGTGTGCAACTGGCCATGGGGCAATAACAATTGCTGAGTATGCCCACGGTCTGTACTTGATTTATTTCATATCAATGGCACAGAAAATGTCATAAATCTTTACCGACAATAAGAAAAATAAATTGGCATTAACATTCACAGAGAGGCTTTACCCTCTGGCGCAATAACGGATATTTTATTCACTGGTTTCTGAGGGGGCAGGACAATGGTGAATGACTGGAATCCTGATGTAGAATAAAGCAATACATGGAATGCCTGATTGACCGAGTAATATTGTAGTTGCATTAAAGTCACAAGCTACTGTCACAGGCTCCTAGTTTATGAAATGCCTGATAACTATGGTTACCCTGAAGTTACATAAAAGTCACATCGCCATAGCAGTATAAGGAATGCCTAATTGGCCCTGGTAATGTTGTAGTTGCATAAAAGTCACAAGGTAATAGCAGCATATGGATTGCATTTTTGGGTGTTACTCAGGTAGCATTTCATAAAATTACTTTTTCCAATTAAGAAAGGATCCCTAATACTCTGGTCGTTTAAGCGATCAGAACTGGTCGAAAATAATTATAATTATGTAACAGTTATAGACATTCGTCACTAGCAATATCTGATTCGACCAGAATTCCAGCTGCATCACTCAATGGGTTGGTCCCTTGAGGCGATCTGCACCTCAGTCAATTTATCATCGGTTTGTATACATGGCAATGGGCTGAAAGTGGAAACCTGGGCGCCGGCATTCAGAGAACGCTTACTCACAGCTGATGTTTTCCAAGGCTCTCGACATGGACTGATTCATGTGGGTTTTTTTTCAGAATACTAATTCTAGTTCTGACAAGAGTTTTTTAATACACCTGAATACCATATTCTGACTTTATGTCGTGATGTTAGAAATAAACCATGCATAACAAGTGTTACAATCATAACGTAATTTTGTTATTTTGAAAGTCATCAGTACAACCTATTATAGTTAGTAATACCCGGCACTTTGAACATCAGAACCAGAAGTAATCATTTTCTGAGCACTGCTATGACGCTTGCTTTTCCCGTGCTACAGCTTGGTATAGTTTTCTGATCAATTGTGTCCAGCCCTTTCTGTCTGTATAGTATACTGGACGTATTGACCCACCTTACGTTGGAGTTGGCCCACCAGCCCGTTCCAGGTACCGTTTACCTGACCACCCCACTTCAGGTCGGCTGGCTGCGACAGGTTAAATCTACAAGCGAACAGGAACATGTATGTAGCAATTACAATAGTCCCCTATTCATACGGCCATCGTCATGCCCACCAACGGCCAACTCTCTTATACAATTTTCAAGAACAAAGCCTTGTTGAGTAATGCAATTAATTTACCCCTCACCCGCGTCCACCTCCTAAAGCCAGGTTTCCATGGGGCGAATCAACCCCGGCAAATAGTCAGCCGACCAGGCTTAACCCTTCACATCGGCGGCGACGAGAGCCTATTTGCAGCACTATTCACTCCGGTTATAAGGAGTTAACACTGGTCGGGCGAACAACTTCACCAGTCGTCAGGGTGGATACCTGGCTTTGGCGACATTTCTCATTCCCCGAGAGTAGTCCCATTATAAGGGGCCTAAAATAACACCGCCATAAGTGATAAGGAGTTTACCAGCTCCTCAATTTATCGATATAAATAAACATATATAAGAAGTATTCCCTCTAATACCAAGCTGATACACTTTTGATAAACAGTATTTACTTGAAGAATACAATAAATTAGATGTTAATTTAAGCCCTACAAGAGATTTGATGTATCATTATATAGATTGTTCCCAACCCAGGCATTAAATTTTTTCAAAGCACTGAGTACCCAATACATGATATATTCACACCTAACTGATTTTATCGTTATAACCGATGTGACGCTGACTCTATGAGTGGTTCATGGACCGACTTACGTGAAGTTGGCGGACCTGGCGAGTTCGAGGAGCAGCTCGATGCTGAGTCCCTCGTAGGGCAGGGTACTGTTGTCGGCAGCTCGGTACACGAACGGCGGCCACTGCCCGCACCGACAAGCACACAGAGACAAGGGTCAAGGATGAAATACTCAAACATGTCTTACAGTGATATATACCTATCTGCTTCTACAGCTGCGCATTTCAATAAAGAACGTATTCTCTTAAGTAGCAAGGGATTGGGGCGAATCTAAGCAATTGTTTGGTTATGATTTTAGTTTCAACATAAAAAAATCAAATCAACTGCCTTTTATTGAAAACCTATGCGTTATCCTCTTTGTATCATACATACATAAGCATATATATATATGCAAATAATATTTTTTTCGTCGTCAGCAGCTGATCAGATGAATTATGTTGATGAATCTGAACGTGAACTTACCACATTCGTAGACACTAACAAGTGGCGGGCGTTCAAACCGAAGCTGAGATTGGGGAATATTGGAGCTAACACCGTGAGACCTGAGGGTGACCAGGTGGCTACCGTGCTGCTGCCTCGTCCCCCGTCGACGTACATCATCGTCACCACCTCATAGGCATTGCAACGGTCACACACCATCTGCTGCATCATGTACTGTTTAAAAAGTGGGAAAATAGTTGCTATTTTGTAATTGTGTTTGGCAGATTAGATAATATTACAGGGTAGACCTATTGCGTACTGTTGAAAAAAGCGAGGTCCTTTTGTAATATTTAACTATTTTGCGGTAGGTTTGCCGTGTGTCTAAATTGAATTCCTTACATTCTGCAAGTTATATCAAATGCCCCGCTCTGTAATGAGTTTCAAACCATTTAGTCAAAATTTGAACCCTAAATTTTAATGACATCTCATTAGATAAAAGGCTAGAGTCACATACGAGAACATGGTTTTGCAATCTTCAGTATAGCCCTTGTTGTTTCTACACATGTACTCAAACATCGATTTTCACGAATTCACGCATTCCTTTCTATAACTGCCTACCTGTAGGTCCTCCCCAAGGCCGGACGCTAAGGACGCCATGGCGCCGCAGGACGTCGGGGACAGGCTGGTGGTCGGGGACGACGTGGTGGTGGCCGACGTCATGGTCGATAGGGGTAAGGCCGACGACGTGGTCACCTGTACACTGCGCAGGACCAGAGAGACCACCTCCTGCCGACACAAACCAAACACACGTGTTTACCTGGGGGCTGCGGCCTTTGGTCGTATCGACCCGGCCGGCCCAGCCCCCAGAAAAGAAGAATCTCACAATGCTTATATTGATGGGGCTTTTCTCTTTGGTCTCAGTCGATGGAGACGGAGATAATAGTGGATTGTTTGTTTGATGAACAATCTCAGTAGGCCTATACCCAGCACGTGCCATTTGTCGTGCTCGAAAGTACACGGAGAAATTGCACTAGACAAACGTAATGGTAAACTGTTTTATACATATAGGGAATACATATCTAGACCGCATATTTAGACAACATAACGTGAAAGACCCGCTTCAGAAGAATAAGTTAGTGATAATATACCACGAATGAACAATTTACCTTAGGGGAAGGATCAATAAATGTACCCCAAAAGCAATCTTTGTGGGAAATGTCCTCAGATTGATTGTTCTAACCTTCTAACAAAGTCTAGACCCTAAACACGCACGCTTCCTCCGCCTTTCCTGAATCGACATATATATGTTTGTTTAAAGACACGGACGGTTTAAAAATGTACATGAAGTAGTAACCGGTGAAATGTGCCTGTTTTAAACGACGTATGACATGGGCCTACTGAAATTAAGAAGCATTCTCAGAAACAGTAAAGAAAAAAGGTTCCCCCGCCCAGTACCCCTCTTATAACCATTAAAATGATAACAATCTTAACATGGCATTGCTGCGAATGCTTTTTCAATGTATACTTGCCATAAAAACTGTCTTTACAAATGAATACAGCTGCCTGATATTGTTCTCAAGATATTGTCCTCAAGACATTCTGCTCGGATACTAATGTTGTTACTGCTGTCACATATCCTACCGCGCACATTTAATAAGCACTGGAAACGGTGTATGTCATAAAATATAGTTGAAAGGTAACTTTACAGACTAGGCGCAACATGCGCTCATAATATAATTGAGAGTTCATTACAGGCATAATGCGCATTCTGTGGCTAGTCTGTAAGGGGTATAGGTCTCTGAATGGGCCTGTAATTAGCGGTTCCAGGATTTCGGCACAATAGTACACTTATGATTAACCGTTTTTGAAGTTCATTACAAAAGCTGAGATAAAAAATAATGTTACGTTTGCGTTATGTCATGCCTTGGAATATATGAAACTCCCTAATTAGTCCAAGAGATGCGGCACTTTTATTTATGTGACTGAGGCCAAAAGGTTTGAAGGTGGTTTCCTAACCCAAATTTTCCATAGAATTCAAAAATCCATTTCTTGGTTGTCAAAGCCTCCGGGTTTTGGGTGAAAAATGACGTTTTCCAATAAAAAATAGCATTTTCTGGGCAAAAAGATAATCCTGGAATTTCCTCCACAGCTACCCTTAAAACAATGTTGGAAACTTGTAGAAGCCATCAAATTGAAGGGTAGGACCTAGTGAACAAGGAGAACAAGCAAAAATTGGGTCTAAATTGGTTGGTTACCATGGTAACAAGTGACGGTTTTGGTAGAAAATAGTCAAAAAATGATTAAAATCTTTTTTTCCGTTATCTATGGTGACCACCAAATGCATGTTTTCAGTCTAAATCTTCTTTGGTACATTCAATAGCATCCAAAGCTAAATGAATATGGCAAAAATGATGGTCTATATTGCATAAATTGGGTCTAAATTGACATAATCTGCTGATAACGGCCAATTTAAGGAAAATTACAACATTGGAATATATTGACAAAATGATGGTTTAAGACCATATAAAAGCACCATAGGTGCTTAATTACTAATTCTGTAACAGGAATTACATAGACAAAACAATAGAAACCAGGCAGGTGTAAAAAAAAACATGACCGTCTCTTGTTGGAAACTGGCATGTACTCTATCTCTTAGAGTGGATAGAAAGACATGGTTGGTATCTATGTTAGGAGATTCGACATCCAGGAATCTAAATTACAATGTTTTGAGTCTGGCAGAAGCAAAAACCTAAGATAGATGACCTATTTTGAATATTACCACCAATGTAAACACAAAAGGTTTGTACACAAAATGTCAATTGTTTTAATATCTGTGATTTTCTGTATGAATAAGGTCCCAAGTAGTGAGACCTTTATCCTGTGTTTGCCCACAAAGCCCAAGATGGCCTACTTAGGTAGCATAAGATTGTGCAATATGGCTCTCATAGGTCCAATGGACTCGTGATTCAAGAATAATAATGATAATTACAAAGAGTAGTCAGGTTCATTCATTAATTTTTTCAAAGTTGTGGACCCTGTTGTATCCAAATGTGAAAAGGGAAACACCTTCATTTGTAGGGAATGCAAACTTCAGGGTAGTTGGTTCTTTAATTTATTTTGGACCATCATGACAGAGCAGACCAGTAGGACAACAGCTGAAATGACAACTAAAGCAGTTTTATTTTCAATTGTACATTGATCCCAAGCAGTTCAGCTTATTCTTTTGGCATTTTTAGGAAGAATCATAACATCTATTTAAGAACAAAAAATAGAACCTTATTCCTACATTTGCTGTTTTGATCTTTTTGATGTGTGGGGTTCTGTCAATCACAGGAATATGAAATTGAACATTAGCCATATATCTAGTTTTCCTATTACAAATGACATATAGTTCATGAAGTGTGACCTTCCTGGTATTACAATTAAGGCAATGACTAAAATATATCAACATCAAGTGAATGAGCTCAAGACCCCACTACATTTGTTAGTGTCTCTAGTATTAATATTCATCTATCGTAACAATTGAACTAAGCAAAGATTTTAAATTAGAAGAGATAATGATATCCCCCTCATGTCACCCTAACTAATATCTTCAACATTTGAACCCTCAGAGCAGACCATCAATAGCTGGAGGATGGGAAATGTAGCATTTAGGTGAAGGCCTAATGCAGCCAATCAAAGAGAACTGTTGTCTCCCAATATCCACTTTGAGACATGTACACAAGTATAAAAGGTAGATTTTATGAATTTTCAATATCACAAAAATAATCCTTTATGGAAAGCAGTCATGAAAAACACACTTGTTAACATTTCCATGGGTAAAAGACAATCATATTCTAGAGCTGGAGACATTTATGTCTTTTAACATCTTTATTCAAATCATCTTTGTCTTACCAATATGAATAGACACAAAATAGTGGTAGCTGTCTCAAGCAGATCATAGCTCAATAATCTACTCCCACCTTGATCACTTGTCAAGTCTGTACCAGTCATTTGATTAGTCTCCATACTACCATAAATTGCCAAAGCCACAGTTATGAAGTACTTTCTAATGTATTTCATGAGAATATGTCCCCCACTTATCAAGAGATTGTTTTAGATACCTTTAGTTCATATTACAAAAATGGAGAGAGTAAAAGTGTAAGGGCAATGCAATTGGACTTGATGGGTCACATTATACAGCACTTATCTTCACATGAATTTCTAAACTTTGAAGTTCTTATATCAAAGTGTTCCATTCTTTATATTATATACTTGGGTTCTATTATGAAATTGAAAAGGTGTCCTTACTGGCTCTGTACAGGTCTACCAAGATGGTTATGTTGACTATCAGAACAGGCTGGTTCAGAGGAAAAACAACCTCACTTTCATAAGAACTAGATAGCAGAATCAAAACTGTGGCCAATATTGGCTTTACCAAGGACAACTCACAATCCATACACAATGGAAGTGTGCACACAGTAGATACACACCTGAATCATTAGCTGAAATGGGAATGCTCTCCCCCTCTCCCAACCTTGTCTTGGGATTGCAGGAGGAGGGTACTCTCTGGACATTTACCTAGATTCTGGGACAGGCAGTAATTATTTTTCAAGGCCTCCGCATTACATACAATTAGGTAGTCCACTTGGTCTTCAAGCCAACTAATACCCAACTGCTGCCCATAATGTTTGATTCATCTAGGAAATAACCTTTGAATTCAGTAAAGAAGGAGGTATCTGTTTTTTAAACTTGGGTAGGTTACTATCTGTATGATCCATGCAGAACCATTCATCTTATGATTTCCGCAAAAATGAATTTATTGTAGAAATGCTGAAGAATAAAGACCTTTCTTCACATTATGACAGCCACCTTGCAATATCTAATGCTACTTGAATAGGCCATCTTGGACTATGTAGACTAGCACAGGATCAAGGTCTCACTACTTGGGATCCTATTAATACAAATAACCACATATATTAAAACCATTCCTATTCATGTACATGTATACATATTGCTGAAGTACTTAAAGTTTTGTGGTAGTACTTTCTGCTTTTGAAATCAGGAGCATTTGTTGATGATGTTGAATTTTTCTTCAGGCACAGGTTAGAGCATGGCCTCAGGCTAATGCCCCATGAAATTCATATGTACGTAGCTCTGTGTTTCCAGCCCCATTGCCCAGAGTGGAGCATTCAAAGTTCCTTCTAGAGGCTCCAGGGCCCTGATTGGTAAATCAGGCTCCAGGTGGCTAGTCAGGCTCCACCTGGACCCTATGAGGGTAGTTAGACACTACTTTAAGGGTACAGTCTAGTAGTTGTATGCAGCTTATAACATTATAATTCTTACATGATTATATTTAAACTATTTGAAAAGATATGTGTTTTTAAGGTACAACAATGTAGTCAAGTTGGTGGTAATATTCAAAACTGGTCAGCCATCTTGGATATTGGCTTCTTCCACAAACTCAAAACATTGTAATTTAGATTCCCAGACCTTGAATCGCCTAATATAAACACTAACCATGTCTTTCTATCAATTCTAGGAGATAAGATACAAGCCTATTTCCAACATGGCAGCCATGTTGTTTTTTGACACTTGTCTGGCTTCTATTAATTTGTCTATGTAATTCCTGTTACAGAATTAGTAATTAAGCACCTGTGGCGCTTTTATATGGTCTTAAACCATCATTTTGTCAATATATTCCAATGTTGTAATTTTCATTAAATTGGCCCTTATCAGCAGATTACGTCAATTTAGACCCAATTTATGCAATATAGACCATCATTTTTGCCATATTCATTTAGCTTTGGATGCTATTGAATGTACCAAAGAAGATTTAGACTGAAAACATGCATTTGGTGGTCACCATAGATTACGGGAAAAAAGATTTAATCATTTTTTGACTATTTTCCACCAAAGCCGTCACTTGTTAGCATGGTAACCAACAAATTATATAATTTTTGCTTGTTCTCCTTGTTTACTAGATCCTACCCTTCAATTTGATGGCTTACACAAGTTTCCAACATTGTTTTAAGGGTAGCTGTGGAGGAAATTCCAGGATTATCTTTTTGCCCAGAAAATGCTATTTTTTATTGGAAAACGTCATTTTTCACCCAAAACCCAGAGGCTGTGACAACCAAGAAATGAATTTTTGAATTCTATGGAAAATTTGGGTTAGGAAACCACCTTCAAACCTTTTGGCCTCAGTCACATAAATAACAGTGCTGCATCTCTTGGACTAAATTGTTGGCCTCCTACTTATTTCTACAGACCATATGGAGCCCCTCTCCCCTTGTGGGGGTACCGTTTGGTGAACAGAATGTGGGTCGATGTGCCGGAGAATGATCAATACAGTGTAGGGTCACTATGCATGGCGATGCAATTAGCTAATGGACCTTGATTATATGCAAATACTGTAAAAGGCAGATGCCGTCACTGCTACCATAGACTATAGACTGCTCTCTGGTCGCTAGGGCCATATATATATGTGTGTTATTCTGAAGTAACTCTTCAGATACGTTCGGTCGTACTGTCAGTAAGCATTCACTTACAGACATCGTTAATACTGAAAGTGGTTACAGACGAGTATGGATAGATGTAGGTCAAATAAGGGTCATTCGTCACTTTTAAAATAGTTGACAAATACTAATGGCGGTCGAAGCCATATTGGCATTACTACTTGTCGAATAACTCATTGTAGGGTGATCTTTATTTCGTTTCCCCAATAAATAAGATTCCGGACTACGCTACCCAGTGTGCATCTGAGTCAGTCGGACAAGCCTGGGGTTATTTTCTCTTTGAGGCAATGTAAATTGGCCATATTCAGGCCCCTATAACTCTCTAGGTATCCACGACTAAAGAAGGCTGTAACAATGATCCCATAGTGCAGATCTTGGTCTTTTCATTGCTATACAAACCATTACTGTGAATTTATGCCTTGTATTTTTAAAACTTTTTGCAGTATTAAAAATTTTGATTTAATTCTAGCCAATGAGAAGGGTCCCCAGAGGCCTTATCAGCATTATGTAATCACCCCCCACCAATCAGGTGTCGCGCTACCCCCAACACCTGGGTTTGTTTGTCCTACCTCAACTGGAGCGTGACGGGTGCTCCCGGTGTGGAACAGAGTCTATTTTATTAGATTTGTTTTGACTGACCCCGATGAGCTGGGATTAAAAATGTTATATCTCCCTCTATGTGACTCCCTGTTTCCTAACAGACGCTGTACAGATGACGTCACACCTCTGAAAATGGGCTGGCTGCCATATTGGTGATCAAATTATAATAGTATTTATTCCCAATACTTATGCAACACCTTACTAAAATGAACAATCATTATCATTTAGAATTTATAAATTTAGAATTAATTGTATGGCCATATGATAGGGATCACCACAGGGAGACACCGAAATGGAATAACGTGACCACGTCTGCGCAAGGTCTAGGCCCTATAGACCTTGTGCAGACGTGGTCACGTAACCAGTGTTGGTGATCCCCATGTGGTGATCATGACCACATGGCTGTGAAATATTTTCTATAAACATAGTTCTGAGTTGTAATAATTGTCGATAATGATTCTGTTAGCTTGTTTTAGGACATTTTAATATTTGTTCTAAATGTTGAGTAATAATGATAATAAATTGATCACAAATATGGCGGACATCCAATTTTGTCAGTTGTGACGTCATATGCACAACTTCTATACTTCACGCACACGTGGACCTGCATACTGTAAGCCTATATTGGGTCTAGCAGACCCCATATAGACTCAGGATAACATTACCAGATTACCTTTCAAGACCCGTAATAATACCTTCGTGCTCATTCATTATTTCACGATATATATGACATATATTATATACTCATGTGCATGCGACCATTTATTGAAAGGACAACCCGTTTAATTGAGCATTATCAACGTGTAGTTGAAAAGGTCTTGCATTTTTGAAACTTCTCATAGGGATTCCGTCTCGCTAAGAAGCAACATCTGTATCACTTCGTATGTCGAGTAAAGACACCTGAAAAGCACATGATGATGATGATTGTTGGAGTTTAAGGTCTATTCAGCAATTTTTTTTTAGCTATATCCAGACCAACTCTGGTTTTTGACTGTACACAGTTGGCTGATCGAATCTATGGGGGTGGAAACGACGGCAAGGCAGGGTGGTCTAGCAGTAAGCACAGAGAACTGAACAAGGGCTGAAAAGCACATGTTTACGTGCACATTAGCATGACCCGACAATGAAAGGACTGTGTGCGTCTGTTTGTCAGAGTAGTCCCTAACCAGTAGGCTCCAGTGGGGTTATTATTGAGCGCCAGGCCGTTTGTTAGTGTTGCTTTGTGATCGGTGATGTAACCGTTCCGTAACTGTGGTCACGAAGATCTGTTGACATGTGACCATATAAATCCGCTCCATAACGGTTTCATTTAGTTGCTCCCACACCACCAACCTGTACACATCGTGACAATTTGAAACTTTAGTGTTGTTGTATAGGAGGATTAAATAAATATATCCCATATTTACCTATGTCCAAACTTAATCACTTGTTATTTAATAATTATGTACATGCCTATGTATGTACATGATTATAGGCCTATATATGTGTGTGTAAATAAGTACAATGTCATGTCCATATACACATACATATGTATGTCTATGCATATTCTAATGAATATTGAGCTAATTTGTATGAAGAACGTGTCCTACCTCGACGACGGACTCTGCTGACTTGTGGGTGAGGGTGAGCGGCACCAGTACGGCCACGTTGTCGATCCAGCCCAGCGCATCCTCCAGGGTCCGCAGCTCGAACCTGTCGGCCACCAGTAACCAGCGGTCGTCGAACTTAAAGTGTCCCTGGACGTTGTGGGTCGTGTCATACTCCTGGGCCTGCAAGGTGGGGAATGGGAGTACGTTATCGTGGTCACTATCATAATTGAATAACTCATTGACAAATGTTATGAGTAACTCTTATTTTACCAGGTATATTGCATATGACATTCAGGGCTAATCTAGCCTACCCCTGCTGGGTGTCTTTGAGAAGATGGGAGGGGGACTTTGCTTTGATCTCCCAGCAATGCCCTATACAGTAACTTTCGTACAACTTGATCGTGTAGACCCCAACCCTTTACACCTACCTGCTGACCTTAAGTTGACAATGACGGCTCTAAGTATAGTCACTCTACCCTCTTTATAACACTGAACAATCCAGACAAGCAATAAATACCAAACATTTCAGACGCCACTTAAATAACCCTTGTACTAGTCCCTACCTTCGCTATAACCTTAAGCTGACAGTCCAGACTGCAGACCAGTATGATGTGTCGGGGCGTGGCCCTGGTCTCCACCAGGGTGTCAAAAAAGCCCACCACGTCAGCGTCCTCCTGTGCGCGCACCCTGTAGGCCTGCAGGGTGGTGTTCGTCTCCGTCATGGCGCTCATAATGGTGTCCACATCGGATGCTGTTGAAACGTTATAGTGCTTTGATTATTCTACTAACATTTTCGAGTTCAATCTTCATTATCATTACAAGTGTGATCGGGAGGACAATCTGTATTTTAAACAAAAATGCTGCTCAATTTTCTGATCTTCAACGTTTTCACTCACTTTACCTTACACATGTGGACTAGTTACTTTGGATGTTTTTCTAGTCTGGATGTCCGCTGTCGGCCAATTGATGACACATTCATACAACTGCACCAATTGATACGACAGTAACATATTCTCTGTTAAAGTAAAGGGTTGATTTTCTCTAAATATATCCTATTTATATAAAGATGAATACAAAATATTTACATTTACTTTAAGTAAAGATATGCTGTAACCAATTCTCCTTTACATGCCTGTCAGTTGACAGGTAAGACGTGTTCTCACAAATATTTTGAGTTTGATAGAGTTGAAAGACAGACACTTGGCTTTCAGCGATGGATCTATGAAAATATGACTCCTATTCAAGGCTACTTCTCTTTTTGTAAAAAGGATAACCTCACTGTTTGAAGATCGTTGGTCCTTATTGATGATATGGACAAAGCATGATAATTTATGCCTCACGTCATAACCGTAACCGCGAAGATATGAAACACGTTTACGTTAAGGGGAGCACAAACTCTGACCCTATTACAGCCGCTCGAAGATCAAAGTATCTGCTGAAAGACACTTAAGGAAGGTGGGTTGCTGTCAGTCAACGTAGAAGACTTTCAACGCTTTATGACCTATTCATAGGTTCTGAGTGGAATGTATGACAGAAGCTTTTGAAAATCTTTAGATCTTTAGATCTTTAGTTTGAAATGTTTTATGAGACCGTCGTTCAAAGAATAGACTTAATGGCACGTGCCGCTTTTCAATCACATCAAATGGACAGGGAAATTGACAAAGGGAGAATACCATACGTAAAGTCTACAGTGGCGTAGCTAGCCCCAAAACTGAGTGTACTTATTAGGGCATGTACAGGATTGCAGCATGTTTGTCTAGAATTTATCTAGAATTGAGTATTAACGCTCAAACTTTTTGTGTTATTTTACATCTCAATTTGAAATTATTTACAGAGTTAAGTGCACGCACCGGCGTTTTTGGGTCATGGCAACGCAAACGGTTTATACTAATATACATGTACCATTCATTCGGCCTGTAAATATGCCATGTACAAAACAAAGTGTTTAACCCTTTAACAGTTGATACCCATACTTTATGTGAGAAGTCTAAACCACGCAACGGTTACCATTAGAAAGAAGGGGTTCAACAAATTAAAAATATTACAGAATTATCATAATCATGTCATTGTGTTTTGGTTTAAAATTGCTATTGTGTCTAACATTGTCCTTTGAAGATAATTAGGTCTCTTGACTAACTATAAAGTTAGAAAATTAGCCAATGTGACTAAGGGGTTAGTATTGTAATAGTGAGATGCACTTAGAAAATGTTATAAATCAATAAAGTGGTTAACACACCCAACTCAACGCCGTTGTTTTTCTTAGAAAATGTTAGAAAGTTAGACCCTCAATGACCAACCCATAATGTCAATGGTAAAAGTCAGATTTGACTAAATATCTAACTTAATTCTCACTTTTTTTTCAGTATATCATGATAAAGACTTGAGTCTTTACCTGCGCCGTCGTCGTAGATGAGAGCCACGTCCCTCCAGTCGGGCAGGTAGGTGACTAGGTCGGCCACCACGGGCCCCAGGCCGGGCGTGGCCGGCGGGTAGGGCAGGTAGGTGGGCAGGGTGGGGTCGGCGGCCGGCCACAGGTCACAGCCCGAGGTGGTGGCCACTACCACCGCCCCGACCGTGGCCACCACGGCCCTCAGGGTCAGCTGCAGGTAACAGCCGACGGCCGACACGAAGATGGTGCTGCCCTGAGACACCTGGCCGCACACTGTTAGACGCGAAGAGGAACGTTATGAAGTTTCCAAAGATTATCATATGAATATCATTTTGCCCCCAGAATATCATTTTGCCCCCAGAAAATCCTTTGTCTCTTTATAAAGTAAACACATAAAATGGGAATTGAAATGATGAATGAGGTACTTGGTTGAAGCTAAATGTATTGCATCTTACATCGTTTTGTTGAAGAGAGAAATGTTCGCACAGATATTTAAAACTGATTTATCAGACGAAGAGGGCTATTCGATATAGACAAGAAAATAGAGAAATGGTAAAAAGTTCCTTTGTAATTCATAAGTTTTTAGTAACCATATAGTTGAAATCATTAACACGGTTATAAAAAATACCGTCATCTAAACTACGTTGGTACTACAAATAGACGCCAGTTCAATTTTCTATTTCTAGCTTCTGACGTTCAAATCTGCGCCATTTCTTTTCCCTACTTTCTGTATACTACTTACGGAATACAAGGCACTACTTTCTTTATACTACTTACGGAATACAAGGCACAAAGACTGGCCTTTTGCTTGAAAGCAAAACGCCAACGGTCAGCTAAGTTAATCGATTGACTGACGTTATTTACAGTGACCATTTGGAAACCTATCAGAGTGCAGAGGCATTATATAGGCCTAATGTAAGTAAACAATAACGGACTGCTGACGGACCACATGCACGTAATACCACCACCCACCTGGTCCGGTTCGAGTTTTGTGCCTGCTCAACATTTACCAACCCGCTTACCTCCGGTTTGAAGTTTGAAGTCACCAGAAAGTTCTGTTTAAGCCACTTCAGTGACAAGTTTTAACCTGCCTAGTATAGTAACGGATAGAAAATAAATCCTGCTTGTTGCCCTTTTAAAGAAATAAGAACTGATAAAGGTTACATATAAAAATGCGTCCCTTTATTTGGCATTGATTGTCCTTGGCGGAACCTAAAACGGTGAAGCCTTACCTAAGGACTGCAGGTCGCTCTGACTGAGGCCTGTGACATCGTGGGTGAGGATTGTGATGTCACTCCCGTTGTCGAGACCGACCATCGTGTCCAGAGATCGTCTGAGGTGGGACACATCAGGAATCACTGCCCTTTCCCATAAAACATCTGGAAATATTGAGAATTTTGAAACTAGTATTGAATCCCACTTGGACTGATTAATGGGTTAAATGCCCTTTGTATCTTTGGGCTAAGTACTTTCAATGTTTCCGATGAACATATATAATATACAATAATGTAATAATATTAATTACAGATTTAGGATCACAGAGACAGTGAAATAAGTATTCCTGTTGATTTCACTGGTGATATGATTAAAAACTGCATAGTTTGACAGTTATTGATGTGATATTGTGAAAAAATCCTGGAAATGTTTGAAAGAGAATTTCATAAACGCTAAGGAAAACATGTTGATAATGATACGAACAAAAACGGCCAGCCTATAACTGCAAGTTGGAAACGTACTTTGACGACAAGAAATAATGCAATACATACCGACTGTGACAGCCATTTGGGCAGCGGCCCTAGGAAGTAGGCAGACTGCCAGTGATCCAATGACAAATGCATGTAGTACATAAGCCATACTTGATGTCTTTATCAGAATCCTTGATTGGGCCTTAGGTACGTGAGTCCTGGGTAAAGCGCACTCAGCTCAGGTACAAGCTACAGGTTGTTATGCTTATAGCCAGGAGAAACCTGTGAGCCCTAGCAACACGCACATGGCATGGTCATAGAAGAGCGGCGAAACATAACATCATAGTTCAAAGTAAGACCGCTGGATCTGTATTGATCAAATTCCTCGAGTACCAGTTTGCGTAAATCACATTAACGTATCACAAGAAGAGGGTTAATCCCAGCAGTCAGCCTGTAGTCCCTCGGGGCGGATTTCCTGCGCTCACTGTTATTCCTGTACCCGATTTCCAGGCCGTTGTCGCATTGACCTGGGTTATTCATATCAGACAAGTTCCGGCACTCACACTCTACCACTTCATGGTCTCACATTTTCAATAATGTTGATTGTTAGACGACAAGCGTGCTGCAGGATACAACCACGGGAGACTGGGGGTAGTGGCCGCTGCGGTGAGGGGGCGGCGGGGTACTGGTCACCTGTAGACCTGGGTGACTGAGTGTGTTGTCACCTGGACGGCCGTACGTGGGGCCAGGTGTGGTGCTGCTGCTGGGGATCGGGGGTGGCCGGGGGTGATGGGGGGAAAGGGGGGGGGGGCACTGTGCTCTTAGGTGTTTATAATCAGCTATTACTATTTTCAGTGAAATTCATAACTGTGTTTTTGACTTACATTAATCCGAGCATCTAGCTGTCCTCCTAATCATTGTATGTGCTGAAAATATGAAAGGCTCTAACTTAATAACTATGTTTGAAATTTCAAACTGTCAGGAAATTTATTTTACTTCATTTTTCATCTATTGAAAAATCACCGTTTTCTTAAGCTTAAGTCTTCCCTTAGACAAATGACAATCTAGAGAAATAGGACTGTTGCATGAAAAAAAAGCTTTATCAGTTGATGATATTTTTGTCACACAGGCCTATAGTGTCTTAGGTAGGCACCGACTGGCAAAATATGACTGAGATTATGTGATAGTTTCCCTTCGTGATAGTTTCTCTGCAATTACTGCACATTTGGTATAAGGGGGCGTGGTATAAATGGTGTATATCAACGTATATCATGACATTGAGTCGCGCCATTCACGGTCTTGTCATCGGTATCCCATATAGTTGTCCAAAAAAAAGTGCCAATATCCCCCCCTCCCCCCTCACCACACACACTAAATAGCCAGTCGTTGATGTGGCGTGCAGTAACCCCCCGGTCCGTACCACCCCCAGCAGGGTACATGGCGCCACCAGTCCATCGATCTGCTCCACCCAGCCCGAGCCCAGCGCTCCCCACTACCTGTCTGCCCCCCGCGTGCCACTTCCCCGAGTGCTGGGGCCTACTCCGTCCTGTCACACCACCACAGGCTGCGCTCTCTGAGGGACAATGTCGCGTGACGCGAGCTGTGACGTCAGACGCAGCTTCCGTGTAGGCCTATTGTACCTCATTCCCCTCCCCCTTACTTCAGGCTGATTGGTTTGCCTTTCAGTATTTCATATTGTAGCCACCTTTATCGTTAACAATAGGCTTGTCTGCCGGAAAATGAGTCAGGTTAATGAGAATGAATTGAGCGACGGTACTCGGAATGCTCACCCCACTTCATTTCACCTGTCTACAGGTAGCCGACTCGGAACATCGCACTGTGGGCCCAGTCGAAACACACATTCGATTCACATAGTTTGTTCAAGGCGTTACATTGATTCGTTTCATTTGAAATCTTCATTAGAACTTAGGTTACGACAAGGGGAATCCTGATATACAAATAGAGCACGCCAGAAACTTATGGAGGGCCAGAGTTGCTGTCTGAATAGAGGCACTCTTATGAGTTGCTCAATAATTTGATATAGACCTACTCACTGTTGTCAGCGGCGCAGTTTGCCAAACCATATATACAACTGGCACAAGCTAATCAGAATTCATTAACGATAGCGAAGGACGACATGCGACTGGGTACTTAACTGCGCCAGTTTAGTTCACCATAATCAGGAGAGTGAGATGTATAAAGAACAGAGGACACATACAACAAACAGTAATTCAAGGATGATGGTCTATTTCTTTAGGTAGAAACGAAAATCACCCGACATCCAAAATATAGGGGAATACATTTTTTGTCCATGTCAAGTCGTTCGCTTCAAGCGAGAGGGAATACCCTATGTTCCCTTATGATAGAATTCTACAGTGTGACGTCATTGTGTACTCGCCCACCAAACAGACAATGAGGGTTAACCCCACGTTCCCACCATTAAACATGCATGCACATCGAACTGCGCACACTAACATTGGTGAAGCACGTGGGTAGATCTATGAAGCTGCTCTTTTTTGGTTATTGACACGGGGAGGTGTTACTAATATAATAACCTACGGTTGTGTGAGAATTTATAGAAGGATAAGTTGTTGTTAGACAAAAAATAGGTCGCCATTAGACTTTATTTTCAATTTTGAATATGTTTTGTCCTATTCTGTAGGAGAGAGGGGATATCAAATGACCTCCGGAGATCTAATGAGACGTGATGAGACCTTGTGAAACTGAGACTTCATCTCGTAAGAAATAATACACATGTATCTGTGATTGTCATTCACCGTCCATTATTGTCCATGACAGACAATGATTGTTCATGATGGACCATATCTGTCTATGACTCACCATGTCTATCAATGACTGACCATGTCTGTCCATGACCAACCATATCTGTCCATGACTGACTATATCTGTCCATGACTGACTATGTCTGTCCATGACTGACCATGGTTGTCCATGACTGACCTTGATTGTCCATGACTGACCATGTCTGTCCATGACTGACTATGTCTGTCCATGACCAACCAAGTCTGTCCATGACTGACCCTGATTGTCCATGACCAACAATGTCTGTCCATGACTGTCCATGACCGACCATGTCTGTCCTTGACTGACCATGATTGTCCATGACTGACGATGTCTGTCCATGACCTACCATGATTGTTTATGATGGACCATATCTGTCCATGACTCACCATGTCTATCAATGACTGTCCATGACCAACCATATCTGTCCATGAATGACTATACCTGTCCATGACTCACCAGACTGTCCATAAGCGACCATGTCTGTCCATGACTGACCATGATTGTCCATGACTGACCATGATGGACCATGTCTGTCCATGACTGTCAATGACCGACCATGTCTGTACATAACCGACCATGACTGTCCATGACTAACGATGTCTGTCCATGACCAACCATGATTGTCCATGATTGACCATGACTGACCATGTCTGTCCATAACTGACCATGACTGTCCATGACCGACCATGTCTGTACATGACCGACCATGACTCTCCATGACCGACCATGTCTGTTCATGACCGACCATGCCTGTCCATGACCGACCATGTCTGTCCATGACTGACCATGATTGTCCATGACTGACCATGATTGTCCATGACTGACAATGTCTGTCCATGACTGACCATGACTGTCCATGACCAACCATGTCTGTCCATGACTGTCCATGACGACCATGATTGTCCATGACAGACCATGATTGTCCAGTCCTGTCCATGACCAACCATGTCTGTCAATGAATGACCATGTCTATCCATGACTGTCCATGACCGACCGACCATGATTGTTCATGACCGACCATGACTCTCCCTGACCGACCATGTGTCCATGTCAGTCCATGACAGACCATGTATGTCCATGAATGACCATGTCTGTCTGATTGTCCATGACCAACCATGTCTGTCAATGACCGTCAATGTTTGTCCCTGACCGACCATGTCTATGATTGTCCATGACCAACCATGTCTCTCAATGATGTCCATGTCTTTCCATGATGGACCATGATTGTCCATGACCGACCATGATTGTCCATGATCAACCATGATTGTCCATGACCCTCCAAGAGATAGAGGGTAGAGATAGAGTGTAGAGTAGAGGACTAAGATCTATCACAACAACTACCAGACCTATCACAAGCACAAAACTTCTCACCAGACCCCCTCCTGAACCCCCTTGTGTCCCACCCCTGACCCCCTTCCTGACCCCCACAAGACTCCTGACCCCCTCCTGACCCACCCCTGACCAATCCCTGACCCCCTCCTAACCCCCTCCTGACACACCTCTGATCCCCCAACCAGACCAAGACACCCCACCCACATCCACACAAGGACTGGAGTAAGGTATTTGACAGAAGCCCATACTAATGCTGGGCCCAAAAGCTCAGTGGAAAGGCGTACGCTTTGTAATCTGAAGATTGTAGGGGTGAATCCGGCCAGGGGTGACAACATGTTCATTGGGGTGGGCTGGGGTGGGCTGGGGTGGGGAGGGGAGGGGGAGACCAGGTACCTGGGAGGGGGAGACCAGGTACCTGGGAGGGGGAGACCAGGTACCTGGGAGGGGGAGACCAGGTACCTGGGAGGGGGAGACCAGGTACCTGGGAGGGGGAGACCAGGTACCTGGGAGGGGGAGACCAGGTACCTGGGAGGGGGAGACCAGGTACCTGGGAGGGGGAGACCAGGTACCTGGGAGGGAGAGACCAGGTACCGGGGAGGGGGAGACCAGGTACCGGGGAGGGGGAGACCAGGTACCGGGGAGGGGGAGACCAGGTACCGGGGAGGGGGAGACCAGGTACTGGGGATGGGCATACCAGGTTCAGGGATAGGCATACCAGGTTCTCGGGGCAGGTTTCTCCGCAGGCATAGCTCCACAGAAGGGAACAGCTCACAATACAAACCATACTACATACAACCATACAATACTGTAAGCCCTGATGTGTGAAAGTGGCCCGGCAATCCGGGAAATATGCACGTAGAAATGAAATGAAAAGGTTCAGGGAGAGAGGCCCGTCATCTCTGCTGGGAGAGACGCGTCGTCTCTGCTAAACCACTCAGTATACTCTCTCAATGTGAATAGGATTCAATGTGAACATAAATGTAGACCCACTTCCCGGGCCAGGGAGTCTTGGCAGAATTTACAAGACTTGGCAGACTTTACAAGACATTACGCAAGGCGACCAATAACGAAGCAGGGTCATGTGACCAGATTTTGGTGATAACCGCAAGTCATGCTCACAAAACCCAAAATGACTATCAACTATAGGGCCTACACAATTTATAGAAAATGATCATTAATTATGATTTGATGAGTTTTCCTCATCATAGATTTTTTAGAATTGTGACTAATGATGAACTTGAATTAATCACAAACATGACGGGCAACCTAATTTGGGAGATGTGACGCGTCATGTGCACAACGTCTATAGGCTGAACAAACTTGTAGCTACTATATCAGGTTGTATTTAGACATGTTCCCAGTTCATTATCGATGAATATCGTTGGTATAGCGCTGGGTCCGACCTAATCCAAGTGCTTTCATCGATTTACTGACAGTAATGTCTTGCTGAAAGATCAATATACAGTTAAGTCCTGCTGTTGACAGCATCTTACTCATCTCATGCTCGTCATTGCCTAGAACAGGGAATATAAATAACACTGACTTTATTGCTTACCTACTCGTGCATAAGCAATGGTCGTCCCTCAATATACTAAAACTGGTAACAAAAGGGCTGTTTGGCTCAGGCCCCCAAAAAATTGTGTTCAGGTTTCCCGACCGAACCTAATTTTTAGCCCCGACCCTTAAGTTTTTTAAAAAGAAAATATTGGGGAAAACCAATAAAATCAAACAAAATTGAGCAAATGATCATAAAATGACATATTCAACGTCAAAATGTGTATTACAGATGTTAAAAATCGTTACAAAAGGCATATCATCTAGGAAGTTCTTATATAACTGTTTGTGCAATCTGGGACAAACTTTACAGTAAAAAAAGGATAAAATCCCGACCTACCGACCCTATTTTCTTTGAGGCATGAAACCTGAACGCAGCAATTTTGTTGTTGCCTCAGGTAGAGTTTTTATAACCCACTTCTGGCTTCTCACACTGCCTTATTCTAACAATTGCCCTTCGACTGCTGAACATGACATTGTGTAACCGGTCATTAAGAGCAAAGACAATTGAGTGACCAAAGACGTAAATGATTGAGGGAGTCCCCAATTATAGCTACAATACTATATAGATATTACAATGGACTCCCAAAAAGACATTTGAGATAAAATCCAATATTTCCAGGTGCCCTTTGAACTGTTGGACAGATAGACCCAAACTAGGCTTATAGCTGTTGTTGCATACATACCCTCACTGCCCATGCATTTAACTGTAAGTTGAGGTTATTACGTTAGGTATTACTTGACCTCGAGTAGTATATGGAAAATGGGGATAAAATCAGGCCCTGTGAGTAGTCTCCGAAAATGACGACTTGTACCAGGTTTCAGTATAAACAAGATAAGTACCAACTGTGAATTGTCATCGTTTGTCTGCGTCAAGAATATCATTAGCCAAATATCAGAAGTAAATTTGGAATGGAGAATAAATACAAGATAATAATATTATCTTGTATTTCAATGTATTTATAATTATTATGGCATGGAGGGGGGTGACACAATAGAGGGGGAAGAAACTAATGATAGGTAATGACACAATCAGGACACTGATATTGTACTTCAGTAGTAATGTGATACAGACGAAGCGTAGATAGTTCTTATAACAAGACTACCAAAATCCTTTATAAGTATATATAATTAATTCTATACCAACCCATTAATACATGCACTATGACAAGACCTACAAAAATATCTTTAAGAGGAAATAATTACACAAGCAAATGAACTTCAAGGCAGCTAATAATGTCTGATATACAACAAGCTGTCGCAGCTCTGTGAACTCAGTGAGGATACTGGTATGTTTAAGGTAAGGGATTTCGATTTGAATTTGTAGACTCAAGAGCTTCAGTCACTCTAACATATCGACCAACGCTATGGATCATTTCAGCTAGTGATTTCAGTGTGGCTGAAACCAGCTTTAAAGGTACTCAGAAATCGATCAGGCAAAGTATATATTCTCTATGGGCGAGGTCAACTGCTATATATTGTGCCTATGTGTTTAGTTGTATAGCGAGTGCTACCACCTGTTGAATGGATTATAGTCATATGGTGCATTTTCAGGTTAAATACAATGGATGCACACGTACATACACGTGTGTAGCGTATAGTTTCTTGGTAGAAAAGACCACTTAATACGCATTGTGCTGCGTTGGTTTGGAGCTGTGGGTGGCGCTTTGCTGGTTAATCTTTAACGTGGTTGGGGGGAGGTATGAATGACGGGTTGGACTAGGGCGGGTAAATGCCATTGACGGCCACAGTGCACTGTTACACTGTGTGCCCCTTGCTGGTCGAGGACGCTGCTTTTATACCCTTTTAACCCCCGTTTCCACTATTAGAACCGAAAGGAACTCATACACCAACTCTTTTTGGAATTAAAACGTGTTAAAAAGGTATGCGCAATAAACACAATATCCTTCCTGTCAACACGGTCTTCGTGTCATTATTGTTAAGGTTTACGCAGGGGTGCCACGATATTGGACAAGTTTTAGTTGTATTTTCAATGATATATTCGTGACAAAGCCCTGGAATATCAAGCACTACACGTTTTCAATCAAAGTATTCTCTAATTTTTCAAAAGAATATTTTAAGGAACTGCAATATTAGGGAAAGCAGCGTCTTAGGGATAGACAAAAGTTGAGGGGCGTTTTGCAATGGTCACGGTTACCTGCTATTTGCCTATATATATGGTGTATATCATTAAGTAGCTAATCATCAATCTTCAATGTTGATATAAAGCATATACAAATGTACAACAGCAAATACATGTGAATGGTTTATATGAAACTGGAAAATTCATTTTTGACATCAATATTCTCCCCAATTCTCCCTACGACAAGTAGCTGATTCACAGTATTTTAGACACCTGCAGCTAAATCTGGACTGATTTTGTAAACAAAAATACAGGAAAACCTATAGGAGATATACAAATATTTGCCACAAATCTATATGTAATGAATGAATTTTCAGTCCAACTGGAAAACACAGTATAAATATATACAGTTATGAAAAGAAAAAATCATAAATGCTATTGTTCCATCATGATACACCACAAATTATCATATCATTACTGTAAATTTCTATAGTTAAGTCTTGTGATTTGTCGACACATTTCCAAGCATACACCCTGATCTAGGCTTACCTGCAGGTAAAACTCAAGAAATTGGCTATCCGTTGTCGGGTGAATTAGGCATGTAAAGAGTTGAGATTTTAAAGACATGTTGATAATAGTCATTCCAAGGGAACTGAGTCTCAGATTTTGTATTTAGGTCCTGGTTTTGGTTTTGAGAAATATAGAAAATGTACTTTAAAGACAAAATGTTTTCAGTCAATACTAGGCCCTGAATAAAAAAATTGAGACACAGTTCCCTCCAAATGAATGTTTTTGGCACTCTCTGTTAGTTTAGGATTTTTTAACTTTTGTATATACTGAAATATCCTTGTTAAAAAAAGTGAAAAAGAACTTTTTGACGGTTTTCTTTATCTAAGTGGAAGCCTATTTGACTCTAGTTCAACAGACAAATAAATCTATGCTTTCATCTGATGTATGGCATTGCAAGACTGACTAAGTAGTTCGAGAGATACCCAACTCTTTGTAGATAGGCCCGAGACGACTGTTGCGCATCCTTAATGGATTGAACAAAAAAAAACACGTCACATTATACATTTGTGAAAAAATATAATTTTTATTGAGAATTCTTTCTGATATAAGGTAGAAAAATAAACCAATGTTTTGTCACTGGAGGGACATTTAGTCAGAATGAACACTCTCGGTGGCGTTTTGTATTTATCACAATAACTGCGGGGCTATCTGCATTTTAGATAACCATCTATAATACTCATTAAGGTCAATGTACAACAGACGACTGATACTTTGGGTTATTCCTTCTCAAGTGTCTTGGATATATTTATCACTAATCATAACAATATAAAATAAATGGCATCAATGGAGGATTTGTTTGTGGTATAGTCATGCCACTAACAAGAGGTGTTCACATGTAGGCGGCCCAGCCGATGTACATCTGGCAGAGGTTGGCCTCGTCTGTGGCCTCCTGAAATACACAACCAAACTCGTAGTTACAGGGGCGTGCAACTGACTATTGTGAAATATTATACACAAATGTACTCTGAGGTGTTATTTGACCAGGTGAGTCTTCGTTTTAGTTGTGATAATTTAATGATTATAGTAGGTAAAACGTAGCAAGATGTAACTTACAAGAATTTTTGTTAAAAAAAAAGAAAATTTAATAATCATATTTATCCAGTCTCTTATATCATCATTACTATTATAACAATGACCGACAGCTCTGAGATTCGTGAACCCATTTAGCGGATAATCACATTTAGAAAAATCTGACTATTGTTTTTAACCACTAGTTTTTCATTTTATTCCATGATTTACCTCGTAACACTAGAAATATTCTAGCTTTTAATGTTTTGTACAGCATATGTATGGTATATTAGAAATGACAGAAAGATCTATTGAAGACCGAAGGAATAGCGAATCACACATCGAAACGTCTTATCTATCGCTAAAACTTTCAAATAGTTAAAATCTATTGCGTGGTGCTGGTAATCTTTGGCCTCATCAGCCCCCAATGATATTATGGAAATGCCATCTTATTCCCCCGAAATGAGCATATTTGTGATCAGTTAGGAAGTTTCTGTTTACACAAAGTCTTTATGTGTATTGATGTTAACTAAGCTGTCTACACAAGTCTAAGCAATAAGTAGCCCACTTGAAGAGGTGGTCGACTTAGTGTGACAGTGATCCAGTCAGCAGAAGGGCGATGATGTGTTTCAATGTTGATTAGGTTGTAAAAGACCGGGTCTAACTGCCAGGAATCCTACTTTAATTAGGTGGTTGACGCACTGTGATCCTGTCAACACAAGGTCTATTATGTATATCAATGTTGATTACGTTGTAGAAGACCGGGTGTAATCCCCAGGTAACCTACCTTAATGAGGTGGTTTACGTACTGTGACCACATAAGATCTCTATATATGACAATGTTGATTAGGTTGTAGAAGACTGGGTGTAAACCCCAGGGACCTTACCTTAATGAGGTGGTTGACGTGGCCCTCCACTGATAGCGGCAGGCCCCGCGGTTTGGTCTTGTTCTACGTGTATTAATGTTGATTAGGTTGTAGAAGACTAGGCGTAAACCCCAGGGACCTTACCTTAATGAGGTGGTTAATGTGGCCCTCCACTGAATGTGGCAGGCCCCGCAGTTTGGTCTTGTTCTACGTGTATTAATGTTGATTAGGTTGTAGAAGACTAGGCGTAAACCCCAGGGACCTTACCTTAATGAGGTGGTTGACGTGGCCCTCCATCGGCAGCGGCAGGCCCCGCAGTTTGGTCTTGTTCTATGTGTATTAATGTTGATTAGGTTGTAGAAGACTAGGCGTAAACCCCAGGGACCTTACCTTAATGAGGTGGTTAATGTGGCCCTCCACTGACAGTGGCAGGCCCCGCAGTTTGGTCTTGTTCTACGTGTATTAATGTTGATTAGGTTGTAGAAGACTAGGCGTAAACCCCAGGGACCTTACCTTAATGAGGTGGTTAATGTGGCCGTCCGCTGACAGTGGCAGGCCCCGCAGTTTGGTCTTGTTCTATGAGTATTAATGTTGATTAGGTTGTAGAAGACTAGGTGTAAAACTCAGATAACCTACCTTAATGAGGTGGTTGACGTGGCCCTCCACTGACAGTGGCAGGCCCCGCGGTTTGGTCTTGTTCTTTAGGATCCCTTTGAGGCGTGACTCGATGTTATTCACGTGGATGTAAGCCTGCAGCAACATGGTAACACACACTATTAATGTGGAACAGGTTATACCTTTTCGAATATACCCCTAGTGAAAACAAACTAATGGGATGTATACAGTACTGTAGAACCTTGTAAATACTACACTAAGATAAACTGCTCCACAGTCAAACATAGCAGGGGCGAGTTTTTCACGAAACCAATTTTTCAATGGCATGAACATGGGAATAGTCTCAATACAAACAGATGGGTTGTCATATGTCATACAGAATATCATCGAATCAGCAATGATTGATAGCAGTCTATTCATTTGAGGTACACGTGAAGTACATCGTCTATAAATAGCTGTCACAAATCAGAATTGAATTTGTGATGCTTGCCTGATCCGTTCGCTTTACAAAGCCCTTTGATTCAACAAATCAACATAGTGACTGGTACTATAAATTCAAATGATTTGACAATGTCCATTAATCAACATCAATCAATCCTGAACTTAGATTAATTCATAATATATTGATAAGGGTTGTTGTTTGCGACGGTATAGTAAATTTCACCATCTCGTCCTGTCAAAGGTACTACATGTATATATACTTTATATCATTGAAAAGCTAAATGAAAAGCCTCTCAATGAATTGTATGAAAATAGGTAGAAAACACAGAAAATGATCCGCGTTCTTTTGATATCTAGATGTACAGTGTATTTCGTATAGCTACGGCAGAGAGATAGGTAACGCCTTATCTTTTTCGGGAAATGATACGACTAATGTTCGAACTAATATGGAAAATCTATTATAATTATCATTTAATTTTGAATTGAAACTTAAGCCCATCTGAGCGCATAACATTGTTCTTACGAACACAATCTCCGAAATTCTTGCTTTGCTTTAAACTAAGAACACTTTTTTCAGTCCACATGACAAGATATAAATACATATCAAAAATCAATATTTACACGTGTATCAAGTATTAGTTCTTGATCTCCTTTGTAACTTTTCGGTGACCATTTACCTTTTCGTTTTTGATCTCGCCACTCTCGGAGCGGCCCTTGGCGGGCTTGCTCCACTCGACGAGCGGGTCGTAGATGAAGGTCTTGAGGACACTCATCAGGGGGTCGCTCTGGGTGCGCATCACCCGCAGGGTCACCTCACAGGCCCGCCGGTACACGCCCTCGTATCGGGTCGGGCCCTGCGATACACAGAACACAGTCAGTAATATGGTTTTTTTATCACGTTGGTTTGATTTTAATATAATGGTATAATTTAGAAGCAACGTCAGCATGTCTTCTTAATTAATGAAAATATGCAGTGAAGTCTATATTGTAACCGTGAATCACTAATTTCAATATAAAATAGCCAGGAAGAAACGGAAATTCCACTCACCATAGCCTCTACCATGTTGTGTGTCAGTCGGAATGGGACAATCTCCGGGTAGTCAAACGTTTCCCCCTGCACGTAGAAAACATGATGGTCATACGTGTATAAATACTTATCAAGCTTTTGTACACTCAAAGGTTAATGAAGTTGTGCATATATATGCAACAATAGCTACAAATTCGTTTTTTATTAAGAAATGAATAGCATTTCTAAATAGCTTACCTATCGGACTTTTTTCACACTGTAAACCCGGGTAATTAGACTAGACTTCCTGAAGCAGTTGGTCTATATGCAATTCATGATTCCAAAAATTAGTTGTTTCTTTGTCAACTTTGAACTAATCATATTCATACTTCATTGTCACTCGAATTAGGTTTATGGTTTCGTAGGAAGACAATTCATTCCCGTGTGAGAAAATCCCTTTATGTGTTCTAGACTGACCTTGTTGAAGAGACAGTTGAAGTCGACGTGGACGACGTCACCGTTGGTGGAGTCAAAGAGGATGTTCTCTCCGTGCCTGTCGCCCAGGCCCAGAATGTAGCCCACCATGCTCATGACGGCCGTGGTCCGCGCGTACGACAGGCGCGCGTTGTACCTGTGTATATATAGAGTGGGGGCTTTTTACTGACGTGTTTACTGAATCACCTGACCAATATCACCTAAACGGTACTTGACTGACTCGGTTACTGTATCAGATAAACAATGTTATTCGGTTTATTGCCACAGAACCAGACAAATGCAACAATGTATATAATGTGATTAATTTATGAAAGTTTCCCTTTGAAAGCTCTTTAGATTTTCTTCTGGTACCTTTTTGTTCTTAACCACAGTTTAATATAAACATGTATCCGTTTTATTGCCACTTACCAGGAGGTGGGGTCGGGGAAGGTCTTCAGGAACCACTCACTAAACACCGACGGGTGGCGCGGCAACAACTTCTGTTTGTACACGTCCAGCTTCTTCCTACAAACCGGGTTATAGATGGGTGGGTTTTAGGCTTATTATTGCTGATGCTAATATTTATAATACAATATACACTATTTTATAGGTAATTTTTCGAAGGACTATTCCTAAAACTACATTTCAACAATTCCATTACCTATGCTGTCTATGGTGATGTTTGCAGCTTAGGATAATATTTTCATTGTATTTTCCCCCTGTTTTTGTCTATAGTCAAACGGCAATCGAGATTCACTTATTTTCCTACCACTGGCTCAGGTTTTTTTGTGTTTCTTTTTTCAGCAGAAGGGAACGTACAGTCAGCGATGTTGTCTGACATAAGAAGGTTGATCCATTTACATCTATTATTAACTAGATTAGACAGCACGAAAACAGGTCAGGCACAATGCAGTCAAAATGACTCAACAATTCGTTAATACAAAATGTCCAACGGTTAAAAAAACAACATGCGTTTTCCTCATCAACACCTGACTCAACGCGGGTTTAGGACCACACAAAGTGAGCTGTAGGTCCCCTTCCCCAGTTTTTATCACAGTACTGACACTCACTGGAAGGGGGCGTTGGCGGGCAGCGACATACTCTTGAGCTCCTTGCCGCTGATGTAGATGCCCCGTTCCTTGAACAGTTTGTAGATGATATTCCTGAAGCCGGCCGTGTTGGACACCCACTCCAGCAGGCCGCACTCCTCGTTCAGCGGAGTCACCGTCTGAAGCACGCAATCAACACCTTATCTGGTTATATCTATGTGCAAGGACATACTAGTTATTCGGATTTTCACTATTACCTTCATTGATTTACAAAAAAAAATCTGTAGTCATCAATAAATCGTCTTTTGTTTTTCTATTTTGTGTTTGGTAGGTCACAACTTACATAAGTCCTTATGTGGAGGTCCCTCCGACGTGACTCGAAGTTCTTCCGGAGGAACTTGTTGATGATGGTGTTAAACTCCATGAGACGAGCGTCCTTACGGAGGTCGTCCTGAAAGCTCAATGTAAACACGTTAATATAGTTATGGTGAAGATGGGTTTGAACCCCGTGAAACAAGTATTCTTACATAGATCGTTCTAAATTCACAGGATCAAAATCATTTTCCAAAAAATAACAAGGTCCATAGTATGTAAGTTTATTCAGAAGTATCAGTTAGATCCATATGGTAAACGGTGGGTTGGCAGCATATTCTGAGGCATAGCTCTTCAAGAAAAAGCTATTCGTTATTGGTTTAAGTATTAACGGGAGTCCTGCTATTCTTCAGACCTATAATCTAATGGTTTAGAACAGTGCTAGTCTGCTGCCTATTTGGCGTGAGGGCTTGCTGGTGCCCCGTAATTACGGAGAATCCCTGATCATCATGACCTCCTAATGACTATCTAAGGAAACGGAAGTTAATCTCGGATAACTTATTTGATCAAAACAGCTCGGTGGCAATGATACTGAGTAAAATCGAAGGTGTAGCTGGCTTCAACTAACTGACCTTGGGTTTACACAACATGACGTACAGCTTGCCGTCGCTTCCCCGCATCGTGATCTTCTTTGGTCGCTGTAGTGACGGCAGTATCTCCACCTAGTGAGGGAAAGTAAAACTAAAACATTTACCATGTCAGCAGATTATGATCAAAACGTAGAAGGGTCCTTCCTTCATGTCGTAAGACTATCTACATTCATTCAAGGTTTGTAAAAAGTGCACTTTGCGACACATCTCCCCTTTACAGAATTTCAAATTATTTATTTACGAGTCTTTCTGTTTTTTTCTTTGGTTTATGACCTTTCCAGTCCGTTATTTCGCTGAGATCCGTTAATGGTTTGTAGCCGTTACTATACATTGTATAGCAGTAAGGTGGTGCACTGACCGTGTCCTCGATGTCTTTGATGTGCACCTGGTTCATGGGGAAGGGGTCGTGGTGGGCCGAGCCCGCCGTGTGACTGGGTAACGTCACCGTCATCAGCGTCTGCAGGGGCAGCAGGATCGGGCTGAACTTACTGGACACGGGGAAACAGAAAATAACAGACTAATTTCACAGTAACTGTAAGACATTATCTCAAGAGGCGAAAACGTATAAGTCCAGATAATAATTGTCTAAAGTTGGTTAAAATCGGTCTTGACAGACGTCTTATTTAATTTACACTTAAACTGTTTGAAACTAACAAATATGACTGTACTAATGGTCTCTGGCGGCCACCGCCTTTACCTGTCGTTGATGAGTCTCTGTAGCGGCTTGAAGTGCTGGCGGATGGAGAGGGACGAGATGCCCGCGTCACACGGCCGGTTACACAGGTCCAACAGGCGGTCTGTTAACTTGGTCGCATCTTGCAGAAACTTGTTCAGATTAGGGCTCAGCGACCTGATAAAAAACATAAAGAAACACTGTGCATGTTTTCTGTAGATACATGTACATCTAATGCTTTGAATCGTAATGCGTAACAAAGAGGATGGGGCAGCGGTGCTTCATAACACTTCATCGATTCTTGTTTCGTGACTTCTCCATGAACAAATTTAGAGGAAAACAACCAAAATTTGCCCCCTCCCCTACTAAAATAATTTTTTTTTTTTTTTTTTTTACAATTTCATCACTCCTGAAAACATTCCATACTATTTTCGCACTTCTCGAATCCCAAGACCTTTCCATTAACATTTTCCATGATTTTGAGCTTATGTGGAATCCCTGTTTAACCCTGTTCCTGTTTTTTGCAGTTGTTTTTGCTTCAACTGGAATTTTTTCTTTTAAATACGACAAATCCACACTGAGACTGAGATTACTTAATAAAGAGGGAAGTAACATACTTAGCGGTGTTGAATATTTCTTGACATCGTTTCATCCGAATTTGATACGAAGACTGCAAAAAGACAAATGAAGAAAACATTACACAGAGTGTGACGTCTTGAAACTAATTTCTACTATGTCAGACCCTACGTGGATATTGGTTCCCGCCACAAAAAGTACATGTTGCCGTATCCAAATTCTCGTAGAATTACATTAATTTATTTCTGCATAAGATTTCCATTTTTTTAAGATGCAGAACACATGAGCATATGCAACTAAACGAATATCCCATTATCGTACTTTTTTTATGCTAATATTCATATTCATGTTTGACTGTCACCTTGGACACGGCCATCATCATCCACATGGTCTGCTGGGGGAAGGAGACGATGAGTTTGGCGATGAGTTCCCGCAGCTGGGAGAAGACGTCGGCGTGGGCGTGGCAGATGCGGGAGGTGAGTTGTGGGAAGGCCGTCAGGAACTGGTACGGGGCCAGCTTGTTGGTGTAGCTCGCCATCATCTGGTTGGGGAGGTAACGGGGTCACATACTACGCGTTTCGCACGTTATAGAGTACTCTCTTTTCATAATCTCAGCTCGTGTAGCTAAACATCCTTTAAATACTTTTAGTTTTTATTTCTATTTTCTGCAGCGTAATGTACTTTTCTGAGAAACATCACTGACACTGCATCGGCTTTGAACAGGGTGCCCACGCTTAAAAAAAAAATCAGTTTAAGACCTTTTAAAGACCTATTTCTGACGTAAGGTTGGCAAATATAAGAAAAAATTGCATAATGTTTTATGTAACAACACTCGGCAAAATAGCGGTATTTGGCTCACTTGCAATTGGATTTTCATTTTCATTTAAAGCAAACCACAATGCAAAATTATCAAAATTTAGTAAATTTTTTAAATTTTCAAAATCGATCCTGACATCTTCAACTACACTCATATAAATCATATTGCCAGTTAAAATCAAATATTGGTGGCTAGAAGTCTGATAATTATGATCCTTGGAAAGAGGATCTGTTTGTTTTTGTTTTCTGGTCTGCAATCAACTTGTTGGGGAATCCCCCCACGTGACCCAACTGCCCCATAATCAGTGATGTCATCTTCAGGGTCAATAGGTCAATTCCTCCCCTTTCCTTTCTGTACTAAGCCAGGCTCATCCATGTTTGCCTCCTCTCAATTCCCACATCATTCTCCACCAAAAATAATACTCATTAGAGTCTCTGCTAGCAGAGTGAAAATGCAAGGGGGATTCCGGAAATGACATTTTGATGACATCATCAGTTTTTGGGTAAACAATCTAGGTATTTGTGTGGACCACACAACAGACCAAAACAAATCAGAAAATGAGTATTCATGACAGTCTAAATCTGTTTTTGAATAGAATTTTGCATACCATTCTGTTATCAGATGAAGCATGATCATACATGGTTTGTCAACAAACTGAAATTTTTATTTGACAATATATAACTGATTTGCGTTGTGGTTTGCTTTAAGACGTTTTGAGACTTGCCACGGCACCCTGTTTGTAGCATACATTTTTCCCCCTTTATTTAATAGCGAGAGAATGATGTTAGCAAATCCTAGGCTTAGACGTCATGCTATAAGTCTACTTGTAAATTTGACTTTACAAAGCATCGCGCAAATAAAGAGGTTAAAAGAAGGTTGCTGTGACAGTAAGTAAAGCAGTGCTGACCTTGTTGAGGTGGACAAGCACAGCTCTCATAGCCTGCATGCTCATCTCGTTCTTGCCCTTGGCCTCGGCCACCTCAGCACCATAGTCCAGCCACAGTGACAACATACGAGGCATCGACTCGTAGATGTACTGGTTACCGTACACCAGCGACTGGCCGAAGTACTGCAGCACCTGCGCTATGAAGTCTCTGCAAGGGGGCACGAGCAGATTCAGGTACGTGCATTTTTCTACAAGTGATTTTAACACCATCAATGAAAAAAATCGATTGGATTCTAGCAGTCCATGTTTTACATTCCTAACAAGTAATATATTTTAGTTTCATATAGCTCTAATCCCTCAATCAGGTTGGCCTACTGGTACGTTTCTATGTTCATCCCTCACGACCCCACTCACCCTTTCTTTTCGGGGCGGTCGCTGGGGAAGAGTTTGGTCATGATCTTGTCGTAGTACTTGGCGATGTAGAAGTAACCGTCTTCCCACTCGCCGTGCACCTTGTGCACCTCGCGGTAGTGTTTGACGATGGCGTTACTCTCCATGGACGCTGTCTCCTCACAGTACTGACTCAGCAGCAGCAACATCTGCACACACAGAGAGGGAATCATGTGTAGCGTGCCAGTCGATGATAATCATATACAACATTACCGATAATAACAATGTTCCCACTTATTTTGCCTACAGGTTCATAACTATCTGTAATATTGATATCAACTGGTGAAAAGTGTGTTGCTTTATTAAAAGATGTATGCGAGTGAAGCTTGAGAATAAACCCTTAGTTGTTTTCAGATATCAACAACTAGTTTATATAGGTGATACTTGATACTGACTTTAGACGGTCACTTTTCATTACAGAAAAAACACACACATAAAAAAAACAACCAAAAAACATGGAATCCCGTGGCAACCCTGAACACCAAACCATCGTAATAAGAGAAATCAATCGAAGTACAAACTGAAGTGATTATTATTTTCACTGCTTTAATGAGTTAAGATATTATTACCTGCGCGCACTGAAAGCGGTCGTCCTTGGCCCAGGAGGTGTCCTCGGACTTGATCTCGGCCCGGCGCGGGTAGTGCTGCTCCAGGGCCTTCTCCAGGCACGACTGGGCCATGTCGTAGTCGCTCTGTACAAACGGCCAGGAGGGAAAAGATACTAGACAACATCCTAGACTTTAAACATTTATTTTTCTTATATTTTAAAGATCAGGATATCGACGGGTATTGTCTGTCGTTACATATTTTTCATACATGAATTTATTCGGGACAGTAATTTAACATGTATGATGATTTCCTTATCAGAAATTTATGTTAAAATTAGAGAGTTTAAAAAGCGGCGGAAAGGGACCTGAATTAACCGTAAAGTATATATAAAAGCTCTGTTTGGTAATATTTATACTTGTATTCGTCCTAGATCATTAGCCTTGAACCTCTTATATCAATTTCAGCCGTCTATACAACTGACACCTTGCCGTCCTCAGAACTAGTGATACATTAACAAGACCTTACCCTGTCCCAGAGCCACTTGGCCTTCTCCACGGAGAAGCCGGGCAGGTCGTAGGCGCTGGCACTGACCAGCGAGCTGTGGGCCGTCTGCAGCAGGCCGCACCTGGAGGGGGTGAGGGAGAGGTGTAGAGGGGGCATTAGGACAGGTAATGGGGGAAGTGTCGATGGGTTTGTTAGGCGTGTACTTATTTTTTTGCTGAAAGACGCAAGCTGTATACTACGGAATTTCCGAATAAATATGCAAAAGGTTGTCATTAGGTGGGATGCTAGGATAATGAATTTGTTTTGTGTTTTGCGTGAACTAAGGAATATAAGGGTATATAATGACTTTCTGTGCGATAAGAAGTCCATGATACACATATAGACGTTTATCCGACCATACTCAAACCCTCATACCCAATATAGTTATAGCCATGCACTTACTCGCGTGCCACCTTGGCTGTCTGTAGCCAACACTGCCCTATCTGCTTGTCAAGTTCCACATGGCCCTCCTCCTTCCCCAGACTCAGCAATGTCCGACGCAGGGTCAGGATCGGGTCCTGGGTCCGAAATGCAGACTACAGAAAATAACAATGTCTTGTAAGTACATGTAATTAGAAACTTGGTATTTATAGATATTGTTTTAGAATAGTGTTCGATAAATTGCGAAACCAAATTTCTTTTTCATTATTGACTTTCTTCGGATGTAATTTGTTATTTTTCTAAGTGAGGCAGTGTATACTAAAACACATAATACCTGAATATATATATCAATCTTTGTACCAGACCTAAAAAAAAGATTTATTTTACTTCCTTACCAAATTCATTTGAAATCCCTCTATACATCAAACCTACGATGATAATCAGTATAAAATATCCATGCACGCACATGTACAGTCTATGTTGCTGATAAATCTGGAGACATTCTGTCACTACGAACCTGTGTGAGTTGGAGGCGTGAGGCCCACTGCTGTTTGAGCTGCTCCACGGTGAGCTGCTCCCCCTGCTGGCCCGTGGGCGCCTCCTTGGGGAAGCCCACCAGGCACCTGACGCTCTGCTCCAACTCGTTCAGCATGTGCAGGCTGGGGGAAAGAAGGGGTACAGGTCAAGAAACTATAGAAGATAGGTTAGGTATAGCCTCATCGACGTTGTAGGTATGTACATAGAAGTATGCTCTGATCAGTATCTGACGAGAGGGTAGTGGGGGGGGGGGGGGGGGGGTCACCATGCACCATTCATACTTTATACTGATGGTAGCAGTCGCCAGTACCGTACAATGTACTCGTTTCCCTGGTGGTATAAGCTGACCTTTATGCTTGAAACCAACAGAGTGATCATGTCATCCATCACACTTTACATTTTTGGTAAAACGAATGTTGAAGTATTTATTGTTATAGATATCCCCGGACTTTATATTTATCGTTGTTGACATGTATAAGTCGCCCTTACCGTGCAATGCACTTGTACCCCCTGTGGTATGAGCCGACCTCCATGTCATCCCAAGACTTTATATCTATGGTTATAGATATATGTAGAAGTCGTCCTAACCGTACAATTTACTCGTATCCCCGGTAGTATGAGCCGACCTCCAGATTTTATACTTATTGTTCTAGATATGTAGAAGTCATCCTAATCGTACAATTTACTCGTATCCCTGTTGGAACGAGCCGACCTCCATGTAGACTGCAGATTTTATACTTATTGTTCTAGATATGTATAAGCCGCCCTTACCGTACAATATACTCGTATCCCCGGTGGTACGAGCCCACCTCCATGCTGGCGGCAGACAGGGGCGTCATGACGTCGTCCCGCAGACGCCGCAGGTTGTTGGTGAAGGCCTTCTCATCGCGGGCCTTGACGGCGTACAGCACCTTGCCCAGCCCCACCGTCCAGCTGTGGGACTCCCCCTCCTGTCGGTGTTAGTAGAGGGAATGTGTTAGCAGAGCCGGATTGGAGGGAAGGTAAGCAATTTATTGTGAGCATATATATAGTTAAACTTGCTCTATTTAAAAGGGATATTTGGAGACAGAAAATCTCTCTGTCACCACCTGAGAACCCGAAATATAAAACAAACACTGTGGTAGGAAAAAGCACATCTTCACATGTGTTTATACTAAACAACATGTCACTCTCACTGGTTAGCTAAAGGAATATGTATAAGGAGAAATTTTAAGTGGCTTGGAGACATTCCATTAATTACATTTAGATGCTTCCCCACCCCCTTTGATAAGACATAGGCATTGGGTTTATGTAGGGATATGCATTTTTCAAGATTTTTAAATGTCCAATAATGCTTACGTAATTAATGACAGGCCCCTTACCGTCTTTAGGAAGTTCCCCAACTTTTTCCACTGGCCCAGCTTCCAGGCCGCCTCCACTCGGTACGCGTTGAGACTCGCCCCCCACGCTGGTCTGAAGGGTCAAACAGGCAGAAGTATCTCAGTGATTATGAAACACCTCCTCCTTAGCTAGATTCCGTTTACTTAATCTACCCTTCGTGTTTCGAGGTTCGAGTTATTTTGTCTGCCGTAGGCTAAACATTACATTGTATAAAACAAGTTACATTCGTCTATATAAAATGTCTTTTGTGAATCCCATGGTATTTCTATTACCTAACTCCCCAAAACTGTCCTACGGACTTTACATACCAGTGATCTCATGACTGCAAATGAGAGCATTAACAGTTTTACATACCCTTTTCATACTACGTCTACATTACAAATACATTAAAACTTCTGAAGATTATCCTGGATTAATGTTGGGACAAGTTTGATATTGTATCGAAGCCCTGATGATAATAGCCTCCACAGTTCTAGGAGTACACAGCCCTGAGCTGCTCACCTCTCGGCAATCATCCCGTTGGTGAGGTCCATAGCTGACTGCAGCTCGCCCAGCTCGAGCCGACACTGCAGCAGCCCCTGTCGGTACGTCAGGTCGCCCGGCTCCTGCTGGATGATCTGGTCGTAACAGACCGAGGCGTCAGACAACTGGCCTACGAACGAGTAGGGCAAACAGAGCGGCAATGTTTTCATCAAAATAACATGTTGGTTTCCTAATTTTTAAATATCTTTTTCGTCGATTGTTCATAGTGATTACTAAATCATATCAGAAAAAGCCATCCAAACAAGTCTTTACATAAAGGTGTACATGTACTGACAAAAAATTTCTAGTTACATCAAAGTACCTATCAAACGAGTGAGGTTAAGGCTTACAAACAATCAGTTCTAGGTAAAAAATAATTAACCCACCTCGTATTATAACGAGTATAAAATCGGTAGACAACACGTAAGCAGTTTATAACTTACCTATGGACTTGTAGGCGAGGATCTGCTCGCTGAGCGTCGTCTTGGTGTGTTTGATGGCCGTCACGCCCGCCACACCATCAGGCTCGTTTAACGCCACGTACAATTTCTATTATAAAAAAAACTTGGGAATGATTACTCTGTTTTCACAAGATCAAGAAAACCAACGAGGAGGAGAACGACTTGTCTGGGCCACTGGGTATCAGCCATAGGCTATCAGTGTATCTTGCCGCACCTACTTATTGCACAAGGTCGCTGAATATGGCGCATGTAATGATTGTTTAAAGTTGTACATTTTATTTGACGAAAAATAGCCAACACCGTTCTCATCAAATATTAGCACAGTGCACGAACTAACCTGTAGGAAGTCGAGCTTGTCGGTGAGTCGGTCGGGGTTCGACTTGATGAAGAGCTCGATGTGCATCAGAGAGCGGGTGAAGGCGCCGCAGTTGTAGGAGGCGGAGGCCAACACCTGCTGCTGGATCTGGTCCAGGAAGCTCTGCACCGCGTGGTACGCTGGGTCCTCCGACACGTTCTCTGCAGGAAAGTAGGGGGGGATTCATACAGGGTCAGAAAACTGAATGCGCTGTAAAACTAGTTTCCATTTCTTAATCATATTGGAATCGAATGCAATTATGTGTATTATATCACTTATATATGTCTCCACAAATAAAGTAATCGAAAAAATTGTAGTATCATGTAAAATGGTGAACAATTCATAACCTCTAAAACAAAGATCCTTCTCCTCTGGCTCACGCTATGCATCTTTCTCTCCTCACTGGTTATCTAAGTTTCAATACAGAACCATTCCAAAATCTATCATCAACCAAGCACCGACGATTTTCCATTTTCTTTAGTTTGGACCTGTCGCCAAAAGATATCAGCAAATACAAAATATGCATAAAAATGTTTGCGAGTTACTCAAACAGCCTACTCACCCATACTGGAGGCGACGGCGGCCCTGGAGCGGCTGGTGGTCTCGGCCTTGTGACTGAGCACCATGACGCGGTGCCGCTTCCACTTGGTGAAGTGGTCGAGCAGGGTGAACACCGTCTGCGCACACATGTAGCGTAGGTCCGACGTCCGGTCGTGCTGCCGGGACTCGCGCTCCTCGGCGTCTTTCAGCACCGCCATTAGCTCCTCCTTTAGCTGGGCACAGAGAGGGGCACTGGGTTAGCATTACTTGTTTCTGTATAGGATAACTTGATCTACATACTTGTTTCTGTATTTGACAACTTGATCTACAATTTTATTACAGCCAATTAGGGATATATAAATTCACAGAAGATTTTACACCATAAAAGAATTGATGTATACTATTTATGTCTATAAGCGTCGCTGGGGAGTAAATCATTCTGGGCAGATATATTCTGAAGAGTTCATGACCATATTACCAGGAAAATGATCTGCCTCTTGATCAACTATCAATTTGCGTTCTTAGGGTGAAAAAACATATGGCCTCGACCCATGGTCTCGATGTTGGTCTCACCTCCTTGTGGTCCTCACTACTGCCGTCTAACAGCACCTGGACAGTGACATGCGGTAGGAGATAGAGGGCCAGGTTGTGATTACTCCTCACCACAGCACGGCACGTGTCGAACACCTGCTTCACCTTGGATGAAGACACCTTGGAGGGAGACAGGGAACACGCTCTTTTATCAACAGAAAGTTACAAGAACTTGTTCCAGAATCGTACAGTATACAGCTACCAAGAAGGATAACAGGGGTTATTAGAATACTGAAAATGCCATAAATCTTTGTATATCGAGGAATTACAAAACAAATGTTCAGTAAAAAAGAGAGGATCGCTACACTGTTAAGTTATCTGTTGAATACGTGTATAAAACCATATCTTTGGTGCTTCAACTTAAAACCTAAAGTATAGAAGCAGCATCTAGTTATTTTTTAGACATATACGTCAAACTCTCCTCTTTACAATAACTGGTTATGATTCGCTACTTGGTTACCTTGGAGATGAGGTAGCCAGTGAGAGTGGTGACCCAGGAGTGGAAGGTACCCCCCTTCCTCGTCCGGTAGATAGGTTTGTGTAACTGAGACCAGTCTTGGTTGATGTTAAGGAAGTACCTATCAATCGAGTACATTTAACAAGATCAGTATACTTCATACATTTCACATGATTTACTTATTGTGGGTGTTTAAACTGTGGACTCCCAAGTTGGGATTTATCTATTTTGAACAACCGTAACGTCAACTTAAAATCAAGAATACATGTACTTTGCATCCGATGTGATATTTAGTAAGCACTAGAGCTTACAACAATATTGCCAAACGATAGGTGGAAGAATGCAAACCGAATAAAGCCCTTCAAGTTTTGTGAGGAATATATACTTGTGAAAAAGACATCTGAGTTCGATACTGAGACCAGAGTCTAAGAACTCAAACGTGCCAATGATTAAGATGTGTAAAATCTTCAGGTTTTCTTTCTCCGAAAGTGTCAGTCTATTAACTTATTGTAGGATTCGAATTAAATTTCCAAGGCAATGGCTTTTAATCAAATGATAAGCTTAATGGGCTAGTATGTTTATACATATCATTTTTTGTTGACGTTCCATCTCATGGCCCAAGAATATCCCCTTTAATTATATGAAAGAAGGCTGTAAGACTGACTTCGATCTGGTGAGGGGCTCCATGATCTCCTGCACCTCCTCGGAGAAGCGGCTCCAGCGCCGCCCGCCCGGAGTAGACGGGGCGCTGTCAGGGGTTATCTCGTACACACGGATCAGTTCTTGGATGGAGAAGGCCACGGCGTCCTGCGAGAACCAAATGGTAAACTTACTGAGAAGAGGGATGTATGGCTACAATATTCAGAAACTGAGCAAATTTATCTACTAACTGCTGCCTTAGATTACTTAAAGATTCATCAAAGCCGTGCAAGAAACTGTTTATCAGTATAAGACATACAACAAATAATTCAGGTCGAAATAAAACTTTTGGTATACCTAAGGAATGGTTTTCTGTTTTCGATATAGAAACGTTCAGCTAGGCAATTAAATCGTAGATGTCACTTTCTAGTTTGGGTAGGCTGTTAACTTTGACGGGGAAATACTTTCATTGTGATCTTGTCTCTATACTTAAGATATAGATTATATGTCATGAAATTACATGTTTTATGGTTCTACTGAAATCTTATCTTACAAACTAAGATACAGATTTCGGTATGACTAGTCACCCTCACCTGCTGCTGCCTCTCCTGGGCACGGAGAAAGGCCTTGGCCAGGGTCGTAATCAGGTCGACGGCGAAAGTGTCCTCCGTCACACTAAACGCAAACTTGGCCAACTCGTCCTTACTCGCTGAACTCATTAACTCTAGTCTATATCGAGAGAACAGTTAGAGGTGAAGGAAACACATCAGCGGGAAGTTTGAATTGAAGAACAGTAAATATGTAATACTTATCAGAGGACCAGCAAGTGCATATATATGTCATCTACAGGTATGTGTTTTTTAGGCTTGGAGAAATAAGGCCAATTTCAATCACTATATCTCACCTTCCAGGGTCAATGGCTCCCAGTTCACCAAGACACTCGCCGTACAGGATCCGTAAGTCCTTGTCCGACTCCCGACATCCCGCCAACAACTGACACAATGAAGAAAGAAAGTGAAAAGTCAAAATATGTGTATGTTATATTAATGAACCTTTCGGTATATGAAACTAGTTGATATATGCAGTTGTCAAACAGCAGGTGAGAGACGATCTAAAGCTCAACAACATGTATATTAAACGGAAAATACATGTAAATGTATACTCCAGTTCTTGAACGTGAGACTGTGTGATAGAGCTGACTAATTTTTCAAGGCACATGCGTCCGCATGAGGTGAGCTGGTGCAACTTCTCATAGTTCAGTACATGATGTACATACCCAAGTATCAACCAGTGACTTACTGCAGTAACGACCTGCGAGATGACCGGGTCGGCCGTCTCTGTAGCCCCGGTGAGCTGGTGCAGCTGCTCATGGTTGGCGTGGAGGAGGCTGCGTAGTTTGGTCAGGGCCTGGGCACGCACATCCTGCGACTCGTGACGGATGCCCTTCAACAGCTGAGATATCTGCTGACTCAGGCCTGCGTCACTGAAACGTCAAATGGACTTATTTCTTACCATTCTTACTGGATATGCCATTTAAAACTTAAATGGAACCAATGACGGTTCTAAAGGAGTATCTATACAGGAATAGCCTCTGCACGTCTGACAATGTCATCCTGATGATGGGTATATTGTCATGTATATTTAATTATTTGACTTATTGAATACATTCAGAGATGAACTAAGCACGGGAAAGAAAGATCAAATCAGTACGTATGTAGTAGACACGAGTTTTAATGAATTAATCCATTTGAACAAAAATAAACATATCTTTTTCGGTTTTTAGTTTTGAGATTAAATGTACCCTTCTCTTACTTTTAGAAAATGATATTACTAGTGGCACTAGAAATGCATTTTGGGTACTAGGAATAATAGAGGAAGTAAAGATAGAGGTATAAGAGTTGTTTGAGGCTGACATCCGTGGCGGTAGACAGACCTGTTTGGTTGGTTGATGTACTTGTTCAGCACGGCGTTGACGTCGGCCAACTCGGCCATCTCCGGCACAAAGTACAGCTCGTGGAAGTGATGCTTGAGGGACACCCTGAAGGTTAAGACATTTCCTTTCTATTTGAAGGGTTTCCATTTGAATGGCAACATCGGAGATGGTTTGCAAACTATTAGCATTATCAAGTGATAAATGTAGTGGAATTATTGTGTCAAAGTATATTACATGTAAAAACAACATGTATATGCGAGGGCCGTACGAAGCTTTAAAGTGACATGATATGGAATTTACCCCCACGAGATTTGTCACGTATTTTTAAGTTATTAATGGAATATTGGCACTTTACCGGTTTTCAACGATGAGGTAGTTAAAAATCGGTGCAACCTGCTTCGGAAATATTTTGAGGAGTGGCTGCAGGGAAACGACAATCTGTGCCAGCATTGGGCCGAGGGCGACTACGTCAATGCTGAAAATCGGAAGGTGGACTGCACTGACCAAGACTGACATGTTGATCTGCCTGTATTCGGGTACACTTTAACACAGATGAATGACAACAAGTGCTATGTTAACGACTTCGTAGGTTTCAAAAATGACCAAATATCCCTGACGAGATCTCAGCCAAATTATCCTGTCGTTCTTAATATATCGTCAATATAACAATTACCAGTAATGTATATCTTCTTTCTGGCTAAGTAAATTTAAGACAAAAAACTCACTTACCTACGGACAAAGGAGTTCCACGCTCGACAACAAAGCTCTTGGAAACCCTGATCTTTTGTGCCCAACTTCATTCCGATTCTGCCAGTAACAAGCACAGACAAAAATAAAATTTTGTATATATGTATATTCTAATTTCATTTTATTTATCCTGTATCAATTTCGTATACAATATGGTTTTCGTCTAAGTACAGCATCTTTAGTTGCCCATAACATACATTCGTATAATGGTAAGAGAACACAAGTGGGCCATAATATACACACATTCATACCCAAGCTCAACTTTATCACTTGAATAAATGATGTCAGCGTCACTGTATTCATTTTCATTCATCAGATTTACTAATGAGAAAATATGACTTATTAATGTTTTTGTACACAAAATAAGCCCTATAGTTAGGTAGGGTAAGGAATAGTTGAGTAGCTCTACCCCTACCTGAGTGTGGTCATGAGGCGGACCCGCACGGACGTGATGTGTTTGGGACCCATCAGCCTCATCAGTAGGATCACCGACTCGAACACCTGAGGGACAATACACCCAGGGGTAATTGTATGTAGTACCGGTAACAACATTAGCGGGTCAATATAATGGTACGAAACGAAATTCATGTTATTGTCTTACACTGAGGCATAACCAATATGGAATAGGGTATATCTAATAAGGGCAAAATATCAATACAGCCTCCCCTCCCCCCCAAAAAAACAAACAAACAACAACACAAAAAACATCGCTACCGAGAGTGGATCCCGATAGTAAAGACAATATTTTTCTTAATTTCGAATCCTCTTTATTTAGAAATCCTTGAGTCGATGTTATGCTGTTAAGTAGACATATCTTTAACCATTACACCACCCACTATTTGTTGTCGGGGTCATACCTGTTTCTTTTCGTGCAGTGGGATAGTGCCGTTATTGAGGTGGTTGTCGAAGTGTACCAAGATGCCTAACAGTTTACGTTGAAGTAAATCCGCCTGTAAGAGATAAATTGGTTAATACTAAGACTTATCAATGCTATTACTTTCAATCTTCAATTCTTCAAGAACAGTACCGGTAGCTTCATATATTACGATATAATTGCCAATGCGATATGTACTTATAACATTTAAAGAAGCGTAAAGAAGTCAGAGAAATCCTCGGAGATCTCTTCTAATAATAGACAGTATTGGTAGAGCATTGCACTTCTACAATCCTGAGAGAGAGAGTTTGCTGCTACTACTCACCGCCTCCTCGTCGGTGAGGTGTGACTTCTGGGTGAACATGAGTTTGGTCAGGTAGATCTTGATCCCTGCCAGCACCTGGGGTTTTAACCAAACACTAATATCAACATCAATCTAGTTGTGTTGAATTAATGGATTTTCAAATCTGTTCGAGGGGAAGATTCACAGATATTATTCATATTTATTTCACTATACAGGGACGTCCGTAAGGTTAGGGCCATAATATATACCATCTCTTCAAGACATAACAGATGAAATCAAAGGAATTCAACCAACTCTGTAGCTAACGTTTAGCCATAATTATGTCAGCCTCACGATTTTGTGGAATGGCCTTTTTCCCAAAATCATTGGGCCGCTTCTTTTAAAAAAGGACAAGAAACAAAAGAGATCAAAGTTATTGTAGACTGACCTCGGAGTAGTTGGTGGAGAGGTGGAGGAGCAGCTCGCTGTCGACGTGCTGGCCGTACCGCAGCAGGGTGGGCAGGTCCCACTCACTCTCCGTCTGTGGGGATAACGACAACGAGTTAACAACGTCTATTAGTACACAACAAGGTTCAAATGTAAAACAAGAATATTGTGATGAAGCACGCATACGAGTTGGGCATCATCTGTATTGGTCAATCGAGTACATGGCTTCTACCCATAGCGCTGGTACAACTTCAAAAAACCACTTATTGACAGTTACTGAGTTAGGAGTTGAATGGGGTACCGGTCAATCAGGGTACATAACCCCTCTCCCGCTAACCACTGACTGCACGAGAAGGATCGTACAAAAACGGGCAATACATTATAATAAATTCTATTAAATCACAACAACAAGGTCACAGGTGGAAGTATGGGAGAGAAAGATCGGTTAGTAAACCGAAAAACTCTGGGTTATTCGCTTCTTTTTCTATATATAAAAGTAATTGTTGATGAGATATGTTTAATCAAAATAAGGAGGCAGTGAATATTTATTTGCCTAAACATAATAAGGTATTACGAAGTACAACCAAAGTTAAAATGAAACATAGATTTACACGGTTGAGTAAGGTACAGAAAAGCCCATATGTTAGAGGGCTAAAAGAATGGAATTTGATACATAGTGACATTCAAAATGTATCCGACGGAAAGAGATTTAAAAATCTCATAAAAAATATGCAGTTACATAATTAATTGGAGTTGTGCGGGGCCTTGCTTATGAACCCTAAAATTATATATATATATATATCTATCTTGAACAGGGTTTATTATAAGTCCAAAAATGCTATATCTTCATTTTGTACTGTCCAAAAGGAGAATTAAATATCTCCAGGTGATAGTTAACTGTTGTATCTTGTATATATGTGCTAATGATGTTAATATACTGTTGTATTAATATAATGTATATGATTGACATAACATGTATTCGATGGAAGAACTTGTAATATTACAGGAATCGAATCTGAATATATATAAAAAAATAAAATAATATGTGGATAGGAATGCGAATTATCGAGCAAATTATCGATTGAATTAAACAAAAAGATGCCAATGTAAGCCCAGATGTATACATTGCTGGGTGATGGATGGCACTCTGTGACAAGGAGGGCTCTGATTGGCTAATACAGTAGCCTCCTTGAAGTAGGCTTTGGTGAAAAGAGCCTGAGGGAGGGAGGCAGTTGAACACCGGCCCTTCTGCATGTAGATGGTTGCAAGCTTGGCTGTGACTGGCTGGCTACAGATCCAACTTGAGATAGGCTTTAGCAATGCTACATGAAGTAGTGTGTTAATAGACCAACGGCCCTGCTGCTAGACAATCACTCTGTAAGCAGAGTCTTGGTGTGACCTAGATAGGAAAATCCCCATTGACAGCAATGTTGGAGACCAACACTCTCCAATCACACACAGGGTCAACCTGCCAACACCCTCTCTGACTGAAGCTGGTTACCGGTAACAGCATGAGTTGACCCATAGAGGAAGAGGGCTTGTGATCAGCCTAAATGACCAACACAACACTCCGGGGTATACCGATCCTGAAGGGATCGAGACAGCGAGCCCGCAGAATTACCGTCTGCATTCCCCTCTAAAATCCCAATTTTCGCAAAAAGCTCTTTTTTTTTTTGGCAATCGAGAAAGTAGGGGATTTAAGGTGTATGCTTTATTTCAACTATATATACTTCAACATGGAACGAAGCTATTACCAACCATCATGATAACTACAGTTTGAAAAATCAGCATTAGCAGATAAATTACAATGTATTAATAAAACTTGTGATAGCTGATCGTTTAAACAATTGGGAGCATAGAGCAGTTGTAAAAAGCGAGTTGCATCCTTACTTCCAGGAATGAGAAGGCCTGCAGCAGCTCGTTGCCGTGGGCTGAGATGACCAGTTCACTGAAGATGGAGTGAATGTTCCTGGCCAGCGGGTTCTTGTGGTTCGGCTGTTAGGGGAAATGATATACAGCATAAGGTCTCTATAATCTAAGGCCTACCTTATTGAGTTCTATTTCCAAAGTGTGTACATGCCTTATGTAATCAATATCATTATAGTCGATGGAGAAAGATGATGCAGTTGAGAAATATATGAAATGTTCATGAGGTTATATTTTGACCTAAATGTGAAAGACCAACAATTTTGATGTATATCTTATCATCAAGCAAAGTATTTCACTGCCTGTAACAGTAAGCAGTGCGAACAAGGTAAAGATTGGTGTTAGCCCAGTTTTTGTGTAGACTAAGGTGTACGTACGTCGCCGAGGGCCTTGGAGAGGGTCCTGATGAGGTGCGAGGCGTGCGGGGTGGCCTTGAGCACCAGGTGGGGCAGCATGTACCGCTCCGTGTGCTGGAAACACCGGACATCATTTACAGATAAGTTGTCAGTATAGGTGTAATAAGATCTCGGGACAGTTTCACAAATGTATAATGCCACATGAATGGTTTATGAGTTTAGAAAAGGGGGCCTGGCATGGACGGGATACCCTATTGCCTGAACCAATCTCACCTATATAACCCATGATGCCCCCTATATAGTGAGCAGTCGTGACTTCCTTAGCGGACTCACAAGTCTAGTAGTAGGACACCGTTAAAGCTCTAGTCTAGTAGGATAACATTAAAGCTCCACAAGGTTACTGAGTACCTAAGTAAGAATTCCAAAATGTCCCAGCATTTGAATGAACAAACTCTTTAGCATATACTCCCCCACTTAAAATGAAAATAGAGAAATGCACACGTGGTACGGGTGCACCCTATCCTACGTCCTACTTGTTTAGCTCGTCTTACCCGGAGGAAGGCCTTGGAGCTGTCGAAGCCGAAGAGGTCGGTGACCTCCTCCACCAGGTCCATGGGGTCACACTTGTCTCTCCGCACCACGTCCAGGCAGTAGTCTGTGACGATCTGAAGACAAACAGTGCCACTTAGAACAAAGAGCTGATCGTAACAGAAACAACACTGTTAACTAATAAACAAGAAGCAAATGACTATCAAAGTTCCGATCGTTGGAACGATCGATGTTCGCCCTTAACTAGAAATCAGAAATCTCATCATAGAGGTTGGGGGGGGGGGGGGGGGGGGGGGGCCCCCCCCCAGTAGTGTCCATTGGGCAGTGCAGCTGTCCCGGGCAGCTGTACACTCATTGGTCAACCTGATTGACCAATAGGACTCCCTCCTATATCACTGTCCATGCGCCCAAGCAACCATGACGAACCCCCCCCCCCCTACCCGGCCTTGCATACACTGACTGCCAAGACCCTGACTGCCTCCTCCCTCTAACTGGCCAAGCACCACCACCCCCCCCCCCCCCCCCCCCCCCCCCACTATGTTGAGTGGACTGTCAATGCCCCGGTCCCCTGCACCCAGCCACCTGCAGGTGACTGTGGCTCAAGTACTGGTTATGTAACCCACTTCTGGCTGCACCCTACCCCACCCCCACTCCTTGAACTGAGTTCAAGGAGTGGGGGTGGGGGAGGGTGCAAGGGAGAGGCCTGCCCACTAAATTACACCTGATGCACACTAATTGTCCTGCTTACAAATGCATGCCGGTGGACAAAGGCCTGTAGCTACTTGTATGTAAGATTGTGTAACCGGGCAATCAGATCAAAGCCCAAATACCTACAAAAGACATGACTGATTGAGTGAGCCCTTCCCATGAGCTACAATACTAAAAACTATAATCAAGGGCTCACAAAAAAGGTAGGAGACATTTCTTTTTTTTGAGAAGTTTTTTTTTTAAGAGAGGTTTGAAAATTATCTGAGCTGGTTCCCTCAAGCACCAGCCCTTGTGCGGCAGCAACCGAACAGGGGATACATCGCCTCGTTTCATATAAAAAACAGTAGGAGACATATTTCCTTCTTTTTTTTATTGGGTTATAGGAGAAGAGTCAACCTCAAATTTGCATTATAATTAAAAATATGTAATCCGAAATTATCAAAAAGAATAAACATAACGAAATGAAAAAGTAATATCTTATGATTTGGGTATGTCTAGAATAACTTCTTGCAACGTAAAGAGAACTTTGTAGTCACCTTGCTTATGTTTCTGCCATACTGCACGAACAACTCCTTCATCTCGATACCTTTGTAGACGGCCAGCTGCTTTATCTGTAAGCACAATATTTTACAAGTCATATAAGTTGTTGCTTTTGTTTGAAAGAGATCCGTCCTTTTTAGATAGACGCAAAATATATGAAGCATATTACCATATCAAGTTTAATGAATCAGTAATGTTTAAAGCTTTAATTGGTCATCGATCATATTTCCATATATCTTATTGATCTAACGTCAACCATAGGGGCCATCAACCACAAGCTGGTTTGCGTACGGATACAATCCCACCAAAAGGTTCAATCGCTAAGGATCAACTACTCAAACAAAAAACAGTTGAACACAAACTTTAGCAAAATGAATCGTATTCGCAGTAAAGAAGCAAACAACTCGCCTGAGTTTTGGCCACGGAGGAGGTAAGTGGGGAGAAGGGGTTGCAGATACCGTCCAGGAAACACACAACGATGATAAAGAACAAGTCACTCGTAACTTTCCTGGAACATGTCAACATGTTTGCGTGTTACTAAATACTCTTTCTAATTATCAAATAGCTTAAACTAATATTATAATTCTAAAACGGGAAACTGAATAGGGCTAGGCATTTTTAAGAATTTAAATGTATGACACATTTCGGGTAATATAACAAATTGACTGCACCATTACGCATTACCATGCAGATTTTCTATAAATATTCAATTAGTTTAAATGCACCAAATCTTCAATCTTACAACACAATATTGACTACAGTATTCATCGCTACAACATATTGCTCAGTGGTCATAGCACAACTTTCAGGTTTCTTTGTGAATTTATTAAGTCAATATACTTGTGAGCGTAGATATATTAGGTCTTGCATATACATGATGAAATTATTTTACAAATCGAGAGTGCTGACCTGCCAAGTTGTCCCATGGTGATGAGGATGGTTTCCACCACCGCCACGTGCCCATCCCGTTCAGCCTTACCGGCCGCTGCCTTCAGGGCCGAGATGAGCATCCTGTCTGTCTCACTTGCCGTTTCACTTGGGTCGGTTCCCACAAAGCAACCTACACTGTTACTGTTGGAAATACAAGTGCAGGGTTGATACAGTAATTGTATATTTATCTTGTATTTTTCTTTACTAAAGTGTAAACCGGCCTGCGCAACCTGTGCTAGGGGTCTAAAAAGCTTTAGACAAATGTCCAATAATACATTTATTTTGAAGCAAGTAAATCTTAGAAGGAAAAGAAATGATCCAACTGAATAGAGAACTTGAACGTTATGTTTGAATAGCTAATAATAGAATCCTACAGCTAAGAACCATGCTGACAGAGATCCCCTTGTCATCCTACTGACACAGATCCTCGTATCAAAGACTTACCTAAAGGCCATGCGCACCCGGTGCTCGGAGTCTTCAATAAGCTGGAGACAGGCCTCCATCATACTGACGGTGGCTGCGTTGTTGGCGCGCACACTGATGTGACCAAATAGACGTCGCAGGTTACTGATCACCTCTGGAGTTGGGGAGGAAAATCTTATTAGGAATACTAACATTTTCGGAATTGTTTTGAGGACATCCAATTACGCAAATTGAGATTTTGCTGCAAAGAATTTCAAAATAAAGTTATTAGAGGCGATACAAAATTGAAATTTAGATTTCATTGTTTTTATTCATACAACGTAATTGACCAAGGTGTACATTGTCTTTGTTGCTGATTTCTGTAATTGTTACCAAATTTTATCACATAATAGGTATACGACAGAAATATACTTATTAAATGCCTACAGTGACATTCAAATGTTTCAAACAAATAATGTATATAAATGATTCGTTTGTAAATATTCTTATATTAGTAATCAATGTATTCGAACGTACTCATTTTGATGTGTGTATCTGTAGATTTGAGCAGGGTCAAGAAGGGTTGAAACATACTGGGGTCGACGAACTTGGGACGATCTCTTGGCCCCTCACTCTGCTCAGAGGCTGGAGGTAAATGTATAACGAACAATGCTGAGAGTTGGTTTATCATTGAAACAAATAGCTTTGATATGGAGCCTGGGGGTTGGGTATTTTACGTTGTAGCAATTACGGTATGCCAGGCCCTCATCACTGAACAGTTGAGTTCGATCTTGATATATAGGTGCCAACATGAATGTTTTATTTTACTGGAGACGTCAATTATTAGAGACTATACTGGATAACCTTACGCTCTTTCAAGGCACGGTCTCGTGAATGACATACGTGAGACTCGGGGTTGCTGTCCAATATAGAGACCTACCGGGTAAGTTGTCACAGGAGACACACTGTATGAACAGGGTCTGGTAGGCCAACTTAGTAGGAGCGTCCGACAGGTGTCTGAAACACGGTATAGAAAAACTGTATGTAAACCTCAGATAGGGATAAAGTGTGAAAAGTATTAGTGTAATTATTGTTCATGTGCAGTAATATTTTACCCAATATGACTCCAGTTGTCTACTCCTCATCAAACAAAATACCCAGGATTATATTTTCTGTGGTCAGTAGGCAATGTGCAATTTGGCTCACCCTATCTGGAACAGTTGCTAAGAATCCGTGGAGAGGTGGTATCAATTAACATACTAACTTATAATTGAGTAATATGATAATACAAGAAGCATGAGCCCGGCCATCTAATAGCCTAGCTACCCAATCGGCGATCCCTGTATCTAGGGTTTGAACTCAATTTTTTGTCATAATTTTAAATCAAAACAAAATTTTGATTTTTTTTCCTGGGCAAACCAATTCATTTAGAACTCAATATTATAGGCCTTTGACTTAATAGAAAATCTTGTACCACAGAATCTAATGTGTTTGACTGGAATTGCTTGGCCAGGTAGCTAAAATATTAAATATTATTAATTTTTGGTAATGTAATTGAATTTTAAATAGTTTTGACTCATTTAAGTGGGGGGGGGGGGGTGCAAAATTTAGTTTAAACAAAAGAACTTATGGAAAAGTAGAAACAAACCAACAAATTTCACATGTCAAAACCATGCAAAGTAGTTAGATAAGTAAATGGTATTGGTTGATTTGGTTGTCTAAACTAAATTATTTTCAGTATACATGTTTACCAAATGACCATTCAATAGGGTCATTGTTTGTACAAGATAAACAGTATAAGCATCAGTAAAACACCCATGCCCCCATTGCAACATGTGCCAGAGTCACTAGGATGGTTGTTTGTATAAGATAAACAGTGTAAACATCAGTAAAACACCCATGCCCCAAGGGCAACATGTGCCAGATCAATTGCCCCCAAGGGCATCATGTGCTAGATCAATTAACACACATGCCTTCCTAATTGTTGATAAACAGTCTGGGCCTTTGATCTACTAAAACCTGGAAATGCTAACATAAAAGCAGCAAGAACATTTAAATTCACTAACAAAAAAGGTTCATTTATCATGCTTTGAGAAAATAGTTTGTTTCAGTATGCCCAAGTTCAAACGTTGAAGTGTTTTCCAATAGTGCTTTTATGTTTTCAATAAAATTGTACAGTAAACTTTACCTCCGAATTTGGTGACAAAATGACATTACAGACAACCAATACTATAGGAAAACCACTGTCCAAAAAGGTCTGTGTGACATCACAACTGATGCAAGTGACTTAAGGCCCCCGGAGAATAGGCTCCCGGAGGATCGCCTATTAATACATAATATATACCACATACTATATTTGATCCCAATTCAACTAGTAAGAAAGACCGGATCTTCCACTTGATAAATTTAATAGATATTACACAAATATAACTGTATCACATTAGATTTTTTTCCCACTATTTCCAATTTCCATTTTTATTGAAATGCACAACTTTAATAAACAAGTTCTGGTTTGATCGACTTTATAGATTCTTGATGTGGTTTAGTAAACCAAAATCTCCGTCTTATCCATTCTTTGGTTTATAAAACGAAATGAAATGTACTTGACGTTCCACTATAGTATGCAAATTAGAAAACGCTTATGTGACGTCATCGTTTTGCCGAAAAGGGCTTCCCCAATTCTATTTTTAGATTTTCAAAATGACGTCATCTCGTCACTCTCCTCATACAGACTTATTTATGTTAATTAGTACACTCTCAAGGCATTTTCTATGGAACGACTTTCAATCTCCAAACAGATCCTTCCTATCAGAAATAGCACGATGTGTCCCCCCCCATTTTTAACACTGATCTCTATGAGAGTTGGGACAACCTATTACTCCGATATATCGGACTATCGACGTTATCCACTCATCGAAGACGGAGAAAAGATTTTTAACACTGATTCCTATGGGACTTGGGCCAAGTTAAGACTCCGATATATCGGACTATCAACGTTATCCCCCTAGCGAGAGACCGAGGAACTAGCAGATTTTCAATATGGCCGCCCCCAGTGGAGGAAAGGGGTATTCCCGACCTACTTTCGTTCTATTTTTAGAATATCATTATGACATCATCTCGTCAATCTCCGAACACAGACTTATTTATGCTAATTAGTACACTCTCAAGGCATTTTCTATGGAACGACTTTCAATCTCCAAACAGATCCTTCCTATCAGAAATAGCACGATGTGTCCCCCCCCATTTTTAACACTGATCTCTATGAGACTTGGGACAACCTATTACTCCGATATATCGGACTATCGACGTTATCCACTCATCGAAGACGGAGAACAATCTGCCAGAATTGACACAATGCTTATAATATTCAAAAAACAATTTCCCCGGTCTCCTTATTGATGGGCTGCTCTGCTTACCGTTGCAGCACTGCCTTGCGCGACACGACACAGGCGAGCGGGCCGAGGATACCGGCCATCTCGGCCAACACGCGGGGCTCCTGTTTGTCCAGCACGTCACTACGGGAAAGGCAAGGAGACAAGTCATATACTGGTTGCATATCGAAAACACCATGCTTTTTACACGTTCAAAGTTTAAAGCATGCGATAACTCTCAATACATACAATTCTACACTTGGTAATAAAGGTCCGATACTGAAAAAAGTCAGTGGACCATAAAAGTAATTCTCCTATTCATCAATTGCCGCAGAGCAAAACCTTAGCTCTGAATCATAGACAAAAATAGTCACATAGAAAGGTACATATACATATGTATAAGCAAACAGATGTACGTCGGTTGTGTATCCTACTCACTGGAGGACATCGCGGACGAGGTGGTGGGCGTTGGGGCCGCAGTGGTGCAGGAGGAACGGGAAGCTGGCCACCGCCGCCGCGCGAACCGCTGATGAGGACGACCCCTGATGGACGACGACATAAGTGGTAGGAGGAAAACGGCATCGATTCCGAAGTTTTTACATTATCAAAATAATTAAAGGTTTAAACAATTCAATGGCATAGGCATATACAGCAATACTGCATTATTGTGCCGTAGAACAACATTAAGTTAATAGACAATATTTTTTTATTATTTCCTAGAACCAATACCGCCCTTGACAGTTTGAATTGTACTTACAGCGGCGGCCCTGATGACGTACACCCGCCACTGGGCAGCGCTACTCTTTGGTAGCAGTGAGAGCACGGACACGGCCTCCGTCAGCACCTCGTCGGCTGGAATACAAGGGGAGGGCAGGAGTAGTCACATCAGTGTCATATCAGCTGTTACAATTCGAGTAAGACACTATTTAATATTTTGAATAAAAAGTATAAAGTCATTGTAACATTGTACAGAGGAAGGTGGTGACGATGTCCCCATTGCAAATCTAAGAAATGCATGTGATAGATCACAAGGAATTATGGGCAATAACAGATTCTACAATCATATTGTCCATATCAGTAATCTACCTACAAGGAAGATCATTGTTACAATGATCATTGTTACAATGATTGTGGTTCAATGAATAAAAAAAACAAAAAAAACAAACACGGTAATTATGTGGCTAAGTGCCCAGAATCGTGATGCATCCAACGTTATGGAAGTGACTTAGAAAAGAAACCTTGCCTCACTGCCTCATTCATTTGCCGAGATGAGTCAATAAGGAGAGAAATAATTGTCAACTATTTACATATTTTTCTTTTGTTAATAGACTCTATAGGACAGGACATTCCTTAAACATCAATATGTTTTAATGTACTCGTTGTATCAACTAAAGTAGTGGTAATGGACAAAGTCGATACTGTGATATAGTATGTACTTCCCGTAAAAAAAGACTAAGGGAGACTTGACGGGCCAATTAACCAAATAAAAATCCAATTTAACAATGCGTGTGCGGGGCTACCTGAGGTCTATGAACCTGCCTACGGTATAGGGTCCGGGTCCCTATGCGGTGAGGATGAGAGTGACATGCTCATAACCCTGAGCATCCCCGCCTCTCCCCGGCCTACACACCTCCCGACGAAGGGTTCAGACTGAGGTGACAGTGGGAGCATCCTCACAGCCTCCCGCCGCAACCTCACTCACCGCCTGCCCGCCGCACCCACTCGCCAATGACTAAAAACAAAACAATTAAAAAAAAAAGAAGAAAAATAGGGGGCGGGCTAGGCATTCTGTAAAATTACCGCAATTTTGCAAGATTATGATTATTCAAAATTACTTAGAAAATGGGACCGGTGTGAAGCCTGCTGGCCGGAGCCGCCGCTAAATCCGCCCCTTCGGGCCTACACCTAACCGTTAGCGGACTATAGCCGTCAATGGCATGTCACTGAAAAGAAATTGTTATTATATTGCCATGTCGGATTGCCATCCTTATCATTTTATTGCCAATACACATAAGACACAGGAAATAGTCATTATCTTATATATGAGTGCAGCGGGCGTGCTGGTGCCGAGTGGTGGTTGGGTAATAATCCCATTAAGGTGTCAGACGTCTTACACGTCGGCCGCCGCACGCGCCGTTAACGTGTGGTGCCAGACGGCCACACGGGCGGCAACTGGATTAACGAGCCACACTAGTAGTAGAACGTGCATGTTGTTTCCAGAGTTATCGCTTATTTTTATAGCCTTTCTAAGAAGGAAGTTGGGAGGCGTTGGCGATATGCATCTTTTCTATAGAGATAAAAACTCAATGTGTAGAAGAAAGATTTATGAAATGGCTGTGTTCTTTTTATTTCAAGGCCTTAGTTCACCATGAAATGGGATTGATAGGAATCCTTTTGTATTATAGCTCGCCCCCTCTTCCTCAAAATTAACTGATGAATTTGAAAGAGGCCCTAGAAATATACGGATTCTTCTGTTTAAAATTGGTACACATTTTTTTATGAACACCCCTTCTCGGTTCAGCGGTAAAATCGTGCCATCATCTTTTTTTGGGGATAAAATATTGCTTCTAATTTCTGGTTAAATAGTCCTAAAAGATGGATAAGAAATATGGTACTGTCTCACAAATGTGGATTCCTACGTTGGGATTCGAGATAACCAGTAAAGACTAGTTTGACCTATGGAGTATGATAAAATAGATGCCTATGGATAAATTGGCTCTCCAGATAATTAAAGCTGACCAAATGAGGTTGGCGCCCATTCCCACTTGGTGTTGGCAGTAACAAGCTTATACGGCCGTTAGTAGATCCAGCACTTTATGACAGTGGGCCGGTTAATGGTTATTGACATTTTGTTGGTCCCCCCATCATCACTAACTTACCCCTACCCCCGCGGGAGTTGAGGCAGATGCGTGGCCAACCAACTGTCCACTGACAGCTGAACATTCACACTTTGGCGCGGCGGGGCCGGGCGCGGCGGGCCGGCCAATGGGCGCGGGGCGCGGGCCCCACGTGGTCGGCCGGTGACAGGTGCCCAATGAGCGGCCTGCTTTCCCGACCAAGCCAGCGCTGACCTGGGCCTGCCTTGACAGATCAGTAGGGGAGCCATTCTCAACCTTCTACATGACATCATGAACGACCAGCGATAAAAACCACCTCGATCTCTCCAACCGACATCACTCTCCGAGATCCCTCAGCAGAACCACAGTGTGCCCACAGCTGCAGTTCTGACTCACTGAGCCCCAGACAGAGACTGTATTACGTTTATTTGGATACCCTAACGGACCACTACCCTCAGAGGAAAATGGCGGAGTGGAGGAGGAACGCTAGCAACGTGAGCGTGGCGGTGGAGGACGTCAACCTGTCGTCGTCGTCCGACCCCGAGATGGACGCCGACGTGGAGGCCGGCATAGAGATCGGCGACACCAACGAGAAGTTTAAGAAGGCCTGCCAGCAGCTGATCCTTCTCAACAACTACATCGAGTCGATCCAGGTGCGCTACGACCGGGCTAGTAAGAACGCATGTCGGACGGCCAGGTACAACTACCGCATCAAGCTCTGCGTGGTGGAGGGGGTGCGCAACATGTTCTACGAATACGCCGTGCGCCTGGCCGACCAGATCGACGACATGAGGCGGCAGGCCGGCATGATCGTCATCAGGGAGGAGTCGGACGACGACATGGACCTGGAGGAGGCCGAGGAGGACGAGTGGGGGGAGGACGGCTACCACTCGGACAACGAGCCCGAGGACGCCGAGGAGGACGCGGAGACCGGGCGGGAGCAGCAGGGGTCGGCGGGGCCGGGCGGGCCGCCCGCCCTGCCCCCGGGGGGCCGGCATTGACGGGACCAGCCGTCCCACACCCCCCGCTGACCACCCCGAGCACCGGGGTGAAACCAAGACACAAACTGAAAAAAAACACGTGCTGTTATTACTTTTCAAACAGACACTTTATATGTTCACAGAAGCCAACACAGACTTTGTACCTGAAGACACAGACTGCAAGCAGACGGCGCCACTCACGACTACACACAACGTACCAAGGGCCCTATTGAGGGCCACAATCTCTCCCAAAAGTTCTGATCACTCTCTCTCTCGCCAAGGCTGAGGTCACCCAAGGGTACTAAGGCTGGCGGCAAATTATTCGGGTCCCCAGATTACGTGTCTGGGGACCTCGGTATTGAGGTCAACCCCTTAAAACAAATTACAATGGAGTATCCTCCCAACAAATTTTACTGGGAAAACTTCTTTTACTATTGTTTGAGGTTTATAAGGTATTTGTACGGGTCTAGCAGCGGGTGGGAGGTTGGGGGTTGGGGGCTTGACAATAGATGTCTGAATAGGGCTCTAATGAATCGGCACAATCTAATAATTGTTACGTCATAAGGACTGGAACTGGTGACGTCATAATGGCGCGTAACTGGGCTTGGCCTTGCTTCTGGTTTAAAATAATTCCACGTAGATTCTCCTTGGGTCATAGATCCAAGTATATAAACTGCTTGCATCTATATATAATTAATTTATAGTTACATATATTACAAAAAGATACGAAGAAGAATATCTTGAAAAACAATATTGATTTAGAAAGTTTTACACATCTGCAGTACCCTCTACTCAACCGTGGAGTAGGGCCCAGCGGTGGGTTAGGGGGAGAGGGCCGCGAAAGGGGCGAACTTCTATGCACACCTCTAGTATAAATGCGACGTCAGGACTCGACATTAAACACTGTCCGCCTGACGGGGCAGGTAAAACTTGAGGTGAGGCAAGTACATTTTTAAAACAACCTGCCAAAAGGGCAGGTATAATTTTTATAACACAAAGTCCATTAAAGATCGGCAGGCAAAATAAGAATCATGCAGGTAAAACTCAGTCCAACTGCCTTGTGGGCAACTGGACCTAAAACAACGAGCAGAATATTTATCCAGAATTTTTTTTCTAAACAAACGAAATAACGCAATGGTGTATAAAGATCTGCATTGGCGCATCTCTCCAATAATTCTGAATTGCATAGTCTATATTTCACCATTCGCACGCTGTTTGAATCTGTCTGATTCATTAGACCATAGAAGTTTGGAATCAAAAATAGTGGTACACACTTGAAGCCCTTTCCCTTGCCATGTCTTTGGTAAGTAATGTCTTATCTTTCAGGCGTTGTTCGTGCGGATCACAGATTATGACAGCAGCCAACACCACCAACACCTTACCAGCCGCAGACTCGGCTAATCCAGGGCATCTGTAAGACGACAGTTGGGGGGAGGGGGAGGATTATCTCCAGCAGGATGTGCATGTAAACCCGGATGCCGACCCTCAGTTCCCCGCGGGGGTTGGGTCTACCGGCGGACCTCACAGAGCCGGGCTGGGGGAGGGGTTGATGAAACCTGAATAACTGACATAACGTATTGATTAAACAGGCAGGTGGTCTACCCTACAGCCGTAAGATCCGGGTTGTCGGAGCGGGTGGGTGTCGGACCCAGGGTGTCGGAAAGGGCCTAGGGTTTGATTGAAAATACGTAGCTGAGGTTCTATTCCCACCCCCCCCCCCCCCAATAATGCAGATGATGATAATTAGAGGGACCTTATGGAGAAAATTTATAAAAATGGTCATAAAGGGAGGAGGGTGGGGAAAATATAAGGTGTCTCACTAGTGAACCAGGATGTACGGGTAATTACATTTCCATTTATAGCCTGGCCACCAACTCACCCCAACTCTTGGCTCATGATTTTCTAACGAATACTTGCCGAAAATGCAGCTACTCATTAGGAGGGCGCTCGATCGGCCCTCCAGTTTAAACTAGTATTACAGCTTTTTTCTTTTCACACGACCCTACATATATTCAACCTTCCCTCTCTCCCTGGTAATTACATCACTGTCCCTTCTCCCTTGTCGGACAACTCGGGACAAACCGAGAGAGGTAAGACCATCAGGCGCGGATTTTGTTGTTGTTGTTGTTGTTGTTGTTGTTGTTGTTGTTGTCAAAATATTGCATTTTCTGATGTGACAATCCTGGGCCCTGGGGGCCCGGGGAAATTTTCACTATTGCACCCCCCCCCCCCCCCATTTTCAAATTCCTGGATCCGCCCCTGACCATAGATGCCACTGGGGAAAGATGGAAAATCAGGGAAAGTTGGAAGGACATCTTCAGATTTTAAGTTCAGAAATGGAAAAGATAGAAATATGTGCCCTTGAATAATAATTTATAAACTGTCAGCATTTATTTTTTTCATGGCTAGACACAAGCCACGGCCATGTCTTTGAGTGTCAGTTCTATATTTATGTCAGAAGTAGCACGTTACACCAGTAGCTTCCTTGTGGATATCTGCAACACTCCTTGCTGAACTGCCCGTAAAATAATACTAAAACATACCAATAGGGCAGCCGTTGGGATATTTCAATGAAAAAAAAACCCACAACAGTTGGCATCATTGATCTAAGGGTGTCATCTGCACACGTGAAAGAGGTAATATTAGAAATAAATAAACAATTTCCATTTATACGCACAATTATTTTATATCTATTCATATTCCAGTTTTATATTTGTTCTTCTATTAGTATTAGGACTGTTGTTCAAGATTTATATTTCATGCCACCGTTAAAACAAGTAAATGTCGTGAGCTTCTATAACTGGCCTCCCCTTTAAAAAATCACTTGAATAAGTTTATTATCTTTCAGATGTGGGGGAGTAGCCAATAGACTAATATTGGAACTCGTAATTCCATACTCTGTCCCAATGTTTGCTTCACACGTCTACATCTGGAATTGTCAAGCTGCTCATACCAATATTATCAGTATTGTCTGACCTGTCTGACCACCACAGAGGTAAAACAGTGATAATCATCATACCCCTCCTCTGCTCGGGTCATTCGGTGCAGGTAGAGGCGTCCCCTATTGTAGTACTCGATATCATTAGAAACATGTATTCTGTACAACAAATCATTATTTGTTGAATATTTGAGGACAACCGTTTCTATTTTTTTGCGGACTGATATAACGTACATATTTTTGATGGAAATGTGAAAACAATCTTTTCATGTTTCATTTTTGCTTTCATGACTGTTTGCGGCGTGTTGGTCGGTCTGTCGGGCGTGTGTTGTTCGGAAGCGGTGGATCTGTCACCAGCTCTGCCCACAGGTAGGTCCCCAGGTCTCTGATGTCTGTGGGTACTGGGGACCGCTACACACAGACCGGCCCCAGACACCGGGACACCTGGGCGGCGGGTCCAGGCCGGCCCAGGTGAGTCACTCCCACAACACGGGGGCGAGGGCCTCGGGGCCTGACCAGTCATCCGCGTCCACGTCGACCAATCAGCGGCCGCGGATTGCCAGTGACTCAGTGATAACAGGTATATTTTACCTGCTCCTCGACAGATATCCCACAGACGTCACCTGGTACCCGACAACTCCACAGCACTACTTTCTTCTACAATCTCCACGATGGAAGTGTCTCTCCAGTCAGCTAATACATCCCAGCAGCACAATAAATACCAACATTTACATCTGCAAGAAGTGACTGAGGGAGCGGAGGAGCCTGCGTCTTGTGAGGAGATGCTCGTCTACATCCGGGCTGTGGACGCTAAGTTAAATGTCGTCTGCAACGAGCTGACCCAGCTCGACAACCTGATGGACGCGCTCCGTGTGCGCCTGCGCCGGGCTCGGCAGCACCCCCTGGCGGGCTTCCGAGACAACCTAAAGATGCGGCTGGAGAACGTGAGTCAGGTGTACTCGGCGTACCACGAGTACGGGCTGAGGCTGGCCCACCGCCTCAACTACCTGCAGGCCCGCGCCGGGCTCACGCTGTAGGCCGAGACTCCGTCTTCACTCCTGTCACCCAAGGGCCCTTTTCAGGGCCAAACACTCTCCCAAAAGTGTTGATCATTCACTCGTCCCCAAGTCCAGGGCCCCAAATCAGAGACAGTAGATAATCTACTGTGTCTGTCCCATACCTGGCCCCAAATAAGAGATCAGGGATGTAAGTCAGGGTCAATGAAAAAATCTGAAACCCCATACAGAAAATCTGAAATCATCTTGAAATGCTTTAAAACGTGATGTAAGAAATTAATTTTGAAAATTATTATATGAGGTGATGATGTGAAAAATCTGAAATCAGACAAAAATCTGAAAACTTACATCCCTGAGAGATGTAGATATCTATCGTGTTTGGTCCATGTTCCTGGCCCCAAATAAGAGATGGTCGATAATCTACCATGTCTATCCCATGTTCCTGGCCCTAAATAAGACATGGTAGATAATCTACCATGTCTGTCCCATGTTCCTGGCCCCAAAAAAGAGACGGTAGATAATCTACCGTGTTTGGTCCATGTCCCGGGCCCCAAATAAGATATGGTAGATAATCTACAATGTCTACCAAAGTGCTTTGACTCCCTTCTCTCCTCCCCAAAAGCCAATATTCAACACCCGAACAAAAATGCAGGTTGAATATTATCATACCCTAGGGTAATTAAGGTTCAGTAGTTACGAGTCACTGTTATCAGCAGTGATATAGTTAGGGTGATAACCAAAGTGTTATCACCCAGCAGGGTGATACAGGAAAGAAGTGCCGCTTGTTCAGTAAGGCCAAAAATTAAAATTTCATTTCGGAATATTGGAAGGGTATAATAAATCCATAACCAACCAGGGAAAAGGTCCTCGGAGAGTTATCTGATGAAAGGAAAAGACACGCGCAAAGCATACTGTTACTGTAAATATATATACTTGGTTACTTCAAAATTGTTGGTTATCATATAGTTTTTGAGATGTAAAATATCACTTAATAATTTCCCGATCGTACGATCGGGAGAAGATGGGTCAACATCGGAGGTCAGTATTGGTCATTATTAATTTTTATCTAGCTTTTAGCTAGTTGCGCCCCTTGACGACAGGGGGCGCCACGGGCGGGCGGCCTCGCTTCACGCTAGGTAGTCCCCTTTCAGTGTGACAGCACATCTCACCTCGTAGTGAGCAGTGTTATTCCCCTTACTACCAGTAGGGGGAATAACCAGCGAATGTAAAGTATACTCCTAATCAAATTACATCAATTTTTCATCTCGTGGGTGATGGTTTTCTACAAAAAGTTTTCCCGGGAAAAAAGGGTTCTAATGCTGATGAGTCCCTCCTGCTCGGCCACCAACTGGCTGGAATTTCGTGTAACTTTTGATTATCAAAAAATAAATTAATAAAAAATAACATATTATATTAACTGGCAAGGCCCCCAGTACCCACCGCCCACCAAAAAAGTCCTGCGCTCCTTATTCACTGACTACTGGCGAGTGGTCATATCCAAGTCATAGAGAGAACTAGCGATTACATATCCCTAGCAAATGCATAGACTGACCATCGAACGTTGTCCTCAAACAAACGAAATATTGCATTAGAAAAATAAATAATTTTAAGCATTTATACTTGAACATTGTTTTCATATATATCACAGCGGATACTCTGAAGCCCTGGAGACGGAGGTTTTACTTATATAAAGCATCCGTTTCGGCAGCGTTTAACCTTCACTTAATGGTTCTCTCCTAAAAAAAACAACAAGAAATTATTTGTTAAGAGATACTATGTATAGGGAAGAATAAAGGTTAGACTCCTCTTTTTGTAACAGGTTAAGACGGAAAGAAACAATTACAAATATCCCAGGATCTCTGCGCACGAACGTGTATTCAAACTAACTAAATGATGCGTGATATTCGGAATGGTGCGCCCGTATTTATTTTCAATAAACATACCGGGACTATACCGGAGCAACATCCTTGTTCCAAATAAGTGGGTTTGATTGAGAAATCCCTAACCGCAACATGCATTAGACTAGCGCCTGGTCAAAGGCAGGGCGAATGGATGCATATGCACCAAATACAATGCACGTGCTAGATCCAAAGTAGAAATTCGACACCGAAACAAATTGAAGTGCACAGAAGGTGCATGCACACTCGCAAAAACTCTAGATCCAGGGTCCACAAGTAGCCCCTTATCTGCCCCCTCAGTCACATGTTCCCGTACCTTGCTGTTTATTCCGGCTGTTTGCACACAACGGTCCCTTCATCCCACCCCCCATACCCGGGGGCGCGTGCAGTGGGCCGTGACCAGGTGAGTTCAAAGGTCAGCGGCCCCCAGGTGAGCTGACCGCCCCGTGTGCGAGCAACACCGCCCTCAGCCCCATACCAACAAACACCCAAATCTACAACAACAAACACCCGCTTTGAGGAGCGGCTCAGGGGGCCTCAGATCCCGGCTCAGAGGGCCTCAGATCCCGGCTAGGGTGTCGGGCCGGCCGGCTACATGGTGGGCGCGTGGGGCGCACGCACACACACATAGGGAGTTGAGATAACACGACCAGCGACCAATCAGAGGACAGGGCGAGGATCACAGCCCTCCCCACAGCCCAGGCCTGGTTCCTTTAAAGGGTCCATCGGGTCTGGTCACTGCCACTGACGATCCGTCCTCCACACCACCCTCACCTACTACACACCTGTATCCACCCTCACACCTGTCCGACATGGAGGTCCTCACCCACGCCCCCCTCACCCTGGTGCTGCCGGCCGACTTCACCCTGGAGTCATTGACCTCCGTGCTGGAGACGGCCGACGCCAAGCTGCAGCGCGCTTGTCACCAGCTGACCCTGCTCAACGACCAGGTGAAGGCCCTACAAGTCAGGTACCAGCGGGCCGTCGACGACAACCGACGCAGCTTCCGATACACTCTGCGCATGCGCCTGCTGTCCCTGGAGGCGGTGCGTGACGTCATCTACCGGTATGCGACGCAGCTGGCCGACGACATCGACGCCCTGGAGGAGATCTCCGACATGGAGGTCTGAGACCCTGATATCAGCGTCCCTCGCTAAAAGGTCCTTGTCAGGACCAACCCTCTCTCACAAAAGTGGTCACTCTACTCTACTCTCTCCCCTACCCCAACCACCCCGAATCGATGTTTGTCCCATGTTATCTAAAGCTTCCTTAATCAATATGGTTCCCATCTGAACTTGCCGGGGAATCTCGAATATCTGCATGTAAATTATACCTTCAAAACCATTCATGAATACTAACGATAAACTAAATTTCGAGACCCTTAATAACTCGAAACTAACTAATTTGAACGTCAGCCATTTGGGCTGACGTTCATGGAAAAAACATAGATAAGTAAGAATTTCACAAATAAATATCCATAGCTTATGAATTCTCAATTCGTTAAAACTGTTAGAAGCAAATTCTAGATGATCTTTTTTCTTATAAGTTCTCAGCCTTCCGGGCTGATGCTTTGATATTTTTGCCTGAAACCATCAGCCCTGATCATGAATCATCAGCCTGGGGCAGACATGAATTTCGAACACATAAAAGATTAAGATAAAAAAATGCATATTGAGATATTTTAGAATTGTTGATATTTTTCCATACAATATTCTGTCTATTAATATTCTTAATCAAATGTGATATCGTGGAAAGAATAATCGGGTGACATTTTGACCTTCCCTTGTAGTGCTAGTATAAGTGGAGTAGGCGGATTAGCGGCCCTTGATCTACCGTGTCTTGTTTCCTTAAAACAAACTCATTAAAAATAAGAGGGGGAAAGAACATGGTGATCGTACGTGTCATTATAGACTACGTATACAGATAGGCTTATAAGTACGGTTATAGTTGGCCTTTATGTAGTTCTCATTATATCTCGGGTAAATTCAAAGAACGGCTTTCTAACATAAAGTGCCGGTGACCGCGAAAAATGGTTACATTAAGACTCCCCCTCAGTGGCGTAGCTAAGGCGGTTCCTGTGTGTCTGGAACCCCCTTAATATAAGTAGGCCTAAAATATAAGAAATTTTGCCAAAAATGTAAGTCGCAAGCCTCCTAGATTGACCTAGAAACCCCTTTGAATTTAAGGCTGGCTACGCCCCTGCTCCTCCCCCTTTGAAAATTCCTTGATCCGGCCCTGCCAAATACATGTATGGCCAGCCCTCGCTTATCATGCAATAAGCTGGCAAAAGCGATGGGATTTATAATAAACTGCAATATATTCATAGAATTTACTAGCGCCAAAAGTGGGTGCCAATTTATGCCATACGCAATGTTCAATGATTTACTTTTCATAAAGAAGTGTGGATAAAGCTACGATTACAATTTTGTGACGAAGGCTTGTTTTTCACTTTTACTTTTTAAGCAAGGATAGCTTAGCAAATATTGGATGCGTATTCAACAACATTCAAAATTATTTATTTAAAGGGAAAGCGTAATTCAGGTTTAGGAAATTGATGTTTCATGATCAAATAGGGGTATATTATTTCGTACTGTTTTTTTCATAACAATTGTTTCTACTATTAAAACAACGAAAACTGTATCTCCTATACCGTTTTTGAAACCCCTTTTCTTCTGAAGAAAATCATGCTGAACTTATGGACATCCTGTTCTGCAGCAATGTCATTCGATTGTGATCACCTTTCAAATTAGTAACAAATAATGCAATGTTTCTGTCTACAGCTTAGCTTTCAAAGTAATCGGTAAAAAAAGAAAAAATCTTTATTTGGAACCAGGGATATAGGGACATCTCTATATTTTGTGTGTTTTTGTTACATAGCGGTAGGTGGTAGCACTGGGCAGTGAGAGTGGCCCAAGTCGGGGTGCCTGGATCCCTTCACACCCTCACCGCTAGACCGCCCTCTCCACACACCCTGAACGCCAGGTTTTCTTACCTGGGCCAACACACACACCCTGAACGCCAGGTCCTCTTACCTGAGCCAACTCATACACCTGACCCTCGAGTCCCCTCACCTGGGGTGGGGGGGAGGGCGAACTGGGACCCTTCACACCTTGACCACTGGACCGTCCCCACCCCACACACCCTGAACGCCGGGTCCCCTTATCTGGGCCAACCCACATACCCTGACTGTTATGTCCCCTTACCTGGGGTGCCTGGATCCTTTCACACCTGACCACTGGACCGTCCCCTTCCCACACACCTTGAATGCTATTGCCCCTACGTGTTATCCCTGGATCCTCTACCCTGACCACTGGACCGTCCCCTACGACCGATATGTCCCCTCCCCCAGGTTGGTGGGGTCCCATGTGGGTTCTGCCCAGGCACCTGATTTTCCACCCCCCTCTGTTTGTTTGAGTTTACATGTAAACATGAATTTGGTAAACATTTAGGCTTAAAACTATTACTATTACTCATGACTGATGTCACGGGTTGATAAAACCCACAAATATATAATATCTTGCACAAAAGAATACTTGTTTTACGTTGCACTCTATACAAATGCGAGACACCCCCAGCCTCATGTGCATAAGGCTCACCAACCTCCCTTATTGTACTGGTTTGCAAATAAAACTTCCTTCAGATCCTTCGAACCATTAAATCCTCTTAACGACGGAATCTTTTGGCTGACCTATTTTGTATGAACATAGGTTGAATGTGTAATGTATATGCTTTAGATGTAAGACCCCCCCCCCCCCCAGGCATTTGAGTCAGATCAACAGCATATATCCCCAAGAAGCGTACGTATGAAGTAGGGAGCTTCAGAAACCAAAACACATCTCGATACGTCAACGTATCTAATCTACGCAAACACATTTAAAGCTATCAATTCGTGTATGATAGAGGTACAATATTATACTCATGATGGATTTTAAAAAAAAAAAAAAACATTCTAAAAGATGAAATAAAAGAAGCGCTACGTTTACGTTACGTCGTGCCATATTGTTAATGATTTTATTTGTTGATGCATTATAGATGACAAAAAGTTCCTTATCAAACATTAGAAACCTAAAAGATATGGCATCATGAACGCTATGTCGTTCTTCCATGATAGCTTCCCTGCATTCTGGTGTACTATAGAATCGATCAAGATCCATTCAAAAGTAACTTCAGCCATAAAAACGGCAAAGTACGGTAAACCATTGCTATATTTTTTTTGTTTACAGAAAGAGTTGCCCTCTTGCTTTGTCATTTTTGTTCGTGCCAGTCATATCATCGAATAACTGCAATACAGTGTAATGAAACAGACAACGTGTCAATAGCCTTTTCACGGCAATGCGGTTGTCATTTTTATTTCGTTCATACGGACGTATATTCAGATACCTGCTGTCAAAAAAACGCTGATGGTTACCTAATGAACAACACTCTCCAATCGTAGTCCTATTTTAAGGCTCAAGCTATGGCAAGGGCATAAGGTAGAAAACTGGCATTGACTTGGAGAGTGAAGAGGACATAGGTAAGGGGCCTGGGCGGGGGCCAGTGCCCGAGCACCTTGTTTGTTTACTGGGGGTCATCAAAGTGTCCAGGCCGGTCACCTCCCCGCAACGGGCCCGCAGTCGGCAGGTGTCGCCCCGCCCGGGTACTGAGAGGGGTGGGGGAGGCGCCACGCGCCACACCACACAGGTGAGGCAGAGGCCGGCGCGCGAGGCGAGAGGTGCAGGCGGGAGGGGGTGCGTGTGATGTGTGGGTGGGAGGGGGGCGGGAGATGGGAGGAGCCCTCTCAAGGCGCGCTGATAACGGGGATCAGAGGCCCAGGGGTGCCGATAATACACACCCGTCTCCGATTACACATCCCGGACCTCAGGGGAGGGGGGTACATATACCCCTGACGGCCCACCACCGGGCATCACTCCCTCAGCGGACACCGACCACGACTCACCCACCTCTACACCTCCACCTCCACCTAAACCCACCATGGAGACTGAGACTGTCCGTGCGGCCCACCTCCCGGCCACCCTGCAGCCCATCTCCCCCTGCCTGCCCGCCCTCACCGTCGCCGACCTGCCCGCGGCCGAGCGCAAGTTCCAGGCCGTGTGCAACCAGCTGATCCTGCTCAACAACGGTATCCGCGAGCTGCACGTGCGTTACGAGCGGGCCGTCAAGGCGGGGCTGCGGGCCCAGCGCTACTCTCTCCGCATGAGGCTCTGCACCGTAGAGGGCCTCCGCAACATGTTCTACGAGTACGCCACCGACCTGGCCGACCGCCTCGACGCCATGGAGCAGCAGGAGGGGCTCACCACGGAGGAGCTCATCGAGGCTATGGAGGAGTGACTCGTCTCTTATTCCCCTCCATCCTCCAACTCACGGCACCCAGTGCACATTCAACACCGAAAGGCCCTTGTTAGGGCCATACTCACTCACAAAAGTTCCGATCTATTACTTCCTCGTACTTCCCTTTCATTGTGTCCCTAACCCCCGGCCTTAACCTTACCGTCCACAGTAATACCCTGGGCCCAAATAATTCCAAGCCGGATTGATTTTTTTCATAGTAATACCGCCTTCGAGACCAACTCTTTGGGCTCTCGGCCATCGGTAGTTTAGAAAGAGTGCCAGGCTTGGATAGCTTTCAGTCAGCCCCCCAAAATAGTGGAAACAATGCCGAAAAATGACGCTGGTCATCCGTGTCGATTCTAACATTCTTTATCAAATTTTGTTGGCTTTGATACTAAATCGTCATGGCCGACGTGCCGGCGTTATTCTCCGACACTGCAACACTGTGTCAAGATCACATATATATCACAACTTATCCTCTGCCTTCTTGACCTCCAACCCACACTTTGAAAAAGTACACAAAGATGTGATCACAAGATACTTACATGTATATCCCAACCTACTAAATTCAATTTTCTAGGACGGTCATTAATGTATGCTACAAAACGAAAAAGTTTGCTTAACCCCCTCCCCCTCACAAGTCCGTGTCAAAACTGACGTCAACGATGACGTCATCAATCTGACATCAGCTTCCCGGTACTAGAGACATGTGTTTCCTATAAGTATTACATAGTCCCAAGAGCGTCCTGCTTAATAAAGAGATTTGCATAGTAGCTAGAGTAAGCATTGTGAGGACCACAAAACAAATACTTCAAAAACCCATAATAGGCGTTTCGCCCTGCTAACGGTATAAACCCAGTGAGTTTTCAAATTCTACCAATCGGAGAGAAAATGGGGACTAAACTGAACAAAACAAGTACTAATTAGTAAAATATTTAAATAAATTTGTCATTTTGAATCTAAAAAAAGACTGACATATTAACAAAGTCTTTTAGGGCTAATGACAGTCTGCGAATAAATTATAATACCAGTCCGTGCACAGAAACTAATAAAACGCATGAAAAAAAATAAATTAAAAAAAAGACAAACAAAAACAAACAAACAAACGATGCGGCCCAAATTGTCGTTCTATGTGGGTAAAATCGACACATGTCTAATTGTGTCCCATCGATACACATCTTATGTTCGAGGGTCAACTTAAATGCACTTCCTCTTGGGACACGGTTTAGGGTGTGTGGGGCGCCTGGGTTACATGGCGACGGGTGCGTTACCGAGTATTATCCCGTTTGACCCCCGGGTGACCCTGATAACCGTGACCCTCGGGGTGAGGGCCGACAAGAGGCGATAAGATGTACCTAATGAGGCCGTGAACGACGGCGGGTCAGTCTGACAGGTCGTAAAGGTACGGCGGATCACCCCGCATTATTATATACCTGTCACCGGGAGGGTGGTAAACATGTCACCGCCGATACAGGGAGCAAACATTTATTTTCTGATTGTAAAGACACAATTAGGACTAACGTGGGTCTCATATTAAACATCCAACAATTTGTGTAGATTGATTAAGAATTACGGTTGCATTCGAAGACTTATACAGTAGGTTCCATTTAGAAACTGCGACCACCGCGGCAATATCGAAATACTTTCTAAGGCTGCATGGTCCACTTAAGATAATGAAGATACAATAACTAAAATCTATATCAAGACGTAGTATTATATTAAAATCTTATATATGTATCCAGTTATCACTGTTGTAACATATTCTGCACACATTTACGATTAAGAACTACGCTGGTAATTGGGGATGTCTGGTGTCTTAACTCATGAAGTTACTGTAAATATTTGGGAATCGGCTTATTTAACGGCAACAACACCCCCCCCCCCCCCACAAAAGCTATGAAGATGCTATCTATATCAAATGGCAAAGAAATTGAGGCGTAACTCTTACATTATGGATATTCACTGCACTCAATACAGATAGGATATACCTGGTGTAGCTGACAATTGGAGACGTTACTACCCCCTAGTGTAAATAACCTAAAGCCAGGTCCTAATGGAATATCGTTTGGGACCATGGGCATGTCGCACTAGCAAAACCAGCGATCGCGAATGACTCAGAATGAGACCGGGAAACTCATGGTATAATAGCATTTTAGGACCGGTAAGAAATTCTATAAGAAATGTTGGCAACATAAGTGCAACCTCATACACATTAGTACAGTGCTGAAGTGATTAAAGTAAGGGTCAGTAAACAAGATAGGACCAAGCACCTACAAATTTTTCTTTCTGAATGTCTTGTTACCATTATATGTCCACCTCAGTCGCCAATGTCTGACTAGTAGTTTTAATGTTATACATAACAATGTACTTGAACATTGAGTTAACAGTGGCAGGAGGACGGTAAGTTAATTACTCACCAAAGTGGTCGCCGAGCGCTCCGCTCACCCGCACTAACTGCTGCATGTTGGACGGCTTGAGGTCCTGCCATGACATTTCACTCTGCAGTACACGACACAGTAAAGGGGAGAACAATTATGATAAACCTGAATTATGACACGAGTTTCCATGCATGTCTTGTAGCATTAAAATGGACAGGAAGAAGGAATCTGGTTCACATGTGATGCACAGTAAAACTGGAACTAACGTTTAGGTATGACAAAATCAGGTTTTAGAATACGTTTTTCCATACGATGTGTTGGCCACAGATATAACTATAACTCGTCGGCCTACTTCAATACTATACAATTTTGAAAGAAATCTAATTTGTTTCGGGCATGATGCCATAAGAGTTTCAGACAAGAAAAAACTTATATAATTTGTTGAAAGCTTACCGGCATCCAATGTAGTGAGAGAAGAGACGTAACGTTCGAGTAGAAGTCAGTGGAGAGGCAACCCACTTCTGACAACGGAGAAATCAAACAGCATTTAACAAATGTTCAGATCGATTCTTGCAAATATCATAATTTATCTAACAACGATGGTTCAGAAAAAAATACGTTAGTCACTTAGAGGGACGATCGTTTTTTGCAATTCTCCCAACCACGGATAGCCAATTTATTTCAAATTACCTGCAGGTTAGCCTAGATCAGGATGCATGCTGGGTAACATGTCGACAAATTACAAGGCTTTAGCATAGGAATTTTCATGAATTTTATCTTATTTTGTAGGTTAACATGATCAAAAACTACTGATCATTATTTTAAAACTGATATCCATATATATTCAGTTGTTTGAAAATTCACATATCATACAATGATTTATAACAATTATTTGTTAACTTTAGTTTTTACAGAGGTTTTGTCGACAAAATCAGTCAAAATTAGCCTGCAGGTTCATAAAGTACTGAAAATCAGGTATCCGTGGTAGGGAGAATTAACGTAGTTAAATAGAACCAACGAATCTAATATTAATTGTCTAACATTCAGATAAATGTAGGAATATTGCCATCCTAGATTATTTTGTGTCTAAGGTATAAACATTTCTAAATTACCTCTGAAGTTCACCTGTAGTAATTTTTATGGACAGGAACTCAGACTTTTGTATGATTGCGTGACATTGGTAATCCCAGGACAATGCAACGCCCATTCTTATTGGCCACTGGTCACCTGAGCCTGGTTGACCAATCAATTCCATCAAACCTCTGGTCTCCCGCCATTCGAATTAGGACACTCTCCTGGTCAACACGCGTAAAATGGCCCACCCGCCACACCCTATAATAATTAATTTACTATTTCAAAGGGCCTTATATATAATACGGACTTACGGACCTGGATCCTCAACTACCATGTATATCACATGTTTTACAATTGGTCTAATTTCATAGTGACCTCAACAAACAGCTGTAACTGTCTTACCAAACTGCTATTAAATGTGTTCGTTGTACTTATTGTCATATCCCTTCTTTACTAATGAGCTAAATTAGAGTATTAGTCGACTCCGTATATACAGTAGTAGATTCTGTCAAAGCCAAGTATCCGAGAGACCTCCTAGAGTTCAATTGGATACAATGACTACATACAAATACCCCAATGGGCTTAATTTAATGGGCCTCTTATGATCTTAAATACATTGTTCTTTGCCGCTGCACTAGACTGATATTGGAAAATTATGAGAAAAAAATATATTCATTTCTGGCTAAACCTTGAGCCTACCAGCTATTTTTCAAAATTGAGGACATGAACAGTTGAAAAAAAATCCTTTTAAACATTTAAACTGACCTTTGACAGAGATGAGAGCCCCGATGCCCCTGACGATAGGCCGGTACACGGCCGTCACCAACCCGCCCTGGTCGCCGCTAGGGGTGCCACCGTCACCCGCCCCCACCTCAGGGGTTAGCCGGTCCGCCAGACGCTGGAGGAGGGTCACCCAGAGGTCACAGAGGTCAAGGACACAGCGGGCCCCGACCCAAGGGGCCAGGTTCTCGGCGGGCTGGGTCCGCAGCTGGGGCCCCGGGCTCACACTGACGGATAGGGAGAAAGCTCAATACTTTGAATATCAAGATGACTTAATATTGGTTTTGTGGATATTCTTACTTAACTTTCTATTTTGTTCTTGAAGTGCTTTGGACAAAGTCATGTTTGGATTAGACTTATACATTTAGATTAAGAATTCAGCTCAAATATTTTAAACACGAGATCCACCGTTGTATAAAATAGTTACTTAACACATTTTCCTTATGCTGAATCATTCATATCTAATATCGTTATTATGACGTTTTTGAAGTTATGGAGTATCAGCATGTATAGACCTAGCTTCTCTGACGTAAATACAAAAATAAAACATTACAACTAATAAAGACTATGATGAACAATAAGTCCCTGTTCTAGTCAGACCGACTCACCTGGAGTGTTGGGAGGTGGCGGCGGGGGTCGGAGGGTAGGGCCGGGCTGCCACACAGTGAACCACCGTCTCCAGCAACAGCCAGATGCCACACAGCGCCCCCTCGTACTGACAGAACGAATAAATAGTCATAACAACACGTGCCTCCCATTTCCCTTTTCAAGTTTCAACAAACAGGTGTTCAAGAGCAAATGAAAGCATGTAAATAATTTTTCTACTCAAATTGCGCGAAAGCCTTTTTTGCTATACATTTTTAATATTGGTCATCATACGAAAGAAAGCCGAGAGCAAGTTAAAATTACAGCATTTTGCCATGATAATAGGTGAAATTGAAAAACATCATTATTCCTAAGTCAGTAACGAAACATAGGCCACGGGTTGATAATAATCCAATACTGTCTGGTGACGGGCCCGGGTCATAAAAAATGTTTTGCTCTGATTACCTTCGAGGGTTGGGTAATCGTTAAAGAATGTGAGACTAAATCTCGGGGTAAAATAGATACTAAGATTGATGTTCAGAGGCCACTTACCGCTTCTACTGGGGTGTCGTCCTTGGTAAGTCGGGCGTTGAGTTTCCCTATCTTGGATACGACGTGGTGCAGGGTGCGGGACAGGCGGCTGACGTCCACCTTGGCTGGCTCAGGGTCGGCCACGGGTTGGGTCCCACTGTCAGACACAAGGACATTTCACAAAAAGTTATCCATTCAAGGTCCAGGTAGGACGGTCGAGTGGAGGGGAGATTTCGTCTCTCAAGAGGTCGGGTCTAAGAATGCTCAAGACTGCCTTAAAAAATAATAATAAAAAAATAGATATGCGACCATTTTGTCCCGACATAAGGGGACGTTAATATGATTCACAAATCAACAAAATGGTGATAATAACCTGCTACCCTATCTTCATCAAGTTTCACACTTACACAGAAAGTCTCCGTTTCCGTTTGTGAGGCCTGTCGCCGTCGTCCAGGGGCCGTGGGTCGGGTGAGACCGGGCAGTCGGTGGGTGGGGCGGGAAGCACGGCCGGCAGCTCGAGTAGCACCAGCTCCCGGAGACAGTGCACGATGCCCTGTCACATTTAAAGGTTGTATCAGTTAGAGGTGGTTGCCAAACAATCAGAGAAATGGCCTTCTTGTTATGTGTGTCATTGGTGCGACCGAAACTTAAAAAGAATAAAAGAAATAACTGCTGGCAGAACGTACCACCCTATAAAGGTGAATGCGCTTCATGATATATCAACATAATCAGGATCAATACAGGGGTGGACATAAGTCTAAAAATCCAGGGGCCAGTCGGGCCCCCAGCTTCCCAAATCTAGGGGCCCGCACCAAAAACTAGGGGCCCTCACATATACATAGTCAGATTGTCCTTTAAAACACTATGTTTTATTGTAAAATATATAGAAATCTGTAATTGTTATCCATGATTTACTAGGGGCCAGTCGGGCCCCTAGGACAGAAAATATAGGGGCCCGACCCCCTTTTTAAGGGCCTGGGCCCCCGGGCCCGTGGTTGTGTCCACCCCTGTCAATATCATGTATCTGTTAATTAATTGCGTACTTATTGTGCATGCATTCTATCTTTATTTGCACCTCTGATAATAACAACCTTTTCTCATCAATACTTTTCGTGACAGGTATAATTTACTATTTATGAATGGCAAAACAAAACAGTAACAACAGGCACAATAATATAGATACATGCATTTTGATTAAATTCGCTTTTTCAAGCCAACTAGTGGGACTGACCGTGACGCTGTGGCCGACCACCTCCATCTCTTCGACCAGGGTCCGGGCCAGCTCGCCACAGCCGTCCATGAAGACCTGGTTGTGCAGGAGGGCGTTGTCCGGGCTGGCCCTGACCAGCAGGCTCAGCGACAGGCACACGGCGTTCTTCAGGGCGTCCGTCCTCAGGCGGTGCAGGCCGTGGTCGGTGACGGCCGACATGAGACCCGTCAGGAGGTCTGTCTGGAGGACCGCTCGCCGCCCACCCTGGATGGGCAGAGTCTGGGACCGCTGTACTAAGGTCAACAGGCACTCTCCGAGGTTCTCCTCCAGCCCCACAAAGTCTCTAAGAAAATTGAGAATTAAAAAAAAACTAATGTAATCTTCTTTTTACAAAATACGAAACTTGGAATTGGGAATTCTAGATAAGGTTTTAGAAGTTTCCAATATTTACCGTAAAAGATTCAGAGGATGCAGGAAGAGTAAAAAATATTGAGTACAATAATCAATTCATACCACTCAAAGATTCTCTACCTTTGCAGTAAGGAAGTAATTCTGAACATTTGATATTTACACATTGCATGGAATATCACTGGTTGTCTGTTTGTATAAGATAACATCTAATCGATCTCACATCAATGTAAAATACAATGTAATGTGTAGTACACTAGTGGGAAGTGAGAAGAGAAGCTCACCCGTCCACCTCGTTGAAGCCGGCACACAGCATGCTGACGAGTCCGACAAGCAGACTGACCAGGTACACCTGCACCTGACCTCGGGGTAGGTCGCACTGCTTCAGCAGACTAGTCGCCAACCTCAGGCTCACCTACAACAGGCAGGGCAGTCAGTGTTAACCGATCGATCCACTGATTTACTCTCAATCGTTTCTACTGTATATCACTTTTAGGTGCAAGTCTGCCCTCTTACTAAGATTTATATGAAGCCTCAAGTAGTAAAGATGTGCACCAACACAAAAGGCACGTCACCAAAAGTGCACTGCTCGACTGAGTAAACCTAAACTTTCATAAAAGATAGTTTTGAACTATAAACGCATCCTAAAAAATCAAATGTCCATGGCTCTTTTCAGTGGCCATACTACAAGTGTTCATTTTAAGAGGACACCAGCGCCATTGTTAAGATCTACAGTGAAACAGCATATGGGTACCATCAGAAGGGTGGATGACATCACACTTAATGTAAAATCTGTTGGTGACTTCAATAAAAGCTTGCTCGTGCTCACCTTTAATAAAGCCCTGAGATACTTTAAAGACGACAGATAAATATCTGGGCCAGGAATCTGGCTCTGCCTGACGGAAGATTTATCCCTGATATGAAATGTCAAGTCTGGGAGAATAATTTAAATTCGACATGATTATGTTAGTTGTTTCTGTTCTGTTGGTTTCTTGGGGGGGTGGGGGGTGGAATAAGTTGCACTTTATTACCATGAAAAGAGACAGGTTACCTTTTTTACGTGGACCTCGCCGTTCTCCACGTGGCAGCCCACACAGGCCCACAGCAGGTCAGGGGGGTGGGGGTCGCCATAACAACCCGAGTCCAGGCTGAGACGACTGATGTCGGGTACCAGGTTCAGTAACACCTCACTGCAAAGTCGACAAACCTATTACGGCCAAGCTGAAGAAGTTGAAGACAAATGGCAAGTAATAAGATTAAAACAATCTTTAAAAAAATCTAAATCTGCATAATTACCATAAGTTGGCCTGAAGGCACTCGCACGAGGCTGGGTCAGTAAGTATCACAGATTTTTTCTTCAAGTGGTCCTCGACTGGTGTCTGAAAGCATGAAAAATGGTTTAAATGTAAAGAAAAAGCTAGAGATTTCTGATTGGGATAAACTGGAATATGGTATACGTTAACATGACTATATGGCATATAGTAAATAATTATTATCAAGACACTGAAGCATAACTCTCGGTAATCGATTTCAGATTCCGATTAACCAGAATAAAGAAGTCACTTACTGCAGAGGCGTCATTATTTGCTGTGGGTGTGGGAATTTGAAAACGTTTCAATTCTGGCTTGTAGTCTTTAGTAACTCCTTGGAAAAAGCTCTCGTGAATTTGAGTTAGATCTAGAATAAAAACAAGCAACATCTATTAATATGAAAAAAAGAAGAAAACTCTTTTGACAATTGAAATATGCAAATGCAGACCCCAGATGTTTCTCAACCATACCAGTAAAAGAATATCAATATTGAACAAAATAACGGGATAGGAGTACCCAGAACTCTCACGAAAGATGGTTAAGGTAACAGAATGATAAACTTAGTTAAGGTAAATTTCAACATGTTTTGAAAAGTAACGTTCTTCTTCAATATGTTATAAGTATTGTTCACTCAACCAATTCAGTCCCTTTTTAAGGAATCCTAGGTCGGACAGACAAAAAACAAGAAATATTAGATCAGTTGAATTAAACATCATAAAACGTTAATGAACCAAGTTGTATATACCCCCGAGACAGAGTATGAGCTCTGACAGAAGCCGTCTGAAGGTGACGGGGTCGTTGGTCCTCAGCAGGTAGAGTATAGCGGGGAACAGGCCGCGTGTTTTGGTGGTGATGGTGGCATCGGTCGGGTGGGTCAGGATCTGCAGCAGGTACGTCAGGATCAGACACGTCATCCCTGCAGGAAAAACAGCAACGTTCTTATCATCGTAACATCAATGAAGAAATACGAGATTTATCCCACTTTCCTTCGTTTGTTGGTGCATCACACAGAGGACAGATAAAAATATATATCATTTCACAAGACCATTGACCGGAAAATGATATAAATTATCTTGCACTGGCCGCCATATAGTTCCTAGGCACTACAGAACGAACTCTCTAAAATCACTAAAAAGCGACAATGATACATCAAAACAAAAGACATTCAACGTTAGATTACTAAAGCATGCATTTTGTTAAAGAAGAAGCATTGAAAAAAAAGTCTTTGAAATTAATAACTTTACCTAGATTTCTTTCATTTTTCAGGTTTTCAAGGACGTTTTAGTTGAAATGGCTTGGGAACTAAGACACAGAAACTTGTTAAAGAATCATTTCAATCCAAGCTTACCGTATCCCTCTTGTACGGCAACAGCAGGCTGGTCGCTGGTTTCTGGCTGGTCGCGGCCGGTCCCTGGTTTGGCGGGTATGAAGAGTGAGGGCACCTCGTCCACCACGTGGGCGATGTAGTCCAGGGACACGAGGAACATCTTACTGTACTTAGCATCGCAAACTAAATGCAAAAGACAAAACATATATTAAAGGCAATGGCGCCATTATGCACATGGCCAAAAATTTAAAGTTCTTCAATTCTTATGAAAATTGGCAAAAATGTAAATTAGTATATGGGCAATTCAGAAATGAAAAAGAAAAATTTGGCACTATTTTAGTTTGGGATCTGCATGTGTTTAAATATGGCTAATTTCATGAACATACCGAAACTGCTGAAAACAACTTTAGATGAAAATCAAAACATTTTTGCTGATATTTCTTTTTCTAGATATGCTACATTTAAGTAATAAATATCTATGGTTTCATATCAATCTTGGGAATAAAAAACACTTGTCACATTCATTATGGCAAAATTTTAAAATGGGTTTTAAGCTAAAAATACATAGATACCCACATAAAACCATTTTCCTATATCAGATCAGATATGTAGCTTTCCTGACCAAGTAAGCACGGTGACCCCCATTTTTTTTTTCCAGAAAATGATAGATAACACCTATATCTATATTATGTATAGTTTTAAAGAATTTCTAAAGGTTGAAATTTTTTTGGTGAACATTTCTATCAGAAATTTTATATTTTATCTAATTTATTTAGCAATTTATTTAAAACAAAAGATATGTTCTAATCGAATAAAAGCCATATTATTTTCTAACTGGTGCATGGATTTTGTGCATATATGTCTTAGATTTAGATTTCAATGATTTTAGAATTGATTTGAGGATTATTATGAAATTTTTCACGAAAACTCTACTGAAGCATATTTTTTTCAAAAATGTTTATTTTAAAGGAATTTTGCTCACATTGTTATATCTCTAGCACAAAAGTTTCCATGGTGACCCCCTATTTTCTTTACATTTTTAGGATGCATATATGTTTAACTCTTATTTCCTAAAGTTTCATAAAAATCTTAAGGTTGGATCTAAATGGCGCCATTGTCTTTAAAATGTTGATGGGCGGAGCTAGAAATGTTGGAGTTCTGTTTTAAGAGTTTTCGCATAACTGAACTTAAATTGTTTCCACATCATTGGATAACAGAAAAGAAGCGTTTCCCGATTTACCATTATCATTTATCTAAATCCGACCACTAATCCTGGATATATTACAACTTTTCGAAATCGGCGGAACTTCAAAGTAGTCTATCGTGATCGCACTACATTTAGAAATATCGATTTGAGATCTTTTAAGACGGTTCAATGAAGTGGTAAGCGCCGTGTCATCATATTATTGTCAAGAAACGGGAGTGGTGTGAGACGAAGCTGGGACTCTCCTTGTTCGACCACGAATTTTAGGTTTAATTTATTTTCACTTAACGTGCCGACCCTTATATCTAGAGAATTATCAAATATAAACCTATAAACGGGGAGTTCATTGAAATCTGGAATTCTGGAAAAACATTGCAACCAATCAAGCTCGATTCCGAATTTGACAAATAAAAACCTTTACGGCAAAGCATGTCATCACGGGTATATATGTACTTCTACAGATTAAAAACAATACTTTCCATCAATAGAAAATATAGGCAAGACAAATTTTCTTCTTTCCAACAATCGTATATCGTTCAACATCTTACCTTTTTTGTCATCTTGTAAGTTGCTGAATACTCTATAAAGGGCTTGTCTAATTTTTGACTGAGTTGCACTAAAATGGAAAAAAACATATTCAAACATATTAAGTATGTATGGTAATTACGGGACAGTACTTTCTAGAACACCGTTTTAGACATTTAGTGGGCAAAATTCCTTTTTCAAAAGTTGTATGAATACAGGAATACGTTGATGTATATCTAAATTCTATTGCACAACTACCGGTACATGAAAGCAATTTGTTTGTTGAGATTTCTTTAAAAAAAACTAGACCATCCGATGGAATTTCCATTGCGTAATTTATTAAGATTTACATATAATGTGTTAGTATCAAAATTTCGTAACCACCTTTGCTGGATCTTCTCTGACGGGTTTGCAATAGTTGGGGACTGCATTCTTAATGAGTTTTCGACATTTGTACAAATATCTGTAAGAAAATGAAAACAGGATTAACAGCATGCACCTGCAGGGTTGCCAAAAACCAGAGACTTCAAAATATCCTGAAGTGTTCCTTACCTATTTCATTTTTCCTGACAAATAAGATGAAAAGAATCCTTGTACCCCTTACATTTTCAGTATGCATGTCAGGAGGCTACCAATTGCAAAATAGCTTTTGCAGCCTTCCAATTCTTGAGACCCGGTGCATATATATTTTAACTTTCTGATTTCAATTTGGTGCTATGACAATACAGCACGATAAAATAAAATCTATAAAAAATATAACCAACGGCTTCCCTATAATTATATTAAAGTTCAAAGTTTCTACGAGACTAACAAGATTGTTTATTTCATGATTGTTTATTGACTAATGTATAAGTATACATTTATGTCAAGGTGAATTTGTCAGTCAAAGATAGCATACATACAATATTATATACATCACACACAAATGCACAGATTGCATCTGTTGCTTTTTCCCTGAGATCTTTAGTACACTTAGGATTAACATTTAAGATTTCACATACTTTCTCTTCAGCAGTCTGTACATCGAAGTTGCCAACATAATCCCTGTACTTGACTACAAAGGACTCTCTCTTACATTTAATCTCTGGTTGATTACATTGGGTGAATATATGAAGGACATCTTGACGTGTATCACAATGTTTGCATAGGTCATTGCTAGCTTTTTACCCTCTAAAGCTCCGATATCTACAGTCCAGAGACTGAGACTGAGAGAGCAGTTGTAGTCTGTCCGTAGTCTAACTTAAAATTAGTTAATTGGTATATTTAATATTGCTGCAATCTGCATACAGCGAGTTAGAAATGTTTGGAATTGGGTACCAACTGCAGTCGGACCCTTGAGGGACAATAGTTGTCGACTGCCAATTTGGCTTAAAATGGGTGGCTCTGCTGGTTAAGGAAGGGCCGATTTTGTTTTGGAGATTATCTTAAGAAGAGTTACTGGAATGCGAATCTACCACAATCAATGAACACCTACTGCCGCAAAGGATTATGGGCTACCTCTGCTAGGCGAATAGGTGAATGCTCTTCTGCAAGGGCCGTCTAAGGCCAAACAAAAAAAATTGTTGTGTTCAGGTAACCCTACCTACCCTAAATTTTTAGCCCTACCCTAACTTTTTTATAAGGAAATTTTTAATTATTTTTTTCAAAATCCAAAGAATTGACCTAAAGTACCATGGAAAACCATAAAGCAGCACATGGATACTCAGGGCATGTATTTTAGATGCTAAAAATGCTTTTTGAGAATATTTGGAATATCTTTTTTATTTCCAACACTGGCCGGGTCTCTTTGGCAAGTAAAAAAAAAAAAGCAAAAAAAAAGTTTTTTCGACCTACCTACCCTATTTTTTTCGACCTATGTTTTCTGAACACAACAATTTTTTTTTTCGGCCTAATATACTCTATGACTGTGTTATGATGATGATCCTAAAAAAGGAGGCGGGGGGTGTAGTCTACTTTCCTGTAAAATCCCCCCGAAAAGGGAGCTGTAGTTTGGTTTCTATCATCACATAGATCTACTGAGAGCCGACCTCACAGCTCCTCCCCCCCATCCAATTGCATGTTACTTACTACTGAATTGAAAAATATCAAAGAATAGAATTATTGGAAGCACGACGCAAGTCAACTTTCATAAAAGTGATAAATGTAAACCAATGGCGGGAAACGTACTCGTACGTCAAAATCACTGTGGTTTCACGGTTAACAGCCTCTACTTTCACTACATGTCATAAATTTTACATGTCAGAATACCTTAAGAATTCTAATTGGATGTACGGATAGTTTATAATCCATACAAATGTTATTTACCTTCTGCATTTCACTTTTAATACAGCTTCATGTAACGTGCACGTTTTCAAACCGGAAGTTTCTATGTTGACAATTTTCTAACCTTCTCGACAGGAGAGATACTTTGGAGGCGCCATCTGTCGGATCGACTTCGAACTACAAAAATAAAAAACAGAGGGCACCACATGTCGTGTTTAGTGTTTACGCCAGGGAAAGGTAGGTTTCTTGTACTTAGATCCTTAATTTGCAAAATTAACCCTACGTTTATGATTATCATTTATCTAGTATGGTAGAATAGGATCTAGAGCATCGTTTGTGGTTAGAATTTTTGTCTGCACTGTGACGTGTAGCAAAAAGCAATGGACTTGCTTCATCTATGTTGTAAACAAGGATTTGCTTTCACATAATATCGCTCAGATTAATTAGCAGTCATTAACAGAGATTGAGTGTGTACACGTAGCAGAGACAATAGAATCAACAGACGCGACAGTAAGCATTCAATGGAATAAAACACAATGATTATTACTGCAATTTGTTAAAGCCACTTATGCCTACACTATTGCTTACGTTTTTCTGAAATGATTCCTATGTTACAAACGGTATCACAATTCAACACTGCCTGAGTCTGAGGTCAACACTGAAGTTATCAGGATTTTAGATGTTGTAAATTGTAATATCAGCCGTGTCCGAAATAAAGCATACCATATATACAGTGTCGGAAATTAAGAGTGCACACTGCACCCGAGGTGCATGATTTTTTGCGGCAGGGTGCATGATTTTTTATACTGTGCAACCGGCAGATGCACACATTTTTGGTGGAATAGATAGCCTTATATCACTGAGGGTGCATTGAAAAACTCACCTGATGCACACTTTCCAAAGCTATGCACCCGGTGAGTGCACAGCTTTAAACCTTAATTTCGGACACCAATATATATGTATATATATATATATGAAAGTGTGAACATTATGTGCGATACCTGAAAAAATGTGCATCCAGTGTGCAGCTTATTTCAAACAACGATTAGATATTTCTAATGGTGATTGTCATATATTACAAACAAATAATGTTCACATAAAATTAAAAACTGCATTAATCAATAATTTCATTTGTTTAGAGATCTTGCAATAAAGAAGTACTAATTGAGATTCCTTTTTATTTAGGGAACAGAAAATAAAAAGGATGGCTACTCGGAGCGACCAGGAAAGAATAAGAGCACTCTTAACGGAGGCGATAACTGTGCTTTGCAAGAACGGCCTAGGATACAAATCAGAATTCTGCATAGACGGACTCTTGGGTATAACTGTAGACAATGATGACATCTTTCTAGTCAAAATCAATGAGAAAATTAGTCGTGAAAAGCGCTCACTCCATCTGTCATTGGAGCACCCGCGCGAGCACCAGTTCTTAGACAGGGGATCAGTCACCTCGGTCAGCCCCGACCACAGCTCGTCGTTGTCACAACCACCAACACCACACAGTATTAACAACTCCCACCACCGGACCGACCCCCAGCGCGGCGAGGTCCAGAGCAGGGAGCCGTCGCCCAGAAAGCGACACTGGGACAGTCACACGCCAGAACCGGCAGCCAAACGCAGTCACGGCAGCTCCGAGTCGGAGGCCATCATCATCAAAGAGGAGGTGGTGACCAGTAACGACCTGCAGCAGCACTTTGGTGTCTTCACGGACCACAATGGTGAGGCAGGGCTGGTAGGGGTGATGGCCGACCCTGGAGGGGGCAAACCTAGTCCCTCCTCCTGGGTTCAGACCCCGCCCGCACCCCACCTCTCTGCCAACATCCAGACATATGATGACTCACAAGTAAGACTCACTGCATGATTTCTTCATCATAGGCGAGCAAGCCCTACCCCTTCCTTCTACACTTAGTCTCTTTAGTGGGCAAGCACTAGTTTATGTTGTAATGCATAGGTAGTGATAATTTCAGTATATCTTACCTTAATTTTTATCTCCGTCAATGGAACAATTTTTCTGCACATTGACTAGCACTCTGCCTCATCTGTAATTTCTTGCAATGGTACTCTTTCTATCAAGCATGGGTTTAATCTTTTAGATTTGTTAATTAGTTAATAATGGCCAAGATGCATGTGAGGTCACGCCAAATGGAGATGCAACAAATGTTCAGAAGTAAAAAAGAATTTACACACTAACCACATGGCGGTGTAGGGCTCAGTGGACCCTCTGGGAAAGCGGTGAACACATGCGGCCTACCGTGCACCCCTCATTGCCGCACAGCTAACTCCCATAAGACAGTCACGGAGAGTACGCAGATTCCACACCCTGGGTTCTAATTGTCTTTTTTCCCGCTTTTTCTCTTCTCTTTCCAAGGACGAATATGTGGATATGCCCGTCCCCCTAATTTTACACACCCCCACGTCCAGTGACGAGCACCTCACAACTGACCGCTCTGTGATGGTCAACGGGAAGGGCCGGCTCATACCCAAAGGCATGCCCCTTCCCAATGAGGAGCGACAACTCATCATAAGGACTATTCTGGAGGCGGGCGGGAACAGTGACACGGGCAAAACGCCCTATGGGGTGCTCAAGGGAGTGGCTGACTCGTTCCACGTGCAGCCCAGTACTGTTCACAACATCTGGACCCGCTACTGGAAGTACAGGATCGACACCCACGGCTACTGCCCGGGGATTAGTGACAAAAAGAGAGAGATCAATAAAAAGTGCAAGGATAGAAAAAAAGGGAAGAGAGATCAAGTAGCGGAAGACCTAACTGAGAACGATCTCTTACATTCACAAGGAGATGTACAAAGTGCATCTCAACAATCGGACTACGTTAAAATAGAGCCCGAAGATGGAGATAGTGAAAACGAATCTAGTGTGAAATGATAGTCGTACAATTGTGATCCAAAGAAATCTGTATGTGTTCAACGTTAATGTATTTTATTTGTGTATCAAGAAGGTCCAGCATTCTCCAACCACCATGATGGTGCATGTTGACAAGTCATTATATCTTTATGATGTGATATGTGTATTCTATATTGCACACGTATTATGAAACAAATTTTAAAGAATCATTAGTGTATATATTCATAAACATTCTTTGACGTGCACGGAAGGGTATATTGATAGTACCTTTATCGTTTTCAGGGAATAAATCTATTTTACTGTTACCGTTGATTTTTTGTACCACTACTATTTATGCGATTAGATAAAGCACATGTCTATATTGCGTTGAATAAGCAAAAACTATATGGTACAATAGGATAATGTACTGCCTGTTGAAATCCCTTAATCATACAACGTATGGAAAAGAGAATTTTACAACAGATTTTAGAATGACAATATTTGTTATATGAAAACTGAGATCTTTTTTCACTTAAATTAGATGTCAACGTTTAAGATTTAAACAAGAATGTACTAACAGCCCTCGTCTATGTAAATTGTAATGACAGTGAGCGTTTTGTCCTATTGAAAATGAATTAAATCATTCCATGGATATTCGGTTTCCACTTTGATTGACAAATTCGGGTATCTCAGGTTATCTCATTCAACAAAAGCAGAGCGTATGCAGAGAGTTGCCTTTAAAGGAAACATTCGCTTGTTCTTCTCTTAAGGTAACCCATTGGATGATCCTTGGTTATAGTTTTCCAATTCTATATTTACGTTCTCTCCCTTTTCTATATTTGCATTACATGTATAGAAGGTATGCATGGTATTGAAATTAGAGCTGCACTGCGTTTTGAAATTGCCAAGTTTTATCAATTACGTCCTCTTAGACCTACCCTTCTACCCTATACAGCGCTTAGCATGACCCTTTTGCATGCACTCCAACAAGAATATTACATAACTGTTATCCCTCAGCACTGCAAGTGAGTATAAGATCGAATTCTTTACATCATTAAGGACTTCTATATGAAGAATTAGACAATCAACCTAAATGTACCTCAGTTCTTGAAAAAATGCGATAAATTGTGCTGTATTATATCGAATAGTACCTACTAGGATTAAGACTGTAGATAAAATTACTGGAACGCAAAATATTGAAGTAATTCTCCTTTTTATTGTTTGTCATGTAAACACTTAAATGATCGTCAGTTGACCATTTCCCCACGCCGTAAGTCGAAAATAAAAGGTCGTTGTTTCCGGATACCCCTCAGATGGACCGTGCCCGGCGCACCCCCTCCCCACCGTCACCTCCCAGCTCGGAGCCCCTGGACTTTACCCTGCCCGAGGAGAAGCGCCTGCTGCAGTCGTTTAAGCTGACGGCCACGGCCGAGGCCACCAAGGCGGCGCTCCTGCAGCACCAGAAGGCCCTGCTGCAGGCCATGACGGCCGCCGCCTCCCATCACCACCACCACCACCACCAGGCCCAGCACCACCCCCACAACCAACGGCCCCAGTCACAGCACGTCGGCACAGAGGTAAGACATTTTATAATCACACTAAGTTGTTGTTATTCAAACTTTTCCAATGGCGTATCTATTAAGATAGATAGCATAGACGGTTGTTTGGAGAGTGTAAAACTGAAATTCTGCTCGGAAAACTGCTTTCAGATGGAGTACGCGAAAATGTAAACTTAGAGAAAAAAAGAAGATAGTAAAACCAAACGCCTTTTTTTTAACGCAAATGTTATTTCCCTTCATTAGAAATACATTGACAACTCAAAATGTATGATTCTATTGACATTTAAATATGTTGTCTTGGCCCATACCTTTTGGATACGTTTACTAAAATTAACGTTCTTACCTATCAAACTTTTATTTCATATTAAATTTTGATTGTCAACGTACAGATACGAATTTGGGGGTGAGTGGGTCCGCAAAAACCATTACTTCTTTTAATATGAGTCTCATATTCAAAGAAGCGTCAGAAGTGTTAACATCATCCACACTCCCATCCAACTGGATGCTTTCTTGATCCACCCCTTAATTATAATTTATTATTTCACTCTAACTGAATACAAAATTCGTCCCTTGGTGTAGGTGTGGCAGTAGCATGTGAGTCCAGAGTACCTCCGCCTGCAGCACAAATTGCCACCCATATTGTTATTTCACTCTAACTGAATACAATGTTCGTCCCTTGGTGTAGGTGTGGCAGCAGCGCGTGAGTCCAGAGTACCTCCGTCTGCAGCACAAGTTGTTGCCCCATATTGTTATTTCACTCTAACTGAATACAATGTTCGTACCTTGGTGTAGGTGTGGCAGCAGCGCGTAACTCCAGAGTACCTCCGTCTGCAGCACAAGTTGTCGCCCCATATTGTTGTTTCACTCTAACTGAATACAAAGTTCGTCCCTTGGTGTATGTGTGGCAGCAGAATATGAGCCCGGAGTACCTCCGTCTGCAGCACAAGTTGTTGCCCCATATTGTTATTTCACTCTAACTGAATACAATGTTCGTACCTTGGTGTAGGTGTGGCAGCAGCGCGTAACTCCAGAGTACCTCCGTCTGCAGCACAAGTTGTCGCCCCATATTGTTGTTTCACTCTAACTGAATACAAAGTTCGTCCCTTGGTGTATGTGTGGCAGCAGAATATGAGCCCGGAGTACCTCCGTCTGCAGCACAAGTTGTTGCCCCATATTGTTATTTCACTCTAACTGAATACAATGTTTGTACCTTGGTTTAGTTGTGGCAGCAGCACGTGAGTCCAGAGTACCTCTGTCTGCAGCACAAGTTGTTGCCCCATATTGTTATTTCACTCTAACTGAATACAATGTTCGTACCTTGGTGTAGGTGTGGCAGCAGCATGTGAGTCCAGAGTACCTCCGTCTGCAGCACAAGTTGTCGCGGCCCTACGTGTGTGAGGAGTGTGGCAAGACGTTCACGTCGTCCTGTGGCCGGCGCCGCCACATGGACACCCACCGCGGCATCTACCCCTACCGCTGTGAGCACTGCGGCAAGGGCTTCACGGCCAGCAACAACCTCAAGGCCCACCTTACCCTGCACACCAACATCAACAACTTCAAATGCGATATCTGCGGCCAGGCCTTCCGCTATAGCCAGTACCTGAAGGACCACGTGAGGAAGGAGCATATGCACGATGTCACCCACCCCCACCCCGATTCCCTACCCGTCGGCCTGGCCCACTTCAACAGCACATAAGTTGGTGTTTACAGCGTGTATTTAATATTTATGGTATCTAAATGAATGTAGCTGTTCCGAAGGATGTAACAGTTCCAACATTCTTTTATATAATCCCCATCACATTGCAATTTGTTTTTGTTTGCGTGTGTATGTATTTTACACCATCACACAGTAATGCAATGGGGGTTGTTGTCATCTTTTTGAGATACAAGAGAATATAAACAGTAAAAGAATTTCACATCGGACAGGAAAGCTACTAACAAAATATCAGAATTTCCCTTGAGGATATTGGATTTAATGCCGTATACCGCCTCACATTATTTCAACGTTAAGGGTACCATTAAATCCGAGATAGTTTATGAATGAAACTGTTAAAAAATGTAATTGATTACAGAAAATAATCAAGATTATATCCAGCATATGAATTTTGCCCTGCCCGACCGAACGTGGATGTGGTCCGAGGTCACTTTTTAATTGTTTTTTTTTTCACAGACATACTCCCGAGGCTGAGTCAAGCCAGGGATTGGGATAAAATGATGTTGAATTTTTGTTCATTCTTTCCTCATCGGAAGCACAAAATATGATTTATTGAGTACATGCAAATTTATGCAAATTTATGCTTATATTTATTAATATTGAAGATTTTATCACAATATGAATTTAAGATTTTTTTCTATCGGTCTTTTTTTTTTTTATATATCTACATTAGAATATTTAAAGGAATTTCAGTAGTTTTATGATACATTGTTTGAGCAAATATATATGTGTAGAATAGATCATATTTGAATAGCACAATAACATTTCGAAATAGGTCTATGATATTTATAGGCCTAAAATGTTTGATTTTTTGAGTCTTTGAAAGGTCGAGGGGTAAGCTCCAGTGATTTATTTACTTGAAAAGGGAACACCTTTTTGAGATGTTTACCGTTGGACAGTTGCAAGGAGTCCACAATTGAACCCGTTATACTGATAAGCGATGCACAAACATGTTATCCCCTACCAGGGTACAAACGTATTTATCATCTATGCATTTTACAGGTTGAGATGTGTATGGTGCTAGACGCGCTCAACTTCCTGAATGTTGCTTTAATGCATTCCTTCCATATATGTGTTTTGTAGGTGATTTAGTTTGACCTGAGACCATTATGAGCCATATTATGATATATACCAGCATTGTTTTGTTCTAGATCTAATCAAGGATATACTGGAGGTTGATCGGCTGATCTTATGAACCTAACACAGGTGTCTCACTGATAATATTTTAGCCCGATTTTTTATTATTGCTCCCAAGAGATATGCATTCCCTGCCTCAAAACCCTTCCAGTAAGAGAAATGCAGTTAAGAAAAGAAATGTAACCAATTAAGTTTAAGGTAACATCAACAGTATTAATCATGTACTTCTACATAAATATTTCTAATTGATATCTTGAATTTCTCGCCTATTATACTAAAAAATAAAGTGCCACGTCATTTAGCAGTGAATGAAGATTTAAGAGGTTTGAATGTATAAGTTTACTTTGAACCTCCAGTGTGCTCATGGTGCAGACTAGTAATTGGAATTGACCGCCAATCTAGGACGATACACATGCGAGTTGCATTTACAATACATTACTGTTATACATTTATACCATCATATATTATTTATTTAGCCTACAGACTAGCAAGTCTAATTTGCAAACCAATCTCATTAAAACGCTTTGTCCTGTGTCAATTTTAGATTTATTGTTATTGCTAAAATAAAGGTAATGCATGACATGAATTTTTTTGAATGCGTCCTGCCTGAAACACACATTTATTGGATAGTAAAGGATATGTTGTGGAGTAAGAGGACTTTAGTGTGCCATTACTATGTTGTTAGCATTAATGCCGCCGGTATTGATGTTAGTTAAATATGCCGTTTATTTATATGTTAACAAGCACATTTCAAACAAGAAGGATAAACTATAAAGAAGTAGTTCATTAATAACTATTTTTTCTTGCAGGATGGATGAAAGAGCATTATCTGGTTTTAATACTACGCATATACTTTGAGTGAATACATTCGCTATGTATGACTGGTTGTGACCTGTTAAAATGGGTAATCGAGTTAGATCCTATGCTTTATATGTGATGAGCACTGATAAGGATGTTTTGGACAGTTTAAGGAGGTTGTTTCGTAAATTGCTAGTACAATTTCCGTAGCCGAAAACCATCGTGCCGGTTATGTGGCCCAGGTGGTTTCTTCCAACTTCCAAGCAGTGTTTTACATTTGATAAGAAGTTGAGTTATTTATTTGAGAGATTATTGATGAAGAATCACACGATCAGATGATTACTTCTCTCGTACCTTGCATGCCTTTACGACAAAGATGGTTAGAGTTACTGTTGAAGGAGTGAGTCGCATCAGTCTGTTTTATTTACCAGAGGTACATACAGTGATTTGTACCCGGAGTCAGCCAGTTTGTACATACAGTTGTCATCAGGTGGAATATTTACTTTTCATATTGGTCCATGTGGATCGATACAATGTTGAATTTTTTCGCACAATTTATATGTGAATATGTGTAAGTTGTATATCATATATCACAGAATGATATGTAGCAATCGATAAGCATTTGACAGCATTGTTGAATTTACTCACCAAAGTTCTCTTTTTTGCTATTATCAATTTCATATTTGTTGAAACATTTTTATTCAATTGCGTGGAATCGTTTTCTGTACCTTTATGTTACAAATACGACCTTTTTATACAATATTATTGTTATCATTATAATTATGCAAAGCATTACCAATTACATTTTATCATTCCACATTTATATTTATTTAATAAATTGCATTTAGCCTATTAGTAAATATCGTCTCAGCAGAAAATGTAGTCAAGAAGACCACCAGGAAGAAACTGCTATTCGTTTTATTGTCTTCCATTTGTTCTTCTATTTGTTTTTACCTAAACTTCACAAATGATTAAACTTTGATATTTGAAAACTGTCTTAGTGTTGATGACTTCGACAAATTGTAATACCTTATCTAGAATTAAACGGGGGTTGGTTTGGGGGATTACATCGACGTATACCGCCGGGTGGATCGTCTGTTTAGGTGCGTCACACTTGCCTCGTCAAGCTCCTAAAGCTAGAGCTATGGCCAATGGTTGGATACAATAACAGCAAAATGATCAACAGTTTTCATATGTATTTTAAATGTAAAAAAACTTATTAATGTTACCTTAAAAATATCAGCTATAATTATACAACTGAAAACCTGAGTTTTTATGATGAATATTGCAAGTGAACTATGATTCCTATATTTTTGTTATAAACTGTAGGATTAAAAAAACGAAAAGAAATAAAGTCATAGACCTACTGACTCTTTGTCAAATAACACAAAAAATATTTGTTTTATTTGAATAGGGTTAAGATAAAAGCAAATTTAAAGAAAGTGGGCCTTTCCCCCCCACACCTAGGGTGTGTGGGGTAAAAGGCACAGGGGTGTAGGGTAAGAGGCCAAGGAGGTGTGGGGCAAAAGGCCCATGTAAAAATAATATTATCATATGCTAAGAGGGGCAAAAATAGTGGCTTTTTGCCCCTCTTAGCAAATATAGTATTTTTGCTGTACATTGAGGGTGGGCCTTTTGCCCCACAATTAAGAAAATTATGCAACCTGTCATTGATGTGTAGATGACATCTTTCTAAACTTATGTATATCCCATGATCACCAGTTATGGTCAAACTTACCTAATACATACAGTTTTTCTATGAGAATGTGACCTTTAACATTACAAAAATGATTGTCTAAGACCAAAAAATAAGAACATAAGGGTCTGAAAAATAAAAGGTGTTCTTATTCTCTTAATTGAAAATAAATTTAAAGAGTAATATAGCCAACTGAAGTTTATTTCATAACTTACTATTTTTTCTAATAGGATATTATGCCAAATTAGAAAGGGTGTGCCTTTTCCCCACATGGGCTTCTTGCCCCAGTACTTTTCTGAAAAAATGGCCGCTTCTGAAGCTAGTAACAATACCTGCAGTGCCCACCTAGAAGTTACCTGCGGTACATGTTGATGCACCTTCCGCATAGTGAATCATGCATCATGATACAGACAAACGGCCATATCAGCTGCATAAGAAGAAATGAGAAATAGTTTTCTTTTTCTCTTCGCTAGATCAAGGCAATCGCACCATTTTCCAGATCCCCCAAAAATCAGAGTCCTTAAATTTTGCTTAAAATTGAGCAAACTGCTCAAGAATGTTTAAGGAGTTAAAATTCATAATAGAAATGTATGGTAAGCCTTTCGCTTCTGAGGTAAAAAAAAACAACGTTTAATAACAAATTTCATCACTTTAGGTGGAAAAGAACCCATTTTTTATTCTAACATTTTAATACCCATCTTACCATAATATAATAAATATTCACAGCATTGTTATGTAAGGGTCTCAGAAACAATAACAAACAGAAAGCTTTTAAAATAAAGGTTTCAGGAGGGAGTACATGGCTATCCATGTTTTGCCATGTCGTCACAAGAAAGTACATATACATGCAGTTTCTGTAACCAAGTTCAACTGATGTCCCCTTTCTTTTTTTGGCTGATAATAATAGCATATAATATTTTCCAAAATATAGGCCTATCATAAGTTTGAGCCATTTTATACAGTGGGAGTTTTTGTATCCTTAAGTATTCTACTTAATTCTGCTTTTTTAACATTATTTTGTATATATGTTCATGCTGAAAATGGATGTTACTCTATCAAATTAATCAAAACACATAATTTTCCACTTGCCCTAACCTAAAGCCAATGATTGGTGCCTTCAGACAGAATATAGTAACCAAGTGATTAATGAGCAATAGTGGAAAAGTTTCCACGGTGACATATCATTTGGTCTTTGCATTTTTAAGATCTATGGGTGTATAATTTTTATTTTGGAAAGTTAAAAAAAAAAATTGAACAGTAGACTTAATATAATGGCACCATTGCCTTTAATGTGTAATAGCCATGATGAAGAAGCGAATAATCTCAATTACTTATTACGGCAGCCAAATGAGTAATGCATTCCGCATTAGATGAAAATAACATTGATAAAGGGAAACCGTTCAAGAAAAGTTAAAAATTAGGCCAAATGACAAGCCTGACATTTCATAATTTTCATTCGCACTTCTTTCAAACATCAAGGGGGGTGGGGTTGAGGAACGCTGGTCAATACATTTATACATACAATAAGTAATTAAAGGACGGCCCTCATACCAGTTATATGTATTCCTAGTAACTTTCAAATGGAATAATAATCTGAATTGCATGGCAAATCTAAACATGCCTCTTCTAAGAGAAGGTGCATGGTTATTATACGTACCATACTTATCATTGTGAAATGATGGGACGAACTGAACTTCACAATAGAGTTTATAGGGAGCGAGCCGACGCTGATCGCGGCGTTCCATTATTGCGGCCCAGGCCGCGCAGTGCTGGTAATTATTTTGCAACCAATTATCATTTAATTAGACTAAATGTGGGTCGCGTGGCGCATTATCATCTCTGCTGCCGTGCCGGCCGCACCGGGCGGGGACGTGTGGGCCGGCCGGGGCTGCCCGTCCCGCTCTCCCATTATTAGGATAACGTGAAGGTCGAGCAATACCAGCAATGGCCATTCATCACTAAGGCCCGGCTATCTAATTGGTGCAGTGACAATAACCGATTATTTTTAATGTTGTCGCCAACGATAAAAACAGTCGTAAAAACAAGTATTGCGTTCCCGATTTTCAAATTGCATGACTATGTTTTATGACTATCTGTCGAGAAATAAAGGTATTAGTTTCTATCACATCAGGTATATCGTTAAGATTAATGGCCAACTGCAGATGTTGACAGGATTACCTGTATCTTAACCAAATATGATATGATATTCATGTAGATAATGAGTTTAGTGAGTGGCGAAATAACGCATACACGCTGATAAATGATCCAACTTTTATCAGGTTGGAGCTACGATGGGAAAAACGGGACGTCCCGTTTTTTCAGGACGGGACCCTTTAAATCATTTCCAAACATTCCATTATATTTTTTTCAATTTCAAAATATAAGCCTACATGACAAGCAATTATTTGGTTAAATTAGAATTGAATCCCATCATTATAATAACTCTTTTAATGGTTTTTAAAAGTCTGCCTGAAAAAACAGGACGTCCTGAAATAACAGCTCACAAAACCGTCCTGTTATTTCAGGACGGGCTGTATTCTTGGTATGATTTTTGTAACTTTTAAAAAATAAAAATCAATATAAAAAAAATGCATCGATAGAATGTGAAAATGCAATGATAATTTTAATGCAAAAGATGTGTACTTCAATTAAAAATAGTTTTTGAATTTAGCAAACTCCTAATTTTCTGAGCATTTTTATTTATGTAGAATTATTAATTGTGAAATTTTCATTTATGTAATTTTCAAAATGGAAAGTGTTATCAAATTCATGTTAATTGCAGAATTTCATAATTTTTGCTGTTTGCATAATGTAGTAGTGTTATATTATGTTTGCCTTATGTACTATTCATGTATAATTTAATCTAAGATAAGTAGATATTACAATTTTTCATAATTGTCTTTTTTTACAGGACGTCCCGTTTTTACAGGACGTTCCGTTTTTACAGGACGTTCTGTTTTTCAGTAGTATCCCCAACCTGTTTATATATAAACTGTATATACATTCATTTAGTTTAGAGGACCAGATAATGATCATATAATCATAAAAAGAAGAGCTAAATTAGAGTGACACTATAATCTTAACCTATTTATTTTATAGAATTCAGAGAGGGTTTTATCGCGGAGATAGGAAAGATGTACGGTCGCCCCTTAAGTTGTTAATTTATTCATAAGAGAACGAACACGAACAGTAAAATCACAAACGAATAAGACTCAGCGTAGTATGGCTCGGACGTGTGTGATGACAGATAATGTCACCACTGATAACGTCTCACAATCAACGCCTGCCCCTTTATCATTAACTGTCTATCATAGTTAACAGTCTGGTCCTAATTATTGACAGACTTTACTAATTGTCAATTAACTCTTCTAATGAACAATCATTAAGATAACAGGCTCTAATTTTCAGTCATGCTTTGAAGTTCCAGTTTTGTACCACAATCTCAGAGGGCGATGTGGGTAGATTCGTCAAAGTTGAAAACATCCTAACAAAGCATCCGTGTGTACTTTCAAACAGCGTCACACTATACATATTCTTTTGTAAACCCTCAGGCCCATTCTTACACCCTTGGAACTGTCTATATTTTTTATAGGAGAAGAATAAGGCCTAAACATCTCGTGTCACATATACAGCCATGTATACCTTGTATATTTCTCTCATATAGAATTTGTATCTATCAAATTACGCATTCACAAGAAAAGTGTCCTCATGAACATTGGGACCTGCTGTAGTGACTTGTTCCTATGTGTCTATAGGTGTGTTTGAAATCTGTCTTACAATGCAAGACGATAGCCAGGGATACGTAAAAATAAAATGTGTATGTGTGGGATGGGGTGGTATCCGGTGTGCACCCGCCTATTTGTGTAAAAAGAAATTGATGGGAAAGGCGTAAGGCGCAGAAAATGCTTCAATAGAACAAATAACGTTGGCATATGCATGGAGTTTATTAGAATAGATGCTCTCGTTAGACTCGGGCGTAGCGAAACATTGACTTTTACCTCCGTCAAAAAAAGCATAAAAATGCAATGTTTGAATTCATCAGCCTAATGTGCGGTACGTGATTTCATTCAAGGGACCCCAAAGCATTTTGATGTTGTTGTTATGCTACATTAGAGTTACATAATATTGTTGCCAAATGCCCAACAAATCCATAGAGTAAAACATCATAAGGAATTTGTAAAAACTTACAAACCATTCTTTTCGGAACAGGGTAGGTAACCTATGAAGTTTAGTCCTTTTATTCTAGTCCATCTTATTTTGGTTTGACATGGGCTGGTGAATCTAAAAGAACATACCCTCTCAGAGTATGCTACATAAGCAATTCTTAGCTATTTTAGGCAAGGAGAGAGGTAGATCTGTAGGGGCACTGTGCTCACCAGGACCAGTTCTGAGGCCTCCCCTATTACATACATGTGATTTCTAAATCAAACCAACATTTTACACCAACATATCATGAATATTAACTAAAGGGAGCCAGAGAAAATGTTTATTCTTACCTATTCTTAGGACAGACAATGATTGTAAAACAATGAACAGGAAATCTACATGCCTGTGTGTGCCTGATCAGTGGGCCTACAGGTGGGAGCAGCAGACCATGACCAAGGGCCAGTGAGGTCTGTCACCGCAGACACATTGTATTTTATCAAATTATACATACACAGAATCAACATGATCTGGCCTTTTCTTTCAAATTTATATATGAAAAACTCATTATTCGAAAATAAATTACACTTCTGACAGGCTCCATCAAGTGAGATTTCAAGTTAATACGATTCCCCTTGTGGACCATTTATCTAGAGCCCTGAGATCCGTTTCGGGATCGGGGCACTGAAAATTTAATATGCGTAGGTTGCAAAAGAAAAACTCTCTAATATCAAGTCGACCACTACAGTAATAGGCCTATGACCATCATTCTGAAGTTTCTGCCTATATCAAAGAGGCAATGAAATCAATACAAAGCCAACATAGTCAAAATACGGCGAGATTCTCTGTTTATATATTCTGCTAACCCATTAAACATAGTAATATCATACCTGTCCCTAATGTACGGGCAGAACCAGTGGGATAAGGTGCCTGTGCTCCCACCTGGCGGAGGTAAGCTTACCTCGTGTTGGTGGGTTAAGATAAGGCAGGTCAGCTGGTTCGTGTAACGTTGGGCGCCGTGCATGGACCTCCCGGCAGTAGTTTACTTATAACCGATCGGGGCGGTGAGAAGACTACTTCTCACGTGGACACAGGTCGGCTGTGGGGCTATTAAAGGTACAGGGAATAAATCCATACCTCTAGGCCTATAGATCATGGTGTAGGAGGATAGTACGACACCCACACCTCTTAATCCATCTTTACGGCTTGTGAAAATAATCACATTTATGCAGAGTGCCTAGAATATAACGTTAAGAAAGGAGGTGGAATTCGATACTTGGTTAAAGGTGCCTAATCAATTCACGGAATTGGCAACAACTCACTCAGACAATTGACATTGGATATATATATAGACCTACTCACATCAAAGGATCATCTCCAATACAGCATTCAAGATACAATTATTGACATGGCATGTGAAAAGGTAAGTAGGCTAATTATTCAATCCTAATCATCAGTCCAAAGTTTTTATTAGAGAATGTGACTGAGTGACAGGAAAGGGGAATAATACAAAGTTTGGATAAGCCCTAAAATGAAGTCAGATTCCGGATAAATGTTTAGTAATTGGTAAGTTATAGACAATTTGCACACACACACACACACACACACACACACACACACACACACACACACACACACACACACACACACACGAACACACGAACACACGAACACACGAACACACAAACACACGAACACACGCACCATTATAATCTTGGGGTTCTTCCAGTTACAAAGAGATCAGCTGGATTGTATTTACACATATTTATTCAATATACATTAAAATCACAAATTCTTCCAGGCTACACTGTGATAGGCCTAATGGTCTGTGTTATAAATTCGGTTGACATATTCTGAGTACATTCGTATTCCCTTTTCCTGCATACTAAATTAATAACCCTGTACAATAACATACATTATACCTTTAACTACATGTTGTAACGTGTGACGAGGTGCGGATAGCCATATAGTGCAGGGGACGTACAAGGGGTTGATACCGATCTGACAACACAGCTATGTGGGCCACCTTGATTCACCGACCAATAACAACATACCGGTAATAACAAAGCCCGGGTAACAAAGTCTATGGTTGGTGGGAGCAGCAAATCTATAGTATATAGTCAGTGACATAGGCCTAATTGGATCTAATTCAACTCTACACGCACAATCTTCAAACCATGAGGCATTCGGTGGGGCCCAAGGTGTTTACCTCCTCACACCCACACACCGATTGTGATAATTAAAGGACAGGCACATTTAAGAGTTAAAAGAAAATCCCATCTGCATGGCTCCCTCAGATGTACCTCTTCAGACTTACTCTGAATCCCCAAGATTTTGCTGGTAGCTCTGGTACGGGCCTTTATTGTGTCAGTGCTATGAATTACCCATATCAATCTTAGCAGGGGCGGATCCAGAAATTGAAAGAAGGGGGGGGGCACAAACATGAATGTACAGGGGGAGCCCCCCCCCCCCCTCCCTCAACAGGGGAGGAGGAGGGGGGGGGGCAAGGCCCGTCCCCCCCCCCGGATCCGCCCCTGCTTAATGCTTTATATTTTCCAAAGAGTCCAAATACATTCCACGAATACGTATACCGGTATCACAACATATCTAGAGGCGATATCGTAAGTAAGGTTATCAAAGGCAAGATATGTCGTACCTACATATTTTACCACGTACTATAGATAATGTATTGAGAATCGTGACATTGACCAGATTTTTGGTGACTTTGAATTGACTTCATCTGTGGGTACTTATGACTTATACACGACAGTTGAGAGGTAGGACATCATCATCCTTTGACCAGAAGAGGCCTGGGTACACACTGAGATAACAGAAGGCACGGCCCCTATCTACAGAACAGCGGGTCCACTCTGATGCGGGGAGTTCACAGGGTGTGAGGATCATTGGGCTGATTAAGTTAATCCCTGACTTAATCAGATAATCCCCCATACTTACACGAGGCACACGATTGAAGTGGCTGAGTATAGCACACTGCTGTCAGTGACTTCTGTAACGGTTTTTGTTTAACTGCACAGTTATAAATAATCAATGTTGACAGGGATTAAATGAAATGTGGTTTGGCCATCTGCTGGCAGTTCATGATGTCTATCTATAGCATGTGTCCCCTCTAAATCCGTCGTTGTACATATATATTGACTCCTTCACGCGAACCACGTTTGGGAAAGGGAAGGGAGACAGGATGACCACGCTCATGTAATTAATACAGGTGTTTTATCTCCTTTTGTGAACCATATCATAAATGGCGTGGGTGCCTAATAACTTCAGGATGGCCTAATAATGTTCTATCGCGAACGACGTTTAGACAAGATCGCAAAAACAATCACTCTTGGTGTATTCATAGGCCTACCACAGTCAATTGGAGTTCGGCAATACCGAAGGTGAACTCTTTATAGAAACGCAAATTTATGTATGTACAGGGGTAGGGAAAAAGAAGGGACTGCTGGTGCTATACATCCTTTTTGTTTTTATTGCGTTAACAAACTATGAGCCGTCCATGTGCCGTCAGCGCTCATGGTTGTTAAGCCAGTGGTAAACAATGAAGAAATAAAAAGTTTGCTTACGAGCACAATGATTGAGAGTAATGTTAACGACAAGTCTATCAGCTGTCTGCTATTTTCACCTGATACATGCAATACAGGCTTTGTCAGTCTCTTATTACCCTGGCCAAATTACCATGACGACTACAGTCCTGCCAATTAGAGACTGGTTAATAACGGCACGTTACTATTACCTCGTCGAATCTCCACCATTATTGTTGGGTCCTCACAGAAATTGAAACTGCGTGGACATGCTCGGCCAATTTATCTATCAAACCGATTAGGTCATTTAGAATCAAGTCGAGTAGGGCGCGTTTGTGGCACCATTAACATAATGTCAACTTAGGGTCACATTGTAGCGATTACCAGAGAACCTTATCAAAATTTACATAGGCCTAGTTCTGGCTGATATTATATTTTGTATGTTCTCTCTTTTGATTGAAATGAAGAATATGACAATGTAATTCATTAGCGAGTGTGTTATCCCTTGATAAGGGAATGGATCTGGGGGAAATGTTTTGGGGGAAAGGTAGAGGATATGGGGATATGGGGATATGGTTAGGGAATAGAGCAGGAGAAGTAGTAGATATGGTAAGGGGATAATGTTTGGGATATTTGGGATATAGTCAGGGATAAGGCTAGAGAGATAGGGGAATGATTTTAGGGATGAGACAGGGAAGATGAGGGATATGGGTTAAGGGGTGATGATGAGGAGGTGAGAGATATTGTTGGGGGATGAGGTAGGGGAGAAAAGGCAGGGGATATGAAGGGTATGGTTAGGGGATAAGGCAAGGGATATGGGGCATAGGCCTATGGTTGGGGGATATGGCAGGGGAGAAGGAACGATTAGAGGAGGAGGAACGGAACATGGGTGATATGGTTAGGGCATGAGCCAGCTGACATTTGGATATGGCTATAGGGGATGAGGTAAGGGATATAAGGGATTTGGTTAGGAGGTAGGCCTAACACAGAGGAGATCGATGTCTGATGAGGTATATGGTTAGGGCATGAGGCAAGGGATAAGGGGGGTATACTCAGATAATAAGGGGATCTATAAGGCAGAGGAAATGAAGGATTTGGTTTGGGCATGAGGCAGAGAAGAACTAAAGGATATACTTAGGGCAATATGATATAGGCCTAGTTAGGGTATAATAGGGGAAGAGTGATGGCTATGTATATAGGAATTAGAGACATCGGATATAAGCTGAGCATGAGAAAATGGTGATTATGGATATGGTTTGAAGGAATAGGCAGAGGAGGTTGGGGATGTGACACGAGGAATTGGGCTGGATGGTGAGGCATGTGGTTACAAAGAGTTGTGGGGCAGTAGGAATGAGGGGTAGGGCTAGAGATGAGGTAGAACAGACAAGAGTGCCTCCTTGGGATAAAGAATTGGGCTTCGGGCTGTCTAAAAATGGGACAATATTCAAGGGCTGTAACTGAGAAGAAGGATGGGAAGAATAAGAGGGTTACAGTTAAGGGGAAGGTTGAAAGGGGTGACTAGTGTGTGTATGCGAGGGGGCAGGTATAGAAGGGGTGTGAGGGCATTAGGAGTAGGTGTGAACAGGTGAAGTCCCCGTTCCCTTAAGTACTAACGGCCAGCAGTGGCGGGCGCCAGGTGCACGACACCACGAACAGATGCTGTAAGACAGCATGCATGGTTACCGCTACACAGAGATTACTATACCTTATCTCTAACAGGAAGATTACAACCTTATCCCGGGTTAAGCATAAACACACAGGTAAGGGATGAAACGTGCCCCAAACCACAGTGCTGATTAGATGTGCACCGAACGTCCTGTTGTATTTATGGATGAGTTTCATTCATTGTGCATCATAAATGACTACCATATCAACTACATGCTTCCAAATGTGTATATTTTTTATGTAACGATCAGTTTTAATTAGCATAAATATTGTAACAATGCAATAAGTTAGGTCGTAAATCTGCTTGATTACTGACAGGCTTATGTCTATTTTTGTTAAATAACAAACGACAAACATGAGTTAAAACTAGGGAAGAGCATGCAGATGTGGTGACTTCGATAACAAGGTCAGTATAGCGTATGTACATGAAAAAAAAGTTAATGCATTGTACGTGTATTGGGTTAATTATTTGTGTCACAAAAGAGTATGTTTACCTGACTTAATCAGGCTGAGTTTTGCAGCGTCTAGCTGGAGGCCAAATGAAAGCGCCGCCGTGTGGGCAACAGTGGAACCGCCGGGGCATGTCATTGGTGTCATTGATGACCTTGGCATTGCCCTTGGCAATGTATGACCTTCAGTGGAGGAGTTCGACCTTCTGCTAGGTAAGACCCTTTTTGGGCTGGGCTCTGGGGCTGCTGCTGGGCGTTGAGTGCAATGCCCGGAGCAGCAGTCACCTGGTTCCCACACACAGGATGGGGAAGGAACGTCCAAGACAACGCTTCACATCAATGGCCCTAGACCCCTTAAATCAACAGGGCGACATGAACACTTCTTAATTTCGACAAGGGACATATGACCTAATTCTATGCCGTATAGGAAAGGGGAATGTTCTAAGCTGCAGCGTGCTACGCTTTGAAGCATTTTAAACAAAGATGAAAGCATTTTATAAATCCACAATAATTATTATGAATGACATAAAGTATCGATCCCTTCTTTAAAACTTTGATTTCTTAATATGACCACTAACGAATTGTTGATTGGTTAATGCTATTCAAATTGGAATTTTCCAGAGATTCTGTCATTATCAGAAATCTCAATTCCTCCTCTTGGTAATAATCATTTTTGGCAATAATCTGTATTATGCAAGAATAGAACAAAATTGTATCCCGGATAGTAAATACCATTTGACACACATGCATTTATGTAATGCGTCAAAGAAAATTGTAATGTTACTATAGGTTTATTGAATATAAAAGTATGTATACAATTTATAATAGTTTCTTTGTCTAAAATATGTAAAGCAGTACGAGATACACCTGAACAACGCGTGGGGAGAGTGGGGGAAGTTGGTGAGTTCAGTTGCACAACACAGGTACCGTACCACATGTTTGTATGGAGATAATGAACACAATCATTTTAGCCCATACTGGGTCATAATACTATTTCTTCCTGACAAAAATCTTTACATTGTGGGATGACCAGCGCGTCTTCTAGACGCACTTTCGTTTGTAGCTATGGGATGTAAGATTCATATCCTCCAGCATGGGTGTCAATTTGGACTCATGCCCATGCCTGAGGAATAGGTCCAAGCATTAGGAATACGTTGAATAAGTACAAAGCGTATTTATCAAGAACAGGATTTAGGTCGATCTATCCATATAGCCAAGCTGGAGGATTTATCAAGGCTTATATACCGTGCTCCACAGCTGGTGATTGACACACTGTGACGTGTTCCAATGACGTGCTGTCAATGCGGTGGCCGTATGTTCTATACTACAGGAGATGATATCTCACCTGGACACGCCCCTCTTAGACCTGGACCACTGAGACGTGACCGTCATCTGACCTGACCCAGGAAGAATGTCATCCCGTGACGCTATGGGTGCACCACCCTGGAGCTGGGGGCCATATAGGCAACCACGAGAAGTCCCTCGGGGAGTTTCACATACACAGTGTAGAGCCGGAGATGTATAAAATGACTCAGAGATAGGAGATGATAAAGAAGACCCATGATTAAGTAAAACAGATAGGAATACGTATTGTGTCAAAATATACAGTAACATAGTAAAGAATGTAAATCACGGTCTATTTATAAAACTGCAACTAGTCAAAGCATCACTGCATAAAGCAGAGGGCCAAATGAGAGAGGGATTAAATATTTTAAGTAAGGACGGGTGGGGATGGACAGCTGCAAAAAGATTACGTTGATCTTATACGTCCATGCATGTGTAAGGGAAGAAGGAAGGCAATGGGATGGGAAGAGGAAATAAGGGAAGATTGGAATGGAGGAGGAAGAGGATGGGAAGGCAGCAGTAAGGCGTGAGAAAGGGAGGGAGGGAGGGAAGCGGGGAGGATTGTAATGAGGAACTAGGTTTGGTACTGGCAAGAATAAGGTGTCAGTATGGGCTAAGAAGGCAGTACAGTGCTCAACATACACACGTGCTATTAGTCTATACAGCGTGTATACATGTGCATATAAGTTGCACAGTGTGTACCGTTTAACCGCAATAGTGGATCTATATTGATGTCACCAAGGGAACACGCCACTTCACTAGTTAGGCTAATTACATACATGTAATTACAACTGTGTGCAGAAAGGTTGGTTCTACTCTGTTTATCACCCATGGCTATGTGCCACTTTTTCGCGCGCATTTGTTTACCTTGTACGCCTCATTGATTTCAATAATACACCAAAAAATGAAGTACAATGACTCAACCACAAAAGTTGTACAATCTTAATTGTATTCTGGGGAGAGCCAGCCAGGGTAAGGTTCCTTGATTATTGTTGCAAAGTCTCAGGCAAAGCATAGGCGATAGCCATACAGAATGTTCGAAATATTTCCCACGGCAACTTAAACAGGAAGGCTGAGTTTTTGTCAATGATATTATGGGGGCATCATACTTGTGAGAAGTAACTTGAAAATGATATGTCCGATTAAGCTAAATGGTTTTCAAATGGACCTATAGCTTCCTTGATACATAAAGAATTTGAAAGAAATCGGAGCGAATCTGCCAAAGTGTGAACCGTTTACATTGAAATGCATGTACACGCAACTTTGTTTGTTGTCAACATTTCGAAACAATTTCTTCACCAAAATGTTACACACAACATAACCATTCTTATCTAAAGAACATATCTTCTTTTGACCGCCCCTGACCACATTCATACTTAAAACAGGGTTGCCTGAAATTTGTTAAATCATTGTTACAAAGTCTAAAACTCTAGAACATTGAGCAGGAAATTTTGATATGAGATGTATTCAATCGATAATGTATACATTGTATACATTTCATATGTAATTATTACAATCTATACATAATATATACATGTCGAGGACATTTCGATTGAAAAGATAAATTACAAGTCGTCGCCTTTGTCGATCACCTCTTCCTGGAAAGGTCTTGGGACGGTTTTAAAAACGCGAAGCAGTATTCTAAGGAATACAAAAGAAAACAGGCTCCTTACACTCTAATATCCTGTCCATGTGAAGTGGTAGAGGTCTAAGTACAGACATTACTCACTGTTTGCGGGCTGTTTTCCCACCCCGACCAGACCACCAAGAAACCTCTCAACCACCTGAAAAGAGGACCACTCATTTCTATAGCTGTTGGCTTTCTCGTTGTGTCAACCACCTTTTGAGCACTACTACAACATCTATTCTGGTCTTTCCTCGCCTTTTAGGCTTTATTGTTTGAGAGTCAAACAAATAACACTAGTCATTGAAGTCCGCATGGTAAATCTTTGTACGTGTATGTACAGGTACTGTTTAGGGCCAACATGCAGGTATAGAGTTCATGTGAGTGTTGTTTTTTCAATGTATTTTTTGTAATCCGAGGGTACATATTGTTTGGACATATATTTTCATACCGGTATCGTAGAACTAACCTAAAACGCGAAAGAGAAACGTTTAAATAGGTTGACGTGGTTATTTGTAGTGACTAATCCAAAACATAGGAAAATCAAGACACTTATAGAATATTGGATTCCCTGCGGTCGGTTTTGACTAAGAATACGTTCATTGTTTGGTCTACTGAATAAGCCAGTATCAGTGCAGAGATAGAAATAGACTTGAATTAGGTATATGAGGATTGGGATCGACCATTGGGATCGTTATAATGAATAGAACCTGACGGCTTGCACTGGTCGACGTACCCCCTACTGCGAAGGGTATGCCCTGCATCTGTCCCAGTTACTGGGACCAGGGACGACTAAAATTGATGTCGTCTGATGTCTAGTCAGGTAAACCTGATCTCAAGTGGTGGTCGATCAAAACGCAGGGTTTGGGGTTCGAAACAACAAAGGGTATTTAATGCATTCTGGCGTTTTTATTATTCTGCTGGTTTCTTCCAATTAACAAAAAGTTAAGTGTTACATCTGTGACCAGTCACGGGATAAGGTAACCTAGAGGGATATTAGTAATTTTGCTCATGTTACCATGGCAACAGAAAAAGGAATATTCGGAATGCATAAAATAATTTTGTAAAGTTTGATAACTAAAGTCTTTCAGTTTGCAGTAGTAAAAACTGTTAATCGAATGGAGATCTGTGTGAAAAGTTATCGTATTTTGAATAATTGTGATGATTAAGAAAATTGTATTTTTTAACTATACATGGTTTGGTTCAATGAACCATAATAGGGAAATGGGGCACAAACAGTAAAACAGGGGTGTGCGAGTGTGTACCACATAGAGGATTTCGAACTCCCATATCTCAGCCTCTAATTGGAATATTCAAAAATGGTTTGCATTGTCTGAAAGGTATAATTTTAAATTCATTTTCATACTTTCCCCCTCTAGGACACCAAATCTGTTTGCTAGAATTTCTCACTTGTCCGCGCCGGTCTTCAATTTAAATGAAAAACTTTGCATATCTTCTTGAGAGGAACCACCAAATCAAGTAGCCCTTAGGCATTGATTACACGCGTCCCTAAAGTCTAATTGGGGATTAATTCCACTGGACTGACGACAAAGGGAATCACTTATGCCAGGGATCAGGGTTGGTTGCTACGGTTTTCTCAGTCAAAGAGGCTGGCCCCGGGTCTGAACCCTAATTCGGTGGTTAAACACCTTTGGGTCCCAGGGAAAATACCTTTAGGGATAGAAGGCAGGTGTGACCAGGTAAATCTTCCTATGTGGCTTCTGCATTTCTAAGGTTTGTGTGTTTGGGTGGAGGGGGGGGGGGGAGAGGAAGGAGGGAGGGTTACTCATTCGTCTATTTGAAAAAGAATACTATTACTAGTACAGGTATTAAAACAGCCTATGGACAATGATAATTGATGAAGATGCATGCATGCGATTCAGTTTTGAGACAAAATTCTCCCGAGCATTAAAAAACAAGCAACAATGGATTTTCTAATGATCTCATAAAACTACGTGTCTCCACATTCACCTCACTTCGGGCCTTGCGTAGATTGCTTTCATCACGGGAACCCCAAGTAGCCCCCACCTCCACCCCCTACCTGAGTCGGGCCGACAGGTGTATCCCACCTGACGGGGGTAAACAGGATTAGTGGTCCACGGCCGGCAGGGGGTCAGGTGGGCGAATCTCACCTTAAGTAGCCGCCATTGACGCCCTTATGGGGTCTTTACAGGGACAGGGGCTGCTACCACCTTGCGTCTGGGATGCAGCAGGGGTTTAGATAATGTTTTTTTACATGACATTGCCGTTTTTATGAAATTAGATGAGAATTTTATAATATTTTTCAAGAATCCTTATCTATTGTCACGCTAATAAAGATTACCTTTAAAGTAAATAATAATTATCAGGAAACAACAATCCTTCTCAACTATCTTTCCTATAACCTTTAAAGTGCGCCCAAAATTTGTCACACTTGCTAAGTGTTGATAATTTCATTGCAATAACAAAATGAACGCCAAATACACAAACAGGATGTCTCGAAATAACAAATTTATATCAGACCCCTCAATATAAAGTTTTACTATGAAGCAAGTTGGCTTAGAAGTATCAAAAAAGTGACAAGCCTGTGATGACTCCCGTTTACGAAGAAATAACGAGGGCAAAATCATAGCAAAGATTATTATACCTTTCTGTAATATCCTGAAAACCAGGAGAAACCTTGATGGATACTATGAAATAAACCTTAAAAAAAGATGGCACAAACAAAACGTTTTAAATTACATGTTCCGTTCTTGTAAATATATGAAGCTTCATGAACCATGGTTTAAGTTCGTACCGAAACAGCCTAGCAATTAGGGTTGGCCATTATACCAATCAATTATTGTTTTCACACCTTCAATGTAGAACTCAGCAGGGCAGTGAGGTCTAGGTGTCGTGTTTACACCTCTCGCCTTGACACGTCTTACCCACCGACGGCCCTCAAAAAGCACCCCGCCGGCCCTGGTTAGTCCGGTCACTTAAACATAATTCAAACATGCGATTGATAGATCTCATTGCCATTAAACACAGCTCGGTGGCTATATGCCAGGTTCCCATGTGTATTTAAATGGATATTTAATTGTGTTTATCAAACATGCCCAACTTTAAAAATGTATGCATACACCTTATAGAGAAAAAGTTACCTGACATTTAACCTTTTCAGAATCAGTAAAAAAGAAAAGTATTTTGATAAATAATCTAACTAAATGATCGTTTATGGTCATGATATTTACTGACGCAATTAACAATTCATAACGCAACTACATGTATATCCAACTCCGTCTTGTTATCCAAAACCTAGGAGGGGTTCACACAGGTATGGGGCGGGGCGATACTTAATATAATTATATCTAACCTATCTATGTCGGCATGGTATTTTGTCGTAGAATATTCGAGTCAAAGCTTCATTCACAAGTACATGTTAGAAACCTATCTATTGGTGTTAAAACCATACGATGTTGCGTATCCACACCTCATCATTTAACTTAGACCCATTACACCCTCATCACCTGTCCTTAAACCTACCCCTTAACGGCAGTGCTTAACCTCCCCTTGATCCCCCTTAACCCTCCAGTACCACGTCGTTCCTCCCGGCGTTGCCACTCACGCATTACGCCCTCTGCCGGGCAGGTGAGGTAACGACGTGTCAGGGCTCAGGGGGCAGGTGGGGAGAGGTGAGAACAGGTGAGGGTGTCTGATGACGCCGCGGGGCGCGTGTCACGGGGGAGGGGGGAGGGGGACGCAGGTAGGGTAGGTAGGTGAGCGTGCGCTGTCAGACGCGCCCCACACTCAGAGCATCGCTCACGTGCCCCTCCTCTCCGTATGTATACAGGACCAGTACTCCGACCTGAACAGAGTCCGACCTGTACTCACGGAGCGTACACCTACACCCACCACTGGAGGACTGTACCCCTGATTAATGCTATAACAGTACACCTGGAGGAACTATTAAGGAGATAATCAGCGGACGCAGCTCGGAGCATTCCCCTCTCTCTCCATCCCAGTCACTTTTTGCGGCGGGACGCTGCGTTCCGGGGGCGTCACCTGGCCGTCGGAGGAGGGGGCGTTGTGCGTGGACTGCAGACAGTGGAGTTTTTACCTATATTAACCAAAGAAGGGGTTGTCAACCCTCTCTGCTGAGCCCTACAATGGGGAAGTTTAGTTTTATGAGAAGACGCTCTCTCGGTTCTGCTTTAAGTAGACCCAAACTGGCCGTAAGTGTAAGCATTTTATTTGTTTTCATAAGAATTCTTAACTCAGATACGTATTTCGTAAAGCAGGCAGAGATTCATGGTTTCGACGGGAATACGCCTGGATGTCAATGGCACTTTACTAATGCAAATTCTTAAGAGAAAAATGTGTGAAAAATGTTTCAGAACAGTCTGTATAGGGGCGTCTGACATAAGATATGCAGGGATATGTTGGAGTGTGTAGAACGGGGTTGGTAAGATGGCCTCCTGGTTGTTATCAAATATCGTGACATACACTTTCTAAGACAACAGCGATAAGTTAGGCCTTTATCCTTTGCTTTGATGTCATCCATTATCTCTAGCTTTGAACATTGACGGTGAAACAGCACACTCTCTTTCCTCACAATAAAAAGAAAATCAGAAACAACATGATCATGTACATATATAGGCTATCATTGATAGTTATAAGGAAATCCCAGTAATTGGTTTGCCAATACCTTACTTTATGTTTTACATATAATTATATGCATTTCATATGCGAATGCAGATCCAGAAAAGCATGCAAATTAAACATTAATTTTTATCGACTGTTTCATCAATCATAACCATGTGTTCATCGTGACATTATGTTTTGTAAGAATGGGTTAAAGGTTATTTACTCACAAATTTGCTAAAGTAGGATCACAAACAATACTTGTCTACATCTGCAATACAATGAAAATGATGAATGATCAAGTATCCTTTATACTTTTATCTTTCATTTAAGCTTATTCAAACACAATTTTTTTCTATGCTTTCATAAATAAGTCTGTAATTACTTATAGTTTCTGTGCACTAAATTTAGTCTTCATTGCGACAGTTAATGATAACACAGGCATAGTCCTATGACACATGTTGTATTTTACCTTTATGGTCTTAAACAATATTCAAGCATACGGCTCGTTCGCCAATCAGTTAAGATATCAGGTGAAAATTATCAAGCATAGTGCCCACACATGTAAATTATCGTGCGTTGCATTACGTGGTTTAGGTGTTTCATTGACCCAAGGGGTAAACTGATATGTCTTCATTAACCACCGGTCAACCTGTCACTTATCACCATTGTTTACCTGTCTAAGTTCATCAGGCCGGCACAATATGAAAGGCCAACCATTCTATACTTGGATGGATCAGCTTACAATTGCAAGGATAAAATTACAACACTGGAGCCTTGGCGTTAGTCGTACTTTCATAGGAAGTACTGGTGGGGCCTATACATTGTGTTATTGGTCATCGGCATCAGGATTCAACACAGGCGGCCTGATTGTGTGCATTGAACTTTATTAACCCTCTTCTTTTACACACACGATAATCATTATTCTCTTTCTTCTCTTCCAGGACAACATGTTTGCTGTGGTGGGCCAACCCCTGGGGGAGCCGGAGAATATCTACGAGACGATAGAGAGTTACGCCAGTCAGATAGAGAGAGATCTACTCCACGCCGTCTCCAACCTCAACATGGCTGCCAAACACAGGCACGTCAGGGCAAGGGACAGGGACTCCATGGAGAGAAAAGTCAAGGTCAAGGGTACAAACGACAGGTCTATAAAACACAGGAGCTGGGAAAAGCCTCCCAAGCCGCAGCCCATCGTCATCTACGAGGAGCCAGACCACCCAATCAGAGACAGCGACAGTCCTCAATACGTCCTGGCCTACCAACATCCACCAATGACGGAGGATGACACATATGAGACAATTGGCATGGTTGAGTCTGAAAGAGTACAGTGCAAACTCTTTCAAAGTGAACATCATTTCGAGACTTCAGAGGATCATGTCATGGTTCGAGATCCTATCCAGTCATCCAGCAGTACTCTCAACCATCCGCTAACTAAGCCCAAACTGAGTGAAAGGACCGACGCCATGAGGAATACTAACCAGCCAATCAGCACCGACACCCCGGTCACGTGTCAGACCCGGATGGAAGCAGTCGCCAAGAAGGTGTCCCTCCTCAAAGGCAGAGGTAGGTTTATGCAGAAATATTTTATAACAGAAACATCAAATTTGGATCCAAGTAAGCATTTGATATCAACTTATAGGCCCTATTAATTTTCCAAGGTACCCAATGATATGTCATTTTTCAATGGCGAAAATGTTTCTTTGATACATGATAGGCCTGATCCTTAATTGATATTATACAATACCTGACACTGTCAAACATTTCTCGAGGTCGAATGATTGATTTATGTCTATAATTTATTGAGTAAGCACAAGTTAGTAGTTTTGAACAGATCATTATCATTTATAAAGTCGCAAGAGAGTTCGAATTCATAATTCAGCCTATAAGATATGTACACTTGTCTTATCATTATGGGAAAGAATCTCAACCCGTTCCCATGCATAGTGATGACTGTTGGAATTATCTTGTCACATTTTTACAAGAAATCATGCCCAGGAAAGACGCATACCAGTGGTGCATGTCTTTTGACTGGTAGGTTAGCATACGGTAACAAACATGGGTCAACAAAGAAAAACTACCCGCAGTCAGAGCCCCGCCCCTTTCTGACGGACGTGTCGGGACGGGCAGGTGTGGCCCACGTCGTGGTGGTCGGGGTGGACGTCGTTTTGACACACCTGTAATCACACCCACCTCAGGGGTCAGGGGTCGGAGGTCAGGGGGTCAGGGCAGGTAAACACAGGCTGAGGGATTCAGTATCAAACCCCCAGTCCAGGGGTGTGACGTGAAGGGGTACAGGGTACCAACTTATTCCCGGGCAGGGCGTTTTCCTTTCATTCACCAGAAAATGCAGGCAAATGGCCGACAGATGGTCCTTTTTTGTTATTTCGGATGGCACTCAAAGGGCAAAGGGTAAAGGTAGAAAAGGCAACTCTTTTGCCTCGTTCCATATTTCTCGTTGATACTATTACACTGCAGAAAATAGGCATATCTCAAGAGCAAACGGTCTGCCATACACATCCCAGTGCATTCTATAACGTATCACAGTTCATAGCCCATGGTTCAACTTGAATGAGAAAGAGTACGTAAACCATAGACCATATAACAGTTTGTTTTCCATCGGGAAGATTAAAGCTGCACTATTACAATCAGGGAATATAGAGTGTGCTGGTTGTTGCCATGTTTATACGCATTACCAAAGATCCTCCAATCTGATCTTTGGGTCTGACTGGCCTTTGTGTGCTTCATATACTAGGCTTTATTACACACCCAGTTCTCCTGTGCAGCCGCAAATCAAAAAGAGCGGACAGAGGGGAAAATGAAGAAGAACAAGAAGAACAATATAGGAGACGAGTTAATTGGGAGAGAGATGGGGGAAGTGGGGCCGGTAACAATCAATAATCCATCCCCACCGTCCCCGCCCCCTTAGCACAACTCGCCTCCCACCGCCCTAAGTGATGACGTAACCGTCCCCTACCTGGGCGTCCCTGGGCCAGGTAGCCCTTCCTGGCGGGCACAAAGCCCTTCCCGCTAGGGGTGTGCACCCATCTGTCACCCCAACCATCGGCGGCCCGCAGTAAGCCCCCACACCTCAGACGGCTCTCACACACACCTCCACCTACCCTGCATGGTTTAATCTGTGTCTCATCTCCTCACCTGGGTCCGATTTACCGTTAGCTCTATTCCCAGGGCAATTAATCAATTCCGATGCACACCGTTATTATATGTATTAGAATGAAGCGTCCTTTAATATGGGTATTTGCCCCGGGGTATTTGCCCTTCCGATTTCTCACCGAATGGCTCAGTTTTCTAACATGTTGAGAACTCATTGCCTTGAACAATCTTTTCATTGAAGATCATGTATCTAAAGGAATTCGTTTTGGGGAATTGTAAGGTATTTGTACAATAGAATTCGGCCACAAATAAAGGATTTTATGCCATATACATTGTTAATTCTAACATTCTCTACTGTCTGTAACGTCAGTCCAGATTGGACTGCGAACAATCTACACGTGTCCATATTTTAAAGCTATTCATGTTAGACCTTAAATTTCTACACATGTATGTCTGGTTTATACATTCAGACATACGTGTGTAGAACATTACTAAGTTCCTCTGTGAGTCTGACCATGGCGGCTTATCAGACGTTGATCCGCCGACCCCCGCGCCCTTCCAGCCCTTATCCTCACCATTCACCTGCTCCGCCCGCCTACATCGCCAGGGACCCTGCATTTTAAACCCTGGCATTTTTTTTCTGTGTCAACCGATTTCCAAAAAGTGACATGCTAAACAGGGACATGTTTTGAACTCTTGTAAACTTAACTCACCTTGACATAAGCGTAGGATAAGAACAGTCACCACACACTGGTTCCTTAAAAAATACCCCAAAGAGAAATGAAAGCAAAAAAATACAACTATTGTACAGGTAGAAATCTCAGTTCAGCATATAATATTTTTTCCATACTTTGGTAACTAAAGGGTTAGTAAGACAGGGAGGGATTCTTGGGCGCATCTCTGGTATGACCTGTCGGGTCAGGGGCGGTCGTTGGTAGTAGGGCAATACAAAGGGACGCCGCGGGGGTCCCGGCCTTCGTATGCAAATGAGGGGCACGCGTCTCCCAGATACTCAATGAGGACCCCACGAAGCGGAACGCAGACGCCAAACGCAAATGAAGATATCTTAGAGAAATTTCTTTTTTCAAAAAGTCAAATACCAATTGATCCCATTGATAGGCTTCGTATTCAAAAGATAGTCTCTATTTAGTCTTAGTTTTGTCACTTGTACAACATAGTGTGTAGATATTCCGCAAAAATGAGTGTGAGTTATGTAGGGATATTCAAGTGTACAAAATAGCAAGAGAGTTTACGGTAGGAGATGCGGGCAATGAGGAGGGCCTCTCAAGGTGAGCACACAGATCAGAGGGACAGGTGGACAGACCTGTGGAGATCCTCAGTCCTGCCTGGTCCCTTCACCTGACGCTAACCGTCTCAGAATGGCCCGATCTGTGCTACCTGAACACAGGGTGTTACTCCGGAGACCCTTCTGTGCACCTTTTTACCACAGTGCCAGCCTCCCTCAGCCCAGCATGTCCTTCTCCTTCAGTCACCAAGGTAAGGTAGTAGTCAGTCAGGATGTCACTGATCTGAAAGGTGGAAGGGGGGGGGGGGGGTTAGCAGATTAGGGTTCTTTGTTGGTACATGTACATTTTCTCTCTAATCAAACTTATACTCTTTATTGCTTATTTGAAGTGACATAATTATATATATTCTGTGAGATTGCACGTGCATTAATCTACATGCCTTATTGTTTATATAGGGCCTATATCTTGCTACAACTATTCAGTTTTTCAACCTTCAAGGATGGAGCAGTTTATATTTGTGAAAGTGTCCCTTTAAAATGCTCTTTACCGTGATGTCAAATTCCGGCTTTTGTGTGGTCGTTGTGAGATTTAGCCAAGCTATGACGGTTAGCGCCAGGTGAAGGGATCAGGCAGAGTTGTGAGTTGATGCCTTTCGGTGTCTACCGATGATTGAAGGTGGATATTGAGACTAAGATGCAATTAACATTCATTACGCGGGTGGTATTTCAAATTAATTAAACGTAGTACAGACTTTCATTTCATTAGCAATATCAGTAGCGATCTCATTAGCTTTAAAATATACAACGAGAATAAGCAGCATAGGTCTACGTCCTATAGTGGTGATTACACGCTTTCCAATACAGCCAGAACCCACCTGTTTGTCTAAACAGCTGCCGATGCTTTCTCAGAGAATCAAAGGCATTCAAACCCTAATGTGGTTTTATAGGCGCATTAGTCCTCTACCACTTCACACTGCAAATATCAGTTTTCTGGCTGCATAATTAGCTCAGAGTGACCACTCAGAAAACCACTATAAATTAGGGACTGACCACCACTGACCGTCGCGGTGTTTGTCCCCTAGACGTGCCCTGAATTCACTCCCCAGGGCCAGGTGGTACCTGCAGGACTCATCAATCTTAATAAACAGGTGAGGGCACAGGTGAGAGCAGAGCTTTGGAGGAAGGCGCCTCTCAGAGAAGGACGACCCCAGCGTCAGGGCTGCAGGTATGCGTGCTTGGTGAGCAGTTTTAAGCTGTGTATCGCTCACATTCCATGTGCCAGCTGGCCATGCTAAAACCATAACGCTAAAACCCACCCGCCGGTAGGGATGAAAGGGGCCGCCCCGAAGTGTTACCATAGGGATAAGTTTGGGGTGGGAGCGCGCCGACGTCCGATAACAAAACACCTGCTTTAAATAGTTCTTTGGGACAAAAGGCTGCTGAACGTATAATTGTATTGCAAGTACATGGAGAAAACAGTTGCAAACTCGCGCATATGTATGTGCTACTTAGGTGTAGATCTAGTACATGTACTGAACACATTTTGGTCTTATTTTTAAGGCCTGCCTCTGGTCTGCGTGAGAGGAGTGATTATGAGATTCTTCGACTTTTGTTCCATGTTATTAAGCCAATAGGCTAATACTTTCAGATTAAGAGACATAACTGAAGTATATATGAATAGGAACTTCTTATTTATATTTCATAATCCAAATTATAATGATTACTTGCATGTTACCCTTAGAGGATATGAAGATTAGTTATGAGAGTAAAGTAGGAATGGCAAAGTACAAAAATCAGCTGCATGTAGCTACTTATGATAATTTATTCAGAAGTAGAACCATTGAGTTACAAGACTTGAGGTCCCTATTTTTACAACTACACCGGCATTGTCGTGTAACTCATAATGATGAGGTTATGAAATTATTCTTTGAGGGTAACAACCTCGAAAGGCATTGCTGTCCAGATATCATTCTCTTCCCATGCGTATCATTTGTTAGAAAACCAGAACCCGAGAACAACTACTCTGATTTAGGAAAGTATAACCACCAGAATGTAGATATGGTTAATAATTGTTTTATCAATGCGGGAGGAGTGTGTGTGGTATAATAGGTCGTTATTCCCACAGGGGGCGCCACTTTGATGTGGGCCGCGGCGTTGAAATATACAGAACCAGGGGGCACGTATGTCGTTGTCTTAACCTTTAATAGGCGTGTTGGTTGTAATTAGTTAACCAAGAAAACGTGATTAACTCTAATTAATAGGCCCCCGGGAATGAAAATACTGATCTTGTTTGATGCTGCACGTGGCACATTAAAATCAACTCATTGTAGGCATGGATATCATAAGATTTCAGCTGCACAATACTTTTTATACAGGCGATAATACAAAAAGAGTGCAACATGTGTATCCATTCAGCTATGCCGTTTCCTGAAGTGATTGGACTTTTCTTCACTAGCAATTGCAAACTGATTTAGCTGAGTAGGGCGATAATTTTAAAATCACAATCACCGATATCACTGGTATCCGTGTCGTTTTTAGCTAGATAATTTCCGACGACCAGTAGGCCTATATTGTATTTCTAGAATGCTGGTCGCAGCTTTATGCGTGGCATCAAACCTGGCCTGTGCCGTTGGTGACGACGTGAAGTCGGCTCGTCGCGCACCGCGGACGGGGATGGTGGGACCAGTGGGGGTCCGGGTAACATCAAGGGAATGGGTCAAACTGAGAGAACCCCAACCCCACAACCCTCTCTGAAGGACCAGCGCCTTCTGTCCAGTAAAACTACGGGCGTAACTTGGGCCATAGTGGGGGAGAGGGGTGTAGCTTGAGACATATGGTCATTTTAAAAAATTCCATTCTCAAAGTGGATCGACTGAATGTTACACTCACAAAAATGTACATTTGCCTAAAATATGACAGTAGTATGACCACTTAGATGTTGCCGAGAGGTTAGTCTCGTCAGTGATAGGCTAGAGACTGTCGGACGCTATTTACACAAAATAGAGTTGTATGGGACACTTCACTTAAGCTGGAATTGCAGGGAGATAGAAACGGATTACCGAATTTATTTCCTTAATCTCCATATATATTTTTCCTTTGCGCCTCGTCTCGGTGACACCTCAAGAATAGCTGCTTTTGTGCTATATCATAGATGTCATCAATAATCTGTAGGTCGCCTTTATAATTGCCATTGTCATTTTCTTATATATATGTCTACATTATAGTGAATATGCAGGCGTCAAAAGTCCAGTGTCAAAATAAAGTGTCAAGTGCTGGCGGAGTCAAGGGGCAATCCGAACTCCTTTAAAACTGAGGCTATTTAGAACCTAAAACAAAGACATTAGCCGACGCCAACGAAAACAGTCAAATCCGCATCAATCCTGTCGAGGTAAGCGGCTTATCCCCAAGCGGAGTGGCGCGACGGCTATTAATTAGCACTCTAATGAGTAGGGGCGGGAATTAATGCTGACCCAACGGCCGACTTTGGGTTCTAATTTTCCCAGCAAGTTTGTTAGTAAATAATCACATTATCTTCGCTTTACTCCACAAGCATCGACTCTATGGTCCGGTTATTTATTGTTTTAAACTATATTAAAGGAATGGGATATATCTATATCAGAGACAATGGCTGCGGCCGGCGCAGACGCATTGATCACGGTGCAAAAACAAAGCCCCCTGTGAAGGCCCCCCGTGGGTAAGCGGGGCTCGGGGGGCGCTTTGAAGGCCCACCCCCACAGATGGTGGCGCCCTTCAGCTTGGCAATGCTCCGTCTGACAGCGCCGGGTATGCCACAGCGGTGCGAATGGGAATAATCTATACGGGAAAGCTTCTACAAGTCGCCCCCTATTCTTACCCACCCCCCCACCCACCTCCAATCTAAAAAGGGATAAAAGCATGGGACGGTCAGCTGGGCATTCAGAAGCGTTTTTGGCGTCGGACGTGCCTTGAGCCTTGCTCCATGTCATACGGACATCTATTATGCTGCACTAAGGGAACCTATCTGAGAATGATATACAGTTTGCTAACTTTATAGAACACAGAAACGGCACACATATACTTTAGTAACCTCTGTCTTGGACACCACTGACCACCATGGATACCTTGGGAGACGGCTCGTGTGACCCTTTACCTATACTGGAGATCCTGGAGAAACATCTCATGTGGATGGGAAAACAGCGTAAGCTGTATCAAGCCTATAAAGGTACACCAATTGTACTTGGGTGTTTATGACCATGCTTTACTTTGGGCCATAACAAATATAGAAAACTGTTCTTCAATCCAGATTTCTTCCTGTGTATATTCGTAACCGTTTCTTCCACTGAACATTGTTATCTTGATTATTCCCGTTGTATATTCATTGCGCTCTTTTTTTTTGTCCAGGCCAGCTAAAACTGTCTGTTTATATCAACTGTGGGCTCCTCACCATCCATGGTAAGTGTATTCATGCTATAACATACTTATGTCAAAATATTTCTATAGGTGGTCCATGATAAAATATTGTCACAGCAAGTAATATAACAACTCAAATGACATTATTTTTTCCCGTTAAAGTACGACAAAATGTTCATTGCCCTAATACTTTGGGAATTTCCTGTCACTCTTTCCTTTTTCGTTTCAGTCGTTCAGGCCCGGCATCTCAGTAGCCAGGAGTCGATAAACTGTAACTCTTACGTCAAGGTATGTAGGCTTGTTTTAACTCTTCTATCAGGTAATCGCACAGAGACGGATATATTTATAACTACATTGTATACTTATTATGTTAGGCTTATATGAATTATGATAAATCAGCGGGCAGTGGGATCTCATGTACAATGTTAAGAAATTCACTTCATATCCACCTTTGAGTTTGAAATAACATTAGGCTATAAAATGGAGATATGCATGCAACGCATGATATAAAGGTAACAGATACAATGTGAATTGAACTAGAATGGAATCCACAATGAAACCTTCAAATATATAATTTATTCACCCTTTTTTCTACAGCTTTCTCTCGTTCCCGACGACATCAAACGGACCCGATGTAAGACGGAGATAAACTACAGCACAAACAGTCCCACGTTCGACGAGAAGTTCTCTTTGTGAGTTTGAACGCCACTTGTTAGTTATAAGGGTTATGTAGGAAAGGGGAAGAGGTTCATATCAATAATCACAATGCCTTCTGTATTAGTGGCGCCACCTGGTTCTATTCCCAACTACTAAAATTATATCCTTGCGCACTAGCGCCACACTCGGTATTTCAGAGAACCAACCTAATCAAGAAACCCTTATATTTTAAGAGATAGTAAAGAATGGGTGTCATTTTATGCTCAAAGAATTTGGTGCCGATTCTGACATCGTAATTTCAGCACCATATTTAACAAGATTAGAAATCGCATACGTCATTTTATTTGTAATATTGCGTCTATAACAAATCCTTTTTTCTTGATTGTTTCAGTGAGCTCCTGGAAGAGGATCTGAAAAAGAGGCTGCTCGTATCCATGTGGAACCGTGACAACGGGTAAATATAAAACCATTTCACTTTGAAAAAAAACTAACAAAAACAACAAACACAACAAAGGAAAAATAAATAAATGTTTTAACTTGACTATAGGGCTTACAATGTAAATGCATCAGATATTATGTGAGGTCAAGTCAAATCGCTGTGAATATAATTTTTAATGCTTTATATTTCGTTTCAGACATAGCGAATTTCTCGGATGTATGTCTTTCGGAATCAACCACATCCAGTCTTCTAAGAGGGTAAGTTACTCAGCACATTTTTTCACATGTGACACTCAGGATGTTATTCAGGGAGTCATGCGTTCTCGATTTAGATGGGAGGGCCCAAACTCCAATGATAAAGAAAGTGTTTCTCTCTCCCGATCTCTTAGGTCCCTGGATAAGTTCAGTATGGGTTTAACATTTGATATGCTCTTTTGAATAAAAACAAGATAAATTCATCAATTCAATATAGAATGTAACAGCATAACAGATCAATATAGAATGTAAAAGCATAACAGATCTACATTTAATACCTCAGACTTAAATAAGGAGGTTTAAAAGATTGACGTTACCCAGCTGTAGACCATTACCTCTTAAACCGTCTTATGACAGTCCCAATGATAACATATATAATCTGCTTGTCGCGCGCAGGTGGTGAACGGCTGGTACTACTTACTAACGGAGGACATTGGACGCCGGAAACACCTCCGCGTCGTCGACAGGAAGTCGGGCGGGTCACCCGCCGACCAACAACCCGCCAAGAACGTGTCTCCCTCCGCGCACACCGACCTCAACTGGATGGATAGACACATTGTGAGTTTCACATCCAGTTTAAGAAAATAATGCTTTATTATACAGTTTCTCTATCTATCATCAGGAGGTAGAATATTTTATGTTGCGAAAATTCTAACTGCTACAAACACATAACAAAATAAAAAGCAGATGTGTTTGCATTCGTTACGATGTATTTGTTTTTTGTTTAGAGATTATAAACATTAATGGATACAAATTCACAACCTGGCACAGTTCCTTTTAGCTATGTAGGAGTGCAAAGATTATAATTATTACAATTCGAGATTCCTTCCGTCACGTGTGGTTTCTCCTTATGTCATTATTATCAATATTCTATTGCAAAATAGAACTATACATATATAATTCTTTTGAGTGGGTTGTAGAACATGTACATGTTTATGTGCATCACATACACATAAAACGCCCATCTTAAATAAATCATACTCCATTATCTTCACAGGTGGTGGTGCGTCGCGCGGGGTCGGGATACGGCTTCACGGTGAGCGGGTCGTCACCTGCCCAGGTGTGTCGACTAGAGCCAGGTGAGTCCACAGCCCCACGTGGGATGTTTTAAAAGGAACATTAAACTGAGTACTTGCCCGAGCAATCGAGTAATCGATCGAAGTCAGATGAATTATTGTTTACTAGGGGGTTTTCTCCAATTATCCAATCACACATTCAGGTGAAAACGCAATCGTCTATTATCAACTCTTATCATAATAATAGCCACAGACATAAGTTATAATCGAAGTTTCAGGTCTTATAACTATATACATAATTAGGTTTGAATATTGTATAACAACCGAAATCAGTGAGTGCTAAATGATTATAGACTTGCTGGAAACATTGGGTTTATTACTTTTCAAAAAGGGCAGTAAATTTTTATAGATAAATGTTTGTCTTTTGGTTCATATTTTAAATCCTGCTTTACCTATTCCAGGTTCATCGGCAGAGATAGCTGGTCTACAGAAGAACGACTGTATCGTTAGGATCAACGGGCAGAACGTGTCGCGTACTGGGTCAGACGGCGTCGCCAAACTAGTCAGGTTAGTAAATACGTGATTCTCTTGTTGTTTTCTATGTATTTGTTTTTATGCAATCTGTTTTCCCATACGTCATAGCTATATTATTATAAAAACGCAATTATTTTATGTTTTAATTTTATCCCGAAGAACGAACAATACATTACAACTTATTTTCAGCAAATTCAATATAGGCCTAATAATAATAAATTCTTTATACCTGTTGGAAGATCATTACAAATGTAAAGAAACGGTTTGGAAATAAATAGGAAAAAATATATAATATTCAGATTGTTGGCGCTAAGGTGGCATCAGGGAGACCGTCATATTTAAACAACTGCAGAGCACACAAAGTGAGCTTTACCATATAAAAACACTCGAGATAATGATGTAAATTCCACCACCTGGTAAAAATCACACTGACCACATACCCTCTTGTGACTTGTAGGAATGCCCCTAAGCAGATCGTCCTGGAGGTACAGCGTTCCCGCCTCGCCCGGGAGGCCCTCCTGTCCTCCCCATGGAAACCCACCCTGTGCAGCACCTTCCTGCCCTCCCCCGCCCACAGCGAGGGGGAGGAGGAGGGGGAGGAGGACAGCTTCAGGACGGCGTCCCCTCCTCCCCTGCGGCTGGAGGACCTCGACGAGCACCGAGACCGACGACTCATGGACAGTGGGGGCTCCGTCGGGTCCACACACTCTAGCGGCAGCGGCAGGTACTACCGAGAGGTAAGTTCAACTATGGTATTCTTTTTTTTATATATATATATAGTTTCTCAATGGAAGGAAATAAAAAGGAATTATTTAATTGATAACGAAGAAATAATAAACCTACCATTGCCACGTTATCATTCTTGTTACCGTGGATGAATTTGTCATTTATATAAATATCCTAAACGCGCAGGCCTACCTCAGCCGTGCTGTGGTTTCTTGACATGGAATGAATATTATTATTCACTTCACGTACAGATAAAGCAATTTACTGTAAAAGTTATAACTGTATGGTTAATGGTTGGAGTATTTTGTCTAACTGTTCCTCACATTCCTTATTATATTTCCGATTTTCAGAGTTTGGTCTGACGAATGCCGTGACATCGACAAAACATCGACGTCTGTGATACCATTGGTGCTAACCTCCCTGATCTGATTCTCCTACGCTACGCAAGTCACACCACGACCAACCAGCACCAGGCTAATCCCTCGCTGGAGGAATCAAGAGCACTTAGTTAATTTATTGATAGTATAGATGTAAATATACATATTTTCGCGTGTAGGTTTTCGTAGGAGGGGCGGAAAATTGTGTTAAAGAGGGTATTTCCTCTTTATGGTATGATGATTCAAATATTCGCAACGAACATAAATTTGCGAACTCAAATTCCGCAAACTGTTATAAGCGAACAGTGCCCCAGAAAGTACGTTCACAGTATTTATTTTGTATTATCTATACGTGTTCTGACTTAGAAACCGCTTTAAACCCATGGAAGTTTAAAACTACATGGATGTCACTCTCCTCTGTGTATATACTAAAATAATGTAAAAATGGCAAACAAATGCCTTCTGCATGGAATTGCAATAAATGGAATATCAAAAATGACGATACTGAATTGTCCTATTATGTCACCTACCTTTATGATATGTGCATTACATCAAACAAAAATGTAAACAGCAACAGATTAAACGCATCAAGGGAAATATAAAAAAGTTACAAATATTGCAAATGAAAGATATTTCCATATGGATGTCAACTAGGTAGAATCGATCGTTTTTAATATACGCGAAAAGGCCATCCCCACCAGTTTAAAGAAACCTACCATTGCCACGTAATTATAGGGTAAGTTTCAGTATCTTTATAGATTGTGTATCGTGTAGTTTTCCTAAACAGAAAATTCTCAATACATATGACCATCTGATAGCTGAACTATTTTTAGAACATCACAAACAAATCTTGCACTCCACAAGGGTACTCTCAGGGCATCCATCAATTAAGGCGAGTGTTAAACCTAGTATCTAAATATTTATGAAGAGACCTGTGCATATAAACTACCAGGGAAGGTCTAGTTGCAACTTTGATAGAAGAAACCAGAATAGTGGGATAAGATACAAGAAGTTGGGTACAGCTTATTGTATGAATCATGATACTTCAACCTTGATTGCAAAGCATCTTCAGCAAACATTTACTACACACACTACATCTGTGATATAAGGTATACTGGGTCTATTCTGACAACCTTAATCCCCTCTGTCCCGGATTAACCAACTAATAACGATGATAAATGGACTTTACTTGGTGTTGCTGTTTTCCCACCTCCCATGAGTCATCAGGCTTTACAGACTTTTTACTATAACTCATCGCGTCCAGTAACTGACACACGACTGGGAAAAACTGAATAAACTCGTTTAGACAATCCCAAGGGCTGGCAGACTGAAAATACCTTTTCCATCATTTATAATCTCCACACAAACCTTCCACTGCAAAATAATACAGGGAATTTAGAATAAACCATCTCATCTATAAGCCGGTAATATGTAAGTACGCTGATACCAAATAATAATACCACGGATAGCTGTTTTATAGTAAGCACCTGCAGGCAAATTTTGACCAATTTTGTCGACAAAACCCTTCGAAATAATAGAGAAAATTAATGAATAGTTGTGATATATCCACCTATAATCAATGAATTTTCAAACTACTTGGAAAATATTTAGTGTACATGCCTGAGTCCTTGAGCGGTGACCACAACCCAACCCTCTCCTTCCCCTTTCTCCAAAAGATTTTTCCAGTTACGACAATGTTTACGACACTGTCGGAGTTGAATTATCACACAAGCTGTAATAAACAACTGAGAAAGATCAGGTAATAATTCTAGATAAAATTTAGAGTGATAAAATAAGCGTAACAAAATCCGTTTCGGTTCTCACTCTTGTCGTCACTGAAATGGTCGTAAATTGCGAAGGGCCTTAGGCGTCCTGGGTATCGATGTAAACGGCCCTATCATTACGTTTACAGACTTGGGTCAGGCACGTGCTCTGCTCCGGAACGACCTTAGAATTAGGGCTTTGGACTAAAAGATCATGCTAATTGGATTTTGGAAGGCCGACATGGCCTACAAATGTTACGTTTTACATACGAGGACGGTTAACTGCAGTTTTACTCCCGATAGTAGACTGAACACAGTTGACTTCTTAGACCCAAAGAAATATTTAGAAACCAAAGAAAAAGTGACACAATGTTTTCATTGTGAAATAGCTCAAGAGTCATTACTAAAAACATGATCAACCCTTTTGAAAAAAAATATGATGTGTGGTTCTTAGAGTCATATACATTCAACGAGTCAATTTTGAAATCCCAAGTTAGCTCTTGTTGTCTGCATCTGGAAGGCGGTCATTTTATGTGCGCAATCTGCCAGTGACATGGTGAAATGGTAATGGTAAGTGTCTTAGCAGCTGATACGTGTACCGAGTTAGGCGCTATATCACTCCCCCGTCTCTACAGTGGCAAAGTTTCAGATCAGTGGTGGTTAGGCGCACCATTGGCTCTTTTACATTCACCAAATGTAATTTAATAAAAGTGTGAAATTGCAGAACAGTTACTATCATCTCACTAAAATCAAAACCACATTGGACAATCGTGCCATTATAGAAGCAGTGTTAAGAATTGTTTAAAACTTTACGCATAGAAAGTAATACCTATATAGGTATGAAAAATGCAAAAATATGGTCATGGGTCACGTGCTACCTTTTCAGCTAAAGTGATTTAAATGTATGTTGATTATTTAAAAATTACCTTGCAAAATAGATTTTGATATTTGATTTTATTTGCCAATTATTTTGATAGAAATGATATAATGACCAGTCTATTGGTTTTGATAAACGTGTTCATGTTTTCTTAAGTGAGAAAGAAAGACTTAAATTAATGATGTTATATTTATCTTTAACTTGAAAGTATGCAAAATGAACTACACTTATTTCAAAAATACAAAAATTCTAAAATAAAGTTCCACACAAAAAAGATCTAAAGTTGAAAATTTCTCTAAAAGTGAATACCACATGCATAAGGATGTAGGCTATCATATCCAATCAAGAAAATAGGGGGTCACTGCACTAATTTTGGCCAGCAGAGATGAATACCCATTTTAAAACATAAAAATGGCTCAAAATGGATATCTATTTGTGTTTTTATATATTCACAAAAATATTCATCTTAAAAGTATTTTGAATATTCTGTTATTCCTGAGACCCTCACAATTTCTATCTCTAAAACTATTCCTTTCAGCCAATTTTATATTGCAATTCTGAATTCCACATTAATTATTGAGTGTTTCTGCAAAATATCAATAAGATTGTCCTTGATTACCATCAGGTTAATTAAACAACAGGCACGCCCAGTTACATCTCGGTCGTGCGCATCGTGACGCGTGGGACAGTTGTGAAGCACCTACTTGTAAGTTCTAAGCACTTTTCCTTTTGTCCAATATTAATTACATTTGGAATACATGATCACTTCCCACAATGTACCATATCAAATTCTTATATTATCTAATATAATTCTTTAGATTTACCGCCACGCTAATCGTCATTAATTAATAAGCTAAAATATAGGAAATAACAAGTAACAAGTGATGCAGTTTGGACATCTATAAATATGGGAAATATTAATTTTATCAAATCCTCCTATAACAATAAGCTAACATTTTAAATTGACGATGTGTACAGGTCGGTGGTATGGGAGCAACTGGATTCGCTGGGCGGAAATAACAATTTTGAGGTCTCGCGCCCCAAAATTTCGTAATAGTCATAATGTCTATCTAACTAATGTCCTATAAAATGTTTGCACCGTATGCCCCGATGTCTAATGGACAAATAGTGTCTCTTATTAGTTTTGAGCTCGGGACAAGTCCACAATCCTTTAAATTTACAAGCTATGACTCGCACGAGAAGTATATCAAAATGCAGATAACCTCTGATTCCTTTACTTTATTGTCTGTTTTAAACTAATCCTTAATGAGAGGCAGCATAAGAAAACAGTACACTATTTTTTGATAGGCCATTAGGCTGATTATATAATATAATTTTAAACGTCACTGATAATTAGCTAAATATTAGGGATAATTGCTCCCCTGACGTCACATGTTGTTTTCTTTCATTGGTTGCTTATACAATCCTAAATCGAAACTCAATACTTTAACCCTTTAGACCCCAAACATTGCTATCATAAATAGCTGGATTTCCCCGGGATCTCCATGGATTTCCCTAAAGATTTCCTTAAATATAATTGTACATAAGGAAGTTCAAAGGTTAATCCAACCACATAAATTAAAATCATAGAAATCTTTGTTGTAGCATTAATTAGGGAAATTCGTCAGCTTCAAAATAATATATTTGCCGTTTTTGTATATTTAATAGTCTTTTGACCGTTCTGTTCTGGAAAAATATGGGAAAATTATGGAAAAATGACGTTTTCCGGGCAGCTATGGCCGGATTGGGGAGTACACCCTCGGGCGGCGACGGCCGGATTGGGGTCTAAAGGGTTAATTCAATACTTTTCGTGGTTAAGTACAGCGGAATGGTATCTTATGGCGGAACGGAATGATATTATGTGAGCTTTTAGACAAAGTAATTTTTAACAAATTAGAATTACTGAAAATATGAAGGGTAAAGATGCCTTTTCACGTCCCCTTCTATGTGCCTTTTCACGTCCCCTTTCTATATAACCTGGTAACGGCCTAAACAATAGAAAATACCGGTTACTGTTTTCCTATTCCTCCACACTCACGACACTATCATAATTCCGACACTGCGCGTTGATCCGGGGGATGCCGTGTTGACACCAGCTGTAAGAACAGAGAGACACGGACGTTAGTAGTATACGGAAACGGTGCCTGGTGGCGGGCACAGTTCCACTCGAAGGAGAGACGGTGTAGGACGTCTCTGAGTTACGGCGGTCACGAGCATAGTTTTATTCATACCGGCAACTGTTGAAAACAGAAAAAAGACGCCAAAAGTCTAGGCCCCTATGCCTTTAAAAAAAACCCAACAACTTTGAATTTGAAATAAGTCGTATTTAATGTATGTAAAATCTTGAGTACAAAGCTTGTTGATATGGTCAAACATTCAGATTTTGCGCAGAATGCATGAAACACAGAGATGTTGGTATCGTTGCAGTTATTGAGTTGGTAATATTCAGCTGCCTTTTAAGAAAATAACGGTTCCATGCTCGTGGCACGGCCAGATGAAGGTGGAAAGCCCTCGACAAGTTTTCCGGCGAACGAAATGAGGGCTTACAGACGAAAAGGCCATCTTGTGTGCCGAGAGATTTAAAGCATCTTTTAATTAAGCACCATCTTTTTCGTTACAAAGAACTGAAAAGATTGGTTCGTGGGGTCTCTGAAATCCTAATGTGGTCCTCTCCAGTTAAAGAACCGTGCATGATTATGATGCCATTACTTTGATAATGAAATATTATTCTATTGTTTTAGTAGATAATTCGTAGAATTCAATTGTGTATCTTTATTTACTTGTGGATAGCGTTGAAATGAATAAGGTATCTTTTTTTGTCCTTGGCTCTGCGTGTCACCTGCCATTATTTGCACATCTGGCGACCATTCTGCAAGATTATTTGCACGTGCTTCTTCGTTCCAATTTTCCTTTTAGTTTCTCCGTCCCCATCACATTCTGTGGCACTTAATTTGACATTTTCACCATCAAGTGACTTGGAGTAGGACCACTACAGGGGAGGAATGACTAAAGATCTCAACACGGTAAAAGGGTTAGCGCAGAGGGGGACAGGGGATATTTATTTCGTAAAACTCGAAGATTGTCACATCGAGTTGACATTGAAGCCGGACGCAGAGAAAGCTTTGCCGTGATCAGTAATTTGTCAGTGAATTATTGATCTGGGTGGGTCACGAACCGACACGGGAATCCTCCAATCATGTCACCCGGTACATCCAACCGTCGGCAAGTGGAGTATCTCTGGGGGCTGCCGACGGAGGGCCTTTACTCCAGCGCACATCTTGAATTCCCACTTCTCCTTTTTTCATGAATCAACATCCACCCACCCTGCAAAGAGAGAAGATTTTTTAAACTATTCAGGGGCTGGTCGCGGAGGGATGGGATATAGGAAGTCCTATTTTGGTAGAAGGGATGGGGATGGGGGTAGTCTTATGAAGTTCTGTGTTGGTTGAATGAGTAAATGAGCGATAGTAGTACGATATCATATCCAACCTTATACAGCTGAATCGATCATTCACCAACAATAGTTGTATTTCAGCATTAGTCCCTGCTCTAATGTGTTTAACAAACTAAATAACGTCCCAAAGGTGATTCATAATTAAACGTAAATGCATGTCCGCGTCTGCAAATTACCCCCGAATCTCCCCGAAGTGGCACACTAATCTACTCGCGGCCCTCTCTTTTTAGAGAACCATGTTTGAATTCACCACTAGTTCAAAAGCTGTACACTGTGTCCCACCACTGATTCGGCGGGGGTGGAATGGCAACACCTTGTTAGTTTGAAAGCACACACTAAAATACATATCCCCATATTTCCAGTTTTGAAATCAGCATCACCACATTAACTTTTTGATACATCTCTACAGAACTAAAACACACAAAGAAAGGTCGGATGGATATCATCTGAAAGTTAAAGAATCTCACGTGGCAAGACATGTTGCAGTGCGAAACACGAGGACTTGATTCAAATTAACAAGGTCATTTCATGCCTTTATTAAATTGGCCCTCATTATTTGCACGTAACTAGTCATAGATGTAGATCGACTTAAAAGTGAGAATATTCATTCCTGTGAATAGCCATGGTCAATAGTTTTCTGGCGTTGTATCTTCAGTCCCATTTATACTTACATTAGTCATATTACTCAGAAAGGCGTATGGCCTTATATAGGTGATGTGTCAAAGTGTCTGTCTCCGATAAGATACATAATCACTCGATACTAATATAGTTACAGAGTGTAGCCTTATTGATTAACAGAATTAGTCTATAAATCAGGATCATGACTGTGTGATGTTATTTTAGTAAAGCGGGGTTTTCCTGCTTGCACCTACAACTAGTTGTATTATTGTACAGCTTATCAGCGTTGGTCCGCACCGAAACAACAGCAAAAATAAATGAGAAAATAAATGCTTAGAATAAGGAAGCAATGGTGAGGTTTAAACTCAGCAAAGACTACCGGGTTAAACACACTACTCAATATATATATTAGTCATAGTATAGGTGAGGAATGCTGCACTGAAAACACAAAGTCGTCAGAGAGCCACTGCAAGGTTGTCAAAGGGTTGTCACAGGTCACTTCTGGGCTGTCATATGTGACTTTTGGGTCATCACAGGGCTCATTTCAGGCCATCAATGCTGTGTGACTACCTTGTGACAATCCTTTGACAACTTTGGGGTGGTCAGAGGGTTGTCATTGTGAACTTTGAGGCTGTATGACAACCCAAAGGTAGTCATTTTCTCCCGACTGCTTTAGGCCAAAAAGGTCGTCAGAGAAGCAAAAATGAAGAATGGGTTGTCATAGGGTTGTCACAGAAGAAAATGAGAAGTCAAAAGTCCTGTCTGACTACCCTAGGGTTGTAGGTGAATGGTGCCTAAAGTGACAGCCCAGGGTTGTCATGGCCTCTGTTTATATCAAACCAGTGTTGTAAGTGAATGGTGTCAAAACCATACAACTCATAGGCCTCCTATGTGTAATGGCCACACCTAATAACTAGTAATAACATAATAGGATGTCATTATAATGACTATGATATCTACAACATGAAAATATTCATAAATAAGATTTTTTGTCTAACAGACACAGACACAGCCTCTGACAACCTTGGGTTGTCGTTTTTGGCACCACTTTTGACAACTCTGTGTTTTCAGTGTGGGGCTGATCAAAAACCGTCAAGTAGTCTAGGATGGAAACGACAGGGTTCAAACACCAGGGATTCTTAGAGAGCCACCTCTGGCCCTGACAACGATACCCTTCATTTTGATTGGAAATGAAGACAAATGGCTGAAGGCGGATTTCATGATCACCCATGTCAGGCTCCACCGTGCACAGCGCTGCGCGGCGCGGTTGTTCAATACCTGATAATATAATCTATAATCCATAGCTTGTCCCGAAAAGTAATTTTTCCAAAACATTATACTTTTGAAATATAGTTATGATTTGGTATGCATGATATTCCCATGGTGAAATATACTATAAATTATGGACAATGATTTTCCACACACCGACTTCATTAGGTTTATATTTTCTTCCTTGAGATATACCCGACATTTTATATCAATTCAAAATCTCTTCTCTGGTACATTCCATGCAGTGTGCAATGCAAAAAGAGTATGATCTATGAAAGCCTCAGTAAAACCCCTCTCTTTTGAAGCTCCCTATTTGAAAACCCATTTTAGATGGATTTTCGTGATTTTAAAACAATTCTTGTGCGTCCTCTATTTGGTTGTCTAGATACAAGCTTTTCAATTTCGATTTCTAGAGTGGTTATAATCCGATTCTTTTCATTTCATTGCGTTATATGGTTTCTCGCTTTATACGCTTTTATACGCTAAGGTCCGGCTCGGAAGCAGGTGTTCTAGTCAAGAATTCAAACAAAACTTAACGGTCAAAGTGGGCATTATGATTCTAGCTGTAGAGATGTATAACATTATGTCTCTGTGTTCTGCCAGAACCTGGAATTCCTGTTACTATAGGCATGAGGAAAGGTCTATAGAAACCTTATCTTTAACATTTCTTTTAGAAAACAGTTTATTTGGCAACTTCATGTTAGTGCATGTTCTTCTAGAAGCACATTGGTTTTTAGATCATTTTTACATTGTGTGAGGGTATGAAATGAGTATGAGATTTAGCTTATAGGTCAGGGGCCGTCCATAAAAGACATCATGCTATTTTTGACTTTTTTGGACCCCACTCCCCCCTTGTCATATTTCGTCATGCGGCCCTTGACCCCCCTCTAGAAATGACATAATTTTAAGCAGACCCTCCAAATCACGGAAATTGAACTATGGGGTTTACTTTACATATGAAAGATTAGTCTACATTCCACTAAGTTTCCATGTGAGAATTTCCAATAAAACCATTGCCAATCGCAGTCTTCCATCTTCTTACAATCAGTAATCGTCCCAGAACCTAGTTCCTAATTCAGGGACAACAGAGAACACTTATGTGAAAGGTCAATGTTTATTAAATCCAAACGCAATGATATGCGCCACTGAGCTTCCTTTAACCAATGCCAGTCTTAGAGATTGTCCGCTCTACTCCTAACAAACCAGTACTCCTATCTAAAGTCACCTATCCATCTCTCTGCTCACACCCCCAAGTGTTATCCCAGCTCTCACTTAGCCAACACATTTTGGAGGTGCCTTCAGAGGCCACTTGAATCACTCTAACAAGTACCAGTACCAACATACGCATTTATTTGCCTCACTCGTGACATCATCTATCTACTCTCCAATCGCACCGAAGCTGTGCATAAATAAGTCAGAGTCTATCTTAGTACGGGTCTAGTTACTGACAAACAACTAGCTAAGATGACTACTGCACATCAGGACTGACACCCACATCAGTACAAAATAATATGAAAAAGAATGAATTTTGTGCACCTAGAAACATGACTGTCCCTTAGAAAAATTGGTAATTTTAACTGAAAATAAAAAATACAGCCTTCAATATCCCAAACTAACCTAAAATTGTCTCTGAAATTCTTGAAATTGAAATTTTCGCAACATGATGTTGCATGAACCACATGACTCCCTCCCCCCTTGTCATGTTTGGTCATCGAGACATGAACGCCCCTCCCCCCCCGTAGCATGACGCCATTTATGGACAGCCCCTCACATTGCAGACTAAAGCAATAATCCGTAATGACCCAGCCTCTGACCCAAGACAGTTCAGAGAGATTGAATATGAAATTTCAGATAAATAGAGACCATTCCGTTTTTCATAAGGTATTTTTAGTATTCATATAAGCTAATATATTTATGAAAGTTTGATAAATCTCCATCATATATCCTGATATTTATTCATGACACTTTCCTTATTGTAAAACGTATTGGATACGTTCTCAGGTCAACGTGGATGCCCAGACTCCCTTTTTACCCAGCTGGACCCCCTTTTCACCGTCAGGATCCGCTCTAACAGCCCGGTCCTGGGTATGGCATCCCGCTGTGGTCTGGAGGCGGTGTGACCGGAATGTGTGACGTGGGTTGTACTACCCCCCACCCACCCCGGCGCGTCCTCTAGCGGGCTGCTGCCACACTAAGGCGGGTGGCGGAGGGGACAAATAGTGGTGGTCCGGCGTCTGACGGCGCCATCAAGTACCGGGACCCCGCCGACGTGTCAATGGTGCCTCTCCCAGAGCCGCTACAACTGACGCCCGGACACGCCGCACTGAACACTGAACACTGAGGACGGCATCAACAACACTAACAACAGCCGACAAGGCTACTGAAAGTCTAAGATAAGTTCAAACAGGGAGTCTCGGCGCACTTACAAACAAAATAACGACTAAAAGTTTGGGAGCAACTCAGCAAGTGACTTTTCTGGCGGTTTTTACCACAGTGAACTGCTCCCAAGTTGTCGGTGAACGGACCTCACAGCGGATACCAACCCTATGCTGACGCGGGGTGCTTTAGGAGTGAGTTGAGTTGAGTTGGTCCCATGCTGAGTGGCATGGGTTTTTGGGCCAAGACTACAGGAGTGTCCGTTGACGATGCAGTAGACGGCCGACGTAGTACCTTGTGGCTGTGGGGGTGGGCCTGCTTACTGGTGGCCGTGTGCGCCACGCACGTGCCCTACGTGCAGGCGGCCGCCAGGCCCGGGGATGGGGACTTCACCAACGAATGGGCCGTGCACGTGCCGGGAGGGGAGAGGGTGGCCCGCAGCGTGGCCCGCGAGTTGGGCTACGACTTCGTAGGACAAGTAAGTTAACATATCCCTCATATACATTATCATGACCACCAGCGGTTCAGGCAACGTCCCACCTAGCCATTTTCAGGTGGTACAGTAAAGAATATACAGTTTCTCTTTGATTTATTGCTTCATGTAACCTCTATCATTGATTCAATCAAGTATGTTGATGTTATCAAGGCAGAAGCGATATGGGGTACACACATAACCATAGGGGAGAAGGGATACAACGGGAAATTTATTTCAGTGTATCAGCAATATTGTGCACATACTGTTATCCCCACTATACGTCACCGTTATCCAAATCAGTTATACCTATCAGTTCACTCGGTTTTAATAATAGGACCAAGAATCCAGCCACTTCCATATGCTATGTTGCACAGAGTTCAGGAGAGACTAAAATACAGTATTTGGATTTTGAGACTCAAAGCATCGGTATATATAAACTGTATAATTCATGCACATCACACATTGACAAGTGTATGCTATATGTAAAAATTCTTTTTATAATTGTTGGACCCCCATTTAGTAAATCCCATTCTTTTCATTGTAATTCCATGAAACTATATCTCTACGAACGTATTTCTAATCATGCAGTTTTACAGGACTTTGTGTGATAATCATTTGAAAGAGACTATAAGCCTGACTCATAAAGTTATATTTTTTTAAATATATGTTTTGAACAATGGTCTTCTAACTGCATTTCTGCACTAGCTTGATTATTATCCCCAATGATATACGTTGAGTATTATAAATGGGACATTACAGTACATGCCCGCACAATTACTTTATCGTGATATTAATGCATTGTGGAAATACAGCAAATTGTTAATTTAATATAAAGAAGATGAAAGAGCCATAACTAGTATACATACATTTATTTGGAAAATGCAACATTATTTTAACAACCAGTGTACACGTAATCGTACTTCTCCGAACGTAGATACAATAGATACAATAACTCATCGTACGTACTCAGAAGATTAAGAGCAGTATGACAAGTGCCATATGGCATCCTTTTGAACAGTCGATAAAAACGGACTACAATGTCAATATACCGTAATACGTGACCTATAAACTCAGAAATGGAAGGTAGTGTACAGCCTGATGCGCTCACAATATAGGCCAACGCGTAACAGGGTTACTCTGAGCAGGAGGGCAGCATGTTGGGGAGAGGGACATCCCTCACTTCACCCAGTCCCCCAAGTCTGCCGGTCACCCTCAGTACCAAAAGGTATCAATACACTTGGAGACCATTGCATACAGCTCCAATGTTAATCCGCACCGCGCCCTTCTAGGTCAGTATGATAAGGCCTAGTAATGCAGTTAGGGGATGCCCATGGGCGGGTGGCGCCCCCGGGCAGGCAAATATTTCCTCGGGCAGATACGGATCCCAAGGCGGCCTCCCGGCCTTGTTTTGCCGCCGCCGCCACCCACTGCCCCGACCTAAAACACACCAATTATCAAAATGGAGAAGTTAGTTTGTCATTGGCGAAAAAGGCGCTTTCAGACATCTGAATCAACAGCGACATGAAAGACAAGCGGCTCCTGCTCATCGGCAAATAGGCCGAGTTGTTTTTGATGAGTGGGGCCTTTTTATTCTGTCAGGGGGTAACACTGCCTGACTGGACTTCAGTCTGCCTCCTCCCGAAGCCAGCTTTTTGAGGCCCGATCTCCGGCTTAATGTTCAAGGGGACAACCAAGCCACTTTGGTTGAACGGTGGGTGCCCGGACCAGGGGTGGTGGGTGAGGCTGACCCCGCCATTACCCATACAGTGGGCTGCCATTCATGTATGGAGATTTACCAGGTTACCAGGTAACAGGTGGGTGGGGCGCGCCGGATGTGGTGGGGGTGGGGGTGGAGTGGGTGTTTATAACTAGGATGCGGGGCGGGGCATGCTCGCATGTCACCTTTACCTAATTGCAGTTAGCCTTATTAACATATAATTATTATGTAACAGTCTCCAAACGACATTGAATAATCATAATAACAAAGAACCGACCAATTAATAAACGTGACATCTGAATGGCTCTTTTGATACATGACATACACGCGTAATTTCTCAATTATCTGACCATTTCAATTAGCAGAATCCTTTTGACGCGTCAACTGAATATACAAGTCAACAATCTAAGAAGGGTCAACCTGAACAAGCTTATCAAATTCACCTAACCTTTGTTTCTTTGAACATAATAAATATTTTAAGCTAAGCGTTATATGTTTAAAATATTAACACCTGTAAACGTCCGAGCGAATAGGACAATTCATGTGTAATGTTCACACAGTAAAATGTGAATTTTATATTCAACCTAGTGTCGAACTCAACTCACCCGTGAGTAGGAATAATCTTAGTGTTAAGTATAGACTTGTTTTCATGTATTACATACGTTTTAGACACGTGAATTATCGATGAAACGCGCTATTACAGAAAATAGATTTACACCAGATTTGACCTTTCAGTGTAAACTCTTTCAAAACTTGTTTTGTTTTTCTTATTTTTGTTTGAATTTCAATTGGTTAGGAGAATGATCATGAAGACAAATAGTTAGCTTAATGATTTATCAGGATATGAAATGGAGTGGCCTAGTCATCCATTCACCTTCTGTCCATTTCGTACATTACAGTGATAAAGTATTAACAGTGTGTGCATGTGAAGGAACCTGGGTTCAAACCCGCACAATTTTCTTTTATTAGAATTTTAAACAAGAAATACACGTTTTACACGAGATGGAAACAAGTGTTCAAAACACATGGGAAATACTAAGGATCAGGACCACAGACTTGTTGCAGACTTGCAGGACTCTTGCCTTTGTTACCCATGGTTACTTCTAAACTTGAAATGGATCATAAGTATTTACAATCTGATAGTGTAAGTTTAATAGTGATTTCTGTTTTGAAACAATTGAATCCCAGATAGAGTCTGTATCTGTATCATCCGTAAAAAAGAAAACAATGTGTTTCTAAATATCTTAAAACTCTAAGCACTATTACAACCCCAAAATAGTACTGCTGCTAATCATTTTACACTTAAATAGCAAAAATTCTTTAGAACTAAAAAAAACTTGTCTAAATACAAAAATTCAAAATATCAAAACAGAATTTTAGGTCTAAATATGAGGCCAAATGTGTATAAAAGAGTTTAGAGAAACGATTAGGTTCCAAAGATTTATTCTAACAGCATATAAAAAAGGGCGTTACCTGGAATTTGGTCCTATACAACATATGGGTATTATAGTTTGTGGTTGACGTCAGATATAGTTTAACAATCAATGATTTGTGACGCGTGGACATTTATTCATTTGGGTAATATAATTTAGAAATAGAGATCTGTATGTTGGTTGGCCCAAGTTGCCAGCATTTTGCACATTTGATTATAATACATCTGTATATCAGGCTGGACGTATTTAGCATGAGTTCATCTATGGCACAGTCATTTATACCAACCCACACAATATGACGTGTACAGATATAGGATCGTTGTAATGGGGTCATTTTGCTGTGCCTCCGGGGACGGGGCATTAGACACTGGGCATCTGGACTACAGGGTATACGTACAGTGAAACTGGCATGGAATGGGACCCCTGATGGTATATGTGTGTTATGGTGTCAATGGCTCGCCATCAGCTGGGAATACAAGGAGAAGTGGGTACTCTTTACTCCACCAACAACAGAAAACGGCGTCAGTAGGAGACAGGCAGTGGAAGCGATACAGCTCTAAACTCTCTCTCTCTATATATATAGGTATACCAAATACACGTAGGCATTTATGTATTCTAATTATCTCTATTTAGCCAGTCACATTAACTTAACGTTATAGAAATTCCCGCTAGATTTAATATCTAATCAGCTAATGCCGTAGAAATGGGAGCAGCATTAGCTTAGATGAAATAATAGCCTAACTATATACATTGTATAACAGGAGAAAATTGATGGGAAGTGGTTTAATTAAAAGCACTGCTATATTCTAAACGAAAAGATGGGTAGAACGTTATATGAAAAAGTGGGAGAGCAGGAGAGAAACATTGAAAGGGCAAGCGTCACCCAGACCAATCCACTCACAAATGGGACAGTCCCGCACCGATATAAGCATGCAGTATTAATGTGACATTAGGCCACATTAAGGCCACAATTAAGGGCTAGTGCATCCCATTGCGCTGTGACGACCACCCGTTTCCCCCTGTGTCGACCCGAAGCTATACCATGTGAAGTGGGGCGGGATCCATGAGTCAAGTGACATACACTCTGGTGGACGTACTTTGACAAGGCCCCACCCCTCCAGAGACTGATACCCTAGCAGCTGCCGGGCCCCATCCCCGGCACACCTCGGTCTCAGAAAGATGAATCGTCTTGTAGTTATAAAGTATCACATTAAACACTAAACATCCGGACGCCAAACGGGTTCTACTTCTCCCTCATACCCCGCTCCCTTCCCTGGCGCCATCACATTGGGTAAATGGGTGGACACGTGCATCATGAGGGTCCCCAATGACGCCTGCCGATTTTAGCAATCATCATTTGCCCTTTTGACCAAACATCGCAATATCTCTCTTAAATTTCCACGTTCATATTCAATTCGTCTATAATTATAATGGACTGCATGTTGAGTAATAGTCGAATAAGGTATAAGTGCCTGGAGAGGTATGGCTCGGAGAGAGCCCCGGACACACATGCCTGGTATCAGGGAGCATCATACCACACAATGACGGTCCGACGTCGGTCAGAGAGCAGCTCACTCACCGACCCACCCCTCACAGATAGAGCAGCTCACCTACAACCACGGCCACTTATTTCACGATGTAACTGCCTTGGAATAGCGTTCTAATCGGGTGCACTTTGACTGTTTGAAGGTTCGGGTGAATTGATAATTAATTCAAATTAACCCTTGTGTTCGTTACCAAGCTGAATATGTGATATTGAGAGATATACAAGATTGGTATGTTCCAGACAATTAATCTGATTCAAACAGATAAACAATACCATTTTTACATCAGAAGTTATGATCACAATAGTATTTTATAAACTGATAAATAACCATTTTATTTCTTTCAAGTATTATGTCTTGTTATCAAATAACCCAGTAAGTAATGAATAATTCATGCTGTTGTCATTTTCAGGAATATTGATGTTCATTTGTTCTATAATCTGTAGCTTCTTTGATAAGCAACATAGTTTCACATGTTTGGCATCATTTGAAAGCTTATTCCATCTTCTTAATTGTTGAATTTCCGCCTGGAGCATCCTTTCCCCCTGGGGGTCACAATTAGTATTGAGATCAACCGATTACCAAGTTCTTCGCCGCCAAAGAAATGTCACCAGAGACAGACACCCAGAACCATTGGCAGCTAAATGAACATCGTAAATATACATTTGTGAAATCCCTTTAGCTTTACGCCGTAATTCAAGAATATAAATGTAATATCAAACCTTGGATATAAAACAGCAACATCTCAGGGAAAATAAAGGTTCTTTCCAAACCAAGTTTCTATCGATCGGCAGGGGAACCACGAGTATTTCATTGCAATATACGGAAGTATATTTTATCAGTCTACGGTATGGAGTTGCATAGACCGTAGTAAACTGTCATAGGAGAGGTAAAAACATGTCACTAGCATGGTACAGCACGTGGATATTATTTCACAATGTATGCATTTCAATGTCAGTCAATGATTTGTTCAACGATACAGAGTTACAAGAATAGTTATACCTCGGGAGAAAACAATGACTTGACTCTTATGCATACACGTATATTGAATCTGATCGTAGACCTTTGCTTGCCATTTTAAGCGTATTATTACGTGAAAACCCTAAAGAAAAAGACTACAGTACTATAGTCTTATACGCGTTTTCCAGTTCACCTATAGTTTGGATCAAGTGTGTATGGCAACGTGGGACATGCAACATAGTATGCATGCAGTGGCTTTCGCATCAAAACTTATCCAATGTCCAATTTGTCCCTGAGGTGATGTGGGGTCCTGCTGAAGGATCCCAGACAGGCCCAGAGCGCGCCAAACCCCACCCCGCGCGGCCATGTCGTCTGCTCCCAGCGCGCCGCCCCACGGCCCCTGTCGGCGACCTCCGACTGACCCCGAGACCTTGACATGGCATTACCTCAATGTCCATTATGTGTCGGCCCAAACACTCGCATGCAAAGGCCAGTGGACATGTTAGGGGGGTATGGCACGGGGGCTGATGAGCTCAGCACTGAAATCATTTCATCTCGCCAAGACATTTTAGTACCGGGTGATAAAGGCCATAAGGTTGTAAATAAATAAATCTGCAACCACCACCAGCCATATTCCTACCTGTCATACTCTTCTGTTTTAGCCCAAACAGCAAATGGTATCATTGGACGCAGCGTACGAACCTTTATATGAACCAATTGTCAAAATATTGAGAAATTCCAACGTCAAATTGTCAAAAAGTACAAGTGTGTACTATCAATTTTAGCAAATGTACAGTGACCATGACCCAAGACCCGGTAGTGAGTACGCTCAACTTTAAGAGGGATAACCAATGAGCAATGTGATCTAAATTCTGGTCGAAATACAGATCGCTAGGGAACCAATATCTTATATTGTTAGAAATATGTTGAGCGATTGGATAACTTGTAGTTGATTTCTGGTCAGATAATTCAATGAGCAGGCGCGGATTAAGGCGGGCGGGAACCGCCCCCTTTTTTGGGGGGCCCAAATGTTAATTTCTTTTTAGGGTAAAACTCATTTTTTGACAACAATTTTGCTATAGCAACCCCCTCCCATTTTGGTCGTCCGGACCAGAATTAAGCGACTGGAACTGGTCGAAACGGCCATGAGGAACATTAGTTGAATCGCTCAGTGGGTACCCTATAGTTTAGCTTAGCTACGCCCCTTGACGGCATGCACGCATGGACAGCTCTGTCAAACGTCAGATTTTGGGAAATGGCGTTGCTTTTATTTTTCATAGACATATCTCACTATTCTTTTGACAATTCTAAGTGCTGGGTGATGGCATCCATTTGTTGGTCAACCAACAGCAAGATGAGGGGATTTAGAGGGATGGGGCACAATTCATACAAGAATTTGGAATCTGTGGGTAGTGCCCTTTCTATAAGAAATAAGCCAAACTGCTTTGTTTGTAGATGTTTTCGTGTACAAATTGTATGTCAATCGACAGACTGAGCAGATGGGTTACTATGTATATCCAACTGGATGGTGAATGAATTTATAAATCGGAAATTAAAACTAAACTTACTGATTTACCTGTTTTGATATGTAAGGTGTAAGTCCCGAAAAACGCAAACTAGGTCTAACACTTTGAACTGAATATTTAATGTGAAAATTGCCATGCAGTCTACAGTGAAACAAACGGGAGATTTTACCACTCATGTAAATCTTCATATGGAACAATGTTCAGGGTTCCGTGCTCAAAGCGTGATGCCAACAAATTAAGATATATAGTCTCTCACATTAATGAGATACAAAGAGCTTTCTTATTTATTGCACGGCGAAGGAACACCCGTGGACGTGTTTAATTAACTATCCTGTTTAAACGAACGGCCTCGGAGAAGAGTCAATGTTAAGATACTTACTGTATCCAATATTCATGTATCGTGCTTCAGTGTGTTCCACATAATCATTAGATGTTTGTATTTACCTATTAACAAGGTTTGTTAACGTGAACGGTGTTCACGACAAAGTTCAAAAGTTGATGTTCGTGTGATTTGGGCATGCGTTTATCACAAAGGAAAGGTTCTGTAAAGAAGCCAAAGTTTGTCAATTGCATTGAGTGACGGGCATGTGAAATATTGAGATAGTTTGTAAAATGACACGCAAGTTAAAACGGTAACCTTCATAATAACTGCCACGAATACCACAGGATAGGATATAATATTATGTTCTGTGTCTCCAATTAAATAAACCACACTCAACCTACAGGAACTATACATAACAATGTAAGATATTATTTTTACTTATTTTATTTGGACCCTGGCACTCGTGAGTCTAAATATTCTGTCTATATGGCAGCGGGAAACTATTTACCTCCAAGTCAAAAGAGAGGAAGAGCTCAAGCAGAATCAACTTGGTAAAGATAAATCAATACATTGATCATTAAGTCTAAAACTATATCAAAAAAAGAAGAACAAAAGTTTGCAAGGCGTGTCTGTATATTTAAAAACAAAACCAGAAGCATCAAACGTCTTAAAAACCAACTACGTGAATGAGATTACTTAGGCCATAGTAACTTGCTATACAAACCCCACCTGTTCTGAGTGCCTACATCTCAGTCCTTTAGGTACCACATGCACGTACAAGATGAACTGCACCTGGCGGCATCCCAGCCTCACAAACATAAAAACCGATCCTGTAGCGCCCAGTGCCGCCCGCGGAACCTTTTTTTATTTCTTTTTTTTTTTTATCAGAGGCTAGAACTTTGGTTTCCAAAACTGGTATTCCTCTATCTATGTTTGTTCAGGGCCACAGGGTGTAATTCACCTGGTCACCTGAACCCTTGGGGCCCCCTCCTCCCGTAGGGTCCACCCACTCAGAAAGGGGAGGGGCTCTCCGCGGTTCTACCCACAGTTTAGGGAGCGCTGCCTGCAGGTGATATAGCCTTGAGTGGTAGATTGAGGTCTGGGTAGGGACAGGTTTATCGTTGTTTGTGCACTGTATTGGCTTCATGGAGGTAGTGATCGCGGTGTGGAGTATCTGTGCACAAATACTGCACTGTTTGTGTAATCAGCTGCGCAGACCTTGTGGGGAGAGGCGCCACTACATCATGTTCGTAGCCAAAGCTCGGTAAACTAGTACCAATTGAAACAGTTCATGATAATTTTTTAAATCAGTAAGTTCCCTAGCCTTAAGAAATAGTTGTGTCCCCTGATCCTCTCCACGATTCGCAGCATCCCGCAACACATGCCTTTTTATCAAAAGGGGATCGCTTCGATATGGCATAAAATGTCATGTTTTGAAATGATAATGACGCAATATCAAAATGATATATGGTTATGTGACCTAAATCTATAGATCTATAGAAAAACGTGTCCCTATATGTATATAACAGGTATAGAAGCAGGTCAGACAATAACAGAATTTGATATGCAAAAAGCTAATGTACAGGAGACAGGGGTCAGCGTATAATGTAAACAGGTACAGGTGGCGCCGGGGACGCGCAGAAATCGGCGCCCACATAATGTAGCGTCACGCATAATTCATACAAATTATGACGGTCGACAGAACAGGGGATTAAAAATGCACCATTAAACGGTCGTACAAATGCGCTGGTCATTCTAGGGAGGGCAGCCACAAAAACCTACGTGGCAAGCTCTATGGAAAAGCTTTAATGAAACAAAACCTAAATGAATACAATACTATCCTAGATTTAAATTATCAGCAAAATTAATGGAAAGCACTGAGTCTTTGTTATGTTGAATCAATGATCTGCATTACAGTGAACCGAAACATAGACCTACTATTTCTCCAGAGACTGGTGAACCATACGCCCTTTTGTTTTTATTCGTTGGCCTGAAAAGGAAAGTATTGCACTCTATGTATTTAAGTCAGGAACGTACCGTTATCAATTTAATTTTCCATTTGGGTTTGTCACATGCATTTGACTATGCACCTGAATGGACATATCACTGTTTAGTGGTTTGAATGACATCTAGGGCAAGCTATACACTGGAATATTCACGGGCGACCACTAGTTTTTGGTCAAACACTAGATTTGACAGTCAATATAAACTTTTATTATATCTATGCAGTGTGTGTAACTGGAATAATTTTCCAGAGTGTTTGTCCTTTTTAAACTCTAATGATATGATTCTTGACTTTATTACTGGTTCTGATGACCTACTGGACTGTCTATAGGGTACTTTAAATACTGGCTACCACACACCCTTAATGTTTATACATTTAACAAAATAAATCTTTTAGTTCAATGTGGAAAAAAAATGACTAAACTAATGACAGCTATGGATACACATTGGCAGAAGCAGCAGGATGTAGCGAGAACATTTTAACGGTAGCCACTACAAACGCCAGCGCCTAAACAGCTTAAGTGTAAGATGAAATATAAATGATTGGAAAGTGCACTGAAACCTCCATGCCTGATTGTTAACGCACTACCCGGTTGCGCTGTTCCCGCCTACGCATTTTCTTTTGCACTAACGGACGTTTAGCAAGGAGACCTAAATGGACGTGTCAACGGTTATTAAGATATAACCAGTGTGTCATATTGACGGATCCAATTCCCTTAAGCGGCCTAGATTTGGTTAGTGCATTCCCGACTCCCTTCATGTACCATGACAAACTGGATAGTTGTACTTGACGAAATTGAAAATATGGTATCAACACATTGCCGTTCTTGCCCAATACTTAATATGCTCATGGCTTGTGTAAATTTGCAGAGCAATCGCAGTGGACATAGCATCTGGATGGGAATGATAAGGCGGCTATAAACATGATCGACGAGTCAAAGCTAGGCTTGACGTTCAAGCACTTCCTGTAGAATGTTAACACCCCGATATCAGACTGATTTGTAAGCCTCTGTTACACAGTGTTATAACCCTCTTGATGATATAGTTTACGCTCACTTATGTCCCATAGTAGACTTTTCATCTAATATCATGGAGATATAGCTTGATAAATATCCATGATTTCGAGGGTGGAAAATGATCGTTTTCGACAAGGTTTGCTCTGGAATTAATGTCTCTACACCGTAACGTACCAGCTCAATATGAGGATCCAGAAAATAAAATCTTGTTGGTTTCTCTCCAGATTTGAACCAACATGAAAATTTATCATGAAATATCTTTTCAATTGTCAACATTCATCAAAATGAACTTTTACACAGTAAAGTACTCAAGTCTGGCATACTGACTCATAATGTCCTAGGCCTACTCTTCATTTTCCTGAAACACAAGCCTTTCGTAGACCTTCAACCTATAACTGTTCGATCAACTGACTTCTACGCGACAATATAATAATCTGATAATATTATATCTAAGCAGTATTAGATGAAAAAGAATGCGATTTGCGTACTCTTAACATGTTTGTCTCGAAAATGTGTCACGCTTCATGATGTATTTGTTTAGCCCCCGTGACGTATCAAATGCGAAAAGGGTAATTACACAAAAAATCTTTATAGACATTTATATATATTTCTGTCAGAAATCTATGTATATTTTTTTTATTCCTCTAAGAATGTGTGTCACGAATAGGCCTATATGTCATGCTTCATGATGAATATATTCAACCTCAATGACGTATCAAATACGAAAAGAGTATAGTAAAGTACACAAACTATCTAGAGGCTTGGCTTCTGTTCATTCCGAAAAGGTTTGAAACTGCGTCTATGTATTTTTTTGTATTCCTATGCAACACATGAACCATCTATATAGAATGCCGGTCAAGGTAGTATATGTATAATCTATTTTGTCCTGACCCTATACCACGAACACGTTTTCCAGGATTTGTTTTCTTTATAACATGACATCTTATCTAATTCAAATCATATAATACTAGTAAACTTAGAGATTAGAACGATAAATTCAAATTAAGATAATTAAGCCACGTATAACAATTATTATCTAGAACACCCACTCATGATCGTGACCTCTGCCTCCTAATACACGTAGACAAACGAGATACCAGAAACCATAAAAGAGGGAACTTGTGAGATGAGAACGGAAAGTCATAGAAAGGGGAGAAGCAAAGAGTTTGAAGATGGGGGTCATTTGTGTCCTGATGGGTTGATCAACACCATTACCGACGTGTCGGTGCACCCCGAGGAGACGGGTAGGTGAACCCCTCGGCCCCCGCCCGTCAGCCGCCCGCCGCCCCAGTCAGCCGCAGCCTCCCCCGCCAAATGAAAGATCAACACCTCCTGTTTACTGCCGCCACTTGGGGCCCGCCGAAAAGGACCACGGCAAGACTGAGAGTCACGTGACCCGACTTGTCCAAGATGGCGGCGGGCTGTAATGAAGGCCCCCACTCTCTGGTGTAAGGCGGAGTGTCTTATTCTATAGACTTTTGCATCGGTAGTATGCGAACTGGAGAGTGCAGTGACGTCAATACCAGGTGCATCTTGGGGATAGGCCTAGATGCTGCTGGAATCGGGGGGATATGAGTGTTTATGGTAGCTGAGGTGTAAAAGCCTCAGGTTTTTCGGCATATACCATAGAAAGTGGTAGTGAATAAGAGATGGTCCCTATATCTGTATATTTGTATGCGCATATTTGTGATGGAAAGTTTGTGTTATGTTTACTGTTCTTACTTAGGTCATGTTTAGCGCGAATTTTATTAGGCCATTCATGGTATTCATTTTAATTTTCCATAGTTTCACATGACTCGTATCCTGAATAACTCTAATTTTAGAGTTGAGATCCTGCTTACCTAACGGAGATCTGAGAGAAATAAAACAAAATTAATTTTGCTCCTGTTTTAAGTGCTGTCAGAGTAAACGGTGAAGAATTTCGTAAAAACATATTTCACACGTTTGCATAAACCTTGCATATTTTACAAAAGGGTAAAGTTGGGTTCAAAACATTCACAAGGTAAGTATTGCCATCTTCTCTCTGTCATCATAACCTTGCTTGTGTACACGTAATCCAAACACTTGTGACCATGCAATATTGTCCAATAAGACAGTATTGCTGAGTGATCCTTTGGCAGAGGCGTCTGTCAAACCTTGAGAAATATACCATATTTGTCATCGATAAAAGTTCAGTACTCAACAAATGAAGGTTAGCGTAGGGATTCGAGAAAGAAGACACAAACAAAATGTCTATGCACGTTGGGCCTATATAAGTAGTATATAAAGAGTATGATGTCCCATGGTAATTCACTTCATATTCTAACTTTCAAGATACTGATTCTGACAAAATGGTTCACAGCTTGGCCATAAATAAACCATCTTCATGTTAAATTCAATTTCTTCCTCCCCTTCACCATCAATTTATAGCTAAATGGTCGTTATAGTGTCCAAGAGGAAGGCAGGTTATGACGAAGTAGACTTAGGCAAGATTTCAAAGTGAAGTAAGTAGCATACCAAAAGTAAGGTTTTGGCCCAACTCTTGCTCCTGTGAGGGCCGGCTAAACCCCGGCCTAACACCATCAGTATATCATATTCTATTTCCCTCTGCTCTTGGTCAGTCTTGGGTATAGGCCGAAGCTATATACCGTCGGTTTCAATAACCATTAGTCCGTATAGCGGCGGGGGGTGCAACATATGGCCAACTCAAACATGATTCCATCTTTTGATTAGTTGGCGGCGGTGAGTGGCGATGGAAAGCACTCAGCATGTCCTGACCCTGGCCGAAGTTTGCTCACAGTAAGTGCCATTCAACCTAACCGGTCGCGACAACAAGCCTTTGTTGCCAGTTCCTTTCGGGGCCACCACCTGAGCGTCCCTGTGTTTATACATCTCTGTTTTCATTAACACCAGGGTAATTTTTACTGACGGCCGTCAGCACATTGAGAATGCCTCAGTGCTGTTACCTGACACGGGGAACATCTACTTAGAGCATTACACGTGGGGATTTTCGGGATACGGCACGTGGCTGCGGGCCATTCATGTATCCGGGAGTTGGCAGCAGAGAAAACTGAGAAATCGCCTTTTTGATTATTAATCAACGGGAATACGTTTACATGTGTGGCTGGAGTGACGTTACAGAGCAGGCTGACACCGCAGAGTGAGGTAACTTGTCTGATGCATGGGTGAGGTATATGGTAACTTGGCTGCTGCTACCCCTTCAGTGGATGGCAGCAGTGACCTTACATGGCAGGCTGACACTGAGAGCTCTGGTAACTTGGCCCATGCAGACCTATGGTAGCTTGGCTGAACCAGGCCTGTGGTAACTTGGCCTATGCCAACTTGTGGGGTTCTTGGCTCACAGTGACCTGTTGTTACTTGGCCAATACAGACCTATGGTAACTTGGCTGAACCAGGCCTGTGGTAACTTAGCCCATACCAACCTGTGGTAACTTGGCTCACGCTGACCTGTGGTAACTTGGCTGAACCTGGCCTGTGGTAACTTGGCCATGCCAACCTGTGGTAACTTGGCCAACACTGACCTGTGGTAACTTGGCTGATGCTGACCTGTGGTAACTTGGCTGATGCTGACCTGTGGTAACTTGGTTTACACTGACTTGTGGTAACTTGGCTGATGCTGCCCTGTGGTAACTTGGCTGATGATGACATGTGGTAACTTGGCTGACGCTGACCTGTGGTAACTTGGCTGATGCTGCCCTGTGGTAACTTGGCTGATGATGACATGTGGTAACTTGGCTGACGCTGACCTGTGATAACTTTGTTGATGCTGACCAGCACTGAGCATTACAGTGGTGGCAGAAGTGGGGTGGCGGTCGGCGGCGCTGACATGACGAGCTACTCCCGCCTGTCAGCAGGCCACTCTCCCCTGCACCACCCGGCATTAACTCAGACCACCGCCAACAGGTGGCAGTGTTTGATCTGACATCAAAGAGAATAAGAGGGATGTGATGTTAGCTCAATTAGAGCGGCAAGAAATAACGACAAATTGGGTCAAGTAGAATTGAAAAGCAACTCTGAGTTTCATATGACAACAGGAGACTTTGAAGGGGTTTCGTGTAATAACATGGACATAACATGTCGAGAGATATCAGATTACAAACACATTAAGCCGGACTAGATTAGAAATAGTATTTTCTTTAAAACATCATAGAAATTTCTTTGCGCATAACACAACCTAACCTTCCATTCGCCTTTGATAAGTGTCCTTGTATGACTCTGAAAAGAAGAAATTGAGATATATACCCCTACATAACTGTTGTACAGGAACTATGAAGTGAATCGTTATTGTCAGGACATCTTATGATTTAATTGTCGGGAATTGGCGTCCTTAAACGGCCACGTGAGAGTTGGTTGTCGGTGGGACCGTTTATGACTTGGGAATGTGCCGAAATGCGCCGTCCAAACAATGGCAGGTGGCAGGACGAAAGGCGACATTATTGACGGCCGGCGTAATGCACAGGCACTGGAATATTCATTTTCATTTGGCCGGTGTTTGAGCTGCATCCGTTGGGTCACCTGTATAAATGGAGACCTGGGGCATTGTTGTGGCCGATTGGGACGTCTTACCACACAGGAAACAACAGTGGGTGTGGGGGCTATAACTCAGGCTGTATTATTAGCGGCCGGGCTTGATGGTCACAGAATAAGTCCAAATGAAATCAGGTTTAGCCCCTGCGGTGCAATATCCCAGGAGCGGGCCGCGGGAGCCCCGCGTCGCGCGCCACGCCGTCCGGGATATTGGGTTTGTCACTTGGCTAAATTGTGACCAGGCTTTTCCCAGTGCTACCTCCCTATAGCTGACCGCCCGTCGGCCCGTCCCACCGCCATCTCAGGGCTGCCGTCCACCGGTTGCACCCAACTCTTGGCGGCTGGTCGAGATCCTCCCCACTCCGCTTGATAAGTTGACCACGACAGAGATTTTCAAACTTATCACGTCAAGACCCAGATTTATTATTATTCTTGGAATGGCATACTTTACACGCAGACATTCTCCACACTCTTCCACCCTTCAGTGCCCCATTGTCTTACTTAAGTGTTTGTTACTCTCTCTAGCTAGATTTTCTCTCCTGGTCCTGGAGGTCGGAGATGGGACCGTGTTTATTATCACTGCCAAACGCTCCCGGATCTCCGGACAGGACTGATAATCTGTCTTCCTTGAGTGATGCTCCCCTGACACTGAGGCAGAGTTGCCCGGTCCGCCCCCACTACAGTTGGCCGCTATCTCTGGACTGGGACCTCCCTTCCTGCGCCCGGTCCCTGGGCGTTATTGATCCAACAAACGACCGCTGTTTTTTGTGGCTACGTTTGAATCACATCAAAGTGACCTTCTCCGCCCTACGTCCCGCGGGACCTTTTACCCGCGAGTATAAGCTTGTTCCTGCTGGGACTCAATATATATCGATTTTTGCCAAATTGACGCCCATTTCTTTCTCTGGGCATATGATCTAAAACCTATAGATGTCACTTTTCCATTGTTTCCCTTGGCATCGATGTAAATAAAAATACAGTTTTGGTTGGAATAAAGCTGTCCATCCTGATTCTGGCAATATTCTTGGCAGATAGAATTATATGTAGAGTGAAGTAGGCAATTGTGAGACACCCGCCCACCTGAAACTAACCTACCTGATTGCTTTGTAGAATACTAAAAGTTGTACACGATCCTGTAGTTTGAGTCACGTGGTAACGGGTACACGGTCTCTGTCAGATTTCTCCTATATTTCATGCAGAGGGCGGTAGAGGAAAATCAACAAGGCAAAGGTAACACACAGGCAGAATAGTTTAAGATTTTTTATTTCAAACAGATCATGGCTTTTACAACAGCATGAAGTGTACTAATCTGAAAAATCATCAGCGTTACTTGGAAACCAGGGGATTATGCCAGGACGAGTAAGTATAATTACTTGTATGTTACAGCGCGAGTAATTATGCAGCACGATTAACTATGCAGAAGGAATTAAGATAAAACTTTGTATTATAATGAAGAATGTATTAGTGCTAATACACAAGCTTATTCAAAACCACAATATACCCATTGTGGCCATCATGTGAGTGCTATTGTCAAATCAGCAACGAACTTAGGCCTATAAGAGGCTGAGTTTGCATGACATCAAACAAGGAAATACCATTTAATAAGCAGCCTGACACGTATATACCTCACCTTCAAGATGGAGGTGAAGCACTACATGAGGGCCAAACCTCACCCCTATCGGATCAGATAAAAACACCTTAATACCCCTGGACAGATGAGAAATATGCCGGGTCACCCGGATGACACACCCTCATAAACTTTACCCCAACTAATCACTATAGCAATACCAATCTGTCTGCTTCTTCGGCCCTTTGCCCATTATACTAGGGGCTTCGGTTATTCATTGACTTGGGTATTTTCTCGTATAACTAATGGACTTTAGATGGAATGAGGCAAAGTATCACAAAGTTAGTCACAATATGAGTGACTTAGGGCCTTTATCATGTTGTGCCTTGACAAAACACATGGAGTATAGTCACCGTTCAGAATGGAAGTCATGCATGGCCTCTGGGGCTGCGAGCAGACTCCAGGCGCTTTGACGCGAGTCGGACATGGCGACCTTTACCTCTAACGGACAAAGGGGTAGGACGGCGCCGGACGGCGGCCGGTCGTCTCACCGCTCACCTGTAGCCCAAACCACCCCCGGGGACAGGGTCCGCTCCAGTGGGACAGCTCACCAGGAGGGGTTATGGCAAGTTTGGTTGAAGACCCCTAAAATCGACATGGCGAGATGGTCTTTTCTTATACTCGACATGCGATATGAGGCTTAGTGACATGGAAAGAAATATAAACGACATATGCCACTTTCTAAATTCAATGTGCAACATGAAACGTTCTTTAAATCGACATGGAAAATGAAATTACAGTTACAGGCGGCATGATGAGTTCGTAAATTCGACATGACGTTGGGACCCCCCCATTAACACCCCCATAAGTGACTGTCGCTGAGAAAGTGGTGAATAGGTTAGGTAACAATATTGAGAAGAAAACTCCTTGACTCTTCACGTAGAATGTATCGAAGTGCTGATTGCCGCTTAGTATTAAATTACATGTAGTAGAATTGGTAGGGATCGGTAAGTTGCATCTTGACTGGGGTGTGTGCTCTGCTTTCAACATCAATATAACCAGAGAATCATGAGGCGCTGTTTAAAAGAAAATAACGAGATAATTATAAATATCAAGTCATAACCATATTATATTTTAAACTCGGATTCACATACATACACATACGCACGCAAACACACGCAAACACACTTTTGAGAATGATCTTCTGAACACAACACAATACAAACCAAAGAACTGTTAAAAAAAGATTGTTATCCTCTGTTACAGACCATTTCAGACAGTGAGTAGAAGTAGCCGAAACAGTCACTGAAGCCCTTTCTCCACTTTGGCGACGAAGAGTTCATCACCCACGTGGAGACACTACTTTAGAAAGCTCGGGTTTAGCAAGGCACCCTGCGCCACAGGGGAATGCTTTTACTTGTCATTTGGTCGCTGCAATTAAGCATGTTTGGGGTAGCTAATTGATACTCTACAAGGACGGGTTTTTGTTGTATTGTTGGCAGGAACTCAGGATAGCTCCGGAGTCTTCCCAATTAAGTCAAATGACCAGCCACAAACACGGCGTCACGCCACCCGCGCATGAGTAGTACATGCCTTTGGGGTATGCATCAGGGTAAAGAATACAAAAACCTAGTCATGGTGCATGGGGACAACATTGGGCAATTGTCAGCAACTACCCGCGAATACCTATACTAACCTATGTAAAGAAAGGGCCAACTACCAAAGGCCTATATGCCTATCTTGGTTATTATCTTGCGTTGTCAGTAATTTCCTCTCTTCTTTTGTTCCTCGTTTGACAATGGCAGCACTTCCTGCTTCATTTAGGCCCGTACGAACGGTAACCCCGCACATATTAATATGGACTCGTCATTCGCAGAGCGTTGAAAGTTGTACACGATCCTGTAGTTTGAGTCACGTGGTAACGGGTACACGGTCTCTGTCACGGCCACTGTGCGGCGCTGTGAGCTTGCGGCGCTCTGACGTCACCGGAAGTGACTTGCGATTCCGTGCTGTCACCACCATCATTTGCGCGCGCCCATCCGGCCGTCTCCCCGTCCCAGAGGGAACCTTCGGGAGTCTTAAGGGAGGCCTATTCTCCCCGTCTACCCCCGTAAATATACATATAAGTCCCAACAAGCCGGCGTCTTCCAGCTGCTTAGGGAAGAAATTTGTCACCGTTTCGGGCCCGGTGATGTCCCAGCTGCACCTGTTTGTGGAGGGAAATTGTTGGGACGTGCGGGGCCATCAGCATTCTTACCTTATTAGTATGAACCTGGTTGTTTTCTTCCGCTCTATACCTCAGATGACGTTGACTAGGCCTATGTAAAAAAAAGTTTTCATTTGGATCATAATTGGGGGAAATTCGAATAAGGCATACACTTGCATAAAACAGAATATGAAGATAACCCAATGGTCGAACTTATATTTGTTTCGAGCGCAACTATGATGGAATCAAAAACTCGCGGAACTGCATGTCAACTAGGCCTATTGCAAACAGACGTAAAGTATACGTAGGCATAAAAAGTGTGAACTCGTGTTTGGGACTCCAGCCGCACCTCTTAGGCCTAAATTCCCAGCAATAACTTGATAATCTGTTCAGAACCATAGCAATAAGTAGCCCTATCTATATATTTGGAACATGCTAATCCAGTAACGAGATCTGATTATTAGGTTTAACAGTTTTCAAAACAATAGGCCTAATTGTACATGGAACAAGAAACCCTATTCTAAATAACAATTCCTAGCTCATAAAAGAACAACTTTGGAAAATTACCGGAACGGTCATATGGTTGTCATTATAATGGGGAAGTAGGCCACAAGATGAGGGGGAATGAGTCAACAGTCAATCCACCACTCGACGCACCCGACCCAACCACGTCATGGGGTACCTGTCTACGTGATGCCGTACCTTATCGGATAGGGCGTATCCGGGTATTACGAGGCGATCCTCATATGGCGTCCCGGGACTGAGGGTTGGGCCGTCGGCCGCACTACAACCAGGAGCATATCACATAAAGGTCACCCCAGCCCTGAGAGCAGCTCTCCCGCACCAACCACTCCCGGAACAACGGGCACGGCAATGGGCGGCGGTCCCTGTCGGCTCTTCTCACGAGCTACTCTGCTGAAACAACAAGGGTAAATGGTTCTCAGGAAGAGGGCCCTTTTAGGCTTTTACTGTATAACTTACTATGCCTGGACCGATACGACAAAGTTAACACGCTTTAAACCTCTCCCGCGGGGTCCGTTTTGACTCCAGTAGCCTGTCCTCATGTTGTGTGCGTGTATGAATAGGAGCCTACGTCATATGGGGGAACGTATGGGGCCCGGGCAGGGGTGCTCCCAGGCATAAAATCCAAGGAGGTCCCGATCATAGCTTAGGGGTTCCACATGAAACAGGAAGAGGTTCAGACTTGATACTTCGACAAAATTCCCTATATTAGTAGTCTTGTGACCCATACTTTGGAAATTCTGAGGGGGTTCGAAGGGATCGTCTGAACCTTCGATGCATAGCCAGGCCACTGGCCTGGATACACATGCATATTCTGTTGCCCCTTTATATATAAGAAGTAAAGCAAAGGGAATCCCCCTCCAGGGTAGCCACTAACTCCGCCTAGGCCCTTCAGGGAACATTATAATGTCAGGGAAATTGCCGCGTCCTCTTGTGAGAGTGGCGCCACCCTCGGGACGCGCAGGAATGACATTTGCTGCGGGATACCAAAGGGGGTTTGAAGTCCCCCCTGCAGGGAACTTGAAAGGTCGGCCAAACCAAAAGGGCTTTTTGAATTCCAAGATCACGACTAGTGTAATCAGCGATGAGTCAGACAAGTGTTCGGCTTTCACACATGCATTATTAATTTCCCTTGGGTAGATCTAATTTGGCCGACAGATTCGCCCTTGTTACATGGCTACTGGGTCCGCTTTAGCAGTGACTACCAACAGAGAGAGTCCCTCCTGTGCCCTGGTGAACGGAATCATAGAAGTCTTTCTATTGGTTGCACATTGCCGTTCATGAACGGATTAGACGTCAAGTAGGTCTGATTAGGAAACTATATGGCAATGCCTGGGGCGGCACAGTCAGCTACCCACCATTATCATTTGCATCCGGTGCAATTTAGGCATTAGTGCCCACAACTAAGTCATTTACTGCATCCCCATCTCTATAGGTTAACCTGTGAGCGATGGAGGAACACGGTCATAGAATGAATAATGTCTAATAGCTTCTCTGCCTCTATCGGAAAACCCTGATTTGAATTGTAAGGTTATCAGTTCTCCATCAAATATCAGACGTTATGTATTACGCATGGCAGGCAGACTCATTAGCAACAAGAAGGAAGTTGAAGGCACAATCAAACTGTAATTATTCTCAGAGTGCCATGTGAGTAGGTCTGCCAAAGACGTTATGCCTAACACATTGATTCATTTGTCTTAATCAAATTAAGTGAGGAAATGCAGGGCGATACGCAGAATAAGTAGGGAGATACTCTTAAATGTAATCAATTTCTGATATGTCACAATTATGTCACAATCCTTTTAAAGATGAGGCATTCTTTTCAACAATTATAATGATAGTTGGACAATGGATGTATCAAACAGCAAAACTTGCTCATCAAATTCTTATGACTCTTTCCTTTGCCCGTGATAACGATATCTAGCATTTGCTATTTGATCATCTATCGAGGCATAATGAATGTGGCAAAATGACATTTGTTTCAAAGACCTGGAGGCTTTGTTATGGACTATGGTCGCATATATGAATCCGAAACGGATATCGGAGCTGTTACTGTTTTTGACTGTCAGTTGCATGTTTTCTTGTCAAACAACGGCATCTATTTTAATCAACTGTTTCCATGTAATCGACAGACGCCACTCTAACCAGAACCCCAAGGGGAATATCCGTTGAAATATTTTCAATTTGATATTTCTCGCTATTATATAATACGTATGCAAGAAAATCCCACAAAAATGATGATTCCCGATTGCAGGATAGGTTGGGTTGTTTAAAAACTTCCGTTTTGTTTATAGCCCTGTAAAGTTTATAGTGTGGTTTATTCTAGTTATGAATATTATATTCACAGACTACTTAACAGACATGTAAGCTCGTACCGGAGATACTCCCGTACTTCTTTTTACTTTGCACATAAATTGCTGCTTTTCAGGCCAGAATGGCTCATCGCATATGCCAAACCATCACAACAACAGAATTTCATTGATAGAAAAGAAGAATAGTTGTTCAAAACAAACATAAAAGTAATGACTCTATAATATTAAATTTAGATCACCCAAAAGCTTTTGTTTGATTTCAAATGTTTCCCATAAACATATATACGGGTATGGACTTAATCATGGTCTTATCATTTGCATTATATAATTTAAATTGAGTAAATGGAAAAGGTACAATTCACACGACAATGCCTCACACCAGGGATGTCGGCGTCGCAAAAAAACAAGAGAACAAACAGGAATGTATACACTATATTCTGAATATGTGATTAGCAGAGGCCTGAAGAGTACAAATGCATCTTTGGATAATGAAAATATGATATAAACGTTTTTAAATACCAAATGGTCACTTGATAAAAAGTACTGATGACGAGTACTCTCTTTCTGAGAACTATGACGTCATCTGCACAACGTCTATGTTGTGTTATACCCACCAAATCTGTATTATTGTTGGCTTCATAGTGGCAGTATGATCGGATCGGGTTTAGTGCCACGTGCATGCGGGATGGGCCATTAATACACTGCCAACTTACTGATTCTGTCAGTGACAGTAAATTAACCAACCTCGGGGCCCGGTCACTGGTGTCCGTAATGTAGTCACCCACCGCCGGATGGTATGCCGAGAACAGGCGTATTGACCTAATCACATGCCCATTTCATGCTGTGGGGAAAATTTATGCACATGGGTAGGTGTGTGTCCGCCCACCCAAACCAAGGGAAACATAAACTTCTTCATCTTATTACCAGGTCCTCCGTTCTTACTGTTTTCCCAATCGATAGGCCAAGGGACATGCAGCAAAATGATTTGACGTGGGTAGATCAATCGAACTCTTCACTAACCTTGTTGGATGTTAGAGACTTTTTACAAAATTCTAGATCTAACTTACTCTCAGTAAAGGATTCCTTGCAGGGACTACTGCTCAATACCCGTTCCCTCATGTAGAGACTATTGGTTGATAATGTTAACCCCCGTTTTGAGACCCTCTATCGGTCTATGGGCCCCTGGACAGAGCTGCTCGCCGCAACAGGTCTGCTCAAAGCGAGCTGTTGGGGTCGGACGGCTGCCAAGTTTAGGTCCGCTGAACCAGCCCAGTGCCGTCAGAAGCCGTCCTACCTGTCACTCTGATCAGAAACTATCCCGGGAGTCCCATGTTTATCTGACGGTCTATTTGACGGAGGGTCTTGCATTGCGGACTGGGAGATCGCGTACTTAGACAGGTAGTGTAGACCAGATTCTTTTGGACAGATGAGAGCAGAGGACTCGGTACCATTAAGTTTTTGTGGTAGCTGAAAGAAAGTGGGGGGGGGGGGGGGGGACAAATGAAATAGAGAAAGGGTTATAAGTATGATTTGTGAATTTATTTTGTGAATGAGATCTGAATGCGTTCGAGTCTCTGTATGGGCTCTGTAAACCATAGAGGACCATTAATTACAAATAATTAAACCCGTTCAAAATGGATAGAAAATCATTTAAAGCATGGTGAAACTTTCAAAACAAACAAACCACATGTACATGCAGTAAGCGGAGAAAACTAACATTATTGTGGGACAGTAGGATGCGACGCCAATAGAGGGAAGCCATTAGCATAGAAAGGCAATTGTGACAGGGTACAAGAGAGAGAATGGCTATTGGGGAGGACGCCAATGAGAGAGGCGGACAAGGATGGGAGGGGGAATTTGCCTAATGGTGTCGGCTATTACCGTTGTGTTGGCTGAATGAATTATTAGCCGTGGAGGCCTCAGTGCCATCGACAAAGTTTGGATCCCAAACAATGTCAGATTGACAAAGCATACAGACCAGAGAGTGGATGCAGGGTGGGCATCCGATTGTACTACACACGTATGTGGGACACAAAGGGCTCTAACTACGGGGACCTCGGCTAGGAGGGGTACATTCCCGCCACTTAAACCATGCCGCACGGGATTAGACTTTCAATGGCAGTGGGAATGGGTTGAATGATCCTTGAGGAAAATTATCATATGAATAAAGAATTGTAGAAACAATTAGGCCTATAGATAATTATCATTGTTTCATTTAAGGCAGGGCGAAAGCCAAATTTTGAGAACGTTGATGAGTTTAATAACCTCCTTCCCTTGACCTTCCTTGGATGTTGAAATGATTTATGTTGTATACTACTCATGTTTTGCGCCTTTAAGTTCATTCCAATTTAGTGATCATTCCATATCATATTTGTAACACATAACTACTTTTTTGATTCTAGAAAATTCAAATGAAAGAGGAGTGTGTGGTCGACTTGTTTAGTGGTGTCGTGTTTGTAAGGAGAAATCTCACGATAAGCTAGTTACTTGAGTGATCAACGCGCAGTTTTTCTATCATACGTCATGAGAAACATCTAATGATATAAAGCCTCCAAAGGGAAACAGCGCTTCGTCCGGCGCTATGTCGGCCTCAACCAAGGTGTAGGGCTGGAGGGGGGGGGGGGTCTCATTGAAATTTCCCAACTATCTAATGACACCAGTCGCCTGTGAGCGGGTGAACACAATCCAATGATCCTAATGTGTTTGCAAAGCCTTCACCGGTATTCACCACGTGCAAATATCGGTATTAGTGGAGGCGGCCGGCCCCGCGCCCGCCGACGTCGGTCTGGTGTATACCGGCGCTGGCCTGGGGTTAGTCGCCCCATGGCCCGGCCCACTGACATGAGTGTCGTCACTATTTGCTGGTTTTAGGAGCCGCTCAGAAACTTTATAACACGGGGAGCGGGCAGTCATGTGGAATGATGCGATAGTCCTTGTGCAGTGAGCAGGTGAATAGGTTCAACTCACCCAGACCAATGGCTTGTAATCAGGCGTCACAAACACTGTAGCATCTAGGGGTAGGTGCAATCGCACGTATTCACTGACAAATCCAATTCGTTTAGCAATTTCAAAACATTGGCCGACGTTGGTATAGGGCATTCACTACAGTGTATCCAATAGATCCCGAAGTAGTCAACTTCGTAAGGAAACCAAGAGCGCGGCAATATAAATGTAATTCAATGCAATGTAAATTAGTTGTGCACTGAAAGAGCAGCCAGTACCAGCTTACATGTATACATTCAATTTTCACATTTCAATATTCAAACTACTAACAAGTAGTGCATTGTGTTCGTAGGGCTGATGAAGGGAAATAAAGATTTTTTTAATTTTTTTATTACGTAATAAATCCTCACAGTTTCCACTGGTTTTCAGATGCATTACAAGAACATAATTATATACAAGTGATGGTAATAGGGCTAATGATGGAATTAATATATGGCAATAACCATCGTCATTAGATAGCATTAGCTTCTAGCAGTAAATCAATTTAAGTCGAAGGGTTACAAAACGGACCTTAGTTTTACAGAAGACAAATCTTGCTTTACGTTATTTGTTATGTAATTACTGGAAGGCTGCAGCTGGGACGAGGATGAGGGGCTGATCTATCCCAAATCTACTTCTTGTATGAAGACGACGTGTCACTTTCAGACCCATTTATGTGGCCAGGCCTGGTTTAAATGGATGCGTGCGGCATACCTACTGCACTTACCTCACCTTTTCACCACCCACAGCATGTCTCTGACACCCTGCTACCACCCACCCGGCCTGAGGCCACGGTTCACCTTCAAAGTGTTCGAGGACGCCATCTCCTCTACTAGAGAAACTCGCCCCTACATGGGCCCACCCAACGCCCGCCCTTAGAGCAGCTCGCCCCTACATGGGGCACCCACCCGACGCCCGCCCCCCAAATGCCACCCTCTCGGCATCGCTTCACAAAAGCCTTCCGCTCAGGTGGTCGTCTCAGGTCGACCTACCGTGTGTAAACAACGCCCTCACACCCGCCATCAACCCAACCCCTCGACTATCACTTTCAAACTGAGTTTCCATACAGAGGAAAATCGTCCCCTTCCCCTCCGATTGCCTCCCGTTTCGTTACTCCCGACCTCTCGTCTGACCCGGAAGAAGATAGGTTCTAACGCTTCCGGCGCAGACGCCACGCGCCCTCTGCCGGCGGGAGGGAAAAGCGAGGGTCACGTGACAAGGCGGGGCGGAAGTGGGCGTAACCCTTTGGGTGGCTGATGACAGGTCGGTGGTAGTGGTGGTGTCTGAGGCCCACCCGGGTTAGGGGATACCCCAGGCGGGCTGGGAGTATACGTATAACAATACGCGCCGTGTTAGTGCACGATGCAAAAAAGAATGCGATTTGCTCATTGGGAGAGGTAACCCCCCGGGGAGTAAGGCTTGGAGAGTGAGGCCTCGAGGGTGGACCTTTCTATAGCTTCCAAACACGAACCCTTGTTACTTTCTATATGCCTAGGCCTTAGCCTAGAGATTCTGAAGAGTATTGATCCGGTGTGCGGTATGGATATGACATGCCGATCAAAATGAAGTTAGACAAGTGGATCTGATATGGGGCCTATATCCAACAAACTGTCCCACTTCCGGTTCATGTATGATGTCCCGTAAGAGAGGTATCAGTCGGTGTCTTTTTATGTTTTTGCCAGCCAAAAGGAGTATGACCCGTCGGGGACCGACGGAAATGTGATTCCGGGATGCAACGGGCATGAAATTAAATTGCACCATCGGGAAATTTAAATACAAAGATAGACATGACAATCTATTGTCATCACGGGCGGGGTAGCTTCCAATACTAGTCTAAATAACACAAGAAGTGCATGTTCCACTTCCCAAAACCAAGGTGATAAGAAATGACGGAAAGAACATGATACATATATACTGGTATACTTTTTCAAGGTTGTGCCACATGAGGGAACATTAATCCAATAATGATGTGTTTGACCGGGTTTCCACTACACCTATTGCGCACAATTTTCACGTTTAATATTATCATGCCATTATCCTCTGGTCCAATTTGCTCTTGCTCTATTCAACTGTTGACTTAATCATCAATAAGCCTAACTAGCTTTCCTGTTTCCACAACAGTAATTTTAATATTGAGGTTATAATCAGCTAAGTGGCTACCAGCAATTTGCAGCACTTAAGTCCTTATTCCACTGGCGGATTTCTACTCACATCTAGCAATAGATTAATCTTCTAGAATCGATAGTTTAATCGTCTCTTTCCGATATGAACGCCTCATAGTGTATGAAGCATTGGATACCTCATACTATGTATATATTCAACAGTTTCTACTCTGACATGCTAAAACATGACATTGTAGGCCTACATGTCTAGTAATACGTTATTTTTTATTTCATATTTCTACGGACAATAAACTGGTTTCTGTTACATACGGCTATTTGACCCTGTTTTTACCCACCTATGCGAATCCCCATTCTGAAATTCTGAAAACCAGTCTTTGAACCGATTTCATGCGTCAGCAAACATCACTATATTTGAATTACACACACGAACGTACAAACACACGCACAAACACACCCAAACACACACACACACACACACACACACACACACACACACACACACACACACACACACACATATATATATATATATATATAACGAAGGAGACTAGAAACTAATTTCGAAGAAATAAATCAGGATAATTGAATAGATACGTCATTTCCATTGGTATCTAACCAAAAACAGGATTATACATTTTAGAATTATAATACGTGCAGATCGAGATGATCACCCAATCCATGCAGATTACAGCGCACATCATTCAATTTACCCACATCCTTAGTTATTCAGGGAGATTACAGCGCTGACATTAGGGGACTTTGATATTTAATGGGAGATTCTTTAACTGGTTACATCACAACGTCATCATTCTTATATTTGTAATAAATTGAAATGTACCCGGATGTGAAGCAGCACATTCGATGATTTCGGGGTGACATGAAAAAGGTAAACAGCACATGTCTTTAGTGTATTTAACATGTAATGAAGTAATGAAGCTCGACCCAATGCTGCATTTTGTAGGAGGCAGTTTCTGATTCATAGATATTTTGTGAAAACTGTTTTAACCCGCTTACCGTGAGACATAAAGGCCACATGGTATTTCAGCTGCATTATCCAACAGGCATTAATAACCCTGAGCCCTCACTCTGCCCCCATAATCATAGCTACACAAATGTGTGTCTACATCTGGACTCTTATCAATGACAAATGAATACCATTTCTCTTTCTATGCCATTTTTGTTGTTGCATAAACCATTTTTTCCTGCTGACGCTATCAAAGTGGAGAATAGTTTGATTGCAATAGATCTCTTTTCTTTTGCCAAATCTAGGAACGTTTCGTATAGGTCATAAAGATAATTTCTGCCATTTATTTGCTCTCATCGTTTGTTACTCGGATTTAATCCCTGGCCTTTGAGAAACTGACATGATATTAGAAATAGTCAGGTGGGAAATGCCGTCACATGGCGTAAGACCCAGACAGGTTCTCTCATATTACTTTTTGATTCTACTTCTGTGTACGTCTTTTTACATTATTTCTGAGTATAAACAGATAAACGTCATGGTATTCAAACATTGAAATGGACATCAAATACCTATCTAAACTGACATTGTTTTTTTCTCAATATTCATCAAATCATAACTCTATAGAGCACGGTTTCCCTACAACGTCCGGTGAAAATCATACAAGTTCCGGTGTTCCTGCAGCTATACTTATCTCGGCCTTCTGTTGTTAATGCTCGTCACTTGTATTGAAGATCTTTACACACATACCCTTCTGACATGGCTACTTCTGATTACGATAGTTCAAACAGGCGACTTGTGCAATGCTCATTTGTCCAATCCTGTGCCCGTAGAGGCCGCTATTCAAGTGTGTAGCGTCCCATTAGACCACCGATTAATGCTGTTCCGTAGAACCATCGTCAAACCGACATCGCTCAATAATACCCTCTCGGCGGCCAGATGGCCATTTGGTACATGAGCAGCGCTCGCAAAGCCGAACAGGGATTAAGGTGCTAGAAATGTGTACGCGCCTTGAGGTTTGGAATATACTTTATGGGCAAGCTAGGAGGGTGATACAGCTATTGCAATACTATGCATGGAATTAATAATGTCGCGGTATGGCGAATATTTGAGAATTTCTTTGGTCGTAACAATCTCAATGTCGAGTGTTTTGATATTGGTTATTCCAGTTTAGTTATTAATGACTAGGGTAGCCATGGGCATAAATACATACAGACAATCGATTGTCTATCTTTGTATAAAATGTCTACAGAGGTCAAACGGCAATTTATGATTAAATTACCAGAAATCGACACTACCCCCGACGATACCTATTAATACTGTTCCCATAGAGCGACCCTTGTTACCGGTCATTTCGATTAAGATTCTAATAGTATTGATAGTCGTCAAAACCCCGTCGATGGCTCTAATCGCGCAATGGATACCAACCTCAAAAGTTGCTTCTCTAATTGGTTATATCTACCCAAAGGAGGGATATTTAAACTTCGACCATTATTGCCCACAACCAACAAAGTGTACTAAAATTACACGCGAGTGTCACTACACTTGTGTTGAATGACTTTGGTACACGTTTGTTTTACTAGTGAATATACGTGTCATGTGTGCTGAGTTTCTCTTCGAATACGTTCTACTTGGTAAAGACCCACGTTTTAAGCGTATTCACATAAATATGAATTACATGCCTCTAAAGGCACTATAAATTTGTCTAGGGATCCCATTGGAGTCGTCACTTTTAAACCACAGGAGAAGAGAAATCGATTTTCAACTATGGCCTAACTGGTATACAGAATTGATCAGGCCCTTCATAACAGGTGCCCATATTCATTCTCATTCACAGACCTTACTGGTGAATAAACTATCTAAAACATTGGCCACCTGCTGCTGTCTATCACCTGTTTAAACAGTTAAGGCTGTACAATATGTGAATAGTTAAGGTGGGGAGTGGCTGCTGCCATCAGTACCACCCACCTTGTTGATGGCAGTATCCTATAATATTATACAACTAGCGTCAGTGGGTATAATGGCCTACCACATCGTTAAAGCTGCCCTAAACTAGATGAGTAAGATATAAAAATTAATGACGCGGTACATAATTGCACTTTATAAATATACAAAAATGAATCCAGGGAAGGGCAAACAATATTTAACCAAATAGCATAGCAAAATGCGGCATTATCTTTCACTAGTTGGTTGATATAATTATTGATCAGCACATTGACATGTCATGTTGTCAGGACATCTACAAATGCAATTTATATTTTTACCCAAACACTATGGTGGGAAGAGAATTTCGTTCATCAACAACGGTTTTGCCAAGGAGGAAACTTCCAGCTGCTGGACTTCTTTGTCTATGAATCCTTATTTTTTGCCACTTTCTTAGAAGTTGATTTTAAATTCAATACTGTTGACATAAATGATCAATAATTATACCAGAGGAGATGGTTATGAAGGACAATCACGCACATCTGATGTTTTGTAATAGGTCCGGGTTGAAACCGGAACAAACATCATATTGATAAAAATACTGAAGCCCGTCTTTTCTTTGTTGATACTGGCGGGATGGGGAGGGGTTGGCCATATATACGCGACGTCGTCTATGCGAAAGAGTGTGTACACAATGTCACTTGTATGTGTACGATGTATAGAACAAGAATCAAAGTAATATTTCCATATACTACTCAGACGAATTATGCAGATGTCGCTTGTTTACAATGTTTGAATGCGGTAAGGTTTAATTCCCCATTTCTTTGCCAAAGGGGGGTTTACACAGGCCGTCAAAATGCTTAGGATAGGTCATTATCGTAAGCCTTACGATAATCCCGATAGCCTTACGATAATCCCTATAGCCTTACGATAATCCCGACGACGTTATCGGCCTGTGTAAACCCATATTATTGTAGGCAAATCATTGTCTTAAGGCTGTCGTAAGCCTTACGATGATTCATCGGGAGTAATTCCTTAGGATAATGAAAATTTCAGACGTGTTTGAAATTTTTTGGAAAAAGCTTAGGAGAATGGCCTTACGACAATGTAATTCAGCTTAGGATAATGATTTCTCTTGTCCTAAGGGCTGCTGTCAGCCTGTGTAAACCCCCCCTGTCAGAATATTCTTATACAAATGTATTAGATACTGTCTTTGTCGTAAGGCTTCTGTAAAGTATCATAGATTTATTATCCTAAGGATACTGTCGGGCTGTGTAAACCCTTCAGAAAAATAATCTTAGGATAAATGCTACCGATAGCCTTAAAAAATAATTTACATAAACAATTAGCCTTTCCGATTTTCTCATTAACCTAAGGTTATCCTAAGGGAATTTTCGTAAGGACCCGTTGACGGCCTGTGTAAACCCGCCTTAACCTAAGAGTGTGTTCTGTGACCTGAAAATAATAATTACTATTTTGATTCATGGTACTGCATGTACAAAGTTTATGATACGAAAAGATTCTTCGCGCAAAACACAATTTTTTTGGGGGGTATATAGCAGACTCAAAAAATGCTGATAAGTAAAGATAACCAAGCGACCTTGTCGCATATGCCACAGGGTTATTACTGTTAATATTGTTAATATACTGACATTTATCGGAGACTTCAATGTTAATACACAATAATGCTTAATTTATACATGACATTGTTTCTACATCGCGTACCATATAAGAAACGTCATGTGTACATGTAACAAGCACTAAATTCTCATTTCAGTATACTACTGACATCGCCTTATTGTCGAATGTATCATAAATTCAACTCACGCAATATTGTCGTGTAAATAGCGGGGCCTGTTGGATTTCAAATATTGAGTTTAATTGTCAGCCTTTTTATAACCAACTTTTTTTTATTTTTTTATTTTTTTTATTTATCATCATCACATTTACACGTGCTTTTCATGATGTCTCAATACAATACAAAACAAGTACAATTACAATAATATACTAGAATACATACAGAGGGTGATATAATATCACTCCATCCAAAAATATACTATTTTCTCGCTAGATTAATATATCTCGTACTCAAATCACATAAATATTGTGTTGTTAATATTTTTACAAATTCCCCTTTTGTTTCTATATTTTGTACATCATATGGTAGTAGTTTCCAATACGAGTACGCTCGATATACATGATTTTTCTTGTAAATTTCCAAGACAGGTTTATCTAAATATATTTTCTTTCCATGATCACTTCGTAATGTACGTTTTGTATCTAACTGCACAGATTCAACAATATTATTATTGATCATATCAAAAATAAATATCAACAAGCGTCGTAAACGTCTAATATGTAACATCTCCACCTTACAATAACAATGTACACTCAATTCATCATCTTTTCCTATCAATTTTCCCTCTATTTTATAATTACACACTATTTTTAATCCTCTGAATTGTAATAACTGCAAACGGTCCACCAATTGTTTTCCACCACTATCTATTAATACATCCAAATAATCAAAAAATGGTAGCACCATTTGCTTATAAACTAACAGTGCTGCTTTATACGTAAGTAAATGTCTAATTTTACTAAAAGTATATAATTTATAGGAGACCTTTTTAATAATCGCCTTCAAAAATATATCATATTGCAAACAACTATCGAGGTTCACTCCTAGATAAGAATAGTTTTGTACTAACCCAATATCCTCATCTACCGATAATTGTACACATTGCTGTTTAGAATATACCTCTTGCAATTTTGGTAATGTAGTGAAATACATTTGTTTTGTTTTCCCTACGTTAATACTCAAAATATTGTCCTCACACCAATTTTGATACATAGCCATACCTTGTTTTAAACAATTATTTACATCCTCAACATAATACCCACTAGTAAATAACACTGTATCGTCCGCATACATAAGTATTTCCATATTATCACAATTGTTCTCAATATAATTAAAACAATCATTTGCATATAATATATAAAGGGCTGGGCCGAGACAACTACCTTGGGGAAGGCCATTCAATACACTAGTTTCCTTTGATATAATCCCATTAAATAGAGTACGCTGTCTCCTTGATTCTAAATACGATGTAAACCATCGTATAACATCCTCACCGAAGCCTATTTTTTCCAATTTAAGTAATAACCTACAGTGGTTTATACAATTAAAAGCTTTAGACAAATCAATATAAATACTACTACAAATATTTCCCCAATTCAATGCACTTACTATCTTATCAACATAAGTCTGTACCGCATCCTTTGTCCCAAGTCCCTTTCTAAAACCGAACTGTTTATCCGAAAGAATATTATATTCATAAACAAAGTTCATCATTTGTTTATGTACTATTTTCTCTAGTATTTTTTCTGGGTAAGGTAATAAATTTATGGGTCTCCAATTTTGTGGTAGTATTAAATTTCTATTTTTTGGTATTGGGACAATTTTTGCAAGTTTCCAAGCCTCCGGAAAAATACCTGTTGACAGCGAACAGTTATATAAATGAGTTACACAATCCAATAATGTCAAAAAACTATCTTTCAACACCCTAATACTTAAATTATCAATTGCAGACGACTTGTTAGTTTCACTATCCATAATAATTTTCTTTACATCTCCAGAACATACCTCATAAAATACAAACTTGTCACCTGTTGGTTCAGCTATCAAGGTATTATTCACAGGCATCTCATCTACATATCCCAATCTCCCAAAATATTCATTCAAATATTCAGTAGATTCAGATTTATTCATTGGAGATGAACACATAGATGCCTGAAGGAAGGTGTCCGCCACAGCACTACCCTTGACTTTTCCAAATACATTATTAATTATTTCCCAAAATTTCTTTGGATTTGATTGGTTTTTGTTCAATTTCTCTTTTATTATTGCAGCTTTTGAATTTCGAATAACTTTAGTAGTTATCCTCTTTACTTCTTTAAAATTTTTCCAATTTTCCTCGCCACCATGATTGCGTGCTATGTTGAAAGCCTTCCTCTTATCATATATTGACTGCATCACCTCATGTGTTATCCATTGCGGTCTATTTTCCTCTATTTTCCTTTTCTTTATCGGACACATTTCATTCAGACTATGTTCGATAACCTCCAATAATTCCTTCCATAACACATTTGGGTCTGTATGACTCATATAACTTTCATAATTATATTCTAACAGACGATTTGTATATTTCACACGGTCATAATTCCTGTAACTACGACCTGTAATGTAAGAATAGATACGTCTTTCCCTTTTCTTTTTCTTAATTATATATACAGGACAATGGTCACTTACCAATGTGGGTAATACATCAGATGCGTCTACACACTTCATAGTTGAAAAAATCAAATCTATACAGGTTGCACTCTTTACGTCAAATCGTGTATTAGCTGAAATATATTGTTTTAATCCAAACGATTTTTCCCAATTTTTCAGTAATCTAAATCCACGTGTATGTCTTTTCTTATAATTTATATTGAAGTCACCTAATACTGTAACTTCCCGTTTCAGCAAATTCAGATTATTGAATATGTCATAAATTTTTGTTTCAAATCCCGATGAATTCCCATTCGGTGGCCTATAAATCAGTACAATTCGTTGTTTTTTCATACATGGATAATCCAAATCTATCATCATCATTTCCACATCACTGTATATTTGTGTATATTCACTACTCATAGTGGTATAAGGGACATATTTATTTTTAACATACACTAATAATCCTCCACCTTTCTTCACAAGGTTTGGTTTATCAATAATAGGTATATTCCTATCCAAACGATATACGGTATATCCCTCCCTGTCAATCAGATCATCACTTATAAACTCTGTTAGCCATGTTTCGGTTATACATATCACGTCATATTTACCAAAACTAGCAAAAATTTCATCCTGTTTACTATAGTAGCTCCTTGCGTTTATATGTATAATCGAAAAACCCTTTAAACTCACATTCATAATAGTTACAATGTCTATAAACGTGAACAACAACAAACAAACAATCTCAAATTATTTACAACACCACTGTACGATAACAAAGGACACAAAAAGTAATATCCCTATGCCAAAATTACAATATATACAATTGCAAATGGGATATTAAGTGCTTGAGGATCCGATGCTTTTAAATATTTGGGATCGATCCTCTAACAGGGAGAATGCCTTAGCCAGACCCTATTGTTTGGTAAACTCGTGTCCAAGTCCAATGCTAAATATACAATGGTCAATGTGTACTCCTATATATTCTATTCGCCCCTACTATATATAACCTAATATATAGCCTCTAGTACCAATATAGTCGTCACTAAACTACCGACATCAATCTAAACGCCTGTTACCTAACATACAATAACCATTGACCCACTGACCGTTATATAGAAGCTCAGGCTAGGGCAATTTAGTGTGTTTTACATCCCCGTATTAATTTTTCTACTCGTGTATATAACTAATTTTTACGTGGTATAGTTTCCATTATTCCGAGTTATATATAAGGTGTTATCCTAGAATTCCACCGATTTAAATTTTTCTGCCCGCCGTGCTAAAATCAATTCTTCACGTAGTTCCATTAAGCATTTTCCCAACATGTTTTTGCCATCCCATGTACATGTTTGTAAACTTTCATCACTGAGATTGACCCCTGCAGCCCAATATGAATTACCCGTTGCCTCTATAAGAGGATGAGGATGGGTATCTATTAACTGCTGTTTCAAGTTCTCATGCTGAGTAAATTTTGCCCTTATAATTTCTTTCATGCGTTGTAATTTAATCGATTCCCACAGGGGATTGTATTGAATTTTACCACCTAATTGTTTTATCTCTTTTGGGTTCGATGTACGCATTATTTTCTCAGCTATTGTGTACTCCTCACATACCAATGCTTTCGTATGTTGGAAAGCTTGTTCGGAACTAGTATAATCTATTCCATTAAATACTACTTTTACTTGGAAAAAGTTACTTAGGAAAGAATTTTTACTGCAAAAAGCAATCCCGCTATTTGTATGTATTGTAAATTTAGAAGAAAGAGTTTTAACTAAATCTGGATCGTGATGATACATTTTTGGTGGTGCAACTTGAACTGCTGCCGCTTCTGCTGGGGTCATCTCACGTGTATAATCCTCCATCACTTCATCATTTGTTGGATTGTCTTTTTGTTTCAGTGGGTCCTCTGGTTTCTGTGTTAATACATTGTCAGTTATTTTTCCTGTAGGATCATCAATAAAATCATTAATACTAGCTATATCCCCACTCTTGGTCGATACATTGCTATTTTTATCTCCTTCATTGTCCTCTTTTTGCACACCTCGTGCCCCTTCTTCTTGTCCTTGATCATTCTCAATATTCACTAAATATTTTGCAGGTATATGTTGTAAGTCACATATGGGGTACTCGATCCCATCTAATTTCACACTATGTGATCTCAGTTCCACCTTATAACCTGACCTGGTCGCCCTCCTTGCTATATCCCTCATCTTTCCTTTTTTCTCCCTAATTTCGCGTGTTTCATACACATTCACCCAAACCTCCTTAAATTTACTAGTTTTTAATTTTGCACGTGACTTAAAAATTTCTTTCATTTTTGACTGCGTAACAAAAGTTACTGCGACAGGCTTTTTTCGCGAATTTCCCAGCCATTCCATTACAGCAATGTCCGAAAATGTCACATTAACTCCCATTTCTTTACCCAATGCTATTATGAGTTCTTCATCCTGCTTTCTCGTACTCGGATATAATCCATCGATAATTAGTGCCCTTTCTGGACACCTCTCTGCCGATGGTATTTGTCCTTTCTGGAATTCCCTGTAAATGTTTATTGTCTGCCTCGGTTTTTCTTCTGCTTTCTTCTTCAATTCTTCTTCCATTCTTTTCAGACGTACCTTCATCTCTTCTTCATATGTCTTACGGTCCTCGTCTTTCTGTACCTCTAACTGTTCGATTCTTCTCTCTAAATCTTGTACTTCCTTCTCCAGTTTTTCTCTTTTGTCGACCTCACTTCGATTTCCTTCTTGTAACTGCTGGACCTGTTTGTTTACTTCATTAGTTTTACTTTCATATGTTTCAAGATCTTGTCGAAGACTGTCCAAATCTTCTTTTGTTGCCATATTATTTTGCATATGATCAATACGCTCCTTTAGGTCCCGTTTTGTTACCATAGTATCTTTAATTGATCTCAACAGACCAAATAGATTTGCATCTTTCGCACTAAGTCCTTTCATCCTTTCCTTATCCCACAGTTGTCGTCTCATATCAATTTCCTTTCTTCGACTACTACGATTCTGCGTATATTCAATTAGTGGGCTATTTGAGTCTATACTATCGTTCAACTCATCTTCATAGGCATCTTCGTACTCACTGTATTCAATACTGTCCTCAAGATTTTCGGGTTTCTCTGGGGCTGGCGACTTTTCCTCATCTTCACTGCAGTTTCCCCTCACCTCCAGATCTTCTCCTTTAGTTTTCTTTGAGGTTGGCGACTTTTCGGGCGTCCCGTCCGGTTTCTTTCGCTTGGCCTTCTCCATACACGTACCTTCGTCTCGGGTCGGGTTGTTTACCTTGTCCGCCATATTGAAATCTCACAGAGTTCGTGTCAGGCTTGTAATATTTTTCGTTATAATCTTCTCCGTACTATCCTGGTGGGTTGCGTACTGTATTGTACGTCTTGCGCGTACCTTACTACTTGCAATAGTCCACTTTTTAGAATGTTTTCATTCCTATTTTCTTACAATTTAGGAATTTTCCTCGGAGCACACTTATCAACACGACCTACTGAGACGCCATCTACCGGAATGAAAAACAAAAGAAAACAAATGTATACACAAAGTAGCAATTGAGATTGGAGGATTCCCAACATTGAGTACCTTAAAGCTGAGAATACCATTATTCTCAGTGTTTCAATGCCAATTACTCGTTATTCTATTGGCTTAGAAAAGCTTAGCCCAGACAAGAACTCTAACATCGAAAAAGGTTTGGACTTATTTAATCGCATGCCGATGAAACCGCTTTATATACCTTTTAACTGACACGGACGTGGCTCTATGTTTTATATACAAGGCAAGCAGGGCCACAGGCCACGTATAGTCACCGTGTAAACGGGCTATGACATGGAAACATCGCATGACACTAGATAATTTGTAAACGGCATCTAAATTCATTGATTTCAAAGTGTGTACATAAAACGTAAAATCGTTGTAAAATATTGTGTCAGTTTTTAACCAAAGGAGAATATTAACTAGTAGATTTGAAATGTGCGCCTTTATCAATTGGCCCTGTGCACATTAAGAGTTGCAGACCTTCTGAAGAATAAAAAAGACTTAACAAAAAGTAACTGACTAATGACTCTTCCTCCTCCTGTATCATATGGAGATTTATCAGGATCAAAAGTTGCCCTCTAGAACTTTTATATGCTGATGACATTTGGAAAGTTGTTTGTCTGTTATCAGTAAAACGACATACCGCCCAAATTAACTGGTACGGTTTGTGTAGGGTGTAAAGTCGAGGTATAAGCGGGGAGCAATCCGTTCACCTCCCATAATCTGATAGCAGCTTCCCACGCAATGACGTCATTATGCGAAATCATGAAGGACACCAAAAGGCAAACAGCGGGAAATCCGCCCTTGTTTTATCAATTTTCTACTGCTTGACGCCCAATACATCGACAGAAGCTGCGGTTTTCTATTGGTTGTGTGATCCCGTAAGGGTGCACTAAAAGAACACAAGTTTCCTATAGGCTAGCTTTGACCAATCACAGAGACTAGTCCAGATCATGGACATCTGAATATAATAGACATATGAATCAATCCATTATTTAGTCAACAGTTTTCATTGTTTCTTTTTCGTACTTATTTTGTTGATAATAACAATCGTTTCTTTTCGTTCAACCAGCGATTTGCACTATTAGCAATGGAAATAATTATACTATGTAATCTTGTTTCCATGATTATGTGATAACATGGTTTATTTTTGGAAAATGTATCAATTAGTGCGTAATAGCCAACCAGAGGTCCGACCTTTGGTGACAGGTTTGACGTTTGTTATACTCTACGTTTAGCTAATGAGAAGCCTTCGTCCGTTAACACCTTCATACAAAGTCAAATTTGCTTCATTATGATTGTACACCTGACAGTAGTTTGTGCATGTCAAAGGTCAAGGCCATCTACCATTTATTATGTCGAGGTTTAGTCATTTCTAGGTAATTCTAAGATGAGCATATAACAATATGCTATTACAACAATGTGCATTTTGGTTCAACACTAATGCTCTAAAAGACCATGTTGTTTGTTACATGTAGAATCATATTACATTGCATGTATTTTCAGATCGGTGCTCTAGACGACCACTATCTGCTTGTCCGAAGGAGTCATCCCCGCAGAACCCGTAGGTCTGCCCGCTTTCACACCCGGGCCTTGGAGCAAGACACACGGGTAAGACCCCAAACACTTACATCTACCGGATTCAATGAACACACCGTTATAACCTTTCAGTCGCATTTTCCAGTAGTGGAAGGATCCCAGTTTTTCAGGGGAGAGATCTTAATTTCTTATATTGTAATTTGAAAGTACAGTCGTACCTTGGACAATCATATCTATCTATTATACGTTAACACCTACATACAAAGTCGGCACACACGCGATATCGAAACATTGGTAAACCGATAGTGATGTATTGCGCCCCCTACTCTCTCAATGGCAGCAGCGGTACTTCATGTGCGTACCCAATGCCCTTATGCCTTCTTATCTCTACGTGTAATCCGAAATAGATATAAAGAGTTTAAAGCAACAGTCACGGTGAGCTAAGACAACAGATCCGTACTATATTTAACCCATTGTTATTTCACTCTCACATGGCGTCCGAATGGAGTTTTCACTCGTTTTTATTTTAGAAATAGACCGTGTCGCATATTAGCTATCCAATGCCTCTGTATATTGTAATTAGGTATGAATCTATTAAAGAAATGGGAATCAGATAGGAAGTCGCGTTTAAAGATATTCTTATTTGGAATGACCTCTCTTGTAGTCTGTGATTACGGTAACTAGTGCAATAACTTTGACATGCCCTGCTACTACAAAGCATAACACTGAAGGGGGGAACCCATTGAGCGAATAAATTCTGGTCATTTCAACCCCATCGCTCAATTCTGGCCGTTTTCGACCATTTCTGGACTTTTTCGACCAGAATAGGTGTTCCCATTGAAGGATTCGACCAGAAATCTACTTGAAAAAAGGCAACTCTCTTGGGAAATACTAATAATGATAGATATTGGTCGTTTAGTTTTGGTAGGTTTACAGTAAACAGGAACCACTGCTTGTCCCCTATTTGGCTGGAGTTGGCCAATTTTAAGTGGCCTGAACTAAGATGGCAGTGCTATTTTCTTTTACGCGTTTTACGCGATTCTCTGGCTTTAGATTCATTACTTTCAGAGGCATTTAGGGGCCTTCCATTTAGTATGTACGCATCAAGGGGGAGAAGGGTCTGAGATTTTTGAAAATGTGCGTACATTTTAGTACAATACAATGTGTTTTAAGTATTTCCTCGAACTTAAACGAATTTATTTTGATGATTCAATCTAACATATTTTATAGATGCATAAACCTTTAAGAAGTCCATCAGAAGTTCATTGATGGTATACTTCCTGGACGAGAACGACAACAAAAATGTGTTCAAGTTGTCTTCACCCTTTTAACTAGTGAATGAACAAAATACTTTTTGTGGCTTTCTACCGAGCTCAGGTCAAAATCTGAAAGGCTCGAATCCAGACTCTCCTGTGCAACAGTAATGTTGGGAGGCGTAAGACGAACCGCGACATGTTACGTAAGGTTCGAATTGGTGAAGCTTTCATTAATCAAATACCCTCTTATGTTGCTAATCGTGATTGATTAAGCATTGTCTTATGATAACAGTATAATGTTCCGACTATAATCTATATTATTTAAGAAATATTATGAAAGTCATCTTAATTAATAATGTCAGAACTCGATGATTAATTTACCTACAATGGGCTCTAGTGAATGGCAGGTAATCCTGACATAATGAAGCAGAGAGACAGGTGTCAGACCAGCCACTCCGGTAAGGGTAAGGAGTGGGTGGGTTATTAACTAAATGTGCAGCTTGTACATGTCATCTGTTCATTGTATAACAAACTGGGGAGAATAGATGCTGTCATCATTCTTCGAGGTGCTTTTGATGGTAATCACATACCTGTTATCGTAATGTCTTTAATACAAAGACAGAATTGGTCTTTTGTAATTTCAAATTTATGATTATTTATCGTCCTTTTTCAAAACCCTATAGTTTATCCTTTTTAATGAAGAGACATGAAAACTGTTGTAGTCTAAAAGCTCAACTCACAGTGTGCTGACAACTGTTTTATGGCCAATGGACGGCGCATAGTCCCAGGGAGCTTTCCAGATTCCCTTTGTTCCCAGTTTGTAATTGAAAAGGGATTCCAGTGTCAATTCCTCCGTTCTCTAGCAAGTCTACCCAATATTCCTTCATTTTGACTGCGCTATTTTGGCCCTAAACACTGCAGCCAGGGGACCGAGGTCTTTTTATGCGCACACAATGTATAGTTTCCATTATTCATTACAGAACTAATGTTCCCTCTGACAGAGTTAAGCGATAGAATCCATAAGGGTATAACCAACCAGAAAGATATGAAAGTTTGATGCGGGTAGTTGGGCTTGAAATGACTCCATTTATTCTTCTTTGACAGGTAGAACTGTGAAGTCTGATCAAATGACGAACGCCTCATATTCCCCATCCCTTCGGACTAGACCCCTTGCCCTAACAAAGCCCGTTGGTGAGGCCATTACGGACGGGTAGATAAATAGAAATAGTATATACAATTGCCCTCCATTAATTAGATGTTCCTAATGAGGTCTCCTCACACAGTCGATGAAATACTCGAGATGTTGTTCCGACCACAAGTTATCATAAGAGAACATATTAAAGCAGCAGAAAATAGTCGCAACCAACCGCAAAAGGCGACGAAAATAGAACAGAAGGTGGCGCTGTCTCGACAAATATCCTCCTACAATGTATACAATAATCTCTCTCCGAGGACCAGGAACAAAAACACCAGATTCTCATGAAATATCCCAAGACGGGCGCCTACTGGTTAATTTCTGTTCGTGATTTCTGGAGATGCCATCCCCAGTGATTCCCTTGTCGCTAGATATCATAGACGGCCGTAGGTAGGCCTTAAGGCTTATCATTTTCAACTATTCATAAACATTAACCTGCGATATCGCAAAGGACTGTTCATTTTGCAAATACAGTATGGCTGATATCAGGATATGAATTGAGGCCATCAGAACAAAGAGAAGGATACATTTATCGCATTATTGTAATAACATTTGGCATACTTGGTAATGGAATACCCAGCTTGGTATGATTAGCCTAGATGTGTTTGTGGATGTGGAAAGAGCCTTTGGTAAAACAGTTATAAACTTCACAATCTTGTAGTCACCTTGTCTAGCAGGTTCATCATTAAAGCAAGAATACTACTTCAACAGCTCGCCAGCCAGGTGACAGTCCACATATAATGTACTATACTGCCTGTTCTTAATTCTTTACTTGTCTAGCGTAGAACACCTTCCCAGATAAACACAATTTAAAAAAAAGGTGTTGGTGTAGACTGAAGGAGGCAATAGGTCGAGTCCTGCATCTCTCATCTCATAATCAGGGCAGGCGCCACTGGTTATCAGCGGCGGATCACGGCAACGACCAACAGCAGCACTGCGCAGACTCGGCCGGAAGTCGCTTGGCCTTTTGTAGCTCTCCACACAATGAGGTGAGATTGAGACAGATCGGGGAGCAATTCTCTACCGCCGCCAACTTTCTATTACCTGTCGACTGGGCTAAGCCCCCCGCCACCCCATTAGATGCCGATTGCTCGCCGTTTGCACGCGGCTTCCAATAACCACCGCCAGGCGGCCTCGGCGCCCGTCAGGCCCTTCGTCAAGAAATCAGCATAGTGGACAAAAGGCAGGGCCACACGCACACGGCGCCTACACCAAGACCAACACGAATTATGTGAACATTGGCGTCTCGTCAGCCGCAGCTGTGACGGACTGACGGATTGGCCGTTCAACAACTGTTGCATGTCCCGCCTGTGCATGTTGCACGTCGGTCTGAGCCGAGCTGCTCCTGATCCCATAGTCTGAGCTGCTCAGTGCGTGACGTCATCGTTGCTAACTCTGTGAGTGGACGAGAGTACTAGGCGGGTTAGGGAGGGGGTGGGCGGTGGCATGGCGTGGCGGCGGGGCCTTAATACAAACCGGATTCCGGACTCCAATTTCCTGGGATCTCACGCAAACGCCGCTCTTTCTGGTGGCGGCGAGATTTGGTGGCCGTAATTACAGGAGCGGGGATAACGGCCGCCAGGGGGTGTGATGGATGCTGTTTGACCTCCCCCCTCCTGCTGCTCCCTCCTCCTACCTTTACTTCTTCCAGCAGAAACACCTTCCTTGAACCATAGTCGCCAAGAAAGAGGGACATGCTCTTCCCAAAGCGAGTATTTAGTTTAATGTATTTCCTGATTTACAATAGAAACACCCTACAAGATTATTAGGGACCAGATTTTTTTCAATCGTTACTAAGCTTTTTCATGAATCATAACATATGAATGACAATGCTTCATTTCCTTCGCACTTTCGCAGAGAAGGAACCTGCTGTAGACTGAAATGAACCCCAGAAACGGGAGACGCTCGTCATGCATACACCAACCACCTAGTCGTTCCCATTTTCCTGAGGGTCAAATGCAGTAACGGCACCGATTTTCTCTCGCCTATTTTACAGAGGTGCTAAGTGGAAACCACTTAGGATAATGACGAAATAAGTGAGACAGTTTGTGCCCCTATTGTCCTCTCCCCCTCCTAATCACATAGGTGTGGCGTATCCTGAAGGTGAACCAGTCAAAGAACTGATCGATGGCGGGGGCGGGTATTGAGATCTAACCACGTAGAGCGTGTGGGTGGGAGCAAATGTCAGGGAAACTCACACAACGCAATACACTATTGGCCCGTTGGTCGTTTCACAGGTCCGTATCCGTTTACAAAAGTCCCCGATCATCGACACCGGCTTCCCGGATTGCGATGGACCAGTGGGCATGTTTGTTCAGGACGTTATTGATCTTCCCGAGAATTTCAAGTCGATAACATGCTTTCTCCGCTTGGCTGATTTTGGGTACGGAGCGAACCGGGATGCCGGACGGGGGCTGCCCGTCCCTCCGTATGCCAGCGCCCCCTATGCCCGAGGGGAGGTAGAGCCGATAACGCCCGGTATTGTCCCCGCCGTCCCTCATTGGGGAGTGGGGATTCCCGGGGTAGGTTTTGGCGCTTCCCTCCCCCTGCATTAATGGTTTGAAATTATTGACGGTTGCCCTCGGTAGGTGGCACTTGTCTCGGGCCGGGCGTGTTGGCGGGGTAAAAAGGGTGGAGACTACAGGGTGCCAAGTGGAGGCTGCCAGAAATAGCATCGTAAGGGCCTCGAGAAACGGTAAAACTTGATGAACAGAACCTCGTAATCACATTTATCTAACATTTTGATGTGCATTTAATTATATTCCTCTCATGTTTGTCGAGTTAATGAAACTATTTTGGTGCACACATTTTAGGTATAGGTCTGCCGACCAATAAAGGACCGAAAAACTTCTGTGCATTATCAGCCCAAAGAGCTAATTGTAATGTCACAATATATTTTTGTGAATATCTTATCTATATCTGATAATTTAGAAACATATTTTCCCTGTGAATTATTGACCTCGTGGCATATTATACACTTACAGTGTTCTGATCATATCCTCTTGGTTCTTTATATCATAATAACGTAACACAGACAACAAATCGGTCCTTTCTTAACCAGCAGACCTATAGTAGCCCCATCCTAGAATATAAAAAATGGTGTCTAGGAATTCTCTGTCTACGTGGGTTGCACTTCTTATTCTGCCCCCTTCGAACCCTTTCTCTTTTGGCAACATAATTCTGTCTCCCTTGTAATTGTACTCAATGGATGCAAACAGGGGACACAGAATCAAGCATTGGAATCATCGAATGGAGTGGGTAGTGCAGCAAGCAGAAGTGGCGAGGGCCTGGCTGTAAATGGTACATTATGTGTCATCGGAGTCTTCATTTCTCTTGATTTATCTATCACTGGGACGTAGCATTTTTCCACTGTATATTTATCTTCATGGCGTAATACTGAGAATTTGTTCGTTATTACATCATGAAGATAACTGGAATAAATGGGGGAACTCAAACCTGCAATTTCAGGGAATTTTTCTGTAACACCTACAACAAAATCACAAAGTATGCGATCACTTGCGATTCATGCAATGCGATTTCGTCATGATGTACTCCATTCGTCCAGTTTCCGCTTGAATCTCTCACCCCCTTTGCCCACTTGGTCACGATTCATTCTTGGTGTCCGCTTTTCTGCCGAAGGCAGGGCCACTGATTTCCTCGTCTGTCAAACCGAGACTTCCACCACTCAATTAACTTCTTTCACCCCTCCCCTCCCATTACAACAGTCAAAACGCACTCCGGCCATCGTTCCACCTGTCACCACTTGGTGGCCTAATGTGTCCGTTCGCCTGTTGGACACCCGGATGTATGTTGTCATGGCGATGTGACTGTAAGTGTTATTTCAAAGTGGGAAATGGAATGCAACACCTCCAGTTTATTCTGGTGCGATTTGAGACAGGTCCTTCATACAAGACGTGTTTTAGTGGGTGAGCACAAGAATAATTGGTGAGGTTTTAGTGTTCATGTTTTCTTATCCATTGGATTGCCCCAACACTTGATGAAACTGATTGCTGCAAAACCGGATCTCATTAAGGTATTGACATGATTTTGGGTCAGTTTAATTCTCTGTTACAAAAACGATTATAACGTTCCATCAGCATGTCGGGAGCTTCAGTGAGTCAGGTCTGATGTATACCATTAGGGGCGGATCCAGAGTCAGTGCTCTAAGGGGGCAAACTCTTGCCTACCTTATAGCCTAAAAATGAAAAATGAAAACACAATTTTTACACTTATATCTTTGAATTTTAATATGCCAAAATTTGGTCCCTTTGGTCTGTCGGGGCAATTACCCCCCCCCCCCCCCCCCGCTTGGATCTGCCACTGACCATAATGAAGTTATAATATATACTGCATACTGGTTCTATGCAATAATGTACTCATTGTGCTTCTTAAGATGATATGAATTACTACAATACGTACTGTGCAAAGCGAAGATTTGAGAGAAAATTCATTATGTTTTGAGCCGCACATGCAACACGCTTCATAACGGTTCATCGAGATCGACTAGTACAAACAATACGTCACAGGGACGGATTTAGGGGGAGGGGGCCGCATGGGGCGTGCGCCCCCCTTTTTTTGCCCAAATTATTTTTTTAATGTAAAACTGGAGGGGGCACCGGGACCCTTTTTAAAATGTGCACCCCCCCTTTCAAAGTTTCTGGATCAGCCCCTGCGTCACATTTCTCTTCTGTACGTTTATTTGATAAAAGATAAAGAAGGGAAAATACATATAAGCCTTTGTGCATTGGCCCTTATCATTTCCCTTTAATTTCAGGTTCATTGGGCGGAACAACAAGTATCTAAACAACGAATGAAGAGGGACTTTATCTCAAAACGAGATGAAATACGTGCTTACCGAGAGATTCGGTTTAAGGATGCTGACTGGAGCAAGCAGTGGTACTTGGTAAGTGCGAGAAGCCATGTTGTGGCTTCGGCTTTATTATATATCAACTTCGTAGCGCCTATAGCTTCATCATTGTCCTGCCCCATGAGCAAAGGTGGAATCACTGATGGCGTTAATCCACACTGGTTAATAATCAAAAGTTATTGCCCCGTGAGTCACCGTTGGGCAATAACGATGCTTGCCGGCATGGGAAATATACGTAAACAACCCTCAAACCACGCGTGCCACAATTGTCGTATTTGATCAAAAAACAATGTGAAATATTATTTATTTACTAGCAAATCCTATCGGACACGGTCGGGGTAAATAAAGGGAATTTGTCTCGTTTTTCGTGGGTTTATGGGTTAATTCTCAGGATAATTGATATATAATTAAACAAGAACTAACCTCAGGAGCCCTCAGCAACAAGTATTGCCCCTCGTCTCAGCCCCTTTTGATGGCTTCAACATCGGGGCAATAATTGTTGCTTCGTGCCCCCTCAGTTAGTTCTGTGTATTTATCTAAAACGTCATAATGCTGGAGAATGGGGCAGGGCCTGTGATAACAATAAGGTTGTTGCTTTTTAGCTTTACATTGCATACTTTTATATCGCAATCCTTTAAAATGCTACATAATTAAACATATCTTAGGAATGCATACACGACACTGGCAAGATGGAATGCCTGACAACATCTTTGGACAGGGGAGACTGCCTCGTGACATTTCAAGGGACGGAAATAGACTTTCATTAACACTAGTTCCCCCTCAGTTCTGATCTATTCATCCATTCAAGGCTCGATGCCTCTATGATGAAATACATAATTTGAACATTGATCAGGTTGTTAAAAAATGCTTCTCAAAGAAAAAGAAGTAGACAAGAGCTGAGCCTGATTGAGCAGGTTTGATGCTCTTAGACCCAGACATTCCCTCTAATGACTACAGCTTAAAAATGAAAGAGTAATGTTAAATAGCATGGGGAGTTGTTTTCAAATAAATGCTATTGTGTTTCCAAGTGACTAGATACTGGGACTTTATGCTGTAAAGAACAAAGATACAGGGACAGGGAAACCACATTTGACTTCTTTTTTGTGGCAATTGACACATAGCCTCACACAAACAATAACTTAATGTGAACAAACGTAAGAAGTGCACCGAAAGATCTACCGTCATTTCACTTTTGCTAATATAGTATTTACAAACTTATAAATTGCAGGATAGTAAACGACTAATTAATATAGCTTTAGTCACACCACTACGATTCTTACTTTTTTTCAAACCAAAAGTAGCCTCTTTAATCCCTCTTGCTCCTTCTATCTCCAGACTAAAAAACTCACGTTACATATGAGGTTGACCTTTAAATCCATTGCGAATCAACCATATATGGAATTCGACTACCAAAGACATTTGGCATAGAGGTCGTCAGGGTGGATAGTTAACTAAAAACGTCTTATTAAATATATCTTTATGCAATGCAATACATTAATAACGAAATGTAATGTAAGGAGCTGACTGACTGCAGATTTATGTGTCATAATTATACATAAGGCCTACCCTTCTCACAGTAAAGGACTGTTTGGTACTTTGTAGTGCCATGTCATCAAACTGGCCTGATTCCTGAGGTCTTTTTCGAAGATAATAATAAATCATTTCACAATTTCCATCAGGATTTCTTTACAATAACCACCATCCATTCAGCTGTCTATTAACCTGATTGTGTCTGACCCCCTGCTGCAGCACGGCATGCCCGAGGCCCGGGACGCGCCCGACCTGAGGATGGACCTGGGGGTGCTGCCCGTCTGGGGTAAGAACATCACCGGCCAGGGCGTCGTCGTCACCATCCTCGACGACGGTACGTGCACTCTGTCTCTGTAGCACAGATCACCACGTGGTCAGAGACTCGATCAATCTATGCGACCGGTTGTAAAGCGAAATACAGATGTAATTTAGACTTGGGTCAATGTATTAGGTACAGCGCTCCCTCCTACCTGTCACCCTTTAATTAACTGTAAACATATCAGGAGCATTGGGGTCCGATTGGTCCTTGTTATATTGTCCAGGGGTAAGAACGTTCCCCATTATTCTAATATGCTTGAAATTGATTACATACTCAAAACACTGTTTTCCAACTTTGAAACCAAGGTTTCTAGTACAAGACAGAGAGGGATTCTGAATATTGAGGAAGCTACAGGACAAAGATCGAGTTGTAGGATGACTAGAAACTACTCAAATGTCTTCCATTATACCATTACCCGCTGTTCTTGCGGCTCTTATATGGTTCTTTACTCATGGAGATCCTGCCGGCGCTATAGCAAATCACCTATTTCTTTTGATAATACTAGGTCATAGCTTTTCCTTAAATAGTAGATTATCATTTGTACCCAATCTATGAGTAATTTCTTTTTGCTTGCGACACAGTTTCCTCATCGATATTGATTGTGGCATCTCCCTCTCCTCTAAAGGATCATTCCAATATTGATGAATATCATGTCACGCATGAATAAATTTTTAAGAAGGGGATACAAATCACTTGACGATCTAATAATTTATTAACACAGCTCCAACTCTTCGGCGTGTTGTATAAGCAGTGCCACCAACAAAAGGCATAAGCCCACATAGCGGGGTCTGTTTAGGTCATTTCTTTTTAGAAATCGTTACACGGCCGACAAAAGCATCAAATTTGGTATGAGACACCTCTGAGGCATAACTATTAAGCCTGGAAGTGGGACCACCTTGAAATGCCAATAGGATGGATGTGGGGGCCACAAAATTGGGAGATTATATGTCGGGGAAATCAAAATTATTATTCACATTTGAAGTCAATGCAGAAATCCAAAATCCAAGATGGCTGACCAATTCTAAAATATAACATTATTTTCAGCTGAGCCAGCACTAAAGAATTTAGATAAGTGGAAATGTTTTTAATATCAGCATTCTATAACCTAGAGGGCTCAATAGATATAATATTCATCAAATACATTACTGCAAAGTTCAAAATGCTTAAAATTCTTTTAGCATGATACCTTCAACAATGACCGTTGGATTCCAAACTAATTCAAAAGAAAGGATATACTTTACTCTTTTGCCACAAGATTTCTTTATTTCATTTGGTATGATGTTCCCCTGGGACCCTTCAGTGAATTTAAAAGGGGAACCACCTTGAAATATCAACATAACCCTGACAGGGGCCAAAAATACAAAATGGCAGACTTTCAGTGAAATAATCCAAATACATTGGATGAATGATAAATGATTATTATATTATAATATATTGTATTATATATATATATATATATATATATATATATATAGCTACGTTGTAAAGCAATTCATCAATTATCAGAACGGTACCCTCTATTGCCAAAAGCCTCGATCAAGGAGATGGTATATTGGATCGATCGGGACTAGAGTGGTGATTCAATATTAATAATGCTGTAGTCGCAGCCACTGCGCATGCTCACCAAGAGGTGTATACGGAACACCCCTGATTCTTGCTGCCTGCTGGCTGGTTTTTATCTCCATGATGTATGTGCAAGGGGTGGTGCCCGTACAAGGGTACGTGTCGGCCTTTGTCTCGATGAGCACCCTCTGCCCACTTCATCATCTAGGGTCTATGCCGTATGCTAGATATATAACTGATGTAGGCCTATTCAGCATTATGATGTGATGTATATGTGCGATCTGTTCTCACTATAGGATTGTGAGTTGACTTCTTTTGTTTATTTCTTTGTTTAACCTGATCTTGCCCTTTCCTTTATTATCATAGAGGTGTTTCTCATATGACTTTTCTTTTTAAAAAGATTCTATTAGGAAGCATGGTTGAGATATAGGCCTGATTAACAACAAACGTGGAGGGTCAGAAGCTTCATAGTAGTAAGAACAAAAGGTCAAAACATTCTATTCTATGCACTAGTCTCAAATTGGAACCAAATATTGTAATGTGGGCACCTCCGTGAGACATCTTTCGTTCTCGTCTAAAAGATACAGGAATGTAGAAAATGGGATAGGTATATCAATTAGATAAGAAATACAAATAGCATGATCTTAGTACTGTCACTATAGTTCATAATTATACGGCGTCTTTTGAGAGAAGGTTTGGGAGAAAAATGTGGCTTATTTCATCCTCGCTCACCCTTGTTTTTTTCCTGATTAGATATAGATTGATTAACATCTTTGTTAATCATATAAATGCCGTCCCAAAGTTATGAAAAATAATTTCAAATCACAATAAACAAAAGAAAATCTCTGGAACGATTTTCTGTCTTAAGATTTCTCCACACAATTGTGATTGTTCATTTTCATCTTTTTTCCTTTGGAGTATATAACACTATGATTCCAAGTGTATATATTTCTTATTATGCAGCACGAATCAGACTATGCCGATAACACAATTGTCGATACATGCTTCTGTTATAAGGCTCGAATTAAAACATTAATATTTTGACTTGTCCGGTAAGAGTCATAGTTAAACCACTGGACACTTATCGAGTAAAGGATCAGTATAGACTACACACAACGTCAAAACCTATCTGCTGTTATCAGATCTAGACGTCTCCGATACCCAGAACACTTTTTAGCCATCTGGGATGAAATCTGATAGTGTTCTCTGTGGTGCCAATACACGGGCGGGCCGTCTCCTGTTGTTTGCATCTAAATCCGTTAATCCTTACCAGACGCCCACCGCATGCACCTCAAATCGCCTCCATGCAGAAAACTGTTGGAGTTTTACTCTCTGGATCAACCAAAAAGCCGTTGAATTGATCTCTAAAGCATATCCATTGGGTGTTCTTATTCACTGTTTAAGACTAAAGAAGTAGAATATGTTTCGGGAGATTTGCCTGAAGGGTTTATCATAAGTTCATTAAGAGCGCGTGTATTGATAGTATAATGGGGAACCCTCCTTATCTTGTAACAAAGGAGAAAGACTTAAACATTTAAATGCATTGTGCTGTACACGCGTGTCCCAATTGATCCATATAAAGGACTTTCCTTTCAGGTATTGAGCGAAATCATACGGATATTGCACAAAATTATGTAAGTATGCCGGTTGTCTCATAGTTAAAATTGCATCCTTGATTCAATTCCCTTAAGCTCCTTAACCATGATAGTAATATTCTTAATTCTCACTATATATATTTATAAATACATAAATACATAACACATATATTCACAAGTAAGTACATGTAGGCTAAACAATAGAAAGACATGCACACACTTATATTGATATAATTATTCTAGATTACACTATATACTAGAAATATTTTCAAATTTCAGTCAGTAAACGCCGTACTCAGAAAGTTCTAGAACATAAATTAAGGGGTGTTTCACACTGGTCATAACTTTAAGATCGTATTTTTTGTTACGATTTTTCGACCTTTTCATGGTTGAGTTTCAGACTTTATGATCGTATGTTCCTATAGGTATCTATATATTATTAGAGTTACGAATATTGATCTTTAATAACATCTTATCTTAAATTTTGTGAGATGTGAGAAACGCATAGATCTACGATTCCCCTAGTATGAAACGCGCCTTTACTCTCCGGAGTGACTACCAAAGCATATTTCAAGCCAATATTCACCGAAACACCCTTTACTTCCACGTGCATACAGGAGCCCCGAGCCAGCCACGACTTTAACGATAACGATGACGACCCCTCACCTCGCTACGACCCCACTAACGAGAACAAGTAGGTGATTATAGCTGATTACACATGTGGACGGCGGGCAGGTGTACCAAGAGGCATTAGCCAAGCCTTAATCCACACCTACAGACACGCCATAATCTGCCCCTAATCAAAGTATTATGAAGGTACTGTCTTTCGCGGGGACTGGGGTACGACCCTGTAGTCTCATAATCAAGGCCTGAGCGGTCACTATCTGACCTCAATCAGGAACCTAATCGAGTTTCAGAAGAAAAATGAATTGGGCAGTCCAGAAATACACGCTGGGTTCGCAATGGGTTTCATGTAAAAATGTGCATGGGGACTTAGGAAACTCATTGAAATGCATGCAGATTTATTTGTAAAACATCTTTTTTCAACATGTCCCACATAAAAGACCGAAACAATGAAGTGCATAAAACAACTTAAACAATATTGAAATTAACTGACCTTGTTTCCGCTTGTTCATTAACAAATCAAAAGTTTGGTGGGTCATAAATAATTTTAACCGAAATGGACAATAACAGAGGTATTCTCTTTATTTCAAAGCCAACCTTCCTGTTCCTGTTTTAACTTAGTCTTCATTTAAGCATATTGAAGATGCTTCTATAGTTTTTTAAAAAAGTTTTCTGAAAACCATTTTATCAGCGTTGCATGATTAAATTTAAAACACGTCAGCCATTCTTGAACCCCACAAATTTGGATGAGGATAAAGGACCCCAATTCTTCTTTAATAGCCTTTGTTTGTTAAGGTAGTCTCACAAGTCATCGGTACATAATATATACTCTAAAGATGCTCTCAACACCCTCCCCTCCTTTTCAGACACGGAACACGATGTGCGGGGGAGATCGCCATGGTGGCCAACAACAACAAGTGTGGGGTGGGAGTGGCCTACAACGCCAGGATAGGCGGTCAGTAGCAGTTTGTCAGCTTGGCCATAGTTCATTATCTAATTTGTATGATAATCTCATGTACCATTAGTATTCTATTATTTGGAGCTCGCAAAGGTGGATCGGAAGAGTAATATCAACGATCCTATATGTGTAGTTATACTATTTTTGGTGGTATATATATCTATATGTATGCATGATTATACACATCATATACACTATATAAATAATTACATGAATACTCGGATAACATGGGACAAACAAGACCCTGCATCCTTGAACCAACCTGTGTAACCATAATATCTTTCTAGTGTTCAAAATTAGTTGTTATAAGGACTCTATCTCAAATCTATTTGACGAACATGTATTGATTGATTGGTTTTCTAAACATGATATTATCATACATATGAGACATCTCATAAGAGAACAATGAATTACTCTAAGATGACAGCTGAAAGAAAAAAGTAAAGCGTCATACAGTTATAGGACACCAGCAAGCAGTTTACTTCTATTTTGGTCTGTGTGGTTGTTAATAGGTCGGTAATTTTGTTACTCAACATAAACCTTTGATATTGTCATGTGTATATCACCTTATTATCAAAATAAGCTCTTTATGTAGTCGAACTGTTTGTGTTAGCTTAATAGGTTCATTCGGTTAAAATCTACAAAATAAACCAATTAGGTCCCTATCAATCTGATTATCCAAGGGCCTATGCCATAGTTCTGGTTAACATGTAAGACAAATGTCTTTTGATATGTCTATTGCGATGGACTAAAAATATATTGTCAAGGTTCTCTTTATTTCATCATCAGAGCTTTTATTCGAGCACACGATTATTCCCTCGAGCAGTGCACACGTTCGTGGGTTGTTCTTTTAGAAATCTGAAGAGAGGAACGGCACGTTAATTAGATTAATGTCCAATCTGATTCAGTTTTATGCAACCTGATGCCGACAGCCTTCCTACTGTAAGATATCTGTCCATCTGGAGAGCAAACTAATCAATCATCGGAAAGAAAAGGGAACTATAGCAAATTACTTCATGTTACTCACTTAAAGTCGGGGTTCTTCCCCCTCGCCATTCACACCCGATCAAGTAATTTATTCAGTAGGGGACAACCCATTGACATAAGGCCTTCGTACGGTTATCTAATTTCGGTCTCGAACATAATCATCATAAATTATAGCAGACAGTAATGAAATAGAGGTTTCTCGCATAGTAGGTATATTTTACGTACCTATATAGTGTTACTATAATATGAATAAAAACAAACAGTTACAGCCCAGGAAAAACCAAGGAGGACCATAATACTATACTATAGGTGTTTATGTCTAAAGCGGACGAAAATATATAAAACAATTTTTTTTACTAACACCATGGAACTATGGAGAGGTTAGGTTTAGTAGCACGTGCGTGGGGTTTAAAAACTGTGGACACACGTTCACGGGGAACTGATGTCATACCCTGACTTAGATCTTCAGGTGAGTATCAAGCGTCACGAGCGACCCTTCCTTTACTAACGTATTTCTCGTGACCGGTGGTTATCAGCAAATCACACTGCCCTTGGTCATACTGCCCCCCTGTGCCCCGTCCGCCCCGCTCGTACCCCAACATACAGTATATAACCAGGTGGCCGTGTTCCAGGAGTGCGCATGCTGGACGGGGTGGTGACGGACAGTCTGGAGGCCCAGGCCCTGTCCCACGCCCTGGACGTGGTGGACATCTACAGCGCCTCCTGGGGACCCAACGACGACGGCAAAACCCTGGAGGGACCCGGTAGGCTGGCCTCGGAAGCCTTCGAGAAGGGCATCCAGAAGGTAGGGCTTTTGTAGAAACGTTGTATCGTTAACTGAAGTTGCTTTATAGGAGGAGAGTTGTAATACTACTGCTTATTTAAAGCTTGCAATTGTATGCTTAAATCCTGTTATTTAGATGGTGCTATACTTACATCCGAGATTATCCCTACACACATTTTTTGCATAAGATACTATTGGTTCAACACTGCAACCTAGATTGCGTAATGAGAATAATCCCTTGTGATTCAGATAAATATTGAGAGGAATCTCTCAAAATAGGTGTACTTTCAACTCGTTATTTCAACTTACTCGTTATGACTACTCGATGTGATTCTAACCGCCCTCGTTGACCAGGGTCGAGGCGGTAAAGGCGCCATCTACGTGTGGGCGTCCGGTAATGGTGGTATGCACGGGGATAACTGTGACTGTGACGGCTACACGGGCTCCATCTATACCCTGTCGGTGTCGTCCGCCTCCCAGCACTGTCAGTCGCCGTGGTACGCCGAGCCGTGCGCCTCGACACTCGCCACCACCTACTCCTCAGGCACTCTCACCGACCCCAAAATTGTAAGTCAAGCTCTGTAACCTAATAAACATGTTTTAATGTTAAGGCTGGGAACATGGCAATTAGTGCGTCGGCTGTAAGTGTGGCACTAAAGTAGAGGGATAAAAGAAACAAATAATCATGGTGTATATCTTCCTGTTTATATTGGCTGCCACAGCACGAAACCAGGGGTACCACAAAACGTGAACGCCCTATGGAGATAACACGGACCGCGTCGCGTGATCACGCCAGGGTGAGATAACGCTGAAAGATAGCCCAAAGTCAGAGGGATCAGGGCCTCTCTGACAGCGGCGACATCAATACACACATCCTGCGGGCCCCAAACATGAAAAGGGGCGTTCGTGTCATACAGGGTTAGAACTTGAGACCTGACCAAGTTGGGGTCGTTGCATGTATTTGATGTTGACAGGTCGTGACCCAGCCATTGGGCGTCTAATAAAGTTGATAAAATCTGATTAAGTTAGCGTTCATTATATGGGACACCCGAATGAGGTTTCTCGTGCGTCTTGGACTGTGTTCGCAGAACTCATGAGTTCAGATCTTCATTTTGGGTATTTTGTAAAAACAGTTTTGTTTCCGCTAGCATTCCGTGAAGCAAATGTTTGGAGAAACATCATATACATAGATAGTCAGTATCATGCTGAGGGCATTAGGACATTATCGTATTAAGACGGGGATTTTGGCCATAGAAACTGGTTGATTCAACACCAGAGATGGTGCCTTTTTGGGATTCAATGTTTCTTAGTAGATTCATAAACTTTATTAACAAATGAATGTCTCATTTTTTTTTATAATGTAAGGAAACACGATTTTGAATAATCATGATAAATGTAACATATTAGTTGTAGGCTACTATCCATTCATACCGACTGACGCGTACTCGCCCACTTTTCATATATTACTTAAAAAATGGGATTATTTGGTAAATAGCAGAAACATGTCGATAATGTTATATGCGTTAATGTGCGTCAACGTCCTTATCTATAGATTATTGTTTCTTGCGTGCATTTATGTAACATGAGCATTGACCCAGATCTTGTGTACTCACGTGAATTTAACTGCTTAACCTTAGCCTAAACGTTCGGTGCTACCATTCATGATGAAATACAGTTTGTAATTCATAAACATATTTACATAATGAGCCTCTGTTAGATTTAATTTGTTTTAATGATTACACTTTTTGATATATTACAGACCAGTACGGACCTCCATGACCAATGCACCAGCTCACATACGGGTACCTCGGCGTCGGCCCCCTTAGCCGCGGGCATCTTTGCCTTAGTACTCGAAGCCAAGTGAGTGTATTAGTCGTGCTCGCCAAGCCTCTTATACCTCAGGTGTGATAGAAGCCAAGAGAAACAGACCGAGTTGTAGCTTCCCTGTTTTTACTTCTACGAGCAAACGCCTTTTAGCCAAGAACGTTGCCTCTACTCAAGACTCTGTCTCAAGCTTTAGAAGTCTATATTGTAACAAAAACATACCTTAAGTAGCATTGTTTAAATAAAGCACTGATTAAAAAGGGAAAGATCTATGTGTATGGATTTTGATACGAAAGTACACTTGAGTATGTTACTTATGTGTGCTCACGTATCTCTCAGTAAAGGAGCTTATCAATTAATGACAATAGATATGCACTGGACTCAAAACTATAATCAATCTCCAAAGGAGGTCCTCATGCCCGCGCCTTAAGGGGGGTTTACACAGGCCGTCAAAATACTTAGGATAGTTCCCCGACAGTCATTATCGTAAGCCTTACGACAATCCCAACAGCCTTATGACAGTCCCGACGACGTTATCGGCCTGTGTAAACCAAATTTATCGTAGGGAAATGATTGTCTTAAGGTTGTTGTAAGCCTTGCGATAATTATCGGGAACAATTACTTAAGATAATGAAAATTTCAGACGTGTTTGAAATTTTTTGGAAAAACCTTAAGATAATTTGCTTACGATAATGAAATGCAGCTTACGATAATGAAATCCTTTATCTTAAGAGCCTCTGTCGGGCTGTGTAAACCCCCTGCCTTCTGTCAGAGAAAAATTATTCTTATACTAATCTATTTGGTATATCTTTTGTCGCAAGCATTATGTGAACTGTCGGGATTCTCCTATTATCTTAAGGAAGGCTATTATCTTAAGAAACTTATCGGGCTGTGTAAACCCTTCAAGACCACAGTCCTTACGACAATTGTGACCAATAACCCACGATAGTGACCTATAAAGGACATATTTTGGCTTACGACAGCCCATTAACGTAAGGTTAACCTAAGTAAATTTTCGTAAGGACCCGTTGACGGCCTGTGTAAACCGGGCTTTATCCCACTTTTTACATACTACTAATGTACGTTGTAAGTAGTATAAGCAGATGGGCTTCGAACCTGGCAATGCTTCATGTAATACTGGTTTTTATTTTTGTATGTCCACTTGACTAAGGCATATCTATACAGAAGGAATACTCGTTTACATAATTTATGTTTAAACGTATTGAGGAAAACATACCAAACTTACAATAAATTCCAAGGCAAATGTTGAAGTTCGTCGATCAATATAATGCAAAAGAAAATGGATTCGTTTTTTTTCAGATTCAGAGAGTTTTATGTATCACCATGTCAATCTTTTTTCGAAATTTAATGTTATCATACATGGCAACCTTATTGGTATTGGTTGATATACCTTTTTGTTATCGGAGGGGTGGGGGATGGGGGGTGGAAGTGTTGGTAAAATTTAGGCATATTATCGTACAGTTTAAAGGTAGGCTTTATCTGTAATGCAGCACCGTTCGCAGGTGTCATCAGAAAAAAAAAACAATTGAAAACTATAGAGAGAAAACGCAGATTACGTCAGATTGATCAAAATGAAAACAACAAATGCAACTATTGGATATTATTTACCCCTTTACCTTTCAGTCCCAACCTGACGTGGCGGGACCTTCAGCACCTGGTGACGTGGACGTCGGAGTACGTGCCCCTAGCCGAGAACCAGGGCTGGAAGGTGAGACAGGGGCGGGGCGTCCACCTGTAGATTGGGGGGGATACTATGTTCAGGTTAATAATGACGAGAAAGCGCGCGCTTGGAATGGTAATATTTCAGGACCTGACATAATACTATAACATGATTGCCCTCTCGCCATTATCCTGAGCCCCACCAACAGTTTGTAAAATTAATCATGAGAAATCATGTGTCACCGCCTTTACCGACAAATATCTAAACATGGAAAATTTCTAGAAATATTGTTTAGTCAGGAAAAAGTATTCAGTGTCTGTTTCGTGCCTGCTTCTCTGCGTACATTTTGTTTGCGAACCGAACTAATTTTAACACGACTTTTATTTCTTCAGTAAGAACTGGCAAAAAATTGAATACTTCGTTTCTACATAATGGGATATTCAGCAGTGTTCAAATTGTCTCCGATATACATAAATATGATCAATCGGTTCCTATCCCGTACAATGTTTTGTCTCATTTGGGCTACGGACATTCAAACTAATGGGCTGGATGCTATTTGCACCGTAAACATTATATAGGATGATAATTAGATAAATGCAAATCGATTTATGCATTATATCAAACTTACTTCATCTGAAACATTTGTTTCGAAAGCGTGTGTATGTCTGGCTGACGCATTTATCCTTCTTTATAGTTCTTCTTGTCATCAACTTCTACTGGGGCAAGTGATTCATGAAGGTTCGAAAGTCTAGCTAATGTTACATTTTCTATGTGATAGGAATATAATCCACAACCATCAAGTCCATTCAAAGCTCACCTTTTAGGCCGTTATCATAATCTCGAAATACACCCAAACAATAAACTACCGATGCCCACTTGATTCCCATTTTGGCAAGATATAAAGATAGAGATACCTGTGCGACATCAAAGCTTTTCAACTCATGCCCAGCTTTACCCAATTCCGCGTAACAGTACTTTTATTAGTAAGGTCTTTAATCCACTCACACCTATTCACCCATAGATCAAACGTGGTCCTTGGTATTAAAGTTGCCCGACCATGCATGAACATGGTATTGGATGCCAACTGTCTAACCGCCTCGTGCTTTGTGTGGAGAGACACAGCTACCCTATGAACCGGCGTACCGATCAGTGGGTGTCACTGTGATCATTATCATCGAGGTCAAATGTACTACAGAGTAGTTTACCACTGCTGTGATGTCTAGTGCTACAGAATAACGCCTAAATTGTTTCACAATACATGAAAGTCTAGCACCTATTTATACCTTTCCCCTTCATATGGAAGTATTTAGCTAGTAGTTCGACAGCAGTGATGTGTATGTGAACAGCCAGCGTCCTATTCTATCTCACCGTTTGGTCTTATTTTGGAACTTGACCAACTGCTGATGAATTCAATCCAATAGCTCTTATACTACTTTCCCTGTATTCCTACGTTCCTTTTTTTTTTTATAGTTTAGGACACACCATTGGTATCACGTGGATAAATGCCGTCATTTGATTGATACTGACCGAATCTGACCCTCTGCCGTAACTCAGTAATTACATGAGTAACCTTTAGGCCAGGTCCTCTGCCCTCATATGTGTTGTAGCCCTACCCCTCCTAGGAGTATTGTACAGTGATCACAGTGGGTGGCCCGACGATAGGTTTACCTATTTTAATTCGAACCTCTTTCCCTGGCTACCAGCAGAATGGCTCATGTTTCATGGAAAATGCACACTCTGACTAGTTTAGAGTCTTAAGCCCCATACCCACTAGGCGATTTGGGCTTGATGGCCCGTCAGCATGCTTTATTGAAATATAAAATTTTGATCTGAATCGCAGGGAAAATCGCCCGACGATTCGCCCGACGATTTTATTAAACTTGTTCATTTTAATATAGCATACCGGAGGTTCTCCCAGTCGTCCGTCCCCCGACGACGGTCAAGTCGCCTAGTGGGTATGGGGCTTAAGGTCGAACTTTCCTCCATTCCCTAGCAGGAGAACTACGTGGACTGCATCGGGAAAGCATGCCGCGGTTATGTGTCGGTCTACCCTAACCCTATATTCTATCCTTAAAAAGGTAGTTGTGTCAGCTTCATAGTATAGCAAATGCGCACTCAGGCTACATATATACACCGACTTAAGTTGACCGTTGTTCCTACCTGTATTACGAGAATGGTTTCATGGTGAACCCACATTCCGGCTCCATATTACACCAACTTAAAATGACCTTTCTTCCTACCCTCACTCATATCAGGAGAACAGCACAGGCTTCATCGTAAATGTTCACTCCGGTTCCATGTTGCGCCATATTAACTTGACCTTCTTCCTCCCCCTACCAGGAGAACGGCGCGGGTTTCATGGTGAACGCGCGTTTCGGTTTCGGCCTGCTGAACGCGGCGGCCCTGGTGAACGCCGCCGACCCGGCCGTCTTCGAGTCGGTCCCCGAGAAGAACATCTGTGAGGTGGAACCCGACCCCAGGAGCGGCGCCCTGCCCAGGTAAGCACTATAGATAGATGGGAGCACTCCTCCTGGGTGCTTAAGGAGGGGACTACAGTAATCAGGGAGATTCGTCCCACAGGAAACACGAGTTTGAAAATTGTTGTGTATTGAATATTCAGCTAATAGAAAATGGTTATCAGGGAATTCACGATTCAAAGAGAGATATTTGTAAACATAATAGAATAAAAGGTTAAGGCAGCTCACATGACGCAGTACTGTAACGGTACAGGGCGTTTTAAGCCATTCCGTGTAACATGTCATTTCATATCATGCCTCAAGTTTTTATTGATCAGAAAGATTTGCGAAAACAGAACTATTCACGACTCACTTTCAACGCCAATGCAAGTTCCTTCAAAGGAAAATGAAGGTAATATTGGAGTGTTGAAAATAAGAATTGATGATGTAACCACCACTTGGGCCTATGCGAAATCTAAATAAGTACATTACTTGGCGGACCTAGATTAAGCTGATTTCGCAACTATTCACAATTAGGAAAGCTGAACTGAATGTCTCTAGAACCTTGAAAAGTTGATCCCAGGTGGAAAAGTTTGTATCATAAGTCTAATTGTGTATACACGATACATTGATACCATTACCATGGCAACGTTATCAACTTTCAATTATAATCTTTGACTATGTACTCCAACAACTTGAACAAGAATATTGTGGTTGAATATTTTTGCAATATTTTCTTAAATAGGAAATGCCGTTACTTCGAAAGGTTTCCCAGTATAATTAATACCCCTTCATTTTTATTAGATTTATAGGACCAAAAACCGTGGTTACAATGTGACACGCTATTTCAAGGTATATGTGTGGATTGATTGTGCGCGCATATAATATAATATAATATAACACATTTCTCAATAACTTGCCCCTTGTACTCAAATCGACTCCAGGTTTGGTTGGCAACAACAAAGTCATTAGGGATAGTGCCAAGTGGGCAATCGTCGCCGAGCTTGAAGCATTTGGTAAAGATTTGTGAAACACGAGGAACACAAATTTGATAACAAAGGTAAAAAGAGTCCAACAATGGCGGCCTGCAGGGAAGCTTTTAATGAGACGAGGAGTGGGCGGGAGGCCAAATTAACGGGGGTGGGTGAGGCTGGCAGGGTGGGAAGGGAAAAAAGAAGAGCCTCACAATGATACTGGGCGGGGTGGGTGGGGGTTGAGGATCCCGTGAGAAGTATAGCCTCCACGACAGTGGTCATTACAGGGAGGTGACCTTTAGATGACCGCTGGGTGTGTATACAGGGACCTTAATACAAACAGCGTCCAACGACCTGATTGGTCATTGACCTAACTTCTAGGCTAGGTCGTAGCACGCATATAAAACGAAAATATTAGCACCTGTATGCTTTTCATAACGTTTTGACTTTATCTTTGGCATTGGCGCTGACTTTTTTCACCGTTTAATGTTGAATACGGATTTCTTATTTTTTGCCGGATGTATTGAGAGTATCTTAATTAGATATTACTCTTTATAAAACGGAGGCCTAAATCTCTTTTCAATGATATAAGCGTGGTACATTCTTTTTTCCTAACCATAGCCCCTATTCTGATCGAAGTCCGACCTTGCAAATAATAACTTCAAGTATACACACCCTTTTGTCTTGAATATGAATATATCACAAGGCGTTTGCGTCTATACTAATATTTTGGACAAATTATATTCCTCGTATGAATTTACACATTTTCTACATTTTCCGTGCCCGACTTCGTAACAGGAAATGAAGGTAATACTTTGGTTTAAAGAAAAGGACCATGTGAAAATTAAGTTATCTAATTAGGCCCTTTATCGACTACTTTATTATTTAGTCTTCGCGAGAGCATGTGACTGTGAGTATAGACCCCTATCTTCAACATGACAAGGTGTCAACATGGGGCTAAGTGAACCGACAAATGGGTTTCTCAGACTTCATATGGGACATGGTGGTTAACAAACTGCAAGACATGAGACAGAGGCACTTCTTCAAAGTGGCATTAAAACCCCAGGCACCAATTAATGCCCATCCAGAGCCTCAAAAGTGAACTGAATTTCTCTAATCTATAGCTAGGGCAAACGATGAATATCAAAACTTAAAAACACACACTGCTGTCACAAATAGTATGTCAGCATTAATTACAACATATGATAACATACGATTTGTTCTTGATCGGACAGATTAGTAGGACGCTGTTCCCTCTCTCAATACACAATGTCATGTAGTTCTCTATAACTCTGTCTTGCATGTCTGTCACTACCCATTACCCTCTGTCTGTCTACAGGGAGCTGAGGGAGGGCGAGGAGATCCAGTTTAAGATCGAGACGTCAGGCTGTGACCAGCAGAAGAACGCCGTCAGGTCCCTGGAGCATGTCCAACTGGTGCTCACCATGGATACACAGAAGCGAGGCGCCCTGCAGATAATACTTATCTCTCCCGCCGGTAGGTGCCGGCACTGAGCCAACTGTTCGAGGTGTATTCTACCACCTCCAGGTGGCCCTAGCTGATAAGGGCTGAGGGGAACTTTGTGACGCCGTGTATTGTGGTCTCCACGAAAAGGGGTATAGGCCTATATATGTATTCGATACCTGTCGAGTTGCACTTTTCTACAAGGAACAAAACTGCTGAAATGACAAAAGTGATCACCGAAGTTTTCAAAAGTCAGCAGAAGGAGAGCAAAATTACACGCATGGTTATAAACTAAAGAAATTGAAAATATATTTGAACATATCCATCATAAAACATATCCTATTTGTCAAAAAGTAAATAAATGTACTTCATATTAATAGTAATTAACCCAAAATATCTGCCATGAAGACTTGGACCCTCCTGTTGGACCCTCATACATAGAGACACGCAGCAGTCCTGAATCTTACCAAGTTCCATCCTTTTCTCGGTCAGTTTTTAATGTAAGGATAAGTACTGAGTTTTGTCGGGTGTCCATTTGGCAGGTACAAAGGTGACCCTGCTGACGCCCCGAAACGAGGACCGGTCGGCGCTGGGCTTTAAGGACTGGCCCTTCATGTCCACACACACCTGGGGGGAGGACCCCAAGGGCACCTGGCTACTGAAGGTCAGAGACACGGTAAGTTAAGCCCCGGCTACCACTGACGTCGTGTGGTTGGCTGCAGCAGGCCACAGCCTTGTCTGTGTTTGGATTTATGGTGGAAATTTAGAACAACAATTTCAGTGATGGAAAGATTTTTTCTCTAATCGTTTGCAATCGTTCGTAGTGAAAGATCCAACATCGTTTGTTGGGAACTGGGCGTCAGATTAGTGTTCGACATTAGTGACATCACAGTAATGCAAGATGAAGACATCCCAGTCTTTGTCTGTATACCTGCATAACAAAGTTTGTCAATTGGGTATGACATAACATGGCATGAAAGAGAGAGCTTCAGGAAAAAAAACACATTGGGATACGTAAATGTCATAAAAGTGACTGTGAACATAATTCTCCCTACCACGGATAGCTGATTTAAAGTATTTTGTGCAACTGCAGGCTAATTTGGACTCATTTTGTCGACAAAAACATAGCAAATGCTATAGAAAATAAACAATAATGGTCTTATATCCATCTATAATGAATGAATTTTCAAACAAGTTAGAAAATATAAAATATGTATGTATACAAATTGAAAAAATATTGATCACTAGTTTTCCCCCATGTTTAATAACAAACAGTGATATGATTTATGAAAATTCATATGCTGAACTCATGTGATTTGTCGACACATTACCCATCATGCATCCTAATGTAGGCTAACCTGCAGGTAAAAATCCTGTATTTGGCTATCCGTGGTTGGGAGAATTCAATTATAAACAAATTGTAATGCATCATCACTTAGACATTGGGCCTCTTTTGTTAAAAATATCAATGTAAAGGAACTTCACCTGCCGCACTGCATGTTTCCCCCCACCCCACTGCTGCACTGCAGGTTTCCCCCCACCCCACTGCTGCACTGCATGTTTCCCCCCACCACACTGCTGCACTGCAGGTTTCCCCCCACCCCCCACTGCTGCACTGCAGGTTTCCCCCCACCACACTGCTGCACTGCAGGTTTCCCCCCACCCCCCACTGCTGCACTGCAGGTTTCCCCCCACCACACTGCTGCACTGCAGGTCTCCCCCCACCCCCCACTGCTGCACTGCAGGTTTCCCCCCACCCCACTGCTGCACTGCATGTCCCCCCCCTCTCACTGCTGTACTGCATGTTTCCCCCCACCCCCCCACCTTCTGTCTGGGTGTTGACCTGTATAGTACTGTCTGAAATGTTAACCTAACTCGCTGTTTGTGTTACAGAAGTCTATGGGGGAGAGTCAGGGGACTGTAAAGAACCTCCATCTTGTGCTGCACAGTACGCCCAACCCCCAGCCCACCTTCACCTATATAGTACAGTCTGAATGTGTTAACCTAACTCGCTGTTTGTGTCACAGAAGTCTATGGGGGAGGGTCATGGGACTGTAAAGAACCTCTGCTTGGTGCTGTATTGCACAGCCCAACCTCCTGCCCACCTTCACCTGTAAAGTACTGTCTGGATGTTGACCTAACTTTCTATTTGTGTTACAGAAGTCTATGTGGAAGAGTCAGGGCACCTCCGCCTGTTGCTGCATGGTAAAGCCCAACCTCTGCCCACCTTCACCCATATAGTGATGTCTGGATGTTGACTTAAACCCCTGTTTGTGTTACAGAAGTCTATGGGGGAGAGTCAGGGGACTGTAAAGAACCTCCGCCTGGTGCTGCACGGTACGGCCGAAGCCCCTGCCCACCTGCGGCGGAATGCAGGGCGTCGTAACTACGGCAATGTGCAGACGCGCATCAGGGATGTCAAGGTGAGGTCAAGACCGGTAGTTTTTGTGTTAAACTATGCTCATTTTGCAAGGAGGTGATTAAAGGAAGTAATAGCAATGAAATATTATACTTATGGCCATCATTTGTTAAACGTTGGTATTGATCTGTACGACAGTAAATCATCAAATCATTTCATACATTTTTTTCTTTAAATATCTAATAGTTCAGTAATTGTAATAAATGTTCTGCTGATAAATGTTTTAACAAAATTGGACACTCCGAACTAGATCAGCCAATATAATTATTCCAAACGACACTTAACATAGACTTTTATTACGGTGGAATTATGGTTGAATTATATTGTAGTTTTCTACATGATTGTCTGGTTTTCCTGTCAAAATTCACCAACCCCTCTATCTGTGTAATCCTCCAGTCTGTGTGCGGGAATCCTAATGAATTTACCGGCAGTCACACCTTTAAAAGTAAGCTAGCCTCACAAAAAGACATGATGGACAGACTCCTGGACTCGCCTTTTGTGGCCCCATAAGAAGGCCCGAGCGGGTAATATACATTGGTCTAATACTGATAAGGTGATGGGAATGATTCAATACCGATAAGGTGACGGGTATCTGGCATGCTGCTTTTAAAGATAGACAAAATGTGCCCTTCTTTGAATCAAGGATAGACTACGGTAAACAAATACACACCAGCTTAATTTTTAAAAGGAGGAAAATAGAAACGGCCCATCAAAAATCTATCCCCCTAAAAATCGTTGTCAGGAGACTTTAATTAATTTGGCTCTGCAATACCAGGAAGAAAACTTTAAGTAAAAGAATAGTGTTTTTTCTTATTATTTCATAGATTCTTTTAATATATAATGTGGGCTAACAGGAAATTAGAACTTTAAGACCTTTAATTTTGTAAATGGGGCCATTGAGGTTCATTAAAGGCATATGCTATGTCACCTTTCCAATACCTTTGCAAGATCTTTGATCTGTAAATTTGTAAAGGTCACCTGAAAACATTTTGGAAAGGTCTTGTAAAGGTGACTTTTCAATTACCTTAAGCACACCTCAATGGCCCCATTTACAGAAACTTAAAGGTCTTTTGTGCAGCTAATCTGAAACCAAAATACCAACACCAGCTTTAGACAAGACAATCATTATTATATCAGGATTGTGAAAGGGTCATTTTTAGGTAAACGTTCCCAAAGTCGCCGTTGAGTGTGATCTTCCTAAACAAAAACGTCCAGGAAAGGCCTAACTCCGTTGTCTCCTTTAAGATAATGGGTAGGGTACCTTACTTTAAATAAGTTGGAGAATTTTATAGGTTTCCGTCATTATCTTCATTGGACATTTAGATGTTTCCTGATGTTCGAGTCTACTAGGTTTAAGGGATACCTTTATTGATTTTTATACATAAGAAATCTTCTTTTAATTTTCTCTGCATGCCTATGCATGTTTTAAGCTAAGGAACTGGTGTTGGTAACGTTAATATATGGAAGTGGAGAACAAACTGAGTATAAGTAGTATGATTTTAATTAACATGTTATCAAGAATGGATAAGAATCTTTCCAAGTCCATACATCAAATTTATTTATTTTTAAACACCTGTTTCAAGATTGTGGAGAAGAATTAACAGGCATTGACGTTGATACTAGGGGAGAAAGAATTTAATGTTGCTAGCGGCGCCCTTCCTGGTTCCTGCATGGAAAATGAATTTGCTCCCAGAAAAGAACAATCCCCTTAAGGCCCCATCCAATTTTGAAAATTTCATGCTTGATCAGTTTGGTTCTTAACTGACCATGGAGTCTTCAGTAGAAAAACATGTTGACAATAAAGCATCTATGTCTTTTGACAACGTTTTCTTTGCTTGCATTCAGCGCGGGGGTGGTTCTTCGGAAGAGGGTGATAAGTTTACGCTTTGGGACATGGACCAAGAGAACAACGAAGAGGACAGGCTAGAACCTCGAGAGCAACTCGAATCTGCTCTGCAAAAACTCAAAAGCTACCTGAAATCGGGCGACTATGCAGACCTGCTCGCCTCCCGGTCGCGCGTACGCGGCAACTACTACGCCCATTCTGATGACGTCAGCAACACCGACTCCAATAAGCGTTTACTCGTCGACGACCAAGGCGACGAGCAGCAGGGGCAGGAGCAACTGGAGCAGCTCGGCGGAGAGACCGAGCAGCTCCAAGGGCTCCTCTTAGGTGGCGGGAATTACCCTGTGGTAGACACAAACAACGAAGAAGAGGGGACGGACTATAACAATCTTAGAGGGCTCTATAAGGGGGACTATACTGAATATGGTGATGGGCATGAAAGACTTAGCTACCAATAACACTCTTATAGCCAAAGATATCAGTGTTTCTTGTTCAATGTGTTCATGTCATTTGATTACCAAGTTACAAGCTAACATTCCAACATTCATGACAGCAGATTTTAAACCATCCTGTGCCATTTCACAGGTTACCCTTGATGTTCGTAACATGCAGGAATAGGCTATCAGCAGAAATTGTTTGCCATACTTACCTCAGAGTTTTTATTCTTTCCTTATCATCCGCTCGTCCCTTACACTTCCTTTTATTGGTAACACATGAACAGAATTATAAATCGTTTACAGAAATATATATTTGTGGTGAACATGTGAATAAGAAATATACTTATTTGACATATGACATTAACCAATTTTGTTAGAATCAGCTTCTTTTTTTTAAAAAAAAGAAACACATTCAAAGGTAGAAATTCACAAATCAGAATGTGAGAGGGTCATCATAATTTATTTTGTAGTTAGTTATCACACACGGAGCTTTTATTCAATTCACATAAATTATAACATTTGACAAACCAGCTTCATGTATATAGTTGCTCATGTGGAACATTATTTGGATATTTATGTCCATTTCATTTCCAGGCATTTGTGTAAACCAGCAAAGCATCTTTGTGATATTGAAATAAAAATATATTTCTCTATGGTACTTGGAGTTCAGGATGTAATGTAGCAAAATAGCAAAATTTTACTCATCATCTAGAAAAGGATTGTTGGGCAAAGTTGGATTATAATCTAATCAGCAAAGCTTAAGTATGGAAAAAAAAAAGAATAATATTATACAGATAAATCGCAACCGTTTAGCAATTTTAGCCATCCCATTGTAAAATACACACGACCTTTCAATTTTTTCTCTGCCATTAACCTGAAACTCATAAGTAGTGTATCAGAAAGGCATTCAGCTTGGTTGTGGAATTTTTCTGGTTCCCTATAGTTCGCTACTATACTTGACCTTTACATCGTTCTTGTCGGCCTTTCTACACCTAATATCTTCGTAAACTGGCCTTCTGTTCTGCAAATCGGCCTTTATTTTACTAACACTAGATGGAGGCACCAGAAGCTGTAGATCCTACAGTGGGAAACCTAGGTCTAGCTTCATCGTCTGAAGTGCATAACTAAATGAGTGACCTATTGATATTCATTGTAAAAAAGATTAATGTTCTTTCTTTAATGGTCCCATAGACAACGACACAAAAACGTACACTCATTTAAAAAACAAAACAAAAAACCAAACGACAGTAGGGACATTGCCTGCAACGAAACCTTCTGTTATGTGATCAGCAATAGAAGCTGTAACCTATTTCTAGATAACATCAAAACGACAATTGTAGCGTCTGAAGATATATGGGACCGACAATCATAAGGTTTTACGTCAAATGTCTTAGTTTGAACATACACGTGAACCATGAATGAGTGGATGAGCCTAATTCTCTTCAACTTTCCAAGGCAGAAATAGGTACCCTAGAACTAAAATTCGGACAGAGACAGATAAATCCTTCCTTTATTTTGAGGTACCTTCATCACCATAATATTGGATTGGACGTTTGCTGACAAACCATTTCTTAAATAGGGCTACAACATTATAATGATTTCACAATATCAACAATATTACTATTATTTTGTTTGATACGATGGATAGTTCCATGCATTTAAACATATATATTTTCCATTCTAATCTGCCGATGTAATTCTGAATTTAATATTTAATATACCTATGTTTTAATTAATCATTTACCAATGGAACTTACCTACACTAATTTTATCAATATCAGCACTGATTAGCTTTTCCTTGTTTGTCGACTAGAAATGCTGATGATTGTCAGCTGAAGTATACATCACAGAAAACAAGAACTCACGACTGGACAGACTACTAATTAAGCTTCTACATAGAGCACACTTTTGAGAAGCCATTATGGCCGCAGAACTCATCGGTCATAATGATAGGCTTACACAGAGGAGAAACAATATCCACAGATCTAAGTGACGTTAAGGTTGAAGTACAGTATCAACTTAGTAACTTAGTATGCGGAAGAAGGGCTTACCACAGGGATAAAAGAATTCTCTTCGAAAGGCTATTCTCACCTCTGCAGAAGATTATAATTATAACCATCAATGTATTATATCAAACAGATAGATCTCTTGATTCAGACATAGCATATCAGTAAACGGTAATCAACACGTCTTGTGGTTTATAGTTTGGACTCACTGAGACCGAAACACACCTGTATTCCCTACTTCATGGGCCTATAGTTGTAAGCTCATTTCTTAGTATTTAAGTCGTCCCTATTTCACCGCACGTGAACTTTCCAAGCCTTCTAGGAAGACAAAGACATCGTCTGCTCTACATGATACTTCCAAGAACAGCCAACTGCAAGAGTGGTGGCGCCATCTTTTGACATCCCAATGTATGATCCTGTAATAGAACTAGCCCAAAATGTACATTTTGTGTCACACCTCAACTGCAATAAAAGGATTTAAAGATATGCATTGCATTCTACATTTTCTTTAGAAATTATTTATTGAATCTTCAATTTTACATGTTCTTCCAGATGCATAACCTGTATATAATACTACATACATACGGTTGTGATGGGGATAAGCAATGGGGTGTGAACTGCACAAAGGATCTAGCAATGACAGTCTAGTGGCCAAAAGAATAACCAATTGATAATCCAGTGTTTAGGCTTCAGTTTAAATGTCACGCTGATTTCGCAATGATTTGAAAAAATAAACTTTGGTGATTGCCTTTTGTTCCTGATCCTACATATTAACTATATGAAAGGATTTTCTTTGAAATCTCAAATTTCCTTTCTCAAATTATATTTTCCTTACGTATAAGCGCATTATGTGGGCGCTTGTTGTCTAGCTTTGAAAGCGTCATACTCTGTCTTTTCATAAAAGCATGCAGCATTAATATTCCTCCCTCCATTTTGAGAGTGTTTGTATACCACAGAAACAATCGAGCAGTTTTGTAGCCCCTAGTGGATGGCTTAGTTTTCTACTCTCTTGAACGGAGTATCCGGTAATTGTAAAAATATAGGATTGTTATCAATGGAAAAGTCTGAGAAATAACAAGGACTTAGAAGTAAGGCAAACTACGTCACATTTAAACAAACAGCCCTAACTACTATAAGCTTCCGTATCTCGTGCCTGCCTAATGGGTATGATACCTACAGGGATGCTCCAATTTTATAAAAGGTTGGAAGCCGCCGGCGGTGATATTTACTTGTCAGTCTGTTGCCAATGAATTGACTTGGCAAACCAAATAAATAGATAATCATTTTCTCCTATGAAAGCTTGAAAAGATATAATTGGGGTGAAGTTTCTTTTACACCTTGTCTTGATCCCTTGAGTGACATTCTGACTGGTTAATCTTGGATCAAAATCAACTAAATTGTCTCACAAGAGCGCGCTACCGTTTATCGCAGCATAACTATACGTATATTGGGATGGATGGAAAAATGATGGAGATGATGAAGGAAGATGGATATATACTTAAATAACATAAGACCAGTTCTAGGACATATACCCCCGGACTCTTACCCCCTGGACACTTACCCCCTGGACACTTACCCCCCGGACACTTACCCCCTAGGACACTTACCCCCTTGGACACTTACCCCCTAGGACACTTACCCCCTAGGACACTTACCCCCTGGACACTTACCCCCTGGACACTTACCCCCTAGGACACTTACCCCCTAGGACACTTACCCCCCAACCTTGGCTTATAATGTAGAGGTTATTATGTGGGAAGAACTTAGTCTTTCTAATGGAAAGCAAACTAAATAGATATCCCTCTCTTCTAAAAGATGTCTAGGATTCATACCTAAAAGGCTAACTCATCCCAACTCAACAGTTACTGGATGGGGAAGTGTCAAAACGCGTGCCACCCATTTGGACGTCAAGCTAATTTTAATCCCAGTTGTTTTAGGCGCAGGTCTCCGGCCCCTGGTCCTAATTGGGCTCAAGAGGGGTGGGTCCCGCCGGACCCCATTTCCAAAGTTTTAAATAATGGGGAGTAAACACATATATATCCTATTCCTAGTTACTATATTCCACAGTTTTTAATAATGGGGAGTAAACTAGATATATATCCCTCTCTTCTGATATATATACATATACTTAAATTCAACATGTGACTGAAGACACCCAGTCAAAACATCATTGGAGCGAGTTCTCCAAGGTTGGGGGGTAAGTGTCCTAGGGGGTATGTGTCCTAGGGGGTAAGTGTCCAGGGGGTAAGTGACCTAGGGGGTAAGTGTCCTAAGGGGTAAGTGTCCTAGGGGGTATGTGTCCGGGGGGTAAGTGTCCGGGGGGTAAGTGTCCGGGAGGTAAGTGTCCGGGGGGTAAGTGTCCTAGGGGGTATGTGTCCGGGGGGTAAGTGTCCGGGAGGTAAGTGTCCGGGAGGTAAGTGTCCGGGGGGTAAGTGTCCTAGGGGGTAAGTGTCCAGGTGGTAAGTGTCCTGTCACCCATAAGACCAAAAACTGAATTAGCACTGTTCAAATATCCTGAGCTAGTAAATAACGTGACCCCATATAGTTCAGTGAAATTGTTCACGTTTTTGAGTACCATTGAGGGTCAACTGACCTTCAATACAATGTCCAGCCAATGTTTATCAAATTGTATCAGGGATATAAGAATATAAATGCGTATTGATTTATGATATGCATAAAGGTCGAGAGCCAACTCGTTTCATATCCTTAGGGCCGCCAGTATGTTTTCACAGTGAGCATTCTTTTGGACGTATCATCTTACTTTACATCTATATGATAGCTCCTGGACGGCTGTGGATACCCTGATGCGTCCATACATATGTTATAAACGTCATCTCAAACATGGTGAGCTACTCACAATGACAAATGTACAGACAAAGATGATCTATCTGCTCCTACTATTAAAGGTAACCTTTTGAGTTGATGAAAGCTTGATTTGTACACCATAATATGAAAAGTGCAGATAGTGTAGACAAACTCGGCTTAATCAGGGTAATAGCTATACTCTGGAAGTGTTGTACTAATGTACAGTTAGAGTTAGGCCTTTAGACATTGTTGTTACCGGAGTAAGTTATGCATGCACCATTACATCTATAGCTAATAACATACATTGTTAGTCATATGTAGGGATGTGATAGGGTACTCCAAAGCTGAAGCGGGCATGGCAATCGCTGTGACTAGACTGGCGTGTTAAGCAAGAACTTGGTGGAATGAAAGTCTTGAGTGGAGGAAGGTGGGATTACTGTTATTGTTATTGTATAAGGAGAACATCATTATTGTAACAAGCACAGTGCGAATCATCGTGTATTGATCACTCAGAGGATACTGTTTAACTTTGTATCAATAAAAGCAAATCCTTTTACATGTACGTCCTATCGTTTGTCTTAGAAGAACTACTGGAACGGATGAACATAAGAATGGAAATAATGAAAGAAGGTGAATATATTTTAAGACTAAGGTTGTACCTAATGAGATGAGTTAGAATAAATACCCATATGTAGTTCAGGGTTCCCCTCACTATATAGTAGACTAACACTCATACTGATATCGGGTCATTGAATTATTGCGAAAAAGATAGCAAGTGACAAACGTACCTTTCCTGGAATTGACAAGTGATTCCCACTATTACACATGCTAAATCTCTCAATAGAATGGCCAATTCTACCGGCGTTCTAAGTTTACCTATCCATATCACATAGTTACCTCAATAGATTGTTACATAGTCAAACTGCAGGAGGTTCAGAGTCAGTGTGTCAAAAAACTATTCCACGTAAATGTTTTCATCAAATATAGACACAGGTTATTGCTGTTCCACTGTGAAAAGAAACACTACGTCGTATTATATGCGGAGATGAATTCGTAGAAATGCCCCGTGCTGACATCTCAAATGAAACCATTTAAGGCGCCTCCACTTCCCCCGCGTCTCCAGCTCCTGCAGCTCCCGGCGGGTCACATGTCGTACAGGCCGATCACGTGACTGTGTCAAGATGTCGACCAATGAGGAGTGTGCGCCTCGTCTCGCCGCGGGACACGCCTATCACCTTACTGCTCCACCTAATAGCCGCAGCTCGACAGGTGGATCAACATTGGCTCCAGTGTTTTAACACGAATGCTTCTTTTTGTTCATATCAATGTTTTTCTTGTGTTTTTTTTATAGAGGCGTTTGTTATGTCTGCCATGCCGACCAACCTTTGACTCCGCCGCCTACTCTGGCTGGTCATGTGGATCTATCATTGTACAATGCTTATGCTCAATTGTGTTTTGAAAGTGTCTAAGTGCCGAAAACAAAAACAAAATAATGCCGATCATGCACAGGGTCATTAATTATCTCTAGCCGGCAAAAATTGCCGATGTTTGGGGACTCATTAAAGGTCGTCATGTTGAGTGCTGTAGACCTTCCAAGTGTGCAGATGACGAGACATTTCCAGAAATGGCATGGCCGCAAAGTTGGTGATCAATTAGCAAGCTTTGTTATTCACTATTGTAAAAACTAAAAGACCAATTTTCATGCCACATTTAACCAAAACAAACTACACAAGTCGAGTAAGTTCTAAAAACATCATGCTTCTTTTTGTCACTAATTTGCTTTTTGAATCCAATTTGTACCACACAGGTTCAAAATGGATTAAAAAAAGGAAATGATATTCAATCGAAGAGAAGAAAAAAGATTCAGGGGCTATTTCCAACTATAAACATAATATGTCTGTGGAAGGGTTCCCAGAAGCCTTGCTACGAGCGCTCTGGGAGTGCATGCATATAGCACACTGGATGTATAATAGATGAGTCTTGAATGCCATGGTAACCTGTACATGCCACTGGGGTTAAGTACACACACCGCCCTCTATATGGACCGGTGACCTTCTGCAGACCCGTGTACAAATATATAACTCTGCCGGGCCATGGTAAATGTAGGGCAGACCTGCCTGCACTGCGCCGTCCGATGGGCCATATCTTACACCGAGAGTTATCGCCGGGTATGGTCTTCTCCTGCAGCAGCAGCCTGATTTACAGCGGGGCTGCCGCTCCGGGGCAGCAGCACCTGAATTATATATGATTCAGGGGTAACTTAGGTTTCCCGGCTTCTTGGAACCCCTCCTGTCACCCTCGCTATGATAAATTTAATAGTAGAGGGTCAGTGTGTCCCAACCCATGCAACATTTACCTCACGGCAATGGGGATAACGTCCTTCTGCAGCAGACATTGTCCAGAGAAACGACCAGAGCCGAGGAGACAGTGACACTGGTACTCTGATTGTTATTGCCTTTTTTGTGACCAAGTAGCAAAGCAGGACATGCAGGTGAGTAGGGCAGTGGATGCCTCTGTAAACAAAGGGTGGATCCATCTCTGATCTATTGGCCGTATTAGCAATACGTCGACGTATCAAAATAAACATATGAGAAGTATCTTAATTATGATAGTTAATCACCTCTATAATAAATAACATTTAAACATAATACTATATCTATGCCCAACAACTGTTTATCTTTAACAGAATCATCAAGTCCATTGAGCCTTCTCGAGTTTGTCCTAAGTACGGTTATTTCACTGTATAATATTTCATGTTAAGTTGTAAGTAGTATAAAACAAAATGTCCCAGCCACAGGCGCTCTGTTCTTTTACGTAAATTATTGAACTGTAAAGAAACATACACAAAAATGGTTTAAGTTCTTTTGCATGCACAATTAATTGGTGATACTGCAGAACTATGCGGTACCACATGTATTCTTTATACTACATCATAGAGACATCATCTTTTTTCTAATAGTCGCGGTACAAACGTAATGTCTCAAACTATATACAACTCTTCAGTTGGCATGTTCACCATTTAAGTAACATGACTAGTAATACACGCGATATCAATTCCACACTGCGCAACAGTCTATTGCGTCATGCAGACCATTCAGTAGTCTCCAGTAGTATATGGAAGAAGATATTTGGCCCAGGCATAACAAGGTACGCATATCTAGGCCACACTAGACCAACCCCTCTGATTTGTATCTATGAGATGTTCCTAGACAAGTTAATCTCTGCGTGCCAGGTTATGACATTAACCCGGCTCGCGGTAACAGCTAGCGGTAACTATTGGTTGTCTAACCACTAGCGACCCCCCGCCCCACCACCGCCGCCCCCACCTCGACCACGGCGGCGACCACAACACGCAGTAGGAGCGGGCAGGCGGTGGGCGCGGCGCTCTTCTCCTCTCAGTAGCAGTCAGCTGGAGTGTGGGCCGCCTACTGCTGGGTGTCGACCACCACCATGGGCTCTGCACGCCACACGCCCCGTCGGCAGCCCCCGCGCAGGTGGACCCCTCTGACAGGTGCCACACGGGCCCTCCGTCAGACCCTGGAGGACGGTTATTAAGGGATAGATGCATCAAGACTCCAGTCCTTAGCTTGCTGATGGACTACTTCTATCTCCGGTAATAGTGCAGCGGAACGCAGTGCATCAAAGATTGAGACAGCTGCTAAGATGCATGTGAGTGGTGGACTTACCACGCGTCGGATACAGCCACTGCGGCTATGAACAAACTTACAACTTAGGAGACTTACGGGATAGGACGTTAGCGCCCCGACCTTAAGGTGAGTATTGTTTGTCTCTGCATGTCGAGATTTACTCCGGGGTATGACATACTGAGCGTACGTATTGACCGGCGAGGGGCGGGAGAGCTACTCCCAGTCTCCACACGGATTGGCTCTAATTACAGGGGGTAAGGCATTAACATTTTAAAGCTGGTCCGATTCTTGGCTCCGGGGAAGCCTACAAACTACATGAAGCTCCCTCACTTGGTAGGTGATGCTCGATTGTGTCCACACAGGTTTAGAGGGCCGTTTTTACACGTGCGGGCCGGCTTGACTTTAAGTTTAACGACCCGCTTTGGCATTTACCTTCCTGGGTTATCTTCTAAAGACACGTGCCGTGTCAGGTGTTTGTCGCCGTCCACTTTAAGGCGCACTGATGTGATATGTCAAGTCACTGAAAACAAAACCTGTTTTATTCACCAAACAAATACAGTCCATGTAATAGGATTGGTGGGCTCTGTCAGCATTTTGTTGTTGTTGAGTAGGCCTACTTTTATTGACTTAACGTATTTACATGATCTTCCAGCCAAGTTATAGGTCTATATGGTGAGATTTAGATGATAAATAAAAAAATATAGTTATGTATGGATGACCAAGGACGAGCACTATGATACTAGCGCGATTTGATATGGACCTTACATCTTTCCATGAACAGACCGTTGGTTTTGGCCATGCACATGTCTTTTAATTGAATGGAGGGAGCTGCTTGTATTACTCCTGATAAAAAAAACAGATTATGTGGTGAGCTTATACAATCTCCACAAATCATACAAAGACCATTAGAATCTTTTAATAATGTGTGCTTTTTTAATCCCCAATCTTCGAAAATACAACCACTGGTAAGCTACACGTAAACGCAATATGAGCCAAGCTTAAGGCGAACACTATTTCCCTAGTGACACGTAGTAATATAAAAGCGCCATCTCCAAAACATCATACAAATCAAACGCCAATTTGATCTATCATTCTCAACTCCGATGTGTGCAATGTGATTAGCGGAAGCCGGTTTCTAGAATGAGGGAATGAATATTGCCGGGGGCACGAGGGTATAACTGCATGAACCGGCTGATCACTTATTGATGCCAAAGGTACTATATGGGCCACACATACTGAATGTCCCGGGTTTCTTAAGACTAGTATGGGCATTTTCCCACCTTTTATTTTTGACTCCTTAATCAACTGTTAGTTCATAGTCGATAACATTATAATGGTAGTATTATGTTCGTTAAAGCAAACCACAATGCAAAATTATCAAAAAATTTTAAATTTTTTAAATTTTCAAAATCGATCCTGACATCTTCAACTACACTCATATAAATCATATTGCCAGTTAAAATCAAATATTGGTGGCTAGAAGTCTGATAATTATGATCCTTGGAAAGAGGATCTGTTTGTTTTTATTTTCTGGTCTGCAATCAGCTTGTTGGGGAATCCCCCCACGTGACCCAACTGCCCCATAATCAGTGATGTCATCTTCAGGGTCAATAGGTCAATTCCTCCCCTTTCCTTTCTGTACTAAGCCAGGCTCATCCATGTTTGCCTCCTCTCAATTCCCACATCATTCTCCACCCAAAATAATACTCATGAGAGACTCTGCTAGCAGAGTGAAAATGCAGGGGGGATTCCGGAAATGACATTTTGATGACATCATCAGTTTTTGGGTAAACAATCTAGGTATTTGTGTGGACCACACAACAGACCAAAACAAGTCAGAAAATGAGTATTCATGACAGTCTAAATCTGTTTTTGAATAGAATTTTGCATACCATTCTGTTATCAGATGAAGCATGATCATACATGGTTTGTCAACAAACAAAGTTCACTGAAAATTTTATTTGACAATATATAACTGATTTGCGTTGTGGTTTGCTTTAAAGCTTGGTGTGTTATCGTTTAGCTTTGAACCAAGCCCGAATAGGTTCAAACCCTGCCTCATACGTCCTTATCGGGAGAACACCTGGAGTGAAGCAGGTGGCCCCCGCACTCAATAAGAGATTATATTAAATCGGGGAGACAAATAATGCCCCATTTACAACAGACTTTTTGCCAGTCCCTGCGAACAATAACTTAAGCGTCTGTTCATCACTTTCCATGTAATACGACACGGGAGTGGCCGGCTAGAATCGAAAAGAGCATCAAAATACATGGGAGCGTTTTCAGCGCACATAAGTGGCATATGAGTAAGATGTACGGGAAAGCACACAACTCTTTACATAAGGAGACTTAACATACACCTCCACTTAGTTTCTGCAGGGAAAGTATTCTCCACCCAACCTGGCATCAGAATCCCATAATTATACATCGCAGAAACTAACTCTGTATATATATAAAAAGAAAGCAGATGGGTAATGTGTCAGTTGATGTAGAGAACACTATAAATTATGATTTAGTCATAAGTTTCTTAGCTTAGCGCATTAAGAATTAATCTTCCCTAGATAATCACAACACTCACAAAAATAATGGGTTCCAATACAACAATTTCTTAACTTTAAGAATTATGCATGGTATTTTACTTTTTCCTCTGTGACATCCCAGACTTTTCTGGCATCGGTCCAGATGGCTATACATCGTAGAAGCTTTGCCTGTTTTCTGCCTGTATCAGGCCCATGACATTAAAACTGCACGTCTTATTAGGCGCAGATAGGTCCCCTCTGATGAACAGCCTGATAGAAGACATTACGTTTTTTTGTGTATGATACCAACGCTTTTGACTTTTGTGTTAGCAGGTGGACGATATGTCAGTTGTACGGACGACTATCCGTAGGCTATGTGTTTCTGGTTTTGTGTGCTTTAGCAATAAATTCATTCGCTCGGTTTAGATCTTACACGAAATGAACAATGAAGAGAAACACATAAAGATAAATCAACATCACAAACCATACATGTGGAATGATCGAATGCACTTTATAACTCAATTAATTCTAAGGCATACATAAAATATACGAATTTTAACAATATCAACCAAATGGAAACTTCTCATAAATTTTAGTAGCAAAAACAGGAAACTCATATCTTGTCTATGTTCCATGAATAGGTAATTCTAAAATGCATTGCTAGAATAAAGAAAAAATACCATAATGCTACCTTTTAACATACATACAGCCATGAAGCAAACAAAGCCAAAACAGCAACCCATAGACCGAAAGCACTATAACATATTTTGGTCATCTACAATGTATGACACCTTTTCCTTGTTTTTCATGAATCGATAGTTTAGCAGGCAGGCCATTAATAGCAATGGTAATGATACAAGAATGAATTATTCAGATGAATAATCAAATACGAATAATGGGTCGGAAAAACAAAGGGACCATTTTGATATTTCCATAGATAACTACACAATTTATGAGCACCATTTCCATATTGCATCCACCAGGTGTAATTCTTATTTGACAATGGGCAGTACTTTAATATTTTTGAAACCCAAATGACATACAACATTTAACATGAGTGACCCAACGAAGGGAAAGGATGTTCTGTGGTTTCTATATTTCTTATCATAAGACTTATATTTAAGGAGATATGGGCGGATTTGTGAAAAATAGTGAAAATATTTCATTTGACCAACTTTTTCTGTAGAATTCAGTGATCATACTCAAAACATTCCATTTAAATGGAATATTCCCTTATTTGGAATGTCAATGGAACGTTTTAATTGTGAAAATTCTCATTATTCCTTCTATTTGGTTACCATGGTAACTAGATCTTAGAAAATTTAAATAAAATCGAGTGAAACATTAGAAAGTATTCCTTTAGCACTGTTACATTGAAAACAGAATGAAAATATTATTTCTAGATCAAAATTGATCAATGATATTATAATTGTATTTCTAACAATTTGTTTCGAAATTATTATAATTTATAATAGTCGCTATGATTTGTCAATAAACAATGTATATATATATATATATGAGGGATTTTGTCCAATTTCATGTATTATGACCATGACACGTTTAAGGGGATATGATTTCCTTAATAATAATACTAATCACTTTTGAACATGCTTAGTGTGATATGAAAGCTAATAACATGCTCTATAAGAATGAAATTTAAGGAAATCCTGCACGGAGCATCCTTTTCCCTCGTCTGGTCACTTAAGTATATTTACTTTGTCACATGAAACTAGCCTAGGTATTTTCCTCCCATGCACACGCACACATACAAATATACGTTTTCTCGGAGGTAAGAATCGGTTTATGTTAGGTTATTCGATATTAGACCATGGAAAAAATGATATGTTCCACAAACATCTGTCTCCACTGCATTCATTAAATCCTCCCAGTGGTATTAAATACTCATCAAAGAAAAGTACGATTTCCTCAACATAATCAATCACACGGACTCCTAACACCCCCCCCTCTTAACTGTGTCTAGGCCCTGATCCCCGCGCTATTGAAGACCTCCCCACCCTCCCCCCTCCTTGACCGCTAATCCGACGAAGGAGGGGTCCTATAGTGCTGACAGATTGGGGATAAACGGTCCTCCACGGTCGGTCCGATTGGTTCCCCTTGTGTTATGCTTCCATCGATCTCCTACGCCAATCTCCTCGTCATAAAAGTCGGCCGTGAAAGCCTGCCCGGTGTCGCCACATGCATTTTTAATTGGCCTTACATCGGACCGGTGTTTCCTGTCTACGGGTCCCAGTTAACTGGTAGATGGACAGAATGGTTTGGTTTTACGTTGCCCAAATAAAGGATGGATAAAACTGAACGCATTGTTTAAATGTGGTGAGAAAAAACGCATGATCAATCAATTGTTTCTTTTTTGAGTAAATAAGAGCAGATGCTCCCAGCGACACGCGTTTCCTGGGCCCCTAAATAACGACGGAGCAAAATGTAAGATGTGACTACAATGAAACAAATATGTCTTAATGGAACGGTAACAGAAGTGTGAACATAGTTACAGGTTTCTGCGGACGATACAGGAGGGAGCATCACGTAAAGGGCCTGTGTGTTTTACCGTTGTTAAATTCCAAAGGTTGCCTGAAATGTAAAGTCAAATGGTCATGATACTCGGGAACTCATTATGTCAGACCTTGAAGTTGAGCTCTAGAATATCAAGTCGGTGCTCGTTCTTTCCGGAATACCCGAGTCCTACCCCATGTACCTACAAAAGAAACAGGGACTACGGTACTATGCACATCCTATCCATTTTTTTTACCTGTTTTTTGTATAATTTCAAACATCACGCCACTTGATCTAGGCTAATGTTAGGATAAGCAGGTGACCATCGATCTGTAATGTCACCCGCGTGTATGTAAATTCACAGACATCTACCGACCTAAGTAACCTCTGGATAACAGCTGTCCCTCCCGGAACTGCCTGCGAAGAGAGGTGAAGGGTAAACAAGTGGTTTATAAACTATAATGTCAAGATTAAACCTGGTAGTAATTCTTATATGGAGGTTTTTGCTGCAACGTACGATGTTTTCAAGGCGTGATAAAAGGAAGATAATGAAGATACTTTATGAAGCAAGGGGCGTTCTAATGTGATTCTAATCAGATTTGGAGGACCTCTTGTCTTAGTAAATGTGTATCTTATCTTAGTACAAATGTAGGATGACAGTGTGCCAAAATAAGGACAATAAGATGTATGATTATATTGATTGTCTGAACAATACAATGAAATGCCCCGCACACATTTAAACCCTCCGTAGTTTCCCCGAAAGTGCTACTTAATTCTAGGCTGTAAATAGGGCCCCGTCCGTTCAATCTGGTTGGCACTGTTGTGATTCACCGAGCACTGCATCTCCATACAGAAACAATCAGGCATACCGATATTTCCTATGGGGACCACATCCAGATCAATAGGAGCTTTCAGCGACAGTTGATAGCACCTATCTCCAGTTTATGTAAAATCTTGAAAAATAGTCAGCAGGATATGCATCAACTAAATCATATCTCTTCTCGAGTGTCCCATTTTTACTTTACAATGTAACGGAGACACAGCTCTTAAGAGATCAGGTAAGACTGTGTCTGCCTACAAAAAGAAATACATTAATTTGGATATCGACGATATGTCACTGAATCCAAGTCCAATTTCGTGATGCCAGTCAACACTGTGCTATTAAAAGGCCGACACTACCTCGGATCAGTTTCATCTATTCTGCTGTAAGTTACCTTCGTTGTTTGAAGGCTTCTTATAATCTGATAATGACATTCTTTTTTCTAACCAGTAACCAAGGTTGTGATTACACTAAGAGCCGTTATGAGGTCCCGTTAGAAATGCATAAATCTAAACGGTAAAATTAACTCTATTTTACAAAAAGACATCATTATTCTAAGTGGTGCTAAATTACATTTTCGTATAGAGTTTCTTTTGTTCAAACGCCTGCAACTATACTCACATGTACTGGGGCCACGACTGTTCGTTCGCGTTTCCCCCCCGTAATATTCTGTTTTTTTTATACATATAAAACATGTGTTACGGCACATAATATAAGTCCATAACTCCTATTACGAATTCGGGGTATCACTGGGAGTCACATCGGACATATTACACTCAAAATGTGTAATTTAAAGATGTGACAGGCCTCAGTCTAGTGAAGGGGTAAATAAATATGATGGCATGTATATGGAATCCAGCAATAAAGGATTACCACTTAATTCAAAACAATTAGAAAATTGGTGATTGTAAAGGTGTAGCTCATTCTTTTTGGATGACCTTAGTGGTGGAATAAATGTGTCAATGGAAAAAACGTGAACGATCAACAATGAAACCAATGAAACCAATAAGCTTAGCAGACCATACAATGCCTAACATCTAAACATCACCATGTATATTCCATAGGTCTTGGTTAGTTGGGTCATATCAATCAGCGAAAAAAATATCGAAAGTTGTGCTTGTATATATCTATTTATAGTGAATACTTGCTTATTGATTGCTGCGTCCTACTGCGTCGCACTTTGGTCAATTTGGACTCTCATCTTACGCATGGATCCAATTACATTTAATGCATGTAAATGTTCAGAATTATCGAAAAGAGTCGAGGAAATCAATGTCTTTTAATGGCGTTTAGGGCACTTTAAATTCAAGCTAGCTGAAACTAACACTTCCTAGTATCCAAACATATTCACCTTACAGTACATTTCGGGTATTATTCTAATAAAACATTGGATATTTCATATTCCTTGGTATAACATCATCAGAAGTCTCTGTAATCCGCTGAAATAAAGATGAGATATGAAAATTGAATATCAAGTGACAGCAAAACTGGTTTGCAGTCTCTCCTTTTTATAAATTTAATTTCTTCCAAAATTATTTTATTGTCAGCACCACTAAGAATCAATGGGAAAAAAGCATGATGATATTTCTCGCCCTCATATTGTTGTAACGAGCAATTGACACAGTTTAAATTACGGATTTGCTATTAGTTACCATACAAAGTGATTTGTCTATGCGGAAATTCATCGGCAAAGGTATTTAGTAGAGAGGCAGAATGGAAAAAGATGCCTAGAAAGTGGATTTGGTCGTGCCCGATATGTAAATGGAATTTGAGTGTTGATTCTTGAAGGGGACGTCACACTGCCTCATGCATCATGTTTGTTTATGTCGGAATGTGGTGCATAGCCATGGTATCCATGGAAACACCTAGCAACCACCTTATTTCTTGGGACAGCATAAAAAGTGACAAAAATCATCATAGAATTAATACAAATCAACATATGTATATGGGGTCATGCAAGGACTTAAATAAAAGGGTTATGAGAGGTCTACAAGAATTTAGCCAATTCATGTTTGTCATAGTTACTTGGTTACCATAGCAACCAGTTTTCATCCAAAATCTGGACCAAAAACGAAGAAATACTAATTTTCAGTTCCCACTGTAACCACATATTAAGATGTATATAAAATTTGAATATGTCTTTTTGAAGGGTATGCATTGGTGTAACCTGCCTGATGGCTGATGTTGTCGATATGTGGTGCATAGTTGCGGTATCCATGGAAACGCCACAAAAACACAAATTTCCCAGGTTTCAGGGAAAAATCACAAAAATCATAGAATTGGCACCGTTAAACATACAGGGTCATGTGAGGTCTTAAATGAAAGGGATATACATATAACCAACCAAGAAGGGAGTACCAGGGTGGTTATCACCCCGAGCCGGGACCCCGATATCAGCCCGAGGCCAGGGCCCGAAGGGCCGGCCGAGGGCTGATATCGGGGTCACGGGGAGGGGTGATAACTGCCCGAGTACTCCCTTTGAGGTTGGTTATGGATTTATTATACCTTTTCTGTTAGATCTGAGCTCCCAAGGAAGGATGCACAGCAATCAGTGGTGGTGGGACTGTGATGCTGCACATTTTTTAATTGTTTTTTCATATAACTCTTTTGATATCCATCAAATCCACAAATAGTAAGCAGTAAAATGTAGCTATGAACGTTGTACAGATAATGCATATGTTAGATTTTTTATTTCTTAATTATTTCATTTTTTCATGAATTTTAGAAAAATAAAAAGTTTCTGTATCACACTGCAGTGCGATACAAGGCTGGTTATCACCCAGGTTTGTATCGCTCTGTGTTAAACTCTTAACTACTAAACTTGTATCACCCTAAGGTATAGTTCTACAAGAATATGGCAAAATCCCAGTTGTCATGGTCACATGGTTACCATGGCAACCGATTCTATACCTAAAATGTGGTCAGATATTGGAAAGGATGGTCCTTTATAGTCTCCATGGCAACCACACATTAAGATGTATATGAAATTTGTGACCATGACAACTGGGATTTTGCCATATTCTTGTAGAACTTTCATAACCCCTTCATTTAAGACCTCACATGACCCTGTATATTTAACAGTGCCAATTCTGGGATGGATTTTTGTGCTTTTTCCCTGAAACCTGGGAAATTTGTGCTTTTGTGGCGTTTCCATGGATACCGTGACTATGCACCACATTCCGACAACATCAGCCATCAGGCATGTTACACCAATGTATACCCTTCAAAAAGGCATATTCAAATTTTATATACATCTTAATATGTGGTTACAGTGGGAACTGAAAATTAGTATTTCTACGTTTTTGGTCCAGATTTTGGATGAAAACTGGTTGCTATGGTAACCAAGTAACTATGACAAACATGAATTGGCGCAATTCTTGTAGACCTCTCGTAACCGTTTTATTTAAGTCCTTGCATGACCCCATATGATGATTTTTGTCACTTTTTATGCTGTCCCAAAAAATAAGGTGGTTGCTAGGCGTTTCCATGGATACCACAGCTATGCACCACATTCCGACATAAACAAACATGATGCATGAGGCAGTGTGACATCCCCTTCAAGAATCAACACTCAAATTCCATTTACATATCGGGCACGACTAAATTGGTATTTTTTCGATTCTGCCTCTATACTAATTGTATTTCTGCTTATAAATCAGCTTATAAATTCACTTTCTATAGAGATAAACGTATGACTTTGGTGAGAATCAGAGAGGTCTAGGTTCATTTTAACTCTATGAATAATTGTGGAACTTTTTCTCGAACGGTTTAGTTTACAAGGTAAGAAGCCGGCGGACATTCTACGCCCCGTCACGGCATCAAAGAGCCAACAAAATAGAGAGGTTTAGATATTGGTCCCGTGAACGCCAACCTGTACGTGTGATGTCATTGAACCCCCAAAATAGCCCAGGATTGGGGAAAGACCACTCTCAGGGCGTTGGACCCTCAGGTAAGGGCCTATCATACCAGTTTAGGCCCAGAAAGTGAAGGGCCTCAACAGACCCCTGGCACCTTGCCAAAGTGAAATAACTGAGGGGAATCACCACCACAGGGGCCAATACAGGTGTTTTACCATACTGTTTGACTTGTAGGCACCCTTCCACAAGTTGTCAATTACCTGTATCTATAACATAAGTATACACATCTGAAACTTTGCATAAATTTGACACATCATTTATTGACATACTTGCAATATGTTACATTGGAATCAAAGTTTCAAAATAGATTCAAGATAATATAAGAAGGGTGACAACATGGGGTGATAGATACAGGTGACCATTCCCCAGTGTTACAGTTTGGCAGGCAGGCTTAGTCAACCGTGTCCAGTCCCTCCACAGACTACACCTGCCCACCACAGAACTATATATAACTACCTAAACAAGGGCTCTTACACACCAGCCTGCAATTATTTGTTTAGGAATTATTTTTGAGTATCATGTTCATAGAACCTAATAACATAACATTAATACAAACATATTTGAAAAGCATGTATCACTTTACATATCTCATCAAGTATTACTAATATGATATGATATTGGCAATAAAGGTATGTGCAAACATTTAATTATACAAAAATAAGTACATTATTCACGTTACTGGTAGGATCTAAACCTCTTATTTGGGGCCCACGTGAACGTGACCCTTTTCCCCACGTTCACGTACAGGTTGGCGTTCACGGGACCGATATCTAAACCTCCCTAATAAGGGACGCCCTCCCCGTCTGATCCCTCACAGGGGACCAACGCCCCAGACCCCACCCATTTCCGGCCGCACCATCAGGTGGCCCGCTGGGTGGCGCCACGGTACGCCGGGGGTCTAAGTAGCCATCCTTCGACGTCTGAAACACGTGATTGTCACAAACCTGCCCCGGGCTGGTAAATCTCCGACAGTCTCCCGCACCTCCGAGGGCACCCCTAGCTGCAGCTCGTATTGACCGCACTGCGTCATAAACCCACACCGGGCACGGGGCTCATCTAATATCCCTGGGATTTCACTGATCGGTATTATTGAATTTTAAGTGCTAGGAGAACGATTGGACCCACATAGAAAAAGAAAAGGAGAAAACCAAAATGTCTTTAGAAAGACTAAAGCCAGACCACCCCTGGTCATGTTCCGGGTCGCGGTAGAAGATACAATTTCGTGGATAGAAACATCGATTTGCAGGCCTGATGCTTTTACTTGCTGTCAATAGGCGTCAGGCCATATAGAATTAAAGGCGCCATAACATTATTGTATTGGATATCATATTTGTGTACGATATACTGCAAATAGGTCTCATGCCATGAACTACATTTACACCTTCATAACTATGGGCGTGGCAGCCGAGTTTATCGGATGTGACAATGCGAAACAGTACAAGAACCATTAGGCTCTTCACGACCGTTCCGAAAAACACTATTTTCTCTCACAATGGCTGTGAAGAGCGTTATGTTGGTACCTAATAAGGAAAAATGGCTGTTATCAGGTTATGGAGTGGTAAAATAGTGGGGCGGTGACCAGGGACTATGAAGACGTTCGGCCCACCTCCTGGAGGTAGTGACAGGCTCTCAGAGCGGCCCCATTAACTCTCTCCAGGCGGGGAGGACCAGGAGCAGGTCTGAGTCGGTCAGAGCCCCAGACGAGCTGCTCAGGGCCCGAGCTGACCTTGTCACACGCATGCCCGTGATGTAGGGACCAGTTAAGTAACGTCGATCCGGCCGGACACCACAGAGTAGACTGATATTAGATTGACAGATTGGGTGTCAGCTCCTCTACTCCAACCTACCTGGCTCCTTCTACGTTTTATTTGTTCTTCTTTTGGTACCACATTGATTAATTCGACCCTCTTCCGCTCTTGAATAATTCTAGTTTCATGCAATTATTGTTGTCTTCATGGTTTCTATTTTTGACTGCTGCTGTGGCTGCCGCTCCCTTTTCTTATCTTACTGATAATTTAATTATCCTTTTTCTTTTCTTACAAATTATCGACAAGCACAAACCTACTGCCTCTTAGTTAATATACATGCTGAATGATACATTTGTTATCACCGCAAATTGAACGGAATTATTTCAAGCGAGTGAGGAAATTACAGTCATACTCCACGTCCTCGCCTCTACTCCTGCCTGCACTGTTGATCTACGAAACACATTTTCATTTGCTAAGGCACCAAGTGGAGTGGTCCATCCCATCAGGCTACCAGCAGGTGGTTACCACAGCAGACCCTCCTCGGCCTCTCCAGTCCCCCCAGCCTGTCGGCCAGCCCCTTCACTCGGTAATCAGATCAGCCATTCAGGGCCTGATTTAATAAGCCTGACAAAGGCCATCGTGACTAAGAAGAGGTTATCTCGGACACCTACTCCGAGGAGCCTCTTTACAATAGGAGAAGGGATGTTTATCCCTGAGCTAATTAGAGTGGGGAGGAGGACTACGCCGGGCTCAGAGACTGGACCCAATACAACAACAACTGCTGCTCAGAGTTGGAATTAACATCTAGACACTTGAAGAATGAGGAATCTCTCTTTTTGGTTTACACTGCTACACTCTAGACGCAGTGTAATAACGACTTTTTGCGGGAGAAATTAAACGCATTGTTCAGCGAAACAATACACAAGTGCCATTTGGAATATAAAGTAGCATGCAGGAATGCTCATCTTCATAATATACTCAACAGCCCCCCTTTCAAAAAACGGCTGATATCATATTTAGCAATGTGAAGATTTCGATTCAATTTTACGTTGAAATAGCCTTTAGAATTTCAACCCGGAATGTGAAAGCCGAAATAAGTAAGATCTAAATCCGAAATAACACGATGGGATTTCCGGTGGTAGAATGTTATTTAAGATGCAGACATGGCTTTTGAGAAGCCATCAGTTATTTTGTTCAGGGATGACTTATCACATTCATCGGTGACAAAAGGCTAACAAAAATCCTTAACAAATGTAATACTTTTGTTATTACCGGTTAAGCCTAGGATGGATGTAAGGTCGACAAAACCTCATCTCGGAATAAAGGTTTGGGTTCTTTGCCTGTCTGCCGGGAAGGGGGGCGGGGTTTAACCTCCGAGCATCTCAGAATGTTGTGCACGTATCTTTTTGTAGTTGGTAGGAGCTGCTCGATCTGCTAAGATGTGGCAGGACTATGAAATACTCCTGATGGCATATGGTCATTCAGATTAAGTCGGTGGCACCTGAAGAAGCCACATCCCTGGGACTTCGATGCTCAATGTCATGTTTCAAGCTACATGTATTTATGATTGTCAGTTCATTGAGGTATTAAGTGAGGTGGGCAGGTGGGTCCTCCTTTGGTTACCAAAAGAATTGAAATCACATCCTCTACCAATCTAAAGTTAAAGTTGTGTACAATGCAACTCCGCTGTGATCCAAATAAATAGCCTATATCTTTTTATGAGCCAACCTTTTCTCTTTACTTTGCCAGACACGACACGTGAAGTGATAATCAAGTTGTTACTAGGATGTCTTATCAGGCGGGAGAAAGAACAACCCTCCTATCTCTGCTTGTTTCTGGGTAGCCAGATCTATTCGACCGTGCCTTAATTAAGGTGTCCAGATCCGACCTAGCCTGGCGGTCGGGCAGTGGGCTTCAGCTGGTCACCACGCAACCTTATTGACCACCTTTGGGAAGTAAAGGGTCCTTTATGTCAGCGATGGTTAGTGTTATTTCACTTTAGGCGTCACTGGTGTCTCTCCCGTTACACAAAACTGATAGTGGTTATTTAAAGGCAACAATGTTAGGGGATGTCTTCTAACAAGTTAGAATGGGTCCGACTAAATCAACTGTATGTTGAAATAATAACATTTGAAATGTGTCTTTCTATAAACATTTCCATCCAAACGATGCATTGGTAGTAAAAAGAGAACTTTCTAAAATAAAGTTAACTTCGTTTTCCGCATAGCCTGTCATAGGTTTTGAGATACGCAGTAGGTTTCTGTATAAAATATCAAAATTATATAGAGCAGGATATTATACACCCAAAATGGAATCGCCGTCTCTTCTTTCACATAAACATTTAAGGCTTGGTACATAAATGTATCAGATGAGAATCTATTTCAATGTCGCAGTATATACACGGATATATTCCAGTCTTAACATTGTATCTCTCTCATATGTCCTCAAGTAAGAAATATTTTGTTAAATCAACAAAATTGTCTCTAGCTCCACCTTCCCAACTACAGATCATCTTAAATCAATTTCGCATATCAGGAGAGCTTTTAGATGGCGTCATTTAAATGCAAAGGCGAGGGACCTTCGAGGGAGAGGGAGTCTTCGCGGAAATATAGAACAACTGAAAAGTAAAACTTCTTTTTCATAAATGAAAACTCTGCAACTCTTGTTTGACATAAGTTTTAACTGTCCTATGGCAATATTTTCAAAATCTGAGTTATGAATTAGATTCAGCCAAAAACTTCATCGTGAAGCTAAACTTAGCTTAACAAAATTGATGCCCCCGACGTTACGCAGTGCTCCACTGGTTATCAAAACTGTCAAATCCCCCTAGATTATGCCCTCCTTAAAACCTGAAAATTGTTTGTGAATAATCATTCGGAGGCGCTCGGAATAAATGTGACAAAAAGGAGACACTCACTGCTACCATACAAGAGTATCGTCTTCCTATTGGCCTGTTTTAACCGAAGCACCTAGCTCATGGTGAGATACTATGGGGGTTTGTATCGTGTAATATGGGACATGATAAATAGCACCAAGGCATCGTCCACCGAAGTGTCCCTAGACCACCTTTATGCCATCGCCAGCGGCCCACAAAGACCCCCCTGGTCGCTGTGCAGAAGACGTCATCAACCTTCATCTTTGTAAAGCCATTTCTAAGTGGGTTTGATATCCTCGGTCGTCCCCTGACAAAGGACTGGCCATCTAGCTATGCAGCACCTGCTTTGGAAGGACTGATTGAACGTACCTCATTTTTCAACTCGTCTACTCCGTCAAGCATCGTTGATGCATCTCTATCCCATACCAAAGAGGAAGGGAATAGATCAAGAGGTGAATACATAAATACATCTATGAACAAATTCTTTGCAGAAGAGAAAGTTTGAAACTCGAGGTAGAAAATATTATGATGATAAAAACACAACACGCTAAATATAAAACTTGCTATCTGGTTATTGCATATTGCATCAATTCTTGATATTTGACTGCCCAGGCTATATGATATATCTAAAAAACTGTTTGTTAGGGAAATTTCGATTGCAGTGTGCGCTTTACTGCCGATCAACGAATATCTACTGCCGCACGGGTCGCATTCCAAAAATTGAAAACACCGCAAATACAATCGTGTGAGATTATGGAGTTAACAACAAATTTGCAAGTAAAATTTTTTTTTTTTTCAATCGAGTGTATAAGTTAGTGAATGCTCAAAAATATGCCGGAGAGTGAATGAGTTTCAGATAAAAGACCAAGAACTGAGTTGGCCAAGACGTCACCATACTTTAGAGGTGCTTTGTTATGGTTAAAAACACTTGTATCAATCAAAACGATAGATTCCTATTTTAAGTTTAAAGAAGCGCTTAAGAAACATTTTGTATGAGCAACTAATGTATACTTAAGTAAACTACCATATATCATTACTGCAAACCGGTGGAATGAAACCAAAGGCACGTAGTTTGGGGAAATTAAATTTTTTATTTTAAATAAATTTAATTTGTTGATATAGAAATATAATGAAATATTTATAAATTATAAAATGGGTAAAAATGAGTAGGTGATGAAGGTGTGATGAAGGGTGGGTGGAAGGTAAATTGTGGAGAGGGAAGATTGTGTGGAGTAATGGTGGATTGTTGTGAGAAGAAGGAGGAAGTAGGGGTTTGTGTATAGTGAAATGTTTAGAGGGGTGTATTGGGAAATATAGGGGTGTGGGAAGTTAAGGAGTGAACCACCAGGTGGCAGTAATGAGCACACCTGCAGCCAGTAGGCTGAATGTGAAACACATTACTGCAAACCGGTGGAATGAAACCAAAGGCACGTAGTTTGGGGAAATTAAATTTTTTATTTTAAATAAATTTAATTTGTTGATATAGAAATATAATGAAATATTTATAAATTATAAAATGGCCAAAAAGTGTGCCAAAGGTATAGAATTAATAAGGGTAAGGGTGGGAGGGGTTTAAGTTTATGGATGTGTGAAATGAGGATGGAGATGAGGAATGGGTTAAGAGTCAGTTATGGATTGAGTCCACGAGGGCGTTAGTGACTCTTCCAGTTGGGGTGGCGATATATGTTTTGTATACATTCGATCGCCATCCCCCATGTCTTTGGATCTCCAGCTCGTTGCACCCGGAGGCGTGTGCCTGCGTGGCCGCCGCCTTGCGGATGCTGTGTAGCGTGTACTTTGTTGTGTCTACCCCCGCCCGCATCAGGGCAACGTCCCACACGGTACGGACGAGGGACGCCGGAAGCGGCGCTCGCGTGTCCGGCAACATTAATAGTGGATCCGTCCTGTGTTGTGTGGGGACCGCCGCTATGTTTGCCTCGATGGCCGTTGCCGGGCACAGGAGTGGATTGTTGGCCCGCGGCAAGGCCACCGTGCGTCGTTGGTCGGCGCGCTGCATATTTTTGGCCCACTTGACTGTCAGTATGATCCCTGTTGTGGACACTGTAATGTCGCCTCTCGTCGGGTGGCGTGTGTGATCGAATGCCTTTATGGACGGGGGGGTAATCTCCGATTGTCTCATGGCCGCATAAAACATTGCCAATACGGCCGCCCTTACTGCCGCTCCCACGTCCGTGCGGGGAAGCTGTCGTATTGCAGCCCTCATGTCGCTTACGGGCAGCGGTGGTTTTACCCGGGGGACATATGCTTTGTCCCTGAGGAATGCGTCCATGGCCATGCGCACTCTCGGGTGGTCGATGGGATCCGTGGATATGCCCGCCAGACGCATGTATGACCGAACGTGTGAGATCTTGTTTCGGATTGTCGCTGGGGCGGGGGTATGTGTCGCTAGGTACTCCAAATAGGCGCACACAAGCTGGTATCTTGGAGCCAGGGGGTCCTCGCGCATCCTTGCCATGAAGGCTATGTATGTCCGCACCGTTGACTCGTGGTTCCTGCGGGTGCCCGACGCGCGCGCGGATGCCTGCCTTGCCGCTGCTTTCCTCATGAGCGTCTCGAGTGCCGGATCTGTGTGGGAATGAGCACAAGGTTTGGTCTATGAAGAACATACATGGGCGGACACAGGTCAACGAATACTGCTCTACCAGGGACGACGCCTCCCCATAATGGCGTGGGCTGAGGTGTGCGCGGCTTAACGCATCAGCGACTATGTTGTCCTCCCCCGGAATATGATCATAAGAGAGTTCAACGTCCAGGAGTGCCTGGACCATCCATACGGCCCTAGCGCACTCCTGGAGGATGCTGTTGCGTGCCCTGCCTGTTTGAAGAACCTGTACCGCCGCTAGGTTGTCGCATCTAACCCTTATATGCCGGCCCCGGTCGTCTGGGCCGAGGAACGTGTGGAGTGCAACGACCAGGTTCATCGCCTCCAGTTCGGTGATGTGCGCCTCTCCATCCGCCTTGTGGGGGATTTGCTGTCCGTACGCCCACCGGCCGTCCGTGGCGCCCACCCCAGACAGGCAGGCGTCAACGAGGATGACCTTGGTGGGGGCGTGCGCCGGGATGACCGATACTCCATTCCATTCCTCGCAGAACTGGATGAACCAGAGTAGGTCGTCGCGCATCTCCTGTTGAATGTGTATGCGCTCTCCGTTGCTACTTCTCAAGGCGTTTAGAAGCCGCGAGACGAATGTGCGTGCAGGCCGCACGCACTTCGCCACGTGTAAGAGGTGGCCAAGAAGGGATTGTAACTTGCGTTTGGTTATGTACTTCATGGCGTATGTTTCCTTCACCTGGCGAATCACCTCTGCGAGTTTGTCTGGTGGGATGGTCAGTGTCATTCGTCGTGCATCGATGAACACCCCCAGCCATTTAACCCTTTTTGCTGGTGGTTGTGCCTTGTCGGGCGCCTCCGGGAGCCCAAGTTCGCCCAGGATGTCGCGTGCCCGTTGATACTCCCGAGCCGCCGTGGTGAGGTCGGGGGACAGGATGACGAGGTCATCCAAGTACATGTAGCAGCTTATTCCCTCGGCCCGAAGGGTGTCGACGATGCAGTTAGCCACTGACTGCATGTGGAACGAGGAGGCTCTGGCCCCGAAGGGCATGGACAAATCGCAATAGAACCTCCCGTTCCACCTGAAGCACAGCAGCGGCCAGTCCAGAGGGTCCGAGACGAAGTTTTTATACGCCCGGGACACGTCGACGGACGACAGGTATGCCCCCTGACCCATCCTCCTAAGGTCCCTAGCGAGGGCGTCCACAGTCGGGAGGGAATGCTGCTGCTCAAAGCCGTAGACCCCGTTTTTGACGATGTATGCGTTGATGGAGGCGTGTGCCGGAAACGTCATATCCGTGATCACTCTCCTCTTATCAGTGTCTCCCTTACTGCGTGACATGAGGGGGGACACATGGCACCAGGGTTCAAACGGGGGTACGTCAGAGGGGCCAATAAGGCCACCCAATCCTATTTCTTTGTCGATGAAGTCCTGTATATGTGATGGAAAATCAGTGGCACTGGGGTGGTTGGGAGTGTCTGTTGTGTCAGACGTGGGGCCCGCATATCCTGTCGGAAACCCGAATTTTACAAAGTCGAGGACTGTCTCCCTCCCGTCCAGGGCGCCCAGGTAGTATTCCCAGGCCGGTATGTTGAGGTTTGAGGGCAGAGGGGTACGCGCGCCCATTGCGTTGGGAAGGCCGGTTGCTCTGACCGTGTCGTATATGGTCGCCAGGTGTGGGTGCTCGGCGCTACTCATTTGCGGCCACTCCCTCCTACGATGGTCTGCCAGAGCCTGTGGGCGGACGTCCACCGGCCTTGCGAATGGTATGGTGCCCTCACAGAAGCGTCGTATGCTGTCAAAGTTGGGGCTTACCGGATTACTGTTATGTGGGGTGGGTAGCGCGACGGGCGTACATGTTGTCGTGGCGGCAGCTGGTGTGCGCGCAGGGCTGGGGGCCCTGTCCTCCAGCAGGGGTACGTCGCGGGCCGTGTCATTGCGTGGGGCGTCCGGCTGGGGTGTTGTATCCCGGACGCCCATCACACGTTTTTTGGCGGCTGGAAGTATTGAAGCTGCTGGTTACCATGGGCAGGGCGCCACTGATGCTCCGGTGCCTGCTGTCTAACGGGGTGTTGCGGGGCAGCATACATGGCCGGGGGGCCGGCCTGGTGCTGCCTCATGGGCGCCTGACGGAGCTTGTTTTCACATGCTATTACGTTATGCCCGGTACATTGCCTGCCTATTGCATCGCAGAATGAGCACAGATGCATGTACCTGTGTATGCCCTCATCATGATGTGATCTATGCTTGCAGCCCGCCCTTGAGTTGAACTGTCTACATATGGCCTCCACCCGATGTTTTGGATCAGTGTTGGGGGGGGCTACCCGTGAACTCCCGACTATAGCCATCCTAAATCGTTGGTTCTGTATACGTTGGTCGTCCCCCCATGTAAGCGTCCCGCATTCAACCTCATCCCACACGTACTGAGACCACCTTCGCACCGCCTCCCAGGGCCGGTCGATGGCATCAAATGCCACATCCTGTAGGTGTGCCAGTATGTGTGGTCTGTCGTTTGAAGAACAGCCCCTGTCGTCCCTGATAAGAGCAATTGTAGCGCTAGTATACTCAGCTAGGGAGAGGGATGACCTAAGGTCGAGCCTCTGCTTAACAGTTTCAATGCCCTCTCGGCGGATATACATATACGGCTTCTGCATGGGTGGGCTATGATCTGAGTGAGTGTGTTGCTTACCCTCCGTGTGTATCTGATCAAACCTTTCCCTTCTCAGCATGTCGTCCACGTAACCGTATGCGTTCTGCCCTGTGCGTAGCGACCTTGGGTCGGGGATGTCCTCGCCGGTTCCCCGCTGTGATGGTGCCCGATGCGCTGGGCGTGTGGGGCCCGGCCTGCCTGCCGTCCGTGGCGTACTGTGCGTGGATGCTGCCAATAAAAGATCGATTTTTGAGTCAATATTTGCCATTTGTGATTTAACCTGCGACATGTCGCCCTCGAGGCGCACAACCCTGTCTGACATATCTGGATCGGCGCTGCCCTGAGTCCCGGAGCGGACTGGACTGTCCGGTAGATTCTCTTCTTCATATCTAGTGGATTCGGCATCGTAATTAGGACGAAATGAGACCTCGTCCTCCTCCCTACTGCTATCCCCCATCGATTCCCTTATGCTGTCCGATATTTGTTTTTCCGCCTTCTTCTTGGCGGCGCGCGTACGGCGCTTTGAGTCCGGCATTTCACTTGTTTTACGTGAACACTGGACAGAGCGGGTAAATATAACTTTATACTTAGCCCCACTGGCGCGGCGTGTTGTTGGCGCGTTGGTATGGACGGTATTTCGGGTTCGTTCAGCTGATGGCCTGGGATAAATTGTGGAGAGGGAAGATTGTGTGGAGTAATGGTGGATTGTTGTGAGAAGAAGGAGGAAGTAGGGGTTTGTGTATAGTGAAATGTTTAGAGGGGTGTATTGGGAAATATAGGGGTGTGGGAAGTTAAGGAGTGAACCACCAGGTGGCAGTAATGAGCACACCTGCAGCCAGTAGGCTGAATGTGAAACATATTATTTGTTCTATTCAGTTATGGAACACTATTTGTGTGATATCAATTGCCTTGTCATGGCACAGTAGGATGTCTGCCTGTATTCTAAGAAAAATTGGGGGAGGGATCCCATGCCAATCATCCAATCATCAAATCATACTTATTCATTGTATATAAGTCATATCATTCCAACATAATTAATTGTACAATTGACTAAATATATCTATTTGTACTCTACATGAAAATTTGTGTTTCACTATAATATCTGGAAGAACAGATACGTCTGAAGGTATTTGATAAAAAATATTAAAAAAAAGAAGATACCAGCTGAAGGCTCTGTTATGGCCACAGCCTACGTGCCTTGTAGTTGTAACTAGAATTGATAGACATGTAAAGGCTCATTTACAGACAATCAGGCTCCATGTTGCAGATAGGTTGAGCTGGTAATGTCATGACACTGACCTTCTTTATGGGCATCTCCCTAATGTAGCCCTGATCAGCCCCTGACTGTTTACATAAGTCTCACCACTAACCTCCCTGGTGCAGCGGGCTGCTGTTGCATATGGAGAGGGCGTGATGAGGGCCCTCTGTATTCCCGGAGAGGTCGCTGCAGACGCTTTTACCGAAGGGTCGTATATATAGCCTCAAAACTGTCCAGAGATATGTTGTAGCCAAAGGTCGTGTATGTTGACGTAGGCCTAACCGAAAAAAAAACCCGATCAAAATGATTAGGGAAATACAAAACAGAAGTTGCACTTGTGTTACATTTCGATTAATATTTGCAGTTTTTCTTGTTGTTTTTTTGCCCAATACAGTTTAAAATTTTGTTTTAAAATCGGGTTAAGAAGCCCAATCACCTAATGAGGATGGTCCACCTTTCTTTTCACGCACAAATGTTTTGAAGACGTTCTGTCCAGGGCCGCAGGAACCATCGGTCGTCGTGTGTGCAGGCCAAACAGAGGGCCCGGTTCTCAGGCTCAGGTTTCACTGAGATCTGGCGACTATTTTGCCTATAATCAATCATTATTTTTATTTATTTAACCAGGGGACCACAACATTTCCTCTACAAGACAGGGAATTCCATTTAAGCAATGATTAATTGTTTTCTACTCAAGGAAATACTCGGCTAAAAATGAAGAAATAAAATGTGCAACTCACAGCAAACTCGTTAATCAGTGACGATCTGCGCCTTTATCTTTAGTAAACTTTCCTTTCTAACTGTGCCAATGGCTTATGGTCAGCTGTGCAACAATCACGATACGGTACTACAATGTGTGTGGAATCAGTGCCAGGACATCTGGCCTGTTGGATCAGAAGTCAGGGGGATTCAGGGTCACGCCTTTGGTCTGGTCTAAATGCAGCAACTCCTAGCGGTCGAGTGGTGCCAAACAAAGTGGGCTTTTACAAACAGATCGCCGGCTTTCGCCCAGATAGTATGCAAAGCAAGTGTATCCGTCGACACTTTATCAGCATCTGCCGGCATGGGTATCGGGACGCTTTCAGACGCCCAGGGACAGGTTCCAAGGGCCAGACGTGTTTGAATCCCAACCCAATAAGGTGCAAATTGCCTCCGTTGGTCAAGTCAGTTCCCGTACCTAGCTGGTACATGGCTTCCCTCTTCCTTAATTATTTTCAATTTCAAGGTTGGACATCCAGCAGCATAGGATCATACCTGAGCAGTTGTTGAGCATGACTAGGACATGTCCGGTCGTTCCTGTACATAGGGCAGCTAGTAGTATGTAGGCCTATCATATATCACGCATACTCAATTCTAAAGGATTTATACATTCTGGACTCTGGCCGTCAGAAATACTCAATGCGGTCATCGAAGAATAAAGAAATATGTTTATACTAGCCTACAAACAAATTGACTTATCTTTCTTGTCTGTCACCAGGAGTCAGGAGAAGGCATAATATATACTCAGTTATGAACCACATTACCATACTCTAGCACTAGGTAAAACCACTCTCAAGTGTTAGGTCTATCTTCTCTACTTATTCTACTTATAGTACTCAAAGTATAATCCCTTAGATATAACATCAATTGAAAACATTCTTGAATCATGTAGACGGTGTATTAAATTGGACTTTAAGTGACTCCTTTAAGTCTTTGTGACGAAAAGCAATCTTTTGTTGTGCATGCAAATCTTGGATATGCTCCCTGGCTTCAGTATCTTCCTATTTATACGCAGAAAAATGCTCATAGTAGCACAGTGATCATCCATTTTGAAAATCCGTTCATCTCATCAATAGACGGAATCTGATAAAATATAGATTATAATTGCACGTCTGTTGCGGATTCATTCCTTTCAGGGCTTCTCTGGGGAGGTTATAATGCAGTCATTAAATGGACAGTCTTGGGTCCGCTTGCTAAGCCTCAGGTCTTAAGTTAGTTTTCAAATTATTCCAGCATAGAGGGAGAAAGTGTCATAAATGTAGAAATATCCATATTTGATCCCTTTGAGGCCTCGTAGCTGCTAGGGCAACTTGTGCTTCATATCTGACTATCCACCGGTATCTCTGAGAGTATCTCTCAACACCAACTATACTGTTTCCCGCTGTCACCAATAACAAAGTTAATTAAAATCCCTGTTAAAAAATGACCATAATTCCTGATAGAAAGAGTTTAATTAACTATGAAAATGAAAGCATTTGCAAATTTCATTCAGGGAAAATTATTTCAGCAAAGACATAAACTGATAAACAATACATAAATACTTCAGTGGAATCAATACACATATTTCTTGTATTCAATTACGGGAAGGTGTCTTTACTAAAGGACAACTGTGGCCAAATGCAGTATGGGTAAAAACTGATTGAATCATTCGTGGTACGAATTAGACAGGCTATTATGAGAAACTGGTCCGGTTTCTGATTTCCCCGGGGGCGACAAGGATTGCTCTTAAGAAGGTAATATTCCTTGTTAATCACTTAAAGTGTCTTGTCTATCTTTAGCTAGCCATTCATTCGCTTCGGTCATTGCCTTTGCATTTTGTGTTGCATATGCTCTGCCAACCCCTCAAAGAGAAGACGCCTGATGAAGGTGTACCTCGTTACCGTGGTAACACTACGTTGTTTATCTAGTAGACCGGAGTACCTTCCGTATGGTTCCATATACGTTGATGCCTAGATTAATCTGGCCACACGGTAAGTGATGTATTCAATAGTGTGATCAGTATCATTAGTCTCTGCCAATTGATGTGCACTGCTTTCTATGAGGGGCTTTACTGACCTTCAGTGAGTTTTAACGTATCACGTTATCACTCCACATACTTGAAGACTGATTTGAAAGTTATCTTTCAATCCCATTAAGTCTGTGCAGAATAACAATACAAAGCATAAATAAGATATACACATAATTTTCATTTATCAATTAAAACTATGGTCAAACTACACCATGCTTTGAGTGAACGTTCAACTATGTATGCTTCTATAACGAAGGAAGATTATTGCTTTCAGCAGTTATGTTTGCAATAGCATCCAGAATTAACACCCAGCATTTTTTCAGACTTAACGCGACTTCATCATACCCCTTGACTGTTGGCAGATCACTTTCATCAAAATATGCCCACAGCTGCGGTAGCAAACCGCAATCTCTGTTGGCCTTTATTGGGCCTAGTACACAGTCAGTATCATTTATCTTTCACAAAACAGCATGAAGGCAAACCACAACCTCAAAAATACCAATCCAATTGCATGGTATGTTCTAATCCCCACCTTAAATCTACTAGATATATCTGGCAGATGAAATCAAAAAAATATCAGACAATTGACCTTCTGTTGAATGTTTGTTTTGGCCTGCCGCCATGAAGTATTGGTGGGTAAATACTGGAGGATTTCCCCGGCGTCTGGACGCTGTCGTCTCTGTTTGCCAGGCATGGGAAGACGTCACACCCAAGGGATATACTACTCCAACCACGTCATCGTCTGACGTAGAGCCCTAGCCAATATAGGGTCTGTGCTGGTCCAGGCTTAGGGACCTATAAATCAAATTGCCATACATCAACACACATCACAATCTAACGTACAGAAAAGATATTCACTGATAAAAATCAATGTCGTGCACAAAGAAATAAAACACAAAGAAGTTGTGAAATGGTTAAGGAAAATGAAGAAATTAACGAGACCCACCTTCCCTTGAGTAAGTAGCGTATTTTTCTCTTACAACCTCTGCACCATATGAAGCAATTCAGTATCCATAAGATCAGAGCATTACAGGTCATTTGGCCGAGCAGCAATTGAGCTTCCTATCTTCAGGCCTTGCAAGTTAGATGTAGACAGATTAGGCGGACCCGCAGGGGGACTTAGGGAGGACCAGGCTGCTAGACCTAGATTTATTTGAACCTTATACATGGGTAACTAAATCAAAAAGATCTAACAATGTGAACTTCTATGGAAGTATACAGAATAACTTCAATTTTCTGGTAAGGATTCATCATTGAAACGCAGAAGGATACTCTCTAGCATGTACAAAAAGGTCAAAATGTTGCTTAATCATTCGATAAAAAAAGAATAACATTTTTGTCATTAACGTTTATTTCCCCAAGCGTTCCCCATTAAATCTATTTTGACGGAAGTGTATTTATCTCATGTGCCTATATACATGTGGTACTTTGTGGATGCCAATATATGGGATTCTTGCCAATGGTCCATTACCTAGAGTTATATGTCGGAAACAGACCGAATATTTTTGTCTTCATTTGTAGGAAGTGCCATGTCCATGAGGTAATCCTATAATAAGACTAGAATATAGTAAGACAAGGAGACCTGAGTACATCTAGAACAGTAAAGTAATATGTTTTCACTATCTGCCAGTTACTTTCAATACAAAAGCCTGGTAATAGCCATACAAAGGCGCTGACGAATGCCATTAAGTCAAGCCACTTAATTATTCAAAGGACGAAAGGAGCTGGACCCTATTACCATCGTACAGCATTAGGTGACAGCCTCCCCACCTGCCCATCTATCACCTTCCCCCGGAAAGGACTCAGTAATGCAGGAAAGGACAGTGCAAAATGTTTCAACGTGAATGTAGATGTGGCAATTTCTCTAAACTCTTATTAACGGTGTTCTTTTTTCACGAAGAGTTGCTTGGCATTAGCAGGGGGACACAGGGGAAAAGTATCACTAGTACTTTTAGCAATTCCAAGCACCGCAATTCATGAAGCCATAGGTCTATTCATTCGGACCCAAATTTAGACTAACAGTACAAAGTTGATAATCTGATATGTTTATGACAATACAACCAAAGGAGAGTAATGTACTTCATTTTCTAAGTTACTGGAATAAAACCTAGGAACCCCGTGCGATACGCCACAAGATAGCGCAGTTCCTTATTTCCAGAATCCACTGAAAGTGTACCACTACAATTATTCTATACTACTTCAACTATGATTATAAAACTCTTGTCTCTCATCGACTGTCTGGCTCACCATTCACATGTCCCCGATTATCGTCCGATGTCTCATTGTCACCCTCTGTCTGCCTATTATCGCCCTCATCGGCCACGTGGTCACCCGCGGGGTGTGGCCTGCCTGCCGCCCCCAGGGGCCGCCGTCGGCTGTCACTATCTGAAGGGGGTATTCCACTACACGACATTTGCTGCGATATGACTGCGATACGGCTGCGATATGAGTGTCCTACGATACCACACGTATCGTAGGCCAAGTCGTGCAGTGTAATAGGGTAAAGGGGGTATTCCACTACACGATAAGGATTGCTACGACATGGCTACGACATTCCTTGCGACATGAGAGTATATCGTACGACATCGGGTGGGTCATCGCAGGGGCAATTAACGATGTCGTGACCATGTCGCAGCCGTGTCGCAGCCGTGTCGCACGACATGGACACATCCGGGGTATTACACTTGTGCGTTGAAAACGAGGATGTCGCACGACATGTCGTAGAATTGGTAACCCCCACAGCGACACGAGACAAAGATGGATGCCAACATGGAAGAGTATTGGCAGGTGTTTGGCCTTATGTTAGCATTTGTAAGTGAAGAAGAGCAACATCGTAGATCGTTAGCAGAGATACGACGAGATAAAGTAGTCAAGAAACGAGCACCACGTCGTTGGTGGAGTCGGCCCTGGCTGTTAGCGAGATATGACAAAGAACATGTAACTACCATGCACACTCTTCAGATGGAGCTCGTCGCAGTAGGTGTTTCAATCTAATAGGCGTTCATGTACTTAAGCTCTTGGCAGTATCGTAATCAAAGATATGGTATCCTAATTATATTAATTTGTTCCCCTCAGTGTGACGACACGATTCAATATCGCACGATGATGCGCATGGACAGGGAGACATATCTGTGGTTATTGGACAAGGTCCAACCAGAAATAATAAAACAGACCACTAAGATGAGGAGTCCAATTCCACCCTGTGGGCGTCTGTCGGTGGTCCTGAAGATCCTTGCCTTTGGTAAGAAAACTGAGCGATGTGACAAAGTCGTAGCATCATTTTATTTGTACATGTTAAAGACTTCTTGTAAGTCATTGATCGTAGGCAATGTGTTCCATTCGTTTTGTTCCAAATAGCAAAGAATATCGAAAATACGATAACTGTGTGTTAGTAATGTTATTGAACTTTCCTAAAATTTCAGGCGATACCCAGGTTAACTGCCAACTGCAGTTCAGGTACGGGCAGTCAACCATCAGCAAAATGATGCCAAAAGTGTGCCAAGCCATATACAATGTCCTCCATGAAGAGTTTCTGGATGTAAGTGTGTTGATAGAAATCAGTAAATTAATCAATGCGAAAAGATTACTCAAACAAAAAATAATTATGTGTCTGTTATCCCCGATATTCATATCGTATGATGATGTCGTAATACGCGTCGTAATACAGAAGGACATAGTAGATACAAACATTTTTGACGAAGTTAATATTCCTCCTTCCAGACTCCCCGTAACAACACCGCCTGGAGGCGCGTCGCCCAGGGATTCTGGAAGAGGTGGAACTTCCCCAACTGCGTCGGCGCGCTGGATGGAAAACATATCACCATCGTGCCACCTGCCAATTCCGGATCAATATTCCGAAATTACAAGGGGACATTCTCAGTAGTACTGCTTGCTGTCGTGGACTATAACTACGAGTTCAAATACATCGATGTCGGTGCGGAAGGACGTGTCGCAGACGGAGGTATTTGGAAGAAGTGCAGTCTCAAGGAAAGCATCGAAGATGGAACAATCGGATTCCCACCAAACGAGGTCCTTCCTGATACAGAGGTTGCGATGCCACACTTTATCGTAGCCGACGATGCCTTCCCATTGCGTCCCTACCTACTGAAACCGTATTCACGTCGTGATCTAACTGTGGAGGATAGAATCTTCAACTATCGGCTTAGTCGCGCGAGAAGAACGGTGGAGAATGCGTTCGGGATCATGGCAAACAGATTTCGCATCTTCTTAACCAAGATAGGAGTGGGTCCAGACACAACCACTACGATATGTCAGGCCTGTGTTTGTCTTCACAACATGTTGCGACGTCGATGTGGCCGCAATTACATCCCCCCAGCATCATTGGATCGTGAGAGCCCAAACAACGAAGTCATTCTGGGAGACTGGAGGGCAGGAGGACAGATGGATGACCTACGTCGTGATCCCACCCGTAACCCCAACATCCAGGCAAAGTTGTATCGCACCGTCCTGCGCGACTACTTCCAAACGGAATCTGGATCTGTGCCCTGGCAATGGGTGGCTATTGGGAAGTAGGTTCTTCTCTGAAAGACTCGTGTGTTATAGTTGGCTTACATATATATTAAGTCATGTTTGTATTGTCGTATAGTTTGCGACATCCCTTGAACGTTAAGTCTGAAGTTACCAATAACCACATTCATTATCAACTATATATGTCGCAGTGTATGTCGTGGCCAGCACGACATAATGAACTAGAGCATCACGATACGAGACGACCGAGTTAAAGTTTGCAATATTATATCATCTGTGTAGGAAATGTTATGTCAAAAGTTATCATTCTTAGCTTCTAAGTCCTATCTTAGGAAACTATACGATTCCTAACTGCAAAAGATTTCAATGAATTCTCGATAAAAAACATATACAACGACATTGCAGTTTAAAAAGTCAACGTGAAAAAATATTTATTTTCCTGACTTTGTGTCAACAATCTAATTTTCTTTAAACATTAATATTTCTGAAGTTGAAAGGAGTGTAACCTAGATCAACGGCGCAAACATTGCAACATGGAATAAGAATGTCGTAAATATTTTCTGTTAAATGAAAGTGAATAAATTGAACCCGATATCGTCTAACCTGAGCTGCTGCGTCACATTCTATAAGCAAGTATGGTCCAATTCTTTTTTTTCCTTAAACAATGTGTAACCGTTAACTTATCTTAGAGCAATGACAAAGTCAGTGAAGCAAAATTATGCTAAAACAAGTTCTGTTAATATCTGTATTATTTCAAGTTAAACCAGGAATTAAATTCTCCACAGACTTAATGTATCTAGTAAAAAGAAACACTTCTATCTAAACCCGAACGTAAGAACATGGTCCGGATGATTAAAACAACTACGACATACAGATAAGATAGGCACAATCGCAAAGTCAACTCTTTGTCATCTTTTTCTCCTGTTGCACCTCAACATCTCGACTTAACCTAGTAAGCCCTGTTTGTCGTAGATTAGATAGCAATTAAGTTCCTGTCACATCCCCTTACAAGTTATGACTAGGACCTATTTCTTTTCACTTGTGTAGAACTTGTCCCTGGTTATCGTGGGTTGCGATATTGCCTGGATATCCTCCATAATAGTTAGTGCAATACACCTGTGGAAGTGATGGGGATCCAGGAGGCCACATTCCCTGGTTATATCCTTGCATTGGCAGGGCGGACATTGCCCCACTGTTTGCGACAGCTTGCTGCATACTAGGATGAAGGCTGGAGGACGACACATTTTGCATTATGGCATACTGATTGTCAACAGCGCGGGGTGGTGTACTCATCATGGCAGTGAAAGATTGTCGTGCTGCTCCTGGCTGGATGGAAGAGTTGGTGGTCGCAGAGGAGGAGGAGGCAGAGGAAGAGGAAGCGACAGGATGTGACGCAGAGGCGGTTTGGGATGTCTGTCTGATATCTGTTTGGCCACAATGGGTTATCGCAGGTAGATCTGCGACATTTGTTGTCGTTGTGGCAGCAGGGGCAGATGTCTTGACAGAAACGTCTTTTTTTTTCTTATCGCGAATTGCTTCATTGACCAACTGTTCACAATGCAACATAACATCATCTCTGACCTGCCTATCTCGCACGCGCCGTAATTTTGTCACAAGCAAACCACTCCAAAATCTTTCCTCTTCAGTAAAATCTGTCTGACCCTTCAGTTGCTGTAGTAGAGCCTGAGGTACTTGGTTATCACTACCGGTTGCTTGCGACATTCTCTTACCAAAACCATCCCACGATTGGGCCATCTTCTCTACGATATTTAAGCGTCTGTCTGAATTCTGCTCAAGCGTGTCAAGTCTAGTGTCGGCTTTCTCTTTGTTTTTCTTTGGAATTTCAGCTAGATCTTTCTTTATTGTTAACTCAAGACGTTTTGGCGCATCACCCTTTTTTGCAGCAACAGCCTTATTAGGATCTTTGTTTTTACCACCTTTCTTATCTTTCTTAGCACCACTTTGGTCATCCGCAGGCTTCTTCGGTGGAACTGCTTTCAAGGGGGCAATCGGCTCCAGATCATCAGTGTCGTCGTCTGCGACAAGGGCTTTAAAGTCTTTCAGTGTTTTTAACGCCTTTTTAGTTTTCGCTGGGGTTGGTTTGTGTACCTTCCCTTTTGGCTTTGTCCCGACATTGGTGGTAGTTTGCGACTTTTTTTTCTTCCCACTATCGTCTTTCTTGTCAGTGTCTTTGCGAGGAGGAGTTGGGGATCGTGCGCGCTTTTGCGCCTCAGTTAATTTTTCCTTTGAAGTGCCTGCCTTTGGGTCATCTTTTGACGCAGTGGACCCGGACTTAGTCATGGTGCTTTTCTGTGGTTTCTGATCGTGTTTTTTCTCATCTTTCACGACTTTTAACTTCTTGGGAGGGAGGAGATCCTCTTCCCATAATTCTAGCTTTGTCTTTTGCGTCCCACTGTCAGAGTCGGCCTTTTCTGTTGTTTTTTCTGTTTTCTTAACCTCTTCCTTTTTTTGGGACAGGATTTTATCATCGACTTTCACGTGGGTTGATTTATTTTCCTCTTTAATCACTTCTTCTTCAAGTGTTCCATCACTCTTGTATGGTAGTTTTTGTTGGATGTCGCTGTCTGCGTCATCTGTCTCGTGCGATGCTTTTTCATCCTCGGCACTTGCTTCCCCTTCCTCCTCTTTCTGAACATTGTCGGGGTCAGTGGAGTCTTCTTCTACGACATTCACAGATTCACCCTGACTGGATTCTGCTGGTTGTGAAACATCATCAACCTCGTCGTCCTTCTGAGGAGTATGCAGCAGTCTAACAGCTTTGTCGTGGTTAACGTCCGCTTCGACTTGCGATGACTGTTCGTATTCTTCTGTACCTTCTTCTTCAGAATCATTTACCACCGCTGCTGACCCCTCCTCGTCCTCCTCCTCCGCCTCCTCCGCCTCGTCCTCCTCCTCCTCCTCCTCCTCGTCTGCGTTATCGTCTACCTGGTCGTCCTGCTCCATGTCGCCAGTTGATTCCCTCTCTTCTTCCTCATCCACCTCCTCGGGATGATCATTACTGACCCCAGCCTCAGGTTCATCATCAGACCTATCGGAAGTCCCAGGTGATGGGACAGGTTCCTGTTAAAGATATAATACTTATACAATATAACATGAAAAAATTCTCTTACATAGTTGCAGAAAATATTTATCCTTTACTCCATCACAACCTACGATATGAGGTTGTCGTAGACAGGTACGAGGTTTATGAAGTCGCACGTCAATGTAGATAATTTTTTTTACAAAAATTTCTATATCGTGCGTTGTCTGGACTACATATAATGTATTATTTCTTGAGCACATAACTGGTCGATTAAGCGATATGTACAGTAGGATACTTAGTCAAGTTTGATCATTTAACTTCTTTTCTTAGGAACAATTGTTTTTTATGTTCAAGTGACATATGGAAGGATATATTTACCTCTTGCTGTCCCTGATCCTTGACGTAGTCTAGACTGGACTTAGTACTGCGACTCTTGATGTGCTTGGTCAGAAACGACAGGCGTTTCACCAACCATTGCTTACGATCTGACCTGGGTGGTGCACCACTACCACTTTTTCCCTCTTTTACCATCCGACCATGGCTCGATCGGAAACTTCGCCATCTTTTCTCAATCTGTGACGCTGTAAAGGAAAAAAAAGTAAACCCAGGTTAACGATAGTATAGATACATAGACAACATGTTCGGCGTGATTCACATGATAGTGTTTGGGTCATTGTCGATATCGGGCACTTGGGAAAAGTCGACACGATTCGGCCCAAATTTCATTGTCTACGATAATCAGACCTAGTACTTTCATATAGTAAGACGTCCCAACATTATATTTGATAGAAAGAACAAACATTGTCATCGTAGCAGACCATAGCGGCCAGTTATTTCGTTTTTTTTTTATACGTAGTGAACTGTCACTCTTGAGCGATAATGGGGGACTTACCGGGAATCTTTAACTCTGCCGATAATGCTCGCAGGAATTCTGTTCTGGAAGGGTTGTCGTGGTATTTTGCCTCACCCATGTCAAACATGAAGGCATTTTCCTCGTATCTTTGAATGAGAAGGTCCTCATTTTTGACGCTCCACTGGAATTTCTTCCCCGGCATCTCGCGTTTGTTGATACCGGCACGAAAGTAAACATCAGACGAAGAACATCGCAGCTGACTGTCACGTGATCAAATACTCGACTCTGATTGGTCAGAACCACTATGTCGTACGACTTGGTTATCGTACGGGAAAGGACCCCTATTACACTAGTGCGATACACACATCGTACGCTTCCTTACGACATTTTCGATATCGTAGGCTGCGACATTGCAGGTAATCAGGCCAAAGTCGCACGATATTATTAAACATGCCAAATATTTGTCGTAGGCAAAGTTTCAGCCTGCGACAATTTTTCCTACGACATCGCTGCGATATGACAATGTCGTACGACTTCGATGTCGCAGATGCCTACGACTTACCCTATTACACTACACGACATGGCCTACGATACGTGTGGTATCGTAGGACCTACGACATGGCCACGACACGGTCATATCGCAGCCGTATCGCAGCCATATCGCAGCCCATGTCGTGTAGTGGAATACCCCCTTGAGTCGCAGGTGCTATGACTTTAAAGTCGTGCGATACGACTTTTTATCGCAGTCAAGTCGTAGGGGAAATGTCGTAGGCTTTAACCCAAGCTACAATATTTATTGGACATGTTTAATAATGTCGTAGGGGTAAAATAGAAATGTCTTGAATTGCAGGCCATGTCGTAGGGAATGCCGTAGGGAATGTCGTAGGGATTAGTACCTTATCATTGGCAAAAGCCAGGGAATGTCGCACTGAGTGTAATACCCTAATTTATGTGATAATGCTTCGATATTGCTGCGATATGCAGCTACAAGGTTAGACATACTGGTGCCTCCTCCTGCGATACCAACTAATAACATCGTGCGATATGGTCCTCATATCGTAGCCAGCTTGTGTCGTGTAGTGGAATACCCCCTTTAGTGTAGGCCAGTGCCTGCTTACTGCACCTGGTGAATCAGTCATGGGTTGTGTACACTGATGACGGCGGGAATCGTTGTTGTCCATGATTCGATCTGCGTGGGGTTTCTGTGTAAGGTGAAAATGGTTGAATCTGGGTCCTTTGGTTTATATGAAACCAAGATTTTCCCTTTATATAATGATCTGCCAACTTATGTGAGCTATGTGACAACTCTCTGCAAACATTTGTGGATTTCATATGCTGAATATAAATTATGATCTTAATAGGCAGGGGAAGGTTAAGCGTCTGATTGAAATTCACGAATTTAATGCTTACTTCATAGAACCAACAAATTATTTCCACTTCGAACATTTTCGCCTTTTCGATAATGCTTCTTGAGAGATTGGTCTTAGTCTAACAGAGTCACACTTCATCAATAATGAAAAAACCCAACAACAGCAAAACAGATAGATTCAGATAAGACCCCCTCTCATGCAAGACACAAGCTCCAACTGCAGGCATAACCCAGCCATGGTTTTCACTTAGACGAAGAATGCTTTGCAAAATCTAAATTTGCATAGCATAATTTGTTATCGTAATTAGGTACGCAATATCAGATTAGTTTTTTTTTCCACTTCCTTTTTGACTGAAAATGGCTTTGGTCACGCCAGTAGAGTGATCAGGATAATCTCCAAGGAAGACCAAATACTGAAACTTGATGGAGGAGATGGGTTGACCGCAAAAAAATTAATGCGCGAGGGAGAAAACCAAACTTTTTTTTTAAAAGTTGAATCTTTACCATTGAGGACAATACAATGTGATTTAAATGAAAGTGATACTGATAGGAAGCCAAGAGAGCGGAGTTTGCCGTCAGCGCAATCAACTTTTCCATATGCAAAGTATATGTACTACTCCCTGACAAGAAGAGTGCCTATAGCGTGTTATAACATCGGTTATCCAGACATCCTGTAACAATACCCATAGACTTCATAACATTTGTAAACGTATGACCTAACGATTATGGAATTATCATAAGTAGTATTTTGAAAAGTCAGTGTCAGATTTAGAATTTTCCATTGGAAAATCCGTTTCCAAGGTTGTGTTTTAAAGAAAGCATAGCAGGGTGTGTAATTCACTTTTAAGTAATGGGGTATTTTAGTTTTGTAATATCGCTTTTGTGATTGTAATTTGATATACATGACATAATGTGTATCATATCACAAATGGATCTCTGAGATCTAGATGCATGATTCTATATCCTATTACATGTTTTTCCAACGCTTAATAATTTAAGATTAGCCTGCATGTGCAGAAACGATAGGAAAACAGGTATCATTAATTGTAATCTATTTTTAATGTAACCCAAAATTCGCAAAACGTTATACATTTGTCCACAAACCAAAAAGGAACGACTTAACTGCTGATTTTTCTTTCGTTATGAAACTCGGGGCGGTCTGCTACTTAACCGGAAGTGAGGTTGTTGGCGTGGCAGTTGCCCCGAAGCTTGCTGAAGTCAGCTGTTTCACCACAAGCCAATTTGTCACACTGAGGTCTGGTGTGGCTAACTCGTGTCCCCGTCTCGACGAACCCTCCGACTTTAGGCCCTCAGCTCCTAATGCATGGCCCATCCCATAATGTACCAGGTACTATAGGCCGTACAAAGTGAAGTGCTATTATAAGAGTTTTTAATGTACATTTGACGTAATGGTTTCATTGTAGTATCTCAAAAAGTAGAAAGAATCACCGACTTTATTTATTTTAGCAATGCTGCCTCTGGCTCAGATACACCCTCAACCGGTTTTGATCAGAAGGCGGACTTGTCCATACGCCTCAAGGTACTCCCACACTATTTAGTCCCTGTATTCCAAGTCTGAGACGCTAGGAAACTGAAGCCCCAAGCCCTCAAGGTTGGCTCCCTCCCCCAAAGACAGCCGACACCGTGTCACTAATGGAAGCGGCCCAGAAGAGTCGAGTGGCCATCTGCATATCGATAGGCTGCATTGGTTCACCCCGCAGCAGAGTAGTGGGGCAATGTTACCAGTTTCTGTCTCAGGAGAAAGAGATGGCGACTTAATAGATGGACATACGTCACAGAAGCAACCTCTTCTCTGTTTCAATACAATGACTGAAGGGCTTGTTCCTGCTTCCAGTGGCTTGTTCAATTCGTCTCTGCTATTATATTCACGGTTTTACGCCCATCACATGAGGCCGCAGCTTTCCTTGGGTTACAGTTGAGGGATGAATTAGTGAGACGATATTAGAGAGGAGTTAAAGAAAACTGGCAGTTGGCTCTTTTAATATTGAGAGACCATGAATAGCAAGTAGGATTAGTTATGAGACAGACAATATCCTATTCGTACAAATTACGGAAATTAATTTTCCTGGGTGTGCATCACAGTTGTCTGAGGAAACGTGTCTCATAACTTTAGGTCCTTATTCTCATTATATAATACCAAATGAAGACAAACTTTTTGTTTTCATTTGTGACCTCGATAGGAGAGTTGAGATACACATCCCCGGATAAGATCATTAAGAACATACAATGTATGTTCAAAATTTCAGTTAAAAAACTTTGATGGTAATCGAGATTATTGTAGGCCTACACATAATATGAATACACTAATTTCGCCATCAAAAAAGCAAAGTTTTGGGTACAACTATGTACTTGGATGCAGATTAATAAAAGACTTCTGTCCTACAGAAAACACCTTAATGAAATTACTTTATGTGTATATATTATATATTATAAAATATTATTTCCCCTTTGTCCTCAAAAGACAACAGAACAGTGACCTTGTTTGAATGAGTTTTAATGTAAAATCCTAAGAACTAACACACTTACATGTACATTTGAAATCACTAACATCATCCAGTGTTGGGTCTAAGAAGGGGAGGGGATCAGGATCAGGGTACAAAGCGTCAGTTCCTTTTCACTGTAACACTGTTTGCCTTTTCTTTTACCCCTCTTTTGCCTATTTTTCCTCTTAAATGTTATATATAATGCATAATTCTGTTCAAAAATAACCTTTAAACCATTCTAAATACTTCTTAACCCCGTATTCACCTCCGGTTCCCTAAAAGGCAAACAGTGTTACAGTGAAAAGGCAAACAGGCTGTGTAAATACGAATCATTTCATGTAAATCTCCCTGTGATCTCATATACATATCTTACCATTTCAGTGGCAAAAGACAACTAATGTTATGCAATTCCATATGTTTCCCCTCATAAACCCAACCAAAGAGATGAAAATCCACCCCCTGTTATGAAAGGTTATGTAATCCCCCATGCCTGCACCAGTGGGAGTTGGCTTAGCTATTAAAAGCTTTTATTACAAGTTATGTGGACTTGTTTTACATTTAAGACCAATATCAGATAGGTAATTCATGGAAATGCCTACCGTTGGTCAATAAAATACAGGTATATAGGGAAGATACAATAGATCATAACATAACAGATGAGTGGTTCCTCGGCAACTCTCTACAATGGTAAATCACGGCATTGTTAAATGGGGTGCAACAACAATCTAAGAGTGTTATTGATTCAGAAATGAATAAATGTAGTAGATTGATTTGTCGAATCATGCCCGAGGGATTTCTTCACTGGTTTATCAATTCATTTCAACTCCTGCACAGTATTTTGACTAATTAATTCTAAATGTCGATGTTTCATCATTGCCTCTTAAAAGACCGAAATTGCATTAGAGAGGTCTTTTAAAAGAAAACTCGACTTTTGCCGACCGGCAGCCAACAAATATTCAGTATTCTATGAAAACTGAGAACACTTCTGGGCGGCCAGATCCTGCCCTCTCTTAGTTAGATAGGTTTTCACTTGGTAAAGCAAGGAACATTCTCGGATTTAAGAAGAGCTTTGCCTAAAACAAGTTGTGATAAGGGAGTGTATTGTGGAAAAGGTACCTATTGGCATATTTGGCCACCATGTGGCCAGCAGTTTTGGAGTTTTGTTCATATCATGAAATAATTACTTGATGTGTAGCAAAAAGTTATGTTTTACAATGTTTCTGAAGTTTCAGGGATTCTTCCACTCTTTGTTTTATTGTTCTATGTTATTTAGTTCCTTCACAACCCTACATACAACCCAGGCCATTATGCTCAATTTGGGCCAAATCTGGCAGTATCTGATAGAAACTACCTCTTTGTTACATTAATCATTGAAATATATGGGAAAAAACTATTTTCTATGTTATTTTGTGGAAAATTTTGACTTACATAAAATTATCTTAAGATTCTAATGACATTTACTAAAAATTAAAAATTTCCACGAGCAATGCATCATGGGAAAATTAAAATGGAACATTTTTAGCAGAATTTCCAAGCAGAATTTCGGTGAGGGAGTTACCATGGTTACAGTAAAAAGAATATACAACGTGTAAGAATTTTTTTTCATAGGTAACGTAGAAAATGTTTTTGTCTTCTCAAAACTGAAAACAGTAAGTAAAACAAGCACTCCTATCAAAAGTTGTGGCAATTTTAATATTCTCAAAATTTAGAAAACCTAATTTCTTGCTAAACATAATAAAATTTAAGACGCCATAACATGGAAAAAAAGACAGCAATTAGGAATAGGGTGTTCTCAATGTATAAGAGGTTGGCAGGTTCATACATGTTTATCTCAGGTTCTATCAGGAATATTTTAAAATGGTTTGCAGCATTTGAAAGAGTAGGTTATCTACAATAAGAAATATGTAGACACATTTCCCCATGTTTCATGTCATTTTATGACCTGATCAATTGGCAATAGGTACCTTTTCCCAGATATGCTCCCATAATTCCTTTCATATTCCCATAGAGTTGTTTTAAGGCACAACAGTTTTATTGAAAATATGGCACATTCTATGTTAAGTGTTGCATTGGGTGTCTTCAACATTGAAAGGCTTATAACTTTTTTCACTTACTCATTTTTCCTTGGCAATTCAAATTTCTAAGATCCTTATGTTGAAACCAATTCTTTGATATATAGGAATGTTAATCAGGTATGTGTTAAAATTGAACTTTTAATTTGTTAAATTGTCTTGTACCCTCAAAACCCTCAAAACTCCATGTCCACAGAGAATTATGTTTTCCCTTTAATACTGTAGATGTCAAAATAATCCATTTACAGCCTCATTTCATATTGTGCTGTGTTCTTACTATCACTCCTTATAGTTTTATGTTTTTTAATGTATCCTAATCTAAGAATCTATATTTTTTCTACTTTAATGGAAAATGTCCACTCTTTTTAGTATCTACGAGAGATTTTTAAAGCAACTAGGCATTTTGGTTCGGAAAATAATCCTAGGCCTGTATTTTCTCTACTAAAATGTCTGGGGCACTTAGCCCCATTATAAAAAAAACTGAAAGATAATGTTTTGATTAAAATAAAAATTGTCTGACTGCTATAATATGCACTTTTTGCCCATGTATTTAAGGGGGGTATCTACGAGAGATGACATTTAGCTATGAAAGAGATTATTTAGAAGAGAAAAACAATGAAATTATGATAGATCTACCATTCAAACTTAAATATCCTGAATTTTAGTTATCTACACTCATTATCAAAGGCTCCAGGAGGACAGGAATAGCAAAATAGTATCTACGAGAGATGTATCTACGAGAGATTTTGAAATGATATATCTACCACTGATAGCAAATTATTATAAAATTGATCAATTCAAGCTAGACACAGTTACCAGTGAAATTGTTCATGTTCAAAAATTTTAAACCAGATATCAAATAATTGATTTTTGAATCAGTGGTGGTGATTTTGCCAAAATAGTATCTACGAGAGATTTTACCTTTATGGTATCTATTATATACTCCACATTAGACGGCCAAGTGAAAAAATAGTTTTCAGGAACACTGACACTCCTATGTTACTATGACTCTAACTCGATAAATAATTATCATATTTTGATAATTTTGGTATCGTTTGAAAGCTAAGATATTACTCTTCAATATCAAATTCACCAAAAGGGGGTATCACATTGTTATGGTGGGTCACATATCAGTTCTAAGTTGTACAATAAAGGAAAATAAAAGAAAGCTTTTATCCCATTTGGTCAAATATATCATATATATCTTTGAAGTGTCATATCTCTATAATGAAGAAGTTTAACGAGCCAATTTTTTTCAAGAGGACAGAATAACACCTTTCTTTTGAGAAAATATTACAATTAAAGTTGTAATTCCGATTTTGTTTTTCCACTTTTTTTCTACCCATATGCAACACTTAACGTAGAATGTACCATATACTTGACATTGTGATGAACGGCTATTCATCCAAAATATGTAGAGGTCAAAATAAGAGAAAATAAGGTAATATTATAAAAAGGTATATATGTAAAGAACGTAAGTGTAAAAGAACGAAATATATGTAAAAGAACGAATATGTAATAATGAACGAAAGTGTAAAAAGCCCGAAAAAGAGGCACGAATATGTAAGGAACGAAAATGTAAAGGAACGAAACCCGGAAAGATATAAACCGGAAGTGAAATGTAAACCGGAAACGGAAAATGTAAACCGGAAGTGACGTCAGTTGTAGATCACGTGACCGAAAGCAGCCAATCAGGGCTGACCTCTAGAGTATATAAAGGGGCGGTGAGGCCCGAATAAACAGAGTTCTTTAACAGTTCTCCTTGTGTCCAGACGTGTCTTCTTTCCTGAAACAACCGCTAAAGATGAGCTGATTCGAGTAATTAACCAGAAGTTAGGATAAAACAGTCGAAGTTCGAGATAAATAGTAGGAACTTAGGGTAAGGGCCCGACGGCCCGAAGAACGAGGAACGAAGGACCGAAGTAAGGCACGAAGGCCCGAAACAGTCCCGGAGACCGAGGCGTAGCATGGCACGAAGGCATGACAGGCGGGACGAAGGAACGAAGTCCGCGGGGACGAGGGTGCGGCAGGCTCGGCCCCACGCTACCAAACAATAGGCGACCGTCGGCCCGTCGCCCCCGCGGACCGGAACCGTGGGGTGGACCGCCCGGTGGGGGTGAATGCTGGTCTGGGAGATAGAGCGAGACGAACCCCGGCCGACCCGTACCCCTACCATAATTTCCCTTCCCCGCAGTCCTCCGTTTGACATCGAGCGCCGATTCCCGACCGATTCGCTCAGCCCCCCCCCCTCGTGCGCGAGGCACAACTCTAGAAACACATCTCGGTTCTTGGCCCAGATTCCCCGTCCGCCCCGAGACCCGAACAACCCCCACGTTCCTCTGTTGTAAGAATCGGCAACCCCGACTTACCAGAGAACGTCACAACATCATGCATTTAGTGCAAGAGCCACTCCCTTTTTCTTTACGAAATTCATGCTACAGAGGTGATTTGTTTGTCATTCTACTCATTTTACTCATATCATCAGGTATGTATTTTTATAGAAAAATATTGAGGTCAAATTACTATGTATGCATATTTACTTAACTTTCTGGAAGATCATAAATGATGGTGGAGAGCGAAATATCCCTTAATATTTCTCAAAGTCCCAAATTGATTATATGGGGGTATACCTTTCCTTGGGGGAAATTTAAAGAGGAGTATCAACTTAATGTTTTAACACGAGTACAATGGTACAAGAATAACTTAAATCAAAGAATACTAAAGTCCCTTATCCAGTCTATTTGTAAAAGTTATTCTGGCGGTGAACCCCAGAAAACGAGGTAGTGTCGCTATTTGCATGTATATTATTTTTTTCTATCCGGATGTAGCACATTGTACGGACCAAAACAGATTCGTTTTCCACTCACACCAAAGGAGTTGGGATTTATTGATCGTGGCATAGACTTGATTCATCCCATATTCCCAGTGTCATCCTGGGTAAAAAAAGATAAATTGTATTTTGGAATGTAGCCTAACAAAAAAGGGACTGCCGCTCGCTAGTCAACGTATCACAACATTGGGGTTAAGTAGGTGGGCGGGGGGTGGGGGATTAGGCCGCCGGGTCGGTCGCCCTCGGTCCACTAAACTGTTGTACAAACAAAACCGCGTTTGCTAGAAGTGTCTAAAAACGCCCCCGTTAGGCTTAGGCCTAGACCGTGCTTGTGGCGCAGACCGGCCTTCAAACCCAGTCTAACCCGCCAGCGTGGTTGCCGAACCTATCGGTCCGACTGCCCGGGAGGATATTTCCCGCACGGTCTCTCCGCCCCCTCGCTCGGTCCCTCCCCCCCCCCCCCCCCTCCCTTCTCTCGGCCTAACTTTTTTGCACACGTGGCGAGCCGATCAACTATGTTTTTTTTTTTTTTCAAACGCGGTCAGACTGGGTTTGAAACCCAGTCTGACCTATTGGCGTTAGTCCATATGACTTTTATATGGTTAGGCAGTTCGGGTGTAGGGTGGTAGACTGGGTTTCAGACGCGGCGCCCCAAACGAAGTGTGGTTAGGCCCCCGCCTTCGGTCGCTAGTATTACCGCCTAAGTTAGACTGGGTTTCAAATACGGCCATGAAGAAATTTTTACGTGTCGACTTTATTGCGGTCAGACTTGGTTTCAAACCAAGTCTAACCGTATTTTTTGGCGTCAGACTGGGTTTCAAAGCCAGCCTTCATTATCGATTCTCGTACTAAATCAGTACTAAAATTTGGCAAAGAAATTTTTACGTGTCGTCTTTATTCCGGTCAGACTGGGTTTCAAACCAAGTCTAACATCATTTTTTGGCGTTAGACTGGGTTTCAAAGCCAGTCTTCATTACTAAATCAGTACTACAATTTGGCAAAGAAGCCAATAACTGGGACACCTTGCTGACGTCAGATTCGCTCTTCGTGGCTTTCCCACGATATCAGCGCCGACTTTTCCCTAATAAGGGCACGTCATCAGGCGTGGCGTCACCCCACCCCCGGGGGCCATATATAAGGGCCCGCACTGCGCCGGGTTTCAAACCCAGTCTGACCAGCGCCCTTCATTCATTACAAATACGGACCCCCAAATACGCACACTAAATGGACCCGCACCAAACTTCCTCTCAGTCTGAGAGTGATAACTTCGCAGAGGAACTATTCGCGCAGGACGCAGCAATAGTTCGGAGGCACCGGCGAAGGGAGAAGCGGAGGAGGAGGAAAGAGAGGAAGGCCGCCCAGAAGAAGGCGGGAAGTGACGTGGAGGCAGCCGGGGAGGACCCAGAGGGTGGGGCACACGCCCGGGACTCAGCCGGCGAGGGCCCCCCGGAGGCAGCCGCCAAGGACCCGGAGGGGCAGGAACAAGACCGGGACCCAGTCGACGAGGACTCCCCGGACTCAGACCGGGACCCAGTCGACGAGGACTCCCCGGAGTCAGCCGGCGACATGGAGCTGGATCCCCCTGCTCGTCCCCGCGCCCAGACACCCGAATACGCCCGGCGGGTGTCCGAGGCTGGCCGGCGCGTCCTGCCACTTGTAAGTAAAATTCAAGACTTTGTTTGAAAGGACGTTTAGTAGTTCACGCTAGTACTCGTTAGACTGGGTTTGAAAGCAAGTATGATGCCAGTAGGGCCTATCGTTAGACTGGGTTTGAAACCAAGTAAGATGCCCCCCAGTAGGGCCTATCGTTAGACTGGGTTTGAAACCAAGTAAGATGCCAGTAGGGCCTTACCCGGTCAGGCCTATCGTTAGACTGGGTTACCAAGTAAGATGCCAGTAGGGGCAGGGTAATGTCAGGCACACGACCGGGAGGGGGGAAGGGGGGTGAATGTTAAGGTCGTATGTCCGCAGCTTAAATTATAAGAAGATGCCAAGTCATGTCATGTCATGTCCGAGACGCATGTCACAATATTTATTTATTCATTTTTCTGTATAAAGCCACTATCTATACAGTCATATCCGTTGATTTAAGGTCTTGGGGATTCCGCCTATGCAGCCGGGCCGACGTGGGCCTAACAGGGCCCTGTCGCCTCAGACGGCGGAGCGGACAGAACCGGTCCGCGAGAGGCGCGCCCAAAAAGCCCGGGTGAGTTTGATTTCAATGAACTTAATGCGTAATTGTTTATTAATTAACAGAATCTGTTAGACCTGGGTGTAGGGTGTTAGACTGGGTTTCAAACGCGGCGACCCAAACGCAGACCGGCCACGGTGTTTCAAACCGAGTATGTTTATATATCAATGTGTAACTAAGGATCAGGCAGGGTATTGCTCCTAATAATAGGTTTAACAAATAATTAACGGAAACAAATAATTATTTCTTCCCACAAACTAGAACTGTTTGTAAGGTGATGTTCATGTTTTTTTTACAGATTAAGTACGTCCCCAGGAAGAAGAAACCACTCACGAGGGCACAGAAAGACCGGAAGAACTTCTTCGACCGGCAGAGCGCCGCGACCCGGCTGCGGGACCAGGGCGTTCCAGCCCGTATGTTTACGGACAGAAGTAAGTGCTTTTTTTGGTATATGACAGCTAGACTGGGTTTCAAAGGCAATTTACCCGCTGCTGAGTCAGACTGGGTTTCAAACCCCACTCTTATTGCATTACTATGGAAGAAGCAGAAGCTGACTAACAATAGTAAAATAGTAAAGTGGTGGCCCCCTAGCGCCAAATCTCAGAACTAGCTTATACAATGAACAAAAAATCAAGGATACAGTGACAAGTCAAGTATGTATTGTAGATGGCAATATACTCATGCTAATATATGAACCTTGCTATTTCAGGCATTGCCGGGTATGAGACCCCTCCACCTGGTCTCCTGGAGGAACTATCGGAACTAACCGCCCAGGGCACCGCCAAAACAGCAAGGGAAGGCCAGGGCACCCGGCGGAGGAGACAAAAGAGGGCCAAGGCGGCCCGGGCCAAGGCTGTCATGGACCACCAGGACACCTCTGGCCAACCAGCACCGGAGGAGGAGGAGGAGGAGTTTGTCCCCCCCCCAAGCTCCCCGCCCTCCCGGTACAGAGAACACCCGGGCGATGACGACCAGGAGGGCGGTGGGGCAGCCCCCATGCAGACTCTAACCATGACCAGGCTCATCCCCAAGGCGTTGGTCGCCCCCTTGTAAATAATTTCTCCTAATTTTCTTCTTGTTTCAATGTACTCTCCTGAATATTTATAATCTGAGACTCTAGGAAATTTCTCCTAATGTTCTTCTTGTTTCAATATACTCTCCTGAATAATTCTAATATGAGAATCTCTCCTAGGACATTTATCCTAATTTTCTTCTTGTTTCAATGTACTCTCCTGAATATTTTTAATCTGAGACTCTACCCTTGGAAATTTCTCCTAACTTTCTTCTTGTTTCAATGTACTCTCCTGAATATCGATCGATAATCTGAGACTCTCCCCTATGTAATTTGGCGCCTGTGTACATATATTTTTAGTCTGTATATATTTTGTGTGTCTGTATATATTTTGTGTGATCCTTGTAAATAACTGTATATAATAATAATAATTTGTTTGGATTGGAAAAAACTTGTTGTTATATATGGTATAGCTATGAAACAAGAGACTGTAAATTATTGAGAGCTAATTGAATATTCCTTCGAATCTACGCGATTACTTAAGAAAAATATGTTGGTGGGTTTGAAACCAAGTCTAAATATCTAATTATGAAGTTAGAATATACGCGCTACACTTAGAAAAATATATCGGCGGTATTGAAGTCTATAATGTGAAGTTCGTAAATAATAAGTCTAAAATATATCTTCAAAATAAACGCTACACTTAGAGAAATATATCGACGGGTTTGAAACCCAGTCTGACGCCTACCATAGAATGGGTTTGAAACCAAGTCTGACATAGATCTTGAATTTACGCGCTACACTTCGAAAAAAATATCGGCGGGTTTGAAACCAAGTCTGATCATCGACCCACTAGCCCGGCTTCAACCCCAGTCTAACTTTAATCAATAGCCATACAACCCCTCAGACACACATACACACACACACGCACACGATCAATGAGTAAAGACCAACTCTTATGAGAGTGGTTTGTTGGCCCTGAAAAGGGCCGTTTTGGTCATGGGTGGCAGATGTCGTCTATACTACAATTCATCAGGGTAAACTGGGGCATTGACTGGCAGGTCGCGAGGTCCGGGCTGCCCAAGATCACGGAAATGGTCTCTGGCCCATCTCAACTGAGTTAGTGCACGGTCCCTGGTCGTCAGGGTACTCAGCTCTCCTACAGTGCCGAACATTTGCCAGAATCTTCCAGGTATAGCTGGTGGTCCTTGGGCACAACGTCCCTGGATGGCCATAATTGTGAGGTTTGTCGGCTCAAACACACCCAGTGCCTTCTGGGTCATGGCAGGAACGACCTCTCTGTTGCACTCATCGTCACATGCAGCCAACAGCATTTTCCAGCAAATAGAAACCGATAGGTATTCAGGCCGTATGAAGTTAACTACAGCAGAACTTGCTGTCAGCAGGTGTTTTTCCGGGTGGCCCAAAATAACAGCAACATCCTTCTCAGTGGGCTTCCATGGTACATTCTTGAGTGGCATCTTGGATCTGAGTGACCCCTACCTGCCCTATCAGGCTTATATACCTGTGGCCTAACCAGGTGAGGCCGGCTCTTATCATACCACCGACTCACAGGTGCTCCCCCCTCCCAGCTGGCCGGCCGGCCTGCCCACTACGCGTCGCCTACCCTAGCCTAGACCGGCTTTGAAACCCAGTCTACCGCGTCGGCCAGGTAAGGCCGGCCCTTATCATACCACCGACTCACACGCGCTCCCGGCCAGGTGGGGACGGCAGGCCGGCCGGCCGCGCCACAAAACCAACTACGCGCCGCCTTGCTGCAGCCCCAGTCTAACGCCTAGCCTAGCCTAGACCGGCTTTGAAACCCAGTCTACCGCGTCGGCCAGGTGAGGCCGGCCCTTGTCATACCACCGACTCACACGCGCTCCCGGCCAGGTGGGGACGGCAGGCCGGCCGGCAGCGCCACAAAACCAACTACGCGCCGCCTTGTTGCAACCCCAGTCTACTGCCTTCCTTATCAGCCCAACAGGTCGCCGGGTTTCAACACCAGTCTGCCTGGGAAACAACTTACCTGTGACTACAGGGGCAGGCGCGCAAGTGTAGTCACAGGTAGGTTGATTCTGAGGCAGGCGCGAATGGCCTAAAACAACAGCTCATGGGAGCGCCTACTAGGTTTCCCAATCTCTTTGGTTGAAACCCAGTCTGACTTATCAAATAGGCGCCGCTATTGGGGACTTGAATGGAAAAAATATTTTTGGTTTGAAATTTTTTGAGATTTTAAAATATAATATCGGTTGACCAGTGGCGCCGCCAGTGGGGACTTTGGGAGAATCTGTTACTCTGGGTTTGAAACCCAGTCTGACGACTTATCATATAAGCGCCGCTAGTGTGGACTTAGTGGAAAATATATTTTTGGTTTGTAATTTTTTGAGATTTATAAAATATAATATTTTATATTTTATACAATATAATATTTGATAGCGACAGTGGCTCCGCCAGTGGTCGTTTGACCAGTGGCGCCGCCAGTGGGGACTTTGGGAGAATCTTTTACTCTGGGTTTGAAACCCAGTCTGACGACTTATCATATAAGCGCGGCTGGTGTGGACTTAGTGGAAAATATATTTTTGGTTTGAAACTTGTCGAGATTTATAAAATATATTATTCGCGCCGCTGATCGGTTGACCAGTGGCGCCGCCAGTGGGGACTTTGGGAGAATCGGTTACTCTGGGTTTGAAACCCAGTCTGACTTATCATATAAACGCGGCTGGTGTGGCCTTAGTGGAAAATATATTTTTGGTTTGAAACTTTTCGAGATTTATAAAATATCATATTCGATATCGCGCCGCTGATCGGTTGACCAGTGGCGCCGCCAGTGGGGACTTTTGGAGAATCTGTTACTCTGGGTTTGTAACCCAGTCTGACTTATCAAATAGCCAGTATGAGAGCGGAGCGCCGCAATTTTGAAATTAATTAGAATAGTTTAAACATGTTAAATATGTTATACTGGATTTTGAGCTGTAGGGGTATACGAGTGATCACTTTTGTGAGAGTATGGGGCCCTGAAAAGGGCCATTTTTGTGGTGTATTGGGAAACGGAGAGGGGCACTTCAGTCATCGAAGTTGGCGAAGTCGTCATCAGCTGGGTCGTCTGGGTCAGCCATGTCTGCGTCAAGCTCGGCATCGGAGACAGGTGGCGCATCCTGTGGTTGGTCAGGACCTCCGACCAATTCTGCTGGGTCAACTGCTCGTTGATCCAATCGAGCCTTTGGGGGGTGGTAGATGTCGACGACTCTATTCAGGAAGATCATTAGAGCCTCACCACCTAAGTAGTCAGCCTTTGCTTCCTCTATTTTGGCATTCTTGATGCGTTCTTGCAGACGCTGTGGACGCCGCCTCTTATGTTGGCTGCCTTGGATAATGTCGATTCGTGTGTTGTCGATCTCGTGAGTGAGGTAGGCCAATAGCCGGAAAATGTTTGGATGTGCGGTCAGCTGATTGTTGATTCGCTTGTTGTACGACTCGACATGGTTGTTGGTGCGCACGTCCGCTTCGAACACATTCCAACGCTCTGGGTGGTTGTTCAGCCAGTTGCGTTCGAAGTACCTGAGGAACTTGCGCATGTCACGCACCACAAACATGGGTAGCACATCCCATCCATTTTCGCTGCTGAAGGTCCGGTAGACATCGACTACTTTGTGTAGGGGGACAAAGGGCAGTGCGTAGATGCGATGTTTCACGCTTTGCACCGTACCACGGTGGTGCGCAAACCGGGAGAGGCCCAGTCGAGAGAACCTTTTTCTCACGGCCTGGCAGTAATGGAAGTAGCAGCCCTGAATCCGCACGTCTGGGAACACTTCCAACAAGCTACGGTGAATCGCACGTTCAAAGTCCACCAACACTCGAGGGGGGTTGAAGCGCACACCAAGCTCCACTGCCTTGTCCTGCAACAGCCGGAAGAGACGAGTGTACCTAGTGCTGTTCTTACCGGGCAAGAGGCAGTACAGGATTGGGATTACAGTGGACTTGACCAACGCGTGGATGATGAAGAGTTGAGAGAACAGGGAAGGGCAACTTCTGAAGGTACCATCCATGTGCACCCGACGCGAGTCACACATCAGGGCAAAACTGTCCTTGTCACCGACCACAAGGATCCGATCCTCCGCTCCGTCATCGATTAGGACGTTGTGTAGGTCCTGACAGTCGGTGAGATCGATGCCTGCCAGGGATCTTGGGAGAGGAGGCTGCTGTGTCTTCCGGATGCGTTGGAGACTAGCAGCCATACTGTAGTCGGTGGGAAGGGCATCCACGATGGCGTGACTGTCCTCCATGTGGACAATCGGACGTGTCAGTTCTTGGTAAATGGCCCTTACTGGGGTCTGAAGATCGTCCCGTGCACGCTTCCTGATCTGTGCCTCGATCTCCTCCGCCTTCCTCTTGTTGATCTCTGGGGGATGATTGTGCCAACCCTGGATGTTAACGTTGTCCATGTCTTCCCCGATGTAGTTTGCCTGAAATGGGAACAAAACCCGTGTAAGTTATTTGTGAACGTTGTTTGGTAATACAGGTGAAAAACATACACATTATAGTTAGACTGGGTTTCAAACCAGATGTAAAGGTACACACATGGATCAGACCGGGTTTCAGACCCAGTCTAATTGTTAAAAAATACTACCAATTTGATAGAATTAATACAGTCGACAGTGGCGCCGCCAGTGGCGAATGAATAAGTCTTATTATAATAATGATATCCCACTATGCGACATACGACATAAGAGTATAACTTGCAACAGATTTACATGGTTCAAGACGGTCAAGACCCCTGTCTGTATGAAATGCTGTCATGTTATTTTGATAAAAAGTTAATACCTTGGCAGTACATTTGGTGACCTTGTAGTGACTGCAAATGAACTTTTGTTTCCGGTTCTCTCCAGTCCCTTGAGTACCGTTCCTGTAGAACTTGTACCCGCCGGACTTCAAAAGCAATTTCCCACGTTTCCCCTCAACAAATACATGCCTCTCATCAATCCCTAACTCCTCTTGATTGTTCTGGTTGGGCCCTTCCATCAGTCGGCGGCGTACGGGGCGACGAGGACGGGCGGCAGGCCATACAAGCTCAGGTGATGGAGGAGGAGGAGGTGCAGGGGCTGCCTCAGGAGTCCCTGGGGGCGGGAGTCCAGGTATGAGGGGCAACTCCTCTAGGATCAGGTCCAGGGCAGCAGGATATGGTTGTGGTGCATCCAGTAGTTCTTGTTTGGCTTCTGGTTCCAACAGTAGTAACTCAGGTTCAGGTATATGGTTACCTTCACCTTGGTTGACTAGGTCGATGGCAGCAAAGATGGCTTGTGAAAGATCCATGCTGGAATGATGACCAGTATGAAGGTTTGACCACTATTTAAGGGGAATCGATGTGCCCGTATCAACTCACTGTGCCAGACAACAGTAGCTCAAGGGAAGCCCTGTTAGTAGACTGGGTTTCAACCCCGACATTGACTGAGCGCGCGCCGTCGCGCTGACCGGCCGCTGACCAGTCGTCGAGTATGTCAGTTGAAGCCCCGTGCGTAGGCTGGGTTTCAACCCCGACTTTGGCTGAGCGCGCGCCGTCGCGCTGACCGGCCGCTGACCAGTCGTCGAGTATGTCAGTTGAAGCCCCGTGCGTAGGCTGGGTTTCAACCCCGACTTTGGCTGAGCGCGCGCCGTCGCGCTGACCGGCCGCTGTGGGTAGACTGGGTTTCAACCCCGACATTGACTGAGCGCGCGCCGTCGCGACGACCGGCCGCTGACCAGTCGTCGAGTATCTCAGTTGAAGCCCCGTGCGTAGGCTGGGTTTCATGGACTGAGCGGTGCCTGCCTCTGGTCAGACTGGGTTTGAAAACAAGTCTGTGTGGTGACCGGCGCTGGTCAGACTGGGTTTGAAAAAAAGTCTATGTGGTGACCGGGACGGCGCTGGTCAGACTGGGTTTGAAAACAAGTCTAACCTCAGCCAAATTCGATTTTATATTTAGGAAGCACGCTGATTTGTAGACAGCAACGATGGCTAATGGAAACATTCCTTCTTCTATATTAAATGCCAGGGTTCTGCGTGCCACCATGCCAATCTCATTGGAACGTCATGTCAGACGAGTGCTTAGAACGGTGGGACCTAGTAGACTCTACGTTGTCATAGAGTCTAGTGTGGATCCATTCCACATGGTTGTCCAGTACCGTGACCACCTGTACGACCTACCAGGCTGGGGTACATGGACCGACTTCCAAGTTGCCATGTTTGAAGACTTCAGAAATCTTCTTGATCCAGACATGTCCCTGCGCCTACCACAGTACCAGTATAGAATGACATTTGACCTAGATGTTTTCACTATCAGAAGCCCTCTGCACGATGAACTCTTATATTTAGAGGCGTGGGACTATCACCCCTTCTTGGCGGACCTGATACAGAGAGATCAAGAGGAGAAGAGGATGCAAGAACAACTATGGTCACGTGGGAATTAATTCCAACATTCCCCGACTTTTTCAACGGCCCTTTTCAGGGCCAACAATTTTACAAAAAAGTTACTTTCACTCAAACAATGCAATTTTTTGACAGCGCGACTGCACGCGTAGTCTAATTCACTTCGATTAGACCTGGTTTCAGACCAGGTCTAAAAAAAAGATATAATCATGCCTGGGTTTCAAACAAAGTCTACCAAAATCTTTATTAGTAATACATTGGGGACGGGGGGGGCTGTGGTGCAAGCTTTTTCTAAATACGTAATATGGTCTCAAATTTGTTAGACTGGATTTCAAACCCAGTCTGACGGCGCGCCCAAATTATGCTGGGCCAACCGTTGAAACAAAGTTGTATTTTTTCAAAATACGTTATAAGGTCCCACATTTGTTAGACTGGATTTCAAACCCAGTCTGACGGCGCGCCCAATTTAAACCCGGTAGACTGGGTTTCAAACCAGGTATGAAAAGAATATATGTGGCAAATAAACTATAACATTTTATATCGATAGTGGATCCGCCAGTGGGGGGTTGACCAGTGGCGCCGCCAGTGGGGACTTATAGAAGATCTTTTTCTATGGGTTGGTGGGGGTGTAAGGCAGGGGTGTATGGCATAAGTAAAGCAACTTTTGATGAGTTTGTTGGCCCTGAAAAGGGCCTTTTATATAACAAATGTTTAGGCTTGGACACTACTCGTTCCTGGTCCACTCTTGTTCCTGTCCTTTTTGGGCTGCCCTGTCATAGTCCACCATGTTTGACACGAATAGAATGTACCCTTCCATGTCTATGGTTATCACGTCATCATACATTGGACTCGAGATATTGAAGTCGCCATCGAAGTCGCCAGCTTCATACCGCAGGTGGTACCGGTACCGTGGAAGTCTGAGGCCCATGCCAGGATCCAATAGGTCACGGAAGTCCTGTTGCATGCTCATTTGAAAAGAGAACCAGTCTGGCCAGTTTGTGAACTCGTACTCTGTATCTCTGTATTCAATACACAGGTAGTAAGGATTCTCGTGGAACTCAACCTGCCTGTAAATACTGCCCCCGGTGTGGCGCATGGTACGCCTGAAACCCCGCATGACACGCCTCACATGGTCAGCAGCGGATTCTGGCCTCAAGGCGCGGAGTAACCTGGAATGGTTTAGGGTATTAGGGATGTACCTCGCCATGTTGTCGATCAATAGAGTGTATTAGGGAAGACTATAACAGATGTTTATAAATCCTGTACTTGTCACCATTCACTCTGAGCGCGCTACGTCGCGCTGACCGGCTGACATTCGTCGAGTATCTCATGGGAAGCCCCGTGGGTAGACTGCGTTTCAAACCCGGTTTGGCCACAAAAAAAAAAAAAAAAAGCAAATGGTTAGACTGGGTTTGAAACCCGGTGTGGCCGGCTAACCAGTCGTCGAGTATCTCGTGGGAAGCCCCGTGGGTAGACTGGGTTTCAAACCCGGTTAGGACACAAAAAAAAAAAAAACACGAGAGGGGGGGTTAAGCCGCCTATGTTGGAGTAAATCCCGCCGACAAGACCGGGTTTCAAACACAGTCTAACCAAGAGAGAGAGAGGGGGGGGGTTAAGCCGCCTATGTTGGAGTATAGCCCGCCGGCGTACCATATGTGCGCACGGTCTTACCATCGGGATCCTCATTTTGAGGGAGTTAGTCACCCCTTCACCGGGGTACCAATTTTGGCCATTCTAGCCAACGCTTTCAACTCCAGTCTAAACACACCCGGCGGGGGGTGGGTTGGGGGACCCTCGACCCGAGCTCCTTCCCCAAACATTCCCGGATTAGCCTCTGTAAACACGTTGACTAGTGAGGAGCTCCCAAAAAAGGAGATTAACGAAATGCGATATGCAATACTAAGTATTGTTAGTGGCAGGGCACTTCAGGAAAATTGCACACTAAGAATCTGCAAGAAACCTCTATCAGTCTCCTAGAGGTGTAGCCGCCGAATTTAATTTCTTATGTTTGGAACTGACACAAGTGTATAGCAACGCTGTAGAGTCAAACCGTGCCACACCAAATGTCTTGATACTATAGCGAATATCTTGGGTCTTCTGCTACCTTATAATCGACTTGTCAATTCTAGGCACAATAGTATTATTTTGAAAGTCCGAATATTCAGGTGATCCATGGTCAGTAAAACTTTGATACACATAATTATGGAGCAAACCCGAGCAGGTCTACCCGCTCGACGATGGGCGCTCCATGGACTCAGCCATGGGAGACTGCCGATTATAGTCGGACAATTGTACTGGTCAGGTTGGATCGACCACCGGTTTGATACATGACTGGACGGCATCCACGCCTCTATAACAACAGTGTTTTTACTCCCACGTCAAGAATTCGATAGGTTACTTTTTCTATTCTGTGATTGAAGCTCAGTCAGCTGGAGACCTCAGCCCACAGTCACTCAGCTCGGGGCCATAACTCACGGCTGGGCGGTCGGCCGTAGGTGAAGGGGGGCAATTGATGCTATTACACTGTACATTCAAATGGAAAAAACACGTGAATTTAAGTGTAAACAGCTGAAAATATATGTGTGTAGATATATGTATGTATGTAAATGTATGTATGTATGTATGTATGTATGTATGTATGTATGTATGTATGTATGTATGTATGTATGTATGCATGTATGTTTCTATACATGTATGTATACATGTATGTATGTATGTATGTATGTATGTTTACATGTATGTATGTATGTATGTATGTATGTATGTATGTATGTATGTATATGCATGTATAAATGCTTGCATGTAAGCTGTTCCTCTTTCTAAATTCATGAATATAATTATATATAAACATCAATATAGCGGTGTGTGCGCGCGTGTGTATACCCCTTATAATCATAGATAGCAGAAGACTATTGAAATCAAAAGTCACGAATCAGCTCGAGGCCGTTCGGATTAACGGTTTTCAGTGAATGGATCCCTCGGGATTGCATATTGTCTCTAGAACTGCCAGTCTGACATTCAAAATTTACACGTTGCATCTAAATTGAAATCACTTAGTGTAAAAGGTACGTTAAATGGAAGTAGAGATGGTTGGTGCGGCCTCACCACAGTCAACCCATCGTGGCCAACCCGCAGGGGGGCTTTTAGATGTTTTGACGGGCCCTTCCCACCTCTCCTACTACACCCGAGGAGATTTGCAAAAGGAAAAAAAATGTGTGAAATTAAGCTGAAAAGAAAATGTATCGACCCTTTCCCCACACTGCACAGGAACTTACATGTAGTCAATAAGACGCTCTTTGTAACATCGCATTACGTTCAACGTTTGGTAACACAGGCCTACGTAATGAAGAATATAGGCATTATCGTGATTAGTGAGACCTGGAACAATTGTGCCAATTCACAACATTACACACGGGTTAGTAGTAAAGGGGATGTGGTCAGAAATCAATTGTAATACTGAGGTTTAGAGGTGCACTGCATGAGCGTGTATCAATAATTATGTAAATGGTGGTAGTGCATCCTCGCTAGAGAGAGTGTCGAAATTCTGTGCCCTGCATGGTACAGAAAGTCTAACATAGAACTTGGTTTGAGACTTTTTTTTTTTAATAAGAGCTAAGGGATTATCGAAGGTTTAAAACAGAGACTCTTCTGTGATGTGTAATGAGTGGAACTATATCTTGATCAACTTGTACTTGAATACTGATATGGCAACGTCACATCCTTGAAAAATATAAGGAGATGTAGATGAGAATACATGTATACTGTGAACATGAAGATGCCTAGCAATGGACATAACTTATCGAGCTATCACAACAGTTCAAAACCATCTTAGCCATGGTTTTAAGATATGAGAAACGCACTTATGATATTGCTGGTGTGAAATTTCCCCTCAATCCAGAAAGTTTGTAGAAGCTAAAGAATGTCATACCCTTGAACATAGCTTTATGTATAATTACAATACCATGCCTGAATTACATCAATATTTCTCATATTGGGGGAGGAAATTGGATATTTGAGACAGATAGTTCTTCGAATCATCCTAAGGTAGCATTCAGCATCTTTAGATGACATCAAAGTTACCCAAATGTTCCCTGTTTAAAAATATAGGTTACTTGTGATGTTATTACCAATTAGATTAAGTTTGAGTGCATTGCAATGCCGGGGACTTTGACCAATCGGAGACACTCAGGTTGCAATGGTCTACTGCAGCTATGCCCATTTTTACTGCAGGCCAGATAGAGGCCTGCAGGTACAAAACGAACACTCACTGAGCAATACATCACCAGCCGGCCGAAACAAAGCAGCATCACCTCAGTAGATCGACCACTTTGGGGGAAAACACTCGGCATAATTCATGATTCACCTTCTGATGTGTGCTAAACAGCTAAAGGCCCCTCCAAGAGGGCGACCCCCACGACCCCAGCCATCACAAAGACTCGGTGGGTGAGAACAAAGTTGTCACATCGCCTCTGTATCCATGCTTAGTGGCGGCCAATTGGGTTGTGTGGTGACTGGGCGAGGCGGTCGTGCGTTATGAAATAGATGAGTTCTTTTACCCCTGTCGGCCGTGGTCCAATCTATCTGGTGGCTAGAGGGATAGACGTCGCTGGAGGCAATCCTCTCCCCAGCCCGGAGACGCCAACTCCAGGAGCAGCTGGGCCCCGGGCAATAGACTCCTGTTTACGCACTATTCAGTCCTAGAAGAATGCAGACCGGCACTGGTCACCTGACCTGGTCCCGATGGCGCACCACTCTAAAACGTGTGTAAATCACCGCCACTGACTGAAGGAGACCGGTAGGTAAATGGATGTGCCTCTTTTGTAGCATATCCTACTACATAGAATCTCGTATTATGTATACCATAAAATACCCACGTGTATAAATTGTATTTGTACGCAAAGGTTTCCCCTTCTATTTCCGTTTTTGCCAATCCTAAATACAGACTGTGGAATACAGGTAAAAGACTTCTTCATAAGTATCAATGACTATATGGAAAGATGAGGATTCCGAATTACCCACCGTGTGACGTCACAAACATGTGGATTTCCCTCAAACACATGAATGAACCAAATCTTAAAGGCTCATGACTATATCTACTTTTGGAATAATCTTAAAGTAATAATATTTAGCATTATTAGATCTTGATGTTAACATCATGCCCAATTAATTTCATTCGGAAATATTCGTCGTGCATTTCTATGCAAGTGGAAAGTAATGCCGGTTTTCATGAGCTTTGTTTGTTGACCATATTCAACAATGACGGTACTTACACAATGATTCAAACTGCCTTGAAAATAAACTTTCCTGCTTATAAATTCAACAAATGAAAAGAGTACAGCCGAGGGGAAAGGGTACTCCAATGTTTCTATACTTGCTATCCTAAACGTAAAATTTTAGCAGGTATGAGTAGATTTATGAAAAAGAGTGATAATTTCGTCTTAAACCAACTTTTTTTGTGTAGAATTCATTTCCCGTATACCTAAAACATTCCATCGACGATGGAAACTTTCCATATTTGGAATGTCAATGGAACTGTTGATATAGGTAATTCACTTAATTCATTCTATTTGGTTGCCATGGAAACTAAATTTCATGAGATTTTCATGAAATTGTATGAATTATAATAAACTATTATTTGTTGTTCTCTACATTGAAGACAGAATACATTTATCATTTCTAGTTCAAAAGTGATGAATAAGTGATGAATCGTGTTTTTGAATATTTAACCATAATAATCAATTATGATAATTAATGATAATTCATACATAATCGGCAAGGCATTTATTCTATCAGGCCGGCTCATTGTCGCCACCTAGAGGGAATCCACTACTATTCAATCTTCAACACAACTCCCCCTATCCCCTACCATTTACATCAACAATCAACAACTCCATACTCTCCACTCACTCCCGCCATCTTACCCTATTTACACCTCTCATCTTTATATCCTACAACATCGGCCGTCCTACGCCGTTTTGTGCCTTCATAATCACAGGATCACATACGGACACACCATAGGTATTCGTATAACAACCAAGGAGAACTGTAGGTACAAACTTTCATATATTTCTAGCGAAATATGCCGCCGAAAAAGGCCCAGGGCCCCAGTACAAGGGCTCGCGTGGCAAAGGAAAAGGCGAACGCAAACATGAGACGAGAGGCACAAAAAGTTGATGATGATATTAGTTTTGCACCCAGATACTCTGGGGATGCCTCAACGACAGACAATCAGGGTACGGGAGATGAGTTTGATGATGTGGGTGCGACGCACATAGACCTCAGTGTCAGAGACGAGTCAGTCACATCTAGGGATACCAGCGGGCGACGTATACAGCGCCTGGAAAAGGACCTTTCCGATTTCAAATCTGATGTGTTGGCTAAACTCAATGTATTAAATCGGCATCTTACTCTGATACTCCAATGTCACACAGCACGCCAACACCGGCCCCCAGCCAGCCGTCACCAAGGGCATTACGGTACGACAGGCCGCCCCACGCCCGGGCGGGACGACGCAGCACCACCCCCCGACGCTCGATGTCTCCCCCCAGCTACCCAAGGCCACACGCCATGAGGGCTCAGGAAAACAGAGACGGCTACATAGACGACTACATGGAGAGAGAGCGCTTTCGCCCCACGCCAGCCGAGGGTAAGAACACAATTTCCACTGATATACACGGGACACGTACTATGATTAAACCTTGCATGTATATTCAGAGGGAAGGGTGTTACACACCAAGGCAAAAGATGGAAGTAAGGGCAAGCCTCTCACAGCTCGAGTATATCCACGCTTATGTTGCTCTCCTCAGGGATGAGAGGGCCTATGATGCTCGGGACATGTGGTACATGTTGCAGCACCTCCAGGACGTCGTCCACGACGCCATGGAGCGGGACTGGCAGGCGGTGCGTAGATGGTCACAGTATATCTGGGACGAGGTGGAGAAAGGCCTGATCGCATGGCAGGATACCCAACGCATACAGAACGAACGTGTACGCATAGCAATGACGGAAGGGGGAAACATGATGGCCCCAAAGCAACCTAAGCAGCAGCAACATGGCAAGAGGGACGTGCCATGTCGTGAGTTTAACTCTAGGCAGGGCTGCGTCCACAGGGCATTGCACGAAGACAATCTGGTGAGGCTCTTACATATTTGCATGTATTGCGATGCTGCAGGCAAACAAGTCCCGGGCCACAACATCATAAACTGTGAACGAAAAATGAGGGGCATGGAGCGCCGTCCAGATCAGCACCACAGCGCCCCGCCCCAGCAGACGGCCCCGGCAGGCTTTAACCCGGTGTTCCAACAACCTACGCAGCCCCCGACGTTCCAGCAACGCCCGTACATCCACAACCCAATATACGGCCAGGTACAGCCAAAAAACGCCTGACCGGCGCGTCGCCCCCCATGGACGGGGCGGACGCGCCGGGCAAAAAGAAGGAGATCCAGACGGAGTTTTCGACCATACCCAGGAGTCACTTACCCATACCGGACATAGGGGATGGGGGTGGCAAACCGGCCACGACGCAGGCGGTAAGGAAGACTGGCATCCCAAACGCGAGGGCTGCACGTATCGAAATCCCGACTCATTTAAATCTCGCAGCATGGGACAGCTATGCAGACCAGATGGGGGAATATGCCGACGTTATCCCCTTCATTAGATACGGCTTTCCGGTAGGGTATCTCGGCCCGGTCACGGATACAGTGGACGCGGAGAATCATCCCAGAGCTGATAACTTTCCGGAGCATATTGATAAGTTCATACAGAAGGAGAAGGGTCTTGGGGGCCTGGTCGGCCCTTACCCCACCCAGCCATGCAGGCAGTGGTGCCATGTGGCACCCCTCATGACGCGACCAAAGAAGAACACTTCCGAGAGACGGGTCATAACGGACCTGACATGCCCATGGGACAGGTCCGTAAATGCATACGTCTTAAAAAATTCGGTGTATGGTATTGAGAGGGACCATTCACTCCCGACAGTGGATGGGTTTGTTAAGAAGCTACGGGAAAAGGGCACCACTGCATATATGGCCACGATAGACATAGCCCATGCATATAAGAATTTCCGCTCAGATCCTCTGGACTGGCCACTTCTCTGCATAAAAAGGCGAGGGGAATTCTACTGTGACACGGCTATGCCGTTTGGGAGTCGTGCGTCATCATTTCATATGCAGAGGGTGGCCATGGCTTTGGTGACCATACTCAGAAATAAGGAGATCGATGCAGCCATGTACTTGGACGATCTCATTATTATCGCCGACTCCAAGGCACAGGCGGAGGCCCACTACCAGACGGTGAGATCACTCCTTAGCGAATTGGGGTTGCCAGAGGCCACGGAGAAGCTTCAGCCCCCGGCCCAGCACATCACATGGCTGGGCGTCCAGATAGACGCCCAGAATATGGCCATCTCCATGCCAGAGGAAAAGATACTGGCCATCAAGGAAGATATCCGGCAGGCCCTCACTAAGAGGTCCATTACCAAGAAACGCCTCCAATCCATCATAGGCTCCGTTCTCCACATAGCAAAATGCGTACCCGCCGCCAGGCTCTTCGTCGCCCGCCTTCTAGAGGCCCTCAGGGACATGGGAGAGAAGTCCTACTGTAATATTAACGCCGAAATGAAAGCCGATTTTAGGTGGCTCACGGAGTTCATGCAGCAATGGAACGGGGTCTCACTCATCCCAGCGGAAAACCCCACTAAGGAGATCTTTGCGGATGCTTGCCTGACCGGAGTCGGGGCAGCGGACAACAAGGCGGCTTACGCGGGTCAGATAGCCCACATAGACGACGAGGCAGAGAACATCACGGAGGTGGAGGCGGCCAACGTGGTTATGGCCCTCCACTCCTTTCTCTCGGAGGCTGACAGGGGGACCCATGTACGGGTATGGTGTGATAATAGCGCCGCTGTCCACGTGATACGCTCGGGGCGGGGCCGAAACCGTGTCCTACTGGAATGCGCCAGGGCGGTGTGGATGCTCCAGGCGGTGCTTGACATAGCTATCTCTTTCGAGCACATTCCGGGGGAGAGCAACATACTTGCGGATGCACTCAGCAGAGTCCACCTGCATTCAAAACATAAAAATGCAGCCAACCAAATCATAAATCGCTTTGGCATTGACATTATCCATCCATGTACATATATCCTCTCTCATCTGGATATCTTTTCCAGATCTGGAGCTAAGATCGCTGCTACAAAAAGCAACCCTGCGTCAAGACCAGGCCAGAGCCCCCGGCACGACAGCCAACAGGAAAGCAGCAGCCCGTACATACATAGCATTCACGCGAAGGATAGGGATGGACCCACTCAACCCAGCAGTCGACAGGATCTGTGCATTTATCGAATACCTGGCCCAGACACAGGCTGCTCCGGCGACCATAGCCAACCAGATATCGCACGTACGGACATACATACGCCTGGGTGGGGGAGTAGTCGAGCCAACCCAACACTTCAGGGTCCGGATGGCACTCGATGCGTTGCATCGAAACAAAGCGTACAAACCCAGGACCAAAGATCCAGTGCCTATGACAGGACTGAGGAAGGTTCTATCATTGATGCCAAGTTCCGCCCTCGGCAGGATCTCGTCAGCCGCCATCCTCCTCATGTACTATGGCGCCTTGCGCCAATCAGAAGTCCTCGCTCCGGCAACAACCCGGTTCGACTATACCAAGCACCTCACAAGAGGGGACATCACCATCAGCCCAAGGGGACTGCTCATAAGGATAAAATGGGCCAAAAATCTACAACGGGCGGGACAGGTCAAGGACATGCTGATCCCTCACGTCCCGACGCGGGCGGTATGCCCGGTGTTGGCGATTCGGCAGGTTATACGCGACAACCCCACAATGGATGCGAAAGACCCCATGTTCAAATTCCCAGATGGGAATCCAGTGACAATTCAGGTGGTGAGGGCTATTTGGAAGCGGGCACTGGTCAAAGCAGATATGGACCACACAAAATTCTCGCTGCACAGCCTCCGAAAAGCCGCAGCAACTCAGGCGGCCATCAGAGGCTGTACCGACTCTCAGATCCGCCAACATGGAGGATGGCGGTCAAATGCATATAGAAGCTACATCAAACTGGACTATAACGCACCAGTCAAATCCGCCCTCAGTGACGCAATTCAACTCAAACAATACAAATAGACTTTTTTATCTCTTTTATACCTCCTTTTAATTATAAAACTTTTCTTAAATTCCCCACATCCACCCTCCCTTTAAACGTTCATTTCACCTTCAATCTGGCAGTTTGGCTTTTCTTATATTTCAATCTTCAACAATTATCAAAAATTAAAATTTATTTACAAATAAATTTTATCTCCCAAGCTGCCGTTCACCGTGTTTTCCCTCGGGGTATTGCGATAATGGGCAAGGCATTTATTCTATCAGGCCGGCTCATTGTCGCCACCTAGAGGGAATCCACTACTATTCAATCTTCAACACAACTCCCCCTATCCCCTACCATTTACATCAACAATCAACAACTCCATACTCTCCACTCACTCCCGCCATCTTACCCTATTTACACCTCTCATCTTTACCCACCCACCCACTCCTTTTCAATATTATATTTTTATTATTATTTACCCTATTCATAGGGCTTTTCTTATATTTCAATCTTCAACAATTATCAAAAATTAAAATTTATTTACAAAAAATTTTTATCTCCCAAGCTGCCGTTCACCGTGTTTTCCCTCGGGGTATTGCGATAATGTCAATAAATACAAGAAAATTAAGCTTTTCCTCATTTTCTGGTATCCTGATGGTGTTAGGTTTAAGGGCTCATAACTTGCTTATCAATCAGATTTGGACGTGCTTGATCTCATTTGAAAGTGGGAGAACATGCTCTACAATATCAATTAATATCAAATCCCGCATATATAATTTGCGACAGTAGGAAATCTTCCGTTTAAGGGCCAACATTTACATAGTGTTCGATAAACATAAATCTATAGACTATAAAAGTTATTCTTACCAAACTTATTTTCTGTAATGATACTTCTTTCCTTACAGACAAATGCCATAATATTGTATAAGAACAATACAGGGAACATACGGTTGGAAGCAAACCACGTGAGAAGATCACAGAGATAGCTGTGTGTGATTGATGCTAGAAACCAATCTACATCGACATGACATAAGAAGACTATGTGAGGATTGCTTCTGTCTCAGAAGATCGCCTCACGCCAATGGAATGAGCCTGTGTCACAATTGGATTAAGAGTTGACATTTCATCGTTTATAGAGTAAACTCTATATCATCTTGGTTGGTTATAGGATAAATGCATCTTTTAACAAAAAAAAAAGAAAGAAATTGTCGGCTTGGTTAAGGTAAAGTAAGTAATCGTTCATATAATGGCACTTTACTGTGTTCCGGGTAAAATCATCTTCTCCCATCAAAGCTTTATGGATCATTCACTATTTACGTGATGATATCGAGTGAATTGACAATTTATAATGCGGTAAGTAGTATATAGAAATGGGAATTGGAAGAGAGTTTTACTTCCGTTACACTCGACTTGTATTGTCTGAATCACAATACCAATACACCTGGCAAGTATAGGACACCGCATTATATGCAACTTTGCCTAGATTGGTTTCACAATATACGCAACATTATCACATGGACACAACTTGTAGGCACAACTTGTTTCATACATATGAAAATGGGACATACACAGTTTATACAGGAGACGTTATGTACATACCGATTGAAATAAAAATGACGTTGCATACATGAAGCCGCGTATATATCCGCTTTGATTCGCTTTGAAAGTGAGGTGTGTGGGACACATTTTGATACATTTATTATCTAAAATATATATTTCACCTCCTGAAACCCATCACTCGGTTTTTAAAGTAGCCTTTGGAAGCAGTGAAACATTGGAACCTCCAGAGACTTGGGACATATGGCTATAAGAATAGTATTAGTAGGGATGTTCTTAAATTTTGGATTAATGTTTGCCAAATGACTGATTAATATTGTCCATACCGTAATACCCCTACTGCCCCGTGAAAGTTGATACTGGAATAATTTGACGCCATTGCTAAAAAGTCGCATCATAAGGTTATATTCTACATTTATATGAAAGCTTTCGGTTATCAGCCAGTATTCACAAAGGTGGCAATCCTTCTATACCTTATAGAAAGCTTTCCCCTCTTTATAAGGTCATCCTTTGGTGAGTGTATGATACACAGCTACTTTTGTTACGGCAACACAGCAGGGAGACACAAGAATGGACTTTGTGGAGGCATTTATATAAATTCCCCCCTGGACCATCATAAAGAACACAGTTTGCAGACGGCAGTTTAGGAATCCCCAGCGGGGACCCTTTGCATGCCCGTCTGTCCCGACTACGGGGGGCCAAACTTGACACAGCCCTGACCACACGCCGCGATTTGCGCGGGTGCGATGATCATGTGCTTGTCTGTCTCAAGTGAGTTGGGTAGGGATAGAATATAGTCACATGTGAAATATTTTGCTATCGGTTATCTTCTTCTTGTAATATCTAAGCTATTTTACATCCGATTTTCAAATGATTTTCACTTAGATAAAGGGAATGGAGTATTTATTCATGTGAAATAGTTTATATGTTTTTCATATAGCGAGCACGAAAATCTTTGGGGTGCACCATTGTATGTGATTTCAGGCATTTTATAGGACCGTGTGGCCAGGGCTTATCGCACTCTGTGCCGAACCCTTTGATCCTCCGCCCTTTGAAATGGTAATAGAACGTCGTAGTTTCAGAGTGTGCTCATCGTGTGGCGCCGCCCGTCCATGAAGTAGTCCCCGCCCTCTCTCTTTATGGCTGGGGTATTGTTTCTGGGTGTTTTGCCCTCCTGTCTAGTTTCATTTGTCGTAATGCGTTTGCTCGTGCGATGGCTTTATTATTGCATAGTGGGCCTACTTCTCGTCTCTCTCTGTCCTGGCTGTACAACGCCGACTTCAGTTTCTCTGTTGGACCTGTTTCCCCTTTAAGAAAAAGGACACGTGTACTTTTGTTTTTTGGCTTACTTATCTGCCTCAGAATAGCAAGAGCTAGTGATACATCAAATGAAACAACCGATTATTCTCTATCTATTCAGGTATTATGATTAGATAGTCTGAAATACAAACTCAAAAGTATCCTTAAATAATGTGTTACATACATATTAATTGATATAGTTGTTGAACAGTTGAAAGTTGATACATGTGAACTATTTTGTTCCTTCCAGCATGCATTATGAATTGATAATTACCTCCATATTTCGGAATTCCTAACAGTTCCCTTGTGATGTCATTGAAATTAAAAAAAAAGAAAATAAGTATGCATGCTTGACTCAGATCACACTATTAATTTGGTAGATTCCATATCAATGTAAGAGGAGTGCCCCAATAAGTTCATTACGAAGTCATTTCCTTCTGTTTACACTAAACAACTAGACGGCACCAAAGTAAGCATCTATTTTGCGGCTTTGTTTTGATATTTTTGACGTAATTAGATAAAAAGACTAATATACATATCTCTCAAGTCCAACAAACAAGGCTCACTGCAATCCAAATTAGAATCCTATTGGCATTAGAAAAGGAAAGTAATACTTTTGCAGAGACAAAAGCTATTACACTTCTCATAAGTGCGTCTTATAGGAAGTGTGAGCACGCCTGAAAGAGTATAAGTTAAAAACGAACAATCTATATCGGTTAAAAGGTCTAATTACTCGGATAAAGAATGATACCCAAGGGCCTCACGCCAGAAATATGAAAGTCTTTCCAACTAGGGGTATTCAACCGGTAATAAATAGTGTGCCCAACGGCTGCATTAGTCAAACAATATGGCAGTTTTTTATATTTCCCCTATCACGGCAATAATTTGTATTGGGAATATACCTTAATTTATATCTATCTAATGTGGATCCCTCGTGCTCTCTTTAATTATGATTCTTATGAAATATCCAACTTATTCCATTCGTGATTAAACAGAATCTCTCTAGAACTTCGAGTCATGCTGTGATTCAGTCTTTTGAGACATTGTCATACATTATTAGCATAAAATGATACTTATTGATTAATTATAGATATTTTAGATCATTTTGTTTACTTCTCGTGGCCTCAAGTGATTTTCTTTCCTTTCACAAAACTTGTTGAGCCAACTAGACAGAAGTCTCGAAAATCCTAACGAGATCCATATTAGTACTTATATTATTCCTGGATAGTGTGCAACAGGTCCCTTCCTTACCTAATATTCACCTGTTCACTGTCAGAAGCATCATATTGATGTTTTTGGAGATCAGAAATTTATTCTAAAGATGTTCAATTATTCAATAGCATTTATTGAAGGTGTAAATGATGGAAAATATTTCAAATAGAATAGATGCATGGGGGTCAATGCCATAACGTTACGGTAAATGCGAGATGGCTATACATGACCCCACCTGTCAGGGTGGTAAGATAAACGTGGGAAGGGCCGAGTGTGGGCACAGCATGACGGTCAGAGGCACAGAGGAGCTGGCGAATATTTGGTTCACCTGCTCCCACACTGAAGCACTTAAGGGCACCGTCTGTCGGACTGAGGACGGGAAGGAGACTGTTGTCCCAGCGTGCACGATATCACTCTGTGAAATAACTTGCACGTCTTGCATTATGACCAAGATTTATGGATAATTGCCTTGAGTGCACTGAGTACACCTCTCTAAAGGATGCTGACCGATGTCCATTGATAAAGCTGGGAATGTGGTCGCTGCAAATATCCTCGCGCTTTATTCCCTTCATTTTGAACCTTCAGGTTTTGTTTCGTGTAAGGCAGCAATAAACTGTCCTAGTACTTTGAATTTAAGAGGGTTATCCGCCAATAGAATACTTTAACTTCAGAATAGATCTAAAATGTCCCCACGGGTCGTATGAGTATATATCGCCCATGTATCAAAAGGTGTACTCGCGAAGCCGGGAAGTTAGATGTTAGAATAGCAGTACAACTCTGCGTGGAAGGTGGACTAGCAATTAGCATGCTTCTCCTCAAAGTGGAATTTGGACCAAAGTACAATTCTTCTCTATGGTTTGCATGCGTCGTTCTAGTTTATAGGAATCCCTTACACATATAGGGCTGCAGATAGAATTTGTGATAATAACGACCTGAGGCATCCACTCAGCGCTAGCATACCTAGGCGGTCAATCATTTCATCTCACCCAGAGACCAATCAGTTGGTTTCTGGGCAGCTGACATCGCACTTCTGTGGCCATAATCGAGAGACAACCCTCCGGGAAATTCGTTTCAGTGAGGAGACCTACACTGGATAAATTCTATACAGGAAGTGGAGTTAACCATCAGGCGGACATCCGTTAGTTTTGACTCATTGCTTATATTTTACTTACAGACGTTGTATTGATGAGTTCCATAAATGCCTATTTTGGATAATTATTGTAACGGAAAGTCATTCCTTCACTGTCAGAGACCAGTCAACAGCGTAATGAATTAGGTTTAGTACTTCGATACCCCCCTGCCCATAACTCCGACGGGAGATGGGAACAGGCGCTGATGACGTCATCTGTCTTCATATCTCGAGCAGGCCAGCAAACTTGTTCATTACCCAACACAGGGCTCTTTGCGCTGCGAGCTGCTCCAACAGCTGTGGCACAAGTTACGAATCCCAGTACTTTCCAACTTCCATACTATACAGGATAAAAAAAAACTTGCTGTTTCATTTAATTCTAAGGCAGAGTCGTATACTCTTTGTTTTAAGATTGTGCTAAAAGTACCCTCTTTTTATAGATAGCTGCGTGTTGAGATAAAGCGCCAGTTGCATGTTACACTATGAGGGTGCTGCAGCCTTACAGTCCGATATCGCCTCTCCCCAGTGGTATTGGCTCCACTCACAGAATCAGCTACCAACACCAGCTGGTCGTAAACACCACAAACCGCCGACTTCACCCACCCCACACTCACTACCCCGCCCCCGGACACAGGTACATGACCCACCAACAGTCATAAAACGCCCAAGCTGGCTCCAGCCATTCGAGTCTGGCCTCAGCCCAAAGCAGTAATAGAGTCATTTCTACTGATCATCACTATCAAAAACCAAGTCGTCATTATAGAAATGAATGAAGATAACAAATTCACTCAGTCTTATGATCTGCTTACACAATGTTTTCTAAGCAGAAGCAATTCCACAAGTAAGAAAATTAATATTTACTTTGTGGCTAGAATAGATATATAGAGCAATCGGAAATAACAAGGAGTAACAGGAAATAGGATCATTTATTTTATCCTCCCAGTTACATTGACTCTAAAAATTTGCTGCGAAGTGTTGTTGATGGTGGTTAGAATACAAATGAATAACGGTCATGTTGCGCTGATTTATATAGGGAGGCATCAACAATTCTGCATAACCACGGAGACAAGCTGATGGTGTCATCTCCGCTCCCAAAATAATAATTTTGCTTTAGGTATCACTAAACAAAATAATACATACAATTCTTCAAATTATAAACCATCGTTGAGGTATGGGATTAGGCACTGTTACGGTACTGCTAGGTTTCGCACCATGCATGATAATACTTATCATCATAGCTGTTACTTGCATTTGAGTTCTATTAGTATTGTTCATAAAATCATTGATGTGAAAATGCAAGCCTATTGGCTAGCTTTTCACAAATGTCAACCAAGTATTGTAAAACGCATCTATTGGTCGGATTGAGGTGAGTCAGGCCGCAATACCAACCCACAGCAGTCTGTGTTGGTAGTTCTGTTCGCTCCAGAACTGTCACAATATTTTACATCATTGGCACGGCTGCAGTGTTCCGGGAAACCGCAGTAATTTCACTTTTCAGTGACTGTGGATCGAACCTTTTATTAGAATGTCAGATGTGCCTGCCAAAATTATAACGATGAAAACTAATTCCTCCTTCTTTTCAAGTATTCAAAGCAACAACTCCGAACCGTCCCGAGCCATCTATCAGCGCTGGAAATTTGCCCACTTGTCCAATCTGTGCAATTGGCATACCCTGCTTACAGCTGTTGGCAGACAACATGTTTTATCCAGGTTTTAACAACCATCTTGCATACGAAATATTGGTGTGGCGGAATTCAAACTACTTATCACTGAATTGCATGCAGTATTCAGTTTCGTCCTGTCAAGATAAAAATAGATGCTATTTCATTTAATATTTTTGATATGCATTCAGCATTCATCATAATTATTATGTCTCATCGATTCTGCCTCAGAGTCAAATTGATACCTTTTTCACAATAAGGTCAAAGCTAGCCGGTGCCTCAGACATCTCACAAAGTTTTCTCTTCTACACTGGCATGTCGATGTATCGATGGTAAGATGATTGGCTAGATGTACGTGATTCTATCATATTAAAACTTCACCACATTACCTTTAGACAATTATGAATCAATTTAATGATTTGCGTGATTGCTAGTCAACTAGAGATGATGATGAAGGGTATGACATTATGAGGTGACATGCTTTACCCATATCGAGCAATTGTAATATTTGAAAATTAGTTGACATCTTAAATAGCCAACTATTAATGAATTGCAAGGTAATTCTGATTTTTATTTCGAGTCGATCGAGAGTGAACCACAAGCACATTGTGACAAACAGTTGAGCTTCATGCCGACATATCATTTCTCTTTGCTGGGCTGCTTTTACCATTATAATAACACCTACAGTCTCTTAGTATGTCAATGCCCATCGCCCCTTAGCTTAGCTGCATAGCTCCATCCACGTTTATAATGTACAGACACCAGTCCCGTGTTGTCCGGCCCAGTTGGGATCTACCACAGACGATGGATCACTCTTTCCTTATGAAAGTGTAATGCGCACTGTAAGTAGTATAGTGCAGAGCACTCCCGTTGTCCTGGACATATACTCCCGCTGCTGCAATGCAGATATTGTAAATCTAAGTTCTCCGCAAATTTCATCCGCCTGTGGTCACCAAACCGGAGTCTGTAATCCGGAGAATCCGGAGGCATCTTATCTACGATGTCTTAGTGAAGTGACGGTATCTAAAAACTCGTTCAATATTTTTTTTTATTCTGTTAAGGTCAAACATTTAAGAATCCGCAAGAGAGAGGATGAAACCACCCTAAATAATATAAGGTGCCTTACGGTTCTAGTTACTATTTTCTCAAAGGGGAACTTCTTTTTTGAAACATTAACAAGAACCATACAGTAGCCCATAAACCAATATGACCAACTGTTGCTGTATATCTAAGTAATATTATACTCAGATCTTTAAATGTGCAGAAGTGGGGTCTAAAGACTGGATGATTCAGGGTTCACAAATCATATTGGCCCCAAGGGAGGCCCTCTTGATATTTCAAGAAAGCTCCCCTTCAAAACTTGATAGTTACTCCGCAGCTGTTTCATATTAAATTAGAGCTTTTATCACTTTGGTGAGGATAATCTTGTTAACAGACCCGATTGCCACCATAACTCGTCAGAATGATTTTTTTTTATCACACCGTGCGATTGGGTTGAAGCTAGGTTGAGATACCCAACTCAGAAGATTTGGCAAAGCACGCAATGAAATTCAATCCAGCCATCCTCCCCCACGATAACCCCCCTACTCCCAACGCACCTTGACCCTGGCCAAAAGGAATTCATGGATTACGGCGGTGTTTGGGGGCACACGCCTCCCGATAATCTGGACCAAAAATCGACATTTTTTTCATGTACAACCCCTGCCCAAGGTTGTCTTTTTATCTTATTTGTCTATTATTTTGTCGTATCTATCTTTCTTATTTTCCTGATCTACCTCTGAGGAGTGACTTACTCCAGTCGCTGAGTCCTATTTCAGGAACTCTAGAAGCAGCCCACTCCACTGTGACATAACATGTCAAGTTCGATGGGCTGCTCCTTTATTAATACGCTAACACGTGTCTTACTCTTACGCATTATGTATTACATATGGGAAGTTATTAAACTGTTAAAAGGCCTAAACTGTCACAGTATCTAGGGAAAAATAGTAGAGAATGAGATACAGATGTTATTTATTTAGTCTGTGCCCTCATACAATCACTTGTACTGAAGTGAAATAGCTTGTGAAGTACACATTAACTTACAAATCAAATTACAATGTAGATCCACTGTTGCCTAGTAAAATGTCAAGATCCATACATTTGTTGTTTCAGATTTCTGGGTCTTTGCACCGGAGAATCGTTCCAAAAGTTCCTGGACGTTGTCTACCAAGCTTACCAGGATATGCAAGTCAAGGCGTCATATTGATTAAAAAAAACTATTAATTTTGTCTTGAGTGATGTGCAAGATGTAGTCTGAACACCGGTAGGAGTGAGGCGGGAAGGGACTGTACTGCATAAGTGGAGTACAAACAACAATCGTCTCCTCAGTCCCTATTGTTTTCTCGTTCCTATAAAAAGATGCACCACACCGGAAATGCCATGACCTCCGTCCCGCCCAATGGCATCATTACGCATGCGTTCTAACCTTCCGGAAGTGCGGTGGCCGGGCTGAGTGACCAGGCGGACGCCGAGGGTCACTTAGAAGGCGGACCGGAAGTGGTGTAATGCATCGGGACGTTATCCCTCTTCCGGACCTTCCACTCCAAGACCGGACGCCCACCGGATGCCTCAGCCGCCACCTTGGGTGAGTGAGGGATATCCAGGGTCAACCGGTTCCTCTGAGAAGGAGAGCCTGAAGAAACAGGGGTCATCGCAGGTCACCGCGCAGGCGTACAAGGGGACACAAGATGGCGCTCATCAGATGCACTGATGAATTCCCAATCTGTGAGTACTGTTTTCGAAAATACGTTATTCCCACGCATGTAAATACTCCACCTCTGAAATGATGTTTATATATACGGAAGGCTGCTTTTCCAGTCAACATAGACATTTTGCCCTTGGAGGTTCATGTCCCCTTTTTATTTTCTGTATTTTTATTTTGTATTTACAAAGATTCTTTCAGGACCAGGAGCTGCGATGGATAGACTACACGGTAAACGTCCATGTGCCTAAGTGATCTTGCATAAATATGTCATTTTGTTATACTGATAATTAATAGAAAAACCGGGTCATTGTCTTAGCGTATTATGCTTCATATTAGTTTAGACGGCAGAGGCAATCATTGCCTGGAGTTTTTACCATCTGCCCTATACGTGGTTAGAATTTCAAGCAGGCGAGTCGCTGCCGGGGTCGTTATGTTGATTGAAAAAAGTGTGTTATTTGTTTTCATGAGAGAGATCCTATCTCCAAGAAAATGACCCAGACAGTGACGTGTGATAAAGTCTCCCTGGAGTCGAAGTTATAACTCAAATACTAAATAGGCCTATTGTACTATGGTTAAAAAAACAATCTTTCTGTTGGTTATAGGCAGGGATGTCTGCATGCATTCTTTAGGTTTTTATTGGTTTCAGTTCACTCACACCCCTACTAAAACAACAAAGTATGTTTTGCTACTACGATAGTATTTTCCTATGTCGATATGAGTGAACGTAGCAATAGTCTTATTGACGGCAGAAGTGCTGTAACTACCTTTTACGTCATTTGCGTGCATTGTTCTGAAATGCTGAACTTTGAAGAAATCTAGTATGAACATACTGAGAGGCATCCTTCGTTTTAGGCTGGCCGAAATCGATCATATCCTCTTTATAAAGTAATCCAAGTGAAATTAATACTGTAAACTCTATCTAGAAAAACGTTTTGACTAGGTAAACGTTTGTAGCATACGAAACAAGAAAACATAACGGGCCAAGGTTAATTATTTCGCTCTCAAACTTCTTCAGAGATTTACCAGCTTAATTTGGAAATTAAGTCCTTGCTATTTTGTTATTGGCTGTCATTTAAGAATCATTCGTTGTTGATTATTACAGGAATATAGGAAAGAAATGGTGCAAATAAAAAATTTGCAGTCCATCCATCCCACCCTCCACTCGGAGAGCCAACGTTAACGTTTAGTTATGAGTCCACAATTATAATTTTCTAGCAGTCACAATAACTAGAGTTTTCGTACGATTTTAGCATTTCAAAGTCACTGTAAAACCTGTGAAAAACATCAATAAATTATTGAACACTGAATCAAAGGTCGTTTTATGAATACATGGGTTTATGGGCATGTGGACATTGGCAGTGTTCATTGAACCAAAGTCCAGCGAGTAAGACTCCTAGACTGATCTAGGTGAAATCCCGTTACTGGCTGGAGAACCTGGTTAGAAGTTTGTGTGAGCACTAGATGGTGCCATCTAGGGATTAAGCAGTGAAGTATTGCAGCCACAGTCCTACACCGATTAATGCTAGAATGGTAGGGGCTTCTCCATTGAGCGTACTTATAGAATAAACTTGGAAGATGCACGTACCTCCGGGCTAGCAGGTATATATACGACTTCATTGTATGTAAATGTCAGATACATTAACAAAACCCTAGATATTGATGTTAAAAAACAAGGATACAATTTTGTTAGGCTTATACTTTGGAAACTGTCTTTAGATATTTCAAAACTCGAAGGGAGTGAATTCTTATCGAGAGTGATACGGAAATGTTTGGTCTGCTGCTCACTTTAATATTTGCATTCCGTGGTCGTTCAAGTGTTACAACCGAGAGGTTTATTGCAGACTAGATACTTTAGAAACCAACAACTCCATCTCACGTTACATCGGCTTGTCTGATATGGTCAACATGTTTCGGCAAATGTTATATTAGCATGGGATATCGATGATACCAATTCTTAACTTCATTCATATTATGATTTACGTTGAAAATTGAGATTTCATTATTTTGGTAATTATAACGTCTCAAACATAAGCATTATTATTTCACCTTCAGCATATCATACATTCAAGGAAACGTATTAAAGTGTGTCAGGAAAACAAGTATTTAAAATCAAAAGTTAAGGAAGTAGACATAATTGCAAAGTTTAGAGGTCTAAAGAAATGAAGCCAATTGCCTGGCCAAGATATCTCTACATAGACACATAGCATCCTATAGTATTGAAAACCCGCAGTCCCTATTCCTGGCGCCATCTATATTCGTTGGTGTACACTGCGTTGTCATAACGGTCCCAGTCCCCCTCCTGTCTTTAAAGGGCATGATGAAACTTCTTGGTTCTGCCTTAATGCCACCTGCCACCTACCGAGAACCCCTGCAAACTGCGACACTCTGCCTGATGTGATGCACGTTAAGATATAGTTAAATAATATTATTTGATACAAATTTTTCGAATTTGCTGCCCATTGGGCAGGTATAGGTCAAACTTTACCTACCCAACCCTTATATTCACCTGCCCCTCTCTAAAAGTTTATTATTAGTCTATATCACATGACTTGAATCCTTGCTCGCAAAAACAAGCCCCTTCAGCATTATGAGCTGTTTTCCAGCTTTTTCAAGACTCAAGTTATGATGCCCAATACTTAAGATAGAAACTTAACCTAGTTAAGTAAAGGACATTAGAGGTTGTTTTCGCAGTGCTCAAGTTTTTGTTCCTTTGGTCCATATCTAATACGATTGAAACTCAATCCCGTCAGAAAGTTGTGTAGGTTATCATAGACAAACATATTTTGTTACTATTAAGTGTTAACAGCCTACATGATTGTTCAGTAGTGGGCTTAAAAGTGGAGAGTGAGAAGATGATGTGTTTATCCTCATCAAAACACTGTGCTCATCATCATTATCATCATCAGCAGACATTTTTGGGTAACTAAGACTAACCTGGTAGATAATTTTGTTCCGTGGAGCCTACTTCACACGGGCTTCATAATTGAGGTCGGTTAAAACATCTTTTGAGCAACCCAATTTCTGAGCTGAGGCAAAGGAAATAAACAAAAGTCGTCGCATATATTGAAATATTTTTGTTATTATTGAACAAACTTCACCGACAAGTATATGTATTTCCAGTCGAATGGTGGTAGGTCTTTCAACCTCTTGGTGTGAAGAGATTTAGTTTGAAGAGAAGATGAATACAAATAAAAAAAGATGAAGCAGAATTAATTTATATGTATAGATATGAGAAAACGCTGTTACAAGATGGGGGAATGGATTGTTGCTTAGGAAAGCACAAGTATGGACAAACCTTGGTGAAACTTACATTGTCGATTACATGTTGTGTTATTCACTCCACACTTAAACTTAACCTATAACTCAGTGTAACTTTTTTGAACTCAATTAAATTGATAAACGTACCTCTATACGTTCAGTCTCTCCATTGCCCTTTTTCACCAATCACGGCTAAAATGTGCTTACATTGTAACATTAAATGACACGAGCTGTCCCAGAAAAAAAACAAATTATAAAATAGTTGAGGCAGAAGGTTAAAGAGCTAAAGATTATATATACATTCAACTGCTACCGGTGTAAAACACCATTCATCAGCTATGGGGAAACCATTGCAGGACATACCATGCATATTTTCGGTCTGCATTGTTTCATCACTTTTCATAGATATATAGACCCAGGTGATTACCTACAAACTACGCTAACTGTAGACATTATACATACTACTGTATTATAATAGATGAAGTTTTAATGGGAAGAGCTAACCTTTTGGTATTGACTTAATCTGAGAAAACAGACGCAGGTTTCCTGGCAAACATCTGCATAATTCATTCATAAGTATGCTTTATTTGACAGCAAAGCTGATGTGACGCTAACAACATCATAAAAGCAGCTATACACACTAGTAAATAAGCTGGACAGGAAAATTGTGTTAGGTCCTATTCAATAATTCAATATCTTTCTCCTGGGCGTAGAACGGTGGCGACAGGAATACAGCAGTACATAGGCCTAGTACGCCACGTCTAAGGGCCGGAGGAAGAGATTTAGACTGTGGTGTAAACATTTCGTCACCCTACTACAGGGGAAGTATGCTTACCACATTCTGGTCAATTATCCCTGTAGCTTCATGTTGGGCCTGGTGGAGCCATCTGTTAGAAGTGTTCACCCAGGTCCAAACCTTGTAAACTCCCTGTTTACCATCATTTGCTTTATCTGCAATTTTGTCACAATCTTGTGGGCTTATTTTACGTGCACTATGGAAACAGATAAACATTATTTTGGCCCTGTTCGATTTCATAATTCATAAAATTACTTGAGTATTTCATATCTGAATATAAAAATTATGCGGTTAGTATAAAGGAACCTTGGAAGAATACGATTTTTCTCTATCACCGAAATGTAAACGACAACTTTATGAAACACTATGTGTGGTTGGGTTGAACGTATCATATATATTGGCATCAAGTAGTCATGTAACTTTATGAGCCTTCTTCCTCTATCTAGGCACTCAATGTATATAAAAGACAGCATTTACAACACCATCCACATAGCAAATAATTGATGCAACTTAAAGCGAACTGCTCGAGATGTACAGCTGGGTATATACTTCGACAATAATATTTCCATTCCGGTTGGACAATTCCTATAGCTACTCTTCCCAGGAGATAACCATAAACGCTTCTGTGCACTCAGCGACCTATGCCTGAAGCATATCAGTTAACAGAGGGACAGACCATCAAAAGGGCACCTTGTCAATTTCCCACATGGGCTCGACTAGGCCTGACCGTAATGTCAAGGGGCCGATAATATGAACGGCCCGATAGGTCACCAGGCCCGCCCCTGAGATGGGCGGAGCACTGAATCGGCTGAGACTAGAGCGATTAGGGACTGACGCTGCTCAATTGACGGGGTTCCCAGAAGGGATCGTCTATTCAAGATGGCCAATGAGCTCAAACTTTGGTTGGGGCCGATGTATTTTGTGCCTAGACCGTCTGCTTTAAACTGTCAGAGGATATATTGACATTCAATACGAACGCTGACTTTCGTTGAGGAAACTGCATAAGGCTTATTTTGATGCGAATTGCTTTGGACCACCCAGTCGCTGTCCATTTCAGGCGCTGTGCTATTTAATCAGGGCAACAGATACCACGCTGAGACGGGCACACGGCTGTACGGCTGATACAATAAGCCGCTCTCATTTATTTGACGTCTGGGAGGGGCCCACAGACTGATAATAATCCCGGGATCAGCTGTAACTACTGCCCATTCATGTATTGATTTTTATTGCTACTTAAGTTAATCACAGCAGAATCGAGTGAACATACAAAAGAGTATGCATGGTTGCGAACCACGTCCATCCACACAATCATGGAATTAATGTGAGCAAGTTTCCCTCATCGCTTCTTAATAACAAATAGAAACGCATCGACGTCATTTTCTTCTCAGAGAGATTATGTATGTAATGGTATTCATAAATCATTCATCGCATAATCATGCCGAGACGAAACTGCCAACTCTCTGTCATTTTAACGAGCTGACCGTCAGGCCGGTTGTTGATGCCCACCACACGAGTGTCAACACGGCGGTCCTTTGACTGTCGTCTTTGCCTCACCCACCAGAGAAGGCCCATACAGATAGCGGTGAGTAGTGCGGCGGACATCAATCATTCAGCGGCAGGATGGAGTGGACTCCCACGAGACCTTAATTTTGAGCGTTGAGTGTGGCCGGTGTATTGTTAGAGGGATCGGGACCTCCAGATTAGACCCCACGCACTACAATAGGGCCTTTTCTGCACCGCACCCGCTTTAGTTGTTTGCAAAGCTAGATTTATTATGAGTCCCTTTCAAACATTTCAGCCATTTTTCCTTGCACAATGTAAAGAATTGAATAAAAAATATTGACCATTAAATTCCGTCGGGTACGTGTGGATGCTTTCGTTAACCCGTCATAAATCCAGAGTAGATAAAATCAATCACTTTTGATTTAAGGCGGGTTAAAGACGTTACATTTCTCATTTCAATCAATACATTTTTTCTGATAGCAACTGCGCAAATCAGTTGTGTTAAAGTTAATGCAATGCCCAACTGACAGATTTCTTACAATTGCTATAAAATATTCGACGAAGTCTTCCACGATTGTATTCCTCTGGAAGAATAAAGCAACATGTTTACACAAAGCCTTTGCTAGAACTATGCAATACAACTGGGCATACTATATTAAATTATTTGAAAGGAAATAAATATTTCCCATTGATATATCCCCACTTATTTATTTTGGACGATATGTTATCAAATAGATATCAAAGTTACAAACGATCGATTGTATCTAATCGTGTGCACTAGTACCCTGGGGATTTATCTCTGTAAGCTGGGCATTGGTGAGTCAAAGAAAAAGGCTCTATAAATACTGACAGTGATTGACGGTGGTGATTGGGTTTGGTGATGCAGGCGGCGGACAGAGCCGCACAGTCTCCTGTCAGCCCTACGTCCCCACTGACGTACCCCCACCCACCTATAGCCTACAGACATACTTCCACGCGTGTACCTGCCCCTTCTACCTCACCAACACCGCTGTGATTATTCCACTCGGTCGCTCTGATGAATTCTCGTCACAAAGAAACATCTTATTCAAAGAAGCAGTTCTCCTGTGTTCATTAAACATGACAAGCTCGCGTGCTCATGCACGACTTGTATTGGATGTGTCCTGCGAAAGAAGGACATATATACATGTACTACTTACACGAGTGTATACAAAACGAGTAGTATACAAAAATGGGAACTTTCACCTGGTTCTTCGGTTGCATTATTCATAAAAGGATTTATCTCAAGCTAAAATACGTGTAGTTTTCTATACAGAACTCATCAAAAGGTCTTTTAATGAAAGGCCATCAGCTGACTTTGTGAAATATTCATAAGCTAGGGAGTTTTGGGGGATTACAAAGTAAGAGGCAAAGCACATGTAATGCAACAGATCTATGTGCAAGTTGCACTTTCTTGTGCACATGTATCGAATGAAGACTGTTAACCAGATTCTTTGATATAGATACATTGCCCTATGACCCTAAATTGATGTGACATTCAGATATTTGCCCATAGACGCCCAGGGGACGAGTAGAAAAAATACATGGAACTGTACTCGCCCAGAATTTGAGTTTTGTGTTTTCCAGCATCTCCTAGCTTTGAGGTTCCTACCATGCAGGCTGTAAACATGTTTAATAAACGAAAACAAACATTGACGATTATTTCGTGGCTTAGGGGTAAGCTGTGGGGTAAACACCTCTTTTTGGATCATAACTCATTCCAGTCCTTTGATGAAATAAACATGCTGAGCTAATAAATGGTACAAAAAAAGAAACCTCTTAGAGAAACAGTCGGTCGTCTTGCTCTCACATCAGAGCACTCCAAGTTCTCAATTAATGGGGCAGATGATCAGGTTTAATTGAAAAGATCACCAAAGAGACAAGAAGACAAGAGCTTAATTTCCAAGTTGCCAGGATGCCAATCACTTACGATTTATCAACATCATGAAATGTGAAGCAGCGTCTTCAAAACACTCATTAATCAAGTTCTGTTTACCGAAGAATCTGTCGTTATGGGATTTACGGCCATAGTTCAAGGAATATTGAGTAGGAAGTGGAGATAATTCAATCTGTTAACCCTAACAGGCCCAGCCCTAACAGATGCTCATCGTCTGTACCATTTTCCATCCACTGTTAATAACAGACCACAATCTGTCCCTGAACCCAAATGATATCGATATTTTGATGCCTTTCATGAATCTTCGTATGTGTTTAATCATTTAATCTTTTGTAGCTTTTAAAATAATATTTAAGAAAATAATACATAAAAATACATATTATGTATTTTTATGTATTATTTTCTTTAAACGTTTAACATTTCTACCAGATGCGTCAGATTGTGAAGCGTGCCTTACTGAATGTTGAAAACTTGAAATCAATACTTAGATGAATTATTTGTCACCATTTGCAGAGGAGATTAACGTTGATGTTCAGTACATGAATTCATATGTAGAATATAACTCACTATCAAGTGATCTTGCCACTTACTTTCTTAATTTTCTAATACTAAATGTAGGCCTATTCGCTACCGATACCTGGTTAAGAAGATCAATCGATAAGAAATAAACAGATAAGTAGCATGCCTCGTGAGAAATCCCTTCTAGAGGACGAAAGGCGTTCCCTGTTTAAGCGGATTATGCGGTACATAATGAGACTAAGACTGGGAGTCCCTTGAAGCTGTATTACCCACGACCTGTCTCATCACTCGAAGCTTCAATCAACAGTCCCTTGTACAGCAAATGTTACCCTGAAGAAATACCAGAACACGGCTCCTCTCCCCAAGTATCAGGTAACCGATGACCGATACTTCCGTCTAGTTGCGGGGTCTAGGCTTATTGGTGAGACAGTCCTAGTGTAATCCTGTGTTATCACATAGAGATCAGATTACTAATATGAGGTTTCCGATAGCGTCGAATCATTTCTCATGTTTACAATGCCTTCTTATATTCAGCTGACCCAGCCAAGGAAGAAAAAGACTGAATAACGTCTCAGAACAGCATAGAACGTTATCAGAACGTCGCACATCGTCAAGGTTACGTTACTCATCACCTACACAACACAATTGCAATCTACCTACTGACCTCACTTAGTTTAACAACTAACTTCATTTATGTATTGACCCGAGTAGCAATTATTACATGAAGTCCTACAATCAATGCATGCTTGACTGCCGCGCCCGCTACAAGCCGCCCTCACACTAAATACATGTATGCTGCCGTCTGAACCAATTACCTGACACTGCCCTAACAGCGGGCCGTCCCCGGGGGTCGGGGGGACGGCGGGGTCGGCCGACAAAACAAGTCCCAGTGAATTCTTCGGGGCCTGAACTCTATTACTGCTGAGATATGGGAGTACAGTGTTTTGGGACCTTTACAGGCCGATTGGGGCGGGGGTAGTTCCACAGGCCATTTACTTTTGTTTGCTATCTTCAAATACTCTATTTAGATAAGGGACCACTTGCAATAGGATATTTACTGAACTACCGTTTTCTCAGCATAACTATATGCAGTGGGCATTAGGTGACTAAGTTCCAACTCTCTCTTATACTAAAAAAACTCTTGCCATAGTAAACCGAGTCATGTAACTTAAGAGCAAACCATGAATTGATAATGATGACAAAAGCAGATGCCCCATATTGACATGAAGATGCATAATTTAACTGCATGATTATCAATAATATGATATCAACAACATTAATTATTATGAATCGAAAGTGACATCCGTGTCAATTTGCCGCATGGCCTTATGAATCATGGCCAAATTCAGAAATAGTAGTGTCTGCACATTCAAATCTAATTGATCCCACCATTTATACCCTATATAATGTGCGATGTGCATAACTCTGTCCTAATCAGTAAAATACTCAACTCTGACTGTTGACACTTCCTACTCTGCTATATGTTATATAGTATGTACCTTTTCTAAACTCTAACTTTAATTTTGAATATCAGATGTACGTTCCTTTAAAAATAATCAATTATCAATATAAACACTTCTGATACCATTGTCAACGACGACGCGATTACTGCATAATTAAAAAGACAATTCTACCCAAAAACATTAACGTTTATGTCTAAATATGATTACAAGACGGATTTAAGAAACGATCTCACTTATTACATGTACCAGAAAGCCTTACTCCTCAAATAAGTAATACTTCATTCACTGCCATAACGTGTCCCTAACCATCGAAACCTCATATATATGTTGATCAGCTTGGACTGTAGTGAGTGCAGCCCCCGGGCATTGACCCCCTATGTTACCACACCCGCCCCCCGATGGCCCCCTGACCCGGGTAGAGCATGAGGTGCACCGTTCTTACTGGGACTCATCCCACCTGTCGCCACCAACCCTCCACAGGCCCGTCAGCAGGCCCGGGTCTCCGTAAGGCTGGCCTTATCGGGCCCTGCCAATGGTGTCCATGAGAACGAGCCCTCCTGGTCCACCAGCCGACAGAGTATTAATTTGTTCGCTGAGTAGGATATATACTCAATATCCCCTTGGAGTGGGGGTTGGGCAGCCCTAGATGTATTACCAGCCATATAGATGGTGCAGCGTCTCATTTGTTATGGTTTATGCATTAAGTGTAGCTGTGTCAATTATTCTCTGAAGTTTCGCTGTAAAGAATACGTCGTTTTCATCCCCAATCGTTTCCACGGCATGCTCTGTGGTAGAACGGTTAAATCGATTAAGGTAAAATAAGGCGCACTAAATTATACATGGAAGTGTCATGACGATGCCCCGTCTCATGTCAATATAATTTGATTTTGCAAAATAAATAACATTAAGGACTACCCGACAGTATTGGTAAGAACACAACTAATGCTCTATCACACATATCCCACGTGACTGCCTTAATAGAAAAAAGTATAACTCTCTAGAAAGTCTCGTTCCAATCATTATCTTTTACTTTTGCTAAACAAAGATCAATTGTCTATCCCTTTATATAACGATTCAGCTCCCATTTCCTTCTGTATTTGACTAACAAGGTCCAGGAATCAATATGACCTGGGTACACATAATGAAGTTTGTATCACTCTACCTTGTGTTGCTGCTACAACTGGTGATTTCAAGTGCATAATCTTATCATTTATGTATAGCGAAGAACTGTGTGGTTGAACACTGTTGAAAGACGTCATAATCATATACGGATATGGTGCGTTATAATTTTACATGATTAAAAAAGAATGTAATGTTCATAATAGTACCCCAATGTTCATAATGGCAGGCCTAATTATAACTAAAGGTGTCTTTATCAAGTTCGGTAGTAGTTATTGATTACCTAAATCCATTACATGTGACTCTCCTGTTAGTCAAAGGAGTTACTTCAGAATGATACAAATGAGATAATATAGATCCTATCGTACTTACTATCAAAGTTAGTGGCAATTGACCAACATTAAAGCCCAATTAATTTTCTTCTCCACCTTATTCTTCCCATGAAACAAGTGAATTTTGAAGGAGAAGAAGAGAAGAATATTAGGTATCTTTTTCAATATCCACATTGTCAAGTTAAGTATAAATACCTGCTGTATCCATTACCATTACATGCATGATACAAGAATGTAATGTACAACTGTAGGTAAGCTGATAGTCGTGTTCTCTCTTTCCCCGGGGCGTGGGGCACACGTGTAAGCAGCAACCCAATCCGCCTGGAGGGACTGTTCACTACATGACTGCACGCCCAGCAGTGCACGTGTCCTCTCCAGGTTTGATGCTCCTCATCACGCTACTAGCGGTGGCTGGGAGAAGGCTGCTGACATGCAGATAGTGTCTGCTGCTGGTTACAGCACACCTGAACCCTGCCCCCAGCACGGGCGTTTTCTATGTCATTCCTATGGGGAAGTGGAGACCTGGCCAGGTAACAATACAGTAGGGTCTGGATGAATCCTTCAGGGAATAGCTTGTGCACACCTTGTGTATAATCCACATTGAAACATTGCTGAATGTGCTGGTAAATTATAAAATATCATTACGTAATGATCGTGTATTTCATTGTCAATGGATCGTATCCATTAGAAGGCATATAACGAGTACACTCATTGCCCTTCAATTATTTCTCGATATAGACGATACCCCGTTATCAAATTCATTTTCATAATTGGCAATATTTTATTTGCCCTTGATAGGACACATTGATATCCGTGACAAAGGCAGCGAAAGGGCAGTAAAATCAAGCTAGAAATAAAATGGACGTTTGACAGCCTGTGACTGGAAATTAATGTCAACATAATTATTCAAAAAACAGATTATAATTCAGGTATCCTTCTGTTTAGTAGTAACGAGTACAGGTGTACAGCCGCTGGTGCTGGTAGCCCAACTGTGAGGAGACGAGGCCACTAATTTCAGAGCATGAGGATATATGGTGTTATTAGATGTCTCAACGTTAGTGCACCTGTTGTTTTACTGAGGCTATCCCACGGACAAGAAGTCTACTCCCGTCCTCAGAAAGAAGCCACAATATTGAATGAAAGGTAAAAACGCCTTTCCCAAGTAATATAAGTAGGCTTATTATCAATTAAAAGTAGTGTGACATCTTCAAGCCATACATATACGATGTCAGTATTTTCCATTGATCATATGAAACAAAAGTTTGGATCTCTCTCAGGGCCAAAATAAGCTTGTAATAAAACCCTCTTTTGAAGTTGGCAAGGAAGCCAATCATGAGGCGGCTCGAGGAGGCATGAAAGTAAGTAAGAGCACACTAGCTGATCTGAGAACGGGAACTGAAGACCCTTTGTTAAAGACCCAATATATTGATGCTGTAAACATCAAGGGACAACAAATTAACTCTATTGGTCAATATTTGAAATTGATCCTCAGTTGTAAGGATTCTTATGTAACATATTTAGTCGTTGCCGATCGATTCCAAGGCGTCGAATTTGGGCATTTCTGTCTAGAGAAGCGGGGGTGCGACCAGGGACGCAGGGAAGTGGCCTCTAGCATGCAGGGCTGAGAGGGGAAGCGTGGTAAGTGAAGAGGAAGGAGGGCGCATTGGGGGAGCTATAGCATGGTGTGCTGCTGCTAGAAGGTGAACGCACGCCACGTCCGCCGGGCGGGCGGCGCACGTGGAAAACGGGTCTACGGCACACAGCCACCACAGCCGCCGTTGATGGTCGATGCTGGCAACGCACCACAGGGGTGAGGAGCATTTGGCCGCCGCCCGCCTGGAGGGGGCAGTATAGTGCGTCTGTAGGGGCTAAGTGAGCTGGGCAGCACATGGAGGAAACACGCAGCGTGAGCTGGGAGCAGGCCGGGCGGTATACGTTAACATACAGAGGAGCGGCTCTCCTTGGACGACGACCCGCCGTGCACGCCTTTATCATACAGCCCTGGATGGCTCCGTCTGTCAGAGTGAAAAGAGCCTACTGGACGCTCCTCCTTCTCCCGCCAGGGAGTGGAGTGTGTACAGCCGCCGCCGAGTGATCCCCATCTGTCACTCTCCTACATAACCCGAGTCAGGAGTTGCCGTTTGGGTTCACCTCCACTCTCCGCCCCGAGGCACCAACCTTGTCTGTATTGATCTTCCCAGTGAGTGCCCCTGTATGTGATCAGAACGCTTCCCATCCATTCACTGAGGAATGGGGAGGGGGTACGAGGGTAAAGGGATCTACTATAGGCGTCAGCGCTGCAGATGGATGTGGAAAAGGTAGCTGCCCCCCTCTTGGTTTAAAACCCAGCGCTTACATTAATCCAATACCGGCGAGTACACAGCCTTGGTTCGAGGGAATAGATTCATCTGCTACGTCTAGTAAATCGTTATTCACATCAATCACCCTAGACTAGATACAGACTGAGGTAAAGTGTACATAACGGTCGTTGAGGCGGAGCCTTTACTCAGATGTCGACCTGCTGCAGAACACGGATACTGAAGGCTAATTAAGTGCGTGCATGGAGCGGCTGGCGTCTAACTCTGGCCAAGTCCGTCACGAACAACAATCTCAGATAACGTGCAGGAAGTATGTGTATTTTTGTAAGGCAGCCCTGGCTGAATGACAGTCAGTGAGTCAGTCAGTTAGGGGATCCCGGAGAGGCCGGTTTGGGTCACGTGCAGGCGACAGTGTCACGTGGTCGTTATAGCGGTACGGCCCTGAGGTGTTGTGACTCTGTACTAACAGGAGGTAAAAAGGACGGATCAGTGGCGAGGCCCCTCAAAGGCCCACTCTGTGCTATTTGTGAACAAACATCCACACCCACTAAGAGTACTGCTGTCATTACAGCATGCATCAGGACCAGCAGGCTTCATAACTAAACAGAAGTGGGGAGAGCTGCTCGGAGTAGCTCAGACCGCGGAGGTCGAAGCCTCGTGACCTTACCGTTCCACTTAAGGTATATCGAGAACTAGCATGCCCACACGTCCCAGGCACGAGGGCCGTCCGCGTGCTCCCGCCAGCGGCCGTTGTCCCCGCGCACGGCAGCGAGCAGCTCAGCAGGCGGCCCGAGCTGCTCACAACTGCTCGCCTCGTGCTCTGAGCGTGGCACTACCTGGTGCCCAGGTCGTTTTACGGGCGCCCTGATGCCCATTGCCGCCCACCCACCGCGCCCATGCGGTCAGCACGGCGACTTTTGGTGGTGGTAGGACTAGGGACAAGGCCGCACCAGGCCACAGCAGTAGGCTGGAGACTGTGTGACCACGGTGGTGGAGAGTGCGAGGCCAAGACGGCCGCTGCTGCTGGAGCAGCTGCCGCCGTGGAGGAATAGGAGTTGTTACGAGAGGAGTGGATCATACACGTTTGGATTATAAGCGTCTTCTGAGAAGTGTGGGTTACTGACCACAAACATGGCTTACCTGGTGGACGCTGACGACATAGAGCTGGCCCAGGAGGTGCAGGTAGGCGACACTGTTAGCTGCCACTGGGAAAAAGAAAGATTACAAGTTATTCAAAATCAAAAATAAATCACAGTATAGTACTTTAAGACAAGAGGGTTTATAAGCTGTATCCTATTCCCGTCCGTTATTCCAAAATGTATTGTTGAAGTTAATTGCATTGACCCATATAAGGCTCTCAGTGGAATTTATTGTTGCAGAAGCGTTTAATTTCAACAGTAACACTGAAATAAGACTTGAAATAATGACTTTCATTGTGTACATGCTACTGACATCGTTGACAATTGACTTGCCATGTGACAGACAGACTCCCCTGACGGTCCGACGGCCTCCCACCCCACGCGCGGTGGCCTCGTTCCGTTTTACACACGACATTAGTCGCACCGACTTCCCAAGTGAATTATTTAAACTTTCCACTCGCCCCAGTCGCTGCCATCACCCTAACACATTTTGGGCCACTTTGTACAGGGCATGCCGTATAATCTGTACCCGCAGGCCAAATGTTTCCATAATCTTCATCACAGGTCCCCATGCCTTACCTAGGGCCTATATACATCAGGATGTCCACGCCCGGTCTGTCCCTTCAAACTGCAGTGACACTGGTTATTTAGATAAGTCATTATTCTGTTATTTAAGATGAAGGATCACTTGCTATATAACTCCTGGAGGTGATAAGCTTTTTACGTAGTTATTGCACATATTAAAAATAATCTTTGTAGATGTTCTTGTGTACATTAGTGATGTTATTAGCTGAAGGATTAGCGTAATTTGCTTACATAAATACCATCCAAAAAGCTATTTACCATGGGCACATTGTTAGATTTCTCCAAATAAGAACAGCTAATAAGCCTTCTCAAATAAAAACTTGCCAATAACAGCAGTTCTACGTCCATGTTGAATGCATAACTAAATAGACGATCAGATGGGAAAGCGAACAGGAGTTTAACAATTTACATCCGTTGGCGTTGTAGTGCGGACGGTGCGTTGAGGCCCTGGAGGCTGGTGGGAGGGGTGGGGGAGGGGGTTAACAGATTAGTAGGGCAGGTGGTAGGAGGGGGGAGGGGCTACTAGAGGAGGACCTCAGGTCCTGAAGTGATCAATCAAAGGGCGGCGGTATGCGGACTTCCCCAGGGGGATTATACCATCATATATATAGCCTGGTCGAACCTGCACAGATACGTCATTGGACATTTGTCTTGGTGGTCCCAGTTTGTCCCTTGATTTTGGTTGGTCCGAAGAGGGAATCTCAATAAGAATATTGAACATTGCAGAAATACTATACATATATTGATTGTCATGACCGTATAAGTATACGTCTAGCGCATTCAAATTGAATTGATAAATGTAAAGTATAGCATGATGTTCATTCTATGATATAATATAAACATGTATACATATCATACATAACACAGCGGAAAAGTGGGAAAACGTAACTAGTTCATGTATGTTGAGTGGATACATATTATATCTCTGTCATAGTGAGTGAGTAATGGATGTTTTACACCGTACTGACAGCGAGGGTAATTTTTCACGGTGAAATCAGGTTAGGACAAATTCTGACTTTTCAGACACATTTTGACTTTGTCAGTCTTTAGTGATCGTATGTATGAGATGAGGGTGACAGGGAAGGCAAACAGCAAGGGATCAAATCCTTGAAATCATTTCTGCTGTACCTCATCCCTTAGTGAACCCAGACACCAAGCCGGTATCAAACCCAATGAACCACTTTGTCAGTGCTGGGTCCCCCTATTGTTGCCTTTTACGATCAGCAGGGGCTACTGGGGGCCTACATTTTTCTTCACAGGAGCAGAAGCCCCACCCCAGTAAACCTTCATGGGGGTATCTCTGTCATATGATCAATCTAATATAGCACCAACATCACCTGTTAAGACCGATTTCAACATTAACGTCATAAAAATATTTAATTACAGCAATGTCTCAATACTTCTAGAATAGCAATACCTAGAGCCTGCCTTTTCCCATCGTTGGTCCATCATGTTATAATACCGAGTCGCCCACGTCCCGGAATGGTGATTAGTCCTAATCAGTACGGCCTATACACAGCCCCCGGAGGAGGCCGGAACTCCGGGGTCGTCATGTCACGGCGCGCCGGGCAGGCAGACCGGGCGTGCCGCCGCACAATGGGCCGGTCAGCCCCGATGTTTGTAATCACATCACACTCGACAATTTATGGGACTGACCGCTGCCCTACCCCCGCCCCCAGCGCCACCACACACTGCCAGGCGTCCAGCACCCTGCCAAGGCCTGCCACAGACCGGCCGGCCCACCGCCAACTGACTCCTCCACCGACAGCTCTCTCACTGCACAGTCACCTCTGCCCCTGTTATTGTCCATCTGATTGCTGGCCCTCACTGCCGTATGTACACACTCTGATTACTGGTCCAAGGAGGCCACTGAACCAGCCGTCTGGACTCAACACGTGTGTTTGATGTCCTAATTAAAGACAGTCCACGAAGACAATGACTTTTTATCATCACCAGTCCTACGCCAGGTAGTTAGACCTTTGTTAGGCTTGGTCGATGTCATCTTTTGATGGCTATATATCTAGACATTAATATTATCAATGGGTATGGCTCTCTCTCTCATTATGATGAGCCAAGAGGTATGCAAAGATACAGGTCACTGGTTTCCTCGATAGCAATTGTATACCGGGGTATCCAATGTAATGTTTGTACAACCCAACTCGGTCTAACAGGACACACGTCTACTATAGTCGCCCCTCGGAGGGGCTATGGTTTATTTTTCCGTATCAGGTAACGACCATCTCAATTTTCGGCTCCGCCGCTTAGAATGATCGGTGCTTCGATCCGCTTTTGATGTGTTTGTACTAGAGGTATCAGCACCTGATCCATCCAGGGTTTGGGTCATGGTAGAAACCTTGACCGACTCCTGGAAATCAGCCAAGATCATTAATGAAACAAGCCAATCAGGGTCGGACGCGTTTTAATAGGCCTATAGAACTAAACGCACGTATTTCTCTGTCTTCAGTTGGGTGAGATAAATGCTGTTTTATAAAACGGATATATTTTGTTTAATCATTCAAAGGTAAACAATAAAGATTTGCATATACATCCTCCAATTTTAAGGGCACTAATGACAATTTTGTCTTTAGCTTCAGTTTGTGTGAAATATAAGGCCTGCAAGTATTGCTGTGGACATTGAATTCATTATGAACTATCCATGTGAAGTTAATTCACCAATCTGTGAGAATACAGGCCTTCTAACAAACCGAGTTTGAGTACTTACTTATATTAGGTCCAGTTAAAGTTGCGGACACTGTTGTATGAGTTGCTCAGTTGTGTGACTAACTTATGAATCGTCCCGTAGACAGGTAGGCCCGGCACGTCCCCTGACACCAAGCCCCTCCCCAGGGCCTCATTACCGTAGCCGCTGGCCGGGCCCCAGCGTCTTCATACCCCATTATCGTCCATGACAGGGGCAATCAATCATGTATTATCGCCCTCTTCTGGCCAACGTCTCGAGGAGCAATACGAAAGGAAAAGGCGGACTATAGCGATCGTGCAGAGCTGCTCACAGAAACAATAGTTTACCCCTTATTGATGGCCAATCAGACAGACGGACATGCATTCATGTCATTGTTTCCGGCCTTATCAGCCGTGGGGCGCCTGCTGCACGGCTGTCGGGTATTGGATTTGTGTCACGCTGTGAGTTATACAGCTTTGTAAGATAACATCCGCCTTTGCTTACTGTGATCTTATCGCGTGTAGTTACTATATTTGTGATTTACTGAAAACATTCATCATATGAAACGGACATGCAAATTATGTAGGCCTAGTCAAGCTTAGGCCCTATATCAATCTTGCCTCTATACACGTGAGAGGCAAAATATATATTATCAATAGTCCAAATAGATCCTATATAATTGCAATTCATTGTGCAGAGTAAAGCTGGCTACCCATTTAGTGACTAAAGTAAATGTTGGTCGTCATCACCAGTTCTGGTTGCTTGATATTGGTCAAAAACAACCAGAACTTGTCAAATCGTTCAATGGAAACACCAATTCTGGTCGATTTCAACCAGTTCTGGTCGTTTTCGACCAGAATTAAGCGACCAGAACCAGTAGGATCGACCAGAATTTAGTTTAGTTGCTCAGTGGGTACCCCCACTGGAGGAGCAGCTGTTGAGCTGAGTCTTTAGAAAACAGCCAGCCCCCATTATTAGTTCTAAACCTGCTACTGCCAATCGTTTTCTGGTTTAGTCCCTCACAGGTGACACCCCTATGCCCGACCCTATCTCCACCCTGCAAAAATATTAATTGACCTAGGCATATGCGTATTGCATATTGGATGCAGCGATGAACACCGATTGCCATGAACCTCAGCCTACGTTCGTTACGGTGTATCTGCAACTGGGTGGATGTCCATCACATCACAATTTTAGATGTTGGTATAGCATTAGCATATAGCTTCTACCGCGGGGGAGGGGGCGGTTTTGGTTGAATTACGAGAAGGTTTTCTTGGAACGAATAGATGCCATGTCGGAATAGTATCTACTAATCCAATAGTCCAATTCCAGTCACTCCCGTTCTTGGCATCAAGGTAGTTGCGCGATGAATGCCATACTAGGGCCTACCCTATACTGCTTGCGATGGGTAAGCCACGCATTAACAGCGTCTTTAAATGATATTTTCATTTTGAGATGATCGAAAAAACATGTCACATTAAAAAGAGGGATCATAATTATCTGTGTTGAGTGAAGTTTACCAGCTCTACTAGGCCTACTACATAACATATTAAGGTAAGGGGGGAGGTATATGTACAATGGAGTTTTATATCTAATGAAGCAAAACAGAATTTGACTGGGTAAAACGTGTTGATTAAATTAAGGGCATAATTATATTGTTATAATTTAAACATGTCCAGGTAGTTTCGTTATCAATTAAAAATATCCAGGTAGTTTACCCTCACCTAGGGGTGAAACTATTGTTGGGTTATGCTACGTAGGGGTGGATACAGTTCTGGGTGACTAACAGGTCTCAGACGGATATGGCGACCAGATGACTTTGCTGCCAGACGGGGACCTGCTAACTGGGTCTGACACGTTTGCCACCGGAAGTGAGGGGGGGTGATAAGCAATATTTCAAGGTTTCTATGCCGTATGGCTTGATGGCTTGATGGCTTATGACATCAGAACGTCACAGACTGAAAGAGAAGTGCTCTTCTCTAATGACGCCATAACCACCAAGCGGCTCAAATAAATTTACGAGGCTATAAAATATTGTTTTTCGGACGAGAAAAGCTCATACTGCCTATTGTTGCTCACTGCAGAACCACTCGGCCTATTCTGGTGTAATCACTGCACAAGAGGCTGGCGGCAGGCGGTGAGGAATATTCATAACCAGGATATTCGTCAGATTTGACATACTGCCTTGTTTTCTTATTGCCCAACATGATTTGCAGCCGTAATAAAACTGTTCCTTTAATTATGCACCATGTCCTGTCTGGGACACCGGCCTGATTGAAGTAGATTTGAACACCTTCCTGTCTTGGTGCATCATGGATAAAGTACCTGATTTATGGTAGGCTCGGCAACAACAACTCCCCTTTCCAGTTTGCTGATCACCACCCATTGTTACAACTCAATGATATACCCAGGGGGTGGGGGGTTGCCAGCCTGATAATCTACAGCACCCTCAAAGTTTCCAGGTTTCACCTCACAGGGCATGCAAAATAGTCAAATTTCTGCGACGGTGCATGGTGTTTGGTATTCTTGAGACCATTTTCTGGAATACCCCTGTCGTTACACTGGAACAACTGACTTAATTGTTGCAGTAGATTAGAAATCTGATCACGTTGCAGTCAGCCATGTGGACCAAAATTGTAGAAAAAAGAGCAAGTGCGCGAAGAGTGTTGATACATATACTTTAGATAACTACATGATTAGTATTCCCCTTAGGTCTTTCTATATATGAGTGTCCTGAGAATGCAGGTTGTCGTTTCGATGAAGATATTGGGAATTCCTTGGATGGAGGATTTAGTCATTTTACATTCCGGTCTTCACTTTTATGTCCGCTGGGGGTGGGAGGCAGGGATTGGGTGACGAACCATGTTTACCTATCCCTACAGACGAGGCAGGCTGCGTAGTGAGTAGTGTAGGCAGAGGGACCATAAACAGGCACAGCAGGGGTGGTAAATACTTACTGAAGGAATAGGCCTTAGGGGCGTCAAAGATCCGAGGTATACTTGCATGTACGTATTATATAGCCTGGCAGGAAGATAGACAGATGAATACAAATTCTAAGTATTACTGAATATTACAAACCAAAGTCAAAATGATATTATGGGTCTATACATATCTCTATATCAACCAATATAAAGATCGGGGAGTCATAATAGGTTTCTTCAATTCTTCCTCATCTAAAGGAGGATGATACTGACGTGGATTTCCAATAGTTAATACTGCCAGGCAGTCTGCTACGCGCCGCCCCATAAGTAATGCTGGTTGTATGACAAAAGGTTTCACTATATTCTTGTGTCACATTCCTACAGTGTCTCTATACGACAATTATATAGACATTTGACACGCCTTAGAGTTAATGTTGCTGCCGGAAAAGACTAGACATTTTCGTGAAATCTCATTTTCCACACTACCAGAAAGATTTGTAGTCCTGTTTACTGACTTGCGTACTACACACTATCTGCCCAAGTAGCGGCGAGCGCTAGTCTGTAAAGGTATGAGTTAGTTTCCATATTTGTTTGAGCACACCCCTGTGGCAGTGTCCTTCAGCTGAGTCTCGAGTGAAGTCCCATGCCCAGACTATTTATGCATTGTAAACACTCGAGGCTTGATGGCTGTTCAATAATTATCCCTACTTACCACAAGTATATGAATATTCCCTTTAAGACCCTACGGTAGGAATAAAATCAATGCCCAATTACCAATTGAGACCAGTAAGTGTCTCAAATATATTGATTTGTGGTCTACGAGTGGCTTTAGCATATCGATTTACCTTCGCAGTCAATTTGAAATTAACAACACCATTAGATAACTTAGGATTGAATTATAATGTTAACATTGAGCGTACCAATGGCCTCAACACGGAAACATATTTACACTTATACGAATTGTGATAGTTTGATGTAAAGCCGTGCGCCATGCATTGTAATTTGTGCTTTCTGAATATTCTTTTACCCCAGCCGTCCACTAAAGGCCATATTCCACTTTGCGTTCGCGGCTTGTGGCCACCCGAGAAAACGCAAGCAAACTGTCGCAAATGACGCAAACGCAAACGCAAATGCAAACGCGGCCAGGTGAAGCAAGGTGGAATATAGGTGCTTGCGGCCACTACTTGCGGCCAGTGCTTGCGGCCCCAGCTGTCTTAAAGGCTATATTCCACTTGTTAAGGGTCATCAGACGCAAGCAAACGGCCGCAAACTTGTTTTTGGTGGCCGCAAACGAGTTTATGGCAACCGCAAACGAGTTTGCGGTTGGTGGAATATAGGAAGTTGCGGCACTTGCTTGCGGCCTTTGCTAGCGGCCACTACAGTTTGCTTGCGGCCAGGGATACCAACATGTTGGTATCAAAGCCCCAATCTGCTTGCGTCAACCTTAAATAGCGGCCGCAAACGGGACCTGACGCAAGGTGGAATATAGCCTTTACTTTTTCTAAATCATTCAGTGGACCTTAAGTGTGGTTCGATAGAGTGTAATCAGAGTTAAAAGAACGCAGTTTTTGGAAACATAAATTTATTATTCAATAAAAGACAAGGTTAAAACATCAGTGCCAGTTTGATTGTCTATTGGCCCTATAAGTCTGTATTATGTCTGTTAAGGGTGTAGGTGGGTGGGTAAACCTGTAAGTCGAAATAATAGATTCCTCCCTAATAATATATTATATTATTAGGGAGGAATCTAATTGGATATCTATGTATGTCTATACTTAGAAGTGAAACCCCCTTTGTTTTAATGCTACCCATCCGAAAACCTCTAATCTCTAATGGATAAAGTTACCGTGTGAAAATTGATATTTAGATTTCGTGTATTTCTGCAAGCGTGTTCACACAATAGTAATTGATTTATTTCTCAGCTGAGAGGCAGTAAACACTTTGGCCTGGTACACATGTCACTCGTTTACAAAGTCGATTAAGTCGAACCCAGCGGAGCTAGGCGGCGCCGGGAAGGCAAACACAAAATGCGATCAGCGTGGAGTTTACACCCCATCAGTCGCTGTTTAATATGATTTTGAGAGTATGAAATATTGGCTTAGTCGACATAGAAACCGCCGGCAGAGCGAGTTCAATGGGCGGGCGATAATACAGTGTACCCACATTCTGCCAGCACCGGATGTGAGCGTGGCGAGGCAACGATATTAGGGATGGACATTTGAGTCTGTATTTGCATACTATACATAGTTCTATGACACGCGCCAGTAGGCCTAATGTAATCAGAAAACCCTTCCATTCAAATGAAGGCTGTTTCCAGGAATATTTGCACGAGTTTCCTACCGTTACTTTTCAGTTAATTACCAATTTATACCCTTACCTTCATTCCTAATCCTTTTGAATAACGTAATACACATTCGAAGGATAGTACCTTTGACTTTGAACAACGATTCCAACGGGGAAAAAGAGATATGGAAGAAAACTCATTTCAGTCCTTCTCACTAGTTGCCCTCGTAATCCGAGAGCGGCTAAGATTTGATAAGGCACGCGATATCGATGTGACAGAGTCATAGATAAGCCTACCCTTTCAGACAGCGGTATTGCGTGTGTTTGTAATTTGCTTTCTGTACAGTACTACGTACTGCTTTGCTGTCAATTTTTCTCTCCAAACAGCCACAAAATGTGTTGATGGTTGATGCATGTATCCGATATCCCGAACGTTTCATTCTGTCAATTATGACGCATAGACAAAACCAAATGTAAAAACAACAGGCCGATCAGAATAAGGTCATAAGAGAGTCGGTACAAAAAGTGAAACAAAGGCCTCCGGTAGCTTCTCCCGAAGTACTGAAGATGTTTTGCTCCAATTTGTCTCCTCTTGACTTTCCTACAGACATTATCCTTGTCGCAATGAGAGGAAACAGTAATGTGTGAATAAGGTTTTAGGTAAGCCTTCTTACTGATCGGGTTATATATCTGCAGCTAGATATCATCTTACCCGCAGTATAAACTGAAAATTTCATCTATTTCGATTAGGCTATGTGCATGCACAATTTTCTTAATCAAATAGATGTTTTGGGACTCCTCTTCACCATTCTCAAGGCTGAGTATGTTTTCAGTTATCGTGTTAGCTGTCTGCCCAACACGAAAGCCATGACGGAAGGACCTGCCTCTCTATTGAAACCCAGAGAACTACCACTGCCACCAGCGACACGGGAAAAAGGTGACGAAAGGGATATTGCTATAATACAATTAATCTCTTACCGTGTCCGATCCGAGCCAATCTTGACAGATGTATAACCATACTATGTCTTTTTCTCTGATAGTATCATATATTTTCAGAAAGGTTTATTGTATGTGTTGCTACAAGAATTAGATGTATGTAATAGGCATTATTCAGTATTATATCAATGCTGCTACATTGCCTATGTCAACATAGTTCATGATCATTTCATTGTAAATTCCGTTAAACTCTCATCAAAGAAAAATATAACCAAGACTTCGCCTCAGTTGAATTGGCAGTTTTTGCGACGTCTTGTATACTTTCAACCGTGTATACACGACGTCCCCTGTATAAGAGAAATAATATAGGCGACAAGCGAAAAATTCCCATTTCCATATACTGCTATGTCGTGTGTATGATAGATTCAATACAAGTGACAATAAGCCCATCCCACATTGGGTACATCCTAGGGTTGGACAAGGGTTGGACAAAATAGACGTATGAGCCATCCTTGTCACCTAAAGTTAGGATTACTGGAATAACTAAGAATCATGTTTTTCTATATCCCCAAGTACTGATAAAATGTAATGATTTCTTAAATTTTACCATTTGACAGATTTCCAGGTTTGCCAGCCAATCAGAATGCTGCATTTTAGGGAAAATAGGGTTGGACATTATAGGCTGGGCTGACAGGCTTTAACATTGGTTCCTATTGGAAAAAGGCCAATATACAAAGCTGCATTTTACAAAGACTAGGAGCAATTTGTCAACTAAATCACCATGGTTCATTTGGTTTTACACTTCTATCTTTGGCATTTAAATCATAAAGAGATTGCTATATAATTTAATAGGGAAATTGTGATGTTGATGTATACTGGGATGGGCTTATTATCGCATGAATTATGAAATAAATATGGGCGACATATAGATTGCTGGACACATCAAGTCAATGCAGACAATATTGTCACGTAGTTAGTGCATCCTATTGAGGAGACGTCACACATATAGGTAGAACCCATACCTATGTCTAAAATTTATCAATTCTAAATCTGGAAGATTATTTTTTCATGAATCAGTGAGGTTATTCTAAGCACATTGATATAATGATATTGTCTTAAGAAATGCTTTAAGGCTGCAAAATAATATTAATGATGATAAAGTGATCAATATGGCCAGTTCATTTTGACCTGCACAGCGTCTATATATCGTACTCAATTCATGTGATATTGTCGTCTATATAGTGGAGGCTAGCGCTATTTAAGGGACATGCTTCAAGTTCCTTGTTCTATACACTGCCCCCTTGGAAGTGGGACTACTTAGTAGGCCTTAAGTTCCATCGTCAATTCTCGTTGCATCCTCCAAGCTTAGATAGCCCTACGGGGCTGCCTTCATTGAATCATCTGCTTACTTCGATAACGTAGCTACAATATAGGTAGCTCTGCCCAAGCCCATCTACGATTGTTTAATTCAGGACGTCGTCAGAGCAGTGTCAGGGATATGTAATCCAAGCATCATATTATCCTCGTTTAAGCCATCAATTTTCACGTTCTTTCTTTCCGACGGAGACGGCAAAGAAACAATAGCGATATTCATAACGTGGCCGTTCGATTGTGCTGTGTCACGCACTGTAACCGAAGTTGGCAAATTATTGCACTTCATCTCCGATAACTGTGAGACTTTATGGTGATTGCGCGTTATTTCGTCACAAATAAAGGATATTGGATCTCGTTATGAACTCGCTATCAAACAGTAGGGAGAATTAAAAATATAGCTACATGGAAAACTGATGTTACACAGTGATAGCATAGGAAAATGACATTTTCCCACCCCTATCACGTTGATATAGACTATAGGCTATATCAAACGATATCAAAACTCATTTCCCAGATATGAGCAATATCATCTACAGTTCTTACGCTTCTTTCAACCTAAAACACCCCAGTCTCGAGAAGCATGTCATAGCAGCATTCCCTTCCATTGTGACCACTGATCCTTGAATTCCTAGTGATTCCGCCTGATAAAGGTAGTGTTTGATACCTTAAATAGGTGCTAAAATAGGGATTACTGCCACAATCTTTGAGTCTGATTGAATCTAAGAGGTTGTGGCTTTCTACTTAAATCTTGTATGAAATAAAGGAAAAGAGACCGTCTTGTAACCGAAAATCGAAACCTTAAGCATTGTGATTTAACCCTCAGAGCCCATCCAGTCCCCGATACCCGTCCTTACGTACCGGCCCGTGTTGGCAAAGACCTCCTCTTAAGTCGTGCTGACAGAGACTGGCGTGAGGAACACGTCTTTACCTTGTAGAAAGCCCGGCCGACATACTGCTGGGGTAGAAAAAAAGACGAGTGAAGGCGGGAGTAGCGGTGTGGGATCGATACCTCGGGTATAGCGTGAGGCGGGCGCTTTGGGCGGGGTGGTCGGGGGTCTGACCGGGCCTGAGGGAGGGGAACACCACCAGAGGGGAGAGGGACAATGGTAGGGTGGTGGTTAGTGAGATGGAAGTAGACCAAGATTTATAGCGGGCATGATGTTCCTGTTTATAAGCTTGTTGTAGTAGGCCGTAAAAACCAATGTTTAATGTTTTCCTAAAAATGAAATCGTTACCTGCAATTATATTAACTGACACCCTTATACTCATAGTGCAGATTCTTAAGTTTAAGGTTTCAGTGAACAGCTGGTGAAGAACATGTCGAAGTCTACTGTATGAAATCCGTCAGGTGCAGATAGAGAAGTAGGCTTATAGTTAAATAATCATAGAAACAGACAATATACATTTTGGTATGCATGGTTATGGTCAAATAGATATTAAAAAGATAGGCACCTGACACAAAGCAGTAAAAGAGAAGACGCCCCTCTCACCTCTAAAGGACGGGGATGGCCGGTACGTGACGTATGATCCTATAACTACTTCAAAGGCATCTCCCTGATGGTCTCCATCCCCTGACCTTTACTCCTCACTCAGCCCCTGGAGGCCAAAACCCATAGACAAGTCTCCGTTCCTTCTTCCTCATAACCCCCCAACCGCTCCATATCTATAGGTCTTCGGGTATAGAGGTGGGGTTGCAACTCATTCCATCAGATTCACGGGACTTCATCATAGTAATTCCTATCTGATAAAAAGGTTTAAGCCTTTCAGCGCGGGAAGCCACTAAAGTGGCTCTATAGTGAATTCCCATAAGAATTGCCTTGAAAGAGGGGATATTCAGCTACCTGTAGGTCAAAGAATTTTTCAGAAATTCCAATTAGAACCAGAGATATGAGCATTTGAATATTCTAGCGTCGGTTTATGAGAAAATGATAGAATTCCAATTGGATGAACCAGCAGTGATATACATGTATTAGAATTTGCCAGAATTTTACAATATTGTGTAAAAATGTTAACTTGTGGAAAATTATTTGATTTTGAAAAAGTCATAACTTTGGCTTCATTCGTGATAATTGCAAACAGTTTTTTGTGGAAACAAGATTATTTTGTTGTGTTCTCTTTGAAATATTTAGAATTTATATTTTACCAAATGTTGGTTGCCATGGAAACCCTAAAATAGACTATAGTGCAGATATTGTCAACAAAGACAATTTTGCCCACTTGGCACAGTGCCAGCATTTGGAATGTTTTCATCAGAATTACGTAAAAATGTAATCTTCCAGAAGAATCTAGAGAAAATTTGAGTTTTAGACAATTTCTAGACTATTTTTCATATTTGGGGCATTATCTCAGTAATTATGAACTATAGAATGACATATATTATAGCCGTGAAAGGGTTAAAAAACACAACAGTATGCATAAGAACCCCTGGAATAACGTCTGACCCTCTACCCTATGCTCTTGAAATTCGCAGACGAGGTCACACACGATATATTACCAAATAACAAGCCATCTACCGTGTCTCCTCTTTACAGCATACAGTATGCATACCGATAGAGGTATATAATATACCTACTCATCCTGACGCGTTGTTTTGCGTTGCTGTAGGAACCTTCAGGGTTGGGGGATGACCTATCGACCTAGCTCTGAGTATATCTCTCTCCCTGTGCGTGCTGGAGAGAAGGTTGTACCACCAGGCCTTTGAATAGGGGCGAGATGTGAACCCAGATGGATCTCTGTGCTGAATTGATTTCCGGGGCTCCCATGATACCGGTGGTGGTTTCCGAAAGTGCTCTGGGCCGTCTGAGACCCCCACCGGTGAGACCTAAATGCATAAACATCTTCCTCTATAAGATTAGGTTTCTTATCAAGCTGTAACTGTGACCTTTCTATTTTCTTCAGTAGCTATAGCTTGGGAGTTGGAACTTCCCCTTAACTATTTCGGCACTGCTTCTACCTCACCTTATGAAAATATAATTGGTAATCACCAACAAAACATACTGAGGTTGAACTGAATATTAGTCGAACATATTAAATTTTGAATGTAGCTAGAACATTTCAGTTTCCATTAATGTGTTCCTAAAAGTTTTCATACGAGGCAAGGCAAATTTACATTTGTTTGACTAAGCGCCTATGATTGTGTTGATGATTTCCACATTATACAATATCAACTGGGAATCCCCAATAGGTGTAGCCAAATAGGTAGTTTCACATGTTCATAGTAGATTCCAGTAAAATATTTTTACTGAGTTTCTCCGGTAAAAAGCAACTCGGCCAAGGAGCTGCATAACCAGGTAACTGTAAAATCTTGCGACGTTCCTGTGAGTTTGACTTTCTCCTACGTTACAGTTAAGTTCTGTGACGTCACATTCTTGGCTGGGAAGAGTCACTGTTCTGTGAATACAGTATGTGCATATAGGCTAATGTGATGCAAAATATTGATATGATATTATGATATGTTTATAGGTATATGATGGGATTTTCCAGCGATAGTATCCTTTACAATGATTGATAAAAAACAGCTTCTGCACATAACTAATGCAGTGCAATAATTAACTAATGAGTTACGTTAAGTCGCCTACGCCGTCGTTTCTTACGTCCCTTCATCTTGATTGCATCTCACATAGCCGTTTCCGCACCAGGAGATAGGCATCGGATCTGACACCGTACCCAGGTCTATTTTTGGCTTCTGGCGGGGCCTCGCCATCCATTGCGCTTGACCTGCCTCCTGTGATCACGATAACAAAGCTAGTTGAGTCAGGAAACAAATCAGATCAGGCCACTTGTCGCCTCAAACCCACTCAGCAGCGTGCAGCGAACTTGTCTCATCATACGCTTTGAAGGGAGAAAACAGGGATGCCTACCAGGCTTGGCAGTATTTTGTTTTGACGTACGTACTTGGATAAGCTATAGAAATACTGATGAGTTGTTATATGTATAATGGCGAATATTACTAGTACTTTTAGTATCATGAGTTATTGATACTGTATACATTTTTTTATTGCTAATCAGTAATTGTGGCATACCATGAAAGGTCATAGTCGAAGATGGTTAATATGATTTCCATAAAAAGACAAGCAATAGACGTAAACCAACAAGTTTAGTGGTAGCAGGCTGTGTCCTCCGTGACCAATACCCAGTAGACGAGAGTAATCAGGATGTCATCCAGGACCGAGCCGTCGCCTTTGATGAAACCAGGCCTCCCCTGACAGAAGTGGGTAAAGTGCCTCACAGAGGGCCCTACCCCCGTCTGGTGATTCACCGCCGGTCTGGGCCGAATTCTGATCAATACATAATTTGTTTCTGACTGGATAGGGTATTGGCTGAAGGGAGAGGGGGGCTTACAGGAGGCCGCCCGGGGGGTTCAGGGAGGTGGCTCTCTGATGGGGTGAGAACTGTAACCTGTGTTGACACACGTCACTGCCCGAGAGTGGGGGTAGTGTATAAGTGACGGCAGAGGAATACACAGGGAAATCTAACATTGGAAGATCGAAAACACGTTTCCACCTCACACAAAAAACGGTATGTAATTGTATAAGGGCGCCTTTCAAGGGACCTACCGATTGTCAGATGAAATTGATTAGATGTATTACAGTCCATACCTGACTCACCCAGTGAGAAAATATGCAGCTGCAGTACTTCAAAATAATATGTACGTAATTCCTATTGGGCATCGCTAAAACACTACTACTTGGCATTAGGATAATCTACAGAAAATACAACACTACACGTCCCATCTAAGGGATATAATAAGTGGCTCGCGACTATTAGAAAACCCCAGTACTACAGAATTCAGGACTGTTTCTGGGGCACTAATATTATAGTTAATTCTGATTAAGATCCAGCAATTTCAGCAGTTTATATAGACAAATTTCTCATGATCAAGAAAATATTACAGCAATAATTGGAAGCTCCCCCTGCCAAGGTGTCAAATGACTCCGTCAATTCTATTCCATCAGACCCTTATGTCTGTTGCCTTCAAAATTATGATAATTATGGATTTCAGGAAAACTGCTATCAGATTTTGCGGGCTCTGAATGGATTTGAAGTTCCTAAGAACGCTTGAATAGCGAAAGGTTGGCGGAGGCCCTTCTCTACTTCACCAATGTCTTTAATGGTGTTGGTTTTACTTCGTTTCTTTTATCCAGAGTTAATAGTCTAAACCTATTTTGCAGGTCTGTAAAATAATTGCAGGTTAGGCTGAACAGTCAGTGCTCCGTTTAATACTACAGGAGAATACATACAGCGGCCGTGGCGTAGGTCATAGCGAGCACCGGTGCTGAAAGTCGATATGCAACCGCATGGAAATATGATAGATATGAAGATATCATAATGCTGTTGTTGAATGTGTTGGGCCCAGACAGCAGTACGTCACCTTGTGAGATGTACAGAAAGAACATATCATATTATTGCAAGAGCTAGGTGTAACTCGATTCCTCTAACACCAGAGTTCTTCAACAGTTATAAGAAAGTTAAAGATGTATATTGAGTAAATATATTACGAGTACGCACAGGGCTGTGGCTGCTTTGTCGGCCCCACATATCGTGAGAAGTAGAGAATACAAGAATTGTTCCAGGCAACTGCAGCTATGAAAGACATCTTCTCCATATAACACCTTTTGTTTTCGGTGGGTATAAACTTTGGTACACTCCTTGTCGAAAATGGAAATGGGATTTTGACCAGTAGCAGCTACGTGTTTATTCAGAATGACATAATTATTTCCCTTGGTATTGTGTCCGACCCTTTTCGGCGGTTTTGTGTTTGACGTCATTGTGACGTCTGTTGGCATAACGCTGTCCGTTGATATTGGCTCTCTACGTCAAAACAGAATACGATGAGATGATTTAGTATCGATATGAAGAATGTTATTGAATAATCTCAAAAATAATTTACAATTACATATATTTTTCATTTTCCTAATACTAGTCCGTTGGCCTCCACTAATATACATCAACCTTATGTGACCTCTTTACCTTCAGCCCTTTCACAGGAGGTTTTAGCTGTTTGTACGTCAGTAACGAATTACTCTCGCCATTAGTGATGAAAGACAACTGGTCAACTCACATACATTTGCTTTCAAATGTACTCCTTCAGATCCCATTATGTATCTTGTATTTATGACTGTTGAACCCACGTATAGAGGAAACCTTATGTAGAGCTTCGGCAGTATATCTATATATAAACGTGACGCTTCCACTCTTTGGTCGAGCTTTGCGTTTAGTTGAATGCCTCGAGAACCTCTTGCAGTCCGTTTGTTTCCCTCCTCATTCTCTCTAATCACAAGACATGCCTCTGGGTTGCCTGGTCTGTGCCATTGTCGCTGCTCATATAGTTAGTTGTGTTACTTCTGTCACTATCCCTCCACTCCGTACCCCATCATGTCATTAGGTCTATTAACCATAATGTCCAGACTCCCCGGAGGAAACCAAGGCAGGTTTTGTTTGATGAGCAGCTTTTGCGTCACTGACTGTTGGGATCCAGCCCCCGTCCTGGCCTCTGATTGGTTAATTGGTTAGCGAATTATCGAGTATCAAAATGGAATTGAAACTTTTGAAAACAGTGTTTTCTAGAAGGGAATCTTGTAATTCGCTCCGGAATCTTTAGATACAACACTGACAGTCAAATTAATTTTTTGTTCACGCTTATTTTCACCTTTCTTTTCTTTTATAATGGTTTCTAAATAGCTATTTAGGAAGATCAGGTTTAAACCTTAAAGTTTTGTGGCCATACAGAAGACCAAAGAACGACTAGTTTTTAAAGAAATAATTTTTTATTCAAATTAAAGATATGTTGTCTATGTATTACGATGTAAATTCAAACCAACCCGATTACTTAGGAGGATTCAAAATCACTTTAGATGGAGTATTAAACCTGTCAGGTGTTCTGCTTGAAATTGTGTATATTTCTGGACATTTTTTACAGCTAGATATAGATGCAATAAGCTTCAAAGGGATATACAATCTTCTTTCTGGGATGTTTTTGGATGCTTTGAGCTGGGTCCCAGTGTTCCATCAAACATGATTTTTACTGAACAGTAGACGGCGATATAAGAGAGTGCTGTGACCTACTGGCAGCGGCCTGGTGACAGGGGAGTGCAGGCTTACAAACTCTATGAGGTACAAAGTGAAGCCACCGGAAGTACCGACGATATAATGAGCCTCTCTAACGACCGTACGCACAGTACTGAGTGGGAAAGCTAGCGTCGGTGTGGGAGCATCAAAGGTAGAATGAACAGGTGAAACCCTGTTGGTGGTGCTGTATATATACCCATTTGTATCTGTAAAGCTAGTGATCCACGTTGCGACATTTTCCAACCCGACAGAAAAAGTAGGAGCAAACCGATTTTAGGACCGACGGTTTTTTGTCGGTTGAGAACAGTTTGTCAATTAAACCCTTTGGTCATAAAATCGGTCCAAAGTCGGTCCAAAATCGGTCCTATACCCATGATCCACAGTGAAGTACAAAACTGATTATTTCCTTGAATTCTTGATCACAAATATATAGGAAAACAGTGAAAAAGAAATCGGCTTACTAAATTATCAAAATCTTCTAGATATTTTCAGATTTTGTGTCTAAATATGGTCATTAGGACCAGAAATATATATTATTAAATCTGTTTGATTAATAAAAAGTGAAATAGTAAAATACTTGTTGAAAAATCATTAAAAAACATAACATGTGAAAGAGAATTCATTTTCATATCTTTTGGTAACATTTTCGTTCTATTATTTCCAAAAATGAATGAAATAACCTTGAAAATTCATAGACATAATAAAATCGGTCCACAATCGGTCCAAAATCGGTCCAAAAATATTAAACAGGTCTAATAATTTTGTCTGACCATCGTTGCTTGGGAATCGGTTGAAAATCGGTTGGAAAAATATACTCTCACATCTGTCGGTTTGAAATCGGTTGGAAAAAATCGGTTGACATGATCCATGTTGAGATATTTTCAAAAGTGAACCGATTCTGGACCGATTCTGGACCGATTCTGGACCGATTTTGGACCGATTTTGGACATAGAAAATATTTTGAAAATCGGTTGAAAATCGGTTCAGTATTGTCGCAAGGTGGATCACCGCCTTAAGGGGCTGGTGGAGCAGTTGTGAAACAGGGAAAACGTAGTGTGATGGACGGAAAGGAGAGCTACAAATGAGTGTGCTCATGTGTATTCTAAAGCATGTTAAGTGACTTAGCATATGGATTGTCTTTGATCTGGAAAGAAAAAACGTACCATCTTATCATATTGGAATGACTTGGCAGTGCCATAATGGACTAAAACTCATTAAGGCATAACGACATTATTTTTTAACATAACTTGACGTACAACACGCGTCATGTTCGTCCAGCTGGTATATAGGTAGTGATGATGGATGATGAAGGACAGTGGAATGAGCAGTATGAAACGTAAGCGGTAATCAACTGTGTCTTTTTTTTGGTTAAATTGTTGTATGTATTTGTTTCGTTATCACAAGATAATATTCGGTCCAGAGCGCGTAATTATTGTGGAGCTGGATAAAGGTACAAGGAAATAGAACCAGCTTCTTTGAACCTGAAAGTAAACATGGGTCACTGTTTGAATTAAATTTTCGTGGTTGATTTTTGAATTCCATCTGATACTATTTCACAAAGTAACTCGATATAATACAGCGAACATTCTGTACTTTTGTCAAGCGAGTTAGTCCCAGCTAACAGTTGATGTTATTTCTGTTGCGTAGACCCATATATTGGGTATATTCTTGCTGTAATGTTCAGAGTCCCTTGTATTACAGACAATCTGACGTTCTTTTCACACATCGATTGGTTCTCGGGCTCTAAAATAAAAGACCATGAGACATTCGTTTTTGTATTCTCTTAATAGCCATTGTTGGATCGTTTAAAGGTTTTTAAATTCCCTCTGAGTTGGTATCCACCAGGAAACCTGTATCGTCCAAAATCGGTAACAGTATTTTCTTTTCAAATTAAGGAAATCCAACAATTTATAATGATACATATTTTGATAGATAATATTCTGACACTTCATAGGTAGTAGTATGGTGTAAATGTTGGTGCAGGGTGCTTGGTAACTGTTGCATTGATTACGTGCAATTCATGGAGAGTAATATCGGTTACAACGCCTGTTCCAGTCAAGAATAATTATGTCACAGTTATGGGGGCATTTAGAATTGATTCATAATAATTGCATGTCTTTACGCAGCAAGATCAAAATTAATTATGATAACAAGCTCTACTGATTGAGAGCACTTCGCAGGCCAGCGACCTCTTTATTCCCTGGTTTAACGGAAATCGGTGATATTGACGAACCAGAAGGCGGCGTGCAACGGTAGACGGAAATGAGGCGGAGGTTGTTGGAAATGAACGAGTAGTTTTAAGTTAGATTCTAAGGTAGCCGTCGATGGCACATGCAATATCACACGGTTTGGAGTGGTGAAAATTCAATATCTCAGCTTCTGAGTCTCAACTAGTGTCAACATAATGGCTTCTGATAGTGTTACGGATCTAACGCTAACCGAATTACATTTCAAATGTATTTGGATGCCTCATTATCTATTTAGTGTTTTAGTCTACCAGATGAGCCTGAAATCACCGATGCCAGCATTGCGCTGCTTCAGTTGATACCATACAAATCTTGCAAGAGCAACCAGACATAGTTATTGGCTGGGGTGTTGATAGTCAGTGCCCCTGTGCTCTAGAGCTTGTAGGCCGGCTAGGCAGAGTATACGCCCGTGTTTACATTCTGATATTTAATTTAGGATAAATCTATTGTACGATATTGATACATAAGGTCGACTGACGGTCTGAGAGCGAAAGCGAGAGCTTACCAAGCAGGTGAACATAATTATCATATCAAAATTAGGTTAAACGTTGGTGTTATAAGAAGGAAAAGGGAAGCTAGGATCCCACCTACAGCGTCTGCACGTTTTATCTCATGATGTCCGATAACATCCCTTGGACATTGTAATTATCACCCAGTTACCCCATTAGGTAAAGAGTCTTTGCAGTGGTGTTAAGTTACTTTCGATTTGGTTTAACTTTTTTTTAAAAAGAAAAGTCTCATTGAAATTCGAAGCCAAAAGAGTCAATATTTAATTGTACGAACTAGGGTATTCGAATCTAGATCTTATATAGTATAGAAGATCTAGACTAGACTATTATACCAAATTGCATATGACTCTGACCAGTGATGGGATATGGTAATCTAGTGGGATATTAGTCATTTTCATCTACACCTATTAATAAGTAAGTTATTGATGAAAACAAGCTAATAATGCATAAAAAGGGAATGTCAAGTTACCATGGCAACGGTAAATGTAATGTTTAGATTGCATATCATATTTTGGTCGATTTTGATATAAAAAGTTCTTCCCTTTCCAGTAGCAAAAACTGTTATCTAAATGAAGATCTATCTGTGTGAAACGTTATTGTATTTTGAATAACTGTGAAAATTAAGAAAATTGTAGTTCTGAACTGAAATTAATATCATTTGGTTCAAGGAGCTATAATATAGAAATGGAGCACAAAAATGGATATCCCGGTGTGTACCAAGTAGGGGATTTTAGACTCCCATACCTCAGCCTATACTAGGAATAATTAAAGGTGGTTTGGATTTTCTGAAAGGTAAGATTGCAAATTCAAATTCATATTTTCCCCTTCAAGGACACCGATTCCCATGTTTGGTACCGATATTGTTACAAACGTTCTGCATGGACGTAAACCCCGAGTGGTATACTGAGATATAGCAAAATGGAAAAGTCGGCAAGGAATAGAAGAAGTACACTCAGTTCCCATAATTAAATAAGGTATTTAAAGTTTAGAGAATCTCACTGTGGCAATACACTATAAAGATAGACAAAGTTACTACTTCTAGAAAAAATATAGTTTGTGAAGGTATGCATTTAATATTAAATAACGTGCATCACTCTGCCATGCACATGGAAAAATAATATTATGAACACACCATGCAGCAGGCTTCTAATAACCTATTCTAAGCTGCCTGCCGACTTCAATTCCCAATTAACTGAGATATACATATGCATTAAAGATGTTATGCATAAAGATGCCAAAACAATGCCCGTCTGACATGATTCAGGGAAGGCCCTGTTTACGGGGTGGTTTTACATCTCCTCGGACTCCAAGCTTCTAATAAGAATATGAGACGTCCTTACTTACCATCACATATTTTAGTTGTCAGTTAAATTGTATTGATGATCAATAGTGGGGAATGGTTACTACATGCAAAAAGTATTTATGACATTATTTGTTAGAACTTCATCCAAAGGCTGGTTAACACCTAAGCTGACAAATACTGAATAAGTGTTACAGTGCCATAGGAATACCATTTTGTCAAAATCGGAACATTGGATTCGTCTTAAAGGGTAAGCCAGGCAAAGTCATATGTGTAAACTGGGTTTGACCAACTGCAGCAAGTCATTAGATAGAAGGGGGAAGATATATCGTGTAAATTCGAACCCACTGGGACCGCAACGTTTGGATACTATTTTCAATATCTTGGTAGCTGTACACTTGCCAGGATCTAGACGAAAGCACGATGCTCACTATACAGCCATATGTTACCTCCTTCAGACCAAGCCTTGTTTTGCAGAACAAACGTTGTACAAAAGACAGGATTAACGGAAAATTAACCGTTTCACTGCTGGATAATTCAGGGGATATCCCTACGTCCAAGAGATCTACGTACTTGATTATACTGTTGCCCCATTTGCACAATTTTTCCACTTGCTTTTGTTATGATGTTTTCATAATTCAATAGCCTCAAAGCGCTAGCTGACCCGCTCAGGCTAGCTAACTAAAGTATACCAACAGAAATCCAAGACAATTTGTGTAATAAGCCCAAAATCAGGTAGAAAGGCATTTTCTAGCACATTTTGTGTCCAGCATGATAATCTACAGAAATTGTGAAATTACAGGAGGAAAATTAGGGTTGATTTAGAGACGTTTACCATTGTGGCGGGAAATGCGGCCTCTTGTAGTGAAAATTTATTATTCAGATATCCTATATCAAATGAAGGAGAACAAAGTTCCGCTTTTTGATAAAATACAGGAATTGTGAAAGTACAGGAGAAAAATTAATTGAAATATAGGAATTGCAACTATGACCTGATTCGTATAGATGCTGATTAAAATAAATCTAAAATAGGGTCACCAAGAACATTGCAAAGAAAATCTGTCAATTCTCTAATTAAAGAAGAGGCAATAACTATGGTATGAAATTATTTACAAACTAGTGGAAATTCGTGAAACTGCGGACTTGTAACGACCAGCAAGCGAGTGGTTGTTCCACACGCGTTCAATACAACACAATACAGCGGCACAGTGTGCCAATATAGCTGGGGCATATCTTACGGCTGACTGTAACGACCTGCCACTGCATACCGTAAGTTCCTGGTAAAGCCATATTGATTCTTGATCTTTCCTTGTATACACCAGTTACATAGGCCATCCTGTGAATAGGGGCTAACTGGCAGTCTAGTATATTCTGGCAATATGAGTGCCTTCCGATTTGTGTAATGTAGAATGATTCTATTACAAGAGAACGTGTCCCATCCACAATAACTAACTGCTTTTGAACACATACGGTACTTCGGCGGCTTTATGGGAATAATCATAGTTCGAGAAACTTGGTTGATCAATAAACAAACTGATAGTACGTGATGTTCTTATCATTATCTGATTATGACAAGAATTGATTACAACTATAGCATGCATTAGTAGTAGAGACAACTTCAGTAATGCTATGGAAGGATCGTCTAAGAAGGTTTATAGTGGTTCTCTTTTACAGGACAATCATTATCAATAGGCTAATATTATCAATATCAGTGCTATTAGAAGAGTGAGCCCTAGCTGTTTATATCCCTTATTGTCGAGTAGTATAGTGGTACGAATCGGCCTATAAGAGTGGTAGGTCTGAGTTCAGTTGGATTGAGATTTCTGGTGGTGCTGTAGCTGGGTCTTACTTTAGACGGGTTTTCTCAATGGGCTTAGCCATGCATCTATAAAGGTAGATATACTCCACTCAGAGATTTCACCATTCACCAGAGATATATTTATTAGTTGCACTTGTGTAAAAAGTAGCTATGTAGTAAAGGATGACGGACCGGTGCCTATATATATATATATATATATATATATATATATATATATATATGCACGAAAGACAACATAAGAGATCGCTTAGCTAATATTGCCATAGCTATGCCCCAAAAGTGTGAAACCTCCCAAGTGAACAGATCTGAATAGGAGCCTCCTTCAGATAGTTTCTGGGAAAAGCCCAATGGGCAGACCCCACTCATATTCTTATGAAAATTATCCGTCTAGAAATCAGCAAAGCTTTAACGTTACGATTAGTTGTAATAAGGATGGACGAGGGTTTTTATCTACCGGTAAGTATTTTCAACTTTAAAACATTTGCCTCTAAATGATAATTATTATGAATAACAAAAAATAACCCATCGGTAAGGGATTTGTCATTTGACACTCAGAAATTCTCCTTAAAAGACATTGCGAATTCTCATTAAGAGATGGTGTGATGTTTGTTTTACAATAAGCCTATCAACAGCTATATATGGAGACAAACATTTCTAATAAAGAAACGCTTAGGATCATGGTGTGCACAGTTCGTGTAGAACACGTTAAGAACTGATCTCGATGGCCTTATTTTTAATTGCTGCTGTAACAAATATAAATACGGATTGGAATGTAACCCGTGAAATGATTAAGATGTGTAAACTTAACGAAGCAAACTCTTAAACTGATGCAAAAGCCAGGGGGAATGACACCATAATGGTAACTTCACTGATGTATACATGTCTCCCGTGTTGCTAGACATGATAGTCTTTAAGATTTAGTTTTTCATTTTCAAAAATCTCTCATAGCTTAGCAAGCAGATTTGATGTATTCAAACGTTAAATGGCTATGTATAAGTAAGGATGTAGCAGCTATTGTCCACGGCCCACGCTATTGATCCCAGACCCTGTCCGGGCCAACACGGGAGTGGTCACTTGAGGCCCACCTCCAGTGGTGTGGCCCGGTGTGGGTCGAACCAGGAGGAGGCCAGGTGGACGTTCCCATACATTCACATCAATTGGGGTTGCCACCGTAGGGTCGGCAACTATAACCAACTTCTAAAAATAAATGATAAAAAAACCGGTTTGGCTCAATTAGCAACTGCCAAATTTCAAGGATGAAATGCCTTCTGCACAGAACATTGTATCGGTAATATACAACCATAATATCTAAGCAGGCTAGTCTCATATGCGTAGATACTTTCTTATATCAAACCTTTACCTAAAGGTGGATGCCGTCCTGTAGTTACCCTTGATGGTTTCCTCCTCCTGTGCCCAGACATGGTAACTAATCTGTAGTCTCCGGGATTGAGCTTTATGCACAAGTATTGACAGTAGGACAGGGCTGATCTTGTGGTTCGGTCAGATAAGGCACTGCTGCCTCGACCATCGGTCATTGTCAATGCTGTGTTGGCCATCAGAAAAGGTGGAAACTGACCTCTCATGCCATTCATCAAGATTGAGTACCGTACCAATAGGTCCTGTCTGGAAGTCTATGCACATCCCTTGCAGTGGCAGCTAGGTAAGCACAGAAGTTTATTGAGACGAGCAAATTCAGCAAAAGGCAATACGATTCTGAATCAGAAAAGACCATACATTGCAGAAGAGACGAAGGTTCCAAGGTAATCTGCCTCATAACGCCACACCTAATAAAGCCTGACTGGTGTCTCATAACCAAGGTGAAGGTGTGTCTGTAGGATAGGCACCATCACCATGGAGGAGGACGAGGGCTGGTATGATGACATGGACGCTGGAGATATGGATCAGGTGAGTAGAATGATCTAATGCAGTTGTTGATGGTAGGGTACCTCAACAATCTCACATATAAATATTGCTCTGTGTATGTTTTTGGCCTATCTATAGGATTCCATATAGGCCTAAGTGTGTATATCTGAACTTTAGTTAACAGTTAATGTATTAAAGTAGATGGCAAACAATTATAGTTAAGGATTTAATATTTGTTACATGTTGCTTGTATGCCATTTCCTACTGCCTGGTAAACCCATGGACCAGATGAGCTAAGAACCCTTAACACGCTACAAATAAGTATGCTCACGATTGTCTTCATCCATATGCAAAAGGGCGACATAAAAAAACTAACAGTCTTTCTATGTGACATCCCCCGGCCGTTTTTCATAGGTTACGTATATTGTAATGACTTGCAAAAAGCTAACAATTTACATAGGAAGAACTGGCAATAGTTTAGTAAGCAGCCAAAGCTCAATACTTGTCTCAGGAAGCCTCTCATATACCGGGATCAGTATCGGCCCTCCGAGGACGCTCCCCGTGCAGCGTGCATTAGTAAACGTTGATTGAAGACCCTAATCCCCTGTGAGAGCTGGCTCCCCTGTCCCAACCATTAGGTGTCATGCCGTCAGCAGTGGGAATCCTGGGTAATAAAATATACGACTAGTCCCGGCGGCCTGCGCTGGTTCCCAGTCGGCGAGCGGCTCATTACGGAAGCCGCCCAACGTGCTAGAAGCCGCACGGGAAGCAGCGGGAAGTCAGCCCCATTATCGCCCAGCCTTAGCATTTGACAACTGTCTCCTGGGGCTGGCTGCATGCACATACTAAGCCACCTGCTGCTCGACGCATCTGCTTGGAGAGCGTGCCAAGTATAACTAAGCAGGTTCTATCTTTCTGATTGTCAAAATAAGACTTTGTGTAGAATATAAGACTTTATATTTATGATTGGTGCGTATTGGTGCTTAATGGGTATGCTATTAGCAGTGCCATATTTTTTTTGGCGATTCTTCGCAATTCGTCTAAATGATCATCTTTAGATTCATTATTTTTAGGACAAGTGGTATAGGCCTACCATCGATGATGAGATGCAAGAAGAAGGCATGTTTTCTGAACATATAGCCTACCAATAATGCTCAAGGGGTCCCATTGAGACGATTCTATTGTTTCATAATATTAAATAACATATCACAGCACGAACATTAAAATACTATATATATACTAAAAGCCTGTGTGCCGAAATGATCCAGTCCACGTATTGCCAATAATGCACATTAATGTAGTCTGAATGTAGCTTACACCAAATATAGAAAGAAGGAAACTGAAATTCGCGACTGGGATTGTTAATTTAAATTTTTATTTCAGCTGAGAGATATATAATCCAGCCTTTTTTCGTTGATTTCCAGTAACTGGAGGAATCCATATTATAGATTCACACAAAAACAACTTTTGTGAACCCCCTCAAAAGTAAGGTTTAGCCAGAAGTAGTTATATTAGTATAGTACAAGTGCGTGCCGCAGCCGGGAGGCGAACCCCGGCCGCCCGCGTCACAGTCAGGGACCCTACCTCTTAGGCCACCACTGGACCAGCTGTGGGAGGGTCTCCAGTAGGGTGTAGGCACTCATTTCGCTGGGTGCTGGCATTCTAGCCTTTATTTCATAGTGACATGTATGAATTCATATACCAGCATTTATTTCAACTGGCACTCTGCCTCTGGCCCTAACTATTCTGTGTCCAATGGTAGCTAGCATTGAAAAGATTGGGCTTGGTGAAGATTGGAAGCAACACAAATTTAATATAAGGAAGGTAATGAACTCTCTATAGGCCTATATGTTTTCTATACGTCAGTGACGTGACATTCTATTTCTCGTATAATCAGCGACGTAATTGGGAGTCATCAAAAGAACGTAACAAGAACCAATTAAGAACCAACCGTCGCATCCTTGGCTGGGATGCGCGTTTCTTTCACATTCCCTTATAATTTGCTATTTATTCATGAGGGCATGATTTATACTGCGACACTTATTCCTCTTCTTCTTTTGTGTGTGTGTGTGGGGGGGGGGGGGGAGGGGGGTAATACTGTTTTTTTCCAGAACCATTGTAGACTATAACAATTGAGACCGATGTTATTACACAATTCAGCTGTATCTATATTCTGAAGTGTTAAATTCAGACGCTCAAGAAAACCAACAATTTGCCACTCTCCAGAATCCTTTAAAACCAAAAACTTCCTTGCTGCATTGCTGAAACCGTGTTTTAATAAAATCGTTATTGAATTATGCAAACAAAAATATATTTGCATTTGTGTGGGCGTTATCATAAAAATGGTATACCAGATTTTGTCTCATATGAAAATACTACACAATACTGGAATTCTGAGATACCTTGAAATCCCAACTCCAATGCCGACCCCTATGACCATTTTTTAACAGTTCCCAGCAAACAGGACACGTGTATCACCCAGTTTGAGACGTGTTATACTGGGGTAATATTGGTATTGTTGGAATATACGAGTAATGCTAGCAGATTATCAGGTTTTACTAGTAGTTTTTACATAGTAATGCACCAGTCAGATTTATCTATTTACAACAATATCTTATAATGAAATGTGGTCAATTCCATTATTTTAAACCTAATTATACGTTATCATGGCCATAACTATATTTTTATATTGTGGTGTAATTCCTGTGACATTCTGGTGTAGTGATTATCCCCATGTAAACTTTGAATATCACCTGAGTTTTTACACATGTTAATTTAATGTAATACTGGTGTTGTGTGAAACCCTGTGAAAGTTCTGAGAAAAGGCCCATCCAGGGACACCAGTTCTAGACATGTATAAAGTCAGAGAATACCATGTTTTTCGCACAGGTTATGCAAGTGTAAGCTTAGTTATCATGGGTCAGTCTACATAATAACCCTGAAATACACTCAAATTTGAACCAACTTTATACATGTAATTCTCAGTCTAAACTGGTAGAATATCTTTCTCTAAGATTAAATTGGTTGTATATATTGTCTGAAATAATAAAATAGATATAATGCAATTTATAAATGTATACTTGCTAGATTTACCCTCAATATCTATGTTGTCTAAAATTCAAATACAACTACTTTTCCTCATTCAGTATCCAAATCCTAAATAGCTCAGTGGTAGAGTGTCAGCAAGGTATGTGAGAGATCCCCAGTTCGATCCCCAGTAGGGATTTTATTTGTAAATGATGAAAAAAACACGAATTTTTCATGTCAAATCTCGTGTTAAAAACTCGTGTTTAAAACACGTTGGTAACACTAGAAATGAGGTCCACAGAATCCCGAGTATAACTCGAGTCTAAATCACGTGTATCACACCATGGGTCCCGACCTACACACGTCCACAACACGAACCTTTGTTACCTGGGTTCCCTCATGGCTGACCTTTCGCATGCACCCACGACCAAGTGACACATATTCACAATCCAAGCCCCCTCTCCAGACGCTGGAGTTTTAGCGGTCACTAGGAGGGACTGGAAGGAGAGCAGGGGCCCTGGGCCGGGAGGATGCACCCACCTGACCTTGGCTGTAGGTGGTCTATACCTTCACTTGGCCTTGCCCTGTCCTAACAGCCCATATCTATAGATCCCTCTATGGATCCAACATTGATGTACACGCCAACCGCCGTATGCATTATGTACCACCCAGTCCCTTCTATTCATCGGGGATGATCATCACAGTTTTTGTAGCAAGATACATTAAATAGTACCCACTTACTGTACAGCCGGAAGTCATTAAGGAACTGCTGTGTCGGATACATTAGCTTTTCATATACATGCAGCATCCCCGTTAAGTGTAATTCCGTTCTGACAATAGGCTTCAGTTTTTAAATCGATGTGAGATTGGCCCTTGGCCTGACATCGACTCTCAACCATCGACTGCTCTTTTGAAAAATTCTGAATCGTTGTGGAATTCGGCATAGCCAGGCGAGACAAAAGTATGGTTGTGTGGCAGTAGATTTACTCTTACAAAGTACCTAAAACGTGAATTTCAGGTGGCGCATTATCCATTCTTTTGAATGAAAACCGTTCGAACTAGTGGGGGAATTAGCTGGTACACCCAGATGTTAACTAGATACAAACTTTTTTTAAAGGAATGCCCAACCGTACGCGTGTGAGGTCAGACAGGACTCTTGAAATTACAAGGAGATTCCCTAATATACATTCCTTTCTACTTTACAGCCTTGCCTTAAAATGGAAAATAAGCAGTGCATTTGGAGAAATAAAAATAACCAGAAAGGCATATAGATTTAATGAGGAAGATTATAATTCATTATCGCAGGCCGCATTTTTGTTCTTCTCACTGTGGACAGCGCTCAAACAGTTCCAATGGGTTGTAATATTCTGACAAATGGCAAGGTTGAAATGGCGACTAAATAGTATATTATCGAAATTTTTTAACTACAAACTCAGCAACTGGCTCCAGGAGCGGATTTGGGGGGGCCGGGCGCACCCTTTTTTGGACAAAATATTATTTTTTCTAATCTAAAAAATTCAAGTGCCCAAAGGGCGCGGTAAAAAAAAATCGCTGTATTACGCCCCCCCCCCCTCCCTTTTGTCAAATTCCTGGATTCGCCCCTGGGCTCTGTCATTGTGATTGAGCAGACTAGAATTCCTGGCTTAAGAGCTGTTGAGAAGAGATACAATATAACAACATCCACAAGACTCAGATCATGTAGGCCTCACAAATGAACATGGTCTGTCAGTAAAAAATCAAATTACCGACCCTTGGAGCTATTGATCTGGGCAAGCCTCTTATCAGCAACCGATCAGGTTACAATTAATGAGGAGGGCGGAGAGATTTCCCTGGAGAGTACATATCTAATGGGTGTTGGGTAATGAGTAATATTGTCAATTTTCTGTCATGCTTGTCGCCCTTTGGTTTCTCCACAAAAGGTCAATACATCTTCGACCGGACCATTAGAATAACTGACCTACAAGGACAATAGCCATTTATTTGAATAACTAGAAATGGGATTATTGTACGTGTTTTGACCATCATTGTGTTAGAAATGATGCAGATACTCATTATGATGAGGATGGAAATAGATTTCATCGGGATGCTTCTGGGAGGTTTATGCACCTTTCCCACGAGCCTCGATCTGCAGTGGACCCTCCCATAGGCGTCTTGTACCCAAATATCTAAGTCTAGTTCCATTGGAATAAAGTACTCAGTTCATTGGTTTAGACCTATCTGCTAGAGGGGCGCCACACTAAAAGAAAAAGGCAAGTTGACTTAAAAGTCACTTTTAAAAAATATGTATGCGATGTGCATAGTTTCAATTTGCACGCGGGTAAAGGTTTCCAGACCAATCATATTTATAATCATAAAACCCCTCTACCATCTCATGACGACTGCCATCTATTTTGACAGGGAATATAAATTTCTTGAAGGATGTCAGAATTAACAAGAATACCATTTTACAATGACAAAAAAAGGAATTATCAGATTGTATGGATGCTTTTTTTTCGAGTATTCTCCCCTACAAAGAGCTAGTTGATTGAAAATCAGTCAGAGAAATAATTGTATTTTGAATAATTATGATAATAGGAAAACCTAATACTCTGTATCAAACATTGATTAGTATATCTATAGTATGATCAGATGACATCCGAATGAAGCACATGAGCTAAAACAGCATATATATATATATATATATATATATATATATATGTATGTATGTATGTATGTATGTATGTATGTATATTAATATTTATATCTTGCTCCATATTAGGAAAATTAATTCTAAAATCAATACACCATTTAAAAGAGGGGATCATATATCCCAATTCATAACCCTTGAAGTTCACAATTTCCTACATTTCGTTACATATATTTAAACTTAATACCAAAGTATGAAAAAACATGCTTGATCAACAGAACAAGAGCTATTTTTCATCGTGTATAAGATCATTTATATCTAAGCTGGACTTTATAATGATATTGACTGGACTTTATACATGACATTTCCAATATATTCATGCCATAAGAGTGACATCATGTGTTTGCGACAAGCATCAATTTTCCATGTTATATGCACTATTCATGTAATCATAAATTGTCGCGTATACAACAAAGTTTATCCACGAGATTCTGTTGGATAGGGAATGTTCAATAGTGGCTATTTCGCATTTTCTTCTGTAAAAGGTTTGTTTTGGTTAAAGTAACATTGTAGTTACGTCGACCGGAAGGTATATATAATACAACCACCGTAGCAAACTACAAACCCCCAGGAATAGAGAGGTATTCTGGCACTACCTTTCGCCCCAGACCGCAGCCGTTAGAGGTTAGTTTATAATCCTCGGCGACCAGACCAATCTGGTCATAAACAAAATAAAGAACGTTTTTTTGTGGGCCGACAAAGGCATTTGCTATGCATATCGCAGGGTCATAGTGATGTATGCGGTATGGGAGCATTCCACCGCCGGGTATTCCTCTATAGTATTCCTGGCACTCTCACCTTTTTCCATCAGATGGCGAGTGGAGTGACTCTATTCAGTAACTGCACTAGTAGTAGATATATCTCCATTATCAATCTTTTAGTAATTACTACAGTTGTGTTATTTTAGGAGAAGGAAGGGTATTAACCCGTTGTATACGCAAGGTCAGATGGAGATTATAAAACTACATGTTGCCGCAAGCACAAGCCTCCATACTTTCGCATACCCTCTAACCCAGTCACTAGTCGAGTCACACCCCTGTCCACTATTTCATTGCCTCCTGGGTCTCTGAACCCTACCCGTCGTCAATAAAATGCTTCGTTAGACGGCGCAACCAGACCAACCTGGTAAATATACCTCACGCCTCCCTTGACCCCAGGGCCTAGTTTGGGACAGGAAGGTGAGAAGGTCTCCAGACTGGTCTCCAAAGTGGGTAGGGATAAGGATGTGATAATCGCTAAAGGATAGATAATAATCCGTCTGCCTCCATAGTAGTCCGATAGCCCACTTATATCATATATAAAATGAATGAGTAAAGGGTAAGTGTTTACATTATATATATATATATATATATATATATATATATATATATATATATATATAATGCTATAATCCATTCAAACACTAAAAATGTTCAACAAATGCAATTCATGGTCAGTGTCTCAGATTCTAATTGGTTTATTTGGTATCTGGACGTATACACGTGGTCTTCTAGATTTTTGTTTTAATAAATAATAATGATTATTATCATAATAATATCTTAACAATAATTATTATTATTATACTTCTAACAATTTGATAAAATTCCAAGAGCAATCTAAAATCACTGTTACCATTTCGTCCTTGCAGAGTTGTGCTGGTACTTTATACGATCCGATTTACCTGTAGAGAATGCTCACTCATGACCTAGAGGCAGTGCTCGTCAAGAAACATTGCACTCCACTGACCTCTGAGGTACTGGTGCTGGCCGTACATTGGCGTAACGACCATGTGTCCACGTGTCCTCCTACACAGACGTTTTATACGTGCACTCAGCGGCCATCCGGTATCCCTACGAATCCCTTCTGTCCGTATCTCATCCCAGCCACTGTCAGAGCTGCCCGCCGCCCACCCCTGGGGCTGACCGGGCGCGGCCTACAGGCTCATTACATGACGGTCTGAACTGCTCACGGTCAATAAACTGCTCATGGCTCATAGGCTGCTTATGACCTCATGGCCTCTTGTGGTGAGAGCCTGATGTATGAACTGCTCTGGGAAGGTTTAAACAACGCTAGGTTGTTCACACCTTGCACACTCTATTCCATTTCAGGCTAGGCAACTGGTCTTTCTGAACAGTGCTCTGGTCTCCACCTGTCCAAAGGTATCACTTTATCGCGAGCTCATTAGGAGAGTTTTTCTGTCTCTCAAAGATGGAATTGCTCTTTTATCTTTCTAAGTGAGACCAATCTAATCGACACTGACCTTTTCACAAATGGAATAATTAATCACTTCCTATATTAATTGGCATTGCCATATTTCATAGAAGACATGGCCGTTTTAATTTGCCTTGTCTGTTCTTTCTTCTATCTAGAAGTCTAGTACAAGCTGTTGGTCACCATCTCAAACTAATCTTACAGTACATGCCATGAGTAGTAGTATTCATACGCAAAAACGTTCCGAATCGGATCTTAAGTGAAATATTTTGATGAAATCTTGGTTTTAGAGGAAAAGTTACATTTTCACGAAAGCTGAGAAGCAGACTCTCTTGTATGCAAGATTATACCTGCCCGAATAAGTAATTACACCACTGTTATTTTCTGTATAGATGCAATCTAGATGCAATAAATGACTTGTGCTCTAATGTCTGAGTACCACCTCTCCGTCTCAGTATTGATGTAAGTGTGATTGCCGTCTTCGGCTGCGGCTGGCCCGCCGCACCGGGAGTAAACAACATATTGCAATGTACAATGTGTAGATTAATTACGGCCAGTTTCGGTCGGTTCAGACGTTCGTGCACGCGGCTGTTCACAGTGCTGAAAAACGTAGCCTCGCATACATGGTGCCGTGATCAAACTTCTTTCTATGAAACATAATTTTTAACACTTATCACTTATGGCAGAATCTTTAGACCTTTTTTAACGTAAAACATTTTACACTAAACCACATTTTTACAGCCCCTAGAAAGTGAGATTCAAGAACATTATATATTATGAGTAGCGTGGTTACCACTCATCCATCCCTGTATGGCCCGACCACCCCTCCCCTTGTCCAGTCAGTCTCAAGTAATACAACCTACGTCACCATTCATCACTAGGGGTAGCTCTCAGATGGCCCATTCAGCGGGTGGTATGGTGCAGCAGTCCGCACCGACCGCGGATGGTCCGATATGGGAGAGGTGCTGCCAAGTATTGAACAGGTGGGCCGAGAGGTGTGGCCCTAAATGTGTATAGCCGATGGCTACCCTGGGATGGGAGTTGACGAGGCCTTGATGGGGTACCCCCTGACGGTACCCCGGCCCAATCTGTCACAACACCGGGCGGCCGCAGAGTGCCGTCTGACAGAGGGAGTCACTGCCCCATTCACAGGGCTTTCTGATTTATAGCCAGAGAAACATTGTAAGTCGTCCCTTTTGTTACTTTTTTATGACCACTTTTTTCCCCAACACATTCACCTAGATTTCTTACTTGATACTTGAATAGTAGGCCTACGTTGCGACCTTTTGTGGGGAATGGAGCACATACTAAGATTGAATCAGGAATCATTGTGGACATTATATAGAATGGGACAGTAAGAAGTTGAGGAGATTTTGGGATTTGAACCTGCAACTTTTTTCCATAAAGAATTGTAGAGGAATTAATTAGAATTTGGGTTTCATAAACTAACAGAGCCTTTTACATATTTTTCAATGACAGGAATTTGATTACCAATTGACCTTTTAGTCTGCACTAAAATATGTTTTGGGCGAACCGGCTATACGCACGACGTCGCGTAAGCGACGTCGTTTATATATATTACAGTGTAACTATATTACAGTCGTTAATAGTACAGTGTTCATATGATGTCGCCTACATAAGACGGGCTATAAGCCATCTTTAAATCCCCATTTCCATATATACTGACTTATCGCGTGTATAATAGGAGCAATACAGGCGACAATGTCAACGGCTATATACAGTTTAAGGGGCCGACTTCACTAATCTCCATTTACTTCTCTTATAAACTAACATATCATAGGCCTATACACAATCATGTTTCTCTACACGACAATTGTACAATGTATGAATATATGATAAATTTCATATAGGCCTATTGAATATCTCCATTGCCCAAGTAGTGCACCAGCTTCAAATTTCTTTTGTTATACACTTCTTACATATCACATGTACAGTAGAATCAATCCAGGCGACAGTGCCAATGTCACATATACAAATAGGTTATTCATGAGATATTGTCGCCTAAATAGTGGAGCCTATAGGGGCAACATCACGCGCTATATAATATGTAGTACAATGTAGACGAGAATGACAAAATTTCCAGTTCTGTCTACTACTAGTATGTCAAGTGAATAATAGAATAAACCCACATGACAATTTCACATATATTGTGAAACGAATCATGGCGATGTCGCTTATATAAGCATGGTCATATATATAGGCGACATGTTTGAAATTCCCATTTCCATATATACAACTTATATGTCGCTTGTATAGGAGAATCAATCCACGCGACCATGTCGCTTGTATTGGGAAACGAATTTCACTGACGTCACCCATATAGACGTCACAATGCGACGTCATTTATACTAAGTGTGTACACGACATCTTCTTTATAAGAGAAACAAGTGCCTTCGGCAAAGTTGACAAAAGACGGTTGAAAAAGAAATAAACTCTTCCTTTCAAATTAAATTTTGTTAGTTGTGATGACTACATTGAGATTGATAAATGAATTCTCTGATAGATCCATCCTCATAGGGATTGCTATTCTACAGATATATATGTGTCTACATAGTGGTTACTGCACAGACATATGTGTCCACAGTGGCTACTGTACAGGCTATTACTGGTGCTACCACCAAGCAGATTTTGATGGAGTAACTCTGAGTGGAGTGCACCTGAGCCAATCAGATTACTGCATTCTGTGGATGGCTAACATTCAGTGTAACATAGTCCAGCCTGCATATAATGTCTGCACAGTGGCTACTGTACAGGCTAATACTGGTGCTGCCACCTAGCATATTTGGATGGAGTGCACCTCAGCCAATCAGATTGCTGCATTCTGTGGATGGCTAACATTTAGTGTAACATAGACCAACCTGCATATAGAGTTGATACTGACCTCTTGAAATTAAGCAAAAAGATTTGACCTTTATCTATATAAACAAGAAATAATAAATCTAAACAAAAATTAGGAGAAGATTAGTGTTACACTGAATTATTTATCAACATCTTGGTGTGCTTATTTCATTCATAGATAGAAGGGGAAGTATGCCCCAAAATTGTCTCATTCTAGCATGTGTTCAATGGAGGCAAATTTAGTCAGTTATTTGGGAGATTTGCACACGGCCCACTTTTGAATTCCAACAGTTCCTTCTATATAGTGAAACAATGTACATGCCAGCAATAAACCATCTATCAATTCCTATTTCCTTATACCTCTTGGGTAGTCGTTCATATAATGAAGTCAATTTAAGCGATAGGTTGTCGTGTAAATAGTGGTGCCTATTTAGGGGACGTCGCGCGTATAGGCAGCTCCTGTTTTGGCGTCTTGGGGCCCTAACATGACTTGTGCATGGTTAAAGCGATTTACAAACTTTTGACCAATTCTTTTTTAAACCCCCTTTTTCAAACGTCTGTTTCTGCTAGTGAAACATGCCATATATTTGACACTAAGGGGGTTCTTTTAAATTTTGCACGGTAAAATCCATCTATGTTGCTGCCAGAAAGAAAAGTAACATTATCAGTTTGCTTCATGACAGATATTAGAAAAATTAACGGACTTTTGCGTTTCAGAAGCTTATAGAACCCTTATTAGCACACGTTTTGAATTTGTCTGTAAATCTTTGGAAAAGTCGAACTAAGGTGAAATGAAAGGTAACATATCTTAAACTAAGATTTTGTCTACAAATCCCCTCAAACCCTTTCTGAAGCTTCTGCTAGTCTTCTTTATTACAGTAACTAAAGTTGAAAAGGTAAAATGTCTTAATCTAAGATCTTATGAAGAAAAATTAATTTCTGAAGGTTCTTCTTTATGCAGTAGCTGAAGTTTCAAAATTAGTATACGTTTTTATGAAACAGTCCACTGATAGGTTGACCTAACATTCGTTTTAAGGGTCTTAATGGAGGTTTGGGGGTATTAACATAGGTTTTCTTTAGGACATACCATTAACATAGGTTTTCTTTAGGGAATGCCTTTCTCCCACATCTACTAGTGTTCCATTAGTAGACCATGAATTCATCATACTAACAGATGGCAGTATCGAACAGGCCACTGAAGCCATCACTAAGTCTTATTAAATTCCAAACGGTGCCAACCCATTCCAGAGAGTTTATCATAAGAAAAACAGTTCTTACGTCTATTTCTGAATGGCGTTGCCTTGTGTTTTAGTGCTTGCACCCTTTAACTGAAATGTATAATTATGATTTATTTATGGACGAGTATATGTCTCTATCAGCGAAAATGGCATTGTGGATGTGTCGGCACTGGCTCCATATCATAGTGTCCACAGAGAAGCGTATACATGTACGCTCCCACAAAACACATACTCATCACGCAGCTGAGGGCCATCATAAGAAGGAAAAATACAATTTGTATTCGGGGACTTAGTCTGCAGGTCGGGCGCAGAACTGCTGCACATAAAGTCTTTGTATACTGTCCAGAGCTAAATTGGAGCCTCCATACCCTGTCGCGTTTGAAGTAATAGAAAGGTTTAGATATTGGCCCACGTAAACGTCAGTGACGCGTGACGCGTGACGTCACCAGGCTCTACCATTTGCTACAGAATATTGTCCTAGATTCGATGTACGCGTCACGTTCACGTCGACGTGGGCCAATATGGTAACGCGTGTACATTACCTCCATTTTCAGGATAAAAACGATTAGTAAAGTATCTGACAGGGTTACGCCAAAAAGAGTTAAATGAACATTTTGCTGAAATTCCATCTCACACTTTATTATGTAATACTAACATAAAGATACTTCAAATTCCATTTCACCCCCTATATAGACCTCGTGCAGACCTGTTTACGATCACGTGGGTATGAAATAATCTACAATCTGTCAATGGTATTTGTTCATTATGATTTAATAAGTTTCGTTTGATAAAATAGATTTTTAAAAAAATCTACTTCATAGACACTTTAGAATTGTGAATAATAACAAATTCAAATTGATCAATATGGCGCCCATCCCTGCTATACCAGACCTATAACGACCAGTCAATCATGTGCACAACGTCTATTGATACAAAATAAGGTTTGCTCATCAATTTACATCCTGAGTGCCGTGAACATTTGAAAATGGACGTTTCTGTGTGACATCACGCTGAGAAACCCTGTAAGACGAGTTGAAAAGGGAAAATTATATGTCATTTTGTATTTTTTTCATATTTTATCATGTTCTGTGCATATATAAACGTGAAACACCGATAAATGCACTGTGCAAGAAAACAGTTATAGACATTGAAAAAAAATGCAGTCACTGCCTCATTCCCCTTTAAGTAAGATGAGAGTCAACGAACATTAATTTGAGGCTAAATGGATCTGTGGCCTGCTTCATTATAATTATTTAATAGGTCTCTGGTAAACCTTGAACCCAACACTGTCGACCTGATGCCATTAGAACCCATAGCCCAATACGTAAGAGCATAGACGGTAAAACTTGCTTTACATGTGTATAAACAAGACTTTAGGTACGTGAAGGTATGGTCGAGAGAAAAAAAGACAATAGTGTCACCACCTTAAATTAGTGTAGTCTCAGGAGTATGTGTTGTCACGGTATCTACTATACTTAGATCTCTCCCTCCCTCTTACAAGTACACACATTCAGTTCGTTCTACCTGTAAAGTTGGGTAGTTCAAAGTGTATATGTTACCTTATTCCGAAGGAAAATGAAACTAATTGCTGCAATGAGTGGTAATAGAATTGCTGAAGGCAGTAAAATGTCATCTTATAGGCCTATTCATCTGTGAATATATATATATAGCCAGGCATGCTTGAGTAGGCCTATTTATTGGATGTAAATAATCGATTTGTATGATAAAGTCTTTTGGAGAGGCTGCCGTGATGTATAGATAGAATGGACAGTTAGATGTTCCGTCGTTCTCAAACGGCTCTATTTGCTATGCAGGCCAGGGAAAGGTCTTAGGCAGGTCACTGACAGGTCGTGGACAGGTCAGTGACCTGCCGCCCTTCCCCTTCCACCTTCTGGCACCAGCTATACCAGACCTATAACGGCCAGTCAATCAATTTTGCAGGACTAGACAGAGAGCTCTATGTTATCACTGCCATCGCAGCTGTGCCACTGCTGTGAATAGCACTGCTCGGATGCTTACAGTTGTATTGGGAGACACAATATTCGACCTTGAATATTTCAAACCGAATGCATCAAGCCTGATTATTGTTTTCATACAGTTGTGCCAAGTATAACTGGGATACAATGTAAATAGAAATGGCCCTTGCTGACAGGGACTCTCAGTTAAGCGGACCTTACCCCTTAACACACAGGACATTGTGTCTTGACCACCAGGTATGGCATAGTCTATATTAGAAGGACCGTTTGCTCATCCGGACAACATTTAAACCTACATTCATTAGACAATTCAGCTTTCAACAGTTAAATATATCCTTCAAATCGTCTTCTGTCTTCCTTAAAAGTGGCGAAGCGCTCAACCTTGAGGGAAGCCATCCAGTCGTACCGTTCCTGAAACTCAACCGTATGGAAGTTTCCCTAGCCGTCCCCTGTCCCCTATCATTATCCCTAGTTTATCAACCATGATGAAATTCCGTTTAGTTGGACATTGACCTCCATTTGAGCCTTAAACATAAGAGTTACTCTAGCCAATCACTGTCCCTAATTTGTTAACAGCTAGGGAAACCCCTCTAGTTGTAACCTGTATACGAAATGAGCCCCTATTTGTTTAACCTTTGGGAAATTCCTGTAGACGTTCACTCTTCACTCGCGTCAAGATGATTCACTCGATCTTTACACGTTAATATTGCTTGAATTGACATTCGTGTATACCTGTCAAGATTTTGAAGATGTGAGTAGCATAGACAAATGGGAATTTGGTACCTATCGCATACATAGCCAGTTTGGGCGGCGTCACCTATATTCTTTTATAATATGTATGCGTACACAACATTGCCAAGTGAACTGATTCTTTAACATTGTATCTTCGACACATGAGTGAAATCTGGAAATGATGATTTGAAGCCTATGGCATATATAACAAATAAGCTATGTTTTTATCAGCTGTTAATGAGTATTTGATTGTGAAAATTACTTTGATTCTTATTGCATACATAGTTTATCTACCACAGGCTACATCTTCTGTATACTCTTTATAATACAAACAACATCCCATACATAACGTTGCACACATAGCGAGTTCGCCTTTTGGTTGTACCCCGAAGCATTCGCTGTCCTCTATTCCTGTGTCTAGTAATCAAATTATTAGGGAAGCCCGTCTGGTTGTACCCTCTCGTCCAATACAGCACAAGTAATTGTTTAACAACAGAGAAATTTCTCTAAAATTTAATGTTCCCTTTCTCCTATCACTGTCCCTCTAGAAAAGTCCCTCTCATTGTAACCTATCCTCTAACACAGTACCTAATTGTTTAATCATAGAGAGGATTTAAACAATTCCTTTCCACCATCACTGCCAAAAGTTGCTAAACTACTGTAGCCTGTTCTCCAACATATTTTTTATAGTTTATTAGTTGTTTAACGAGATAGAAATTCCTCTCATTCAAGTAAACTATAGAATGACGATTTGTACTGTATTTGTAACCTCGTTTGAGGACATCGAAAAAAACAATTAAAAGCGTTTTGTATTGTTTATAGCTGTATTTGATGGCTTGAAGAGTAGTGTAAATCAAATTGATACTATATTTGCACATCCGAATTCAATCACTTTAAGGGTAGGGTAAGGGTAGGACTCCTTAAGTGAAGCATAGAGAGTCGGTGATTTATTGTTTGTTGATTTTCTACTTTAGAATTTGGATTTGATGAGAACTTTTTTTATATGTCTGCCGGTTGAACTTTGTATTCTTCACTATTAGTTAATACGCCAGTGCAAAGAAAGTTGTTATTCTTCCTGGTGACCCCATGTGTCCCATCGATAGCAATATGCTGTTTAATGTTTTAGTATTTAACAGATCAGATAAAAAATAGGTTTGCCTCTCTATAAACATACCAACTTAGTGTAGATTGTTAAAAGCTGCTTTAGGAGTCGTGTAATAGAAGAGCGGGCTGAGATCACAATGCCATCAGAACTGCCAGCTGTGTCTGGACCCCGAGGACGTAGTCAGGGGGCCGAGGTGGTAATGACCCAAGTCACCAGACAGGGCCAGGGACGGGCAGCGACTCACAGACATACATATATAGGTTAATGCCCAGAGTAGATTGTACAATTGCGCTACACCAGAAGGACAGCAACCGAGCGATTGTCTACTGAGACAGAATCAACTACGTGAACAATACAAGAAAAGTTGTTGCTTTCATACAATAATATAAATGATATGCGATAATACATGATAAAAGTTGAGTAGGTAATATATATTCACCCATTTCGAATGCCTGCAAATGTTCAAAGTACTAAAGAAATTCCGATCCAAGTGACCAAGGAACGCAGCATAAGTTAGCAAGAACAAGGTATAATCAACTATGTACATGCAGGCGGTGGCCCGGGGACAGTGGATTTGCCTTTTCTCTCAAATGGTCCTGTAGAAATGTTCAGTGAACCCAGATTGACGGCGAGCATCTTACCATCATCGGTATGACTCCGTGTCGACGCCTTACAAGCAAATAATCGATGAGCCCGAAATAGATTTTCCGTGTAACAGAAAGCAAGCTTGTCCTCCTCTGTTTGTGTTAGCGGGAAGTGATCGATGGAAAGGGAATCAATTCTTACAATCGTTATATCACAATAACCGGCATCAAATCTTTCCTACTGCCCCTTTAACGAGTATAATTATATAGGCTATTTCTTTCAATATCTTGGACTTTCAGACCATCTCGGATTATAAGCTAGGGCACGTAAATAAATATGTTATTCTGGAACTTCAGAATATTATAAGGATTCTAACACGCATTAAATTTGTAATAGACTAACTAAAAGCATAATAATATTAATCATGTGTGCAGACTAGCCAGTGAGAGAGGCAATGGTGCCATAATGGTTGTGTACTAGAGTACAGATCGAATTACATTACATTTGTTAAGATACTAGACTCTTTAGTCATTACTCTGCACAGAAGACCAGCTGTATCATGTGTGATGTATAGAGAGAGAGAGGCACTGTAGACCTATTCCTGGTGGATGAGGTAATCTCAGACTTTTTCATATAAGTTGAAGGGTACACATTTTTTTTTTTGTTATTCAGAATCCAACTTCACTTACATGGGCGTGTGTGTTCTTCCAGTCGGTAATTATGGGGGTGGGGGGAATGGTAATGAGTTTACATAGAGATGAACAGTGTGAGGGGAATAATGTGTCATACATGGTGTGAATTTAATTAATAAAGTGCACTTGGCCGAACAATATATGTAATAGCAGTTAACGTGAAATGAGTCATGTTAATCCATAAGTCCATCCCATTTTTTCAAGTCAGACTTAAATTTGACCTTAGTTGTTGCCTTTTGAATGGTTGCCGGTAGTCTATCCCACAGGGTGCACCCTCTGTAGAAGGGACTATTCATTACTTTTGTCAGGCTTGTTTTAGGCTTTTTGAATTTTAGTTTCTTATCATTTCTAAGATTCATATTGCCCCTATGACTATCCAAGTTATTTAGGTCCAGACTATGTCGGAACATGACCGATAACAAGTTTTTTCTGCGTCTAACATACATTTCATCTATACCATAGAGAAATAACAGATCTTTGTACTCTAAGTTTCGATGCCGACCATAGTCGATAGTCCTTACTGCCCTCTTATGTAGGGAAGTTAGTCTATCTATTTTAGTCCTACTTCCAGATTCAAAAAGAAAGTCCCCGTAGTCAAAAATTGGAGCAATACAGGTCTTGTATATAATGCAAGCTACATTATTCGTAATATAAGGCCGTATCTTTTTCAGATGACATAATTTGCAGTTTGCTTTGTTATAAGTAACATTGATTAGTTTATCAAATTGTAAATTATAGTCAATATCAATTCCCAGATATGTATAAGATTGTACATTGTCTAATGGTTTGTTTGATACATAAACATATGCCTTGGATGCATCTCTTGCCATCATATTATTTCTATGAACAAAGAGATGTTTTGTTTTACTAATATTTATAGTCAGCTTGTTTGCATTGCACCATGTAGTCAAAGCTGATATGCCTGAGTTTGCAGCACTAATACATGAAGAAAGGGTAGAGTCAGCTACATAAAGAACAGTGTCGTCTGCGTACATCTCAATTGACACGGAGGTAGTCTCTTTCATAAAGTATATTAGGTCATTAACATATATAATAAAAAGAAGGGGACCCAATATTGAGCCTTGGGGTACACCAAAGGAGACAGTCGACTCCTCAGAAGTTAATTTACTTACAGTTATTCGGTGACGCCTGTTTCCTAAATAAGACGATACCCAGTTGATCGATTTAGTCGAAAAGCCATACGTGGATAATTTCTTTATCAGGATAGTATGATCCAGAGTCTCAAAGGCCTTCCTGTAGTCTATGAATATACAGCTAGTACTCATTGTTCTATTATAGTTATCGAAAAGGTCCTTGACAAATCCAAAAACAGCAGTGGATGTACTTTTAGCCTTTCTGAAACCATGCTGATTCTGATGTAACAGAGAATGTTCTTCGAAATAATTGTAAATTTGGAAATGAATAGCCCTCTCCATTATTTTACCTGGCAATGGGAGAATAGTAATAGGGCGCCAATTGCCAGGATCTAAGCAATCTCCCTCCTTAGGTATAGGCGTCACCAGGCCGACGGCCCATGCATCCGGGAAAATTCCGGTATTTAGAGACACATTGATTAAATATGTTAATTCTATTTTCAATATTAAGAAGGCGTCTTTTAAGAGACGCGTTCCTATTTCCATAAAACCCGACGATTTATGGATATCTATTTTGTCAATAATTTCAGATATAACTTTTAATGGTATATCTCGAAAATCAAATTCAGTTGTAATAGCAGGGTAACAGCTAGCAAAGCTGTTTATATTATCTTTGAATGCCTCAGCTAATCTAGACCCATTTGTTGCATAGTATGAGCATAGATAGTCGCACATTAGTTTCCCAGCTAAAATATTCCCATCTTCTCCCCTAATTTTTGTGCAGGTACCAGTTGATTCCAGATCATCGTTTAAATAGCGCCAGAAACGCCTAGGATTACCTTTATTGGCCTCCAGAGTTTCAAGTACCAGACCCTGTCGTGCCTTAAAGAGCATCTTCCTAACCTTGTTCTTACAGTGACGTAATTTATGTTCCTTTTCAATTGTTGGATTTTTAGTTAGGTCAAGTAGGGCTTCTGATTTCTCATGTATGGCCAGGTGCTCCGAGAATATTGAGATAGTGAGCCACTGGTTCTGCTTTGGGACAGAACAAGTTTTAGGGTCTTCTGGTAAAGTCTGTGATACATAGGGACCTTGATGAAAGCATGTGGTGGATATGAATAGGAACCAACTATGTTTGTGACTGTATGAGGAGTCTGATGTTACTGTATTGAGAGGAAATATACCATCTGATGAGATTACTCAAGTGATACAATGACTGTCGCACCTCGGATCTAATAAATGAATGAGGAATGGAGATGAAGACTAGATTGAAACCATACTTATTTATTAATACTTATAATCAATAAGTGTTGAGCTAGTACATTAAATGCCATTATAGTTCACTCGTTACATAATTATAAGCACCACGTCTGTGACATCCATACATACCCTTGGGAGCGTCAGTTGCAGGGAGAGGCAGTTGTGACGAAGCAGACAACTGCCTATGACAGCAATCTGTTTTTTTTGCCTGGCCAGGACAAAACCTCGCATCCTGCTCTCTGGTATTGTGGCATTGGGTAATGTCTAACCCGCTGTAAGGCCTAGAATTGTCCTTATTGCCAATTGTCAGGCCATGGGAGGATTAGGAGACTGTAGGATGCCATGTGGAAAGGATGTCGGGTAAGCTATAAGGCCTTTACAGCGCTGATGGTTCCGTACATGTCATTAGCACATCCATGGATGTATGGTGGATATAATATTATAGTCAGGGCATATAGTCACCCAATAATTTTGGAAAGACCATGACCATGCCTGAAATAGTCGTGAATGAAAGTAAATAGCATTTCCTTGAGAACTGCTGAAATAATCATGATACAAAAATAAAAGTCGAAACATCGGTTGCTCGTCTCTGATTTCTGCCAATTTTAAGGGAAAACGCCAACATTCATGTCAAAAGATAAAGAAAAAAGTTTATTATTCGTTATAAACCAATTAACTGTACCCTTATTAGAAAGAGAGCAATATAGATTAGCCCAAATCGCGCAGAGGTGTTGTCTTTTCTTATCCGTGTCAACGGTGACCTCAGTGGAGCACTGTCATACAGTAACATATAGCTGACGTCCTTATCCCTATACCGAGGTACTAGACACTTTCCGGCACGTTCGAACAAACGGCCCAGCGGCGTTTTTGCCACTTTACAAAGGGACACATTTTTATCGAGGAGTTCAATGTGTTGTGCCTACTATGTTTGATTTTGGATGTTTTAGGCAAAGTAATAATGTGTGCCAATGGCCTTCAGGGTACTATATAGACTGCGCGGAAATCGAATCTCCCCCTGATTCCAGCTTAGGTTCCCTAAATCAATTCATGTTGGGCTTCAGCACACATGCGGTAAGCTTTGTGGAGTTCTACGAACATAGTCAATACAAATAAGGGATGCATAAATTGTAACTTTGGCAGGCTTCATATTACTCTAATTATTGATCTTTAAAGTAGTTAAGATGTGGACCAAATTTTAATTACTTCTCCGCTATTTCCTCTGAAACTAGCCAGAGATCAGGTGAATCTCTTGATCTATATGATCATGTTCCCAGCTACCTGGAACGCTCCACTATCGAGTAACTTCCAGCAGTCCAGAGGCCGTCATCCCTACACATAGCCTAGACGTGCACCTTATCTAATTTCCACTGCACCTTCCTCTTACGTTACGTTTAGCCCGCCCCTCCCCCCTCTCCCTTTTAACACTCCGACGGGAGCGTCGTATGCAAATTCACAAAATTAATATTGATTAAATAATATAGGGTACATCGATGTGTCTGGGCCTCTGTTATAACAGATTTAGTGAAGTGTTTCATCGAAAATTATAACAACCATTTACCATACTCACAGCTAAATGATTATTCTTTTTGTAAAATTGCATTTACGTGTAGCAGATTAATATAAGGCAATTCCATATGAAGAAGCAGATTGAATATATCCTGGATATCATAATAATTACAATAAACATCACAGCTGCAGGTTGACTGTAAGGGGCTGTTTCACACTGGTATTAACTCTCAGATATTATTTCTCAATAAGATAACTTGACGCTGAGACTGGGGATCCCATGTTTCTACTGTTAGGTATATACTTTTACGTGCTGTAAAGTTGGTAACGACAGTGTCTACTGATACACTTACACACTGATTTTGCTAGTGTGAAAGCCTAGGCCTTCTTCGTGTAGGACTTATAATCTGTCCTCGTTGACATTATGAGTTTTCCACGTGATGCCCCTAGCCCCTAATCCGTCCCGTTGACCCGCCGCCCTGCCCAATGCCCGGTCGGCGAGGCGGGGTGGGAGCAGCTCAGGTGAATACCGAGCAGCTCGGCGGGCGGCCCGTCACTCCGAGGTCCCCCGCCTCCCACATCCCGGTTAACCGACCCATTCTTTGTGAACCTACACCACAAACCACTTTACACAAACACCCATCAGGGTGGCTTCCGCTGGCGGCATTTTAGTCTCGTCAGTAGCCGCTGTTGTTACCAACTTTACAGCACTTAAAAGGTCCTCAGCGCACTTTCTTATAGAGTCCCAATGCCCACATAGGGCAATGTGCTATCCACCTTGATTCTTTCAGAACTTTGGTTTTTACTATGGAGCAATTGGGTGCTATTCCAATAAATCCACATAATATTATTCGAGATGCATTTTGCAATTTTAAACCTGTTTAGTTTGTCGCTTTGAATGGTCAAGCTTGGGACATTTAATTGCTCCAAACACAACATTTGGATTCTGGTGCATCGGAGCGCCGAAGGCCATCATCCAAATTACACTTATATTTCAATGTATTGGCGACCAGGGTATTTTGAGGATGTCATGTTTCACTGCAATTACTCTTGCAATCTAGTTTTCAGGTTTCCCCGCTATTTTTTCAAACTGGACAAACAGAAAGCATATTGAACCTAGAAGTCTCCTACTTTTAAAATGACCAATCATTTTATATTTTTTACACAATTTTGGATTAGCAATATTGTCAGATAGTGGATTTTGAGTCGCGTTGTATTCTCTTTCATTCTTTTTTCAATATTGTGGAAAGATATTGCCATTTGTAAAAGCGTTAATAAAAAGTTAAGGATATCTGCCAAAAGAGTGATCATGATCTTGATTTAGACACAATAAATATAATCATACGTGATGGATATTTTCTTCTTCTCTTCTTGAAGATTATAGTAGGGTGAACTAAGAACTCGTATACTTCATCTATTAGAAGACCATCCAAATTTCATTAATTCATCGATCTTCAATTGCCAGGAATATCTTCTCGTCTAAACCTTACCATGTGGTGCGACAGTGCAGTAACAGAAGGATAACTGTATTATAAATACTGTTCATTTGACGGTCTTTTATGTCTTCCTGAAAAATTCATGATTGCTTAACATTCTTTTTTATGGAGGAACCATAATACGCCAGATGCATCAGAGTAATGGTGACACTTCGTTCTCTTTGACTTTGACTAAATAATGAAACCAGTAAGATATGTCGATCATACTGATATGATGTGATATAGTACAATCGTGGGACATAAAATCAAACGTTATCAACACCTAGCAAAATAAATCCAAAGGAAAACACTCGTATAAACTAGTTATTATTGACCGTCCACTACAATGCCAATAAAACAGTCCTTAGTGGAGACCCAGGCCGAGACTGCCCCCTGTCGGCCGGCCTCTTCTCAGACCGAGTCCATCGATCTAGCCTTGACCCGAGGTCAATGTCACCAGGGGCAACCATACTACGTTCAGCTAGTGTTCAGGTCCGCAAGTGTAGGCTTCTGATGTACAACTGTCCAGGTGCTTGAGTGCTAGGTTAAAGAACGCAGGAGAAATTTCCAATATCTAGGCATAGATAACTCAAATGTTTCGCGGATAAGCCAAGATGTTTTAGAAAATGAGGATTTAACGACAAGGAACAATAAGTTGTTTTTTCTTTTATATTGTCTTGCTTCAATTGTTCTTCCCGTGTTGGCATTATATCTAACCTTTTGGTATCGTGATTTAAAAAGAATGCAAGAATGTCTCTGCGAACATCTGGATTCAGTCTTTTTGCTTTCATTCGTGATCCTTACTTACATGTTGATGTAGACATAAGTAAAGACGTCATCAAGCTTGGATGTTAAGTGTTCAAGTGATACTTCAATAGTGCAAGTTTGAGTCTCTCATAAACTCTGATTATTAAGACCTTCTCTTCTCAACCACTTTGATTGAAAATGTATTAGCGTTGTGACACTCTTTTTGCAGGGTTCTCTTCATCGAAATGCTATTGATTAAATCCTAGATATAACTATGAACTTCAGTGTATGGTATTAGATTGCTTTTAACACCATTTTCTTACCTATAGGCATATAGGCCTAATTCTCTTTGAGGTAACTTCCTAGAATTACACGTCCAGCTATATTTTGATTATTAGCAGATGTAGTGTTATTAATAAATCCTCAGAGATAAATGGTGTTTTTAGTGTTTTAGCACTTGCCTCACGGGGCAAACCCACTGCCCGACCCAGAGGGGCTAGGGTGTTGAGGATCCGATGAGCAGCTGCTGCCATACAGACACCATACACTGGGCCTCAGAGCAGCTCATCATAGGGGGCAATATGGCTGGGCTGGATGCAGCTGACTCACGTCACACCTGAGATGGTGAGAGTCCGCGCCGTCCGACACTAGACAGAGAGCAATAAACTGTTTGCAATTATGTGTGACCCAAGTGAAATATGTTTTTTACTAATGGAAAATGTACCTATAAGCAGATAAGTATATATTCTGCAACAGTTAGAAGGAGAGAAGTTCTTTTTTTGAGCTGTTTTCTTTCTTACCAAATATGCGTAAGCTTCATACATCAAGACATCTGGACGACTGCAGATTGCTGAAACTTTCTGATAAAAGGATATTTATTTACATAAGCTCAATGTAGTTTATCGATTAAAGTTTTTCGATTAATGTTTCTTATTACTTTGCATGTATGTATCAATTATTAGCCCTCCAAAACAGCATAATGTCATGCAATCGGGTCTTGACCCCCTCCCTATTTGTGATGGGAACTATACAATGAGTAGAAAATGCCACGGATGTGCCTCCAAATGTTTTTCAACGCTAAACCTAAATGGGGACTCACCTTTTAGAAAGCTTTCAGCTTCTTTCGTTGAAATACGAGGTTCTTTACAGCTCCATATAATAACTGAAGACAGACACTTTCTCGAAACTGAAAAAAAGATAGAGAGTGGCTCCCTACATTATGGTCTATGTTCGGATGGAAAATACTGTGGCCTATAGTTGGAGCGTTTGCCTAAGAAAGGCGCCCAGCCGCGCCGACTTTGAAGTGGTTGTTGTACTGATGGAGTGACAGACAGAACAGGAAATTAGCTTTCATTGAAAGTCGGACAGCTGGGCTCAGCCACTTGGTATCAGTTTTTCTCTCAATGTGTCTTCTTGCGCCCTTGGGACAGTGTTTCTTCGGATGGTGCTTTAGGTGATTACTTGTGTCGCTTTCCTGAGAAGAGGACCAATAGAATAAGCCCAGGACGGGGCCTGAAAAGATAAGCTTTACTTGTGTTTAGATTAAGCCAGAAAACGCTACCTATTTTCGGGTCCCAGTTCCCTCAGTATTCCAGCAACCAGTAAAGAGGTTTTCAAATTGCCTGGGCCTATGTAGGGACAAACACTTAATTGGAAATGACAAATTGGATGATGAATCTCTGCTGCTTAGAAAATAGTGCATACTTCACGCATATTGCAGGTGTCCGCTCCTTATATTCCTATACTATAAGGGAATTCCTATGCCCGACAGAGCTTGCAATTAACAGAAAGAAAACTATATTTTTGGTTGGTTAGATAACCTAATCTGCATCGTATCATATTGTCAATGACTATATGATCTATGCTATATATTTTTATGGGTCTGTGAATAGTTTTGCATTTGCTCTAGCATATAGGCAATAAGTCACTATCACCCCAGTTTCAATCCTAATAAGTATGAGCCACGGGCAGTGGAGCTGATTATCATCAGATATAGGCATGTGGCTAGACCTTCTGTCCGACTGCCTTTCCAGGTGCAGCTCCAGTACTGCGGTATAAACCACCAGTCGGCAGCACAGGGTTGGTCCATACTGTAAGCTGCAAGATGCATACAAGTGTGCTCCACTCAACTCAATGTATACTATTAATACTGACTGATCTCAGTTCACGTTAGAAGCACACACAAATATCATATAAACTTAGAAAAAGCGTAGGATTGGTGTCATGTTGTAGTCAACTTATTATCTTCATCCCAACCCTGCGTATACCATGGGCGGATCCAGGAATTGAAATAGGAGGGGAGGGGGGGAGCAACAAACATGAATGTATAGGGGATAGGGGGCCGACAAACATGATTTAACAGGGGGGGGGGGGCGCTCGGCCCCCTCCCCCTCGCCCCCGATCCGCCACTGTATAATATAGTCTAGCTTTTGCTATGTTCATGTATAGAGAGACGATGGCGTAATAACTCATGCACAAAGAATTCCATTTTTGTCAGTTTATATTTGTGCAGTTGTCATACAAAGTCTTTGAGGAAGATTCCAGTTAAGGGGCCCCCTCCTCTTCTCCACTGACTAGGAATAGGGACGAGTTAGCCTTTTAGGTATGAATCCCATAGATTGTTTAGAAGAGAGGGATAACTTATCTAGTTATCTTCATATCTAGATGTAGTAGTGGATAGAAAACATTGTGCCGTTCAGAAGGGGGCCTCTATTCTGAAAGTGTCCCAAGTCTTTGTATGACAAACAAACATTTGTATGACTTTGTATGTATAGGAATAGGGAAGAATACACCACCATATGCTGGTAATATTAATTTTGTTGACCAGCTTTTGAGTTTAGTCAGTCCCACCTCCATTCATCCATCTGATTATGTGCACGTACATGTGTGTGTACCGGTTAACGGCAAAATTATACACCTGGGATATTCTCCGGCCAACTATAATATCAAAATACGTGTGTGCATGAAGCTGAATGAATTACAGGCGACTACATATCTATCAAGGAATGTTACTTCACTTTCTTTAATTCCAATGTGATTTTTTTTAAAGAGGCCCACATACTTGGTGTATGAGTTGAAGTAAATGCCCGGTTATGATGGTCCGGTAGTTATGTGTGGTTATGCTATACACCACAGCTGGGACACATATAATTATATGACGCTCTGTGAACAATCATGACGTCCACTGACCTCGAGATATTAGTCAGATGCATCAAAAACATAATGATGTCCTAGTATCTTGACACATATTTATACGCATATACATATTTATCGTGTTTTTTAAATTATGTTTCTATTACCCATAACTTATTTATTTACGGCAGCCTTGGCGTGTTTGTTCACGCGGCCTTTATAATCCGGTCCTCTACCCTGCGCCCGTGTCGACCCATTTGACAGTCCACGGGCCGGGTCAGAAGACATCGGAGGAGGCACTGGGCGGGCGGCCATCACTTGTTTACGTCAGGTGTGTGTGGGAGGACGTGGCCGGCGGAGTAGCCTTACCTCAATGACCGGCCCAAACAGGGTCTTTATATATATGGAGAGGTACACGAGGTTTGCGCCACATGACCTCCTTACCACCTCAGGCCTGGCCGGCTTGACTATCAAGTTATAAAGTAGTTTAAGTTTGGACTTCTTACCCACTGAATACTAAGTCTTGATCTATTTGTGAACCAGTTTCTACCTGGTGGAGTGACCGTGTGGCTAACAGACACCTGTACAAGTAGGTGGGACTGAAGGCCGAAACACGTAGATCCGTTCACTCAACCATACACACTGAAACCGTGCACTTGTTCGCTATGAGCAACATATTGCACCTATATAGTTAGGAAGAGGCCTGCATGCGATATAGACTAACCACAGCGTTTGCCTCGGACGTAAAACTGTTAAGACGTTGAGCTTACCAGAGAATTCCAATCATGACCAGCAAACTCAAACTCAAAGACAGCAAACTCAAACTCAAAGACATAGATGGCTGCGGCCTGCCGCTGTTCCTGGAGCAGGTCGACGTGAAGGACATGTCCCGAGGTAGGTCAGTCTGGGTTACTCCACGTGGTGACGGGCTTGTTTTCAGGTAGTCCGCCTTCCGAGGGAACCACAAACGCCCACACTTATGTATACTCACTCAGCATACCTGCCGAGTTCAAGTAGACAATGGAATGTAATGGCATTTTGGTCACCAAAGGGTAATACATACCTACTGTAGGCTAAATGTAAAGGCGAACGGTGAAGCATGAAGGCCATGAGCACCTCGTTACGTACACGCTGCGAGAAAGGAAGACGACGAACACTGTAGATATATGATAGTTCAGTATTCAAATGCTATTATTTTGAGAGATGCTAGATGCCATAGCCAACCCTAACGTTTTAAAGCATCGGTTTAAATCGCTGTAAATGAAAGTATCTGTATCTACTCACTGACTACAGTCATTCGCTGTAGCGTAATTGTTTATAGATATGCACGTTAAATCAAATTTATGACAAAGGACAGTCTTAAATAAATCCAAAGTGGTTCATGTATATCAATTTCAAGAGATCCTTTATCACTGAAGGTGTCTGACCTTTGCATAAACGTATTGGTTTAGTACATGATAAGAAGGTGACCACTTGTTTAAGAAAGATAACATATGATCAAAGTTTGTATTGATTACTATAATTCTAGATAGGTACAACAGTGAAGGTTGTAAATGCATAACAAGATTCAAGCTAGTCTATTTTGCGGAAGAAGAATGTTAGCTAAAGTAAAAGTCTCTCAGCTCTGCCAAAACAATCATGAAAGCTTTTTACAGAGTACTACGCTCAGATTAAGCACTGTTTTGAAAGTAAACAACACATATTACCATGATTCTGAGACGAGTCTGGACCAGCCACTGGGTGTTTACCATTTGGTATTTTGATAAGTAGGATACTGCTTGCCGGTTACGGGAAAGTACCTGAACCAACAGGCTTATCTCACTGGGGTAGAGGACAAAAATAACCTATAGACCCTATACTTTCGCAGGGGATAATCTTATGTTATTCTCAGCACTTTTACAGTAGCGGTCGACATTGTTCAGGTCTACTTGAGTTGTTTGAAATTAGAGTAAGTGTTTTAGATTATCTTTAGCAAACTTACCGGAAATGCATTAGGCCTATATATATGTTAAACTGCCCAACCACGGCCAAATATCACAGATAAAATTGTGGGTAATTGTCAAGAGTTGCTTGAAAGTCTTTCACTAAGAATGGTTGGAGGGGAATTTATGGTCATTCCGAAAAAGCTTGACCTGAAATGCATAAACAAAGACCGGAAATTGAGAAACGGTTATCAGCCGAAGCCTTTCAACATGGAAAAGAGTAGTTTAACACCATGGTAGAACATAAATGGAGGGCAATTAACTTAGCTCATCTTAATCAGAGGCGGATCTACGGTGGGGGACGGGGGGGGGGGTCAAGCGGATCTTGACCGCCCCCCCCCCGTCCCACCCCCTTTTTTTTCGGTGGTGAACTTTACAATGAGGAAAAAAACGTCGCGCGTGTATGCTCACTTTCATAGTATTTAACCTATATGCAGCCCCCCCCCCCCCCCCGCGCCCAATTTCCCAAAATCCCGTATATCTGCCCTTGCTTAATTATCCCTAAGGCTGGTGAAGTAAGACAGCGATTTTAACAACCCGGCAGCTTGAAATCATTCTCCTGAGGAGCCACTGCTTCTTAGGAGGAACTTAGCAGATAATGCCAAATAAGCTCATATCCATAGAGATTTCCATCTCCTCACTGGATGATTATCTTCCACTAATTCATGGTGAAGAATATTTTCCCACTGATAGATTGTATACGATTTTAGATACACGTTCTTGTTGGTTTTCTATAAGATACACTCCATCTACATAGATTGAACAACAATCAGTACCTTGAATATGGGTTAACAGGTTAAGGCGTGAGGTGGCGATCCAAACGCCCCTTCCAGTCTTGCTAATTATAACACCTGTGATTGAAACCCATCAAGCGTGAAGAACTAGAGTGGGAAAACAACCCCAGAGGCCCAGGGCTATTGCATAAAGAAGCCCAAAAACATTGTTGCTGCAAAATGAAAAATGCTTCCTAGGAGCAAGAGAAAAGTGAAAAATATGTAGATTTTTTTTATGCGTGTACATCTAAAAAAACAAAAACAAATGACAACGTCTTGAAATTCAGATATATCAACGAGGAATCGAGATTTTTGTGCAATCTTATTTTCACCAACAGGGTTTTAAAAGGCATGCTGTTGGCACGTTCTGGCTGTAAGGAGCCAACGGCGATCACTTATTCAAAAGGCCCCAGGCCCCACAGATCACCGTTCATCAGGGCCCATATCTTCGTAACTTGGCTATTCAGGGAAATTTTAATTAGGGTCTCAAGATAAGCAATTTTGTATTGTACCAACATTATGAGTGTTATTGCAAAATAGTCACATAGAAGAATTATTAGGGGTAAAATGTTTTCAAGATAGATATAATTTCTAATCCTGATATGCTAATCAACATTTCCCCTATAAACCAAATTAGTTACACAGTTATGGGCGGCAAAGTCGTTTTATTCTTGCATCGATGATGGTCTAAATGTTATACCCGAAATCAGGTCCCCTAGGCCTAGCCTGCATTCATCACGATGCTGTGCTTGTCTACAGAACTAACATCCTACCGCCGCCCAGCTGATTGCTCACGCCAAAAGCCACTGACCTAGAATTTCGTGGTGACAAAACACAACCAACAAAGAAAAGAAAATCAGAGTCATACCCTTTCTTCAGAAATGAAATAGACGGAGAAGGTACTCCTAGTTCCAATCAAAATTGGATGGTGATGAAAATCAGCTAAACAAAGCAAGCAATAGGTTTATCATGGTTGTCTTCATCTAATTAGGCCTATACATTCTATTAGTAGCCTCAGTCAGCATGTGCATCATCGAGGGAACACAAGCGTAGTTAATGATGCGTGTATAAAGCGGCAATTGTATGTTGCTTTGCATCCAAACGTTCAAATGTCAAACATAAAACCAAAATACACAAACCAGAATGTTTTTTTCAATATTGCATCTTCCTGATGGTGATAACATATATTAGAAATGGTCTATCTTATAAGCAACAACATATATTACTCTTACATCTAAACTAGATAACTTTATTTCATTCTTCTTCAGTTCATATTAGAAATAAGCTTAAGGTTAAACCTAACACACAAAACACAAAATACAATATCGCTTTGGAAGTATGCAAATTTCCTAGCTGGCCCCCAGTTCATGCACACACAGAAGGGATTGGTATTTGGTATTTAGTATCTTCTTTTGGGTGAAGTTATAAACAGAAATACAAGTATTACCATATAGAGTATTTTGAATATGGTAATTTACACTTGAGTATTTACCTGTGGGTATTTAGGATACATTGTTCATACAAGGCTTTAAAGATAGCTTATTACTGTGAATTAATGGTCGATTGAGAGCTATTGTATGCTATATTTCATTATAATAATGAATTGATATTAAAAAAAGTGCCAATTCAGAGCTCTTTTATATCTATTCATGGGCTGCTTACAGCAAAGCAAAATACAATTGCCGCTCTATACGTGCATCTTTAACACCCTACCGGAAGTTTACGCCATTGACTTTGTTTTCTTACCAGGAACTTTATAGTAGTTATAATAACATTAATCAATTTATCTTAATCTCTCTGGTGATATCCCCGAGAATATATAATCCGTTCCTCACCAGGAGGCGCTCTTACAGTTTGTGTTGAGTGCCGCCACCTAGGGGTGCACTCTGTTAGGTAGGTTTATGCAAGGTTTATGGATATACATGAAGACAATAGTGGATAGGTAGTGGTATTATATGGTTACTTTAAACTTTTGTTTTATTCTTAATCCCTTATACATGCAGTGAACCTATAATAGACCAGTAAAAAAAATATTTATAGGCTTATGTTAATATTAATTATGTAAGACTTAAAGTACATGAGGGCAGATGCCTGTATATGCTCAGGGATTAAAAACATCAATTCCGATCACCTTTTTTTAACAATGGTATCTCATTTGATAATGATTCAGGCGTACTTTTAGAACACAATCATGTACAGGAGAGCCATTCGGGGGGTCATGTGTTCAGGCTTTTTATGGAGGTCATAGTTTTGTTTTACATGAAATCTGGAAAAGGAAGTTGAAAAAAGAAAAAGCACTTCCCATTTTTGATATGTGATATCGGAATTTGATATGTAAGATTCTAAAGAAAATACCGATCTTCAGAAATAAGATGAAAAAAGTTTTTTAATTCACATCAATTGTACCTTTACTGGTATCTGTAGAATGGGACAAATAATCAGATTCTTTTTTTTTATATTAGAAGAAATTATAGCTCGTTGTTGTAATAGTATGTTGCTAGGAAAGAGCATGCCCCCTGTTGTGTCTCGTTAAGAGGCAAAAGGTATATATATTTGAGGTAATAGACCGTGGATGTAGGTCAGCTAATGTTACCTGCAAATCCCCATAAACTGGTTAAATATGGGCATTCTATACTTAGACGCCAAGTCTATATGCTTGGGTGATTCGTAATACAAATCGGTACAGTTCAGATTAGGACTCTAGGCCTGTGCGGTTGTTCATTACATCTTCTTTTATTTTTAAAGAATATCTATGCCATAGTCTTTCAGCTGTACGTTAATGAATTGATTCAGCACTGTTCCGAATATCAGCATACTAAATTATATACTGGACATATAATCCTGTGCTGGAACCTGCATAATTAACGAACAATAGTCTTTTATTAAATAACTAGTGTTAATTCATAATAGGTTGAACATTTATAGTAAAAAAATTATACTTGTAAACATTGTGAAAACTACAATTAAGAAGAAGCATATTAAATTTTCCAATATTATGGTATACAGGTTTCACAACTTGATAATTAACTGGGTAGAATGATGATGATGAAATACCCTTTTTTCGGAGTCCCTAGTATCTAAATTTGTTATATAGATTTTACACAGACATTATGCTTTATGATTATTCACTATTCATATATAACAACATACTCATTCACCATAAATATTATACAAGTGACAGGCAATAACACTACCCATTTGGTAGTATACCTAAACAGCATAACATGCCTGAACTGGCCCTTACCTATATGATGGACAGAAATGTCAGTACAGGTTAGACAGATCTCACACAGATCTTAGCCTTATTCATTATTGAATACATTTAAACATAAATTTATGCAGATAATATCAGGGAATACATTTTGTCAGTAGGAGTTTAATATTCAGTACTTTCTAGATACCTCCAATCCACAAAACGAAATAAGTTCTTTGAGTCACACAATTAAATGTCATCTTAGAATTCTAGAAACAAAAATAAACAGTCCTATAGTCTACATTTATTCTCATACCAGAGGGCCAGCTGGAAAAACAAAGATGCTTCTCCTTGAGGCACATATATCTTTTGATATGAGCAAAATATAACCATTGTACTTTAAACATAAATGACAACATATTTTTTTATTACTAAACTGAGGGACCTATTTTCAAGAAGCGTAGCCATTAGGCTACCATCTGTTATAGAAATACTAACTTGGCCATGGGATTGATGTAAACCTTGAGTGAAATGCCGTGCTGGTAACAAGTTCACATTCTTTCACGCTGGTCGTCAGCATTCAATCTCAACCATTGAGCTAACAATTGTGTCTGACTAAACTTGGCACATTAGCAGTTGTTATACTTTCTCAACTTTTTCAAATTTCCCCATGTGATCTCATAACCCTTCAGCTAATTTCTTTTTTAACACATTTCAATATTTAGTTAGGGCCAAGACTTTATCTGTTATTATTTTGATAATTAATTAATTCACCATAATTTTAATATTTGCCTTTCTAACTTGTTTTGGTTTTGAAAATCAAATTTTCTCAATTTTTAATTTAATTCATATTGACTATTCTATTGTTTTGAAAATTTTGTTTGATGAGTTGGACCAACAGAGCTTGGGAAGCGGTGAGCCCACCACGGGCCTCGGCTGTGGCACAGCATGGGCGTCAATCAAATGTGTGGACTCTCTGATTTTATGGTTATATCACGTTCTGAGGCACTGAGGTGTGCGCATAGTGCACAGGTGCGTGAAGAGTGAAGAGTTCAAAAATCAAAGTCCCACGCCCATAATATATTTTATGAGTATGTGTGTGTACATGTACATGAATATTTAGGACTATACATGAAACTATTGTACTAAAGTACAGATAGAATTATATTACAATTTGTTAAAAGAATGATACTAGATGCTTTATTAATTACTACGAACATAAACCAGCTGTATCGTGTGTAAGAAAGAGGCAATGTCTATTCTTGGTGATGTCATCTCAAACCATTCCATATAAGTATAAAGTCAATGCATGTGCTCAGGCACACTGAGGTACCAATGTAGTGATCTGCTGGTTCTAACAATAGAGCAGATCTGTTGAGATTACTCAAATGATGTAATGACTACCATACCTTGGATCTGATAAAGTAAATCTTCTCATTTGTGCTCACCGTTATTTGTTCTATCACACTATAGGATGGAGATGAAGATGAGATTACAGCCATACTTCTTTATTAAGAACTAACATCTATAATAACAGAGTGTTAAGCTAATACACAGACCCCACCATGGCTCACTATCGATGGATCTGCGTTTACATTAGTTGTTGGGATGAGATAAGAATCACGTGAACGTGCCCAGCTTTTGTTACATTTACTTATTTAAGTCACATGTTTGAGTCATACCATGATATTAGTGTGGTATCACACAAGATCTGTGCCTATATCTGATTATGTAAACAAATTTTAATTATATCACGTTTTTTCTATCTCCCTATTGATGTAAAACGCCTTCTGTCTTAATGTCTTGAAGGAAACGCGTGTTATTAAGTGGACTCTGATGGGAGAACTGCCGACTGAAATTCTGGTTCAATAGGACTCCCAAAAGATGAGGGGAACGCAACATTCGTACGGAGAACTCTTGTTCCCGTAAGTGCTATGCCGAAACTTTGCAACAGTATACTCGTCAGAAATTAGACCATACATAATATGTGTGGGATAATTTTTGAGAAAGAGCGACACTTAATTACTAATTGTCTTTGTGATTATGAGTTTCTGTCGGTCTCAGTTTGTCGACAAAACAGGGCCCTGACAGACGGGGGATGACCGCATGGTGTTCTTCAACCTAACAGCAATTGTTCACGCTTCCACATAACGGCACTGGAGAGCACAAGGGCACATTCCAGTTGTCCAAAGTCAGACAACGATGCGGTAAAGATACAGCAGAGAGAGCCCACTCCGGGCACTTAGTCACCCATGTGTGAACCCACCTCACTTCTCATCCTGCCACTTCCATCTATAAAACTCGCGCCGCTCCGTTTAATACCAAGGCCAAACAACTCCTCAGTGTATGTAGATACATATATAGTGTTACCACTCATCTATTAGTAGAGAAAGGTATCGACTGCCGTACTACGAATACATGACAACCCTGGAGCAGTGTGTTAATCATACATGATGTTAGTGAAGGGTAGTATCATGAAGTGAACTGGAACATGATTAGGCCTACTTTTATGGCGGAACGTCGATTATCACTCCCGCAAGGATAATGGAAAGCATCAAAAATAGATTCAAAATTAAGGCATTCGTTCACTCTGCCGAGGATGGAAAGCCAGCATCAGGTGAAGTGGAGAAGGCGGCCGACCCGCGGCCCAAGTCGGCCCCACCTACCGCACCTACCGCGCCCACCGCGCCTACCGCGCCCACCGCGCCTGTTCAGGGACCGGGGGACGGGAAGGACCCCGAGCCCGGGGACCGCGATACCAAGCAGGTAGTCAGACAACGGTCAATAAAGGAGAGCTTACACGATTTAGGGGAGAGTATTCCCCACTCCACTAAGGCAGTGGGAGCGGACCCTGTGCAGCCCATGGACGTCACCATGAACCGCATGTCGGTAGTGACGTCCAATGACACAAAAGATCGGATAGAGACGTTTGTGACCACATATGCTGCACTAGTATGTATCCATATCATATTCTACCACAACCTTGTCATATTTATTGTCACTTAAAATAAATGTTCCCCTATTTTGTCTAATAGAAAATCCTTAATTGAAGACATTTATCGTATTAATGTGAAAGAGGAATTTTAACATCCCTTTCCTGAGCAATGTAAGATGTAGGATAATTCATATAATTCTACACTTCGTATATCAAAGAGAATAATTTTAAAATCATGCATATGAAGTTATATACAAAGACCTAGTTATGCAACCGTGGATAAACAAAACCATATGACCCTATTATTTATTTTGCTAATTACGGTTTACCGACACCATGACGTACTGTGGACGGTCCTCCATGCTCGGTACTGGTACTGTTACTGGGTATTGGTAGATTCATCCATGCTCGGTACCACCTTATGTGTTTGAAATAGTTATTCTCATCCAGTAGTGGATTCAGCGGATGCCCCCCCCCCCCCCCCGAAGGTTGCGCCGGGACCCTTTTGGATGTCCCCACCCCGCTTTCTAGGTTATCTGGATCCGCCCCTTGTCCTATATACAGCGGTCTCTTGTCTCCGTTAACCGAGCACCTTAGATTCATCATTGTCACATTATTTCTTTGTAGCTGTATTCCTTGCTACCTTCAATGGATATGCTGTTCAATTATGTCAGGACACAGATGTCAGTGTGTCAGAAACCTAGCATGTAGGCATATACGTTCAGTCCGTCGATGCGTTGCAAATATACAAACAGAGAGATCGAAACTATTATGTTGGACAAAGACGTCCCGCATCGACTGATCAACCTCGTTACAAGAATAAAATAATTCAACCCCAAATGCTATGGTCTAATGATTAAAGGGATTTGAATTTTAGTAAATAGTAAACAACTATAGAAACTTGACAGAGCCATCATTCTCACTAACACATCATCATACACTGGGAGCTAGTGGTTGGTGAGAGGAAGGGTCGGAGCAGAAGATGGAGGAACATGTACACGGTATTTGAATGGTGTTATTGACTCACCTAGTCGAACTATGGAAGGATACGTTGTGCCATCTTAATGTTATATTTACGGCTTGTGACCCTCTACATCACTCACAGTGATGTTCCTATACAAAACCTCTCATTGGACGCGTTTATAACACAATGAACCACATGCGGGAGTCATAGAGTAACACTTACAATTAGGAGATTATCTGTTCCATTTGCGCTGTGCTATGTGATGGTTCTAGATTACGGTATGTGAATAAACAAAACAATTATCAAGGGACATATGCAGAGCAATTGGAGCATAAACTATGCAATTATAACTACAAAGCTTTTCGCGTCAGAATTATGCCTACATTCATGACCAGATGAAAATAACGTTTACCTCTCCGAGGATCTATTGCCAGTGCACATCTCGGGTATTTTTTCACTGGTATACAGAAGTGAAATTACTATGCGAGGTAGACCGAGGGTGTTAACGTATAGCCCCTGTGTATTTATAGGTGCCTCTTAAATGTAATGGAGGGCATAGATCTACATGTAGGCACTTGTAAACAGCACTATCGCTTGCTCTCTGGGCTAATGTTATCAATATTTGTTGTAGTCTAAAGCTGAGTAGGGCAAGCTCATAATGTTTTCTTCGTTATCCTAGCTCTGCCCCGACGGAATGCTATAATATCGACCTTTGTAATATCATCGTCCCCTGCAATGCCCTCCTTCGTTACTATTTTATATCAACAGCCAAGTAAAGTAAACACTTTGCATCGGGTTCATGTAACAATTATATCCATCAGTGGGTAGAAACCAAAGACCTAGATGCATAATGGAATGGCTTACGAGATGCTTACATAAGTATACCGTAAGATGTTGAGGGCCGAGTCCCTGGGCAATATTTTGCAAGGCACCCGACAAGTATATGACAGTAGTGGGACTGATAAAAAAGGTGCTTATCAGGTTCAGATCATAGCTGGATGCCTACGTAATTCCTGACTCTTGATTAGATCAAGGGTGTGCCTGTGTTCAGAACTGCCTTCCTTTATATGTCATCTGTACATGCATTATCTTTTAATTGTTTATTGTGTGTAAACGAATTACCTTAGTTAGGTATTAACAAAATTAATATGCATGAAAAAACAATATTTCGTGTTTACCTAAAATAAACAATTCTTAGTAATGCATTAGTACAAGTGATGCATTTAATGGGATCACCTCAATAATCACATCAATATTCTTGTCTGGAAAGTATTTTTGTAATTCTTGTATAAACTTTGACCGGCACTGCCACCTGACCCTAATCCCTGAGTGTTGTTTTAAGTTGACTAGTGGATGGCAGCCCATTTAATCCAATATGTTTCAGTAGTCAATAACTTTTATCACAAGTCATATTGTTGGAAATGTTCCGATAGTTATAGTTTTCTTCGCCATATGGACAAAAACGTCAATTTCCTTTTGAAACCAATGTAATTCAAGCAAACATTGTTGTTAGAAAAGAAATTGGCTTAGTTCGGGTCTTCAGGAGTAAAGAATATTATTTATGGATGAGACTCAAAAGTCTATTAGAATCCATTAGAGCAATTACGGAATGGTTCCCGTATCGTTCACTCTTAATTAAAAATGCCCAACGATGTGAACTTGTTGTGAGAGTGCCTTAATGTCCATACAAATACATAATTATATGATAGACAATAAGCCTCTAACCCGCTTCGGTATTGCCAGTGAGATAAATAATTATAATGATAAAAAAACTATCTATCTGTTCCAACAGGTGATGGTTAAAGGACTTTACTTTGGAATTATTTATATAACGTAGGGGCCATTGTCGGGGGTAGCTTGAAGGAAAGGGAACAAGGGGAAACGTCTGTAAATCCATGTACACACACACAAACACACAAACACACTTATATATACATAAATAAATGTAATATAATCAAGCGTAGGACACATGGTATTCAAATGTGCGTGTATGAAACAGTAAAATGCTATTGCAATGGAGAAATGAGGTCCACAAATGTTGGTATCGACATCATAAGTATTGTGTTATGTAGAACAACGCAGTGACATTCAAATGCCTCTTAGAATCTTTGGTGTCAACACTCATAAATCAGAGAGCCATTTTCATAGGAAATCAAGACTGGTGTCTGGAACATCATGTGCTACATTACAATATACTTTCCCCTCCCCAAATCCACATATTATCTGCATATAATTGTATGTACATAAAAAGACTCTGGATCAGTTTATTTCTTGTGGTCATCCTCCAGGCCGATAAATGCCCCACAAAGCCTTACCTGTATAGGGCGTCTGATTGCCTACCTTCGAGGCCCCTTCACCGTAACCAATCGGCCTCCCGACCCGCCACCTGGCGTCTCATCCTGGAAGCCATTCATCAGGGCCAGACTGCTAATCCTATTAGGTGTTGTTCTCTGGGAGGTCAAAGGTCGGCCAGCAGTGCTGGAGCTGTAGGTGGGTGGAGGGCGTGGTTCTGCAGCCCGAGACGGCTCGATGGGTGCCGACCTACGGGTATATAGGTCTACTGTGACTTGTGTCTCATGTATCAACTTTCTGGAACCCGGTAACATAACTGGGTTACTGGGGTGCATAATTATACACAGTTCCCTCAATATACAGCCACCCGAGCCCTCACCAACGGTAACCCCTTTCGCTGACATGGTTTTTAAGATCAAACCCTTAACATGTAGTACGTTTCATTATCTTTGGCAATGACCTCCCCACTCTTCGATTCCATTCACCGATGAGGGGTGGGGGGTGGGGTGGGGGGGTGGGGTGGGGGGGCTTTCCCACAAATGGACCCTGTCCCTCAAATTGCTTCCTTAGGTATCAAGAACAATTGAGAATAGGTCATGTCAGTCAATATTGGTTGGAATAGGTCAACAGTAGCGACATTTAAAATGGGTCAACATTAATGATCATGGTTAACAGGTTAGGGCAACGACTTGAAACTAGCAGTGGGACAAAAAGTAGCACTGACACATGATCTGAACACGTTGTTAGATCACACTCCTTCAGTCCCCAAGCATAGGTGACAGTGCTATATACTTGCAAAATACCAAAGCTCTGCATGAAAGTGATACGCGGGAAATCACTGGAGCATAACAATGACGTCTGCTGAAGAAAACTTACTGTTAACCTGTGTTTACAGGGTACATGTGAAGTTTACAACAAATCTAAGCGATAACTATATCTATTTCCATGGAATTTCTATCAAATTAACATGAATTATCATTCGCATGTATTCTTTAGAGGTCGGCATTGTCAATTGCAGATTAAATTTGCCTTAGAAATTCACATATACATTTCCATTATACTGAATTTGACAACGTTGTTAGATCACAATGCAACTTTAATTTGGGATTAGAAGTGACAACGATTCAAGATAATGTCAATGTTGCCAGTTTCAAGTCGTTTCCCTAACCTGGTTAAGTATAAACAAAAAGGTTCAAGATGGGTTCAAAAGGGCCATAAATGACATTATAATAAAAAATTGATGCTGCCAAAAATGATATTGTCAAAAACTAGGGTGCCAAAATGATGTCATTAACAAAAATGACATCAACAAATATTCTTGATTCAAATAATAATCTGAAAATCATCTTCTCACTCCACCTGGTGGCAACAGCTACAGTACCAAAAATGGCTATTTCTAAAATTGGCTCAAATGAAGTCCTCAATGACGTTGACCCAAATTTGGGAAGACATAATTTTAAAGACCATCATTTTGGTTATGTTTCTTTTATGATTCCATTTGGGTTTGCACCAGTTTTTGATGATTAAAAAAATATTTTTCGCATTGTTCTGATTGGTGTTGCTATCCCTAAAATATTTGTGACTTAGCAACTGTTTGTATCTTAGTCTCTTGTAGGGACACTATGCAACAAACAGCTGCTAAGCTACAAATATTTGCAGCTTAGCATCAATCATACCACAGACACTATTCTCTAAATATTTGTGACTAAGCAGCTGTTAGTGGGTTAGCATCTTGTGGTGATGCTATCCCACAAAGTGACAACTATTTGTAGGATAGCATCTATTTGTGGGACAAGGGCTCCTTGTCGATGGAGACCACTGTAGTTGCATTAACGTGGCCGCCTCGTTTCATGTGCGAATTAAGGTCACACTTATATATTAAACATATGCATTCTTATGGCTTTAATTATTACTAAATTCACATGATTTATCAAAGTTTGAATAGTTTTATAATATAAATAGTGCATATGTGACCCCCCACCACATAGTGAGGCATAAGTCGCAGATATGGAAATTGGGATTGTGATGGATTGTAAGAGCTGATGAACCGATCTTTACCATGGTGCAAAAATTATAATTCTATCACTATTACAACTGAAGTTATGAATGTTTGAAATCATATCCTTGGAATACCCCATTTTTAGAAAAATGACTTTAAAGATACTACTGCTCTTCATGATAGTGCAATTTCTCATAGACTCTATCAATATCCACCAGGAAAAACTATGATTTACACATATTGAAAACAATATTTCATTAAATTTGTGACTAAAATATGATATTAAGGTGTTTCCCATGTCATATCTGTAGAAAACTCAATTTTCAACTTTTTGACTCTTTTACCTTGTTTTGCCATTTACTCAGAGTTGATCTGAGCGACTTATGCCTCATTTAGTGGTGGGGGGTCACATATATGCTATTATAGAGATTATTTGTATAGTCTGATAAAAATCGATAATGGCACCACTTTATCAACTGTTTATACCTAGACTTGTGCTAGACGGCATAATTATGACGGCTGTATTAAAGTGGTTTATCGGTGGCACACAATATACACGCACTTGAAAAGGTATTCACCTAATTAACATCTACCGTGCATGCACGCGAGCCTATTTCATGGTCGATAATCTACATGCCTCCCACACCTCCCACTGTTCTACGCCCGCCACAAAACAAACCTCGATATGATACACACGTCCATGATACGCCACATGCGATAATACGATCAACTCCTGATCCGCTTTGATAGTAACCCATAGACATTTCTGACTTGGGCGCACACAATTGCATTCCCAGACACAAACAACCCCCACAAAGACCACGGCCGAGCTCCCCCGCGTCCCCCTCATTGTCGCACTCCGACACTGGAGGCTGGGCCTGAGCCTCCAAGGCCAGCGCGTCCCCCTGGAGAAGGCCCTTTGTAGCGGGCGTTGGCAGGGTGCGGCGCCCGGCGGGCCTGGATGGTCCCCCTGGGGCCGATAGAACGCCCCTACTGATGGCCGCGAAGCTGACCAAACGCCTTCCGCCGTGAACGTGCCACAAGGAGGTGACTCCAGTGTGTACATCCGTCTGTCCTCCTAGTCCTTTACACATACTGTACGTGTGACAAATGTGACCTCCGTGGTGTTTGTAACGGTCTCAGTTCAAGGTACAGGCATATCTATTACTCTGTAACTGCAAAGCCCACAGCTCGAGAATTATCTCTGCTCTTTAGGCGCGACGGAGAGGGCCGACTTAATAAGGGTCGATTTGGCACCTTTTTTTTTTTTTAATAAAAAAAGAGATATAGTATAGACCTAGTGCTAATTAGACCACGGCCGAGCTCCGCCGCGTCCCCCACACACTAGTACTCGCACTCCAACACTGGAGGCTGGGCTTGTGCCTCCAAGGCCAGCGCGTCCCCCCTTAGAAGAAAATACCACCATGGCGCAGCCCTTAGGTTACAAGGATAGCAAGGAAGAGAAGTAGAGAAAATGAAAAATTTTGAGTTACATATATCTGTACTGTATTTCGACCAACTCTGAATTGTGTGGTAGTGTGATTACAAACAGCATATGGCTTGGAGATCCTCTCTTCCATATTTTGTTTGGATTTGAATATGCTTTATTGCATTTTCACGTTTTCACATGATCTTCAGAAATGCGACACATAATATATAGTACATAATGAGTAATTATATACTTATTTTAAGGATTTATATCATATCATGTACGTATAATTGTACTGTCAGTGAAAATCAGGTTTTCTCGCATAATTATATAATATAGCAATAAAACATTTCCTGCACGCGTAGTAACTGTTACGCGTATTTAGTATAAAGTTGTATTTATTCAATAATGTTTTATTCTTCCCATTCACGTTAATTCGTTAGCGCACAAATATGACAGTGCGCGGAGTACGTGCAAATTAATATGTAGAGTTCGAAAATAGTTACGTTCACAGTGTTTTACGGTGTTGGTGTCCTATTCCACGAGGCTATGGCTAGTATAAGTCGCTCAAGGGGTATGATGCTGAAGTCTCGTTACGCCCAGTTACACCACTTTACAGCCGGGGTTCAACCATGATCAGCGATTCACCCATAGATCCCGCTCCTGGCTTTGTCGGCAAAATTGGCCCTTTGTAAGGCAACAATTTACCCTTTGTAAGGCAACATACATTGCGGTGACTCCAAAGGTTATGGCGATACGCTGCGCTAAAAGCTTTAAAAGTGGCTATAGAGACGTGACAGGAGTTAGCTAGAGGCCTTGTTGCAAGCAGGTCGTGCGCCAATTTGATACTTCCATCGACTCTCAATGGACCGTTGTCAGTGATGAGTCACTTGCTGTTGACATCCAGGAGATATATGCCTTAAGTTGTGCATCAATGCCCTGCCCTCGACCCCTTCATATATACCAGTTGTGTGTATATATGTTACGGGTACCTCCATGACACAACACTTCACAAAGTCCATATGTTTCCCTCCTCATTCTCCTCAATTTCAATAACATCTACTCACTCTGTTTTCCTCCGTCTTTAGAAGCCCCTAGACTTGAACAATATACGCCTAAACCGTCGCCGTCAGAAGTTGCTCGACCTAATCCATCAAGCGCCTTAAAATACTAAAGTTAGAGGTATCGAATGCTGCTCCTCCCTATACACCATTAACAGATTACCCCGACTGAGTAGTATCTGAATACTACACAAAGTATTCATCAACATGATGCATTTCCTTGCTCTCCCTGACCCCCTCTACACCTCTTTGGAGTCATTGTCCATTTATCTGAAGCCTGCACTCAGGTTAGCCCCACCTTTACTGAATCCCATATTTATGTTTTCTAACACCATCAATCCTGACATCTCTCTCTTGTCCCAATCCTCCCAAATCCCCTCACATCCTCACTCGTCAACCCATCAACCCATAATACCGCTGCCCTCAGTAACACCCCACACCCTGCCCCTGCCCCTCGTACATCAAAACCCAAAGCTCTACCCCCTGCCTCCCATCCATACCCTGGAAGCCTGGAGGTGGGGCTGATTCCTGGTGGGTTAGTCGTAGATCGATGATCGTGACAGGGCGCGCCCAGTGGTGGTGGTGGTGAGCGTCGGTCAGGAGGAGGCAGGGGAGGAGGAGCAGGATGCGACGTAGGCCCAGAGACAACTCGGGGGTGGGGCGCGCCACACTTCTCTCCGATCCCTCCTCTGACACAAGCCACCAGCCCAGGAGTTTGCACTGAAGACGCCGCAACCACACGGCCCCTGAATGCCCAACCCTGGAGTACATGGCGCATACCGACAGACGAGGCCTTACAGTGCCGATATAACCTGTGTCCCCGTTACGGAGCGGGTATTGGCTGTGTGCCGACCACCATTGGTAACTACCCAGGCACCTATTGCATGTCCGTACACTCATATGTATGTATGAGTGCAGTCAAACAGCGTCTCTTCAGCCGTCCACTGAACCACTGCTGGTCATTGCCAGATGTGATTGCCGGACGGAGGCCGAGCCCGGCCGACTGTCACCCTGATGGATGTGGTACCGAGTCGTAGATGATTAGGATGTATAACGGTCAGGATCCCCCAATGTAACAGCCAACCCCCTCGGTAGCCTGACGACATCGCCAGCTCGTATTACAAAGGATGCCTTTACATGTTCGATCTAAAAAGCATCTTTGTATACGTTAAGAAAGCCTGGCAGGGACTTAAGATATTTTTGGATAGATGTATGTTATCAAAAACCAAGACTTTGCGCAGGCCTATTTATGAAAGCCAGGAGCAACAGCTTGTTTCTCTCTGATCTTTGATACACTACATGCGATGATATCCTGCAGGAGAGTGCGCGCTGTAGTGGCTTGCAGCATGTGTGTGATCCGCCCTCCCCGAGCCCGGTAGGCGGGGCGGGGACCGGCTGTGCAGGCAAGCGGCGAGCTGCTCGCTGACCTGCTTTGATCAGGGATCGATGTGCATCAGACCGGATCTTAGGAGGCGGCTCAGAATGTAAACAAAGCCCAGTGCGCCAGCTCCTCCCAGCGTCCCGCGCCGGGCCAGTCTCAGCAAGGGGAGAAAAAGGGGCTTTACCTAAATGAGCAATTTCCTGAGACGCTCAGGGCTGCGCAGACTCCGCATCTTCCCATTCCGAGCACCGAGCACCCGGATTTACACACTACGAATAGGAACCCGACGTGTGGAGAGCTACTCGGATTTACCCCAGCACACTTTGAGTAACTCATCTAAGGGGATTTGCCTACTTCGCAACGCTCCACCTTCTTTGAGACAAACTCAATTTTCTCCAAGCTCAGCTGCGTTCACAGTTGGGCAGGGATTGGTCCGATTTGCCCGGGTTTCTAGCAGGGCCGGATTACTGGAGCCGTGACCCAAAGCTGTGGGGTCCACATCTAGCTGGGCACGTGTCTCCAAAGGAGAGACCAAATCGAATCTAGGGCTCGTCCAGTCCGCCACTCGTCACACGGTGCTGATACGGTCCACCCCATTATTGGGTGAGGCGAGCGTATAGAAGAGTCGGCTTGATAAGCCTAGGATAAATGGGATCCAAATTAAAGTGTGTTTGTTTAAAACGCATTACCTATATGTGAGTACATTAACTGCACCTAAGTCTATATGGTGATGGATATAGCTGTTTATTTAGTAGAGGTGCATCATACCTGAATCTTACCTATCAAATACTGGTCGCACCGGGTTCAATTCTCAGCGACAGGGTGAGAATACTGATAAAATAGTAGTCTTCCGGTACGGCAGCTATTGCTCTGATGCTGCATCACTTTTCTCCTCATTTGAAGTTAAACTGGCATGACGCCAGGGTTCAGTGTGGTGTGTGAGGTACGTTTGTGGATACCTGTTAGTCGTATCATCTGAGGCGGCTCTGTGCCGGTGATGGGGACAGAGCTAACACCTTTATGTAGCTACCATGAGCAGCTCACACCTGTAGGGAGCAGTCTGACAAGTTGGCTCATATTGCAGGAGAGGATTGGGTTAGAGAGCAATTATAAACATCTGCGGCCAGCTGCAGCCTTCTGTCAGTGTATGCGAGCATATACCACCGAGTTGGATTACATGATCAGTACCCGTGAGTAGGAGGGAGACCTAAATGAGAATTTATGAGCATTACCAGTATATTCATGCTTGGGAATCTGTTAAGGCTTAGAGACATATTTGAGGATATTTCACAATAACTTGTTAGAGAGCTACGAGTCGCCATGGGCATATGGCTTGTTAGTATGTGTGCTCTGTGCGCGGCCAGCCCCTCGTGTCGGGGTCGTCAGCCTGCATTCATCATTGATCAGACTCATTATTACATTGATTGCCACCCATCGGCATTGCTCGTAGCATCGACCATCTGAACTACACGGCCACCACATCCACCACTCCCCACCACCACGACCACTGCCACTCCAGACTGTGGTTCTCCATGCCTTCATAACGGTGACGGAAAAGGTTGTTTAACCACCACTGGGTGTGCGCCCCAGCCACCTGTAAAAAGTAGGCATTGGGGGTGGTGATGCATTGAGCATTTAGGGAGACGCTCACAGCGCTACGCCGAGCTGTTGTGAGCTAATGTGGCCACGTGCTGGTTGTCATTGTGGAGCGTATGGGGTGCCTGAGTACGTTTACTATGAACTGATTAGCTCTACTATAGAAGCACGCCTGGCCTGGGTCCATGCCATAAAGAAGTATACAGTAGTGTCAACATGGCGAGCAAATGGGCCATGCTCAGACAGGGAGGTGTTGGGAGCAGCTCGGAGGAGGCGGCCGACGGGGTGTGTCGCACCCCTCAGCCGGCCGAGGCGCGACCTAGGTCAGCGGCCAAGTCACCACGGATCGCCAAGGTGCTGGGGGTGCGGGGGCGGTCGGGTAACGCGACGTCCGGGCAGCCGGTTGGGACGGCGGGCAGCTCGCCGCAGAAAGTGTCTAAATGGGCCAAACTACGACCGGCATCGTCTACGGCGGCGCCTGACCCGGCCGTGAAGGGTCAGGACGGGTGTGCCAACACGGCTGTGGCGTCGCCCAAGGCCAAGGCTTCGAGGTGGTCGCGATTCAAGCCCCAACAGTCGCAGGAACCTACCTCCCCTCCCCCGACCACAAGATCCGCGTCGAAGCCCAACTCTCCCCAGAAAGTTTCCCGGTGGGCCCGTTTTAAGCCCCACCAGACCACCGCCCCTCCCCCGGCCCAGCCCGTGGCCACCGCCCCGTCGCCCCGTCCGGTGCTCACCCGCCAGTCGGCGCTGCTGTCCCCGCGCTACGAGCCCACACAGCGCCGCCCCCTCCACACCTTACCCCGCTCCAGGGCCTCCACCCTCCCGGCGCACGCCCCCGACGGCGCCGGGCCCAGGATGAGCTTCCACCGACTGGTGAAAAACGTTACCAAACTGCCCCCGGATGTCAAACTGGTGGACCCCGAGAGCACCCCTCCCTCCTCCCCGGAGTCCTCCCGGCCCTGCTCCAGCCTGGCCGGGTCGTCCCGCCCCACCTCCCGCCCCACCTCCCGCCTCCGAGGGCCCCTGGTCAACGGGGGCAGCAGCAGGCCCGGCTCGGCCCCCCTCACACGTAAAAGGTCCTCCTTACTTGACGGACAGACGACTGACAGTGACGTCACTAAAACTAAAGCTGACGTCGACAGTTACTCCAACGTGTCCCTGTTCCAGGTCGACGAAGACATGAAGCGGAAGTTACGACACGAGATCGACGTCTCCATGGTGACGCTCCTCCAGCCCACAGAAAGTACGTCAACTTTTCACATGACTTTTGATACCATTTTCTCGAAGCTTTCCTTCACCAGACAGTAGATACAGGTTTCGATAGATTATCCTAGAAGTCAATTAGTATAGTCGTCAAATTACATCACAGATTTTATAAACAGTTCTGCATATATATTGGCACAAGTACTACTAGTAGGGATAGTTCATCTTAGAACTTCTTTTATCTAATTCTTAGCTGATGAAAGGGAAAACACTCAAATTCTTCTGTTGACTTCCATTCAGTTTGGAAGTGGATAGGGAATTCAGTTTGTTGTCCTTGCAAGACCTCGATGGAGGGGCAAAGACGAAAACCAATGTTCTGAAATTTGAATATGTAGGCTGAATAGAAAGAAAAACAAACTTGCAATTTATTCGCTTCAACTTCGTTTTGCAATTTCTTTTTGTATTATAATCAGTTATCCTTAACCTAAAGGCAACTCCCCTCACTGCAAAAGCTACATCTCCTTTTTCAGATTGCCTATATCTCATGAAATAGATCCCTCTTAGAGTTCCTTCCATCCTATCGTTATGCGGTCTTCCTATGAGGCCTCTTGGATACTAAATTCCGTGAAACCTTCCTCATGCATATATTATACACAAACCTTTGTCACTAAACCACCTTTTTTAACTATGAATATGATAATTAGCTAAACATTACAATTCATTTTTGGCTCAATAATACTGCCCAATTTAAACTGACATTGATTTTTTTTATGTCAATCATAATTCGATATTAATGTTTTTGGTTCTCTGTTGTTATACTTATAAACGTTCTTATTTTTTGTGAATACAAATCACCATGGTATAAAGAAAGCCCCCTGCCCTACATACTCAGGGATGTAGGTCTAAACAGTGGGTGCCATTAGATGGTAGCCCTTAACACACCCTCATAATCATCTAGGTCCCTATTGTGATACCATTGGCTGGTGACCCCCATCACACTCCCACAGTCCTCTAGGTCCTAATTGTGGATGGCATTGGCTGGTGACCCTTATCGATCACATCCCGACAGTCCTCTTGGCCCTTATTGTGGATACCATTGGCTGGTGACCCTCATAACATCCTGACAGTCCTCTAGGTTCTTATTGTGGATGACATTGGCTGGTGACCCTCATCACATCCTGACAGTCCTCTTGGTCCTAATTGTGGATACCATTGACTGCTGACCCTCATCACACCTTCACAGTCCTCTAGGTCCTAAATGTGGATGTCATTGGCTGGTGACCCTCACCAGACACTGTCCTCAGTCTATCTGGCTGGTTAAACACTGCCTGCCTGCTCAGCCCGGCCAAATGGTATAGCTTTATGTTTAGATTCAAAATCCGACTTACAATATCTTACCAACAGATTTTATAGTAAAGGACATAAAGGTTATCATGAACCTAGTTATTTCTCAATCTAAATGATATAAAGGTCATTGTCAGTTGTATTTGGTGATTCATAGAATAGACGGTCATATACATCCTTCTTATTGATGGAGCAGTCTCGGCTCTTTCTTTGCACTAAATAACATGTTTGGCAATAGCAATCTACAATACGATGGCAAAGAACGTACCGTAAGCACAGACAATGATGATATTGATCATGATTAACCCTTTCACTGCCAGAAGTAATTCACAATATAACTGATATTTACTGAAATATTGCCCAAAATACAAAAAAAATATTAGTGCATAAATTCCCTAAAACTCAAATTTATTCTACATTCTTCACATGAAAAGCTTTTTTTAATCATTTTCATAAAAACATTCCAAATGTTGGCACTGTGCCAATAAGGCAAATTTCTTGCAAGGAGTAATTGTTCATACTATCATACTTTGCAAGTTACCATGGTAACCAATAATTCATAAAATAACTATCACACTCTTTATACAAATAAGATGAAAACATCATCTTTTTTGTGCAAAAGACAGTTTGTAATTATCATAAATGGAAGAAAAGATAGAGCAAATTGAAAAACATGTCATTGACATAAATTTACCCATTTTTCATGATTTTTTAGTTAATATGGCAAAATCAAATTAAATACATTATGTATCGTCTTATCACAATTCTAATATTTTTGTGTGACTTGATAGTCCGCTCTTCAAATACCTTTATCTCTGATTCTAATTTGAATATCTGAAAAATTCTTTCAGATTCTGAAAGCATAATTTGCATTCTTTCAATGGTGTTCTATGGCATTTTACTATACAGCAACTTTATGAGGCCTGTGGCAGTGAAAGGGTTAATACCGACACTCGGACAGGACACTTCCTCTTTGAGCCTGCGTGATGAGTCACAGGCTGAGTGGTTATTATACTGATCTAGGATTTGTGTAAGTAATATTGGAAGTAGGTATCTTGTACAATTAACTGTGACCATTTTATGGAGTACCGGGCTACTAGGTTGCTATTGTCTTTAGAGCAAGGGCACACACTTTTGCATTATTTGTTGGTTATTGGTTAATTAGGATATGAAAATGCTTTGGAAGATGGTAAGTCACAATAAGGAAGCCTTATTTAGATACTTTCTGTTGAAACAATAGACGTTATCCAAGTTTTTCATAACTCTTTAACGAGACTCATGCGATGTGTTTGACGATCACCTAGGCATTGCCTACTCCAGTTTAAACTAACCTTAATACATGTATTTCTCATCTTGTCATAGCGGACCTATCAGTGCCTTAGGAGCAGCTTATTGATTTCCACTCTCATTTTAATGAATGGAAAACCAAAATATGCATTTTGCTGAAAAAACCTTTGTCAATTATGCATGGTTCCTGTAAAATGAGTGAACTAGTTTTTATTAGCAGCAACTTAGCAGCGCTTTGACTACACTTCTCATGAACTGAGACATGCCACACATCTAAAATATATGTACTGTCCAGACTGGTGCCATAGGTTGAGTAGTACTAGTTTAGGAAATGTGCCAGTGTTACATTATAGAACTTCCGGGAGCTACGAGGCTACAGGGCACATTATTCAAATGATGGACAAACCTCCTTGTAACATACCGCTGCTAATTTCCCACAGGATTTGCAAACGAATTTACTGGTACACCAAAAGTATTATATAAGGTTTAGTTATAAGTGCAACCCGTTTGTTTTAGCACATGCTGTGCGCGCATTGTTACATCTTAATTGAAAAGGCTTGATGCAGTCATGTGGCCATGCAACCTTATTAAGGAGCATCAATGAAAACCACCTGTTGGCTCATTGCCCACCCTGTTTTAGATGGTTGTGGGGATTTTTGGTTGTTTTTTTCTTCTTTTTATCAAATTTCTAAATCCAATCCCCAACTACTGTGGCAACACCTAGTCATCTGTGCAGAACCTGCCCCGGCAGACCATTAAGATTGCATCAATCACGCGCAACCACAAGTAAAAACAGGAGAATGGTATTACATGCAACACTTTATAAAGCATCCGTCATTTTGTTCCATGTTACCAAAATTTAATGACTTCCGATGGCGTTACCAAGCCGTCACCGTTATTTTTAAGCGCACCCGACGCACCCCCACGCCCACTCCCGAGTTCAGACGTAAGCAGAGAGAGTTTTACGGTATAGGGTGTAATTACAGTAGTACCTGCCTCTAATTGACGGGTACTGGACCACGCGGACAACAGACCAAATCTATGTTTCATGGACTAGGCTATGGGTGAATGATCTCTCGCTGCTATCAGAAGGTGTATGAATCTTTAAGTGGCCGGCCTGATTGGTCCCTGTCCGCCTGAATAATGCACCGTGCGGGGAGGGGGCCTATAGTAGTTAGCCCGTGTCGGGTTGGGCAACGCCACATCGCCTTCATTAGGCCCAGAAGGTGCCGTCTAATTAGTCAGTTGTAGGCCCTCCCTCTGTGGTAAAGTGGGGTACACTGTGCAACTTGTGGTGTGGGGGCCTCCAGTCGGCGGGCCTTGTTGGGTTGGGAAATGCCACGCCGACTTCATCAGCCTTCATTAGGCCCAGAAGGTACCGTCTCATTAGTCAGTTGTAGGTTTTTCCTGTGCGGTAATGTGGGGTACACTGTGCACCTTGTGGTGTTGAGGCATACAGTCTTCGGCCTGTGTTGAATAGGGCAACGTCATCGGCCTTCATTAGGCTGAGAAGGTGCAGTCTCCTTAGTCAGTTGTAGGCCCTCCCTCTGTGGTAAAATGGATGATCTGTGCACCTCGTGGCCCACTGACATAGATATTATAGCATGACAGAACCATGTAACCAGGTAACTTTTCATTCACCTCATTTCACGATGAGATTTCCCAGTGGATTAATAAGAACTTGGTCTACACCTCTCCAGTGACTGGTGTTATCAGCCTGTTCTCTACTGAGAGAACACCGTCTCACTTTTTGATCGGCCACCAATTAAAAGTTAATCGTCAGGGTTGGCGCCAGGTTGGCATCTGGAAGATCCCGTTTTGGGGGTATTAGTCGGCTGACTAAGCATGTCTAAAGGCAGGTTTCCACAGAACGACAAACATAAGGAATTGATAATAGTCACACAAATTTATATTTCGTAAATTAGTGTCTCTGTGTGTATCGGTGTCCCGCACCGGCTACACTACCAGAGGACAAACCGTGGTGACCAATACCGTAAGATTTGGTTATCAATTAGCATGCATGCAGTATTTCCCCAAAAAAAATATTGCAGGAGCCTTACCATCTGCTTGCCACTTGTTCGTCATTGTAAAGTTTCCATTTAGTTGCCTTTGTGCAACCTCTCAAATGAGCAGCTCCCACGAAGACGTACAAAGGTTATTCAGGTAAACTGCTCACAGTCATTCATGTGGCACGCAGGTAAGCCTGCACTCTTCAAACAACTGCGTTCCTAGCATCTCCCGTGCTGCAGTCACGCATCCAATCTAAAAACTATCAAGTGGAACGGGTGGAAATAAACCCTGATACCGCTTAAAAACTACAGTTCTTCTATTTCTCTCTCAATGGGGTGTCACATTATTGTCTCATTTCCAATACTTTGACAGGTAATGCTTGTCTTTGAGAAATGAACTCAATGTGTGCTCTGTGCAACTTGGGTGTATGAGTGTAAGCCTAGAATTAAAAGATGTTGTTTCCTTTTTACACTTCAAGTACCATGTAGATAATGACCAACATGATTATAATCAAATCAAGTGGTACGTGCGATACTGAAACGGTGTCATTGGCCAGAAACAGGTACATATAGATAAGAGAAGTAAGGAAATTACCATTGTATTTTCCCATTGTTCGTGAAAATTAATAATGAAGCATGTTTCTATCATTAAAACGAAAGCCTAATAATGTTTTTACAAACTTCAATCATGCAGCACGGTATAGTATATAGATGCATTTTAGTAGGCAACAGTAGGAACAGTTTTAGCTTGATCGCCCTCAAGCATGAGATTGCGGTCGTAAAATGCACACAGGATAGTACCGTCGTTTGATATGTATTCATAGATTTTTAAAATCATATTGAAAGGCTTCCCTAATTTTATGGGTTGACCAAATCTGGAGCCTGAGCTTTTCCCCTCCCGGTTCAGTGATCGCATTAATCAGGTTTCTAGCTTAACCTCCGTCATGCGGAATAAATAATGGAGTTTTTATGTATGGCTGATCTAGATGTTTTATTCATGTGACATTGTGTCTGCTTACAATATGATAGTATTATATGAGCAACTCACGTGAGCAAGTTACCTGTTATCCAGTTACCATGCACAGGGTATCCAATGATTATGATGAAAATATACGGTATCTATTTACAAAGACGCCAAATGACTTTAGGTTGCTATTTATTTGATAGTAAAGTTTCCAGTGACGTAGGTCATGCTGGCAGTAAATAAAATGGTATATTCTGTGGACAACCTATGGTTACCCCCCCCCCCCCCCCCCCGATACTTTACGGGTGAGATGGCACCCACCGTGGGGTGATTGATGTAGGGTCTGTCACAAGGTGTCGCCCCGTACCAGACGGCCCCCCTCTCTATGATGAATGGGGGCCCTCTTCACATAACTGATAACTCTCTCTGCCACCGCCACCCCGGGCCTCACCCCGTCATAGAGCTCTCCTCCCGGTCCTCTGTGTCCATGGGTTGACACCTGCAAGGGTAACATTACCCCAAAGACGTCGGGTTATATAGCATCCCAGTAAGTATTCCATTAAAAACATGACTTGCGGTCTCGATCCCTGGTGTCGTTTATCTAAGAATTACTATTATATAGTTCTAAGATAATTATCCTATACGGTGACGATTGCTTATTCTTCATCATGATTATGGCGTTACAGTAGGTTAATCACCAAAATTTGCGACAATCATTCCACTCTTTTACACTGGGCAATACATTATGCTGTTGCTTTAGAAGAAACGCATCCATATTCAATTACAACTATAAGAGATAATTGTTATTCAAAAATATATTCAAAAATGTAATCTATTCAACAGACCCGTTTGCGTGCGACGATCTACTTTCATCTGGCCTCACGCAGAGCCGTCGCAGTGTTCCCATTTCCATGTACTACTAGGCTGGCTAGACCACAATGACTGGGTCAGACAAACATTCAAGAATCATTTACCTGTTTACCACTCTCAATTTAAATTGAAATGCTCAATACGTTAACCAAGCCCGATAGAAACAGACGGGACGTTCTTTTATTGCAACGACATGACTGTGTTTCTATTTGGAGTATGGTAAAAGTTGCCATGCAGCTCGATTCAGAAGAGGAGGCCTGCGTAGAGTCTTGGTTTGCCTGTTTGACCACAGCAGTTTGACGAAATGTATTGATCGAATCACTTGAACTTGCCCGGGGACAGTTCTTTCGTTTATCACAACCCATTATATACATTTGAGTAGCAACAGAAATGACAAAATATCACAGCTTTGTGGAAGGCTTTCGCCGGATTCCGGAGAAAATTCATTCTTCTTTTTCACCCTGTCTCTATGGAATGAACATTTGAATAGTATCTGTGAGTTACAAGTGCCTCCATCAATTGATCGCCAAGTCTATCTGTATGGTCCGCTATGGGCCTATTTCGCTGTCTTGCCGCCACATTTCAGCGGCGAGTTCCCCAAAGGCCTATCTCCAGTACTTACATGCCCGTATTATTAGTGGGCGCCATCCCCAAATCGACTCTGTCCAAATTGACATCGGGGACGCTGCAGACTTACTAACGTGCTACAACGGGCCGCGCAGGGGGAGGGGCCCAGAAGGACCTTCCCGTGTTGGGACCTGGGAGCTGGGCCCTTTTCGAGCCACCTCCTGTGACCTGGGTAAGGGAGTAGAGACCGCCTGTAACGCCTGCACCTGGGGCGAGGTGTCCTATGTCAAGTTCCTTGTTTGTACTGGTGGCTCGTTTAATTCATTGCAATGTGCAGGGCCTACTGTACTTCCCAACTGTTGTACGGACTGTGTAGTGCTGTTTGTTTTCTTTTCATTCGATATAGCATGTTGTTAGCAAACAACTGTCACAATTTTCCGGTATTAAATTTACATTTTTGACATTAACTTAGTTTTTTCCTGTGTATATATACATTTCGGATAGTATCTTAACTGCAGCGCAAGGTTCTATTCCCATTCACAACAAATAAAATGGAAACTAAAGGAAGAATCGTTCTTAGAAATCAGTTGTTTTCAGTGACATTTGATGCGTCTTAAATATACTTTGATATAGGAGGATGGGGAACTACAAACATAGATGAGTGTTTTCTTGTGAGTCCATTGGCAGACGGGGCTGGTTGTGTTTAATAGATAGCGTTGGGACAGGCCATAGGATTAGAGGACTAGCCACGACTCACGTTACAGCTCACCCAGGAGGGACCAGCTCGAGTGATTAGTGCCCTTGATGGGTATCGTATAAGAGGAAACTGTCGGGGTTACTGAAGCCTCCAGCCACCACTGCAGTCAGACCATTTATGCCAGACCATAAACCAGACCGTGAGCAAGCGGGGGGCGCTCCTATACGTCTACCGGTAACCAATATGCGGCTATCTCTGGGACCATTTAGACTGACCAAGGGTTGACCCCCAGCCACGGCATGCGCACACGCATTGCTGGAAATTGGCCAGAGAGTGGGCCTCAAATAGACGGGAAGGAGGACCTCCCCTGGCGAGGGGAGCAGTGGCCGCCCGGGTGCCGAGTCACAGATCCTATTTGGCCTCGGCTCTGGGCGATACGACCTTCCCTTCACCTGTATAATGACCATTTATCTGCATGAAGCAGTCTGATAGAGGCCCTCCCTCTGGTGTGGACACACTTACTTTGCTGACAGTGGCCCTCTGATGGTCCCCCAGGATCCGCCTTTTTCGGATCTCCCTGGTTTTGCCCTCTTTCCCTTGCTCTGGTTCAAACCTCGCCCAAATCGCGTCGCCTTTCAGACATGGTCCTGTTGTATATTTACGTATGGCGTGCAGCGTCCTTGAGGAGTAATGAGTTGGGCACGGTGGTCCCGACCAAAAAGGGCACTATTGATTGGTCTGAGAATGCCCTGTCACAAAAAGGAATGGAACAGACGGGACTAAGGACCCACGCCAAATGAGGTTTTGGTATAGACATTCCGCGAATGCATCAAAAAGAGGTCGTGTTTCTCTGTGGGAAGACCAAGGTCCCAAGTCAGACACCTAATCATAGACCTAACTAGATGCAAAGTGTTTGGAATAAAGTGCTTTACTGTGATATTAGTTACACTCAATGATCCCCTCATAATTAGTTGACAGTGTATATAACTATAATTAACCATCAATTAAAGTGTGATTGATTTCTGCATTCAAATGGGGATATATTGACATAGTGTATGCTATAGAAATGTGCACGAAAGAGTGTTGCGTCGGATAACTATGAAAGGGTGAGATCTATCCAGTAATCAGCCAAGAGCCATACAAATCAACTAGTATTTGTGATGTACAATGAAGAGATGTGTTAAAAGGATCTGTATGTATTAAAGGGAGCCAAAAGCAATATTGGGTCAAAATTTTGCAATTTTTGTTCATTATTGAAATATATTCTATGGCCATAACCTAGGCCATTGGAAAAATATAGACTGTAAATTCAGGTTTAAACTACATCAAAACACACTAGAACTTGTCCCTGATCAATTTTGGTGACCCACCAAAATTGGTTTGTTTACAAATATTGCTGTTTTTAGGCATAAATAGCATGAGTATTATGGAATTAAAGTAAAGTTACAGTTAGTTATCATGGTTTTTACTATACCAATGGCTAACATTAGACAATTAGAACATATTTTCATAGTTATTTGAGTTTGTAAAATTTTGGCATATTTCGACATAACACTGGTTTTGGCTCCCTTTAATGTTCACGGATGGATGTACGTCCCCAATGTAAAAAAAGCTTCTAAACACGAGCTAAGAACCCGCTTAATGAGGTTTGGCGTCTATCAATTGCCATGGTTGTAGTGGTTCATGAGGCCCCGTCGGCCCTGAGATGTAGTATTTTATCTTTCGCATTTGAAAATATGAAATACTACTTCCCCTGGGAAGGGTGCTGTTAGGATAAATGAAGTGACACAATGGCGGTTTGGTAATAGTGTGTATAAACTGGGTAATAAGCTGTTGCCTGCTCCAGTGGGGTGAGAGCGGGATGGGAGGAAGTGATGAGGTATGAGTTATCACGAAGCCTCCGGGCGACCCCCTGGATGAGAGACACCGCCAGCCGGCGCCCGCTAGTACCCCGACCCTGCCCGGTCCGCGTCTGTAGCTCTACTGGGCACAGAATGGACATCAACTCAGTTTGTCAGGACATTGTTTTTATTTACATTACGACATCCTATGTTATACACGATAGTCATCGGCTAGGCATACTTAGGTTCCACAGAACAGAACTAAATTGCCTTACCGCAAGATAGCTGTACTAACATTCCGGTTCGTCCCGGAGGTCAAGGGAGCACCTTGTCCTGTCTACTAGACCAACGGGGCCCAACGATCATTGCATCAAAGGCTGGTCATTGTTGGTCATTTCCTTTCTTTTTGTGCCCCCTCTCTGGTATCGACCATCGGCGGTTTGGCTTATCACAGGGCAAGCCGGGAACAAGCTTCATTATGACGTCGGGACTGCCTACTATTGCGCCACCTGCCCCCCGGCACTGACATGACGGGCCGAGACGGTGGGGGAGAGGGAACGGGGCTCTCTGGTCTGATTCTGTTAGAGAATGATAATTGGGCGTCACTGTGCGGTTCTTATCTCGGCTTGTGGGGATTCTACTGTGAGTGAAGTCTCTCTCATCACTCGCCGGGATTCACTGGGATGTCTCTAATTAGCCGAGCTGGGTACTGGATCAAACGGACGGAAATTTGGTTTAAAAGCAAAGCAATACGTACAAGACGTGCCTAAGCCCTTTTGCATGCCTGCTTTTTCATCAAGAAATCAATGTACACCGCACTAAAAACCATTCACGTTCTTAACCTCTCGGCAACCAACTGCATGACATCGACCCTGTAGAGGGGCAACGTAGAATAGGGATGTTTTTTGCTCCTCCCATCTTTTGAACGTCAAAGCAATTAATACTAATTGACAAGCCATCAATCAAACACTGTTATACTACTAGTATTTTTCATTTAGCAATAATTGGCATTATCCGACATAAAGAAGCAATTTTGGCTAGGGGGTGCCTTCAGTAGTAAGAATCTCCTCTTGGGCAAAACCAGGAGCAGAGTCACATATTAATAGATCTACAAACTAGAATCCCCGCTCGAGTAGAATAAGGAGCAGGGATGCACATTGATAGACCTTCATGCCACAATCTCCTCTCGGATAAAACAAGGAGAAGAGATGCACATTATTAGACCTTCATACCACAATCTCCTCTTGGATAAAGCAAGGAGCAGAGACACACATTAATAGACCTTCATACCACAATCTCCTCTCGGATAAAACAAGGAGTAGAGACGCACATCAATAGACCTACATACCACAATCTTCTCTTGGATAAAGCAAGGAGCAGAGACGCACATTAATAGACCTTCATGCCACACTCTCCCAGGTACACCCCAGACTCAGACACCCAGTCACAGACAGTATCAATGTTAACACTGCTGAGTGGCCATACCTCCGTCCAAAGGTCGCACCAATCCCCTTCTCTCGCCCTCTCTAATCCGCTCACCGCGGTAGGCCCACGGAGCTGCTCACCATTTACTGGACTCCAAGCAGAGACTCAATGCCCAACTTTCTATACGTTAGCCGATGAATAGATCTGGTTGGAGAGTGGCCTAGTAGACCTACGTTCCTCCCGAGTTGTTCAGGTCCTGCAGAGTCTCGTTGCCCTGCCCGGTGTGGGAAGGGCTCACAGTTTATCAGTGTGAGCAGCTCACCCCCTCCCAGACCTGGACGCCTCATCACATTGACTGCCGCCAAATAAAGGCCCATACCCCAGCTGGGGTGGCCGAGCAGCTCGTTACCTGATCTGATTGACTCGGGTCTGGAGGAGACACTGGGCAGAGCGGTTTGTTGATTGCGTCCACCCTATAGAGGTGTGTCCGCTGAGCTAGTCACAAACGGCTGAGGAAAGGCTTTGAATGCATCCTGTATGCGACTCAAGGGAGTGGTGAACGGTCGATACGATGGAGAACATCTAAAAATGTCTTCATTAATCTTTTTAATGTGCACTATCACTTATGTAGTGAAATGTAGTGAATCCCCCTGCAGTCAATTTCCATTTAAGTTCTTTTTTTACGTTGGCTCTAATTTTAGCTTTGTAATCCTGTTCGTAATTTAACAATGTTTAGACACGTATAGCAGATAATGTATTTATAGGTTACTTGTAACCTTTAATGCTTGCTATAAATGTACACCCACGTTATCCGATAAACTCGTTAAGCTGAGTCTTTTTGTTAGAGAGTTACGGCTCGTTAAGCCATTGAGAAGGCGTTAAGCAGGGCCGTCCCTGGTAGTGCGGCGGTGCACCCAGTGGTTGAGGAAGGCGGTAATGTGTATCGATCCCGGCCCGGGGGGAGGCGTAGATTAGCAGTGTCCCACCACTCCGGGCCCTCTCCAGCGCCGGGGGCTTACATCACCCCACACGGCATTGTTTTAATTCAAACCGTCAATGAGACGTGCAAACAACACGAGCCCCGTCCCACTCAGACGCCCTAAGCCCTGTGTACACGGGGAGTTAGGCGCCCCTCCGCCTTTTGATGTCAATGGTAGCCAATTGTCAACATTGCATAGGGGATTTTTTCCAGTTCGGCGTTTCCTACTTTTTCATTGTGCCTTTGTAATCATAAGCTATTGTGATGAACGGCTATTCGTCCAAATATGTAGAGATCAAAATAAGAGAAAATAAGGTAATATTATAAAAGGTATATATGTTCGAAAAGGAACGAAAGCGTAAAAGAACGAAATATGTAAGAATGAACGAAAGTGTAAAAAGCCCGAAAAAAGAGGCACGAATATGTAAAGGAACGAATATGTAAAGGAACGAGACCCGGAAAGATGTAAACCGGAAGTGAGATGTAAACCGGAAACGAGAATGTAAACCGGAAGTGACGTCAGTTGTAGATCACGTGACTGAAAGCAGCCAATCAGGGCTGACCTCTAGGGTATATAAAGGGGCGGTGAGGCCCGAATAAACAGAGTTCTTTAACAGTTCTCCTTGTGTCCAGACGTGTCTTCTTTCCTGAAACAACCGCTAAGATGAGCCGATCCGAGCAATTAACCAGAAGTTAGGATAAAATAGTCGAAGTTCGAGATAAACAGGAGAAACTTAGGGTAGGGGCCTGACGGCCCGAGGAACGAGGAACGAGGAACGAAGGACCGAAGTAAGGCACGAAGGCCCGAAACCGTCCCGGAAGCATAGGCGCAGCATGGCACGAAGGCATGAAGGGCGGAGCGAAGGAACGAAGTCCGCGGGGACGAGGGCGCGGCAGGCTCGGCCCCACGCTACCAAACAATAGGCGACCGTCGGCCCGACGGCCCCGCGGACCGGAACCACGGGGTGGACCGCCCGGTAGGGGTGAATGCTGGTCTGGGAGATAGAGCGAGACGAGCCCCGGCCGACCCGTACCCCTGCCATAATTTCCCTTCCCCGCAGTCCTCCGTTTGACATCGAGCGCCGATTCCCGACCGATTCGCTCAGCCCCCCCCCCTCGTGCGCGAGGCACGACTCTAAAAACACATCTCGGTTCTTGGCCCGGATTCCCCGTCCGCCCCGAGACCCGAACAATCCCCACGTTCCTCTGTTGTAAGAATCGGCAACCCCGACTTACCAGAGAACGTCACACTATAATGCTCATATGTATGTATTCTACCGGAATGTCTGGTTGTACAACGTGCATGCATGCCCATGTGCCCCTAAACTGAAACGGAATTACTTGAGGAGCTTCGGACACAGACTGCATAATAACCTATTTATACACGGTACGAGCTCAAAATGAATTGCATATTTTCGTTCACTATCTTCCTGACTGATCAACAGTAATGTTTGAAACGTAATGCATGCCTACTCGTAATGTATTATATAGTTACGGTACAGTCTAATTTTTATGCTGTCCTGATGACCTTAAACTGGGCACGCTCCTGTTATGTGCTTCGGTCCCTCTTGGCCTGGTACCAAATGACTGATTTCCATATACTACTTATGTCAACTCGTCTCTCCTTATAAATATTCCATGAAAAAATGGCGTGTGCACCAACATGAGAGGTGCAAAGCGGAAGGGGAATACATGTTTCACCAACATTCTTCCCTTCTACACTCCCCACAGACACAGGTCTTTAACCAGGTAGTGGAACAATTATGGCATATACAACGCCTTTGTCCACCAGTAATATTACTAATCAACCGTAACCTCACAAACAAGACTCCGCGAAAGTTCTGATAAAAATGGCCTTCGTCAATTTGCTCTTAAACTCCAACCGCCTGACTAGCGGTTTAAGGTCCGACCAACAAAGACTAATTTGCTCCTTGTGGCCAGGCGTGTCAGAGGTAGCCTTGGTTCACCTTCTTTTGGCTGATTCTACCACGGATGTCCTTCGCCGACTTAACTTGGCCCCAGCAGCAGCTTTCCCTTCAAGTGATGAATACCCGGTGTGGCATCCGCCCAAGCAAACCAATGCCGGCTTGATGCCCGAAGACGACTGCGCGATATCTTATTGCCTGTAAAACGTGTAATGTATACTGTTCAAACTAGAATTAAAATGTCTTGATACATTGGAGTCGTTGTGTAGGTTTCATTGTGTATCACCCACTTTGACCTTATGAACTAAACGTTGCAATTTCCCCGGATAAGCAACGTCTTTTAAGATACAAATTACTATTTTGTGGAACACATTGTAATACCATGATATATTAAAACAACATATCCCATATTGTAGATAACAATTCAAATTTAGCAAAAGATGTATCATTTATAGCCAGCTATTGCAATGACGAGGTAGATAGTAAAGAATCAACTCCGGACAACTTTCAAATAATTATAATGACATTTTGAAAGTCTCTTAAACATCGTACAAAGACAGGATTACTTCTCGAAAATGTGCAATCCTTACTGAATAGCCCTACATGCACGTTAAACTTTTCCCAGGTTCTGGGTAATGCCACTAAAGAATCACATAGGCCTAGTTGGCAGTGAATCTTAACTGCTTTTTGGAGATAGCAAGCAATCATGTGAAAATATTGCCCAGTGGGGCTGAGGCCTTATGCCGGCCACCCTTGCCGGCCCTTCGTGGCAGGGAGCCGTAAAGACCGCTCCCCCCGGGGACCTGAGCGTGTCTGAGCGGCGTGAGAGAAGTCACACACCCGGCCCTCTTTTACACCGGCCCACCCCTGACTGCCCCCTACCACCCCCACTAACAACTCTCCTCTCTAGACGTGGATCTCCGTAGGGCCGCCCGGCTGTCCGACTGCGTAGCGAAAAAAACACACCACAAAATCACACACCTAGCTGGACAAGTGGACGAGGCCAGTAACCAAGAGCCTATTAGTGGGGACACTGGTCGAGCAGAGGACCCAGGGGTTGACCACGCCCTTCAGAGAAGGACACAGTGTTGTTAGTCGGTGTGCCACCTGCCGCCAGGGCTGGCAGCCTCTAGTTCCGGCGGTAAGGGTCCCCTACCGTCTGGTAGTACAAATGTTGTTTTTCCCCATTCGTTTCTATTTCCCGAATTAAATTGCAAGGCTCTCTGTGTTGGACAGTGCTGGATACCAAGTCATACCGAACTTCCCTTGGTGATGAAATATAATAACGAATTAGAACACTGCAATATCGTTTCGGGTTCGAAACTATGATATAAGGAAGACACACAGTCTTTTGTCAGGAACCTTTATTTATATGTGATAAGAGTTCATGAATTAAAACCGTTCCAAACTAGGCTACCCGGGGTCAAATTGTAAATACAGAAGTACTTTTTTTTAGCTTCAACATGACTGGACACCTCTTTCAGGACGCCCCTGCGGGACCCCTAGTTTATCTGTTGGTTTTAGGCTCTCTATGCCACTGAGCAGCTCTTCCTGACCTATATAGGCCTACCTCAGGTGAGACCTGAGCTCCAACGCCTTAAAAATACATGCAGTGCGAACATGACTCACTAAAAGCACGCTATATCATAGAGACAGGCCGGTAGGGATAGGAGAGGCACACGTAAATAGACCAAGCGTGATCTGAATGTTCTAAAATAGTCAAAAAGTCTTTGGTACAGGTATTAGTCTGACAGGGCAACATTTGGAAGGAGTTTTTCCAATGGTGTTCGGACAATAAACGGTTTGGGTGAACCTAAGGTTAGCGTCATTGAAATACAAGTATAAAGTCATGAGAAAAGGATGAGAAAATTAATGTGGACTCAGAAATTACAAAGTCTGTTATCTGACAAAGGGGCGCCTTTCCAGTGGTCTTTTTCAGTCCATATAACAATTCAGTAGACGTTTGGCTGTGATGTGGTCCAGACGTGGTGGCAAAGCTCACGCAGGTCAAACAGCCTGATCCAGGGGCACGAATGACATAGGGGAGTATTGATTTTACAGCAGCCCACGTCGTATGCCTCCGCCAGCCTGGTGTACATCCGTATTGGGACATTTCATTAAGTAGTACCACACATTGCCACCAGGACGAGTGACCAGATGTAGGACTATGTTATCTCACTGTATGGAATACATTTCTAATGAGGCCCATATTCCAATAATCAGCAAACGAAAATGTATATCCTAAAATAATACAAGTATCAAAAGGTATATACTCTTATTTGTTAAAAAAAAAAGAAGCATGATCTTTTTTTTATCATTTCTGTCATTAGGAAAACCAGCATTCACTTTGAATCCCTATCTTTTGAGGTTGTCGCAGAAAGCTTATTTTGTGAAAATTGGGCGGAGCGTTTGGAGGAGAGTGGAGCTGTTAATAATTGTTGTGATGTAACAGAGTTGATTATGGTGGCTTATCTGTTCCTATGTAATCTCATGCAGTCAGAAGCATGGCCAAGGGTCGATAGTCACTGCATTTGCTGTTAACCTGTGGTGGGCACTGGCAACAGTGCTTGGGAGAGGAGTTACATACACTGTAAAAAGTTAATGTTATTTTACAGTAAATTGTACAGTTGATTTACAGCAATGTTTGCTGTTGGAAAATAAACAGTTAAACTTGCTGTAGGATTACAAAGTTTGTGCTGTAAATTTGAAACTACATGATGAGAATGTATTTTTACAGTGCATCTTACTGTAAAATACAGTGACCACCAGGAGTGCAAAAGTAAAAAGTAAAAAAACGTTTTTGGTATATTATCCTTAAACCATATTTCCAGATTAATTAAATACATTTAATGATGTCAAAGAGTGAATACCATACTCATAAAATGAACTGATACTTTAATTGAAATACATATTGATAATTGTAATTATTATGAGATAATTATGAACTGTATGCATAGACACCTTTTTGGTGTAAAGTTAAATTTATAGGTAAGTAATGATCTCTCAAACCTGCTGCAACATCACCCAATGCATGTATGTACTAGTAAATCTAGCATACTTACATCCCACAACCTCTATACATTGGTTTGTGGTTGGGAATTAACATTTTTGTTTGATTTATGGGGAATATTTTATGTTTAATTGATGTTAAAAGGCTTTTAATTCAAAGTGCTGTAAAATAACAGTGCACTGTAAATTTACAGTAAACTTTGCTGGAAACTTTGCTGCCAGCAAAGTTTACTGTAAATTTACATCACTTAGTTTGCTGTTAATTTACAGCACTGTTTGCTGTAAAACACCTACAGTATCATGCACTGTAAAATTTACAGTACATCATATGCTGTAATTGTACAGCAAAGTTTACTGGAAACTTTGCTGCCAGCAAAGTTTACTGTAAATTTACAGCATTTACTTTTTACAGTGTACCTAAATTGCCCCACACCCTATATCCCCGCCTCTGATAGCGTGCTAACTGCTATCATTTTAGTAGGGCTATCAGGAGGAGCAATACAAATTGAATGACCAAAAGAGCAGCCCTTTTCACCCTTACTCATCCGCATGTGGTTTGTTGTAATTGTACAGTGTTTAGGAAGAAGCTTTTTAAGTAGGCCTACCTGATTGATCTATACACATGATCCCCATTGCAACTATATATTGTTTTACGAGCTTCATCTTGTCATTCCTGTTAGTCTATGAAATGTTTGTCTGCTATACTGGTAGGCCTGGCAGGGGCGGATCCAAAGTTCTTAAAAAGAAAGGGGGGGGGGCGCCCTATTGTAAAGATTTCTACCGGATCCTCCAGGTTCCAGAATTTTACATAGAAAATTAGATTTTACCAAAAATGGGGGGGGGGGGGGGGCCCGCCCCACTCTAAACCCGCCACTGGTCGGTATATAGCCTCTGAATTTTGATTGTATTAAATGCAAAGGGTATTGTAATCCTCCTGGCGATGAACCGGATAGTAATGATGGTGCCGTGGGCATATCCTTCCAATCGAACTCTGTGTCAACTGATTCTACCCAGCACCCTCTACTCATATAGAACAGCGGGCGGTCTGTTATATTCTGCCAATATCTATTCGCTATATCAACTTCATTTTCATCTGCAATTCTCGCACGAAAATGGGCGGTAAAAGAAGGCGGGAATCAATCAGATGAGTAATAGGCCCCCGGCCGTGTGTCGGGCGGGCGGCGGGCGGCGGGCGGCGGGCGGCGGGCGGCAGGAGGCAGAGAGCACGGGCCCACCATTGATCGTCTCCTATGTAAACACAGCCAGCAGGCAGGTCGTGATCCACGTGTCTACCGCCTCTCATATAGATCAGCTAGTTCAGACCAGGGATTAAAAAGATAACTTTTTGGGAGGGATTCATGTTGGTATGGAATCGATTTCTCAGAAAATAAAGTATCTATCTGTTTGAATATCATTTTGTATGCTACAAGCCTTCATACTTTTTCTGCTGTGAAGTTCAACTCTTCAATTGGAATTAGATAGTTGAGGAACAATCTAAAATACCTGAACTTTCTTTAATGTTTTCGTGTGATAAAAACTGTCTTTAGTTCTTAAGGGCGTAGTCCAATAGGAATATTGTAACAGAGTCTGAGGTCGTGACCGCTGGTTGGAAAACATGGGAAGGTAACTCATTTCAGAAAGACCTCGAGCACGTAATCGCGAGCTGTGCTTCTGATAGTTTCCAACATAATCATTTGTTAAGCCTGTATTCCACTAGACGATCCTGACTCGATGATTTTGTGAATGACGACTTGTAGGCCTATGACAAAACATGCATCCTATGTATCATTTGAAAGAGAAATAAAACTCCTTTCAAATGATAAATATCACGATTAAGCCTATTTTCCCGGTTCTGATTTCAATGAAACCGGTAGTAAAGTTGGTAAGAAGAATTCAGCCCTACTTACTGAGCTTCATATTCGGGTCAAAAAATTAGATTCCTGTGTGAGATACTTAATTTGCCTTGGGGTTAACACTACAGAGAGGCCTATCGACTGCAGTATCTTCTAAAGAGACACTTTATAGGTGAATCGACGTTTGAAGAGATCTGTTAAACGTTTTAGGGTACAATCGCCCAAGTCCTTTACAATATGATACCATGCGTCTCTCGCTTTAAGCGTTATTTTATCAAGTTTTCAATAACATTTAATTCGGAATGAATAAGGGTTGGTCGGCATAACATAGTACTGTTAAAGCAGCGAAATTCTTTTTGCTCCTTATCAGCTGATGTCGGCAAAAGTTGGTAACTCTATCCTGATACATTTGGTCTCAGTGTTTTCCTTTTGAAGTAGTTTCAATCGTTTATCATTCTGTATATTCAAGTGTTCCTGCACTCATAACACCATTGGATGTTTACACAAGAATACAGCTTATAGAATTATCATCTTGATGTTTAGTTAGTAATATGAATTTATAATTTCGCCAGATTGATATTTCGATGCACGAGAGGTACTTTCTATTTAAACAGATTGCACATATTATCCTGAAATGTGATTTGGAAAAGCATAACTTGACTTCGTTCTCTGTTATTTTACTTGTCATAACTGGCCTAACGTGATATGTATATAAATGTAGATATGTTTAAGTGTCACCTCTAACTTCCTGGTATGTGTCAAAATATAATAATATTATAATGCACTTGTTATTTATTTCAATATGTCCGATATCTAACAATCAATTTTACCGTACCTACAGATACTGTGCTGCATTGCAACGTGGAACTAGTTTCATGTACTTGTACTCCTGACTGTTGACATTTAATTAAAATATCGAGGCACTCATATTTATTTTCATTTTGCCTATCATATTGGCCTTGTTACATTGATGTTTTCTATAGTCATGATATTTATTTATCTTATAGAATCCAACTAAACGTTCCCATAGAATATGTAAAATAAAGATGTATTATCCTTTTTGCTATCTAGAATGTCTCCTAGTTCGAGCAAAACAATAACTGAATACCTGAGAAAACGATATAAATTTATTTGGTTAATACTAATACGTTTTACTGTGACGTGACCAGACGAGGTGAAAGGGTACTCTGCATGGGAATTGAATTCTTCTAAAGCCTTCAAATGGTACCAATTTACTTTTTATTCAGTAATCATTAAGATAATTATGTTATGAACAGTCTCTCTACCTATTCATTTAATAGATTAGGAACACGAGTTGTTACCAATAATATTTATGTCTCTCCTAAAATTGGTCACAGAGTATCCTAGAACAGGAACCTCGCGGTACCTTTTCCACTCGACTGGTCACGATAATGAATACAAAGCTGTGATATCGGATCATCTGTTATAGGCCCTAGCATTGTGTGTATTATCTGTTTGTCTTTGGATGAGAAGTCAGACATATGTGTATTGCTATGCTATTGTGATGCCCAAATTGAGATTTAACCCATCCCCGTCTTTGCCCTGCAGTGCTCAGGAGTGAAATGTACCTCCATGAAGCAGCCAGGAAGAACAGCGTCGACAAGGTGCGGGAGCTCATTTCACAGAAGGTGGACGTCAACTCCAGAAACAACGTAAGTTGGCATCTTCGCCACAGCTTAAAGAGTAATTAATATAGTTTAAATGCGTATTTATGACCTTTATTGTTTGTGTTTGAACACCCCGCAAGTGAAGAATTGTGCCGAAAAGGGGGTGACAGTGAAAAACAATTATAAAGCTGTGAACTTACATGCAAACGAATTCGTGGGGATTTGTGCTGAGTTGTAATTTTATCTGTTGGAATGCATATCGACATAAATAATAAATAAATCTTTATAGATTTTCAATATCATGTGCTATACATTTATCTCCTTATGCTTATGCCAGCTTACGAGAAAACGATGAAGTTTTGTAGAACAGGAAATTAAAAACTTCAAGTACCATTACGCTGTTACAAAATGCACTATTGCCTCGTGATACAGGGAACATTTGCACATTAGAGGAATGAGGTCAGGCGTGGTGAGGTGATGTGTTTTATGTGGGTTCTATCGGTGCAAACCGTCGAGGGATGTTATGACAGCGTATTTTGGACCAACAGGACGGGGACGTGTGAAGCGAATCATTTCCATGCCATGAATTATTAACCCCCTCCCCTAGGCCCCCGGCGTTTAACACGTGTGGGCTGAGCGTGCGGCCCATATCAGGATACAAGTACCACACCCAAAGGGTACCTAGAGCTACGAGATAAGCTGTCAAACCAGCTTGTCTGCAGCACTTGATTAAACATGTAAAACCAAAGAAGCTAGTATGTCTATGTTTGATAGTGTCAGCAAGTCCATTACTAAGGCGTAACGAGTTATCCAGACTTAATGTCCTAGATATCAACTTCATGCCAGTTGATCTTATCAATAATTGCTATCACCCTTTAATGTTTAGCAATTTTAGTATCACGGTAATAACATCTACTGGAAAAACATGCATACCTACGTGACCGTGTTCAAGTTAAAAACCAAAACCTATTTGTACGTAGGGTGGTTGCCCGAAGACGCGTCTACCCCTGACACAGGTGACGTGTTGTCTCTCCAACTGATGCCTCCTCTGACCACATGTCGACTAAGGGGACGTCCCCAGTTTGTCAGACCCCTGGAGGTGGGCGCCGCGGGCTCCGGGCGGGGGGCCGCACGTCGGAAACGTCAGCGGGTGGCGGGCGTACAGACCGGCCATGACGTTAGGTCTAACCATGATGAATGGCCCCACCCAGACCGCCCAGACCCAGCCAATATGCAGTGTGTGCATGGGACTAATGGGTAGAGGCCTCGTTCAAATGGCATTATCAGGGACTTGATGCCTTCATATTCATAGTTCGGTTTGTAATAGTGAGTATTATGTACGTGTACTAAGGCCGTAGACAATTCGGCGACCGGGTGGATGGGCCCATTTTTTACTGGAATATAAATAAAGAACGTGGTTATAATCGACCCCGATTTAATCGTTTTTAACCCCTCTCGATAGAGATTGGTATGTAGGGCCTAACTCTTGGCCTCCTGTGATCATAAAATGCCTAAATACAAAATTTACTTGGGGCAACGGTATCTTGGATTCAGGGCCGGAATAGCCACGGCCACATAGGTTATGTTCGTACTAAACATATACTTGAAAAATTAAGTTCCATCAGAAGGGATTTTCTTATTTACCCTAATTGAAAGTATTTTATAAAGGGCTAGGCCTATATCAATATTTCAGTTCTTACTCTGTGACTGTCAGAATATATGACGTTCAACTAATGCAGCTTATGCCTAAAGCGTTTCGTCAGATAACTTGCCCGAGTAATGCGTAGGTCCCCTATGACATCCGAGCTGGATGAATATTTGATTATAGATTTTAACTTATCTTCACGGTACATTTCTTGCCGTCATTATCGAATATTTACAAAAAGCCGGTGGAAATGGTATTGGATGCAATGGGGCGTCAGCCCACGTGACTGCGCCCGATAAAGGCATCGCCCTATGCATCTAGTGCGTGCTGTGAAAAAGGGCGCCAAAAAACCAGACGACATTCAAACATTGTAGCGGGCGACGCTTCCCCTCACCGGGATACCTTTGTATTGTGCTCGCCCCAGACAGAATGGACAAAAAGTGGACAGTTGAAGAAGTGGAATTAGATCATTTCTACTAGATAGATGGGTCAGTCAAAAAGTTATTTTTTCAGGCCCGACTTCGTGTTGATTGTAGGCCTAGGCATTCTTAAGAGTGAGTATCATCAGGTGACCTTTTATGTACGTATAGCAATTTCAGCAATGTATAGTGTACATGCAACCCTAGCTCTAAATGGACTTATTCGGCGGTGAACAAAGTCTTGGTGTCTTCATTGCCTCCATTGGTTACATTTCTTGATAACGAATGTCATGTCTGATTTATTCCAGGAGATGTAATTCCTAGCTTAGTTAAATGGGAAAATAGCTTACAGTCTCAAGATGTATGTATAATCAAGTCTTCTTAGAGTGAAGCTTGGGCTAGTCTTCGATGCAACAACGTAGACGTGGAGGCCTTAAACGTGAAGTTAAAGAAAACAGATCATAATGGAGGACAGCTTCGTTATGCTATTCAGATGGGTGAATTTGAGAAATCTCCTTAAACACCTGTTAGGCCTGCTCTTTTATGCACGGTGCTAACATAGATTTTCACGTGTTGCAATTAATCAATAGGCCTACAAGGTAGTCTTTAAACTTTGGCTAAAGTCCAACAACTCTCTTTTGTGTTGTAGTTTGTAGCCCCTCTAATCCCTACGGTGCATGCAACCCTCAAAACACTGCAGTTAATCTGGTTGAACCTGACAGAAATACTCAAACCATATACTTCTTACAAAAGGAAGAGTGTACCTCAACCCCGTTTCCATATACTACTCTTTTTTTTACTGCGCGGTGCTGTTCACTTGTTACCCCAACCGGATATTATGCATGGCCCTAGCTGATTGCTACAATGATTCTTAAATGTTTATAGCTAGCCCTACTGTCGGTATTCCCTGATAGAGAGACGATGCCTAGTATAGTTAGACCGACAGCGTGTTTCGGGGCTGTTGGTGGAATGGCGGCCCCCTTGCATAGAGCGGGTGATAACGGGTAGGGGGCGCAGTGGGCGGGGCCTGGTGAGGGTGGGCGGGGCCTGGTGGGATGGGGGGGGGGGGGGTAGACCATATACTTTTATGGCTGACTACCCGGAACATGGGGATGCTTATCACCCTGAATACCAGGGGATTACCCGGATATGGGCCGCTTACGACCCTCAGTACCTGGACCTCCCACTGTCCAATGAGCGCTTAGGGCCCCGAATGCCCGGATGCTTGTCAAATTAACCCCTATTTGGAGGTTCATCGTAAAGAAGATTGGCTTTCAAATGGCTCTGACCTTGGAACTTTGGCCTCTGCCATGTGTGTGTCTTACTGTACAGCGATTCCCTTCCTAGAGAAAATGAGTTACAATACCATTAAATAGGTCCGCTAGTTTGAGTATCATTTTCGCTGCTTCTTAAATGCATAATACGACTTTACCCGGATTTCTGGATAGATGGATAATTCGATGTCAAGTATAATTCAAATTTCAAAGTATTTTTTAACTCTCCGTAAATCTTAGACCTGATAATAAATGTTTGCGAAAAAAAGCATGACATATTCGTGCACTATTTCATGGTCACATAATCTAGAACTACTATTTCTTGGAATTAAAAGTTCCCCTTAATTCGCATATTCTAAGAAAAGATGACAATCATATTATATCTTTTCCAGCTGGACCGCACGGCCATCCAGTGGGCGGCGGCGAACGGCAACATGGACGTGGTCAGTCTACTCATACACGCCGGGGCCGACGAGGAGGCGCAGGACAAGGTGGGTCTGACCGGAGACCTCTCTCTGGTCTCATCATAAACACTCGGGGGTCTTACATTGGTCTTCCAACTCTGTGAACAATGAGTTGCAAAGTCTCGGTGCGATTAGAAATATCTTGATAGCTTTTCCTGAGTCTGGAAAACGCTATTTTTTAAACAACATCTTCATAATTGACAATGACTGACACACTTCAAAGAAATTAAGGAAGTTCCCGAAATATAATTGCAACGGAATTGCAGCATGAAGTACCATTAACTTAAAGCAAGGCCAGAGAGGGGTGGCAATACGTATTGGTGGCAGCTTGCCAGAAGCCGAGAGAGAAACGACTGAATGAGAAAAAGGGCAGGAGCTCGAAGCGGGACAACCGTAAAACACTTCCTACTAGAATTGGCGTCTTAGGACAGACATATCACAGGGAGTGCTAACTGTGAACCTGAGAACATCTAATTTTGAATATAATGAAAAGCATTTTCACTCACAGCTTTAACGAAAAATTTATTTCTAATGTTTTTTTAGAACGAACTTAAAACTGAATCCTTAAGGAAGTGCCATCTTCTTCATTGGCCATTAGCATTCAGACCCTCCCTATTTAAACATAATTATTCAAACCGTCAGCAGTCAGGACCATTTAAGGTTAGACTACGGTGATGAACAGTAAATTTACCAAAATTGCAATATCTCTGTAGCTATTGGCGACATTTTAACATATAATACATCAGATGAAAGCTGATAATTTTCTTCATCTTATAATATATGATAGATCAAGTGAAGATGTTAATTTGGGAAAATATGAATTAAAATCGTATTTTTTCACTTTTATTTTTTGAAACGAGATAGCTAAATTAATATTAGATTTACAGCTTTAAAACTTTGTACTATTGTCAATAACATTCATTTGGAGGTAACCGTGTCTCAGATTATTAATTTAGGCCTTAGTTTTGTTTTTATGACAAAAAACGGGTAACTTTTTGTCTTTTTTTGTCAATTTTTACAACTTAATTTTCTAGATTTCATAAAATCAAAACTAGGTCCTAAATAAAAAATCTGAGACATGGTTCCCTCCATATGATTATTATCTATAAGCATACGAAATATTATGGGTCTCCCTTCATTATTGACTGAGATATTTCAATTCAAAAAAATCAAGTAGTGAACATAATTTTCACATTTCCGATCAATTTCTATTTCTATTCTAAAGCCCATATTTATATGATTTATATCAAAAGATAGTTCATTTCAACATATATCTAATGATATGTAATAGATATTCAGATACATAGTAGGAAAATAATTATTCTACAATTTTGCAAGACCAGCGAAATGGTCCCTCATCACAGTAGTCTAACCTTAATAGACGTTGTGCACATGATGTCTCATCTGGGAAATTGAGTTGGTCGCCATATTGGTGATCAATATACAAGAGCTATTATTTCTAACATTGAAACACTTAGAACAAATACGTATTCCCTATTCACTTAATACAATCATACTGAATCATAATAAAAAATCAATATCATTCAAAATTTTGAATTTGAGATTTATTTCAAACTCACATGGTCATGATCACCACGTGGTGCTCACCAAAAAGTGGTCACGTGACCACGTCTGCACAAGGTCTATATGAACTATTATCAATTGGAATTGTGCCCACTATTGTGAGTAAAAGTACGCAAATAGCTGCCATTTAAAGAATCCCCATTTCCTTTACAAATTACGGTTAATTGCTGACTATCTAAAAGAAGCTAATGGAATACTATCTATAGACCCTACTTGATGATGTCTAAATTGTATTAAATAAACATAATGATGGTTTTATCCGTGGACAGAATATTGTCCTTTTATTAGGGTAACACTTCGTACTCTGTATCACCATTACATTGTCCCGAAGTTTTTATGCAGGGTTTGTTTGAAGATTTAATCCGGTTTTTAGCTGCATAGGCCTCCGTACCCCGAGGAGGAGAGAAAGATATTACCCACTTCTGTCACTCCGATTAAATGTAATTCTAAGGTCAATATATCAAACAGTAGTTGCGAAGGCAATGACTGAGACTTTAATTTTAATTTAAAGTAAGTTCTTAAAGAAGGAACTACGTCTCGAAATATCTAGGGAAGTAATTATAACTAAAATATTCTGTACCGCTTTTCAAAGACGGAAGGCTCTGTTTTATGTCTACTTAAACCAGATGAGTACCGTAGGAGATGCTTGCCTTTATGTGTTGTACAAGGTATAAAATGGCAACAGCTAGGGGGCTGTCTTTCATAGTGTTTAAGCGACCACATCTTCAAAGCGATTCGACTAGGACTATAACCCGTTTTGATGTTGGCTGGTTATGTTCTGATCTCATAGAAAAGGAAACTCTGCTTGGCCAAATTCGAACACTGATAGGTCGCCTAATGGAATCTCGTGAATTATGTAACGTTCTGGCGATCTCTCCGTTATCTATACAAGGCAGATAGTGTCATAAAAGGTTAATTCGGGCTGAATTTATTCGTCTATGCCCGATGAGGCATCCAAATACATGTTTATTCCCAGCCGATTGGTGTGGTCATTTCCTATAAACCATCCCATACCCTCAGGATAGTACCGTGCATAGTAATACTTTGTTCCCTAACGGGACTCACCACAGACGAAAACACTCAATTATAGATAAATGCCTCCCATTTTTTAAAAGTAGATGTTCAGTTACTCTTTGTAGCCGAATCGGATGTTGATGACCAGAAAAACCTGCCATGATTTTATTTTCATGAACACCGGTCCCTGCAATCATAATTCATAGAGAAGAGTATGGCAATGTCTGGACTACCAGAATAGAATGATTACATTTATGTTGTAATTTCTAAAATGTTGGTTATTTCTTTTCATCTGAGCATAGTACACCTTTAGCGGTTTTGTGATCAAAAGATGTGTCTACACGAACTAAAACTAACAACTTATTGCTCTATTATGTCCAATCCGTATTGGATGCTTAAACTTAAAGTTGAATAGCCTTCATTATGTGAACCCCTAACTAATCCCCCCTCTTTGCTGTGTCCGCAGTACGGGATGAGGGCCATCCTGTGGGCCGCCTGGTTCGGCCACCTGGACGCCGTCAGGGTACTCGTCAACGGAGGGGCCAACGTCAACAGTGTCAACAAGGTAAGCACCGGCTGACAGCACGACCGACCGCACGGCCGGACGGGCGCTGCCCTATACACGCTACGTCGCGTGAATAGGATGTACTGTGTAAGCGGCAATATCGTATGAATAACTTGCTTGCATACTCGACAATTCATAATGGTGTAAGTAGTATGTAGAAATGGGAATTTTAGTATTGTCGTATACATAGTTAAGCACCATACCCACTAAGCGATTTACCGTCGCCGTCGGCGTAAAATTATCAAACTTGTTTAATAAAGTGTGTGTGTGGGTATAGGCACCAAAGTTGGCCGACACCGACGCCGACACCGACACCAGCCCCGACGCCGACGCCGATTCAGCAAAAGATCGCCTAGTGGGTATGGGGCTTTAATTTCATACACGTGACGTCACATACATTGCACTCCCCATATTCGCGATTTCGCGTCAATAGGCTCCACTAGCTACACCACAAAATCATATGTAGGAATTGAGTGATGCCTGCAACGTCGCCCAGATTTAAGTCATATTACACGCAACATTGTCGTGTGTATTGGTTATATCATACACGACATGTTAGTAGTATATGAAAATAGGAATTTCTAGATGTTTTTATTGTTGTTGCATATACATGTATATAGATTCTCTTATACAGGTGACGTTGTGTATACACTGTCTATAGTATAAACAACGTTGCATAGGGCCTACATAACGTCGCATACATAGCCGGTTCTCACAAGGTGCATCATAAACTGTGTAATTGGTGTGTGTATGGGGTTGCACACAAGGGGTTCTGACAATAATTGTGTCTCGGGAAAGCGCGCTGACCTTTCTTAAAACTTGGTGCTCAAATGTACAATTGTTTATCAACAAACTCCTCTTGCCAAACTAGTGTTTGTAAAGCATCTGAAGCCTAGTCAAAAATAATTATTCTTTAAGTACAGAATAAAATATTAATTCATACGAGTTTCTTAATACTCTAAGTTGTAAAATTTGTCACCATTTGTCTACAGACCAGGTGAAAACCTGAATTGATTTCTTCAGCACATCATAAGGATTAACTTAAACAGAATTCCATCGCTAGGACCCACCTAGCTATTCGTCACACTTGTATTTCAGTCCGTTTCCCAGGTTATTGGAAATCGACACACGCTTTGCACATTTCCTGAAATGCCTTGGTTCGTGCGACATTGCCGTTTCCTTGAAAAGCAACTTTTCTCATCGCTTATATTTAAAAACCAAATCTGCCCGCATTCCGACCATCTTACCATCGGGGCTCCTATACCATGCGGCCCTTCCTGTAGTTGCCCCTTCAGGCCGTCCTTTCTGGGCCATGCTAGCTAGATCTGCTTTCTGGCCCACAGCAAACGTATTAGACCTGTCGCCTGCTGCCCCCGGGGCCGACCATCAGTCACTCCAACCCTCTCACCCTCGCCCCCTCCTGCCCCCCCCTACCTACCCACACTTTACCCTCTGTCAGGGACCCAAAGCGCGCAACTATGGTAAACCTCTATAGTATGAGAGAGTTTCTTCTCATATTTTACATCACGGCTGCAGAATCCTGTTTCTCATCGGAAAATGCACTCAAAATTAGGTTAATTCAGCTTAACCATAAAAAATGTATATAACGATAAATGCTATTTTTTTTAGATACTAAAACTCTAGACATTCCAATTCGTAGCAAATACTTATATCAATGTGTTTTAGGATTTGGCTTGCCATACATACCTATTCAAGTGGCTTCAGGGTTTGGGTTGAATCTGTGTGGCTGAGTGGACCTTAGCCGAGGCATGTGCGAACTTCACATGGGTATGGCTGTCTTTGGGGTATTTGTACTGTTGTCCTTGTCTGTCTAAACTGCTGAGTGTCCACGTATTATTGGGTTGTTACGAAACAACCCACACAAAAAAGAACCCACATGGCATACGGTGCACCAATCCAGCTATTAGGTCAACCAACCACAGCCTTGGCTAAGTCTAACCTTGAAACATCAACCTCCTTTCAAAGGACTTTTTAACGTCATGACAATCTGTTACATCCTCCGACGTCCCTAAAAGTTTCGTGTTGTCTGTGAAGTAGGGAGCCTCAGTTTTACCCAATATCTCGCATTTCCCCCATGCCGTTGATATTTAAGCAACATTGGTACTTTGAGACCGCCGTAATACACACAGATTACACATGCATTCTAGGTGCATGTAGAAGCAATAGAAGGTTTTGAATAATTTAATCAATGACCTATCAATAGGTTGGATACAAAATTGAAATTGAAATAAACATGATAAAAAGCATGCCCGTTATTAGCCATTATGCAGCGGATATGTTGGGGAGAGGGATCGAAAAACAAACGACTGCATGTTTGATTACTTATTGCCTTCATACTTCCCCAACATGATACTGAAGTAAAAGATTATATTACGTTATTACTCTGTTTATTGGTGCATACCAAGCTGCCGTCCACAATACATGTCTAGACAGGAAAGGGAATAGTCCTACATCCCAAATTACCATGATGCAGTTTCTGCCAACAACTCTCACCAGAACGGCCTATACACGAGCCAATAATACATGATAAGGAGCCTGATGAGAATAGGCAGTCTTGGAGTCTTTCCCTTATCTGTCTGAAATCGACAGGTGATAAACATAGATAGCTAATTACAATTTCGGTACCATGTCAGTCGTGGTGCCTTTTCGTATTAGTGGTACTAAGTAAGACACTTTCAACAGTATCTACTTCCACGTTCCACAAGATTTTATATCAGATTTTATACAGGACGAAATATGAAGTTTTTTCAGAATAAATTGAGACAACAAAATAATAACGACACTGATAAAAGAGTATTGACTTTTTGTATTCCATGTGATATTATATCGTTGATCTGATGTAGCAACATTAACCAGTGATAGGCCTATAGCTGGTTTAGCTGTAGGCCCTTTATACTGCTATCAGGCCCTTCCACCTCCCATCTCTCTGTCGACCCATTCTTCTTCGTTTCTTCGCCAAGTTTCCAATCTTGCCCCATTCATCAAACAACCACGACGCCTTCGTCAATCCCCATCCGCCGCCCCCCCCCCCCCCCCACTTCCTCCTCCAGCGTCCCGTGAGAAGAAGATGTGGATGACATGGGCTAAGATTGGTAGTTGTCAGAGGATCAGAGAAGGCCCGGCAGCGGTGGGAGCTGGCAGGTCGGCCCCGGTACACAGACAGGGGGACTGACAGGTCCGCCCGACCCCCAGGGACATGCCTCTCGTGTTGTAGGTACAAACACCAACTCGGAGACCTCCATTTCTCATTTTCCTGAAATTATACTTCAGGAATTTTACTCAAGAAGTATATGAAAAGAGAATGCAATCATATGCCTATGTATCGATTACGACGATAATCAAGATCTAGTGTATATTAAACAGATAAAATTCACAGGGTAGTGATTATATAGATGGGTTATTTTTACGTATTACCATTGCAGAGTCGCCTAGAAGCCATTTGCGAGATGACACATTACGGAATTGGCAGGAGGGGGCTGTGGTGTAAACATGGACGGCCTCTCCCTTTCGTGTAGCCTATGACCACGGCTGTCTTCAAATAGTCATAGCTCAGCCCTCTCTCATCTTACAAGTGCCTCAGTCCTCCCTGTATGAAGAATCATTTCTCAATCCGTCAAGTCAGGAACAATTTTTCCCTTTAAACTATATCGGTCCCAGTCTTATTAAGAACAATTACCGGTTTAACTTAAGAATTTCAATACCGCTGCCCACCGCGATATTAGACCCCCCCCCCCCCCCAATGCCATAAATGCTGTGCACGATTGTACAAACATGTCACGTTACAGTAAAAACCTTTTGAAAAGCATCCCTTCATGATGATGTTTTGCAGAAATCTGAATCAGACGGCCACTAGTATGAAATGGTTGCATCAGCAGTTAGCATAAAAAGATGTATGAGTGATAACGGGAATGTCATGTTTATGTCTCTCCCTATGACATCTCTACCCGACCCCCGACCCCTGTATGTGACCGGCCCCTCTCCTGCCCAGAACGTCGCCCTGACTGCCCCTTCGCTAGAGGAAATACCCCTGTCACCTTATATAGAGATCCTCGGGTAGCCAAGGTTTTTCCTTGCTATTTGCCCATTCACATCCCCCGTCCCAGACTAGGGTAGTGTTGGTGTGACCTGAATCTGCTGTTTCAACACGTTTGTAAACATTCTATAGATTGTATTCCAAGACATTACATATTTTTGCAGAATTTACATCGATTTCAGTACCAGCTTTGCGGTAACAGGCACGATCGTTGATATGTATCTCTCCATTGGGTCAATTTTATTCTTATCAAATGTATATTGTATAAAGAATTACCAACGCGACTGTAGACTTTTGTTACAATCGAATTAATCTTTCAAAAGAATAATGTTCTTAGAGACCGCAACACTTTAAGATATGATCGTCCGCTGATAAAATAAAATCGGCCTTAATATCATGGCTGTGTTTGCTCTATTTCAAATCACCTTTCCCGACCCGACAGAAACTTAATGATCTTCATACTTTCTTTTGAATATTCAAAGAACTTAGGAAGTGTTTTTTTTGCTTACTCATTCCCGTTCGTCAAAGGCTTAATCTGGCAGAGGAGTGCCCCGCACTTCTCAATATCCCAGTCCCGCAGTCGGAGGGCCACTCGTCGTGACATCACGTCGCACGTGATTGCCTGCCTCGCAGTAGATTACCCCCTCCCCCTCCCGAGGTGAAGGTAGCATGCCGAGTGGACTGATAGTGAGGAGCAGAGATCGGTAGCCCCTTACCAGACCTGATAAGGACAGACTGGGCCATGGCTGAGGTGGAGATTTAGCACTGTGCCCCGGCCCGACCACGCCAACCAACCAATTTCCTTCACAGTCTTGGGTTGGTACGCCTCTCCGCCGCTACTGATGTCCGTAATATGTTCTGTGTGTACACCACATAATGTAGTATGTACACAGTTAGGACATTGCAGTAGCAAACCTCATCGTAGGGACTTGTAGCAAGAACCCCTTTTACCGAAAATGAAAAACCTAAAAGTTTACCTACTTTACACAATTATAAATCTTTCTTATATTTCACGATTCAAGTTGTTTAAAAAATCACAATTTATTTAAGGGTAAATATACCATTGTGTAAAATGTTATGTATATATGGATTACATTACAGCACTTCATACTTGGAAGCCATCAAAGTCCACACTCGACGTATTTTCACCCGTGTATAAAACTATCTTGGCTGTTGGCTGTTCAATAACTGCATAATTTTAATAAAAAATGCATGTAATCAACAAAATATGTCGGTCTTACAGGGGTCAACAAAACAGAACAAGTTCTACACGCTGAATGAGACTGGACTTTGGCCATCTTATTGACCTGGCCTTTGAAAATGTTAGCATGTTTGCAGTCGATTGATTACTTGCCATGTTTGGTCGAAGCTTAGATTGATTTTTCATTCAGCCCAGGCTGTTATGCTGTCATTGACAAAGCAATTTCGTTTTCATATTTAACGGACACTGATAGTTATTGTGTTGTAGCCAGCCTCAGCCCTACTCTGAAAAGGAGAAAAACTGGGAAAACGAAAGCTCTTCACAAAGTGTGTGAACGTTTGCAGCCGGTTCTCTCCCGTTTAGGATTACAGACATGGGGAGTTTGAACAGTCTTATGCGTGTTCAACCGAAAATTGTGGAATTGCTCAGTGCGACAAAATCAAACATGCTTATACACGGAAAAAAAGAAGTTTTCCAGCAATCCCTCCAATAAGCCCATCCCAGTATCTATGAACATCAAATTTTATCATGAAATTACATAGCAATTTCTTTCTGATTTAAACTCCCCCAAAAAAACTGTAAAGCAAAATGGACCATGGTGATTTGGTTGACAAATTGGTCCTAAAATTTGTAAAATTCAGCTTTATATATTGGCCTTTTGCCCATAGGAACCAATGTTAAAGCCTGTCGGCCAGCCTATAATGTCCAACCCTATTTTCCCTAAAATGCAGCATTTTGATTGGCTGCCAAACCTGCAAATCTGGCAATTGGTAAACTTTTAGAAATCATAATATTTTAGCAACACTTGGAGACATAGAAAAATATAATTGTTGCTTATTTCAGTAATTCCAACTGTAGGAGACAAGGATAGCTTATACTGTAATTTTGTCCAACCCCTGTCCAACCCTTGGATACACCTATTATGGGATGGGCTTATTGTGGGGGAATAAGCAGAAACGTGGCGTGGTGTATCAAAACAGGTACCCTGATAGGAATTTTGTGTCTGTTCCTTTATAATATTTCCTACCAACCTGACGGTATGCTTACAATTATATCACACGGACATAATCAATGTGAGAGTAGAACCACTGAACCTATCTCTGTGAGTCAAATTTTCTAGGAAGAAACTCGGTAGACCGTGCCTTGTTTTGATGACCAGCAAACAATTTCTGCTCGATTTTGGGTCTTCATTGAGCATGGAGGTTATTGATGTAAGATTGGAATATGTGTAAATTGATCTACTCTCTATTCTATATTGGATGCAAAAGTCATATCTAAATAGCATGTAATGGCCAACCATTAGACGACGAACCTCGGGTTCTATTTAGTGAATTATTGATTAGTGGAACTATGATAAAGTAATTAAGCCCTCGCCTAAATAAGTTCCTAGAGTATAAAGGCGATCATTCAGCTTCGGTCATCAAATAATGCAGTTGATAAGGCAAGTAATTAGCCGTGCATGTTTTACCCAGATCAGTAGGAAAAGCTCAACCAGCAAAGGAAATGTCTTCTTCTTGTAAATGTTTAATTACAGCCTCGGCGAATGCCTACAGAGACTCCCGTCAGCTGTAAATGTGTGTAGCTCAGGTCGGGTGTGCGGCTGGCCGTGGTGCCTAGATCAGAGATCAGAAGGTGAGGGCCGTGCCCACCTGATCACCTCCCCCCCCCCCCTCCCCCGTGTGGTAGTACCTACTGCACCCAGCCCTACAGGTCAGCAGTCAATGCCGCTAGGTACAGCCTTATTGACCGGCCTGGGCCGCCACAACCTGCCCGACATGCACGTAATGTGTACAATTATTGCATTCACCATGCACGATTAAAGATCGTGAATATTTAATCATATAGGCCTACATGGACTTATATTATCTAATCCCTTTAATAATAGATTGCAGCAGATATTACATAATCTAGCGAGACCCCTCGGCACCGCAGTCTTTAACGGCTGCAATATGATAATTTTCTCTAACCCATCCAGTATGTTCTCAAGAGAACAGAACAGAAGATGAAGATGCAGTGCCGATCAATAGATACGCTTAGATCTGGGCCTGTCTAAGTCTGGGCGTGGAGGACAATCTCGTCACACCTTATGTTCCCCTCAGTGGGCCAGATAATACCGTCCTTAATCAGCCTCTTCTCCTTGAGGTGATGGGAGCCTTAATGATATTTGACTGGTTCCCAAAGACCAGCCACGTGTTATACCATACCAGTTCATAAACTACACAGCACTCAGGTAAAATGAAGTCGACAGTAGCATCCTACATAATTATGCCTGTATACAGTCGCGGATTTAGGGGGGGGGGCGTGGGGGGCGTGCGCCCCCCCTTTTTTGACCAAAATTTAGATTTTTTTAATGTAAAATAATCCTGCCCGAAGGGCAGGAGGAAATTTTCAAAATAGCACGCCCCCCCTTTTGAAAATTCCTGGATCCGCCCCTGGTATATTCTTCATATCTTTCGCAAAATGAAACCGACTACCCACTCCCTATCTCAGCTGCGCTATATACCGTTTCCGAGACAAAGTCATTGATTTTGGTTTTCAATTAAGAAACGCTGGGTCTGGTCTGATCTCCTTGAGAATGTTTACATAGATGCGATTGTGAAACCTCTGCTCTGTCGTGAGCAGCTCCGAGTCGAAGTGAGGGTGAGTGGGGGCAGTGGGAATCACGCCTTCCACCTCATTCCCGACACGCGCCCCGCCAAATCAGCAGCATTTCGCGGGCCGCATATCCTGCAATAAATAATAATGGTGTTCCCCGTTCGTGCCGAAGCTGTCCCCTTTGGTCCGAAGAGCCCTCAGACCTCCAACTACTTGGTAAAGGTGACCCCTGGGGTCATGTAAAGTAAATGAGACTCTCCCCTTCTCTGGTATGCTATCTTAAGTCCCACAAGTACTGTAGAGGCCGTGTGTAGAGAACAGGGGGGCGTTTCCCCGTATAGGCCTACATATGTGATGAATGTCCATTCATCAGTGTCAGAATCAGGTATCGAAAAGTAATGAACTAATAGATTAGAAGTATATTTTATGTAAGGGCCCGAAAGCCCGAAAACCCGAAACCTGAAAACCTGAAAACAATGTAAACCGGATGTGACGTCAGTATGATCACGTGACTTGAGATGGCCAATCAGAGTATAAGGGTATAAAAAGGGGCAGTGAGGCCCGGAATAAACAGTTCCTTATTGGTACTCCTTGTGTTCACATGTGTCTTCTTCCATTAGAATAGCCCTCGAAGGGGTTAAGATGCATAATATGGTCGAATAACATATAGTTCTCTAGAAAGCGAAGTAATTAAGTTCACAAGTAATTGAGAGGTTAAAGAACCAAGGGCCCGAGAGCTAGAAGGACGGAAACATGGCACGAAGGACCGGATTCACCCGAGATGCAACATGAAATAGGAAAACCGGTCAAGTACGAAAGCCCAAAATAGTCAGTGGACGTCCCGTCACTGTGGGCACGAAGGCGCGACCAGCTCAGCCCCACGCTACCGACCTTTAGGTGAGCGTCGGTCTGACACCCCACGAGAGGCTGAAAGTGTAAAAGCCTCCCCCTTCTTCTCCAGACTGGTGAACAATCTCTACAGCTCCCCTTCTGGCCCATCCCCACCATTTTTCCATAACCCTCCACCTGGTGACAGAGAACCCCGGTCCACCGTGCCCGATGTCCGAAATACCGCAGGCCCAGCCGACCGATGCTCACCCACCTCTTCAACCAATACTGATTTCCCGACCGATCCACTCATCCCCCTCGTGCGCGAGGCACGGCTCTTGACCGCACATCTCGGCTTCTTGCTCAGGCTTTTCGCCCGCCTCAAAGGCAAAATAACTCCCACGTCCCTTCGTCGTAGAAATCAGGAACCCCGAACTACCGAGGAACGTCACACATATGATGTACGTACCCGGTGCGTCTTCTGCAGTTTACTTATGTCCGCTGGGTCCTAGGCTAGAGCTGGTAATTCAATAGTTCAACCAGCCAGTAGGGAGGGCTGGGTGGGTGGCCCATTAGCCCTTACCAATTTCCCCAGGTTTTCCGCACGCCCGTGGGCACCCAACGGGATAAAAGCAATCAATGCTAGCAGATGAATATAGATGATACCCTTTACAACAATGGCACCCAGAAGACACCCATCACATTGTCCTATCACTGTCAGCCGCTGGGGGCTGCAACTGATCACCTCGACGGACGGACACGATTGTCTGTTCATGTTTTAACCATATCACTAGATGACTGGAAAACAATAATTGTACGGAACAAGAAGGAGAATTTCTTTTGGCGCTCGTTTCCCCATAACAAAGGTTATAATATTATTAATATGAACCTTGCGTCTTAAAACACCTTCCATGTCAGACGGAAGGGCGATAACTCACTCAGAGCATCTCAAATCAAAATACTGAGTTTGGAAATCACAGAGTACCTGCAGAGAGCATAATGGAGGTACTACATGCACACGACCTACCCCAGATGACGGGCATCCATCACGGCCCGACTTCATAAAACGTCCATTGATAATCTTGTCAAACAAAATGAAATTGGAGTGATCGAATGTCCTTTTTATTCCCTTCTCTCTCACGTTTCAGCAAGGACTCAACATCCTCCATTGTGCTGCTCAGAATAACCACGTCGACATCATTCGTTTTATCTGTGATTCCCTGGAAAATTATAAATTGAACGAGGTAGAAAAGGTAAGAATGATATCGATATTGTATTACATTTCCAGTGTGCATAGAATTTAGAGAAAAGGCCATAGTCATAAGTGCAATAGCTTGAGAAGAACACGACAGCGTCTTATTTGTTCTGTAATACTAGAGTTCGTTTCGTTGTGAATCTATTGACACCAACACTTTAGCTTTTGAGATTTCCCCGAGCCCTTTTGTTCGGGATAAATAGATGGGAATTATTATTCACCCTAAGAGATCAATTATATGAGAAAGTATAATCAATGTAAATGGAGTCACGTTGCATCAAAATGAGTGTAAAATGGCGTGTACGTTTAGATGCGGTGTTTAGGCGTGCCCTTGGTTAAGTCATATGTATGAAATATGGTTTATGTAAGCTATAGGAGGCATACCACATGTACAAGTAATGATATCGTCTCGCAATATGCACCAAACAACCAGTCGATGTTGAGAGATTGCACTGTGTGTCAAAGTGTTTTACAGTCAATGAAGCACCAATTCGAAAGCAATTTCATGCAAAGTTCTGCTAGATCGGTTTAGATTACATTGCCTTTAATCGCACAAAAACTTATTCTCGCATAATTACATCGGCAATCTAATTTTGAGATAATTTCCGAACACTTGTCTCCTTTAGAATGGGCGGACAGCAGTGCACCTGGCGGCGGAAAAGGGACACATGGAAGCCCTGGAGAAGTTGTTAGAGTTCAAGTCTGACATTGAAGTGAAAGACAAGGTAAGGATGAGTCCCTGGGTCGGTAAGCAAAACAGATATCATGAGAAATAGGCGCCGCTTTAGAAGATACAAAATACTATCCCTAACATATCCGTGAATAAAACTAGTAGATTCTTCAGAGATACGGCTATGCGCTTAATAGTCTCTTTGTCTGCTATGTCGGCCCACCGCTAATGATAGTAACCTATTCCGACAAGGAGGCATAAAAACTATTAAGCCCTGTGCCGAGACAAAAACAACTTCACATCAGGCCTACCAGCCTATCGCTATGGGACAGCAAGTGTAAACTGAAGGAGAAACATGAAATGACATTATTGTAGATGATTATTTCAGTCACACCCTTTTGTAATGAAACAGTTAATGTGAAATAGCAACCAAAGGAGCTAATTTCAAATTGTTAAATCACAAAAAGAAAAGAACATTTTGTCTTAAAATTTACTATTGTCACTTGGTTTTTCATACTAATTACATCACCGGTTGTTCTCGCAGAACGGGCAGACGGCGGCGCACCTAGCGGCGACTAGCGGACACGAGGAGGTGCTGAAACGGCTGCTGCTCGACGGCATAGAGGTGGACGAGCGGGATAACGTAAGTGACCTGCTCCTGCCGGGCCTCTCCGCGTATATTGTTATTTGTAGAGGTATATCTAAGCATTATCTTTTCGTTACTTATGTCTTGTATGGTATTCCATAACCTCAGAAGTTGATACCCCGAGAACCAACTATGTTGGCCATTTCATGGCATTATAATTATTGCATAATCATGTGTGTAATAATGCATCTAATTAGCTCGGGGTGTGATCATATTGGTGCCTTTGTTGGGGGCCTCCCTGATCCGGTATACCACTCAACAGGGAAAGTACACCATTAGGCGCCGCCTTATCCTGGGGCGGCGGGCATTAAACCTAATGATCCAGGCCCGCCCTGCCTTGTATGAGGTGGGCTTGTGGAGAGCATCCATCATTATTAAGGAGAGCGTCCTTTGATGAATATGATATATATTGTCATTTAGTGGACTAAGATTATAAGGAGACAATACTCGTCGGCAACTTTTGCAATAGATTTAACTGAATCGATATAATATCTTTATGTACATTTTCGTCTGGTGAATTATAATGAAAGCGTGCACGCGTAATCAGTGCCATGTTACCAAATTATCAAATCATTTTTGCAATCGTCAAGAAAAAAGCGCCCAGGGTTTGATATATGCCTCGTATATCAATTGATTGGTACTGTATAAATCTGTTTCGTCGTGGGGTTTGGCCCAAGAGAGGTACCGACGATTTAATGTTAAGATATTGGGATCCTTTACTGATGCTTTATAGCACTGCCGTACTATTATGTTATTATCATTTACGATAACGACCTTCAGTTGCAGTGATCATCAATATTGCAAGTCTAGCATTGAAATTTACTAAATGTATAAGATATATAACAGATAAGGGGCTTCCGTATCATGGCCTGTATAGGCTGCCCCGTGTGGGAAGGTTAAAAACCAATTTTCACATTTGAAATATAACCTGCGGCACCTACCTAAAACAGAATTGTTATCTAATTAAAATGCCTGGACCTTCGCACCATATATACTTCGTTTAGCCACTGTTGTTGTAAAAAAAAAAATTATCCCATGGCCTTTGATAAGTTATACGCATCATACTTGGTATGCATAGATGGACATAGATGGCGGTTTATTAGAGTAATTTCTAGATACATGCTGTGATAAGATATTTGAGACAAGCCGTTGTCATTATATGGCCCATAAAGTTTTAGACTCGAGTCGTAAAATATACAAAATCAAAGGCCTCAACAATGAAGTAATATGACTCGCTCCTCTCTCTCTCGCCCACAGGACGGGGAGACGGCCCTGCAGCTGGCGGCCTCGGGCGGACACATTAAGGCGGTAGAGATGTTACTGAGGGCCAACGCCGACGCCAACGCCGAGACCACCGTAAGTACCAGCCTCATACATCTCACCCAATACGTATAGTAGAGGCAGCTCTCCTCTGGCCTGTCCATCCATTATAGCCGGGCTACTTTCTGAACATGTGTCGTATGTACATAAAGCGGACGGCCGAGATATAACGATGGAAATGTGAGACGTTGTCGTGCCTTTAATTTATTCAGAAAAACAATTCTGTTCTAATGTAAACGGATATTGCAAACCATCAATGTTTGACAGTAGATATTGCATTGTAATGTAAAGCAAACAAGTACAACTTAAATACTATTGCCATTTTGACGTGGAGGGAGTATGCATATATGTATGCGTCCGCTCTTATTGATTAGACAACCATGGCAAAAGAAACCAAATGCACACAACATTACAAAAACAAATATAAAAAACATATGACTTCCTACTACCGTATCCATTATTAATGACATAATTTCTTTAGGTAGAGAAGAGTAGGCCTATTCGTCGATACAGGTCGTATGTACACCGCTGCAAGCTGGTGTATAATAAAACTCGTGTTATTAGGAGTGTGTGTCTACCTTTAGGTCCTAATTTAACATGCGGTTTGTGTTTTTGTTGTTTAGAAGCAGATGACGGCCCTCATGCTGGCCGCCCAGCAGGGCCACACCGACGTCGTCTCGGCCATCTTAGACTTCGGCTGTAACGCCAACGTCCAAAACCATGTAGGTGGTCTTCAGCTGTTTTCAACAGAACTAAGCAATAATGATCCTTTATAATTCATATCAAATGTATTCATAACACTACAAGTAAGAATAATTGCAAGAAAGAAACCTGTGATTACGATTACATATTTAATCAGTTGAACAGACCGAAAATCAAAACAAAAACAAAGACTATGAATTTGGACTCTAACAGATGCCCGCGCGATTCTTGTTATTATCATCTGATAGAGCTAATACTTTACTGGTTATCTTCTATAAACCTGTTCGCAGCAAGGGAACACGGCGGTACACTTGGCCACCTTAGGCAACCACGTGGATGTGTTGCGCCTACTCATAGATGCGTATGCAGAACTCAATCTGAACAACAAAGTAAGTTAACCGCCTCTGACAAACTAGTTTTATTACCAGTGATTTGCCAAAATAACTCTCCTTGTAGACTGAAAATAAAAAAGATGATAAGCAGAGTGCTATAAAAAAAAGAATCATTTCTACCAGTCGGCAGAACGGCCCTAATGAAAATGTCAGCGGCCTACTAAGGGGCGGCCGCAGCAGGGCGGTTTCAGGGCCACTTTTCCCCATGGTCGCGTCGGGCCTCTCGTAAATTGAGCAATAATGGACGCTGGGTTTGTTCTCATCGCCATGGTGTTTGTTTTTCCTTTGGAATTGGCCTCAGGCCCCTCAGGGATAACGTCCCCGTTTCCACGAGGGTTATTAATCAGGCTGTAGGCCTACCCCATGCTGGTCACAACATTAGGGCTTGCCAATGTTGTGTTTTTAGAATTAAAGATATTTTTTTTATCATTCCTAATAGTTTTATAGAAATTGAGTAACTGGATCGTGCATTAGGCCTACTGGATCAATTTTTTGGTGCCCCATTTTAAGATAAAACTGCCCTGGTATGTGCAACTGCTTTTTTCTGCTTTCCGTACCACAAACTACTGTCAATCTCCATAGCAGTAAAAAGCTAGCTAACAGTAAAACTAAAACAACAATCCAACTTACAGGACAATGACAAACCGACATTGCTGTAAAATCCCCCAGGTTTGCCCGAGTGACAATGCTGCATCGTTGTTTTTCCCTGTCCGCCGTAAACCCTGAGGTAATGGAATCTGTCGTGTTTTTGCGGGCCCACTGACACAGTGTGACTGTTCTCGACTTGCAGCGGCTGCAGACGCCCCTACATGCGGCCGTGGAGAACGGGCTGGCCGACGCCGTGGAGGTGCTGCTCATTGCGGGGGCCGACATAGAGGCCAAGGAGAAGGTACGAGCAGCTCACACACTACAGAAGAGGTTTGGTGCGGTGTTAGATTTTCTTTAGAGCAAATAGATATTTGCACATGCATCACGTGTTAGCTCATACTCTGGGCTTGTCCAGCGAGTGATATACAATTACAGAAAAAAAGACTTTATTTGTAAAGTTTGCACATTGTTTAATCCATGGCGGCAACTGTTAGTTTTACAGGTTTGATGGGCTAAACACAATAATATTATAGAACAAGTGACCCTTGCCATACTATAGGTATTGAAATACCATGTTACTGAATAATATCACTGGGGAGCTTTTAGCCAATATAGAATATCTCATTATGCGAATGACGATTTGTACTATAAACCGACCACCCATAGCGGGGGCGGGGGACAAGTATATAATAATTAGCGGACGTAGATAATTAGTGGAATAATAATAATGTCAATAAGTTAACATGAATAGTGCGAATAAGTGAATCAGACAGTAGTTGGCGAACCAGAGAGACCAGATACAGGCCCTATTTATTAACAGAAAGGTAACAGGTAAGAGTAAAATTTCTTGTTGTCCGGCGGGGGAAACCTAGATGAATGAGTTCGATGCGGTTATGATGACGTCACGGGGTGGTGACGTCACGGACAACAAAGAGGTGGCGCCCCCTGTTGCGGTGTGGGGAGTTTATAGCTGCAACATCGGGGTGTTCCCGCGCATAAACCGACCACCCATAGCGGGGGTGGGGGACAAGTATATAATAATTAGCGGACGTAGATAATTAGTGGAATAATAATAATGTCAATAAGTTAACATGAATAGTGCGAATAAGTGAATCAGACAGTAGTTGGCGAACCAGAGAGACCAGATACAGGCCAAACCGCCCAACTACACATGATGAATGTCAAGAGCTAGCTAATATAAGCTGGAGGAGATGATGGAGTCCTTGGAACGGAGGGTTTCATCAGAATGATGAAGATAAGAGTAAACAGCTGAAGAGGCCCAGGCCCCGCGGGATCTGATATCCATAATGTCCGAGCCGAGGGCCGACATAAAGGAGGCACCCCCATGACGCAGGGAGTGAGTGCTGATCGTGGCAGGATCCAGGCCTATGATGTTTGAGTAGTGTTTCAGCTGTGAATTAAACCAGTTGTAGGCTACCGGGGTAAGTCCAGCAGGAGTGGGGACCCGGAAAAGATAGTCCGATTCCAGAGGTTTCTGAACCCGGGCTAGTTCTGATAACCAGAACACAGGGCATAATGGTGAGCCCGGGGAGGAGTTGAGGACAAGACGGAGGGGGTTCTTGGAAAACTGATCCGTCTTGGAAGATGGTAAGGTCAACACTAAGTGATCCGGGTAAAGTTTAAGGTCTTTCCAGCGGAGCGTATGTGAAGACGGGGTGTAGTGACATTTCCTCAGGAGGGCCCTGAAGGCCAGAGTCACTACCGCCCAGAATACTAAATCCAGGGGTAGAAGTGTGTTGACCACTTCGTACATTAGGAGTAAATCACTTTTTGAAAGGGGGTGCCGTGACTTCGGCACCGAGCCGTTGAGGCGCCTAAGGCCTTTGATTGTTAAGCGTAGGCGGTAGTCGTGAGGATAAGCTTCCCAGCCTGAGGAGCGATGGAAGTTCCAGAGGGCCGATAAATAATTGGTAACAGAGTCGGGGCCCATAAAATCTCCTAGGAATGTTGCGTATAAGCAGGCCCGTGAGGGGGTGCATGGGAAGGTAGAAAGGTTAAACACCTTGCAGAAATTAATGTAGCAATCCATTTGGGACTTGCGGGACTTCTTCGTTGTAGTCGCCAGAGTAGCGCTCTGTAGATACTTCTGCCGCTCCACGATCCTCGTCCACGGGGAGGCTGAAGAGATGAGAACAGCATAGATTATTGGAGATGATCAGCTGGGTGCATTTAGCCGGGACACCAGAATAAGCCATGCGAGATAGGGCGTCCGCCAAGTGGTTATCCTCGGATCTGATGTAGCTGGCATGGACATTGGTGTTGTAGACGAAGCATGTCCAGAAGATCTCGCGCAGCCATGACATACAAGTTTTGTTGCAGCTGCGGCCGCTATTCAACATCGCCAGCACCTGCATGTTATCAGTTATCACATGAATAGTGTGATTCCTGAGTTGGGGCGCCCAGCGCTGGATACCAAGGAGGACGGGCCACAATTCGTAGACGTTAATGTTTTTGGCAGCGGGAGTGAACTCCGGGCCTCCGACAAGATGGCTGCATCCTGATTGTAGTGGAAGTGGGGCAGAGCTTGAACTCCATTGACCGAAGAACCAATCTAGGCCCATCCAGGCACCAAAGCCTTTGAAGGAAGCGTCTGAGACGAGGGGCACCTGAGCCAAGTCACGTAGGATGCAAGCTCTGCCATTAAAGGCATCACAGAAAGCCAACCACCAGTCGAAATCCGCTATGATGGATTCATCCAGGGGAATGGAGCGTGAGTCCCGTGAATAAGAGGCTGCTAGGTCGAAAATGCGGCGGCTGAATGTACGACCCCCGCGAACCACATAGGAGCAGTGGGACACTAGTCCACCAACACGTTCCAGGTCCTTTTTGGAAGCACAACCTCGGTCGACTAAGGCGGAGATGGAATCTTTTAGTTTAGTTACTTTAGCCATGGGGAGAGATAACTCCATACCAATGGAATCGATGGTAATGCCCAGAAAAGTGGTTAGGGTGGATGGATCCGTGACTTTTTTCCAGGCAACGTCGAAACCCAAAAGTTTAATAGCTGACGTTACCAGTTGACGGTGGGTTAGGCATGACGCCTCTGTGTCCCCCAAGACGAGGAAGTCGTCTAGGTAGTTTACGACTCGGGTAGCTCCCCAAGAAGAGGCTATTTTAACGATGAACCCGGATAAACTATTGAAAATGTTAGGAGCACAACGGAGGCCGAAGCATAAGCGGCGGTCGACCAACCAGACTGGTGAAGATCCAAAGTCCCAAGACAATCCCTGGAATTGGACTTGATCCGGATGGACATTCACAGCCCGATAGGCCGACGAAATGTCGACTACCGAGAGATGATCACCCGGGTGCAGTAACTTGACAGCATCATCCACCGAATTATAAGAAAACGACTGGAAGGTGGTGGACATGAAATTGTTGATAGAATGTTCATCTGGCCGGGAACAATCGGTGATCGGGCGCAGCTTGCCATTAGCCTTGGTTACTGCCCCGAGGGAATGGACACACCTCGGTTGGTCACATACGACTGAGATCTTTCCCTCTGAGATCTCTTTCGTAAGGAGAGTAGACATTTCTTCACAGTAAGTTTCACCGGTTATTGAATCGTAATTGGTACAATGGTAAGACGAAGAGCAGTTGTCATCAACGATCCTAAACCCGGTAACTAAACCACTCCAAAGGTACAGTTTCTCGGTAGTGGTTAGGGAATCCAAAGCTTCCGGGCCAAATAGGAAAGGAGCAGCTCTGCAAGGTTTAAGTTGAGATGGTAAACCACCTATCAGGTTTATACAAGAGCACGTCCCCTCAACACAAGCCACATAAACAGGGATACTGGGGATGCCAGGTGATGGTGGCGTTTCAAATAACAGATGCTGTTCTGCTGACTGGATGGAAGGAATAGAAGAGGAACTCGCAGAAGCGCTATGGCTCAAAATGGGGTTACTGAAATCCGTGGTGACGTCATGGATGACGTTTAGGGTTGGAGAGTTCGTGAGACATGTGGAGTCAACGGTCGAGGGAAGATGTACACCAGTCCCGAACGAATCAGTAACACCTGAGCCAGCACTTCATTTGCTAGCTGAGCTCTTCTTGACATTGGGGCAGTCTCCGTTGACGTGACCCGATGAAAGGCAGGCTGAGCAGACGTGGCGGTAGAAACAGTCTTTCCCCTTGGGACAGCCATTGGAATCAAAGTTGAATTTGATACAGACATTATGGGATCGGCTCGAAGACTTTTGTGGATTTGGTTTCCTTCCGGCTTGGTGCTTAGCTGCATTATTAGCAACGTGAGTGCCATCGTACGAGAGGTGCTTGACGATGCTAGCTGGATCCACTGTTTTGAAGGTTTTCATGCCCTTGTCATGTGCCAGCTCTTTTACCGACTCATCATACTTAATAAGAGCATCAGCGGTGAAGACTTTGGTATCTGCCTTTTCCGCTAGAAGAATAAGATGATCCAAGAAACCTTTAATATCTTTCTTGCGTTTAAGCAGAGCCCGAGCCATTCTAACATTCACTAAAACGAGCCTTTCATACGTCGTTACACGTTCCCCTTCGCGCAGATATCTGGAAGAGCTGTACTTGCCTAACTTAGACTTGTTGGTACTTGAACGGCTCCTGGTTCGCCGTGAATGACGGCGATGATGGTGGCGATGTCGGCTGGAAGAAGAGCCACTACTGGATGAGCGGCCCGACGATGAACTTGAAGAACTTGAAGAGGAGGACGATCTTGAAGAATCACCCTTTGTGACAGGAATCTTGTTGTTAGCAGCTACGGCCAGGGGAGGGGCCGGGTCAGCTGATGGCGGAAGCTTGTTTACACTGGGCGCCGAGGGTTTGTTTACCGTCGGAGGCGCAACCACTGAAGCAGAACTAGCGCTCATGGATGACAACGCTGTCCGCAAAGTAGTTTCCATGCGAGACATGCGGGCATCAATACGTTTCTCGAACGCAGACGACCCAGATGAAGAAGCAGGAACAGCAGAATTATTTAGGTTAGCCATCGGTACTTGTTTCGTCGGAGTGACTGGCGAAGACGGAGACGGGTCGACGACCGCAGATGGATCAGACGCAAGTTTCCCTGATTTACGTGAAGAACCAGACCGAGTCACCGCAGGAGATGCTGGCAAGACAATATATTGAGGTTTACGGGAAGACTTACGCGAATTGTTCTTCTTTTTACCGCCTGACATGGTAGATATGTAGGAGAGATGTCAAATTTCTTGTTGTCCGGCGGGGGAAACCTAGATGAATCGGCCTCGATTCTAAGCCCCGAGTAAAATTTCTTGTTGTCCGGCGGGGGAAACCTAGATGAATGAGTTCGATGCGGTTATGATGACGTCACGGGGTGGTGACGTCACGGACAACAAAGAGGTGGCGCCCCCTGTTGCGGTGTGGGGAGTTTATAGCTGCAACATCGGGGTGTTCCCGCGCGACACATGGCATCATTCCTAAATTAAAGGAGCTACATGCGTAAAACAGTGTTAGGTCTGAGAGTGATTCTCTTCTTGTTGTGCTAGAAGAGTGAAGGCTAACCAGGGTTCCGGAGTAAAAGTGGGGCATGTAGTGGACCGCAAGGCAGATTGCATCAGGATTTCAGTCAAGAAATATCTCTCTTAAGAGTAGGCCAGGATACTGGGATTAAGGGAACTTTGCAGGCAGGCTTGACTATGTGACTGGAGTGTTGGTTGTAGGAGTTGAGTGGATTAGCCTAAGGACTGGTGATTGTCAACAGGAACTCAGTGACTTATGTCATATGCTTGTGTTAATGTCAGCTCTCGATGATGAACTATGTCTCAAGATGATTTGCAGCTCTAATTATAAAAGGACTGTGACTTGGACTGGCTCACATAATGGAATAATGAGTTGAAGAATAATGCTTAATTACTCCCCTATCATTAATGATAAAGTAAACCCCCATAGTTCAGATTTTTATAACGTGTTATGGACGCTGATTATATCAATTGGGCAAAACATAACTGATATATATATATATATATATATATATATATATATCTGTTTTGATTGCTAAATACAACAAATTGCTTGGTTGATATAGAAAACAAAAGAAATATTTTCACCCAAACAGTGTGCGGTCTGCAAGTCGATATACGATGTTGGCTAATACACATCGGTCTGTATGTCGGTCTACATGTAGGTATCCTGTAACCCGACATGTGATGGACCGAATGATGGAGTGCATACAGACCCTGTGTTATATGAACAGAGGTTGGCTATGAAACATTGATTCGGCCGTACCACATAACGTCAGGAGTATGAATCTCGGGCATTATAGCCACAGGTGCTACCAATGTTTGAAAACACTATGTTTATACACTATATTACATTGCTGACAATTACAAGTGTGTTGTCATCTATGATAGACTACTGTATGCCGACAGAGTTATCTTCTCATGTCACAGAAGTTCAATGTAAAGCGTAGTTCTATAGGTCCACTAATATTGACTATGCATGTCCCAGTCGGGGACACTTGGTGTGTAGGGCATTGTGTGACCAGGACGTGTTGTTGCATTACACAACTGGTATGTAATGCATAGTGTAGACGAATATGTCTGAGGGTGGGTAGCACACTGCTACTTTGCTATGTAGCCTATTGTTTCAACCCATTTCACACTGAAGGATCCGTTGGAGCACCCACGGTCTGTGAGTATACGGTGTGTCAAATATACGGTCCGCACATACTGTAAGAGCCAACCTGCACCTTACCAGCTTCTATTTCCCAACGAAAGTATGAATAATTATCTCCACCTGGGACTAGGGGACTGTTAAGGTATTTTAGGCCCTCCCCATGGGCAGGGGGGAATGAGTAGGAGGGTCAATTGGGTCTTGTACCAGCGCCGTGTTGGTCCCTTAGGATGGTGGGGGTGGACTACATTATAGCAGGCACTTATAGTGAGCCCCTTGGTCGCTGCCTATATTAATTAGTTTGAAAAAGATTGCGCTTAACGGTTCTAGAAACTGTCATAACTAATTAGTAAATAGGCAAAAGTCCACCTAGGGTCATGTAATCGACTATTCTTCAGTAAATATTAATTACGCCACTATTTTACAGTAATTGTCAGCTGTCCTATAATTCTAGGTCAGTGTATTATTATTTAAATGAAAATACTACTGTATTTGCAAAGTTATGACGTCATGAATCGTGTTATGAAGATTCAGATTAGGGGCACTTGATCTTGTACTGCTGCTCTATAAGCATCTTTTACAGAGTACACAGTTATATTTTGTAGTTTAGGCAATCTGAAATCAAAATCACTGTCTATCAACTGTGGGTTTCGTGGTCTCACAAAAATATCATACAGATTCTAATCGAGATACGTTTCAATATTCCTAGCCATACCTATAGGGAACATTAATCTACGGTTCCCCATCACATTATTATTCAGTTTAACGCCTCAGCTGGCTACAAAACGAGACTGAGCCTCATCAATGTAAAAAGGCATTTACCTTGATGAGGTCAGGAGACAGTGTCGGTGCCTGATTCTAAACCTAGCACATCAACAGGCCATCAACTAATTGAAGGCGACACTCCACAGCCCATTAGACTCCAGGGGTGTGCCTATAACTCACACCTTTAAAGGGGAATCGGTCTAGTTGAACTAGATAGGAAATATCTACAAGGATCCAGGGAATGTGAGGATTGGTTAAAACTGTAAGTAGTAGATACAAATGGGGCCTTGTGACTGGCAGTTGCTTTATCATACATACGTACGTGTACATAATGATTAAACACAATATATAGGCAGCGCAAATATCGCAAGAGGTACCTATAATCACGAAAACCTTATTTCAAACGATTTATGTGATTAAAATCTACCAATACCCTAGTTGTAATTATCATATTTTCAAAGTATTAGTCTAAGTGATCTAGAATAGTCCCTTTTGAACTATAACTGCGTGAGTATCCGTGGAACTATTTCATTTCTCGATGATCATGTTTTGTTTTGTTTTTGGTATGGTTAAAGAGACGGAATTCGGTAAGGGGGCGTCGCCCCCCGGCCGCCCCCTTTGGGCCAATTTGCAGTCATTATTATCAACACGGACATGTTTATTGTTATTCGGTTTTCAATCGACCATATTATATGTTTATACATCACATCTTAGATTGTTTAGCCTGTTCTGACGGGATTTCATTTTCTTTCTAATGTCCATGCTTATAGCTGAGACAAAAGCTGTCTATTATGTAGGCCTACATATTCTGATGCATACATGTATTTCTTATGTTCCTCTCGACTGGCCTCCCTTGCCGCTGCAGACGGGGAAGACGGCGTTACAGATGGCGTCCCGGGGCAGCTTCATCGGCATCGTCGACATGATCATTAAGGCCGAGCGGCACCAGCAGCTGGCGGCGGCAGGCCAGGCCGACGGGGTAGGCACCATGCAATGTGGTCAAGTGCACCACTGTTTTTACGGCGCTACGTGCAACGCTTTAGCCGCCACACGGCCCAACAGCGTAAGCAGACCCCAAACCCTCTCGCTCGTCGTCATGTGTGGAACAAGCCTATTCTTCGTGATCTTTTTCCCTTGTCCTGGATTTCTCCTCGTTTGCGGTTGAAAAAGATTGTTTCTTGGATGCACCTTTTCCCTCATTACTGCTATGTCTTCTTTTCTAAATGCACACAATGTTGAGTATCACATTAGATCGGGAAAACCTTTTCAATTTGATAAAGATTCATAGTATTCCTAGAGCCAAATGTTAATCATAAATACGTTTAAGACAATGTTCACATCTAACTATGGGTGGTACGATGTATTTGTGTTAATTAATAGCAAATTTATTTTGGAAACCCTCTAGGGGAGTATTGATTTAATGCATATAGGTCTACCGATTTTTTTTAGATGTAGTGTTCTTTAAATAGGTACGTAGAAGATATTGATCAATTTTGATTTTCATAAATAGATTAGAATCACTGTTTGTTTGATTTTATATAGAAAATGTATTGAACTCTATCGAAGATAATCTACGCTAATCCAATAGAAAACACACAATTGAAAAATAACCTCAATTATCTATCATACTATTTTTAAAGCACTTTTGCCTTATTACTGCCATGTCTGTGTCGTCTTAATACACACAATATTACGTATCATGTTAGACTGAGAAAACTCTTTAAATTTGATAGAGTTCTTCATATGGTTAGAGCTAAATGATAATCATTAAAGGGTTTTAAGACATGTTCACAATTTAACTTGGTAGGAATGATAAATAAATGTGTAATAATAGGAAACTAATTTTGACAATTGTCTAGTGGAGTATCAATTTAGTGCTTAGGAAACCGTTTGAATGTAGTATTCAAACTAAATAGGTCTAAAATATTAAGCAATTTTGAATTTCATACTTAGCTGATATAGCTTATAATCACTGTTTGTGTGCTGTGATCTCGAGAGTACGTAACTACATGTATATTTAGCTTTATCGGATAACCTACGTCAATCAAAAAGAAAACTACAGTTGAAAAAAATAGCCTCAATCATATCATTGTGATATCATTCCAAAATTACGCCTATCTTTATGCCTTCACGATGCCTTAGGCCTATATAATAATTTAGAATGCATTTTGTTGTCCTTATTCTCATAGGTTGCGGAATGTAACCACATTCAACCAGGAACCCCTACAAAGGTAGAACCAATTACATGGTGCATGTGTATTTGTATGTATGAACTTATATGCGCGCAGATATCTCAGTTATACATGTGTCCTATATATATACTAATCCAAACTTACCGATTTGTTTCCCTCCCCTCGGCACACAAAGCCTTACACGTAGCACGTACTATAATACATGTTCTCTCCATTTAGACCTGTGGTCAGACTATACATGTGATAATTATGTCATGTAGGTACATGTGCGGTCAGTGGACGTCTTTGCGCATGGCCCCAGAATATGGGGTGAAGGAGTCCACTTGTGTTCAGTCTGCTTGGGTTTACCTTCATCGGCTGTTCATTATCATTATTGATCAATTTGAAACCAATGAATTGTCTAATATTCCAAAGATTTGAATTATAATTATATGCATAATGAATGTAGACCCAAGATTGCATTTATATTACTGTCACTCCATATGGTTTGTATTTGAAATGGAACTAGAGTTTCCCTTCCGTTTTAACCTGTTAGACATGAAGCTATATAGAGGGGAATTCGACAAGCAAGGGGACACTGCATCTTAGGAACAACCAAACATACACGTACCAAATATGAGATATTACATGAAGTGCAATGTTTTCTCTAAAGGTGTAAGCCTCAAAAAATGAGAATTTGCTTTTGATATTCGTTTATTCTTATGAACAATCGGGACATTTTGGCTTCTATTTCTTTCTAATAATTATGACTAAAGCAAAGTTACCAAGTTGGCCATACGACACGGGTTCACATGTGGGACGTCTTGGTTCTCACCTTATCCATATTCATGTTTTGATTTCTTGAGTATGCACAAGTAAAACGTTTTAACATTACCGTACACTCCGATTTCAATTAATGAGTTGTTCTAAAACAAACGTATTCTCTATATCGCAGAAATTAAGTACCTGTGCCGGTGGCAGCGAAATCAGTATTCAGTTTAAGCGGCCAAATCACGAATGTACCGAGTTTATGAAGGATATTCTCTGGAAACTGGCCACCAAGCAGCTAAAGCCGGGCGACTGGAAGCGGCTGGCCCACCACTGGAAGTTCACTGACGCCCACATCAAGGCCATAGAGCACCAATATACAGGTTTGTGTGGCCACCCTTTTGTTCGTGTTCCTACATCCAACATTTAACTTACAAACTGTTAGAGGTTCGCGTTCTATAAACTTTGATAGCAACTACAGTTGTATCAAAGCATGCTATCGAAAGCATTTATATATGGATTGTTTCATGCTTATGTTTATGATTGCGCCTAGAATAGACACTCCAAAGAGCTGGTCTGCCACCTGGTGGTTAGATTTGCACCCCAATATGCTATGTGGCTATGTCCCTAGGCCTACAGGACAATGAGTTATGTGAGTGTATAAGTCTTCTTTTGTTTAAAGAGATTATTATGTTCCCTTGTAGACATACGTCTATGTACGATTTCTGAGTGTTGTTTTCCCCCCAGGTCCCCACAGTTACACGGAACACGGCTACAGGCTGCTCCTCATCTGGCTGCACAGTGTCAAAAAAGAGGACAGTCCCATGAAGCACCTCTTCGAGGCCCTCGTGGCTATCGACAGAAGGGAACTGGCTGGTAACACATCCTTATTACTGTTAAAACTAATATTCATTATGCGACATCGATCAGCATGCAATTCAAAAACACATTTTTCTCGACATGGATATATATTAGCCTACTATTAAAGCAATCATTATCCGGATCTCTATGACTGATTATAATATACTAAGATCATGTTGCCTCTTCAAGATTTCATATCTCCCTGAACATGGTGCTGCGTCGGAGCAACAAACCAACACTACATGACACTGCAATTGGTTTTCTCTTTTTCAGAGCACACACGTCGGAAGGCCAATGTGACTGCCGACAAGTCCTCCTCTCCTAAGGCCTGCCGGGTTTCCTGACAGCCGCCGTCCTGGCTCGCCAGGGGCGCGGCCAGGCTCTCCCGCTTCCGGAAGAATTGACAGAGTGAGCAAAGAGAGGGATAAGGCTTTAAAAACCTGCACAACTCCGCATGTGAACGTTCATAGACCGTGAAAGAGGTGCACATGGATGTTGTCACCGGCTGGGGGCAGTCGCACTCATTCTGTCTGAGGTCGTGTGGATAATCACTTGACGTCTGAACGGACAGGCCTTGATCTCACGAGGTTTCGCGAGACCGCACAATATTTTGTATGTACTTCCGCCCATGATATACACTGCATGTGTGTGACGGAGAAGCACCGCAGACGCGGTAGTTTTCTTTTTGTTCTCTATGGACTAACCCTAACAGAGAGGAATCATTCGTCATTTAAGGCTACAAAAAGGCCCTGTGGTCGTTATTTGAGGCGACAGAAAGGTCTTAATTCCTACCCATCCAACTGTATGGTAAGTGGAGAATTCAGGACATTTGCGGGCTGCCAAATAGTCATACTGGTAAAGCACAACCGCAAACGTCCTCATTTTCCAGAAAATTGGATGATCCGAAGACAAAGATGATTAAGAAAAATGGTGCCCATGAGCCACTGCTAGGCCAACGTGTACCAAGAGGTCCCATACTGACATGGAAGGTGAGGGATGACGGCGATAACCAAACGCAGCACAAACAGTATTCTCCACTGGTGCGCCATCTGCAGTTCCTTGTGATACCATTATTATACCATAGTTTCAACTTCCAATGACTTTCATTGTTGTTATTACTATAGTTGTTACCTATAATATGCAAGTCTCTGTACTCTGACGAGAAGACCAACAGCCCCGGTACTAAATGAATCGCTCAGTTCCCTCTCCAAATGCATTATGCCTGGTATATATTTTGTCGAGTGAAATCTACAGTCTGATACACTTCATACAATCATGTGTTCATTAGTGATCCTATAGGTTTTGATGGTTCCTGTTAGATAATTATCTGTTTAAACAGTTTATCAACGTTCAGCCTGACCAATGATGTATTTTTTTTATGTTTTTAAAGGCAAACATATAAGGCGACCATGGACTTGTTCAGTAAAATAAAACAGAATATATCACAAACATGGAACAAATTCTCCCACGGGGGGCAGGGGTGCAATAAGGTCTCAAGTATGCCCAGTGGTTTGGGTCAGGAGCTCTAAAATAGACCCTTTTGAATAGTGACTTTTTTCAAAAAATATATCCATACTGATGGAATTATATGTTAAAAACACCAAACAATGAAGGCACTTTTATTGGCGTGTTTAACTTACTGTTGATATTTTATAATAAGGCCTACATTCACATATTTCTTCAGAGGCCTGCTAAACCGCTATCAAATATTGAGATTTATTGACATGATACCAAAATCTCAAATTGTGAATTATGCCTAAAGACCAGATAAATAATGAGATCTCAAATTTGACGCCTATTTTGAATGAAACTACACTTCTAAATCTTCCTTCCCGTTGTTGCTCAAACAGAACCCATTTCTTTTTGTACAGATATACATCCAGGATTGTTGCAGACATATCCCCCTCCCTCCCTCCACACGCGCCCCCGCTCCCTGGGCAAAAGCTACAAAATCAAAGGTTTTGGAATCTTGAAATTCCTCAAAGTTTATGATGTTGAATTTCACTTGAAAATCCAATTGATTATAGAATTCCATAATCCATAATTATTGATTACATGATTCCATAATCGTCGTTATCCTTCTAAAAAAAACGAATATGAAGTACATATATAATATTTCTAAATAGGTTTGACTTGGCTAGCAACCTCTAAACTCACAAAATAATTTGGTACCTAGAATTTAGTTTTTTTTCATGTTGTGAATAACCAATGTTAACAGCGACATATATATGCGAGCAAATGCGTGAATGCCGTTAACAGATATAAACTAGGCCAACCAATACTGTTTTCACCTCCATACTTTGCACTCAACCAAAGTCGTCCTGCAATATAAAAATTTCCCCAGTTGTGAGGTCTATTGTGGGGAATAAGAATATCGTAATTATTGTGCTGCGTATTGCAGTCTCATACCATTCAGTCGGAGTCAAACAATGTGCATTTTAATCGTTTTGTCTGTTACACAAAGCATTGTGTGGATTTATTACATGTTGCTGATGATCAGGGTATAATATCATATGATATTACCTCATACTTCAATGGCTCCTACGCCAGCTTTCCTTTTAGGTAAATAGTAACTGCATTAAAGCACCAGTTACTATGAAATCAAAGTCTATAGCTAGTAAGAGTAAAATAAGTTCATTGAGTGTCACATGAGTTGAATTCTAAAATTCTAATCTATCTCAATATTTTTGCTAGGCAACTGCTGGGTTGACTCGAGTTGTTTCGTTTATTTCAGGTCGATTTTATGTATTTGGCCTTCATTTCTGACTTTTAAATGCGGATTGTGATGATGTACATGCATTGAATGTTGTCCGTTATGGTGATGCATATTGTTCTGTACAGACCTGTTCGCCGTCTAAATGTATACATGGCAGAGGAAAACGTTAATGTCAGCCATTGCAAACGTGAATGATAAATCTTGTTTATGTTATCTATTCTGGTGCTAATGACATAAGAGTCTTGAGGTAAAGAACTAGGATTCAGTGCCCAAACGGCTATAGGGTTTCATCATACGGCTTTGGCAATAACTGGGTCAGGTCGCAGTTATGTGACTTACGCCTGTAAATAAAAGTTCTTTAGGTATGACAAATAGAATAAACATATAATATTATAACCAAACTGCATAACTAGCTATAACTTGGAAGAATTACCCCGTTACCGTATTCTTGAAACACTCCTATACGACATTCCAGAATGATATTTTCATTTTGTGTTATATTTCTAAACGAATTTCCATTCAATGGATAGCGTACACTGTAACTATAATTATATGTACGTCTAAAATGGTTGTGGTACAAAATTGAAAGCTCTTTACTACAATAGTGTCAAATATACCATTTATCATAATAATATATGAGTATACATACTAGTATTTGTAATATCAACCTGTCCTTTAACCCATTTTGTATAAGGAACAAAACTAACACAATATTACTCGACACAAATAAAGATATATCTAACAGAAACGCAACGTAGGTTCAGTGGATGTGTTTTGTCAATTATTCAAGTAGAATATAACAAGGAAACATCGCATTAATTAGGTATCTCAAGAAGATTGTATCACAATCGATAAGTGTTTTCGATAAGTGGTATAATAACATCACATGTAGGGCATTCATTGGAAATAAGGGACTAGTAGTTAACACGGATGACAACAATGGGATGTATAAGGGGGTCAATAGGCTGTGATTAGGTGTACAGGTAGGTTTTACCTGCCTGTTGGTCAACAACTGATTCAAACGTTAGGTAGGTTGTAGAACTTTTTCATTAGTATGGTGCCCCGCTAGTCATTTAATTCTCTTTGTTCTTAATGACCGGTTACACAATGTCGTGTTCAACTGCTGAAGGGCATTGTCCTACAATGGTTGTTAGAGCCAGGCAGTGTGTGAAGCCAGAAGTGGGTTACATTTTTGGGAGTCCCTAGTTATCTGGTTATATCTATATAGTATTGAAGCTAATGGTGGGGACTCCCTCAATCAGTCATGTCTTTAGCCATTTAGTTCTCTTTGTTCTCAATGACCGGTTACACAATATTGTGTTCAACTGCTGTTGTTAACCAATTGTTGTTAGAATCAGGCAATGGGAGAAGCCAGAAGTGGATTACATAACCAATACTTTAGCAAAACAGCTCTCACCCCTTCACATTAGGACCTCCACTGTCACCTGCAGGTGGGGCAGTCCCAGGTGGGTGAGTGATCGGTCACTCAATGCATGCATGGACCTGAGCTTTATGTGACAGCAGGACTGGTCAACATCCAATAGCCCACATAACCTTCTGGTAATAGGAGGGCCTTCAGTTTACTGAGGGACGATCGCTCATGCATGAGCGAAACTTTTTAACTTTGGCTTTGAATTCATGTCTATTTTCAACTAGTCTGAATTCTATTGGGATTGACAGCCATAATTTACCTCCTCTATAAAAAGGAGACATAATCACTTCCTGAGCCAATCAACCCTCACCCCCCTACATTAGGACCTCCCCTGTCAGCTGCAGGTGGGCAGATCTAGGTAGGTGAGTGATAGGTCACTCAATACAGGGTACATGCCAGTGAATGCAGGGACCTAGTAGCAGCCCCTTCCCTAAACCCTGCCCTGTGCTGTGTGTGACAGCAGGAGTGGTGGTGGTGGTCACTTCTCATAGCCCATATAGCCTTCTGGTTGTAGGAAGGCCTTCAGTTTATTAGGGATGACCATCGCTCATGCATGAGCGAAACTTTGTAGCTCTTTTGCTTCTTGTTCAATACAATGTCATTGTTATGTGATCTTACCGAATTACTTGTTCTAAGCTAGTTTTCATGTTTGTTTCATTATAGTCTGCCACGAGATCCAGATGAGAAGTACCGGAAATATCACTTGTACTATAAGAAATAAACTAGCAACTAAAGTGGGTTCAAAATAAGGTGTGTGTTCAAAGATAGTCGCGCCCCCGCTCTTTGTTCTTTTCATTATGGAAAAAACGTCTAGTCCTTTGTCATTCCCATCACCACAGTATCCATTCTGTTTCATACCTCAGCTATCAACTTTTTAGCCTCCTTTAACTTAACTAACATGATTATAGTAGGAACAATAACTCCTGATAAAATATTGCCCTATAGGCACAGTGCCAACACTTGGAACGTTTACAAATAGTGAAAAAAGGCCTTCCACTTGAAGATTCTGAAATAAATCTGCGTTCTGGGCAATTATCAAATTATTGTTTTGCGTTAGGGGCAATAGTTATGTGGCAGTGAAAGGGTTAAAGTGGACCAAATGAGCACTCAGTTTAACAAGATTACCTTTATACAGAGTATAAAGTTTGACCAGAAGTTTTTATGACTTCTGGTCTCACGGAACTAATTGTGGCGCCATCTGTAGAGTCATATACCTTTCTTTCCCGAGGTGAAGGGAATGACTGGATTTGAGTGGCTGATATTCAAATAAGGAAAACTGACAGAATTGAATGAAAAATCACAGGGTACCCCCTATCATTTGTGAGTTGTTTGGTAAAAATGAATCCTTGATCTCTGCTTGTTGGTAGGTGTCAGTGGGATTTTGAAATGGGCTCTGTATTCTGTGAATTTGACCACTGCAGAACTGGCAAAATGAGGGTGTAGCAATATTTTGGACCCCTGCTTTAGATTTTGATGGGGAACCTACCCTGAAATTTTGATATTTTGTGTGCCAAAGAGGCCACAATAAGTGTCTGTGTCACTTTCATGTGGCGCAAAGTTCTGAATATTTTTTTTCTCAAGATCTGTTATATTAAACTATACAGGAAAACAATTAGTTCCGTGAGACCTATAGTGAATATTGCCAATTTAACTAAACCTGTTTTTTTGTTCTGAAAACTGACTTTTAAGGTGATTTATGCTAAAATTAGAAGATTTGGGTAAGGAATTCCCTGTTGCACCATTTTTTTTCATTTTAAAGGGAAGCTCGGGGAATTTGGTCAATTACATAGACGTCAGCACTGATCCTCATCCTGAAATCAATTAAATCTGCTTATTTTCCCAGATCTCCCTAAAACAGATGTTTTGACCCTTTTTCCTCCTGAAATGACTGATCTGATGTCATCTTTGACCTGTTTCTTGTTCACTGGGGCTAGTTCAAAATGGCCAGAAGTGTTAATTTTGGCCTAGCGCTGGTCACTGAAAATGGATGAACCAGGTTGAAACCTTAAAATAATAGTTCAAATTGTCTCAAAGTTGCAGGGGATGCCCTTCACACATGCTGAAACTAAAATAATACCATAAGAGTCTCTTTTCCTGAGAACTTTCCACAAAAAATCTGGAGAAAATGACAATTTTTACAATTTTCTGTGTTTTGGCGCCCAATTTTTCAATATTTTTTCATAATTTCTTGCAAACTGGTTTCACAATTATCTAAATGGCTCTTGATTCTTGTTCAGTGATGGGGTGAGATCACTCCTGCCAATTTTCACGTCTTTGTATGACCAGTTCTCTAAATGAGGGTTAGGTCACAACGGTGATGTCAAATGGCGATAAATGCTAGGTTAACACTTATGGGTAGATTCAAGATTCAAGATTCAAGAAGGTTTATTGACTGATGTAATAGTTTACATTTATGTCACCGTTGGGTTGTCATTCAGACAACTATAAGTAGAGGGTTAGGGAAACCAGTCCTTTTGTAGGAAAACGCAATGTGATGATGCTGAAACTGGATATTATTATTGAAAACAGGTGTCAGTCATAGAAAAATGGGTTTATTAAGAAAAAAGGCAATCTTTGCTCTCCATATAGGTCTCACGGAACTAGTTGTGGCGCCATCTGTAGAGTCATATACCTTTCTGTCCCGAGGTGAAGGAAATGACTGACTTTGAGTGGCTGATAATGAAATAAAGAAAACTGACAGAAATGAATGAAAAATCAAAGGGTACCCCCTATTATTTGTGAGTTGTTTGGTAAAAATGAATCCTTGATCTCTGCTTGTTGGTAGGTGTCAATCTGATTTTTAAATGAGCTCTGTATCCTGTGAATTTGGCCACTGCAGAACTGGCAAAATGAGGGTACATCCACATTTAGGACCCCTGCTTAAGATTTTGATGGTCAACCTACCCTGAAATTTTGATATTTTGTGTATCAAAGAGGTCACAACTGGGATATGGGTCAATTTGAGGTGGCGCAAAATTCTGAATATTTTTTTTTTCAAGATAGGCTACATTAAACTATACAGGAAAATAATTAGTTCCGTGAGACCTTCTCATTTCCAAAATAACCTTTGAATCGAGAGCCGAGTCTTAGCGTCTCTTCGGGGATAGGTGGCAGCAAAGTATACTTTGGTTCCTTCAACGTTTGGCTGGGCTGAGGTCTCACGGAACTAAATGTGGCGCCACCTGCCAGTGTCCTACAACTTTCTGTCCCGAAGTGAAGGGGATGCCAGTCTCTGAGTGGCTGAAAATGGGATAAGATAAAATGATAATGTAGAATTAAAATTCACATGATACCCCCTACTATTTCTGAGTTATTCCATAAAAAAAGAATCCATGATTAAGGGTTTTTGGTAGATGTCAGTAGGGTTTTAAAATGGGCCCTGTGGTCCATGAATTTGGTCGCTGCAAAACTGCTAAAATGAGGGTAGGTCAACATCTGGGACTCTTGCGAAAAATTTTCATGGTCAACCTACCCTCAAATTTTGATATTTTGTGTCCCAAAGAGGTCCCAATAGGTTACTGAGTCCCATTAAGGTGTAGCAATGTTTGGGATATTTTTTTTTTCACTATGCGCTATATTAAACTATACAGGAAAACATTTAGTTCCGTGAGACCTGCAGGTTATACAGCAAAGTTGGCTAAAATGAATTTAGGTCTACTGAAACTGACTTTTTGGGTTGGTTTACACATGATTATTGACTGGTATTGTGATTTTTCAATATCATCATTTTTTGGTAGGTTTTAAGCAGAAATTAAGGTTTTTGGGTCAAAAATAGGGACGTTAGCGCTCTGCAACTTCTGAAAAATACTGTCATCTCTCAATTTCCCTATTTTCTCCTAAAACATGAATTATGGCATAATTCTCATCTCATTTGACTGATTTTGAGTCATCAGAGACCTGGGTATTGTGTTCTGGGGCTGGCTTGAGTTTAAAAATCGGTCAATTTTGGTGTAGCGCAGCTTTCTGAAAATGGCTGAATAGAGCTGAAAGTTGAAAAAAATAGTTACATTCACTTCAAAGTGATTGTATCTGTCCTCTACATATGGAGGAACTATAATATATACATTAGATAGCCCTCCTTGTAAAGCTTTCAACAAAAAAGTCAGGGTAAATTGCAATTTTTGTCTATTTTTCTAGTTCAGTTGGAGAATTTTCCAAACTTTTGCCCAATCCACACAAAAACTGGGCTAGGTATCCCCTCAATGACACTTGTTCCTAGCTTAGGCTGGTCATAGCAACATTTCTGCCAATTTTCATGTCTTTGCCTTTATTATTTCTATAAATCAGGGTCATCTGACTATGTTGATGCAGTGCCCAGAAAAGGCCTCGTTGAATGCTGGTCATTTCCTATAGACAGGGCCTCAGGGGAAATGGGATTTTTGGAGGAAAGACTGGTGCTATGAAGGTAAAACTGCACAGTATTCTCAGAAATAGGTGTGGGAAGTGGAAATAGGGGTTTTTATAGGCTTATGAAGCAGTCTTGTGCCCTTTGCAGGTCTCACGGAACTAAATGTGGCGCCACCTGCCAGTGTCCTACAACTTTCTGTCCCGAAGTGAAGGGGATGCCAGTCTCTGAGTGGCTGAAAATGGGATAAGATAAAATGATGATGTAGAATTAAAATTCACATGATACCCCCTACTATTTCTGAGTTATTCCATAAAAAAAGAATCCATGATTAAGGGTTTTTGGTAAATGTCAGTAGGGTTTTAAAATGGGCCCTGTGGTCCATGAATTTGGTCGCTGCAAAACTGCTAAAATGAGGGTAGGTCAACATCTGGGACTCTTGCGAAAAATTTTCATGGTCAACCTACCCTCAAATTTTGATATTTTGTGTCCCAAAGAGGTCCCAATAGGTTACTGAGTCCCATTAAGGTGTAGCAATGTTTGGGATATTTTTTTTTCACTATGCGCTATATTAAACTATACAGGAAAACATTTAGTTCCGTGAGACCCTGAGGCAAATGATGGACCTTTTCAATGAGGTGACGCCGGCTAGCGTTGCATGCATGAATCAATTGAAATCTGGCGGAGCTATGATAAATGTGGTGGGTCAGTGAGAAAGGTGGAAAGGTTTGTAATGGAAGAGTTTAATAATTTCTAAAATGCTATGTTCTTTTACCAATTATCAAACTGGACAATTATCAGGTGGTCACTCAAAATATCAACAGAAACGTCTAGCTCTTTTCTTGTGATAAACTATACCCCAAGATGCAATGACGTCGGTAACTGTATTCAGGTAACAAGAGGTAGTTGACTTTCAGGTAATCAATTCTTTCAGAAATGGCTGACATTCAATGCAGTCCTCTGTCAAAAGGAGAACATGAAATGAGCCATCAAGTTTCAAAATAAGACGTAACTTTAAATTGTCATGACTGGCTAATCAACATAACTTTTGGCTATTCCAAATTGTCACAGAATCGCCAATTTGTCCAACCTATAGGCTAGAAAGGCCCCCAGTCCCGTCACTCTGATTACAAAAGGGTACGCATCATAGTTCTAAAAAACGCGAAGAAAGGGTCCATTTTCACAAACTTCGCATGTCCCTGTTTTTGAAAAAAAGGGTACATTTTCTGCACATTTGTCAGTGATTTGGAAAAAAGGGATCTTTTTCCCTTCATGTTATGTAATTTCGGGAAAAAAGGGTTATAAAAAGCCACAAAATGTCAGCGTTTTTCAAAAAAAGGGGTCAATTTTTGGGTATAAAAGTCAGTGGAAAGGGGGTCTTTTCTATCTTGAAGAACGATGATATGTCCTACCTTTATATTTGAGTGGACGGACTGGGGAAAGGCCTCAATGGGAAACCAAATATAGATCTTATATTTAGGCCTAGATAATGCTTAAAACGTGCAAATAAAAGAAAGCAGCCTCGTAACCCGCGGCAGTTTATCATAGTGGGTTCTTGCTAATTTGTAATGAAACATCTGTGCAATTTAATACAGCTAATGCAATGTACGATCTTAACATTATGACAAGTTCAGGGGATTTAGATGGACCCCCTCTGGAACGACACCCAACCCCCCATCCAAACCCCTACTACATATAAAATACATGAACCAACTAGCTGGTAGGGTTGATAATTAGGGTTAACATTAGGATAAATGACAACTGTAATTCTTTACTTCAATTGTAAAAAAAATCAAATGCTGAAGGATAGCTTATGTTGCATTGAGGTCAGTTATACCTCATGCACAAATGGTGTATGAATAATAATGATGCTGCTTTTCAGCAGAGGGCAGTGCAATAGGCCTACTATATAGTTGTAGATCAGTCTGCTTTTCAGCTAGGTGGATAGAATGATTTACTTGAATCCCAATCATTGTTGGTAGAATCAGAAAAGATAGTCAGGAGCAGAGCTAGAAGGAAAATGTGGGTCACCAGGCTATGTTACTAGCATGATGATAATCAACAAAATAATAATGGTAAAGTTAAAACAACAAAGTTATGAAGAATGTATCAGCAGCTAGGGAGATGGAGCCATCATCACAATTCCTGTTCAGGGAGCATGTGAGTGGTGGTACCACCTGCCTGTGTATGCTAGCTGGGGTTAGGTATAAAATCAATAAAGGGAATGATATGTAGATATGTATAATAGTTGAGGCAGGATAGTCAGAGAGTAACACTAAAACTCAACCTATACAGGAGCTGGTGGTATTGTACACTAGGGCTTGGGGCATTCCATGGTGATCACACTTGGAGAACTTTTAGGACTTTACCTGTGCTGGGTAGTTGTGGACTAACCTTTAGACCTGAGCAATAACTGCGAGCATTTTTGGGAAAAGGGACCTATTGGCAATTAATCATATCATGAAATATGACATGATTGCAGAGACACCGCCATTTTAAGATATTCCTAATAGAAGGTGAGATATGTTTGTCTGAACTTTGCTATCTCTTGTTCATTAAGATCTCCCTATTCTGAATTGTGGTCTTTGTTTCCATGTAATGGCAACTTAAAGTTAACTGTTTCATCAAATAGGTGAGTTTTCTGACTATTACAAATAGCAAAATTGTGTAGGGGTGCTTGTTCCACTTACTGTTTGCTATATTGAGAAGAGTTAAATATTTTCTACCTTACCACTACAAAATGCTTTTTTCATTCTTAACATTGTTTTTTCTGTAAACATGGCAGCCTGCTAACCTCCATTATACTTAGAAAATCCAGCAAAAAAACATTCCATTTGAAATTTCCCATGGTGCCTTGGTTATGAAAATTCTAATATTTTCAGAATTGTCATAAGAATCTCTGCAAAATTTCATGTAAGTTAAAAATTTTCCACAAAATGACTTAAAAATTGTTTTTTGTCCAAATATTTTCTAAATAAGTGCAATGTTAAATAATTGTTTAATCATAATAACACAGCTCCAGATCTGATGGCCATTTGGACTTAAACACCCTGAGTGGAGAATAACTCTACCCTAAAATTAATAGAAGCTAGCATAAATTAATCATTTATGCAGTAACTCATCAATAATAACAGAACCCAGATGAGATGATCTAATATTCACTAACTCTCTGTTTATTCCCCATATATTATAGTAAACATAAAATAATGCATCAGTTGTTCAATATGACAGGACAATCTTTTTGTTTATTTCACCCCTGATACGTAGTCTCCTATCTTTTAACACTGAGGAACTCCTACAAACCAGCCCGGGTGATACAAGGTTTGTACAAGGTTTGTATTGCCCTGGCATGACGTCACACAACCCGGATCACCCTGGCATGACATCACATGTAGACTAAACATAAACAAATGTAAACAACTACGCATAAAAACGCATAGTAAACACATAATTTCTGTCAAAAACGTATGATTAATAAACAAATATCTTAGAGGAGGTGAAATAAAATTAATATGATACTGGTCCCGTGCTGCTGATTTCGTCTGGGGGTTTGGTTCGTACAGGATCCGCTCTCGGGCCATGCGGCCCTCCGTGTCGTGTGTCGAATTTAAAAAAAACGGCCTTGTCGTCTGTCACTTTATCAGAGATTAGAACCATGTCCCATGTCAAATTTAAGAATGAGCCCTGTCACCTGTCGAATTTAAGAATAAGCCCTGTCGCCTGTTGAATTTAAGAAAAGACCAGTGTCATTTGTCCCTTAGTTGCCATGTCGCCTGTCAAATTTAATAAACGGCTTTGTCGCCGTATCGAATTTAAGAAATGGCCATGTTGCACTGTCGATTTAAGGGTCTATACCCCCTCCTATGTACATGGAATTTTCTAAAATTTGCTGTTAATCTTACTTTGTAATGCAAAAAACTTTCTTGGCTGATGACCTATTAGGCCTATTCCTTTAAGGTATTGCAAGCCTACCTAATTTAGGGGCCTACATCTATGAATGTACATTAACCTTATCAATAGATCAATTATTCTTTGTTCCAATCTTATAATATTAAGTTGTGAAATATTAAGTTATGAATACATTTTACTAATGGAAACATGATCGAAACACATATAGAGGCAAATAGGGAGAGCATTATTTTGAAGTAGGCCTACCTGTAGTCTACCTCTCTTTTTGTTATCACAATTTAAAGATACAAGTACAAAGCCAACATAGGCCTAATCAAAATAAATTATGGCAAAATTGTTTGTTTATGAATTGAAATGGCTGTATAAGCATATATATCTTCTTACTTTTATGGCTACCGCCCAGGGTGTAGGCTTACTGAGACAGTCACGCAGGCGATGCCGTCTTGTTGCAGTGGTAGAGCTTTTAAGTTGGGTTAAAAGATTGTAATGATTGTTTGAGGTGGAATTAATTAAGTAACAGGCCCGCAGCCAGGGGGATTTGGGGGGTTCGTACGCCCCCCCCCCCCCCCCACCCCTCACTTGGATGAACCCTCCTTTAAAATATCACGTCTATGGTCCCTATAAATTAAAAGAATATATAATATAGGGCCTATACGCCGTATGCGGGTCTGAAAATAGCGCATCACGCGGCGAAATTTCGCGGATATCGTGAACGGAGGTTGGATGGAAGTTTAACATAGGCTTCTATGGGAGAAAACAGGTTATCTTGTGATAACTTTTTAAATATCGCTCCAATCTTCATGTAGGGCCTATGAGAAAAACATTGGAAATGATCCCAGGAATGCGATTCAATCCTTCAAACTTTCGCAATTTGTCAATTTTTCGCATGATCGCGAAAATTCACGTTTTCCCCATAGGCCCCATGCAATGCTAAACGTGGTGACTTCTGGAGCCCAGTGTTTCACTGCGCGATGTCGAAAATGACGGCCATAGCCCATACCGCTATATTAGGTACTACCAACGCACCGGGTGCAGAATCTGGACAGTTTTGGCACCATTTTCTGTGACCAGAATTTTAGCTAATATTTTGATGTCATATTCATTTTGCAATATCTCATGAGCTACTTGATGGAACGGGCCATACTTTGTATCATTTTAAAGCAGAAATCCATACCTTTATTTTGATGATAGTCACATTTTTTTTAGAAATTGACATTTCTCAAATTTTTTGGGTCTCAAAAAAAGAGAACATTTTTAAAGTACTTTATCTCTCAAAAAAAAGGTCTAACGTAAAAATGGACTGCACCAACGAATTCCTTAGGAAATTCTGATTAAGATAAACCAAACTTGAATAATGTAGGAGGTTGCGCAGGTCTTCATGACAAATGCGCCAATTTGTGCATCCTAACTGTCAAAAAGACATTTTTTAGCATGTGTGCTATTTTTTCAAAGTAGGCCTATTCAATAATTCATTCAAGATCTTTGGGATTTTACTTTTTAGCACAAAATTACCCCCCCCCCCCCCCCCTCTCGGAAAGAAAACTCACTGACAGCAGGCAAATGATCTAAATAGATCTACCCCATCGTTACACTTACGGTAGCCTACAGTTATCAAATAAAACAGATTGTCATGAATAGCCATATCGAAAACACAACCGGTGACCGGATAACCATTTGGCGGGAAACAGAGACACCTGATGCAATAGGCCTATGTGCATTTGTGTGTGATGTTTATAATATTGTATGTATGTTATCGTTGTCTGATTGACAACCTCACCTTGACATAAATGTATACTTGTACGTTAGTCAATAAACAATCTTGAATCTTGAAAAAAAAGAAAATCTTGATGAGATCAGCGGTGGGGATACCCCCATGATGACGTCATGAAACCTTCAACCAATCAGGTGCCTTCACGGGACGGGAGTGTTGGAGCCAAACCAAACTTTCGTGAGTGACTGCCGCAATCAGAAGGGACCGGGACGGCACGATGTGTAAACCATGGATAAAGCATCGAATACGATAATCGGAGGACATTTCGACATGTTCAGAGGAGGACTATATGCTTACTTCACATTGTTTGCAGGGATATTACTGGCGATGGTCTCCATAGGAACTGGTGAGTGTTGTAGTAGGACTTTTATAAGTTCAGGTGGTTGTTGCTCCCGGCCGTGCTGGGAGGTTTCCCGGCCGAAGGTGTCCCACGCGCGGCCTCAGTGACTAGACTTGACAAGGTCTCCTACTTCCTTGGGCGTGACCTTAGGTGTGACATATTATGTTGATACATAAAAACATAAGATTGGTATTGTAATTTTAACATACACTTTAACTTCCGAGTTTGCATAGTACTTTCTGATTTATTGGAAAGTGATCAATCACCAAAAAAGTTGTGTTGATGGAAGCTAGGTCGAGTGCCAGGTCTACACCAAAACATGTTTCAAAATCAAATCAGACTTGAACTTCTGACATTGTCAGTCTGATATTCGCCATGCAAGCAAGGAAGTAAAAGTTAAAACTGTATTATTGAACAGTAGCAACACGCTTCGATCGAAAAGAGACATCTTTAAACGTTTTTTTTTTTTTTTTTTTTTTTTTTTTTTTACATGGTTTCAGCCTCATTAACCCCAGAATATAAACACCAAAGATTTAACTTTAATTTAAAGTCTTTATTAAATTTTAAGATAGATCTACTGCCACGTAATCTATCATTTCTTTTAATGATCGACAATCATCTAATTCTTTCTCTAAGATAGATATTGAAATGAGAAGTAGATAAAATGCCTGAAGGAAATCATGGCATAGAGGCCATGTATCCGGCCATGCATAGTCTATATTTTATCAAGAGATGCTTCCTAGAAATTGTTGTCGACGGTATCTTATGTGATTTCTGAATTTCCAACAACAACAAAATCGTTTTGTTTTTTTTCCTTTTTGTCTTTTTTTTCTTTTACTTATCCTGTAGATCTACACAAAATCCCATTTGCAAAAATGGATATTCAATCTAGTCTTCCACTGATGGGAAAACTTCAGCTGAATATCACTCTGTGAAACTGGCAATTTTTTTTCAAATTTAAAAGATTTGTTTCAAATAGTATTACTTAATAAATAACATCATTAAATAGCCATTAAAGGACCATATCTATTGTTATAAATTATATAAAAATAGGTAGAACAAAGGATGTACAGTATAGGTGCAAACTTGAAAATCACCATTTTAAAATTTATTTTTTGAACATTGATATCTCAGTTATTATGTAACCTAGAGCCTTGAAATTTTTAGTACATTTTCTTGACATATAGATGGAGGGAAGCGTGTCTCAGAATTTTGATATAGGTCTTAGTTATGTTTTTATGAAATGTAGACAATGAAAATGCATAAAAATCTAAAAATGTTTCCCGTTTTTGGCCGTTTTTGGCCATAAAATGAAATCTAGGACCTAAATCAAAAATCTGAGACACGCTTCCCTGCATAGGATTATCAAGAGCAGGTATGCAAAATTTTATTCATGTAGATTAAGTATCAACCGAGATATCAATGTTCAAAAAATAAAAGTGAAAAAATCTGTTTAAAATTGATAAAATCTCAGTTTTTAATTTCTTTACAATTCTATTGAAATCAACAGATAGAGAAAAATATGGCCTTTCAAATGGTGTATAGCATGTCAGGATCAGAGTGACATTAAGGAATTCATTGATGATTCCTTGAATTTGCTGATGACCACTGGTGTCTATCCTTAAAGTGGTGCTCAGGAGCTGCCAGCACCAGAGTGTAATACATAAGATGATAGCTATCCCCTCGGATAGAGAGCAGGACCACCCCACAAACTCTGGTTACTGCAGTATGAGTTAGTTGGCCAGCAGGCAGGAATGCTTGGAGCATTGGCTGGATTGGGTTGAGTGGACAAGGCCTCCTGGACTGGTGATTGTCAATAGGAGCACAGTAACATCATATAGATGAATAAACAATCTTTTCATGCAAGTGTTCTGTCAGTGTCTGTCACCTCTTAATGACGAGCTACATTCTGAGATGACTTGCAGCCAAGATAGGAAGGAAGACTGTGATTATTATGAGCTAGCATACTGGAAAAACTAATGAAACATAATGCTTAAAGGCGCCTCCTACAAATTACAGTAAATTAAAACCCCATAGTTCATAATGTCACTGACATTGACAATATCAATGTCATGCCATCATCATACATGGTTGTTTGGCACAGTTTGAAAAAATACTTGTTCAAATGTTATGGGGTAGGAATGGATTGTTTCTGCTTTGGTTCTGAAATTAATATTGGGCGTCCTTACTCCATTTCTATTTCTATGGTCCCAGTATTTATAGAACTGCCGTGTTTAGTTTTCCTTTAGGTTCATGTTTGTGTCTTCCCTAAGATCCTACAAGCGCCTGTACCGGCAGGCTATAGTGTGTGAGTAGAAGAATACCAGATTGTGGATCTATAGAGTCTACGTGTCTAGATTCATCATTCTATGCCAGCCAATTAATATAACGTAGATCTAAGTGCCTTTCATAATTCTGTGTAAACCCTTTTTGTGACTATCTGAACAATTCATCTTCCTCTTTTGTCCAGAATGAACGATAAAGGAAAAGCAGTTTATTTGCCACAAGCAAAGCATTGTTAAAGTTTACCTGCAGATCTCTGCATGGCCATTGGAGGGTTTGTTTCTGGCTTGTAAATGGGTTACAAACCCGGCCGAGCTGGGTGCTATACAAAGTTTGTTTCCGGTAGTCAATGTAGGACATGTTACCTGCGAGCATGGCTGACGGTGTGTGTACAGCTGCCACTGGTCAGAACCACCTGCATGTTAGAGGCAGTCACCTTAGCCTATAAAGTGCCAAAGGGGGCTTAAAGAACAGTCTAATCTTTTGCTTATCAGGGCTTTCGTTATGAATCCTTAAGTTAATTGGAGGCAGTGTCATTGCATTCGGTTTACTTCCTTACTTACAATTGCTCTTTTATTTGTCAATGATAGACCAAAAAGCTCTTTAAGAATCCTAATTCGTGTGCATGATATTTATATCACTGTCCACAGTCAAAGAATATGCGAAACTGGATGCCCCACCTCAAGACAGGTGTGCACATAAATCAATGCTACTGAGATCACCCTCTTTAACAAGACGCCTTGTCGGCAGGTAGGGCAGACACTGTGATCCAAGTCGATGGACATAGCTGGCGTGGTTGTGGTATTGTGGGTGGCCCGGTTGCCCCGACCCTTACCCCCGTATATGGCGAGTGTCACCCTACACCCCCCTCACCCACCTACCTGGTGTCTCCTTCACCACTGGGAGCTGGCCGAGGCACCTTCTCATGCACCGAGTTGGGCCCACAGAGAGGAAGTGACGAGTTCAAGAAGTGCATTCTTCAGATTCACTGGCACCGGTCAGACAATATCTTTGTGCGCACAGTTCGTGGAAAACAAAATGAATATGCTTTAAGCCCAGAGCAAGAATAATTTGAAAGGAAACATAAGATATCATTGTATTGATAAAAAAAACACTAGGTGTTTTCATAAATACTTGAGCAGAGGTTTACCCTGTACATTATTAGTATATTAGATTATGAGACTGGTATCATTTTTTAGGGACTGGGTTTCTTTCTTCCATAACCACATTATGGGGGAGTATTTGACATATCTAATTCTAGTAGAATTTACCACTAAAGTATGTCTTACAGATAATGTTGCTATTGTAAGCTAACTCATTAATTCATATAATTTCTTTGTCAAGTTGAGAGTTCCGTTTATGGAGCTGATGTAAAGCGTGTACCTTCTGGGAGTCAGCATCTCTCTGGTCTAGGCCTGTAGTCATTGTGTGGTCAGTCCTCGCAGGACCACCCTCTGAGAGCAGTCAGCCGTAATACAAAGTCTCACAGGGAGGCTTTCAATTCTAAAGTCTTCATTTTTAACCACGGGTGTCATATAAATAGATTAAATTTTCTGGGCTGTAATTTGTGACACAATTTTTGTCTTGAACTTGAAGGTTAAAAGAAATATTTTATTAATGATAATGCTACTAGTACACAACCTAGTTAGTATATATGTATTGTTTTAAAAGACACGTGCCCCTTTTTATTTGTTGATGAACTAAAGCAGAAAGCTTCACGACTTTTAAGGAGGGGAATTTGCATTCTTGGAGGGACAAAAGACTTAAGGTAAGGGAAATACAGCTGACCTAGGATTTCTATTTTAGGATATGACTTGAGGGTTAGTGTATGAACTTGCGCAAATGACATCCAATGTAGCTGGATGTAGAAACTGGGAATTACATTCCATCAGCTTTTCACGTGATGAGCAGTTACTGAGTTAAGGAGAGTACCCACGGATTCTGAAAATGGTGTCTGAGTAACACAACTTGAAGTAACTTCCAAAACGAAAGTAGATAGACCAGTAGTGTGATGAGTTTTTCTTCATGAATGTAATCATTTATCTCAAATTAAAAATTCTCCGGTTTAACTTTATTTCATGCTACATGTGAAGTTTAATTTTTCTTCGAAGTTGATGGCAGAGCTGTCCATGTTCTACAAGCCACGATTACCTGAAATAATGAGAAGTAGTTCGACTTGTCTTCAATGTTCCGTCCTTATGGAGCATTTCAAACACCGTTTCTTATTCTCTCGACTTCGAAAGTCATTCAGTGTCATTGTATTTGGAGGTTGTTTTTTACGCTTGCCGCATTCATCATTTTAGAATTATGTTGAATTAAACCAATTGCACTAACCGGATATACATAATATGATATTTAGCTGGGTTCAATGGGTGTTGTGTAACAGATGTTGAATTGTATCGGTGATGTGCGAATTTATTTCAATGTGATGTCAATTCGGGGCGTATTCGCTGAGGCAAATACCTATCTATCATCTTTAGCCTTCTGGGATAATATGAAATGTTCTGTATGTGGAATATACAATAACCGTGTCAAATTTAATATTATTTAGAATCACTTAATTTACCCCCAAAATTACACATATACAACACTGAACTACACGTGTATATCACAAGACACGTGTACAGGTTAATACAATATTCAAATTGTATCCTTAACATTCTTGGAGACGTGGATTGTCTTTGCAATGGAAATGGGATAGAGATAAGGCAGCTAATATTAGAACCAATACCCCGTCCCAATTATCCTATTTGATATGATTATGATATATGTAAAAACCACCCGAGTGGGGCCGGATGTGTGCCCCCTCCCTGTTTGTGGGTGGGTGCCCCTTGTTGGGGCCAACCCCTGCCGTGTGCTACACAAGGTGACCTGTGTTGGGTGACCCGAGGCCGACCTCCAGGTAGTTAGAGGCACTTTGATCCCCGTCACACACGGCCCGCCAGGTGTTGGATGAGGAGGCGACTTTTTACGTCAGATTATTGTGGCCGCCCCCGCCACATGGACAATGCAATCCTATCACTTCTATTTCCCCCTGTTTGGTTATTCATTCCAGCTGTAATTGGAGTTAACCCATTAATATGTCACAATAAGGTCAGTAAATCACGGATGTGTCAGCTGGCCTTAGAGCCTTCCCTTTCCGGGTGTTCGGCTTGAGGTATATTGACTTCCTATTGATGTACCGAAACTGCACCAGAAATTTTAAGCGCATATGTGACACAGCTACGATTATATTAAAAAAAACTACTTATGTGTAAAATGACTTAAACATTTACAGATATCATTCCCTAATACAATGGCATCCCTCAATTAAGGATCACAACTAGATAGGAACATTGGATCATTATTAGGAACATTAAGGGCAGCCCGCTGGATAGGAAACAACATTTTGTTATGGGTGGCCTTAGCGTCTCCCCTCCCCGTGTGCACACTTTGACAGTGAGGGACCCGTGACACAGGCTTCCGACTGATCTCAGCTTAACGGAGAGCATCATCTCAGCATGATTTACCTAGATTACGACTGGGCTTCCCCATCTAGAGCTAGTAAAACCGTCAGCTGCGTCTAAAAGAAATCAACTGCCGTGCGTGTCTGATTTGACATTTTTGGGGGGCCTCATCGCTATTTATTGGTTATTATTCCTGTATCTTAAGTGGTTTCGTTCTTCTGATACTCATATAAAAACAAAGGGTACTATTGATGTGGCGTGACTTCAAACCACAATATGCATGCGAACACGCTTACAGGCAAGGTATTTCTACATATCCCAGTGTGATATCCTTGGGGACGTTTTTTTACGTAGGATGTTGATGCAGACGTCCAAACAGGCCGTAGTCAAACATACACCCACACCCGTACGTGTACATACGCCTTCCTTCTGACCTTGTTATAACTTATGTGACCCATCCCCTAGCACCCACAACCGGCTAAGCTATCCAAAAAAAGTAGGAAAATAATTGTGATCATAAGGCCAGCCCCTTCTTTGAAATTCAAGTCGGGGCAGCTGGGACTAATCTGTAACATCACCCTACCTTCATCAAGGCTCAAAGATGTTTGTCCTAAAGAGAACACTAGGCCATTTATATCCTAAGGCTAGGTAACCACATTTTCGACTTTGCTATATATCAAAAACTAACATGGCATGAAAGTGAAATCGAGGACGAACTTGAGATGAGTTATAGTATTTGAGAATCTCGGCAGCAGTGCTGTAGATCAGTACGTGTCTGATAAAGACTTTCTAAACACTTTTTTCCAATTCATAGTATTATGTTACATTTGCTAGTAAACATTAGATTCCAGTTTCATAGTTAGCGATATCATAATGTTGACATAGAACACACTTGTTTACAAATATTACAAAAATATAACATGATAGATACCAAATACTTGTATACATTATTTTCATTTACCGTCCACTATTGTCAAAACCTTGGTTCTAAGTTAGTAACAATATTTGTATTTCATCAATCCGTGTATTGGTAGTATCAGAGATAGCAATTTCTCTAAAAAAAAATTTAGTAATTCCTACCTTTTGGTGATTTGGATTGCACAACTTATTTTTCCTACATTGCTTTAATATCGGTTTTAGAGTATTTTTGTGTCAGTTTCAAGCTATTCAGTTACACATTCAATGTCAGGAGTACCCATTAAAATCTCTTTAGTTGCTTCTGGAAAAAAGTTTTTCATTAGTTGGGAGTGCCATCTCTGAAGTGTTAGGCAGGAGATGTATCACATTTTTGGACACCCAGCTTCCCAAAGGCGACACGACCCTTCCTAGGGTGGGACGTAGTCGTAGTGCGGACATGCCCAGACCTGCAGGAACGTAAGACCTGTACCCCACGGAAGGGGTGATGGGGAGGGGTCGGAGGGGGGTCTCAGACAACAGGTGTCTGATGTCGCCGTCCGCTGGTGGCAGGCTGTGGGAATGGTATGTAGCCTCAGGTGCCGGTCCCACAGAGGCGGCCCGCCCCCACGCCCCTCCCGACCCTCCCGGCCACCTTCACCACGGCCACAGCTGACCTAGTTGCTCACATTCAGTTTCCTGTACCACACAGGGAAATGACATGTGGGAAGATGCCGGCATGCCTGGTGGAGACATTTTATGTGCTTTTTGATGTTTATTTTAATTTTCAATTTGTGACTAAATACGTTGCAGTACACATATGAATTGGCCGCTCGGTGATGAGGTGTTGGTGTATAACACAGTCACAGAAATATAGAATGTGCCTCTCTATCATTACAATAGCCTAGGTGTCAATAATATACATGTGTAAGTAAGATCATCACACCTGCAGGCTGAACATTCTGTAAAGATTGTTAAAATCTTAAAAGGAAGCAACCAGTTTATTTTGTTAAGCTACATAAAACTTAGTTACTAGTATATTGTTAAGCATTTTTTTTATCAAAGGATAGATAATTGCGAAGACTATAATGCTAATGATTAAGGAAAAACAAGGACGATGTAAAATTATTATTGGTTGTTCAATGTTGAATCCCCTTTGCATAATTATTACAATTTTTAGTCCCAGATCATCAGGAAGTTGATGACGGAAACTGCTTCGAGCATCCTTGACGTAAGTCATCTAGTTGGCACGGCGCCACCAGACCCATATCGGTTGACCCCATGACAATGGGTCATGTTGTCATGGTTATTTGGGTCAAAATGTATTATTACCGTGGCCCCACCTGCCTCGTCTTTGTTCTATACCTGAACCCCACCGCTGGCATTACCCTGAATAGAACGAGATTTGGGAATCCATAAGCATACAGTCAGGAACAAAGGGAATACCTATATTACCCGTCAGTGGCTTTTGCTAATTTCCCCATGTTATGGCATGTATACTCAACAGTTGCTGCTATATACAAATTACTGTATGTATATTGTTATGATCTTATTATAGCGCATGAGCGATGAGGCAGAACAATTTTGTTTCAAGGAGAGTCCAGGGTAAATAAGAAAGATTTAAAAAAAAATAGCACTCTTCTTGGTAGAAGAACTTACTAAAGCAGTCATATAATAGTCTCGCTGGCGTCGTCGCCTTGACTCATGAGTTAATAGCGATGTGTCACCTGCTAACCTCGTATACATCTTATGCTCGAATTCACGTGAATAAAGTGATGTAGGCCCATCCATGTTAACTGAGAAATCACCCCATCTCGTCTTCGCTAGAATTCAGAAACGTTATGTCGCAGCTCTGACGTTGACATTTTTTCCGGAAGAGATAAGACACTACCTCATTTGTATTAATTTGTTCCCACACTAAAAGGTCTTGCGTTGTTGATTGAGATTTCTCTTAACAATATATAGCATTTTCCACAACAGTGATGGTGGAAGTGCTCTAACTTACTAACCGTTGACTCGTCAGGGGCATGACTTACTTGATAAAGTTTCCCCTAAAATTAGGTGTTTCTTTTGAAAAACCAACCGTCCCCTGGAACTAAAGAAAGAGAAACACGTATATTTCGCCTATCAGTGCTCTGTGATAATACCCCGAAAAAATTGGGGAAAAATGTGTTCAGGTAACATAGGGTAGGTTGGTAGTTTTTTTTTTTTTTTTTTTTTTTAGCTTTTTTAGTGTGTTTTTTACTCACCAAATAGACCCGGGAAGTGTTGAAGATAATATTCTAATTATCCTCTAAAACATATTTTTAACATCTAACATACATGCCATAGGCACCTATATATTGTTCCATGCTTTTTCGATCAATTATTTTGTATTTTGAAACAAAATTGTTGACAAAATTTCTTCAAAAAAGTTAGGGTAGGGCCAACAATTACTTGAAAACAATTTATTTTAGGCCTAATCATGCATGTACTGTGAAGCCTATCTTTAATATGAGCACTGCTAAGTCGTGCAACTCCTGCATCACATTATTTTACTAAATTAGTAAATGGGTTAAAACTAAACTGATAGTACACGGGTGTACCATATGACTCAGTTTTATACAGACTATGTTCGATGCGCCTTGACTATTTCTGCAATGTTAATTAGTTGTCATGCTACAAAGTGTTAGAGATGACAATATGGATAAAGAGGGTCAAATCTAAAACAAGCTTAAAGGGCGGTATGCCCGTGGGGGGGGGGGGGGGGGGGCAGATGGTCCGGGAACTAAACAGCATGTGCCCAGTCTGTGACGTATTACCCTCCATTAGCTTCGGTATTCGCGTCCCCTTGTAAGCTGTGGTTTTAATAAATGACATTATCTCATGTGTCATAATTTCGTACCGTAGATCTTTTCCTGTGGATATACTAACATAACCAATTGAATGTGCTTAATACGTACATTTGTTATCAGTGTGGTCGCTTATTTGAAGGAAATATCCGTGTATTTTCATACATAAACAGCCTGAAATCAATCGACACACAAAACTATTAGGAAAAGGTTTGCGCACGATCAGAATATAAATTAGTTTTTCTGTGTTTGTATTTAGTATGACTTGGAAGCAACACCTGTTTGTATAGCTTGAACTACCTAGAAAGCGGCTGTTATTTATGCGTGCAATGTTTAACATGGTAGAGGGATTTAATTGATTCAGGATGCTTATTTCTTTGTGTTTTTTTCAGTATGTTCATTTTAAGTTGTTAATGAATGCTCTTTTGGTTAAATTGGTTTCATCATCAAATTAAAATACATTTTGTTCAACTTTATGATAAGATATATAAAAAAACATATATCCTTAAGTTTATCACTGTGTGGTGCATGACGAACTTTTTTAAAATGGCTTATGTTGGATGTATTTTTGTGTTATATTGTGATTTCTACTGGTGCATAATTTTGAAAGCTGCACTAGCAGTGTATCCTATCTGTATATTGTTCTCTTTTTCTACCCATGGCAGTTAGATTAAACCAGGTCCATTGATAAATGTTTCCAAATATTGATAATACTTTTGTTGTATTGACTCTTGCGTGTCCTTCTCTAGGGTGTAACGTGGAGATCGCCAAGCCGTACCACCCGCTCTACGTGCAGACGGGGCGCAGCCTGCAGCTCATATGTACGGCCAGGAACTGTAAGCCCGGTGAACGAGTCAAACTCCAGTGGTGGCGGCAGACCCAGAGCTCGGCCTGGAGCAAGCAGCGGGTGAGCACTGATTGGGTCTAGTATTAAGGGTTATGTATGCATCATGGGAAACTGACAATTTGATAACAAATAAGTCATTTTCATAGTAAGTATTTAAAGATATTTTATCAGTACAGGATTTCTTAGCGATTACTGCGCATAATAAAGCTGGGAGAAATTATTGTTACTTTTCTATTAGTTCTTGACTACGCACCTCACTCCTAACTACCAGATCGCTGACGTTAAATTGCGGTTCACATGAAGAAATTGAATTGCTCTGAATTCAGGCAGACGCAGTTCACAGTTTTCTTGTATGTTATGCATCTGCAGGCTAATTTTGGAATATTTTGTAGACAAAAACAAGGGAAAACAAATAGAAATTATGCATCTTATGGCAATATAAAAATATGTAATGAAAATATTATTAAATCAACTTCAGAAATTGAAGTTTATACATTAACAACAAGAAAGTCCCTAATCTTACCTGTTTATAACCTCAAACAAAGTAAAATGTCACAGATGACTAATTATGATATGATGAAAGTCGATCTTATAACAGAAAATGGACTTGTCAACATATTTCCCACAATGCACCCTGATTTAGCTTGCAGATAGGCCAAAATACTACTAAGCAAAGAACCACGTCTGAGAGAATTAGTTTTTCGTTTGACCTACTTCATTTAGCTGTTGTTTTTTCTCTAATAAGCTAGCATAAAAGAGTACCGGTAAACCGGTACCGGCACATACAGAGACGGAAATTAGTAAAACAAGCCCGTTGGTCACTGGTCAAAGGCCAAGCATGATTGCCTATAAAAATTGTCTCATCAATATCTCGTGGTAAAAAGTTCAAATAAAACCTTTGTCATTGGGGCCTTGTCATTTGCTTTTTGTTTCCCCCCTCATGTACTGGGCAGGTCAAGGACAACGAAATACCAACCTGTATCATCAGTCCTAAAACAAAGTTAGACATTTTGTTTGAAATGTCGAGCCAATCGCTGACGATGTGACGTGCAGATTTTTAGTTTGTGTAGGGTAAAAAGAGATCTGAGTTCATTGAAAAAAGTATCACATAAGGAATAGCAGAAGACCGAAATAAGCAGTCCGGACACAATTATCGAAAGTTATAGCCAGTAGTTTGTGAGATATGGTGTACATTGAATTTACAGGGGACCTTGAACCACAAAATCATAGTTTAAATAACTTTTTTTAATCTAGAGAATGATAATGATCTGATAGGTGTAATATAGTTTCTATATTCAAAATCACTGTAGCTTCAATCATACACGAGCGGAAAATCAGTGACATTTGAGAATGAATATTTCATGAATTATAACGATTTACAGTACATACAAATCACATAATCATTACTATGGGAATAATACGCAATGCCATGAAGACGTGACATTAGCCAGCGAGTTCCGGGTGACGGCTTATTAGAGGTATGTTTGTTAGAAATGATATCACATGAGTAAGTAATAATGGAACAGAATAAACAGATTAAAAATGAAACTGTTTTTCGATATGGATGAATATATGCATCCCACCCACATAGTTTTACGTTTTATAAGAATGTGACGCGGGCACGCGACTAAAACCATGTCCCGATACTGTACTAGGACACAGGACTGACACACCTCCTAAAAACTTAGGTCGGACAATATGTAGGTTACTCTAGATTAGATGTTGCTCTAGCACTAGATCCTGAAAGATTGTAACGAAATAACCACGATTGCCTATTAAACTGACTTTATCTTGGCCTCGCCTATTCCTATAACCCCTAATTCCTTCTCCGCCACCACCCCAACCATAGCCCCATATGGCACCCACTACTGATCACTACCCCCCGGACCGGGCACGTGATGGTTGTAGTAAGGGGTTGTCTAAATAGTAAACGGCCTCCTGAGAGGTAGATAGTCCTCGAGGTTCTACCAGTGCCAGCCAAACGATAGCGTTCACAACCTCCAGAATCCCTAGTTCTCCCCGACCCGATATACGTCCAGGGCTTAGTCTGCCCCCCCCCCCCTCTCGATCCCCCTCCCCGACTCAGTGTGGCTGAGGTGTGTGGTTGGCTATATCTAGGGCGAATGCCCTGTAAGTACATGGCTTTACCAGCTGAGGCGATTTTGTCGTGGCTTCATGTCTGTAGAGAGTATGTATATTTAGTACTCCAGCAGAGTAAAGTATACCCACTCCAGCAGAATAAGATAGGTTCAGTGTTGCCAGCAAACAACTAAAACTAGTAAGAGGTGGGTTTCATAATTCTCAAGTCTAACTCTTTAACTGGAGTGAATTATAAAACCAGTGTAATATTACAAAATACTACACTATGTAAGGAGCTATACCAATTACCATCATATACATAACACAAACAACATTATGAACCTACTATTTTGATTTTCCATACCACACTTTGATCGGGATGTACAGCTGTCTTATGACGAAACTTTGCATGGTGCAGTCTTCAATGCCTTTAAAATATTTACGTAACATAATTATCAAATCGAAATGCATCATGGATCTGTTTTAGTTTTAAAAGATTGTGTTTCCTCCCGTAGTCGATTCCACATTGTGTTTCTTTTGTTAGCATGGTCCTGGTCGCCAAATCAAAGCGAACCTGTATACAGATAGTATGACCTCAAGTGGGATTAACACTACTCATGTGTAACTAAATGGGGATAACGTGTGCCGGCCAGACCAGTGGTATGTGTGGGGGTGTTGGCGTAACGACTTGGATTTTGTCCCGACACCACAAAGCCTTGTGATACACACTCAGTCAGTAGAACCTATTACTATAGCCAGACAAATGTACAGTGTTCGAAATTAAGGATCTATTTTATGCACACGCAGGGTGCATAGGGATTAGAAATTATACACCCGGCTATCTATTAATGTGCACACCTCCATATAAAGGTATTTATACTGTTCAAAATCCATGCACACACCGGGTGCATACCTCCCTAAAAGTATGCACCCTGCAGTCAAATTGTGCACACCGGGTGCAGGGTGCGCCCTTAATTTTGAACACTGATGTATAAAGGCGCATCTTTTATGCACCTCTATGCTTTAGTATGCTGCCATTGTTATTTTTCTTTACTGCAACTGCAACTGCCGGCGATATCAATAACATAAGTATAATATCAGGGTTCCCACACAACCTGGAAAACCTGGAAAATCATGGAATATGAAGGTGGTCATGGAAAGTCATGGAAAAGTCATGGAATTTGAAAATTTGACCAAGAGTCATGGAATTTTGTCATGGAAAATCAGCTTGAGTGATATCAGCCAAAGGCAGACTAAATTTCGTAATAGAAGAGAACAAGCTTTAATTGCATGATTTCCATAGGTATTTGGATCTTTCTTGGAAGGTACTTGCACTCATTGAATTGTCACATTGTCACTTGCACTCATTGAATTGTCACTAGTGTGGATAGGACGGCTGTAGGGGTGATGGGGGGCCGTTGATTGTATCATTTTTTTAATGGTTCTAATTGTTTGAACCCTGGAAAGTCAACCTGAAAAATCAGAATTGGTCATGGAAAGTCATGGAAAAGTCATGGAATTTGATTCTTCCGAGTCTGTGGGAACCCTGAATATGCAATAGCATAGATATACATAGTCCTATGTATGTCTATGGCAATAGTCATTAGAAAAAAGTGATGAGATCTTTTTTTGAGGAACAATAGCTTCTGCTGGTTTAGCCAGATGGATTAAAAGGGGTCTGACCAACGATACTAGTTAAGAATTTTGAGCTTGACTTTTATTATGGTACACAGGTCTAGCATATTTTTTTCCCTGGAAGCGACCCCAAAAAAAGTGACTACTCCGCTTACTGGTTATCACATTAATCAGTTTGAGATGGCCGGCCTGTCGACAGTGGGTGTTTGTTGTGACAGAGGATCTGTCACCATGTAGAAAGGTCAGGGCTTTGGAACCATGGTGGGGTTGGGGGTGAGGTCTTGGGAGAGCACAACTGATCATATAAATCGATATTGTTATATACAAAAAACATATTTCCCTTTACTTCCGTTTTTGATGAGTGTTTTGTAAACATGTCTCACTTTATAACGGAGTGGGTTTAACAACACGCGTTTCTCTTTAGACTTCAATTTAGGAATGTGAGCCACAAGAGAAAATAACGTTACCGGTAGTAATGAGAGGTGGAGGATTATATAGGAGGTTTTGGGCGAAGAAGGGTGGCTAGATACTGAGAGGTTGTTACAACAATCACGTTTGTATACACACATTATGGCACTGAGGAAGATATTCTTTAGTCACCAATGATGTTAAAATGATGTACTCCATAGGCATAGCTCTACTATATAGTTTTCTAAGGGGTGGAACTAGGAAAACGGAAAGCAGATAAGGCCCCGTTAACTAGATAAGATTGTGTATACCTACCAGTATTTTCAGTTATCTTATTTTTCTGTCCATGGTTTTAGGGACAAAAACAGTGAGTTATATGTCGAATGTCTGATGGTGAACAAAATATCCGATTATGACGCCTGATTTACATGTATACTCGTTGCATACACCAACAATTCTCTCGTGTTTTTTGTTACGTCAGCGCCATTAGGCTTAGGGCATTCCCGAGAGTTGAGAATAATTTGCGCTGATGATCCCAAAACAGCTTACGTACACCCACAATTCTCTCGTGATCTTAGGTCAGTGCCATTCGGCATACTTGTTGCAATTCCAAGGGTTGCTCTTTTGAAGGCTGTTTCTGATCAACTTTTCGAGAGATCAGTTTAAATCTATTTAAACGTGTTAAGCTACCGTAACAACATTTTTGGCAAGAGCTGATGACTGTCGGTATCGCTGGTAAACCAAACTGTTATCTACCCTCTTCAACCTTTGGTATTTATGTCTCTTTGTGGTGGACGTCACAAAGGGACCAGGGTCTCATATAAGCTAGGTCAAATGACCTGCGGGTCATCATGTTTATGCCTGCTCGGGGTTGTAAACTGCATGTCTTTACTGTGTCTGAAAACATTCAGAGAATTCAAATTTGCAATAAAACCATTCAGGTGACGAGGACTGAAGTACCGATATCATATGGTTCTCACGAGCCACCCTATGTGAGCGCATTTACAGTAAAGAATAGGTTCTCACTATATATACTCCCACAAGAGTATAGTGAAGTTAGAAATGTTGTGATCAGTATAAAGCAAGATTTTAACAAAACAACACGAAATTCCTATTGGATTTTTGCACCATCTATACAGGCCTAGGATGTACGTACAATCTTTTTTTATCGGGGAATAAAGTTGCTCTAGAAATCTTCACACTATTGTAACAACAGTCTTCCATATAGGATATGTTTGATTTATTTGGCAATGACTGGAACTGCGCGCAATTAACTGGTCCGCGAAATTATATCCGATTTAATGATGATTGGACATCAACTTATAAAAATACGAATGGATGATAATTATCCATTCAAATTTGTGAAGTTTTTTTTTCCAGTTCAAGTGAAGATTTATTGGAGTTACAAATTTCCATTCGTAATGGTAAAGGGGTTTATTTATTGTAAATGGAAACAATCGTTTCATGAGTGTTAATACAGAGTACGGGTATGTACAGTAAGTCTGAGTTGTCGGTTATCCAGTCTAGTCCCTGCCACTTATGATCGGTACAACTTGGGTCAGTTTGGGACACGTTGCCATAGCGACAAAGTGGCAATGCATATGGTAGGGAAGAAAACCTACATCAATTCTGGTGGCCAGATGCAGTGATTGTGTCAGAAGTATCAGCACTGATTGGGTTTTGGGCTTTCCCGACATAATCTCTATTCACAGTGAGAAAAAGCTTTTCCTAGCCATGTGCCTATGCCCACGTTTCTGTGCAGTTTCCTGAAGAATAATGTGAGCAGTCAATATCCATCCCATTGATAGATTCCTGATTGCATGATTATTCGCTTATATATTATACTACCCGCTCAGAATCGCCTAACACAGTGCCATTTTTCTCCAAATACAGGTGGGGAACCATAATCATCAATAAAATGTATAAGGTCATGCGACCTTTTGCGTGAAATTCTTATTTCGCAGTTCCTAATACTTTTCGGTAGATTATATTCATAATTATTGCGCGCTATTCATACGGCGCTGCTCTAACACTTGCTGCCTGATGGCGTGGTTTATACCCTCGTCTCCTACTCTTTCCCCAACAGAACAGGAGTCCCCAGCTGACAGATTTGATGTCCCAATGGCAGGTAGGAAGCGGGCTTGGTGTGCAATGGGCTTAACATTGGTGTGCAACAGGCCTGTGCTAAGTTACAAACGGCCTAGCGTGCACCTGGGAAGTTTACAAAGGGATGTGTGTGCACCAGGAGTTGAGGTGCACACTGGGAAAAATGTGCAGAAAAATTATTCCGCCCACAGAGTCTATTTGCACACAAGCCTGAATTATTACTGTATACACAACGTTTAGGTTATGTAGTTCACCGCAAGGCCTACGTGCGCTCATCAAGCTTATATAAAATAGTCTTGAATTGCTCACTAGGCCTAAGTGTGCACTCCGCCTAGGCATGCACCAATTTTTAAAATGTGTACTGTGCCTAGGCATGTACCGTTATTTATCTGGTGCACACTAGACCTGATTGTCGACGTGCACCAGGTCTAGGGGTGCACCTCCTGCTTTATCTGTTTCCCCCGTCAGCTCCCGGCCTCTTCGTCCTTGTCATGTTCATCTCGTGGTGCCCCCTTCCACTATGTGATCGTATCGCATTTTAGAATTGTAAATAGTGAATCCTGAGAACATCTACAATTTTTACTAAATTGTTATAACAGATTCTAACAAGAAATAGATGCGATTTCACAAGAATATCATAATTATATACATTGAGAGTATTTGGTATTGAGTGCTTTATCAGTAATCGTTCAGATATATTTGATTGGAGAATTTGTTTTTTGAAGTTTAGCATGTATATGTTCTGCATGGACCTTCCCTCTTTGCATTCCCCCTACCCATGAGCCCGATATGACACCTCACGTTGTACTAACAGAATAACGTCATACCTCTGCATACATCCACCCGGTCACCGTTTGATTCCACAGCCACGCGCAATCTCAGACTAAAAAGACATGAACTGATTCGTTTGGTGCTTCCTAATATCATACAATTAATATTGCTTGATTAACACGCGTATTAATGATCGTGATGGAATGATTGAAAGTTTTCGAAGTGTGCTTGATTTCACTTGGAGAATATTTAAGTATGTATTGATTTTATTCATGTTCAGTATTATAGACCGCAAATTCAAACCACAGATATCTTTTTTTTTCAACCGCCACACTAGAAGTGTTTTAAATCAGACCTAATAGTAAACTCTGATCTTTCCTGAAATTATCGAACGTGATTCAAAATGATTATTGCATGAGCATATAATAATTGCTTGATGAAGATAAATACTTAGAGCCCTAGGTGATAAGATGACAAATTTCAAAATAGTTCAGTTCTGTTTCAGTTCAGTTCTTAATAAATCATTTAAAAGTTTAGAATCTGTAAAGCAATACGTGTCGTAAGCTTGTATTTACAAAATTATTGTTGTCTCAATTAAACTGCTCGTGACTTACCAGAAGCATGTATGCATGTTACTACAGGTACGTGTTTGTGTAAAAAACAAAATTAGTTTCCCAGCCCTTATTATCCACGGCTTACATCATTAAAATCGTCGTTTTAGAATTATACTGGAAGAAACATTCACATTCAGGATCTGAAATTTAAGTATGCTCTTTATCCCAGCCATACTATCTCTGTGCCTTTGATAATAAATAATTTTGTACAATTTATTGCAAAATGCAATGTCAGGAATGCGTTGAATCAATGGCGCCCTGTCTGCCCCCATAACGTGGCTGTGGATGCACATGATTATTAACGGTGTGAGCACACGAGGAATTCGGTGCAGTGAGACCTGTGGAAGCTTGTGGTATGTGAATAGATCCATGTAGTCTGGTATCGTTTGTGTGTGGCCTGGAATAGGTCTGACATCAGACTCCACCGTGGGACTGGCCAGTGTCGTCCACTACGAGTCTTGAACTTTTTAACCCCCCCCCCCCCCCCCCCAACACACACACAGACACGCCGTTATCTGTTATTAAATCCCACTGGCCTGCCATGCTGTCCTAGAAGCTGCACACGTACCTATTATGGTATACCGTCTTAACTATTCTACAATCGATAGTTGCTGGAAGTGATCAAATCTTGGGATAATTCTGTGAATGACGAGTCTGAAACATTCCCTATTTGCCGCATGAGGCAGAGGAGGAATCTTATGGAAACGTAATGTGACCAACTTTTATTCTATAAATAAGCCACAAAACATTTATACCTGTGCACTGTGTACAAGGGTCTGACCGCTCGTATGAGTCTTCTGAGAGAGAAGCTGTCTTTTGGCACAGGGCAGTGCGGTACCACCCACCCCCGAGTTTCCGAGGGATGGGTTGGCGCTCTCTCTTGGTCTTTGTAATAGCCTTAGGCAACGTATTCTTGTGAGAAAAAAACTGACGCATACGAGCATGTCTTTCTGTTAGAGCTGCTAACCACAGGTGGTGTGCGAGTGGTCAACAGGAACTCCAACAGGGAGTGTGAGGTGGAGTGGTTACATATCCTCTTGTCTCGTGGCCAGAACACCAGCCCACTACACTGTGATCCCGGCCAGACCGAGCCTGTTTGGTCGTAGGCCGACTCGTGAGACGTGCCAAACGACGGCCACGGTCCGTACAAACCGTCTGTAATCGGATAAACACACCTTGTAGTAGTACAAGGTGAATGTGGTTAATAGTGCCAAAAGATAATATAACACGCCTACAATATTATACAGTGATAATTATTTGGAAAAATATTATTTTGCAATATTCAAAGGATATCAAACTTCTAAGAATCGTCACATGTTCCATCTGAAGTTTTTTTTTCATGTGAGTCATAATATACACCAATTATGATGAGCACAAAATATGCATATTGTACATTTTAGGGTTAATATTTCCAAATGAAAACATTTGTTCTTTGATTTTAAAATAAGATCTACGACTTAATTTTAAAATTAATTTTGATGAAGCCATATGCTATTGCTAATAGGGTCTATCTACAGCAGGTACAATAATGGTAAATTGCTGGTCACAGAACGAAACCCTGGTACGACGATCCTGTATAGTGTATGTGCATGTTAAAGTTATTAGTCATTCTCGGGATCTCCGCTTGTTGTGACCTGGGTCCGGGCCGTTTGACCCCCGGGACCTGAGCGCCGGGCTGCCATGGAGGATGTGGCGTAATCGTATAGCTATCGAGGTAATGCTAATAAGAACTGTGGTTGACGGGGGTGGGTGGGGGGCGACGGGGGATGCTACAACCTGGGCCAGGTCCACGCGATGTTTGGCAGTCGTCCCGACAAACCAGATCCTTGTATTCCACAGCCAGCTGAGTTTGGACAGATTTCTCCCTTGAGAATTTCCTCCCTTCCCCCTTACTCTCGACTGTTGGAAAATCTTCCACTGTCTATTTAATATTAAATAAAATATACTATATTTCATCTAAAGAAAAATCCACTAAATATCCGTTAGTATTTTGATGTCCTAGTATTTAGTAGTCTAGTCAGCATACAGGAAGTACTTATTGTTTGTCAGCAAAATACCAGACAGCAACATCCTTGCAACTCACAAACCACAAGTTGCTCTCAAGTTGGTCTTGACCAGAGATGATTTAATGGATACATGCAATTCCCCCCCCCCCCCCCCTCCCCAATCATGACGTGCCCTTCTTAACACAGGCTGCTCTTTCTCTTGCTTGGTGTTTTTGTGTTTTTTTCAACGCGCAGTTCTGCTTGGCATGTTACGTTATTACATGCACTCGTCATATGTTCCTTGCAACAGAAGGACCATTTAGTATGTATATTGTAATAAAGGCCAAAGAGAGTTCCAAAAGGGGCGTATGAAGTAGAAGACAACTCATTATGTTAATCGAAATAACTATCCATTGTACATGTTCGTGCTCGCATGAAAACGTAGTGTATTTGCAGTTACTCATATCGTAACGCTCACAACGCTTGAAAAAATGAAAAGATCCTCTTTTATCCATGACCTTGAGCTCTCTTAGATATTTGTAGCATCTACGGTAACATTTTGCCCAAATAGTTAATACCTGTGTCTCTTTTACCAGAATTCCCTACGGGTTAACCTCTAATAGGACTACATAGGAGTTTTAAAAAACTCTTTGATTTCTAATTCTTAGCCATCAAAAACAAATTGGCCTTTTTTCGGATATGAAGATTATTAATTTATTTAGGTAACAATTTATCAGGTCAGCGTACCGTTACATGTGAATTATGGACGCATATATTTGTAAACATTTTTTAGAATGGTCTGTTGGTTCACATAATCTTAAGTAAGTGTAATAGATTTTTAACCGAGAAGCACGCTATGAAGGAACGAGTTGGGTATTCTGCTAAAGGTCGACTATCAAGTTCATTGCTTCTGCTTCTTTGTTCCTCTCGTAGAAGTTAGTGTCTACAAATTTCTTACATTTTTCATAAATTCTGAAAACCTTCCAGCTATGTTCCGATCGCCGGTTTACCTAGTGGCGGTAGGTTTAGGCGAAGTAGTCCTTTTAATAAAAATAACTGAAGAACATGAACACGGAAAAACCAGTTCCGGCCAGGAAGCGTAGTAAGCTGTATTGAGCTTGGTCATGCTATTTTTCACACAAACTGTTTTCATTGGACGAAGATGAATGTCCGTATTTGTACAGTGTTTTTTTATTGGTAATATCTATAAACGTTTTTAAGTTTTTCCTTCATTGAAGTTCTTGAGGTACATTAGTTTTACTGTTAAAGATACCTAAACGTGCCCTTGACTCAGTGTCAGCTTGGAAGGAGCGTGAATTCTATGTTAAGAAGATGATTGAGTAGTGTTAGCCTAAGATGTATCATCAGACCCCCATAATGCTTGATGCTCCTGATATTCTTTCTTCGCAAAAGTAGGGATCTGTATTCCAGCTTGACCCAGGTAAAATCTTTATAATTGCAAATATATATATATATTATATCACCTATCAAACGATGAATACTGGGTCCAGATTAAGGGAAATAAACCCGAATTGTCATGTTTACGTGGAAAATATTGACGATGGTAAAATGCCATGGTACTAAAAATATAGAAATATTTGATGACTTGACGTTTCACGTAGCCTGTTGGTTTCAGATCGAGCCCCAGCCGGGCGGGCGGTGGGTGACGCGCGACCTGTACGAGGAGCCGTCGGGCGACGTGGTCTCCACCCTCATCCTGCAGGACGTGGGGGTCGACGACCACGGCTGGTACATCTGTCGGGACGAGCGTGACGTCAACACCTACACCATCTGGGTCACCACCCTCCAGGGTAGGCACTGCTCGGGGACTCCTGCCTGCGGGCTGAGCGGCCAGTTGGCCGGTAGAACAAACAACTGGTCATCTAATCGTACTTTGATGTTTCCTAAGTTATGACCTCAGTTAAAAAAACAGACAAGCAACCAAGCTGAGGTGTAGAGTGATTCGCCCTTGTCCTTATTCATCCTTGTTTTCTTAGCTTTCCTTGTGTCTCAGGTGCCTCAGAATAGAGTAATAAGATAGGTATGATAACAGATATATATCAACTTAAAAGGTTACCAACTTCCCTACTTTGTGATCTGTTTGTGATAACGATAAATGATTATTGAATTTTTCAACAGAACATTTTCAGCAATTTGAGGTTTCTGAATAATTAGATTCTTTACTATTATATTCTGATGGATCCATCATATACTTCGTAAACACTGCCCATATAATAGTACCTGGAAACACTCGTAACGTGCCCATTGTTGTGCTGCAGTGGACGCTACGCCGAACGTGACGGTGACGGGCTCTAGTCATGAGGACGTGACGTTGGCGTGCACGGTGTCGGGACCTAACGCCAACCTACCGCACATCGAGTACGAGTGGACGTGGGAGAAGTTACGTGTCATCAACGTCTCGGACCGCTACACCCTCTACCCACCCACCGTCGGCACCCAGCGACTGCAGATTCACAAACCGAGTAGGTCTACCATGTCGGCCAGCTGCGCGGCTCCTGTGGTGGCAGGCTTTTTGTAATTGTGTACTGGCGTATGTATTGTAGAATTGAAGGCCACTGAAATTGTATCAATTCGTGAATACTTTTCCTTTTACTATAATCATAACACAACTTCCCTATTCTTGTGATAAGACCTACTGCTCAATTTACCACAACTACCGCTTTGATGTCCAGCAAACGTATACGATTGTTCCACTTGATGATTCCTTCACAATATATGCACTTGTTATGGATTGTATTTGACCCGGTACAGTACAATCCCGGGTATGCAATACACTAGCTGGCTGCCGGGTGCCCAAATGACTAATTGGCCTAGCAAGTAATGAATCGGTTCGAAAACTATTCGAAAAATCTATAGGCAATAACCATCTGATGATAAAATGAATTTATTACGCAATTTGAACCACAGCAGTTTCACACTTTCAGAATATTAACATAGTCATTCGCTCTTTTTTGAAGATCAATGTCTGTAAATTATGTATATAAAAGCTAAAGACATGGCATACTCCACGTCGCTTCAGATGATTACACGGGAATCTGAAGCGACTAAAGAGTATGAAGAAATGGTTGGTCATGAGAGGTCGAGCAGAGATGGTATCAAAATAGTCTAATCTCAGCCGCTGGCTATGAACAACGTGGGCCTCTGCATTATGTATGTTGTAAAGTTACGTCAGCATTAGCCATGTTTGTAATGATCTCAGCACGGTATTCTGTGTTTTTCCAGTCGGTTATTCTTCTGCCGTTATTTTTTTAGTGTCGATTGTTAGTGAACAAAAGATGAGGATAAGATCAGTGAAGTGCGCCTATGCACGTGTGTGTCTAATGTTGGTCATTAAATACTTTTCTACATTCATCGGGTTTGTGGTCAAGGTTTTCTGACCAACTGGTAAGAAATATGATTGGAAGGTATCGAAAGAAAGTTATCCAGGGGGTGGCAACTAATAGGCGTCGAATGGGCATATCAAGCCCTTCAGTCAAAGGGGATCCAGGTAAATCTAAGGAGGTTCTGGCTTACATTTTTTTTAAAGATTTCTTATATTTTACCTATATTTTGGGAAATTTAAGGGGGATCCAGACACCCAGGAACCCCCCTGGCTACGCCACTGGTGGCGTATGTATCTAGATGGCGAGAGAGGTTTAGGATAAATGGGTAGCTTCCACGGCATTCCCCAGTGAATGAAATATTCAGTCGGCTAGAGGAGCAGTGCACAGAGCAGACGACATTTTAAGACACGGGCCGTTCGTCATTCGGTATTAGGCGACGGTCGATTGGTCCCGACTGTAATGCGGGGTTAGTGCCTGTTAAAAGGCCGGTCACCAGGGACCAGCGTCTGCTGCTGGCCGCCTGGCGGAGAGTGGAGGAACTCAGTCCGTTAAGTGGACTTAATGGCATGGTCTTCACTTTCTACACCAAAAGACAAAGTGTGGAAGGTCTTTATTAGATAGTCATCATGTGCTTATTTCATGCAGGTGACTACCTACCATTTGTCATGCATGCATTTTGAAAAATATTTTGCAGGGTTCCCATACCGTCTAGAAAATGAGAACGGTTATGGAAAAATACGATGGAACGTAAAAGGCTGAATAACAGTTGTGGAGTGCTGAATGCTGTAATTTTAAAGTGAACAATCAAAACAACTTTGGTGATTCATAGATTTTTACATGGCGTTTGATTTGTCGTTGCAGAAAAACGTGATGGCGGGAAGTACACTTGTTCCTTTATCTTCGGAACAAATTTGGGGCCTCAGCTTTTCTCTAAAACTATCTACGTCGACAGTAAGTATCTTTTTCTGTAAGGTTAATTACTGATTTCAATAAAGTTGTGGACCTTGATTTTGGTCTTGATTTTGGTAATAATTTTGAATAAGGCTTACATGTATTTCTAAAAGGAGGAGTAGTTCCCTAAAATTGCGCACCCTCTTTTGAATATGACCTCCATTTCACTACGGTCAGGATGAGCTCATATTCAAGTCTATGCTGTCTACTCGACCATTTTGGTTGAGTAGACTTTCTGCATTATACTTTATGTCTTGTGCTTTAACTCCATACAGACTATCTTCGTTATCCTTGCTTCTGAATTTTACATGTTTTGATGGCTGTTCTTCTCTAAATATAAAGGATTCATGAGTTTTGCTTAGTATCATTGGACTGAAAAGCCTGTCTGCCATGACAGTCTGTTGGTAGCCATCCTAAATACTAGTGTATGCTGGATACCATCTAACATCAGTTTGTAAAGCAACTGGAAGAGGCTGGAGAAAAGCACTAAATCTCTTTCAAAATGTCAGAAACCCTGTTTTTAATCACATATTTAACAAGAATACATTCTTGGTGAAATGTTTTCACAATTTTGGGGATACACATGGAGTTGAATGCATTTTTTGTTAGGGCTGTTCTGTTAGACACGGGGTCTCTGAATCGTGAGCATGTATTCACACTTTTGGAATGTATCATGACATGTTATGTTACATATGCAATGATCTGTTTGTTAAATGCTAAAGAGACACTCATAGCCACGGAGACCCTATCACATGTCCCTGTCTTAATTTAATTGGATCTTAAATAAAGTCTTTAAAAAAATCCTACGCTTTTGATTATGAGTACCCTGAATGTGGAACTGGGTCACAGGTTCAGAAAGATTTCACTAGTACTGTAAAATGGCGCCAAAAACTTGCATGTGCTAGTACATTGATACATTGATGGATAAGAAGAGCCGATAGCGTTTGCTTTTATGACTGACCCTGTGGTGGGTGGGGGGATACCCAACTTCCAGTTTCCCTTGATGGTACCAGCGAGTATTCTTCTCTAAAAACTCAATGACGGTACACTTTAAGTTCCACTTAGCAGACTTTCAGGACTAATCCCGATTAAGGTCCACCTGCCCCAGCCACCCTCCAAACCATGCTCCCCTTCTTCCTACCTAAAGCTTTATCTCCTCAAAACGTTGATGTCTTTACTAGGTTGTCTAAACCCGTGAAGGCCCAACACAATAAGGTTTGCCGGCGGCTACAGGCCCATGTCTATATGTAGATTGAGTTGTTCGCCTCCTAGACAGTACGTATGAGGCTGAGTGGATCTGAGCAGCTCATCACCCCCACACCCACCCCCCACCCACCCCCCTTCAGGTCAGGGCCGCTGACCGGTGGATGACCAGCCGGTTACCGTGGTCAGATGTAAGCGGTCACCCGGGTAGACCTATTACGGAGCGTCACTAGGCAGCATTTAAATGTGATGTGAATCTCATGCGACCAATAGTCAGCAGAGCTAATTTCTCTAAACGTAGAGTATAGTGTCTGTCATAACCAATGGGAGTTTAGGGCTTGAAGTAGATCTGATATCAACCAAATTAACGTCACGCTGATAACACGAAAAAAATAAATCTTATTAAACTCATCCTTTCTGTTTAGTACAACCTAGCGCCATTCTTCAAGAACGTAATGAAGACGTTGCACAAGACGCATGTAAGGGTTAAATAACAGCGCCCTGGGCATTAGTAGGCTTTGTCCGCCTTAGGTAACCGACCCCCACAGGGCCCAGCAGTCTGACAGAGATATCGGTGTAGCCGTTATCGGGTCATGGGTGTGTACACTGGGCCCGTTATCTATATAGGCCGGTGGGTACTCTCAGAGCTACTCGGAGGTCTTATAACAGCATCGTATTTCTTATACTTTTTACAACAATTCTATGGGATTAGTAATGCCAAACCCGAACCCACAAGAATACGATTCGGACCCAGGATTTTGAAAAGAAGGGTGTAGGCTAGTAGAGAGCGTCCGAGTATTTAGCGCCAGTTTTCCACAAGTATGTCTCAGTCATTAGTTGAACAAACTGTCACATGTCCAATTTGATAAATTCAGGCATCAAACCATTCCTGTATTTCATAACAAGTGAGCTTCGTTAATAGGAATCGAACTCCGGCCGCTGGCACTTAAGACATGCATTCTACCAGTCTGACCACCACTGATAGGGCCTGTGGAGGGGTCATAGTATGGGGGTTGTATGTCATTTCGCTGGTTGCTGTAGCGCTAATAACATTTCTTGGTTGAGATACCAGCATTCATCTCAACTGGCATTCCCTCTCCATCTCTGGCTCACATGGGACTTGTTTTAAACAGGTGGGACTTGAGTAAAGATTGGAAGCAAAAGTGTTGTTATAATAATTATAAGGAAGGTAATAACAAGAATCATGCAGCGACTTGTGGTGATAATAGCCTTATATTCCCCAATCAGTATGTTGCTTTACTGGACCCATGTAAATGATGTATAGCATGAATTTAACGTCAGTTTTATTTTCTGTTTGCAGCGACGCAGATCGAAGTGTCACATGGCTCACACTGTAAGCTCTACCTACCTCTACTGCTGGCTGCCGTCCTCTTGACAGTTGTCAGTCATTCTCTATAACCCCGCCCCCACTAGGGATGGCCTCGCCCATTTAGGACGTTAGCGTTAATAGTACAATGTTAGTAACCGTTGTGAGGCGATGGAACCAGTCAGGTGGTTGGTGGCGCTGTGGCCCGCCTACTTTACAATATTATCCCGTTCACCAGGTGCAGGTAGAAAAAGACATACCAGTGTGTTAAAACGTTACAAGTGTTTTCTGTAAACAATCCTGCTGGTAATATTGTACTGAAATGTGCCCATCTGTATTCAGGTTGGGCGTTTATTGTAAATAATGTTTTAAAGGTACTCAATATGAGTGATAGATTTATTGATCACCTGTTGAAATGGACAAGTTATACAGTCCTATGAAGGTAGCTTTTATAAATGAATTGTTATTAAATCATCGCCTTTGTACTTTTATAGACATGTTTTGTACAGAATGACTCGGCAGGTATTATTTTGTGTGTGATACATATTACAGATGCATTCAAATTAAAAGATTTATATAGGAAATAGTATCAAATTTACCAGATGCATGTACGTAATTACAAATTATGTGTGCTCTTCGAACAACAATGGTATTTAAGCAAAGCATTCTTCAATTTCTTACTATTGTCTTTAAAATAATTGTTATCATATAACGTGTTTGTATATGCATAATTGCACCCTAACATAATTCAAGGAATACCATAAATCTATGCATATCCTATCTATGAGGCAAGAATGAATTACCAATCCGTGATCTTAGATTTGCATGTTAATTATCCAAAATTGATTGTTAATTTGATATTATTAAGAACTCGAAAGAAAAAATATACATTATTGATATTACAACTGTTTGTCGCCGTAGCATTGTACTTATACATATTATTTATTTTTGACATGATAGTCTTAGTTTTTTCTGCTGAAAATGAATGTAAGAGGACTTGCGTATCCTTAGTGAAGTCCCAAACCGTTCATGCTACAAATTAAACCTTCAGTACAAGTATTTGCACACATGCTGACATTCCAAAAATGGAAGATATTTTCAAAATAATATGACTCAGAAATACTTAAGCAATAGAATACTCCTGATTGGTAAATATTGGACGAAGTCCAACACAAGAGTCAAATGACATCTATTATGGATATCAAATTCATATGAATCAACTAATTTCCCCATTTCTAAAGATATTCATTAATCTTTTATCCAGAATAGTACGATATTGTTCCTTGTTTTCTTCACGAGGATGCTGTCTGTGAGAACTGACCCACTGTATAAATTGTCTACCTCACAATGTTTATATTTCCAATTCCAGTGGATAAAATAACGTATTTGAACTACTCCGTTGCGAAAATTAAATTGATTAAAAGGAAATCATTAAATAATTGTCTACCACTCTAAATACTTTTTACATAAGTATAAGGTTGATAGGGAAGTCCATGAATTATGATGAATTCAAATACAAATATGAGCAGTGTCAGACCGCATTCTGTACTTACGTGGTATGATGTATAGGTTCAAAAAAATTAGTATAACAACAGCTAGAACTCCTAAACTATTCTGTCTTGATTTCAATATTTATAAGAAAAATACCCCACTGAAAACTTGTTCATTACAAAGGAAAAACAATGAAATTTTCGCTTGATTCCATGATCGCCTTCTGTAAAAACAAAAGTGCCATTTATTGAACCCCATTCCACATGGAAAGGCTTGGGGTGTGTCACATGTAAATACTAAAGTTTGTCTGTGAGTGAAAGTGAAAGAATTATTTAAAGGGCCTGAGAGTCAGAAGCCCAAGTGTGAAGAGCGGCGCTTGTGTAGATCCTCGTACTGCAGTGATAGGGTGCGCGGTCACACAGATACCGTAATAGATTTCTGAGGGTGTGATGCAGTCAAACCTGTGTTATAATTTGCTCCGTCTGTGGGCGATATTAAGCTTTAAGGTTACGATAAATATCGATGTAAAGATATTTGCTACCAAAGGTGCTGTACATAAAGAGGGAACGTGGCAGAACCCATGTAAAAAAATGTGTGTGTAGTTAAGAAAAAGCATGGTTCAAAGTAGTAGCAAGAGTATGTTTTAACTATTAGCTTATTAAATGTTTTGATCGTCGATTATAATCTATCCTTTGGTCATATGTATTGCTGCATGCTAAAGACTGTAAATCACCATTCATTTTATTGAATAATGGCCAACCTATAACATTTGCTAAAGTCAAAAGGCTAATAAAAAGGTTAATTGATAAAGTTCAGACCAAGGTGCAGAGAACAGTGTGCGGTGGTCGCTAGGTACATGCAGCGCCATCTTTTCAGCCATGTAATCTTATTCTGTAGATCGAAGGAAATTAAGCTTTTCGATCTTGATAATTGTAACCGAGCCACCGTCCTCCTCTCACCGAATCTCCAAAGAAACGCAATTTATGGCGTCAATGCACGTATATATATCAATAGATCAGCTTATTAGAGGGCACTATTCTCAACAACTGTCTTGAAAGTACTTTCTTGAAATCATTACCTTCTATATTACTGTTGCTCCTGCCCTTATGTACTTATTAAACACGGGTTGTGGCGGGATCTGAAATTCTGAAGAAAGAACTCCTTTCTTATGCAAATTGTTTTCCACGGGACTTTTGAAAGTCGCAAAACACCGTGTTGGCACTCTTACTAATAATACCCGAATTGTACCTACGTTTGTACGTAATAAGAGGGATTCCCATGAAGATAGAAAAACCTTGAATATTCTCGTTTGTCTTATATTAAGAAAACCATAGAATAAGGACAAATTTAAAAACATTTTTTATCATTACATACTACTTCTAAAATGGTCTCCTTTCGCATACACACTGAACTTACTTCATTTCATACCAAGAACAAGCAAAATAGGCTCTTATCAGCCAGTCCATTTCGTTGCTGATTTCTTAAACTGCTTTTTAAATGACCTGTGGGAACCAGCAACTCAGGTTATGACCCCATTATTTAGTTCCACTCTTATCCTCTATAATTATGGCTTCATGGTGTAGGGGTTACCAGACCTGCCTCCGGACCCGTCTGTTGTGGGTTTAAGTCCAGAAGGGATTTTGTCCCTGACAGTGCTTCTATGCCGGGCGAAGCCACTTGTTAATGTTAAAATAGCTTCATAACTTTGCTCTTTCAGAAGGTGTCCCTAGAACGGAAGTATTTTGCATCGGGTAACAAGTTTTTCATTGTCTAATTAAATCTAAGCAGTGTTGCTTATGGAATTATTTGTGGAGCTAATAATTCAAATATAAGACTGCTAACCGAGGCTGGACGTTTAAAACTTCTTGTTTTTGCTTTTGGAATGTAAACGACTATTTTTCCCCTCAGCAGTCAGTTCTCTTCATTTCAAGGGATCAATAAGTATAAAATTTCCAAAATCCGTTGGAAAGATGCGGTTTCTCTCCCAAGAAGAATAAATATATGTTCTTGCTTGTGGATCATGGGAATAAATATACGTTCTTGCTTGTGGATCATGGGACTAGACGATTTATGTACGAGTTTTCTATCAATTACCGTATGCACTATTGTAAACTTGATTATGGCCCAAAAAGTAATAAGTGACGCAATCACATTTCAATTGCTGTCTATGAAGTATGAGTTCTGTGTGCGGCCGACTTGCTCGATAAGAACCTCCTTGTGTACACAATGCCCCGTGATGTCTTTAAAACAATAAACAATCTTGTTAAAACTATAGACCCATGCTCTAAGAAAGGTTGACTTTTTCATCATTTTACAGCTATTTATGAAGCATGTAAATCACACCATAGGGACTTTAGATTCATTTATTGGATACCCTAGGATGTATCCCTAGAAAGACATCATTGTGTTTTTTTAAGTGGTTACACAACATTGTAGTCCAATTTATAATAATTTAATGTGCAAAAAGACCTTTCATACCATAAATGTTCACATTTACAACCGAATCCTATAGTAAATCCCCATAGAGAATCTCTGAAATCATCAATTTTTGCACTTTTTGACCATTTTGAATTTTCAAAGATTTAGCTGTAAACATATGAATATACATAACAGCCACTAACATTATACATCATTGTAATCTTCAAGTAAAGGTAGATATGCCTAATAAATTTATTTTCACATATAACACACATTACATTCTTTCTATAGAGCCTCAAATCAGATTGCATGACTTAATAGTAAAAGTTTTTTTCATTTTTCCGACTTTGGTTCTAAATAAAATGTTTTCATTCTGTGATATGTTTTACAAATTAAGTCTGGATGGATTGTCGAATTCATTCTGAATCCAATGGTATATAAAGTAATACTGTTACTCATTTACCTAGAAAGTTATGGTTGTTTGAAATAAATGCCTTTTTCCATAACTTTTAAAGTCACCCTTTCTTGGTGCATAGGTCAATAACTATTGCCTACTCTGTCAGGGAATAAATGAAAATAATGAATATTCCTATTTCAATTAAATGAAAACAACGCCAATTGATACCATATACGACTTCTTGAATATCAATCTTTGACTTTTCCTTGATACATTGACATTATGAAGCCGGTGTTTTTCTATAAGTATTCAGACCCGTAAAGTCAAGACAGCAGTAAAGCCCGAGCCCGTTTTTTTTTGTTTTTTTTTTCAAATTCTATATGCTACAATAATAGAAATAATATACAATAACATGCTGATCTGTCTTGAGAAATTCCAACCATACAGTGCCACTTCAGGATGCCATCAGGAGTAGTTCAAAACCCCGCCCTCAACGAAATAATTATACATCACTATAATTATGCAGTGTTAAAAAATCACAAAAAGTTACCCGTTTTGTTTTTTTACATAAAACAAAAACTAAGGCCTAATTAAAAAAAATCTGAGACACTGATCCCTCCAAATGAATGTTTTTTCGACTTGCACAAGAAATTTCATCCATTTATATTTAAAATTGATAGAGATATGCATGTTAAAAAAAATAAAAGTGAAAATATTTGTTATTTAATCCTGATTTCCATAATAAAAGTACAATTATGATACTTTTTATAATAATCATTAAATAGAGTAAAATTCCCCTTTATTTGGCATATGACATGAAATTGTACCTAGTATAATGTGGGAGAAGCGTCTGCTAGCGTAGATCATGCTCTGCCTACACTTGTCTATCCTAAACACCATATTTTCATATTAGATTGTTACAATTGTCTTGAGCTGTTGTCATTCAACAAGCTATACTCTTGTCATTCCCTATAAAAGAAAAAGAAGAGTAGGACATATAATCCATACACTAAAATCTCTTATCTTTTAAGTCTAATAAATGACATAATTATAAATATGGGAACACTCAAAATATATCATACATGTTTCTATGAAACAAAACTACAAAGTACACTATTTTGTAAGGTTTTACAGTAGTTCAGGTGGAGGCTTTGCACCACCATCATAAGTTTTGATTAAGGTCAAGGTCCAGGTTGAGCCACCTGCTACCTGTTTTCTTGACCAACCAATAAGCCCATCCCACATAGAGTATATCCCAGGGTTGGACAAGGGTTGGACAAGATTACTGTGTAACTGTAAACCACCCTTCTCTGCTAGAGTTAGGATTACAGGAATAACTAAGAATTATGTTTTTCTATAGCCCGAAGTATTGAGAAAACACTATGATTTCTTAAATTTTACCAATTGACAGATTTGAAGCTTTGCCAGCCAATCAAAATGCTGCATTTTAGAGAAAATATGGTTGGACATTATAGGTTTGGCTGACAGGCTTTAACATTGGTTCCTATGGGGAAAAGGCCAAAATATAAAGCTGAGTTTTACAAATTTTAGGAGCAATTTGTAAACCAAACCACCCAGGTTCATTTTGTTTTACACTTCTGTCTTTGGCAATTAAATCAGGAAGAAATTGGTTTCTAATTGCATGGTAAAGTGAGATGTTCATGTATACTGGGATGGGCTTATTAGTGCCCCTCATTGTAGAGCCAGGGAATTGGGAAGTAGGGGTCTGGACACTGAGGAGGAATTAATACAACATCAACAACTACTTCTGTCTTCAACTATTTATTACTCCCCTCAACTATATTCAAACAGTACTACCACAAAATTAAAGTACTTCACTCTACTCTACGGGTGACACATCTTGATTAGCAGTGCTAAAATGGTACCTTTGTGTATGTATAAAATTCATCTGAACACATACAAAGATTCTTGTACCCAATCAGGGCACTGCCACCTGGTGTATTTTACTGAAAGCCTCTTAAGTGTTATTGCACTGCTCCTCAAAGTGACTATGTTAGTCATTATCATAAGAGTGCAATGAGAATTCCTCATGAGTTGTGATGGTTAATTTTGTCTGAAAATACATATTTAAATCTTCATTGGAGAAGTAGGCGTCCGACCAACGGCTAATCCCCCTTAGGACAGATGACCATTGGCCCTCCCCTTGGAGGGGGCCTCTGATGGTGAGGTCCAACAGTACTAGTCTCATGTTGAATTTAAGAATGTATATATCAAATAAATATATATATATATATATAAAACTTAAAAGATATTATATGTTTAGTTTCCTACCCCTTACAAACTATGCAATAGGGATGAGTTAGCCTTTTAGGTTTGAATACTAAAGATCTATCAGAAGAGAAGGATATATATATTTAGGATATATATACTATTAAAAACTGTGGAAGGGGGACCGGGCAGGACACCCCCCCCCCCAATCCTCATGGGCCCATGCAATTAGGATGGGGGGCCGCAGACCCTAAATACAAAGGAGGATTAGCCATTGGTCAGATGAATGACAACCCTTCATTGTCAGGTTTATCACAAAAAACACTGGAGAACTTTTTTCTGTGAATGATCTTTATCTTTGTCCTGGTGATCATGGGTCGGCCACTCACGATTTCGGGCTTCCGTACCTGTCCGTTCTTCCGGTCCCGGGTCTGTCTTCGGGCCATTCCGGGCTGCCGTGCCATCCTTCAGTCTTCCGGTCCCCCGTTCCCTCGTTCCAATTATATACCAAACTTAGACCAAATTACTTGAGTTTGACTGGCCAGTTAACTACTATCTTATCATATCTTCACCTCAAACCCCTTCGAGGGTCATTACTGCAAGAAGACACATGTGAACACAAGGAGTACCAAGATGGGACTGTTTATTTCGGGCCTCACCGCCCACTTTTATACTCTATCACTCGACTCTGATTGGTCACTTTAGTACACGTGACTATTCTGACGTCATATCCGGTTTACAATATCTTCGTACTTTCGTGCTTTCGCAATACACTTCTTCGTATTTCATTATTTACTACATTATTTTGATACTTGGTTACTTTTCTAAAGATGAATAGACATTCATCACAATACAATAAACAAACATGCGTTATAACACTTACAATATACGTACTATTCGCATATATATTCAATTTCTCCAACCTACTTTCTTTGTGTAAAATATCCATTTTCTACTCTTGCTATTCTTTGATATATAATTCTAATAGCCCGATTTTGAAAAGGCTTTATAAGCCTTTCTATACTTGTATATCAACCACACGAAATGAATTAATGGTAATTATATTCCATAATCCTACACAATGTGATCAGTTTATTATTTACACAGCCAATTTTACTTTTCAATTGTTTCTCAAGTCGCAACTGATTTTTCAACTGATATCCAAAATTTTACAATATTTTCATCTTTCAAATAAACCAAACATTACTTTATGTACCATCTAAATATTGGCACCTGTCACCATAACCTTTGGACTCTGTAGCTTGGTAGGGTGCCCACTTTGAGTATGGGAGGTGTTGGGTTCAATCCCCGGCTGAGTCACACCAAAGACTTTAAAAATGATAGTGGTTGCTGCTTTTCTGGCACTCAGTATGAAGTAAGAACCACTAAACATAACTAGTTGACCTGGTGTCAGTATAATGTGACTGCTTGGGGTATCATGTGGGCCTATGACATATATCTCAGTGAGGCAGCACTATTAAGAGGGCATTGGGTAGCACTGCTACAAATAGGCACCACCCTTGATATGACCCTGGCAGTTAATTAGGGTGTAAAGCAACCAATTTTTTTTTAGGTTCCAATTTTTATTTCTGATATGAAATCGTACAGACAGTTGTTCGGTTTTCATTTCACACCAGCATAAAAAGATACAATACTAATGTCAATTTGGGTTTAACCAGTATAGTGAAATCACTTTACAAATTCAAGAAAGGTCTAGTTTACAGAAATTTACCTGTACCCATAAAGGGTTTTAAATTGAGTTAAGCTCTTAGTAAACAAATACCTCCTTGGTTGAATCTAACAACCAACATAATCACCTTTTAATACCTTTTATTTTAACATTTTAATAACCATCAAGGAGAGAATGAACCCAGAAACATTCTTAATAGCCTTACAAACACACATGAACCTATCTATGTACCAACATCAACCTAGTCTAGTTTATCACGGAGTCTCATTTTTAATTCAGACTTGTAAGCAGAGAATGTACCAATATTTCTCTGTACAGGAGGAGAGTCATTCCAAGCAGTAGCACCTCTATATAAGACACTCTTTTTAAATAACTCATTATTAGGGAAAGGCACCTTTAGAATAGGAGCATCATATGCCCTGGTTCGATTCTCTTGCACAGAAATGTAATCTTGTTGCTGAGCTCTTTTATACATAAGTTTCAATAAGTGACTCTGAGCTCTATCCTGAATTGAATTTACACCAGTAAAATTATATAATTCATGGTGAGTATATTCATAATTATCAGGTAAACATCTCCGTAAACATCTGAGGTGAAGTCTATGAAGTTTGTTATAATAATATGCCGTTGTAGTTTCCGTAAACAGATCATTGTAATCAAAAAACGGTTGGATATATGCTTTAAAAAGTCGTATCATAGAAGGTGTATCAACATATTTTTTAAGTTTTGTTAAACAATAAAGTTTGAAAGATACCAACTTGATTGTTTCAGTTGTTTGTTTAACAAAGTTCAGATTTTTATCAAGATAAGTACCTAGGTACTTGTATTCAGTCACATTCTCAAGTACATTTTGACCAGATCTAATCTGGAGTAAAGTTGCATGATCCGTTTGGTACTTCGTGCCAAAGGTCATAGTTTTTGTCTTATTTATGTTAACAGAAATTTCGTTTAATTTACACCAGTCCATTAATTTTGAAAAGTCACTTTGAAGAGTGTTAGTTGGATCTATTTGCATATTATGATCAACACTAGTATATAAGACTGTATCATCGGCATATAATTTATAAGACGAATGTTCAAAAAGTTTACCCAAGTCATTTATGAAGATTAAGAACAATAACGGTCCAAGAACCGAACCTTGTGGGACTCCATAAGTTATTTCAGCTATATCAGATACCTTATGATTAACAATCGTTTGTTGAGTACGTTGAAACAAGTAAGATCGAAACCATGACACTGAATCCTGGTGAAAACCTATTTTACATAATTTTTTCAATATAATTTGGTGGTTAATAGAGTCGAACGCCTTCTTGAAGTCGATAAAAATAGCATATGTTGGGGCCTGTCGATTAATATTCAGGTAAATATCGTCTAAGAAGGCAGAGGTAGTTGAAGTAGTTGAATAGTTTTTACGAAATCCACTTTGATTTTCATCAAGAATTTCAAACGTGTCTAGGTATGATGTCACCTGTGCATGTATAATATGTTCTAAAATTTTGCTAGGAATTGGTAACAAGGAAATGGGTCGCATATTACTTACATCAAATCTATTTCCACCTTTAAATAAAGGGGTAACCTTAGCTCTCTTCCATTCAGTAGGAAAGGAACCTTTTATAATTGTGAGATTAAACAAATGTGTCAGTTGCGGAACCAGTGCAACAAAGGCATCCTTTAATACACGTGACGAGATATTATCAACAGCAGATGATTTATTTACATTTATCTTCAAAACTTCCCTTTCAACATCTTCTTCCAATATTTGTAATAATTTGAATACTCGAGGTAATTCAATACCTGAGTAAGTCCATGGATGTTTTGCACCTGTAGAGGCTAGCTTACTACCAATAGTACTGAAGAAATTATTAATATAATTTGGAATATCTGCATCTGAAATATCAATATTCGTCTCCTGGTCCCTCAAATTGACATCGGCTTGGTCTTTTTTATCAGGTAAAATATGTCCTATAGCATTCCAAAACTTATTTGGGTTATCATAATCACTGTCAATCTGGTTTAGTACAAAGTCTCTTTTAGCATTTTTAAGACGTATAGCGACCATGTTTCTCGCAGTACGAGCAGCTGCCCAATCTATTTCCAATCCAGTACGTTTAGCTATTTTGAAAAGAATTTCTTTATCATTTATAAACTCTAATAACTCATCACTTATCCAAGGATCCTTAACCTTCTTAATATGAATTTCTTTTAGAGGACACTGCAAATCAATCGTTCTATGTATATGGTCAATAATAAAAGACCAAGCATCATCCACATTTTGGATATCGTAGTAATCAACCCAGCCATGATTAAGCAAACCTTGCTGGAATTGTTCCTTGTTATAATTCCTGTAGGATCTGCCAAAGAATGATGTTTTGTTCTTAACAGTTTTACTTTTTTTTCGAGTAATAAATACTAAATCGTGATCACTTAAGTTTAAATCAAAAACACCAGCATTTGAACAACATCTGAATTTGAATATATATGATCAATTAAGCTGGGTTGGGCATTCTGAGGTGTTCTAGTTGGGTGATTGATAAACTGAATCAGACTAAAACCCTCCATAAGTTGTTTACATTGTTTGGATAATTTACTTGAATTATCCAATAAGTTCAAGTTGAAATCACCAAGTAAATATGTCTCATGCCCTGGCAGACTTGACAATATTCTTTCGATTTCATTTAAGAATATTTCAATATCCCCACTTGGTGGGCGATAAATATTACAAATGATGTAGGTTTTCTGTTTAGGAGGTGTAATAGTAAAACATTGGAATTCTAAGTCAGCAGTACTCATGTTCAGATGTTCATAAGTAAAATTGTCTAACTTATAATGGTTTTTAACATAAGCACAGATCCCACCACCTAATTTTGTTAAATTCGGGTGTTTCACATTGTGAGTTTGTCTATCAAGTCTAATGAGAGTGTAGTCAGGAATCCTAAGCATATTTGAAGGTATTTTGTCAGACAACCACGTTTCTGATATTGTAAAGCAGTCAATTTGAGTGTCCTCCAAAAGAATACGTAATTGATCAATCTTAGGCCATAGGTTACGAATATTTAGATGAGTTATGTGTAGTCCTCTGCATTCATAAAATTTTGTCATATGTATTTACTAAAAATTTGAGTTTCAAATGGTTCAATTTGTTTAGACATGGAAACTTGTTTACAAGATTCTGGGATCATAACTAAAAAATCTTGTGTTGCTTTCATAGAAGTTTCAGTGCGTGTAGCATCAAAACTAAAAAGAAAATCTTTTATAATTTAAATATAGAAAAAGCCATTATATGTTAAAGATACAGTGAAACAAGGGACATATTATATGTCAAATACATGAAGAAATACAAAATGTACAATAATAATAAGGGCCCTATGGGCTAGGTAGAGATTCAAATAGAACAATAATACACAGAAATGTATATTATCCATTTTGTTCGCCCTATGGGCTAGCTTTTCAAGTTAGCTATATAGAAAAAAAGAAAATAAAATGAAGATACAAAATACACGATGGTAAATGTCCTATGGGCTGGGTAAAGTTTAAAGACAAATACAAATAGCACACATCAATACAAAAAATACACAGTCGTGTATGTTTCCCATGTTTGGGTGCCCTATGGGCTAGGTTAAGTTTTGTAATAAGTACATATGAACACAGTCTTGTGTGTTCCCCAATTTATTAATTTAGTATGCCCTATGGGCTAGGTTTTAAGCTTTATAGAAACAAAAACAAAGAAAATTGCATAGTTATGGATGCCCTATGGGCTAGGTTAAGTTATCGAGTAAATACAAAAATACACAGTCGTGTATGTTTCCAGTAATTAAGTATGCCCTATGGGCTAGGTTATAGTTGGCTATACATTCCACATTTAGAAAGCCCTATGGGCTAGGTTAAATTATCGAGTAATTACAAAAATATACAGTCGTGTATGTTTCCCATGTTAAGTATGCCCTATGGGCTAGGTTAAGATTGGCTATATATTCCACATTTAGTATGTCCTATAGGCTAGGTTAAATTAACGAGTAAATGCAAAAATACACAGTCGTGTATGTTTCCCATGTTAAGTATGCCCTATGGGCTAGGTTAAGATTGGCTATATATTCCACATTTAGTTTGCCCTATGGGCTAGGTTAAGTTATCGAGTAAATACAAAAATACACAGTCGTGTATGTTTCCATGTTAAGTATGCCCTATGGGCTAGGTTAAGATTGGCTATACATTCCACATTTAGTATTTAGTATGCCCTATGGGCTAGGTTAAGTTATTGAGTAAATTCAAAAATACACAGTCGTGTATGTTTCCCATGTTAAGTATGCCCTATGGGCTAGGTTCTAGGTTTTAGATTCTATATGTTAAGACACATTCAGAGTGTATGGGCTGTAGCATTTATCCAGGTTAATTAAAGTACTCTTGTGGATCAGGCTGGCCCAGGTTTTTGCTGTGTCCACTTGCAGGTGAAGACCATCGTAGAACTTGTGGTATTTCACAAATCGCGTGCCCTTGCACCTTGTATGGATGGAATCTTGTAATAGTGGTGTATGGAGGATGTGGTCATCATTTATAGAAACAATGGCGTGGTTTATGTGGGGAATTGCATCGTTGAGAACTTTCTGAAGTGCGTTATGTGAAGTCTGGAACTTGTTGAAGCGATTAAGATCAGCCCCTGTAATGTGACTGATAACAACAGGCCTACAAGTATTGCACAACAAATTCCTAAATTCAGTCAGTCTATCAGTCATCTCATTGACCGCCGAGCCAGGATCATCAAAAATAGGGGAGATGCCACCAGAATGGTTGAAACGAATCAGATCATTTAAGCCTGCTAGTACAATTGTTAAAGCATAGTGCTTGTCAGTGAATCTAGCTTTGCATAGTGTGTAGAGATCTCTCAAAGGAACATTTGGGAAGCAATACACTGTGTACCTGATATTAGAAGAGGGATGTTCGGTAATAGAGTCAAAAGCCCTTTGGAGATCTTTTCCTCTACTGTCAGTAATAACTGCTATTTTAATAAAAAGTTTTTTTGGTTCACTCATCTTGTAGAATGTGGTCTTCTAGAAGTAGTCTTTGATGTGGTCCCTTGCTTGCATGAGGATCTTGCCTCCTACGTTGGAGCCTGGGGAAGAGTCAATAATCAACCAACCAACCGTAACCTTTGTCAAAGGTTATGGTTGGTTTTAAGTTTAACATGTATAATAACCCTATGAATTATTAGTTTACACAACAACTCAAATTTACATGATTCGAAGTAATATTGGAACTACAACTTGAAGTAATATTGACACTACAACTTGAAGTAATACTGACATGACGGCTCGAAGTTATATTGACACGATGACTTGAAGTATTATTTACACAAAGACTTGGTGTAATGATGCTAAGAAGACACAAATTATTATACGTAATTATACTATTATCAAAGTCTAGATGACTTGACCATTGTGGTGGATGTCATTTTGAATTTCATGTTACTTGTCGTGTTAGTCATATCAACCAATCAGCAGCATCTATTCTGTTGGCCAACCTATAAAAGGTGTAAAATAAACTGTTCAAGTCTGTCCCGCTGCTGTCATATAAGATGTTCTCCCTGTGATCATCAAACAGGGTTGAACTATGGGGTTTACTTTATGCATGAAAGTTTAGACTACATTCCACTAAGTTTCCATGTGAGATATTCCAATAAAGCCGTCGCAGTCTTCCATCTCATTACAATCAGTAATTGTCCTAGAACCTAGTTCCTAATTCAGGGACAACAGAGAACACTTGTGTGAAAGGTCAATGTTTATTAAGTCCAAATGCAATGTTATGCACCACTGAGCTTCCTTTGACCAATGCCAGTCTCAGAGATTGTCTGCTCTACTCCTCACAACCAGTACTCCTATCTCAAGTCTTCTATATCTCTCTCTCTACTCACGCACCCAAGTGACATCCCAGTTCTCTCTAAGCCCACACTTTTCGGAGGTGCCTTCAGAGGCCAATTGAATCACTCTAACGAGTACAGGTACCCAGCTGCGCATCTCATTTGCCCCGTTCCGTGACATCATCTATCTGCTCTCCAATCACACTGCAGCTGTGCATAGTCAGAGAGTCTATCTTAGTACAGGTCTAGTTACTAACAAACAACTAGCTAAGATAACTACTGCACATCAGGACTGACAGCTGCATCAGTACAGGATTACCAAAGGCTTAAAAGTGGGTCCGGGGATGGTGATACCTTGAGTTAGATTATACCTTTCATTCAGATAGAATGAGGGGTATCGGTTTCACTTCGACTTCCTTGCACTTGGGTAGGCCTATACTATAGCCCAAATCTGGCTTAATGAATCCAAGTTTATTCAAGCTCTTTCAAGTTTGACTGTTGTCCAATTGATTGTCACATGACCAAGAAAATTGAAATATTTTGCAGGGAGAACAAGACAATCAATTTGACAAATAGGGAATCTGTGGACAGAGGAGGGATATCATGAAGATTGCAGCAAATAAGCTGCCGGTGATGGGGAGAATTGGACCCGACAACAAAAATTGAGACATTACAATATATCAATAACTTATCATTGATGATATCCATATTATAACAAATAGTTATGTCCATGTCACATGATGCATGAATTAGTGGTGTTTCAGTCTAGAAAGTCCAAGAAGACCCAAGCTTCTTATTGTTATTCAGGTTATTCTTAGCTATTCCAAGCCTTTGTTGAAGGTACATGAATCTTCTAGAATATTCAAGCGGCCAGCAACTCATTTCACGAAAATCCATGGTACCCCAGCCAGGAAGTACAAAGAATTTCAATCAAATTCAAGGAGTCTGATCTCTAGGTTGATTTTCATTCATATTCCTAATATTAGCGGCCAATACCAGCAAGTTATTCCAAGAAAATACAAGAAAATATTCAAGAATATTAAGGCTCAAAAAAGCTTGAAACTTCAAGAAATTTCATCCATTATTTTCCTCCAGGCAGAAGCTGATTTTGCTAGATATGGTAACAAAATGTATGCATCGTATTCCTCAAAATATGCTGGGTCAAAGTGTGAGATTTTGAATTTAAAATCTACAAATATGGGTTTTCCATATTGGAAGGCCTTAAGGATAATGTCCACAAACTAGTGCTTCCCCCTAGTGGTGAAAACTGTAAAATCCCCCTGGGGCATAGGGAAATGTCCTAAAAGTTGATCTAAAATGTTATTCATAATCTAAAAGGTCTGTTTTGGAAACTTGAACCAAAATTTTATTGGTTTAGGGAATTTACCTTTTGCCTTAGAAATGCATGTTGGGCAAAAAGTGGCACTTGGTCACTAAACACATTTTTTGACAGATTTCATCCTTACAAGCTAATTGCTGAGGATATTAAGGAAACTGGTGTTCTAATATGTTAACAAGTTTGGCTGCTTTGAAAATTACTTGGTTATTCATTTATATTTTGCATCTTTTTTTGTCTCTGCATTGCAAAACATGCCAAAAAGGTATGATGTTTTTTTCCTATTTGTCATACATATTTCTTCACCTAACTCAGTAGATAACCCCTGTCCCTATGCTGATTTTTTTAGTTTTATGTTCACTACATATGTAAGTATTGATATAGTGATTTTGAGACAAGTTCCATGTTTAGAAATCTTTTTATAGCAGGTTTTAAGCAAAATAAGGGCTTCAAAAAGAGCCTCCTCGGACATCTACCATTTTTTTCTTAAAGTAAAATATATATCAAATGCAATATTTAGCCACAAAATAAATCTATAGCACCTCCTTGATACATTTCATGCAAGAAACATCAATAACATGTAAATCTTGTTTCTTTATTTCATGAGTATTTGATCTCTGATTTTCTCTACAATTGTCCCGAGGTATCATCTAATAGCTCTTAAATTAGCCCCGGGACCCCCACTTTTCTTTTCATATATTGGCTCTACATCACCAGGAGATCATTTGTACCAAATTACAATGCATTTCCATGTTTCGTTTAGTTAGTGGGCATTATCCTTAATATAGGGCCTTACTCTCCATCCATAGATCAAGTTTTGTATATTGGAATGTATAAAGGTTAGGAGATTGTTCAATCTCAAATCAGATACCTCTTAGTTATACTTCAGTAGGCAGTATTCTTTCAATTTAAATAAACGATTACAACGATCATCAATCACCCACCCACCCTCATTTTAGTATCTACGATATAATGACTTAATATACATCAACGATACATCCTCCATTAATTAACAGATCCTCATTATCTATAACAGTGAATGCAGATGTTTCCTCACTGGATGTTGGTTATAATCTGCTCACACAGTACAAAAGCTGGTGGTATTTCCACATCCCTTCTTGGGATGGGAGGCTGGTGGCTTGGCCCTGGTTGGTGATCCTGGTCCTGTCCACCCGCCACCCCAGGTACATCGTTGTCCCCCGGGGCCTGGGGTGTGGGGCTCACGTCGATCCCAACGGTCAGGGGCCCTCTTTGACAGAAGCGACGGACACTTGAAAAGATGGTATTGAAAGCTTTACGGAATGCTTTGTCGCGCCAGGCATAGATGACCGGGTTGATCCAGAAGTTAATGTCGTAAATAACGACGGTTATGTAGAAAATGACACGTTGCCAATCAGGGGACTGTGGTGTCATGGAAAATGTTGTAAAAAAGAAAGGACAATACAGGGCAAAGAAGACGCCACACACCACTGCCATCATCCTTGTAATGCGCATATCTCTCTTTCGGGTTTGGACTTGGGTGGTGGATGGTATCTCAGCTGCTACTTGATTGAGACTTGAGTAAGCCACCCAAGCAATGCTTCCATAAAACATGAAAATTAGCAACGACATTGAGATGAAAAAGGCAATCCCCACATACAAAAAGAAGGTTGGGAAATAGTTGAACACCGTGCAGCTCTTGTCCTTTGTCATATCCACATAGAACACAATAGGCGCAATGGTCCACGTCGCGATCAAAGTCCAGACCAACCCAACAAGGATCACGATTCTCTGGATGCTCCACTTCTTACGCCTGTTCAACTGGGCGAGCAGTGAGTTCCGCCGCTCAACGGCCAGAAGGACAAAGCTCGCTAGTTCTGTATAAACAGTGATTACTTCTATGCACAAACCAGACAGACAAAGCAGGGTTCTTCCTGCTTGTGACCAAAGAAAAGATCTGAGGATGAGATTGATTGTAACGAGGCTGTGCATGAAGTCAGTAAGAGCAATGTTAGCTACCAGGATGTTGGCAGGTGACCGCAGGTACCTGAATCGGACAACACACCCGAGGGTGAGCAGGTTAGAGAACATGGCAACGAGGCCATTACTTACTCGGACGACAATGTAGAACTGCCACAGCTCCTTCAACACCATGGTGCTGTGACGTCTATACCTATATGACTTTTCTTTGATTTTCAGAATGTGCGATGACTGGTTACTGTTACCGGTCACCAATAGAATAGGTTGATAATCAGTTACTGAGGGGAAACGGGAAAATGCTTCTTATAGTCTCAACTCATGAAAGACAATTTGCTGTTCGACCTTTCACCGTAGAAACTGCCACTAGATTGTTCTGTAATTAAAAACAGGTCTTCCCACAAAATGCCTTTCCCTCAGGCACAGTGTTGCTTTTTCCTAAGATAAAATGGTGCCTTTTCCTCATGTACAATGGTGCCTTTTCCTCAGGTAAAGTGGTGCCTTTTCCTCATGTACAATGGTGCCTTTTCCTCAGGTAAAGTGGTGCCCTTTCTTCAAGTAAAGTGGTACCTGAAGTCTCTTGATGTGACTTCTCAGTTTGAAGAGTTGCTTGGTATAACTGAATGTGTATACCCATTCTACAACATAGATGTCACGCTAATGATGGAGTTTACCTGTGCTCCCACAATAACGAATATATTGGCCTCTCAAGAGACCAAGAGCAGGTACGTTTTGGCATATTGTCACCTAGTGATGGATTACTGGGAGGCCATAAGTGACACATAACACACGGCCACGACATAATCTGACAGCGAGGTAAAGGCTCGGTTTTCATAAAAGATTTATCTTGCTCGACACATTACTACAATTGGGGAGGGTGTGTTCCAGTCTCGATTTCAAGGGAGCACCATTGCTGTACTCACAAAGTAACCACTGTATATTTACAGCGAACGGTGCTAGCAGCAAAATATCCTTGTATTTCTTGCTGTAAATTTTCACATAACTTCTGTCGATATAATTTTATAGCATGATCTGGTGACAACATTTCCTGTATTGTTGCATAGATTTAAGTACTGTTATTCTAGATACATAATAGGAGTCTGATATTCAAAAGTATCACAAGTGTGTATTTTACGCCCTGTTCATGTACGCAAGGCTACCCGCTTTTACATGAATTAGTGTCATCAAATATGGCACTGGCAAAGGAAAATTTAACAAGGGTGAAATTATTTTTACTGAAAACTAGGATTAACTAGCCTTATTCAGGGTGAAACTCTGACATCACCAAAAGTTCATATGATACTGCAAATGCAGAGCTAAGAAACTCAGTTTTCATAAAGTAATTTTATAGCAACCCATAATTATCATAACCCATGCTGTGAGATGCAGAGACAAAAGAAGTAAGTTTTAATATCTGTACAAATACATTCTCTTGGTCTAAATATAGTCTGTTGGGAAATTAGTCTGTGAAATCTAACTGAAACCTTGTTAAAATGGCTTTATTTGTTCTCATGTTTACCTTATTAATTAGGATCCACACATCCTTTTTTATTGTTTACAGCAAGATGTGATGGTATCAATATCATTGGATTCCCCCCACCAACCAAATATACCAATTCAGACTATGAGTGGGGTCTGTTAACAACATTTTCGTTACGCGGCAGATAAAAGCACCAAATTTTGCATGAGGCACCTCTAAGGCATAACTATTGAATTTAGAAGGGTCATTTTCAAGCGGTCATTTTCAAAGGTATAATGCTAATGAATTCAGCCATTTTGAAATTTATGGTATTGTATTGGATGAATATCATATTTATTGAGCCCTCTAGGCTATTAACAACTGATATTGGAACCATTTCCCCTGGCCTTATGCCTTAGTAGCTAAAAATCATAATATTTCTCAAAATTGGTCAGCCAACTTGGATTTTGGATTTCCGCATTGACTTGAAACATAAATATTTGAATTCCCTGACCCATAATTTCTCAGTTTTGACACCAACCATGTCTCTTTAGTCTTTTTTGAAGCTGATATATAAGAACTTTTATAGTAAAAGTTGGCCATATTGGTTTTTGGGCCCCCACATCTGTCCTATTGATATTTCAACGTGGCTCCCCTTCCAGATTTGATAGTGATGCCTCAGAGGTGCCTCATACCAAATTTGGTGCTTTTATCCGCCGCGCAACAATTTCTCAAAAAAATGACCTTAACAGACCCCACTATATGTACTTTTTTCTGATTTTATCATGATGAGTTTCCCTTAGTTGTTCCAGTAAATAGATAACTACTATAAATGAAATTGAATTATCTTTATTCTATAGTTGTTAAAGGAAGAAGTTTGAATTACAAAGTAGGATTATCATGAGATATAGCTGTAATGGATCAGCCATTCAACTATTGTGAGTGTGGCCATAGGGTCAGACCCCATTAGTGAAATGTACATGACACCAAGGAGTCTACATGGGACTCCTTGATGACACCATAGTCAAACACAAACATTTCACTCAATCCCGTTTCAGCCCAATGCACATTGCACTCAACCTAGAGCCAGCCCATGTACTTTACTGACTATCTGATACCATAATGTACATTATTCATCTTTGTTCATCATAGTTAATATCATCATTATGTTCTCACCTACATCGGAAGAACTTCTTGTATTGGAAGAGAAGTTTAATAAACAAAACAAAACAAATTAATGGGAGGGTAGTTAAATGTATTAATCCATCACACTTTCTCCAATAGTGAATCATTAAAATGCTTCTTTCACTTTGTCATTTATTTGCTGGAAAGTCCTATATTTATAGGGCAAAAAAGATGTAACAAAATTGTTGTTTTAATGTATTCAGAAAAATACAATCCACCACCCCCTTCCATCAAATTGTGTATTCTACAAAAAAAGGTATTTGAATGACATCATCATTGTTATCCCTTATTTTACAATGCTTCAATGAAAGGATTCCTGGTTTGGAATTATATCCTATAATGACAGCCATATGAGCCTGGATCCCAGAAGATTTACAGCAATTATTATTTAACAAAAAGACATTAGCCTATAGTATGAAAGGGATTAATCCACTATGACATATCACTCAATAATATTATTTTAAAAACTGGGCAATTAACAGTTTTAAATTACTTACCCATCTGCCCTCGAGCTGCTTGCACGATGATTTAAATTGTCAGTAGAGTCAATGTGCGTGGGAATTTCGTAAGTCAGACAAGTGAGATTTTGAAATGGACATGGAAAAGGGAAATATAGTGAGGTGCGTCACAGTGGCGGATCTGGGGGGGGGGGGGGCGGACGGCCCCCCCCCCCCCTCCCCCCTTTTCAATTCCTGGATCCGCCCCTGTGCGACATCGCCATTTGTTAAAGTCGACAGGCGACATAGGGACCTCCTATCTTCACTCCTAGCATAAGCAAGAGAAACTGAGTTACTGAACATTTGCTTTGCATCAGTTCAACGTGAACTTTATAAAAATGAAATGAATGTTACAATGTCCTTACAGTAATAAATCCATACCGGGATCTTAAAGACATCATATGACCACCTCGAGAATTGACGATCAGGGTAAAAATATTACATGTACACATAAGGTCCACCTATAGATGAAAATCAGAACTGCAAGTTCTATCAAAAGTGCATTACCTCCCCCTAGTGGTAGGTCTTGAAGTCATTGCAGCTGAGGCGATAATATAGATGAGTCGAGACCAATAAAGGGAGCATCTCAGTTGTAAGAGGATTGTAAGTTTTTTCTATATATTCTCATTGTTGTAATAATGTCGCAATGCCATCTCGAGATGTTTATTTTAGAAAGTTCCGCTTAGTACATACGACAGCCAGTTCTTAAAACCAATACCTTCACAGTATAGGCAATCCCTTCATTTCTTATTCCATTGAAGTAAGTCCAAATCAGGTTCTGTATTGAATTATCAGTCCCGGGCTAGGCGCTACAGTACATACTTCTTTTCTAATGATTCGGGTACAGCTTATATAGGTATATTATATAAATTGCAGTGGCCTGGTGTATGCTAATAAGAACACTCAGCCTCAGCATCTCCAAACCTTTGGTGTTTAGATTATAGAAGCCTTACTAAACCATGCCCCCGTATATAGACTATAAGCCATGTATAATGCCATGCATTAGCACAACATAATGTTTTCTTAAATTCAATACGCGATTTCGTGAACCCGACACAGGGTAGGCCTATAGTTCGTATTGACATTTACAGAGAATATTAAGAAAATTTAATGTTAAAGGAAACCTTGCCCATAACTACAGAATAGTAATATTTCAATTATGTGAATGCGGTATGTCGTTCATATCTAGCACCACTAGTGTGTGCAAAATCTAAGGAAATAAAATCCTAGTTTCTATACAATTTTTGGACATTAGAAAACTTGCATTTTATCTTATTATTTAGATAAATCCGCAGATGTTTTACGTCACATGGTGGGTTAATGGGAACCCCATTTATCCATCACAGAGAATTCCCCATATGTTTAGTAAGGAATATGCGCTTTAACACAAAACAGGCATGTTTTGGCCAGATACAGGCTATTATTCATCATAAAGTCCGTATTCCGCTATGCGGTGTTTGGTGCAAGATCCTATGATTTTGCACCATTAAATCTTTCTCCCGTTCTTGTACATCCCTGACAGGAATATACCCTGAAACACTGACAATCGTTCTCATATCAAGAATGGGGGTATAGACCCTTAAAATCGACAGGGCGACATGGCCATTTCTTAAATTCGACATGCGACATGGGGCTTAGTGACAGGAAGAAAAAAATAAACGACATGACATGGGCTATTTCTTAAATTCGACATGGGACATAGCCATTTCTTAAAATCGACATGAATATGAAATTTATAGCGACATGGGACATGGCTATTTCTTAAATTCGACATGCGACATCAGCACCCCCCATCTACACCCCGAAGAATAGCGATGCAAAGATCGCGAGTATTCCGAGACTACCAATAGTTACCAACATGTTGCTTATTATCTAGAGTACTGCTCCTGATCTTTCTTATCTGAAATAGACACACTTGCAATGTTTGACCCTCATCATTCATGGTCTTAGGCATTCTCTCTCTTTTGCTAGTGGAATATAGGCTTTACATTGACTCATCTACAACCATCCAGTCACCTGGAAATGTAAAGTTACGTCTAGGGGGAATTCCCATGGGTATGACGTCACAATGAGAGTACTGAAAAGTAGGAAATTCCCAAATTCAATATATTCTTTCGTTAAATAATTAACTAATATCTCAACATTGTCTATTCTTTAAATGTTTTATAGCATATTTTAGTCAAGTTAAAGACACACAAAAATAACAATTTGTAAATTGAAGCAACCCATTAATGACCGATGCGACTTTATGATAAATTCAATAAGGCAAATGCCGGTGTAAGATGTGTAGTAATGTATATATACATTTAAATAGGTAAATCTAGTTAACTGGGCAGAATGTATCAATTGGTGTACCCGTAGTCAACATTCTGAAACAGTTTTGATCGCAGTTCCACGGAAATAGGTGTGCATTCCACATACTGTCTCGGAAACGTTTTTAGCCGCGTTGTGAGACGCGTTGTAATGCTCACTGGTCACAATTTGATCACCACTTTAAATTCACGAGTGTATTGGTATGAACCTAAGATACATATTGCGGAAGTTTTGAAATCAGTGGAAAATCTAATAAGAATTCGGCATAATTAGAGCGTGACAAAAGCACGAGTCGAGTCCTCCCCAGTAGTAGTACATCTCATCTCCTGTTGGACCCTATACGGGCGACAGACCAGAACCTCGACTGTGTCTATATCTATTATATTTGTCCTTCTCCGCCATGCAGGCTTGTCTGTTATACACTACCCAAACACATATAGAACCTATGCCTACATCATATAGGTCTATAGATAAAAGTGGTTGTTGTGACGGAAGCCCTTCTTCCGTCAAAGCGGTGGTCGTATCATTTCCTGTGTGTCGTTCATCCTTTAGGGATTTCACCTACTGTTGACGTCGCCCTATGAACGCGGTGGGCAAACCGGGATGGGATAGCCGAGAACTGTCCCATTAAAGTTAGAGACTGATGGAGTATATTTTGTGACAAGGTGACAGACTGGACTCGTCTCCAAGGGATCACATACCCGCAGATATTGACACTTGTAGCAGATAAGGTAAGATAATATAATAAATAAAATAATAATATATTTTATTGACAACTTACAAGTCTACAGAGGCTTATGTGTCATTTCCGTCAAAGTATATATAACTACACTACAACTACTCTAACTACATGACTAGGTACATAATAGCACCAATGGGGCAGAGTTATTGTTTTACACTAGTCCCCTTTACGTTTGATTAAGTCAACATTTCCCTTGAGATTCAATCAAGTATATTGGTTTTTAACAGTTTACAAGGAGAAAAAGAAAACCATGCACATTCAAGCATACACATGACATTTAAGGATGGAATAGTACCACAATATATAGCACCAAGCATTGTTTCTATATATAAAATAGGTTCAACTGATATGTCGCCAGAGTTTGGTCCATGCTCAATAGTTTACAATAATATTCAGGCGAGTTACATAGCACCTATATGTATCTTAGATTCCTATAAATAGGCTACATTTGTGAATCAGGGCTAAGGGACGTAATGTAGCCACTTTATATCGGGATTCCAAAGTCCATCGTGTAAAAGAGAGAAATCATTTTAAAGAGGTACAGTATTTAGAGGTATCTCTAAAGAGAGTGTTTCAGAGGACAAGAATTTACATACATCAGAGGGCACTTCAGACTAATAGGCCCTATTTAGCAGAATAATTACAGTTAAAGTCAAATTGTCAAAATAAAGTTTAAGCAACCCAAAACTAAGATTCTGTTATAGTGTCAACAAATTGTAAGTCCACTGTTGTATATACAAAAAAAAACACTCTTAAACAACCGTATGCATCAAAATGTGGATTAGGGCACATTTCCTGTCGGTCCGTATATATAGGATATTCTTTAATTGCACAAATCAAAAATTAGTGTAATTTGCTGTACTTCTGTTGCAGGTATAATATAGGATGAAATCAAACTACCTTACTAAGTCCAAACTGTGGCATCCTTATTCGATTGGCTGCAACCTAAGTATTAATTACTTTTTTTTTTTAAACTGTTTCGCCATACAACCTACAATGCTTCACATATTCAGCCATAGGGGGCCCTATATATAAATATGTGCCGTTTATTAATTTTGAAAGGATAGGAAACCAGTATCGAAATATTATTCATGGGTTTAGGAAATTATCCACGATGCGATTAAGGCCTGATTCTGAACAGATTTAGGAAATTAATTGTAATAGCCCCAATGAAATTTAGACCGAAAAATATGTAACTAAGTATATGAAAAATTCATGAAAAATAAATCTGTTGACCCTTTATCGCATCCTGGGTCACTGGCTTAATGGTATTGGAAATGTTGTCAAGTACAGAGGCATTATACAAATTGGATAACATGGGGTTGTTGTCCTTTTTTGAAAACTAATCTGCATGCTACTCCTTTTGAATGAATTACGTTAATGGTAATACGTTATAGATTTGTATGAAACCCAATTTGTATGGATATCAATTAACATCGATTAGGATGTAAATTTGAGTCATGATGTCAAATCATTGTGTGTCTATTTCTAGATGGACAACTCGGAGGTCCGGGCAGTCCAGGACAATATGGCTGACCTGACCAAAGTGAGGCTGAATGACGTCATAGATTTCGTCATTGAGGAGAACCTTCTCAGCCTATCCAACCTGGAAGAAGTCTCTGCAAAACCAACAGACACAGAAAAAATGAGACAGTGGGTTATAAATTCAATTATGGTTTAGCCTGTAGTTTTGAGCTTTGTTGTTTCTTTTTATAGATATATCATATGAGTTATGGTCTCTATTGGATAATCAGGAAAGACTGCGATTTGGGTAACTAGTAGGCCTAGTGTAGACGTTTCCAGTGGTTAGGTCAGCTCAACCCATATCACAAGAAACACATGCTCCCAGAAGTAGTTCCATATGTTGTTAATATATCCATGTAAGTTCAACACATTGTCCATGAGATCACATTGAGGGATCATTGACATTGTAAGCCACAAAGGGTTCCAATCATGCAAGGTGTGACCAGCGGTTAACAAGTGATATGGTCAGGTAACATAGTAGGCAAGCTGTGGCAGGTGGTCATGTTTCATAAGTCTTAGAATAGCCGAAGTGAAAGTTAGGCCATAAGGCTAAATTGTAGGTTCAGGTAAATATATTTGATGCAAACATTTCACTAAGTTCTTCACTTCTCCCATTATGCTGGCCGTTATATACCAGTTCTCTTGCATATAAACCATTCTACTCTCATCATCCCACACCAGAATAGACTGCTTGATGTTCATCCCTTAGACCAGTTCTAAAAGGAAGGGCCTGGTTTGTCATGTACCCTATTTCCCATTTCCAATGGGCTACCCACATGTCACAATACCACTGTTTCCAAGTTCTTCCAAAACCAACAAACCATCACACTATAGGTACATGTGTACATGTATAACAATTATTCCACTTGTTATTCAATATTTGTTATTTTCATGACAGTGGATATATATATATATATATATATATATATATATACCGAGTTAGGTGAAGAAATATGTATGACAAATAGAAAAAACATCATACCTTTTTGGCATAGTTTGCATTGTAGAGATAAAAAGTATGCAAAATAAATAAGTCACCGAGTAATTTTCAAAGCAGCTAAACTTGTTAACACATTAGAACATCAGTTCCTTTTTACACCTCAGCAATCAGCCTGTAAGGATGAAATTTGTGAAAAAATGTGTTTAGTGACAAGTGCCACTTTTTGCCCAACAGGGATTAGTAAGGCAAAAGCTAAATTCTATAAATAAATCATATTTTGGTTTAAGGTTCCAAAACAGACCTCTTAGATATGAATAACATTTCAGATCAAATTTTAGGGCATTTCCCTATGCCTCAGGGGGATTTTACAGTTTTCACCACTAGGGAGAAGCGCCAGTTTGTGGCCATTATCCTTAACACTAATAGGCCATGCCCGTGAGGCATTTTTAACATATTTTTAACATGCTACTTATCATTTGCCATTCGCAATTCTCCCCACCACAGATAGCCAGTTTCTTCACTTTTACCTGCAGGTTAGCCTAAAACAGGTTGCATCCTGGGTAAAATGTCGACAAAACTCAAGGATTTAGCATAGAAATTTTCATAAATTGTGAAATTATTTGCAGATTAATATTGAATAAAACTAGCCATCATTATTTTTTAAATAAGTACCCATATACTTTTATATTTCCTGAGTTGTTTGAAAATTGATTCATTATAAATAGATAATAGCCATCATTTGTTTAATTTCTATAGTTTTTGTAACACTTTTGTCGACAAAATCAGCCCAAATTAGCCTGCAGGTCCTTAAAATACTGTATATCAGCTATCCCTGGTAGGGAGAATTAGTATTTTGGTACCGTAAATTAAGGATCTCATATTTTATCATTGAACTGATTATGATGAATTCATGTTTAGAAAATGTAGACATAAGAGCTACATGTACTTGGTATATTATATTTCATTATAAGATTAAGTGAATCTAAAAAAAAAAACCTTTTAAAGGCTTCTTCCTGTTTTGTGATGGCGCTGGAAGAAAGCAAAATTAAATTGCCACTCTATACATGCATCAATCCTGACCATCTTTCCCTGCCCATCGTTAAATATATTTTTCCAAATCTCCATGGGGATACTGCTTAAGTGAATGATTTGAAATGTTGAATGACAATTTCTTTTACTGCTTAAGTAAAATGATGATATTATGTAAAAGTTTTCTCTTATTTTGCAATATGTGTGTACGTTTTTTTTTAGATTATATTACCTGATCTGCCGGTGCCCGCGGCAGGGGGCCTTCGCCCGCCTCATCCAGGTGCTCGAGCAGGCTGACTACCCCTGGCTTGCCGGGCGGCTGGAGACCCGGCTAGCCGAGCACCGCCTACGACGGGAGAATAATTCTCAGACAGACACATGTGAGATATTTATTTATTCACTTGTCTTTAATTAACCTCCCACTGGTCAGCGGCTTCCTCTTTTATGCTACATCACTTTCAAGGGTGGCCACAAAATTTGAGGGGGACCACTAGTCTTAAGATGACCATAGCATGTAGGCCCCATGTCTTCTACGTAAACAGTCCCTAAAGCCCCATACCCACTAGGTGATTTTACCAGCGACTGGCGACGGGCAACAGCAGAATCACTGGTCATAACATTACCAATTCAGATCAAATGTTAGTATGTAACATTTCAATGTGAGATACTAACATTTGACCTGAATTGGTGATGATTTTACCAGTGATTCTGCTGTTTCCCCTCGCCAGTCGCCGGTAAAATCGCCTAGTGGGTATGGGGCTATACCCACTAGACGATTTTACTGGCGACTGGCGATGGGCAACAGCAGAATCACTGGTAAAAACATCACCAATTCAGAACACATGTTAGTATGTAACATTTCAATGTTCAAACTAACATGACATTATTTTGTGTTCTGAATTGGTAATAATTTTACCATTGATTCTGCTGTTGCCCGTTGCCAGTCGCCGGTAAAATCGCCTAGTGCATGGGTATGGGGCTTAGGTACTGCAAACACCGCTGAACAATGTTAGCCATAAAGGTTCGTAGTTATGGCATGTATGAATAATTATAATGCTCTGCCTTGATAAGATATACAATATATCTGTATATAAATGAAAGTGCATGGTCTATGTTGAATGCAGAGATCATATGGCATATTAGTGTTTTTCATCGACATGATCGAGGCACTCTCCTGTACTTTTGGAAGGTGGTATATTAATTTTTTCGATTGTTTGTGGTATGTTTAGGTCATTGTTCGAAGCAGAGGGACAGCGGGGTGGACGTGGACTACCAGCCAGAGGACAGCCCGGATGGGGAGGATGATCTCTCCCTCAGGTCACCCTCCGACTCGCCCATATTCTGTAAGTAGACGTCCTGGGGAACAGATTTTCGCATAAGGTTCATGCTGTAATATACTCAATTAAACAAGTTCAGCCCTGACAAATGCTTGTCTGACAGGTGGGCTGGTAAAATCTTGACAAGTTGTCACAAATTAGGAATTTGTAGGAAAAAAACACCAAATCATCTTTTTGCTGAGACATAAATCACCATTTAATGAACATTATGCTGTTTCAGATTGACATCGGTGCCGCATTAATTAGTTTAATTCTAAAGCTAGAACCTGACAAGTGTATGGCAAGTTTAGGATACGTTAACGACAATATGGCTGATCAAAACTCAAAATTTACATTGTCCTTTATGGATGGTCCCAAACTTGACAGTATAGACTTGTTATCTTGACAAATCTAGACTCAGCCAATTTTTCAGTGTGATTTTTGCATTCTATTTTACCCCTCTTTTATATGGATCACTGTCTGGTCTGAGATGTCTATGTTTTAGCTAAAGGCTGCCGATGGGGGACGGTTGGACTAGATAGGTTTTCGTTGACTGACGAAAAGGTTCACTCAGACAGCTAACTCAGTTTTGTTTTTCAGCCAAGTTTAAATTTTCCGTGTACCATATAGGGAGAAAGGACCGATTGTCCTAAAAGGGGTGATAGTCGGCCTGTCTGAGAGTCTGATTTGTTGTAGCTGGCATTTCCTCCTCATAACAGGACTAGTTCAATGTACATGTACATCAATAACAATAGGCCTACGTAAACTTCCTCATTCGTGCTCCAGTGTTGTCCCGGTTTAGCTAAAAAGTGAAACCACCGTTGCGTCCATGAAGACCTTGTTGATCAAGTACGTGTACCGGGTGAATCCGGTCTACATTAGTCACTGGGGAAAACCTGATTTCACAGACCTTTCACCAGCCTATTTTTGACAGATGTTTGCATACCCAATCCTTCAAGGAGGTACAGAACTGTAACACGAGTTCGGGATAGTACTAATTTGCTGAACCCGCCGCTTGTGATGCCGCCTGTTCACCAAGTTTCCAATAGAACAACACAGCCTTCAGCATCTGTGAAGGCACCCAGGGGCGGATCCAGAGCAAGTGCTCTAGGGTGGGGGGGGGCAAACCCTGACCCCCCTTATAAAAATAAAAGTTAAAAACACCATTTTTTTACACAGATCTTCCAGTTTTAAGATGCCAAATTTTTCTCCCTGGGGTCTAGGGGGGCAATTGCCCCTTCCCCCCCCCCCCCTCCTTGGATCCGCCACTGGGCCACCGTTGGAATGTTTTAGTATTTATAGTGAGGTTAAGACCTGACCAATTGGTGATGAGCTAACAATGTTTTTCCGAACTAACTAACCCTTCATCTTTATAATATATCACTATTATTTACACATATATCGAAGGTCTATGAATTCCTGATCACATGGTATATCTGATTTGTCTTTATATGATAAGCAGGCTGCCCAACAGTCAGTGAATGGGAGCTGCGCCGCATCTGGGCAGCATCGCCATCTCACGGAGTATATGTGATAGTAAACCGCCGCAGAGACGGAGGTTATGCTATATAACCTCCGAGGCGTTAGCCGAGGAGGTTATATAGCATAATCTCTGTCTCCAAGGCGGTTTACAAGCTTATACTACGTCCCCTAGACAATCACTAGATCCGAAAATCAATAAATGAATAAATACATGAAAAATAATATATATATCATATATATCAGACATATATATAGGTCTATAATATATGCCTATTTTGCTATTACTATATGTTCCTGATTGACTCGGCCAAGCCAGTCCCACTAGTCTAGTGGTTAGCACCACCATCTCTCATGCAGAAGGTTGAGGGAACGAAACCTGTGTGGACCTCATGAGGACCTTTTTCGTTTTTGTGTCAAATTGTAATAAAGACTATCAGGATTGTCCTGATACACTATACTGTTTTATAAAGATCTAGTTTTACAAAATCTTTATTAATTAATGTGCTTTTTAAAAAAAATTATTACTGTCTTTTAAGGGCATGGTTTGGAGTTCTCTGCTCATGATAATTATGCATCCCTAACTATGAATCAAACAGCTGCCTCGATGGGGTAGTGGTTAGTGTCTGTAACTATAAACTGGAGGGCCCATGGTTCTATCCTGCTCTGTGCTAAATTGTTGCTGAAACTTTTCAAAAATTCGAAAAAGGGGCCTTAAAAGCAAAGACTACTGGCCATTGTAACACAGTGCTTTGTAAGACTACTTCCCAATAACCTCCTCAGGAGGTTATCTGGATAACCTCCTCCGGAGGTTTACCAAATAAACCTCCTCTGGAGGTTAAAACATGCTGTTGAGATACGCGCGAGTGGCGCCCCCTGGTGTTTTGCTTAATAAACGCCCTTCCCGTTCGGAGCAATCATGGCGAACAGTTGTTGTGTCATCTTTCTCTTTCTTCTTAGCTATATCTAAACATGTTGGCAGCTGTGTGGATGCCCACCTTCAGATAATATTTTCATATGGTGATATATAGTATCTGAAACTGTGGTTCTTTTGCCTTGAAAAAGCATTTGAGGACAGTAATCTGTGTTTGATCTGTGACCTGTTTGTCACATGTGGTTGTCAGTGGTTATCTAGCCCTGTGGCTGTCTGAGTCTGTGGTAACCACTGTCTTTGTGTGAACTGAATTGAATAGTTGTAGCCCTCTGTGTGTGGCTGTATAGTGTATTGATCTCACTGTCAGTGTCACTGTTTGACTGAACTGAGTATCAGTTGGAGTTAAGTTGTATTTCTGTGAAAAACTACTCCAAGTACTATACCTACTAAAAAAAAAAAATAATAAAAAAAAAAATCTGCCTGAAATTAGTGAGTGAAAGTGCACTAAAATGGCAGCTAATATCACTAACAATGTGAACCCACCTCCACAACTCCTGCTAAAGGAAAATGCAGTTGAGGAGTGGAGGCTGTGGAAAGAAATGTATGCTGATTATTCTATTATCACAAAGCTAGATAAAGAATCCAAAGACTTTCAGAGAGCTGTTTTTCTGAATGCAGCAGGTCCTGTAGCAAGGAAGATTTACAACACCTTCACATTCACTGATCAGCAAGACAAAAATGATGTGAAGCTGTTGATGGACAAATTCGATGCCCATATTATCGGTGAACTCAATGAAACATATGAACGATACGTGTTCAATAAACGCGACCAACTCCCTGAAGAGTCGTTTGACGATTACCTTGCAGCCCTTAGAAATCTGGCGAAAACGTGCATGTTCTGTGACTGTATGTCAAAGTCCCTATTGAGGGACAGAATAGTGATTGGTATTCAGGATGCTGAAACACGTAAGCTTCTGTTGAGAAAACGCAATCTGACACTGACATCGTGTATTGATCTGTGCCGTTCTAATGAGGCAACTGCTCAACAGCTCAAAGAAATGGGAGATAAAAAAGAAATTCACAAAGTTACCCAAGGCAAAGGTGTAAAAAGCAGTGAGCAGGGTAGTCGTAAAGGAAATTTCACGACCTGGCGAGGTTATGAGAAACGTCCTCAATTCCCCCTGATTAACTGCAAGTTCTGTGGTAATGAGCATGAGAGGCTTAGGGATAAATGCCCAGCTTGGGGTAAGACTTGCAAAAAATGTCATGAACCGAATCACTTCTCCCAGCGTTGCCCCCAACAATTTAGAAAGAAATCTTATGCTGTTGACGCTCAGTACACTGACGAAGAATCTGATTCAGACCAGGAACAATACTTCCTGGATGATCACGAACTTGTTATGGCTGTTGACACTCTCCCTCATGAGGAAATCTCAACACCATCAAAACATGATATCAGTCAGGCTTACACTGTGTCTGATAAACAGAGAGATGAGGGCCCCATCTATGCAGAGATGGATTTCAAGGGCAAGCGGGTGAAGTTACAGATAGACTGTGGGGCAACTGTCAATGTCATACCAGCCTGCCTAGTTGGCGGTGCAAAACTAGAACCCAGCAATGTGACCTTACAGTGCTATAACAAAACGTTAAAACCTGTGTTAGGGAAAATCCGTCTGCCCATGAACAATCCCAAAACTGGTCGCAAATATGCTATCATGTTCCATGTGATTGATGAGCCTTGGAGGCCATTGCTGAGCCGCAAAGCTGCAGAGCAAATGAAGCTCATTACTGTCAACTATGAGAACTTCAAGCAAGTCTTTGCTGTGAAGACTGAGTACAGTTTGCCTGATGAGTACCCACAAGCTTTCAGTGACAGACAGGGTACCTTTGAAGGGAAAGTGCATTTGTTATATGATCGCTCTGCACCAGCTGTACAGTGCCCACCTCGCACTGTACCATTAGCAAGGCGACAAAAGTTGAAGGAGCAGTTGGACCAGATGGTGATGAAAGGTGTCATTACAGGAGTAGATGAACCTACTCCATGGGTCAATCAGTGTTCCATTCAGGAAAAGAAAAATGGTGACTTAAGGGTGTGTCTGGACCCCCGAAATCTGAACAAGGTACTTACAAGGGAAAGGTATCCCCTCCCAACTCTGGATGAAATGTTGCCCAGGTTATCACGTAGCAGAGTCTTCTCTAAGGTTGACTGTAGCTCAGGGTACTGGCATTGTGAACTTGATGAGGAGTCATCCCTAATCACGACCTTCATAACACCCTTTGGTCGTTTTCGGTACTTGCGTCTTCCGTTTGGGCTCAATGTCTCCTCCGAAATCTTTCAGCGAAAGCTGCACCAAGCTATAGAGGGCCTGCCAGGTGTTGAGTGCATAGCAGATGATCTGCTAATCCATGGTGTAGATGAGGCAGAGCATGACAGGCATCTCCGTGGCCTGTTGGAGAGGTGTGTACAAAAGAACATCTCTCTGAGCAGAAAAAAATGTCTGTTCAAGGTACCTGAAGTAGACTTTGTAGGTCATCTATTGACCCAAGATGGCTTAAAACCAGACCCAAAGAAAGTTGAGGCGGTTGTGCACATGCAAAAGCCGTCTGATGCTCTAGGGATTCAACGTCTTCAAGGCACAGTAGGATATTTGAGTAAGTTCCTACCTAACTTGTCAACTGCCTTTGAGCCTCTGCGCAAACTCTCCTACACTGATGCAGACTGGCAGTGGGGGGAGGAACAGGACAAGGCCTTTGGAGAAATTAAAAGGCTGGTAACAGAGGCACCTATACTTGCCTATTTTGATGACAAAAAAGAGCTGACAGTTGAATGTGATGCTTCCAACAAAGGACTTGGAGCTGCTCTTTTGCAAGATGGTAGACCTCTATACTATGTTTCCAGAGCTCTTACCCCTACGGAGCAGAGGTATGCTCAAATAGAAAAGGAGTGCCTGGCCATATGCTTCAGTCTTGAAAGGTTCCATCAATACACATATGGTCGCAGAGTCACTGTGTTAAGTGACCACAAGCCACTGGAGGCTATTGTACAGAAGCCGCTGTACAAAGCTCCTCTCAGACTCCAGAAAATGATGATGAGGCTACTTGAGTATGACATAGTGATCAAGTACAAGAAAGGGAAGGAGATGCACTTGAGTGACATGCTGTCAAGAGCCTACCTGGAGGAAACAGATAAGAAAACTGAGTGTGACTGGTTTGAAGTAAATGTTGTAAAAACTCTGTCTGTTTCTGAGGAGAGGCTTGCTGAGATAAAGGCACTAACTGAGGAGGATGAGGCTCTCCAAGAGCTGAAAAGAGTTATCATGAAGGGATGGCCAGAGACCAAGGAGAAAATTCACCTGCTTGTTGAACCATACTTTCCCTACAGAGATGAGATGACCATCCATGACGGAATCATCTTTAGAGGAGAAAGGGTGGTTATTCCCTCCAAAATGAGGGCAAAAGTTAGAGACCTCCTCCATACACCTCATCTGGGTGAAGAATCCACGCTCAGAAGAGCAAGAGAATGTTTATTCTGGCCTAACATGTCTGGAGAAATTAAACAGACAGTAAAGAACTGTGATGTGTGCCGCACCTATGAGGTGAACCAACAAAAGGAAACTATGAGGCCTGTTGAGCAACCAGAGCGACCATTCCAAAAAGTGGCTGTGGATTTGTTTGAGTGGGACAAGAAAATGTTCCAGGTTCTAATTGACTACCACTCTGGATTCTTTGAGGTTGACCAGATGACCTCAACCTCATCTGCCTCGTGCATCCACAAGCTAGAGATGCACTTTGCGAGATATGGGATACCTGAGACAGTTGTATCTGACAATGGGCCACAGTATGCCTCAGATGAGTTCTACAACTTTTCCATGAAGTTTGACTTTGAGCATGTAACAATTAGCCCTCATCATTCCAATGCCAATGGCAAAGTCGAGGCCGCTGTGAAAATAGCAAAAAACATGCTTACTAAGTGCAAAGCAGATAACACCAATCCACTGCTAGCTCTCTTAGAACTACGAAACACACCAAATCAGGGCCTTGACTCATCACCTGCACAAAGATTTCTGAATCGCAGGACAAGAACACTACTGCCAGTGACTGCAAAACTTCTAGCACCCAGAGGTGAAGAGTACACAAGACATGATCGTGAGAAAATCATGCAGAGGACCTGTAAGTCAAAAGTGGACTATGATAAGTGTGCAAAAGACATGAAAGCATTGGCTGAAGGAGATGTCGTAAGAATGAAGCCATACAGACTGGGTGACAAGAGATGGCAAAAAGGGGTCGTCTGTGAGAAACTAGATGAGAGATCGTACAGAGTTGACACCGGCAATGGAGTCTACCGGAGGAATCGTGTTGACTTAAGAAAGACGAGCGAGGACATGACTACTCTTCATGATGACACAACTGATAGTGTCACCAAACCAGAACCGGATATGAGTGAAAGGCCTACATTGGGTAATGCACTTGGTGCAAGGGCCACACAGGAGACTGAGCTTAACAACCCTAGACAGCCTAGTGAGGTCTGTCAGAACAGCGGAACAGGGACCAGTGAACTGCAGGGGACTTCAGCGCCTAGCCCTGTAGTGCGACGCTCCAAAAGGGAGATTAGGAAACCATCAAGATATGTGGAAGACTATTAAGTCAGTATCCCCCATAGGCCATAATAATGCCTGGGACTGATTTTTGGGATCATAGGAATATCCCATGTGACCATCTGACTTGTGCTTTAATTGTTTTTTAAGATGATGCTGTGCTGATTTATGAACATTTTCATCATGGTTGACTTTAGTGTTATGAATGTTGCAACATGCTTGCTTTCAGAATATCTATGGATACTCAAGGAACAGAACTTTTAAGTTTTGCGATGATATGTGAACATTGTCATCATATTTGACTTTATTGCCTCAAGCGTTATAACTGTAAGAATTTTATGATTAAGATGTATGTGAGAGTGGACAACCACAAAACAAAGAAGGAAGGATGTTGAGATACGCGCGAGTGGCGCCCCCTGGTGTTTTGCTTAATAAACGCCCTTCCCGTTCGGAGCAATCATGGCGAACAGTTGTTGTGTCATCTTTCTCTTTCTTCTTAGCTATATCTAAACACATGCCACAGCTGTAGGTTACGCTCAGAAACCTCCTCTGAGAACAATAGAGTTGTGGGTCGGGAGTAGTATAAGCAGTACTAATTGGTACGATGTCTGTTACTATTCTCACATAGAAGAGATCTTAGATCCTAGTGTGAACCCCAAGTGAGCGTTGTGGAAGAAGAATTTCAACCTACACAAGCTCATTGATGTTACTATAGATTACATATGCATGTGATAAATAAGGTCTAAAAGGATAGCAATAACTACCTTCTCCATGCTGCACCTTTATAGGCCTATATATTTTTTAATGTTTGCAAACAATTTGAATACTTTGCTCTAATTAACACAGATAATAATTATTATAAATATGTACGAGACGATTTTTTTTCATCCCGCCTATATAGCGTTCCTATGAGGTGTTGTTCCAGAGATTTTAGCAAGTTGGCGCCCTGATATTATACATTTTAGGCGCCCCATCCCGGGTCTAGAATTTTTCATTTACAAAAGCTAAAGTTGGCAAACAAATGGGGGGGGGGGGGGGGAGAAGGCTGATAATTACATTATGTATCTATTCATTCATCTACTAATGATATTTTCATTGATTTACGTTTTGATTGATTAACTGATTGGTCGGTTGATTGATTGATTGATTGATTGATTGATTGATTGATTGATTGATTCATTTATTTATCCATATGTCTGATTATTCATCTTTTTACTTATCTACTTATATCTATTTATTCAGGCTTTCGTTCTTATTTCAGGTGAAAACACGAATGAGATAGTTTACGTCCAGCACGACTCGGCCCGACTAGGTCTCAAGGTGAAGTCGGCCCACCTGTACGGCCGGCAGGGCTTAATCGTCACCGACCTGACCGAGCACGGCTTCGGCCAGAGTGCGGGCGACCTGCGCCGGGACGACTTCATCTACAGCGTCGACGGCACGGCCTGTTCCCAGCTGGGGGTGGGCGCCTTCATGGACCTGCTGCGGGCCGCTGCCGAGGGCGGCGAGGTGCGGCTCGGCAGGGTGCGGCCCTGGACCTGCTGGATGGAGAAGCGGCCCATTCGACTTCGGCGCAAAGGGGGCGACCCTTTTGGGTTCAGCCTGTCGAGCGGGCTGGAGCGGCCGCGGCACGAGGGTGACGAGGGCGTGTACGTGGCGGTGGTGGTGCCGGGGTCGGCGGCCGACAAGGCGGGCCTCAGGTGTCGGGACGGGGTGGTGGCGGTGAGCGGCCACCAGGTGGTGGACGGCACACCTGTCGGCGAGGTGGAGGGCCTGCTGCGGGCAGTGGGCACCGACGTCTGCCTCGCCGTGCAGAGGAGGAGCTCTCTGGGCAATCAGGGACTACTGCTTTAAACACAAAGGCCTTCGCCACTTTATTTTAGATCCAGTGTACCTTTACATACACACATGTGTTCTGCTTTGGAGCAACAAATGATGGCGACTGACATAAGCCTTTAGCAGTGCTAGAACTAACCTACAACTTACTGTCGATAAACATTAACCTTCCTAAAAAAAAAAAAAGGATACATATCTACTTTTTATAAAACTGTGATCTAAGGAAACTCAAAAGAGTACTTGCAATTTGCAATACTAATAAAGACAAGCAGACTCACCTGACAGACAAGTATACATGCTAAGGAAATCATTATTATTTAAATGTATCGAACAAAATGTGTGTTGAATTTCTTGATTTCTTCTCATTTAATGAAAATAGAGATTTCAATACAAAAACGTATTGACCATCTGTAACCTAGATATTTCTGCCTGGATACATTTCTGGAGATCTGTCGAGCACTGTACTTTGTATGTACAAACACTTATGTCATCACTATGCCCAGAGAGAGTAAAGTTATAATTTTAGTCTCCATGCTATGCCCATACACTTTTTTAAGTAGTGCACTTTTAAAAGTTTGCTATAGATTTCCATGTTTTCCCTTTAATGTGACCATCAGGTTGTTTTTACAGTAAGTGAGATGTTTTCATCTAATGAATGAATCGCGGTATTTCAGGCACAAAAATATGTGAATTGATCAGCGTCCGAGACGCTTGCAAATAAACGGGTGCTTTATACTTGCAGTTTAATGGTTGACATCTCAGACAATGTTGAACATTGAAATACCTGTAGGGGCCTACAGCTGTATATACCTTTTAGTGTATGGATATTGTCTCATGTCAGAGTATCTTTGTCTTGATGTTTGACAGCTAATCACTGCAATGAAATAACGTTCCTTTTCAATAAGCATTTCGATCACGATTTTTTTTGGCGTGAAAGTTAATGTAATTGAGATATCTTTATAACTTTCACAAAAGATCTCATAGATAGGTAATTCACAAATTAGGCTATTCAAAACTGATTATAGGTCATTATACACAGATCCTGGGAACTATTTTCTTCATCATGAACACATTCAGCCGGCGCGGTTACTAAACACACAAAGAGTTTCCACTTATCTTAGCAATTAATCTACGACAGGATCAATGTTTCAAGTATTCTTAAATGCTAAACATATTACTACTTCTGTCATTTTAAACCCTATTGACACCAGTGCGCGGCATTCAAGCAAAGTTCTGCCTTTCTTAATGAAAACGTCATTCGTCTTAGGATATTTTCTGTTTATTCAAGTCAACATACACTTGTGTAGAAAACAGATATTCCCATGACATATCAAAAGATTACGTTAATTCTTTCTGCATTTTTTTTATATAAAGTTAATGGGTCTACCCATTATGTTTGTTTTTTTATTTTCCTGCCACCCTTCTAAACACCCTGATCTTGATTAACAATACCTGGGACTTTGGATCAGTGACTAACAACTGACAAATAAATGCGCGCCTGCCCCATCTTGACCCTTTCACCGCGGGAAGCCACTAAAGTGGCTCTATAGTAAATTCCCATAGGTATAGCCATTAAAGAGAAGGTTTTTAGCTTCCAGAAAGTGAAAGAATTTTTCAAACATTCCAAATGGAACCAGAGATATGAATGTTTGAATATTCTAACATCAGTCCATTAGAAAAAGGTAGAATTCCAATTGAACACACTTGTAGCAAGATACAAAAATGAGAATTTGCCATAACTAATCAAAATTGTGGAAAATGTTAATTCGTGGAAAATTATGTTATTTTCTAAAGATCATAACTTTGGTTTCATTCATGATAATTGCAAACTGTTTTTTGTGAAAACAAGATAAATCTATTGTGTTTTCTTTAAAGTAAATAGAATAGATGTTTCACCAAATGTTGGTTGCCATGGAAACCCATAAATGGAATATGGTGTCATATTGCCAAAAAAAAGGCAAATTTGGTAAAGTGGCACAGTGCCAACATTTAGAATGTTTTACTTGGAATTTCATTAAAAAAAAAAAAAATTCTACCAGGAGAATCTACAGAAAATCTGAGTTTTAGGCAATTTTTAGACTAATTTTCATATTTTGGGCAATATCTCAGAATTATGATCTGTAGAATGACATATTTAGCAGTGGAAGGGTTAATCAAATTTGTTTTTAATCAAATGAAGTTAAGGATTTTCAATATTCAATGGAAAAAACACCTTGAATTTTCAAACCATATACGACATGTAAATATATAATTGGTCGTATCCCCTTAACCAGTTAACAGCAAAATAATATTGAACAGAATACTGTAGTTTTTTACTCTTCAGTTGAGAGCAATTGAATGGCCGATGTTGCGAAGTGTCATTGGTCACAGGTAAGTAGACCTATATAGCTCAATTAGTTCAATCGAACAATGCACGACAAGAAATGATTCTACAGGTAGGCCCTATATATAGGGTTTCTTTAGCTGCAAATAAAATGTAGGAGCATCTGAGTGTATGCCAAACCGATATCCCCCTTTACCTTCTGGTCACTAGGGTCAATGAACATGCAATGTTTATCCCAAACACAAGCATTATTAAACGGGTACACAATTGGAAAAGTGTCAAATATTTCCACGCCCAGCTGGGTCAAACGGTCATACAACCAGCCATTAAGTGCCATTATTTCCTGGTTGTTCTCAATGCTATCATCTGGTACTGGCGTAGTTCCCATCCAGATAATTCTATACTTCTTTGGATGTTTTAGGAACTCGGCCAAGATTGAGAACAAAGATTCAAACCCTGTCACATAACCAATGATTGAATTGGTTTCGAGGTCAGCCACACCTGCATTGATGATTAACACATGAGGTTTGTCTGGGTCTGTTTTGTGTTGATACAGAAAGGCGCTCAAATTGGTTAAATCCTGAGATATATCAAAAGCATTGCTGTTCAGTCTGAACATGAGTTGGTTAGTGCTAAGATGAGCAGACAGGAAACGCCATGGTACATCGGACTCGGTCTGGTTCAGTTTGAGGAGGGTGTGCAGGAACACCAGTCGCATGTGGGAATCGCCCATGAAGAGGAGATTGTTGACGTCTTCCAGGCAACGCGTGAGGTGTGCCCGAGTCATCGGTACCAGCGGACAGCCGTCCACCATGAACTCCCACCTGCCACCCTCCAGGCTCCAGTACTCGTGGGCATCCCCTGTAGCTCTCCTCCAGTAGCCGGGGTGTTGGGGGAACAGACGCCCAATGTGCTCACACTTGCTCGGGTTCTGGTCGAGTGAGTTGTGGGTCAGGAGCGGGTCCGGCATGAGGCCGCTGTGGACCAACCTCCTGCGGGGGAAGGCCAGGCTGAAGGCGGTAAAGTCCGTCCCCATCCGGTAGACGCTGAGTCGGGAGCTGCTCTCGTGCACGCTGCACGTGACCAGGTAGGTGCCGTTAAAGTAACTCATTGTGTTACAGAACGAGCGGGTCGCGCGTCCAGAGGTCATCACTTTGAAGGTGGTGCCCCCCGTGGTGCACGCCCTGCGGCCAGGGACAGACCCAGTCCCGGTCTGACTGCTGCCCGGACTGGGGGATTCAGTCAGCTCGTACGTCACCGTACGTGGGTAGGCAAGGTCGGGAGCGCGCAGCACTTTCACATTATAAGAACACAGATTGTCAAGAACGGCATTGGGCTGCGACGACGATGATCGAGCTTGAGTGACGGAAGATCCGAATTTTCCGGCTACCTCTGACATATTTTGTACCCAGTAGTCCATGACTTTTTTGGAACACATCTTGTCGGCGTGAACTTCATCCTCCTGCAGATGGTTGACTGTGAAGTTGAGCCCCGCCCTCTTGGCCAGGTAGTAAAAAAGCATTGTTCCTTCCATCAGGTAGCGACATCGAAATGGTCTCTTCTTGAAAATATCATGCAATGATTTTGCCACATCGTTCTTGTCGATGTCCATTTTGGCTGGGCTTTTGTGGAATGGTTCAGAAATGGTAGTGTCATATCCGTCTGTCTGTGATTTTTGGAAAACGACCCTGAATGTTGGTATACCTCTAACATCATTCGACTTATAGAGAAAACCAATTAAAAGAAGAATGCTGATAAGAAAAATAAGCCTAAGCAGTCTACCATTTGCATGGTAAATCCCCTCGTAATGGAAACGTCTTCCTGTTGCCATTTTCCGTTTAATATTGTTGACAAGGAGGCTCGCATATACAATAATCCTCATTCTTTACGACGCCTTACCAGACTTGTTTCCTTATGCTTGAAGCAATCTTATTTTCCTTGCCGAACAATCACTGCTATAGCGTGAATATCATCTATAAATAACGAAAGGAATACTACAGAAAGAATTATGTTTTTTGGATCATTGATTGCATCATCACTATTCAAGTGCTACAAGAATCATTCAAAAATGTATTCAAACAATATTTACAAACCTAGATGTCTCTTATTTCTTTTTAAACTACATTTCATCTGTCAAGTACTCCGGACTCGATTACCTGAATACTGATATAAACTGTATTGTATGTACCTGAAGTGTATATTGGCAATTTCTTGACACAAACGCGGAGACCCCAGGGATTTTGCATTCTATTTGCTGTTTTATGAATATTGAATGCATGAGAAAGTAGTCAAACAAACTTTAAAATAATATACACAGTGCACATATTATAAAGAGATACCAAATGAACAAATTACAATACCCGATGCAATTATGTAGAACAAAAACCATCACGAAGAAAGTTCATACTGTGTTTTAAAGCCTTGTGGAGGGACGAACAAACAATTTACCAAATATACACCTTGGTGTAGTCCTCAAGTGGCCCAAAATAAAAAGAAACATATATCTACGTTCAGTAGTAAACAGGTAAAGGGATGTTTATTATGTAAATGAAAGCCATCTAAAAGGTAAGTGACACAATCAAAAAGGGACAGTATGGTTTTTGTTTTGTTCATTCAGAACTTGAAATGAGTGCTTGATCAATGATATTCTTTAACTTTCACGATAAGCTAATTACGCTCCTCATTCTTTCCAAATTCCTTGCGAATATTTTTCAAATATCATTCACTCAATAATTAAAATGGTAGTAACATAATTCTGAAAAATGTACTTACTTTTTGGCAACGTGTTCATGTGCAGGATGCTCCCCGTCATTCTCTCTGTGAAGTGTAAGTATGATTGTCGGCGCATAAAACTAGCGCACTCAAACACAATGAATCATAAAGAATGCATGACCTAAAAGGTAATTGATCCTCCGCAATGAAGTAATCTTCATATTTACAACCTAATTTCAATCTATTTAACCTAATTAATTCTACTCAAACACTATAATGTCTCTCATATAGTCACATCATTTATGGTTTCTATAATTAATTTTAAGGGCTTCATCCCCTCGGGAAATAAATTTGGTTTTCTCGTTCAAAACATCATTAAGCGTTTTGACTTTCCTTTGGACTACTCCATTCAGTTTGCGTATATTACTGAGGAACAAGAATTTGTTTGTATTTAATTCGAGTTAAATTGATTATCTATGCTTAATCATACCTACAGTTGTGTTCATATACTGGAGCCTTGTCCATTCACAAGATCTGACTCAAGTCACTCGTAGCATGACACAAGGATTTCTTTATTCATTAAGTCTCACACACTTGTACAAGCCGGGATTACAGATGATTATATGTCCACAGGCTACAGGGCCGCATTTGCATACACTACTACCAGTTCCGGATACACATGTGTGGTGGTTTCACACAATCACGTCATGCAATGTCACAGTCAAAACTGTGTATTGTCTGCAAACTGTAATGCCCCGGCTCCACTACCCGACAGTCGAGTTGAGTTGAGTTGAGTTGGGCTCAGTCTTATAGTGGAGCCGGGATTACGACTAGAGTCGTAGCCTTTTGCTACGACTGATCCGTCGGGTTGTACATCTTCAGATGTTGAAGATGTACGACTGGACAGTCGAGTCTTAGGGGTGTGTGCCTAAAGCCCCGGCCACACTTACCAACTGAACTCAACTCGACTATCGTAGCCCTTGGTGGCGCCAGGACCCACGACAGTCTAGTCTTAGCAAAGGAACCCTCCCATGCCATAAGGTACGACCCGATGGTCGTAGCATGAGGGTGACATGGTATATATGAATATCTACTGCACACCCCCCTAAGACCCGACGTTCCAGTCGTACATCTTCTACTTCCCAAGATCTAAGACTCAACTCAACTGTTGTGGAAAACCCTAAGACTGCAGTCGTAGAGATATGTCACACTATGAGACTGAGCCCAACTCAACTCAACTCGACCGTCGAGTTGAGTCCAGTCGTGCAGTGTGGCCGGGGCTTTAGTAAAGGATAAATATAATGGTATATTTGAGACAGTAGAGCCGTAACCTGTAGCTCAGTTGAGTTTCTGAGCTAAGACGAGACAGTTGTAGGGTTTAGCGCCCTCTGCAGCTACGATAATTGAGTTGAGTTCAGTTGGTAAGTGGAGCCGGGGCTTAACCCGCGGCCGATGTCTGCTCAGAGTTCCAAATCATACCTGCAGAATGGGGCATAGACCCCCTTCAGCCATGTGCACTGCAATAATAATGTACTGAATGTAGTATATCTATCAAAAAATGTAAGCAAAAATGTTTTCATCTTTTTTTTTTTTTTTTTTTTATTGAATCCAATTCCTGTTGTACAAGTTCTTCCATCGGATTATACTTAATCAGTGTAAGGGTGAAACCACGTTAAGTGTGGATTTTGAGTGTTAAAAAAGTCAAAAAATAGAATTAAATTTATTGAACCAATGGTTGTATTTCCCAAATATACAAGTAAAGACCAAACTTATTCTAAAAAATTAGAACGTTAAGATTTTCTGTTAAAAAGTTAGAATGATTTTAAATCAGGTCCTTTTCTTTAACATTTTCACTCATTTTCTCTTATTTTTTTCTAATAAAAATAAAGTGAATCAATAATATTCAATTGCATACAAATAATAAGCTTCCTAAGCAAATGTAAGGATTTGTATTGCACCTTATAGAATACTAAATTATCTTTCAGATGATATCTAGAACGTTGAAATCGGATATTAAGTTACAGAGATACTGAAATTATACTACTCTGGCCATAAACTTCAAGGGCACAAACGTTATCAATTTTGAGCTTATACTGCAAATGTCAAACCTTTGCTTATGGTGAATATTGACAAATTTGGGACTGTTTCCAAGATAAGTTGTTAATATTTTAATAATTATCTTAAAATAAAGGCAATCTTGCAATATTTATGATAAAAGCTTCCCTTGGCAACTCCACTGCGGTTCTAGGTTCGTTTATTTCGATATAATATAGCATTATTGTAATTTTTGTTATCAAATCTAGGATAAAAAGGGTTAAAATGAAAGTCTTGTAGATACCATAAAAGTCTTGTAGATACCATCTTGTAGATACTTTTTACTACATATTTGCCTCTAGGACCCTTAATAATGTATCCATTGGCTTGAAAATTGGTATACTGTCTACTCTACTGGAGGTCAAGCCTTTGTTAGTAAAAAATGTTGAAATTTATTTTTATTTTGGGATATATGCATGGTCTTGTAGATACCCTCTTAAATAATCTCTCCAAAAAATGCATTTTGCACCCTTGGATTTCCATTATGATATAGCATTTTGGATATTTTCAAGTGTTTAGTTGGAAAGTCCTGGTTAATTCTAATTATTGACACTAAAGAAATCCTATATTTCATTTGTTTTTTGATAAAAATGCCTTATTTAATGAAAAAGTCTTGTAGATACCTTTTTCTGTGGACACTTTTTAGTGAGTTAAATCAAAATGAAGAATTATAGATATAAATTTTCAAAAATGATCATCTAATAAAAAATAATGCATAGATTGTAATAAAAGTCATTTCCTTTGTTCATACAGTATTTTAATCAATATTTTGATCAAAATGAAATTATAACTCTCCCTGTGGACATAGTATTTATTGGGTATAGGCCTGTTTTATCTCTAAATATCTGATAATTAATTATTTTCTACAAAAATAAATTTTATATGCAAAGATTGATTTTTATATGAATAATTTAGCAAAACAAATAATGGTATTCAATTATGATAATGGAAAATGTTACAGCACTTTATATCCTGAAGACATCAAAGTCCACACTTAACGTGGTTTCACCCGTAACAGTAACTTTCTCATATTATAGCAACATAACATATATAATAATATATATATATATATTACATAGTCAATTTCATCACAATATCACAAGCAGTTATTGTTTACCCATCTGAATATAGATAGATTTACGATCTCAAGAATACATCCGTTTTTCAATCATAGACTACTGATCAAATCGATAGGTTTTCATGGTTTTCTTGAATACATTTTTATCAACAATTGTTTGCACTTCAGCAGGTAATTTATTCCATTCAGTTAACCCTCTGTAATAGGGACTCCTTTGTATTTTTGTATACCTTGTGAAATTACTTTTCATCTTAACCTTTTTAGTACTACGTAAATTTTTGCTATGAGTAGGTTTGTATACATTCACAGTACTTTTACTTGTGCTATACATTAATTTTAGCAGATTTCTTTTACGTCTGACTTTGTTGTGGTTTTATAACCATTATACCTCTTATATTCAATGATATGCATAGCACGTTCATGTATACGTTCGAGTTTATCTATTTTATCCTTGTTACATGAGTCAATAAGGAAATCGCCGTAGTCATAATGACATTGAATCATGGATTTATAAATACACAGCGCAGTATGTTCATTAATAAACCTTCGTATCTTCGATAAAACACATAGTTTGCCTTGTACTTTTTTATATACACTGTCAACATGAGCATTCATACTAAGGCGGTCATCAATTAATATTCCAAGGTATTCGTAAGTGTGTGTAAGTTTTAGGGGAACATCTCCTATCAGTAGTTGCAAATCATCTTTCACCTTAGTCTTATTATAATTGACCACCATGAATTTAGTTTTTTCCCTATTTATACTTAATTTGTTTACCTCACACCAATCTATTACCTTGTTAAGGACATACTGTGCATTATTAATAGCTGAGGATAACGTTACCCCACTTTCAAGGAGCATAGTATCGTCCGCATACATGATACAAGTATTATGAGCACTTAGGCATTTGAAGATGTCATTTACATAAATTATGAACATTAAAGGTCCGAGGATTGATCCTTGGGCAGTGCCATACACTAGTTTTTTGGCCTCTGAAGTGTCACCATTTATAGTAGTACATTGAAAACGATTTAGAATATAATTTCTCATCAAGTTCAGGGACGGTTCTTCAAACCCATAGTGCTTCAGCTTTCATATTAATATATTTTGGTCTAAAGAATCAAAGGCACGGGAAAAATCTATAAATACACAACAGCTATATATAATTGATTATTCCAGTATTCATAAACTAACCTTAGCATTTCAAAAATAGCCTCAGATGTACTTTTACCTGGTCTAAAACCATATTGGGATTGATTTAGTAAATCATTCACATCGAAATAATCATAAATTTGTCTATATAATAGTTTTTCAAAAAGTTTGCCAGGCAGACAGATTTGAGTTATGGGTCTCCAGTCCCCCGCATGTTTACTCCTGAATTTCGTTTTTGAGATTGGGGTTACATAACCCATGCCCCATTCAGCTGGGAAAATCTCCATCATAATGCACAAGTTGAATAAGAAAGTTAGTTCTTTAGTACATACCTCAAAGGCATCCCGAAGTAATCGCGAGCTAATATCACCACAAGCAGACGACTTAGATATCAATATATCTTTCACCAAGATTTTAACCTGGTATTCACCAACAGGTACAAAATCAAATCTCGATTCAATGTTAATATTCATAGATTTTTCAGACCATATATTTGGAAATTGTTCTGCAAGACGAGGTCCTGCATTAATATAGTAGTCGTTCATGAAGTTAGGCAGTTCCTCCCTAGGTACTGCACTACCGTTATCTATAATTTCAGTCATTTTTCCATTTGACTTACATTTACCTAGACCAGTCATCTTGTTTACAAAACGCCAAAACTTCCTTGGATTACCATCACATTCTCTTAACCTATCAGCAATATATTCTTCTTTTTCCCCTTGCAATATTTTTTTTAATTCATTTTTCCTTTTCTTCATCTAAAGTTGTTTTCAACAGTTTCGAAATAGCCATGAAATGAGCCATTTTGAACAAACGTAGGTCTCAATCTAAAACAGTACCACATTTTTCTTTTTCATTTATGAATTGCCTATATACTATTGCACATTTTTGCTAATTTTCATAAGAATTGAAGGACTTTGGTTTTTGTATGGACATGTGTATAATGGTGCCATTGCCTTTAAGCGCATCACAAGAGCAATGAACCAAGATGTTTCTTTTGAAATGGTGTTCGATTTACAAAACATCCATAAATTATCATGAAAATGGGAAACGATCTGTTTTTTGTATTCTCAAGATAATGTAAGGTAGGTTGACACACTATGTCATAATATTATAAAAGGGTCATTTTTGGACTCCCTTTTTTCATGAAGCTCTTTTATTGTGGTCAAAGATGCATGTATTTAGGAAAATGCAGAAAAATGATATTTTGGTCAAATCATCAATTTTGACCATAAGTTTTCTTTTTTGATAATTTGTATTTGGGTACGGGGGTTCACCATTGGTGATCTTCCTTCCCCTCCCCTAAACAAATGCATTCAAGATATTATTCTCTATATAGCAGTATACAACTTGTGCCAAATTGGTCCTATTACAAAGGTGAAAGCACATTAGATGAAAACCATTAATAAGAGAAATGTGAACATGGGTGATTAAAATGAAACAATAGATCATATGCAAGTTTTACCTTCTTAAATCAAACAATACACTGTAAAAACAAGTGTTTAGAATCTAAACACTTTCCTAAACACTTTGTTGTAACCAGTTTGACAACATGTTTAGATCCTAAACATGTTTAGAAATTTCTGGTGTTTAAATTCAAGTGTTTAGATATTAAACATGTTTAGGTGTTTAATGTTGCTGTGTTTACGTCTTTTCATGGAGAATAATTGGAAAATAATTACTGTCTCCAAATGCATCATTCACTTCACATAAATTTGACCTGTCATCGTACTCATACAACATAGGCTCACATGACATAGGGTCTAAAGAGTTGATCCTTTTAGTTTGGTTAGTCCACTGGTGTTGGTCCTGATTAGCCTGCAATATTATTGCTGCATCCCTTCCCCCAGCTCCCCAATATCCGCTATGGAGTTCACTATGGCAATATACAGAGACAGGTAACTAGTCTATAGGTACTGCAAGCATGCCCACTGCCCCATACCTATGTCACAGGACTGTCACATATTTTGGCCATAGTCCTGTGTGTCACATTCACATTTTGAGTTGAAAATGTCCTGTTTTATGACAAGATAATCAGTGCTTACAAATCATAATGTTCCTGATTTATCAAGATTTGATTTTATAGTAACTGTTGCTCAGACTACCACTATACCAGCATCAGAATTCAGGAAATGATGTTTTTGTAAGCCCTTTGTCTTATTACCAACATTTTCTGAATTATTTCTTCTTGAAGAATAATTATTAACTTTGTGACAAACGTATAAACAATTATATCAATTTTGTTCGAAGAAAAACATTCAGGAATAGTGTCCCATTTTGTATGTAAATGTTCCATTTTGTCTAAGTGTTTTTAAAGGCAAGGTCTGGGAATGCTGACAAAATGTGACACAAGCATAGCATTAGATCTATGCTTCCCCTGTCCTATGACTCTATAATACTTTAGAATCCAAACATATCCTGGATGCAAACGTTCAGTGAATGTATGTGTTTGGATTCTGAACATCTGTAATCCTCCAAATGTTTAGAAAATAAATGTGTTTAGGTTTTAAACATGTGGAATCCCATGTATTTAGATAATAAACATCTGTAATCCAAAACATGTTTAGAAAATACAAGTATTTAGGCTTTAAACATGTTTAGAAGCTAAACATGTTTAATAATTTCTTAACACCTTTTTAACAGTGTACCATACAGATTATTAAACACATGTCTTAATCTAGGTAGGAATTGTGCTTTGTCCCTGATATTTCTAATAATATTATACTGGTAGTTGATACCAAGAATTTACCGCATGGTACATATTTTTCTGATATTTTTGGTTATTACTTTTGGGTACCTTTGATAATATACCATCTCTAATTCTGGTATGGATATGTCGTACATCCAACATAGATTCTATATTACATAATGAAGAAGCATAAGTACATAAGTGGATTTTCCTCCTATTTTTCAATGTGAAAATCTTAGCTCTTTCATGCAAGAGGTTTGATCTAAGACGCTCTTCATAAGGTAATCTGTATTGCTCAAAGATTATTTGTAAACAGTTGTTATGTTCTCTGGGAAAACTAGTGGTTTTTGGGTGAAGATAGTTGTATTCTTGACGGTCCTTGTCCAAGTCGTGCTCGATCTTTCAATGCACGAGTGGGACTGAATTACGCGAGCACTGATGGTGGAGCAACCTACGGGCGAGTTGTTGTGTATGGCTCAGAAACGTGGCCCGCTCACGGGGGATGGCGGTGGTAAACAGTCAAATTAAAAAGGTGGTAGTGTAGCGCTCCCTGGGTCAGGTTAGGCCCGGGGAGTCAATTTAAACCAGGTTGATCACTAGGATTGGAAGTGTGACAAATGACCAAACAACAGTAACTTAAGTTGAACAAAGTTTATTAAAACAATCTCTCTAGATATTTACAAAGTAAAGTACAAAGCCAGAATGTACAAACAGTAACACAAAGTTACAAATAAGGTTTCCAAAAATAAGTTACACAAATAAAGGTTCCACAAATAAAGGTTCCACAAATACCCTTTTCACAAAAAGGTAAACAAAGTCTGTACTTAGAAAAATACAAAATATAAACAAAGTCTGTAATTTGGAAAACAGGCCCAAATAAGCAAAGTCTTAATCTAGAACAGGCCAAACTAAGCAAGTCTGAAACTTTAGGGGAAAACTGTTAAGTCAAAATATACTTGTGGGGCAAAACCATTAACTAAAAGTTAATAAAACAACCTAGTCTAACAGACATAGGCAAAACAACCACCACAAAGTATAACAAAAACCAGCCTAAAACTAGGCTATGCCAGTAACAGTCCCCTAGAGCCAAACAGGCCTTCTAAGTCTCACAAGTCAGGGTTACCTACCAAGGTCTGAACCCTACAGCAACAAAACACAGAGTGAGCAGAGCCCCAGGAGAGCCCCCCCTTTTCTAGCCTGAGCACTGAAAGCACAGACCTCAGAGAGAGCACCCTACTCCAGACTCTCCAGTGCCCCAAACCCACTCCCCTGGAGCTCCCCTGGAGTAAACAATGCTGTGCTCTGATTGGTCAGTCAAGGAGGGAGAGCAGGCCTCCCATTGGTCAGAAAGGGAGCACTGTGATTGGCTTGTTCAGACCGTCCGTCCGGTCGCCGAGCACGGGCCGGAGTAAGCCTCCGAGACGGGCCGCGCGGTCCGCCCCCGGCCGTCCGACCTCCGCCGCCCGCCGCCTGCTGCAGCTCGACCCGGTCGCCGTGGGCCGGCGAGGATCGCCACACGCCCCCCTCCTTGGACCAATGCGCCCTCGCATTATTACCAGAGAAAACAGTACAAAACAGTGCAAAATTACATAAAAATACAGTACAAAATACATGGAACATGGAACAGTACAGTACAAAATACATAGAACATGGAACAGTACAGTACAAAATACATAAACAGTCCGAAACACCTCCTGGGTGTTATATAAAAAGTCTCTGAAAAACGCTCTCTTGGATAAAATAAAGTCTCTTTAGCACCGGTGTAAGTATGTACAGTGTAGATGTTCTATGTACAACGTCCAAAAAGAGCTTAGCTCTCGTCCGAAGAGCTTTCACTCTCACTCTCTAAGCTGTAGCTTCGTTGGCTCCGACGCTTCCGAGCCGACCCCTGGCCACTGGTGGAGGTGTCCTTGGAGTTGCCGGCAACTCCCTCCCCACCAGGGCAGTCGGCCACAGGGTCTGGCCCGCTGCCTGCCGGGTTGTTGTCGAGCCCACCGACGGTGGCGGTCGACGGAAGGGCCTTTGTGCTGCGGACCCAGGAGGTAGTGGAGGGGTCTCGGCCGAAGACCTCCGTGACCACCTTCTCGGACTCATGTCCGCCCACATACCTGGTGATCACAGTGGTCACCCGAGTGAGGAGCGTTACGGACGTCTCGATCAGACGCACCGTCTCTGTCCGCTCCCACTCGGTCTCGCTGGTGACCCGCCGGACCCCCTGGTCCGCCGGCCCGGTTGACGGTTGCAGTGCCCCCTGGTCAGGGAGGGAGGGAGCCGCCTCCTCCAGGGAGCCAGCGACCTCGTCCCAGGTGGCGCGCTTAAGCTGCTGGAGGAGCATGGTGGTCTTTGGGTGGCGAGCCTTCCTGTGGCCACCCATGATCACCTGCCGGCTGGTGTTGAGGTAGGGGCAGTAGGGGCACCGGTAGACGGCGTCTCCATGCTCCCTTGCCCGGTGCTCGAACACTTCCTTGTAACCGTCGAAGATGCCGCCACACTGGTGACAGCTCACCTCATTCCGCGACTGCCAACACAAAGAACAACAAGTTTACTTTTCTGGACCATCTCATATAAAGTAACAACAATCTTCAAATTAATATGCAACATTAAAGGTCTCAGCATAAGTTAAACACAAATCGACAACTAAGTTCTTAACTTAAGTTAAGCATCGTAAGCACAAAACAGGTAGATAAAAAGTTCTTAACTTAAGTCAAGCATCGTAAACACTAAACAAGACCAACATCTAAAGGTCGAGACGTTTCGGAGCCCTTCGGACTCTAGACCCTCGTCTCAAGTTGGCACTCCCCTCCATAGGGACATCTTTCAGAACTACAGGCTCTCGCCTATCTCTACTATCCCCAGAGGGGACTTCTACTACGTCACCCTCTGGGTGTGCCTCTACAGGTACATCTTCTCCAGCTTCACTCTCTTCATCAGAAGAATCCTCCCCTAAATCACGGTGTTGGTCCGCCCCTGCCGGCTCAGGGATGACCTCCTGTGGTTCATCTTCAGGTTCTGACACATCATCTTCCTCTACTTCTTGCCACTGAGGCGGCAACTCTCCATAGTGGAGTTTTAGATGGTTGACATGGACCCTAACCATCCCGCTATCAGGGTAGCGTTGGATTTCACAATTTAGGTCGGTGGGACAACCGACCACCTTGTATGGTCCAACCCATCCCTTCCCAAGTTTCCTCTTAAATGAGGGTGGGTACCACCTCCAAACAAACTGCCCCACATGGTAACGGGTTGGCTTGCTCGGAGGTCGTAATTTCGCTTCTGACGAATTCTACTCGTCTCCAAATTCTCATACACTTTTTGGTGTACACCAGCCATGACTTGGCGTACCCACTCAATGTATTCTACAGGGCACTGCCAAGGTTCATCCTCAGGGGTGAACCCGCAATGAGGTCAATAGGCAAGGTACCCTCACTATGTAAAAACAAACGATTCGGAGTACACCCGGTGCTCTCGTGCTGTGTTGCACGATATGCAGCCATGACATAAGGGAGATGGTCATCCCAATCATCCCTATTGTCATTTACATAAGCCTTTAACATCTGTAGGAGAGTACGGTTTTGTCTCTCTACATGACCATCTGATTGGGGCCGGTAAGGAGTCGTTCGAGTCTTCTCAATACCGAGCATCGAACACATCTGACTGAATAAATGTGACTCAAAGTTCGGCCCCTGATCAGTATGAATTTGCCTTGGCAACCCAAATACCATGAAAAAGTCAGTCATCACTGCGTCTGCAACTGTTTGGGCCAGCTGGTTGGGCATAGCCCAGGCATGAGCCCATTTAGAAAAGTGGTCTGTCAGGACCAAAATGTACTTATTACCACCATCTGTTTCAGGAAGCTCCCCGAGTACATCAATGTGTACACGGTCTAAACGACAACCAGTAGGGATCTGCCGCAAGCGTGCCCTATGCCCTGGTCCTGGCTTTATCTGGGCACATATGTTGCATTCCCTGCACCATCTATTAAGATCACTCTTGCATCTAGGCCAATAAAACTTCCTACGAACTTGGGCAATCACCCTCTTGGTACCCATATGCCCACCAGTCCGACTGGCATGGACCTCACGAAAAATCTCAAACCGTAGCTTCAGGGGTGCCACCAACTGGAGGCGGGACACAGCCTCTTGGCCTTCCCCCTTAACATACTTCCTGTAAAGAACTCCATCCCGGACAACTAAACTAGACCATTGGATACAAATCACTCGGGTATCTTCATCATATCCGAGTAAAGTCTCCCTATCCGGTCGGCCAACCTCATCTAACTTCCACTGGAGGATTTTCCTAACAACAGGGTCCTCCTGCTGCATCCGCTGGAGATCCTCCAGGGACCATGTGTCCAACCAGTTAGGCTCGGTTGACAACCCCTCAGCCAAGTCATCCTCTGACTCATTACCTTCGGATGCCGTTTCCCAATGTCCATCTGGGTCGGCCACTTGCCTCACAGCATCCGAAATAACTGGATTAACCACAGCATCCTGCTCCAAAACAAATTTGGCATGTAGCTTACTAAACCCACAGTCCTTTGGAAGAAACTTATGACAATCGGACTCAGTCCGATCTCCCAAGAAACCGTCTGCCTCCTCCTCTTCACTCTCGCTACTGAGTGCATCACAAATGTAATCAGAGGGAAAAATGGGCCCCTGCCTAGACAACTCGGGTACCTCCTTCCCAAGACATGTAAGCCGCACAGGTGACAGAACCCCTGTCATCTCCTGATCTGGTTTAGAGGGTATCTCCCTCCCCTTACTGGGCAGCGAATCGCACGCTAACCCACCGGAACATGAAGGCCTATCAGGTGATGGCAACCCTGCCATACCTCCCTGATTCAGCCCAGAGGGTTCCCCCCTCTCTTGAGCTCTCGGACACCCTTCAACCAAATCTCCAGCACACGCAAGCCTCCCAGGCAACAGCTCCCTAGCTGTTACACTGGAATCTGGCTTAGAGGGCAACTCCCTCCCCATCCTGGGCGATGGATCACACACCAACCTCCCGGAACGTGTGGGTCTACAAGGAGGCAGTAAACCTGACTTATTTCCTTGATCTAACCCAAGGGGCCACACCCCTTTCTGGTCTGGCCGAACCCAACTAGTCTCGACAGAACGCACATCTTTCATAGGCAAATGGTCTTCCGTAGGGCATTCTGGGCACAAGTCCCGCAAACATGCCATCTTACGTTTAGGAACCTTCCGCGACAAGGCGTCAGCATTACCATGCTTGACCCCTTGCCTGTGTTCAATCTCAAAGTCAAAGGTACTCAGCTGTAGGACCCATCGTCCCACCATGGCTTCAGCATCCTTGAAACGCATCAGCCACTTCAAGGACACATGGTCAGTACGAATCTTAAATTTCCGACCCAACAAATAATGTCTGTACTGTTTTACAAACAAAACTACTGCAAAAAGTTCCCGGTAGGTAACACAGTAGTTTCGCTGGGAGGAGGACAGGGTCTTACTTGCGTAAGATATAACTGTTTCCTCACCATCCTGCACTTGGGAGAGCACCGCTCCTACCCCAACATCACTAGCATCGGTATCAAGTATAAACAAATCTTCTTCAGCGTGAGAGGGATAACTCAAAATGGGAGCCTCCGTCAACTTTCGTTTCAAAGACTCAAAGGCTTCCTGACATTTCTCAGTCCAGGAAAACTCTTTGGTCTTTGACGTCAGTCTGTTCAGGGGCTCCGCAATCGCTGAGAAGCTCTTGATAAACCTCCGATAATAGTTCGCCAAACCCATAAAACTCTTCACCTCCGTAACAGAGGTTGGAGTCTTCCACTCGCTAACAGCCTGAATCATTTTCGGGTCACATTGAATTCCATCGCGTCCAACAATGTGACCCAAGAATCCAACTCTCTCGGCGAGCAAGTCACACTTGGTAGGCTTGAGTTTCAGCCCAGCATCTCTCAGCCGAGAAAAGATGGATTCCAGATTGTAAAGAGCCTCATCAAAAGTTTTGCCCAGGACAATTATATCGTCTAAATAGACAAGACAGGTCTCCCACTGGAGACCTCGGAGAACCTTCTCCATAAGTCTTTCAAAAGTCGCTGGAGCATTGCACAAACCAAAAAGCATGACATTAAATTCATAAAGCCCTTTTCTGGTTACAAAGGCGGTCTTCTGCCTATCGCTATCCTCAACCTCAACCTGCCAGTAACCACTGCCCAAGTCAAGGGTTGAAAACCACTGACTGCCATGGAGAGCATCCATGCAGTCAGAAATATAAGGCAACGGATAAGCGTCCTTTTCCGTAGCCTCATTCAAATGGCGGTAATCAACGCAAAAGCGAACCGACCCATCCTTCTTAGTAACCAGAACAACCTGTGAGGCCCAAGCGCTGTCACTCTCCCTTACGATACCTTTTTCCAACATAGAGTCAACTTCCCTCTCAATCACTTTTCTCTGAGAGTCTGCAAAACGTCTGGGTGGCTTCTTTATGGGTCTGGACTGCCCTGTGTGAATCGCATGTTTCACAACTCCAGTGCGTCCAACTTGCCCATCAGGCCCCATAAAGACATCCTGATTTTCTACCAGGAGACCACCGAGCATCTCAAGCTCCTCTTTGCTCAGCCCACAAGCTGCGTCAGCCACTAGTGGCCTGAGATGCTCTGGCAACTGCTCAACCGAGCAAGATCTGCGGGACTGCTGACCTCCCCCGGTTGATACAGGAGCCACAGACACACTCTCAAGTTCCTCAGCCGGTGTCCAAATGCCGAGTATGGTACCCGGTTTGACACGTACTGGATCTTCAATAAAATTTGAAAGGACAACCATTACCCTCCCATGGTCCTGGCGAACTAACGCCTTCGGAACCATGATACTGGTCTGGTGCGTAAACTCAAGGGATGGTTCAAAAATTCCTTCTTTGGCTAAAAGTGAGTGGCTACCCAAAGTTCCACAGACAACCATCTCGTGCTCAGCAGGTACAACAAATCCGACCTCAGCCCTCACTTGGGCTACACCATCACGCATCCTCTCGTGGAGTTGGATCTTATTGCATCAACTGACAAAATGCCTCTTACTAGGTCCATTTGGCACTCACGGGCTGACCGTAAGTACCGAATTCCCAATAAGCCCTCAAAATTTCCTAACTCCGCTACAATGGTGGGTATCTCATACCAACAACTGCCGAGCCGAACTTCAAGTGTTGTTTCACCGTAAACTCTGAGAGCCTCACCTCCAGCTCCTCTCAACAAGAGTGGACACGCCCTGAGAGAAGGTCTATTCATAGGCTCCATCTCCATGAACTTCTCAAAATTAATCAGGCTATGCCCAGCCCCAGAATCAACTAACCATTCAACATTCAATCCGGCAGAATGACTGTTTACAAACCAACACTCATCATCCACTGCCCGGACATGAATCAACTGCCCGATATCCTCATCTACAACTAAATTGGTGGCTTTGCCCTTGGGCGGAGGGCCAGCCGGATCTAGTTTAAATTCTCTGTCCTCGGGGTTCCACCATTTCCAGCCGACTGGGCAGCTGAGGTGGTTCCCCCATTTTTGTCAGCAGAATTGTCAGGCTTGACAGGACATTTAATGGCATAATGCCCCAGTTTGTGACAACACCAACATTCCACCTCTGACAAATCTTTCCTTCTGTAAGAGCAGTTCTGCTGCTTTTTCTTCTCAAGATCATCAATCCGCTGCTTAGCTTGTTCCAGCTCTTTGAGAACCTGATCAAGTTTACTTGGCTGGCTCTTGGCATTGCCACCAGCAGCAGGAGTCTGCTGCACAGGGGCAACAACAGGAGCCGGCTTCTTCTTCGGTGGCTGACTCACACTAACAGTATCGTCATACACACCGTATGCTGTGGCAGTATCCACAGCATCCCTCAGGGTAGCAGGGGTGAAAGCATGGACATGCCGTTTCATCCCATTGTCACGCAACCCTTTGACAAAAATGTTTATCAACAACCTCTCGTTTGGTGTTTCACCAGGAAAGGCATGAATCGACAGCCTGCGCAAATCATGGGCATAAGCTGCCAAAGATTCGTCGGCCTTCAGAGCACGATTCATTAGTTTAAAAGTAAACTGAGCTTCTTGGCCAGGAGGCTGAAAACGACCTTTCAAGGCTGAAACAAGAGAATCAAAATCTGTTTGCAAGGGGAGGGCTACACTAGTCAGCACCTCCCTGGCATCTTGTACTAGACAGCAAGCCAGCTGCATGCCCTTTTCATCATAGGACCACTCATTCCAGAGGGCTACGGCTTCAAAATGGCCAATAAAGTCCTCTAGATCACTTGCCCCATCATATTTCATGGGCACAATCATCTTCTTGGCAGGTTTGGCCTCACGCCTCCTAACAGGACTTGCCTGCCTAGGCCCCCTAACAACTGGGGTAGCCCTGCTAACAGCTGGCGTAGCCCTGCCATCCTGTGACCTAGCGTCAGAGAAATGGCTGGCTTCACTAATGTGAGAAACTGTGTCCCAATCATTGTCAGGGTGATCAGGTCCATCATTGACCTGATGCCTAACAACAGCATTCGGCTGGGCATTGTTTATCCCAGCTGAACGGAAAGGCGACAACAGCCAGCTCACACTTCTGTTCAGGAAATCCATCCTTACTACACAGAAGCAACTCACAAAATAACAACCTTTTACAGGTTTAACTCAAATCAGAACCAGACCTGAGACACAAGTCCAGTTATAACCACTCACAAAAGGGTTGGTCACCCTTCTGTAAATCACAGCACTGCTTAACCCTTTGCTGACGGCACAAAATAGGGCTTTATAAAATGAAATGGGTGCTAGAGTTTTCACTTTCAAATTTTGAGATACTATTAGAGAGCTAGATGATAAAGTTATATATCATTGGACAGGCCATTATGAAAGGACTTAGAAAACATACACCTCTCTTTTATTTTGGTTGCTATGGTAACCATGGAACATTTTCATTAGCAGACTCTTTTCAGAAAAAAACAATATTTTGGAGCCCATTTTCCCAAAAATGGCCAAAATTGAGAACAAATATTGATTTTAGAGAAAAACTTTGAATTAAGAAGTTGTTCCTCATGCAATTTCCCATTACTTAAATCCATATTCTTTGAAATATTTGCATTCTTTGTCTATTAGCCTTGAAGAGAATTATGGGGACAATGTGGCCCTAAAATTATAAAATTTCCCTAATTTACGGCTAATTTTGATAATATACATTATCATTGTAATGAAAAATATAATTTAACCAGGGGAAATGATCAAATAAATGATGAAACTGATAACAGAAAATGTTAGTGCACTTTTTACAATTTTTTGGTCAACTGTGATTGAGAAATACTTTAAATAAATCATTAAAACTCCAAAATGCTAGTTTTCATGGGCGGCCATCTTGAAAATGGCTCAAAATGGGTAATTCCCATCCCCATTTCCAGTCCAGCAGTATGAAATAAATCTGACTGTAGGCCAAAGAAAATGAATATAGAAATAAATCAAAGTACAAAGTTATGTAGATATGATGACGCTGTACATTTTAAAACCTATTAAAGAGAAAAAACATGAAAAATGAATATAAAAAATGACAATTAGAATTAAATATTGAGATTTTTTAGGGAGGAATTAAGGGGTCCTTATAAATGGAATGCTGAAATTGCTGAAAGTACCCCCTATTTAGACCTCACAAAACTAAAATGGAGCTATACATGGAGAAAAATTATTATTTGATAGTATTGACATTACATCTAAAACAATTATTCCAAAAGACAACATTGGGCTATCAAAATTATAGATACTACAACCAAAAGAGTGACCATCGATCATATATGATCGATTTCCTATGGGGCCGTCACTAAAGGGTTAACCTGTAATCACAGGAACCTAACAAATCATGCACAACAAGGACATGCACAGGCATGCATAGCAAAAAAAGTTTCCTTAAATAAGGCATCAACAAAACAGCCAGTAGCAGCTCACCTTCTTGGGAGGTTGGCTCATGTCCGAGCAGGGCAAAAGCAAGCAAAGGTCAAGCTGAGGTCAAAGGTCAAGCAGAGGTCAAGCAGGTCGTCTGAAAAATGTAATAACTTCTCGTTGTGTATGGCTATCAAAATATCATTGGTCAAAGTCACAACTATCTCCAATCCTGGTCGCAGGCACCAAAAACTGTAGCGCTCCCTGGGTCAGGTTAGGCCCGGGGAGTCAATTTAAACCAGGTTGATCACTAGGATTGGAAGTGTGACAAATGACCAAACAACAGTAACTTAAGTTGAACAAAGTTTATTAAAACAATCTCTCTAGATATTTACAAAGTAAAGTACAAAGCCAGAATGTACAAACAGTAACACAAAGTTACAAATAAGGTTTCCAAAAATAAGTTACACAAATAAAGGTTCCACAAATAAAGGTTCCACAAATACCCTTTTCACAAAAAGGTAAACAAAGTCTGTACTTAGAAAAATACAAAATATAAACAAAGTCTGTAATTTGGAAAACAGGCCCAAATAAGCAAAGTCTTAATCTAGAACAGGCCAAACTAAGCAAGTCTGAAACTTTAGGGGAAAACTGTTAAGTCAAAATATACTTGTGGGGCAAAACCATTAACTAAAAGTTAATAAAACAACCTAGTCTAACAGACATAGGCAAAACAACCACCACAAAGTGTAACAAAAACCAGCCTAAAACTAGGCTATGCCAGTAACAGTCCCCTAGAGCCAAACAGGCCTTCTAAGTCTCACAAGTCAGGGTTACCTACCAAGGTCTGAACCCTACAGCAACAAAACACAGAGTGAGCAGAGCCCCAGGAGAGCCCCCCCTTTTCTAGCCTGAGCACTGAAAGCACAGACCTCAGAGAGAGCACCCTACTCCAGACTCTCCAGTGCCCCAAACCCACTCCCCTGGAGCTCCCCTGGAGTAAACAATGCTGTGCTCTGATTGGTCAGTCAAGGAGGGAGAGCAGGCCTCCCATTGGTCAGAAAGGGAGCACTGTGATTGGCTTGTTCAGACCGTCCGTCTGGTCGCCGAGCACGGGCCGGAGTAAGCCTCCGAGACGGGCCGCGCGGTCCGCCCCCAGCCGTCCGACCTCCGCCGCCCGCCGCCTGCTGCAGCTCGACCCGGTCGCCGTGGGCCGGCGAGGATCGCCACAGTAGTGTGTAGGCCAAGGTCCCATTCCTTCGTCATTATACCCATTAGCAACACGAGCTCGTGCTTCTGACCGATTTTTTCCCATTTTTGTGCAGCAGAGTTCGTCCCTACGCGTTCCACTCCCTTTATTTCTTCCAAGTCCTACTCCCCTATTTCGACTAAATGTGGGTCTAATTCTAATGCGCGGACCAATATCTTTAGCTGCTCTGCTCTTCTAAGTCTTTTTTCCCATTCGCAGGAAGAAAGGAGGTGTGAACACAGTGAGTATCAAGACAGGACTGTTTATTTTTGTGTAATCACTTACCTGGCTCCTGACTGGTTACATAACATCACGTGGTCACTTTGACCTTTTGCTGTGGTCACTTCCAGTCAATGATACATCATGCATTACAACTTCAGGTTTACAAACTCGTGCATAAATTTTCGTGCAACTCGTACTGTACAAGCTCGTATCGCACGATCTCATGTACTTCATGATCGTGTCAAAAACACAGCTTTACTCATATCTCTAACAGAGAACATTTACTTGTCTTTCAACCTTTATAATTATCGCACGAACTTGTGTCGTAACATTGAATTGATTACTATAATTCATCACACAGTCATTTTGCATTGTTTGTAGTTGCGCACTGACATATTTTATTTCTTGATCATAAACAAAATCATTGTAATAAAAGTAAGGTAGAATCATTGCTGTATAAATAGTTAAGGCATCATTCAAATCTACGTAATGTCTTACTTTTCTTAAGTATTCAATTTTCTCTGAGACTTGAATTATTACCTTAGAGCGATGTTAATAGTAATCCACATTTGAATCAATAACCAAACCAAAATAATCAAATACACGCTCAATAGGTAGATTATCCACCAAAACAGTTTCAAACAACGTTGTTGTACTGAAGCGGATGGCCAGTCCATGCTCTTGTAGGCTTTACGGCGTTAGGTTTAGAACCGCGCACGCTTTAGCCATAACTCTCTGTCAAAGTTAGGGGGTTAAAAGAGGAGTCTTTGTGTGATGTATCATACTAAAGGAGCGCATGCCGCTCGAACTCAGTCAGAGTTAGCTGAATGTTGTGTGAGTAACCATCCTGGAAAGGTTGAGTCTTAGAAGCTGAGTCTTGGATTGGAATAGAAGCAGAAAGACTGTGTAGGAAAGGCGGGAGCGTTGACTGAGTATGTTTGAGGGGATTCGTTCCTTGGAGCTGATCATTGTCAATTGATATCTTGTCATGGAACCACAATACACAGGAGAATATTAATAAAGAACATTCTTTCACGCGAGTGTTACGTCTTACATGATGTTGGAACTACAGTGTCCGAAATTAAGCTAAAAACGTTTGCACCTGCCAGGTGCAGAATTCCTGAAGATATGCACCCAAAATATGGTCTGTGCACCCTCTGGATATGTAGTAAGGATAAAATTCATGAAAAATGTGCACATTGCGGGTGCATACTTTAAAAAGTCGCGCACCCGGCCGTGAAAATGTGTGCACCGGGCGCAGGGCGCAGCTTAATTTCCGACACTGAACTATGATTATGTATTGGACGACAGCAGTCGAACGAGGAGGAGACTGCCTTTGGAGCTAGCTATTATCCATAATTAACTACGACTAATAAGTACACCTGATATAACGGATAATTAACTCTGTATAATTCATTGTGTCCAAATCCTGGTTTTGTCCTGTCCTGTTCTTAGTTGGATATACAATCATCCACTTAGTTTTAGACTTATTCAATGTCAAAATATTATTAAAGAACCATTTATTTGATAATGTTATTTGTCATTCCAGTTCAAAGCTATCTCTTGCCATAATGACTGCATCATATCTGCATACAGACAAATATTATTAGGAATTTTCAATGCTTAATCATTTATATAAATAGAGAAGAGGACAGGGCCAGGACAGAGCCCTGGGGTACTCCATAATTAATTCTCAACATTATTTAGATGTATCTAAAGCTTTCGATTGTATAGATCATTGCCAGTTGTATGAAAAGCATAGAAAAATACATTTTCCAGACTTTCTAATAACTTGGTTTTAGAGTTATTTAAATCGTACCCAAGTTACAACTTATAATGCTATCACCTCTGATCCTGTTTTCATTAAAGGCGGCATTCCACAGGGAACAGTCCTTGGGCCAACTATCTTCATTTTATATATAAATGATGTCATAAATTATCTAGATAATATCAAAATTAGTATGTTTGCTGATGATTGTATATTGTATTATTGCGGAAACTCCTGGCCAAGGGTAAGAACAGTAATCCAAAATGACATGGATTAGTCTTAAATATCAAAAAGACTAAATCTACCATCTTTGGTACGTCAGCAAAATTAAAGATGTTGGATAATCCGGATAAATTCAATATTGGAAATGTTTATGTTGAACATGTGGTACAATATAATTATTTAGGTGTGTTATTGGACCAGGAACTAACTTTTATTCCATTGTTAAATAAGGTTAAAAGGTTAGTAACAAATAGGCTATTTAGTCTTATCAAAATAAGACATTACATAACTAAAAGAGCTACCATTCTGATATATAAACAAACTGTTTTACCTTTGTTTGATTATGCTGGATTTATTTTGGTGACACTACCAGTAAAGTATAAAATTGAGTTACAGAAAATACAGAATGACTGTATACGTGTTTGTAAAAATATAAATTGGAATGATTATATGTGTATTGATAAGTTACACTCTGATGTTCATCTAATAAGTCTAGAACGGCGTCATAGAATTCAGATGTTGATTTCAATGTACAACCACAGTTTATATGAGGATGTCCGAGAACCAATTGTTAGACATACTAGGGCCGCTGGTAAATTTCAATTTAAGACTGAGAAAAATTGTAATCCTAAATATGACAAGAGCCCATTCTATGTTGGAACAGAATTGTGGACATTCAAATCGTATCTCAAAATGTCTAATAAGAAATATGTTGATCTATTACGTTGACTTAATTTGGGTAACATATTTGATGTAGATTGAGGAATTGATATAATATTATATAAAATACTATCTTCTGGAAGGTCAGGGGAAACCCTGAAGTTGATTTTGAAATAACAAAAAATATATATAAAAAAATAGATGACATATTACCATTCAAATTAACTCTTTGATACCTTTTAATCAATTAAGAGCTAAACGAATTCAAGGCTGTTTCATTACAACCTAAAGATCTATTTCAACAACAACATGTCATGGCTAATTGAGTCAAAAGCTTTACTCAAATCTGGAAAATCTGCACAGAGGCTAGCTTGCTCCCAGCCAAGGTGCGACGTACGATTATGTTATGCGACCATACTTTTTTGGTTTGTCTGTTACTTACTAAATTGTCACGTGACAGTTACATTATTTTTCTAGGAGGTTGAGACCTAACTAAAACAGTATGTTCTCATAATGTTCTGGTGAGGTTAGGTCAAGATAAAATCAAAATAGAACGTCATTGTGACATTCTGATTAGGTGAGGTCCCAACCTCACTTAAACAGAACATTGTTGTGACCTCCGGACTAGAGGAGGTCCCAACTTCACCTGAACAGAATGTTATTGTGATGTTCTGAATACATCACATCTTAACCTTACCTAAAAAGAATGTTCCTCTGACTATCTTATTTGGTTAAATGTCGACCTAACTTAAACAGAACGTTATAATGACATCCTCATTAAGTAGGTCTCAACCATACCTAAACAGAATGTTATTGTGACATTCTTATGAATTATCAGCCTCATAAATAATGTAACAAGAACGTTATTAGAACGTCACAATGTAACATCGCAACAGCTGGTTGCAGCAATGTAATTGGGAGTCATCAAAAGAACATCGCTGTTACCTAATAGTGTAACGTAACAAGAACCAATCCAAAACATTGCTAGAACGTTATTAGAATGTCATATCCTTGGCTGGGAGGGCATGTATGTGTAATAAAGTGCATATCAATTTTGTTTATAATATCATAATACTGAGGGGTGGAGATGCAGAATTAAGAAGCAGAGACACAGATAATCAATGAAGTAGAAAGTTATAAAAGATAGGGAAAAAAGAAATGTGAGGAGAAGAGTAATAGGTTTTAGGTTTTAGTTCCTTCCTGTTAGAACACCAAAAGTTAAACTATAAGCACACAGCTTGCCCACAGAAAACCGCACTTCTGTGCAGTTAACAAGCTGACAAATAGAATAACACATATACCAGTGCAGCTGATAACACATCACAGCGCACATATGACAAACAACTGACACATCCTTCAGGGCAGCTAACAGCACAGCACAGCACAGATGTCAAACAGCTCCCACATACTCCAAGACAGCTGACAGCACAGTGCAGTACAGGTGATGAATAGCCGACACATACTCCAGGGCCTTGAGCAGATGACAGTGTTATTGTCAAAAGGTTAATTTTGTTGTGTCTTAAAAGTAACTTTGCCAAGCTAAAAGTTGTTGGTTATAATTTAGGGTGAGCTAGCTTTTCTAAAGTGGTCCCAGGCAAGAAGCGACGTAACAGAACCATTCTGCAACCATACCATTTTGGTCGGTTTATAACCCACATAAAAGTACATAACAGTTACGTGATTTTTGGGGGATGCTATGACATCCCATAAAAAGAACTGACGTTCTTTGAACATCAGGTTAGAACCCCCTTACAATGTAACATCACAGTGACGTGCCAATCAGGTGTGGTTGAGACATAACTGAAACAGAATGTAACTGATACAAACTAATTATGTGTGGTTATGACCAAACCTAAAAAGAATGTAGTTATGACGTGTTAATTAGGTGACATTGAGACATAACTTAAAAAGTACATAACTGATACGTACTGATTGAGTGAAGTTGTAACCAAACCTAAAGAGACGTTCTTGTTATGTGAGATTTCAATGTTGTAGCGACGTTTATTTGATGGCTCCCAGAAACATCGCCGCGACCAAAATTGTGATGTCTTTGTGACATTCTAATGAGGCTAGGTCTTAACTGCACCTTAACAGTATGTCAAAAGAACGTTATGTTTAGGTTGGTCTGAACCATACCTAATGATGATGTCACAGTGACGTTCTTTTTAGGTAAGGTTTCAACCCTACCTAATTGTGACATCACAGTGACCTTGTGCTTAGGTTCAGTCTTGACCTCACCTAATCACCATGTCTCAGTGACATTCTGGTTAGGTTAAGTCACAACTTAACTAAATCAGAACGTCACAAGTACCTAGTTTCCTAGTCTAGCCATAACCATTGATAGTACTGTTTTTCAACACCAGCGGACAGTGCAATACCATTTCAGTTGAGAAAAAGCTAAAGTTCAAGGTTTTGTGGTTTATATCACTATTTTTCAAATATGTTTAAATGCTGCTAAAAAGTATTCTTTATGAAATATCAAACTATATTCTAGAAACTTATTTATAGTTTAGTTTAATTGCTGAAATCAATGACCAGTAGCATGAAAACGCCTTTTTCAATCTTTCACAATGGGATACTGAGTGTATCTGTCCCCTGGCCTGATATCTGACATTTCCCAGGTATAGAAAGGGCCTGGGTTCACAAGTACTTACTTAAAAGGCCCCAAGTCACTGTGACCAAAGCTGGAAACCAAGATTTCTTGTCTTGGGAAAGTTATAGTATGAGTGTATAGTGTAATTATTGGTCATAGGTGGGTCACAAATAACCTTAACAGAACCTGTCACGAAATAACCTTATTGGAATATAATTTGGGTTACAATATGATGTTATAATCATGTCGCCAGTATGTTATGGTGCAACATCACAGCAGTAGTTTCAAATCCACATAATCATTCAATCAAGTTGCAATGTGACGTCGCAGAAACACATACCAAGAATGTCATTTTGTAACGTCGCAGAAACACGTGATAAGAATGTCACTCTGCGACGTCGCATTGGAAGTCTCAGAGACATGATTGGGAGCCATCAATTCTACGTCTATAGAACGTCGAAATGTGACGTAACAAGAACCAAAAAATGACGTCACAATAACGTTATTATAACGTTGCATTCTTGCCTGGGGTAGAGCTTTTGAATGATTACTTATATTTCAGAATAATATATCCCTGTGTACTAAAGGTTACCTCAGTGTTGTAGTGTAAGTGTCTAGATATTGCTAAGAAGTAGGAGAAACAGGACACAACTGTTTGCCATGATTGCTCTGAACCGGAAGGGCGTTTATTACTTGAAACACCAGGGGGCGCCACTCACCCGTATCTCAACATCCTTCCTTCTTTGTTTTGTGGTTGTCTACTCTCACATACATCTTAATCATAAAATTCTTACAGCTATAATGCTTGTGGCAATAAAGTCAAATATGATGACAATGTTCACATATCATCGCAAAACTTAAAAGTTCTGTTCCTTGAGTATCCATAGATATTCTGAAAGCAAGCATGTTGCAACATTCATAACAATAAAAGTTATCCATGATGAAAATGTTCATAAATCAGCACAACATCATCTTAAAAAACAATTAAAGCACAAGTCAGATGGTCAGGGGGAACACATGGGATATTCCTATGATCCCAAAAATCAGTCCCAGGCATTATTATGGCCTATGGGGGATACTGACTTAACATTCTTCCATATATCTTGACGGCTTCCTTATCTCCCTTTTGGAACGTCGCACTACAGGGCTAGATGCTGAAGTCCCCTGCAGTTCATTGGTCCATGTGTTGCTGCTCTGACAGACCTCACTAGGTTGTCCAGGGTTGTTAAGTTCAGTCTCCCGTGTGACCCTTGTACCAGGTATGTTACCCAGTGTAGGCTGATATAGCTGGGGTTATATAGACCTTAAGTTCATGTTATGATGGGCCAGTCTACTCGTCGCACATGGCGTCGGGAGTTGCAGTCTAGATGGAATGCTTGCGTTCATGAAATCCTCCTGAAATGGGCCATTCCCATGGGTCGTTATCGATTCTGGGCCAGTACACATAACTAAGAGCCAACGCCTTCATGCGGCTCATGCCCGGAAATGTAATTCCTCCAGGATTTTCGCTCGGCCTGGAGTGGGTATCACAACCCTGGATCCTAGTAGAACACAACTGTCTTGCAGACTCACCTCTGTGCGTCGATGGTAATATGACGATAGTTCCTCAGAACGCACAGAATCTGGCCAGCCCTCCTGCAGAAGTCGTACAATCTGCGCCAGAACCGGGTCCTTCCGGGTCCACTCCTGGATCATTGCAGAAGTAACGTTCCCGTGCTCGACTCCCCATCAATACACGAGCGTATAGCTGTACCCCGCCGAGGTCACAGCCCAGCGCTGCACTCTCGGTGATGACATGAGAGGTATCGTGCGGCGGCTCCTAGTAGCCCGAGTAGCGGCTTGTGGTCCGTCTGGATCTTAAAACTCCTCCCTTCCAGGTACTTGTGGAACTTTTTCACTCCGAACACTACCGAAAGTCCCTCCTTATCTAGTTGAGAGTAGCGCCTCTCAGTCGCGTTAAGCTTCCGCGACGCGAAAGCCACAGGTGTTTCCACATCATTTTCCGCGTGTGACAGGACCGCTCCCATGCCATAAGGGGAAGCGTCACACGACAATACTATCGACTTGCTTGGGTCGTAATGTGTCAGCATGGGAGCACTTTTCAACATTTCCTTAGACAACCTGAACGCTTTCTCACGCTCCGGAGACCACTTATACTCCACGCCCGTCTGCAGCAGTTTGTGAAATGCCTCCAAAACAGTATTCACATTAGGTAGGAACCAGTTGTAATACGTGAGCATGCCCAAGTACGATTTGAGTTCCCCAACACACGTCGGGGCAGGAGAATCCATCACTGGTTCGATACACTCCGCAAGGGTCTCCAAACCCCCACTTGACACCTTGTACCCTAGGCACTGCACCTCAGGCATGTCAAACTCACACTTGGCTTCCTTGAGTGTGAGTCCTGCATCACTTAACTGGTTGAGGTCGTCCCCCAAGTTATGTTTGTACTCCACTTGGGTCCTCCCAGTCTCAATGACATCATCCAGGAATACAGCTGTCATCGGCACGCCCTGCAGAATACCCTCTATGGCACGCTGGAAAATCGTAGGTGCTGATGCCATGCCGTAATTTAGCCACTTGTACTTTAACAGCCCCTGGTGAGTGTTTAACACCAATAACTCCTGACTCTCCTCGTCCAACTCCACCTGCTGGTACGCATGGGAGAGATCAGGTTTCACGAACCGGACTCCACCTTCCAACTTAGTGAACAGGTCGTCTGGGGTTGGCAGTGGGTAAATCTCCTTCTGCAGAGATTTGCTGACAGTCACCTTGTAGTCCCCACAGACCCACACGGAGCCATCACACTTAAGGACAGGTACTGCCGGCGACGCCCACTGAGAGTAGCGCACTGGTTCCACGATCCCAGTATACTGCAGGCGCTTGTACTCAATGTCCAGCTTACTCCGCATGTAGTAGGACACAGGTCGGGATTTAATAAAAATTGGCGCATTGTCAGGCTCCACTTCAATGTGAGCCTTGAACCCCTTAAGTCTCCCAGGTTCCTCCCGGAACAGACTGGGAAACTGCTGCTTCACCGTCGCTGCTTCACCAACGTGGTACACCGGGTGTTGCTGCGCGATCTTCTTTCAGTTCAGTCGCAGCTGGATTAACCAATTACGGCCTAACAACGCTGGCCGCTTACCCGGTGTAACCAGTAACGGGAGGCAACAGGTCTGTCCCTTGTACACGACCTTAACCTCCGCCTCGCCTCTCGGGGTGATGACCTCACCAGTGAAGGTCCGAAGCTTGACCTGCAAAGGTTGGAGTACCAGCGGAGAACCCCAGTCGGACAGCTGATTCTCCCCGATTACCGAGAAGGTCGCTCCCGAGTCCACCTCCATATCCAGGTCGACATCATTGACACTAACAGTCACTTGCAACGGTGGCGAACCACGACTCGTATTCACCGTGAACATGGAGTAGGCACCCAACGTCTGTGTTGAATGCACCTGAGTATCGTCGTTGTCAGATCCCTCTTCTAGGCCCTTTTTCTCCTTACCCGAGGCTTTAATTGGACACGCAGGAACAATGTGTCCGGGCTTTTTGCACCTAAAGCACGAAGCGTCCTTAAACTTACAAGTGCTTGAAACTGTTACAGTGACTACACTTAGCCTTATGCTTAGCCTGCTGGTAACCCTGACCTTTAGTGGTTGCTTGTCGACTTTATGGACCGCAGTACTACTCGACACAAGCTCCTTGGCTTGGTACTCGGCCATTTCCATGGCCCGGGCCATCTCACACGCGCATTCAAAAGTTAATCCTTCAGTGTTTGACAATCGGTGCTGGATCTGCTCGTGGTTAAGGCCACACACAAAACGGTCATGTAATGCCCGGTTCAGGTGGGTCCCAAAATTACAGTGTATCAACAGTTTTTTTTAGAGCCACAATGAAGTCGTTGATAGGTTCGTCAGTCTTCCTAACACGCGTGCCAAAATGGAAGCTCTCAGCTATTTCCAAAGGAGCTGGGTTGAAATGTCTGGAGTGCCTGGGTGATCTCGGGAAGCGTAACATCCTTGGCCTTCCTCGGGGCGAGCAGGTTGTTTAACAAGGTGAAAGTCTCTGCCCCTATCTCAGTGAGGAAAATAGCCCTCCTCTTCCTGGTAGTGGTAGGCCTCATAAAACATATCCATCCGATCACAATACGCGGTGAAGGTCTCCTTGGAGGGGTGGTACTCCCCCACTCTGCCCAGAAAGTTAGCCATCTTGACACCACCTTGACACAGTCTCACAGCCTATAATGGCACTACTGCAGGTCTCAACTCTAGTGCTGCTTATGCTACACAGCACTGACTATAATAAAACAGGTACAGCTACCATTGACACAGTTCATAAATCACAGAGCCTCACACATTGACAGCAGTTATCCACAGGCACAGTCACAGGCAGACAGCAGTGTTGACAGCATTGTTGACATCATGGATCCACAGTTCACACCACTTCTCCAGGCTTACACCGCTTGACAAACATCTAGAACCACCTTCAAGCACTCCTAAGATGTTGTAGATGATGTGTACAGTCCCATTTCTCGTCACCACTGATATAGCTGGGGTTATATAGACCTTAAGTTCATGTTATGATGGGCCAGTCTACTCGTCGCACATGGCGTCGGGAGTTGCGGTCTAGATGGAATGCTTGCGTTTCTAGATGGAATGCTTACGTTTCCCGCATCCTAACATAGGCCTTCCACGCAGATCCGGTTTTGTCACCTGTGTCATCATGAAGAGTAGTAGCGTCCTCGCTCGTCTTTCTTAAGTCAACACGATTCCTTCGGTAGACTCTATTGCCGGTGTCAACTCTGTACGATCTCACATCTAGTTTCTCACAGACGACCCCCTTTTGCCATTTCTTGTCACCCAGTCTGTATGGCTTCACTCTTACGACATTCCCTTCAGCCAATGCTTTCATGTGTTTTGCACACTTATCATAGTCCACTTTTGACTTACAGGTCCTCTGCATGATCTTTTCACGATCATGCCTTGTGTACTCTTCACCCCTAGGTGCCAGAAGTTTTGCAGTCACTGGCAGTAGTATTCTTGTCCTGCGATTCAGAAATCTCTGTGCAGGTGATGAGTCGAGGCCCTGATTTGGTGTGTTGCGTAGTTCTAAGGGGCCGTCCATAAATGACGTCATGCTATTTTTGACCTTTTTTGACCCCCCCTCCCCCCCTTGTCATATTTCGTCATGCGGCACTTGACCCCCCCTCTATAAATGACATCATTTTAAGGGGACCCCCCCCCCCCTAAATCACAGAAATAGTATAAGAAAACATGAATTCTATTTGCCTAGAAACCAGGCCTGCCAACATTTGACCACCCCTCCCAGGTACAATACCGTACTCTGAAAAATACGGTACTTTGGGCAGAAAAACGGTACAGTTTTACTAGAAGGTTCTACAAATGCTATATTAAAGACCAATATCTAAACAAACCGAAGATAGAACACTGGTATGGGGGTCCAACCCAAGGAAATTTTTTTTAAAAAAAGATGACGTCTCATTCATGATTTCTGAGTTACATTGAAACTAATTCATTATTTCATTACCTTGCACAAGTTGCAGTTGAGAACCATTTTTATTTCTTTTAAATATTAAAAAACGGTACATTTCTGTACCTTTAAGGTACACCTGGGACAAGGGTCAAAAAACGGTACAGTACCGGCAAATACAGTACACTTGGCAGGCCTGAGAAACATGACTGTCCCTTAGAAAAGTCTTTGATTTTAATTGAAAATTAAAAAATACAGCCTTCAATATCCCAATCTAACCGAAAATTGTCTCTGAAATTATTGAAATTGAAAATTTCGCAACATGATGTCATGCACCACATGACCCCCCCTCCCCCCCTTGTCATGTTTGGTCATGGAGATGTGAACCCCCCCTCCCCCCCTACTGCATGACGTCATTTATGGACAGCCCCTAAGAGAGCGAGCAATGGATCAGTGTTGTCTGCTTTGCACTTAGTAAGCATGTTTTTTGCTACTTTCACAGCGGCCTCGACTTTACCATTGGCATTGGAGTGATGAGGGCTTATTGTTACATGCTCAAAGTCCAACTTCATGGAAAAGTTGTAAAACTCATCTGAGGCATACTGTGGCCCATTGTCAGATACAACTGTCTCAGGTATCCCATATCTCGCAAAGTGCATCTCTAGCTGGTGGATGCATGAGGCAGATGAGGTTGAGGTCATCTGATCAACCTCAAAGAATCCAGAGTGATAGTCAACAAGAACCTGGAAAATTTTCCTGTCCCACTCAAACAAATCCACAGCCACTTTTTGGAATGGCCGCTCTGGTTGTTCAACAGGCCTCATAGTTTCCTTTTGTTGGTTCACTTCATAGGTGCGGCACACATCACAGTTCTTTACTGTCTGTTTAATTTCTCCAGACATGTTAGGCCAGAATCCCTTCTGAGTGTGGATTCTTCACCCAGATGAGGTGTATGGAGGAGGTCTCTTACTTTTTCCCTCATCTTGGTGAGAATAACCACTCTTTCTCCTCTGAAGATAATCCCATCATGGAGGGTCATCTCATCTCTGTAGGAGAAGTATGGTTCAACAAGCAGGTGAATTTTCTCTTTGGTTTCTGGCCATCCCTGTATAATAACTTTTTTCAGCTCTTGCAGAGCCTCATCCTCTTCTGTAAATGCCTTTATCTCAGCAAGCCTTTCCTCAGAAACAGAAAGAGTTTTTACAACATTCACCTCAGACCAGTCACGCTCAGTCTTCTTATCTGTTTGTTCTAGGTAAGCTCTTGACAGCATGTCACTCAAGTGCATCTCTTTCCCTTTCTTGTACTTTATTACAATGTCATACTCAAGTAGCCACATCATCATTTTCTGGAGTCTGAGAGGAGCTTTGTACAGTGGCTTCTGTACAATAGACTCCAATGGCTTTTGGTCAACCTCTCAAGGCTGAAGCATATGGCCAGACACTCTTTTTATATCTGAGCATACCTATGCTCTGTAGGAGTAAGGGCTCTGGAAGCATAGTATAGAGGTTTACCATCCTGTAAAAGAGCAGCCCAAAGTCCTTTGTTGGAAGCATCACATTCAACTGTCAGCTCTTTTTTGTCATCAAAATAGGCAAGTATAGGTGCCTCTGTCACCAGCTTTTTGACTTCCTCAAAGGCCTTGTCCTGTTCCTCCCCCCACTGCCAGTCTGCATCAGTGTAGGACAGTTTGCGCAGGGGCTCAAAGGCAGATGACCATTTGGGTAGGAACTTACTCAAATATCCTACTGTGCCTTGAAGACGTTGTATCCCTAGAGCATCAGAAGGCTTTTGCATGTGCACAACTGCCTCAACTTTCTTTGGGTCTGGTTTTAAGCCATCCTGTGTCAGTAGATGACCAACAAAGTCTGCCTCAGGTACTTTGAACAGGCATTTCTTTTGTACATACCTCTCCAACAGGCCACGGAGATGGCTGTCGTGCTCTGCCTCATCTACACCATGGATTAGCAGATCATCTGCTATGCACTCAACACCTGGCAGGCCCTCTATAGCCTGATGCAGCTTTTGCTAAAAGATTTCGGATGAGACATTGAGCCCAAATGGAAGACGCAAGTATCGAAAACGACCAAAAGGTGTTATGAAAGTCGTGAGTAGGGATGACTCCTCATCAAGTTCACAATGCCAGTACCCTGAGCTACAGTCAACTTCAGAGAAAATCTGCTATGTGATAACCTGGGCAACATTTCATCTAGAGTTGGGAGGGGATACCTTTCCCGTGTAAGCACCGTGTTCAGGTTTCTGGGGTCCAGACACACTCTTAAGTCACCGTTTTTCTTTTCCTGAATGGAACACTGATTGACCCATGGAGAAGTTCATCTACTGCTGTATTGACACCTTTCACCACCATCTGGTCTAATTACTCCCACAGCTTTTGTCACCTTGCTAATGGTACAGTGCGAGGTGGGCACTGCACTGCTGGAGCAGAGCGATCATGCAACAAATGTACTTTCCCTTCGAAAGTACCCTGTCTGTCACTGAAAGCTTGTGGGTACACATCAGGCAAACTGTACTCAATCTTCACAGCAAAGACCTGCTTGAAGTTTTCATAGTTCACAGTAATGAACTTCATTTGCTCTGCGGCTTTGCGGCTCAACAAAGGCCTCCAAGGCTCATCAATCACGTGGAACATGATAGCATATTTGCGACCAGTTTTGGGATTCTTCATGGGCAGACGGATTTTTCCTAACACAGGTTTCAACGTTTTGTTATAGCACTGTAAGGTCACATTGCTGGGTTCCAGTTTTGCACTACCAACTAGGCAGGCTGGTATGACATTGACAGTTGCCCCAAAGTCTATCTGTAGCTTCACCCGCTCGCCCATGAAGTCCATCTCTGCATAGATAGGACCCTCATCTCTCTGTTTATCAGATACAGTATAAGCCTGACTGATATAATGTTTCAGCATTGAGATTCCCTCATGAGGGAGAGTGTCAACAGTCATGACGAAGTACTGTTCCTGGTCTGAGTCAGATTCTTCGTCAGTGTACTGTGCGTCAACAGCATAGGATTTCTTCCTAAATTGTTGAGGGCAACGCTGGGAGAAGTGATTTGGTTCATGACATTTTTTGCATGTCTTACCCCAGGCTGGGCATTTTTCCCTAAGCCTCTCATGCTCATTACCACAGAACTTGCAGTTAATCAAGGAGAACTGAGGGCGTTTCTCATAACCTCGCCAGGTTGAGAAATTTCCCTTACGACTACTTTGCTCACTGCTTTTTACACCTTTGCCTTGGGTAACTTTGTGAATTTCCTTTTTGTCTCCCATTTCTTTGAGCTGTTGAGCAGTTGCCTCATTAGAACGGCACAGATCAATACATGATGCCAGTGTCAGATTGCGTTTTCTCAATAGAAGCTTACATGCTTCAGCATCCTGAATACCAATCACTATACGGTCCCTCAATAGAGATTTTGACATGCAGTCACAGAACATGCAAGTTTTTGCAAGGTTCCTAAGAGCCGCAAGATAACCGTCAAACGACTCTTCAGGAAGTTGGTTGCGTTTGTTGAAAACATATCGTTCATATGTTTCATTGAGTTCACCGATAATGTGGGCATCAAATTTCTCCATCAATAGTTTCACATCATTTTTGTCCTGCTGATCAGTGAATGTGAAAGTGTTGTAAATCTTTCTTGCTACAGGACCTGCTGCATTCAGAAAAACAGCTCTTTGGAAGTCTTTCACAAAGATACAACTAAACTCCAACTAATACTCAGTTCAGCCAAACAGTGACAGTGAGATCAATATACTATACAGCCACACACAGAGGGCTACAACCATTCAACTCAGTTCACACAGACAGTGGTTACCAAAGATTCAGACAGCCACAGGGCTAGATAACCACTGACAACCAGATGTGACAATCAGGTCACAGATCAAACACAGATTACTGTCCTCAAATGCTTTTTCAAGGCAAAAGAACCACAGTTTCAGATACTATATATCACCACATGAAAATATTATCTGAAGGTGGGCATCAACACAGCTGCCAACATGTTTAGATATTGCTAAGAAGTAGGAGAAACAGGACACAACTGTTCGCCATGATTGCTCCGAACCGGAAGGGTGTTTATTACTTGAAACACCAGGGGGTGCCACTCTCCCATATCTCAACAGTAAGTAGAAACAAAAGACCAAAGTCAGGTGCTAATGTTTAGGGATCCCAGCCAAGCTGCGACGTAACAGAAACGTTCTGAAACCATACTTTTTTAGTCAGTGTGTTACTTACTAAGATGGCACGTAACAATTACATTATTCATGGTGAGGTTGAAACTTCACCAAATCAGAACGTTATTACAACGTTATTTTTTGCTGAGGTTAGGACGAAACCAAAACAGAACATTATAAGAAGGTCCTGTTTAGGTTGAAGAACGTAACCAGAACGTTATAACAACGTCCCAGTGCCACGTCACAACAGTACGTTGCAGCAACGTATCGGAAGCCATCAAAATAACGTAACAAGAACCAGTACAGAACTAAACAGACTGTTGCTGCAACATTATAACAATGTCACATGCTTGCCTGGGATGTGTCCAGCTCGAAGCCCAGCCTCCAAGAGAGAGAGACTGGGTGTGTGTATAGCCTTTTATTGACTCATTGACCAATCAGAATAAGGGGGCTCCACATGGGGGCTACAGGGTTATTGTTTTACCTGTAGCCTAGCCTCAAAGCAGGAGTGCTATATGGCTAATTTAAGTAATTGATATGTATATTTAACCTGTGGAGCATAAAAAGGCTATATAATAATGGTGAAGTGGTGTATAATTAGAATATATATGTATAATTTAAGATTTATAATTATGTAACCCTGAGAAATATCTAGGAGGCTTTGTATGTTATAGTATCCCATTTAGAATGTCATATTATTAATTTATACAATTATGGAAAATAGATTTAAAATATACCGTTTTTCTTAATAATAATATGTCATACACTTTTAGGTATGACAGTATTAAGCCGTTTGTGAATCATCTGCATCACCTCAGTAGTCAATGTGTTGATAGAAGAAAATCCCCTATATATACTTTGTCTTAGGTCAAGCATTGTTTATGGGGCAATTTATAAGAAAATTAGAAAAAAGGAAAAAGAAAAGAAAAAGGGGGGTTTGGGGGCACAGCCCCCGATTTCTAACCAATATAGATATTCAACAAAACCCAATAATCAAATCAATATTCTTGCCTGGACAGTATTTTTGAAATTCTTGTATACACTTGGCAGGCGCTGCCACCCGACCCTAATCCCCAAGTGTTGTGTTAGGTTGACCAGTGAATGGCAGCCAAATCATCTTGTATGGATAGCTCAGAGGAGAGTGTGAATAGCTGAGCTTGGATAAATTAAACAACAAATCCTCTTACAAGTGCATGCTTTTGCTTCTCTTAGAGACTACTGAGAAAAGGAAATACAGAGATAAGGGGGTGTAGATGGGGGGGGGGGGGTCCCATGTCGCATTTCGAATTTTAAAAAAGCCCATGTCGTTTGTCCCTATATCTTGGATTAGACCCATGTTCCATGTCGAATTTAAGAAATGACCACGTCCCCTGTCACTATATTTTAAGGCCCCTGTCCCCTGTCGAATTTAAGAAAAGGGTAATGTCATTTGTCACTAAGTTACCATGTCCCCTGTCGAATTTAAAAAACGGCAATGTCGCCATGTCGAATTTAAGAAATGCCCATGTCGCCCTGTCGATTTTAAGGGTCTACACCCGTAGATGAAAAGGAAGGTGAATCCACCCTCAATCTACATTAGGTGAAAGACCAATAATGCAGATAACGTATTGAGTTAGGAATATAGTTCAATATAGTTCATTCTTTATAATTATAGAAGGATATTGTATCAGTAGTTCAGGTTGTCCATTATTCAATCATTCCATGGATTCTGTGAGCATTATATTTATGCACCAATTTTACCTGAAAAAAATTAGGAACTTGTCAGCAAATGACATCTTTAGATTGTGTGATTTTCTGAAGGGTTGCATCAGCTATTTTTAGATATTATCAATAACCTGAATGACTTGGGCAAGTTAAACCATCTGTAGAATACCACTTATGACATCTAGTGCCTTTGAAGTGAACCAAACGTTATCCGTTACCATTATGGTCAGTAGCGCCATCTTTAGACATCCTGATGTATCAGGTCACTGGAAACAATCATAGGACAGGTTATGTTAGGGATATTTTTTAAAGTTTTTTTTTTATCATCATCAAAAGATGTTATGAAATATTCAAATGGTATCAAACCTACCTTATGGCAACCAAGGAAAACAAAACAATAAATGCGTTAATAAAAGATTGGACAATTTTTGAATTTTGAACTTCAACCGGACTTCAACTCCTGTTTTCACGTCTTATTTTTCACTTTTACGATTTTCATTTCTTCATGTCCTGTTACTTTTGACGTCACCCTCTTATGTTTGTTTAGAAATAGTTATTTTTTACTTTATTTTCTTATTTCGGACCTTCATTTATCTTTGTACTTTCATTACTTGTTTTTATCTTGCAACGGTTTGTAGTTTAGGCATAAAAAGTCGAGCTGGGTATCTTTGTTTGTTGTCTTATGTAAATCAATATATAATTGTGTGGGATTATTTGATGTAATGCCTACCTTCAGATATTACTAGAGTGGTTTAACTTTTGAGTCTTAACATTTTGTTAATTGATTTTCACGACAATAGGGACATGCAAGTAGATCTATAGGGCGAGCTCAAAAATAAAAGGGGAGTAAATGGAATATAGGGCTTGCAGCTGCCCTGTCACTTCTCATATTCACCATGCGATGTAGGGACCCCCAATCTAGAGACATTGTGCAAATAATATGTCACATCTTTCAATGTAGGCTGGCCGCTATATTGGTGATCAATTTGAAATGAGAATTATTTATCACTCTAAAACATGGTATCTCACTAGGTAGGCCTATATCCAGCAAGGGTACCCACTCCAAACAAAAATAGTCCTAGCTAGGTCATTTAAGCATTTAACGTCCCTATTGACGTCAGAGATGAGTGTCAATCTATTTTTGCCTCAAGTAAAGACCGAAATAGAAAAGTGCTTCTGAGAATAGCTCGCAATTGCTCCTATGACTAGGCTATGAGATATATATAGGTTGCATGAGATGAATGCATGGAATGATGAATGCGCACTAGAGATCTAGGTATTGCAGGCTGTACCGGCGCCATAGAGTGTCAACGAATGTCTATGTAGGTAAAGATATATAAGGGGGAAAAGACTTAAAAGTACCTATATAATTAGAATTAATTTCTTACTTTTAGTTAGTAAGTAGAACGAGGATAACATTGTCATAGATAGGCCTATATATATGCTATAAGGGGCCATCCACAAATGATGTCACACTTTTTCAGGGTATTTTTAGGACCCACCCACCCCCTGTCACACTGAATTGTCTGTTTTAAACATGAAAATAAGGGCTGATTTCAGGCAGTGTCACAATATTCAACCTACCCATCCACCCCCTTGTGTGTGACATCATTTATGGATGGCCCCTAAGACCAAGTATCTAGATATGATTATATTATGACCATGCACAGGTAGACCTATACATCCCCCCCCCCCCCCCCCAAACTTTACTTCAGGGCGAGTATTGCTGATACAGGAAATCATATATGTCTAACGGCTGTGGGGATTGGCTTTACGTCATGAGACCACAGTCTCTAGCCCTTGTAGATCTACACCCCTTACACTTAGATCTACAGTAACATGAGTCATACCAGCCGTCCAATGTATTGCTCAATCTCTCCCCGACTGGCTGGGAATTACGCAATAACCTATGTTATGTCAGAAATGTACGTATTGCCATGAAAATGAACTGACTGGATATTCAGAAACTATATACAGCGGCATGGCTGCCACTGGACAGTGAAAACCATTGCATTTCTTTGTAACTGCATTGTTATCCGGTGCCACGGCGCGATCTGGAGTGCAAGGCCAGTGTAACTCTTCGGAAGAGGAGATACATAAGGAGGCTCAACATCCGGGTCCTGTCAGTTGAAAGTGGGGCACGGCGCATGCGTGGTGCCGACCACAACAGAGACTGTGATAGAAAGAGTAGATACGAGTGGAATAACCTCATATTGTGCTGACAAGAATTAGTTTTATGGCTGATAATCAACATCATTACGGTCTACAGGAGATCTCAGTAAGTAGGACTTGCAATTTGAATTTGTATGTGAGCATCTTATCCACAATATATGAGATTCCCCCGCTGTCACTGCCATGTTTACCTTTCCGTTCAAACCGTTCTCCTCTCTCCTCTGCAGACAGATCGTCCGGGGACCACCCGATTACTTCGCATTAAGGTCATAGCGGGAGTAAATTTAGCCAAAAAGGATATATTCGGAGCAAGGTGAGTGTTAAAACAAATCTTCCTTCTCAAGATAATCATCATTCGTTGCATGCACCGTCGTGGCTGTCAATATTGCTGAGAAACTCTGACCCAGTTTGGACGTTCTAGTCCTTGGACTGCAAAAATGGGCGGGTCGTGGGCTGTCAGATCCCGGGACGAGGGAGGTGGGCAATCCCCTACTACCAGCCGAATCCTAGAGAAGCACAGTCATCAAGGATGGCGTTGTGGTTTTATTGATAAGACGGTTAAAGGGAACACAAACTTCTCAAATTAAACAATAAATGGTGACAAAATAATAGTTCTGTCCTAAAATCCTTATGAATACACCCCCTATCTATGTCATTGTCAGTACGGTAGATAGATCTATCATTCTATGTGTATGAAAACTATGATCTTTGACTAACGTTAACGTTATGATCAAGTCTCGAGCGAAGGAAGACTTGGTGTCAAAGCCCAAGTAAAAAGTCACCGTTATAAGTGAAAACTCAGCTTCTTATTACATATACTAACATAGTGTCTAGATCATTGGTATCCATTGCCAGCATTGGTAACTATAGGTCTAATAGAGGATTAGAACATTGCAATCCCTGCAATATCTGTAGACGATCTAGGCCTAATCAATAACGTCACTGCATCAATACGTACTTTATATAAAGTTTTGAATAACTATTGCCACTAGGATTAAATAGATCTGTTTAGACTAATTAGAAAACACAATGATAGTCTATGTACAAAAGAATATAGGCCTATCGACTTCTTAAATTATCTCCAACATTCACATAGTCCACAGAAAATCTGAAATTGCAGAAAGACATTTAGATTTAGATCTAACGTACAATACAATAGTCTATTTATATTCCCTTTTTCAAATCTTACCATTATTGAAAAGTTCTCATACAGAAATGCAAGAAACACACTTACTACATAGATGCCTTATAGACTATAGTAAAAAGCATTTTCATTACCCAAACTGTGTTTGGAAGGCAATGGCTAGAGAACAGACGTCAATTTTAAAACATAGAATTAATTATTAGATATTATACACGTCCTATTGTGTGTGTAGACTGAGAAAGAGGCATCAATGGCCAAAACTCGTCGAACGGGTAACTAACAATATGAGTTAACTTATTGTGTCAGTGACCTACTGATACTCCAGTTTATGAGTGACCGGAATAAAACTTTATGTATTCCATATTGTAAAATATGGAAATACTTCAGTTTGCCTTGGAAAGTGAAAATGACACTGAACCATAGCATCTAATTGAAATAACCGCATAATTTTCAAATGAATAAATTATTTGAACACACTTGAATGGAAGGTTCCGGGAGCATATTTAAACAGAACAGGTATTCCAGTTCCAGAGTGGGTTAGGGTCAAACAGCAGTTCATTTTATTTTTGGTATAGACACATCTCTAGGTTACTTCATTCCAAATTCAACAAAGACTAGACTGATTTAAATCTCATAAATCAGTTTATGCCTTACCTCAATCTTGTTTTTCTTGTCTTTGATAATTGAGGAGATTTTTATGTTAATGTACTTTGATTTACGTTTGTTTCTTTGTCCATCGATTGTCAAATGAGAAACTTGAATTTCAGTCAAAACCGTGTAAACCAGGAACAAACTGAAATGGGATCTAAAGGCGGAACATGCCGTTTAAAGTAAAGAATGCGTCTTAGGTGGGCACACACTATGGCCTCACGACCTGATCCGACCGTCGCAGATCACATCCGATCATACACACACTGATAAGATAGTCGCAGACCGTCGGGGAGCGTTGGGAAAATATCAAAATTGTTAGATATTCGCGAAAGTCGGGTCGTATTGAATCGGCTAGTCTGCGCCCACCTTTATTTTTCTCAGCAACGTCTTTCTCAGCAACGTCATACTGATAGTCATTTCAGTTGGTAGCTGAAACTGGAATTACCAATGGCACATAGATCCTGTAGACCGTGGAGTATATATAATACAGCTCTTAGCGAATGACACCACAACTTATCATCAATAAAAACAAGTCTTAGGTCGATACTAACAAGGCTTGTCTTCACTAAACGTATCTACTGAACTTATTGTTTCTAACGAAACAATAAAATAAGAAACTTGATATGTTTACAGTGATGCCCAGGGTTCAGTAATAATGCACTGTCAGCTAATGGCGAGTTTCTGTATTGAATGTTGAAACTAGACTTAACGTTCTTCTCTTGCAAAATCATCCCTACCACACTAGTGCGTTTCTAATGTCTCAATCCTTGTTAATTTGCTATAAATGAGCATCTGGAAAATTACTTTGTCTTTCCAGAAAATCAGATGCATGTATAGAAGAAAATTAACACAGGATGCTTTCTGCTAATAATTCTATTGAAGGCAGTGCCTCTGTGCTAGTAGGATTGTAACTTAAGTCTAACATCTTCAACTTTTTGTCATTTTGCTCTGCCTCTCGATGTGCCATCCTTAAGACTTTTGTTTGTCTTTAGGTCTGGGATAAAACGTTCTCCGTGAGTGTCCTTTTCCTAGATCCCTGCTTGGATGTCCCCGCTGGCTGGCTCCGTTGTGCTATCATAATCTAATGTGTCGCTAAGAAGCCAGACTTAGAACCTTGTACTGTGTTAAAGTATGTACCATAACTGTAGGTTTAGGGGCAGCACAATGTTTGACAATTTTAAAAAGGAACTCAGAATATTTCATTGAATTCATAACCATAATTTTGAACAAAACCGAAACGGGAAATATTGATCCAAAATTTGACAAAAAGAAATCTATAGTGTCATTTTATTTTACGTGTACATGGTGCTGCGCCCCTTAGCCAGTTGGCGGAAGTAGTCCTAGTCCAAGATGGTGGAGTCAAATGCATGCCCTTATTTTTAGATTATTATGTATTGTTTCTTGCACACGCTGTCTTAGGTTTACTATACCAAACACCTTACCCAGTGAACTGCTATTCTATGGACGGTAGGATTGACTTGTGTCTGGTGATGGGAGTATCTTCTATTTGTTTTTATTATCTTCAATATTGATATCTTGTTCTGTAGCTTCGCAGAACTAGACATGACAGAATCAAACATACCTTCTATTTGATTCTGGTTCCTTTTTTTCCTGACCTTTGTTCAATACTTAAATTAGAGAGCATGTCAGAACTGCAGCATACGATATCCTCTAGTGGTAGATATAGTCTCTATTCTATTGTTATCCAACTCACCTGATTCAGTGAACTACTGTCTGAATGACGTTGCATTATTATGTATCAGATACCAACATTTCAGGGTGCCCGGATCCAGTTTATTTTTTGTCCCAGCCTTTAATGATTATCATTACTATAGACCATACTGAAATTCAACGCTGGTAAGGTTTGCAGTATAGTTACTTATATGGTATTAGTTTTAACCTTTTAGTACTTCTACTGACGAAATTATGTCGTTTCCTATTCAGTTTTACTTCCATCGTACTAGATAAGGAAAAATGCTTCAGTAAATAAGGAGATGTAAGGAAACAATGTCTGATAATACCCGTAAGGTGTAACTAAATGTTTAATTGATGAGCTATTGTTACATATATGTTGAACTCTACAAATTCGGAGGAGAATTACTTTTCTTGGCCGCAAGGTATCAGCTAAGGATATGAGTGTAGCACGGCAGTAACTTTCTTGGCCACTGGTGCCCGGCGTGTACATCAATAGCCTATGGCTGGTACCCAGTGACCCAGGAAAGTCGTTCCTCTCCTAAATGATGTGTCAATGAGACGTAACTAGGGAAACCATGATCTATTGTACTATTATTTACCTATATGTATCCTTGATTTTTACGAGGAAACACCTTCATGCTAAGATACTTTGATTTTTTTAATTAAATGATTTAACTGTGTGTCTTTAAAAATTGGTTAATTATTTGCAATCCTCCCTACCACGGATATCTGATTTACAGTATTTCAAGTACCTGCAGGCTAATTTCGACTGATTTGTCGACAAAACCCCTAGAAATACTATAGAAAATAATCAAAAAATTGTTATAAATCCATCTGTGAGGAATGAATTTTTAAACAACTTATAAAATATCAAATGTATTTAGGTACAAGTTTTAAAAAATATGATTGTTAATTTTTCATCATGTTTAATTAAAAATAATAATAAGATTTACGGAAATCTCTACACCAAACCCTTGTGATTTGTCGACATTATCCAGGATGCACCCTGATTTAGGCTAGTCTGCAGGTAAAGCACAGGAAGTTTGTTATCCGTGGTAGGGAGAATTCGCACACTAAATTTAATTGTTAAGGAAAAAAACTCAGTTTGAATTTCCCGTGTCCCTCATAGTAAATTTGATTCAGGTGATTTTTTGTTACATTACTTTCTAGGAATCCTTTGGAATCATAGGATTGATTCGATATAGATCTTATTTATCACTTTGAATATAAGCTCCCAGAAGTGACAGTTATACTGTTACATATTAAAAAAGGTGCATATATATCAACATAATCCCTGGAAATGATATTAAGTGAATAACTACATTTCAGGATGCCAGGATCCAGTGGTTGTTTTGTCCCAGACGTACTGTATTATTTATACATCCTGATTCAAAATACTATTAATATCCGATATTCTTGTTGCCGTTTAGTTTAAACAAAGACAATGTTAACAACAGATTTGTTGGGGGGGGGGGGGGGGTTAGTAGCGGATGCCCCCCCCCCCCAGTATTTAGACATTTATAAAAAGTTCAAGTAAAGTAAAAATTTCACCGCTTCCCCTTTCTTTCTCAAACTCCAAGATCCTACTTTCATAATGTATGTGGCACCTGGCTGATTGGTTCAACGGGCACCCAAAGTTCCCCATATGCAGGTCGGTAGAGAATTGCTACATAACCAGATAGTTTCGTCATTGGACATATTAGGCCAGAGAGTGACAATCTCCTGTCTTTAAAAGACCGGAAGTTGATAGCGAGAATGGGACCATCTCTGCCGCCCCCCCCCCCCCCCCCCCCCCCCCCCGCCTGACTGCAGGGGTTGAAAAGTGAGCTGAGCAGAGTGCCGACAGGAGGTCAAAACCTATATAGAGAGAGAGAGGATAATGCCACCCAGTCAGCTCGTTTGACATTAGAAAACCAAAATTCTGATGAAATCCACAATTGTACAATTGTAATTTTTAGTGTATCTTAATTCATTAATTTACCCGAGTTTATTTAACACTTTAAAAGAATATTTACATTATCAAAATGAAAGACAATACAGAAAAGCAGCAGTTTGAAAATTAATGTAAAATAAACAATTTCACGATAAGTCTTAAACTCGTCGAAACATGAATTTCTAATGTGGTATTTATTTTAGAAAAAATTCTTCCAATGGTGACAACACCTAAAAAAAATTGTGACTAGGGATACATGAGCCTCGTCCTTCTACGATCTAATGTGGTATTTAGATAAGAAATGTAGTTGAAGGGTAGGAAAGGTTGCACTTGTTTAAATCATGACGTTTTTATAAGATATTGGAGCATTGTTATCTCTGACGGGTTAGGGCTATTATTTATTTTGGCTTGACATATAATTCATAAAGCAGATAGCGAGGAGAATGCAGCGTGATTACCCGAAGACACGCAGTGCTTAGCCAACATATGGACCCCGTCCCCCTACTGAAATCCTGGATCAGCTCAGCCCCTGTAAGCTGTAATTAATTTAATCTATATTTCTAAGATTAGGAGAAGGAAAACATTACGCTTTGGCTTTATTCTTTAATGACCTAATTAGGAAATTGAGTAACTTGTTGCAACTTGGGGAGCAGGTGGTGCTATAGTAGTGATGCTAGTGGAGCATTCAAATAGCCGGCTGTATGGGTGGGAGTAAAACGAGGCCACTCGGTAGGTCCTGATCATGCACCGAACGGAACAGGCAACACTTAGATGACGCAGGTCTGCATTGCTATTTTGGGGCAAATAGTGGGAATGCGGCTTTATGCTTGGGATTCACAGAAAAGAGAACACAGCTGAACTCATGTGATCGCTTCAGGTTTTCTTGTTTAAAACTCATTTCGTTTAGACATTGGCATAGCATACAGTGATACTGATGTGTCAGTGTTTAATTATGATCTCGAAGGGACAACCGCCCTGCATCAGCACTGGACAAGTTCACGGGGATCAGATTTGAACTTCAGGGGTCCTCAAGAATATGGGCCTGCTCTCCGTGATAACACCTATGATATAACATGCAAAAACATGTATATCACAATGGCTTCATGTCTTGAAGTGTACTTTGCAGCGTCCTACGAGTGGTGTAGTGAACAAACGGCTCGAGACGGCCTCACTTCGCAATCTAAAAGATCTAAATTTGACTTGAACTAGATGAGTGGCCACTCACCAACGTTTTAATACTTTCGTGGGTCTATGTCAAACACATATTTCTTTTAAACAAATTGAAAGAGCTTTTTTCAATATATAAATCGAGGTAAACATAAGTAATATCGACGAACAGCTGAACCGTGCAGCAGGTGACCACTGCGCCCCACGCAGGGCGGGCCGGGGGACCTCAGTAGATGCTTCATTCGGCCCGGCTCCGATGAGGGCTTCCTGGAAATCATTTTCCGGGAAGACCTAGATGGTTACAGCCCCGGGAGCGTAGGCGGGGAAGGGAGAGGCAGAGGCCCTCAGTGAAGCTTACCGTTGGAGGTTAGACCGCCCCTCCATACAAATTCGCCCTAGCCTCTGAAGCCTGTAGGGATCTGGACCGTGCCTTTGTAGTATGGGTGCGGGTATGGGTGGTACTCTTGATTGTAAAAGCGACCTTTATGATTAATGCACAAGAATGATACATCAGGGAATAGGGCATACTGCTTTCTATTCAAAGCGGAATGTATTCATGCCAATTTCACATTAGGTTATCAGAATTCAAATTATCAGGTTGTCCAGATATGATTTGTGTCAGCTACCCATATGGGACAATTCATCACATATTAATATTATATGGTACCCTGTAACACTGGGATGCCGCGTCTAGCGCGTCCACCAAGCATGGAACGAGGCTCGAGAAAAAATATATCGCAGATCATTTTGTTGCAGCAATATCATACAGATCTTCTAACACCAACAAGAGTCTATTGAGCTGAGGATGTAATGAAATGGCACCTCAAACCAGGTCATAGCTGGCTTATCTAATTCAAGGCATGTCTGCCATAAAAGGATTATGTTGGTTTTGATAATATGGATTGAAGCCTACTTTGTCCTTGTGCCTCCGGTTCACTGCGGCCGCCATCAGGTCGTTAATACTGCGTAGATCGATGACCTAGAAGGGCCCCTGGTTAGACCGCCAGGTGGGGTTTAGGGCCCCGGCATTAAGTCGAGTCAGGGGGGCGGAATGTTAGTACGGAGCCTTCCTGTGCCGTTGGGCGAGGAGCCTGTGCTCCTGGGGCGAGCAATACGGCATCTTAATGTACGTTGCCGCTAAAGCAACAGTAGCTTTCAGTCGAGTCTCGACAAATGGCACTTTCTTGGTTAGATATCATTAGCAGTTACCTGTTAAGGCCATGACACATATACCGACCCGACCCGACAGTTGAGTCGGGTCGGGCAGAGTTGGTGTATGTGTCATGGGGTTAAGACTGGATGGTCGGGCCTTATTCCCGACGGATCCGTCGGGTCGGGAATCTTGAGATGTTAAAGATTAACAACTAGACTGTCGGGTCTGGAGGAAGTGTGCCATTTATTTCTTTTCTCTTATATGTAAATATCTGAAAATAACAGATATTTTCAAACAGAATATGAAATTTGCTTTCATATGCTATGTCATTGATTCTTCTATGACTATTCTTTCTATGATAAGTAATATGAATTTTGATATAGTGTGGTACTTTATAAGGAACTGACAAAACTTATTTTCTCTTCTAATTACATTTTGTATTTCACAAACATCTAGTTCTTAATCTATATTCAATAATTTGATGAAATATGACACAGTCCCTGTGACCAAATGGTCAGTATAATATTATGTGGCACCCCTCATCAAAATTCCTACAACTAGCCAGTCCCCGACGGTCGGGTCTGAAGGACTCCCGACGATCGAGTTGGTATATGTGTCCGGGCCTTTAGACTGAGTCATGTCCAACGAATTCCTGCAGGGAAACTATCAATCAGAAGCTGTTGCATGTACTTGTAAACTTATATTTTATGGCGTAATTTTCGATGCATTCTAAAAGAGAAGGAGGAACGCTGGTGCACGAGACCATTGCTGGTTCGTTGATGTCTGTCAACCTCGTCACCATATCACGTCAGCATTCAGATTGCTTTGTTATCTCTGGGAGACGGATATATAATGAGGTCCTTTCTTTATATCAATAATAATAATTGATAATGATAATTTTGGTATTGTTTGATCCGCTTGTATCTTAATGTAGCCCCCAATCATGCTTATATAATTGTGACGTAGAACAGCAAGAATTCGAGTTAGGAGAAGCACGAAATTGAAGTGCTTGAGTCCTGCCTGCAAAAACTACCAAAAAAAATCGCATTTTAGCAGTGTTTATGACGAATTGAAACTTGGAAATTTTAACATCAGATTTTTGTAGGTAATCCTGACAGTGACATCCCTGGCACTGAAGGATCTCACCTGCTGGGTACTGAGGGCCTTCTCACCTGCTCGATGAAGAGGGCCTCGTAAATGATATACCTGGTCCAGAGAGCCCCATCTTATACCTGCTAAGACCTTTCCCCTTCTGGGTAATGAGGGCCCTGTCACCTATTGGGTGCTGAAGGCCCTGTCACTTGCTTGGTGTGGAAGGGCCTGTCACTTGCTGGGTGCATAGGGCCCTGTCACCTGCTGGATACTGAAGGCACTGTCATCTGCTGATTGCTAAGGGTCCTGTCACATGCTGGGGGCTAAGGGTCCTGTTAAATGCTGGATGCGAATGGCTAACATCAATGTGTCTGCCAGCAGCAAGACCTGTGAGCCAAAATCTTTGAAGAGACGTCTCATAATTTTGACCTAGATTTCAATCACGCACCAGGAACCTGATCCCAATATGGATCGCTTGATACAGATGACGTGCCAGGTACTGGTGGAAAATACAAAATGACATGCATATACACTATAGTCATACTGATAAAGCGGACCTGTGACTGTGAGTGTGATTGTTGAGGTGACCATGATACAGTAAAATGACCATCTCTATCTTTGTGGGTTGACAGTGAGTACACCTCCATACCAAGAAGAGGTCCGCCGGTCGCCTCCGTACCTGTGTGTCGGCTAAATACAAAATCAATACGGTACACGGACCGACCAGCCTACCGCCACCACCACGTCAGGCCCACTCAGTCCCCAGCACGGCCAGACTGTGCAGCGCGTCAGACTCACAGGAGGCAGTGGGGTGGGACGGGCGGGGGTGGGGAGCATGGTCAGGACCCGATAGCTGCACGCCTTAGTTCCATCTTTGATAACACATGTTAAATGTATCCATGTATGTTGTCATCTTTAACACACAACGGTTATCCTTATTTTGAGACGTTTTTAATCTAAAGTTAAAAGCTTGATATATTATAATAGTATAGGTCTTGCTTATAAATCGCTCTTGCCCCCTATGTTCTCTGATTGCTTTTGGGTAGTAACCCATCGCTGTATAGGGTTCCTTTGATATTATTGTGAAATAGCGGTCAGTAATTTGTATAAGTTCAAAGTCTTGAAGTGGATTTTACTACTGGTCAGTAGGATATAGAATAGACAGGTAGGGGAAAGGGGAGGAGGGGGGGCAGGCCCTGTGTACCCTCGCCCCTCCCATTCGATCTCCTCAGTACCACCAGTGCTACTGTTTGTAGACCCACCAACTGTCAACCCGACTGTTCCAGGACCACTGTCCCAACATCTTAGGTAATTGTCTTAAAGAGCCCTTCTGCTTGGACCCTCCCCACTACTGCAAACTACTACTAACATGACAAGGTCCGCTGCTAAAAGTACCCATGTTGATATGCAAGGTTAAGAAGTTAGAAGTGATCTTTTATGAGTGCGTTAGTGAAGGTCGAATATTCATTACTTATAACATAAATGATAAATATAAGATATATTTTCTTTGGTGACTGATCCTTCCTGTGCATGGCCTCTGTAGCCTGGTCGTTGGTGGCAGTGGCCAATGGTATGACTAGTGCTGTATCTGAGGATGGGCAGTAGCGATGGGAATGAGAAGGTTATGAAGCAGGCTGCGGTGGGACTAACCAGTAGCAATGGGAGTGAGGAGGTTATGAAGCAGGCTGCGGTGGGACTAGCCAGTAGCGATGGGAGTGAGGAGGTTATGAAGCTGGCTGCGGTGGGACTAGCCAGTAGCGGTGGGAGTGAGGAGGTTATGAAGCTGGCTGCAGTGGCACTAGCCAGTAGCGGTGGGAGTGAGGAGGTTATCAAGCAGGCACGTTCGGACTGGCCAGTAGCGGTGGGAGTGAGGAGGTTATCAAGCTGGCTGCGGTGGGACTAGCCAGTAGCGGTGGGAGTGAGGAGGTTATGAAGCTGGCTGCAGTGGAACTAGCCAGTAGCGGTGGGAGTGAGGAGGTCATCAAGCAGGCATGTTCGGATTGGCCAGTGGCGGTGGGAGTGAGGAGGTTATGAAGCAGACCACAGTGGGACTGGCCAGTGGTGGTGGGAGTGAGAAGGTTATGAAGCAGACCACGGTGGGACTGGCCAGTGGTGATGAGAGTGAGAAGGTTATGAAGCAGACCATGGTGGGACTGGCCAGTGGTGATGAGAGTGAGAAGGTTATGAAGCAGACCATGGTGGGACTGGCCAGTGGCGGTGGGAGTGAGGAGGTTATGAAGCAGACCACAGTGGGACTGGCCAGTGGTGGTGGGAGTGAGAAGGTTATGAAGCAGACCATGGTGGGACTGGCCAGTGGTGATGAGAGTGAGAAGGTTATGAAGCAGACCATGGTGGGACTGGCCAGTGGCGGTGGGAGTGAGGAGGTTATGAAGCAGGCCACAGTGGGACTGGCTGTGGTGATGGGAGTGAGGAGGTTATGAAGCAGGTTGCGATGGGACTGAAATGAGCCTCTGATAACAGTCTATTAGCCAAGGTGGGAGGTCAAAACAAGTGCACATGGGGTGTCTAGCAACCTGCAATGGAAAAATAAAGCTGCCAACAGTATCATTTCCTTCAGTTAACCCCTTTTTCAACCTAGGTCCTGTAAAAAAGCAAGGATCATTATGTCACTTGTGTTAGGTCAGTTTGTCAACCAGCTGTAATGTTAGTCATTGTTTATGGAGCAATTTCGTAGTTAATTTGGAAAAAGAGAAAAAGGGGGTTTGGGGGCAGAGCCCCCAATTTCAAACTGATATATACAGTAGATATTCATAAAAACCCGATAATCAAATCCATATTTCTGTCTGAAAATTAATCTTGTGATTCTTGTATAAACTTTGACCAGCACAGCTCCCCAACCCTAATCCCTAGGTGTTGTGAAAGGTTGACCAACAAATGGGACCCGGTGGAAGCATGGTTTCAAACAATGTCAACAGAAAACCTGGTGATGCCACGATCGCTAACCATTAAAACTGTGGTTCTAAAATATGAAGTGACAGTTATCTTAGCTATTTTGATTCTGTGGACTTAGCTGTGCAGGAAGGTTTAGACAGACCATGACAGAGTGAAGTAACATTGACTTTACCATCGATGGACAGACTCAGAGAGGGCCCGGAGCTCCTTTGTCTGCGGAGACGGCCACTTTGGGTCCACACCTTGTAACTGTACCTGTCAGATGACATCCGATATGCCTAGCTAGGGGGTCTAGGGCCCCAAGCGAAGACGTCTTTGTCGTTGCAATATAGATTTTGAATTCTTTGTCAGTGATCTGCAAGAACTAAAGCTAGAATATCGAGCCTCAAAGTATTATCCTGTCCTATTTCATGTAAACGTTTTGGATTTAACAAACCTCTTATTGTTATGGGAATATTATGTTTTTTCTCAATATGAGTATGTTTTTTTAATTCTCATTTGCAATTTTCGTAATCCTGTTTTATTTTACAGTTTACCTTGACCTACCATAATCCTTCCTTGTTTCTGCCTAGAAAAGAGATAGATTACTAGACTGCTGATCGCCGACATCATGGTGTGAAGACTACTTGTATAGATATGCCTACTACTGCTGCTGCACGGCCTGGGAAAGGTCAGCTCTGCCTATGTGCGACCAAAAAACACAGTGCCAAGGTGGGACCGAGTCGGTATCTCCGTGTCTCGGCCAGTGTCTGGATGACGGGTCTCGGCACTGCTGTGGCCCGTGAAGTAGTCATATCCTGGCAAAGGAAAAGTAGACAGACCAAAACAAAACAGTGAATGCATTGATGAATGCCGTTTTGATAAATCGCCTTTGGGAAGGAATAGGGGTTAATAATACACATCTTGTCATTGGAAAGGTTCTTTGGTTTTCTTCCAAATAGTATAATGTAGGATACCATATTGTTGGAGACAAGTCATAGAATTACCAAATTGCCAGGTGTGAATCGCCTGGTGGAATGTACACTAATCTTTTGAGCACATTCCTCAATAATGTACTTCCACCTGTGCGCTGGGAGTGAAAAAGGCAATCTTAGACACTGGCTGATTGTCTCCTCTCAGATGTTTTAGGAAATTTCGTTGGACATAAAAACCCTTCATGGTATCCGTTTTGGCCAATACGACTAGTCTAACAGACCAAACAGACAGGTGTGACTGCCTGTAAACTTGACATTACATGACTGTCTGACAAACAGCTGGACATCTGACCAACCCACCCATTGTAATACTAATAGACTGGACAGACAGGTGTGACTGCCTGTAAACTTGACATTACATGACTGTCTGACAATCAGCTGGACATCTGACCAACCCACCCATTGTAATACTAATAGACTGGACAGACAGGTGTGACTGCCTGTAAACTTGACATTACATGACTGTCTGACAATCAGCTGGACATCTGACCAACCCACCCATTGTAATACTAATAGACTGGACAGACAGGTGTGACTGCCTGTAAACCTGACGTTACATGACTGTTGGTGACATGCAGTAGGATATGTGACCAACCCACACAGTCTAACAGACTGGACAGACAGGTGTGACTGCCTGTAAACCTGACGTTACATGACTGTTGGTGACATGCAGCAGGATATGTGACCAACCCACACAGTCTAACAGACTGGACAAACAGGTGTGACTGCCTGTAAACTTAACATTACATGACTGACAGACAGGTGTAACTGCCTGTAAACCACGACGTTACATGACTGTTGGTGACATGCAGTAGGATATGTGACCTGCCCACCCAGTGTAACGGACTGGACAGACAGGTGTAACTGCCTGTAAACCTGACATTACATGACTGTTGGTGACATGCAGTAGGATATGTGGCCAGCCCACCCAGTGTAATACTAACAGACTGGACAGACAGGGTGTGACCGCTGGTAAACTTGACATTACATGACTGTCTGTGACATCTAAGCAGGACACCTGACTAACCCCATTTAAGGGACTGGACAGATAGGGTGTGACTGTACTGCAGCCTATGCCTGCAATACTACAGACTGTTGTGCGTGAGGCACTTGTGTCATTAGTGATTAGTGACATGCAGCCCGTCCTTTCCAAAAAGAAAACAAGGTCCCAATATTTGGAATGTATACAAACCTATGGGCTGCTGAGGCAATACGTCTCAACTGATAATGGGGCAAGAAGATAAAAGTGTTTTTTTTTCTAAGAAAACCAAGTTCTAAGGCAAAGCATCCCCTTCATGTTTGGTCCGTTTTACCTATTGCCTACTACAATGTCAATGGTTTGTTTGGAGCCCTGCTACATTTTCCAGGCACCAGTTCATGTAATTGCTGAAAAACAAACCTCATATCCGGCGTGTAAACGTATATTCCTGTGGCGGTGTCACACTCACCTGAGGCTCTTACAGTGGTAGGTTTACTTCGCTTTTTTATACCCCATTGAGTTACAACATGGGAATTATCCAGGCACACACCGGTTACCGAGAAGTGGTTTCTGGGCCCAGCAGGGAATGGCCATGTGGCATTTTTCAGCAATGCTTGGAGTATTCGCTGAGTAACAGATGCACGCAATATCCACTCCCTCAACTCCCCCCACCCACCCCCACCCCCTCCGCCAGAAGAAGAAAAACAAATCTAATCGAGTTTTTTTATTTTACGACATAGAGCTGAATAAGGAGATTGCCATACAATTAGTTACTATATATATTTGGCGTCGAGATCATTGGTTCTTAGAGGGTTTTAACTTTAACCCATTACTGCATGAAGCCCATCACTCTCCATTTGGTCTTTCCTTTGACTGCGCACAACTTTGACAATATATTTCAATTTGAAATAATAGTTTCTGTATGACATACTTTTACTGAGAGGGATTCAGACACCCAAAACAAATCATGGATCTGAGGCTATATAATTTACTGCCCATGGTTACATAATTTACTGTCCAAGAGAACTGGCATCTACAAATAGATGTGCTAAACTTTAAATAGTTTGGTGCACAGAGTTTAAGTAGGGGTAGTGATTCCCATGGTCCCATGTTGTTATCAATAAGTTGGTCAGAGACCATCCCCAGAGTCGGCTGAGTCAGCGATATGAGCCTGAACGCAGAATGGTGTTTCATGCAAGAAGATAATAAACTTTGGCGCTACAGTGATTATAACTCACTTAAAACTTAGATAACATAAACAGAGCATCTTCTCTGGATATGCAGGATTTGTGCAATAATGAAAATCTGAATAAAAAAAACAATTATATAAAGAAGCGAGAGGAAAAAATACTGAGTGACTCTCTTAAGTTTTCCATAGAAATCTTTACACCTACTTTTATGAAATCCACTTCCATTTTACATTTTAGCCTCAGAATGTGAATCATGCCTTTTTTAACTGTCAACACAATGCCTTATCTGTAAAGCACATAAGACTAATTACCACAGTTAAAGACGGCCAAAGACGACCGGGGTCATGGGGTCATGGGGAATGTGGTTTACAACAGGTACTTCTAATCATCTGGTCATAACTATGAATACTAAGCAGTAGTCACAATAATACTGTTTTACCCTTAACAGACTAAGCCACATGTTGAAAGTTAAAAACAGACACATTGAGACAAGTCTGTAAACGCTATACTGAGGTGGGTGCAGCAGAATGTGGAGGCGCATCGTCTATCCTTACACGATGTGAAGCTTGATGACACCTCTAGACAATTCATCACTCCACAGTACTGTATCACTAACGCATGAGTCATGCCAGGCACTTGGTATAGCATCATGAGTTAATGTTCACATGATGATAACAAGGTAGGTGAGCTACTTCAAGTTGGGGCTGGGATTGGTCATTCTGTAGGATAACAGTCTAGGGAGCTACTACTAGTGGTAGCTGGGATTTGTTATCTATATATAACAGTGTAGATGAGAAAAACGAAATAGAAGTGTGCACATAAAAATCTGACTGGTTCTCAATTTTAGAACCCCATGTATCCGGTGTGTGCATAAAATAGATCCTTTACTTCGAATGATGCGTGCATTAGTATACTCTGTACTAGCTAGTAGCAGCAATAAGTGTAGGCAGAAGTCAAAATATGTACCGGAGCAAAAGTTTAGCACGGATGCTTTTTACGTACTCAGAAAATGTATGTCAGTCATGTCTCACGTCGCTTTCTTTTGATACGTAGGAAACAAGTAAGTCTGGCGTGTCGATTGACGTATTAATATTGTGAATATTATACAGATTTCCTTCCCATTGCCCCTTTCTTATCTTCTTCATGGCCCACACTCAAAACAAATCGGTGGATTTACGAGTATTTCTCATCAGGTCATTCTAATAGAATATATATAACACGGCGTACAGGTTGTGGTGTTTTCTTTGTCGGGTACACCAAGTCCAGTGTACCGTATTGAGAGATGGGAGTGGCCACGTCGGGCTACACATGGGTTACAGTTGGGATGTGTATGTGTATAGCATGATCAATAAACACAGATGTTAGAATATAATATAGTGTTTGAATTAAGCTCACATCTACTTCTTCCTCGGCTGACCCAAAAATGTACCGTTTTAGTTTAGATTGGCCATTGTCTGGTCTCAAAGTAGTCCACTTCCATATGTCGGTTAGTCCCTGCCAAGTGCATGTCTTAGGAAATGGAACCTGTACTGGGCCTGATACTTATGATTTAGGACTGTTTACACTTTGGTTCCGTATCCCCATCTGGAATACTAATAAAGCACTAAAGGATTGAGACCATATTTCCCCACTAGTATTTAATGCGGTCGAATATGTTAATGGAGGATTTGTTTTTTGACGCCAAAAGGCTACCATGCAGACAGGTCCGCTATACACTTTGCACGTTTCTATAGTATTGATATTGGTAAGTGCAAATGTCAAGCAGTATTGAATAATAAGTATGACAAAAAATAACCAATCTTTGGAAATATAGATTTAAGGAAAACAAATTGAGGTTATATTTTCACATATCAAAATCGGGAAAATCATATATGAGAGCTACGCGACCTTCTTGTTAATCATTGAAACAGTTGATTTAACCAGCACTTGATTGAAAAACCAATTGTTGTCAGCAGATTTGGACTAAAATGGACTCATAGCACTGCTTTGTATATGCTCCTTAGCACTAGACCGATGATGTTGTTAGGTCTAATTGTGCACATGCTTATACAAACAAACATACTACAGGGAGATACACATATCGTTAACAGTTATTCCGATATAATAACCCTTATTCAGATAGACATATTTTTTCTTCAATTCATGATGAAGTGAACGTCATGTGGAATTCTTTTTTTAATCTTACAACCACAATACATGTATTTAATTTCCAATTAATATCTCCTTTCTAATGAAAATTGCCTTCATGATAACTCTGGGAACAATATGCCAGTGCTCCATCTGTACTACTTTTTTCTCCATTGTCATAAATGTCTTCATCAAAATAGCCCCACTGAATCCAACGTAGCATTTACTAGTGATGGACACGAGAAATAGCGTTGCTGCCCGCATTGTTTTATCGGCATTACAACTTATTGGCATGTTTTCGGTCGGAGTTCTCGTGTCAACCAGGGGGAGATACAGTTTGTGACCGTTTAGCGCACGTCTCATGGAGAGTTCTTTATCTTGTATCGTTGTAGCGACCCCTACTCGAGAATCATACTCTTCAGAGGCGATCGGGATGTAGGAACGATCGATGCTGCCCAGACAAAAACTATAAAAAAGGTAAGAGGTCATCTACTGCATCCTTTAATGATTAATAGTTCACCTCCTTTAGATATAAGGTGCTTGTACACTCCATTCCCCCAGCTTTCCCGTACGATCAGTATATTGATATACAAGATGATAGTGTGACATAAAACAAACAAACACAAATTCTAGTGCACACACAATGTACACCACACGCTGTGGTTAAGCAAAATGATACGGAATTTGAAAAAAACATAGAAGAGGTACCAGACCGCTCCACCCTGTGGGAAAATGGTGCAAGCCAGGCCCATAGACACTAAAGTCGGACACATTTGGGATATTTTTTTATATAACTGAAACGCCTATCAGGGATAGACCTTAACATTTTCTTGCACTAGCCCATCGGACTAGTAAATGAAAGAATATGACTCAGACTCTACTAATACCCACTCAATATTTCACAATTACGCATACAATATTCCGACCTTTCAGTTGGTGTACACGTAAAATAAAAATGAGAGAATAAAATAAATTAGAAAATGGTATCTTCAGCAATGGAACCCAATAAATGTATTGTCTTTCGTGAGAAAAACAGTTCCTCTGAGAATATTTTAGTTATCAGTTATCAGATGCACGCTCAGATGAAAGCTTTGAAATTTGCACTTGCCCATTGGGCTAGTCACCCAGAAAATGTACTAGCTCTATGGGATTTACACTAGTGATAACAGATTTCACTAGTGGACTAGTGCTAAAATTGACCTCTGCCTGTAACTTGAAATAGAAGGGGCCAAAAATATGTGTCGTTTGCATTGATATCTTTTCCTCCATCTGATAAGATCTTTTCTAATTAATACTAATAGTAAAAAAAAAGGAGGATATTTTGACCCACAACCAGGCCCAAAGACACGTTATCAGTATAGTGTATTACATTGTCACACGTTAGGTCCAGCTTGACCGTCATCACTGGTTTGGACCACATTGCTTTATTTGCAGGCTAGGAAAATTCGTCCAATTTTCTGGTCGTCAGAGGACGACCAATAATGAAAATCTGGAAGTCCACATATACTTACAGGTCGTCCTGAATATAAGGACAGATTAGAAATAAGTAATTTCTACAAAATATCTGGTCGTCAGGAGGACGACCAGAAATCATTTTCTGGTCGTCCACAACGATTTTTTGGTCGTCGAGGACACGCGGACACGCAGATTTTCCTAGCCTGATTTGTTTTAGTGAATCCAGAATAAAAGTGACCATCCCACTTAATGAAAAACACTATCGGTGCTGGATTTGGTTAGCCTGCACCAAATTCACAGGTAATAAAGACTTTAAGAGGGATATTCCTTAATTAATCTATATACTTGTTATAATTAATTAATAAAGTGTTGCCTGTCTAGGCGAATCAGTATCCACGTTAGAGAGTGAGCCAATAGATCGCTTTTAAAAGGATTTACTGCTCCGTTTTTCTATGTCAGTGCCTACCGTGAAGTAAACATGAAACATAAGGCTTATATTACCCCGTGGGGGTCCGGGTAAGAATAGGCCCCCAGTAGCCCCTGCTGATCATATGAGGCGACGATAGGGGGACCCTGAACTGACCAAGTGGTTCTTTGGGTTCAATTCCCGGTTAGTGCTTGGTTCACTAAGGGATGAGGTACAGCAAAAATGATTGCTAGGTTTTGATCCCGTGCTGTTTGCTCTCATAGATTTGATCAACGAAGACAGAATTCGTCCAAACTCGTTTTCGTCATGAAAATGACCCTGGCTGTCAGTATGGCTAAAACACTCAACACTCATTCACTCACTAAGGCTTGTATTTACCTACGATTTCTGTCCATCGTGGATTATATCAAAGCTCACTCGTTTCCACAGGTGGGACAGTCTGTTGAATGCCTGAAGGGGTCAGTGTCTCTGTATTAACGAGTGGAGACCAAGGTTGCCCCTTATTGATAAGTGATCAAAATACCTCATGGTATTGGGGTATACCTATCCCTGACAGCCAAGGGAGGTCCAACAAAAATTGATTAGGTTCCAGAGAAAAGCAGCAATAATGTCAATATATATTCGGGTGTGGCAATGGCGCACTCCTCAATGAATCAGATGAGAAATATTTTCACCAAAATGCGCTATTGCTGTACATCCCAATCTGTTTAAAGTCCTATAATGTTCCATGGGCGCATTGTTTATAATTCTAATGCGCCATTTATGTTGTAATGCGCCTGGGGCGCATGGTGCGGCCCTAACATGTTTACTAACGTTCCATCGATCTATCTCTTCTGGACTCACCGAAGGATTTTTCATATTGGTCTCAACCTCATGAATTAAATTCATTTTCAAACAAGTCCTGCATCCGTTTTGATAAATTAAATAGTTTCTAGCTGAATTCACTATTTTGTCAAAATGACTTAAAAATATTTTGAATTTATTTAGGGAAGTCTAAGTGGATTACAGGAAGATCTCATCCCTCACGATACCCAACTGGTTAATATGTACACAGGTGGTCTATTAACTACAATATAGCACAGTTTTTGTAATCTTAAATTTCAACTGTGTTTTCAGATTAGAACTTGTGACGATAAGGGTCCATGTCTTATCACATCTGGCCTAGAGAACATGTTAGGTATTACCGGTTCTGGGGCTTAAACTCCAGACCCCACGGTGTTAGCTCTTCATTGTTAGCAGGTTATCAAAACCACAGAATTACATGTAGTCTTTATTTTTACCTCTTGTACATCTGAGAAGACATTGAGCCTGTACAGCTTCATTTCCAATTAATGTTTACTTCTGCAGATATATATGAGTACAGAAAAATAATTCCCCTTCTCAAAGTTCATATCAAACAACCCAGCGCCCGGTGCATTATAACCCTGTAGTTCCGGGCGTTTTGGCCCCAGTCCAGACTCACCTAAGCCCTATACCTAGTCGCTGAGACCCTGTAATCAGGTCTGGGCAAACCCCGACCGACGTTGCCCCTGACGTTATCGCCAACAAAGCACTCTCCGTCCCCGCCTTTCATAAAAATACCTAAAATGGCGCAGTAGCTTGCCCTATAAGCTTTCATTTCAAGGCCTCCGTCTTTATTTTTAGTAAAGTCATAATGTATGGGTGGTTTGTGGTGGAATGGGGTGGGCTCCGGGGGTGGGCTACAAACTTTATACCCTTTTGCAGGTCATGGCCACCTTTTCTTGATACATCTTAATGGTTAATGCGTGTCCTTTGCTTAAGATCTAGGGGGAGGGAGCGTCACTTTTCACAAAAGATCAAGATTAAGAAAAGGTAAAGATTAAAAAAATAACAATACTGAAATTCACGTAGTTTGAAGTTTTAATATCTGTAACTTTCGACCTAAAATGACTCCGTATCATCCTCCTTTAAAGCTATGAATTATAGTGCGATGAATAAACACTAAGCTTTTTAATGTTATTTTGTAGTTGAGCTCAGCTGAGCGTGAGCAGAGTCCTAGTTTCTCCTTTGTCAGTAGGTTATCAAAACATCAAAAGCATGCGAAGTCTTCATTTTTACCGTCGTAATGGTCGATCAGTAGGTGTCATAATTATCTAGGACATAAGTACATAGAGATGAAAAAGGGGTACTAAAATTAGGTGAGAAGGAGTGGTGGATTTATGGGGAGGCACAGTGGCACACGCCCCTCCTTTTCTTTCTCTAGAAAGTTTGCGCTCTTTTAAGCTGCTCTTCTGCCACGTTCCCCACTGACCTCAGTTACTGACAACCCATCCCGTCAGAGAATTAACCATAATGAAGGCGCTCACATGACGTTGCTGGTCTGGCACTGTTGTAATTTAAACGTAAATAACAGTGGAGGGGCCCAGTTCATGGTGTTGACCGACATCTTTCTGTATGTGGGCTATCTTAGGCTGGGGCATGAGGCAGGTTTGGCGGTGACTGCAAGTACTTGTGTATTGTACGTCTAATAATGAGAGCGAGGTGGAGATGGGGTAGAATTCGGCCATTAAATGATTAATTATCTACTATATGGGGGTAGAATGATTAATTATCTACTATATCAAGTCCCACCAGCACTTGAGTGAGGGATTCATGGTATCATTGCTTGATATTTTTGCATTGTGTACGTCAGTTAGCGGTTAACCACATAGTTTATTTGATGAAACAGTAAACGTTATAGAACTAAATATAGTTGTTAACCACAGGCACTGAAGGGAGTCATATTTGAAATTCTCTTCCCTTGATGTATTTTCAGGCAACTAGAGTCACGATCCCCTAGCCTACACACCTTACACTTTTTTATACTTTGGGGTTGTAGTCAGAAAATTCCCCAAATTTAGTATTCAGAAAGTTTCTCGAATTCATTTACTAGTAATTGGTAATTTGGTGGTTATTTTGCCCATCCTAACTAATTAATGTGTCTCTTACAGAAACTAAAAATTGACAGGTCCAACAGTCAACTGAATAATTCCCGGGAATGAGTCGACGTACCAAAAAGAGTAAACACGGTGTGATAATATTCTGGAGTTGGTTGCAGGTCACATGTTTCTTATCGTAGATAAGGCTTAACACCATCTCACTATATTGCATGCCTGACTATCAAGGGACGTGTTACCACCAGAAAGTGTTTCACGCTGGTCCTTTTCCAAAATAGAGAGACTATTCGTTGTTTGAAGATATACGTTGGTATTTAAAACTTTAGTGTTCATTTAGGACTTGATCCTATTTTCTATCGCCCTATTTCTTACAAATATGTTATAAAAGCCATCGATAAGCGTGTGAACTCCTTTAAGTTAACATACTTCTTAAAAACGACAACTATCCCACCTGTTTCCACTTTCACATGATAAATGCGTGAGGTTGATTCATTAGGCGTTGGATTGGAGTAGGAGGCATTTTATCATGTTTGTTACCCAAGTCCAACTTATTTTCTTGGGTAAAATTTCATATCCAACGAGTTGTGGACATAGAAGTCGATCACCCTGGCCAGTGGTTTGAGAAAGCTACTAGCCTGGCCACTTTTTGACAGGCCCGTGAAAAAATATCGTAAATGCAGGGAAAACAATTGTTATTTTGCTGTGACGCGTCGAAATATTTTCAAACTTATCTTTAATTAGTAACTTCATGAATATGAAAAACGTGGCCAGTTCTCTCTGTGGATGCTAAATTGTTTAATTAGAAACTTCATACTCGACTTGTTAATTTTTAACTAAAACCAAGGATAAGTGGATACATCGCATTCACATTCAGCACCCTTCTCATAGATCCTATTCTGGTGCTGTACCCTCGACCTATATGGTTCAGACTAGTAAGGGAACGAGTGTCGGAATCCTACCGGTCGGCATACACTAACTTAAGTGTGACAGAAGTGGGAGCTGGTCGCCTCTGTTTATAATGTGTGACCCACCAAGTGGCCGTGGCACAGTTTATGTCAGGTGGAATCCGTAGATCGATGTGTGCCTCTGATTCTACCTGTTAGTCCAGACCCTCTATGAAGGCACTAAACACACATAGTATACGCCACAGTTAGAAGTAGCCACCCCAGCCCAACACAGTTTACTCCTATTATGGCCAGTGAAAGGCAGAGAACAGGATTTTGTTTTTATCTGAAGTATTCAATTATTTTGGGAGGTAAACATACCCGCTCAGTGTACACGACCCCCTTATTTTAACCCTTTTTAGCTTTATCTCTTGTCTCTGAGATATCAGCTGCGGATTACAGCAGGAATAGCACTAGCCAGTCTGTACCATTACCTGTTCTAGGTGTACAGCCCTTTGTGCTACACTTTGCATTAAAGATCTGATGATACCATTATACGACAAGTTGTAAAATTTGGGCAATAAAATTTAGACTAATGAATTAATGTAACAAACATAAACAATATTTGCTTATTTTCTAGAATTAAATAACTGAAGACACGAACGTAACCTGATTATTGTCTTTTTGTTTTGCAGACACTTAACCCAAAATGGAATGAAGAATTTTTATTTCGTGTAAATCCTCGAGACAATAAACTCCTTTTCGAGGTATTTGATGAAAACAGAGTGGTAAGTATTTACCATACGATGGATGTACATGTATATGTATGCCTATACTATGTCTGTAAATCAGGCTTGGATTTCTTTAATTTTGTTATAACGCCTCATGGCACACGTACTTTCTAAGAACCTATAAATGAAATATCTATATTTCAGCTTATTCTTGTGACAATTTGAATTTAGAAATGTCTCTGTACATTCTTCTCCCTGTCGGTGAGTGTGTCACATGAGAGGTGGCAGAAATCTTATTTTCAGACAAGAAAGTTTCTAGTAAATGCTGTCCAAGTAGCTTAACTCAAAAATCAATGTCGATTGTATCTGTTTCGCACACCCTTCAGCATAGTCCATACTGTGTGCTTATCTCACCCTGTGAACTGATACCCTGAGATAGAGGCAGAGTTAATCTATTGGTACCTTTCAGACGAGAGATGACTTCCTCGGCCTGGTGGAGATCCCGCTGGAGCATGCCCTGCTGGCCACCGAGCACGCTGACCGCACGCTACAGGCGCGCGACTTTATCCTCCGACCACGCAGGTAAACAAAATACTCTACTCAGACAAGAAAGGGCAAAATCTCTTTCTCCAGAACTCTTTGTTGACGTAACGAAAGTGATATAAATAGTGGATTTGTACTAAAAACAAATAAGAACAGGGTTCCCACGCAGGTCTTAAAATGTCTTAAAGGGTCTTAAATTGATTTTCTCAAATTTAAGGCTTTAAAAAGGTCTTAAAATTAAATTTGACAGTTTTGAAGCTAGAGGTCTTAAAAATGTCTTAAATCACACTTTTAAATGAGTACACTTCCTCAAAGTCTTAACCATATGATATATTGTGAAATTGTTCGTTGAACACAGTCAATAGGTCTTAATTTTCCCGAATCTTGTTCTGAAATTTGTCTTAAAAAGGTCTTAAATTGATTTTAAAAAATGCGTGGGATCCCTGAAGAAAGATAACATATAAAGCTACTGATTCTTGATGAAGTTATCACAGCAAGGTGTATTGTTCAGTGACTTAAGAAATTAAGTACCTGTAATATGTATATCATGGTAACTTATAATATTTTCGACTGACAAATATCATACATATGGGTCCTTAGCAATGAACTATGATAGCTGTATGATATAAAAGGCAAGCCTCTGCTCGTTTATTTCTTGCGTGCGTTTGTTGTTGCGGTTTTTTTTCTATTTATTTCCCTTATCGTCAGGGTAACTCATTGTTCTTCCATTTCATAAAGTTATACATATGAAACATCACTTATATCATTAGAAAGAGAAAATATAACAGATATATAAAAATAGTTAAAAGGTGTCTCTGCTGCTGATCAAAGATCTTTTTCCTTAAGCCAAGAACTAGCACATATTATAGGCACTTAAGAGAAAAATATGATGAATATTTGCTAAGGGACGATTTAATAACATAGATAGCATCATATAAAGGTTTTAAATAGAACCTGTAACTCATGCTGCTGTATTAGTACGTTTAGGTTTTAAAATTGTCTTCCTTATTTAACAGGGTAAAAACATGGTGTATACATGACCTTTGACCCTTTTTCTTTCAGCGCACGATCGCGGGTGCGGGGCCATCTGCGCCTGTACCTGGCGTACGTACGGGAGGAGTCTGACGGCGAGCCGGACGGTGAGGCTGAGAGTGAGGAGGCCGAAACCTCCCGCCTAGAAGAGGTAGGACGGGTATGTGACCACTCTGCAGGACCTGCACAACCAAGCTGTCAGGTCCTGATGCTTCCTTCTAGAACATGCTTTTTAATAGTAAATTTTCACTAAATATAGTAGAACGCGCTTTTTGATGGGCATGGTCAAGTGTTAGACTATGATATTTCTTTCAGTTTGTCAGTGCTATATACAACGCAGTCAATGATACGCGCTCACAGAGCGCCGATCTTTAGGTGTTTTTTTCTTTTCGTACACGATTTTTTCAAATTACAGCAGAAACAAATCCCAGATCAACGAACTTTCAACGAACTTTCGAATAGAATCAAATTTCCAGTCCTTAACAGTAAATCATAAAGCGGCACGTATTCAATAGGACGAGAGGAAGTGTGGGAGACGGGGGGGTGGGGGTTAAACCACATCTGGCCAGAAATAAATGCTAAGTTAACAACAGGGTGTCGTCCCCCAGTACAGGTCTCATCCTCCCATACCAAATACAGGTCTCATCCACCCATACATGACTATAAAATCATTATATTTGACAGTATATCGGGTTAATACATACATTTTGATCAATATCATGCCAAGGGAGACATAGCAATGCGGATTCACCAGAATAGTTGTTATATGTTCAGCAACTATAGTATACTAGACATAAAATTCCCGAGAAACCTTAGTTCCAGACGTTACAGACTTTGTGGGCGGCACAAGGATAGGGCTAAGTTATGTACGGGAGGACGAGACTCGTTGTTTACTTCGCATTATGTCGGGCGGGGTGGTGTTATTATAAGACTGACTGCCCTTCCCTCCAGGACTTCCTCTCGTCCTAATGACAGCCCATAAAGTTGTTCGCTTTATCCGCGCCTAAAATTCACCTTTCATTGCATGTACACGCATTATTTCTGACCCCCGCTTCGGATATAGCATTGATACCTACCGGTGAGCCTACAGTGCTGTTTGTTTCCTTTAGCCGGGCTGGGAGCTGGTGGATATGCAGAACGCCCTGTCAGATGTGGACGAGAGCGGAGCGGCCAACGCCGACCCCGAGGAGCACGAAGAGCCCCTCCCCCCGGGCTGGGAGGAGCGGGTCGACTCCCAGGGGCGCACCTTCTACGTCAACCACAGTACGCGCACCACGCAATGGGAGCGGCCGTCATCGTAAGTCAACCAGTCCATGGCCTTGGCTAGGGATATGTTTGTATACCATTCATAGCTCCCCAGCAGTTTCTGGGATTTTACATGTTACCTTAAGCTTATCTGCTATTATCTGGTCAGTTCTAACTCATCGCCCGACAAAGCACATGGGAAAATCTTGGAAAATCAACACTTTTTGATGATTTGCCCGATACTAAAGTTAGCTGCTCAGAAAACTTTTGGAAATGCAATGTTCGACGCATTCGCCATTTTATTGTCAAACAATTGGAGGAAAAGACAAGAGAATTAATAGAAATGCTCTGCATTTTATTACTTCAATATTTTGTACGACGGAAATTACCATATATATACATATATGTACAAACGAATTGAATGTGTTATATTCATATTACCCGCACGGATTGTCCACCGGTGTGCACTGGGGATTGTGCTCCTCGTTTTCATAATTTCATGTCCATCTATATTCTGTACGGGTAATGTAATAGAGGAGCACCTTGGGGGACGTCCTCGGTGGCCGTACGACAAAGGGAAGGTCGTACCCCGGACGTCTCCTGTGTTGCATTTTGTATAAATACGCACACACTATATATATATACAATATTGTTAACCATAGTCTAATGATTGATACTAGTTCTGATAGTATGTTCTCGACATTAACAGTGCCGGAGTAAGCATTCCCCCCGGCTGGGAAAAGAGGACAGACGCCAACGGACGCATATACTATGTCGACCACAATACACGAACAACAACTTGGTCAGCTGCAGAGTAAGCTTCATTTAAGATATCTATTGAAAAAAAACGTACAGCCTACCTGGTGTTTTTTATTTCATTTGACCTGATTCCTGTAGACTTCTTCCAATCGATGTCTAATGTTAAGTCTTAATTCTTCCAAAACGATATAATAATCTATTTAAAAGGAAAAAGATCTGGTTAGCAAGAAACAACAAGGTTAATTTTGTCCTGGGTTAGTCCTTGAGGATATTGTTGTTTGATAAAATTTATTGAATTAAGTATGATATTTTCTACATTAACAGAAAGTCTGTTGTCTGTAGATTTTATTTGTGATATACCGATACGATTTTTAGTTCTTTGAAAAAAGAATGAAGCTGGAAAAGAAAACGAGCAAAAGGGATAGCGGAAGTTATTGAGCGGAGTGTTGCCCGCCAGATCTTTGTGTTGAAAGTTTATTAATCCATTAAAAGTCTTCTCCTTTTATCAACCTCGGTTGCATATTGTGACCGAGGCTTTAATTTTCCCCAAAATGCGATGTGGTTCGTTCATAACTAGATAACTAAAACTCTTTTTAAAAAATGACTTATTTCAGAACCTCTTATTAAGTTACAACAGCTGTACAGTTATGGACCGTTCAACTTGGTTCAGTCAAAAAGCCATTCGAACGCTCTGATTTTGCCCAAGTTCAATTTATAAAGATTTTAGTTGTATAAAGCTCAGACATTTCTGTTTTGACCTATTTGAGAGTAAAAACAACCCATACATATAACTAATGGACCCTTTCATTGTTGCCCGTTCAGCGTTGCGCCGACGAACGTGGACCAGCGGCGGCGGCAGGAGGCGGCCACCATGTTCCGGACCCGGCGACACATCAGTCAGGAGGACACCTTGTCCATGGGCTCTATCGAGGACGTCAGCTCCGTGCTCGGCCGCGTCGAGGCTCCAGCCACCGTGAGCACAGTTCACTATTCTCCGATAAAGCTGGAGTTGCTAGAAATTTCTGGATTGGAAATCTAACCATTTTCCTTATCAGCCATAGGGGCTGACAATTCTATTTGGATTTGTCTAGGGAAAAAAAGAATTGTCAGCCAACTGAGCTGAATGTAGTATAATTTCCAAACAAATTGTCAACTCCCATTGAAAATGCCATTTCCCAACCTTTTTGTGGGAAACTTTGGCGGTATGCCTTCCAGCGCGACAGTTCTGATTCAGATTTTCAAGCACATTTTGACTGAAACGAATTCAAGCCTAGTATATAATTCCGTTTTATTTTACCAGTGCAGTTATAAACTGTATACTAAATCAATGATACAGATGGTAAAGTAGGCTGCTTGATAGTAAACTTCTCTCATTTCAACGAGTTTTGCTTCTTTGTTTGTGTGAATAACTTGTACGGGGAATGATAAACTTGAACCTAAGGTTTCGTTTCTCACGTGTTCGCTATTGTGTGTTTTAGGTACGTCAGGCTGCAGGACCACCCCCACCTGTAAGTCCTTTACCGCCAAAATCAGAACATGACAAGATTGCTTTTTGCCTTCTTGATTCAATGAAAGAAATAGCACGAGAGTAATGTCCTATCCTCACTTTGAAAATATCATCAGTTTCTCTGTTAATAATCTGCTATTTGCTCTTGTTATGGTCATCAACGAGCGTTTTAAAAAGATGTATTGGGTTAGGTCTGATAAGTGCTGGTAATTAATCAGTTATTTAGTTTCATGATTTTTTCATACACAATAAAAACAATTATGAATAAATACACCATACCTATGCCATCTTTATGTTGGTATCTCAAAAAGTAAAGTAATACAGATGTCAAATCACCATCTCTATTTTAGCCGATTGAATCTGCGACGACGACGACGGCCCCCCGGGACGAGTCGGAGGAGCCGCTGCCGCCCGGCTGGGCCATGTCAGTGGCCCCCAACGGACGGATATTCTTCATAGACCACAACACCCACACCACCTCCTGGGTAAGGCCAGACATCGACTAGACTTTGGTTATTCAATTAGGCCTATTTCTAAGTTTATGAGCGTCCGTGCAAATTTGCTTGGAATTTAAGAACGTCAGCAAATCGTTTATCATTGGATTTCATTTCTTCAAGACTAGTATGATTTGTATGCCCAAAAAGTATGATAATAGTATTTTAGTACAGATAAGGCAATGACCTCCCTTTTCTTTCCTTTATCGAATTTATTAATCAAAATGATAGAAGAAGTCTTTTTTCCCTTCATTTAAAATTGTGAGGGTAATAATGCTATAATGGTCTGTCGAAGAAAGAAATTAGAAAACATTAATTAACATTTATTGCTTAATTATACAAGTTATATCAATATAAAACCTTGTTCAATGTCTTTTGAATTATACATAATGTATGTTACTACATTCAGTAATTACATGTGAGACAAAAAGCGATTGAATGAAGACGTCCGTTAATCATAGGACTCTGCCGTCAGTCGAATTATAGAATTCCGGGTTTAAAATTAGATTATACGTTGACTTTCAATCTTCAGAATGGGCCAAGTCACAATTGTGAAGTATGTTTTTGGTTTCTAACACTTATATTTTGATGATTTTTACCGTGATTAATCAGTATCAAATTGTCTTTTTAATATCAATTATGGTTGAAACAAACTTACACAATTAAGCATGCTCGATCTGTTCAAATATATTTTGTTGACACTTTTTGCCAAAATAACAGTTTGCATAAATTTGAGGAAAATAATCCTCCTCCCTCATTGTTGTTTGACACGATAACAATCGATGATGGATAAAAGATTTATTTGTCTTTTTGGGTTCCTTTCAGTTCATACAAACAGATTTTGTTGAAATACACCATTTGATTAATTCGCACGTTAATATAATCGAAAAATTGTGATATAAGAAACGAAAGGCCAATTGTTGTATCTGATATATTGGGCGTACCTGATTTGGGGAGTACCTGATTATCAATCAAATATAGCCTATGCTCGTTAAATTTTGTTTAAACCGTGAATCATACCATAGGAACGCAGCATCTGTTTTTCATGTCATTGAATCCAAATGAAATTATTGGATTTAAACATTTGCTTCTTATTTACCTAGCAGTCCAGGCTTGTTTACTACTTTAATTTAACGCCCATTTGCATTATATTTAATCCAGGCAAGCACCAGATAGTGATAATTCACTAAATAGAATAATTAGGTTTTGGTTTCATAGCAACAAAATATTTGGAGAGTAACTGTTATTGACATCTTTCTTTCGCAACGTACTGTCTACCATATTTCACGATATATCTCATTCTGTTTCAGTCGCACTTAATTGTGTGATTTCAAAGGAGATATATGATGAACGACATTTGGTTTTGTTAAATTATGAAAACTCGGACAAATCTGACCTATTTGCAATGCCTTATTAAATAATATGAAGAAGTGACCCGTCACTGAGCATCACTATTTTATGTTGTTTTTAGGACGATCCCCGTAAGATGCGACCCCGAGCACAATCGACACCTAACGACGTGCCCCGTAACGAGATCACCAGGCCTTCGTCTAACGAGGACCTGACGCGAGACCTGGGCCCCCTACCACCGGGCTGGGAGGAGAGGGTTCACACCGACGGCCGTATCTTTTACATAGACCACAGTAAGTGGGCAGGAAGGCCAATCCTGTAAACTGATCTTAACAAATGCATTCAGAAAAAACACTCAATGCTTCGTTTTCTACAAAAAATAATACCATAAACAGTTCAGACTTTTATGCCGAATATTTGTGGACAAATTTTCCAGAATGCAAATAGGTCCAGTGTGGAAACTATGAAACGGTAAATTGCGTTCAGGAGAATTACATACATTTTATAAGCTGAGAAAAAATAATTCGTACGAAGGACCAATAATTCAACAGATGTATAGAAATAAATCTTGAGAACCGATGCAACCACTACAACATTGAATTTGTTTGTGAAGAGGATTGACTTGATTTCTTTTGTTCCAATTAACAGATACGAGAACTACGCAATGGGAAGATCCCAGGTTACGGAAACTCGGGGGACCAGTAAGTATCCTAAATGCTTGATTGTGCACATAAACGCTCGATAAGGATATCAAGAATTGCACTTGAATCCTTTTTCAAGAATGTGATCATAAGATTAAAGATATACCCATTCTGCATCTTCTGGTATATATACGCCCAGACAGAGCCATCGATTATGATAATGTTTGAAAGTCATAGATAATCTTTCTCAATTGATGGAATAATCATATATATATGTTTTCTTTAAGAAATCTGGATACGACTTGCTTACCTTCCAATGATGTCATTTTCATACAAAAGTTATATTGAATCCTAATGGTTAATATTTCTTTTACTCCACAGGCTGTAAAGTATTCCAGAGACTATAAGAGAAAATACGATTACTTTAGGTCGAAACTAAGAAAACCGGTATGTATGTATTAATTTTACCAGATTAGTTCTCACTGTTGTTAAAATGTCAGTTGCAACGCATATTGACAATTGTATGGTTTCTTTTGTCCAGTTAACAAATACACTTATTCATTTGACTAAAGGCCATTCTGATTCAGGATGACCAAGATTGAAACTACTGAGTAAGTGCAACGGTTAAAATATGACGTATTAAAATGGAGCAAAAACTATTTTCCGATTTGAGGCCACTTTATCCAAACCAAATCAATAAAAAGAACAGAAAAGAGAAAAATGAACGATGGGCCAGTAATCAGGCTATGTGCTAGACTATTCCTTGTTGTCTCCACACGTCGGCATCAAACAAAAGTCTCCTCCCGCTAATCAGCACGCCAAGAGCAGTGTTATAATTACCTCTCCTTGTTTACGTCCCCAGAACAACGTGCCGAGTAAGATCGACATCAAGGTGACCCGTACCAACATCCTAGAGGACTCGTATCGCTGTATCATGAGCATCAAACGGTCGGACCTACTCAAGACGAGGTGAGAAAGCAGCTTGGGAATGGGCTCCACGGATGGCTGGGTTATCCTGACTTAACTAGAGCCTATTACCCAGAGATAATGAAATAAAGTTGCATACAGGCATAGTTGCATAGATACATGTAGCTAGAAGTTTCCTGCTTAAATAATAAGAGGAAATACACAATTCCTTTAATCTTTTTTAATCGTGTAATGGCGAGATTTACATATTAGAATAAATATGTTTTTGGTTTGATATGACTACTCTATTTTTTGTGAGAACTTTTTTCTATTCCATTGGCTGTAAGTCATTTGAACAAATAGTCTGCATCGTCAATAAACTTTCCACGAAAGATGTAGGTTTCCCACTTTGGGAAGCAGCTGCTTTATAGCTAAAAGTGTGTAAAGCAGCCTGTTGGCAGATCTGATTGGTAAAGCAGCCTCTTGAAAGCTGTGATTTAGTAAATCAGCCTCTTGACAGCCTTGGCTAGATGCCTCACTGCTGTGAGCAGGTAAATCAACCTCTTATCAGCTGTGAGTATATAAAGCAGCCTGTTTACAACAGTGGGTGTATACAGCAGAGACCTGGCTATGGCAGAGAGAAGATAAACAGCCTCTTGAATGCTGTGAGTAGGTAAAGCAGCCTGTTGGTGACAGTGAGTGGGTGTGGCTAGGAGCTGATCAGTCTGTGGGGTCGGCGTCCCAGCAGCTGCTCCGACATATCTGCTCGAGGCAACGATGCTAATTACCTCCCCATGTCTCCAGAGGCGAAAGGTCACGAAGTATCATGGCAGTGTTTTTTCTGCATGTTTGCAAATTTCTCTGTTATGAGTAGAAAACCGCAACCGCACCAGCAAATTAAGGCAGTGTGGCTGTTGTGACTGGTTGATTGGGCAGAAAATCTGCCGTGAGCTGAATAAAGCAGCTGCCGTCATCAGTTTGTCAAAGGTCGTGGCAGGTTGTTTCCACTATGCACCATGTTCTTTGATCTGAATCCGGACACCAATTCTGTCTTATTACTCCCGATTTGTTTAATTGGATCCCTTACAGAAGTCACTTACTTTAACGTCTGGGTATTGTTTTGTTCCTGTGTTTTTTTTTACGCCCTCTTAAATCTCTAACCACAATACTCGTCGGCAAAAACTGTTAGTTCCTGCTCATTATTCCCTTATAGGTATTCAAACAGATCAAAAAGTTCAAAACAGTTTTGTATTGAAAATATCTTAAAGCTTTGCACAAATGATACCATAGATTTAAAAAAAAGATCTTGTTACAGTTTTAGTATTTGTTGTAAATATATGTCTTAAAGCATTTATCAAAGGCAGGGGCTTATGGTTGTTTGTTTGTGGGATTAGTTTAACGTCCGGCCAACTCTTTAGGGTTCTTTTACCAGACTGCACAAGGTAAAGCTTTTCAGCTAGTTTTACGCCACAGGGATGGTGACCGCATCTATGAAATGAGGTGTCTGTTTGTAACAGTGGGACCCAATGCCCTCTTTATAGTGCTGCCACACTGAGGTATCATGTCATAGGCCCACACAATACCAAAGGGGCTTCTGGGGCTAGCACGCCACATATGCTCTCCAAGTATCGAAAATGCTGAATTGCTGAATGCTGAATTTTGTCCTACACTTAAATGCACAATATAGGCCTATGTATACATGTCTTTATTAATATTACTTACTCATAAGTATGGATTAATAACGAATTCAACTTTGACGGTGTTCTCTTTTTCTCCCAAGTGAGGTGAATTATAAAATATGAAAATCAAAACAAATGTTATATTGTTTTGTCTTGTGTCTACCTCAGGTTATGGATAGAGTTTGAAGGAGAGCAAGGCCTGGACTATGGCGGAGTAGCTCGTGAATGGTTCTATCTGCTCTCCAAAGAGATGTTTAACCCGTATTATGGACTCTTCGAATACTCGGCCATGTAAGTAATTGTTGTATGGTTTCTTTATATTAAAAACTAAAAATGTTGAAACTGCATTGAACTCAACGACGAATTGGTAAATAATTCGGCGAGTCGACTAGTTTCGATTTGTGTCGGCCTCCATCAAGATATGTTTTAAAACTAAGCACATAAGATGTGAGCCACCAATAGTGCAGGGTCTTACATAGATAACTTGGTGAATAAGCTTCCTGCACTTATGCCATGAAGTGAAAAGTATTTTGGGTTGCATTTAGCTTAAGGAAGTTGTTCTTTTTAAAGTTTACACGTAACCACAATTAAACATATACATACTTGATCATCAAACGTTAAGGAAAATATTTTTCGGGTAAGACTTTAGTGTAACAGTTGAGTATGTAACATTAGATATAATCTGTGGTTACCAGTTAATTTAAGTAAAGTACATGTACCATTAACTGTTGCAATGTGATAAATGTAGCTGTGACAGTGTATCTGACTCGATGACGATGTCCTCTCCTCGTACAGAGACGACTACACGCTGCAGATCAACCCCTTGTCGGGCCTGGCCAACGAGGACCACCTGTCTTACTTCAAGTTTATCGGGAGGGTGGCCGGCATGGCCGTCTACCACGGCAAACTGCTGGACGGTGAGAACAAATTACGGTTAATTCAGATCAGAGACTTAGATAAAAACTAACTTTGATCGATAAGCAAAGGTCGTTATAACAGTGTATATGATAGCAGATATATAAGTTGAAGAATGATCTTTCCATTGGCGTGGAAAGGAATTGCCGATTGTGTAGAATTAGAAGGAAAAAATGTTGAACACTGAAATGAAAAGATTTTCTCAGTTTAAACGAGGAATTTGATAGAACACGGACTTACTAAAGAACAAATCATTTTGAGATATATCCAGCGTCCTTTTCTTTTCTTAGATAGGAAGACCTTTTAGAAATCTCCAAATAAAATCTGAGTGCTAATAGCCTTTGATGTTGCCCTTTCAGCTTACTTTATCCGACCTTTCTACAAAATGATGCTGGGAAAAGTTATTAGCTTAGAGGACATGGAGCCAGTTGTAAGTATTCATCGCCATTGAGTTCTTGGTCATACAATTGATTTTTATGTATTTCTAATAGTAGATGCTTCATTCTAACAGTTGGACTGTGTATCGTGACTGTTTCAGCTGTTTACGGCATCAGTCACCAGATGGCGCCCTAGTTTGGTATTTACCTAGTCGGGGATTAGTAAGATCTTGTGTCAGATTATTGAACAAGCACCTTTCCATCCAGGCGACTGAGGATGTAGTACACCTTAGAGGTCATTTCTGAGGTTTGGTCTGTGGAGGGATAGCGTATATAGCGGCATAATCATGTATTTAAAAAGAAATGTGAAGCATTTCAGATGTTCGGGAGAAAAATTATAATATTTCGTGAGAAAAGTGGAACAAGAAGTCGGAATAAGAAAATATACCAGTTTCTTAAGATAACAAACTCTCCTATGACGCAGGAAATTAAAGACGCTATCTTGTTGACAGGACTCGGAGTACCACAGCTCGCTGAAGTGGATTCTGGAGAACGACCCTGAGTGCCTGGACCTGTACTTCTCGGTGGACGAGGAGGTCTTCGGGGAGACCAAGGAACGCGAACTGAAGAAGGACGGCGGTGAGATCGCTGTCACCGAAGAGAATAAGAGGGAATACATAGAGTGAGTAGTGTACCTGGAGATAGAAGGGAGCAATTAATAGAAGACTTCAAGTACCGTGAAACCCCTCATTTAAGCTGTGTCCAATTTTAAGCTGCACCCAAATTTCTTTCCCTGGTATCTTTTTTCATACTTTTGCAATAGGATAAAAACCCTAATTGGAGCCGCACCCCAACTGAGAGGGGAGGCATTTAAGGAAAGACGAATAAATCTATAGAAAACGTAATCTAGATACGGATTTTCAATATAATATATTAAGTTTTACTTGTAAATCAGTATTTGTATTAGCCCGGTGGGCTAGTGTAATCATATTATGTAGCAACTAGGATTTTACTTTACAAAGTTTATCAAAATTCCCACACTTGAAAAATATACTTTGTATTTTGTGAGGGATCTTTGCCTATTAGATTATGGTTGAAGGAATCTAGTTTTAATTTTCATATGTGATAATTGGATAATAGAGCAACGATAGTCGGGCTAGTGTGAGTTGACTAGATGGAGGACTAGAGGATAAAAAAAGTTAAGATCGACCCTTGCTACCCCTTACTCAACCTGAGGCTTAAATTTAGGAGTTTTACGATAATTAAAGGGAAACGAGCAGGCAGATAAGAGAAAGGTTTACCTCGGTTATTCAGTTGTTGTTTTTTTATAAGAGTGTGAAGTGTACATGTTTAACTGAAAATATTTTTCCGGATATAGGAATTATTATTTGTGAGCAAAGTTAGATGTTTACTGTTTAGTTTAACTCTTTCAAACACAAGACTAATGAAACTGTAAACAATATTTAGAGAATATACACTTGTAATATATTTGGAGACATGCGTGTAAGAGCTTTGACAAAGATGCAGATCCTTGTGTTATTCAGAATGTTTTCCCCTGTTTGATTGTGGTTCCCCTGTTTCAGCTTGGTGATCCGATGGCGCTTCTCGTCGCGCGTAGAGAAACAAATGAAGGCCTTCATGGAGGGCTTTAACGAGCTCATCCCCCAGAATCTGCTTGCAATCTTTGACTCAAACGAACTTGAAGTAAGTACCCAAACTTACACCACGAAAAAAAAGCTGTAATCATTTTATTTTTTTAGTTTAGATACGCCAGTCTGTAAAGTAAGCGAATCCGTGGTAAGAGGGAAAATAATCTATCAGTTAAACAATAGTGTGCTTCTTAATTCATGGTGAATCTGATTTCCACAAATGGCATGCCTCCTGAAAGGACACAAGTCGCTGAAAACGAAAGATAACCTAGTTTATACGTAGTAACTCGTCAGATTGTTTGAACAAGAAGGCCCTCCATATTGACCACCTGGTGTGTGTATTTCAGTTGTTGTTAGCCGGCCTTCAGGACATTGACGTAAATGACTGGAAGCGGAACACTGCCTACCGCGGCGACTACAACCCCAACCACCCTGTGATCATCTTCTTCTGGAAGGTAGGCCACGTAGCATGGCTTTCACCCGTATCTTGTAGGGGTTCTGAGATTATCTATTTGCACCGGAGAGCGTTGTAAATATTATTAGGTTGATCTTTTAAATGGGTTTCTATGTATATTTATTAGCTTAACAGATCTATTGTAGTATGATATTATTTGTATGTGTATAAATATGTGTGTGTGACTAAGAACCATAAAGTGTATATATAGAGAAGGAAACTAAACCATGTCGCTGCTGTGCTCCCCTCTCCCAGGCCGTCTACTCGATGAACAATGAGACCCGGTCGCGCCTGCTGCAGTTCGTCACTGGCACGTCGCGTGTCCCCATGAACGGTTTCGCCGAGCTCTACGGCAGTAACGGGCCTCAACTCTTTACCATAGAGAAGTGGGGCACCACCAAACAACTACCCCGGGCACACACTTGGTTAGTCAACATAGTTTGAAAGTTGTTGGATGTCTTTTACCGCTACACATATTTCTCAAGAAACTCCCAGTAGTAAAAATAAAATGAGAGCAACGTCAAAGCATAACCGACTGAGTAATTGTGGAACTGTCCAAATACTGACAGAAAGAATTACTTTTCATAGGATCATTGAATTTATTTTCTGTTCTGCCATTGTTAATTTGTTAAAAGGTAAAAAATGTTGTTATTTTTAGCTTCAATCGGCTTGACTTGCCGCCCTACGAGTCATACCAAGAACTACGGAAGAAACTGCTCATAGCCATTGAAAATACGGAAGGCTTCGAGGGCGTCGACTAAACAATACTCCAACTGGAAGGTTCCTGACCCTTACAGATAATCCTCGCGAATAACCCAGAAATTATTTCCTGATGATGGGATTTCTCTTGCTTGGCATTGCGGCAGACTGATAACCACTACCTAGATTGTGGTCCCCGCGGGTGGGCTAACCGGGGAAGGCAGGCCGGGGTCTCGGCCCCCCGTGTATCTGGGACCTGTGAATTGACTGGTGATGGCTGAGAGGAGGGGGTAAGCTTAGCCCTGCTAGGTCGTGGGGCTGGTTGAGGTCTTAAGACAGCAGTTGGTGTGATAGAATGGACGAATGAACAAAGTAAAATACGTCATGATTTAGTCAGGCACCCAGCCTGGTTTCCCATCTTGCTGGGAGGGAGGCTGGGGTACGCATCCCGGTTTTCATGTTTACTTTATAAATAAATGCATGAGGTATAAAATACGTTTGGATCTAAATAGATGGCGTTTTGCTGAAAGCTGGTCCCACCTGGTCCCCCCACCTGGCCTACCCGGTACGGCCGGCCCTCACCCCGTACACTCGCCTCACCCCCGGCCAGTCTACAGGCTGCTGTAGCCTGTGGCCGGCGGCACCGGCTACCCTGGCCACGGACAGGTCGTGAAGTACTTTTGTGATAAAGATGACAAGTTAGGTAATATTCAGGTGAAACAACCAAGGAGATTGGATCACCCTGTGGGGGAATAATGCAGTGCATTCACCTCCGAGGGTTCGTTTTGAATACCCAACGACATCTGTTTGGTTTTAATCAAACTTCAAGGTGTATTGGGCAAGTAAAATGGTTCTGAGAGTTAGTCAAGCGGAGGTTTATAGAAGATAAACACATTTGAAAAATCTAAATTCATGGCTTATATATTCTACAAAAGGACTACCAATGTTTTAGTAAGAGTAATAGAAATACCAATTCTTTCATTTTTGAAAGAATGATCTTTACTGATTGTTAGAGACTCCCATTTCCAAAGCTTGGTGTTTATTCAATATCAGATTTCAGGCCGTCATCGGTTTATCTTCACTGACTCGGCGTTTGATTATGATTTGACAAACTTTGTCGGAGAATGTTATTCGAGTAAAATAATAATAGATGTAATTAAGTTGAATGGATCGTGAGAAAATGTAGCATCATGTGTGGAATCCACTTAGGTGTTTTGAAAATGTTTTCAAATATTTGTAATATTCCGTGACAATTTATATGGGCAAGATCATCATTGGCAGATTTTGTTTTTCTATGTGTATACTGAGTTTCTGATGGCTTTTGTCGCAAATACAGCGGGAACGTAACGTTTCGTTGTTGTCTACCATGTAAGACTTACTACATATATATACATATTGTATAGTGTATATTCAATGCCAGCATTTTTCTGTTATTGGTGAGATCTTTTCATTCACTGGCTTATCGATGATCGGCACCACATTACGTATTGTAAACATGTACATAATAATGTCCTTTCTTTGGTTAATGAAGCCATGTAACTAAGACAAATGGTATGGTTCATTTTGTGTCGACAATTATTCAAATATGTTATATTTTACACCATGGATCTAATATGAAGTAAGCAAAGCAACAGATTGCCCAAATGATAATACAACATTGGTGTACTTCCGTTTTCAAGTTGTCAGCTGGAAGGGGGGTTTTTGCCACCGAACCGCAATATGATTCTAAAGAAAATACATTAGAGTAGATTTTCTTATGGTCTTAATGCTTATATACGTGCATACATTATTATATCATACATGCAACCATACATAAATACATACATCCGTACCTACTGGCCTCTGAGATTGCGAGCAATGATTATAAGGACGATAATGGGTGTTGTTTTTTTATTACGACTTTTGTTCTAGTGGCGGTTCTGCCGCCAGCGGTCCCTTTTCTACATGGTGTGTATACTCAAAGCCTAGGCCGTGAGAGGCTGCGCGGCCTCCCGCTTTCTCAACGTCCCCTGTGTGTGACGTATAATCATCATCTTTATACAGAACTATTATGCATTTTTCTACCGACAAGACCGCGTGGATCTTTTTTCTATCTCTAGATGATTCACCCCAGCCCCACCCCCACCCCGAAGAGTAAACATAACAGCTAGAGCTAATAATCATAACGTGCCAGCTTCGAATTCGAACTATTGCTGACCTTTATCATGGTCAGTCACTAATACTTCTATTCTCTAGATACGTTCCGAACTACAAGATACAGTTTCTATTCCCTATCATATCCCAAATTTGAATACAGTGTTTAGGGTGCATAGGCTCATTGTTGTTAATTTAAGGATTTGAAATGCATAGGCATCATGGGGAAGTTTTATTAATCTCGAGTATTGACTTTAGGCCAATGGGATACAGCCTTTAAAGAGAAAGCACATCATTCAACTGTGTTGAAAAGTACTTTCTCGTTCAGGCACATCTGCTCACGCAGCTCAAATCTTATGAGTTTCTGTTCGATTAGAATGTCTGGGTATACCCAATCGACAGTTAACTTGGTGAACACATTGTAAAACATTTACAGTTCTTCAAATAAAAAACATGCATTATCTTGATGTCAACACCCCTAATAAGAATATCTCAGTATTGAGGAAACAATAAATAAACCGTTTTCTACAAGGTTTCGCAGTCTCAATTTCCACTCTGTACAAAGGCGCCATCTATTGTCAAATTTGATTACTAGTTGCGCCAGGTTCTATGTACGATCATTCACTCACAAGAAGACTTGATTTACTCCCCCAGAATGACTGCCCTCAGAATTTGTTTAACCAAAGTCGTTTTCCATTCACACGTTTTCGGTGTACTTCATTTTATCGAGGGTATTTAGAAAACGTGTCGTGAAACTACGTTCTGGTTTTCAGTCAATTGTCAAATGCAGATTCATTGTTCTTCTTTTAATCTATACCTACTGAATCCATGCAAAGTGGCAAGTAGGTATTCTTAACTTACTATTGAGGCACACGAAGATTATTCTTCCGGTATGTAATTGTACAAAGATATTCATTTATTGTTATGATTTAGTCAATCAGCCATGTGATTTGTTTATTCTACTGTTGTGTGTGCCTCAGTCGAAATGGAAAGGAACGAAATAATTTGTAGGCTGCAATTGTTTTAAAGTAGCCGGAATGACACCAATTTCGATATTATAATATATCTCAAAATTGTTAATTATGTTAGTAATCAGTAAATGTTTAATAGGCTTTTAACTTGAACATTCATTTCTGTACTAAAAATTGGGGCTTGAAAGTTTGCTCTTGCAAAATTGATTAATACGTGTTTATAGTTTAAATGAATGAATTCAATAATGCACGATTTATTTCTGTACTAAAATTGGGGCTTGAAAGAAGTTTGCTCTTGTAAAATTGATTAATACGTGTGTATAGTTTAAATGAATGAATTCAATATTACATTACGTGTATAAACCTTTATTAGTGTATATATTACTACCAGTGACCATTTTATATCCCAATAAAAGATAAAAACCCAATAAGATCAAGTTTAAACTTGCTTTATTTGTAAATAGGGACATACAAAATACCATTATTGCAAATCGACAATAAATAACCATAGGCTAGTAATGATAAGCATTGTATTGTACGTGGCGCCCCCAGTGAGCAGAATGGGAACTACAGCGTCACGTGATGACCCAGTGATGACGTACGGACGACATGTGACTTAGAACACGTATTCAGTGTTGGCTCGACGGTTACTTGTCTTTCGTATAAAGTATATATACAGAGTTGTGTCCTAGGTTAGTTAACAGAAATCAAACTAGTTAGCAGTGTCACCACCAAGTAAGGATTATTACGATTTCCAGTGTAAATCGAAAATAAAATAGGCGTGAGAGTATCCGGAGGGATGTACAATGGATTATTCCTATACTGATGAACACAAGATCAACTTAACCGTCCATTTGCCAGCTAACGGTTTAGGCATTACCAAAAGGACTTATGGACGTCGCCCATTTTTTTTTCAGAATCAATTTTGTCCACTCTCAATATGACAAGTGGACGACGAGTCAACAAATTTATTTTGTAGTTCCATATTTTAGTGTTTATTTTTCTGTAAATCGACGGTTTCCACACCCTAGAAGAGCATATATCCATGCATTATGATAATCAGAGTGCGATACATGTATTCTGTAGTTTGTACAGGTTATTGGTCAGACGGGACACGCACTGCCACTTATCCCCCTGCGAGTATCAGAACAACTTGTTTTCGTGGAGAAAAAAAAGACCAAGTGGTGACAAACGCCATGGCTTCTCCGGTTTTGAAAATTGAGGTGTCCCTAGTCCTTGAGGGATGTTTTGGACAATTACGTTTACCGTATTCGAAGTAGTAATGAGGACACCAAAGGTAGCGCTACATACATGTAGGATGATATGACGCCGGAAATCCACTAAGCTCCTCCTTAATTTAAAAAAATTCTAACCAGTGCATTCAATACCGTGTCTGCTAATCTGCTGACGTTTTCCCCTTTGTTATTGGGCTCTTTTAATTGCATCATTTTATTTTTGTATCTAATTATCATGACACAATCCAAAGGAAATCGCCCAGAGCAAGTTTCAGGCGTAGAGCCCAGAACCCACTACATGACTTTTCCTTGAGATAGCCTGCTACTTTGGGATTTTATAAATATAATTTATGAATAATTATCGTGTTATCTACTTCTTCGGTCGATCTTTAAGCACCGACAGATATTAATGGTCCATTTGATTATGTGTTGATATTGATGACGGCAACTTTTCCAGATAACGATTTATAAATCGCAGGCTTCTCAAGGAAACCGAAGCTGGCAGTATAAACGGGGCCTAAGTGTGCTTGCCGTGTCCCGCTCACTGGGTGGAGGAGTTGGAGGAGGTGGTGGTGGGACGTGAACGGAGCAGCCGACGGGGAACGCGGCGTCTGCTGCTGCTGCTGCTGGGCGTAATGAACAATGACCGGGGTTCTCTACCTGCTGCTCGCTAAGCCTACCTACAGTACCCTGGGCTGGGCCCGGAGCGTGGAAACGATATCTACACCTATGATACACCACACAAAACCGGTTTCCCTCTCCGCACCCACCAGCATCGGGCTAACACTCTTCTAGCTTTTGACAAGGAACTTTTTACCAAAAACCCTTTCCACTGCAACAACCCTCAATTTCGGTTTACTAGCTGATTTGTCACAATGGCATATAAATCAAATTAAATAATTACTACTTGCATCCAGAACTAACATGTTTATCGACTGATTTAACCTGTCTCGGCGGCTTGGTCCGTGGTCGATCATTGAAAATGGATTCACCCATATTATTTTTTCACAATTCTCAGTCGATTTGTTTTCACAGTTATGGTATATAGATTAAATAATTATTTCCAAAGCTAAAGTTGTCAGCTTTATCAGTTACTAGTTCAATGCCAGTTTTTTTTAAACTTGTCTTTAACATCGCGTGTTTTTTCACTGCTCGTACTTGGTCTCATGTAGCTAGGGCTGCGATATGATTCCCACCTAGTGGGCCGTAAGTAAACTACTTCACAGCACAATATGGCTGTCTCGGCAAACCTCGCTCGTTGGTCTTAGCGGACCACTGAAACCCCCTTATTCTGTGGACCAGAGCCCCTGTACCCCTTGCTTACTGTTGGGCAGTCCCCGCTAGCCCTGTGCGTTTGGCTGCCTTTACACGACTCGCACCGTCCGAGGACAGCCACGACTACTACCCTGTCCCCAGTGTACCCTTGAAACCTGAGGGGATTTGGGGTGGGGTTTGGTAGGGGTGGGGTGGGGGGGGGGGGGGTGCTGATACAAAAAAAAACAGGAGATAGACAAGTCGGAAACTTAAGGATACAAAAGGTGGAGGAAATGTACAGACCAGTGAACCCAACCTACCTAGGCAGGAGAACGTCCAATGTTCATTGAGGGATGGCCAGGGGATATCAGCGCTTAAAGCCGCCTTCCCACACTCTAACCTCAACATTTTAACGCATGGGTTTCGAATACAAATCTACCTTTTTTCCCTTTAATGACAAAAAAACCGCACACAAAAAAAAGAAATTCTTTTCTGCATTTGAAGCCTCTGCGCGACACCAACGTTAGTTATTACACTAGCCTTTAGATAGAATATGCGCTCACAAAACCGACTTCTTACAAAGACTGCTGATTATGTGTACATATCATCTGTGTTAACGCAGCAACTTTTACTATTACCCTGCCATACTGATTGAACCTTTAAATTCCTGATAGACTGCCTTCATCAACAAATGTACATCAAAGGAAACCGTCAGAAAACGAAGTGCTATCAAATATTCATACATTTCTTTCTCCACAATCACAATCGATACATAGAAAAATTCTAGGCTAGTCTGAACATGAATGTTTGCGATCATGATAAGTGTGTGTAGCTATGTTTTTTCCTAGATCATTTGTCTAGCTTTTGCAGGGCTCAACATTAAGCATTGCCCGCCTGCCCGGGGCAGGTAAAGCTTGAGGAGGGGCAGGTAGATTTTGACATGTACCTGCCCGAAGGGCAGGCAAAAATTCTGTGATATTACAATAATCTATTAAAGCTGGGCAGGTGAATTTGAGGGTCGGGCAGGTAAAATTTAACCTAGACCTGCCCGAGGGGCAGCCAAGTACAAACCCTTAATGTTGAGCCCTGCTTTTGTTTCTTTGTTCAGTCATATTTCTTAAATATTTCTAGTCAGGGTCTTGTCCTGTCGACGAACTGTAAAAGCAGCCCGTAGGGACAGTAAATGGTGCCGCGTGTCAGCTCTGCAGGTCTCACTTTTCTTGAGTAGGTCACACACGAAGAGATTACATAGAAGGACTGACCCATGTCCTTGGTCTACCTAACACCACCCCCCTCCCAGCGCAAATGGATACTTGCGTCTAAAGCCCCTCCCCCCAAGTCTGATAAAAGATTTCACAGAGCGTTTTCCCCTCTCAGATGCCAGGTGGTACAACACGGGTCGTTAAACCTCCTGGGTGCAGAGAAAGTGTTGCACTACTGGAAAATCGTCGTGCAATAAGCGTACCTGATTTTCTTCACAAGACTTTTTCACCTTAAACGTTTTCTCGGCATGCAAAACATATCTATATCTTCCGTTGTAGGAAACCGTACACAGCTCGTATTCGATTGTGGCTGCTTTGTTATGTTTTTTACTTTTCCTTGTTATCTGCTTATTTCCATCTCTCTGTTGCTCTTACGGATAATACATATCCGACCTAGAACACCGTCAAGATGAAAGTCCCTGGGGAATCCTGACCCGGAGACCCTTTTCTGTTTCTCTCTCCGCGTGAGAGCCCCTCGGGGTCAAGAGAAAAGGGAAGGGGGGTAGTTTTGAGGCTTTGCAGCAAAAGCGCCACCTAGTGTTTGGCAGACAACTCATCAACTTTTCCACAGTGCCGAGTTCTGTTGGAGGCTGCGTGCCGGGATCATGTCGAGTAGGTACTGACGCTGCAGGTCGGCCTGTTTGGAGGTCATGGCCTGGAAAGGGAAGGCCATGCGCGGGTTGAAGGCCAGCGACATGGGGTTGAGGCCGCGCAGCTGGGCCTGGTGCGCCTGGATCAGGTTCTGGTGCTGGCGCATCTGGTCCGACGAGGGCTTGAGCGTCGTCGTCAGATTCATGGGCGATCCTGAGTGGGCGGCGGCTATCTGCGCCAGGTGGTGGTGCGAGCTGAGGTTGCTGTGAGAGGAGCTGTGGGAGGAGCTATGAGAAGAGCTGTGTGACGTGCCGTGTGACGAGTGCGACGTGTGCGCGACCTGCTGGGCCACCGCCGCTGCAGCGGCCGCAGCCGCAGCCTTTTCACGCTCACGTTCACGCTCACGTTGTTGCTGCTCGCGCTGTTGTTGCTGTTGCTGTTGCTGTTGCTGCTGCTGCATACGCTGCTCGATCTCCTGCTCCTGCTGGAGTGCCTTGACGAAGGCCGACTTGAGTCGGTTGGTGTGCTCCTGTTTGAGCGCCTTCTTCTGGTTGGTGGTGACGCACGTCTCACAGATGACGTTCTTGGAGCCAGGTTTGTCCCTCTTCCACACAGGCGTGAAGTCTGTGCCACACTGCACACACACGAAGGGGTTAAACACATACTTCACGTCCGGCTTTCCCTCGCCCTTGGAGCGTGCGTCTGTCTCGGTGATGTGCTTGACCACCTCCTCCAGGCCCACCAGCAGGATGAACTCGTTGCCCAGCAGACTGGGGATGAAGTTCATCTCGGGCGGCGGGGGTTTGGGGGGCGGGATCTGCAGCAGCGTTTTCTCCAGCTGTTTGCGAAGGGCCAACTTGGCCGCAGCCTGTCGCTGTGCTGGTGTCTGTTCAGGCTGTGCTGGAGCCGCCTGCTGGTGGTGGGACGAGTGATGCGATGCATGTGATGAAGAGTGTGATGAAGAAGCTGTCGAATTGTGGTATCCACTGGCCATCATGCCACTGGCAGAGCCGTCACGCATGTTGTTGGCGCTGTTGTTACGCATGTGGTGTGAGCTGAGGTGGTTGGTGTTACGCGGAGCCATGACCAGCGGAGGTGGACCTGATCCATGCGATCCACCGCCACTGCCACTGCCACTGCTTTGGTGCGAGCGCATGCTGCCTTGGTTCTGTGCACGCATTAGCTGGTGCATCATATGTGCCTGGTTGTTCTTCCCATGCACAGGGAGCTGAGAGCCGCTGCCTCCCCGGACGAGGGGCGGCGGTCCCTGCTGACCACGGTGCACCTGGCCTCGGGCGGCAGCGGCCTGCTGGGCGGCCGCCGCCTGGTTCTGGGTGTCGTGCAGGTGGGCCATCACCTGGCTCTGGCGGATCTTCTTCAGTAGCACCAGCTTGGCCTCCTCATTGCGCAGTTCCTCTTGCAGGGCCCGGATCAACTTGCGTTTCTCCTTGAGGCAGTCCTTCCCATCGAGCCCGTTACCCAGAGACGACGAGGCCACCTTGCCCCTCTTGGTCTCCTCGTCCTCGTCCGACAACATGATGACATCACCAGAAGAGCTCGACTTGGCCGAGAGGTCCATGGGGGCACTCAGGTCCATGGGCCGCTCGGCGTTCTCCTTGTCACTGTCAGAGCCCTTCTCACTATCTATGTCCCCATTGCTGTGTACCACCTCCGGCTTGGTGGTCTTTTTACTGTCCCCATTGTCCAATTTACTATCATTTTTTTCAGTTTCTGCACTAGCCTTTTTCTCCGCAGAGGCCGGAGGAGGTTTGTCCATGGCTTTGTCAGAACTGTCACTAGGTTTATTTTGAGGCGGGCGCAACTTTATAAGAGGCACTTCGTCCTCGGAGTCTTTCTCCGATGTTTCATCCTCTACAGGTGAACCATTTTCACATGACTTTCTCGAGTCCGTTTTAGGCTCCTCCGCAGAACTTTTCTTTTTCGGTTCCTCCTGCTTTTCGTTCACCTCTTTCTCTTTCTTTTCATCCTTTCCTATATTTTTGCTTTCTTCTTCCTCTTCCCCGTCTTCTTCCTCCTTGTCATTCGACAGGCATTTTCTGAAAGCAAATCGGAAAACATGGCTCTAATATGGGCTTTCAAAAAGCTATGACTTTAAGCGGAAACTAGGGCAAGGCCAAAACCATCGATCAAATACTAGGTGTCCGTCAAAAATCGTTGGAGCATTTCCGATGGAATTAAATTATGAATTTGGGATTCATTTTCTTCAAATAAGCCAACTCGTTCTTGCCTTTTTCAATTTTCAGGCCTAAAGAAATTACTCAAAGACATAAGTAAGCTTACAAACAACTTATGGATCTTGTTTCTTTTCATATTTATATTTCCGACTTACCTCTTGACGGACGTGGCGTCGTCTTTACTGTGGCTCGAGTCCCCGTCTTCGGTGTCCTCGGCCTCTCCGTCGTCGTCCTGTCTCTTCCGTTTGTTATCGTTGACTACAGACTTATCAGTCTTCTTAGTTGCCGGTTTGGAATTTTCCGTCTCCATTCTGGAAAAGAAAAAAATAGCATACATGAGAGAAGCGGTCTTGTCACTCAGAGTCAATAACAGCCACGTCTACCCCTACTAATACATTTCTAAATGAACCAGACTGTGTGGTCAAATGAATAATTCGTCAAATAACGTTACTTTTTTTTTATCATTGAACCACCCTCATTTATCAATGATCTTCCGTGTAGGTATTATATGTATACAATGGTATCTTCACAATCGCATAAATATATATTCAATTATATATCAATTTTGGGCTATTTTCTAAGTTAAGAAATGTGCCCATGGGTTGGTGAATTATTATATTGTATAAATCAACATATAGTGGATAGTGGATAATGCTATGTTAAGCATGATCCATGACCAACTCAGCCTATGTAATATTCAACCCAATTCTTTACTATTTTGAATTGGGACAGTCGCTCAGCTTGCTGGATATGTATTGGTAGTTGATTCCACGCTGTGACTTTGTAAAGTATTTAAAAAAAAATCTACATCATTTTATTATTATTAGCCGACCATTCATCGTACTGAGATAGATGTTAAATGTTTTGTACAACGTTGATCTGTGTTATCGTTATAGATTAACATTTGTAACGGTCGAAGTGAGTTCTCAGATTCACCTCTTTTTCTGTCACACACATAAGGTCTCTCGATTAATGAACTCAGCCCTCTATCACTAATGTCAGTGATTCCTCTTCCATCTAACTGCCATGGTGCCCTCTGCCTAGTCCCCCCAACAGTGCTTCCCTTACCTCCCCCTACTGACCCCTTAATAGCGCCCCCAAAGCCCTGCCCTTAGCTCCCTCAGTTACACTAATAATAGTCTGTCCGTATCCTCCTAACTAGCCCCCTCCCACCCCTTCCTCCTCCCCTCCTCCTCCCCTCCCAAACCCCTCTATGTTTCTTTCAATGTCCTCCCTCAGAACATTAACCCCCTCCCCCCTTCCACCCCCAGTTCCAATATAGTGGCTTTTCTGCAATGCCCTCCTTCACTAACCCTGCGAAACCTATCTCGTATCTTTCTTTCAAAGCCATATCTCCCCTTCACTAGCCTACCCCCCCCCCCCCCGCCCCGACTCCCAGTCCATGGCTTTCCTTCCATCTAACTGCCATGGTGCCCTCTGCCTAGTCCCCCCAACAGAGCTTCCCTTACCTCCCCCTACTGACCCCTTAATAGCGCCCCCAAAGCCCTGCCCTTAGCTCCCTCAGTTACACTAACACTAGTCTGTCCGTATCCTCCTAACTAGCCCTCCCCTCCTCCTCCCCTCCCAAACTCCTCTATGTTTCTTTCAATGTCCTCCCTCAGAACGTTAACCCCCCCCCCCTTCCACCCCCAGTTCCAATATAGTGGCTCTTCTGCAATGCCCTCCCTCACTAACCCTGCGAAACCTATCTCGTATCTTTCTTTCAAAGCCATATCTCCCCTTCACTAGCCTAACCCCCCCTGCCCCCCCCCCCCCCCCGCCCCGACTCCCAGTCCATGGCTTTCCTTCTATGCCCTCCCTCAAATCTGCGCACACACTTTCCCCCGAATTCTAGTAGCTTTCCTCCGATGCCCTCCCTCACTAATCAGTGTCCCCTCCCCTCTTCCCCTCTTCCTAGCTAGTGGCATTCCTTCCAACACCCTCCCCCACTGGCCTTTCCTCTCTCCCCGCCTCCAATCCTTGGCTTTCCCTCAATGTCCCCCCTCACTTACCTAGCTACCCCCCCCCCCCCCCAAGTCAGCCGCCCTTTTCATTAGCCCCTCGCTACCCCCCCCCCCCCCCCACCACACACCATGACCCCTCTTCAGTACCCCCACACCCCCCACCCACACACACACACACACTGACCCCTCTTCAGTGCCCCTCCCAGTGCCCCACACTCACGAGTCTGGCTTGGTGTCGTCGCTGGTGCCCGGCTTGTCGGAGTCCTTGGGGCCGGGCGTGACCGGGTCCATCCCCTTCCCGTCGTCGGACATGGCGCTGGGCCGGTCTGCTTTACTTCCTTCTAGGCTCTATCTGCAAACAACAACCGGCAGCGGGCATCAGCATGGTACGCCTCAAACCAAAGACACATGGTAAAATATTCACCGTCTCTTGTGGATAAATTACCCGGCCACTCTCTTGGCACAACCTGCGAAAATCTAAGGCATAGCTAAATCGGGTATTTTTCTTGCAGACTTCTATTAATCTAGGTAACCATGGCAACAGAGTGCTTGTCTATCACTCACCAAAATCGGAATTTGACACTCAGTGTTAAACATTAATCATCCGCCCAGTCGCCTTTGCAAAGGCGACATGGGCAGCAGCAAGCAAAATTAATATAGGATCGAATTTTTCACCTCGATGACATTAGCATATTACTTTGTTATATAGTCGGACACTAAATACCATCTTCATCAGTGTTATTCGCGGCCGGGTTAAACAAAAGCCTGGGAGGAAGACAGCATCATGTAACTGTGAGCTAATGAACACAGGAATGCCTGTCAAGTTGGGCGTGAAATTAGAGACCTGCAAAAGCCGCTATGCCATGTGGCAAGATTGAATTCTAAAGGTAACTAACAGAACACGAACATAAATACAAAGGAAGTTATTTTCACTGCGCTTGAAAGCTTTACCGTTTTTGATGCGAATGCGGCTTCAAATCGTGGCGAAGTCTTTGGTGTGCAATGTATTGAGAAAGTCGATGAGCAATATTGAATTCTAAAATACACATCGTTAAACTATAGTTTGGATTGTAGGTAAATAGTTGCTAACTAACAATGGTTTGATCATAACACAATGACAACCTATCTACGTGTGAATATCCTCATATTATTTATTCAGATTAAATGTACAGGATACCTGCCCTCCCTTTGAGGTGAATATAACAGATCCGAGAGGTCGGTGGCAGAAAACCCCTTTTTTGGTCCTCCGCCACTTTTCACATAACTAATTACTGACGAGGAAAGAGCATCAGGAGGCATGTATCACAGTTACCAAGATAATGGTATCCATGGTTACAAATTATATGAGTCTGACATCATAACCAGGCTGAGCATCTCATAATTCTTGTAATAGAGGTCCAGTTTTGCCGCAACAAAATGTTTCCGGTCTCCTACAACGACTTGTTTATACCTGACTATGAAATAAATGAGAAGAATTATCTGTCATTATGAAATACAGGTAATACCTGCCTTTCTTAAATTCTTGTTGAAATGATAGTTTAACATTATTTACAGTAAACGTACGATTCACCGGTGCAAGAGAATCATTTGTGTATTATACATTATAGTTTTTTTTGTGTACTATCGGTACGTTTTCTTGTAAAAGCAATATGAAAAAGAACATTCCAGCATTAGATCGTCACGTAATCACGACCCATGATTGAAGCAAAGAGCAACATGCACAGATTTTTTCCAAACGTGTAACGCACATGTAAGCCCTAAGAGTGTGCCACAGAATGTTCCAACGAGGTCGAGTTAGACCAGTCAAGTGCAGCCCTGTAAAGCAGACATACATGCCACCAAAGGGTCCTAGTATGTAGTATCTACGTGACCGTGCCAGGAAATATTTGAGGCGGAAACACACCTGGTCGTACAGAGTGAGATGGTACGTTGTCGGAAGGCTTTATGTGACCACCAACCTAACAGGTCAGGCCAATGACCGCTCCGACAGGGTGCTCCGCTCGCCCGGGGATTGGCTGCCATTCTGGGAATGTGGGTCCATTGGGTTGTTGGCTAGGTCCTATGCAATATGTCAATGATCACCAGTGCCTATCTGGACGAGTGAAGGAATGGCTCAGCGAGTGGCTCAGCCTGCTCCGTGAGGAACTGGCCTGTGGCTTGTCGTGGTCAGCCAAACGCTTGGCTCAACAAGTTCACTCTGCTAGGTTAAGTCAGTGCCAGAGATGGGATCATTGAATGCACCTTGCCCAGGCAGATGGCTTGGCTGGGCAAGTGTCACTGAAAAGCCTGAGTAGCTCAAGGTACGATTTAGGTGCCTCACTCACAGAATGACTTTTCACTTGGACGTTCTGGCTGGCAGTTTTGCTCATAACAACAAGATAAGGCATTGGCTTGGCTGATTGAATGAGTAGTTGGTTGACTAGGCAGTTGAAGTGGTTGTTAATGAACGGTTTGCCTCATTCAATGTGTGGCTTGCCTGGTTGACACTGCAGCCTGGTTGGCTGAGGAGGTGGCTGGCCTGGACGGCTGGGCCGTCCTGCGGCGAGCAGCTCATTGTCTTACTGTCAGAGCTGTGTATGAATCACTCATTGCCAGGGTGTGTGCCGCCATAGATAACACACACACTCACACACACACAATTAAAAGAGAAAGTCCGCGGCCGGCCCGAGTGGTCTGAACCAGCATTATATCGTCAGGTTGTCACCCTAAAGCAGCCCCTACCCCAGCGCCCAATGGCCGCTATGTGTGTCCCCCGATCACCAAACTTCACCCCCACCCTCCCCTCTCAACATACACAGTTTACTTAAATGAAATCCTCCAGATTACCTGTCAGAAATGGTTGCAGGTTTTAGGAAGGTCTAGGTCTTGTGATATAAGGGTTACCCACTGCTTTACAATAACACAAGAAAAAGATGAGTTAACACACCAGGAAATGAGACGAAGGCGATATCAACAAGACCATGAACGTATACTCTTAACCTGTTTGCGTTGCTGCATCCTAGACACCGAGGCATATAGCCTTGCAATGCTTACGTTTATCCTTGCACGAATGTAATATAGTCAGTAGGTTTTCCATTATCAGACTTTCAACCCAGGAACCGTTTAACTAAATACGCAATTTCACATGTTTTCTAGACCCCCAACTCCACCCGCTTTAGTATGCATTAGAAATGTACTAACGCACCCTCCCCCATCCACCCGCCCTGCCTTTGTGCGTACGTAATTAATGGATTCCCCCCCCCTCCCCCCCCCCCCCAGTAAAAATATAGGTTAGAAATACTTCCCACGTCCGTTGAATGCACAATTCATGTCTCCAAATGTTGGATATCGTTGAGCGAGTAATGGTCACATAACAAATTATAGATCCTTAAACCGTTAGGGTGACCTACTTCTGCTTTTGAGTAAGCATTAAAAGACTTCGACACGGTCCCAGACGCAATGGTTCCTTACAGTCACTCTACCGAGGGTACACCTGTGTTTACCTGTGGTTTCTAATGCGAGATGATTTACTCTATAAACTGTATGAACCATGTAAATGACATTGAAATGATAGTCGTTCCCTAATACATACGCAGCATACTGTACGAGTTTAATTAAAAAATGAGTATTATCTAAACCACATGACCATTGGTCGTGACCATGAGGGGTATGTACAGGTCAAGATATGTCGGACTGGCTGTTTGCTGGGAGGGGGGGGGGTCACCTTGCTCTTACGTACCCTGCGTCAGAAAACAACCCCCCGCCTTCCTCCCCCAGCTACACCGTAAAACCCTTCATATCGGCAACCTCTACACCCAACCCACACCCTACCCCCCTCCCTACCACCCCCCCCCACCCCCCCCCCCCCCCCCCAGCGCGGTGGCCCCCATTTGCCCGTGTACACTTGGGCCAGTGGCCGAGGGCTGCGCTGGCCCCGGGCGGCCGACGGACGCGCCATGTCCGTCCTCCTGGTCGCTGCTCGCTTTCATCAGTTAGCATCATTCCTATTGGAGCCATTAGCCTGTGTTGTGTTTTTGTCCGGCAGCGCTGGCAGCAGCACGGAGCCGGCCGTCTGCTGGGAGAGGGAGAAGGCGGCACGAGAGAGAAAAGAAGGGGGGAGGGGGGGTCTAGGGGGAGGGGGACGCCTGCTGGCATGCCGCAGACGCCGCTCCTCACACACAATGGCTGCCCTACAGCTCTGGCTTCTTCCTCAAATTGATCCACCGCCCGCCGCCCACCACCCACTGCCTCCCGCCTATCACCCGCCGCCCGCCACCACTCACCTCCCGTCCCCTCACCCCACGTCACCGCCACTATCTGACCCTGTACCATGTCTGCCTCCCGTTCCAAACTATCGGCCGCCACCAGCCCCAGTGCCGACTTGGTACCCCTCTGTGTGGTGCTACCCTGGGCTACTACTGGTACACCTGGCCAGGTGAGGCGGCCGGCCGACCACCACCACCTGGCCCGATCGCCGCACCACCACCAGCCACCCGCCGCCTCTCCATGGCCGCCATATTAGAGACGCCCGCAGCCCTGCCCAAGACATACAGTCCCCAGCGCGCACACACCTCCGACTCCCCAGCCCCCAACCCCCCGCCTCCACACACACACTCACACACACCGTTACACAATCACATCTGTCAGTCACTGTGACCCACCATTACTCCCGGCTATTCCATCAATCCGCCACCCCTCCCCCACTTTCCTGGCGGTTCCGTCATGCGTGCACACCCCCTCCCCTCCCCCCTCCCCCTCTTGAAACCCCCACCTCCCCTACAGCACCACCTACCACCACCGCCACCACCACCACCAAAGCCTATCAGCTGGTGCTCTCGGGTTACCAAACATTCTTGCCATATTATCATATTAACTCTTTGTATCCCACGACCGGTGCGCCATCTGGGACCAGACAAGGCATCATGCGTTCCGGTTAACCCTCAGCGTCCCGGGGCCCAGACGCGACGTGAGGCGTCTGACCCCCACCGACATGCTATCTGCGGCTGTATACTTCCTGTACACGCTCCCCGAGGGTACCCTCCCCCGGCATACACTCACTCACACACCACTTGTGGCTATTCTCAGCAGTGTCCTCAAAACTTGGTTCTAGGTGATGTGTCACCACCCTATGGACCACTACCCCACCAAACAAGCCTAGATCGAGATTGACCCCAAAGGTCACCCCCAAAAAGCCGAATGTGATCTCTCGAACCATAAGCAATCAGATCGCACACAAACCAATCACCCCGAACCACGGATCATGGCATGGTGGGGTCTGTCCGATCTCAGAGGGCCGCACTTGTTGTTCACAGCCTGGCCCCGTACGACCATATCTGTGCCCGTATACATGTACACCCCCTCCCGCCCCCTCCCCGACCTAATACACCCCCCCCCCTCCACCCCCACCATCTCACCTAGGACTGGGTTCATCATCATCCCCATACACTGCCAACCCCCAGTAGCTCTTTATCCCACAACTGGTCGCCCCTCAGATCGATACCAAATCAATACCACTTGATGGGTTCAAATCAGCTGGACCAGTTTCTTTCGGCAACAGTCCACTGAAACCGTTTCCGTGCCGATCCCCCGTGAGGCACTCGTTGTGATCGGGGTGTGTGCCTGCAAGGTTAGATCTCCACGGTCAGTGTGGCGCAGGAGGCGAGCAGGGAGGAGCAGGAGGGCGACTGAGTATCTTTGCTACAGCACTAAAACAGGAAAGTAGTGGGGGCGGGGGGTGGGGGGTACTGCGTCTCTCGGCCCCAGAGCCCCCAGCACTCAGCGCCCCAACCCCCCGCACACAACCCGTCATACCACCCATCCCCTCCCTCAGCACTCCCCACCTTGGATCCTGGATCTTAGAACCAACGCCGGCTGCACGTCCCCCGCCCGCCGGCGAGGGGTGGGGGAGTGGGGTGGGAGCGGGGTAGGGGGGAGGGGTTGGGGGTTGGGAGGGGACTCGATCAAGTCTAATCAATACTATCCCCATGTTAACTCCCGATAGGACAAGGACCCCGCGTCTTACGTTGGTCCATCTCTATGCTCACAGCCCTTCATGTAAATTGTGTATACGTCTCCTCCCTGGGAACAGGTCCTCATATCTCGGTGTATGACTACCGTTTACACATAACAGCAATGTATCCAGCAGTCACATTGAGTGATACCGGGTATACTCATACATGTATACAGACCAGTGCTAATACATGGTTACATCCTGGCGAACTATGCACGCCCACACACGCCATGCACACAAATCACCACTCGTTTGGCCAATGTAATGCGACAATCATACACATCCCACACCTACACAGGGTCAACTTATCGTATACGTAGCATGGTCTATTGTTCTAACGCGAGTACCGATCCAAGAAACATGCACACAAGGATGTCTGTACATCGACCTCCCCTGAAATGAGGGCATACACCAGATCGCCCCCACTGTAAACCACACCGTATTACACCCATCCTAACCCCCAACCTGTACAATATAAGCACAGGACAGCGTCGTGCTAGCATGACACAATGTCAATGTTGGATCAATACTTCGCCGTTATACTAAATCAATAGTCACCGTCAAATCTTGCCGCCCGCCGGTAATGTTGACGACTTGTGTTCTGAGCGACGACGCTGAGACGTTTAACTCATTGTAAAGGTTAAGGCAGAAGCCTGGGGTGGGTGACCAGCCTACAGAGACAACCCCCCCCCCCCCCCACCACCACCACCACCCCTCCCCTCCCAAAGCTCCCTCCCAAAGCACAGAGCAGGCTGCCTCATCAGGAGGTGCCAAAAGCGGACAAATAAATGAGTGTGAACTGCTCTGACAGAAGGTTTGTGGTGACCAGTCCGGGCCCCGTCTGTGTGATTGGTCGGATTCCTCAATTGCTTAATCCACGAGGTCTTGTGATATTGTCCGACTTGAACAAAAATGCACAGGCAAGAAAAATTACAGGAAAGAAAAATTACGGGACAGATGACTTTTGACATCCGTTTAATCCTGCCTTTCCCCCACTAAATTTGCAACTGAGAATGAGGGGAAATGACCCTTCAATAGCAAAGTTGTAGAGGCAGTTCTAACATCTGATCATAACATTTCAGAGTGCATAATTATTGTTAACAATGTCACAGGAGGGAACAGATACTTATCAGCCCCTCATCAAACCGACCCAGTGACTTGACTTTGACCGGTCTCTGCCACCAAACGAATACTGCACCTATCGCCAAATGATCAACGGACCAGGCTTCTACCCACTGGGCGTTCTTGCTATTGCCTAGTAGTATATGTACAGTAGTACATGGAAGGATGGTGGAAAAGGAAGAAATGTTCCCAAGATTGCCTTCTGTTCATTTATTGGGGGGGGGGGGGGGGGGGAAGAAGTCACATTGTGGACAATTTCTCAAGCGTGCATTTACCTTCTCCCCCCCCCCCCCCCCCCCCCTATAATGAGTAAAATGAAAAACATAGTTTCCGTCTGTGTGTCTGTGTTGAGGAGACATTTTTAGATTTCTGACCGTACTTCAATACTTCAATCGACAGAAATCAGAGGTGATGCACTGAAGTTAAGGCATACCCAGATTCTTATACATAATTTGTGTATTCACAAAACTAATGAGAAACAATGCAGTATAAGGACCTGTAGGTGTATTGGTACGTTAATTACCCCCTTCAAAACCGGCAGGTTAAGTGTGCTGTGGGTAAACCCTACAGCGTCACGTGAGGTGCTGTAACAACCCCCGAAGAGTGGGTCTAGGCGTGCCGGGCCTACTAGACACGGTGGTGAGCAGCTCACCCGTTTCCCGAGGTGCTCGTCAAGCCGCCACCGGCATAATAGCACTGGCGGCTACGTCCTGACGTCTAGTGAGCGGTGCAGGGCCCGGCCTACTCCAAGAGGGGTGCAACACCCTGCACTCTGTCCCATACCGCTTGGCCCTGGCTGCATGTTCTAATTTCTGGTCTTACTCAAGTCCTAGGTGCACGCGATCGTATTCTACCTAGATATGTGGATACTATGTACGAATGCCAAATCTTTTTTAGTTGAATGGCGTGTTTGAAAATCCCTTTTTTGCCCTAATGAAGTCATAATTTCGTGTTTAATCATATTACGTCCATATTATTTTTCCTTTGTAAAATGACTAAAATTGGAATATGCAACGTAATACGCTATCGTTTTCTTTATTAAAGTATTGATTTAAATGAGAAACTTTCAACGTGTTATTATTATTTGTTTTTGTGTTGCCTTTTTTTTGTTACATATATTGGTTTTTAAGGGGGGGTCGATGATTCATCTCTAATAAACTGAAGCAAGATGCACATGGGCTGTGTTCTATTTATTCAGTCTGAGAATCACTTTATCGTTTAGTCTGACTGTGGTTGCTGTTGACATGCCCTTGGTGCTGTTACTAGTTGGGTAATGAGTGTGATCAATACGTGTTCACTATGAGGTTCTCACTCGGGGCTATTTCCGTGCCCATGTAGCCCTCACTCTCCAACCGGGAAAAAGCGGACATTTACAGTTTCTCTCTACTGAAAGCCGATGACGTCACAGTACCCTGACCTAGTGACCCTAACCAGTAGCTGGTTAAGAAGGTCCGCCCACCCCCCGTTTATAGGAAGCCTTGTCAAGTTTCCATCTCCGCCCAAAGAACCATAAATCACACCTCACAGAGGCCTTTCCTTTACAAACAAAGATATCTTTTTCTTTTCCAATGATGATTATCTCCGGACATTTCAGTCTTATTAACTACGTGGTCTCTCAAGGTCCGCATCATTTACCTTCCTGGTTGGCAATTCCCAACTATCAAAGACCCAAAGAACCAAATCATTACAGAGGGATTATTCGACAGTCTTCCACTAGTGCTCTGGCAGATACAGTAGGGAAAGCATATAAATTCCCATGTTTTAACAATCCTATTAGTGAAGTACACCGTTTGATGCGACATCGCGTATATCCCATGTACACTGACACCCCTATGAATCTGAGACATGTCAGGTACCGTTAATTCATGTTATAGTTAATAACAGATGAGGCTTCCAGAGTCTTCTATCCTACCCTGTCCATGGTTTACATTCATATGTAAATTTATTGACCATGAAACAGTATTAGTTCCTTCTTAGTTCCAACCCTGAAGAAGGACTTAGTCCGAAACATGTCGGTCGTGTTACAATTACATTTGTCAACACTATAAACTCAAACTCTCTGTGATTGGTTTGCTTATAAATATAGTTAACTACATCTTTAGATGTTAAATTCCTCCTTTAAGTTTCTGGAAAATAGTATAGACGTTGTGCAGATGATGTCACATTTCTCAAAATGACCTTGCTGCCATATTTGTGATCAACACATAATCAGTATTATTTGCAGTGTTTGAGCATTGAGGATACATTTTATGCAAAAATCACTAAAAAGATTATCACTGAATCATATTAAACAATAAGTTATATATATTTTGATTTATTTCAAAGGCAAATGGTCATGATTACCATGTGGTGATCACCAACAAGTTATCACGTGACTATGTCTGCACAAGGTTTATAATGTACTTACTGGCCAATATTGGCAGGGGTAAGTCCTCGTAGGTTGTAAATACCCTAATGTTGGCCAGTAAGTACAACACCGACCCATACTGTTAGAAGATTATCAAAGATGGTGTAGATGAGAAACGCCTTAGTCAATATGAACGATTGGCATATGATGTTCGAAATGCATGGCTAAGGTCACTAAGTTTTTTGGCAAAGGTTACTTCATAAATAGTGATGAGGGACAAATATCCAACTGTGGAAGACTTAGTAAACACTGCCGGCCTTACAATCGAACTCAAGAACAAAAATGTCTAATCGTTTTGCTGTAGGTTTTGACCAAAAAAATCACATCGGGGGACCTTCTCTTCAGACCTTCACCTATTTTACCCAAATCATATTTGAGCTATGTCAATGACTACTTTCAAAGACACAGTACAATCGGCAAAAAAAATAAAACACTGAAAATTAGCACACTTCCGTAATGTTCAATCATTATGGTATACCATAGCAAATGCAACAAAACTTCACAACATTAAACAGACTGTACGTTTTCTACTGTGATGTTATTTATCACCATTGACAATATATTAACAAACATAATCTCAAAGCCAGAGTCTATCGAAAATTAATTTTAACCTATGGTTGCCGGTTTTGATTGGGCTCATTAATTTTGATATTTCCAATAGAATACTAATAGAAATGTCGTCAACGATCAACAAGGGTAGCTAACGACTTCAAAACTTAATTTGTATTTCGATATAGAATTAAACTGGTGATGGAAGTACAATAGTTCTAAACCTATATTATCCAACCATACCTCTTTAAGGAATGTATTCTTTTACAGTTATCCAAATGATCAAGTTTAAATCATTGACCGTTGCCGATCACGACGCAAAGTGGCCTTCCTTGTGTTTTCAAGTTTCTACCCACTTACTAAGTAAACGGAAATTCCCTGGAGATGACTAATATATATCTGTTGCGTTTTTAGGTGACCAGAACCGATCCTTATATACTTTCCTTCAACGAACCCTGTTCAGGTAGGGACAGGGTGCGTTGTTGGCGTTCATGTATCAACGGTGACCTACTTAAATGGATACTCCTGTAATATTCGTACCACAATTTTGTAAAACAATTTACATCGAACTTACATATACTCTAAATAAGAGTGACAAACCCAAAAAAAATAGTCTGGCTGTAGCTATTATCCGATACAATAGAATGCTATGTGATACAATACATTACTTCACTATATCCCGAACCATACTTTTTAGATTAATAGTTATGCACTAAAGGTACTAATATAGTTTAGAGAACAATTATATTATTTGACGATTTAGTCTCTCATCACAACCTATAGCTCTTTAAGTGTGTTCTTTCCCCTGTCTATCATTACTTTTGGAAGATTCCTTCATTTAAACATTTTAGGGAGATCGTTGTTGTAACCACTTTGTTACACTTATATACTGTACTTATACGCTTCATCATACGATTAAAGAACACACTATTCACAACTGGGTAGGTTATCGCTATTTAACTAGTACTTTGTAGAGTTTCTATCGGGCAATAAATGACAACGGAAACAACATCAGTCTATCATTAAAATATGGAGAATATACTCTTAAACATGGGGATGATCTTCACGTCAAGGTCGGGCAACATTTGACGGAAAGACAAGAGACATAACAGGATAAACTTACACGAGGGGAAATATTGAAGCTATACCAGATATACAAGAGCCCGAAGAGGCTGTTTGATCTAATAGTTATAGACAAGAGTATGCAAAACCCCTCACACTAAAAATTGATCTATATTAAATGTATAAGTCCACCGATCCACCGATGGCCACAATGATCATCACATTTCTATTAAACAGGGACGGACAAAATGTTGACATCTAGGGGACAGACAGGCCCTAACCGTAACATAAGCTATCTGAGGTACCTCACTCACATTCAGGGGGCCCATTATCTTGATCAATTATCAAACTAAATATATGAATACTACATATTATAAATGAATACATACATTAAAAATACCTAGTTAATTCTTGCTGGTAATGGTATCGTTACGTATTAGACTCAAATCGGAGGGAAATTGAGAATTTGAGATGGAAAAGTTGGAGTATTCTCCTTTAAATTTTGGGGCCAATAGGGTTCGTATGCTCTTTTAACCTCGGCCCTTGGTTAATTCAACCCCTGTTAAGTTCTTACCGACTCGCAATAGTCTAGACTAAAATTAGTAAAAAAAGACTGACATGGCAGCTTTTGCACAAGTACGCGGTACTTCTTACACTCTATTTGGTTAATACCAACTCCTTTGCACTTAAATGAAACTGTTAAGCTGTTAATTTAGCAATCGAGTCTGTCAAAGAAAACAAGCCTTAATTTAGCCCGATGAAAATGGCCCGTACGATATTTGAACGCTGATACTGATGAAGGAACGGGGGACATTAACATTGACGCCAAAAGTAGGAAATTTGTATTTCTCTTCTTTGGTGATATAATTATGTTTTAAATTACCATCTAAACATATTCTTCATAAAATTGAACGCTGATAATGAGAACAAATAATTCCTCCCCACATTTCGTATTTTGATTGTAAGACGACCAACCTTGTTTTACCTTTCATTCACATAACCCTTTATAGAGTGCATTTTCAAATTTCATAAAACTCGGTCTCTCTAAAGATAACTATATTATGGACAATTCTGAGAAAAAATATGATATTGGAGAACATAAAACGGGGATAAAGATCAGTAACAGACAACTATTAACCATTCCTTGAAATTAGTCTTGTTTATCTTTGCTTTACTTCCCTACTAGTGGCCCACGTTACGAAGTATCAGTTTGTGATATGATCCCGTTTGACCCTGACGCCTATTTTTATCCAGGAGATGCCTAGCTATCAATTGAAAACGAAATCAGAGAGACAATTGCTGGTTCATTTGATTCACATTTTGACCTCAATGCCGCCTCAGAAAGTCAAACCATAGTTAGATCGAAATAATAATAAGTAACAAGTTCTGGTTTGATCGACTTTATAGATTCTTGATGTGGTTTAGTAAACCAAAATCTCCATCTTATCCATTCTTTGGTTTATAAAACGAAATGAAATGTACTTGACGTTCCACTATAGTATGCAAATTAGAAAACGCTTATGTGACGTCATCGTTTCGCCGAAAAGGGCTTCCCCAATTCTATTTTTAGATTTTCAAAATGACGTCATCTCGTCACTCTCCTCATACAGACTTATTTATGTTAATTAGTACACTCTCAAGGCATTTTCTATGGAACGACTTTCAATCTCCAAACAGATCCTTCCTATCAGAAATAGCACGATGTGTCCCCCCCCCATTTTTAACACTGATCTCTATGAGAGTTGGGACAACCTATTACTCCGATATATCGGACTATCGACGTTATCCACTCATCGAAGACGGAGAAAATTTTTTAACACTGATTCCTATGGGACTTGGGCCAAGTTAAGACTCCGATATATCGGACTATCAACGTTATCCCCCTAGCGAGAGACCGAGGAACTAGCAGATTTTCAATATGGCCGCCCCCAGTGGAGGAAAGGGGTATTCCCGACCTACTTTCGTTCTATTTTTAGAATATCATTATGACATCATCTCGTCAATCTCCGAACACAGACTTATTTATGCTAATTAGTACACTCTCAAGGCATTTTCTATGGAATGACTTTCAATCTCCAAACAGATCCTTCCTATCAGAAACAGCACGATGTGTCCCCCCCCATTTTTAACACTGATCTCTATGAGAGTTGGGACAACCTATTACTCCGATATATCGGACTATCGACGTTATCCACTCATCGAAGACGGAGAATAATCATGCATAGGCAAAGTTGTGATAATAACCGTTTTTGTTTCTGCTAAACTCTCCTAGATTCAGGGCAAATGGAAAAGAAATGCTGCCTTGTCTGCTTCTCTCGGCAGTATTGCCTTGTGGTAGTGCTATGGTATCCCATAACCTCGATGGGGTATCCCTCGCATGACGTCATTCTTCCCGTGTACTATTTTAAGTTACACCAGAAAAACGCCACTATATCGTTACCTGCCGCTGGCAAAGGTTTATATTTTGTTGGTGTTAATGGTGTACATTAAATCTTCGGGTTAACATGATATGCACACAGTATCATTTCTTATGTTTCTAAAATACGTGAGCTATCTATGCGAATGACTATGACTCTAGCAGTTACAAAGCTTTATTTTTATAAAGAGGCCTAAAATTGACACGGCAACATGGTGGAGAATTAGATACGATTTTGGATATACGGCTTAACGACATGGGACAGGAGCTACAAAAACGTAGTCATAGACGAATATTGGACCAACTACAGTATTTTTTATTATCGAAGGACACGATAGATGGTCCAAACTATAATCTTTGACCATACTGCCTGATTAAGTAATGATGGAAAGATACTGAAGGTAGAAATAAACATTAATTGCAGCATGATTTGTTATTGAGCATTATTGGGAAGTCCTTTTTCCCTTTACACGGATGTTATGAGATGATTTTGATCAATATTAATTTCATAATTGAACTGCTTTAAGTTTAATTCCACAATCAGTAAAAGTGGATGTATGACTAGGATCTAGACCAATAGAAACATCATAATATTATGAGAAGGTTTGTGATTGATATTGTATTATAATTTGTTCAGTGAAAGGGTGACATGACTTGGACCGACAAGTCGATCCCCCAATCCCCAGTCCACCCCAATCCCCCTCCAACTTTGTTCTAGGGTGTTGGGTTGGTTGCACTTGGGCGGTGGTGTTTAGGGTGGAGGGGAGGCGACCTACAGACCAAATTGGCAATACGAACCTGTTGAGAGGTTCCACAGATTTGTAAGTAAAATATGTATGTCGACAGCTTACTTAACTTATCTCCTTCTGTTTACATATAATACACGAGTAAATATATGACAGCAGACAAAGTCCAATGTTGGGTTTGACCCACCACCGCCAGCTTTGTATTTATCAGACTTCAATTTCCTGGTGTTAGCTTCACGTGATATGAAAATTCTAAAGGTCAGTTATATAGTGTGATTAAATAACACATTTGTCGAAGCTTAAATACACAAAAGGCTTGTTTCTTTGCAATGCTCGTATATTGTCTTTTCGTGTTACTGTAAGCCTATAGTAGACCTGTGTAGTACACCTGCTGGGGACTTCTCTAGAACACCCGAATTACAACTTACATAGATTCTTGTATTTCTATATATTTATGTTTTACGGACTGGTCTGAGTACATTGAGTTATGGCTGCTGTGCCATCTTAAAATTCGAGAAAAATAACTGAGTTCTCAAATGTATAAACACTATGATAGGATTTGAGTCAGTTCAGAATGCTTGCCTGGATGATATTGAATAGTGTGACTGAGACGAGTTAACTTATTGGCTTAGTAGTTTTATGCTAAAACGATAGCTGAGACATATCATTACCAGGGATGTAAGTTGGGGACAGTTAAAAAGAGTCGGAAATAAAATTAAGAAAATCTGATGGTATCCTTAAATTATGTGAAATGTGTTCTAAACATCAAATTTTGAAACTGATTTTTGGAGGTGCTGAAGAAAAAAAGAGTCCGAAAACTTGCATCCCTGCATTACGACAACAACAAAGTTGTCGAAAGTGTCTTAGGGTGCATCTTGTTCTTTTTGTTTTCTTTACCAAAAACATGTAACTGTTCGGCATCTCATACACCTTTGAGGGGTAGGTACAATCAAAGGTCAAACCTCCAGAAACTGGCCCTTTTGTAATAGCAGGTATCTCGCAGGTGTCAGATTCAATGGACTCAAAAAGATTTTTTATACCATTAGGACTCGAACTACCAACCTTACGACCTACTATGACGAACAGTGACCCCACTAAACTAGCTCGAAACGATTGTGAAGTTAGTCACCCCGTTTATTGAACTCAAGAAAGGAGTGTCGGGTTGGGCGGATTAAGGGATACTAGAAAGGTGGTATAGTAGTACATGTACGGGGTAGATGGGGGAAGGAAATCGGGGACTGGGTGTGTGTGTGGGGGGGGGGGGGGGGGGTCGGTTGTTTCAATACTACCAGGGCTATACTAGAGGCTATACTATGGCCGAGGGCATGCGCAGTGCTTATTCCCAGACTACCTCACTAATAGCAGACACTGAGTGTGGCGGGCGTGGTTTGGTAAGGCGGTGGTGATACGACCACAGGGCTGCAGGTCGGCAGTATTAATTAGCACCACTGCTCGTCGTCATCTTCACCAGTCCCTTGTTGCAGCAAGCAGTGCCGAGGCGCGAGAGAGCAGGGAGATGCTGAGGGGCGGTGGCGGGCGGCGGCCGACGCCGTTGTCTCTCACTCATAGTTGTTCTACTGATCACCCACACAAAAGATGTGGTGGCAGCTGGCCCTGGGAAAAATACAGGGGGTGGGTGGGCGGCGGGGAGGAGGAGGAGGGGGAAAGGGAGGGACTGGGAGGGAGGGGGCGAGGCGACCTACTTTTCATCAAAACGACGGGGTGGATAGCAGCAGTAGCAGGGCGCTGCATGTCACACATAGGCCGTACTCTATGGGCAGTCTGTACGACCAATATGCCACCTGCCAAACACCTAAAGTAACCCCCCCCCCCCCTTCCCGGGGTATCCTCAAAATCGATAATTACAATTATTGATCATACCTCTTATTGCTCCCAATAGCATACAGTCTGCGAGTATGTCAGGGAGTCTATGTTCAACCGGACGGACACCACCATCGCCACCACCACCACCACCGCCACCACCCACCATTACCGCCCACCCTCCCCCTGCCACCACCTCCACCACCACCACCACCTTCTGCACCACCTCCCTGCACCACTTCTGTGCATCCCGAGTTAAAATGGCCGGGGCAAACTACAACGGGAATGCGATCCAGGACGCACCAAAAAAAAGCCGTCATTAAACATCGTTACCATGGCAACCCGAGATCGAATGCTACACATGTATCACAATGGCGGTTGCCATGGTAACGCATCTCTTATACCTGCATGGTTGCCAGTGTCTTGGAAAAGGCAGTTGAGGTCGGTGGTCTAAAGGTGGTAGGTGGCATTAATGGCTGGTGGGTGGGGGAGGGTGGTAGGAGATACAGTACGGAGGACGCACAGGGGGAGTGGACTGTGGTCGGTGGGTCGGTGTGGCACTCAGCTTGGTCACTCCAGTATAAAGTCAGGGATCCTGGATGAAGAAGGAACTTATTTCACTCTCTCTTCCATGCCAACAACGTATTGATACGATAAAGCCCACCCCAGAGCCTGCAGTAACTGTTCCCCAGGTACCAGAAATGTCCCCTTGAATGCAGGCACATGAAACAAACATCGAAAACCAAATTTGAGCTTCAAACCAGAAGGAGTGTATATTTTGGTAGAGCATCAATTTGCCCATTATAATGATTGGTGTTATTCCGCTGTCTTTAAAACTCGTCAGCGTGTTTGAAGTTACGAGGTAATCTTTCCCTAATGTAAGGCTGTTTCCCTAAATAAAATCCATAGTGACACCTTGGCATAAGGCACCCTAAATCATACCAGAGCATGGCAAGAGACATTGACCTCGGACACTGGCTAATTGAACCAGGGGTACCCTGCAAAATACACATTGCTTTTAAATGAGGTGGCCTTGACTTATGTGGGTCACTGGTGAATACTTGTTTGAGTTTGTGTTCCAGCCTCCCAAGTACGGGAGGAATAGAATGTGCCGCCAGGGCTTGACAAATCGGATGTCCAGTGGCCCAGGACCACCAAAAGATTGTACTGGGCCACTGAAATGAGTGCCTGAGTTGCCCAGTGGGTAACTGGACTCAAAGTCCAAAATTTAAGTTTGAAATTTATGAACGTTGAGTTATTTGTCATTTATTTTACTTTATTATCCATAAATGGTACTTGGCAACCATATCTTGTAGCTGGGCAACTACATTCAAGAATCTAGTGGCCCAGTGGGTCCTGAGTGCCTATACCTTTCTCTGTAGGATAAACTGGCCATGCATACTTCTAAAGGGTGTGAACCCTCATAGAGCCAAAATAATTAAATAGTTGTGTTCCGGTTTCCCGATACTCTAAATTCTTTGGCCCGAACATTTTGTGCAGGATTTTTTTTTTTTTTTCAAAATCTTTAAGACTTAATAAAATTCAATAAAAATTACTTTTGGGGCAGAAAACTCATTCTAGGTGATTAGAAGTGTTGAAGAATGCAAATGAAGGAAATAATTAATGTTCAAAACCATGTCAATAATTGGTGTCAATAATAGTTTATGACGTTTAGAAAAAATTCCAAAAGAAAAAAGAAATCGCCTTTCCAACTCAATATTTTTGGCCTGATGAAACCTGAACACAACAATCTTTTTTTCTTTTGGCCAAATTACAAATCTGTTCATCAATTTTTTCAGATCAGTAGATCTTATCAAGAGTGGAGTATATTGTGCCCTGACATGTCCGTGTTGATTCTATCCAATCATTGGAAAAATAGGTTGGGGAAGGCTAGGTCTAGACCTACAGTATAGTATGCACACTTTTGTTGTTGATTTCACTAGTCAAAACAGCAACAACAATGGCCGTTGCCGTCCATCTTGCTTTATGTGATGTTGAGACTCGGCGGATAAAGCCAGACGTCTTCCCTTACGTAATTGATTATCCAGAACTAGCCTACAAGTGTTTAGCAGTCTATCCTCTGCGAACTAACAGCAATTTGATGTTCGAAAGTGACCAGATTTTGCAGACACCAATTAATTCCAAGACTACATACTGCAAAAGTGGGATATTATTATCGATGAAAAACAATTTTAAACTTGTCAGAATTCAACATGAGAACAAATAGACTGGGTGTTTTTCACGAGTCTACATCATGCAGACCAACCTTTAAAAAAAATGTTTCCTGTCCAGAGGGTAACCAGAAAAATATTCAGTCGGGAGGTCGGAATTTTTTTCCCCTAATTTTTTTCCTCTTTTGTAAGGCTATAACTGAAACTTTTGATATTACAAATAAAAGAGAATTTTCCCCAAAATTAAAGAAATGATCCCCAGTCAGCCTTAAAATACTACTCGGCGGTAAACAGGAAACTTTTTTTTTCAAGGTTGGCCTTATTTAAAAAAAAACAAGTGGCTTCGCCAAGATTTGAATCCACAACCTTTGGGTTTGGAGGTGAGGGTCTTAACCACTACACTATGGAGGATGAGGCTGGAACTAAGAAATGGGGTCATGACCCAATTTGCTGGTTCCCACAGGTCCTTTTGAAAGTAGTTTAACAAAACAGCAACCAAATGGACAGGTTGGTTATGACCCATTTTGCTGGTTCTTGGTAAGACCTGAAGAAATTTCAGTATCTAGGCAGCAACATGCGAAAGGACATCATTTTAGAAGAAGTAGGGTAACAAGGCAGCTTAGGTAGGGGTGGAAGTATAGTGTGGTTTGGAAAACCAAAATCTCCGGGTCATCCACTTTAATGAATAATATATTGAAATGCAATTGAGATGTAATATTTTGATGGTACATCTACAGAAATACCAAATTACAAATGAACATGACTACAAACAATTGTCTATAAAATACTATGATTTCATTCCTTGCTAGTTTAATATCTAATATTTTGAAATCTTTTGACATATATCTGATTAAGACAGCAGGAGCAAATACCCTGACAGGCTAGAAAAAAAGCAACTAAATAAAAAAGGATTCACAAACGTGATACAAACATATTTTCTGCTACACTAATCTATTTTTAATGTGGGTTTGTCCAAAAATGATATGATATCATTTCCAGCTGTTATGTCTAATATTTTGATATAGATGATCACATCTGACAAAGACAAGAAGAGCAAGGTGAGCCCCGACAAGCTAGAAAAAAGTAGAATAGACAAACTAGTCTGTTCTGACCGAGATGAGCTATCACATAACCTACGGGTTGTGCGAGATATGGTAAATCGCCGAGTTGTTGTTTGACAACAAGGAGGTCGCCAGTAGACTTTATCTTGAAAATTTGAATATTGTTTATGATTTTTTGATGTAGAAGATATTACCTGATGAGACTGTGTTAGATTTGATGATATCTTGAATCAACATCATTTTGTGACTTAAGCGTCGTTTTGTGACTTAAGCGTCGTTTTGTGACTTAAGCGTCGTTTTGTGACTTAAGCGTCGTTTTGTGACTTAAGCGTCGTTTTGTGACTTAAGCGTCGTTTTGTGACTTAAGCGTCGTTTTGTGACTTAAGCGCCGTTTTGTGACTTAGTGGGGATGGGCAAACCAGGTACCAGGATTGGCAAACCGGGTACCAGGATTGGCAAACCGGGTGCCAGGATTGGCGTACCAGGTACCAGGATTGGCGTACCAAGTTCAGGTATAGGCATACCAGGTTCAGGTATAGGCATACCAGGTTCAGGCATACTAAGACCTATCACAACTACAAAACTTGTCACTACCCTCTCCCCATAGACTTCAATGTTACCAGAAATCAGTCCCAATCCAAAAGGACCTGCTTACAAAACTCGACCAACTTTAGGACTTTAGGACAGTTTATAAGTTCACTACTTGACTTGACCACTGGATACGACCCCACGCGACGCGACCAATAATGGGTCCATACATTCACAACAATCCATGGCTACTATTGGTCTGACCACTTGGGGGTTTCCCAAGAACCAAAAAGGAGAATCCCATAATGACATCATCCGTTCACTCTCCAAGCATACGTTCAATCTCCATCTTGTTTCAAATTCTAATGCTAAGTCTATGCATTTCTTACACTCTCCGACCACATACGAGGATCAGACAGGAAGCCGAAAATCAGACCTAGATTGTTCCCGGCGAGCGAACTATACAATTCTACCAAAAGTGAAAGCTTGTTTCAGAGTTTTTGGCGTGACCTATTACTCCTTGGAGTAAGACTTATTCGAAGGGTTCGATTGGTCGAACCCGGAGAAAAAGATCTATATAGCAAACCTTGGTCACTTTTGAGTACTACAATGATTGGCTTTTGGTTCCATTTAACTTACGCTGGCGAACATATAAATCAACCATAAGTATATACCTGTCTCCGAAAACCTGTTATTGTGTTAGTGATTAACTATCATCGGCCACTTGCCATTAAGATTTTAGGGCAAAGAGGTCAAATGGTTAGGGTTCATACATTCAAACTTTCTCTTGGTAACTATATTGGCTTAACATGCATCATTAGAATGATAGGTTTTCTCTACCGAATATCAAAGACTATTTTGTCAATAAAATTGTATCAATTAAAAAAAAACACTTTCTTATACTGTCATTGAAATTTCGGTATAGCACTAAGCCACTAATTAAATAAGGTACAATTGTATTGGATTGTCTCTACCTCCTTGCACAGATTTTTTAAAGAATCTGTGCGCCAATAATGCCTACTTTTTTATCGTTCACTTTTTGCTTATAAACTTAAAAGCTTTGTATGAGTGGTACATGGACAAGTTTGCAGTTTTCAGAACATGTACGAGTAGGCTTTCCCACTGATTGAGATGGCCAGCCTTTCTCAGACAAATAAAGCCATTTGGTACGATCCAGTCACCTGTTATTCATTGTCATAGCCCTTATCTGTGGTTATGTAATACTAATAAGCCTATTTGGGCGTACCCTGTTCCAAAATATTTCATTATATTGATTTTTGTTATTCAATAATAGATGAAAGTGGTTGCCAACCTTTAATTTCATCAAAACATCAGATCTTCAAAAATGCCTTATGAAGAATGCGATAAATAAATATGTTTTCTATTTTGAATATTCCCTAGGTTTGAATTACATAAAGGTTGTGTGTTAGACTTAATTTACAAATTACAAATTTGCACCCTTTGTACACAAGGTGGTGCAGCATGGAATCTCATCTAATGGCTATCCTGCTCTGACACCACAGGTCTGGGTATATATGTTTGGGCAACCATGACACCTTGAGCTAGGCTGTTAGACAACCCCAACTTTGAACACCCGTATTCATTAATGTTAATTTAGAATCTACCCTATATCACTTAACAGGTATTTTCTTCTTAGATTAATTACTAAAATTGGCATGAGCCCAGGGATGTAAATCAATTTCGATCCCATTAATATTTCCCCCATATCAGCATGGGTCTACTATTTATTTACCCTCAGATTTGAGTCTAGTATCAGGGTTCCCACAGACTCTGAAGAATCAAATTCCATGACTTTTCCATGACTTTCCATGACCAATTCTGATTTTTCCAGGTTGACTTTCCAGGGTTCAAACAATTAGAACCATTAAAAAAATGATACAATCAACGGCCTCCCATCACCCCTACAGCCGTCCTATCCACACTAGTATATGTGACAATTCAATGAGTGCAAGTACCTTCCAAGAAAGATCCAAATACCTATAGAAATAATGCAATTAAAGCTTGTTCTCTTCTATTATGAAATCACTCAAGCTGATTTTCCATGACTCAGGTCAAAATTCCATGACTCTTGGGTCAAATTTTCAAATTCCATGACTTTTCCATGACTTCCCATGACCACCTTCATTTTCCATGATTTTCCAGCTTTTCAAGGTTGTGTGAGAACCCTGAGTATGTAACGATCATACCAGTTAGACATATTTTTTATGTTTATATATGGTTTGATAATTGATCAAGAGAATGAGGCCCGTGGATTTTAATGAGGGCCCCTAGATAGCTCAAGTTAGAGGCCCGTCAATTATATATTATCTGGCATTGAAATGTTACATCAGAAATGGATACAGCATCCATAACATCCAGGTACAGTAAATCTCCTCTCGTCTATCCTTAACTAACCCTTCTTATGTAGCCATCTTTTAGGCATCTAGCACTGTCTGCACAATGCAGGTCAGTTAGGGGTGTATGACCAAGTAACCAGTTGCATTGTAACTTATGTGCGCAGGGGGTTAAGTTGTCTCATGTAAACCTACTCTTATAACTAATATATTACTATAAAAACAAACTACTCTTCTAACTTATATGTTATTACTATAAAATGTACGTGTAACTATGATTCTATGATGTATTTCACGAGATTTCTTAGCACTGCTGCCTGAAGTTAATGCACATACAATGCATTGCATAAATACATATAATATACATACTGCATACTCAAGGCTGTAGTTGTCATACCTCTGGGTTTTTTAAATGGAAAACTTGGACAAGGGTCATATAACTAACACTATCCGATTAGTAAAATTTTAAGAATTGTTTTATAACAACCCAGCATTCACTAGGAACGTGTGCCAAATGTACCGATGTAGATACTAGATTGCATCATTAACCGCACATAACACTCCTGCTCTATACATAGGCCTGCAGTGTCTTTCTTTTATGAACACATGTAATGGTCAGTCGAGCGTAATGGCTGACATTAAGTCACCGCTTTGAATGCTGTGTATGAATCCTGCAAAATTATAGCATATTCTACTCACAAAATCTCCAAATCCGTCTACTTTGGTTGCCTGCACAAACAGTGGGGTCAAAACTCATGAGATCGGGAAGGCACATTTGCCACACTAACCCCGTGGTTCCTAAGTCATAAACATCGACTTATTAATGAATGTCTATTTTAAACCAGGCGGCACTTACATCAAACTTCCATAAACATGTTTGTGGCGAATGGATACTCCTTATGCAGGAACCCTCCCCCCGCCCCCATATCCCACTTCCCAACGCAAAGCAAACCCCCCCCCCCTTAACCCCCCTCCCTCACCCACCCGCGTCCCTCCCCCCCCCCCCTCCCCCCCCACCTCCCCACCACTCGCCCCCTCCCACCCTAGACGCCTTGTCCTTTGTCAGGTCCGTTGTACACCGCTGGCTCGTACAGTCATTACTAAAGTCTAAACTCCTGTTTCACATCCCCCACTCAAACTAAATGTCCGACTGGCAGTGAAACCTTGTGGGATGTGCCATCCCCAGCTCGGTTATGCCGAGTCTATGGTGTATGGCCCGATCAGCTGATGACCGGTCGCCCCTCGCGTCTCCCCGGCGGAAATTCAGGGAGGGCGGCGGGCGGCCATGCCCCGAGCGGAGGCCGGTGCCGTACGTAACCAGGTGAAGGGCCATCATGTCGGGGTCTGACCTATTTGACTGCTGCCACCACCACGACTCAATACTACAATAATGGCCGACCAGACAACACACGCCAAGCACATAGTAGCAAAGCTCAAGGCACCCTCCCAGACCCCGTACACCTACCGTCCCTAGTCCCTAGACTCCGATAATGGGATAAACCAAATTTACTGATGCTAAGCGATATACATGTTTCAGTTTATAAATACTGTTCGGTTCATACATAACAAAGGGAAACATATTCTGCTACAAACTGTGAATACATTAGCCATGTAATTAATTTGTCCAATATGACATATATGTATGTCAATCTTGACTTCCAGAGGCTGTGAACGTCAATAACAGATTTACTACAACATATTCTGAAATGTTCAATGTATATATGGATGTGCTTAACACTCCATTATTCCTCATGCTCTGTGCACAGTGCAGTGGTTATTTCGACAACAAATTATTATCAGTTCTCTTGCCTAGTACATTTTACCTTACCTTTGTAGCGACCACGTTGATATGATCGATTTACTTGTACATTGAGAGGAAGATAATTAAAATGATTGATGAAACCTGTCCGCTGACTAAGTATCAACACCAGTTTAGATGGAGGGCACAGAAAGAGTAAGGAAGCTATAGTCTGTCTCTGATTCAAAATAAATAGCAATATGAATTCTGTGAATGCAGTATTCATGATGTCAGAGGTGAACCAAGACAGTAGTTTCTGAGTTTGACATCATATGATAAAATCATGGATGGGAACCTGTTTTTAGAAAGATGACAAGTCATAATCTATCTAAATGTAGATCTATCTAAACTTAAAGGGACATTCTCGTCCTTGAGGTTTTAGAGATGCATCCGCCGACGTTAACCTAACAACGACGTCACTGGCGTTGTGTTTTGCCCTTTCAGGACGCAATAACGCAACGTCATTGGTCACGTCGTGAAATTGGCGCGGCGGTACGGGGGTTACAACGTAGCAATCTAGGTCTGTCTCACGGACGAGAACGTTCCTTTAACATCTATCTGAATCTTGGTAAGGTTGGCACTTATTATGTGTACCACGTCAAAGGTCAGGTCGAGGCAGTATTCTTTTCTATGAAGTTCCCATCATAATATTAACAATACCTATGTTTAATATGTACATCTGAACCGTACATAACGTTAGTGACACTACAGTTAAAATTCTACAATTCTAGTAAACATTGACAATAACTTGGCTGAATGGTCATCGTCAAATTTGTTGCATTGTGATAACAACCAATACTGTTGCTGTCATACCGTTGTTTTTATCTCCTTGTTACTTGTACAATCATAATGTTGTGACCTGAACTAGGCCTACTGGCCATCACAGCCTAATATGTGTCGATCCTCATCATGGCCGCTGCAAAATGTATCATTTTAAAATGTCATTCAAGGACACCCGGGAGCATCTTGTTGTCTGCATGCCAGACTTAACCTTTTAACTCTTATTTACTTAAAATCTGAGCTAAACACAAAACTGAACCATGTCAATATCACAACAGTGCACGGATATGGTGTTAGGAAAGCTAGTATCAATATGAGGGGTGGGTTTTGCCCTGAGCGTTGGGTTGGGGATGTGAGATATTAGTCCTGATGACGCCATCATGGTGATTGCAGCAGTGGGCTTACGGTGAAATGGCGCATAAAACCAAGATGGTGCTGCGGGTAGACCCAGATCTAAAGAGCAAACTGGCTCGCCACGCCACGGGGGCACGGGCCGACCGATCCGGGCCCCCGCCACAGCCAGCTTTACTACCCACCGCCGACCAAAACACAACGACTAACTGCGAATTATCGACAAAAGCTAAATGGGGACCATCTTCGATTTAGGTCTATTGGGGAAGGGGACCCTACCGAGATGTTGATTAAGAACCCGTGGTGTGAAACTATGGAGATTTTCGACTTGTTCTCCAGTCCGTCCGCCAAGTGCTCCATCCAGGAACAGGCCAGCTGCCACAAGCCACATGTGCTCAGAAAACTTTCAAAACAAACCATCACATCCAGGGGGTTTCCCGACACAGTTTGCCATAGAAACACTTTCCGACTCTTTCTGTATGATGTCTTTAGGAGCCTATAGGTTTGTTTAATGTAGGCAAAGGTAATTACTGTTATTAATTTTTGACCACGACAACCATCAACACAGTGTCATACCGGTGCCAGTCCAGTGTCAGTGGCTTCAGTTTACAACTGAACACCTTGACAGGAATACCCCCCCTCCCCCGGGTGTACTACCACCAGAGTTACGCCAAAAGTACGAGTCCCTAAACTCCAAAAGTTACATGCAGGCATGAAATAACATTAGGATAACTTCTGAAACATAAAATATGAAGTAAATTAATATATTGACGCACCTTCGACCATATGTATCTTTCTTGAGCAAGCCATGATCCGCCCGGGTTGAAATTAAAAGCACAATGGGTGCCTATCGGGAGAATTCGACCGGTATGTGACCACAAACAGAAGGGAATTCCCCTAGATTTTACTAAATCCGCTTAATAATTGTGGGAATCTCCTTGATATTCTCAATCCATGTGGTTGGTTTAGTCCATATGCGAAAATTTGAAGGAATCAAATCTTACCTTCCGGCGTAATCAACAATAAAATGGTCTGATCGACTCCCAAATTCTCCCTACCCACGCGTACCCGCTGATCGTGAATGACATGGACGGAGTTTCCCATTCAAGCACCGACCACATAGGCTCACGGCGAAGTGGCGGAAAATTTCAAATTGCCGGCCTCACACAACAGATATTTTCTCCAAATTCACAGAATAAAGACCATTGGTACTCCTCTCGAGGCTGATCCTAAAGCCTTGGGTGACGAAGAAGCTGAAAGTTTGAACTTACCGACCGTCTCGCGTCATGGGCCAGGTGACCAGTCTTCGATGACACGGCTGATGTACAAATGGGCTTCCTGGCCTGGAGGTGGTAAAGCCTCTAATACGCGTTATTTCTGTTAATCCAGTTCCTCATAAAGCATGCCGTTTTAAGCAGCTGATCTCTTCTCTAAACATGACTACCCGCTGTTTCTAACCATTCTTGGGTTTCGTTGTCACCTTCTCCAGTCAGTTCGTGACTTTACTGGACTCTATTCTCATTATCTTTGGTTTCACCCCAAAATATGGCTGACCTTTTTCTTCTATATAAATGCGGGGTTCACAACTTGCGGCGCAGAGCGCAAACAAACAAGTTGTTTACCGTAAACAATGCATTAAAATTGCATGGCATGATTGGATTAAGCATAGCATGTGACCCATTTCGCTGACCAATATCTCAATTGAAAAATGTCACGTGGTCTAACAAAGTTCCCTTGCTTCACAGAGGAAAAAATGACAATGATGCTGAAACTGAGCGAAAGTGTCCAGACTCTACAAGTACAAGAACTTGAACTTGAAGAACTTGACAATCCCATTCCCAATGATCACAGGCCGGGGACCTAGCGTCTTTGTTAGGCTAACCAGCAGCTGCAGATCTATCCACTATGAATTGGTAGATCTATCTAGATCTAGATCTACTATAGATTATTATAAAAAGAAAAGGAACCAAAAGGGGTAGATAGGTTTTCGCGCATTATGGGCAGGAAATCAAGTAGGCCTAATAATAGGGGGGTTGACCACTAAATTCGACACGGCGACACGGCCGTTTTTGGGCTAAGGGACATGTGACAGGACCAATTCTTAAATTCGACACGGCGACAGGGCTAATTCTTAAATTCGACAGGCGACATAGCTTAGATCTATAGTGACATTCGACATGGCTTATTCTTAAATTCGACATGGCGACATTGCCATTTCTTAAATTCGACATCCGACATCGGGACCCCCCCATCTAGACCCCCAATAATAAAATATTTAAACAATTCATCTTTTTTTCATCCACATCACAGAACTACACTCACGACACGTGTATTTCTATGATCCATAGTCTACACCATTTGCAACATTTTAATAAAGTTATGTCATTTTTTAAGATAGCTCTAAAAGAGTTAAAAGTCAGATTTTACATTGACATTACCGCATAGGCCTATATAGTCTAGGGAGTTTATTTTTTAATTTTCCAAGTGAATTATTTTTTCTTAATCATTGATTTCTTCACATGCAATACTTTTATAAACAAAACATCCTCTACAAGATATGTAGAGGTGCCGCGGTTTTCGCGCATTAAGGACGCGAAATTAAGTTATTATAGATTTTTTTGAAAAAATGAATTCAATTAATATTTTTTCATCTATTTATTGGATTTACGTCTACAAAAATAACTATCCTGAAACCCCTTCCTGACGGCTCCATAGGAAATCGATCATATATGATCGATGGTCATTAATTAGGCTTCAATTTCTATAATTTTTATATCCCAATGATAATTTTTGAAATATATATATTACATGTCACAATACAACTATATTGAGGCCTATTTTGCTCATGAATTTTCCAATGTTAATTTTATGACACTTTGATTGATGGTACATTAGGAAAATTTGCCATTTTATTTATAGGGCCATCTTTATTCACACATACAAGATTAAAGTATTTAAGATTAAAGCTTTGATATTAATTCAAAATTTATGATTTTCCTTCTAGATGACGGTAGCTTGCTCACAAGTTTCATAGGCATACATCTTATAAACTTGAGACTCTTTTACATGCAGTTATGTAGTTTGATTTTAAAATAATTCAACCCTCTTATTCTGAAAAAATGACTAAAAACCAGCCATTTTCATGCAAATTCAAGATGGCCGCCCACTAGATCACACATGTCCTAATTTTGATCATTATTTTCATAATGTGCTTTAGCTCTGATATTTAAATCATATAAAAAAAGTGTACAATCATTCAGTAAAACGACCTCAATGATATCCTAAATATATTTTGTCTCAAAATTTGCATTTTTATTATTTTGATATGTTTTTTTATTGTATTTTTTTTTAATGAATTATTGGAAATTATGGAAATTTGACCATTTTTGGAGCATGACATACCCATCATTCTGTTAACATAGGTACTTGAAAAATGTTGATGTTCATAAGAACGTGGTATCAAATGATTGGAAATAACTTGGAGAACAATTTTGTAATTGGGTTTTTCTTTGTAAAATCAATATTTTTTCAGATTGTTGGGCATTTGAAAAAAAATGACCTAAAAATATTCATTTTTTGAGAAATTTCATGCCCATTCAAAACGTTCTATAGTAACCATGGCAACCAAAATCAAATATGTAAATATATTTTTCAAAGCCTGTGTTAATCCGCTGCATGATGCCATAAACTTTCTGATCAAACACTCTTACAGAATATCAAAATTTAGAAACAAAGTTTTGTATGCTCATTTTCTTTGATAAAATCCATGTTGGTGCCGTCAGCAAAGGGTTAAAGTTTGAAAATATTTTTGTAAAATCATGATGGATCACTTTCAGAGGGTAATTCTTCAGTTTTCGTGCAGGTGGTGCCTATATTTTTGTGCATTTTGGTGTCAGTTTTCGCGCATTTTTCGGTGTAGATCTAGAATTAGTAAAATATCTAGGAGATAGGAAATTCAATCTATGAAACATCAAGTTGGTCATGTATTGATTTATGTTAAGTAAAGTAGTCACTGACTTGTGCATAGCTCATAATCTGATAATATGCATATTAGATATGCTATGTTGTCTGGCAAAAACCAAACAAGATAAGAAATACGCATATTTGTGCATTTTCATTCAAGACAAAGCTTCTTCTTTTTTTTATTAAATCGATTCCTGACTACATCAAGTTCTTCCATCGACATTAATAGTTCACATAAATTTATAAATACATACCATATTAATCAACACACTATGAATAAGGAGGGAACAAATGTATGTCTCAACTTCTTGGGTGATATGATTATTAGAAAAGGTCTTAGAAATACAAAGAAGCTTGCTTTGAAAAGTTTCCCAATTTTTTATACATAAAAAGTGCTTGAAAATTCGAAAATTTCCAAAAAAAAAGACGTGAAAAATGTGCGAAAACTGACAACTGCCCTAATTTTTTGTCATTAGTTTTCACGCATGGGTCTATTTTCTAAAAAAAAAAAAAAATTATGACCAAATATCCATTAAGAGTAGGTCGCGACCAGTTGTAGTTCCTTACTCCTCATATAAAAAATTAATTCCATACTATACTAAAATACATTTCAAAAATTAGATTTCTGATATTAATATGACGGCACATCACCTTAAAGAAGAAGGCGTGTGGGGTGGTGGAGTGGTCAGCGCGTCCGTCTGCTGTGCGGGCGGCCCGGGTTCAATTCTGAGCTGGGGTGGGCTGGCTACTTGGCCCCTCTGCATGTCTTCCAGTGGCAACAACTGGGTTATCAAAGGTCTTAGGACCACCGGCTGTTGTGTGTATGGCCCTGCCTATGGGACCATGCACATTAAAGAACACCTGCCTCGGTAAAAGTGTAGGGGTATGGTCTCTATCTTCTCATAGATTCAATCACCATCACCGCCCTTGATATGACCCTGGCTGTTAATTAGGGCGTAAAGCAACCAATAACCAACCAACCAACCAACCTTAAAGAAGACGCGAAAAGACATTTCTAAGCAACATATTGTGTTCCTTTTACATAATTAACATCGTAGAAGACACAAAGAAAATATTATTGAGAATTATTAACGAAATGCAACAAATGCAAATGAAGCAGTCTGGTCATGTCGTGCAGGGGCCACTCAATGTAAACGAAGGCCCGTGACGTCAGGGGAGGCATTAGGACTATGTGGCCCATGGCTGTTGGTCATGTTTGAAAATTCATAATACTGAAAATACTGCTTAGAAAATTGGTACATCTATCTGATTGGTATTTTTCTAATACCAAGCATTATAATTTTGTCCATTGGTAATAGTGGCGAATCAGTGCCTCCCATGACGTCACCAGTCTTGTCTAAGCTTGCCTCCCCTGAATTCGCACTTGAAGTGCGAGACTGGCTTAGCACATAGAACAATAGAATGTAAGCCTATTGTTTAGAGAACAAGCGAATTATGACAGTGATATACCTTGGTGTATAAGTCAATAGAACAGTAAAATAAGTTATCCAAATTTAGAAAATTTTCTTTTCGTGTAAGCTTTAAACTAATATCCATAACATTTTCAGGGTTTAGTTAGCTTTTTTTATTTAGGAAATCGTATTTTTATCTTTTATTTAAGAAAATATGATATCATAAGGTTCTCGCCATTTCTCTCATTAAAACAGACATCACAACATGTTTTGCTGCTAGAATACTTAAATATTTGAAAATCATAACCAAAAAAACCCTCAAAACTATTTAACCTTGACGTCCTGATGGACCTCTGAGGGCAATAACAGGTTTTGGATGAGTTTTTAAAAAAATGCGTAAATAAAATTGCGTAAAATGCGCGAAAACTAGTGATGCGTGAACTCGTTGAACTCTTCACAACTCGTTGAACTCTTCACAACTCTTTATCATGCATATCAGAAATGCTATGTTGTCTGACAAAATCTAAAGAATAGATATGGCCTATAATAGAAAGTAGGAAATATGAATATTTTGTGCATTTCATTAAATGACAGCTGCATTAATTCGCCAAGATAATGGAAAATAAAAAGCTTAGTATCAACACTTTGAGTTTATATATTTGTAGGAAAATATCTTACAAATACGTAGAAGCTTGATATGAAAAGTTTTCAAAGTTTACATATTAAAGAAATGTTTAACAATTCGAAAATTTCGGGAAAATATGAAAAAAAATGCGCGAAAACTAGCAACTGCCTTATTTTTTGTCATTTGTTTTCACGCAGAGGTCTTTTTAAAAAAAATAATAATGAAATTGTTTGCTTCAGATAATTAAATGATTATATATCACTTTAAAGTAATATCCATAATAATGGCGATATTTAGATAATATTTTATCTCAAATAATGATCTTAGGATCATTATTTAAGAAAATATTAGCTTTATAAGGATCCCGCCATATTCCTTAATCAAATGGACATTAAGACATATTTTTGGCTTTAGAATAAATAAATATACTAAGACTACCTTAAAAATTTCAAATTAATTCAGTCATAATGTCCTCTTGGGCCTGGCAGTGAAAAATATATTTCTGATAAATATAGACCATAGATCTGTATGGCCATATGGCCATAGATCTATATAGGCCTAGATCTATAGATCTATCTATATATACATTTCTAGTAAATATAAATTTCATTTATAAGGCATAGAGGAATCAGTTTTTGAGCATATCACTAGTTTTCGCGCATTTTTTGCATTCAGGTCTCATTTTACTCTTGATCAAAGGATACGTCAATATAGGAATTATGGTTCCAAGTATAGACATAGGGGCCTATAGGTAAAATAGGGTTGTATCGCATGCACCTTAGATATGCCAATAGAAACAATTGAATATATAAAATGACTTGTCATTTATTTTTGTCTCCATGTCACTAACCTCCATGTCGCATGTCGAATTTAAGAAATGGCCATGTCACCCTGTCGATTTTAGGGGTCTACACCCATGTTTAATGTATATTTGGTGTGCGACATGAGATTTTACTTTACTAATGACATTACATTTCATAGGCTTGAGACAAGTGATTAATAGTTCGATAAATTATATAATGATATTATGCACCTCCACCCCAACCCCAGAATTTTAGATATATCTTGTCCATCGCAGCTTGCTATGCATATCGATTATCATAATATACTTCTTAATCAGTGAAAATGTAAGGGGCGCGTCATGCGCCTAGGGCACATTAAAAATAAAAGGTCACAAAGAAACTTTAAACAGTGCGCAGGGGACCATTAACACATTTTTAAGACATTACGTCATAAGGCCCTAAAATGTACTAAAATAGCCAATTTCCTTTTAAAAAATGTCTCATTCAACTCCGTGAGAAGTACCTTGTCGTATGCTATTTTTTCTGATATAATCACTGCTTAATAACCCGATACCGACTTGTCCCCATGGCTTCCCAAGCAATCATATTCCCTGTCCTTTGGTGGACAAACGGTCCTCAATGCGGGTAATGTATGTTTACAGGGTGAGTGTAACATAATTATTAGTACTACTCAAAGAAAACCCACATTCTACTCATTGCATTGTATCACTTAGCCCTATAGTATAGGGTCCTGGGTAGCAGCTAGGTAGAAATTATGATGACTTCGCCGAACATAATCATATACGCAATCATACGTAAAAGACATTCTTTTGTGTTAAATTATTAAGATATATCATAGATTTCTGTCAGATTTTATGATGATATAGGCCCTAGGCCCAGTACAGTACACGTACACACTTTTTTCTCTATAGATATAGGCCTTAGCCTATTGAATATTTGAGCCCAATTCCTGGTGACTGGCTCTGACATTACCCTATATGCATGCAATATCTCCCAACCACGGATAGCCAGGTTCTTGAATTTTACCTGCAGGTTAGCCTAGAACAGGATGTATGCTGGGTAATATGTCGATAAAAGCAAAGTTTTTAGCATAGAAATTGTCATTGATTGAACCATTATATGGAGGTAAAGATTGAATAAAACTAGCCATCATTATTTTTTTAATAAGAACCCATATATACATGTATATTTCCTGAGTTGTTTGAAAATTCATTCATTATAGATGGATAAATAGCTTCTTTTTTTTTGTTCTATAGTTTTTCATATTAAAGCTTATATATCAGATCCACAAAACACTGAAATCCTTACATCTTTATTGTTTCTTCATGAGAAATTTAAGAAATCCAGGGGAAATCAAGAATGCAATGTGTGCAAACTCAACATGTTATTAGTTACATCTTTTTGATAATATGAGGATGCACTATGCATGCGTGTAACACCGGGTGCAACATTCCATCATTCTGTTATCCAAAAAAGGCGCCCTTCCCCTAGGACTGATCACCCTACCCCTGATATATTCATTTGTTCACTGATCCACTTCTTCCTTCCAGTCTTTTCAGTCCACGCGGCTTGCGCATGTGCATCGCGGCCAGTGGAGACTATACACGGAACTGCGTTCAAAAGACTCATTACTTATTCACAAAGATATGTTCGCGCCATCGTTCGCTCTATCCTTGCAAGGGCACGAAAATAACATTAACGAAAAATATAACGTCAGTCACTCTATGCCATTTTATATCGAATACATACTATTCGAGCGATAAGATCTATGCTAAAACCAATTTTCACAAAAATTAGCTTTCAACAAATATTTTGGAGCATCAAATGTTGATTGAGCAGAGCTGACACCTGGGGGGGGGGGCGGGTGGGTGCTTGCCGCCACAAGGCTCCCGCCATTATCCCATATCGACATCAACAAACAGTAAGCAAAGATCATTTGGCGTGTAACTTGGAAACTCATGAAATTTACCATTCCCCGAAATTATCCCGAAACTCTAAGATAAATCTAATAAAGAGGAAAAGAGATAACATCATCTGTTGAAATGCAAGATAAAGGCGTACCTGAAGGCCTATCTAACTTTTTCTCAATCTTGACTCTGGACTTGTATAACGTATTAAAGGAAAACAACATGTTTTATGTGTGATGTAAATTAAAGCAGAAGGCATTCTAACAGTTCATTAGAGAAACTATTGACGATTTGTCTCATGTATGCCTGCTTGTTCATCTTGAAATTCTTAGAGTCGAGGACAACGACTTTGAAAATCTGATGGAAGCGGAGAGTTTCTTATGTTTTGTGGCGCGGACCCTGGAGCGAGGATCACTTTGGGAACACACGCCATTCAAAGCGAGTGACTGCATGATATAGAGGGGCTTCTTACCTTTGCCTCGGTAGTTTTCATGTGTCAAAAGGATTGCCTATTGAGCAACACCGCTGCATCTCGATACGTCAACGTGTTTCTTAACTTCAGTACTTCAGTGGAACTACAAATACGTTTTGAACAATGATTAATATATAATTATTATGAGTCCATAGTAATAAATTTATTATTAAATATCATATAATCATGTTATAATGGCTACAATACGTTTGCAAGGAGTTAAAATTGTTATTGTTCTATATTTCTATCATTCAAAAAACATAGGCCCTATGTAATGTTTGGGAGAACAGGGTGAAGATATTCCCTGAAGATATTCAATAAAACAAAAACAAAACTCAGGCCTATAGTCTTAATCTAAATATTAATATAGAATACCCCTAGAGATGCGTACCTTTAAATTTTCCCTACCACGGATAGCTGATTTACATTTTTTTAAGGACCTGCAGGCTAATTTTGACTAATTGTGTCGACAAAATCCATGGAAAAACTATAGAAAATGGACAAATGATTCATTGTAGATGGCTTTAAAGGAATTATTTGTCCAAACAACTGAGGAAATATTAATGTACATGGATCCTAATTAAAAAAGATAAAGATGGCTAGTTTATCACAATGTTGATTTACAAAATAATGATACAATTGATGAAAATGTCTATACTAAAGCCATGGGTTTTGTAGACATATTACCCAGCATGCATCCTATTTTATGCTAACCTGCAGGCAACACTCACAAAACTGGCTATCCGTGGTTGGGAGAATTAAGAATCATTGAAATGATATTAGCAGGGACGGATTTAGTAGGGGGTAGGGGGTAGGGGGGGGCGCCCTTCCCGTTAATTTGTGACAAATTTAGATTTTGTTTAAAAATGTAAACTCAATTTTCCATAAGAGCCCCCCTCCCCCCCCCTTTTTTTTTTGGTGGTGGGGGGGGGGGGGGGGGGGGGTTATTTTGGATCCAATTTCTTTCTTTTAATTCTGTGCCGAGACCCAGAAAGCAAAGGTGGGTCTTGGTTTATGCTACAGACATGCATGCGAGGTTTACATATCCCTGATTAGACCTAGTTACCCACCAAAATTAGATTCCTCTAAGAGTAATGCGAGAGGCGAATTACTTCAGTGGCATTGTTTGTTGGGGGATAGTTTAACGTCCGGCCAATCACACAGTGTTCGTTCAGGGGCATACCCGGCTCTAAAATCTAAGTGGTGTCATTTAAGGGGGTTCCGTATTAAACTAAGGGGAATCTGACTAGTTATTTGAACCATATTCTGTGGAGTTCCAGATAACCTCGGTCCGACGGAAGCCCCCTCCCTCGCCCCGAACCAAGTACAGGCACTCGTAATAATTATGATAGAAAAATATTTCCCATTAATTCTTAGGAGCATCGATATGCTTGGCTACAATAGGCCTTCCAGTCAAATATCATATTTATCAGTTTGTGCAAATCATTGACTACCAAAATGAAACATGGACATCTGCAATTATGTTCTACTCATATACGGGGAAATTTTAAAGTCTATGGAGCTGTTTTGAATATTCCTGATATATAATTTCTCTCTTATAAGTAATAACTGGTATATTAATCCGGATGCCATGACAAGGGTGTAAATCGGGGACCGTTTGGGAAAAAGTATACGTGGTTGACTGGCAGTCTTGCTACAACCCTGCCGTGAGTAACGTTCCCTGAAACCATTGCAGGTATCTCATGACTCGAACGGCCACTGCAGACATTACCCAGTGACGCCATCTAGCGGAAACGGCACGATGTATATTGATGTTATGTTGAGAGTTCCAAAAACAATTTTACCTTCCCATTTTAACAAGTGGGTCTCAGTATATTCCAGTCCCACATTAAGTTCTACCCTGGGCAGGCAGTCGACTTCTAAGATTGGCAACGTCATAGTTTGGACGAATACGTCAGCTCAAAAAGGCTTCCACAGTATCATCTATGTATTGTGATTGTTACATTACATTTTAATAACTTAGTACCACAGGCAAAAATAACTGTAAAAGGCATGTTTTACGAATTTTAATATCATATTAAGATTCTATACAAGATTATATAATTTGTCTTGGAGGTGAAACAGAGGTTCTACAGTTCACAATGCGATTGAAAAGATGAAACGAAGTACACGGACAAACGAATATATGCTTGTTTAGAGAGCCCTGTGCCGAGACCCAGAAAGCAAAGGTGGGTCTTGGTTTATGCTACAGACATACGAGGTTCACATTTCCCTTTTCCATGATTTTCACCAACAACGTGTCTCGTGAGATTTAACACCTGATTTTTAATTTGCTAATCAATTATGTACATCAATTACCATGTATATCAATAGTTTTGTTTTTGTTCCAAGAGAACCAATATTGTGCATGTGTGGAGTTACTTGTTATTTCTAAACAGAAGATCAAGTTGGAAAACAAAAGCCCATCTGTTGTTGGCAGACCATTCAATGTTGAAGGAATTTAGACATATTTTGACCCTGGTAAGTAAAGGTACATTCATCCATGGTAGGCATTATGTCAAAAAATCAGAATCCTGCTCACTAAAGTTTGCATGAAGACGAATATCATGCATTAGGCAGAAATGAAGAGAAGCCCAATGAGTATATGGGTTTGTAAAGGGGTAATCAAACTTAGGTGTATGATCATAGGTTTTGACAGATTACATCGCACATTATGTACAATAATGAGACACAAGAATATACTGAAGGACACTGGGGGTCCAGCACTTGGTAATGAGTTGCCTTCGTTACACACTAACGCAAGTGTCAATCAGAGGAGTTCCGTACTAGGTTTTGGGGGACGGTTCACTGGCGACACCTAGTGACGAATATTTAAACAGAACAAATTCGACCAAACTGCACAATGAGCTGAACTCTAAAACACACGCAGACGTCTAGGATTTTGATTTCTCCCCTCGTAAAGCTGTGCTTTAAGTAGACTTATCACCAAGTCTGGCTATCGACTTTTAGTTGGACAACTGCATTACTGATTGTATATTGAGCATATTCTCTTTGGGTGGGCCAAAAGGGTGCCGAGTGGGTCAGAATGCTACTTACTGCGACATGGATTAAACTGTAGTCCGTCTGGTCTATTTTCCAAAACAGTAACAATTCTCTGTATTCTGACCTTTTTAATATAAGATCAACCAAATTACAGCACTATCTATTCTAATAAACTAGGAGATATCCAATGTCAATTTATTGGCTCGAACTATTTGAGCATATATTCTTCACGGGATTTGTCCCATGGCTTTTTTCTGTTCGAATTAAAAGCTCTGGCAAAATATTAGGAAACGAAATCCCCCAAAAATATTTATCGAATGAGAAGGGATATGAAATGTTTCTGGAATACACAGGGAGACGATGCAATTAATCTAAAAGTAACCATAATCTTTCATCCCTACTTTGTTATTGTGTAAATTTGGTTTAAAGTATCTTTGAAATCAGTCCTTGAAAATACTAAGAGACATACGAGAATGAAACTAACTCTCTAACTCTCACTGCAAGAAATAACACACATTATCTAAGTCAGACATACTGTTTGGTAATTGTCAACTTACATAAAATCAATTAAAGATCCACAAGTCCTATACAAAACAAACTGAAATATATAAATAGCATGACACATGTTTAGCAATAAAACAAGGAGAATCCATGATGAAAGTCTAGCAGAGCAAAGCATTTTATGAATATTTTACAGATTTTTAAGTAGAGGTCAGAAGTGATAGGCAGGGCAACCTTTTTGATATGTACACTGGAATATGTATTTTCTAGAGTCTGTGGAAGTAAGAGGTGGCATGAAAAAACAAATATTGCTTGTAGCCTAAAGAACTATTTATGTACAAATCCCTTTTATTTATGCAGATTAGTTCATGCCGTACTTCTGCACCCGTTCATGTTCATGTACAGGACCTCTTACTAAAGATTCTTGTGTTTTCTTGTGTGTGAAATATTACAATTGATTTGAGGAAACTTTAAATAAATCATTAAAAGAATAGATGAGAATTCAGATAATTTAGACACAGATACGGTTGGGTAGGGTTTTGATGGTTTACGTGAAGGTAACGCTGGAGCGTTCCCAGCCCCGCTGACCTGACCCGATTCTACTACTGACCACGCAGCCGGATCGGCTTGCAGCAGGGACTTATGGCAGTGCCGAAAGTGTTTTGCTGACATGACTTAATGAAGTAGTATGAGACTATGTACAATATGACATGATGGTTTAGAATGAATAAACATTACGAACTGGACGACCTGTACCCTTGGCTCCACCTTGTGTTAAACATGAGCTTCACTTCGCAAGCTGTCGCTGAACACTTTACAATGCCCTTCACCCGGCGTTTGGTAACGGGTGCACACGGACATATGCTTGCTATGAACAAATATATTACTACATGTAATCAAAAATGAGATACGAATCAAGAAATGACACAACCAAAGAACCGTGCACAATTAAGTAGTTTCTAAAGATAACATGGGACGTATGGAATGCAAATATAATTCCACTTAACTGCAATGCGGATACTATCTTATGGTTGAATGGAAATTCGATTTGTGCGTTTTTAATTTTAATTTCCCGATAAAAGAGCCAAATATAATTCAAAGGTAATGGAAGAATAGCATATATAATACGCTGGAAAGCTAACAAAAAACAGAACTTAACTTGGGGATGTGCCAGGAAAATTCTTTCACCCTAGTGCGGGGGGCATAGGCTTGGAGGACTCGCCTGCCTATGCTAACACGCCTACGATGGAGAAGCCACGCATTGACACGCTCGTATACAAAATGTATAGGTACAACACTGCTGACTTTGTACATCATACAACAGCTTTTTTAGTGCGGCTTCACCTCAACTTTTCGTCAAGTCCCAACGAGTAGACTACATAGATATAAAAATAGTAATTTAATGGATAGGGTATCCAATGATATAGCTTTCTTTTTACGTTTCGCCTTTAAGGAAACGTTTATCAGCCAACTGACTGATGGCCTCAATGTCCATTTTCACCATAAAAGAGTAAATATTTTCAGCTCTTAATAAATTGCATACAGTCAAGACACACTGCTGTCGTCTCCACGACAACAGCAATTTCCAGAATAATTTCCACTCATCGTATAGAAAGCACCAGGTTATGCTGCCATGACAACGGTTTTCTTGGCTGTGATGTGTTGCCATGGTGACACGGTGCTCATGATGGCAGGTTTCCATGGCAACCACGATCTGGCCACTACTGACGCCACACGTCGTTGGTCCTCTGGTCGGACACGGACCCACTCCACACAGCTGCAGGGGTGCATCGGCAGAGAACGGGCACAAAGTTTGTTCGACTGACATCTTTTGGACACCCCGTCGCTGCAGACCGGACTGCAGTGTGTGCGTGCTACTTCTATGATGTGCCTTTGCTTGTGTTAGGTAGATCGGGTACACTGTCTGCCACTATAGAAGTCCGGTGCTGTTCATTGTGGATGAGCTTGCCAAGTGAAACGGACAAGGGCCCTCTGTCCACTAAACGAAACAATAAAGGTACATTTTAGCAACTGCGGCCTTTAATGTATTCAACGGCAAAAGGAATTCAATTCACAATTTTTGCACATGTGAAATCATAAAGATCTGAGAAACTTCTATTCTACAAATCTATAATCAGAACGAACAGTTTCGTTTTTACTCTATGGGCGCACTGGACTGGAGTGTTCCACTTTACGAATGATAAAAAAAGTATACTTAAACGTACAAAACAAAAAAATATAACAAGGTCACAGGTGGAAGTATGGGAGAGAAAGGTCGGTTAGAAAACCGAAAAACTCCGGCTTATTCGCTTTTATTTCGTTTACTTGATAGTCAATGGATTGATGAGATATGAGAGGAGGAAAAGGAATTATCGGGCAAAGCAAGAAACAAAAAGATTTATGACTACAATGCAGATGCTGTCCTCCACCATCATCCCCTGACAGTCAGGCGACCTACCACATGCCTGTGGAGTAGGTGTAACACAGGTTGACCCCCTGATATGACCAAATTTGGAAGTGCATCAATCTGCGAACAGAGTCCTGGTGTGACCTACATAGCAAATTCTCCATTGACAGCAAGGTTAAAGACCAACACTCTCCAATCACACACAGGGTCAACCTGACAACACCCCCTCTGACTGAAGCTGGTTACCGGTAACAGCATGAGTTCACACATAGCACAATAGAGCTTGTGATCAGCCTAAATGTCCAACACAACACTCCGGGCCTGACCGGAGGCGACGGCATCGACAGCGATGCCGGAGAATTACGAACACACAAGGTTTCGTTGATAAAGTTAACTACTAAAATACTTACAAATATGAGTTTGTGTTCTGCTTGTTGTGACGACTGGAAATGGTCCTTCAGGAGGGACTGGGAGAAACTCTCATGGAGTCGGAAGCCGTCCGCCTCGCCAGCTGCGTCACCGCACAGCCGGTACAAGTCTGAGATGCAATGAGAGCTTATTTTTAAATATCCCTACAAAATTCTATTATCTGTAACTTTTATCTATAAAATGATGCTGTTCCTCGCCCCATCAACATGAAATAATAACAATTCTAAGAGGCAAGTAAATCCGTTGCTTTATTTAGTTTAAGACCAGAGTAATCGTGCCGAAAAGAATCGGTCATTATGCCTACATAAGTCACTAACTCACTCTCCCTTTTCCCTACCAACGCATACCGGTACTAACTTTTAAAATTGGGTCATTTTACTTACCCAGTGTGTCACTCTATGCTTTATTTGTAAATTAAACAATGTAATTTTTTCCATATATGTGGAAAACATGCATCCTTTTGAGGCGGTTTGTGTCAGTTTTCCTCCTAGTTCCTTGATTGTTTCCCAATTGGAGGCTTCTTGAGAGGGAACAGCTATTTATATAAGGGCGAAAAATGCTATATCAACAACCTCATGGGTACATACCTTTGAGAAGAGCCGAGGCCCAGAGTTGTACGTGAACGTCGGGGATTTTGCTGGCGAGCTGCATGGCTGGGGTTACCATATTTAATGCCTCCTGTTGTCCAAATGTAATATATCATGGGTTAACAAAAACAACAAACAAACCAACAAAACAAAACAATATTACAATACCCATAGACTTCCCAAAGGCAAAATTACAGTCGATCGAAAGTTAGATACGACAAAATTTAGAATTGGTTGAAAATACTATTCTGAACTTTTCTTTCTATAAAATTCGACTTTCAGCTTAAAAAAGATATTCAGATAGAAGCGTTAATGGAAAAACCTTGATACAATTGAATAAATGATATATGAACTTCAAAATTCATAATTTCACTACCCATGGATGGGGTATGAAATAAGGTAGAAAATAGTTTTTATGAACTTCAAAATTCACTCAAATATCATCAACGCAAAACTTGATTAAATTAGGACAAATTGACTTTAAAATACTATTCAATCTACACTTTCCCAGTTAGAATTTTCACAATGCATTGTACAGCTTTCCAACGTACCTGGCTATTTCCTAATGAGAGGAAAATGTGACCCAACAGAACAAGTGAACACGACGTAAGCCTGTTCAAGTCTTCTGCGTTTGCCATCTTTAATGTCTCTCGTAGGTACTTCCTGTACAGACAAAACAACTAAACGTTAGTTAGCGAAACCTACCTCTTTGCAGAGCAGTGCAACGGAAAACGTATAAATTTTGTAACTATCCTAAGCTGCGCTCAATCGCAACCGATTTCCCATTTTTATGAGGGTTTTTCAAAATAAAAAGTTTAACGTTTAGTTAGTGATTTTGTTTCCCTTGGCAGAGTTATCATATTTTCTTTTTTTTTGTTATCAACAAACTGGAAACATTAATAAAATTTACTGTATCTATTTAATCGTGTTGGGTGTTTTCTCTCCTAGAATCTAAATTCAATGTCAAGAGCTTATATCCTTTGTCTTTCTCTTATCGCATAATGATTTCCTATCTTTATGATTGCTATTCAAGTTTACTTAATAGGTAGTGTGAGGATGGAGTAATTTTTGCCATCTAGTTATCGTGACAAAAATTATTATTCCGAGACGTATATCAAAGAGGAATAGCATACTTTGCTTCGTGGTACCGCGCTTGGAAGAAGGACTGCAGGCCTTTTACATAGTACGCTGAGGCTCGTAAACTGTGAAACCTACAATCAAACAAGAATTATCTTTAAATTGAGAAGATTTCAAATACAAATGAACTGAATGAGTGTTGGGTGTTTTACGCCTTATCGACAGCCAGGATAATGTTCACAGCGAAAATAAGTTGGGACTTATTCTGTCTTTGGTGATTGTATCTATGAAATGAAGGGAACAGGGAGGGCAAACAGCAGGGGATCAAAATATTGACATCATTTTTGCTGTACCTCAACCCTAGGTGAACCAAGCACCAATTTGAAATTCAACCCAAAGAACCACTTGGTCAGTGCTGGGTCCCCACTATCATCACCTTATACGATCAGCAGGGGCTACTGGGGGCCTATATTCTTCTCTGGAATCCCACGGGGTTACAAATGAACTAGTCAACAAGTCGGTTAAAATTAAAACATATCTAGTTAGTATTTCTAACGTATTAAATGATCTCACTACAACAAAGATATTTAAATTTAGTTCTGATGTATCAAGAGGTTTACCTTGGCGTTGCTGTCTCGGAGTCCCTATCTTCTGGGCTGTTCAAGGACGGAATCAAGAAATCCACTATTACAAGAGATATTGAATTATAGTATATATATAGTAAAGGTCGATATTTTTTGTTTTTCAAAAGTTAGCCTTGGAAATATTTCGATGCATCACACTCTAATGTGTTTCTGAAATCCTGTTTGCCATTTCAGTTTTGTTCGCTATGCAATTCAGTTGTTTATCATAAAGTCCACAAGGAAAGAAATGGGGGGGCCCCCCCCCATTTTGGGCCAAATATTAATCACCCCCCCATTTTGGGCCAAATATTAATCACCCCCCATTTTGGGCCAAATATATTTTTTTTTATGTAAAACTCTCGATATTCTCGAAATTTACAATAGGACGCCACCCCCCCCCCCCTCCCCTTTCGAAAATCTCTGGATTCGCCCCCGATGGCTATACTTGGCCTATCGACTCAAACAATAGACTTCGGGTCTGTTGTGCGAAGCCAGTCTCACATGATACATATGGGCAAGAAGATCATGCTAGTCATTCAAACAAGAGAAAATATATTTTTCAGTCCTCTGGACTGAAAAACCTTGCTTTGGTGGCGAAGAATAATCAACTATCATCTACTAGGCGGGGGGGGGGGGGGGGGGGTCAAAACAGACTAAACCGCTCCACTATCCCCTCCCCTCCCCACCTCACAACTGCCGTGATTTTCCCCCACCCTCCCAATTTGAACGGTGGTTCTCCTCCCCCCTCCCCAATGTAGTCCGTTTTGACCTAGATTTACGTGTAGGATTGTGGGCGAGTAGTAGTGCATTATTTCACCCCATGCCCCACTACAAATTCTATTTAAATATAATGTACAAATTGCTTTGTCAATGTATGACCACATCAGTGTGAATCACTACCCTAATTCTTTTGGCCTACGTTACCTGAACATAACTACATTGTTTTGGCCTTACCAGAGCTGCTGGTAATGGTGGCCCACTTATATATAGCTGGCTAGTACTTGGACGTAACTACAGTCTCCAAGGCTGCCCCGGTCAGACGTTTCGATAGCTGGGGGGATAGCTGTAGGTATCATATCAACAGACCACCTCAACCACAGTGCCTAATTGGACCCCCCCCCCCCCCCATTTCCTTCCCCTCCTGTCCCCACAATGGGGGTACCTCACCACTGCAGCAGTCAGCCCCAGTAGCCGTGTCCCATGTGTCAATCATACCTCTCACCCCTCCTACTCCTCAAGTACAACCACCACCAGTGACCAATGAGGGGAGAGGTGACCAGAGGGAACAGAGGGGGAGGGAGAGGAGAAGGGTCCAATTAGCACCAATGTCACGCCTGTTGACTATACACAATAGAAAAACATCCGACAGTAAGGCTTTTGGGGCGTACTCTACCAATAACCACTAGATGGCGCCCCAAAAGCAAAAATATAGATTGGTGGTACATGACATTTTAGTATGTAAGGTACATGACATTTTAGTATGTAAGGTAACATAGGTATATTATATCTTCGAATTTCGAATCGAATTTGCAATTAAATAGCCCAACAGGGCCAAACTGGAAAAAAGACGACCCTCTTAAACGAGATTAAAGCTATGTAGTAAAAATAGGTAAAAATTACTACAAAATGGAAAATTCTAAAATCACGTTATTTTTGGCTATGTTGTGTTTTCAGCACTCACTTCATGCCTATCCTGTCTGGTTCGAGGCGCTCTAACAGCATGGTGAGGTCAGCCTGTCGGTTTGTCCGGAGATACACGATGGCCAGGTTAAGGTTGATGAAGGTGTTCAGGTCTTGTTCCGACGTGCAAGGAACCCGCAGTACCAACTGAAGGCAGACACAACCATTTGATAAACTTTCATTCCCATGAATCATTTGTTCAATTGTGGCACACTTCACTTTGATTAATCCAATTCAAATACCACACAATCTTTTTTTCCACAGATTATGTGTTTTTCCTCATCGCTGACTGAATATTCCAAAACAGACGTAAAGATATCTATCTTCGATTGTCTGACACACTGTTCTTTCAGACTATTCAGGTGATTTTAGCATATTGACTCCAACGCTTTCCAGCAGTGTTGATACTTGTGTAAATTCGAATGGCATAGGATCCGATAGTTTGACTTAAATCAAAAGACAATGTCCACGAGCCGTCTTTTGATTCGGACAAAAACTAACAATATGCATTTAAAAAATTTGATTTCTAATACTTACAGATAGTGCCCGTTTGAACTGCCCTTCAGCTGCCTCCATGCAGTTCATCGACATTGCATACAAACCCTGAAAGTATATAGGAATACTATTGAATACGATATTTTTCTTCTTCCAAATGTTAATTCCTTTTACGACAAAGATATAAATTTTCTTCACGGAGGAATCTCGCCTCGTTTTTTGTCAGTGTAGCAGATAGTGGCAGGTACAGACTGGTTTTTGCAAACATAGCAGCAACGGACAGTCTAAACTTGTTTCTGGTAATTTGCATTGTAATGGTAAAACAGAACATTTAATGAAGTCCGAAACACTTTGGATGGGTCCTTTTATCAACTATCCAGAATCAGGGATGCAAGTCAGGGTTGGCTAAAAAGTCTGAAATCTAAAGTCTATGCTTGGAGACTTGGAGATAGTAGATCTACAGGCAAGTTAACTTCATAGTAATATCAACCAATCTGAAGGCAGTATTTATTCACTCCCTTCTAAAGCTTTTTAGACTTTGTATGTGATCTGAACTAACTCTGAAGATCTGATGCCTTGCCAGGTGCTTAAGTAGGTAATGTTGCTGACTAATTCAGGTCTGACTGCTACTTAATTGTTGTTTTAATGTAGTTCCAGTACCTGTTAACTGTCATTTCATTCTTTTTCTAAGAATCTGAAATCAGACTAAAATCTGAAAACTTACATCCCTGGAGAATTGTTGAAATTCGTTTGCGAGAATTTCACATATTTTCAGAGGCAGGAAACACTCGTGCATAGAAACATAAGGAATCAATCTAGATTCTTACCAGTAACGTATGTATTTGTGCCCCATGTGTTTGGAATAACCTCGGTTGTTGTTGACATACACTGCACGCTTGGAATATCTGCAATAGAATAGAAAGTCAACATCAACGTGAAAAATATCAGTTTTGCTCTTCTTCAATGGCTTCGTCAAAATATTAATAGCATAATTTTATAACTATTAAAGAGTACATATGAGATGCACCTTTTTTTTACTATTCCTTCTTATGTACTTGTTAAGGTACACGTCGCTCTTACGTGATTAGTTTTTTTTTCTAAATTCCTAAATTTCTTTGGTATTTATTAGGAAAAATAGAAGGAAACACCAGTTCGGTAGCTTGGTAAGTTGATCATGTGACAGCATTGATGATTGATAGCAGCTTCAGAATGTGTCTCACTTCCTCGCGTTTCTCTTTTCTTTTGTTTTTACGAAACTTACTTCTTGAATGGCCATTGTCTTGTTTCCCATGATGAGTCGACACATGACTATGTGTTCCAGCAACATCAGTTGGAACTGGTGTAGGAGCGGATGATTGTCGACCACTGCAGGGAAAAAGAAGCACAATGAACAGAGAAAAAACATGGGCCACACAACAGGCGAAGAGAGGCATTTTTCATTTTGTTCAAAATCAGACAGTACTAACTATTAAGTCTAAGTACGGTTTATAATCGTTATGGAGCTGAAACAACCTACTTTTTAGTTTTTCAATCTGCATGAGGGCTTTGTCTGTGTACTTTTGCGCTTTGTCCATGTATCCTGCTTGAAGGGAGTGCATAACTGTCACCTGCAAAGCAAAACGTTTTAATTCGGATACACACGCAGCAGTGAGTGTTAATGCATAATAGATGACATTGTACACTTATATATCCGGACATTTCATCAATACATCTTCATAAACAAAATACGAGTCAACAAGATTTGTTGTAATCTGAGTCAACATAATTTGTTGTAATCGTAAATGACCCAAGTGATAAAAAATAGATCAAGTATTATTATTCTTAAAAAGAAGAAATGCGCAGGGAAGTGATTTTTCAAATTCTGTTAAATTTCTCGTATGGAGTTCAGGGCTTAGCTGTTAAAGCCTAGACGCTGACTCACCTCATGTGAATAATGTGTTTTTGTAGTTGAATGTAACTTTGTTAATTAAACGTTCCATTACAGAAAATTTCTTTTACCGTCAGGCATCTAAAAAGAATTTAAGAAAGAGAATACTTACCAAGTATACTAGGACACACATGTGCTCTTTGGGTAGCCATTGAAACAAGTCCCCTGGATTGTTGGATGCTGTTTGTATGGTTTCTGAAGATAATAAATGGTTTCAATCAAATATTGGTCTAAGCAATTAAAGGAGTGTCATTTTAAACGAAATATGAAATAACTTATATTTAGCTGTTAATAAGTCACTTCTTTGAATATCATAGTTTGTATGCCACGAAAAATGGGTTAAAGAAAAGAACAGTCTATGACATTATGTCATGAAAGTCCAAGTAATATTTGTCTGTATCGAAATGTGATGGAAACATGTCAATTTGGTCGAAAGACATGCTCCATGGTGTGTAAAAGCACACTGAAAATGCCCTGAACCGTGTTACTGTAAAAGATATTCCGATACGGGCATTCTATAGCACGAGAATACAATTGCAGCTTACCGTCGTCTGTGTGGAGGGATGTGATTGTCTGTATGGACTGTTGGAGCTGCTTCAATGCGGGCTTCACACTCTTAACCTGTAAAACAGCAACGTGTTAACTTAATGAATATATGGCCACCAAGAAATTACCAGTCAACAAGTTTCACTAGTATCTAGACGAATAGTTACACAGTTATTTACTATTTTTTTAAGAGGCCTTAATATTTAACGTCTTATTCAATTTAAAGAGGAAGCGAAACTTACCTGTCCTCCCATGAGGTAGTGACAAACTTGGAGAACGAGAAAGAAGACCTTGAGCGACTCTTTATGTGCCACACTGGGCCCGAGTGCCTCGATCTGCCCCCCAGTGGCTGAGAGCACACTGTTCACATCCTTCAGCTTCTTGTCAATCAACAATAACTACAGCAGAAAAAATATAAAAAGTTTGCCTAAAATTGTGATCAGTGGCGGCTTTTATACAAACTGAACACCTGTATTAAAAGTAATCTTCATGCGCTGTAAATAACAAAGTATCAAAACTACATCGAAATGAATGGCATAATGTTTTTCTATATTTTTGTTGTTGCTTACATGGGATATGCTAATACTTACTTTTGGAAGAATGATATAATAGAAATTTTCACAACATTTACGATGTACAACTACAGGCTTTGATGTACAATGCAAGCACTTACCATCCCTTTGCTGAGCATGAACAAGATTTTGGTGTACTCTGCGTGTTTGACCCCAGCATAGTCAGCTCCCAGACCAAGCAGACCACAGGCAGAGACATAATCTCTCTCTTGAGACAGGAGTTCCTGGAACAGTGTAAGATAATGGTTATGATAAGAATCATATCAAGGCACCTGACTGATTACCCTTCTACCTTTAAATCTGATAACTTCAGGATATTCCAAGTTTTCTTTTTGTATCCTTGTGTAAAGCATTATGACAAAAGTTGACTTATACTGTTTACATATAAAATCCTTTTCTGATCTAAATTCGTGTATAGCCCCCCCCCCCCCCCCCCAAAAAAAAAAAAACCAAAAAAAAAAACCTGGTAAAGTGATTCTTAAAAAGCAATTACTGAAGGAATGTTGAGAAAGATTTACTCAGAATGAACTTATAATGCTTCCCAAGAATGTAATAAAATTCTTCATATTGCCCGGGCCAAACAAAAAAAATTGTTGTGTTCAGGTAACCCTACCTACCCTAAATTTTTGGCCCTACCCTAACTTTTTTTCAGGAAATTTTTAATTATTTTTTTTCAAAATCCAAAGAATTGACCTAAAATAGCATGGAAAACCATAAAACAGGACATGGATGCTCAGGGCATATATTTTAGATGCTAAAAATGGTTTTGGAGGATATTTGGAATATCTTTTTTATTTCCAACACTGGCCGGGTCTCTTTGGCAAGTAAAAAAAAAAAGCAAAAAAAAAAAGTTTTTTCGACCTACCTACCCTATTTTTTTCGACCTATGTTACCTGAACACAACAATTTTTTTTTTTTGGCCCCAGGGTTATAGAACCCCAGGGTTTATGATCACTTCAGCGGTCGCATCGGTCTAACACAGCCACGTCCACCACCGCCTTTATAATGCTTCCCAAACCTGGTAAAGTGATTCTTAAAAAGCAATTAAAAATTCAAAGGCCATTGAAATCAGAAAAATCCTTGTGTTCGTTTTGTTATTTGTTGGGGTAGTTTAAGGTCTGGCCAACCCCCGAGGGTTCTTTCCAGACTGCACAAGGTAATTCTTTTCAGCTTTGGGTAAAAGAATCTATGATATGATTTAGGAGAAACCCTCCACTGGGTTCAATACCTTACTCTTTTCGAAGAGTGGCAAGGGGTCTTTTATGTGAAATGTTCCATAGAAAGGGCACCACACACTTGACCTTTGAAGACCCTGTTGTGGACACAGGGTGAAATCCTCATGTTCCGGCAAGTGTATTACATAATTTAACGAAATTTGGATGTTCACCAGCGAATTCGGAATACATTCCTATCTATACCCACTGACAACTTAACAAACTTCACCACCAGGGCCATTTCGGGCCCAGAATAAGAGGTCGAGAATTTAATGACAAATGATAAAAGTATATCATAGGATAAATTTATTGTGGTGAAGGTAGGTCGGTATGATAGGTTAGGTACACATAGTTTTTATATATTTTATTTTAGAAAGAAAAAACACATGGACTGATGTACTTACTGCAAGTTGAAAGAGTAGTCTACAGTGCCAATATGGGCTCTGTTGCGAGATCTCGATGGCTTTTCGCAAGATGGTTTTGGCTTCTTGGACATTAGTCTAAAATTGAGAACATCAGGATTATACGTAGGGGCCTAGGGGGTGTTTTTCTTGACCAATAGTTGAAACATGCATATCAGAAAGCTAAATGTCCAAAAATGTCCGGTTTTCAATACTCGTAAGGGAGAGGATGAATGACAAATGGGAAGCAAAATTGAACATTCATCCATAAAGATTTACAGGTCTAGTACCTGTTATTCTACTAACTTGAGCAAAACACCCTTTTAATACATTTTCCTTGATGAAAGGAATATTCTTTTAAAGGGTTATGGTTTAATTTCCAAATTTTTATTGGTCGGACCAAAATTCGAATACTATTGCTGTAGACTGTTATCACATCTAAGATCTACATATAAATTTGTAAAAAAAAAAAAAAAAAAAAAAGAAGGCTGTTATGCATTTTTCCTTAGTTTGTTATGAGACAAAGGTAACATTAATGAATTACGTACCCGTGACAGAAGCTGGCAGAGAATGCTTGCAGACTCAAATTTGACTTCGTCGAATGATGGTATCTTTGTGGAGGTTAAAGATTTACAAGCAAGAGTGTAACAAGAAACTTCCATCACAAAAAGTAATTGACACCACTGACTCAAATTTAAATGAAGGAATTTAAGCTGCTTCGTAGATTACACTAGTACCTCGGCCAACTGCGCTAAGCTACATAGGCACTAGAATCGCCTGAATGTCCGCCATATTGGATTTTCGTAACTTTTGAAAGTTTGTTTACATTCTGACTTCTGGTACTTGTAACGCTTCAATTCCCTAATGACTTTACGAGGTTATTGCCTAGTATATAGATATGGACCATACAAAAATTCAGAATTTTGCATTACCCACATATTCTTAAAATTAGCACGAAAGCCTGAAATGAAAACCGGAAATGCAAACCAATGTCAAGGTCGCGCTGGTATCTACAGTTACGCCATTCTGCAACGAGATCCACCTCTGCATCAGAGCGTGCAGAGAGTGTCGTGTAGCATAGTGGTAGGCGCGGTCTAGGCTAGATGTTTTCTCACAACTTTTGCCAAACTAAACTTAGTTCCCTTATTTATATTGCTAATGTTTGTCTCCATTAGTTATGTTTATTAATATCATTAGTTTTGTGGCATTTGTTTATCAAATAATCAGGTGTAACTATGAGTAAATGGTCAGCAAATTTTCGGAGATTAGCACAGCCGGCATTACGCGTTTAGGTGATTCTAGTGGTATAGTCTGCAAGCGGTCCACGGGGAACTAGTGTACTTCGTAGATATGCAATTCCGGTTACAAGAGAACATATTTTTCAGTCCTTTGGACTGAAGAAAAATGCTTTGGTGGCAAAAAGTAATCATCCATACTGATCAATGACCTGTGGCACCACTCCTTCTGGCTACAAGAAACAGGCAGGGGTACCTGTCAATCTGAGTACAAAGCCCCTCCCAACAAGTAAACTGCTGCTACTGCAACGGGCCACTGTTAAACAGGTAGGAAAGGGAGGAGGGTACTTGTCAATCAGGGTAAATGGCCCCTCCCCATAGGCATGATGTATGTATGAATGTTGGATTAATTTAACGTCCAGCCAACCCGTCAGTGTTTTTTTTTTTTTTACCAGACTGACCATTGGCATCGTGCCACTGACCCCTACCTGCAGACAGCTGATGAGAAGGCAGGTGACCAATTGTCTGGTAGTAACAGTGATTGACAGGTGCCATGACCGCAGGCCCATCAAGAGATAATTGTTACAAAGTGGGAACAAGCCTCAACAAAAGTCCAATTTTATGGCTCTCTGATGTAAAACAATGCAGAATTTCTGATGGCAAACCTTTGGGGGCACCTTTACTAATAATTACTGCTTTATGACTTGGTGCTACATTTTTAGGATTCATTTTTCCCCCTTTTTATTAAAATCAACGACATCCTGTCCAGGGTCAGTATGATTGTCTAAGGCCTAAAATAAAATTGTTGTGTTCAGGTAACCCGACCCACCCTAAATTTTTGGCCCTACCCTGATTTCTTTTCCTTCTAGTTTCTTTTCAAAATCCAAAAGAATTGACCAGGAAATCTTGGACCAGAATTTGACAGCATATAGACGCTCGGGGCATGTATTTTAGATGCTGGAAATGGTTTTAGAAGATCTTTACGAAGTGATCTCTTTATATCAAATACTGCCCGGGTCCATTTGCCAAGTAAAAAAAAAGACCTACCTACCCGATATTTTTTGACCTACGTTGGGCCAAAAAAAAAAAAAAAAGTGTTCAGCTAACCCGACCTACCCTACAATTTTGGGACTACCCTAAAAAAAAATTCAAGAAGACTTTTTCAAAAAAATCATCAAATTCCAATAGAATTAACCAAAAGAAGTTAGAACAATACATAGATGGTCAGGACATGTATTTTAGATGCTAGAAATCGTTTTAGAGGATGTTTGGAATAAATCTTTTATTTTCAACACTTCGAGGGTCCATTTGTGCAAAGAAAAAAAAGCGGGAAAAAAGAAGAAAAAATAAAAAAAAGACCTACCTTCCCTAGTTTTTTTTCAACCTACGTTACCTCAACACAACTATTTTGTTGTTGTTGGCCTCCCTAGAAAATCCGTCGGGTCTCTCAATTATAAACTTGGGATAAAGGAACAGCCCCTTTAAACTAAGTTTGGGTCCCTAAACAGAAGACCCTACTGGTCCCTGAATATTTGGCTGTTATTTCGACCCCTGTGGATGAAATTGCGAGTCACGAGTTTAAATGGAATACCTCTGTAAAAAATGAACGGAAATACAGAAAACTGTGTATATATTGGCAGTTTAGACTAATTGGGAGTGAACCGCGTATTAGATTTTCTTTACTGTAAATTAGATTTAAACGCAGTTTTCCCCCAAAAGTATGGATGCGGCTTATAAACGGGCTTCTTCACAACTAAACCGATATTAAGGATTAGTTAGTGAAATATTTCTACGATACCTAATTAATGACACACTAGACTATAATATTTTGGATAATTTTTATTCTACCCATATTTTCTGGCCCACTGAGGGTAGGGGCTGGAAATTGGAAATTTGGACCAAAAAATTAGACTAGAATATAATACAGGGTACCAACCGAAAGTCCATTTTCAAATTCCCTGTGTTTTCCCTGAGATTTCCCTGTCCCGGGGCAATTTTTCCCTGTGTCATATCCAGCAAATTCAAAATCAAAAGCCTCTGCATGCAGAAAAAATTTAGACAACACAACAACAAAATGTTAAATCCCTAATATCTTGAAAATCAGGAATTTCAGGACCTGGCCAAATGAAATTCCCTGTGTTTTCCCTGTGTTTTGGCAAAATTTCCAAATTCCCTGTGTTTTCCCTGTCAGGGAATTCTTTTTGCCATTTTCCCTGTTTTCCCTGTGTGGTTGGTACCCTGATAATACTTGTAGAGGTATAAAACAGATTTCTTAATACTATTTATTCAGAATAAAATAAAATAAATTTTATGGTTTCTATTGACCAAATTAGGGGTACAGATTTTATATGGTATTTCTCAAGGTGACTTGGGGACCTAGAGGGGTGTATAGGACACCCAGAGCGCTGGATTTGTTGAGGCCTGTCTTGGAGCTTTATCTATGGGGTCCATGAGAAAATTTTCTCACTGTATGAACATCGGAGCAATTTCTAAGATGTTACAGCAAAATAACCACTTTTCTTCCATATGCTCCAATGTTAAAGCACTCAAGCATTACCTTTCGCGACTTCCTAAAAATCGGTGTATGATTAGATACTCATATAAAATGTATAAATTCACATGGTAATTGTGGTTTAATTATATTCAATAACAATATATAGAGGGGCAAACATTGGTTACTTTGTAAATGTTATCCTTTCACAATGTTCTCTCCGTCCACATGTCCTATTAGACTCTAAACCACTTTAGGAAATGGCGCAAATCATCACCCTCGGTTTCATAGTGAAACTCTGTTATAAGTTTTATCTAACAAATATCTCAATTTGTATCTAGTATACTGAGTCTGAGTATGCAATGTCCAAATTAAACTGCGCCTTGCACACAGCGCGCACATTTTCATGGCCGGATGCACAATTTTCTAATGTATGCACCTGTATTGTGCACACTTTTCAGGGCCTTTATCATTGCTATATATCAGGGGAGTGCATAGACCAAATCTCGGATGCACCCACCGGACACTGTGAGTATGTGTGTGTCAAAACCAAGTATCGAGCACTGATTTTCCAGGGTACTTCCGATCGGTAGTTGGTGGTCCCTTTAGCATGGGCTCCAATGGATGAAAACAAGTTATTTCACTCTAACTTTTTAAATATTGGTCCAATCTTAAAAAGTTAAATCATAAAGTAAATGAGAACAAGTTTGGAATTGACATGATACATACCATGCAAGGCTTCCAATTTTGCTAATATGTTCAGTTTTACAGTGTTCGAGACTAACGCCTGCCCGGGGGCCAAATGGCCAACAATTTAAACTTTCAGGGAAAATACTTTAAAATCGACTAGGATGGCTGACAAATTTCCAGATTTAAACATGAATGTAAGGCCCGTCGGCTCTGATGGCTGACACCCTAAAAGTTAGGTTCGACTACTGATTCTTCAATAATCCATGGGGATTTCCTATTTCTCTATAGGTCTCCCCTCAAACCAGCTTGCTTCGTATACAGTGTATCCAAAAACTTTCTGAAACGCCAGACATTTTGCCCAACATTTTAGTGAAATGCACCGGACATTATACTCTGCCATATCAGACATATTAGAAACAAAAGAATATCTGAAAGAACCCAGGAGGATGTTTCTCCCTTATAGAAAGAAGGGTCGGCCTGCGAGCACTCTCCAACACAACACAACCCCCATGTTAGGTTATTCTGGTCACAGAGGTTACTGGGGGAGATTGACCATGGTCCCTAAAAAACGGCCAAAACGGCCTAGCCTGAACACATGCTTCCTATCTCTGTCTATAAGATCACATTAGGGTTTGAATAAATAGTGTAATTCAACAGTAAGCAGTCCCACATTTTTCTTTTAATTTATCATTTTCTTTTAACATGAGTGGAATGGGATAGTTTTGCTTAAGTTTACGGGTTCAAAGTGGCAGGCTGGCCACTGGAGACAGGGAGTCACTCAGGCTTAAAATTGCACACACCCCCACCCCCAATGCGCCAGTGTCCAGAGGCCGCCGACTGGGTACACTGAACGCCGTGTGGTGTCGTGGTGGCAGGTTTGATGGTTACGGGAGTATGAGCGAAGTGAACTTGTTATAACATATATAATTATACAAGTGTTTTTCACTAGGTATATGGCTGTTTTTCACTAGGTAAGTGCATAACGTCAGACATTTATTGTCAAATTGCCGACCATGTCCCACGTCCGGTGGTTTTGGGGATACACTGCATATATGAATAAGAACTCAATTTGTACCCACCCACTTAAATAAAATTATTATGAATATTTCTTTTTTTGTTTAATAAAACTTGTTTCAACAAAAGTTTTTAGACTGGGTTACTCATCATATTTATCCTCCATTATCAAATGAAGGAGAAATGGGCATATAATATACTCGCATTTCATTGAAACCGCTAATTGAGATATCTAAGGTAACGTCAACGGAACTGGAGACTTATAATACGTAATACGAGAATACCCAGTTTTTCAGTATGATGAGTTAGTGCTCATCCTGGTGAACAAACTGGACAGTGGTCACATTAAGAGACGTCTTCAAGTCCTTGTCCCTGTCTCCAGAATATCTAAAACTTCATTTTCAACCCTATGTCACATATCAAAACTATCAGACACCCAACTCAACTAAACTCTTGAGTTGAGTTCAGTCTCCATATACATCCTTCTTACGAACCTGCACAGTGCAGTCCTACTAGACAGCAGACCAAGGTGGTGGGAGCCCAGCACCCTGGGTCAGAGCATTCATATAGGCTAACAGAGTGAACATTTTGAACTTTTTCTCTAAAGCTCATCAATACACTAACAAAGAAGCAAAGTTATCATTTTTAGCACTCATATTAGCATTCAAAATCATGTTCTTTGCAACACGTCTATCCTGACTTGATGAGAAAAGATGTAATTTAGATAAATTTAAGGAATCTTTCATCCTAGCTTGACTTTTATTTTGAAAGAAGGTTGACTCTAAAAACAAGTCAAATACAGGTACTTACCAACAGGGATTATTTTGCACCTCAGCTTGAGTGGGTGGGCTGTGGAACTGAGCTGGTATGAACAACCACAACTAACCCCTCTTCTAACCCTCTCCCATATACACATTCTGTGCACTACTTGCACATACAGACCCTTAACCCCACAAGTTCTCACTCAGCTCTACTCCAAGTCCAAGCCTAGTGGTCAGTGCTGCAGACTGAATTGGACTGCACTCCCCTCAACAGGATTCATAATTCTGCCAAGAGGGGGTGCCACCTTTAAAAAGAAGGGTGTATAACATAGTCTATGGGCCTGTTACTCTAGATTCTAGTCTCTACAAGCCCTACAAGCATAACACTGAAGTGAAGGGGTCTAGCCTGTTTCACTTTGAACAGCTTTCTGGGCCAGGGTTAAAAGATTCCCTTTGAGGCGTTATTTTATCAATCAGTGTTAATCTAGAGCCATATATGACCCCACGAAAGTATATTAGAGCATACTGATGCAGATTTTTATCAGTTGATCAAATATTTACTGTCACTGTCAGTGACGCTTCGCCGTCGAAGATTCAGATTGTCAACTGAGGATGCCGCGATGCATGTTGAACCGTCGAATACTCTTTTAAAAGGATACTGTTTGTGTCAGAGTCCACTGTAAAAAATGAAAGTAGAGAATATTACTGATATCTTTTGATGGATTAAAGGACATGAACATAAAGGTTGAGTACCTTAAATGATGCGTATAAAAATATCGACATGCGAAATCAAACTTACCGCTTTCTCCAAGTGCGAACGGGCTAGGTCGGTGTTTTTTGTATGTGTATACAGAACTTGTCCTAGCTGAAGGTGTGTTCTTGCTTCAATTCGCGGTGGAGGTTTAAAGTTAAATATCGTCTGTAGACAGTGTATGCAAAGCCTGATATTTGGTGGGTTTGATGTGCGAAAATTTTCCGCCAAACCAAGCAAGGATAGATACCAAGTATCTGGATGTGCTGACGCCATTTTGCTTTCTTCCCGCTGGTACTTTCCGCGAAGCCGTTTGGTAAGCTGGGTAGGCGGAGATACTGAACAGTGATTGGCTGAAATTCAAGACACTTGAATGGCTTTTTAGTAATCAAAGAAAAATTTCTTTCATCAAAAACATTTTAGTGACCAACAAGTATATATAAAAAAATGTTTTAATAGAAGAATATTGGAAATCTAATTTAATTCATAGCATTATGTGATAAACGATGGAACGCAGTACATTTTTCTGCTTGAGTGAGTCAAGTGGGAAAGCTGGACGATGTACTTCAAATGGTACTTCTTTTCGCGTTGCACATCCTGCAGAATCTCTTCAGTGAACTGTTGCATAGCATGGGGCTTCGAGGAACACATTCTTCACAGGAGGCTCCCGTAGCAACCCCAGTAGGGGTAGGGTGGACATGCTAAAAAAAAATCAAATTTATCGATTTTCTCGGACAGCAGATACTCAGATAGATACTGAGATAGCCTAAAGTAAAGGTTTTGCCCCTGGCCCCCATGCAGTAGCCCCTGCTGATCATTATATAAAGCGACGATAGGGGGAACCCAGCACTGACCCCAGTGGGGATCTGGGGTTGAGCTTTCTTCAGTAGCCTCCTGGGAAGAATGTGTCCCCAGCACTGGTGTAGCGCTCCCCGGGCTACGTTACTGGGGAAAAAGACCCAGGCGATCACAGGGATTGGCAGTTGTTGACAAACGACCAGACAATGCAACTTTTAGGTTAAATAAAGTTTATTTAGATAACTTCTTTGTTACAATAATGCTCCAAGTAAATAAACAAGCCAATTACAAAATGGTTTACAAATATCCGACAGTGTTTCCAGAATAAGTTCTGAACCACAATATAAAATACTAGGTTACAGAATAAAGTTTACAAAATACCCTTTAACAAAAAGGCAAATTCCTTTTAATAAAAAGGCTAAATACCAAGTCTGCTTTAGGGGAAAACTCTACAAAACTTGTGGGTCAAACCATCAAATTCACCTATTCTTAAAAAGAACTAGGTAAAACTTTCTCAGTCTAAAAAGACATGAGCAACACAGGCCACCACAAAGTCTCACAAACAAACCAGGGTTACCTTCTCAGGTCAAAACCCTATACCAGCCAACCAGACTATAACACCACAGTGAGACAAAACCAGTCTAAAACTCTGCCCCTCAGTGTCCACTATATAATACCAGAGCACAGACCCGGTAGAGAGCACCCTGCTCTGATTGGTCCATTCAGGAGGGAAAGCTGGCTCCCCATTGGTCAGAAAGGGAGCACTGTGATTGGCCTGCACAGACCGTCCGTCCGGTCGCCGAGTAGGGGACCGGGCCGCGCGGTAAGCGTGCTGACGGGCCGCACTGCAGCAGGCCCCGGCAGCGTCGATCGGCCCGGGCCGGCCGTCGTAGCTCCTCCCGAGGAGCGCCACACTGGCAGCAGCCTCTTGCTGTTTGTAGAAGGCAACAAATGGAGAGCCCAGACTTGGTAGCTCGATTAGAAGAGTGCCTGCTTTGAGTCTGGGAGGTCTTAGGATTTATCCCTGGCCGAGTCACACCAAAGAATTTAACAATGGCAATGGTCACTGCTTGCCTGGCAATTGGTATTAGACTATAGGAAAACTGCATGAGGATGTGGGATGCACCAGAAAACTCACTGGTACCGGTAGTAAAAAGTTTTTGGTGCACTCACCTCCGGGCTCGTGCACCAAAACTTTTTATTACCAGCTCGTATTCTTGTGCATCCCATCATCCGAATGCAGTTTTCCTTTTATTATGTCGAATTTGGTTGTTTAATGGCAAAAACAACCAAATCTTACAAAATGTTTAAGGTGTGTTGGTATCAAAGAATACTCAATGGGCTGCAGAGCTTCGTGTGGTATGAGAAATACTCACCAGGCTGATTGTTCTGCTTCAAGTCGTAGTAATATGTGCAAACTGGTGCATTCATGTGCATTTTCATGAATCTATTGTGCATCAAACGTACAGGAATAACATTTTTGTTATAAATTGAATTTTTTTTTATGAGAATCCATTGGAAAGTACCAAAGTTAGCAAATAAACAAACTCGGATGCTTGCCGTTAGCAGCACGACCTTAACCTTGGTTGCTTAGGTGATAGCAGTGCGGTGCCACTCTGTCACGGCTCTAGCCCAGTCCGCGCGAAAGGGGGAGGCCTCAGGAAGAATGCACTGCAGCCTGGGCGTGCGGTACACTGTCACATCCCAAATGATGCGTAACAGGTGATGCTCGCCTAGTACACATGCACCAACATATAATAAAAAGTAAGAACCACGAAACATGACTTGTCGGCCCAGTATCAGTAAAATGTGACTGGGTGGGATATTGTGTGGGCCTATGAGTATGACATATACATTGGACTGACGTGGATGGTCAGTCCAGGCTCTGTAATGCTAAGCGTAGTGTTTACATCAGTGCACGCCTTAGCTATAACCAATGAGCCTCCAAATTAAGAGAAACAAAAAATGAATTTCCAGACCACGCCACCTAGTGTGAAATGCAGCCAAAGAAGGGCTACCCAGACAAGCTTGGGGTTATTTTCTCTTTGAGCATGTTTAAATTGGTGACTTTTAACCACCTGCAGATTTGTATACATGCAAGGTAAATTAATGCCATAAACATGGGTGCATAGAGCAGATTTTCCTCTTTTCATTGATATATGAATCATTACTATGGATGTAAGCCTTGTATTTTATAAATATTTTTCAATATTAAAAGTTTTGAATTAATCATTGGCCAATGGGAGCACACCCCAGAGGCCTTATCAGTGTTATGTAACAGACCCCCACCAATCAGGTGTCGCGCCACCCCTACCACGTGGGTTTGTTTGTCCAGCCTCCACTTAACTGTGACGGCCGCACGAGGTCTGGAACAGACTCTATTCATGCCATTTTATTGTGAAGGTTATCGTAAGTGGCGCCCCCTACGAGAGTCTGAGCAACCAGATACAACCTGACATTTATTTTCGCCATTTACGCGACTTCATCACTTCAAACAAAGAGGTAGTGATGTCAGGTAAATGGTGAAAATAGACGTCGAGTCGTATCTGGTTGCATGGACTCTCGTAGGGGGCGCCACTAACGACTTCGTCTAGGTGGCGGGTTTCTCCTAAACCATATCATATATTCGGTCACCGCCCTTGTGGCGTAAAATAAGCTGAAAAGTATTACCTTGTGCAGTCTGGAAAGAACCCATAAGGGTTGGCCGGACGTTAAACTACCCCAAGAAACAAACAAACCCAGCACTGACCAAATGGTTTTTTTGGTTCAATTCCCGGTTAGTGCTCAGTTCACTAAGGGATGAGGTAGAGCAAAAATGATGGCTCAGGCATGTAAGATTTCTGTGGAAATGCGGAATTAATATAAGCTGAAAAGTATTACCTTGTGCAGTCTGGAAAGAACCCATAAGGGTTGGCCGGACGTTAAACTACCCCAACAAACAAACATCCATCACTCACTCACTCAGACAGCACATTGACACTGTCTTCATCATCAGCTTATGTCAGCTCCCAATATGGCGGGGTCCACTAGGTCAGTATGCTGGGCACCGTCCTCCGCGATTGTAGGCCTTGTATTCTTTAAATCGGCATTGATACCCCTGTGGGGATCCAGGGTAGGGGTTCCTTCGGGAGCCTCCTGGGAAGAATGTGTCCCCAGCAGCCCCTTGCTGTTTATGGAAGGCGACAAATGGGAGACCAGACTCATTAGCTCTTTGGTAGAGTGCCCCCTCTGAGTCTGAGAGGTCTTAGGATTTATCCCTGGCCGAGTCACACCAAAGTAAGAACCACGAAACATAACTGGTCAGCCTGGTGTCAGTATGTGACTGGGTTGGGTATTGTGTGGGCCTATGACATGATATCTCAGTGTGGCAGCACTATAAAGAGGGCATTGGGTCCCACTGCTACAAATAGGCACCTCATTTCATACATCCGGTCACCGCCCCTGTGGCGTAAAACTAGCTGAAAGGCTTTACCTTGTGCAGTTTGGTAAAAGAACCCTAAAGGGTTGGCCAGACTAATCCCACAAACAAACAAACAAATGTACCCCCTCATCATTGGAAAATAATAGGATTAAGAAAGAAAGAAAATATTTCAGCTCGACCATATCTAATTTTTGTAAATTCAACCAAGCACAAGTTTTCCATGAGTTCTTACCTTCAACAGATTGACATATGCGCCACAATCTACAGCAGTGTTTTGTATAGGCATTTCAGATATGTCAAAGTAATTTGAGAATACGAGGCAAATGGTGTCTGCTTCTTGATGCTACCGCTTGTTCTGCTGGTATCTCCTATAAAAAAAAACAAAAAAACAAAAAACAAAAAAAACCCCAGATATGTCAAAGTAGCATGCCACATCAATATTCATCAGAAATTGCCAATTGCATTTATGGTCAATGATTGAACACAAACGCTTGATCTTCTGGAAATGCTCTTGCTGCTTTACACTAGAGCTTGCTGTAGGACAAGAATCAATATACAGAACTGCCCTCTCCTTAATGTTAATAGCCACTGCACAGAAGTGTTTTGGATGATGTGCAGCCATGATAACTCCAGCTCATTGCTCATTTATTAAAGTCTGTGGCAACCTCTCTTTCCCCCCATGGGGACCCGGGCCGGGGGTTCCTTTGGGAGAGACCCAGTGTGGGACCGGGATGGGGGCTCCTGTTGGAGCTCCATGGGAAGAATGTTTCCTCAGTATCCTCTGCTTGTCGTAGAAGGCGACTAAAAGGGGAACCCTGTGCCCCCAAGAGTGCCCCCAAGAGGGTCATCAAAGGCCGGGTGTGTGGTGTGCTTTCTATGGGACATCACACATTAAAGACAAGTCCCTGCAGAAAGACCTTAACTGCTGTCTCTATGTGGATGACTTTGTCATATGCTAACGATCGAGACAAATGACAACTATAGAAAGAAAACTACAACAGGCAGTGAATCTCCTTGACAGATGGAGTACTGAAAATGGTTTCAAGTTTTCCACCAACAAAACTACATGCGTTCACTTCTGTCGTAGAAGGGGATGTGTGGAAAATCCGGCACTCCGTCTCAAGGACACTGAACTGCCTGTAGGGGAGGAGGTGAAGTTCTTGGGAATGATCTATGACAAGATCTTATCCTTCAAACCTCACATTGAATATTTGAGGAGAAAATGCCTAAAGGCCATGAATCTCCTGAAAGTACTGTCCAACACAGAATGGGGTGCTGACCGAGAGATCCTGCTGACCCTGTACAAAGCATACATCCAGTCAAGGCTGGATTATGGTTCTTTGATATACCAGTCAGCAGGGAAATCCTACTTGGACAGACTAAACCCCATCCAAAACCAGGGCCTACGAATATGTCTTGGCGCTTTCAGAACATCACCAGCCAAAAGCCTACACGTGGAGGGCAATGTTCCACCTTTACATTTAAGGAGGGAAAAATTGTCCTTACAATATGCAATAAAGGTCAAAGCTGACAAGAGAAACCCAACACATGATACCATATTCCACACACATAACAGCGAGTTGTTCCGGGTAAATCCAAGGGTGGCCAAACCATTCTCTACCTCTGCTAAATCTGTGATCAGAGAAGCAGAGATACCTTTGAACATCATCAGAGAAATAATACCACCCAAGGACCCACCATGGTCCCAGAGTAAACCTGTGGTCATCCTGGAACTATGCAATAAAAAGAAGAAAGAAACCAACCCCTCTGCTTTCAGGAACGAATATGGAGCCCTGAAAGACCAATACAGTGATCATTTCCCCATCTTCACTGATGGCTCCAAGGAAGGAAATAGAGTGGGTTATGCAGAACATACAGAATATGGGGACCTGACCGGTGCCCTTCACGGCCAAGCCAGCATTTTTACTGCTGAAGCACGTGCTCTGGCGCGTGCACTAGACTGGATTAAAGTATCAGGACACAGAAAGTTTATCATCTTCTCAGACTCAAAGTCCTGTTTACAAACTATCCTACAACATCAGCCTAACAATCCCATAATCAGAGATATCCAGCAAAGTCACACCAACCTGAAATCGGTTGGCAAAGAAGTGATTTTCTGCTGGCTACCTAGCCACATTGGAATCTCTGGTAATGAAAAGGCAGACCAAGCAGCCAAGGGGGCCTTGGCCCTAGATCCTGAGGTTGCTAGAATCCCACACACAGACTTACTGCCACTAAGCAAAACCCATTTGCGGTCTAAGTGGCAAAGCGACTGGAACAAACAGGAGAACAATCTTCTACACTCTGTCCAACCCAAATTAGAAGAGAAAAGTGACAAAAGCAAAAGAGAGTGCCTGACAAGATCAGAACAGGTGAAACTGGCCCGTCTTCGGATAGGCCACACCAGGCTGACACATGAACACCTGTTGAAAGGTGAAGGTGCTCCTATTTGTCAACAGTGTAACACCAAACTAACGGTGGAGCACATCATATTGAAGTGTAAGAAGACGGATGACAGTCGTAAGCGGCATCTCCAAAACAGAACATCGATGAAGGACGTGTTTAACAACAACGGAAGTAAAAAGATCCTGCAATTCCTTCGAGAATGCCAACTGATAGATAAAATCTAAGAAAGGATCCAAGAGTCTGGGATCCAGGGGCCACCCTGTGCTCCCGACAGGGTCATCAAAGGCCGGGTGTGTGGTGTCCTTTCTATGGGACATTGCACACTAAAGACCCCTTGCCACTCTTCGCAACGAGTAGGGTATCGCACCCAGTGGCGGGTTTCTCCTAAACCATATCATCTATTCAGTCACCGCCCTTGTGGCGTAAAATAAGCTGAAAAGTATTACCTTGTGCAGTCTGGAAAGAACCCTTAAGGGTTGGCCGGACGTTAAACTACCCCAACAAACAATCAAACTTCGAAAAGGGTAGGGTATCGAACCCGGTGGTGGGTTTCTCCCAAACCATATCATAGATTCGGTATCCATGGGGGTCCGGGTAAGAATAGGCCAAAGTAGGCCACAATAGGCAGGACCTGGCACTGACCAAGTTGTTCTGAGGTATGAGGTACAGCAAAAATGATTGCTAGGTTTTGATCCTGCTGTTTGCCTGCCCTGTCACCTTCATCTCATAGATTCGATCATCAAAGACAGAATTCGTCCCAACATTTTTTCGCTGTGAAAATGACCCTGGCTGTCGGTATGGCGTAAAACACCCAACACTCACTCACTCACTCACTCATAGATTCCGTCACTGCCCTTGTGGGGTAAAACTAGCTGAAAAGCTTTATCTTGTGCAGTCTGGTAAAAGAAACCTAAAAGTTTGGCGGGACGTTAAACTAACCCAAGAAAGAAAGAAAGAAACAAACTCACCAGTCCCCCGCCCCTACCCTGGCCTAGGAAGCGCCAGTGAGATTGGGCTGGAGTGGGCCCTCGCCATTGGACAGCCCACAAGGGTGACTGTTTTAGCTATCATATGAAAGTAAAGTAGGCCTGTGGATATAAGAAGCAAGGCTTCAAAAAGTTCAGATTTCTATTATTTTTTATTTTGGGGGTCCCGGTTGGTGGGCGGTCTAGGTTGTCTACTCTTCAGTCAGTGTAGGTCTCATACTTGTTCACATTATGAAAAATTGTAAAACATTTTGGCAAACACAAATGAACCTGACAGTCCTTGCATCTGTATTTGGTTTGCTTCTTGGTAACGGTAGGGTCTACTCCATATCTTATGTAACACACTCGACACCAGCTTTTCCTCTTGAGGGTGCTAGGCAGCATCGGGCGGTCAGCCTCCGGTCAGTGTTGATGGTCCTGCCAGGGGTGAGGGGGCGTGGCACTTCTGTGTTCGTTGCTTGGAAGATCTGATGTACTAATCCAATACTGTACTCGAGAAAGGAAATCTTTTTGTCATTGACAGAGTTGTACATGAAGAACGCATTTAGCTTCATAATTTCCATAGCAAAAAGAAAAACAGTTTGTTGGTCCACTTCTTTGATTTTCGGCCAAATGAATAAAAAGAAAACATTTGATCCTCCAAATCCAACCCCCCCCCATATACCTTGAGTAGTCCTTTACCCTGTGCTCCCGACAGGGTCATCAAAGGCTGGGTGTGTGGTGTCCTTTCTATGGGACATTGCACACTAAAGACCCCTTGCCACTCTTCGCAACGAGTAGGGTATGACTTTCCATGACTTACATGCCTGTTGCTAGGTTTTGATCCCCTGCTGTTTGCCCGCCCTGTCACCTTGGACGGCCCGTTGTCAGTATAATGTGACTGGGTGGGGTATTGTGTGTGCCTATGACATGAAATCTCAGTGTGGCAGCACTATAAAGAGGGCATTGGCTCCCACTGCTACAAATAGGCACCTCATTTCATAGATTCAGTCACCGCCCCTGTGGCGTAAAATGAGCTGAAAGGCTTTACCTTGTGCAGTCTGGTAAAAGAACCCTGAAGTGTTGGCCGGACGTTAAACTAACTCCACAAACAAACAAACAAAGGCCTTCATCTCATAGATACGATCACCAAAGACAATTCGTCCCAATTTTTTTTCGCCGTGGAAATGACCCTGGCTGTTGGTAGGGCATAAAGCATCCAAAACATGAGATTTACCCATAAGTTTTTTGGAAAGTTAAGTCCTTTTACTTCGCAGTGTACCGCAAGCATAGGTTAGCATTGCTGCAAGCCTGTCAAAGATCTGTACTGATGTGTAGAAATTGTCAAAAAAGACTCTCATACCCTTGTACAGGGCCTGTGCTCCTCTCAGAACAGGTGAAATTGGCCCATCTTTGGATAGGCCACACCAGGCTGACACATGAACACCTATTGAAAGGTGAAGTTGCTCCTATTTGTCAACAGTGTAACACCAAACTAACGGTGGAGCACATCATATTGAAGTGTAAGAAGACGGATGACAGTCGTAAGCGGCATCTCCAAAACAGAACATCGATGAAGGATGTGTTTAACAACAACGAAAGTAAAAAGATCCTGCAATTCCTTCGAGAATGCCAACTGATAGATAAAATCTAAGAAAGGATCCAAGAGTCTGGGATCCAGGGGCCACCCTGTGCTCCCGACAGGGTCATCAAAGGCCGGGTATGTGGTGTCCTTTCTATGGGACATTGCACACTAAAGACCCCTTGCCACTCTTCGCAATGAGTAGGGTATTGCACCCGGTGGCGGGTTTCTCCTAAACCATATCATATATTTGGTCACCGCCCTTGTGGCGTAAAATAAGCTGAAAAGTATTACCTTGTGCAGTCTGGAAAGAACCCATAAGGGTTGGCCGGACGTTAAACTACCCCAACAAACAAACAAACAAGCGTCTACAACTCCCGACCGCGGTTGTTTGCAGGGACGCATGGCGCAGTTTGACACCGCTCAGTACCTAGGGCGCTGATTGACAGGTATAGTAAGGGCTGAGACGTGCTGACCTTCACCATGCAAGGTGCCAATGGGCGTTGGGCTTACAGCAGGTGCCCACTGCTCAATCATCTGGATGCAGTGAACCGTGAAAGTGGTGACCCAGGTTATTCAAAATACAGGGTCCCAGGTGGATCTTAAAGATTTAGGTTCGGTTTGAATACCGAAAAACTCTGGCTTATTTGCTTATTTTGTATCTATGATATCAAATCTATATTATATACGGAGATCATAAAAGGAATTATCTGGCGAATAAGAAACAAAAAGGTTAATGAAAGTATAACGAAGATGATGGTGATGCGAGTCCGTCCATCCCCAATAATAGTTCACTAACATGCGGAGATAACTAACCTTGCTTTCAATGTTGATTGTGATTATCTACATCAAAGCTGAAGGGTTGGCCGGACGTTAAACTAATCCCACAAACAAACAAACAAACACTCCGGGCTTGACCGGAGGCATCAAGACAGCGATGCCAGAAAATAATAGGTCCTTACACCCACAAGACTCCATGGCTACCTCCAAAATCTGAATCTGGTACCGACGATTTCCACTAGTTTAACGGGGATCTCTGCCTAAATGACCAAGTTATCACTCCGGGTCTGACCAGAGGTAATGGGATCGAGAGAGCGATGCCAGAGAACAATAGATGTATGAAAAATAGTCTTTTAGTTCCATTACTTACCCAAAAGAACAAAGGCCAGTGCTCATCATAATTATATTAAAGTGAAAAATTCCTTCTTTAATTTCCAAATTTTCGATAATTTTCAAATTAACTAGGATTTTTTCACTAAAAAGGTTTTTTATGTTACGCCTTGAGCCCCGCGAGCGTTTTCCAAAAAAAAACAAAAAAAACAGCAGTTATGTCATCTAAAAGCTGATTTAATTCCCGATTAAATGTTTCAAGTCGGATTTCTATATTACTAATTTATATGGGTTGATCAGCCCTTGAACTCAATTAGAAGGAAATCCATAGAAATCCTGCAGAAATCAGCAATTCATAAACGTAAGCTATGGGATGTAAAGGGTTAAGGGCGTTTCGTGACTGAAAGTGGTTGCACTCTATTGGGACTACTTGTGAATAGATGACTTTGGCCATGGCATTAAGGAATTATAAATTATACAGTAGTATCGTAAACCTTTGCTCTGTAAAAAATTTCTCTTTGGTGCGATCAATGTTTCTCGCATATCACACCTAGCTGCTATTTGGACTTTTTCATTAAATAAAATCCCTTAAAAGTAGACTGGTCACACACACTAAAAAAATTAATCTTCATTTTCATTTACATTTGTATCGAACGTTTCTGCCATATTAGAAGAAGGGATAATTGTACTCTCAATAGATTCTACAAGGTTTGAAATGACAGGAATGTTCTGATAAATTTATAATGATGATGATGTGTTGGAGTTCAAGGTCTATTCAGCAATTTTTCAGCTATATCAAGACCAACTCCGTTTTTTGACTGTTAACAGTTAGGTGAACGAATCTATGGTGGTGGAAACAACAGCAAGGTAAGATGGTGTAACAGTCGCAGCCCAGTCTCGAACCCGGGTCCTCCATGTCCAAGTCAAGGACATTGACCACTACATCCCACCCCCCACCCCCCTCTGATAAATTTATATAACGGCGGATCCAGGATTTGAAAAGGGGGGGGGGGGGGCAAGATTTGAAAAAGTTGTAAGTAGTATATAATTAGTTAATTGTTGCATGGCGAAGGCATCCATGGGGAGGGTATGGGGGGCTACCCCCAGGACAATTTGAAAGGATAATCTGTCATTCATACAATCTGAGACATTCTGAGATACTTTAGTGACTTGGAAGTATGATATTTTTTCCAAATGTTATCCTTGTGGCGTAAAATAAGCTGAAAAGTTCTACCTTGTGCAGTCTGGAAAGAACCCATAAGGGTTGGCCGGACGTTAAACTACCCCAACAAACAAACAAACAAACACATAATGTGTTCTTCCAGGGAAATGTCCCCTCCTATTAGGGGGGTATGGGGGACCACCCCCAGGAAAATTTTGAAAAGATAACCTGTCATTCATGTAATCTGAGGCATTCTGAGATACTTTAGTGACTTGGAAGGATGTTATTTTTTCCCCAAATGTTATCACATAATGTGTTCTTCCAGGGAAATGTCCCCTCCTATTAGAGGGGTTTTGGGGACCACCCCCAGGAAAATTTTGAAAAGATAACCTGTCATTCATGCAATCTGAGGCATTCTGAGATACTTTAGGGACTTGAAAGTCCAAATTTTATCACATAATGTGTTTTTCCAGGGAAATGTGAGGCACAGGGCCAGTAGGAGAGGCACAAGATTAGCAGGGGAGTCACAGCCTCTCTTTTTCTCTCCCTCTCCTCTGCAACCCCCCCCCCCCCCCAAAAAAAAAAAAATAAATAAATAAATAAATAAATAAATAAGTACGTGAGTGAGTGAGTGAATGAATGAATAAATAAAAACAAGAAACATGTAAAGAAGATCGTAAACGATCTATTAGTGAAAAAATCTTCTATAAAAAATATATAGATTAAAAAAGATATTTCAAACGATGTGAGTTCCTGAAAATCATTTACCATAACCTCTCATACGATTTTACGAGTAGAGAGTCGATCACTTGGCTACTGTCAATCCTAGAAATGGCAGAGATCAGTGGTGAGTGCAACCGTTTCTTATTTACTATGAGTAAATCCACTCTAGTATGTGTAAATCCATCCCAGTATGCGTAAATCCAATATAATTCCATCAAATAACACATTGAAACCAGTCTTCTTGAGTCATACTCGAAAAATTTGTGTGCATATCTGTGGGACATTACAGCCTTCTTCCCCACTGATTTCACGCTCGCTGGTCACATGGACTTACAGCAGGCACCCCAGTAGGTGAGGGGCGTCTAGCTGCGGTGTGCGTAGACTGTAGTTACGTCTAAGTTCGCTAGGCGCTCAAACTAACATGGAAGAGGTAGATAGGTCATGAAAGGACTACACCGTGCATCGACCCGACAGGCGGGGACTAGAGCACTGATTGGCAGATAAAGTCACGCTGAGAGGTGTCGGCCCAGACTGTCTGCTTCTGCAAACCACTGTATGCGGAGATCAGAGCACTGATTGACAGGTGTACTAAGTCACCAGCTGGTCACGCTAAGAGATGTCACGGTTGACTAGGCCCCTACACCACCCAACCTGTAGCACTGGAAAATGGTCACCTGTGACTCCCACCCCATATTAAACCCTGTCTTCTATTCAATTGACTCTGTTCTGAATCTTTATTTATTATGTAATACAATGTAATTATGTAAATAAAAAATAAAGGCATGTAAGTCACAGAAAGTAATTTCCGCAGAAAAATGATACGATTGCTAAAAAACAGGTATAAACCTTATTTTTGAGGAGGGAAATTAGGATATCACATATTGACTAAAGAAAAATATGATAATATACATTTTCAAACACCAGAAAAACCTTCATATATTTTCTACTTTTTGGCAAAAAATTATTGAAGCAACCCCTATCCCCTATATAAAACATATTTTCTCCTTGGATTTGGACGAATCTCAAAAATGACCAAAAAAATCCAAAAAAATGCAGAATTTCGCATTTCCGCGGAAATCTTACATGCCTGATAAACGATGTGTTAAATTCATTTAATTTTTCAAAATAAAATAATTAGGTTATATATAGAGGGAACTAACAACGTGAGGGAGGGGTGCTAAAAGTCAGTGTGGTCAGACACCTGTGCATGCCCCTGTGGCAGTGATTCTCGCCAATCATTTTATATTGGCAAAATGCCAGGCGTTTGTGGGGACCTACACGTATTAGGGCCTAAACTAGTATGATGGGCCCTTACCTGAGGGCCCTTCGACCATGAGAGGGGTGTCCATCGGGTATGGAGCTATTTTTAGGGCCCAAAGACTACACACATACAGATTGACGTTCAGGGGACCAATAGTAAGTCAACGCTGAGAGGCGTCTACTTGAACGTGCACCTAGTGTGGAGGGGGGAGAGGGGAGGGTGAAGGGGCAAGGGGGAGGGCAATGACCAGTGCAGCGTCCGTGGGAGGGGGGAGGGGGGACTACTTTAGGTTTGAGGTAAGTCAAAGCTGGGAGGCGTCCACGCGACCTGCGCCTCTGCAAGCCCCCATAGGCACTGATTGATGGGTATTATAAGTCAATGCTGAAAGGCGTCAACCTGACTGGGCCTCTGAAGTAGTAGGTGGTGGACGGGCACAGCACTCATGAGTAATTGCCGTGCCTGTAGGCAAAGACCCAGCAGGCAAGGTGCAGGTGTAGCGATCCGTGAAGGCGGCGACCCAGGTAGTTCAAAATACAATAGATGTGTGAAAAATAGTCTTTTAAATCCCCCCCGTGGGGATCCGGGGTGGGGGTTCCTTCGGGAGCCTCCTGGGAAGAATAGGTCCCCAGCAGTCCCTTGCTGTTCGTAGAAGGCGACAAATGGGAGACCAGACTCAATAGCAGTTTGGTGGAGTGCCCGCCCTGGGTCTGGGAGGTCTTGGGATTTATCCCTGGCCAAGTCACACCAAAGACTTTAACAATGGGAGTGGTCACTGCTTGCCTGGCACTCGGTATAAAGTAAGAACCACGAAAAATTACCCCCGTGAGGACCCGGGGTTGGAGTTCCTCTGGGAACTTCCTGGGAAGAATCCAAGTCCTCAGTATCCCCTGCTGTTCGTAAGAGTCGACGAAAAGGGGGAAAACCCATATGATGAATACAAAAAATGGTACCCCAATGTCGGTTGCAGGCCCGACCCAAAATAAACTGCAACGTCCCTCGGTAGGCAACCAGGCTGAGGATGACGGCTTATCTGCTACTGGAAGAAACAAAAAAATGGTTAACAATGACCAAAGTAAAAAAGAAAAAGACCAGTCAAGAACTGGTAAAAGAGGCTGTGAGAGCACGGGAACAAGTGCTCCCGTCCCAAAAAGGGCTAACACTGCCAAGGGCTGTGGCGGAGATGGCTGGCCAAGATTCCTTGTCGTGGAATCTTGCCAGACCGGTAAGACCATGGCCACCGTCTCGCCATTTGTCATTGGCAAAGCCATTGGCAGTGTAGCGGGCTCAGTAAAAAGTATTAAGAAGACCAGGGCTGGAACGCTCTTGGTTGAGGTCGAAAGAAGGCAGCAAGCCATTAACTTGCTCCAAATGGAAAATGTTGGTGAGACGCCTGTTGAGGTTTCCCCCCATAGATCCCTGAACACATCTAAAGGGGTCATCAAATGGAGGGACCTCCTGGGCACCCCCGTAGAAGAGATTGCTGAACAGCTCTCTCACGAGGGTGTAACAGGTGTCCACCAAATTAAAAGCAAGTCAACTGGCATCTATGTGCTATCATTTGACACACCAACTCCTCCGGAATTTGTCAAATGTGCGTACACCAGATTGCCAGTGGAAGAATATATGCCTAATCCCATGCGCTGCTATAAATGCCAAAAATATGGCCACATTACAAACAAATGTAATGGCCAAGCAGCGTGTGGTCGATGTGGAAACAAAGAAGTCGACCACTCAACTCAAGAGTGCAAGGGTAAACCCCAATGCATTAATTGCAAAGGGGAACACCCGGCATACTCCAGGAAATGCCCGCATTTCATCGAAGAGAAAGAGGTTCAATCTGTCCGTGTCAAAAGGAAGATCTCTTTCTCTGAAGCCCGAAGGATCGTGAGAGCATCCCGTGCTCCAGTGCTCACAAGAAGCTTCGCTTCAGTGGTCAGGTCAAAGAAAGATGCAGGTTGCCAAACACCTGACTGGCCTGACCGTGCTGTTAAGCCACAGCAATATCAAAAGGCTCCTCACCATCAGGCTGTGAATGCACAGCAAAAACAAAGTAAAGTTCGGCCCACACATGGGACCGACAGAGGGAGCAATACCACCTCGCTCCCTAAAAGAGGTCAGTCCCAAGTCTCAGGGACAAATACTGAGGGCAAGACCACCCAGCCCTACAAAGGCCCAAAACCATCTGGGCCTCCAGCTGAGTCTGGATCCTCTAGGATACCAGTACTCGCTAGTAGTAAATCCCCACCAAAAAGACCAGGTGGAAGCGAAAGACCCGCATCATCCCTAGGGTCTGAATGTGATGTAGACAGCTCACAGGAAGGGGACCCAACCCAACCTGTGACCAATTCCAGCCGTGCTGTAGATGGCCCACAGGAAGGGGATCCAACCCAACCCGTGAGAGCTTCCAGCTATGCTGTGAAGGCCGCATCACCTCCAAAACAAACACCTCCAAAAACAAAAGCAGTCACCATCAGAAGGGAACACCTATCCCCGATAAGTATACAAAATCGATTTGGTGTACTAGCAGACCCTAAGGGGATGACAGTGCTACAAAAACAGACAAAGAAAAAATGAGTAACACTCAAACAATCATACAGTGGAATTGCAGAGGCATCAGGGCCAACAGGGAAGATTTGGAGCTCCTCTGCACCGAAGTCCGACCTGTAGCCCTATGCTTGCAAGAAATAAAAACAACAAACCATGACCACTTAAAAATGAAACAATACCATCATTACTCAAAAATTCCCGATGAACATGTCCCTGCCGGAGGAGTAGCCATAATGGCCGAAAGAAACTTCCCTCAACAAGAGGTTTCCTTGGACACAACCCTCCAGGCAGTGGCTGTTCGAATAACAATAAACAAACCACTTACACTGTGCTCTGTCTACATACCACCAAGACAGAAAGTCACATATAATGATCTTGCAACACTGATCTCTCAGCTGCCTCCTCCGTTTCTAATCATGGGTGACCTCAATGCCCATAACCAGATATGGGGGTCCCACAAAATAGACGTGAGAGGCAGAGCAATTGAAAGAATCATAGATCGAAAATCCCTCTGCTTGTTCAATACCAAAGTTCCAACATACCACCATCCTGGAAGTGGAACTTACTCGTCCATTGATTTAACACTTTGTCACCATTCCATCTTTGCAGAGTTTCAATGGACAGTACATGAGGACTTATGTGGAAGCGACCACTTTCCCATCCTCCTGCAGACATCCAAGAAAAATGAAAATAGAGACAGGATCCCAGTGTGGAAGACACATAAAGCAGATTGGGATTGCTATCAAAACCTCTGTAAAGTGTCCTTCCTACCCTGGGAACTGGCATGCGAGAAAGAAGATCCAGTGCAATACTTCACAGATACATTGCTAGAAGTAAGTGCGCTGTCTATACCAAAAACATCAAAACATCCTCCAAAAAAGCCTCGGCCATGGTATGATGACGAATGCCAAAAGGCTAGAAAGGAGAGAAAGAGAGCACTGAGAAAGTTTAATAGTAACATCAGCGCTGAAAATATGCATGCGTATTTACAAGCCCGTGCTAAAACAAAATTAACATATAAGACTGCTAAACGAGAGTCCTTCCGAAACTTCATCAACTCTCTTTCCAGATCTACCCCAATGAGGAAAGTATGGAAAGTGGTGAAGAAGATGAATGGTCACTCTACCTCAACAGTCCACCAGTTGAAGGTCGGAAACGAAACAAAAGAAACCAAGGAGGAAATAGCAAACACCTTAGCTACATATTTCTCCAAAGTCTCCTCTGAGGAGAACTGTAGCGAAACTTTCCTCCGACACAAAAAGAAGAAGGAAGACACTGAACTTGACTTCACATCCACCAACAGGGAGATATACAACACCATCTTCTCCCTCGAGGAGCTGAAACACGCCCTCCATCAGTCAAAGTCTTCTTCTCCTGGACCTGACACTGTTCATTATGACATGCTGAAAAAACTGCCAGAAGAACAACTCAAACTACTACTAGAGTTGTACAACAACATATGGGTAAACGGAGATTATCCAAGCTCTTGGGCTGAAGCTACTGTGGTCCCTATCCTGAAAAATGGGAAAACCAAGAGTGATCCCCAGAGCTACAGACCTATTGCTATGACTAGCTGCCTTTCCAAAACCATGGAAAGAATGGTCAACAACAGGCTGACTTGGTATCTGGAATCTAATGATCTCCTAAACACCTACCAGTCAGGTTTCCGCCAAGGGCGGAGCACAACTGACCACCTTGTTAGGCTTGAGAGCTACATAAGAGAAGGATTCGCCAACAAAGAACATGTGGTGGCTGTCTTTTTTGACCTCGAAAAGGCATATGACACGACATGGAAATATGGCATCTTACAGAATCTGCAGGAAATGGGACTGCGTGGCAGACTGCCCACATTCGTTTCCAATTTCCTTGCCAACCGAACATTTAGTGTACGTCTTGGTACTAAACTGTCGCGGAGAGTCGACCAGGAAATGGGTGTACCCCAAGGCTGTGTCCTCTCTGTGACATTGTTTGGTGTACAAATTAACAGCATTACAAAGTCCCTGCAGAAAGACCTTAACTGCTGTCTCTATGTGGATGACTTTGTCATATGCTACCGATCGAGACAAATGACAACTATAGAAAGGAAACTACAACAGGCAGTGAATCTCCTTGACAGATGGAGTACTGAAAATGGTTTCAAGTTTTCCACCAACAAAACTACATGCGTTCACTTCTGTCGTAGAAGGGGGTGTGTGGAAAATCCGGCACTCCGTCTCAAGGACACTGAACTGCCTGTAGGGGAGGAGGTGAAGTTCTTGGGAATGATCTATGACAAGATCCTATCCTTCAAACCTCACATTGAATATTTGAGGAGAAAATGCCTAAAGGCCATGAATCTCCTGAAAGTACTGTCCAACACAGAATGGGGTGCTGACCGAGAGATCCTGCTGACCCTGTACAAAGCATACATCCAGTCAAGGCTGGATTATGGTTCTTTGATATACCAGTCAGCAGGGAAATCCTACTTGGACAGACTAAACCCCATCCAAAACCAGGGCCTACGAATATGTCTTGGCGCTTTCAGAACATCACCAGCCAAAAGCCTACACGTGGAGGGCAATGTTCCACCTTTACATTTAAGGAGGGAAAAATTGTCCTTACAATATGCAATAAAGGTCAAAGCTGACAAGAGAAACCCAACACATGATACCATATTCCGCACACATAACAGCGAGTTGTTCCGGGTAAATCCAAGGGTGGCCAAACCATTCTCTACCTCTGCTAAATCTGTGATCAGAGAAGCAGAGATACCTTTGAACATCATCAGAGAAATAAGACCACCCAAGAACCCACCATGGTCCCAGAGTAAACCTGTGGTCATCCTGGAACTATGCAATAACAAGAAGAACGAAACCAACCCCTCTGCTTTCAGGAACGAATATGGAGCCCTGAAAGACCAATACAGTGATCATTTCCCCATCTTCACTGATGGCTCCAAGGAAGGAAATAGAGTGGGTTATGCAGTACATACAGAGTATGGGGACCTGACGGGTGCCCTTCACGGCCAAGCCAGCATTTTTACTGCTGAAGCACGTGCTCTGGCGCGTGCACTAGACTGGATCAAAGTATCAGGACACAGAAAGTTTATCATCTTCTCAGACTCAAAGTCCTGTTTACAAACTATCCTACAACATGAGCCTAACAATCCCATAATCAGAGATATCCAGCAAAGTCACACCAACCTGAAATCGGTTGGCAAAGAAGTGATTTTCTGCTGGCTACCTAGCCACATTGGAATCTCTGGTAATGAAAAGGCAGACCAAGCAGCCAAGGGGGCCTTGGCCCTAGATCCTGAGGTTGCTAGAATCCCACACACAGACTTACTGCCACTAAGCAGAACACATTTGCGGTCTAAGTGGCAAAGCGACTGGAACAAACAGGAGAACAATCTTCTACACTCTGTCCAACCCAAATTAGAAGAGAAAAGTGACAAAAGCAAAAGAGAGTGCCTTACAAGGTCAGAACAGGTGAAACTGGCCCGTCTTCGGATAGGCCACACCAGGCTGACACATGAACACTTGTTGAAAGGTGAAGTTGCTCCTATTTGTCAACAGTGTAACACCAAACTAACGGTGGAGCACATCATATTGAAGTGTAAGAAGACGGATGACAGTCGCAAGCGGCATCTCCAAAACAGAACATCGATGAAGGACGTGTTTAACAACAACAGAAGTAAAAAGATCCTGCAATTCCTTCGAGAATGCCAACTGATAGATAAAATCTAAGAAAGGATCCAAGAGTCTGGGATCCAGGGGCCACCCTGTGCTCCCGACAGGGTCATCAAAGGCCGGGTGTGTGGTGTCCTTTCTATGGGACATTGCACACTAAAGACCCCTTGCCACTCTTCGCAACGAGTAGGGTATCGCACCCGGTGGCGGGTTTCTCCTAAACCATATCATATATTCGGTCACCGCCCTTGTGGCGTAAAATAAGCTGAAAAGTTCTACCTTGTGCAGTCTGGAAAGAACCCATAAGGGTTGGCCGGACGTTAAACTACCCCAACAAACAAACAAACAAACTTTTAAATCCGTTACTTTCCCAAAAGAACAAAAGACAGGTCTCACGATCCATTAAAGTGAAAAAATCCTTTGCCAATCTGCTGATCTTCTCTAATTAGCAAATTACCAAGGATTTTTTCACTAATAAAATAAAATAAAATAAAAATCCGCCACTGCCTTAAGGATAGACCCCAGTGATGAAGGTGTTCATGGTGTGGCTCCCTTTAATCTCAAATTTATAAAAAGATGCTGATTTCCCATTTGATTATGGTGATTTTGGTGATACAAATTATGATTTGTATACTTTGTTTGAATTAACTTGTCACATACAGGAATAACTAAACATTGACCTGTTGTTGTATGGTCGAGTATTAGAAAAATATACAAAATCAGAAGGGTGGCCTGGTCTTCACATCCAAGACGCGTTCAGCAAACTCTTGAGCTGCGACAATCTGCTCCACCAGACGTGCATGCATGTGAAGCACGAAATCTTCGTTGTTAGCACAGTGTGCTATTAATCTCATCCTTCGGAGTATGTCTTTTGTTTCCTTTGAATACCCATGAAGGTACGCTTTAAGATCTCGGACATATCTCCTGTATGTGCAGCCAGTCTGTGTGTGTGTTACCTTCAGTGTTGTAGTGGGGAGTGAGGCCAGTCACATGCCCTCAGGGCAATATATAAACAAAGTGTAGGCCCTGCCATCTGGTGTTAGTTCTCACAGGCGTCTCATCCACTAGGTGGCAACCATGTGCCATAGTCTGTTCACTGGCCCAACCCTGCAGGTCTCACGGAACTAAATGATTTGCTGTATAGTTTAATATAGCATGACATGCCAAATTAAATATTCAGAACATTGCTGGCCTTCAGCTTGAATCAGAATCCAATAAACAGATCTTTCTTACATAAAATATCAAAATATGAAGGTAGGTTGACCATGAAAATTTTTTGCTAGAGAGCCAAATGTCTACCTACCCTCATTTTACTCATTCTGCACAGGCAAATCTGGCCAAAACTACACCTCACCATAAATTAATTTTGACATCTGCATACTTTCACATATCAGGTCAATTTTCATGTCATTCAAATTAGCAATGGTTAGGCAGTTTATGGATTTTTTACTTTAATTTTATCATTTATTTACATTCTAATTTAGACCAACCACACTTGGCAATGTATTCACTGCAGTCCGGAAAGTTGTAGGACACTACGAGGTGGCGCCACATTTAGTTCCGTGAGACCTGCAATGACTACAAAAGTACTTACAGAGCTATAAAGCAGTCTATATTCACAAAACTGTATGTGTTTTCAATATATTCCCAAGGTTTTATATGCCTGGGACCATTATTTCTCCCCAAAAGAGTGATTTTTTGAAAGCCTGTCTCTCATAAGGTAGTATGTGCAGTGAGCGCCCATTTTCTGGTACTATGATGTTATAGCGCTATGACCCAAGTGAAGAGAAATTATCATTGCATGATGATGATATTACTCAGGGTTATCTATATCCCTTCAGTGATTGTGAATCCAGTCTTTTTTGAGTGCTGGTCATTCTAAATTTTATGAAAAATGTCAAAGATATTGGAAAAATAAGGGAAAATACCTAGGCAAATAGTGAAAATACATTTGGTTTTTGAATTTTGAGCATGAAGTCCTACTCTTATCTACTTAATGTGATATGGAATTAGTTTCTACATGTGGCAGTAACATTTCCTGTGAATTTCAAGCTTGTCAGAGCATTATTTCTAATTTTCAACATGCAACAACTACTTAACTACAGGTTGCGGGACGAGGCCGCCTTAACGCGATTCTTATGTGAGCCCCTAAATGTGACACCAACTGGTCTAAACAGGTAAGAACTGGGTGAAATGACATCACAGTGTATGTTTAACCAGTCTTATATCTCATTAGAATATTTTAGAAATTTTTTGATTTTTTTTTTTTGTAAAATTGATTTTTTTTACATAATATCTATGATTCAGGTAGGCATTATGCAGTTCACAGATATGTCACTCCAGATATCCAAAAGAGCCAATAAATGATGTAAGATAGTAATACTTGATTACAGAGTAAATGTGAACTTTAATGAAAAAATATAGGTTAATGGGTTTTGCATATTAAGTAGTATAAGTTTCCTCAGTAATTAGGCAAAATGTGTAGACGCAAAATACATCTCACCACACACCTCCAGCTGCTGTTTATTGTTGGATTTGTCCTGTCAGACCTATCTGTGGCTGTATAGCAGGTGAACTTCCTAGAATAATAATAAAAGAGTAACATTATTGTGTTTTCCTTAATATTGCACATAGAAACTCGTTAAAAAGGGGAATATTGTTAATTTGCTGGCGCTCGTTATGAATATTCAATTAAAAAATCTAAATAATGCAAGGATTTTGAAATAATTTCATTTAGTCAGCCATTTTAATGGGGTAAGAGATATTTAGTGTAAAGTGAGATACCAGATGGCTCAAGTTCCCTGACAAAAGATAACAAAAAGTGACGACAGGTCAATTAATCAAACCCTTACATGACCTTTGGAACCAAGACATTTTAGTTTCATTCCACTCTCAGAGGGATTCAGACATACATATTTATTCCAGAAAAACCTATTCTTTAGTTTAGCTGTCTGGAGTATTGGATTGTTGTGGAATATTCAAAATTTGCATTTAACTACACACTGTGAACATTCAAGATGGTGAGAGGTGAGAGGAAAAGGAGGGCTACTCACTTTAAGGAGGGGCATACATTCAAACCTGACTCAGAAGCCTACAGTGTTGAACCACAACCTAAGTCTATTGTCAGACTTGGAGCCAGGGATTTTGAGAATGTGGTTGAATCTAGCCCAGAGGGAGAACTTTTAACAAGGGACTCTATAGGTAGGCCTGTTCAATCTGTTCTTTTGAGACCTAGAGAGGAGAAGGGCTCATATTATTCAGACTATGACCAGGATGGCTCTATTCCTATAGGGGACCAAAATAGCTACATTTTGGTTCACCAGCAGAAAACTCTCAATCTATTTAATGAGGCATTTAAGGGTCACGGGTCTCAGTCAAGGACATGTATAGGAGACCTAGAATGGGACAGGGAATCATTGCAGCAGAGAGGGCTGTGCTGGTCTACATCACTTAAATGTACCATCTGCGACCATAGATCTCCCAAACATAAGCTCTATGATGAAGTACAAAGCCCAGGAAAAGGGAGAAAGGCAGCTGCTCCTAATATTGGGCTTCAGATTGGCCTGGCAAAGGTGGGGTTAGGTAGTTCTGGGATTTCTGAGATTCTGAATGCGACCAATATTGCAGCACCATCGCAGCGGGGAATGCAGAAAACCGCAAACAAGATATCACCACTTGTTGAAGAGGTAAACCGACAAGACATGACCAGACGGGTTGGTGAGTTACAAAAGCTAAATGTGAAAAGGGGGCTTTCACGTGAAACAGGGATTGCAGTAGAGGCAGATGGCACTTATAACAATAGGTTATCAAGTGGCTTTGGGAAGACCCCATTTCAGCCGGCAACACGTTGTACATACCTTATTGCCGAACAAGTAACAAAGGAAAAGCAAATAATTTCGGCAAATGTACATACCAAACTGTGCAGTTGCAGGGGAGCGACACATAAAAGAAATTGCACAGCGAACCTTCCCAAAGATGCAGTCCATTGGAAATGAGGGGAGCTACTTGAAAAAGGGGCTAGATGAAATATCCTCACAGGGGGGTCCTCCAGTGGCCACACTAACTTTGGACGGTGACAGCAACGCAAATGTTGCTGCACAAGCTGCTGGTGTGAAACTTTTCACGTGCACAAAACACCTAACAAGGAGGTTTTGTAAAAAAATTAAAAACTGTTCCTTTTCAAGATCAATTTTCCCTGGTAGGGTCCAGGTAGCAAAGGAGAAATTCCAAAAATCTTTCGCTCTTGACCTGGCACAAAGGTGTCAAGCAGAAGTGCGGGCGGCATCAGAGGCCTATCCTGGCAACATTAAAGCTATTTTGACAAGGCTAGCATTCACCTCTGATGCTGTTATTGCTTGCTACAGGGGAGATCATTTCCTTTGTTGTAAGCACTCATTGGTATGCTCTAAGCGGCGACCATGGCCTAGGCCCTACTTGCCCTCTTATGGCTACAAAGAAACATTCCTCACCCCCTCACCACAGGACATACAGAAACTCAAGGCGTGTTTGGCAATGAGATTTAGCCCTGAGGCCATAGAGGGAACTTATCTGAATCGGACTCAGAATAAGTGTGAGGCAAGCAATAGGGGAATCTCAAAAAGCTTACCGAAGCATCTTGAGTTCACGAGGAACGCCGTGGGTCGGGGCCACACTGCCGTGCATTCTTTGAATAACCTGCCGGGCATATCGACACTGAAGATCTGCAAAGCTCTCGGCATCCCGCTGCCCCGTCACTCCAGGGTACTAAAGCAACTAAAAAATAAGGACAAAATTGTCAGATTTCATAAATTAAGACAGCAGTCAGTGAAATACAAAACAGCCAGGGCAAAACAGCGAAACTTAAGGTACGCAAGCTATGACCAGTCACGCAATGATGCAGCGTACAAGAGCGGGGGTTTTATAACCAAAGTCAGGCAAGCAGCATATGACACAAGAGAGGCTAGGAGACGAAATAGCACCTTCACAAACAGGATAGAACATGCTTATGCTAGGAGGGAGACAGTAGAAGGCATGAACATGAGAAAGGCAGTCAGGGAGGAGCATTATTATTAAGCAGGGATAAAACGCCAACAAAAACACATTTTAATCTGTTAAAACATGGAACTTGAACTTTAAAACTATCACTGGATGCCTAAATTACCAGTACAGCTTCACCTTCAGGTTATGCAGGCTGGTGAATGTGTGCCGATACAGCTGCCTACAAGTCGACATGTTATACGCTCCCCGTTTGCCTCGTGAGACTCAAGTACTAAATGATCGGGATTGGCGCACAGCGTCTCGTGGCATAAGTGTGACACCTCAGGTGGCCCAGGTCCCCTACTGCTGGTACTAGGTATGTCAAAATTCTGCTTATGAAGCATATAAACTAATCTGTGTACATAATACACCTTGGTTTTGAGATTTAAATGGGAAACAGTTAGCCTTTTCTGGCCATAACCTAGTCTACCTGGCCGACTTTTGGCCCCTAACCATATCAAACATCCCTTTTCATTACATTTGCACTTTTCATGAATAATTTCTAGTTCCCTGTTGCACCAGTCAGCAAAACTAACCTGAAAAGTACAAAAAAATGGGGTCTCATATCACTAACAGGCACTTTTCTCATTGAGTCATTCAAACTGCAGGTCTCACGGAACTAAATGATTTGCTGTATAGTTTAATATAGCATGACATGCCAAATTAAATATTCAGAACATTGCTGGCCTTCAGCTTGAATCAGAATCCAATAAACAGATCTTTCTTACATAAAATATCAAAATATGAAGGTAGGTTGACCATGAAAATTTTTTGCTAGAGAGCCAAATGTCTACCTACCCTCATTTTACTCATTCTGCACAGGCAAATCTGGCCAAAACTACACCTCACCATAAATTAATTTTGACATCTGCATACTTTCACATATCAGGTCAATTTTCATGTCATTCAAATTAGCAATGGTTAGGCAGTTTATGGATTTTTTACTTTAATTTTATCATTTATTTACATTCTAATTTAGACCAACCACACTTGGCAATGTATTCACTGCAGTCCGGAAAGTTGTAGGACACTACGAGGTGGCGCCACATTTAGTTCCGTGAGACCTGCAATGACTACAAAAGTACTTACAGAGCTATAAAGCAGTCTATATTCACAAAACTGTATGTGTTTTCAATATATTCCCAAGGTTTTATATGCCTGGGACCATTATTTCTCCCCAAAAGAGTGATTTTTTGAAAGCCTGTCTCTCATAAGGTAGTATGTGCAGTGAGCGCCCATTTTCTGGTACTATGATGTTATAGCGCTATGACCCAAGTGAAGAGAAATTATCATTGCATGATGATGATATTACTCAGGGTTATCTATATCCCTTCAGTGATTGTGAATCCAGTCTTTTTTGAGTGCTGGTCATTCTAAATTTTATGAAAAATGTCAAAGATATTGGAAAAATAAGGGAAAATACCTAGGCAAATAGTGAAAATACATTTGGTTTTTGAATTTTGAGCATGAAGTCCTACTCTTATCTACTTAATGTGATATGGAATTAGTTTCTACATGTGGCAGTAACATTTCCTGTGAATTTCAAGCTTGTCAGAGCATTATTTCTAATTTTCAACATGCAACAACTACTTAACTACAGGTTGCAGGACGAGGCCGCCTTAACGCGATTCTTATGTGAGCCCCTAAATGTGACACCAACTGGTCTAAACAGGTAAGAACTGGGTGAAATGACATCACAGTGTATGTTTAACCAGTCTTATATCTCATTAGAATATTTTAGAAATTTTTTGATTTTTTTTTTTTGTAAAATTGATTTTTTTTACATAATATCTATGATTCAGGTAGGCATTATGCAGTTCACAGATATGTCACTCCAGATATCCAAAAGAGCCAATAAATGATGTAAGATAGTAATACTTGATTACAGAGTAAATGTGAACTTTAATGAAAAAATATAGGTTAATGGGTTTTGCATATTAAGTAGTATAAGTTTCCTCAGTAATTAGGCAAAATGTGTAGACGCAAAATACATCTCACCACACACCTCCAGCTGCTGTTTATTGTTGGATTTGTCCTGTCAGACCTATCTGTGGCTGTATAGCAGGTGAACTTCCTAGAATAATAATAAAAGAGTAACATTATTGTGTTTTCCTTAATATTGCACATAGAAACTCGTTAAAAAGGGGAATATTGTTAATTTGCTGGCGCTCGTTATGAATATTCAATTAAAAAATCTAAATAATGCAAGGATTTTGAAATAATTTCATTTAGTCAGCCATTTTAATGGGGTAAGAGATATTTAGTGTAAAGTGAGATACCAGATGGCTCAAGTTCCCTGACAAAAGATAACAAAAAGTGACGACAGGTCAATTAATCAAACCCTTACATGACCTTTGGAACCAAGACATTTTAGTTTCATTCCACTCTCAGAGGGATTCAGACATACATATTTATTCCAGAAAAACCTATTCTTTAGTTTAGCTGTCTGGAGTATTGGATTGTTGTGGAATATTCAAAATTTGCATTTAACTACACACTGTGAACATTCAAGATGGTGAGAGGTGAGAGGAAAAGGAGGGCTACTCACTTTAAGGAGGGGCATACATTCAAACCTGACTCAGAAGCCTACAGTGTTGAACCACAACCTAAGTCTATTGTCAGACTTGGAGCCAGGGATTTTGAGAATGTGGTTGAATCTAGCCCAGAGGGAGAACTTTTAACAAGGGACTCTATAGGTAGGCCTGTTCAATCTGTTCTTTTGAGACCTAGAGAGGAGAAGGGCTCATATTATTCAGACTATGACCAGGATGGCTCTATTCCTATAGGGGACCAAAATAGCTACATTTTGGTTCACCAGCAGAAAACTCTCAATCTATTTAATGAGGCATTTAAGGGTCACGGGTCTCAGTCAAGGACATGTATAGGAGACCTAGAATGGGACAGGGAATCATTGCAGCAGAGAGGGCTGTGCTGGTCTACATCACTTAAATGTACCATCTGCGACCATAGATCTCCCAAACATAAGCTCTATGATGAAGTACAAAGCCCAGGAAAAGGGAGAAAGGCAGCTGCTCCTAATATTGGGCTTCAGATTGGCCTGGCAAAGGTGGGGTTAGGTAGTTCTGGGATTTCTGAGATTCTGAATGCGACCAATATTGCAGCACCATCGCAGCGGGGAATGCAGAAAACCGCAAACAAGATATCACCACTTGTTGAAGAGGTAAACCGACAAGACATGACCAGACGGGTTGGTGAGTTACAAAAGCTAAATGTGAAAAGGGGGCTTTCACGTGAAACAGGGATTGCAGTAGAGGCAGATGGCACTTATAACAATAGGTTATCAAGTGGCTTTGGGAAGACCCCATTTCAGCCGGCAACACGTTGTACATACCTTATTGCCGAACAAGTAACAAAGGAAAAGCAAATAATTTCGGCAAATGTACATACCAAACTGTGCAGTTGCAGGGGAGCGACACATAAAAGAAATTGCACAGCGAACCTTCCCAAAGATGCAGTCATTGGAAATGAGGGGAGCTACTTGAAAAAGGGGCTAGATGAAATATCCTCACAGGGGGGTCCTCCAGTGGCCACACTAACTTTGGACGGTGACAGCAACGCAAATGTTGCTGCACAAGCTGCTGGTGTGAAACTTTTCACGTGCACAAAACACCTAACAAGGAGGTTTTGTAAAAAAATTAAAAACTGTTCCTTTTCAAGATCAATTTTCCCTGGTAGGGTCCAGGTAGCAAAGGAGAAATTCCAAAAATCTTTCGCTCTTGACCTGGCACAAAGGTGTCAAGCAGAAGTGCGGGCGGCATCAGAGGCCTATCCTGGCAACATTAAAGCTATTTTGACAAGGCTAGCATTCACCTCTGATGCTGTTATTGCTTGCTACAGGGGAGATCATTTCCTTTGTTGTAAGCACTCATTGGTATGCTCTAAGCGGCGACCATGGCCTAGGCCCTACTTGCCCTCTTATGGCTACAAAGAAACATTCCTCACCCCCTCACCACAGGACATACAGAAACTCAAGGCGTGTTTGGCAATGAGATTTAGCCCTGAGGCCATAGAGGGAACTTATCTGAATCGGACTCAGAATAAGTGTGAGGCAAGCAATAGGGGAATCTCAAAAAGCTTACCGAAGCATCTTGAGTTCACGAGGAACGCCGTGGGTCGGGGCCACACTGCCGTGCATTCTTTGAATAACCTGCCGGGCATATCGACACTGAAGATCTGCAAAGCTCTCGGCATCCCGCTGCCCCGTCACTCCAGGGTACTAAAGCAACTAAAAAATAAGGACAAAATTGTCAGATTTCATAAATTAAGACAGCAGTCAGTGAAATACAAAACAGCCAGGGCAAAACAGCGAAACTTAAGGTACGCAAGCTATGACCAGTCACGCAATGATGCAGCGTACAAGAGCGGGGGTTTTATAACCAAAGTCAGGCAAGCAGCATATGACACAAGAGAGGCTAGGAGACGAAATAGCACCTTCACAAACAGGATAGAACATGCTTATGCTAGGAGGGAGACAGTAGAAGGCATGAACATGAGAAAGGCAGTCAGGGAGGAGCATTATTATTAAGCAGGGATAAAACGCCAACAAAAACACATTTTAATCTGTTAAAACATGGAACTTGAACTTTAAAACTATCACTGGATGCCTAAATTACCAGTACAGCTTCACCTTCAGGTTATGCAGGCTGGTGAATGTGTGCCGATACAGCTGCCTACAAGTCGACATGTTATACGCTCCCCGTTTGCCTCGTGAGACTCAAGTACTAAATGATCGGGATTGGCGCACAGCGTCTCGTGGCATAAGTGTGACACCTCAGGTGGCCCAGGTCCCCTACTGCTGGTACTAGGTATGTCAAAATTCTGCTTATGAAGCATATAAACTAATCTGTGTACATAATACACCTTGGTTTTGAGATTTAAATGGGAAACAGTTAGCCTTTTCTGGCCATAACCTAGTCTACCTGGCCGACTTTTGGCCCCTAACCATATCAAACATCCCTTTTCATTACATTTGCACTTTTCATGAATAATTTCTAGTTCCCTGTTGCACCAGTCAGCAAAACTAACCTGAAAAGTACAAAAAAATGGGGTCTCATATCACTAACAGGCACTTTTCTCATTGAGTCATTCAAACTGCAGGTCTCACGGAACTAAATGATTTGCTGTATAGTTTAATATAGCATGACATGCCAAATTAAATATTCAGAACATTGCTGGCCTTCAGCTTGAATCAGAATCCAATAAACAGATCTTTCTTACATAAAATATCAAAATATGAAGGTAGGTTGACCATGAAAATTTTTTGCTAGAGAGCCAAATGTCTACCTACCCTCATTTTACTCATTCTGCACAGGCAAATCTGGCCAAAACTACACCTCACCATAAATTAATTTTGACATCTGCATACTTTCACATATCAGGTCAATTTTCATGTCATTCAAATTAGCAATGGTTAGGCAGTTTATGGATTTTTTACTTTAATTTTATCATTTATTTACATTCTAATTTAGACCAACCACACTTGGCAATGTATTCACTGCAGTCCGGAAAGTTGTAGGACACTACGAGGTGGCGCCACATTTAGTTCCGTGAGACCTGCAATGACTACAAAAGTACTTACAGAGCTATAAAGCAGTCTATATTCACAAAACTGTATGTGTTTTCAATATATTCCCAAGGTTTTATATGCCTGGGACCATTATTTCTCCCCAAAAGAGTGATTTTTTGAAAGCCTGTCTCTCATAAGGTAGTATGTGCAGTGAGCGCCCATTTTCTGGTACTATGATGTTATAGCGCTATGACCCAAGTGAAGAGAAATTATCATTGCATGATGATGATATTACTCAGGGTTATCTATATCCCTTCAGTGATTGTGAATCCAGTCTTTTTTGAGTGCTGGTCATTCTAAATTTTATGAAAAATGTCAAAGATATTGGAAAAATAAGGGAAAATACCTAGGCAAATAGTGAAAATACATTTGGTTTTTGAATTTTGAGCATGAAGTCCTACTCTTATCTACTTAATGTGATATGGAATTAGTTTCTACATGTGGCAGTAACATTTCCTGTGAATTTCAAGCTTGTCAGAGCATTATTTCTAATTTTCAACATGCAACAACTACTTAACTACAGGTTGCGGGACGAGGCCGCCTTAACGCGATTCTTATGTGAGCCCCTAAATGTGACACCAACTGGTCTAAACAGGTAAGAACTGGGTGAAATGACATCACAGTGTATGTTTAACCAGTCTTATATCTCATTAGAATATTTTAGAAATTTTTTGATTTTTTTTTTTTGTAAAATTGATTTTTTTTACATAATATCTATGATTCAGGTAGGCATTATGCAGTTCACAGATATGTCACTCCAGATATCCAAAAGAGCCAATAAATGATGTAAGATAGTAATACTTGATTACAGAGTAAATGTGAACTTTAATGAAAAAATATAGGTTAATGGGTTTTGCATATTAAGTAGTATAAGTTTCCTCAGTAATTAGGCAAAATGTGTAGACGCAAAATACATCTCACCACACACCTCCAGCTGCTGTTTATTGTTGGATTTGTCCTGTCAGACCTATCTGTGGCTGTATAGCAGGTGAACTTCCTAGAATAATAATAAAAGAGTAACATTATTGTGTTTTCCTTAATATTGCACATAGAAACTCGTTAAAAAGGGGAATATTGTTAATTTGCTGGCGCTCGTTATGAATATTCAATTAAAAAATCTAAATAATGCAAGGATTTTGAAATAATTTCATTTAGTCAGCCATTTTAATGGGGTAAGAGATATTTAGTGTAAAGTGAGATACCAGATGGCTCAAGTTCCCTGACAAAAGATAACAAAAAGTGACGACAGGTCAATTAATCAAACCCTTACATGACCTTTGGAACCAAGACATTTTAGTTTCATTCCACTCTCAGAGGGATTCAGACATACATATTTATTCCAGAAAAACCTATTCTTTAGTTTAGCTGTCTGGAGTATTGGATTGTTGTGGAATATTCAAAATTTGCATTTAACTACACACTGTGAACATTCAAGATGGTGAGAGGTGAGAGGAAAAGGAGGGCTACTCACTTTAAGGAGGGGCATACATTCAAACCTGACTCAGAAGCCTACAGTGTTGAACCACAACCTAAGTCTATTGTCAGACTTGGAGCCAGGGATTTTGAGAATGTGGTTGAATCTAGCCCAGAGGGAGAACTTTTAACAAGGGACTCTATAGGTAGGCCTGTTCAATCTGTTCTTTTGAGACCTAGAGAGGAGAAGGGCTCATATTATTCAGACTATGACCAGGATGGCTCTATTCCTATAGGGGACCAAAATAGCTACATTTTGGTTCACCAGCAGAAAACTCTCAATCTATTTAATGAGGCATTTAAGGGTCACGGGTCTCAGTCAAGGACATGTATAGGAGACCTAGAATGGGACAGGGAATCATTGCAGCAGAGAGGGCTGTGCTGGTCTACATCACTTAAATGTACCATCTGCGACCATAGATCTCCCAAACATAAGCTCTATGATGAAGTACAAAGCCCAGGAAAAGGGAGAAAGGCAGCTGCTCCTAATATTGGGCTTCAGATTGGCCTGGCAAAGGTGGGGTTAGGTAGTTCTGGGATTTCTGAGATTCTGAATGCGACCAATATTGCAGCACCATCGCAGCGGGGAATGCAGAAAACCGCAAACAAGATATCACCACTTGTTGAAGAGGTAAACCGACAAGACATGACCAGACGGGTTGGTGAGTTACAAAAGCTAAATGTGAAAAGGGGGCTTTCACGTGAAACAGGGATTGCAGTAGAGGCAGATGGCACTTATAACAATAGGTTATCAAGTGGCTTTGGGAAGACCCCATTTCAGCCGGCAACACGTTGTACATACCTTATTGCCGAACAAGTAACAAAGGAAAAGCAAATAATTTCGGCAAATGTACATACCAAACTGTGCAGTTGCAGGGGAGCGACACATAAAAGAAATTGCACAGCGAACCTTCCCAAAGATGCAGTCATTGGAAATGAGGGGAGCTACTTGAAAAAGGGGCTAGATGAAATATCCTCACAGGGGGGTCCTCCAGTGGCCACACTAACTTTGGACGGTGACAGCAACGCAAATGTTGCTGCACAAGCTGCTGGTGTGAAACTTTTCACGTGCACAAAACACCTAACAAGGAGGTTTTGTAAAAAAATTAAAAACTGTTCCTTTTCAAGATCAATTTTCCCTGGTAGGGTCCAGGTAGCAAAGGAGAAATTCCAAAAATCTTTCGCTCTTGACCTGGCACAAAGGTGTCAAGCAGAAGTGCGGGCGGCATCAGAGGCCTATCCTGGCAACATTAAAGCTATTTTGACAAGGCTAGCATTCACCTCTGATGCTGTTATTGCTTGCTACAGGGGAGATCATTTCCTTTGTTGTAAGCACTCATTGGTATGCTCTAAGCGGCGACCATGGCCTAGGCCCTACTTGCCCTCTTATGGCTACAAAGAAACATTCCTCACCCCCTCACCACAGGACATACAGAAACTCAAGGCGTGTTTGGCAATGAGATTTAGCCCTGAGGCCATAGAGGGAACTTATCTGAATCGGACTCAGAATAAGTGTGAGGCAAGCAATAGGGGAATCTCAAAAAGCTTACCGAAGCATCTTGAGTTCACGAGGAACGCCGTGGGTCGGGGCCACACTGCCGTGCATTCTTTGAATAACCTGCCGGGCATATCGACACTGAAGATCTGCAAAGCTCTCGGCATCCCGCTGCCCCGTCACTCCAGGGTACTAAAGCAACTAAAAAATAAGGACAAAATTGTCAGATTTCATAAATTAAGACAGCAGTCAGTGAAATACAAAACAGCCAGGGCAAAACAGCGAAACTTAAGGTACGCAAGCTATGACCAGTCACGCAATGATGCAGCGTACAAGAGCGGGGGTTTTATAACCAAAGTCAGGCAAGCAGCATATGACACAAGAGAGGCTAGGAGACGAAATAGCACCTTCACAAACAGGATAGAACATGCTTATGCTAGGAGGGAGACAGTAGAAGGCATGAACATGAGAAAGGCAGTCAGGGAGGAGCATTATTATTAAGCAGGGATAAAACGCCAACAAAAACACATTTTAATCTGTTAAAACATGGAACTTGAACTTTAAAACTATCACTGGATGCCTAAATTACCAGTACAGCTTCACCTTCAGGTTATGCAGGCTGGTGAATGTGTGCCGATACAGCTGCCTACAAGTCGACATGTTATACGCTCCCCGTTTGCCTCGTGAGACTCAAGTACTAAATGATCGGGATTGGCGCACAGCGTCTCGTGGCATAAGTGTGACACCTCAGGTGGCCCAGGTCCCCTACTGCTGGTACTAGGTATGTCAAAATTCTGCTTATGAAGCATATAAACTAATCTGTGTACATAATACACCTTGGTTTTGAGATTTAAATGGGAAACAGTTAGCCTTTTCTGGCCATAACCTAGTCTACCTGGCCGACTTTTGGCCCCTAACCATATCAAACATCCCTTTTCATTACATTTGCACTTTTCATGAATAATTTCTAGTTCCCTGTTGCACCAGTCAGCAAAACTAACCTGAAAAGTACAAAAAAATGGGGTCTCATATCACTAACAGGCACTTTTCTCATTGAGTCATTCAAACTGCAGGTCTCACGGAACTAAATGATTTGCTGTATAGTTTAATATAGCATGACATGCCAAATTAAATATTCAGAACATTGCTGGCCTTCAGCTTGAATCAGAATCCAATAAACAGATCTTTCTTACATAAAATATCAAAATATGAAGGTAGGTTGACCATGAAAATTTTTTGCTAGAGAGCCAAATGTCTACCTACCCTCATTTTACTCATTCTGCACAGGCAAATCTGGCCAAAACTACACCTCACCATAAATTAATTTTGACATCTGCATACTTTCACATATCAGGTCAATTTTCATGTCATTCAAATTAGCAATGGTTAGGCAGTTTATGGATTTTTTACTTTAATTTTATCATTTATTTACATTCTAATTTAGACCAACCACACTTGGCAATGTATTCACTGCAGTCCGGAAAGTTGTAGGACACTACGAGGTGGCGCCACATTTAGTTCCGTGAGACCTGCAATGACTACAAAAGTACTTACAGAGCTATAAAGCAGTCTATATTCACAAAACTGTATGTGTTTTCAATATATTCCCAAGGTTTTATATGCCTGGGACCATTATTTCTCCCCAAAAGAGTGATTTTTTGAAAGCCTGTCTCTCATAAGGTAGTATGTGCAGTGAGCGCCCATTTTCTGGTACTATGATGTTATAGCGCTATGACCCAAGTGAAGAGAAATTATCATTGCATGATGATGATATTACTCAGGGTTATCTATATCCCTTCAGTGATTGTGAATCCAGTCTTTTTTGAGTGCTGGTCATTCTAAATTTTATGAAAAATGTCAAAGATATTGGAAAAATAAGGGAAAATACCTAGGCAAATAGTGAAAATACATTTGGTTTTTGAATTTTGAGCATGAAGTCCTACTCTTATCTACTTAATGTGATATGGAATTAGTTTCTACATGTGGCAGTAACATTTCCTGTGAATTTCAAGCTTGTCAGAGCATTATTTCTAATTTTCAACATGCAACAACTACTTAACTACAGGTTGCGGGACGAGGCCGCCTTAACGCGATTCTTATGTGAGCCCCTAAATGTGACACCAACTGGTCTAAACAGGTAAGAACTGGGTGAAATGACATCACAGTGTATGTTTAACCAGTCTTATATCTCATTAGAATATTTTAGAAATTTTTTGATTTTTTTTTTTTGTAAAATTGATTTTTTTTACATAATATCTATGATTCAGGTAGGCATTATGCAGTTCACAGATATGTCACTCCAGATATCCAAAAGAGCCAATAAATGATGTAAGATAGTAATACTTGATTACAGAGTAAATGTGAACTTTAATGAAAAAATATAGGTTAATGGGTTTTGCATATTAAGTAGTATAAGTTTCCTCAGTAATTAGGCAAAATGTGTAGACGCAAAATACATCTCACCACACACCTCCAGCTGCTGTTTATTGTTGGATTTGTCCTGTCAGACCTATCTGTGGCTGTATAGCAGGTGAACTTCCTAGAATAATAATAAAAGAGTAACATTATTGTGTTTTCCTTAATATTGCACATAGAAACTCGTTAAAAAGGGGAATATTGTTAATTTGCTGGCGCTCGTTATGAATATTCAATTAAAAAATCTAAATAATGCAAGGATTTTGAAATAATTTCATTTAGTCAGCCATTTTAATGGGGTAAGAGATATTTAGTGTAAAGTGAGATACCAGATGGCTCAAGTTCCCTGACAAAAGATAACAAAAAGTGACGACAGGTCAATTAATCAAACCCTTACATGACCTTTGGAACCAAGACATTTTAGTTTCATTCCACTCTCAGAGGGATTCAGACATACATATTTATTCCAGAAAAACCTATTCTTTAGTTTAGCTGTCTGGAGTATTGGATTGTTGTGGAATATTCAAAATTTGCATTTAACTACACACTGTGAACATTCAAGATGGTGAGAGGTGAGAGGAAAAGGAGGGCTACTCACTTTAAGGAGGGGCATACATTCAAACCTGACTCAGAAGCCTACAGTGTTGAACCACAACCTAAGTCTATTGTCAGACTTGGAGCCAGGGATTTTGAGAATGTGGTTGAATCTAGCCCAGAGGGAGAACTTTTAACAAGGGACTCTATAGGTAGGCCTGTTCAATCTGTTCTTTTGAGACCTAGAGAGGAGAAGGGCTCATATTATTCAGACTATGACCAGGATGGCTCTATTCCTATAGGGGACCAAAATAGCTACATTTTGGTTCACCAGCAGAAAACTCTCAATCTATTTAATGAGGCATTTAAGGGTCACGGGTCTCAGTCAAGGACATGTATAGGAGACCTAGAATGGGACAGGGAATCATTGCAGCAGAGAGGGCTGTGCTGGTCTACATCACTTAAATGTACCATCTGCGACCATAGATCTCCCAAACATAAGCTCTATGATGAAGTACAAAGCCCAGGAAAAGGGAGAAAGGCAGCTGCTCCTAATATTGGGCTTCAGATTGGCCTGGCAAAGGTGGGGTTAGGTAGTTCTGGGATTTCTGAGATTCTGAATGCGACCAATATTGCAGCACCATCGCAGCGGGGAATGCAGAAAACCGCAAACAAGATATCACCACTTGTTGAAGAGGTAAACCGACAAGACATGACCAGACGGGTTGGTGAGTTACAAAAGCTAAATGTGAAAAGGGGGCTTTCACGTGAAACAGGGATTGCAGTAGAGGCAGATGGCACTTATAACAATAGGTTATCAAGTGGCTTTGGGAAGACCCCATTTCAGCCGGCAACACGTTGTACATACCTTATTGCCGAACAAGTAACAAAGGAAAAGCAAATAATTTCGGCAAATGTACATACCAAACTGTGCAGTTGCAGGGGAGCGACACATAAAAGAAATTGCACAGCGAACCTTCCCAAAGATGCAGTCATTGGAAATGAGGGGAGCTACTTGAAAAAGGGGCTAGATGAAATATCCTCACAGGGGGGTCCTCCAGTGGCCACACTAACTTTGGACGGTGACAGCAACGCAAATGTTGCTGCACAAGCTGCTGGTGTGAAACTTTTCACGTGCACAAAACACCTAACAAGGAGGTTTTGTAAAAAAATTAAAAACTGTTCCTTTTCAAGATCAATTTTCCCTGGTAGGGTCCAGGTAGCAAAGGAGAAATTCCAAAAATCTTTCGCTCTTGACCTGGCACAAAGGTGTCAAGCAGAAGTGCGGGCGGCATCAGAGGCCTATCCTGGCAACATTAAAGCTATTTTGACAAGGCTAGCATTCACCTCTGATGCTGTTATTGCTTGCTACAGGGGAGATCATTTCCTTTGTTGTAAGCACTCATTGGTATGCTCTAAGCGGCGACCATGGCCTAGGCCCTACTTGCCCTCTTATGGCTACAAAGAAACATTCCTCACCCCCTCACCACAGGACATACAGAAACTCAAGGCGTGTTTGGCAATGAGATTTAGCCCTGAGGCCATAGAGGGAACTTATCTGAATCGGACTCAGAATAAGTGTGAGGCAAGCAATAGGGGAATCTCAAAAAGCTTACCGAAGCATCTTGAGTTCACGAGGAACGCCGTGGGTCGGGGCCACACTGCCGTGCATTCTTTGAATAACCTGCCGGGCATATCGACACTGAAGATCTGCAAAGCTCTCGGCATCCCGCTGCCCCGTCACTCCAGGGTACTAAAGCAACTAAAAAATAAGGACAAAATTGTCAGATTTCATAAATTAAGACAGCAGTCAGTGAAATACAAAACAGCCAGGGCAAAACAGCGAAACTTAAGGTACGCAAGCTATGACCAGTCACGCAATGATGCAGCGTACAAGAGCGGGGGTTTTATAACCAAAGTCAGGCAAGCAGCATATGACACAAGAGAGGCTAGGAGACGAAATAGCACCTTCACAAACAGGATAGAACATGCTTATGCTAGGAGGGAGACAGTAGAAGGCATGAACATGAGAAAGGCAGTCAGGGAGGAGCATTATTATTAAGCAGGGATAAAACGCCAACAAAAACACATTTTAATCTGTTAAAACATGGAACTTGAACTTTAAAACTATCACTGGATGCCTAAATTACCAGTACAGCTTCACCTTCAGGTTATGCAGGCTGGTGAATGTGTGCCGATACAGCTGCCTACAAGTCGACATGTTATACGCTCCCCGTTTGCCTCGTGAGACTCAAGTACTAAATGATCGGGATTGGCGCACAGCGTCTCGTGGCATAAGTGTGACACCTCAGGTGGCCCAGGTCCCCTACTGCTGGTACTAGGTATGTCAAAATTCTGCTTATGAAGCATATAAACTAATCTGTGTACATAATACACCTTGGTTTTGAGATTTAAATGGGAAACAGTTAGCCTTTTCTGGCCATAACCTAGTCTACCTGGCCGACTTTTGGCCCCTAACCATATCAAACATCCCTTTTCATTACATTTGCACTTTTCATGAATAATTTCTAGTTCCCTGTTGCACCAGTCAGCAAAACTAACCTGAAAAGTACAAAAAAATGGGGTCTCATATCACTAACAGGCACTTTTCTCATTGAGTCATTCAAACTGCAGGTCTCACGGAACTAAATGATTTGCTGTATAGTTTAATATAGCATGACATGCCAAATTAAATATTCAGAACATTGCTGGCCTTCAGCTTGAATCAGAATCCAATAAACAGATCTTTCTTACATAAAATATCAAAATATGAAGGTAGGTTGACCATGAAAATTTTTTGCTAGAGAGCCAAATGTCTACCTACCCTCATTTTACTCATTCTGCACAGGCAAATCTGGCCAAAACTACACCTCACCATAAATTAATTTTGACATCTGCATACTTTCACATATCAGGTCAATTTTCATGTCATTCAAATTAGCAATGGTTAGGCAGTTTATGGATTTTTTACTTTAATTTTATCATTTATTTACATTCTAATTTAGACCAACCACACTTGGCAATGTATTCACTGCAGTCCGGAAAGTTGTAGGACACTACGAGGTGGCGCCACATTTAGTTCCGTGAGACCTGCAATGACTACAAAAGTACTTACAGAGCTATAAAGCAGTCTATATTCACAAAACTGTATGTGTTTTCAATATATTCCCAAGGTTTTATATGCCTGGGACCATTATTTCTCCCCAAAAGAGTGATTTTTTGAAAGCCTGTCTCTCATAAGGTAGTATGTGCAGTGAGCGCCCATTTTCTGGTACTATGATGTTATAGCGCTATGACCCAAGTGAAGAGAAATTATCATTGCATGATGATGATATTACTCAGGGTTATCTATATCCCTTCAGTGATTGTGAATCCAGTCTTTTTTGAGTGCTGGTCATTCTAAATTTTATGAAAAATGTCAAAGATATTGGAAAAATAAGGGAAAATACCTAGGCAAATAGTGAAAATACATTTGGTTTTTGAATTTTGAGCATGAAGTCCTACTCTTATCTACTTAATGTGATATGGAATTAGTTTCTACATGTGGCAGTAACATTTCCTGTGAATTTCAAGCTTGTCAGAGCATTATTTCTAATTTTCAACATGCAACAACTACTTAACTACAGGTTGCGGGACGAGGCCGCCTTAACGCGATTCTTATGTGAGCCCCTAAATGTGACACCAACTGGTCTAAACAGGTAAGAACTGGGTGAAATGACATCACAGTGTATGTTTAACCAGTCTTATATCTCATTAGAATATTTTAGAAATTTTTTGATTTTTTTTTTTTGTAAAATTGATTTTTTTTACATAATATCTATGATTCAGGTAGGCATTATGCAGTTCACAGATATGTCACTCCAGATATCCAAAAGAGCCAATAAATGATGTAAGATAGTAATACTTGATTACAGAGTAAATGTGAACTTTAATGAAAAAATATAGGTTAATGGGTTTTGCATATTAAGTAGTATAAGTTTCCTCAGTAATTAGGCAAAATGTGTAGACGCAAAATACATCTCACCACACACCTCCAGCTGCTGTTTATTGTTGGATTTGTCCTGTCAGACCTATCTGTGGCTGTATAGCAGGTGAACTTCCTAGAATAATAATAAAAGAGTAACATTATTGTGTTTTCCTTAATATTGCACATAGAAACTCGTTAAAAAGGGGAATATTGTTAATTTGCTGGCGCTCGTTATGAATATTCAATTAAAAAATCTAAATAATGCAAGGATTTTGAAATAATTTCATTTAGTCAGCCATTTTAATGGGGTAAGAGATATTTAGTGTAAAGTGAGATACCAGATGGCTCAAGTTCCCTGACAAAAGATAACAAAAAGTGACGACAGGTCAATTAATCAAACCCTTACATGACCTTTGGAACCAAGACATTTTAGTTTCATTCCACTCTCAGAGGGATTCAGACATACATATTTATTCCAGAAAAACCTATTCTTTAGTTTAGCTGTCTGGAGTATTGGATTGTTGTGGAATATTCAAAATTTGCATTTAACTACACACTGTGAACATTCAAGATGGTGAGAGGTGAGAGGAAAAGGAGGGCTACTCACTTTAAGGAGGGGCATACATTCAAACCTGACTCAGAAGCCTACAGTGTTGAACCACAACCTAAGTCTATTGTCAGACTTGGAGCCAGGGATTTTGAGAATGTGGTTGAATCTAGCCCAGAGGGAGAACTTTTAACAAGGGACTCTATAGGTAGGCCTGTTCAATCTGTTCTTTTGAGACCTAGAGAGGAGAAGGGCTCATATTATTCAGACTATGACCAGGATGGCTCTATTCCTATAGGGGACCAAAATAGCTACATTTTGGTTCACCAGCAGAAAACTCTCAATCTATTTAATGAGGCATTTAAGGGTCACGGGTCTCAGTCAAGGACATGTATAGGAGACCTAGAATGGGACAGGGAATCATTGCAGCAGAGAGGGCTGTGCTGGTCTACATCACTTAAATGTACCATCTGCGACCATAGATCTCCCAAACATAAGCTCTATGATGAAGTACAAAGCCCAGGAAAAGGGAGAAAGGCAGCTGCTCCTAATATTGGGCTTCAGATTGGCCTGGCAAAGGTGGGGTTAGGTAGTTCTGGGATTTCTGAGATTCTGAATGCGACCAATATTGCAGCACCATCGCAGCGGGGAATGCAGAAAACCGCAAACAAGATATCACCACTTGTTGAAGAGGTAAACCGACAAGACATGACCAGACGGGTTGGTGAGTTACAAAAGCTAAATGTGAAAAGGGGGCTTTCACGTGAAACAGGGATTGCAGTAGAGGCAGATGGCACTTATAACAATAGGTTATCAAGTGGCTTTGGGAAGACCCCATTTCAGCCGGCAACACGTTGTACATACCTTATTGCCGAACAAGTAACAAAGGAAAAGCAAATAATTTCGGCAAATGTACATACCAAACTGTGCAGTTGCAGGGGAGCGACACATAAAAGAAATTGCACAGCGAACCTTCCCAAAGATGCAGTCATTGGAAATGAGGGGAGCTACTTGAAAAAGGGGCTAGATGAAATATCCTCACAGGGGGGTCCTCCAGTGGCCACACTAACTTTGGACGGTGACAGCAACGCAAATGTTGCTGCACAAGCTGCTGGTGTGAAACTTTTCACGTGCACAAAACACCTAACAAGGAGGTTTTGTAAAAAAATTAAAAACTGTTCCTTTTCAAGATCAATTTTCCCTGGTAGGGTCCAGGTAGCAAAGGAGAAATTCCAAAAATCTTTCGCTCTTGACCTGGCACAAAGGTGTCAAGCAGAAGTGCGGGCGGCATCAGAGGCCTATCCTGGCAACATTAAAGCTATTTTGACAAGGCTAGCATTCACCTCTGATGCTGTTATTGCTTGCTACCGGGGAGATCATTTCCTTTGTTGTAAGCACTCATTGGTATGCTCTAAGCGGCGACCATGGCCTAGGCCCTACTTGCCCTCTTATGGCTACAAAGAAACATTCCTCACCCCCTCACCACAGGACATACAGAAACTCAAGGCGTGTTTGGCAATGAGATTTAGCCCTGAGGCCATAGAGGGAACTTATCTGAATCGGACTCAGAATAAGTGTGAGGCAAGCAATAGGGGAATCTCAAAAAGCTTACCGAAGCATCTTGAGTTCACGAGGAACGCCGTGGGTCGGGGCCACACTGCCGTGCATTCTTTGAATAACCTGCCGGGCATATCGACACTGAAGATCTGCAAAGCTCTCGGCATCCCGCTGCCCCGTCACTCCAGGGTACTAAAGCAACTAAAAAATAAGGACAAAATTGTCAGATTTCATAAATTAAGACAGCAGTCAGTGAAATACAAAACAGCCAGGGCAAAACAGCGAAACTTAAGGTACGCAAGCTATGACCAGTCACGCAATGATGCAGCGTACAAGAGCGGGGGTTTTATAACCAAAGTCAGGCAAGCAGCATATGACACAAGAGAGGCTAGGAGACGAAATAGCACCTTCACAAACAGGATAGAACATGCTTATGCTAGGAGGGAGACAGTAGAAGGCATGAACATGAGAAAGGCAGTCAGGGAGGAGCATTATTATTAAGCAGGGATAAAACGCCAACAAAAACACATTTTAATCTGTTAAAACATGGAACTTGAACTTTAAAACTATCACTGGATGCCTAAATTACCAGTACAGCTTCACCTTCAGGTTATGCAGGCTGGTGAATGTGTGCCGATACAGCTGCCTACAAGTCGACATGTTATACGCTCCCCGTTTGCCTCGTGAGACTCAAGTACTAAATGATCGGGATTGGCGCACAGCGTCTCGTGGCATAAGTGTGACACCTCAGGTGGCCCAGGTCCCCTACTGCTGGTACTAGGTATGTCAAAATTCTGCTTATGAAGCATATAAACTAATCTGTGTACATAATACACCTTGGTTTTGAGATTTAAATGGGAAACAGTTAGCCTTTTCTGGCCATAACCTAGTCTACCTGGCCGACTTTTGGCCCCTAACCATATCAAACATCCCTTTTCATTACATTTGCACTTTTCATGAATAATTTCTAGTTCCCTGTTGCACCAGTCAGCAAAACTAACCTGAAAAGTACAAAAAAATGGGGTCTCATATCACTAACAGGCACTTTTCTCATTGAGTCATTCAAACTGCAGGTCTCACGGAACTAAATGATTTGCTGTATAGTTTAATATAGCATGACATGCCAAATTAAATATTCAGAACATTGCTGGCCTTCAGCTTGAATCAGAATCCAATAAACAGATCTTTCTTACATAAAATATCAAAATATGAAGGTAGGTTGACCATGAAAATTTTTTGCTAGAGAGCCAAATGTCTACCTACCCTCATTTTACTCATTCTGCACAGGCAAATCTGGCCAAAACTACACCTCACCATAAATTAATTTTGACATCTGCATACTTTCACATATCAGGTCAATTTTCATGTCATTCAAATTAGCAATGGTTAGGCAGTTTATGGATTTTTTACTTTAATTTTATCATTTATTTACATTCTAATTTAGACCAACCACACTTGGCAATGTATTCACTGCAGTCCGGAAAGTTGTAGGACACTACGAGGTGGCGCCACATTTAGTTCCGTGAGACCTGCAATGACTACAAAAGTACTTACAGAGCTATAAAGCAGTCTATATTCACAAAACTGTATGTGTTTTCAATATATTCCCAAGGTTTTATATGCCTGGGACCATTATTTCTCCCCAAAAGAGTGATTTTTTGAAAGCCTGTCTCTCATAAGGTAGTATGTGCAGTGAGCGCCCATTTTCTGGTACTATGATGTTATAGCGCTATGACCCAAGTGAAGAGAAATTATCATTGCATGATGATGATATTACTCAGGGTTATCTATATCCCTTCAGTGATTGTGAATCCAGTCTTTTTTGAGTGCTGGTCATTCTAAATTTTATGAAAAATGTCAAAGATATTGGAAAAATAAGGGAAAATACCTAGGCAAATAGTGAAAATACATTTGGTTTTTGAATTTTGAGCATGAAGTCCTACTCTTATCTACTTAATGTGATATGGAATTAGTTTCTACATGTGGCAGTAACATTTCCTGTGAATTTCAAGCTTGTCAGAGCATTATTTCTAATTTTCAACATGCAACAACTACTTAACTACAGGTTGCGGGACGAGGCCGCCTTAACGCGATTCTTATGTGAGCCCCTAAATGTGACACCAACTGGTCTAAACAGGTAAGAACTGGGTGAAATGACATCACAGTGTATGTTTAACCAGTCTTATATCTCATTAGAATATTTTAGAAATTTTTTGATTTTTTTTTTTTGTAAAATTGATTTTTTTTACATAATATCTATGATTCAGGTAGGCATTATGCAGTTCACAGATATGTCACTCCAGATATCCAAAAGAGCCAATAAATGATGTAAGATAGTAATACTTGATTACAGAGTAAATGTGAACTTTAATGAAAAAATATAGGTTAATGGGTTTTGCATATTAAGTAGTATAAGTTTCCTCAGTAATTAGGCAAAATGTGTAGACGCAAAATACATCTCACCACACACCTCCAGCTGCTGTTTATTGTTGGATTTGTCCTGTCAGACCTATCTGTGGCTGTATAGCAGGTGAACTTCCTAGAATAATAATAAAAGAGTAACATTATTGTGTTTTCCTTAATATTGCACATAGAAACTCGTTAAAAAGGGGAATATTGTTAATTTGCTGGCGCTCGTTATGAATATTCAATTAAAAAATCTAAATAATGCAAGGATTTTGAAATAATTTCATTTAGTCAGCCATTTTAATGGGGTAAGAGATATTTAGTGTAAAGTGAGATACCAGATGGCTCAAGTTCCCTGACAAAAGATAACAAAAAGTGACGACAGGTCAATTAATCAAACCCTTACATGACCTTTGGAACCAAGACATTTTAGTTTCATTCCACTCTCAGAGGGATTCAGACATACATATTTATTCCAGAAAAACCTATTCTTTAGTTTAGCTGTCTGGAGTATTGGATTGTTGTGGAATATTCAAAATTTGCATTTAACTACACACTGTGAACATTCAAGATGGTGAGAGGTGAGAGGAAAAGGAGGGCTACTCACTTTAAGGAGGGGCATACATTCAAACCTGACTCAGAAGCCTACAGTGTTGAACCACAACCTAAGTCTATTGTCAGACTTGGAGCCAGGGATTTTGAGAATGTGGTTGAATCTAGCCCAGAGGGAGAACTTTTAACAAGGGACTCTATAGGTAGGCCTGTTCAATCTGTTCTTTTGAGACCTAGAGAGGAGAAGGGCTCATATTATTCAGACTATGACCAGGATGGCTCTATTCCTATAGGGGACCAAAATAGCTACATTTTGGTTCACCAGCAGAAAACTCTCAATCTATTTAATGAGGCATTTAAGGGTCACGGGTCTCAGTCAAGGACATGTATAGGAGACCTAGAATGGGACAGGGAATCATTGCAGCAGAGAGGGCTGTGCTGGTCTACATCACTTAAATGTACCATCTGCGACCATAGATCTCCCAAACATAAGCTCTATGATGAAGTACAAAGCCCAGGAAAAGGGAGAAAGGCAGCTGCTCCTAATATTGGGCTTCAGATTGGCCTGGCAAAGGTGGGGTTAGGTAGTTCTGGGATTTCTGAGATTCTGAATGCGACCAATATTGCAGCACCATCGCAGCGGGGAATGCAGAAAACCGCAAACAAGATATCACCACTTGTTGAAGAGGTAAACCGACAAGACATGACCAGACGGGTTGGTGAGTTACAAAAGCTAAATGTGAAAAGGGGGCTTTCACGTGAAACAGGGATTGCAGTAGAGGCAGATGGCACTTATAACAATAGGTTATCAAGTGGCTTTGGGAAGACCCCATTTCAGCCGGCAACACGTTGTACATACCTTATTGCCGAACAAGTAACAAAGGAAAAGCAAATAATTTCGGCAAATGTACATACCAAACTGTGCAGTTGCAGGGGAGCGACACATAAAAGAAATTGCACAGCGAACCTTCCCAAAGATGCAGTCATTGGAAATGAGGGGAGCTACTTGAAAAAGGGGCTAGATGAAATATCCTCACAGGGGGGTCCTCCAGTGGCCACACTAACTTTGGACGGTGACAGCAACGCAAATGTTGCTGCACAAGCTGCTGGTGTGAAACTTTTCACGTGCACAAAACACCTAACAAGGAGGTTTTGTAAAAAAATTAAAAACTGTTCCTTTTCAAGATCAATTTTCCCTGGTAGGGTCCAGGTAGCAAAGGAGAAATTCCAAAAATCTTTCGCTCTTGACCTGGCACAAAGGTGTCAAGCAGAAGTGCGGGCGGCATCAGAGGCCTATCCTGGCAACATTAAAGCTATTTTGACAAGGCTAGCATTCACCTCTGATGCTGTTATTGCTTGCTACAGGGGAGATCATTTCCTTTGTTGTAAGCACTCATTGGTATGCTCTAAGCGGCGACCATGGCCTAGGCCCTACTTGCCCTCTTATGGCTACAAAGAAACATTCCTCACCCCCTCACCACAGGACATACAGAAACTCAAGGCGTGTTTGGCAATGAGATTTAGCCCTGAGGCCATAGAGGGAACTTATCTGAATCGGACTCAGAATAAGTGTGAGGCAAGCAATAGGGGAATCTCAAAAAGCTTACCGAAGCATCTTGAGTTCACGAGGAACGCCGTGGGTCGGGGCCACACTGCCGTGCATTCTTTGAATAACCTGCCGGGCATATCGACACTGAAGATCTGCAAAGCTCTCGGCATCCCGCTGCCCCGTCACTCCAGGGTACTAAAGCAACTAAAAAATAAGGACAAAATTGTCAGATTTCATAAATTAAGACAGCAGTCAGTGAAATACAAAACAGCCAGGGCAAAACAGCGAAACTTAAGGTACGCAAGCTATGACCAGTCACGCAATGATGCAGCGTACAAGAGCGGGGGTTTTATAACCAAAGTCAGGCAAGCAGCATATGACACAAGAGAGGCTAGGAGACGAAATAGCACCTTCACAAACAGGATAGAACATGCTTATGCTAGGAGGGAGACAGTAGAAGGCATGAACATGAGAAAGGCAGTCAGGGAGGAGCATTATTATTAAGCAGGGATAAAACGCCAACAAAAACACATTTTAATCTGTTAAAACATGGAACTTGAACTTTAAAACTATCACTGGATGCCTAAATTACCAGTACAGCTTCACCTTCAGGTTATGCAGGCTGGTGAATGTGTGCCGATACAGCTGCCTACAAGTCGACATGTTATACGCTCCCCGTTTGCCTCGTGAGACTCAAGTACTAAATGATCGGGATTGGCGCACAGCGTCTCGTGGCATAAGTGTGACACCTCAGGTGGCCCAGGTCCCCTACTGCTGGTACTAGGTATGTCAAAATTCTGCTTATGAAGCATATAAACTAATCTGTGTACATAATACACCTTGGTTTTGAGATTTAAATGGGAAACAGTTAGCCTTTTCTGGCCATAACCTAGTCTACCTGGCCGACTTTTGGCCCCTAACCATATCAAACATCCCTTTTCATTACATTTGCACTTTTCATGAATAATTTCTAGTTCCCTGTTGCACCAGTCAGCAAAACTAACCTGAAAAGTACAAAAAAATGGGGTCTCATATCACTAACAGGCACTTTTCTCATTGAGTCATTCAAACTGCAGGTCTCACGGAACTAAATGATTTGCTGTATAGTTTAATATAGCATGACATGCCAAATTAAATATTCAGAACATTGCTGGCCTTCAGCTTGAATCAGAATCCAATAAACAGATCTTTCTTACATAAAATATCAAAATATGAAGGTAGGTTGACCATGAAAATTTTTTGCTAGAGAGCCAAATGTCTACCTACCCTCATTTTACTCATTCTGCACAGGCAAATCTGGCCAAAACTACACCTCACCATAAATTAATTTTGACATCTGCATACTTTCACATATCAGGTCAATTTTCATGTCATTCAAATTAGCAATGGTTAGGCAGTTTATGGATTTTTTACTTTAATTTTATCATTTATTTACATTCTAATTTAGACCAACCACACTTGGCAATGTATTCACTGCAGTCCGGAAAGTTGTAGGACACTACGAGGTGGCGCCACATTTAGTTCCGTGAGACCTGCAATGACTACAAAAGTACTTACAGAGCTATAAAGCAGTCTATATTCACAAAACTGTATGTGTTTTCAATATATTCCCAAGGTTTTATATGCCTGGGACCATTATTTCTCCCCAAAAGAGTGATTTTTTGAAAGCCTGTCTCTCATAAGGTAGTATGTGCAGTGAGCGCCCATTTTCTGGTACTATGATGTTATAGCGCTATGACCCAAGTGAAGAGAAATTATCATTGCATGATGATGATATTACTCAGGGTTATCTATATCCCTTCAGTGATTGTGAATCCAGTCTTTTTTGAGTGCTGGTCATTCTAAATTTTATGAAAAATGTCAAAGATATTGGAAAAATAAGGGAAAATACCTAGGCAAATAGTGAAAATACATTTGGTTTTTGAATTTTGAGCATGAAGTCCTACTCTTATCTACTTAATGTGATATGGAATTAGTTTTTACATGTGGCAGTAACATTTCCTGTGAATTTCAAGCTTGTCAGAGCATTATTTCTAATTTTCAACATGCAACAACTACTTAACTACAGGTTGCGGGACGAGGCCGCCTTAACGCGATTCTTATGTGAGCCCCTAAATGTGACACCAACTGGTCTAAACAGGTAAGAACTGGGTGAAATGACATCACAGTGTATGTTTAACCAGTCTTATATCTCATTAGAATATTTTAGAAATTTTTTGATTTTTTTTTTTTGTAAAATTGATTTTTTTTACATAATATCTATGATTCAGGTAGGCATTATGCAGTTCACAGATATGTCACTCCAGATATCCAAAAGAGCCAATAAATGATGTAAGATAGTAATACTTGATTACAGAGTAAATGTGAACTTTAATGAAAAAATATAGGTTAATGGGTTTTGCATATTAAGTAGTATAAGTTTCCTCAGTAATTAGGCAAAATGTGTAGACGCAAAATACATCTCACCACACACCTCCAGCTGCTGTTTATTGTTGGATTTGTCCTGTCAGACCTATCTGTGGCTGTATAGCAGGTGAACTTCCTAGAATAATAATAAAAGAGTAACATTATTGTGTTTTCCTTAATATTGCACATAGAAACTCGTTAAAAAGGGGAATATTGTTAATTTGCTGGCGCTCGTTATGAATATTCAATTAAAAAATCTAAATAATGCAAGGATTTTGAAATAATTTCATTTAGTCAGCCATTTTAATGGGGTAAGAGATATTTAGTGTAAAGTGAGATACCAGATGGCTCAAGTTCCCTGACAAAAGATAACAAAAAGTGACGACAGGTCAATTAATCAAACCCTTACATGACCTTTGGAACCAAGACATTTTAGTTTCATTCCACTCTCAGAGGGACTCAGACATACATATTTATTCCAGAAAAACCTATTCTTTAGTTTAGCTGTCTGGAGTATTGGATTGTTGTGGAATATTCAAAATTTGCATTTAACTACACACTGTGAACATTCAAGATGGTGAGAGGTGAGAGGAAAAGGAGGGCTACTCACTTTAAGGAGGGGCATACATTCAAACCTGACTCAGAAGCCTACAGTGTTGAACCACAACCTAAGTCTATTGTCAGACTTGGAGCCAGGGATTTTGAGAATGTGGTTGAATCTAGCCCAGAGGGAGAACTTTTAACAAGGGACTCTATAGGTAGGCCTGTTCAATCTGTTCTTTTGAGACCTAGAGAGGAGAAGGGCTCATATTATTCAGACTATGACCAGGATGGCTCTATTCCTATAGGGGACCAAAATAGCTACATTTTGGTTCACCAGCAGAAAACTCTCAATCTATTTAATGAGGCATTTAAGGGTCACGGGTCTCAGTCAAGGACATGTATAGGAGACCTAGAATGGGACAGGGAATCATTGCAGCAGAGAGGGCTGTGCTGGTCTACATCACTTAAATGTACCATCTGCGACCATAGATCTCCCAAACATAAGCTCTATGATGAAGTACAAAGCCCAGGAAAAGGGAGAAAGGCAGCTGCTCCTAATATTGGGCTTCAGATTGGCCTGGCAAAGGTGGGGTTAGGTAGTTCTGGGATTTCTGAGATTCTGAATGCGACCAATATTGCAGCACCATCGCAGCGGGGAATGCAGAAAACCGCAAACAAGATATCACCACTTGTTGAAGAGGTAAACCGACAAGACATGACCAGACGGGTTGGTGAGTTACAAAAGCTAAATGTGAAAAGGGGGCTTTCACGTGAAACAGGGATTGCAGTAGAGGCAGATGGCACTTATAACAATAGGTTATCAAGTGGCTTTGGGAAGACCCCATTTCAGCCGGCAACACGTTGTACATACCTTATTGCCGAACAAGTAACAAAGGAAAAGCAAATAATTTCGGCAAATGTACATACCAAACTGTGCAGTTGCAGGGGAGCGACACATAAAAGAAATTGCACAGCGAACCTTCCCAAAGATGCAGTCATTGGAAATGAGGGGAGCTACTTGAAAAAGGGGCTAGATGAAATATCCTCACAGGGGGGTCCTCCAGTGGCCACACTAACTTTGGACGGTGACAGCAACGCAAATGTTGCTGCACAAGCTGCTGGTGTGAAACTTTTCACGTGCACAAAACACCTAACAAGGAGGTTTTGTAAAAAAATTAAAAACTGTTCCTTTTCAAGATCAATTTTCCCTGGTAGGGTCCAGGTAGCAAAGGAGAAATTCCAAAAATCTTTCGCTCTTGACCTGGCACAAAGGTGTCAAGCAGAAGTGCGGGCGGCATCAGAGGCCTATCCTGGCAACATTAAAGCTATTTTGACAAGGCTAGCATTCACCTCTGATGCTGTTATTGCTTGCTACAGGGGAGATCATTTCCTTTGTTGTAAGCACTCATTGGTATGCTCTAAGCGGCGACCATGGCCTAGGCCCTACTTGCCCTCTTATGGCTACAAAGAAACATTCCTCACCCCCTCACCACAGGACATACAGAAACTCAAGGCGTGTTTGGCAATGAGATTTAGCCCTGAGGCCATAGAGGGAACTTATCTGAATCGGACTCAGAATAAGTGTGAGGCAAGCAATAGGGGAATCTCAAAAAGCTTACCGAAGCATCTTGAGTTCACGAGGAACGCCGTGGGTCGGGGCCACACTGCCGTGCATTCTTTGAATAACCTGCCGGGCATATCGACACTGAAGATCTGCAAAGCTCTCGGCATCCCGCTGCCCCGTCACTCCAGGGTACTAAAGCAACTAAAAAATAAGGACAAAATTGTCAGATTTCATAAATTAAGACAGCAGTCAGTGAAATACAAAACAGCCAGGGCAAAACAGCGAAACTTAAGGTACGCAAGCTATGACCAGTCACGCAATGATGCAGCGTACAAGAGCGGGGGTTTTATAACCAAAGTCAGGCAAGCAGCATATGACACAAGAGAGGCTAGGAGACGAAATAGCACCTTCACAAACAGGATAGAACATGCTTATGCTAGGAGGGAGACAGTAGAAGGCATGAACATGAGAAAGGCAGTCAGGGAGGAGCATTATTATTAAGCAGGGATAAAACGCCAACAAAAACACATTTTAATCTGTTAAAACATGGAACTTGAACTTTAAAACTATCACTGGATGCCTAAATTACCAGTACAGCTTCACCTTCAGGTTATGCAGGCTGGTGAATATGTGCCGATACAGCTGCCTACAAGTCGACATGTTATACGCTCCCCGTTTGCCTCGTGAGACTCAAGTACTAAATGATCGGGATTGGCGCACAGCGTCTCGTGGCATAAGTGTGACACCTCAGGTGGCCCAGGTCCCCTACTGCTGGTACTAGGTATGTCAAAATTCTGCTTATGAAGCATATAAACTAATCTGTGTACATAATACACCTTGGTTTTGAGATTTAAATGGGAAACAGTTAGCCTTTTCTGGCCATAACCTAGTCTACCTGGCCGACTTTTGGCCCCTAACCATATCAAACATCCCTTTTCATTACATTTGCACTTTTCATGAATAATTTCTAGTTCCCTGTTGCACCAGTCAGCAAAACTAACCTGAAAAGTACAAAAAAATGGGGTCTCATATCACTAACAGGCACTTTTCTCATTGAGTCATTCAAACTGCAGGTCTCACGGAACTAAATGATTTGCTGTATAGTTTAATATAGCATGACATGCCAAATTAAATATTCAGAACATTGCTGGCCTTCAGCTTGAATCAGAATCCAATAAACAGATCTTTCTTACATAAAATATCAAAATATGAAGGTAGGTTGACCATGAAAATTTTTTGCTAGAGAGCCAAATGTCTACCTACCCTCATTTTACTCATTCTGCACAGGCAAATCTGGCCAAAACTACACCTCACCATAAATTAATTTTGACATCTGCATACTTTCACATATCAGGTCAATTTTCATGTCATTCAAATTAGCAATGGTTAGGCAGTTTATGGATTTTTTACTTTAATTTTATCATTTATTTACATTCTAATTTAGACCAACCACACTTGGCAATGTATTCACTGCAGTCCGGAAAGTTGTAGGACACTACGAGGTGGCGCCACATTTAGTTCCGTGAGACCTGCAATGACTACAAAAGTACTTACAGAGCTATAAAGCAGTCTATATTCACAAAACTGTATGTGTTTTCAATATATTCCCAAGGTTTTATATGCCTGGGACCATTATTTCTCCCCAAAAGAGTGATTTTTTGAAAGCCTGTCTCTCATAAGGTAGTATGTGCAGTGAGCGCCCATTTTCTGGTACTATGATGTTATAGCGCTATGACCCAAGTGAAGAGAAATTATCATTGCATGATGATGATATTACTCAGGGTTATCTATATCCCTTCAGTGATTGTGAATCCAGTCTTTTTTGAGTGCTGGTCATTCTAAATTTTATGAAAAATGTCAAAGATATTGGAAAAATAAGGGAAAATACCTAGGCAAATAGTGAAAATACATTTGGTTTTTGAATTTTGAGCATGAAGTCCTACTCTTATCTACTTAATGTGATATGGAATTAGTTTCTACATGTGGCAGTAACATTTCCTGTGAATTTCAAGCTTGTCAGAGCATTATTTCTAATTTTCAACATGCAACAACTACTTAACTACAGGTTGCGGGACGAGGCCGCCTTAACGCGATTCTTATGTGAGCCCCTAAATGTGACACCAACTGGTCTAAACAGGTAAGAACTGGGTGAAATGACATCACAGTGTATGTTTAACCAGTCTTATATCTCATTAGAATATTTTAGAAATTTTTTGATTTTTTTTTGTTGTAAAATTGATTTTTTTTACATAATATCTATGATTCAGGTAGGCATTATGCAGTTCACAGATATGTCACTCCAGATATCCAAAAGAGCCAATAAATGATGTAAGATAGTAATACTTGATTACAGAGTAAATGTGAACTTTAATGAAAAAATATAGGTTAATGGGTTTTGCATATTAAGTAGTATAAGTTTCCTCAGTAATTAGGCAAAATGTGTAGACGCAAAATACATCTCACCACACACCTCCAGCTGCTGTTTATTGTTGGATTTGTCCTGTCAGACCTATCTGTGGCTGTATAGCAGGTGAACTTCCTAGAATAATAATAAAAGAGTAACATTATTGTGTTTTCCTTAATATTGCACATAGAAACTCGTTAAAAAGGGGAATATTGTTAATTTGCTGGCGCTCGTTATGAATATTCAATTAAAAAATCTAAATAATGCAAGGATTTTGAAATAATTTCATTTAGTCAGCCATTTTAATGGGGTAAGAGATATTTAGTGTAAAGTGAGATACCAGATGGCTCAAGTTCCCTGACAAAAGATAACAAAAAGTGACGACAGGTCAATTAATCAAACCCTTACATGACCTTTGGAACCAAGACATTTTAGTTTCATTCCACTCTCAGAGGGATTCAGACATACATATTTATTCCAGAAAAACCTATTCTTTAGTTTAGCTGTCTGGAGTATTGGATTGTTGTGGAATATTCAAAATTTGCATTTAACTACACACTGTGAACATTCAAGATGGTGAGAGGTGAGAGGAAAAGGAGGGCTACTCACTTTAAGGAGGGGCATACATTCAAACCTGACTCAGAAGCCTACAGTGTTGAACCACAACCTAAGTCTATTGTCAGACTTGGAGCCAGGGATTTTGAGAATGTGGTTGAATCTAGCCCAGAGGGAGAACTTTTAACAAGGGACTCTATAGGTAGGCCTGTTCAATCTGTTCTTTTGAGACCTAGAGAGGAGAAGGGCTCATATTATTCAGACTATGACCAGGATGGCTCTATTCCTATAGGGGACCAAAATAGCTACATTTTGGTTCACCAGCAGAAAACTCTCAATCTATTTAATGAGGCATTTAAGGGTCACGGGTCTCAGTCAAGGACATGTATAGGAGACCTAGAATGGGACAGGGAATCATTGCAGCAGAGAGGGCTGTGCTGGTCTACATCACTTAAATGTACCATCTGCGACCATAGATCTCCCAAACATAAGCTCTATGATGAAGTACAAAGCCCAGGAAAAGGGAGAAAGGCAGCTGCTCCTAATATTGGGCTTCAGATTGGCCTGGCAAAGGTGGGGTTAGGTAGTTCTGGGATTTCTGAGATTCTGAATGCGACCAATATTGCAGCACCATCGCAGCGGGGAATGCAGAAAACCGCAAACAAGATATCACCACTTGTTGAAGAGGTAAACCGACAAGACATGACCAGACGGGTTGGTGAGTTACAAAAGCTAAATGTGAAAAGGGGGCTTTCACGTGAAACAGGGATTGCAGTAGAGGCAGATGGCACTTATAACAATAGGTTATCAAGTGGCTTTGGGAAGACCCCATTTCAGCCGGCAACACGTTGTACATACCTTATTGCCGAACAAGTAACAAAGGAAAAGCAAATAATTTCGGCAAATGTACATACCAAACTGTGCAGTTGCAGGGGAGCGACACATAAAAGAAATTGCACAGCGAACCTTCCCAAAGATGCAGTCATTGGAAATGAGGGGAGCTACTTGAAAAAGGGGCTAGATGAAATATCCTCACAGGGGGGTCCTCCAGTGGCCACACTAACTTTGGACGGTGACAGCAACGCAAATGTTGCTGCACAAGCTGCTGGTGTGAAACTTTTCACGTGCACAAAACACCTAACAAGGAGGTTTTGTAAAAAAATTAAAAACTGTTCCTTTTCAAGATCAATTTTCCCTGGTAGGGTCCAGGTAGCAAAGGAGAAATTCCAAAAATCTTTCGCTCTTGACCTGGCACAAAGGTGTCAAGCAGAAGTGCGGGCGGCATCAGAGGCCTATCCTGGCAACATTAAAGCTATTTTGACAAGGCTAGCATTCACCTCTGATGCTGTTATTGCTTGCTACAGGGGAGATCATTTCCTTTGTTGTAAGCACTCATTGGTATGCTCTAAGCGGCGACCATGGCCTAGGCCCTACTTGCCCTCTTATGGCTACAAAGAAACATTCCTCACCCCCTCACCACAGGACATACAGAAACTCAAGGCGTGTTTGGCAATGAGATTTAGCCCTGAGGCCATAGAGGGAACTTATCTGAATCGGACTCAGAATAAGTGTGAGGCAAGCAATAGGGGAATCTCAAAAAGCTTACCGAAGCATCTTGAGTTCACGAGGAACGCCGTGGGTCGGGGCCACACTGCCGTGCATTCTTTGAATAACCTGCCGGGCATATCGACACTGAAGATCTGCAAAGCTCTCGGCATCCCGCTGCCCCGTCACTCCAGGGTACTAAAGCAACTAAAAAATAAGGACAAAATTGTCAGATTTCATAAATTAAGACAGCAGTCAGTGAAATACAAAACAGCCAGGGCAAAACAGCGAAACTTAAGGTACGCAAGCTATGACCAGTCACGCAATGATGCAGCGTACAAGAGCGGGGGTTTTATAACCAAAGTCAGGCAAGCAGCATATGACACAAGAGAGGCTAGGAGACGAAATAGCACCTTCACAAACAGGATAGAACATGCTTATGCTAGGAGGGAGACAGTAGAAGGCATGAACATGAGAAAGGCAGTCAGGGAGGAGCATTATTATTAAGCAGGGATAAAACGCCAACAAAAACACATTTTAATCTGTTAAAACATGGAACTTGAACTTTAAAACTATCACTGGATGCCTAAATTACCAGTACAGCTTCACCTTCAGGTTATGCAGGCTGGTGAATATGTGCCGATACAGCTGCCTACAAGTCGACATGTTATACGCTCCCCGTTTGCCTCGTGAGACTCAAGTACTAAATGATCGGGATTGGCGCACAGCGTCTCGTGGCATAAGTGTGACACCTCAGGTGGCCCAGGTCCCCTACTGCTGGTACTAGGTATGTCAAAATTCTGCTTATGAAGCATATAAACTAATCTGTGTACATAATACACCTTGGTTTTGAGATTTAAATGGGAAACAGTTAGCCTTTTCTGGCCATAACCTAGTCTACCTGGCCGACTTTTGGCCCCTAACCATATCAAACATCCCTTTTCATTACATTTGCACTTTTCATGAATAATTTCTAGTTCCCTGTTGCACCAGTCAGCAAAACTAACCTGAAAAGTACAAAAAAATGGGGTCTCATATCACTAACAGGCACTTTTCTCATTGAGTCATTCAAACTGCAGGTCTCACGGAACTAAATGATTTGCTGTATAGTTTAATATAGCATGACATGCCAAATTAAATATTCAGAACATTGCTGGCCTTCAGCTTGAATCAGAATCCAATAAACAGATCTTTCTTACATAAAATATCAAAATATGAAGGTAGGTTGACCATGAAAATTTTTTGCTAGAGAGCCAAATGTCTACCTACCCTCATTTTACTCATTCTGCACAGGCAAATCTGGCCAAAACTACACCTCACCATAAATTAATTTTGACATCTGCATACTTTCACATATCAGGTCAATTTTCATGTCATTCAAATTAGCAATGGTTAGGCAGTTTATGGATTTTTTACTTTAATTTTATCATTTATTTACATTCTAATTTAGACCAACCACACTTGGCAATGTATTCACTGCAGTCCGGAAAGTTGTAGGACACTACGAGGTGGCGCCACATTTAGTTCCGTGAGACCTGCAATGACTACAAAAGTACTTACAGAGCTATAAAGCAGTCTATATTCACAAAACTGTATGTGTTTTCAATATATTCCCAAGGTTTTATATGCCTGGGACCATTATTTCTCCCCAAAAGAGTGATTTTTTGAAAGCCTGTCTCTCATAAGGTAGTATGTGCAGTGAGCGCCCATTTTCTGGTACTATGATGTTATAGCGCTATGACCCAAGTGAAGAGAAATTATCATTGCATGATGATGATATTACTCAGGGTTATCTATATCCCTTCAGTGATTGTGAATCCAGTCTTTTTTGAGTGCTGGTCATTCTAAATTTTATGAAAAATGTCAAAGATATTGGAAAAATAAGGGAAAATACCTAGGCAAATAGTGAAAATACATTTGGTTTTTGAATTTTGAGCATGAAGTCCTACTCTTATCTACTTAATGTGATATGGAATTAGTTTCTACATGTGGCAGTAACATTTCCTGTGAATTTCAAGCTTGTCAGAGCATTATTTCTAATTTTCAACATGCAACAACTACTTAACTACAGGTTGCGGGACGAGGCCGCCTTAACGCGATTCTTATGTGAGCCCCTAAATGTGACACCAACTGGTCTAAACAGGTAAGAACTGGGTGAAATGACATCACAGTGTATGTTTAACCAGTCTTATATCTCATTAGAATATTTTAGAAATTTTTTGATTTTTTTTTTTTGTAAAATTGATTTTTTTTACATAATATCTATGATTCAGGTAGGCATTATGCAGTTCACAGATATGTCACTCCAGATATCCAAAAGAGCCAATAAATGATGTAAGATAGTAATACTTGATTACAGAGTAAATGTGAACTTTAATGAAAAAATATAGGTTAATGGGTTTTGCATATTAAGTAGTATAAGTTTCCTCAGTAATTAGGCAAAATGTGTAGACGCAAAATACATCTCACCACACACCTCCAGCTGCTGTTTATTGTTGGATTTGTCCTGTCAGACCTATCTGTGGCTGTATAGCAGGTGAACTTCCTAGAATAATAATAAAAGAGTAACATTATTGTGTTTTCCTTAATATTGCACATAGAAACTCGTTAAAAAGGGGAATATTGTTAATTTGCTGGCGCTCGTTATGAATATTCAATTAAAAAATCTAAATAATGCAAGGATTTTGAAATAATTTCATTTAGTCAGCCATTTTAATGGGGTAAGAGATATTTAGTGTAAAGTGAGATACCAGATGGCTCAAGTTCCCTGACAAAAGATAACAAAAAGTGACGACAGGTCAATTAATCAAACCCTTACATGACCTTTGGAACCAAGACATTTTAGTTTCATTCCACTCTCAGAGGGATTCAGACATACATATTTATTCCAGAAAAACCTATTCTTTAGTTTAGCTGTCTGGAGTATTGGATTGTTGTGGAATATTCAAAATTTGCATTTAACTACACACTGTGAACATTCAAGATGGTGAGAGGTGAGAGGAAAAGGAGGGCTACTCACTTTAAGGAGGGGCATACATTCAAACCTGACTCAGAAGCCTACAGTGTTGAACCACAACCTAAGTCTATTGTCAGACTTGGAGCCAGGGATTTTGAGAATGTGGTTGAATCTAGCCCAGAGGGAGAACTTTTAACAAGGGACTCTATAGGTAGGCCTGTTCAATCTGTTCTTTTGAGACCTAGAGAGGAGAAGGGCTCATATTATTCAGACTATGACCAGGATGGCTCTATTCCTATAGGGGACCAAAATAGCTACATTTTGGTTCACCAGCAGAAAACTCTCAATCTATTTAATGAGGCATTTAAGGGTCACGGGTCTCAGTCAAGGACATGTATAGGAGACCTAGAATGGGACAGGGAATCATTGCAGCAGAGAGGGCTGTGCTGGTCTACATCACTTAAATGTACCATCTGCGACCATAGATCTCCCAAACATAAGCTCTATGATGAAGTACAAAGCCCAGGAAAAGGGAGAAAGGCAGCTGCTCCTAATATTGGGCTTCAGATTGGCCTGGCAAAGGTGGGGTTAGGTAGTTCTGGGATTTCTGAGATTCTGAATGCGACCAATATTGCAGCACCATCGCAGCGGGGAATGCAGAAAACCGCAAACAAGATATCACCACTTGTTGAAGAGGTAAACCGACAAGACATGACCAGACGGGTTGGTGAGTTACAAAAGCTAAATGTGAAAAGGGGGCTTTCACGTGAAACAGGGATTGCAGTAGAGGCAGATGGCACTTATAACAATAGGTTATCAAGTGGCTTTGGGAAGACCCCATTTCAGCCGGCAACACGTTGTACATACCTTATTGCCGAACAAGTAACAAAGGAAAAGCAAATAATTTCGGCAAATGTACATACCAAACTGTGCAGTTGCAGGGGAGCGACACATAAAAGAAATTGCACAGCGAACCTTCCCAAAGATGCAGTCATTGGAAATGAGGGGAGCTACTTGAAAAAGGGGCTAGATGAAATATCCTCACAGGGGGGTCCTCCAGTGGCCACACTAACTTTGGACGGTGACAGCAACGCAAATGTTGCTGCACAAGCTGCTGGTGTGAAACTTTTCACGTGCACAAAACACCTAACAAGGAGGTTTTGTAAAAAAATTAAAAACTGTTCCTTTTCAAGATCAATTTTCCCTGGTAGGGTCCAGGTAGCAAAGGAGAAATTCCAAAAATCTTTCGCTCTTGACCTGGCACAAAGGTGTCAAGCAGAAGTGCGGGCGGCATCAGAGGCCTATCCTGGCAACATTAAAGCTATTTTGACAAGGCTAGCATTCACCTCTGATGCTGTTATTGCTTGCTACAGGGGAGATCATTTCCTTTGTTGTAAGCACTCATTGGTATGCTCTAAGCGGCGACCATGGCCTAGGCCCTACTTGCCCTCTTATGGCTACAAAGAAACATTCCTCACCCCCTCACCACAGGACATACAGAAACTCAAGGCGTGTTTGGCAATGAGATTTAGCCCTGAGGCCATAGAGGGAACTTATCTGAATCGGACTCAGAATAAGTGTGAGGCAAGCAATAGGGGAATCTCAAAAAGCTTACCGAAGCATCTTGAGTTCACGAGGAACGCCGTGGGTCGGGGCCACACTGCCGTGCATTCTTTGAATAACCTGCCGGGCATATCGACACTGAAGATCTGCAAAGCTCTCGGCATCCCGCTGCCCCGTCACTCCAGGGTACTAAAGCAACTAAAAAATAAGGACAAAATTGTCAGATTTCATAAATTAAGACAGCAGTCAGTGAAATACAAAACAGCCAGGGCAAAACAGCGAAACTTAAGGTACGCAAGCTATGACCAGTCACGCAATGATGCAGCGTACAAGAGCGGGGGTTTTATAACCAAAGTCAGGCAAGCAGCATATGACACAAGAGAGGCTAGGAGACGAAATAGCACCTTCACAAACAGGATAGAACATGCTTATGCTAGGAGGGAGACAGTAGAAGGCATGAACATGAGAAAGGCAGTCAGGGAGGAGCATTATTATTAAGCAGGGATAAAACGCCAACAAAAACACATTTTAATCTGTTAAAACATGGAACTTGAACTTTAAAACTATCACTGGATGCCTAAATTACCAGTACAGCTTCACCTTCAGGTTATGCAGGCTGGTGAATATGTGCCGATACAGCTGCCTACAAGTCGACATGTTATACGCTCCCCGTTTGCCTCGTGAGACTCAAGTACTAAATGATCGGGATTGGCGCACAGCGTCTCGTGGCATAAGTGTGACACCTCAGGTGGCCCAGGTCCCCTACTGCTGGTACTAGGTATGTCAAAATTCTGCTTATGAAGCATATAAACTAATCTGTGTACATAATACACCTTGGTTTTGAGATTTAAATGGGAAACAGTTAGCCTTTTCTGGCCATAACCTAGTCTACCTGGCCGACTTTTGGCCCCTAACCATATCAAACATCCCTTTTCATTACATTTGCACTTTTCATGAATAATTTCTAGTTCCCTGTTGCACCAGTCAGCAAAACTAACCTGAAAAGTACAAAAAAATGGGGTCTCATATCACTAACAGGCACTTTTCTCATTGAGTCATTCAAACTGCAGGTCTCACGGAACTAAATGATTTGCTGTATAGTTTAATATAGCATGACATGCCAAATTAAATATTCAGAACATTGCTGGCCTTCAGCTTGAATCAGAATCCAATAAACAGATCTTTCTTACATAAAATATCAAAATATGAAGGTAGGTTGACCATGAAAATTTTTTGCTAGAGAGCCAAATGTCTACCTACCCTCATTTTACTCATTCTGCACAGGCAAATCTGGCCAAAACTACACCTCACCATAAATTAATTTTGACATCTGCATACTTTCACATATCAGGTCAATTTTCATGTCATTCAAATTAGCAATGGTTAGGCAGTTTATGGATTTTTTACTTTAATTTTATCATTTATTTACATTCTAATTTAGACCAACCACACTTGGCAATGTATTCACTGCAGTCCGGAAAGTTGTAGGACACTACGAGGTGGCGCCACATTTAGTTCCGTGAGACCTGCATACTGAATGCAGACAGGATCCTATAGGCCCTGCCATCTGGTGTTAGTTCTCACAGGCTTCTCATCCACTAGGTGGCAACCATGTGCCATAGTCTGTTCACTGGCCCAACCCTGCATACTGAATGCAGACAGGATCCTATCCCCTAAGTAGCAACCAAGTGCCAAGTCATACCAATAGTAGGGAATGATACACATCATAACATAGTTGTCCCACCACTGAGCTATACCGATATAATAAACATTATATCTCCCATAATGGGTGTGTAGGTGGGTCGCAAAACTAAAACTTTTGATATTCAAATAATATTTTTGAACATCAATATCTCTGTAAATATTTAACCTAGAGCTTTGAAATTTTAGGCACATATTCTTGACATATGTATGGAGGGAAATGTGTCTCAAAATTTTGATGTAGGCCCTAGTTCTCTTTTCATGCAATGTAGAAAATTGTATTTTAAAATAATCTCAAAAAGTTTCCCGTTTTTTTTACCATAAAATTAAACCTAGGGCCTAAATCAAAATTCTGACACACTTTCCTGCATATGATTGTTATAAAGATGTGTGTAAAAGCTTGTTCATGTCGCTGAATATTTAGCAAAATATCCATGTTCAAAAAATAAAACTTGCAATATTAGATAAAAAATTATTAAATCTACAGTTGTCATTTCTTTGACATTTTATTAATATCAATGGATAGAGATAAATTAGAGCTTTTAAATGATGCAAAGTACGTTAAAATCACAGCACTATTGAGAAATTCATGGACGGTTTCCCTAAAATGCCGTCCATCACTGGGGTCTATCCTTAATTGGTCTAATATATATATGAATTGTAAACGCTGTTTTATTCGATGGGAAACTATACAACTTGAACAGATAACGGTCTTTAACGTTTTATTCAATGAGATTTCAGATGTGATGTGATAACAAAGGAATCACACAAATCCATATCTTACATAAAGCACAAAAGGGCGAACCTCAAGACCTGAGGTCCTGTTAAGCCGAGCTGTTATTTCTGGGACAGAGACTTGTTATAAGCGGCTGATTAGCTAAATTTGTGGTAAATACCAGCTTTAGAATATATTCTAAAGGGTTTCTTGCAAATATACATTTTCAGGTTGCTGATTTCTCTATATTCAACTTTACTTTAGTTTTGTAAAAAAAATCTTTAATGGAAAAAATGAAAATCTCAAGTTATGAGTGAATTATTCTGAAAACGAAATATTTTGGGAAACCCCTGAATTCTATGATTTTTATTACTCCCCTTGCTACGTCATAACCATGGGGAATCCCCTCTGAATTTTTCGAAATTTAGAGGTTATTTAATGAATTCAGGTGGGTAAAATACAATTGATACTAGCATGTATCAGGTCTTATATTAATATTTCATATTTAAATATCTATCCTCTTATTATGTGCAAGGTCTTCTTTAGTGTCAAACATAAAAGAAAACTTCACATTAGATTTCATCCACAAAATATCTACACTTCAATGACATGAAACAAAACCAACGATAAAAAAACATGAGACAAAGCTTCTTAAAACTGTGTTTTCTTATGCATTTCAGGTTTGTATGTCTATAGCAAAGCAAAGGGAGATTTGTTTTTTGCAAAAACCAAAGCTAAAACGCATTTTCGCAATGTTTTTCTTACAATAAAGTCTCATTATTGACATGAATTAATTATTAAACCACCAGATAAGACGCATTAACGCAACTATGGCATAATGGTCGTACATAATGTGGCACTTTCCCTAATCAGTGTCTCTCACTGCCAAACAGGAGCCTCAGGCCGTCTATAGACGTAACCAGGTCCCCTGTGCTATCCCGGTGGTCTAAGAACCAGTGTGTCTATGGACGTGACTCGTGTGAGGGGCACGCCGCTAAGAGCTGCTGATGTTCACGTCTGGGGCGCACATGGGCCAAGAGAAGTCCTCACGATCCGTCGTCCGTCATTTCGGTCACAATCTGGGGCACCTGGTCTTCTCCTGCCTCCCACAGCCGTGTGAAGAAGCCTCGTCCGGATCTGACGGATACCACAGAAAACAACATTATAGATCGGGCTCCATCCGGCATGCATTACATTACATGTACACATACACTATATAGTTCGTATATTGATATATCGATTAGACAATAGGTTTGAGGAAACCAAAGAGCTAAACAAATCCCAATGAGATCCCTATGACATCCCTAAGAGATGACATTCCAGTGACATCCCAATGAGATCCCTTTGATATCCCTATACTTAGCAATGAAATCCCTATGATGATATCCCAATGAGATCCCTATCAGTATGACATCCCAATCCCAAGGACATCCCTATGACATCCCATTGACATACCAATGACATCCCCAGAGGATTTCAAAAAGCAGATAAGCAATCTAATTGGTCTATAAGGAGGCGTTATCCATAAATGACCATAACTCTAGTCAAAGTGCTGTAGCCACCCCTAAAACGCTAAACATTTGGTTTCCAATTGTGCCATATTTGACCAGCACCTTTGCAACACGACAAACCCTAATTTAAGCAGCACTACTACTTTCTTCTTTTCAAAAATATTTTTGAAAAAAATGAATCTCCATCACAGATGCTCCATCATCTCATATCATATGTATTGAGTTTAATAGAGACACATCCAACTACAATATCATATTATGAAAAAAGTTACTCCATAACTCCATAATAATTGTATTGACATTATTTTCATCAGATTGAAATTTGAATTACACATTGCTGGTGCTTTGCAGAAAACCGGTTAACTCCGAAATTTGACCAGCTTGTATTGTTAAAAAAATGTTTATAAATTTTTTTTTTTTTAAATTAACCGTAATTAGTATGTTACATAATAAATATCGTCTAAATCATTATGGTGTAAATGTTTATTGTTGTCTTACTGAACAGCTTTGTTGTATATGTTAGTCTTTGTAAATGACACATGAGATCAGCTTGTAATGACTCTTGTTGTCAATAAAAGCACCACTACTACTATTACTAGTAATTCCTAAACCTTTGTACATGTGTACACGCCCAAATCAACCTAAATCAAGGCCCAGAATCTTATTTTATAAGCCCGTTAGTTACTATTTTGAACTAACTTAACCTTGTTTAAACGTTAATCCCAGAATTTCAATACATTTATTATCGAATATACTCGAAATTTTTTGTATCATAATGACGGCTTTTTATTTCCGAGACGGTGCTTTGAAAACCTATGAGTAACAAAAGTGACCACAACATAGTAGCCTCACAAATGAATAAAAAATAAAACAATTCAGACCTGGCACTGCTGACCATGTCTTCCAGCATCTTTGACTTGACGGCAGCAGACCTGATGATGTCGTCAGGGATCCCAGCCAGTCGTGCTACATTTAGACCGTAACTGCGACCCGCCATCCCCTCCACCAGCTGGTACAAGAAGGTCAGCGATTCTCTCCCATCCTCCTCCCTACTTACACCTAGAGGATACACATACCATGTGTATAACATGTTTAATAGTAATCTATGCATGTATGGAGAACACATTTTGAGTAATTCTGTTACCATTTGGACAAGAAAATATCGATGATGACTTCGAAATATTCTTATTGGAAATACATGGTATATCTATGGATGGACCTGGTGTGAAGAGAACGTCACTCAGAGTTACCGATTTTTGTATAGAGTTGCCGATTTATGTATTACAACTAAATCAATTTTCATGGCACGGACAATTATTTTTCTTGAGTAGAAAATTAGAATACTGATAAGTCTGGGTGCCACAGCTATCTATAAAAACAAATCAAAGACCTTTTTAAGATTAAGGTTTGGGAAATAAATTAAGACTTCTCATCTAGTCGATGATAAATTAATTGAGACATAAAAATCAGCAACTGGTATCTCACAACAAGGTAGCAGGTGGACCTTATAGATTTTGGTGCAGTTAGAAAACCGAGTTAGCACTCCGGGTATTCGCATTTATTTCGTTAACAAAGACAGTTTGACCCTCAAAGATCACCAAATATTGCTAAGCAGATGATTAGGCGATCTAGATCTCGTAGGAGTCCTACATTAAACCTACACTCTTGACTGTATTTCTGGTCCTCCGATTGCCGCAAGCCCCAACATCCAAAGCTGGTGTCGGCATTTTTCAATATATTTTAATGGCATCTTCAGCCTAAATAACCAAGTGGCTATCTCCGGGTTTACGGAAAATTGAATCATTTGACAGCGAGACCAGAGAAAAAATGATGTTTTACTTTTCAAATCAGATTCAATTTAAAGGGGCTTTTTCGTCCGTGAGACAGACATATTTTGATACGTTGTAACTCCCGTACCGCAGTGGCAAATTCGTGACGTGACCAATCACGTTGTGTTATTACGTTCTGAAAGGGCAAAACATGTCTCCAGTGACGTCGTCGTCAGGCTAACGTCGGCGGATGTATCTCTAAACACTCACGGACGAGAACGTCCCTTTAAAAGTACCTAGTTATTGTGTGCTCAAGTTTTCCAAGTAGATAGAAATGTACTTTTTGAAAAAATTTTTGTAACACATTCCACGAAAACAAACAATTTCTGCACAGGAAATAACCTTTGAAGCTTACAAAAATATTTTTGCCAACGAATATCTTGAAAAATTTCCGTTTGTAACTTACTTTATTAACCCCATGCTACTGACCTGCCTCCCCCGAGTCCATGTGGTCGTCCTCGTGAATCAAGAAGGACATGTGGTGGTTGGTCACGTGATCTGGGTACAGACGCTGGATCTCGGCCAGCGGTGGGTAGTGGGTCACAAACAACGTCATGCATTTAATCTGGAAAAGTTTTAAACAGATTGTCAATATGAAATCATTTCTGCGTAAGTGTGATTCTAATCAGGCCTTTCTTTGGCCTACTCATCAGGCGAAGGATATTGTTAAATCATGTGTAGCGACTTGAATTATTCGCATTAAGTTTGACTTTTTCAGAAATGAAATATTCTGATCTAGATGAATTCTTTATACAATAAAATATAGATAAATAGGTAACCCCATAAATCAATATAGAAGATGTATAATGAATAAGAGTATTTTCCTATAATTATGTCGTAATTCATCCTTTCTTTTGAACTAAGGTAATCCTAGCAATGTAAAAGCATTCACTAAAGACCATTTTTCACATTTCAGGGACGTTCTGAGGCCATGAAGATATCTGTCCGTAAAAACTCGTAAATATCTCACCTCGTCTACAAAATATTTCAAGGTGGAGTAGGCTATTGCCACCCCATCGTGGGTACTGGTACCCCGTCCCAGCTCATCGAGGATGACGAGGGAGCGCGCGGTGGCCTGTACCATCACTTCGCTCGCCTCCTGCAGCTCGACCATGAAAGTGCTCCGGCCTGCGAACAGCTCGTCACTCGCGCCCATCCTGCACCAACATGTAAGGCTTTCTTTATTCAAAATTCCATTAAACAATAAAATCTGTATTAAAAAACAGGGTATATTGTTTTTATAATAATAAGTTTTATTAACAACTGAAATAAATGCGGGGCTATAACGAACAACCTGGGCCGCGAAAAATGCATACCCCAGTGGTTTGGCGTTTGGGGTCCAAAGTAAGATTTCCATCAAATAAGCGGTACTGATCTTTACTACAACAAAATAAATTGACCATGAATAAAAAACCGGTGTCATTTTGAGTAATTATATGTAATTTAGTGATTTCAAGTATACTGATGGTTCTTAATTTTGAACTGTGTCTTGTTTTTTAAGCAGCAGAAGTGATTAAATACACCAAAGTCACAATTAACGATTTTTATTCATGGGAGCAAATGAGGGGCATCAACTGAATAACAAATTCGACACAATCCGTTATTGTATTAAGCATACAAGAGAACCTTTAGATAGGTTGTAACGTGAGAAAGAAACGTCTTTTTATAAGTATCAATTTTTGAGTTTATTTGTCAAGAGGGCACTTGTGTTTCTCTAAAATTATCAGTTGCTCCGTGAATATTATACAACGAAAGTTTAATTTTTATTCCAAAGAAATCTAAAACTTTTGCCTTTAACCCAATTTAAATGTCAAATAAGGTGCTTAATTATAACGATTGACGTCCCTCGTACACTCAAAATCCTTAAGTGCTTATCCTAATGCACATTTCTAAATCAAACAGAAGCTTTACCTGGTGAAGACGGCATCGACGACGCCGATGGTGGCGGCCTCGGCTGGTACGTAGGACCCGATCTGGGCCATGATGGCCAGCAGCGCCACCTGCTTGATGTAGGACGACTTGCCGCCCATGTTGGGGCCCGTGATCACCATACACCTCTTCTCCACAGCCTGTACAAAGGGCAAGAACACGGCCAACTCTGAGTACTTGCTATCACCCAAACTGAGGAAAATCATTAACTAGTGAAATATACATATGTACATTAATTGACGTGGAAAAAAAATCAAATTAAAATGCTTTCCCATCGTAGAATTTAATGATTATAACGTTACTAAAGTGTTTTTAAAAAAAGAACATTTTACTTCAAGACCTTACTTTACTATAAGTTATGACATCTGATACACTTTAACTTTAGGTTGTATCTACTTTTGCTCAACATAAAGAGTAATAGCCTGGGTAAGGTTAGAGGCTGGCCTACGTTAAGGTGCGTGTCGTTAGGCACGTACTGCTCCTGCTCCCCGAGTAACACGTCCACCACTGGGTGGCGTCCCGACTCGATGTGGATTTCACTACTGGATCCCTCAATGACCGACGGCCTGACCAGAGAAGATGTAAAAAGTGTTTTTTTCTAAAAGTGTATAAATATCTAAGGTGATTCCAAACATCCTAGCTAAAACGGACGTATACTCATAGTCTATAATTTCAGCCTTGAAGGGTAATTTGTAAATTCATAGAAGAAACGGTATTTCATATCATATTATGTATATTCTGTATTACACTCATGCCGGAAGTCCTGATATCGTCAAGTATTTGAAGAGTCAAAACAAAAATAGATGAGATTATGCGTGATCGGCAGATTCTTAATGAACAGAACTGTTTACATAAAATAATGGTTTAAAGGTAAATACGGGTGACCACTGCAGCAGCACCTGGTGTGATTTTTTTTTTTATAGGATTTACTTGATGGAATACTTAGGAATGGTGACATGTGCAAATAGGAATAAAAAACTAAGTTTTGTAAAGAAAAATCTAGGCATCCATAGATAATAAAGCCTATTGTCTTCATTCTCCCTTATTTTCAGGAATAGAATGAGATTTCCCATGGTGACCGAACACTTTCTTTCGGCTAAACTGCTCATTAAGACCCTACCTAGATATTTACAGATTTTGTAAAGTAAAAGTCACGATTATTTAAGCTTGAATGTTGAAAAATGTACTTTTTGCCTTAGGTTCCAATAGTAATCGTAAATAGTAGCCATTCAAATGAAATAAACCAAATTATACTAACCTGCAGAAGCCATCTTGCTTTGATACTGTGGCAAGAGAAAGGAGGCAGTCGAACGTGGCGAGGTGTTGGATAGCCTTTTTATATCGTGGGTAGACCTCCTCGAAAGACCTGAACCACATGAAAAAGGCCAATTCAACTACAGTCAGTTTCCTTCTGCGAAAAAATATAATCTTTAAACTTCAAAAGACGCGTTCATTAACCTTCAAACATAATTTTGATAATCTGATTAATTTTTGTAAGATGTTAATACATAAATAATCTATATGCAACATATCTCTGGTATTCACAAAGAATCAGATTTGTATCGTTCCGGTACGTCATAGGTACATGTATATCATTTACAATGCAGTCACAGAAATCGAGTAAACTTATGGGTCTGGGTCAAAATTGAGCTATTTTTACGAAGTGTCCCGACTTCCCTTTTACTCACTCTAAGAACTGATTCCAGGCGTCGGCACAGACGAGGCTGAGTTTCTCCCGTAGCTGACTCAACTTCTTGTAGGACGTGAGGATGAATGGACTTTGGAACCGGGACGTCGCCTTCGTCCTGCAAATAACACACATTTAATGGGAGACCTGACTGACTGTGGTGTTGTTACCGCAGGAAGAGGGAAGCAAGTGATTAATGTATATTTCGTTTATTATATCAACCTAACTGAAAAGGGGAATAATGGGTCTGTCATCACAATATATTTTTTTCTTTTTGAATCTAAGGATTTAGAATTTACAGAATAGCCAAACTAGGTCATATAGAATTCATGTACACATCATAAGTGGTTTTGTCATTCGATCTCTTACGACAGTATTGATTATCATCTATGTTGTCAGTTGTCCTTCAAGTAATCTTTTACAGACACATAACTGATCTAATATGTGGACAACGCAATAACACTTCTCCCAGTGATGGTCTATCGTCTACCGTAAAACTCTATATTTAAATCGCGGCTTAACTAAGGGTAAGTCTTTCGAAAGAGATCCCGATAGTTGCATTTTACAATATTATCTGTTATTCAAAACGACTTACCCGTTTATCTTGATCCAATCTTTCGGAACCCGTTTTATATCACTGTTCTTTACATCAATGAGGAACTATTAAACGAAAGGTAACAGAAACATTTAAGCCTTATCAACGATAACCAGAAACACAGTTCATAACAATAATTACCTTATGGTTTACAACTTGGACTACACATATTTCATCTATTAGTTCAAGCCTAATGACATGGAAAATATAAAAACGTAAAAATCGACCATGGAGTCCCCTAGAACGCAATTACCTTTGACAAGATCAACTGGGAGTGATCTTACCTCAGTTCCACATATAGTTTTATAAGAGTATGACATGTAGCCCAGAACTTTGGCAATGTCCTTCCTATGTCCGTCTAGATCTGACATCACAGTCTCTATGCCCGACTTGCATTTTACTACTTCAGGGTAGCAGCTCTCGTCAACGAATAAGCTCGTTTTATCTCCGTCCCTAAATGAATACAGATATCGGTCAGCTTCAAATCTAAGTTCTAAGAATAAATCAATGAGGTTATGCCTACTACAAAGAAACGATACTGACAAGAAAAGTTCCACATGCCCCATAGACAATCACATTGGAATCGGCTGTCTAAGGGCAAAGAATTCAGAAAAGGTTACTTTTACAGTCACTTATAAAGCAAGCAAACCTAATATCCTAATGTTTGTCTATATCTATCTATTATGTGAAATTCTTTTCACATTCATTAAGTTTTTTTTTATATAAGGATTTTTGTTTGATAGACCACTTAATTTCAGTTGTTCTCTTTTCTATGCATTTGGTTGAAAATGCAATGTTTTCATGCAGCAATACAATCTAAAAAGATCCAAGGGAAGACTGGTTGGGGGGGGGCATGTTTATTTAATGAGCTTACCAAAATAGACATAGAACACTATTTCAGTAGTCAAAGAAACACAAAATCGATTCTGTTAAAGTCACTTCCTAATACACTTAAATTCCATGCACGAACAAATCCACACGTAGATATGTCACTAGGGTTTTTACTTAGATTTCCTCGATTATGCACAACATGACCCCAAAGATTGCTGACGAATATTAGCAACGTCAATGTTGCCTGAATTCCCTAATCAAAGGAGGTAAGTGCCCATGATATAATTAATGCCAGGTGGCTTACTTCGCTGCCTTCTCGTCGATGGCGTTGACCCAGTCGGTGACCCCATCCAGCAGGTCCGGCAGGTCGGCCAGCAGGTCCCGGAGAAGGGGCGAGTCGACCTGCGACCCCAAGCTGGCCTGGTGTGGGGCCACTGCCTCACGGACAGACGACAGCGCCCTGCACACTGCCAGGAACTCATACGTTGAACACTGCAAACGGGGAAGTCGTTCCAGGGTTGAAGATGTGAACGAGACTTGATACACAGATTGTATTGCAACACAATTAAACTGCATTTTGTTGCAATGTACATTGCTAGCAATGTCAGATTAATTCACCTTCGCATTTTCTATTGCAATTAATCACGTTTTCAAAAGAAAACATTAAGAGACAAGTATCTTTCAAAGCAGAAAACGTACTTCTCAATTCCTTTTATTGGTCACCTCCTTTGTGTATAAAGTTTAAGATTTACGTCGTTTCCCATTAAGGTAAGTCATTTGTTACCCGTTTGTGAAAGATGGTACAGAGCCCCTTGTTCACATCGGGCAGTTTGGGGAGCAGCTCCCGGAGTGGGGCGACGGCCGGACTGTCAGCCGTGAGCAGCTCACTCACCGCCTCCTGCCGCGCCCTGATCGACCTACAACCAGAGGTTAGGGTCACCTACGTTAATACTCCAAATGATGTACAAAATACATGTAGACTACAATAGAAATTATGGAGAAAACTGAGTGAATTTTGATTAATGAGAACACATTTCATTTACCCTAACTTAAGACAACTATTACATTTACGGAACTCAGCGACAGGGTAAGAATACTACATGACAGCGCTTTTATACCTTTTTCCGAAGTATGATATATCGAAGTATAGTAATATCATTAAATTCATAGTAGTAATAGAAACAGTTTAACATCTTTCAAGGTCTTTCTAAAACTTGACTTTATTGGAATGTGAAGAAGTTCAGTGCGTGTATCGCAGACATACTGAGTTCAGTAGTGTGTATGCTACATTTACTATACACGCCCTACATGTACTCTACTTCTATCTGATATTGAACTTTGGCTCGATTTAAAATATAACAGACATTTCAGCTCTACGGCTGTGTTGGTCAATCACGATAAATCATGCTGAGTAAAAACGAATCTTACTGGACGTTGAACAGGGGCTTGGCGACCCAGTGTCGGAGGAGACGGCTGCCGAACCTGGTGAGCGTCTGGTCGAGCACCCAGAAGAGGCTGCCCCGGGGGCCACCGTCCGTCAGGTTAGAGAACACCTCCAGGTTACGTAGAGTGGTGGCCGGCAGCAGCAGATGGTCCTCCAGTGCCGAGAACCGACGCAGGTTACTGTCACGGAGGGAGAAGGGAGTGGTGAGAGGTCAAAATATGAATGAAGAACTTTATAATACAAGTATAAATGCCACAGGCAGAACTGTAATATAAATATATACTTACAATGACAATGACAATGAATTTTATTCACAACCTCTTCAGTGGAGGCATAAGAACATATATACATAAACTAATAATAGTAATGATAAATAAGTAGGGGTTGCATGAGTGAGATTCCATGGGAGGCTCGTCACTGTTGGTACAATATTAATGTTAGGTGTAGCACTGCATCAATACTTTTAGGATAAAATCTGGGTTTTAGATAAGGGGAAACATGTTTGTGCTTAGGTTAAACCATATGTACATACTAACTAAACAACTACACTAGTTAAGCTAGAGTCACTGTTCTAGTATCTACAGTGTAGTCCAGTGGTCTAGTAGAGGTAACATATCTATACAGTTGGGTTAAAGTGTTGTTAGAATAAATAACAATAGGAAAGTTCGGTTAATCAGCATAATGTTGTTGTCCAATTTTGACTAGACATCGGTAGCACCTGCTAGTTTGTGAGTGTTTTACATGTTTGCATTACATAGTGGACAAACGTTGCTAGGTTTTGCAAGTGGACGGTATCAGAAGTATTGAATATCTTGCTCAACCTTGATTCAACCTGTTCTTCCATATAAGTTTTATCTATCAGCTGTTCTCTTTGACTAGTGAAATGACTACATTGGAAGATGTAATGATATTCGTCCCCGATTTGGTTGTCAGCACATAGATTGCACAGACGGTCTTCCCGGTCAATACCGGAATAGCGGCCTGATGTAATTGGGAGACGGTGGTTTCCTGCGCGGAATTTACAAAGGGATGACACACTTTTCTTTCTAAGTAGGGTCAGGTAGGGCTCGGTTTTTAACTCTGGTTTGATTTGTCTGTAGGTATGGCATTGACCAGATGCCTCTATTGCTGCAGACCAGTCCTGGTTTGCTGTGTCTCTAGAGATCTGGCTCAGTGTGTGTTTTAGCCATTTTACATTGAATTGGTCAAGGTTCCACAGGTAACCCAGGCCAGATTTATTAAGGTTATCTTGTACAAAGGCCATCCAATGTGATGTGTAGGTGCCCTGGTCATGGGATACTTTTAGCATTCTATAGTACAAGTACAACTTACTGATGTTGACAAACTCAGCCAGACAATGAGTACTCGAAACAGTTTAGGCTTATTTCATTTCTATAACTTTAGGTGGTAAAACTGCAAAAAGCTATCAGATCATACTTTTAAATTTTAGCATTGATAATTTAAGGGCCCTGCAGACTGAAACGAATCTATTCTTACCTCGATAGTTTGAGAACGTTGTGTAGGTTGAAATCTTTGAGGTAGGTTATTAGGGCATGTATACAGCTTAGCACCGTCTTAGGTAATTGCAACATGGGGGACATCGCCGGACTGCCTCCTGCCGGAAGGAAAGTACGATATCAAACACTGAAGTGGCACCAATTACAGAAGGTAAAACTTTTAGAAATATTAAGTTGATATCTTTACACAAGGAGTTACACACAAAAATATAGAAAGAAAGAAATCACTACCTACCGACTGGCCTTTTTTATGCCACCTGCTGGGGAAAAAACATTATTTTTGGCTAGCCAGCGAATACTGGGGAAAGTTGGCACAGTCAATCTTTGATACATCTTAATAGTGTGATAGTTCGGTAATAATTAAGAAAACTGGTATACTAGACGAGTAAGACTCGAGACGTGTGTAAGGCCCAGTTGAACTATGGTGTGAGTAACGAAACGGATTAATTCATGTAATAGAAATGTATGAAATCTGGCCTCGCTTGAGTATGATACTGTTGATCACAAAGAAAGAGACCAAGGCGCATCACAATAGACAAAAGAAAAAGTCCAATTTTTTAAATAGAAATATACTGAAAACAAAAGTCCAATTTTTTAAAAAGAAATATACTGAAAACATATTCTCACCATAGAAGTCACTCACGCCCTTATATGCCTTCACTGGTTCAAATTCACTGTCTTGCAATCGTTCCAACCTGATGCGGTCATCTGAACGACAACTAGAAATACAAAATATCAGTGGTCTGAGAATAAATACGGAGTCTTCAAAGGAAGGTGGAAGGGAATTTTTTTTTTTAGAAAAAAAACTATGTATGTAATGAAAACGTAAGACCTCTTTTCATACAGTTCAGTTGCTAACAGTTTCAAAGCCCTTTAATCTAAAAAAAAAAAATTTGTTAGAATGTTCAATATGTGTAAAATGTATGGTTAGAATGTTCAATATTCTTTTTCTCTGATTGGCTCGGGACGCTCAGACATGCCTAGTTGTCGCGACACTCTTATAGATCTTACTCGAGTCTACATCGTACCTTAAAGAATTCAAATATATCTTTCCATCACCTATCCTGTCTAACAAAGTACGTTTTCTGAAATGACGAATGCCGATACTCTATACATTAGCAAAATACTAAGGGGGACGAATGAACTTCTTGAATTTTACTTAGAGGAAAAAGAAAAAGTTCAGTCAACATTCCTTAGAGATCACTTAAAACAAGTTTTCCTTGTCCCCTTAGATATGGTACCGGGAATGGTACGCTCTCGGGCTTTCCATTAAATATATATGCACATTTTCAAACAATTCAGACCCCCAACCCCTTGGCTTTAAGTACGCATTAGATTTGTTAACAAACGTATGCACATTTTCAAAAAGTTTAGACCCGCCGGCACCTCCTCGGTGCGTATGTACTTAATGGGAGTACCCCCTGTATAACAATGTGTATATTATTTCAAAGCTAGGCATTATTTCATTAATACTGAATCTGTCGTTTCTAGTTGCCTAACTTTCCGGTCAGTAAAGTCAGTAGAATTACAATGTTGAGATAAACGGCTATTCCAAACATGATAGAGACCTGAATGCGGTTAGTTGTTTGATGACTTTCTCTGTGGCCGGGGTCAGAGAGTGCGGTAGGAGCAGCTCGGCCGGCCCGAGGTGAGCCACTCGCATCTCCAGCTCACTGCGACTTGGCACGTCCGTGAACTCATCATACACAAACTCCCCTGTGCTCGGCTGGATGGACTAGGGAATGCAAGGGGAAACGTCTGCCCTTAGATACAAATTGTTCCCTGCGATATCTCAACAATGCTTATTTCAATTTTATCGATTTATTAATAGTTATGTATGTCTGTTCAGTATATATATATATATATATGTACATTTAAACAAATAAGAAATTCGTGTTTACGATGATTAAAGGGAGTCAAACAATCGGAAAGAAGGGACCTTATTTAAATACCTACAAAGATGAATACAATGTAAGACATGCCATTCTTATTTTCCGGTTTGGCAATTATAAACAAAATGAAGAAATGTCAATTGAAGTTTTGAAAATACGACGGTCATGGGGCAATATAAATCTCGCTTTTGGTTCAGCTTGATGACACTGATAAATAAGTGTAACATTCCTTTAAGTTATAAAGTTCATCGTCAAAAATCATAATCGACTTAAAACAACTTGGCTATTTTCAGTAACTACTGACAAACAGGTAACGTCGGATGATAGACATTTTGAATTTGTAAAGATGATGGGAAAGATAGGAAATGCCCATCCACTTACCACAATGGCCACTTGGTGGGCCTTGTTCCTGCTGGTCAGGTCGGGCTCGTAGATACACATGAGGTGTGTCCGGGACGACTGGTCGGGGAGCGCCGCCGCCGTGCACACAGGGTCCACATCTTGTGGAGTGAACAGAGAAACGGACTTAATCTAAACCTAAACTCCTCTCGTCAATGAATAGCACTGATTTAAAAGTTATTACGTCATGAATCTACGCAAGACTTGCTTTGCATGTAGCAGGGGTGCACAAGGTTGAGTGTCGGTATAAAGAAGTGCGGGCTTTTGGTTTTTTCCTGTCGTCAAATTTGAATTTGGACTCCCCATATCTACTCTTATTGCTGATCAGGTCCAATTCCCTACCTTCACCGATGAGTGTGGTCTTGGTGTAGAGGGCCGAGAGCTGCCGGGTGAAGGGTGTGTTACGGTTGTCGCCGGCCGCCTTGAGGGCCGCCGTCTCCGTCTGTTTGACCACGCCCACCTGGTGGACCAAGGGACTACAACGTTATAACTAGTAAACGTGTAAGGTCAATCTGTGGAGATAGGGTGGTAGCATTAAATGGAAAGAAAGGGAAAATTCATAGTACATGCATTACCTTGTAACCTTTAGAGACCAGTCGACGAACGTGTACATGCAGCCTGTGAACGGGGATACTAGCCGTCATAAAACTGTGGTTCAGATGAGCAAAGATGTTCAGTTCTTTAGCTGCAATCTAAACAAGTACAATAATTCAATCATTTTTATCTTAAATAAAAGAAAACAAACGTTTGGTACGCATTTTTGATATCAACTTCTGGAAATCAGATGTCGGTGTTTAACTATTTTCTTTATTTTAAGCAAGTTTATGATAATGAGACAAATTGCTATGAATGAGTAACAATACAAATATAATTCTCTTATTATCTGAATAATACTTAATCTTGATTACAGTAAAAGAAAAGTCAATATTTTACCTCCGCATCATCACCAAAGAAGCGGTATTTGTATCCACACTCTACAAATAACACTGCATCCGGATATTTCTCCTTGAGTTCTACGAACTGTTGTTCCAGTGGGGTGTATTTTGGTTTCATCTTAACGCTGCTTTTGGCAGCACCAAACTTTGACAACTTTTTCTTAATCTCAGAATTAGACGCAGATACTTTCGTTTGTGAGTCTTCTTCCTCTGAGTCTACGTTACCCGCCTCTTTATCATGGTGTGAAGACTGATCTTCAAACCTGTCAGTGTCTACGTTGATGTGCTTCGCATTAGGTCTTTTCAAATCAGAAATAGTAACTTTCTCATACTCATGCTTTTCTTGGATCTCATGAAAGAATGCTTCAAGTTTATCTTTTGTGGCTTGGGGAAGTGAAATAGGTCCTGATATACTAGTGTTACCGCTAGTGTCCTGAGAAGGATCAAGTCTTTGTCTTTTTGATGGCTCTTCGTGGTCATCGTTTGGTCTCTTCTTTGAAAATTTTCCCGTTGCAACCTGTAAAACGAAACAAAAGCGAAAGTAAGTTTTCATGAATTAAGATCGATGATGGACTCTTCATTGTAATCATTTGGTCTATTCTTTAGAAATTTAAGCACATTTGAGAAACAACAAACTATTTCATGACTTAAGGTCGATCATGAATGCACCATTGGGTATGCTTGCATGGAGACACCTCGAGCCTTTGAGGATTTAAACCCTCAAATGTTAAAGTGAAGTTCAAATAAATGAATGTTTTGATGAATCAAGTTGAATTGTTAGTTATTACTAAAAATTAAAAATAGAGGCCATATAATTAGCTCCTTCTGAACGGGTCTTTGTATTAAGGATCATGATTATCCGAGGTCAGAATTCAAGGGAATCAATTCAAAGAGCTGTCAGCTGTCTTTGGGGTCAGGTATTTAAGGGAATGAAGACACCATACATCGCTTACAACAAACATTTTTATCCAAAATATAGACCTTGTGTAAATGCTATCACATGACCAGACTTTGATCAACATGGGCCCTCAACATGTGGTTCACCTAACCACGTGGTTATGAATTAAAAAAGAAATGTATAAATTCTAAATTATCAAAATTGTTGAAAATGATGCCATGAGTTTGCATTAAGTGAAATAGACATAAAAATATATTCTAAATGTTTTAGAATGGGAAATAATAATAGTTTTTAATTCATCATCAATAAGGTGGCCAGCCCATGTATGGGGATTTGAAATCATCTGCACAACGTCTATTCATGTTTCATGAGACAATATAACAATTAACACTATTTTCGTTTGATGACGTGGTGAACTGCAACTGCATGAAATGTCAGTTCTTAATTAATTGACCCATATAAACACAGATCTGGTATCCTTGCCCTAAGTGACTATAAGATACATTCTCCACAGAATTTAATTAAGTTCAGTCTTGTTAAACCAATTTGCTCGTCGTGTCAGTTTTAAACCTTACTCTTTGATTCTACATAGAAATACTCAAATCCTATTGGTCAATTAGCTCAACCCATAGGAGGATAGACCACTGCCTAGCTATCACTCCAGTGATCCTACACACACGCACCAAACAACAACTTTTTAATTTCTCCCCAATGATGTTGCTTTGCTGAGGGAGGTTACATTCGCTCAAAAACATTAGATTTCCCATGCACACCAAAATCTAAGTTTCTAAAAAAAATGCCTGTAACTTTTGGACTGATGCAGATGGAGACACTAAAGAATCATGTTACTCTAGATGATAAAATTTAGCTGATTTCTATACTGAGTATCTGCCTCTGTTATTCCACTCCTGTCCTATACAGAGTTGGACAGCAGGGCCGATGATTGGTAGTACACATCCACCCGGGAACTTTGACGTTAGACACGGGTCACTGACGGGGCATAGGGAACATTCAGTCAGTGATCAGTTGTGCTCAGTGACTGAGTGACCAGGTATGTGTGGTCAGCCTGTACATGCCTAGGCAGCAGAGCCAGATCCGAGGGTAACTAGGTTGGACCCATAATCCATATGAGGGCAATTGTGACAAGGCTGGCTACTACTGTGCACTTTACACCTCTCCTGACTCCTCCCCAGCCCTTACTTCAGCACACACAGATAAACAATCCACACAGACAAGCCTGTGGTTATTTTCTCTTTGACCATACGTAAATTGGTGATTTCAAACCATCTTCAAGTTTTTATACACAAAAAGTTGAAGAATGCAATTAAAATGGCTGCATAGTGCAGAACTTGATCTTTTCATTGATATCTGAACCATTCCTGTGAACTCAAGCCTTGTATTTTATGAATATTTTTCAATATTAAAAGTTTGCATTTAATTTTAGCCAATGGTAAGGCTACTCATAGGCCTTATCAGCATTATGGAGTTAAACCACCCAACAATCAGGTGTTGCTCTACTCCCACCACATGGGTTTGTTTGTCCAGCCTTCACTGGAGCGTGGTCGGGCTGTGGAAAGGACTCTATCCCCAGCTGTGGCAACAATTTACATTCTCACCAGTGCCAACGACTGGGTTATCAAAGAAGCCAACAGGACCACCGGCCAATGGGACCAGGCACATTAAAAACACATACCTTGATGAAAGTCTTTCCTTCTCAGATTTAGGCACTTTTTAAAACTTGTTGTCAAAGCAAAAAATCCGGAAATCCGTATTTATAAATACGGAAAAGTGGCATCTCTGTATATATTCAGCAAAATTTACGTTTTAACCGTATCTGGCTGATAATACGTTCTTCAATATTTTTTGAGCATTTTAAATTTTTTATGTAATATACCTAGCATTGTGGTGTCATCTGTACAACGGACTATGTACAAAGAAAAAAAGACCCTATTGAATAGATCTACCAGATATTAAATACCATGTGTGTTTCACCATTCTTCAGTATACTGTTCACATTGGTGCCACCTGAGGAATCGTCCAATTGCAATGTGGTTTCATTGGCGGGTTGCGCTTTTGAAGCTGTAGAACTGGACTTGAAAAACTTGGATATTACTTGACTGTTTGACTTTGTCTTAGCTTTTGGCATGATGAACTTTGGATTGGTATAAGTTCCTGGTCAAAAGTTCTTGTCAGTCGTGTGAGATCTATATCGGGGAATCTTGCATTTCCTAGGAATATGATATTTTTACATCTGCAAAATACGATTTTGTCCTAAAACACGGGGCACCTGCTGCGATGTCGCAATAAGGTGGCAACCCTATCACGCAAGTAGTTTCGTTTATAACACTAGATGTCGCCACTAAAGAAAATTTCAACTGGTTGTATGACCAAGTAGACCTCATTTTTTTCATTAATTTGAAATAAAAAAATATATGATGTTATCAAGATACAAATGTTAAATTTAAGGTTAGTAAGTTGAAAGTAATAATTTTTATTTGAACATTATTTCATGAGACAGCGACCTTGGATTCCATCATGGCCGCCAAAATAAGCCTCGGTCTGTTTTGACATTTAGATGTCGGTAAGTTCACATAATAATGAGGCATCGCGTAGCTTTTCATCTAGTCAACAAAATGCATGAGCATTACGGGGCATACTTTCTTTGATTTAGGGGCATTTTTACAATCCACATTGTTCATAATCGCCGGAGAACACTTGGGTTTGTCCACAAATTCGGGATTTTGTCACGACACGAACAAGTTGCCCAGGCCAGTCTAACCTGCATAGCAGTAGCACCTCTGTTACAGTGTTAGCCATACCTATCTACCCCTACCTTGTGAATTAGGTGAATTATTCCTAAACAGTATCAAATTAGCATCTTGTATAACATTCTAAGTTATTTTGGCCAACTGGAAATTATTTATTAACCACTCCGTGACCGTGTAAACAAACATGATTTGATTTGATTTTGTAATTCTAAATAATGATGTATTTTATTGACAACTCAAGGTCTACAAACCGGCTTATGTGTCATTTCCATATGTGAACAACTACACTACAGCTAAACATAGGTATATGATAACATATCATGGTATGTCAGTCCAGCACTCCAGGGCTTGACAAATCATAATAGAGCATTAGAGGGGTAGCCAAAAGGTTTGCTCTCTCCCTCCATGTGTCGTACACATCATGAGAGATGGTTCCACAGAGCTAAGAGGGGATGTTCTGAAATTCAATCTGAGCTGGAAAACAAAAGGACACCTGCTGGTTAGGACAACAAAAGATAAAGATTATGGTCAGCTTTAAATAAATCAAATGTGCAACGTAACATTTTGGAATACCTGAAATACATGTAAATGAGCGCTATGTAAATTGCGCAAACCAACCTTTATATAGCAATTTCACATTAAAAAATCTTCTATAGAAATTGGATGGCTGCCATTCGCGATGGTCAACCCACCACAACTGAACTGGGGATTACGTTTGGGTGGCTGCGTCGGTCAAAGTGTATGCAAGAATTACCAGAATACTTCAGACAGGCATATTGATTTGATTTGATTATCAGCTTTTTATGAATATTTGTTATATATATATTGGTTAGAAATCGGGGGCTGCGCCTCAAACCCCTCTTTTTCCTTTCTATTTCCTTTTTCTATTTTTAAAAATTGCTCTAAATAAGGAAATAAGGTGTTCTGGGAATAATCTTGTTTTAAATGTATCAAAATAAAAATGTATGATAGTAGGTTCACCTACAAAATTAAAAAAGCAAGTAAATCTGACTTGCATTAGGTATGCTATGAACATTTCATTTGTAAATATATAAATATCTAGGAGTCAAATTGGATTCTAAACTTAACTTTTTGTGTTATTTTAATAGGTATTGTGACCAATGGATTGTTTAGTTTATTAAAGTTAAGGCGGTATATTACTACTAATGCAGCTGTTCAAATATATAAACAGATATATATATATATATATATATATATATATATATATATATATATGAGAGTATCCTCCACCAACACATAGACCACTGTGGTGATGCAAGAGGCAATGGTCTCTTGGGCGAAACCGTTGTGGTAAAGCCTACTATTTCATTAAAATCCTACATGATACATCGGTGTCTATATCGTGTCTTCTTTGATCTGTCTAGGTTAAATTGGAACACGCTTATCAACTCGCTTCCGCGGGTCACTAATTCGCCTCCCTCGATCAAACCCATCTCCACGTGAAGATGTCGACAACACAGGTCGGCCTAAAGGCTGAGGGGCTGTGCCTCGAGCCCCTCTTACAGCATGGTATCCCGTCCTCGGAGGTCATTGACGCCATGATCAAAGAGATCGACGAACAGCTCTACCAAAACAACAGACAGTGAGTCACTCAATAAGATCAAATACCTAGATTACAGAGAGCTGTAGCCAACCCTTAAAAAACGTCACCTACAGGGTCGAATCTTTCTTGAATTAATCCCATCACATATACGTTGGCTTTCTTTAATAAGACAAATAATCAATTAGGTGCACATTTAGAGATTTTTTTTGTGGTGAAAATATGACTTAGTATCTTTCGATGTTATGCAAAAATTATACTTCGGTCCAGAAACGCCAAGTATCCCATCTGTCCGCCACCTCAGCGTTTCTTCCCCTCGTCTAATCTCAATTAAACTACACTACAGGTAGGTTCGTTTAATTTTCTATCAATATCTTATTATTTACAGGTTGGAAGATTGTGTCCGGGACCTTCTGTCTGCAGCTAACGCCGCTGTTGGGGACCGCAAGTTTTCAACCCCGATGGAAGCCGTGAGCTATGTTGCAGACAATAACCATTTTGACAAGACGGGATGTTATGATCCGGAGCCTGATGATATAGCCCGTCTTCTCCGCCATGTGGTAAACTCCTTCCCATTTCTATTTTTCAGAATGAATTTAAAGTCAATATGCCGATAGATGTATAACTTTTTCCTATGACCTATTACCTATTTAACTTCCAGACATTTCTAAATCATATATATATGATACTTTGATTTAGCTTTTCGCATTTATTTAAATTTCCCTATTCCATCAAGGAATTTAATCCCGCCAGTATGGGTCATTAGAGGATTTGAGTACCGTGTTAAGTAATGGAAATTAATTGTAAAAAATCCCTTGTGTTATTAGAAATTTATACATTGTCGGACTTGCTCTCGATTTTTTTTTTTTTTTTAAAAAGCATTTACTTACCCCAATCATTTAAAGATAACAATTTTTCTTCTAGCGATCAGTCATGGATAAGAACCCTGGATGTGAAGAGTCAATGTTGCAGAATCTGCTGAAACTTTCATCGCTTGAAGGAATTTCTCTGCCAATCAGGTCCTCCCATTCTGACCATGTGACCCAGTCGACTATGTCCATTAACACTGTGGTGGACGAAGTGGAGCAGATGAACGAGACCCTCTGGTACGACATCTGTGTGCGCTTCAGGAAGTATTTCATCGATAAATTGAACAAGCTTCCAGTTGGTCAGCCGGCCCCACGTATTAACATCCGTGCTGGGAAGCGGCTACAGTATGTACAGAGCCTGTGCGCGCTGTACCCAGCAGCTGAGATCTGGCCGAGGTACCGCTCCCTCCGCACCTACCAGGTGCAGTCCTGTCTCCGCGAGCTGCTCACTAAGAAGGCGAGCCCCTCGGCCGGGGTCCCGAGCAGCCCCAGCGCCGGGCAGCAGTCGGACGACGCGTCCTTTGAGCTGCACGTGGCCAGTTTTGAGGCTGGCATCCAGAAGTTGATTATCATGATCCGGGAGGACTTTGAGCTGCTCAACTCGGGCGTGTTAACCAAGGTCACGTCCACCTTCGACGCGCTGCAGGAGATCTACCTGGAGAGTGCCTCCGACGAGCTGTCGGGACTCATCGAGAAGCTGCACAACGAGATGGCCACCAACCCCCAGAAGGCCAGCTCGGGCAGGGCAGGCGACATACCCAAGTCCAACAGCGAGTTTGTCCGCCTCGGGCAGCCCAAGAACATCTTGCGTAAACAGCATTCCAAGAGTTTGGATAGCCTTCTGTCAACGCAACAAGAGGAGTTCACAGATTTACAGGTAAGGAAGAAAGATTAGAAAGCCTAATTTAATAACTACGCTGATGAGCGCACCCGTCTGATAGACACATTAATTATTTGCAGTGGTACCAGAGTAAACTCTCTTGATTCAGGAATGTTATATGATTTTGATCTCTGACCCACTACTGAATGCAGGGTTTATGGGTGTTATCAAAAACCGTATATACACTGAACATAGAAAAACGCTCAGTTTTAGCTGTGTACGCCAGAATTATAACCTAAGGTCTACTGCAGTGAGTAATTGTTTTATCAGGAAAGCAACAGCATTACATTTACATTTTTATTTGAGTGCCTAAACTAAATTTTATTTAGCTTCCTGTAGGGCCTAATAGAAAACTCACTTTAGACTTAGTGGGCACTAAATCTCACCCCTGCCTCATACACCTAAGGGATATTGATCCCGTCACCACCAGCCTACTCATCTCTCACTGCCAGCACCAACACGTTAGTCGTACTAGTCGTACCTGTAGCTTTGTCCCTCTTTGGGCTCGATATTTACCGTAGAACCTACGCAATACATTTCTCTGAAATTCGTAGGGAACTTGACGAAATCACGCCAAACCGTTTTTCTAACATGAAATTGAATTAAATCATCTCTGACACGTAAAAACATAAATTGATACTTAACACTAAGTATGATCTTGGAATTTAAGCATAATACAAAATAGTTCTTCTAGTTGGAAAACATGTAAAATGTGTTAGGGGAAAAAAACTCAAAATCTGGGACCTGTGATGTAAAATCAATTAAAGGTACACTTAGCAATTGGCTTGCTCCATGTCACACTGTAGAGTCTTGTTAAGTTGACTGCTAAGTTGCCCGCTGTGGGCCTCTTTGTCTGTAGCCCGAGGAGGGGGCGGGCCCGGAGACCAGCCCCCCGACCTGCACCCAGCCGGTACGTACTCCACTTGATCACTTGTGGCGCCCTAACATATTTATGTCAGCAGTTCCTAATTATCTTTTTTCAGCCTCAGCTTACCGCCTTTCCTCTATCGATATTGTGGCTTAAACCGACTTTCATCCCCTCAAACAAAATACCCTTCCCCATGTCTCTTTCTTACAATAATGTATATTCCTAGCTTTAAGGTATGGAATTACAATTTCCTAAATACCCACACATTGTTTTTTTTTATCCACTTCACCTGAGCCCTTTTATCATGCAGTCTTTTATATTTTCAATTGGTTTATTTCTTCTTCTAGATGAAATACTATTGGGTATGTACTATAATTCGCAGATATTCTTTTTATACTTGATGTCGCCAAAAGTACGTGTATTTATCACATGTCATCCCATCAAATGGTATGTCCTATAACATGGTAAACGCGATGGACGTGTTGCATGTCTTTTCGACTCCATCAGCACAAGTTATTTGTGTTATTGTAACCGTTGAACATGTACACATTCTTTGTTAAATCAGAGTGTCACATAACATTGTAAAATGTATAATATCAAATAGTTCATCGAACATATAGATATATGCACTGTACCAACATCGATCGAATACTGATAAACTGACTGCTTAGATATTACCTTATTAGGAAATGTATACACATATTGGATGAACTGCTTTAAATTAATCAGCGTGTTCCTGAAAAATTAGTGAAATCGTAGTTTTTGCCTCACGTGCTTTCTTAGAAAATATTGGTCAGAAATATGTGATTCACAAAAACAATGTCTATCCGTTTTGTCTAAAATGAGCGTTCCTAAGATAGTTTGATACCTAACACCGATTAATGCCCTGATATGATTGTGATGGTATATGTGTGAGTATACGTTGATATATGCATGTCTATATGATGGGTCAAGTTTTGCACAATGTACAAAGCTGACGTAAGTAAGCTTAGGACAAGGAAGCATAACAGTGCTATATTTGAAGTGAAATAACAGATCTATGGGATATAAGATATAAGATATACTTCTTTTTCAGTGAATTGCTGAGAATAATGTATGCTATTAAGGTTCTATTTCTCACTGTCGTACGTCCATTCTCCTATCTCAGTTAAAAAAGAACCCATATCAATATACGTATATGTATATGGGTCTACCTCGTTAAGGCATCCCCTTTCCTTTTGAAGCGAGACTGTTTGCATATTGTAAATTCGGATGGAGTTGAATCCGCAATTTAAACGCCATCGAATAGCAACGGCAATATTTGATCTTGACAAAAAAATAAATTGTCATGTTGGATTGCCTTCTTTATTCCCCAAGTGGCACCACTATAGTGGGGGACGGTATAATAATTGTGTATTTTGCTTTAAATCAATCCGCCAGATGGCCGTATATTTGAATATACCATGTTCTCTTCTTTTGCTATTTTTTAAGGCCATGCCTGGTTCTAGCATCCCACTCGTGGTGCGACTGGTCCGCAGTGTGCTGGAGATTGAGAAGTACATGGACTGTCTCCACCACACAATGGTGTGGGAGGTCGGCGGCAGTATGGCGCGCAAATCCGCTTCTAAAACCAATCTCAAAGGTAGCTCTCATATTCAACAATATATAAATAAGTGCGTGCAGTACTAGAAGATCAGACAATTTGTTTGAATTGTACCTCTAAAAACTCTTTTTGGAACAAAACCATATTAATATTTGTAAATTATTCAGTCGCAGTTCCTTTCGCAAATAATAGTTTCCATTATATTCAAGCATTGCATCCACTTTAACTTCCTATGTGCGTCATTACTGGGCAAATTTGCTGCAAATTGATGCTCACTTTAATTAATCATAATATTATAGGTGTTTTGAAAACGACGGACGACGCCAAACCGTTCAGTCCCCGGGCCTTTGAGAAGAGCGGCCTGCTGCCTGACGCCATCCCGCCGCCGTTCGGGGCTACAGAGGCCATGATGTCCCTGTCCGACTCCCACTCCGCCTTCAGAGGTAACTCACCCACATTCATCTAACAGTCTCCGTTATGGAGCATTCGAACTCGAATTTCTGGCCCTGGCTTCTCCCGAGCCTTACTTTCCGATTGGACTAGACCTATAATAGTACACTTCAGTAAATTTTATAGTTGCCCATCAGTGCAACTCTTCTGCTTTACAGTCCATTCTTGCTGCTAAACCTATGCTATTCTTATTTTCAGTGATAGAGAAGGACGGTCAGGAGAACCGCATCAACTGGACGTGGCGCACCTACTTCCACCCACTGGCTACGGACGTCGCCAAGGGTCTGGACGCCCGTATGAGGGAGATCACAGAGCGCGCCTTACTCACCATCAAGAAGTCGCTGGACGCGACTGGCACCCTGGAGATGATGCCCGTCTCCCCTAACCTGGTCGGAGGGAGGCTGGACTACCCCAAGTGGGTAGCAAAGGTAAACACCTTTATCTGGGACTTAGGTTGAAAAGCTATAGCTGTCGAAGTCATCAGAGTGTTTTCCTCCGTTTTTTGCAGTACTTTGGTGCAACACACATTATGCCACATTATGTCACATGGGATAGGAGAGGTACCATTTTCCCACTTTTTTAGGATCTGTTTTTTTTCGTGTTTTAGATTACAGAAGGGGATTCTCTCGCTCTGATATAAATATAAAATGTTCACAGTATTTCTTTTAGTATTGGATGAAGCCATAAAAGTTGGTAAAATGTCCCCTGCATTTCCTAAGTTTACATCAGTCTAGTGGCTTCTTTGCCCTTTTTCTCACAAAAAAAATCGCTGTGACTCGGTTTCTCTGTTCTCTGTCAGGCGGTGTATGCAGTGGTACGGGAGGTGGAGGAGCTGGTCGTCCTCGGCCAGGCCGCCAGCGAGGGACCATTCATGGTGGTCGCCTCCGCCTTTGTCGACTCATCGTCGCTTAGCTTTAAAAACATTAGCGTCAGATTGGCCAAAGTAAGTGCTTTTTATTTTTATAGTACTGACTTCTGTTTGATGTCAGTTGATATCACTCTAGATAGAAAAAGTCGTTCATGTTTCGATGTGTGTGTGTGTGTGTTTTTTTTGTTTTTTTTTGTTTTTTTTAAAATATTTTTATTGAATATCTGTTCTTCCAGATATTACAGTGAGCATTGTGTTGTATAGTAGCAATAGACAGAGTTGCTTACATCTTTCAAACGTATTCCAATGATGATGAATAATGAATATTAACAATGAAATAATGTAATGATATGCGATGGATGTATAGTTCAATTCATTACCGGTTATATATATGCCATAATGACTACAATATAGGATAGGTTGCCAAAACTAATACGAAATACTGATTTGAAATTGTTATCATCCCGATTTTCTTTTTATTTCAAAGTACATGTGTAATATAAAAACAGTCATCACCCTGATGACAATGTCTGTACCTTTTAATGTTAATTTTGCAATGGGATATAGAAACTAAAATATCGTCTAGCGCCTAACAATACACATAGACGTGAACATTATTTGGCGACATGAAGACAGCTGTACTCTCCCATACAGGTGAGCGCCGAGGTGAGTGAGAAGAAGTACGGGATGCGGTGTCTGTACGCCGTGCTCTCCACCACCGCCTACATCAGGAACCACCTGCTGCACCTGGAGCACATCCTGGGCGCCGAGGACACCAGGTAACACGGCCAACTCACTCTACCGGAGGGGCACAGGGGGGTACTTGATAATCAGTATAGTGTGATGGAAAATACCACCGTTATCTTTTATGTTTTATTTGTTCTCCTGCAGAAAGCAAGCTTTTCGTGCTGAGTTTGAGCTCGTTTTCATATCTAACATGTCGTTGGATTATACATTATGAAACCAATTATGAGAATCACTATAATATATTATAATGTTTCTGTTGGAAAAATAACATTTTTTGAGAATTTAGAGGCAAAGGCCAAGTGTAATATTTTGTCATTGATACTCATTGATCGTATTTCCGATGATGAACATGTAACCTGAGTTACCCGCTCGTTAGTGTGATTCATCATAGTCGTTGGAAATCATCCTTTTATTGTTCATAAAATTAAGCTACATTTAGATTTAAATGTTATAAGTGTAAGATGGGAAGTGGATGTATATAATTACATGTATCTGTGTTAAGCTTACACAATTAAGTTATGTTTCGACTAGCCTTTTTCTAGAGACCTATGCCTTAGTTAGACACTATTCAAAATACACATTGTTGCTCGTTGTTTTAAACAGGTTCACGAGTTCTCTACATAAGGTTTAGACGTATATTGATGCCCTACCATACTTCTATTGTATCGTTATTGTCACTTTGTATTCATATATTTTATAATTCACAATCCAAATGAACAACGAACAACGATCGTTCTAAGTGATATATGGGATACATTGCTATAACTAACTTTACACTGGATACAGGCACATCTTGATTGCGTTCGAATGGAAATGAAACTGATGGATAATCTTAGAGTAATGTTATCTTCTTACTGTTAGATAAGTGTTAAATGAATGACGTATTTAAATTAGATAGATCCCATGTTTACGAAACTGTTGAGTTCTAATTGGCAGTATGGAGACTCGTGGCCATTCATTGCAGTCTTAGGACGTTGTCTGTAGCGCTTTGCATTTTTCTGCTTTCAGTAAAGGTATAGTCAAAGGGTACGTATCCGGCGGCGTCTCGGTATGCTCGTCTTCCCACATCTCGGCTGCCTGCATCTTACTGTTCTAGGAGACCATGACCGTCCGAGTTATTTTGGTCATCATTTATTGTGTTCGAATAGTTTAAGCTAACATACGTTTAATATTTCGCAGTGAATGTATTCCCTATTGCTTTTGACTCAAAATATCTCGTATTATCTGACATTATCCAACGCCGTTATCATAAGAGTCCATTTTTGTATGTTAATGGTTTAAACATTAATTTTCAAAAGGAATGAAATTGCATCAGTATTGTTCATTATTACTTCTTTAATTGTTATATGGAGTTTTTTGGTCCTTAAGGCAGAATAAACAATACGGAGTTTTCTACGTTCAAAATAGCAGTATTTTGAAAATGCATTCGGAATACTTCACTTGTGTAAGGTCAATATCAATAGACACGCGTATGTGTATTGATTGATATTCTAACTGTAGAGGGGACTTGAATCTGCATATACATAAATATTAGCGATATTTCTGCATATCAAAACCTATCTAACACCCGTGCTATCTACCTAGGTTTGAATTGCTACTCTTTCTCAACGTATACTTACAGGCATCATACCGTTCCTTTATTTTAAAGGAATTTCATGCATAGAATTCCATATTATTAGCGATAAAATTGCAAAATTTTGTAGCTGTCGATCGATCCAGGTCGATGTTTCGATCGGCATGAGTCGACACATTGATTGACGTGGGTCAATGCAGTGCTGCACAGGAAAAATCAACAGAAATGCAGTCCTGTTACAACATTATTTGCCTTATTTCATGTTTAAACTCTCTAAAAGTTCTCTAAATATTCCTTTAAAATTCCTTTATTTTTCCTAGAAATCCCTGTAAATCCCTGTAAATTCCTTAATTTTTACGAGAAAAACTTCCTTTAAATTCCTTTATTTTTTTGGGAGGGCGGTATGATGCCTGATACTATCATAGTATGTTAATGAATTTTACTTTTATGAATGGTAGCTTATTCGTTTAGAAAATTATATAAGCGTATTTCTTAAAATAGGAAATTTGCTGACCCAGGCAATTAATATTCTGATATTCTAAACAAAGCCAGACGAGCTCCTCTCTTTTTAAATGAGGTCACTAATAATATTGATTTAACTTTAACTACTGTTGGCAACGTAGGTTTAGGGCATGCGCTGGTATCTGTGTCTTTAGGAAATCCCGAGCTACTGTAGTCATTTGCATCGTGATGTAGAACCAACTCTACTGAGTTTTGATTTCTTCCATTAGCCCCCCCACCCTATATAATTCTATAGTGTCTAACTGAGAGCAATAATAAGTGCTAACTCCGAAATCTCATGGTTTCTTTTAAGTAGAATCGTATATTTCAGTGTGCTGAATCCACGTAATTAAGTATGTATCTTGGTCTAAAATTTCTATTAGGATTACAAATCCGTAAATCAAGAGTTCACCATTCAATATTTAATACAATCTGAAAAAAAAGTATATAAATCTTTATAACAAAGTGCAGTTGTAAGGTCCATAGTAGCGCATTTTGTGGCATGTTCCCGTCGAGCATAGCAATCTGTTATTTCTGCGCCGCTTGCAGTTCGATCCCATATTGCTTTATATGCCAAATATAGTCAAGTACAGGCCAATTATCTCCGCCAAAGTATTTCTCTTTTAGTTATACAATTTTGAAGCTTTTGACTAATCTTTATCCATTTTTTAATCGGAATGTTCCCGATGCCTTTCAGAGAGGGCGATCCGCCCTAGTTTCCTTTTTTGAATTAACATTTTGATTGCATTTTTCCTTCTCGCCTTCTAATCTTTAACTTTCAGCTTATTTCAAACGGGCTGGTGTCCTTATTTAACATTATAAATCTGACGTTTTATAAATGCCTCTCAATCCCAATCCCTCCACGAATCCCTGAGTCCCCAACCTCCCTCTAACAGCTTGGTCGGAGCCAATTTTTCCTTACGCTACTCACACTTTAATCCTTCAAGAACCTTTATAGCCATTTTCACCCCATGCTGCTGCTGTCAAGTGCCCCCTCCCTGCGCCCCGCGCCTCTCCGCCCGCTGGCATGCCACCCCACAGTGCCGCCCCCATCCTGGTCTCAAACCTCCTTCATTGTCTCATTTTTGCCACAATTTGCTTTTTGCAGCAAGCGGCGTTTCAGCAGCCTGTATCGGCAGTACTGCGAACTTGTGGATGCCCTCTCCCGGCAGGTGGTTGAACATCACACCCAGCTGTTGTGTACCAGCATACTGCATGACGCCGAGAGTCAGAACTGGGCCGAGGCTAAAGACTTCTATGAGGTGAGTGGTCAGACTGCATGAAGCTGAGAGTAAGAACTGGGCCGAGGCCAAAGACTTCTATGAGGTGAGTGGTCAGACAGCATGATGCCAAGAGTCAGAACTGGGCCGAGGCCAAAGACTTCTATGAGGTGAGTGGTCGTACTGCATGATGCCAAGAGTCAGAACTGGGCCAAGGCCAAAGACTTCTATGAGGTGAGTGGTCGTACTGCATGATGCCAAGAGTCAGAACTGGGCCAAGGCCAAAGACTTCTATGAGGTGAGTGGTCGTACTGCATGAAGCTGAGAGTAAGAACTGGGCCGAGGCCAAAGACTTCTATGAGGTGAGTGGTCAGACAGCATGATGCCAAGAGTCAGAACTGGGCCGAGGCCAAAGACTTCTATGAGGTGAGTGGTCGTACTGCATGATGCCAAGAGTCAGAACTGGGCCAAGGCCAAAGACTTCTATGAGGTGAGTGGTCGTACTGCATGATGCCAAGAGTCAGAACTGGGCCGAGGCCAAAGACTTCTATGAGGTGAGTGGTCAGACAGCATGATGCCAAGAGTCAGAACTGGGCCGAGGCCAAAGACTTCTATGAGGTGAGTGGTCGTACTGCATGATGCCAAGAGTCAGAACTGGGCCAAGGCCAAAGACTTCTATGAGGTGAGTGGTCGTACTGCATGATGCCAAGAGTCAGAACTGGGCCAAGGCCAAAGACTTCTATGAGGTGAGTGGTCAGACAGCATGATGCCAAGAGTCAGAACTGGGCCAAGGCCAAAGACTTCTATGAGGTGAGTGGTCAGACAGCATGATGCCAAGAGTCAGAACTGAGCCAAGGCCAAAGACTTCTATGAGGTGAGTGGTCAGACAGCATGATGCCAAGAGTCAGAACTGAGCCAAGGCCAAAGACTTCTATGAGGTGAGTGGTCAGACAGCATGATGCCAAGAGTCAGAACTGGGCCAAGGCCAAAGACTTTTATGAGGTGAGTGGTCATACTGCATGAAACTGAGAGTTGGAACTGGGCCGAGGCTTAAGACTTCTCTGAGGTGAGTGGTCACACTGCAAGATGAAGAGAGTCAGAACTGGGCTTAGGCCAAAGGCTTGTAGAAATTCAGAAATGGGTTATCATGTGAATAGTCAACTTCTGGGCAGTAAGTAAGACCAGCGGAAATAACGGTTTATTAATAAGAGATGACACAAACCTCTATATCCATGACTGTCGATTCTTGTTTACTTTCCCCAGCTCCTAGGTACTATCTTTTTTAATAAACAGTATTTTAATAATTATTTAGATAATATTTGTTTTTGTTTCCAGGATGAGCGGTGCTCGTTCACTATACAGATGTGGCACCTTCACCTCTCCTCCCTGCGCCACGACCTGTGGGAGATGTGTCCGCCCAAACTGGCCCAGTCGGTGATCGGCGCCATTCTACAGGAGTCGCTCTCCATTCTAGCCCAGCGCTATGCACGTGTCAAACCTTCCTACAAGAGGACCAAACTCTTCAGGTCAGTTAATGAGTCAGTACTTTGTGCTCTGATTCATGAACAAACATATCTACTGGGATCTAAACTGGTTAAACTTACAGCCTCTGAGCCTTATAACGACGGTCTATAAAGATAACCTGGTGTCATTTAATTAGATTGTGTATTCAGTTTAGGAAGCCACCTGCCAAGTTGTTTTTAATCAAAATGAATACACAATTTTTGGGAAGTTGTTTTTCTCCGGAACCCAGGTACACAACAAAGTACATTGATCAGTAGTCTACGCAGCAAGGTTGTGCTTAATACGTTGACTTTCGATTAAAAAAAGAAAATTCATATACGCTTCGTACCGGGCAGACGGGACGTGACGACGCTGCTGCTGTGTACGAGCGAACACCTGTACTGGGCGTGTAACTCGGTGGTCAAGTACCTGGACGTCAGCCTGGCCCAGCAGCCCTTCTTCTCCATACACAACCTGTGCACCACGCTGCTGTCCACCATGGCCATCGTCACCGCGCCCCTCGACGTCATCTACAAGTAGGACCACTTACTACTGAGGACAGTCTGTTGTCACGTCATTAATAACATCATAGCGGTTTATCTTGAATACAGGGTTCGAGGTCGTAGAGATTGTATGAAATGAAAAGGTTGACATTATAGCGTCTTCATTGTATTAAGGATAGACACCAGTGGTTGAGGTATGAATGGCATGTCTCTCTTTAATCAAAATCACAAGATTTGATTAAAATAATATTAATTAATAGATAATATCATTCAATGACCAATAAACAACCACCTTTATTGATATAACTTATATAAAGATAGGAAGAACAATGGCTGTAGAATATGGAAGCAAACTTGAAAATCGTAATTTTCAAATTTATTTTTTGAACATTGATATCTCATTTAATATTTGACCTAGAGCTTTGAAATTTTTAGTACATTTTAGTGACATATAAAGGGAGGGAAGCGTGTCTCAAAATTTTGATATAGGTCTTAGTTATGTTTTTATGAAATGTAGAAAATTAAAATACATAAAAATCTAAAAAAGTTTCCCGTTTTTGGACGTTTTTGGCCATAGAATTAAATCTAGGGCCTAAATAAAGAATTTGAGACACGCTTCCCTGCATATGATTGTTGTGAAGGTGTGTGTGAAATCTTAACCCTGTAGGTTAAGTATTATTCAAGATATCGCTGTTCAAAAAATAAAAGTGAAAAAATGAGTTTAATTTTTATGAAATCTCAGTTTTTAATCATTTTATAATTCTTTTATGATCAATAGATAGAGAAAAATATGAGCTTTTGAATGGTGTAAAGTTTGTTGAGATCAGTCCATTATTAAAGAAATCATCGATGATTTCTTGAAATGGCCGTTGACCACTGGTGTCTATCCTTAATTCTGTTAGAATAACAAGGCAACGCATTTGTATCTAAAAACATTTTAATTCATTGCAGACAATTTAATCCAAAATAAGTTTATGACCTGAACTTTGATAAGAAATGCGCATATCAAAATGTCGCATGTTTGTTTACAGAGTTTACAAAAAGGGCTTCCATAAGAAGCGGAACAAATCAAGTGAGGAGATCATCAAAGGTTATCCGACTCACTGGTTGTCATGGATGCGTCCTAATCTGCTACCACTCGGTCAAACAAGGTCAGTATGATTTATATTTTTCACAAATACAGATAACCTTACCGTTTTATCCGTTTGTGCTGACATCTTGCTGCTTTCAGAATGAACAAAATAGCAAATCAATCAAAGACATTGTTCTCACATCCCTCAGTGTGACTTTTAGCCTACTATCAGTAATATAGTTTTAAAGTTTATATATGACCAACAACTACTATATGTATACTATAACTAGACAAGATAGTTCTGATCCTAACACTCATACTAACGTGACCAGCAGACTAACATAGGAATCTGGAAAATAGGTTCGGTACTTGTCCCCAACTGATACAGTGACCTGCCGACCAGCATAAGTTTTTTTTATAAATGAACCCAGTATTTGTCGACCACAGTAAGAGTGGCTTGCAGACTACTATAAGTATCTTATAAATAAACCCAATATAAGGGGGGAGGGATGGTGTAGTGGTCAGTGTCTTGGCATTGTACGTGGCCTGCCTGGGTTCGATCCTCGGTGCTGACTGTTACACCATCTCACCTTTCCACCCCTATAGATTTGGTCATAGTACTTTGTACAACACAAAACATTTGAGTTGGTCCTAATATAGCTAAAAATTTGCTGAAGGACATAAAACTTCAACAATCATCATAAACCCAGTACTTGTCCCCCACAGTTACAGTGACCTGCACGTCACCATAAGTATCTTATAAATGAGCTTAGTACTTGTCCCCACAGTTACAGTGACCTGCACGCCACCATAAGTATCTTATAAATAAGCTTAGTACTTGTCCCCACAGTTACAGTGACCTGCACGTCACCATAAGTATCTTTATAAATGAGCTTAGTACTTGTCCCCACAGTTACAGTGACCTGCACGCCACCATAAGTATCTTATAAATAAGCTTAGTACTTGTCCCCACAGTTACAGTGACCTGCACGTCACCATAAGTATCTTATAGATAAACCCAGTACTTGTTCCCACAGTTACAATGACCTGCACGCCACCATTATTTCAGTCTGGTAAAAGAACCCTGAAGGGTTGCCCAGACGTTTAACTAATCCCACAAACAAACAAACCACCATTAGTATCTTATAAATGAGCTTAGTACTTGTCCCCACAGTTACAGTGACCTGCAGACTACGACGGCCCTTCACCTACAGTTGCGTCTGCTTGCCAGTCAACCGGAGGTCACGTGGCCACTTCTCATTCAAGTAGGTTTACCAACGTAGATAAAGCCGTTTTGTTTGTTTGATCAAGAGTCTTTAGATTTTCTTTAGAAAATTCACTATCCCGTGATTTGCATAATAGGACTAAACCAAGTCAACGTCCTTTCTTTCAAATATGACCCTTAGATGTAAATCCTTGCAAAAGAATGTCCGATGTAATGCTCTATAACAATGCACATTATGTCCTATGTTTGAGAAAATTGTTTGGTAATCTATATTACAGAGGCTTATAATTGATTCCAACCGACACAGATGACTTACATTTTTGAATATTAGCCTATGAAAACACCCTATGAGATTACATAGTGAAAACGTTAATCTCCAAGACTACACTCACGTTTTGCCCTTGTCGCCCTCAGGCCCTGCTCATGAAGCACTGCACGCTGTCCATCATGATGATGACCCAGGCGGCCCGTCAGACGTCGCCCCTGCCCGAGGACCCCAGCACGGCCGACCCCGAGCAGCTCCGCACCTACGGCGTGTCGGAGCAGCTCTTCGGGGCCATGGTCGACATCCTGCTCCAGTGTCAGAACACACCCGCCGCGCTGGCCCAGGTCCTGGTGCCCGTTATGGAGAGGTGAGACTTACAGATATAGTTACATGTACCTAAACATGTATTTACCTGTTCACTTTGAGCTTAACTTGGTGTAGTAGTTTTTAATGACGACATCAGATCTACCGACCAATATGCTAACATTTTCAAAGATATTCCAAAGCATTAGAAAAGAAACAAGAAAGGCTACCAGCTTCCCCCACGAAGTCATATTAAATACCATTATGATATGTGTATAGCACAAACATTTAATTCCCCTAGGGCTATCACTGACCCATATATCCCCCATATTTCCTTGTATTTTTGAGTTCATGCTACATTTCCCTATGTCTTAAAAAATTGCCCCATAGACTTTATGCACATAACATTACAAAATAGGCTAGGCACTGAGAACGAAAATAGGGCAAGGATATTTACAAAGTGGCGTTATCTTGTCAGAATGCAGAATAACAATGCAAAAGGAGTACTACATTGTTAAACTTGTATAACCTGCACGAAGCCATAGTCATTATTCAAATATGATTTTCTCTCGTGTCCTGTCTTTTCCATAGTTATTATCATGGTAAATGTGTTACCTTTGTTTGGGTCGCACAATTAATAAATCAAACCCATTATTTTGTTGAGACCCCAGTGGCAGACCTGTTCCGTCTTTATAATTGTAGGTCACCCACTGATGAAAACTTGTTTGTTGATGGCTGGTTGGTCTGTCGGTCTGCAGTCGTCCTGTATGATTTTACAAGATATAAATATGATCACAAGATTTTTTTTCATATAATTACAGATCATTTTATAAATCGTTATGGTAATACGTAGTATACAAGCAATGGAAATGTGACATTGTACATAAGTACAAAGGTGAAGTTTGATGGGTGGTTACTGCCCCTACTTGTTGCGTGGTGCTGATACCCTGTGACTTACTCATACAGTCCCACGCTGTTAAACGGACTCATGTAAGACCTTCACTCTCCACGTTCAGAGTGGTCTTCTCTCCAGTCACTCACCCTGTGGGTGTTGAGCCCTGCTGCACCCTGTTCTCAGCACCTTCTCTGTATATATTCACCTTTTGACTTTCAGTGCAGTGAGTGAGACCGACCCCGAACAGTCAGTATGGTACGTGAACCGGGGACTCGTCTTGGTCACGCATGACTAGTTTTTAACCAGGCCATGTTAACCCAAGCTACGTTGACTCTTACAGAATGCGATTTTATGGTTTTTGTATCTTTAATGTGAGCTTGTCCGGTTTGTTTAACCCTACCATAGACAGGTATGATATCCTATAACCATCCACAGTTAAAATGTATATAGACATAATGTTTTGCTCCTAACTCTCGGTGCACCCTATTTGACACAAACTTTACCCTCGTGTTGGTCGAATCTCCATTAGTTTTTTCCGTCTATTGGTCAAATTGCCAATAGAAATTTCGTTTTTTCTCGTTTGGCGACTAAAACCTGACAGTGATAAAAGGATTAGTAGAAAATTGACAATAGTTTATATTAAGTTCTGTTTTGCTAGAATAGGCCTTAAGGATCTCATCAAACAAGACTCCTATATAATACTTTGATGCGATTACTGAATTAACAAGTTACTAACGGAATTGATGGCTAATTGTGATGATCCAGTTAAGGTACACGTACTAATTGGTTCTAGAAAAAAATAGGACCACTAGAAGTGCGCTGTGAAAAGAAAAAGATTATTTGTTTCAAAATATATATTTAGAAAAAAAAGAGGACCAACAGCCTCTGTCGAGTCACTAGAGTGTATAGAGAAAAAGGTGAAGATTTGTAAAACCTCTCTACGTTTTACTTTTCCCTATAGAAAAAAATTAGTCTAGTAAATAAGTTGATGCATTCAGCAATTTCCAGTGCAGCACTCTAACATGTCAAGCCGGGATATTCTGATTGTGAAGGGGCAGCATGGCGTGTGCCCATGTACAGACCCTCTGACCCCGTGTGAACGTCCAACCTTTCCGACCACGTACGGACCCACTGCCTGTCCTCGGCCTGTCCTTGTCCTGGCTGCGCTGCGTTTTATTGCTGTTCCCCTGTCCCTATGTAGAAGCATAACAGTTCTGAGCAGAACAAGTCCTTACCAAAACCCATCCTCGTTCGGTATCCACAGGCTTGTCGATATTCATACTCGCCAACAGGGCGTCACTCACCACTGGTCTACCAGTTCACAACACAGCAGACAAAGAGGAAACGGCAACAGAAAGCATAATGAAAATGTACTATGCGTAATTCACATTTTAAACAAGATGCATAATTAAAAGACAGGAATGAAAACCATCGAGAAAATATTCTACACGTTTTCTTTTTTGAAATAACATACTCTTCAATTAGAACTTTTTTTCTAGCAAGTGACAAACTGGAAGCTGTTTTTCTTTCAAATACAACCGATGATTAAACATCATATACAGCGTGCAATTTATTTGCTGCAGCATAATACTTTTCATTCTGCTTAATGTACCACGAATTTTACTTTTCAGTGAGAAATAGTGTACACGTCACAATATTTTGTGTTTCCTTCTAACACTCATTCCAGAAGAATTCACGTTACATACAGACGCAGTATCCTGACAAGGCACACGGTTGCCTATTGAAAACAATTAACACACAAAACATTTGAATGATCCGCTGGTATTCTCGTGTTGCCGTCATTGGTTAAGCAAAAAGAATGTAAAGCTGAAGGCTATTTTTTGAACATCTTTCCTATTCAGCCATTGTTATGCATGGTTTAGCTTTTGGCCTAATGTAATATATCTGATACGATCATTTTCGTGCATCTCTCTCCTTCTGTTTTCATGGAATGTGGTTTTGTGAATTAACAAATAATAATTTAAACAGTCAAGTGTTTGTCTAATACATTTGTGTGTTACTACGTAAGACTTCCGGTTTAGGGTTGACCGATATGTGCTCTTGAATTACTATGCCAAGGGGCTTGTGTAGGTTATAGAAAAAATATAAGCATTCAATCTTGATTCTTTTTTGTTAATGGGATGTTTTATTGTAAGTTCCATTAAACTGATTGTCGATATGTCTTACACCTAAATTAAAACTAGAGTACTCTGTAACTGTTAACAGCTTCCCTTTAAATCATGACTAAGGCTGTACGTTATTCTGTTGAAATAGGACTGACACCTGGACTATGTTTGATAACAAGAGCATTCTTGGCAAAACCTACCCGGTAAGTAAACACAATGTTTCTACAATGTTATCCTCAGCTAGCAATGATGTATTCTTTCTAATGAAATTTGAGAAGAACCTTGAAAGTAATAGCCATTAAATTACTTTAAAAAAATGTTCATATTTTTAGCAGATGTTTATGTTTTGAATGCTATTCCCTCAGGTTCCACCTTGGATCACAGCCATATTTAAAGCCATGGAGCCGGTAGTGATAAGGTACGTTGTATTACATCACGTAAGTTAGACGTAGTGGACCAGTAATGTGAATTCATAAAAATGAAAAGAATTTCTTTATACCTTTACTTTTACAGGAAAAAAGTGTTATTTAGTAAAAATAAGCTATACTTCGCCGCCTAGACTCTAGGTGGCGACAGGTGAGAAGACGAATGCGCATGCGCCGGCAGTTTAGAATCGTAGTGTTCTGGCAGCAACACGTATTCTTGTTAACTCTTGCGGGTTAACAAGAAATTGGATATACTTTCATCTTTTTCTCGAGAGGAAAAGTGGAAAAGACACTGAAGCACGCTTAGTGAACTGTTTTTACATTCTGCTGGTGTTGTGGGTCAACCCAGTAAAGCAGTGCTCGTGTAGAGACTTGTCGAAACCGTTCGAATTGTACTGTCAATACACGTGGTGTGACAGCACGAAAACGGAGTTCGGAGAAGGCTATTTCATTCGTGAGTTAGCTGCTTGGTGGAACAACGCAGTCATGCCTCCGAAAAAGACAAAAACGGATACCGGCTCCAAAGATGTCGAAGAACCTCCAATCTTAACAAGTGTAAACGACGATTCGGAAGGTGACATTCAGGGGCCAACTATGCTGTCAGCGTTGACAGAAATCAGTGGTATTCTCAAAGGAGGGTTTAAAGACCTCAATTCGAAGATGTCAACAGTAGGTAACAATGTGCTTGCTGTCAACACGAATATGACTAACATGAATAATAACATGGAGTCTCAATTCGAAAAAGTGATGAATGCGGTTGACGACGGGTCAGAGTACGACTCGGATGTATCGAGTTTACCGCTATCGGTCAGTCAGAAGACGGAGAAAAGGAAAAGGCGTGTCCAGGTTTCCGAGTCGGGAGACTCGGAAAACGACGAACCTCACGAACCCAAAAAGTTGATTGCCAAGTTAGCAGATGATCTAGTTGAAGATTCATCTGTAGGGCCGCCGCTTCACGAGGAAGTGGTGGATTTCCTGAATAAGGCCTACAACAAGGACCTTACTCCCGAGGAATTACGCACTCGGAGTAAGGAGTTCGTGAAGCCATCGAATGCAGAAGTGTTTTCCACCCCGAGGATTAACGAAGTGATCTGGGGAAAACTCCCTCAATTCGTGAGGGACAGAGACAGGGGATGGCAAAATAATCATGCCACCTTTATGTCGGTAGTCACAGCTATGTCTCGAGTGATCGAGTTGTTAGGAGATCAGGATCCTTCAGTACCTTGGATTCAAGAGGCCGTCAAAGGTACAGCGGAGGCGCTATCTCTGGCCATGGCGCTAAACAAGAACTGGACAAAATCTAGGAGAGAGGATATAAAAGTCGCGTTACCACAAGACTTTAAGAGGTTGGCAAGCAAGGATGTTCCACCCTCTCATCAATATCTCTTTGGTGATGATCTAGATGCTTCTATCAAAGTCGTCGAAGGCCAGAATAGACTGGCAAAGAAGATAGAGACAAAGAAGGATAAGCCGAATCAAACACAGGAAAATCAAAACAACTCGTACAAAAAGTCAAGAAGAGGTGGTGCGAAAAGATTCAGAGGAAGAAGGAGAGACAACAACTCGTACAGACAGAACAGATACGAAGAAGACGACAGAGACGACAAACGCAAGGATCGTGACAGAGATCGTAAGGATTTTCGCAAGAAGGGAACGACGAGATACTAGAGGTAATTCAGTCGGTTCCCAATGCTCATGATTTTTTACCAGGTAATTTGGCGAATTGTTTGCCCGCTTGGAAAAATCTAACATCAGATGAAGTGGTTCTGCAATATGTCTCAGGTTACAAACTAGAATTTCTAGATACTCCATTTCAAAATGAATGGCCAAGACCGTATAGACAGAATAGACATCAGAAGTCCATTCTCCAGTCACAAATAGATGGTTTATTAGATAGGGGTATAATAAACTACATCGAGGAGGAAAACGTAGAATTTGTGTCTAACGTTTTCCTGAGACCCAAACCAAACGGGAAGTTCAGAATGATCATAGATTTATCTGAATTAAATGAACACTTGGAAAAAATCCATTTTAAAATGGACCATCTCGAAGTGGCGTTAGATCTGATATTTCCAGATATGTTCTTTGCATCTTTAGACTTAAAGGATGCTTACTATTCAGTTCCCATTTGGGAAGAACACCAAAAATTCCTAGTTTTTCAATGGGAAAAGGAACTGTTCAAATTCAAGGTACTCCCGTTTGGTCTGACCTCGGCTCCAAGAATTTTCACGCAAAATTCTTAAACCTGTTTTTGCATCTTTACGTGAAAAAGGTGTAATGTGTCTTGGCTACATTGATGATTGTTTGATTCTAGCGAACTCTTATCAGGAATGCGAACGAAACTTGTTGAAACTCAGATCGGTTCTAGAACAATTAGGATTTGTTATCAGTGAAGAAAAATCTAATTTAGTTCCGAGTCAGGAAATCATCTTTTTAGGATATGTCCTAAATTCGAGACACATGACGATTTCTCCAACAAAAGAGAAAATTCACAAAGCAAAGTCAAAAATTCGGAAAATTCTGGATTCTGATACAAATTCAATTAGACAAGTGGCGTCATTGATAGGTCTTTTGGTAGACATGTGTAAATCAGTCAAGTATGGATTGGCTCATTACAAATCAATCGAAAAAGACAAAATTCTAGCACTCAAAAGAGTCGGTGATCTGGGGTTCGATGGTTTCATGTTCCTGTCTAGAGATGCGGAACATGATCTATGGTGGTGGTTGAATAATCTGGATAATGCATATGATGATATCAGAATTTATTCGCCCACAAATGTTTTGACTACGGACGCATCCGGCGAAGGTTGGGGTGCAGTTTCTAAGAATGAAACAGTAGGTGGTAGATGGTTAGATGAGGAGAAACAATTTCATATCAATGTGTTGGAATTAAAAAGTGTACTCCTGGGTCTGAAGTCTTTCCATAGAAATACCACAAATACGGAAATTCTGGTAAAATCAGATAACTCCACGACAGTTTCGTACATTAACAAGATGGGTGGTACGCATTCTAAAGAGTGTAATGAGATTGCTAACAGAATCTGGCATTTTTGTGAGATCAGGAATATTTGGCTTTTAGCCACTCATATTCCAGGTGAGGAAAACCAAGAGGCAGATTTTGCCTCGAGAAATTTCACGGAAAATACTGAATGGAAACTGTCAAAAGAGATTTTTGATTTAGTATGTGACAAATTTGGTTCTCCGTCAGTGGACTTGTTTGCGTCCAGAAATAATTGTAAGGTCCCAAAATTTGTAAGTTGGGGAAAAGATCCTGATGCTTGGGCAGTGAACGCTTTCACTTTAGACTGGTCTCAATTTGATTTATGTTTTTTGTTTCCACCATTCAGGCTGGTAACGAGATGCATCAGGAAACTCAAACAGGACAACGCAAGAGGAATACTAATAGCCCCGGACTGGAAAGGGCAGGTGTGGTATGCGAGCCTAGTACAAATGAAGAGAGACAAAATCCTATTCTTCAGAGAAAGAGAAGGAAACCTTTGCCCGTCAGATCCAATGTTAGAAGGATCTCGACTGTGTCAAACACCGCTGGTGGCGGTTCACTTTGGTTAAGATCTTTAGATAAGTATAATCTTTCAAAGAAGGTAGTAGTTCACATGATGAAATCTTGGAGACCAAAGACAATCTTACAGTATCAAGTCTATCAAAAAAGATGGAATACCTTCTGTATTTTGAAAGGCTTAGATCCTCTCAAAGGGAATCTTAAACATGGCTTAGAATTTTTAAGTGATTTGTTTGATAGAGGATTAAGATATAGCGCGTTGAATTCAGCGCGGAGTGCGTTATCATGTATTCTAGAACGTACGGATGGGTTCAAGTTTGGTGCACACCCACTGACTATAAGACTTCTGAAAGGGTTTTATAACCAAAGGCCGCCACAGGCCAGGTATTGTTCAATTTGGAAAGTCTCTATAGTACTTGATTATTTAAAGGCTTTGACCCCTTTACGTCTGTTATCGTTGAAGATGTTAACAATGAAAACTGTGATGTTGTTATTACTTTGTACGTGTAGTAGGCAACAAAGGATCTTGAACATTAAGAGATCTGATGTGATCAGGGAACTAGATGGATCCATCACAATCAGAATCTCTTCGCTTCAAAAACATTCAAGACAAGGTAGAAGTCTGGAAATTCTAAGACTCAAACCTTTCCTACAAGACAAAAGTATTTGTGTCACGTCTTGTGTAAAGGCGTACTTGGATCGAACTGAGGAAATTGTTAAAGGCAAAGACATTTTCTTATGCAGCTTTAGAGCTCCTTATGGACGAATTGGCTCTCAGACATTGGCAAGATGGACAATGTTCACGCTGAAATCAGCAGGTATAGATACGCAGGTATTCAAGGCACATAGTACCAGAAGTGCCAGTGCATCACATATGGTGAATGCAGGAACTCCCTTACTTGATGTGATGAAACAGGGAGCGTGGTCTGATCAATGTACGTTTAAGAAATTCTATCTCAGAGATATTTCTCAGACCCAGTGAATAACCTTTATTACATTTGTTATTGAATAAATGTTTTTTCTTCATGTTACCAAAATGTTGGTCTTTGGTGAAATTCTTGTAGGTTAAGAGCTTTAAAGTCTCACCTGTCGCCACCTAGAGTCTAGGCGGCGAAGTATAGTTCTACACATAGATTAAACTCACCTTGTGATTTGACATATATGTAGAACTATTCTAGACGACTAGACGACAGGTGGGGAACAGGTGCCCTCCCTTGAATTTTTTAGTTCATGTTCCGCACCCAGGTTTCTTTAGGGAAACAACCGTTCCTCCTGTCGCTGTGGATACCTACAAGAATCTACTATTAAAGTCTGCCGGCGCATGCGCATTCGTCTTCTCACCTGTTCCCCACCTGTCGTCTAGTCGTCTAGAATAGTTCTACATATATGTCAAATCACAAGGTGAGTTTAATCTATGTGTAGAATTATACATAAAGATAATTCCTTTGCGTTTTTTTTTATCCAATTTAAGAATTCATACTCTGTGTAACTTTATTAAGTCCCTCTGATCACGGAAGACCCCCTGAGATGAAGACCATCCCTGGTATGAGATGTTGACTTTAGTTGTACCCTACGTTAACTGTCCCTATGCCCTGTGCCCTACTTAGACTGGTGGACCCTGCGGTGCGCCTGGTCATGAAGCGGTATGAGGCGGAGACGACGGAGGTGGAGCCACTCACCGTCATGCTGGAGGAGCTGCCGTGTGGCTGCCCGCCTGCCAACACCGCCCTGGAGGAGCAGCGCGAAGCCCGTTAGTAACCGCTCTATACACCTATCGTACTCACATATGATGTTAATCACATGTCTTATGCGGCCCTAGAAATGGTCTTATGTTTGAGGCATATACATATTGGGTTTAGTGAGTTAATCTTAAGTCTAATTAAGTGTATAGTAATACATGTAGCAAGTTGTAAGTTCCCGTCACCATTTAGTCAAGCTATAAATCTCAAAAAGTCTCAAAAGCCATTGAAACTTTATTTTCTCAATTCAAGTCTTAGTATATTTTCCGATTGAATTATTGAACGTCATTTAATTTTGTGACCTTGGAACTCTTTGCCTAATACATGTTCTGGCAAAAGACTATAATCTGAATGAGTTTAATGGTTTTTTTAATGTGTATTGTTTTTTTCCGAAAAAAAAACAAAAAAACAAGTTCATGTCAGAAAATGAAGATATCTGTCGGTTAAGTGTATCGAAAATAAGTGCTTTACTAAATGAAAAAAGAAAGATGTTGTACTGAATGCACAGATCAATTGTCACCTACATCACTCAAGCTATTTTCTATCCTTTTTTCGCTGCTTTTGACTTGTCTTTAATTTTTGGGTAGCACAGTTTACTTTCATATTGACACAGTTTTGTTAGATTATTTTTATCATCAATATTAAAATTTTGGATGAAAGCGCTGATTTGTACTTCATTATTATTACATTACTTTCTATTGTCACATTTTAGGGAATGTGGAAATTCATTTAGGTGAGCACCAGCGCTAAATCGGAGTATGTTTTCGTTTTTTTAAGAGAATTATGATTTTTTCAAATTTGCTATTGATTCATTTTGTGCACCTATAGCATTTTCTTATTATTATGAAAATGCTAAAAGAAAGATTCCCGAGAAGGTTATCACTTCATTTGTATGTGAGTCATTATGCTATTTTCACTTGTACATAATGACGCACCTTTTAAGTGAGCATGTTCCTTATTCTTTTGAAATATTTTGGTTCGATTTCGGTTTTGGGGACTGATTTTGGAAAGATATCTAACTTTTTATAACTTACTTTAGGGATATTTTGATTAAGCTTTATTATACATATATATTTGAACAGTATCTTAAGTAGGATTATTCTAATGAAGCCCAAGATGTAGTAAGACGTTAGCAGTTACCATATGGAATATCTTCCACAACAAGTTTAAATTGTAGGTACTTCGAAAAGACAAAATCTTAAATTCTCTCTATTCTCTGCCGGAATTCAATATTGCAATTAACAAAAATTGAGACCTTTGGGATTTGAAAAGTTGTTTGTAAATAGATGCCGACTCTCTGCTACACAGTGCTTCACTTTTGCCGAGGAATATATTCAATTTATTTGGTATTTGCCCCTCATTAAAACCTCATACACATAATAGCATATTATTGTATAAGGAATTCTCCACGAATTTTACAACTGTATGTTTTTAGATAATAACGGCTTCGATTTTTCATCCAATACATTTCGACGACTATTAGCGAAAATGCATACTTAGGTTAACCAGGCCTACTAAGTATCATTAGAAAGAAGATTTTCATTTTCACGTTTTTATCATTCATAATATAGGTACTCCGTGCGTATGCATGTTTAACATAATGCGTTTCAATGCGATTTCTACTCATTAACTTATTTCTAGCGATTACCGAAATTACTAATATAATGAAATAGTGAGAAGGTGTCCTCGGGAATATCTTTTACAACATCAGGGTAGTGTGCGACTAAAAAGAAGGAAAGACGTTATAGATTGTTTACTGATTGCGGCCTGTTTTGACAGAGAGTAAGGACATCCTGGGCGAGGCGCTGTACAGCCTGGTGACGCAGCTGTCGGACGACCTCTACGTGCTGCCCACCCCGCTCTGCATGTTCTTCAGAGCAGCTCAGGACAAACTCGCCTCCAAAAACATCCGCTCGCCTCACAACTGTGTCGGCATCAAGGTAGGCGTAGTCCCTTTGTTGTACCTGTTCTGTTTTCTTAATTGTTATTCGTTTGAGCTGTCAAAAACTTAGCAATGGAGGAGCATATTTCAAATGTATGAGTTGTGACATATGAAAAAAAAAAAAATCGATCATTGTGATGACAATTAAAACACAATTTTCTGAACCGGCGGACCCATCCGCATCATAGGGTGCGTTAAGCCTTCGATGCCACAATTGATACCTAATCATAAGGTGGACCTTCGGGATTCCACCTGAAAGCAGTGTGCTAGGTACACGTAAGTGACACAAGGGGGCGTGATGGTCCTTCATAAGTACTCGGTTAACGTCTCACTATGTGCCTCATTTTGTTGAATGACATATATATAAGGGGCGATGAAAAGCAAAATTAGAAAGTGGCATGACCCTCCTTTAAAGTGTTACCAGTTTAAAGCTGGTATGATTTCGATTAATATTTCTCATGCAAAACCACAAATTAAAGGGATAAATGTGTGTTTATACGTGCGCCCCCTGGTGAAAAAAATGATCAAATTGTCAATTTTAAAAATGTCATGTCAGAAAAGGGTTACAGTTGAATTAGGATGAAAGATATAGAAACATCAGTAATTTCAAAATTTTAAAAGACAACTACGGACATTGAAATAAGCCTTGGTGAAACTAAGAGTATTAATGGTGATATGGTATTTAGCTTAATATTTCTATGTTTGTATCATTTATGTTCATTACTATGATCATCGTATAAATGATATGTAGTCGCACTCATCGGAAGAACTTTGTTTATGCAAAGAGATGTTTAATATAATAAAAAAAGTAATCAAATTGATACAGTGTGTTATGCGTTCAGACGCACATGCAAAGTGAAATGAAATGCCTCAAGATTTGAAATCCTTTCATAGAACAAGAAGAGGAATTTGATTAAAATCTTTTTCAGTAAAATATAGAGGTCTTATAGAATAAATTAACGAGAAATCTATGGGAATAGGTACGAGATTTTCTATACAGGAATACAATATATAGAGAAACAAGCAACCATTGGCATTTCTTCGACCTCCAGCAATATAATATCATCAGCGACCCCTGCCCTTTTCGGGTTTTTAATTTTGCTATAGACCTAACATATTTCACGGGTTTGGATGAGTTTCCCATCGACTCACTTGCACCTATTACCCAGAAATAAGAGAGATTACAAATGTGCTTTTATTTAAATGTGTTCATCTTTGTTAAGTATGTTATAAACTACTTGTTTTGGGTGTAATGGATTTGTAATTTCAGTCGAAGAGTCCTTTATCCCTCTACCTGATCGACAGCAGGCACATTAGAGTCACCTTACTCATGAGTACTTGTTCTGAGTGTCTGCTGACCTTTACGTCTTTACGTGTCAGGTACTAGCCGGCTGTATCCGCTCCATGCTGGTGGACATCCCTCACATCGAGTCCATGGTTGGCGAGCGACTGCCGGACGACATCCGGGACGTGCTCGTCATGCTGGCTGAGTGCACCTACCACGTCCTCACCTCGTCCTCCTATGGTAAGCCCGGCATGTCTTCATTGAGTCAAAAAAAGGAATCATCGAAAACATAATGTATAGCATGGTAATGGAATATTAAGATAATTTCATGGGTGTTTAGATTAGATCTCGTCTATGCTTCATGTAATATAATGTGAAAACAACTCTTAATTTAAACTGTTTATCAAATTATGAATACAAGTGTAATGTTAAGATAATGTGGTTGATATGATACTTGTATCTCTGTGATAATGATGACCTTGCACCCTCTCGCGCTGTAAGCAGGTAAGGGGAGTGGGACCCCATGTGTGGTCATTGGTATGATACTTGTATCTCTGTGATAATGATGACCTTGTACCCTCTAACCTTGTAAGAAGGTAAGGGGAGCAGGACCCCACGTGTGGTCATTGGTATGATACTTGTATCTCTGTGATAATGATGACCTTGTACCCTCTAACCTTGTAAGAAGGTAAGGGGAGCAGGACCCCACGTGTGGTCATTGGTATGATACTTGTATCTCTGTAACTATGCTGACCTCGTACCCTCTAACCTTGTAAGAAGGTAAGGGGAGTGGGACCCCACGTGTGGTCATTGGTATGATACTTGTATCTCTGTAACTATGCTGACCTCGTACCCTCTAACCTTGTAAGAAGGTAAGGGGAGCAGGACCGCACGTGTGGTCATTGGTATGATACTTGTTATCTGTGATAATGATGACCTCATGCCCTCTGACCCTGTAAGCAGGTAAGGGGAGTGGGACCCCACGTGTGGTCATTGGTATGATACTTGTATCTCTGTAACTATGCTGACCTTGTACCCTCTGACCCTGTAAGCAGGTAAGGGGAGTGGGACCACACGTGTGGTCATTGGTATGATACTTGTATCTCTGTGATAATGATGACCTCATGCCCTCTGACCCTGTAAGCAGGTAAGGGGAGCGGGACCCCACGTATGGTTATTGGTATGATACTTGTATCTCTGTAACAATGCTGACTCATGCCCTCTGACCCTGTAAGCAGGTAAGGGGAGCGGGACCCCACGTGTAGCAGCTCTCTTCATGAAGGCCAACCGAAACTGGCTGATGGAACAGGTGGAGACCATCACCGACCACTTCAGTGACGAGTGAGTTCGACAAAACAGTGAAAGCCATCGTCTAAACTAAAAGTTCTTAGCTTCTCAACAACATTTAATGAGAGTAAAAGACTATCTTTTTACTTTATGTCTTAACACGACTACTGGTAAACAACAAGTTTTAGCATTAAAAAAGACTTAATAATATGATACATTAGCTTTAGCCCCTATTTCGGGTTGCAAGATGTGTAGTAAAGGGGTACTAAATGTAGGACTTTCTGTCTGTTCACAGTGTGTTTGAGCCAGACGACTCTAGTCCCTTGGAGGAGGTGAACACTGAGTTTGTGGAGAACCAGCTGGTCACCGTGGCCAGTTCTATTCTCGGCTCATACTCGGGTAAGACTCCTGCTGCTGTGGGCAAGGTTTTACGATTTTGTTTTATTTCAGATTTGTTCACAACATCATTAAGCAACTGGAAGATCATGTATCATACGTAAAGCTGCAAAATACATATAAGCATAGCCAGGGTCTCAGGAAAAATAGAGTGTATGCTATCCGATATGACATATACGTCCTCCCTCATTTAAGATCATTTTCAAATATGTATCTTAAAAAAGAGAATAAAGAATACAATCCTTGTCTATTATTTTTTAATGATTCATTCTTAATATCATAATGCAATGCATATATTGTGGACAGGTGAAGACTCGTTGAAGAAAATCTACCACTTTGTGATGGCTAACCTGGACTGGATCCACAGTAAACTGGACATCCCTGCCTTGTTGGGGGAGGTAGAGCGGCCCGACCCGGCTGGTCAGCTGGTGTTTAAACTGACCACCGACACTCCGTCAGCTGAACACTTCAATCCGCTCGACGCCTTCAATCACATCGGGGCCACCAAGCTTGACCACGTAGGACTTACTTTTTAAATAAAAACAAAGCAACAATGAGTAGCAGTTAGAGGGGCAGTGGACGTTTCTGGTCTTTTGACCATCATGACTGTTCATTGTACAAATGCTGGTAACTATCTCTGTTCATGGTGTAAATGCTGGTACCTTTTTGGTATCTGTAGGTACACTGATTACCAAGCAACTGCTGATCCGCCAAGACCATTGAACTACTCGTTATGGTCCTAATAGATGTGCCTTCATATCATATCTTACAAAATGTTCAACACAAACAAAAAGATCTGGTTGTGGTTCTTAACATAGTAAATTCTTTTCCTGATATTTTTGAAAACATCATCAATATTATGCAATCTGTAGGTGTGAATGTTTCAATAAAACAGACCCACATTGCACTGCAGACCAAGACGGACGAGTTTGAGTATGACTGGATGCGCCTGCTGCAGAGCGACCTGGGCCTGACGGAGACCAACTTCCGCACCCTGCTCTACCACCGCCAGGAGATGCAGGAGGGCGCCTACCTGGAGGAGACGGAGAAGAAACCCATCCAGGTGCTCAAGGGCAAGTTCGAGCTGGACCCTGTTGACCTCTGCTGAGGTCGAGCGGTGGGCTCTATAACACTGAAACTACTGAATAGAGAGTTCACTTTGGGTAGGTAATCGACAGTGAGAAGGTTTTCTAGACGAGACAATGAGTGATTTGATTTAAAGAGGGCGCTGGTTATGAAGAGATTCTAATAATGACTCTACAACCAAGGTGGGCAGGTCTGAGTTTTCTTTATGATAGTGAGAGGGCACTGGTAATTAAAGCAAGTCGAGCATTATAAAGATCTTTTCCTCTTTGTGCTGTTGTTGCTGTTGACACTGCGGACGTATCAACAGAGAGAACGTATACAGCAGTAGGTCATGGATACAGCAATAGGGACTGGACATGAAGGCGGGCAGTAATGGGTATGTTTGTAGCAGTGAGAGGCCACAGGTAGGGGAGATGATAGGCAAGAAAAACTGATTTGTGATTGAGAACAATTTGATAGCTGCACACTGTAACTCCTATAGTTGAGTTGAATGCGACACGCCTTAAGGTGGCCGACTGGCGTGCAGACTTTTTAAAGTCGGGCCCTGAAATGTTAGACAGCCTTGCATTTGGAAAAACTATTCACACATAGAAGGTGACCGGAAATAGATGGCCCTGATTAAAATACCATAAGGGAACCTCGGGGGCCCTTTAGGTTAAAGCGGGGATGTTCAGAACAGGTATTTAAAACTTCATGAACCGACGCCAAACGGTATGTCTTTGTACTTCAGGTAGCCTGTAGATTAAATCAAGGTGAGTTATGGGTAAATTGTCAACAGGGCCGTTTCTCATAGGCCTGTAGCATAATTATATAAACCTTTATGGTCTATTGTGTTATCTTTTCTTTTAGTCAATATGAAGGGGGCTATGGATAATTTCCTTTTTGCCTCTGTAAATGTAAAAATGAAGGCCAGTAAAATGTATAGTTCCTGTTAGTTATCTCATGCTAATGTCACTGGAAAATGCCAAAATTAGCTTGCACATGAATAAATTATGTACATGCAATAGTAAGAAAGGGTGTTATTTATCCTTGGCCTGTGAGGAAAGTGACAAAATAGTACAGATGATACAACAGTACTGTGCGCCTAGAATCTTTGATCTGGCACTAGCCTCCCGGGAGCACTGTAGCATGATGTCCCCGGGACCTGGGTAGACCAGCCAGTCGCTGAGCTGGTGACGGGGTGAGCCGCTGGGGAGGCCCCCTGACGAACGGGCCTTTACCCGGTCTCTTGTTGTAACTTGTTTTTCTTTTACTATTTATTTATTCATCATTGATAAGAGTAATTCCCTGTAATGTATACATGTGTGGGTATGTAGGTGCATGCGTGCATGGGCGTTGGCATGTCAAGTGATGGCATTAACCAAATGGCATACACTGTGTATGTTGCACACCGATGCATCAGTTAGATTGGTGAAAACCGTTAAAAAAAAATCATATCTTTTCACTCATTAGTTTTGATAAATATTCCAAATATCATAAATTTATCATAAATATGGTTTGAGAAACTGAGACATATCTGTATATCCATTATGGCAATATGCTGAAGGGCGAATTTTTAAAGTTGAAACGCTGGATTGAGTACGGTGTATATCCACTAGGTGTCACCACTGAGACTTTGACGATCCATGTACCCAATACCCACTGCTGACTAAAAGGATAGGTCATTCGGATTCTCTCACCCAGCCACCTCTGGTGTCCTCTGGGATGACCTTAACCCAGGGGATCAGTGGAGTTGCTAATGTTATCAAATGTGCAGACCACGAAAGCATACTACATACTTCGTGATGGGTTCGTTATTGTAATTATTTAGTAGGGTCACACTACTTCCAATGATAGTCGGAGAGAGATAATATTTGGTTTACATTATGACCCCTACGATCACGATTAATTACTATCCCTGTGGCCATTGGTGAAAAATATAAACAACAACAGAAGCATTCTTATCATTGCCGGGTATTTTTTATGCACGACTATGTTATTCTGTAGAGATTCGATAAAGTAATCTCTTAAATGTAAATTAGAATATATATTAGTGCTGTTTCAATTTTCCTAAATCAATGGACTAAAGCTCTCGAAAGAACATATCCTTTGCCCCACCGTTACCCAATACAACATAAAATGTCTATTAATCAAGCTAGTCAAAAATCTGAAATGTAAGACAATTTATAATTGCATGCTTTTGTCTATAACTCCTTTGTAAACCCAAGTGTATTAGGGCGTTAACAGCCTGTTGTTAACTTTGTTGAATCCCTGAAATTTCAAGGCATTGAACTTGTTGAATTTCAGGATTACTTGCAGTTATGATTGTGATCCTAACTTAAAATAATGGTGCTTCATATTGTTAGTGCAATTATAATGTTCTGCCGCCTCTTTTCGTCATCTCCATTATGTAAGTTTTTTTTCAAACAATAGTCCTTATCGAGGCAGTATCTGGGGATGATAATAACCCATGGACATCAAGCTATACTAGAACAATTCCGCGGATATCTTCAAAGTGAGTTTTCGACTTACTTGTTAAGATGCAACTTTCTACCAGTTCTTTGGCTGGGTGCGAACTTTTACTAAAGTCTTGCTTTCTCCGGTTTAATTCTGGAATGCGTAAATGTTTAGCAGTAGGTTGGCCCTCTGCTGCCGCGTGGCTTCCTCTGTAAAGTGTTTCCAACTAAATATCAAGAAATATGGCCTTTCCTTACTGACTTGCACGGCGTTATAGTGGCATTTTGGCTTCACTTAGGCGAAAAGAATGAGAATAGTTGTTTTGAATGACATCGGAATATAGACAAATGGATTTACTATTATGATAAGCAAGTTCCTCGTATGAAAATATCTGTTTATTGTTAAGCGTTGAGAAAAGACGGCATACTTTACCTATATGCGTTGCTGTTTTCAGTGCATGGCTATATGTAACGTAATCCATTGTAATTGTATATTACCTATCCCTGTAGCCTCTGTTGCTGTCAGAAACAGGGAGGTATGGTCAGAAGCACCTAGTACCTATAAAGGTCACATTTTCTGATGTGTCTGTGATATGTGTTGCTAGTCCTATCTAATGGAAAGTTGTCAACCTTCTTATCGATTGAGAAGCAAGACAATTCCTCACATTTCTAAGTCAGTGTTTTGCACCTAAATGTCGATGGCTAGTCATTGCTTGAAAATTCCCGTAAGGGGACACTACAGACAGTAACTCACTCTGAAATAAACACTATTGGTATTTAAGCAGTGTAAACTGTGAGGGTGGGTTCACGGTGGTACATTTCATATTGTGATTGGGAAATGTTTTATAAAAAGTCAGGAGCATCACACATCGAATATTTGACAAAAATGGGCTTCGACTGTGGACGACTGTGGAACGCACTAATACTATCTATGGGCCAAATCCCATACATGTATAGTATCATAAACAATCCTTTTAAAAACTTAAATTTTGCTGACCCTACACAAAGAAATGTAAAAGGCTGTTAATGCTCGTAGAAAAAGATCTTGTATGACATCAGGAAAAATATCCAATGGACATGTACTTAATTAAATAGTTAATCTAATTTTTACAGTAACCTTTTTCTTTATTGTGATCCATTGTTTCTGTCAGAAACCAATGCAGTGTGTTATTCATCTGTTGACTATTCCTATTGAATGTTAGATAATATTATGATTACTGTATTTATGATATAATGTTTACAATATAAGTATATTCTTTATTAAACAGACTGTGATAGTTACTATCCGGGCGATGTATTTATTCTTTATTCTAAACGAAAAGATTATCAATGTAACTATAACCTAGCTGCGAATAGAGGATCTTTGGTTTTATGTTTTCATCAACCTAGAATCTCAATTTAGTTTTTTTTTCACTTTGACATTCTGTAATATCACTTGTACTGAACGGCCGAATCGAATAAAGATATGCAGGAAAGATATTCAAAGGTGTTTATTTTGTCTTTTTCCCTTAAAGTTCAGTCGTTCGTTTTTTAAAATCATTATAATGAATCTCATACAATGTTATTTCTTTTTATGCATAATTTTGATATTTGATTGACGCCGAAGCCAATTTCAGATCTCAAGCCTGAGTTTGGTACTATTGACTGAGCGACATGGAAAGGCATGCTTTACCTTATCGAAAACCTCTAGTCCTAGAACACGCTACCTACAGAAACTTGGAACATGCCCTGTCCGAGTCTTCGAGAGCAAGATAAAGGGAAAACTTCTCGAAGTTTTTCATGAGGTGCATGACTTTGCAAATTTATAATGTACTTACAACCAAACCGTTGTAGTGCGTTTCTTGTAGATATGAGTTTGCATCAAATTGCAATAAAATTCTTTTTAAAAATAATTCAGCTTTAGAAAATTACAGAATAAGACAATAGTAAAGTGTTTAACAGTTATGAATTATTCTTGAGAAATAATGCAAAACCCTGTCCAATCGGTATCTTCAATAACTAGAGTAAATAGACAATACTCTTCATAACTATTATACGGCTACAAAGTAAGCTGTTGATCAGAGTGAAATTGCCACACGTCTGTGACCTGGTGTCCTCTATTGATGATAATTATTGAGGCCTCCTTCAAAGATTGAGTTGAATGCTTTTGACAAGTACTTGTAACCTCATGAACTGTTCAGATGGAAATAGTCTGTTCCTATTTCCCATGGCAAAATGTAACTGATCCAAAATTGTCTCCTTCAAAAGATTAATTTTACAACAACATGAAGGAGAATTAGCTCTATGGTAGTGCAATGATCAGCTTACCCAAAGGTCCTGATTTCAATTCATGTCCGATATAATGGGCACATGGATTACAGTGGCGGATCCAGCATTTTGAAAAGGGGGGGGGGGCGCTATTGGAATTTTTTTGCCTTAATTACTTTTTGGCCGAATTTTACATTAAAAAAGTCTAAAATTTTCTCCAAAAAAGGTTGGTGTGCGCCCCCCCCTCTAAATCTGCCACTGGATTATGACCAGACATGTTAAATGAATATTTCTTCGCAAAATAACAAAGGCCATGGTTGAGTTGAATTCTGTTCCCTATGTTCAAATAGATCACTCGTATTTGGATCAATAAGAGTGGGGGGCAACCTCAGTAACCCCTGTATCTCAGCAACAGATAGTAATAAATCAACACAACATGGAAGAGGAGCTGTTTGGTGAAGATTAAGTGACAGATATCTTCATACAAATATACGAATTATATTGTTTTTTTGTTCTTTAAATGTTTGCCAAGAATATAACTCCGGGGGGGGCGACACACAGTTTATATCAATTGAAAATAAAGACATCTACAAAGGCATTTTCGTGCTACTGAATTTGAATAGTTTGTAAGCCAACTGAACAATTTATATTTGATACCTGTATCAAAAATAGAATAGCTTCACAACAATAGTATAGCTTTACAGGATCCTTGCCTGTATTCTTTTGACTTGACAAAATCCTTTAACGGCAGCACCCCTCCCCCTCAACTTCTTCCTTTACGTCAACCACAACCTGCATAACACATACAGTTGGCAGTCACGTGACCGATAGGATCACAGTCATTGTTCCAGAAAGGGAAACATCTTTTGTCTGAATTCTAGAGGTCAAACGGGTCGATAGTTGGTGCAATATCAATTTCTTTAAAGAGTATTCTTTGAATTGACACCTCTCTAACCCTATTCAAGAGCAACATCCAATAAAGAGTTAAGTGGGACAATTGTAATGTTTTGTTAATGTTTTTTTTAAACCCTTTATGTTATAAATTCTAATATCATGCAAAGTCGTAAAATATTAAAAGTAGTATGGAAAGCAGGGAATCCGTTCTTTAATCATATTAGAATGTATCTCACCACAGAGAAAGGATGCTCCGAGGGGTAATATTTAAGGAGATATGAGTACATTTATGATAAATAGCGATGGAACTGCCCTAGGCTACCTTTTTGTGTATATTTCAATTAACAAACCCTTAATATTTTATTTCATTCCAAAATTTCCTTATTTTGAATGTCAGGGAATGTTTTATTCTCAAATTTTACCATACAATGTTTTTTTGTATTTGCCATGGAAACACATAATCTTTTGAATTCTTGCAAAAAATTGTAACCTGGGGAGTCTAATTTGGGTAAGCCCCAATTTTAAACAGATACAATACAATACAATATTAATTTTTATTCACAACCCCGTTAAGGGCAAGGGAAAGAGGTGGGGTATAGCCGATAGTTACAAGGCATCACCAAATCACAATTCATAATTTATTTTTATTATTCTTGTAGAACCCCAACATCTGAAAACATAATAATATTATTATGTTTTCAGATGTTGGGGTTTTACAAGAATAACGTTTTTTCATTATGTATGTATGTGCCAGCAGTTAGGCTGCAGCGCCACTTATTTAAACATACTGTGTATTGTGTAAAGTAAATTCCTGCGCGAAATTAGACCTTTAATGACCTTTGATTTTGTAAATGGAGCCATTGAGGTTCATTAAAGGCATAGGAAATGTCACCTTTCCAATACATTTGCAAGATCTTTAATGAATTTGTAAAGGTCACCTGAAAAAGTTTTGGAAAGGTCTTGTGAAGATGATCTTTCCATTACCTTTAGCACACCTCAATGGCTCCATTTACACAAACTTAAAGGTCCTAAAAGGTCTTTTTTCGTGCAGTGTTAAAGTACCTTATAAATACAATGATACAATCTGTGGGCCCACTAGTAATTGGCATTTGTGACTACGTAGTTGACATGGGTAGCACCTTTCAGATAATGATGGCTGGGTTGGTTGACTTAGTGTTTACACTGTGACTTCTTAGTCATGTGAATTTATAACAATTTTGAGAAGACTAGGCAGTACATTTTGTACACAAATATACAACAGATGCCTGACACTTATTAACAATGGTCCCACCCCTTTTAGTTTCCGTTTATCCAGGTGCATCTTTGTTTTGCTGGTCTTTCATGGTTGGATGTGGTTATTTACTTTCTCAGTTCTGATAATTTTGTAACTGCATTGTTATTTAACACAATTTCATATGTTTGGATTCATAATTATGAAAGCTGAAAACATAATCTCAAATATTGAAATCCCGCACGGAGCATTCTTTCCCTATGGTTGGTCACAGATATTGAAAGTCCCCAAAACTTTGGCATTATTTGGGAGACCTTTAGGATAATGTGTATAGTATTTTAGCTCTTGATGGGGACTCCTTCAGTCAGTCATGTCATGAAATTCTCTGTGATCTTAACGACTGGTTACATAATGTCATGTTCAGCAGTTGAAAGGCATTGACTTAAATGTTTAGACTCAAGCAGTGTACAAAGACAGGAGTGGGTTACTTAGCAAATGCCTGAGCCAAACAGCTCTCATCCTATCACATTCTAAAGGATCAACAGTTTCACTTGCAGGTAAGCCAATGACATGGATTAATGATAATTCACTCGGCTCTACGTGCACGGCAGTGCATGCAAGAACCTAGAAATAACCGTTTCCTATTCCCTCCCCATCTGTGTGTGATAGGAGGAGTGGTGGTGGATCAGTACCCATATCCTATACAGCCTATACTGGTTACTAGGAGGTTCTAGGTTGAGAGGAAGGGGGCCTGGGGGTGTTCACTCAACTGTATTAGTGTATGACGGTCACTCTCAGTGCTTTAGGCATAGGGTGACAGGTTATAATGCGGGGATATGACCAATAGGGCCTACTCCTTTCAGATTAGCTCCAGCAATCAGTTTATTGAGCGACGACCTTTGTGCATGCATAAGTGTACTTTGATAGCTATTTCACTTCTTGTTGATCTCATGTGAGATCTTACATTTGCTTTGATTTCGCCTTCTAACACAAAACGTTGTCATCTACATAAGTAGTCAGGGAGAGCTGTGTATGTATGTAGGTCTATTGATATTCTATAATTTCCCCATTATACACAGTGCGGTTGTATGAGGACATTTAGTGTAAAGCCAAAATGGTGCCTTGGGTATACTGTGCTTGGGTACGATACGGTACGTGCGCTAGTGAGGTCTAATAAAAGGGTTTCTGATTATCTTTCTAATAATCCATAGTACAGCTGATCACTGACAAAGTACGCCACATACATGTTTTATGGTCAAAGCGCAGTCTTCGCTATAGGTGACTGGAGGTTTTTTGTGGGGCCAATACAGGGGGCCAATATTCGATCCTCCAAAGATTGTCTTTGCTCCATTTTCGAACAGCAATAAGCAGCAGCATTAATTCAGTGTTTCTTGCCCTTCTAATATGATGTACAAAATCTCCTGTTAAGAATTGACCAATTATACTTCATTGCTGACAGACAAGTACAGCCAAGGTTTGCGGGCATCGCAAAACAAATAATATATTACAACTCATAACTATAGGAAGGTCGGTGGGATGGTGTCGTTGTCAGTGTGTCTGACTTGCATGTGGAGGACCCGAGCCTGGGCTGTACCTGGTACACCACCCTACCTTCTGTCGTTATCATCCCATATTTCTATAGGCCTATATTATACTTGAAGTCAACAAGCATGAGTGTTCCTGATATAGATGAAAAATTGCTAAGCGGACATTAAGCGACAATAACCATCATCATCATCGCCATCATAACTCAAGGACACTGAACTTACAACGAATCCTCTTCATAAGACGTATCTTATCAATTAAGCATCTCCAAGGAGGAAAAACCTCTAGTTGCTTATACCATTGTGAAGAGAGACGGCGGCGGGGGCTTTCTGACCCAGTAGTGATACATGTACAGCCTGAGATCTTTAAATCCTCTGCGAAAAGCAGTCTTATGGCCTGGAATATTGAATTAAAAAGGTGTCTTGGGGAATCTAATACTGAAAAAATTATGCAAATAATCTTATTAGAAAAAACGTTATGTTAATTTGAAGACATGAATATATAGGATATGCTGAATTCATATGCTCAAATAGATCAGTCTTTGGTATCTATAAAGATATAATCTGGGCCAAAAATTGAAATCCAAAATATAATTTTATGAAGTATACTGCCATTTCCTTTCTATTTAAGATATTCAAATTCTGTTTTTTGCTATATGTAGCCAAGCAGTCCCTTGATTCAGAATTTCACATTTAGAAAACTTAATTTTGTTCCATGGTTACCATGGAAACCCTCATTTGCAAATTAGTAGTATCGGCAGGTTTTGATGTTCTATCAACATTCCGGTTACCATGGCAACAAAATGCAAAAAATCCTGATTTTTTCATCATTAATGAAAACTATGAAAAATTTCATTTATTGCATGAATTTAGTTTATTTTTCTTAATTTTATGATTTCTAAGCTAAATAAAGGCTCTAGGGCCATGAATATGCATTTCCACAATGCTGGAAATCCCAGAAAAAAATTAAAAATTTTCAGTTGTTAACATGGTCTTTGAAGTCTGATGCACCACTTTATGCATATCATATAAAGGTAGGTACCCCATGGGGAACTTATTCTCAGGAGAAAGTTGTCCCAGGAATAGTTGCTGTAAGGCTACGTAATCTGACCAGCAAACAGGACGTGTATTCGCCAGTTTAACACAGTCATGTGACACTGCCGTTTTGCTTAACTCTGAGTAATCTTAACTACTTAAGATTTTAAATCTTACAAATAGTATTCACACAGTAATGTATCTATGCAAATTGAATTTTACTTATTAAATTATATTTTTCTATGTTTAATAGTCGGTTCTATCACAGTACCTTAATTTCAATTTGACATATTTGTTTTGATATGGTTACTTTGTGATGTTATTTTAGTAACATTCTAGTGTGGTGACAATCCCAACGGAGACACTAAATCCTGATTACCACATTAGTCTTTCTCGTGTTATTATCCAGTAATATTTACGTTGTGTAAAAACTGGTGTCGCCTATCACATGAGCGTATATTGTTTTATGTATATTTCTGTGTAAAAAAATATTTTCGACTGGTCCAACATGAGTATCCCTGAATTACCTTTGTGAATACTTGTTAATACTGAAAAACAAAACATGAAATTTCGCCAGATTTATTCATTTCAAAAACAGTGTAAAGGGATAGGATAGACTTCTTTAACCCTTTCACTGCCAGAATAACCTGGGAGAGACAACACCTCTCGGTGCCAATTCGCAGGACTCTATTTACGTAAGCCTATATATGCCGTTTTAATATTTAAGAGACATATTGATAAGTCTGTTGCCAGGCACTACCACACCAAGTGTCAGTTGCACTTAGAAGATGTCAACAATAACCTGCTTGACAACCTTAGTTTTTGTAACAACCAGGGTTGTGACATCATTATTATTTGATGTGACTCAGGGGAAGATGTGCTCCAGGGATATTAAGTTATGTGTAGTATCCTTGGGGATCCAAATAGATGGAGTTAGCCTACAGTGTAAATTGAATGTTGGTATTTGGTGTTTTCATCATAAAAAGATCATCAGGTGCGAATGAATGTCGAGCGAACTTGTTCACAAGAAAAAACCCGTAATTAGAACCAGAACCTTCGAAAGGGACCCTTACCGAGATTCAATTTTGATTATGGCGTTTATGGGGCACCTTGCAGAGCTTTTGAGGCAAAACCTCCGTAAGAAACTCAGGGCCTTTAGGACGGTGAAACCTTATCGTAAAGTTATGAAAATCAAACCTCCGTAATTTTGCAACAGGGTTTCGCAACCCCTTAGTTATCAAACTACGTACCGCTTTCAATGAGACATAGTATGTGTTCATAAGAAACAGGAGATTAGCTCTAGCAGCCAGAACGTTATTTCGTCTTTTCAAAATATTGATGAACCCGGCTTGGTGGCCTACGCTGGGATTTAGGGGCAATATAAATTCTCAAGAGTACTTTCTATTGTCATTTCAATTTCTTTCATTAACAAACTAGGTTCTTGGTTCAAATCCATAAATTATTGAAGGTTAGCCGAATCGCATGACATTTCCTTTCCCTGAGACCACAGGGTTATATAAATAATTATTGTAAACTATTACTAGGCAAAACCTGGATAAAGTGTTTCAACAACAATTTCCAACATGTTCCCATATTGCTCCAAGAAGATAATGAGTATTCAACAAATAAAAGTGGCCAATATATTGTTTTAAAGCTTATTTAAATCCTTAATTAATGCTTCGAATCAGATTTCTATAATTGTAATTGATATGGATGGGTTTCATCAATTTGAGAAATCGTACTAATGTACTAAGGTACATTAGGCAATGTAAAGCTTTGGTAAGAGTGGCAGAGCTTGTATGATTGATTCATCAGAGAGAGGCACATTGTATTACAGTGCTTTGCATGGCAATAGAACTCAATACAGAACTTAATGTGGACTTACTGTAAAACAATAGATACTGCATGGATTGTCAGACAATACCGTGAAGGTATTGATACAGAAAGTCGTCTGTTATGGGTACTAAGTGGAACTATCCGATTACTTGCACCGCCAAACTCGAACCAGCTATATTAGCAACATCGCGTTAATTACGACATCGTTTATACTAGAGACAGTTTATATACAACGTTGCCTGTATATACGAAACTATGTAGGTGACAACAATCTAACCACCTATAAATTCCCATTTCCTTATACTGCTAACCAGGTTGGGGCTATGACAGAAAAACGGGACGTCCTGAAAAAACGGGACGTCCTGTTTTTCCCGTCATAGCCCCAACCTGCTAACACGTCGCGTGTATAAAGAAAACCTTATAATTGACAAGAGGGAAAGATGATGAGGGTATCCTTCTAATATATCGCATGTAAATGACAATGTCGCCTATAATGTGAAGCCAATATAAGCGACGTCACATATATATAGGCAGCATATCATCAGATATTGCTAATATTACTCATGCAATATAAGTGACATCGTGTATACAAGATGTGCAATGCGGACGGCTGGCTTCAAATTCCTATGTCTATATTATAATTGCATAATTGTCGTGTGTACATACATTAAACAATTTAGGCGAGATTGCCTCATTTCTGGTGAGTACTAATGTAATCATGAATTGTTCTGTACACAGTACATCATATGAAAATGAAGCAACCATCTATAAATTCCCATTTCCATATACTACTAACATGTCGAGTTTACAATAGAATCAATGCAGGCGACAATGTCGTATAAATGTATTGTGAATCTCATCTTGCCGATATCGTCCATATAGGACGTACAATGTAGGCAACGTGTTTCAAGTCCCCATTTGCATATGCTACTTACATTTCGTTCTTATGAAAATCGATCCACGCAATATTGCCGCTTAAGTATGAAATGAAACGAATTTAAGGCTGGAACCCGTTCTGATCGTTTTGATCAGTCCTTGTCGCTTGGTTCTGATCAAAACGACCAGAAATAGTCAGAAACGACCAGAAATAGTGTTCCCACTGGGCGATTTCTGGTAAATCGCCCAGTGGGAACACCTTTTTGGTCATTGTCGACCAGTTCTGGTCGAAAATGGCCAGAACTGATCGACAGGAACTGGCAAAAACGACCAGGATTTAGTTTGGTCGCTCAATGGGTTCCCGCCTTAAGCAGCGCTGTGCCTATGGGCAGGGCCCTTGAACCTGGATATAGAATTGTGACATAACGTCAACATTAAAAACTAAATAAACTGGCAATCCTCTTACAAGCAAATTATTCTGTCTCCTCAAAGCTCTACTTTAGTGATTGAAGAAGAAAACAGAGTAGGAAGTTAAATCCTTGATGAAGAATCTCATGAAGATGAAGACTATATGTAAACTTAATTAACCATAATACTATATATCTATAGATGGCCCTAATCTCTGAACGGTTATCAAACCCAACAATAGGTCAAAATTCCGGATCCGGAGGGAATTCCAGCAACTGAGAGTCGCCAACGGTGGGATCTAACGGGTAAGCCGACGGCCCCTTTCGAAAAGTTAGAATGCAAGTAGTATAGGAAATCTGATGTTTTACTCGGGCAACGCCAATGACCTGTAACATGGACTCGTTACTAAAATCTAAGCACCATTCGTTCTGATGATTAAATCACATAAATCACATAAATGACATCGCTGACATCACTAGGCCTAAATCCCTACTGAATTCTTTTCCTCATTGGTCTTTAGCTAGACCAATTCCTGTAGCCTCATGAGATTTGGGGATTGTGACCATATGGCGGTTCCAGCACCAATCCTATAGGCTATTGTAGAATAATGTAACCAAAGGCTCTTTAGGCCTACAACTGTGGTGGATTTGAGGGGGCTGTCGCTTGGGTGCGGCCCCCTCTTTTTGTGTGGGCCAAATTTAGATTACTTAAATGTAAAATTCTGGGGTTTGGGGGTTTGTGTTGGGTTATGTCCCCCAGTGCCCAGTGCGCCCCCATCTTTCAAAAAGCTATATTCGCCACTGCATGTCACTTGTCTGGGAATCTAAATGACATCACTGCCATTAGGCCTAGGCCTACTCTCTGCATGAATGAATCAAGTCTACTTCCAGTTACCCTATGAATTCAGTGGGCTTTCTCTTTAGCCAGTGGAAAACCTCAGGAAAGGTAGGCCTAGGTGTAGGGTAGCGCGCCCATATGCCTCCTCTAAATCCACCAATGTGTGGCGGGATTTTTGGTTTTCACAACGACACGACCTTCACCAGTCACCACCACAAAATCAAGGCCACCATTAGGCTAGAGGCTGCTAGGCCCTTCCACTACTACCATACTGCCATTTGCCAACCCACGTCGGGGCCCCGATATGGCCCCCTTATTTGTCGAGCAATGGTCCAGTTTGCTAAACAGCCCGACATGGGGTTGCCGTAAACAAGTCGGGCGCCGGCAAATTATTGTCATTGGACGCAGTCCGCCGCCGCCGTCCACATTACTGGGGCCCGGGCCCGGCGGCCTCTCCCCTCACCTCCCCAACTCTCCTCTCCTCCCATTCATCATCGACTAGCGTCACAGACGCTCACCTTCCGGTCGGCGACGTCCGCGTTTGAGCCCCTTTTTCGGCCAATGAAAGCCTTTCTTGTGCCTCACCGCACTGGGCCCGCAGTTACGGCTTTCATGTCGCCCCACTCGCCGCTTGACGAATCGGTCGAAGGCCAACGTTCCACCATCGTTAAACATATTTGGACAATTTTCGAAAACACGAAAGGCAGTTTGTTCTTGATCTAAGAAGGCTGCGCGTGCGCAGTCCTCGAGCACTTCCGGTTGGCCTGTGATCCTGCGCGCGCAGCTTGTCATGTCGGCGGTGGCGGCAGGGCGGCCGTTGTCAGCTTTATGAAGCGGCCCGAGTGGGCACATCGATCGGGGCCTCGCCATCAAGGATCCAAATGACACGTTTAGCCGCCAGCCTCAGCGCGCATGGCCGCGATCGATGGCCTGCCGATGATGGCCGACGATGACCGAGGACGGCCGATTAATCACTGAGGCCACCAGGGGCGCTGTCACCCACTGGGGGCAGGCCGATGGGGCGGTAGGACCAGAGCTAAGGCACAGGGGAGGGATTGACCTCTGTCAGGGGCCTTCAGACCTTTTTGTATGTAGACCTATGTTGGCCCTGATCCCTAGGCTTCTGATATGTAGGCCTATTTCAACTAAAGATAAGGTGTATAGGCCTATATGAATACAATACTAACAGGATAGGGGACTTACTATTGTTCAAACCCAAAAGAGATTTTCAATACATTAGGCCCTAGGTCTATAGGCCCTACCCCTTCGGTCTCAATGGTCTGAGATATATCAATATGTAAAGCTTGAGCCCTTCCCGTTTACTAACCATGAACGTTTTATTTTGCATTTAACAGATGGCTTTGGTAGATACATGTAGATAGACCCTATTGATTCCCGGTTATCAATATCATTTACACCTCAGATGATGCTATCATCATTCTCACACTGCAAAGTCTAAATCAGACAACATAAGAAGTTTATGATTAGGCCTAAATTTGGATTTGTCAAAATGATGATAGGCTTAATGTAAATTCAGGTTCTTCAAGGCACATAATCTAGTAAGTTAGCTTTACACTGAAAAAAATGGGCATTGGAAAGTTAGTCAAATGTCCTAACTTTTTGTGAAAAACTTAGTCAATTTGACGGTGCATTTTTGTCCGAACTTTCTAACCTTTTTTTGACTAACCCATAGGCAAAGTGACTAACCCTGTACAAAAGGTTAGTCATGACATTCTGACGAAAAAGTGGTGCAAGGACCGGGAATTGAACCCCGGCCGCCGGCATAGGAAGCGCACACCCTAACCACTACACTATAGAAAATTCATGCCCACAACTCGAGTGAAGGGGGTATAATTGCAGAAACCTCTGGTTCACGGGGAGAGCAAAGGAAGAGGCTGTAAAACAGGGTTGTATTGCGCACAGTGGTATATTGTGCATTTTTCGTTAATTGCTCTAGAATAAAGAAAAATCCATTAAAACACAATTTTATTTTTTGAGATGGTAAAATTCGCCACAGCAATGTAAATAAACCATAATACTACTTTATAAGATCTTTATTTAATCAGATATTAGGGAAAACGTATTTTCTTTTATTCAGGGTGCGCGATATAACCCCTTTTTAATATTTCTATGAAATTCCCTCATAATCTTTTAATTGTTTTTATGAAATACCATATACCCTATAATCATATTTGATGTCAAACTGAGCCTCGAGGATACCAATGAAAAATATCAACGTGTTCAGACCTATTTTCAACAATTAGGCCTCACTCATTTTTCATTAAAAAAAATCACTATTATTTATATTTTCTGACCACTTTATAAAATATGCGTTATGTAAAATATATGTTATCCACGATATAAGTCTGATATGCATGATACAAATCCCAAAAATGTATTATCACATTTTCTTATAAAATTCGACATGGGACATGGCCACCTTAGTGACATGTGACATGACCGTTTTCTTAAACCTCTTATAGGCCTAATTATCATCTTTAGGAATCATGACATCCGGCTTTCTTCTATGTTGGGGCCTATATGACGCTACGTAGTACATTTGTTGATATTAATTTCAGTCTATAGCCCTTGCTGATCATAAATGCTCTGTTAGCCTAGTGAACAAAGGAATGTACAATTACATATTAGAGTTATAGTTGTCATGTTTCACAATAGGAGCCTATAGGAAAATTGCCCCCACCCCCCACCCCAACCCCCAACCCTGTGTGACCCTTAGGTTAGAAACTTAGTCAATCTGACTAAGGGGATAATCAAATTTAGAATATCATTAAATAATCATAAAAGAATTATTAGGAGTAAGAATATACAGAAAATTGTATCTTAAGTAACTCATTAATGTTAATGAGGCTCTATCACATCCTGGGGTTAGAAAGTTAGTCAAAGTGACTGAGGGGTCAGTCATGTAATAGTAATATGTACCTAGAGGAAGGTTAGAACATTAGACTCTTCTTGACTAACCCTGAAATTCTGTGGTCAAATCAAGATTTGACTAACTTTCTAACTTTTCACTTTTTTCAGTGTAGATTAGCGCACATGTTAGCCATAACTCTCTGTCAAAGAAGGGGGGTTAAAGGAGGAGTCTGTGTGTGACGTATCATACTAAAGGAGCGTACGCCGCTCTAGCTCAGTCAGATTCAGCTGAATGTTGTGTGAGTAACCACCCTGGAAAGGTTAGGTCTTAGAAGCTGAGTCCTGGTATGGAATAGAAAGCAGGAAGACTGTGTAGAAAGGCGGGAGCATTGGCTGAGTATGTTTGAGGGGATTCCTTCCTTGAAGCTGATCATTGTCAATTGAGATCTTGTCACGGAACGACACTACGCAGGAGATTATTAATAAAGAACAACCTTTCATGTGCTAATAGTGAGTGAAGGAAAGACACATTTTAAACGTAGTTAAGAAAGCAAGCAACATATAGATTTAGAAAAAAAATCTTCTTAATTAAGTTAGTGTCACTTTGAAAGGAATGGAGGAACGATCAGAGTAACGTGGGACACATTTCTTCAAAATAGGGAATAGGATTTGGGGATGACGGCATTGCCCTTGTGCTCACCCAACCCAACCTTCAGATCTAATTGTGAACAAAGTGAAATCGTGGGGCATATTCCAAGAGTAACCAGATCAAAACGTTATGCATACAGGTGTAGGCCTACAAAAACGGAGGCCTATATGTATGTTACATCGTACTGTTGTCTGACAAAAGAAACTTATTGAATGAACGAACATCATACCCATATCAATTATATCGTTTCGATGTCATTATGTGCACCAACACAATGTTTAGGACAAAAACGGCTTCCATGCATGTTCACTTGGCATGAAGCTAAACAGCTAAACGGACAAACGAGCCATGGGCAAACAGGCAAAAGGAGGACTATTGGCCGAGGAGGGGGCCGTGGGCGCCCCCGGCTAAGACAACCCCATGCAGTGGGGGCACGCGAATCACCCATCACCGACACAAGGACTGCATGTTCACGACCAATCTATACCGTAGGAGGACCCCTACGCCAACAAATAACTTCAATTAATCGTCGAGGATTTGGTACACTCTTGCGGCCAAGCGCAATCAGCATAAGATATAAATCAATAATGGTTCACGGTAACGAGGTGACAATTAAGTGGAAACTATCTCGCAGGCCTGAGTGTGCAAGTGTCAGAAAACTGCAGCGCCCAAGATGGCTGCCGCCATTACGTCTGCCATAATCGGAGTGCATGATGGTCATTACGCCATTAGAAAGCTTGCGAGACGCACGCGCCGAGAACACGACCACATCTTCATCATAACAATACACTTGATTCACGAGGGTAATGCGTTTTATTTCGCAAATAAGCGTATCATTTGTGCTGTTATTGAGGCAGCAATTGGCAGTTGTCAGGCACACACGTACCCCGTGCAAAGCGAACGGCGGCGCTCTGATTGGTCCATTATCCACTCCTTGTTGTTTGCTCAAAATGTTTCCAACAAGAATGATGGTCCTCCAAAACATGAAGTAAGCAGAGTTCTTTTCGCGTGGAATACGAACATGTATTTTACTGGCTGCCATCTAAGCGACGTCTGACCCTAGAAGCCGGCAATTGGCAGAAAGCGCGCCACGGACTGTAGACCTAGATAGAAATACTATTAGGCCTTAGCCTATGTGAAATGCAGTTAACATAATATTCAGTTATAAGTTAGCATTTATATTGCAAAAAGGTTGAAAGACTTGCAATGTTATTATCACAATGAACTTAGGTTAATCTGTTATGGGCATATTATTGGGGCACCTACCTACCTGCGCAAGACGTTAACTGTAAGAATGGTCAACCTTACTTAATTAGATGTAAATATAGATATATCTAAAATTGAAAATAAATTACGTACAATATGACAATAGGTCTATACCCGGGATCTTGATCTTGATAATTCTACCCGGTAATGCCTTCAGTTCCAACGTCACTCTTTTCTAGAAAGGGTGAGATATAGGAAACATATAGGTATGTTTTTAATTGCCATTGCCATTATCTATTATATATAGCATAATCTATACCTACTATTAGTATTTGTGTTTCGCTTGCACCCGGTCGGTGTCCAGTTGGCGCCTTAACCAATCGATAACGGCCGACGTCTATTCGGCGGCTGACGACGACGTTTCATTTCCGGTCGGAAGGGGGCACTGCGTCGACCAGAGCGTCTGTCGGGCAGTTAGAGAACCCAGAGGCAGCTCGCGGTTTGACTCTGTTTAAAACAAGGTTTGGGAAATTGCACCTCATTTCCCTTGTCGCTCTATCTGGCCCTACCCAATAAACCTGCAATGTGGCATCTAGAACATAAGCAAAGGTTCGTGTTTCACAGAAAATACACGAACTGGTTCGTTCAGTAGAATCAGCTGTAGTGTGGGCGGTTGAGAGTACGTACACAGTAGTACGGCCAGTTCGTGTACTAAATCAACGAGGTAGTAGTAAGGGAAATGTGACGTTTTAGTCAGGCTTAATTCATATAACACTTGCTTCTGCATTTTGGGTCATCGAGAACGGCCCAATAATTATTGCTTACGTTACTACAGGCAATGAATTAGCATGTGAATTTTCACTAAGTAAACATTATATAAGTGCACTATAAGGAAAAGCGTCAAAATTGTGAGTGCATTAGGGTGTCTGTTCTAGGCTGCGGCACCTGTTCCAACAAGCTATTACAAACAGGATGTGCCTTTCCAATATTGTCAATATTCTTCGTAGGCCTACCAGCAAAATAATTTAAAATCAATGATTAAGAAACAATAATTATTAATCATAATACATGTATTGCTGTAATCTCACCGACAACTGATTAAGTTTGCCACTGCAACAAACCTACCATAAACATCTAAACTCAAGTAAAGTATTGTAATCGGCATTATAATATGTACATTCATGACTGTCTATGACGTGTGGGAATATGGGAAGTGTAGGCCCCCGCCTAACGTACTGTACATGAACATGTTTGAGAAAAGGAGGTAGTGTATGAGAAGTGGCGTCTTACGCAGGCACCGTGAACTAGCTCCGCACGTTTAGCAGTGTTTAGCGCTGTGTCACTTCAATCCATATATAATAGACCGACTAAGGAATGATATTAAAGCCTTTTCAAATACTTGAACCATGTGTCTTTAGTCGAACCATTCCTTAAGCTGATTATCGATTAATCAAGAAGACCTTATGTAAATAGGGCTATCACTCACTATTTGCTTCCTTATGCACAATTTATTAGGTGAAAATGTTGGACAAATTCGCTGATTTGGCTAGGATGTGGCATCATCACGTATGTGTATATGTACAAAACGATATCAAAGGTACTCCACATCATGGCATAAGGCTTACATCGTACCTACGGAGATAAATCAGTGTGATTTAAACAATCATTAACACAGAATAAAATCATGTAATTAAGGGATTCATACATTGTATACATGTAGGCCTATGTATAAAAAGTTATATAAAAAAAAGGAAGAGGGTGCTATCAAAATGTCAGCCTACAGCTGCCGGGGGTCCCATGGTGCCGTGTCGGGTGACGTCAGACGCCGATCCCTGTATAGACACACCTGACGGGGTGTCGTCGGCCCCGGTACACGGGCCAATTAATCCTCCCGTGCTAAGCGCTAGTTAATCTGCCCCTCTACCACCCTCCCGCTGCCTTCGTTGGTCACTTTGAGACGGCGCTGACAGCGCCAATTACCACGTGATCGATGGACATGTCACATGACCGTCACGTGATGGGCGGTGACGCGTGCGCACAACAAGCGCGCGCCGAGTTTTGTGCGGGAGTTGGCGCGTGCGCGGAAGGCCTTGGTTCTCAGTGACGTGTGACGGATCAATTTGGGGTATACTGTAGGGACGCGCGGGTCGGGCCTACATCCTATTGTCCCCCACCCCGGCCGGGAGCTCCAATACACGTGTGTCCACCGAGACCTATAATAAAACGCCGGCCCTAAATGTTAGTCCGTTTTACACGGGCCGTTGTCCTGCACCCTATGACAGAGGGGATTTATTTTGGTTGCTGCTAAAACCGACTGGTACCGCATCATTAGGAATCATCATAAAATAACAAATGAGCACATGTTGCAATCAGTGTCGTGCAAATTAGACGGGTTGTCAGCCACCGGTGGAGGCGTTGAGTGGGACCACTCGAGCGCAATAAATGAATAAATACTCGACCAGAGCGAACGAACATGCTTATTAGGCTTTATTGATTATTGCCACATTTTATGGCCAGTTGCACTTTCAATGAAGGCCATAAACACCAAGTGGAGCTGGGAAACGTGATAGGCCCAAGTGCTAAATCACTTAAAAGAACCGGGGGCAAATTAATTCCCATTGGTTGGGCGAAGAGCGGTGATTAGAGGAACAATGCATCAAACATGTGGCCATTATCGCCCGGCGAAAACACTGATTTCTCAATCTATGAAACCATTTGGCCGTGAAGAATATCATTAGCGGCAGACGCTCGGCCGAGAATCCGGACTCTTCTTGTTCAGGGTCACGAGTATGCTATTCGATACTTGTTCTTTGTTAAGCTGTAAGTTGAGAAAAATCTGCCTACAGCGCCACCCTGTGTGTAGGGGAGGGGTAGGCCAGGTCGGGTTTAAGCCGGCCTCCCCGTGTTGTGATTAGACACGCATGGAGTCAAGTATTGTACGACAACAGTCAAGGACAACCCCTCGAGCTATGGTGCCGACAAAACGCCTTCCGCTGCACCAAGTAGTGCCGCCGATTATTACGCGCATCCCATTGTGATATCACGGGCCCGGCGCATGCCGCGCCTTTTTTCGTTTCCTTGACAGGAGAATGGATCCCTCCCGGCCATCTCATGCCGCCATTAGGACAATTTGTATTAATTTTCAAAATTACTTCTGCATGATATGCGGCGTGAGTGACAAATAGGCGAGAGTTGTGTAAATAAATGTCATTAGTGGCGAGAGAATCCCTGGCAATAGCTTAGCCTACGTGGCTATTATACAACAATTACACTTTATACGTACACAAAAGGTAAAGTCGATTATTCAATCAAATTGGCCTGCGTCGTATGAAACTTCATTAATTGCGTTTCGCCCCACTATCACCTCATTATGACTATTGTCTCCGAATAAGTATTCTCTTTTAACCCATTAAGTAAACTGAGTGGACAATTAATTTGTCTCTTGTCAATCGACAAGTAATAGACGAAAAAACAGGAGATTTGATCATTATCATGATCGACCAAAGGAAACATCAACACCATTCAAATATTTGAGAATATATCAATAACAACTTTTGCACCTTTCTAGAATTTTGCATCCATATATACCTCGTAATTGTACACTCTTGTAACTTTAGTATAGTTATAGGCTATGTCAACCTCGTATTCCAATCATTTATATTATTCGTGAAATAAATAATCTTTAATAATGAAGGGGAAATGCAGTATGTTCTAAACTAAGTCTTTTCAATATTGGTATTGTGCGCATCTATTTCTTGGTATAGAGACTACAAAGCGGGCTGTGCCCCACTCGGAGGGCGCGGCCGGCCCTGAGGCGTGTATCTGTTGACGCGGAAGTGGCGCGTGGCGCGTCTTACCCTACACGCGCGACCACGGTCCGCTCACCCCGAGTCATTATTGACATAATCGGCGGCGCCCGCGGCCCACTCCAAGGTAGTCCTGTTTGCTGCTTTGTCTAAAAGCCCCTCCATCGTGTGTTACGTATCAATTTGGCGTGGCTGGCGGTCGCGACGCCGCTGTTTTTGTGCGCTTCCTGCTGTAGTGTGTGAAGGTGGCCTTGACTCGATACTCCCCCTAAGGTGTAGCGTCAGGGCCGCGCGCCCCGCGGTCAGCCTCCACTTGGCACTCTCTTATCACGCCCCCTGTCGGCCTGCCCGAGAAGCAGCGCTGATTAAGCCCCTGCCCATGCCCCTTCCCTCCCCCACCCCCTCCCGACTGGCGCTAATTAAGACCCTCATAATGACCCTCTTCGATAATGTCGCGCGCCAACCCACAAAAGTCGCACGAATTGTCTTCGATCGCTGCACGTCAGAAGACTTCCGGTGGCGCGTGCGCAGAGAAAAGAAGAGATGAGGATGCGCGTGCACGTGTGTGGAAGGGCCTCAAGTCACGTGGGAGTTGGGGTAGGAGGAGGGGACGTGAACCGAGAGGCTGTCTTCTGTGGCCAATGCTACATTAAAAGGAGACAATGTTTGATGACCAACACCCCTGCCTCCCCGCTCTCCCCCCTGGTCTCCCTTTAGTGCGCCAAGGCCACCGCCTCAGGCTAATACGTTTATTACCATGAACAGAACAGAGAAAGGGACCGAATCTCTTCTTTTAGGACAGGAGAGAACTCGCCTTTTTTGTCAATGAAACCTATCCTCGGATTGTCCATACTTCTAGTAGCTTAAACAAAACCAAATCAAGAAGTGTGCATCATGCGCTGGTAGGTGGCGCGCCGACTGGGGTTGGTTGAGACGGCGCCCGCTGTGGGGCGCTGTTCTAATGAGGCGCGGCAAAATGCAGGTACCACCTTCTGCCATGGCGGTCGGGCGGAAAGAATCCTTAAATTAGACCGGGCGGATTTTAAGGTGCATTAGGTGGAAGCCAAGCGAGTTAAACTAACCTCTCATCCATTTAGCGGCGAGTAGAGATTTGGGCGCTTATCGACGCCCGGCCATTAAGGCGGGTCAGCGCCCCTTCCCCGGAGACCAGGCTATTCCCGCTGACGTGGTCGTCCCCACCCCGTGGTCGGGTCACGCCTCTGTCTCACCAGACCTTAGCGACTTTTGAAATTTTGGCTGTAAGCTACGTCAAATACTGAAGTGCTCCTGGTTTAACTAATTCTGTGGAACTGGCTGTGCATAACATGCACAGTCGTTGTTTCTGTATAATTACCAACAGAGAAGATGTCACAGATCGGATGACTTTAACTGCATGAAACTTCAAGTTTATCTGATCGTTTCAAGTTTAAAGTGTATGAAATATTGAATGGAAAACAGAATGTACAGAGGCTCTTATCGTGTTTGAAATAGTAGAATCAAAATATGCTCACATCATTATAGCCATCATATCACGAGTTGTCGCACCGTTGTCACGCCTTATATGAAGTCACATCCTCCAGGCCAGCATACTATATCCTCGCAAACCAGATTCTCCTACTCGCCACTGCAGCTACTGGTATAGAGCATACAGAATTTGTTCATTTCAATTTGTTTAATGTGATTTTAAGTGGGGTTTAAGGTGGTATACATTTGCCAAATTTCACGATGAAATTTGATTTTGATGTAAAGTGGGATGGCCTTATAATGCCCTTCAGCATATATTTTGAATATAATTTTAAACTACAATTTGGGAGAAGTTCATACTACCTATCTCTTAACTAATTTAGGTCCATGATATAGAACGTTTATGTACTATCTTGTCAAGTTATTTTGCAGGCAGTGCCTATACGTGCGACGTCGCCTGAATAGGCCCCACTATATATACCTATACACGACATTATCGCGTATACGGATTCCCTTGTATATATACATGTATGTGCGATATGGTAATAGTATATTGTAATGGGAATTCATAGATGGTTTGATTCTTGTCATGTACATAGTTCACCTTACATGCGCCACATTAGGCTCCACTATTTACATGAAATGATAGCAGTATTATGGAAATGGGAATTTGCAGATGATCGCATTATTTGCCTACATTGAACTGCCCATATGCGTGACGTCGCCTCAATAAGTTCCACCATTTATGTGACAATATCACATGAATTGATTAGTAGTATATCACCACTATTAACGTGAAAATATCAGACGAATTGATTAGTAGTATGTCAGTAGTATAACCAAATCTATTTGGAGCTTGTCAAGATATGCACCTGGTGTCGCTTTTATAAAGTATATAACCGATATCAATTGTACAACACTGTCTATCAAGCTGAAATCATGTAAACATAAATGACTATGCACAAGACAATTATTGACGAATTAGAGAAAAGGTGGAAGTATATAATGAAGTTGAGAAGAAAAAATGGAGTTGAGTAGCTAGACTACGAAATACTTTCTTGATAAGCTTAGAGCTAATACTGCAATTCTCTATACATGTTCCATTTACCGTGAAACCAATGCATAGGCCTACATGCAGAATTCATTAATTTCAATGTGTTGGACTTGTATTCCTTGCTTATCGACAATTAACACCAATTACTTCAATGCTGAGTAGCTATCGGGAAACAGATGAGGAACTCTTGGGGAGGTAAGTTTCCCTGGAAAGGCGGTCTTACTCTGTTCTTAAAGTCTACAACATTGCAACGTATGCCAATTATGAGAAACAGAAATTTAGTAAGAATTTCCAACATTCCAAGAAGGAAATAGTTCTACCTGAGTGGTTTGTTTTATCTTATAACAATGTGTAGGAGACCAGAACGAAAATATTATATTGAAATCATCTCCATACAACTCTTGATTAAAAAGTTAAATAGGATATCGCTATGAAGCTTTGATGTTTGCCAGACACCTAAATGTGATGAATTGGTGGTTTACTTTAATGGAAATAACATATCCACATGTTAAGACATCTAAATGATACATGCATATCGTCCCCAGTATTGTTCATTTATATTCTGTTTAACTCATTGCTTCCTTGGCTTCTTTTAGGCACTTCACCCAAAAGCGGAAACATTTGTACAAAGGTTACCTTGAAGGAGGGAACCCATTGAGCGGCGTGATTTAAATTTCGGGCGAGTTGAGATCGCTAGCGACGACCAATATCTAACAATAATTCAAAGCGATTTTTTTATTGAACAAAGCTACATCACAAACGTTGTGCTCTTCCAATAGCTGCAGACGAATGAAGATGATGTATTATTAATACAAACAATTTATCTGTTCATATAACACATTTACACATTAATTACTACAATCATTGGTGAAGCATATAAGGACACTTTACAATCTAATATAGCTTTCTACAAATCTAAATAATATAATCTAGATAAATAATCTAATCAAACTGAAAGACAAGGGAACTTTGATGTTTTTTTACTCAAAAATATTTCTTAAACAAAAAAAAAGAACCATGTGTCTATCATTTTAAATTGGCCATTTTTAACAACAACTTCTGGTCGAATCGCTCAACGGGAACACACTAGTCGTTTTCAACCAGTTCTGGTCGTTTTTTTTACTAGATCTGGTACCTAGTTTTTTTTTTTTTTACCAGTTCTGGCTGCTCAGAATCTCAGTTGAATCACTCAATGGATACCACTCTTGAGGGTAGCTTGAACCCAACTGTGACTATGACAGCACCCCGAATCAAAGTATGTATATAATGAAGAAGTGATTAATAGAATTAGGGCATTTTCATTGCACCTGTCCCTCCAACATCTCTCCCCAAGCCTGCACCCTCTTAAAAAAAATCCTGGATCTGCTGCTGCCTGCTTGCCTCCTCCTCCCCGAACCACCACCCCAGCAGAGCCCTGCCCTGTTGGGTGCCTCCTCCTGTAATCGTCAGCCCCTACAAGCCGGCGCCTAACGATGACGAATCCGGCCCTGGTGTGACTAATGGTGGCGACCAGTCGCCAACCCCCTCCCACCCGGCCTCTCCGTCGCCTCCACGTCGCGGCCGATTAGAGAAAACCTTGGCGAAATAATGCCTTTAATTGGCTCTAATTGCCGTCTAACAGCGGCCTTAAATGCTTGCAGCCTTGTTTTCTTTGTGCTTTTACGAGCTGGGCCCGATAGGCCGACTGTGTAGCGGGTAGGTCGGGGACGGCAGGCCTTGGGGACGGGGCCAGGCGAGCTGCTCAACAGGCGATCCTTCCACAGTCGCTGTTTTTATGGCATTGATTTGCCGAGGGCTAGACAGACTCATTTCGTTGGTCAAAACATGCATTGCAGTTCAGGACTTTGTTACATCGATGCACGGTGTGAAATTCTTAGTTGGTGGTGAAACAATTTGCAGTAGTGTAGGCAGCTGTATAGTGCACTAGACTAAACCTCAAATAACACACATGTATTTTTTATTAGCGGTAGTCTATCTTGCCTGAAGAACAAAAAACTAAATTGTAGAGGAAAAGATAAGGATGGATACCACATTAGAATTTGACCTTGAAGATCATTTTCAAGCTACAGAAAAACTGGGCTGCATCACAATGTCATTTTAAATTTCACATAGATATATATTTCATGAATAGCAATCTTTAACTGTATAACTACTAAACTTAGATTAATTTTGATGAACTGTATTCCCTCTAAAAGTATTTTAATTGTGAATTACATTTGGTTATGCAGTAGAGTGAGATGCAAAGTGGGTTTTTTTCTTCTGAATATAACATTGTAAACTCTATGCAACTGTTCATGTAGTGATCTTAAGCAGTTAGTAGCAATAGGCCTATAAATTTAAGTTAGATGCCACTTGATCTAACGACTCACCAGTCCAGTTAAAGGTATTGAATTTCAATGACGTATTCTTATCTCAACGAGTGGGCCCAATGAAATTAGATTATTGTAAAATTGAAATGTTAAACTTTAGCTCCTTTAAGTATCGGATGTGTGTTTCTTTTAAGAGAAAGTCCTGGGTGCCCTATGCACCTGAATATGCACGACTGTGTGTGACGTCACAAAGAAAAACTGTTGAAAGGAGGGGCCAGTGAATATAAATTGTTGTGCGTAAGTGATCTTTATCATTCAAACAGTAACCTTGCCAATTTTTATATCTTTATCTACAATAGTTTTTATTTTATTTGAACTTGTATGAATCATATTGAATTTCCTTGCGTGCACTGGGTGCACCTTGTTCAATGCACTTATCTGTGTGTGACATCACAGACAGAATAGGAGAATAGTATAGACGTTGTGCAGGTGACGTCACATCCTCAAAAATAGGCTGGCCGCCATATTGGTGATCAATCTATTATCAATAGTATTCTCAATTATAGAACTTTTAGAACAAATATTTGTGCTCCATTTAATTGAAAACTAATTCAATCATAATCAGCAATTTTCTTCCCTGAGAATTTAAAATTTTGAATTTATTTCACAGCCACATGGTCACATGGTGATCACTAAAAAGTGATCACGTGACCATGTGTGCACAAGAATTATAATAGAATATTGTCTTCTGAAGTCTTCTTAATTAGTCGTATAGTGTTAGTACTCACATTATTCATTGAATTAATTCAAAAATATGATTTTGGGGTTTGTAACAAGCTGTAAATCATTAAATCATGTGAATGCAAACACAATTATAAAGACTTTTTAGAAATGCTTTAAAAATAAATATATTGTTATATTTGCTGTTTAAGATTGTTCTCCTATTCTGCGTGTGACGTCATACACAGATACATGCTCTGTGCAAGCTGTACCATGATGCACACTGGGAGACTCATTATCATTCAGAAAAGCTTGAATAAAATCAAAACTGTCGGAGATAAATGTATGAAAATTGGTATGGTGACTACTGAGATGGAACTAATCATCACAGTCATGCACTATGCTATTTCACAGTTACTGGCCTCGTTTAGTTTGCACAGAATGATAATCCTCCCCTTTGATTTGCATTTTCTTCAATAAAAATATTCCTACTTAAACATCAACATACAGGTTGTGTATAGACAAACATTCTATCTTTACTCTCCATGCTTATCACATGACGTGGTTCCAAGGTGGCCACCCTAATTTTATATCAGCTAAACTAGATTATTTTCTTAGCAAATGTGTTTATTAGCTAAGTACAAATGAAGGATAACATCGGATAACATAATTATCTTCGGACCACTTTGTGACAAAAGTGAGGATAATGACAATTGTCTTAGGATTACACTGAAACTTCTAGTGCGAGATCATAACTTTCATATCATATTACAGTTCCTTCATACATTTTAAAACCTAGCACCAGTTATTCGGATCTAAACTCAGTTCTTTTTCACTGAGCCAAGAAACTTTGAGAGCTTGCATTGAACCTTGTGTTAGCATTGTATTATGATTCAAATTGATACTATTGAGACCTGAAAAAATCTTATCTTCAGATTGAAAATGTGAGGAACATATTTATGATGTTGCTGATGTGAAACTAGCCTTCAGCTCGGTTCTCAATACATGACAAGGAGGCACTACTAAGAATCGTAGCTAGGAAGGAAATTAACTTAAACATGTTTCAACAATTTCTTCGAAATATCACACTGAAAACACAAGGTTGTCAAAAGTGGTGCCAAAATCAACAACCCTATGACAACCTTCTGGAAACTTTGATGTCAAAATTAACAACCCTATGACAACCTTCTGACAATCTTGGTGTCAAAATCAACAACCCTATGACGAACTTCTGACAACTTTGAATGAGATACCGACAACTTTGTGACCACTTTATATGAGATCATGATGATATCTGTGATGACCTCAGGGGTTTAAGTCAATGGTGCCAAAAAGAACACAGCCATGGGTTGTCAAATAAATCTCCAGGGTTGTTTGATCTACTGGAACAACTCAGGGTTGTCACAGGGTATTCAGTAAGGTTAGTAAATTTAATAATGTATTTATGTTTGCTGGGTTCCTATTATGTGATGTTACTAGTTATTATGTATGCCCATTAAGAAATTAGGAGGCCTAAGTTATATTAGGTATTAGGAGTTGTATGGTTTTTGGCACTATTCACTTACAATACTAGGGTTGTCACAGACAGAGGCCATGACAACCTAGGGCTGTCGTTTTTGGCACCACTCACTGACAACCCTAGAGTTGTCCAGCAGAACTTTTGAGTCTCATTTTCTTCCCTGACAACCTTGTGACAACCTGATTTTCACTTTTGCTTCCCTGACAACCTTTTTGGCCTAAGGTCGTCAGGACAAAATGACAACCTTTGGGTTGTCATCCAGCCTCAAAATTCACAATGACAACTCTCTGACCACCCACAAAGTTGTAACAGGGTTGTCGGAGGGTTGTCACACAGCATCAGTGGCCTGAAATGAGCCGTGTGACAACCCAAAAGTCACCTATGACAACCCAAAAGTCACCTATGACAACCCTCTGATAACTTTAAACTGGCTTCCTGACGACCTTGTGTTTTCAGTGCACGTTAACCCACAGAGCTGGCATAAGGAGAATGGAGTTAAGACCACCAATTTGTAAGTTCTGGTATGGATGGTTATAGGTATAAGTGAGTCTTTAAGCTACAGTTGATAACCTGATTCCCTTTGCTGGTTCACGGAATATGTTAGTTTTGCCTATACCAAAACGGTTCAATACACTGATCAAAGTTATAACTCCGCTAGTTCTTGATAAGGTAGGCAAAAATTTGATATGTCCATATATAATATATACGATAACCTGCAAATGAAATTAGCATGAAATTGGGGAATGGGAGGTCGAGAAGTTAACAGGTTAAAGGGCAACCGCGCCATTTGCCTACGCGCACCTCACCTGACCATGCGGCTTCCGCTCTCATACTTGTTTATACCTTCTTGTTTCAAAGTGTATGGATAGGGCAAGATATTGTTTTCAAATCCAATCCGTCATAAAACCTAAAAATTACAGTTAATTGGAACATTCTAGATTTTGTTTCTAAAAAATAGTGGGTGGACAAAAGAATGGTTGCTATAATGGCTTCAAAATCATTTCTGTTCAAAAAACGTAGTTCCGGTTTCTTTGGTTGCTGAATGGGGACCCTCATAGGCCATCTAGAGCGACTTCGCCTTAAGGCCCTGGGCCTCTGAGCACCATAGTCGGATTTTTGTTTAGCTCTAACTTTATTAATATTTCCTTATAATCTTTAAAGAGTGGGCGAATAAAACGTATCTTTTGATCCAAATGACATTATATATTATCATATTTCCATTTTTTATGGATTACATGTCGGTTAGGAGCAATGGTAGATTGAAATAATGCACAATTCCCTTAATTTCATGTTAATAAAGAACGTTCCTCTCATGATAAGCATGGTAACCCTATCGTTGGAATGACCCCAGCCAAAGAGCTCTAAGTAACGGTTACGTTCTACGATGTTCTTAAAAAGTTCTGTTACGTGCTGCGACGTCACAAACATTCTGAAATGTCACGAGTCATTACCTATGAAAATAAACGTAAAGGGCTTTTTATTTTATGTTGCGATATTTACATGCATCTACATGGAGGTTTGGTCGGTGACCTTATATATATTTTTCGTATTATTGATTCGACGATGGCGTGATGTACGCGCGTACTTAAACAAATACAATGCGTCCCGAGGGTTGGTGGGGGTGGGGCTGAAACTTTTCAGAATGTGCCTAGATACTAAAACGATAGGCCCCATTTGTGTTTTTGATTTCTTTTAAAGGGTTAGAGAAGGGCGCTGAATAATGTGCATTCTGTAGGTTTAAAACGCAAATGGTTTCAAATATCTCTTGGTCTTTCCGTTTTATAATCAGATGAATGTGATGAGAAAAACGATGCATATCACCATGATCGCAATGGGTCTAAAAACGGTCTGAAACCGATACACATTAAATGAAAGCCCCCTGTGGCGTTCTTCCGGGCTCAATATTCGTTCATTAGTATCTGACATTTCGTTAAATCTCTGAAGTATTAACAATAACTAAGGAAATATACGAGCTTATACGGGAAAGAAAATATTTTAGTCGATTATATAAGAAATGTAATAATGCAGATATCTTGAGGATTGTACATTATTTGCGAAATAAGATTAATAATATGATTGACAGGGCAAAGTCATCGTATATAAAACAATCACTGTTTATAAACAGGAAAAACCCTAAAAAAAATTGGAGGACTATAAATAGCATGATTGAGAACAGTGATAATAAAGACATTGATGTACAATTTGTAGACCCTGATACAGGAATTGAAGTTCCATCGGAAGGCATTAGTGATTTTTTAAATGAGTTCTATGCGAATATAAGTATTCGATATAAAAATGATATTCCTGCCAAATTGAATGATGAATTAGATGAAATGTATAAAGAAATGCAAGGGTATGTATTTAATTTAGACCCTGTTGGAATTGATGATGTTGTTACTTTAGGTAAGAATATCGAGACTGATAAGGCGAGCTGTATCCAGGGATTGAAATCTTCTATTTGTAAGGATATTGTTTCTTCTGTCCCAAATATTATACTGGAATTGTTTAATGCATCTTTACTGACAGGTGTATACCCATCAGACTGGTCTTGTGGTTATGTAAATCTTATTCCAAAAACTGGTGATTTAAGGAATCCAACAAACTGGCGATCGATAACGCAAACTAATATATTTGGTAAGTTGTTAGAACGACTAGTTCATGCCCGTTTGTTGTCATATTTCTTAAGACATGGAGTAATCTCAACACATCAATATGGTTTTATGCCGGGTCGGTCTACTCATATGGCACTGTTTGATATTACAAAGCATATATATAGTTCTATAAATAATAAGAAATTGATGGGGATGATATTTTTGGACATTTCAAAAGCGTTTGATTGTATAAACCAAGAACGTTTATTATTAAAGTTAAGTAAAGTTGGTCTTAGTCCTAGTAGCCTACTGTGGTTCAGAAGTTATTTGAATAGATCGCAACAACTTACATATCGAGATAAAACATCAAATAAGCTCTGTGTACCTGCCGGTATTGGTCAAGGTAGCATACTTGGTCCACTCATCTTTATATTTTACTTCAATGATGTACTAGAAAGCCTGTATTTTTCAAAAGTAAGTATGTTTGCTGATGACTGTGTGTTGTATTTATCTGGAAATAATTGGGATACTGTTAGAAGTAAGCTTCAGGAGGATTTGAATAGTTTTGTAAAATGGTGTGGGTGGAATAGTTTGACGCTGAATGTAGTAAAGACAAAAGCAATGGTAATATCAAGTTGTGCTAGATTAAAAAATCAAGTATGGCAACCCTTTGTTATAGGAGGGAAGGACGTTTTGTTTGTAAAATCATTTAAGTATTTAGGAGTAATATTGGACAGCGAAATGACACTTCAGCCCTTACTTCGTAACATTAAAAAACTGATTAATGTTAGAATTTTCTCTCTCAGGAAAATAAGGAAGTACCTGACATGTGAAGCTTCTATTGCAATATATAAACAGACAATATTACCGTTGTTTGAGTATGCTGGATTTATGTTAGTATCATGTCCAAAAAGAGATAGGCAGGAACTACAAATATTACAAAACGATGTCCTACGTACTTGTCTAGGTGTAAGAATGACAGACCATGTAACTATACCAGATTTACACAGGCAGTGTAAATTGATTAGCTTGGAACAGAGGAGGAGAATGCAATTGCTTCTGTTAATGTTTAATCATAGTAAAGATGTAACCATGCAGAAACTCCCCCAAAGACAGACTAGGTCAGTACATAAATACATTTTTAGAACTGAAAAGCATATTGGACCTGTCTATGGTAACAGCCCTTTCTATTTGGGCACTAAGTACTGGGACCATGTTCCTGGTGATAAGCAAAAACTTGAAAATAAGGAAATGTTTAAAGCATATTTGAAGAGTGAGAATGCTGTATATAAGAAATTATTATAAGTAAAGAAGATAAATTATGTGTATTATCATAAGAACTTACCAAAGGTGTGAAATGTGTAAGTGGCATTAATCTGTTGTATATAATATCATACAATTTTGTGTAATTATATTTAACATCTGGAAGATCAGGGTGACCTGAAGATGTCTTTTGAAAATAAAAAAAAATAAAAAAAAAAAGCACCAGACACTCACCCCGCAAACCCCTGCCTTTATTAACCGTCGACTTGGCGCTGTCAGGTCCGCGTCGCTTGGCAATGAATTTCCGCGCCGCGCCATGTCGCGTCTCTTCGCGCCGCGCGCCGACGTGGGCGACGACAGGGCCCCGCCCGCCCCGCCGCCAGGTGTCAGCGCCGGCCCCAAATTGACCGATCCGACTTGGCATAGCGGGTAAGAGCCGAAATTGGGCGCGCCGCCGGGCGCTTTAATCGGCGCGCGGCGCGGGGCAGCCCTGAATGGGCAGTGATTTGGGGAGCGCGCGGCGATCCGCGCGGCGCGGTGGCCAGGAGCGGCAGCTGCTCAATATGGCTTACAATCAGCTCGCCTTAGCTCCGCGCCCGTCTTCAAATCGCCACGGCCCAAATAACACGCTCCGAGTCGGCTAATCGAAGCTGTTGACTCGGGGCTGCTGGAGGCAGCACAAAGGTTTATTCACGTTTTGGACAGCAGCGTGCAATTGTTTGGCCCTTAGCAATCGGCCGAATGACGGAGGCGGGCATTTAGCGGGCACCGCGTCGCGCCGCGCCTTTCAGGCGTGGTGAAAACACGCCTGCCACAGCTAGTCTTTTGGTGGCCGCGTCCCCCGCATTCGGCCGGCGGAAGAGTAATTTGTTAATGGTTCCATCAATTTCAATTTTTTCTAATCGATGTGGACCCCTTTTAATCGGCTAACGGGGCGGCTGATGATAGCCTGTGCGGGCGGTGGGGCGGAGGACCGGAGGGCGTGTGAGGGGGGAGGGCCGGGGTGGGCGCTGATTGGTGCCGCCCGCGGCCACCGCTCGGCCCGGACTCCACACCGCCCTGAATTGCCCCCATTACCTGGCTGCTGCCACACGCCCCTCCCTCAGGTCCTCTCCTCCAGTACTCCCCTTCCCCCGGTCCTCCTTCCCCACAACTTACCTCCTTCGTCCTGTATACAGTCTTTTTCGACAGTTCCAGGACACTCTTTCCGCGAAGTAGACGAGCAGTGTTCTCGATCTGTCTAACATTCCAGTTTTTGACTAATGTTATAGCTTAAAGAAAAAAAAGAATACATTTATGATATCCCCCATTCAAAGAATCACATACTTAAATTGAGTTCCGACATATTATATATAATGTAGGTTTGACACAATCATGAATTGATAGAATCGAAAAAGAATTTCATAAAGATCCTTTGAGCAAATTTCCCCCTACTATTATAGTTAAAAAGATCACAACTATACTTAATTTCATGTGTCTAGCTTATATTATGATAGGCCTAGTAGTATTTTTCATAAAATAAGGTAATCGCAGAAAACATATTGGCGGATATGACCTAGAATTAGCAAATCTCTAATTTGTTTCTTTCCTTCACGTTTTCTTTTCAAATATTTGATATATATCAGCCGATCTGAAAGATTATAATGTACCTCTAAACTAACAGAAGTAAGATTGATTCATAATCTGCAGTATTCAATGGAATCTTCGGCAGCATCATTTAGTTCGATCTTAAAGGGTTCGCTCAATAGGACTCTCCCCACCCTCTGTCCCTCTTTGTCTCAGCCTCTCTCCCACCTTCTGAAGCCTTCCCGACAGCCTTAATTCCATTTCCGCCTTGCGGTGATTTTGCGGGCAGCACACTTCCGGGACACACTGTTGACTTTTTCTGAGGGCCACGGGGATTCGGGAACGGGAGGGGGGGGGGGGGACGCTGGGCGTCGGCCACACAGTGTTTTATACAATACACGCACAGCGGAGGGCAAACTTTGGAAAACGTTTTCCCCCAATACATTCTAGATTAGTGATGTTTAGTTACATTGAATTTTGATATGGAGTCCCCCCAAAAAAGCATATCTGACCGCATTGACAGGACTGGTTCAAAAGAAATAAGCATTAAATTTAAAAACAGCAAACAAATATACATAACCTTCCTTCTAACGCATATCAACATAACTAAACACCAATCGTTAACAAGTCTTAACATTGAGTATAAAATACGGTCTATAACATCAGATCTAGATGCGCTTTTATCCTTAGAAAATAATATACTTTCGCGGTACTCGATGGCTTCGGCTGGATGTCTCTGACATGTGTGAAGTGAGATTATGTAGGATTCAGATACTTCTCTACCGAAATGAATTGACTGTTGAAATGAATATTAGAAAAAGCAAAACTCTTAACGACACTATATGTCTGTACTCAACAAAAGAGGCAAGTTCTCAATACCAAAAAAGAGCGCGTCTAAGGAAAAGCCCTGCACACATTCTCTGCTCCCATACAGGTCAGTTGCACGCATCACCCTCTAATGTATATTGCCGGCCACGGGCGTGGCGGCCACAGGAGGAACGCTGAGATATGCGCAAACAAGTCGAGGAAATGGCGCACCTCGCGTCCCTCGTCCCCCGAGAAAATCTAGCCGCCTAATTCAATGTTATCAACTTTGGCGCCAATATTTGTAGTTAGGCATTGCCGACCACACGTCTGCTCTTTTCCTCCCGCGCACTGTTGACTCGGAGCAGCTCGCCTTTCGCGCGTCGCCGGAAGACGCTGATAATAACCGTTTGGAATTTCAAATTCAATTTCCCGTCCGTGCGAGAGCGTAGACGCGATTTGCTACAGCTGGTCGCGTCGGTGTCTGTGTGGCGCGGATACGGCCCTTGTCGACGCATAATGACGACTTGACACAGCCCCTTAGAACAGGCCCCGAGCAGACGACAAATGACCCACTCCTGTCATTCGGCCCGCGCATGCGTATTTGTACTGGCCCGTTTTGCGACTATCCGATGATGCGGCGTCTAAACTTTCGACGGGCGTCGCGCGTGCCTCTGTTATCCAAACCTAATGAGGAATTAGGGAAGTTGTGACTGGGTTTCACTTAAACGGTAATGCACTTATTGAACGACTGTATGAAAAGTCTCTTGGTTAAATAGTCTCCGGCTGCATTACTGCCAGCGGGGAGAAGTAAACAAAACGGCTTCAATGAGAGGAGTGGTTGGAGTATGCTTAAGGCTGGGGACGGACCGAGGGATGACAAGTTCAGAAAAGTTTGGGCCTTGGGGGAGATGGGGTGTTGGTAGGTGTGAGGGCGGGCTTTCAGGTGAGGCGAGGCGGGACTAATCCGGGCGGGCGGCGGACGTCAGGTAACGGGGCGGTGGCCGGGGGCGCGCGGTAGGGGTGACACGACCATACGGCAATTAATCCACCCCGTATTCAGACCCAGTCAGACGGTAATGATCCGCCGCCAGGGGGAGCCCCGCGCCGACGGGGGTCACGTGCCGCCCCGACCACTGCCGGCGGGGGCAGGGGGCTTCCGGCGGGCGGCCGCCAGGTGTCTCTGATCCCCGCAGGCCGCCCGACAGAGGGCGTTAGGGTGGGGCGACGGGCAGTGGACTTCCTTAAGTTAAGATCCTCTGCTACAACTCCCTGTGGGGCCCACCTTAAGGCCCTCTACTCGACCCCTGCCGACCCTATCAGAGAGGGTCACCGTCGGTCCCCTGCTTGAGGATCTGCCCGCTCAAGTAAAGGACGCGGCTGGAGCAACTCGCCGCTTTGATGTGGCACTCTTGATCTGCTCGCGAGATGGCGCACATTTCCTGACATTTCCAGCAAAGCCATCTTTTAGTGAGCAGCTCGTTTGAGAGCGGCGGGAGGTGGTGGGGTGGGGAGGGGTTGGGTAGGGGCGGTGGAAGCGGCGCGGGGCGGCGCGGAAGCCACGGCCCTGCTTTGAGGCGGCCGTGAATACTTTTGCTGTCGAGCTGGATGAGAGACTGTTGAGTGTGTGGGCCCCCCGCGGCCCAGCCTCACTTTGATGTAGACGCTGATTAAACCGGCTTTTATTTAGCCCCAGCCCGGCTTCTGAGGCTTGTAGCCAGCCGCCATCAGGACCTCCTGCCGTCCACCGCACCGCGCGGCCCCCACATAATGCCGCGCTCTTGTTAGCGAGCTGCTCACTCAAAAAATACACACTCCCACTCACTCGTTTAGCAATATTGACAAAGAGCATCATAATACAACTTTTGCTCGTTTTCACAACAAACTGGGAAGGATCTTGCGTTGTTTCCGGCTGAGCGCGCCTGTTGTTGCTGTATGGGTCGGCGGGCGGACGTGGAGGATGGGCGGAGGATGAGGAGGGGAGCGCTACATACGGAGAGCAGCCTTAATTAAATCCTAATTGGTCCTCTTTGTGGACGCGCGCCTATTGATAAGGTGCGTCTTCTTGGCAGGCGTCCGGCGACCGAGCCACGTGTTCCCGCCACCCTGGAGGTGTGGTGTAGGGCCTGTTAGCGCGCCGCCTCCAGCGCCGGCTAATAGGGCCCTCCGGGGAGCACGACGGGCTGCTCGCCGCTGTTTTCAAAATACGTTTTATGCGGCGCGCCCGAGGCGGGGTGCGTCGGCGCGAGGTGCCGGGGGGACGGGGCGTGATTGGCGCCGGCCCCGGGCCTTTGATCCCGGCCTGGGCGGCGGGCAATCATCCCCGACCCGCAGACCGGCTCAGGGGGATCAGCGGCCTCGACGGTGTACTGGGATACTGGTACGGCAGCTGATGAGAGCCGCCTTCTCCCAGTACCCTCCCAATCAACTCCACTCTTCTATATCTGTATAGAACAAGTACCTCCGGCACTAGGGTTCTAACTGTCCACTGTCGTGAGCCTTAACTGGTGTGGGCCTCAACCCATTCCTGTGTCCTATTGGGGAGAGCTGTGCATGGTGGAGGCCCAGGAGGAGCCCTACCAGCAGCTACCAGGTTGTGCGTGGCACGAGGGGCAGCGATCAGACGTGTGTCTTATGTCTCATTGACAGCCCTGACCTAGCTTCTCTGTGCCTAAAAGAGTTAATTTCCTTTGCCTGAATAGAGAATAGAACTATCCAGCAAAAATGGATGTATTCCTAAAGATGTATAAACGATTTTGATGTCTTAAAGTGTAGTCAGGAGGGAAGGTATACATCTATTTAAGGCCCTTCAGTCATGCATGAATGAAGGCAGGTCTTGTCCTTTATTTAAAAACTGGTAGCTCGACCTTGTTTGCTTTTGCATACAACACGTTTTTCTATGTAGTGGAATAATCCTCTGCGAAATTCGACTTAAATCGATAAGAAACAAAAAGAAGTGAGTGTTACCTGACTTTAAATGCAAATTTCAACATTGCATTGCAAAATATTTCTGCTTAGATTCACCGATGGATATCTCCCTTCGTCATCAGAGACTACTGGCAGTGTGGTAGACATGTTTCCACTAAGATCAGGAGACTGCCGCCTCTGTGTCTGTATATATGTGTCACATTCCACAGGAAATTGGTAATATTTATTGAGTGATCTTCTACATTGGGATGGCTGTCATATTATTGTACACTTGTTTTCACCATTGCCCTATATCTATATAAAAGTATTCTAGTCGAAACCCACCCTGGAATCCCACGATGTGTTTCCAACTACATGTGCCTACCAACCCCCCCCCCCTCCCTCCCTCCGCCTGACCGACCCTCGTCGTTCAATCCCTCTCCCATCTCGCCCTTCGCCACCCCTAGACTCCCTCACCTTAGCCCCTTAAAGCGGCCGAGCTTACCAACGGAAGAAATTAGTTTCACAATATTTTGGCCGCCATTCCAATAACAGCACACGTACATCAAGGGCAGCCGGGGCTGAGCCGTGAATTAGGCACATCGCTTGCCCCGGGCCGCGCCGCCCGACTCCACCAAATTACTGCCGGCCCCAGGGGCTTTCATCTCTACACGCCAGGCCAACCAGAACCAGAACGACTCAAGCCGGATTGACAACCCTTCCACACCCAGCACCAATAGATGAGTTTACCCACCACGCCACCTTTAGTGGATGGAAACAGCAAACCTACCAGCTAAAAACATTGAATTATACTGCAACAATCTATTTTGTAAAATCATTTTATACCCCGAAGCTTATATGACATCACGAGTTGGTGGTAGGGTATGATATGAGTAGGTGCTATACTTTACTGTAGACATTCATGATGTGATGTAGGCAGGGAAAACCACTCAAACATACTAAATTTTGAGAAAAATGTCGAACTTTCAAGTTGTTCACCATCTGAACATACCTCCCCGAATCGACATTATCTATATAGGAATGTGTTTGGTTGATTAAAATCGACTGATTTAAGAGCGAAAAATGCTCTATACTCTTTTATGAGCCGCTCCCTGCTCCTCCCGCACCCCAACAGCCGCACACACCCCGCCACACAGACACAGGGCGCGCCGGTCGGCCGCGCACACCGCGCTCAACACAGGGCCGCATCTGTTTAATTCCGGCTTGTGTTAGGTCGGCACTGAGTCGTGGTAATCCGTCCTCACAGATCCCCCCTCCCACCTACCTCCCCCCCCCCCCCACCCCTTCGTCCGGCCAAAGTTTGGCGTGCACCCCAGCAAACCCACCTGCTGTCGGGACTGTCATGGCACCCCGATCTCCTCCCGATCTCCGCACAATCTCAATATAATGGGGGCACTCATTAATATAACACACACTCTTGACAAGGTATTGCAAATACAATACTCTTGACAGGTATATAATAATTGAAAAGCGCTACTGACAGACTCAAAGACCAACACTCGATGGCCTGATGATGACAATGTATATGTAATCCCTCTTCCTCCGACAATAGATAAGTAAAACATAAAACCTCATTATTATATCAAATAAGATGTTATAGTTCTTACTATCCAGTAATATTAGGAAAGTAACATTAAAAAAAATCCGAGATCTGATTAAATAAAATCAAAGTTTTACATTTATATTTGGAACATGGATGTCTCTCGTAAGATCTAACATTCATTTTTACAAAAAAGGTTCTTCTGTGTAGGTCTTTTTAAAATTTAGATACTTCTTTGGACGTCGGTCGTAGTTGCAAATGAAAGTACCCTCATCCCAGTTCAGCCCCACGCCATCACCTCTTTACACGTCCTCCATCCCGTTCTGCCGCCACCCTATAAGCTGCATGGTCGATACTGCACTTTTTATTCCAACTCCGGGGAATTACATTGTTGCCAAACGAAGATAATGTAAGAAAAACTTACAATTGACGCGGCCATAATGGTATTAAACATGGAAAAAGTGTGTTATCAAACATAATGAACTGGTAGCGGTTGTTGGAGGAATATTCTACTTTTTACATACTACTTAGAACTGGAGACCTGGCGTATTAGGCACCGAGTACTGAAAGCCGCTTATCCGATTGTAGGACTTAATCAAGGCATCTATCGGCTTCTTGTGTCACTGAGGCTTACACAATAGGGAATGTTGCTGCCTCTACACATATCACATGTACATTGTACATGTAAACAACCTAGTCAGTCGCCATTCTGTATGGGAGAAGTACATATAGAATACGAAGGTCATTTGTAGTTGAAACATACATTACTTTAAATAAGACAGAACAGATAATTAAGAACAGCTTTGTTTAATCACCGTTTGGTAAGATAATAACTTCGTAGAACACAACTCGAACAAGAATAATACACTTGTAAAATTAATAGTTCTTCAGATCAACCGTATAAGTCCGTAGGGCCCTTTGAATATAAAGATATGAATAATAGGGCGTGGTGGGCGGGGAGAAAGTGGCGGGAAGCCTGTAGTGCCATGAGGTCTGAGTGGTCAGTCTGTAACATGTGACCTGTGGCCAATGAGAACAGTTCTTGCATCTGAGTGTAGAGTAATGACCTGCCATTGCACAACAAAGTTCAATGCCTAACCACATAATTGTGTATGCCAGTTTATTTTACATAAATTCTCATGGCATCTTTTCCACAAAGAAAGTGTACAGCCTGAGTCGGATAACGGTATGCAGACAAAATCGGCAAAGCGCATGAGGTGACAGACAGACAGTATATTTGACAAACACCGGTGATCATTTCAATCTAGGATAATCCATAATTTAACCATTTCTAAAACCGTAGATATGATATCATTTGCGTTAGAAGATGTATAACACACATATGCGCTAGGTGGAAAGTGAGATTAGAAACTGCAAATGTAGGTATATAATATTAAACATAATTACTATTTCTATGACACGCCGTTTATTCATATATGCATAATTTCGCAATGCAGTTGGACTTATAGTAATGATTGCGTTCACTTGGCCTACGGTAATCCGTTTGACCCGCGGCCGACACCCATTTCCAGGCACTACTAGGTCTGAGTAGTGCAGGACAATGGGGTTCCAACCCGGGTACATATGCTTCAAGTGAAACCTTCCTCTGCCCATGCCAAGTTATTCAATACGAATTGGTATAGTAGGATCCCATTTGAATTAATCTAAATCATAATTTGAAAGGGATCTACCAATTGAGTGATTCAGCTATAATTCTGGATGAATCTCGTCATTCAGGCGACCAGAAATCGTCGAAAAATTAATGCCGAGAAAAGGCTGGGTTTCACTAACCGAATTTGTTCCCGATTTCAAAATCGTTATTTGAAATTTTGGTTAATCATAGACATATTACATATGGTTAAAACAGAGCTTAAATTGTCTTTTAAATGATATGTAGGACGAATGGTCCTTTGTCATATTACTGGTGAAAAATAATTACCAAAATTCCAACAGTCAGAATTGGCTAGTGGGAACCAGACTCAATTGTGTTCCCATTGAGCAATTTGACCAGAATTTTATATAAACAAAAATATCAATCGTTTGTAAAACATATAACACTGTTAGGTAGGCCCATTGATCGCTAGCAATCTATATATTTCATTAGAATTCAGAAAGGGTCCTTCCATATTCTTGATTCTCCTTAACTTAAGAGGGGGCGGGGGGTGACATTTAGCGATGCAACTGAAATTCTGGTTAAATTAATGACTGTTTTTTCAACGCCCAACTGATTCTTAGAGAGAACAGGGAACAGGGAATTAAAGAGAACAGGGAACATAAGAATTTTTTCTTGCTTCCTGCTTACATGCTTCTTCTTTCTTTCTTTAACCTCTCACGAAAATGAGTAGATAAGTTCAGTTCTATTAAAAGAAATCTATTCATTTGTCTGTTCTTTGATATGCTGTCTTTCATTCAATCGCTCTCAAATGTCTCCATGAGTATCTACCACTGCCAATACAGATACATATAATCTGAAACCCCAAGAGCCTAAGCACGATAAGTCTAACATCAGACTGTGCAGGTACAAGCAGTGGCATCAGTGACTAGTCTAACGGACGCGCTGCAGTAACCACCACCCAACGACGACCATACAGCCTCTTTGCTTTGCTAATCAAACGAAATGCCCCGGTGTTGTAATCAGCGTGTATTGGTGGCAGGTCCCCATGTATTGATCCCCCTGTCGAGCTTTGAGTCCCCGTCTTGTTTGATAACACGGCCCTTCATCGGCTGTTCGCTCGGCGGACGCCGCACTTTGAGAAATACGCACCACCCGGCCGCCCGCCACGCTCCCTCCACCAGCGTCTCTCTCTTCATTTCCGAAAGTTTTTGTCTTGTTCTCTTTGCCAGCGGTCGCAGTGCGTGAGCATTGTATTTTCAAACAGTGTCTTGACGAAGAAGATAATTAGTTTGTTAATAATTCGCCATCCTTTGTTGGCGAGAGACGACCTAATCACAACGCGTTGGAAGTCGTCTGTGCTCGCGTGACGTCACTAGCTCCCCGCACAGGATGAGTCTCGTGAGAGAGCGCGGGATCGGCGTGAGCCGGTCCATTTGGGGCCGTTTGAAGTCGCGCTAAATGGCTGCTCTTTGTCTGGAGACGGAGCTACAGGCGTGTTGGTAAAGCTTGTCAAAGGGGGCCCGTAAAGACGCCCTACCAATAAGACGACGGGTGGCGGCCGGCTAAAGAGACCGAGCAGACTTTCGCAGCACCCATTGTGCGCATGCCCGCCGACGTGTTGACAGCGCCCACTGGTGGCAGCGTTTGGCGCACACAAACATGTCGGGGGGTAACATGCAATGCGACAGCCTTGATCAAGGGCAAACATTTCAGCGCACGTAGACATTGGGGAGAGGTTATTTACGACAAGCTACATCGCCTTACATTGGGGTCAAAGATAGCTCCAGTTTTACCTTGTCACACAAAAGGCCTACAGGGAATTTAGCGGTCTAGCTATTTCATAGGAAGTCCTTGCATGTGCAATTCAGCAAAATAAATGTCTATAGGCTTGTAAACGAGCTAACCTTGATATCTCGACAGATGGACTAATTGTTTAGATTACAAGTTACATATAGTTTAAATGCATGGCCGTATACGAATTATTGCGACAAGTACGGCTATGACTGTGCAAATAATTTCCCTTTAAGTAAAGCATAAATGAAATAATGTTGCCATTTGGTTGTTCAATGCAGGAAACTGTGCAAATATATCATTACGTCTCGTGTCCCTGTACTGTTGTATTGACAATGCAAGTCGCCGAGTTCTATAATTATCTTAAAGATAAGCCGCTGCATGGCATAGGCCCTACAGAATCCACGAGCAACTTCATTGGATATGTATATATGCGGAATAATTATTTCTATTTCACTTACATACTTTCGGAATAGGTGTATCCCTATAGCATTATTACTTTCTAAGTTACCCTTAATTGACCAGAACAACTCTTCACAATATGGATTCCAAAATAACTACATGTATGTTTATTAACAACGGAGATGGATACAAGAGAGGGCCCCTTGCATACGCCGGACCTAATCGTCTCAGCCTGCCCGCCCAGAGTCGGACCAGACCCGGCCTGACCTCCGCCCGACCACTGTGTGATGTGCAGTTTTTTTGCGGTGGTCAGATCAGATAATCCTAATGCAGGTTTTAGCCACAAACTGATCGGGTTAATCTGCAGACCAGGTGAGCTAATCCCCCGTCAATACGAGCTGCTGATCCTCGGCGTGTAGGCCACCTGTGGCTGGCGGCGGGGATTGACAGGCCGGGTGGCGGCTGACAACCTAATGAGGGGATTAGGTGACAGCCGTGCCTTCTCCTACTGTCAGCGGCCATACGGCCCCACCTCCCCCACACTCACCCCGGACACCTTACCCTCCCCGCCCGGCCACAGCTCCACCTTATCCGACTCACAGCTCTCCTCCCCGTCAACAAGGGACCAGCCTCAGGCTGAATACCCACCAAGGCCAGCCCAAATCGCCCCTAGACCAAAAACCGCTTTGAAAAGCGAAACATTGCCGACTGTAGAGATCTTATCGCAAATCGCTAAGCTTGCACACATCACATTGCCCTTTCCTTTTTCAGGTGCGACTTAGAGGTGACCCTCTGTAACCTTGAAGGTTTTTAGTGGGGGGAAAGAAGACGGGCAGAATACCTCGGCGACTGTTTGATTGACGGGTGGGCTCCTGGGAGGCCGCTAACCCGCTGAACGTCAATCACCCCTTACTATATACCCTCCACTGTGAACTGTCCCTGCCCCGGCCACCCGTGGGAAACACTGAAAAGAACCTGTGCTACTCGACAGCATTTTACAGACAGGAATCCATTTGAAAAGCAATGCCCGGCGTGCTTGTGGTACCCCGTGGTCTTGTGGGGCACGAGGGGTCTGTCAACAAATAGACAACAACAAAACTCTCACAGACGAAAAACCTTTCAGGAGGTGAGTGACAGCCACTCTGCCCGCACCAGAACGACCACCCTGGGTGGGACTGGTATCCGAAATATCATACAGAATGTAAAAATACCGAGAAGAGTGCCCCTGTCCCTAAACAGGTGTTACACAAGTGACGATGGAAGAGGCTTACAAAGAGGCCTGGTACAAATAGATTACATTCCGCCCGAGTTTTCTAGACCCTTATGAAGGTACAGTGAACGACATATCTGTGGTTACGCAGAGACACGAAGTGGGTGGTGAAAGCACCGCTGGACTGACTTAATAATAGCTATATACGCCATATGCGTCATATCTAGTTAATACCATGCACTAAGGACATTTTATTAACTCTAGGCCATTCTTGAAATTATTGACAAAATTTTAGCCGACTTGTACTTTTTTTCGGACGAATGCGGCTAAGTACGATCATAAGAGTTTATTCTATGACTCACTTTACTCAAATACCTGTAGGTCTTATAATAATTATTATGACCTTGTAATGTTGGGGAAGAAGTAAACTCAACACATATTCTGACGACTTACATTTTCCAAAAAAGGTTTACTCTCACAGAATTGTCCAATATTCGAAAAGTGTCTGCCATGGATACCCGTCTATCTACCGTGAGATTTGTTTAAGTTATCACAATGACATTCTGTTTGCAATATGTTTAAAGAAATGAACGACGTTTACATAACCTATGTATTCCCTTTAGCCGCAAGCTAAAGCTTATATGGCAACTAACGTGTACCAACGCATGTTCACAGAAAACTACACACCATATATGTATAAATACACATAATATGTTTTGCTAAGAGCCAAAGTGTATGTGGGTGAGCTACAGGATCATAAAATTATAATTACATGTTACAGCTAATAACATGCACTGCCAAGATGTTGTTCAATGTCTGTCTGTGGGTGGGGGTTAAGGACAGGAACATAAAAACCCATTGTAACTAAAGTAGGGGAATGTGTGATCTGCACGGAGACCGGGTCCCGTTACCGTGTGGTACATGTACATGTATACATATATATATACAAACAAGTTAATGTCCCTGCAGTCGTCACGGGCAGCTAGGGACGCCCGCCTCAAACGGCGTATCTCCCCCCGCCCTGCTCCTCCCACTCGACCCCGTCAGACGGGGCCAGGGGTCGGGTAGAGCACGGCAAGGGTCGGGTAGAGCACCCAGGGAGTAATCACCGACGCCAACTGGTAGCCACCACATGACCAGAAAATCTATTCGAGTCCTATATATTATATAATGTAGTTTAGGTCGTTTGGGATAACCCGATATATGCAGATATCAGTTTATTCACCAATATGATATTTCTATGAAAATAAAACTGGCGTGGGTAGTTCACTTCTTGGGAAGACTAACGTCTAAACTCTGATCTATATACCGAAAAAATATAAAAACTACAGAGAATCCCTTGGGAATCCCCTGGATTCTCAAGAAACGCCTTCTGTAATTTCTCAATGCCCTTTAGATTTCTTCGAAAGAGGAACCATGTTGCAAATAAGTCCTTAATTGTTTGCAAATAAGTCCTTAATTGTTTAATGTTTCTATTTTAATCATATTTGATCATGTATATATATATAATATATATATACATACATACATGCATACATACATACATACATACATACATACATACATACATACATACATACATACATACATACATATCTTAAAATCTTAAAAATATGTCCCATCAATGAAAAATCATTCATAAATTCCCTGATTGACACGCATGTATATTCCAAGTTTGCGTATATCAACACGTGGTTCGCCATACGCAAGGAGCGGACGGGGGCCAAAGCAGGTTTCTGTGCACGCAAACCGGCGCTTCTCTGTGTTTGTTTTACAGCCAGAGGTCGCTACTAGTGCTGGCTAACTCTTGGCCTGTCGTCAACCATCGTCCTTAATGACACAGAGCACGCTCGGCCGATGCGTACAAGATATGTTCTGTGTTCTATACAATAAACTCCAAGACCGACCATAAAAGTTACCTCCTAACGTTCCTGTATGTTATAAACAGACTGCATGTTTATCATACGACAACGTGAACCATAGCCAAGTGATCTATTAGCCAGAGCTAGTTAACTACGTCATTTTCTAAGTGATGCTCATTTTCTACAAGTATCTACTTGGCCCAATACCTGGGATGTTTGATTACAGGTGAATCTGCATGTGGTACATACTTTTATTAACCGATGACTGTGTTTTCTCGGGTACTGAAGTGTTTGTGTAATTTAGATATTGAGATAAAGGTACAAATTAGACACCTAAGTCAATTAAAAGACAGTAGTGCAAGTATACATAGCAAAAAAGCAAATACTGAATCTAGACGGATGGTTTTTCCAATTATTGACTACGTCAATTGTATGTGCAAACGCCTGGCCTGTGTGTTGAATGAGACTTAGGGGAAGTATGAACTGTAATTGAAGCCCTCGAGCTGGATCGAGGCTCAGAAGCTTCATGGACCTCGTGGTTTAGGGATAAAAAAGTGAAAGAGAGAAAAAAAGGGGGGATGGGTATGTGAGGTCTGCCTGAGTTTGCTAGGTTTCCACCAAACAATTTCTAGTGGGTGACTATTGAACACAATTACTACTGAGAAAGATAAGATAAAATGTATTAAGGGAATCCACTGAACAACTATACTATAAAACATACATTTTTCTGAAGCAGTATTTACCCATGGCAACCATAAAATCAAACAGGTGATGATTTACTAGGATGTTTTCACTGAAAGATTTTGTTCAGAAAATATATATAGTTGTTGATAAAACTTGTATGGTTTTGCCAAAACATTTTTCAAGGGAAATCGTTCTGTGTTAAAAAAAGACTACATTGAGTTATATCTTGTTCGATTTTATGGTCGTAAGTAAGACTACCTATAATAGAAAATCTTTTGGTTCATTAGTATGGTCCTCCTGTGAAAACACTAACCATCATAGATATTCTTTTATTGTTGATTATTGTCAACTTCACGAAGACAAGATAAATGCATGTCTTCCGGTCTTTTTCTTTTTTATTTATTTATTGTCTTTATTACGGGTCTTACATTTCATGTCTGATTTATAACAAGGTAAGATAAGGGTGAAAACACATTATGGATCCATCAATATGAACATAACTAAACTTCTAATATATAATTGTCTGCCGATTGACTCATGTTAAAACCACATTATTGTCCATGAGATCATGATAATTTAATACATTGTAACTCTCAAATAAGTGCCCCAAATTCGTGACGTGACCAATAACGTCACCGGATTACATTCTAACGTTGCAAAACACATTTTTGGCCACGAACCCGCTAGGCTTAGGGGCTCCACCCTTAAAGTTGGCAACACACAAACCACACAGACGATATTGTGACCCTATTCTTGCAAGTTAGCAGGTTAGTGATCCTGTAGAAACAACATTTAAGACAAGTCCCCACTTGACAAATGAGCACCGGCAACAAGTGAATGTTTGTTGGTAAATTTTGTCTGTGGCCATCAAAATGTTGTCAATGGCGGATGAAAAGTATTGTTATGATGTCAGGATGCACTGGGTCATCAATTAACACCAACTAGAGATCTAGAAGACCAAAAATTGTCCAGATGGTGGCCGGCTAAAATTTCATCAACGAAATAGGTTGTCTGCATTGCTACTGACCAAATCAATCACATCTTATACTTCAGCACAAATCCACGTCAACATGTGTGTTTGTTGGGCGGCAGTTTGAATCGTTACAATATTTGAGATTGGGTTATAAAATATCAGATCTGACTTGTACGTGGGCCTTGCTAGATCACCTGCCCAAACCAGCTTTTAGAGGAGTCATCCTTGGGTCAGTTGGTGGTCAAGCAGATATGATCCCCAGCCATGTCCCTGCAGGGGCCCATCCTCAGGTGCTGATAACCATCATGATGTAATTCCCCCAAACATAAGTGAACAACAAGTAGGTGTTAACAGTTGACCACCAAAGATAAAACTGATTTATTCTTGTGAAACAAGTTGCCTTTTATAGGCATCCATATATGTGACATCGTCTGCGAATAGCAGTCCTATGGCCTGGAATATTAAATTAAGATTGTGTCTCGGGGAATCTAATACTGAAAAAATTAGGTAAATTTTCTTATTAGAAAAAAGGTTATGTTAATTTGAAGACACAAAGGTCGGATCTGCTAAATATGCTAAAATAGACCAGCCTTTGGTATTTACAAGTGGCTTCGCCAAGATTCGAATCCACAACCTTTGGGTTTGGAGGTGAGGGTCTTAACCACTACACCATGGAGGATGAGGCTGGAACTGAGAAATGGGGTCATGACCCAATTTGCTGGTTCCCACAGGTCCTTTTAAAAACAGTTTAGCAAAACAGCAGCCAGATGGACAGGTTGGTTATGGCCCATTTTGCTGGTTCTTGGTAAGACCTGAAGAAAGTTCAGTATGTAGGCAGCAACATGTGAAAGGACATCATTTTAGAATAAGTAGGGTAATAAAGATATAACTTACATATCATCTTGGCCAAAATTGAAATCTCAAATATGATTTCAGAAAATATCCTGCCATTTTCTTTCTATTTAAGATATTCAGAATCTGTTTTTTGCTGAATATGGCCAAGCAGTCCCTTGATTCAGAATTTCAAATTTTGAAAACTTCATTTTATTCCATGGTTACCATGGAAACCAACATTTGCATAGCTGTAGTATCGGCGGGTTTGGACGTTCTATCAATATTCCGGTTACCATGGCAACAAAATGCAAAAAATCCTAAATTTCTCACCAGAAATGAAAACTATGAAAAATTTCATTTATACCATGGATATAGCTTATTTTTCTTATTTTTCTTATTTCTAGGGTAACTAAAGGCTGTAGAGCCATGAATAGGCATTTCCATAAGGCTGGAAATCCCAGAAACTGTCACATATATAGGAGATACGTAGTAGTTGATTGGTCAAGATTGGTCAAGATTGATCACATGATTAGAACATTACAACAGTCATAGAACTAGATAGTTTGTGTCATTCGAGGCAATTGACGATTTTCAGCCCCCAAGTTTAAATAGTTCTATGTCTTATTCAGAGTAATATTCAGTAATTCAGACTGAATCGCATGGAATTCAAATAAATAGATCTAGCATTTTGGATCTGTTTACTTGAGATCTCTGCGATCACAGAAGTTACAATCCAACTTTCCCAATGATCGCAGATCACAAGCACCCGCACTGACCAGGGCAAACCCAGTCAAGGATATGATCTAATAACATTGCAGCAACATTCTGGATTGATTCTTGTTACGTTACACTGTTAGGTTGTAGCACGTTCTTTTGATGACTCCCAATAACGTTGCTGCAACCAACTGTTGTGATGTTACATTGTGACATTTTGATAGCATTCATGTAATGTTATTTATGAGGCTAATATTGTGACCTCACTTAATAAGAATGCCACAATAACATTCTGTTTAGGTGTGATTGAGACCTCAGTTGATGAGGATGTAACAATAACATTCTGTTCAGGTTAGGTTGACACCTGACCTAATAAGATGGTCACAGTAACATTCTGTTTAGGTAAGACCTGAAGTAATCAGAATGTCACAACAGTGGTCTGTTTAGGTGAGGTTGAGACCTCCCCTGGTCAGAAGGTCACAACCATATTCTGTGTAAGTGAGGTCTGGACCTCACCTAATCAGATCGTCACAATGACGTTCTGTTTTAATTGATCTTGACCTAACATCACCAGAACGTTATGATGACATTCTGTTTTGGTTAGATCTTAACCTCCCAGAAAAATAATATAACAGTTACGTGACACTTTAGTAAGTAACAGACAAACCAAAAATTTATGGTTGCATAACGCGACCATTACATCACAACTTGGCTGGGAATGGGCCTTGACATTCACAACGGTCAAAGTCGCTAAGATAATTTAGCATCATGTATGTGGGAACCCACATCTGCATGCCGTTATGATGTTGCTATTGGGTTGTATAGCGCATGGTGGTATATTGCACATTTTATTCAAATGCCATGCAATTAAGAAAATGTGTAAAATGAAAAAGAAAACATGTATTAAACTCAGCGACCTGGTTTAGCTAAAACAAGATATGCCCTAAACAGCCTTTTCAAAGATAAATAATCCAGATTTTACCATTTTCTCCTATTTGATGTGCGCGGTAAAACACAAGCCTTTTTTCATTGATATTATTGAGTAGCGTTTTGATAATTCTTTTCCTACTATCTTTAAAATACTGCTGATGTGTTCTAATGTAAACAATCAATCCATATAGACTGGAATCTATGATAATCCTCGGAAAATCAAATTTTTATCAATATATAAGATTTATTTCTATTTTCTGAGAATTTTTAACAAAATGTTTAATCCACGATAATCATAAGCCGGATATGAGCGATATAAGCCCCCCTTAAAGATATTTACATTTCTATCCCCTGTCCTTTTTAGGGTTAAAAGCAGAAAATATCAATTATCCCCGGCAGATAGCCTAATCTAGCTTTGTATGAAAAATAAAATATACCCCGTTTTTACCCTACTAAATAGATTCTCAGGAAATGAAAATGTTTGGCAAACTGTAATATCTAACTACGTAAATTACTGCTTGCATTACCTCTATAATTGAACTAATGAAGACGACATAACTACTTAAGCGTTCTAGAATAATAGTTTGCAAATGGCCTTTTACTGTTTCTGAACAGTATGATGACCAGTCAAACGAGCTAAATCCATAATTAGACATACACACACGTATAATTTACATTGATGCATCAAAATTGATTAACCATAGCCATAGAGGTTGACTTTTTATCACCCAATTAATCAAAAAGCCCTCATTACCACTGTTAATAACACCCCAATCCCACAGAGTAGCCTATTATCATCATTACAATTCTTTCGTTTTCACACAGTATTACCTTTATCACATATTTAAGCTGTTTAGTTAATCATTATCGTGATAGCCAAGACTATCATAATCATTTAATTAATTTTGTTGTTTCATACACTGGAGAAGTGTGTTGACCAGGAATATAAAGTGTAAACCCCCTCCTCCAGAATTCTGGGTCTGCCCCTGTTTCAGCTAACACCAGCAGAGGACACATAATGATATGTGTCACTGATTTACTGTAGATCTACAGAATGACACCGATACCAGCTAACCGCATTCAAAGTTCAGTATGTGTTTGGACGCGGAACGAGAAATCTGTTCCCCATCCTGGTTCATGCATGCCGTCAAGGAGTCGGTTTGTGGTAATTAATTTATGCCTTCAACCTGCCCCCTTTCTGCAAAGTCCTGCCCGCCAAGTCAAGTCACCATGGTGCCCCCTAGCGGCCATGTAGTTAACCTTAAACACGCTAATGGTCGTTTGGCGTGACATACTCGTCGGCGCGCGTCCAAAGACGCCGTGTGACGTCACGTCTTCAGGCGACGTCCGCACGCCGGGTGTCAGCAGAGGGCGACGTCGACTTTTGTGTAAGCCCAAGATCGGTTAGAGTTCTCACCTGCTCCGTCTTTGAGGCCGCGGTAGGTGCAGCTGGTTTGGGAGCCGATAAACCCGACACTCACTCCTCCCCATACAGCACCGTGTTGGCATACAACCCGTCCCCGGAACTCAACCTTTGTCTAACAGTACTTAGCGTTTGACGCAAAACACGAGAAAACCCCGTGTTTCTGTGAGCGTTGAACCTGGTGGGACGACTTATATGTCCCTTGTGCGCCGGTTTTACAATTAGATGTGCCCGACTTTGGCACGCTCCCACAGCCTCCACCACACGGCCTTTATGACTTTTATACATGTGTGTGTTTTCATATTAATGTCCATACGTTCTTCGCCGTTTTTTCTTTCTGTGTTTTGCGAAAGATTTATTTTATTGATGCATTTATGCTTTCATCCAGGGACTCCCGTTTATCATTATAATAGGTCTAAAGAGAGTGGGATATTATTGTAGGCTATATGCCTATGTAGTCCTACTGCGTATGTCGTTTCATGATATGTTTTACAAACCTAATTTATTAGTGATAGGAGAAATAAATCCAAGTATAGGCCTATGCGTTTCTTTAAGTTACTGAATCAACAGTGATCTAAATAATGTCATCCAAGAATCAGGAAATTCACTTGGCCGACGAGACGGTCGGCCCACGATATATTCTTTACCAGGGGCGGACCCAGGAATTTGTAGAGGGGGGGGCCCAAAAACATGAATGTACGGGGGGGTGGGCCCCCCATCAAACATGATTTAACAGGGGAGGGGGGGGGGCCAAGGCCCGTCCGGCCCCCCCCCCCTGGATCCGCCCCTGTTTACTGCATCATTTTGAATACTTCCCGCGTCAAAAAGGTATGAATGGCACAATGATGATTATTTGATAACACTGTATTAATTTTAATTTTAATATTATATAGATTTGATCTAGCCGTTAAAACAACTTCAGTTTGTGGGAAGGAATAGGACGTCAGTCTTATTTTCCAGTATTTTAGATCCCTCCGGCATGGAACTGAAAAGATAAACTACTCAAACCCACACGGAAAAGTTGAGATATAGGTGCATGTATTTCACCTTGACCTCGACCTACACCAGTGGCGGCCCCCATGCCCGGCCTTGGTAAGTTCCCTGTAAGAAATGCACACATTCCCACAGAACGCTCCAGGGGGGCAGGGCAAAGGGGCAGGGGGTCAAGACGGGCATGTGGAAACGATGACCGCGACCAAGTCGCTGCCAGCGGTTTGGCTGTTTGTCACAGACAGAAGAAAGCGGGCAAAGTTGCCAAATATTTGACAAATAGAAGGAGCAAACGGCGCGGAACCACCTTGGTGTCCGTTCGGCCACAGAACGCAGGGATCGTACATGTAAAACGCGGTGAACGCAGACATTGGAAGGCCTCTAGACTGCCATTAGCGTGATGGCTTATGATTACCTGGATATCCCAGGTTAAAAAAAACACAACACCCGGCCAAGTTTTGTGAGCATATATAGGCTACTGTGCACTCCATATAACCTGCAAGTATAAGACATTATGTATCTTTTATGTATGTCTGGCGTGCAGGTATGTTGTGATCCCCGTGTTTAATGTGGGCGTCTGCCGATGTTATTCTGAACATTATCGGTGTATATATTATGTGTAGTGTAATTGTTGGTCACACTACGGGATTTCGAGCACTAAATGGCCCTGTATGCGGATGGGCGTGGTTGTCATGTATATATTTGTAAAGATTGTATTATGGATGTGATAGATATATGCCTTTCTTGTGTATATGTTTTGTGTGATCCGTTCATTAAAAGAATGTTTGTATTTTGAGTTTGTAGGTATAATGGTGCTTGACCAGCCTTTCGGGAAAACAACGATAGAATGGTGAATCTATAATATATTGTGTATACATTGTATTTAATATCCGTAAAAGTGTTCACAGAGACTATATCCATGAATACACAAGAAATGAATACTGCATGCATATACCAATAGCTTTGCCTATTGGTGAATCGCCAAGTATGAAGAGAAAACCACATCTCCAATACCATTGAGCTGTACAGCATGAGCTAACACTGCGATGTTGACAAATTGATTGATGATAATAAAGTCGAGTATGAAAAGGATACGTACGACTTCTATAAAAACGAAAAATTCAAATGACAATTGTTTGTATGGAAGTACTTAGCATGCAAAGGTTGTTAAAATATTTTAAAGCTGGCCAAAACAATGGGACTGAGGGTGTCCTGTCTGTTATTTCCCAGGAGTAATTTGACTTTTCTACCTCAGGAACGACTTAGAGGTAAAAAGTCAATGGCGTTTACTTAACAAATTAAGCTGTCATAATCTAGTAAACTCATGGGGGGAACATGAATAACCTTAAGCTGCTAATCCCCAGCAACACACAAAGGAAGTGTCTATGACAAGAGAGAACCCCATTTCCAAAGCGGCTTCCTTGTAAAAGGATATGAAATGCCGTCTTTTCATTAAATATCCAGCAGACGACTTTTAGCCCGCCTCCCGCGAGACGCCGCGTCTCCTGATTCCACGCGCTAAACGTTGTTCGCTTCAGCCGCCTCGCCTCGCCGCGACCTCATCGAATCAGCGCGGCACATTTGGCTACAACAAAACGTTTATTCATGGCAACTTATCATATTTGTATAAATAATTGACAAATGATTACATGTTATGAGCTGGGCCGGTGTTCCAATCAGGCGCTTAGCGGGCGTCGGTGTATCGAATCAGGCGCACAATGCGTTCATTTGTCGTCTGCTGGTGCACTGGGAGACGGGTTGGCGGCAAGAGGTGGTGTAGCTGGATCGCAGTTATCAAGTGTCCTCCAAGCTTCCTACTCTGCTCCCCATTCACATTATGCTAAGCTTTTCACCAAAGAAAAGCGCCTCTCGGCTATTATCCCTCCAATGAGATATCCCGGGACCCTCGGCCGTTGTCCCGCTAACTGGCCAGCAATAATCGGCGCTGATTTCATTGGTGGCCAAATTAAGGCTGAATTTGGCGGGTGCGGCGCGCGCGGCAGGAGGGTGGCGAGGAGGGGATGCACCGGGGAAATGCGCTGAAATTTGCTGTTGATTAGATTGTTGGAACGGGCGGGGAACGCTTTTGTGGGGCCTTTCCTCCCGGGACCTCAGCCCTGGCGTCCCGGGGGGCGAGGGCCGCCCGACCCGGACTCGGGGGGCTCGTGGCAGGACGACAATAGGCCGACAGCAGGAGCCTTCTCTCTTCAGCCTTGTATGGGTCTATACCCCGTCATGCCCTAACCCTACCCTATTCACAGCAATATACATGGCATTCTCCATGCATGCAACCCGCAGACGCCACTCCGAATTCCTGAATGTCCCCAGGGCCAACCGTGCGCCTTATCATTTTGACATTGGCCTGTTGGTAGGAGGTCTACGACCGTTGCTAATCCTCTTTATTTGTACATTGTGCCCAGTAACGATCCTAGGTAACCACGACATAGCATGAGGTTTTCTGTTATTCTAAAGGTTCTGTCTATATCACTGCAGGGTCCCCAGGTACACATACCTATAGAAGGAAAGGCGATTTCGTGAGAAGCACATTAGAAGAGTATATACTAGTGCATTCTTGTAGCCTTGCATATAAGTAGTTTGAAAGTATCGAATATAGCCTACTATACATTATTCCAATCATCGCACTGAAATGGGGGGAGGCATATAAACAGTCCTAAATGTGCATACAGTGTGTGTGTGTGTGTGTGTGTGTGTGTGTGTGTGTGTGTGTGTTGTTGGACATTGAATACCTGTGGATATAGAATAATTTACAGGAGATGAAATAGTTCCAAATTGTCATTAGATATCAAATGCCAGATAAAAAAAAGAGAACCAATTCTATGATGGTGTACAAATATGTTCTTATAAGTTAAGAATCATAATTATGTTTAAGCACTGCAGCGAACACTCAAAATCAATAATAAATACTATGAATGGCATGTGGGATATGAAGATATGTACAGTGTATTGAGTTCGGTAACGTAGATTGTATATAGCGTTTTCCAGTGGGACATGTAGTAAGACTACCACTCAAGAATACACTTATTCGTTTCATGTTGTTGGCACGGTGTCTCTCTAGGAATGATGAGATAACGTACAGTGAAGATGATGACCCTATTGTATAGTGCATTGAACCTTAACCTCTTATTTGCCCAAACTACACTAGTTTACCGCTACTTACGGTGGAAAGGAACATTGTTATAATCATTAAGGAGGGAGGATACAAACTTATTCATTCTAAATGACTACTTACTGTTATGTAAATATCGCAATTAAAAATGGCAGCAGTCACATTCCAAAGAGCGGTAGGTCCCAACTGATTGCTGTGCCTGAGCCCTTCCCTATACCAGTAAAATCTTTACAGCATATCACTCATACGGCAATTGCCATAACTCTACGAGTCCATCTATCCAACTAGTATGTAATTGTTTTATTTGACTAGAACTTTATTGCTCTTTTAAACAATGTCATTAAGCCTTATTTTTTTCTATGAATAACCTTAATTGTCCAACAACACGGTATAACATTTACGTATTAGTATACACTTCCCGAATGTATAGTTCTGTATAGTATAATATATGACCACGAATACAAAGTACTAATAAAGAACATTGTATTTTCAAACACAGGACAGAAGAAGAATGCGATAGACTAGATTTAGAGCCGGCTCCATTGTTGAGTGAATATTATATATATATATATATATATATATATATATATATATGAACTTATCAATATATTCATGAATATATTCATGAACTAAACGGAACTAGTTGAGCCAGGTCCGTGTAAAGTGTAGCCGGTTCTGTTTATTTCTGTCTTGAACATACCATTATAACAAACCAAGTATTCCCTAAGTCTGGGTTGTCATAGAAACCCTAGATCCTTATCAGCTACAACAGTTGAGTTGGGCTGAGGCCTAGCTCCACTGATCTTGAAACTCAACTTAACTGTCGTAATGCAGAAATGCCCTCGAGGACCTAGTGCAGACGTGGTCACGTGACCACATTCTGATGATCACCATTTGCATATCATAACTATGTGGCCATTACATAAATCCAAAAGTCATGAATTCTAAATAATGACCATCGCTTTTATGACTTTATGTCCAGCAGAGTTTATTTTTCTACTTCTTTTTGATTTTTGAATGATGACAGTTTCAGAACGATCACCAATATGCACCCAGCCTCTTTCTAGGCATCATGATGATATCTGCACAACGTTTTACATCTTTGACAGTTTAGTACAACAGTAGGATTTAGGATCCGTTGTAGAAGTTCATACTGCATGTTCTAGCTGTAGATCCCGGCCCCACCTTAGGACTCAACCGTCGAACAGTGACCGAGCCATACTTTTACAGTGCATAGCTGACCCTTGTGACTGCCTAAAATTTGAATTTAATGAGCCCTTGACCCAAATCCACCCAACAGTCAGCCTGGCCACAGCGGCTAAAATGAGTTAGTCCTTGAGTATAGAAAGGGTTAACACTGGATGGCCGCCAATGGGTGTGGTTTGTCGTTCCGTGTAAAGTGTAGCCGGTTCTTTTTACTTCTGTCTTAGACGTATCATATACGCAAACAGGTCTCACACGAAGACAAAGTGCTGGAAATGGGATTAGTCGGCCAACCAAACATATTGAACCTTTCCAAACACATTGACCACTGCCCCCTTATCAGCTTTGGTCATTGAGGATAGAAAGGTAAAGCCTTGGTTTGTCTTGGTCGTTCTGTGGAATCCAGGCTTTAAACAGGGGTTTCCTCAGGACGACCAAGTAGGGAAATGATCTTGGTCAGCCAACCAAATTTCATCCTCAATGACTAACAGCATTTAAGGTCGCTATGGTTGGAAAGGGTGAACACAGTCAGTCAGCCAACTAAACCTGTCAGCTGCACTTGGTCGTTCTGTGGAAATCTGCTTTAAAGACGGCTTTCCACAAAACGACAAACTACGCTAACCCTTTCCATAATCAATGAGTGACCAATGCTTATTTGTGCCAATAGTTGATGTGGTCCAAAAGGGTTAATACCAATTTTTCAAATTTGTCATTCTGTGGAAACCTGCCTAAAATGTTAGAGCAAGTGACTAAAGTTAATCATCCAGGCCAATTTTAACACTCCTTGAAGACGGGTTTCCACAGAATGACAAAGTGCAGGAAATGAGTTTTTTCAGTGGACCAAATGTGTTAACCATTTCAGAACATGGTGATTAATGCCCCCAATAAGCTTTAGTCATTGAGGATGGAAAGGGTTAACACAGAACGGCCGCCGACAGACAGGGTTTGTCATCCTGTAGAAACCCGCCTTAACACTTCATTGCCGCTGGCATACATGGTTAGTTGTCCTGTGGAAACCTGCCTTAAACCAAATACTCCTTAAGACAAGATAGTCATAGATTGTCATTTACCCCTCAGAACGAGGCAGAGACTTTAACTGGTGTGAATACTCGGCTAAATGTAAGTCAAGTGTAAAGGTGGGTTTCCACAGGATGACAACCTGCATGTGTATGTTTGCGGCCCTCCAGTGATAACCCTGGGCAATATTCAATGACCAAGGCTGTATAGGTATACAGGACGACAAACCAAGCATGTCAGCGGGCATCCAGTATTAACCCTTTCCATACTCAATGACTAAAGCATTTAACCTGGCCTTGGTCGCTGTGTATGGAAAAGGTTAAGTCATCTAGTCGGCCAACTAAATGCATTTCATGGTCTTGGTTGTTCTGTGGAAATCAGTCTTTAAAGTGGTGATTGTCGTCAAGGTTGGAAAAGGTGGGTTTCCCCAGAACGATAAACCATGTCTTTCATCAGGTTTTCAGTGTTAACCCTTTCCATCCTCACCAACCAAAGCCTTTTAGGTGTTGTTGATCACTGTGTTTAGAAAGGGTTTATACTAATTTATTACGTTTGTCAAACCATCCTAAAGAGTTAACACATTTGGTGAGCCAACGAAATCAATTTCCTACACTTTTTCATCCTGTGGAAACCTGTCTTCAGCGTAAACTGCGCAAATTAACCAACTCAATCATCGGGAGTCCTCCAGACCCAACTGTCAGGGTCTAACCAGCCAGAGGGGTATTCATTAGGCATGCCAGATACAAGAACCATTTGATCTGAATGCTTGCTATGGTTTCATTTAATAGTAATTTGTATAAAAGTTATTTAGTTTTTTTTGCTATGAAAGATGTCTAATAGAATAATGCATCATCGACAAGAGGGATATCATGTGGAAGCTAATTTTCAGCTTGTTTTGAATGTAAATATACTTTAAAATGATAGAAAATATGAAACTGGTGGGAATAATAATGCCAACCATCCAGGCATAAGAGTATGGTTTTCGAAAAGGACATAGTACATGAAGCGCAATTTCGGACTGTGACCAGTTCCTGTATAATAGTATTGGTGATGGTTCTTATATAAGTTCTATATCAAATTTGTAGATTACAGTTGTGCTATTGATATTATAAATCATGATATCTTATGCTAAAAAACCTTGAATTGTATGGTATAGACAAAGCTTCTGTGGAGTGGTGTTGGAATTCCTTGACAAACTGAAAACAATAGTTGAAAATAGGTAATGTTAAATCAGATATGGAAGACGTTACCCTGGGTGTTCCACAAGGCTCAATTATTGGGCCATTTCTATTTATTATTTATATTAATGACCTTGTTATGAGCCATTCTGAATATAAATCTACTATAACTTTATATATGTGGACTACACTATTTTGTACTCGTCTGATAAGACTATACAGCAGGCAGTCATATCTATGCAGTATAGATATGCAAATGTTTGGAAGACTGGTGTAATGTAAATATGCTTAGTATAAATATGTCAAAAACTAAACACATGTTATTTTCACAACATTTGACTAATGATAGTGATGAAGCTATTGTTTTATTATAATAACTATTTAGGTGTTATTGTAGATAGATGGCTAAATTCAAGGAGTTTGTTGATAGTAAATACAGTAAGGTAAATCATCGGGTCTTTCAATTAAGAAAGATCCAAGGATATATATTGAGTGATATAGCATGTAATATTTACATACAGACGGTTTTACCACTCTTAGACTATGCAGACTTTAAGATAGAGAGTTCTACAAGCAGTGTATATAATAGATTGGAAAATTTACAGGAGAAGGCAGTGTCCTATATAGACACTGGAGAACAAAGGGACATTGATATGAATGATCTCTATGGTGTGTATAAAACTCAGCCTCTGATGCTAAGATGGAGGGAACATATAAGTAGCCTTATGTATTGACAGAGTAAAATTTATGGTAAATTGATACTGCGCTGACCTAACATTGTTCTGCGGAGTAACAATGAGATCAAATTTAAGCAAAAGGTGAAGCGAAAGTATAAGATTTATCTACAAAGTCCAATGGTAAGAGGTGTTTGAATGTGGGAAATGATAGCAGTCAATGTACAGCGGGCAACCACAAAGGTTAGATTTAAGAAAATGATTAAGTTGATTTGTCGCTGATGATGAATGTAAACTGACCTTACATTGACATGACCCTGGACTATGTTTTAAAGAATCTGTAACTTTTTCATTACTCATCAATCATGTAAAATTCATCTTATATTACTATACTATGATATTGTTTTATTATTCATCTAACCCTGGAAGATCATGTGTTACATGTGAAGAAGTTAATAAAATTCCAAAAAAACACACTCCAACTCATCCCGACCCTATGTCGGTGTCTTTGTCATGGCCTTAAGCCATCTTTTACAGCATAGGAGCAAAATATAACCCTGATCTTTTCACCGCAGAAAGCCACCCAGGTGGTTCCCTAGTCAATTCCCATATGATTAGCATTTAAAGAGGACGGGGGATTACACTATCAGAAACTGAATGAATTTTCCAAAAATGCCAATTAGAACAAGACTCTTGAAGAGAGATGACTGTCTGAATATTCTAGCATCAGTTCATTAGAAAATAATAGAATTGCAATTGAGCAAACATGAAGCGACATACACAAAATTTGTGGTTTATAATAATCACATACTATTTTTCTTAGTTCATCTTTTATGTTCTCTTTGAAACAAATGGGATAAATATTTCACTAATTGCTGATTACCATGGAAACCCATAAATGGAACACATTGCGGATATTACCAACTAAAGCAAATTTGGCCATTTTGCACAGTGCAACATTTAGAATGTTTTCATCCAAATAACATGAAAAAAAAACTTCCAGAAGAATCTAGAGTTGAGTTTTAGGCAATTTTAAAACTAATTCTCATAATTATTTTGGGCAATATCTCCGTAATTATGAACTGTGCAATGACAAAATATTATTTAGTACTGAAAGGGTTAAAAGACCACAGACCCATGGACGATCCCCACTAATGACCGACTGACGGCAGGAATAGAATCTTCATCTTCATCAGTTCATGAATAAGAAAAGGCATTTAATTGATTCTGGATCAATCATAAATGCCCCCGCCCCCCTGAGACAACGTGCACATGATGCATATCACTTTCATGTGATACAAGGTTTGGTAAGGGTGCATGGCATGTTATAGAGTCAATTATCTAAGACTGGGTGGGTCAATTTGGGCATCTGACCCACCCAATAGCTGTGTCAGGAGATGAAGATTAGCCGGGTCCCAGCATGGTCCAACGGTGAGTAGATGGATAAAATCAGTTAAACAGGGTATGGGATATATACCATACAGAAGAGTTAAGGTAGGTGTAGTGAGAACCCGGTCTAGCCATGATGTTAGGCGGCTAGCTGGGACAAATCCTGCCATGACATGCCGTTTGAACGACAGGCCAAGTCACAGCAGCCGGTTGGGGGTTGACAAGAGCAGAAAGGGACTGGGACCCGGCCTGACTCAAGTTTCAGTGTCCCATGGCAACATGACCCATCGAGAACCAGCAGTACCTACTCGGCGCGCCACCTAGTGTGGGCTGTAGTCAACAGGTGAGGAGTAACCGCCCAGTCCTGGACGCATAGTCATGGCTTACCTTCCGGGCATTACCGTACAAGGTGCAAGTTTAACAGCTGCTAGTTTTCAGTCTCTTATCGCCAAATCTATTTTCAATTAATATGATATATATAGCCATATATATAGCTATACATAGTCTCTGTTCTGTCCGCAAATGTGAAATTTCCACACACAAAAAAGGGATTAAAAAATATACAGTCAATGGCTTATTAAGGACAGGATTGGGATGGGAAACCATGATTCCAACTTTAATTTTTGATTACCTCCTAGGTTGAAAAAACGTTACAACCCATATCACTTCTTTATATCCGTCATTAAGAACAAATAAATAAACATTTACAAAAAGTTTCCAATGTTACCCACATTATACTGTTAATTTTAAGAGATCTATGAGGTGATTGTAATAGCAGAGTTCACAAGCACGTGATTAATAATTTTTAAAAATTGTCTGTTCGTGTACTCTGTCAGCAGCGTTGCTGAGATCGAGCACATCTTTTTTTGTCCTACCTTAGTTTAACAATATCTCATAAAGATGTAATTCGGACAACCTCCATTTCCATTCGCCATTTTCCAAGCCAAAAGAGTAAGCCTTCCAAATTCCCTAATCCTCAGAGAGTAATGCTAGATAAGAGCTGCGAATCGTCACATGGGACGGTCCTTTTTGTGTGCGCACAGCCTAAATCTCTTATAACTATAGTATGGCTCTTGGGGTACGGGTCACAATGAAAAAAAGAGGAGGGAAGTGCTGGGTGGTGGAGAGGGGGTAAGCTCATTAGATTAACGTCATGTAGGCCGGGCACAGCGCACACACCTCTTTGTCAGCCCCGACTGACAGATACAGTTGCCAGCACACGGGCAGGCGGACAATGATAGACTTAAACCACCCACTATAATGCCCCGCCCAACACATCTCTCAAAGAGCAGCCCCCCCCCCCGCCACCACCCCACATGCACAGACAGCCGGCACAGCGCAGTCATACACTCATCCAAAGCCAATGTCAACCAAGCCCTAGCCTTTGAACCAGATTAGTGAATCGGGGTGAAATGAATTGATTTTACTCGGTGACTTGTCGAAGTCTTAACTGACAATCAATGGTGACAATTATGGAAACATTAAGATACCTGAAATTAATTTTGCGACCCCTTTCAAAAATCCACAGCATGACTGTTGTGATTTTCTAGGAAACCACATGTCTAAACACTTCAACTGTAAAATTCCTGGTTGAGTGTTTTCACTTGCTACCTGGCATTGTTGAAAATCCCCATTAGAGTAGAGCGTGAACCTTTTATTTCATGGGTGATCAGTAAAATCATATAGTATGTGAAAAACATCATATATTTTCATGGCCGTATTGCGACACGCACATAGGCCCATACATATGGTTAATAATATTCACGTAAAGATTTAATTCCTTCTAAACATTTCAGTAGGGACATAACCTATAACTGTGATTCGAATTATACACTTCCAGAAATAATTTCATGAATCTTTCTCACTATCAGTTGTTTTTTTCAATCGGTAACGGAAGTGGGTTCCTCTCACTATCTATGGTTGATTCGTCCCCAGGCCACCTGTCACTTTTGGCAAACTTTCCGCCACGACTTCGGTGTTATCACTCAGAGTTACATTTCAACGAGTCTTTAACACGTTATTCCATCGCTTTGGGGAGAGACAACGCCTCCTACCTGAGTCCCTGGCTATGTCTGGAAAAAAAATAATATACAGTAGTGCGTAATAATTATATTCGCGCCCTCTGGTGAGCGCCGTCTCTGCTGGGGCGGCGTCTCAGAGGTCGGGGTGTCAGCCCCTAATGGGGGGCGCCATGTTTACAGGCCCGCAGTGAAGAGGGGCAGGACGGCCGGCCCACTTATCACCTACACCATCGGCCACGGCCTGATGGAGTTTGTACACATCGAGCCCCAAATGCCCAACCCTGCCCTGCCCCAGCCCGCCCCGCGCCGCCCCTGGTCGGCCGACATCCGCCGCCCGCTGGGGGTCATTGTGGGCGCGTTTTGTGCCGAGCAGTCCTTCTTTTTGTGCAGGACAGAGGACGCCCAGTGAGCCGTGACGGGCGCAGCGGGACGCCCAAAGGGAAGGGACGATTTGTGTAACCACTGTCAATCAAACCCAATTAACACATATTAATTAGTCTGGGAGGGTGACGGGGCAGGGCGCGCTGCAGCCCGGCCAGTAAACATGGCGCTACCTTTTGGACCTGTCGTCAGTTCTTTTCATCACTATCTGACGGCACGACCAAACTGGCAGACCGCCTACAGTGCATCGACAATGGATGTAGAAAAATAAACTCCCAGGCAAATAAGAAATAAAATTACAGTCAATAAAGCCAGTCAGTTTCAAACCGCGACAATGAGCGTTGACTGTTTGGATGGTCTGAGTTGGCAGTCATTGACTATGGACTCTGCCTTGTGTGCTGAGAAAAAAGACTCCTAGTAGCAGGGTTACGGTATGGTGAGTAGGCCCCCAAACTGAGCAAACCCTGGCCGCGCGCCTTGTCGGAGCTGCTCAGGACGCTGCCCGCGCCAAGCCGCGACTGCTCAGGTCGACTCGGGGCGCGCGCGGCCCGCCCCGACCTTACAGTGCACGTGGACAGCGCCACAAACATTATCATACACATCAACATTTTGACGTCGGTGTTATTCACAACAACATACCTGGCACAACCTGACACGCATGTATATCATAACCTCCTCGCCCTTTGTTTGTCATGACCCTTTTGCGACCAGCGTCCTAATTTGTGTCCCGTCAAAAACAAACCAAACCAACGACAACAAAAACAGTTACCATCAGGGGCCCTGAGTCTTCTGGTTGTTGCAAAGCGGTGGTAAACACAGAGCCGTGGCAGAAGTCAAGTGAGCGCCACGGCTTCTGGAAATCTATGAATAGTGATGAGGCGGCGGGCCAATGAGCGCGCGGCGGTGGGCGGCGGGACAAAGCGGGGGCGTGGCCAGGTGTTTGGCTAGTGTGAGTACACTCCTCTCATAATATTTGACAACAAGGCCGACACGCGCATACGGCCAAGCGGTGACGACGGGCACACACCTTCAGTCCCGACCACCTCTCTCCTACACACAGTACACCAACAGTCTACTGCTACATTGCATACAACTCCTGTAGGGGACATTGGGCAGAGGCAGCGACGCAAGTAGAAAACCAACCCTGCGTATTCACTGGAAGAGCTACACTTCAACTCAGCTGTTGCTACAACTAGGACTTTCATTCCGCTGCCTTCCCCTCCATGTGACGGCCGGTCGGGACGCCCGGGCCGACTGCTCCCCCTGCCACCGGAGTGTGAAACTACCATCTATAACCGGCCCGCCGCCCGGGGACTGTTACACAGGTAGGGAGCCGTGAGGGTTTGTTGAACATTAGAACCTGGGGGTTCTCTGTAGCACGGTGATCAACCTTTCGAGACTGTCTCGGGCGGCGACTACTCTCCCTCGGGCGGCCCATGTGTGAGCTGGTGCCCTCCCTGCCTCCTCCTCCACCTCCCCCGCCTCCCACCACCTCCTCCTCCCCGTCGTCCGTCGTCGGGCAGCAGCAGAACAGCATCATGTGTAGCAGCGGCCCGCAGCCGTCGGCCGCCCTGGTCAGCGCCGCCGCCTACCACGGGCTCAAGGTGCCCAGTCCGGCCGCGCCCTCCTTCGTCTTCCACCCGTCCATGACGCAGGCGGCCTTCGACTTTCACCGCGCCCAGCTCTACGACTACAACGCGCGGCTGCACTTCGGGCTGCGGGCGGCCGGCTACCCAGGGACGGCGGGCGGCGGGCTGGCCGGCTACGCGCCGCACGGACCACACGACCCCCTAGCACACTACTACCAAACCAAGTACGACCCCCGCGCACGGTTCGTGCATGAAGAACCCAAACCGTCACACTCCTACATCGGCCTAATCGCTATGGCCATCCTAGCCTCCAAAGAGATGAAGCTAGTACTTGCTGACATCTATCAGTGGATACTAGACAACTATGTCTACTTCAGGAACAGAGGGCCGGGCTGGAGAAACTCCATTCGCCATAACCTCAGCCTCAATGATTGTTTCATCAAGGCTGGCCGCTCCGCCAACGGCAAGGGCCACTACTGGGCCATCCACCCGGCCAATGTCGACGACTTCAAGAAGGGTGACTTCCGGCGGCGGAAGGCCCAGCGTAAGGTGAGGCGTCACATGGGCCTGTCGGTTCCTGATGATGAGGATTCTCCCAGCCCCCCACCACCGGCCAATAGCGACGCTGCTGACTGGACTAGCAAGGTGCTGGGCGGGGAGCAGGACGGTCACCAACAGCAGCAGACGCCGCGCCCGGACTCCGTCACTTCCGCTAATACACTTCCGTCGCCGACGACGGCGGCGGGGTCGGGGGTGACGACGACTATCTGTCCGGGCGGCGGTCTGCTGTCGACGGGCGGCGGGCGGACGGAGACGTCCCCTCGTGCGCCTGTGACTGGCAAGAAGCGATTGTTTGATGTAGAGAGTTTATTAGCACCTGAAACGACGGTGACGTCGTCGGACTACTGCCGTACGACAATGTACGACCACCGCCCAGCGGCCAAAATGCAGAAGACGACGATAGTTATTGCGCCTGAGGCGGACAGTCCGCCGCGGCCAAACGACATGCGCGACGACGACGCCGACGACGAGAACATTGATGTGGAAGACGTTGGGGAGCCTGAAGAGGACGTGATTAGCGTCAGCGGTAAGGTAGCCGAGGACCAAGAGGCTGGAGGGGTCAGGTCCCCGCACCGCGCGTCGCCCTACTCCTGCTCCACCTCCCCGCCCGCCCGCCTGCCCAGTGCCGACAGCCCGCTCGGACCACGTCGCGGGGACCCGGAAGACGACAGCCGGCACTCCCCGGCCACATCAGCCCACAGCTCGCCCCCGCCGGCCGGCCGGTCCCCGCTGTCTCCGGACACTGTCCGAACCCCTGGTTCGTTGACGTTCCACCCCCACCCAGCATCGCGCGGGCCGTGGGGCGCGGCGGCCTCGGCCGCTGCCAGTTTGGTCGGGGCCGGCTGGCGCGACGGCCACCCGTCCGCCTTCCACAGCACGGCGGCGGCCGCCGGAGGAGTGGGCCCCGCGCCCGGCGTCACCTCCCTGACGGCCTGGGGCGGCGTGGCCCCACATGCCTTCCCGCTCATGTCGGCCGCCTTCCCCGCGCCCGCTGGCTCCTCCCCGGCCGAGGCTCTGGCCGCCCAACAGCGATGGCAGGAGACGTTTTCGCGGATGATGGCACGACCAATGGACCACAGCAAAAATAACGTTAAATCTGAGGCGTAACGCAGAGACATTGATCAACATCAAATTAGGAGTTAATCATAGACTATCTTCCCGTTCCCTGCTGTGTATATGTGTATAAATACAAATCACCAGACTTATAATATTGATCCCTCATACCAAGAAAAAGTACTCTCTTATAAACGACGCGACGCGACCTACGTTTGAATTTTCCTCGTCAGAAAAACACATATTGATAAACTGATCTGCTTCAAACGCACTGTTGGCAAATTGCAGCTTCGAGAGTCGTTAAGATCATTAAATGTAAAGTGAAATATCACACCAAACATTGAATTTATAGAAAAAGTTATATTATTTACGGTGCTCTCCTATGAATCTACCGACGCCACAAAATTGAAACCCTTAAAGCAAGGAGGGAATGGCATTAAAAAGACTCCTTCTTTTTGTCGATCATGATCCTTATTATTAACAGATCGAAGGTTGGTGTCCCATTGAACTAAATTCGCCTATAGACGACTATTCTGTATCCCCTTAAAGGACCCCGAAAAGAACCGGGAAGGTTTGGCGCCTGATTGAGGCCTGTATGACTCAGTGACTCAGCATCTCAGTGTAAGTGACTTTTACTTGATCATACCGCATGTGTCTCAGCCCTCCTCCAGGGCCGTCTGTCACCCGCTGTACAGGTCCGTCTCATACTGTACACTGAGTAATCGAAACAGTTGTTATGTCCTCACATTCTTTAATATCCACTGCCAAACTACGTTAACGTCTCAAAGAAAGTTGGCAATCGAGTCATGAAATGATGTAATAATTTATCTGTGTACAGACGTTTGTTTAAGATCAAAGAAATATATATATATATGATATGATATATATATACAGAAATTAGGGTCAATTAACGTCTCACAAAACTACCCCAGTAGGTCATAAAATCCCCTTGCGTGGTCCCCAAAAATGTATATAACGTAACATATTACTTCCAGTATGGGTGGAAAACTTATATATATACGTGCATATGAATTATTCTGGTGATTTAGACAGAAATGTTACATGCATATTTGTTTGAATATCTATTATTATGGTGAAAGTTTTATGTTTACTGTATTATGTTCGTTTGTGAAAATGAACGCTACTGTATCTTCGGATAAATAGTTCCAGTTATACGTATTAAAACTATGTTGAAACTAATATTTTGTGTTCTAGTCGTAACTTATATATATTTATACAATATCCACAATGCTGTGACGCCGGACGCGAACACATCCAGCCATGTTTAGGAAGAATACTTATATGAAAAGATGCAGTGCACATGTACATATCTGGCCATTTGAATCCAACTCACTAAGTATATATATATTTATTTGGAAAATACTTAAACAATAATTATATTACCTATCAGAATAAACATTCTATACATTAAAACCATGATATCTCTTTCGGAAATATGGTACAATACTTATATACGCCTTACGATTATTTGGAAATGAAGAGAAGGCGTATAGTGCCTAGTAGAGTTCATCTCGAAGTATATAAGCATTACAGTTTTTCCTGTGTACACATAATTCTCGATGATTGCGTTAACACAATTAATTAACTGCTAGAAGTAATGGTTTCCTGCATGGAAATAATCAGTTGTTACGAGAGAAATGCTCTGCTGTAGTACATACATACATACGTACAATAATATTTCTTTCTGCATTGGACTTCCCGTTCCGCCATAATATTATATACACGTGGAGCCGATTTGAGCTTAAACTATATATGCACCGCGCGTTATCGAAGGCTTGTGCCTTCAAGTATATAGCCACACCAGCCCTTATTCATGAAGTTTTATGACATCCATGTTTATATCCACTGTGTAATTCGGATAAACATTAGATTTTCATTGTTGATCATAAAATTGATAAACTGTTTTTTTTTCTGGCGCCTGGAATACAAATCTACAATACAAAACATACAGCTACTGACATTATGCACACACACACACACACACACACACACACACACAATATAAATGTGTGTGTATATATATATATATATATATATATATATATATATATATATATATACGTGCACTGCAGTACCCAAGGGCTTCAAAGACTGTCTGGAACCCCTCAGATTTCAAGGAGTTTATATTACATATAGCTTATAAGCACATTTGGCCAGAATCGTCAGTTGGAACCCCCTCGGATTCATTTGGGACCCCTTCACATTTACCTGGAACCCATTCTGATTAAACTGAAACCAACTCGATGTGCCGGGTATGTGAACTTAATGTGTATACCTGTACCATTCATACCCACATTGTGATATCCAGATTATTGGTGCGACATCGGTTTGGCATGCATCCAACCAAGCTTTGTATGGGTTGATTTTTGGTACCAAACCAACGCATATGCGTATATATACCCACATTAGCTCGCTAGCGCGCCCAGACACACACACACACACACACACACACACACACACACACACACACACACACACACACACACACACACACACTGGGTATAGGCTATATATTTTTTAATAACATCCATCAAGGTTATGAATCACATGTAGTTAACAGAGGAGAGAAGGGTTTATATAATTGGTTCTGGTGGGCGGGGATGTTTGAACAGGATAGGTTAGGCAGGTAATAATTTGGGGTTGGGATGTGTTAACTTTGGGCGGAGTGTGTTGGGCGACTGAGGTAGGACTATATAATGTATAAGTGTGAAGTGCATGTGAATGATGAGGTGGGTGAACGGGTCATCTGGGGCTGTTGGCGGCCGGGGGTAGGGTGGCGGGGGGGGGGGGGACGTGCCCTCCAACACCTGCCCCGCCGTCAGGGGGCAGGGTGACCCTCCCCCATTACGTCACCTGCCTACTCCTCCTCAACTAACCCCATTAGGGTACTATAGTAGGGTTTGGGGGCTCTGTCTGAATGATAAGTACTGCACGGTCAACTCTCTACATGGCTAAGATCTCTACAAAATTAATTCCTTTACCACAACAGACAACGCTGTTATTATGTCCAGGAAGGCTTGCTTTTCTGTATCGCGTGAAATTTCCCTTTACCGTTATAGGTTGTAGTTGGGCTATTCAATCTGTTCCGACAGTTCACTATCAACTTTTGGCTTTTGAGAATATTTTAGCTTATCAAATCTGTGCAAGTTATTTGAGAACGCCCCCCCCCCCCCCCCCCCAATGCCTCCACCAACACCCACGCCATCTATGTGTGTCAACACAAAACGTTGGCCGAACGATCCGGATGACCATTTCCGGTTCGTTGTGATTTGCATCCATGTTAAGTTTCCGGTTTTGATCTAACCGCGCATAAACACTTCCTACAATGACTGTTGTTTACGTAATTCTGCCATATTTCCAAGCTGGTATAATTACGCAAAATGTAACGTAGACATTCTGCTCGGGGCATTCTGCGTACATCACTGTATAAAAAAATCAATTGTATACTAGTATGTCAGGTTGATATACAGACAATGCATAATACAGGCCCTTAGCTTCTAGGCTTCTAGGAGTCTCTCTGTAACAGTGGACACACACACAAAGATGAAATTACAAAATCACATTGAATTGAACAACGACTAATATAAATCATGTATTGAATAGATTTTACATATTGGCTATGCAACATGCATTAGAATATATATATATATAATTACAATATATATATATATATATATATATATAAACTATACATCTAACATACATTTTCTGGTTTTTGAATACACATATGACCCACTTTATCATAATACACTTTCATTTTCCTGCGAACTACAAAACTTATTTTTGAGAAGCCCAGCGAAGTTCTTGTTAGCTACTCCTGCCTAAGATATTGTTATCTTCATTTCCAACGTCTCTAATGGTTTTATGTAAAATATACGTGTCTGATTTTCGTTTTTTTTTACTTCAAGCTTTTCCAATATTTATCCATGCAGCTAAACACACTATACATGACAAAGAACAGCACACATCAAACTTGTATTCTGCACAGGTTAAGTCACAGGACACCAGTGTCTTTATTCTTGGGGATATATAGAGCAGTTCTTGACCCAGTCACATTGTATATCTGCTAATGAGGAAGAGAAATACTTTTCTTGGCCGCTGGATACCAGCTATATCATTGTAACACGCCGGTACCTCTTTGCTGCTGTTGCCCGGCGTGTACACTAATAGCTTATGGCTCGTACCCAGTGGTCCAGAAAAGTCGTCTTCCTCCCAATTTGTGTAGTTTAAAGCCGTTTACCCGTCACTGGTCGACAGACCGCGTTGGCTGCAGACCCCCCTGTGCAGCAGTAGCCGGCGCCCCGACCCGGCAGCAGGTCGGCCGGCTGGCCGGGCCCCCCTGAGGCCCCTCCCGGCCCGCGCCTCGCCGCGTCCCCGCTCACACAATTAGCGGCCCGACAATAGCACGGCGGGCCCGGCTAGGCAGCCGTCTATTGTCTTTTCCGTGCGCGCCTTCATCAACACAGCACTCGTAATCAAATTGTCGACAAGCAATAAAAGATCAGCGCGGTAATCAGCGCTCGTTTATTCTCTTGATTCATATTAATGCCCTCTCCCCCGGCTGCGGTGGGCGCGGACTACGGGGTGGGGGTGGGCTGTGGTGAGCGGCGCGGGACGGGGAAGGGGGGTAAACAACAAACAACACGTCGTCATTGCTCGAGGACTCAGAGTGGTAACTATGGATATATAACAATGTATTAGAGGATTGTCTCGAGACAAACATGTTACCATTACATGTATATAGTTCACCTGAATAGAAAACATCTACAGATACATTTAACTTGCTGACGTATGATAAAGGTGTTTGATATCAACTAATACACTTATGGAATTGAAATTGGTTCTTAGTATAATGAAATCCCAATGTGGTTATCCGAAGATTAGATTGACAAAAAAATTGGCGAGTTAATCTAAATTGGGATCCAGATCAAATCTCCCGATGACTTTTTCTCCGCTTCTTCGGCGTGTTCTATGACTAAAATCAACCTGTCTCAGTCTCAGTCGCTCAGGTTAATGCCCTGATGCTGTAAAGAATTATTTTTTAGTAAGTCAGTATATGAATGTAAGATATTTCTTCACTACAAGGCCAAAATTAATTCAAAAGGTTGAAGCTAAGGGACGGACCTGGTCCAGTTAGCGCTGTCAGTGTGTAGGGAGAAATTTTTTAGGAGAATTTAAGAGGAATTGAAAGAATGAGGGGAAGAACCCATTGTTTATACTATGTATGAAAGTATCGATAAAACCTTAACAAGAAGCATGCATTTTTGTCAGAACCTTAAGCCCAATAGATATCAAATCTCTGTACAAACTGGATCTATGTACGTATTCCCGTACATGTAGCCTTGGGATTGGGGAGAAATGCCTCTATTGACGGCCGTGGTTGTGTGACGTTTTGGGTGTCTGGTGTGGCCTGGTGCAAGGCCTAGTTTTTATCTACTACTCACGCGCCGACTGCGCGTATTGATTTGACCTCTACTCGCCGCGCGAGGCCTAGATTGGTCGTCTCTCGTGGAACAAAACCCGCCTGCCGCCGAGCACTGCCTCAAGTGATTTATCCTTACCATTCTTCATGTGATGATCTTGGAAATATAATGTTTGGCCATTCAAAATTGCATGTGGATACTATGTTACACATATGTGCCTACCAAGAAGAGTAACCTCAAAAAAGAGACAGTGCATACTGTAGCATAAAAACATATGTAATCAGCACTCCATACTGAACTCGCTGGTTTAAAAATGGTCTCACGCTGACACAAAAAGTATATTGATAAAGCGGAGAGAATATCTAGGGAAAATCAGTGTGCGTTTATGTACTTGTGGGGCTGTAATGTGGATATATTCCTAAGTCCCCGGTACTTTCTGTATGTGTATGCAGACTAGTAGGTAAAAATACTTGGACAACGGCCTGTAGCACACTACCACCTCTAACCCATTTGGGTGTTGTTGTTATAGTTTTTTCCGAGCTGCTCATCGGTCTGTGGGTATATATAGGCAGTAACTCGGGAGCTGCTCCGGCCCTCCGTCCCCCACCGTCCCCTGTCCCCACCCATCAGTCGGGCTGGTGACGGCGGCCGCCGGGCCTAATGGGTCCCGGGAGGGCCTCGTTAAATAGACATCCAATCGGATGCTGGCGATTAAGGATATTACCCTGAAGTATCTCGCAATCAAGCGGCGCGTCAGGAAGGCGGGTATTAAGACGGGCGCGCCCCCTAGCGCCGGGCGCGGGGCTGACGGGGTTTGCCGACTAAGGGGATTACGGCGCGTCACGACCGTCCACTGCCCCGACCACCGGTGACAATGGGCTTTATAATCAACAGATAACGTCCGCCGCCCGCCTAATTTGGACTGTGGGGAAATCTTGGCCTTCTCTCCCATGCCAGGGAGGACGGCGACGGACGCGATAATGACTGCTCGGCGCGCGGCGCTATTGGACCCTCGGCTGGTCGCTCACCCCACCCTCCCTCTTAGAATGCACTACGCGCGGCGAGTTTCTATATTCTCAGAACATACCCCCCTTCCCCTCCCCCCTCCCCCTCCCCCCTGACCAAACCTCTTCACCCCGCGCCCTGTGCCCCACTAATGAGCCGAGGCCGGGAGGGGCGCTAGGTCCCTGGAGACCCCGCACCCCTCCGGGCTGCAATTAGCACCAGTATGCTCCCAGTCGGCCACCAAACACCACCATGTTTGTGTAAGCGAGCAGAAAATATTTACAACTATGCCATTGCCCTATGTGCCTTCAATCGGTGAGGGGTAGGGAGAAGAGGTGGGGAGTAACTGGTGGGCTGTTGGTCGATCGGGGCTCGCATGGGAGAGGGAGGTGAATATGATGTAGGGGGGTGTCTGAAAAGATACACGACATTTACATCTATATTGTTTGTAAAGTAAAACTTCTCAGCACATCATTCATCTTTATTGTATACATCGTTTTTAATTAATCAAGAAAATCAAACATTGTACTCCTCATCGCCCATAATATGAATTGCCACCTTGTTACAGTAAAATAAGCACTATATATCTTATTAATTAAATCATGAAAACTGAATTTTTTTTTACTTACCTCGAAATCAACCTTAGACACAATAGAAAATGACAGTTATAATGGCTTCAGGAAGGGGCCTATGGGCTTTGTAGTACATGCACGTATAGTATTTGTCAGGAACAAAAGGCTTATTTTGCAGATTGAATTTGCGTTTCTATAGGCCTATATACTGTCTATTATTTGTGTCACAGAAAGCTTGAGGTGAGAATATCATTACGTCAATGCAGAAAACTGTGACCGCCGCAGGTTGTTTTATGGTGTCCACTGTGTATATTGCACAAAAGGTGTAGCCTGCATGATTCACCATTGTTGGCCGTTGGATTCAGCCCAATGCTCCTTACACCTATTACACGTGGAAGTGAGCCAACAAAGCAAGGTGCTGATTCCCTCATAACCTAAAAGTTTACATAGAACCAGCGCATAAAAAAACAAATATAAAAGCGCCCACACACAGCGACGGGACACATCGCGCCATCGTCGAGTGATGAGCCACCCCCTCCCCCTTGTTCTACATATTATTGTTTCTTTTTTTAATTGCTGCCCCTTTCTTCGAAAACTGCCACTCCTCCAGCGCACGTCAAACATCGTTGACCTTGACACCAAGGTCGCCGTTCTCTGAGCTCGTAGTTGGCCACAGCTACTGTGAAGAATATGGCGCGCTGAATATTTCAGCGCGGTACGTCGCGTCGTTGGGAGGTCGCGTCGCTCAATCAATGGCGACAGGTGGGCGGCGCGGTGCGACCCGCGGGCCGCCTCAGGGGGACGGGGCGGGACGCCTCATGTTCTATGGACAAGTACACCGACCGGGGCAGGCCGGGGTACTGCGGCCCCGGCATGGCTTTTTGGGTGGTCGGAGCACAGGTCCCGGGCTTTATTACACATGAAGATGTACTATACAGTTATTTGTAGTGGGTCCCAATGTTTTTGCGTCGGATATTGACGTCCAGTAGCTGTCCTGTTTTCTGCAATACAGGCTTCATGTCGTTCGGTTTGGGGTATGTGCACATCCCAGTGAATTAGACGATTTTATGTTCACTTGATGATAATGATGACATTGTACTATACTTCTGTCGGCACCAATGCATTTCGGTTCACTTTATAATGCATAGATCGGTAATGTACGTTAATCTAGACTTTGTTGGGACACTTATAGGGATGTGTGGTTTTGCTTTGAAGTGGGGTGGTCTGTTGTTAGCACAGGAAGATTGAGTTATTGTAGAGGTGAGGTGTCGGTGTGGAGTGGCGTGTATAGGTGTGTTTCTCTGTACTGTGGATGTAGTTACATAACGATGTTTAAAGCGGCGACCAGCTGGACAGGGAAGCGGTCCACACACCCTTCATTACGCGCCCACTGATCGGTCGCTACACCTCCGCCTAGTCTTTTACCACGACCCCCCTGGCCAATACTGACAGACATATGTTGGCCCGGCCGCCACCTCCATGCCCCGAGGCTATAAACTCGTGGCTGCACGGCCCATAGGGGTAGCGGGTCGGGCCCTCAGGGTGCCGACGGGGCGCTGCAATGAGGGCGCGGGACAATCTGATGGGGCGCTGGGCCGCGCGACCTGTTAATAAGCCCTCCGGGCTATGGGACTTTTAATGCCCCTCCGTAAGGTGCTCCAGGCCGCGGATTAGCCGACGTTCACTTAGCGGGCAACCCGAGAGGCCCGGCGGGGTCTGCGGGGGACGGGGCGGCAGGTGTCCCCGACCCGCGCCGACCGCCCACCTCACGACATACATGGACCGGACACGGCGGGGGGACGGGCGGTGGGCCCGGCGCAACGAGAGGTCATCTCAGGGCTTAAACGCCACGTCTGACCAGAGACACGGGCCGTGTAACCGCCCCGGGCCCCGACCGTCGGGGAGGGGCGGGAGGACGTGGCCCCGAGGGGGAGAGGGGCGGAGCCCGGGCCCAATATAGGCCGATTAGAGACACTAATTCCTTTAGTGTGCTCAGCAATCCCTCCTCACCGCGTCACACAATATCAGCGCGACTAATTCGTCCTCTTTATCGGTTTATTTAGTGGCCAGTCTTAAAATAGCCAAAGTTTCGAATTTCTATTTACAATTTAATCAAATAATGTGTCCGCAGAAAGTCCCACTAAAGGGGCAGTGTCAGAAATACCTTATCAAGAATTCCATTTGCCTCAGCGCCCAACCGTTACTCACTATTTCTTTTACTCTGCGTATAGGTTAAGCTGACACATTCTCCAACACTTTGGTGGAATTTCAAAGCGTATATTAGAATTCCAAGTGCCTTCGTAAAGATAAGATGTTATCGTTAGACTAACGTTGACATCCCAGAGCGACAGACGAAAAATACTTTAATAGCTTTTCGTTGGCAGAGAAGTGACTTTAGTTGTCGTTGAACGCGACACCAAAACATACTAAACTGTGTTTTATAAGAGCATCAAATATTTGTTTGCGTCTTGCCTTCACATTCATTCTTATGACTCATTTAACCTGGGAATCCATGCATGTCCAGCATTTATTATGGCAGTTTAGTAAAAGGGAGGTAAGTAGATTTTTATTTGTAGACATTTACACCTGGAAAGAACGTCGCATAGGTAAAACTCCATTGAGGCTATGCCTCAAATATTTGCTTCATTGTTGGTGGAAATTGCTCCATCAGGTGCCTACAGTTTGGTCGATCAGGAGGTGACGGGCCCAAGCTACTACTTATCGACGCCTCCATCTTGACTCCCGCATAGTAATGGAGCATTTGTAAGGACAGTCTTATCGTGCATGCAGTGAAAATGAAGTTTATAAAGATTTCGCCACACATTTATACACTAAGCAAAATACAAAAGACAGGAATGTCAAAGTAATTCTGACCAATCTGGATATTGCAATATATATATTTGCTGAATCAACAAATATGTATAAATCAATAAGATAAACATATTTATATATTCATGTTCAATGTACATATATCATTATGTAAATGCTTGTTACTCATACACTACATGACCCAGACACCTTCATGTAATAACTACATTACATTTATTCTATGATATCGCAGCTATATCCTGTTTGTTTTCCCAATAAATCATTATATGTGCGTTGCTGTTTATGCATTTTGCATTTGGCCAACAGACCTTCATTTTTTATAAAAGTCAGTCCAGCTCGAAGGTCGACCGACCCCAACAAAGGTGCCAGTCCCCGGTCGGCTACTCCAGTAAATACGACGTCCAATGACAGGGCGATGTGTGGCAGGTCGCCCCCCCCCCCCCCGGCCCGCCTGCACAGAGGACTACTTGTTGGATTGGACCAATTGTGGAGGGGGCGGGAGGGGGCTACCCATCTGTCACGGAACGAGGGAGATGGGGAATAGTCTAATCGTCGGGGTTGACTGGGGCCGACAGTGACGACTCTGGGTGTATCCTCTGGGTGTTTAGTGGGTCCAGAATTGAAGGTCAATGTAAAACCAAAGTGTCCTATCCCTCCTGGTTCAATATTACCCCCCCCCCCCCCCCCAAGGCTCTACACTCTTATACCTCCAAACCACTTTCTATATAAAGTGCACCTACCCAGTGCCATACATGCCTCATAATGATAAATTGTGTCCCTCCTTACCGGTCTGTCTATCCTTTTACTATAAAACACACTAATATCCCCTTATATCTACTCAAACAGTAAGACAAAGCCGATGGACATTCAATCTGACTTAGGTAACACTTTGATGAGCAAGCCTAATGACTCCCCATTCTCTGTACATTAACCTCTCTAATTAATCTCTCGCAAGTTCAGTTAAGCCGGTTTTTGGATTTGAACCTTAGTTAAATCACATTTGATTATATTATTTAATTGCCTATAAATACAACATATATTCTAGAAATTTTTTTTTTAATTTTTTTTTTTATACATTTTTATATATTCTAGAAATTTACAAAGATTATTACCATTTTTTACAGTGAAAAACTGAACAAATAGATTTTGCTAAAACTTTCAGAAATGATAATTAGGCCCATCTAATGCCAAAAGTATCCCCTATTTGATGGAAGTCACTTTACTCATTTCCCGGTCTCCACCCCACACCCCCAACCTTTCCTCTTTCATTGAAGTAATTTTATTCATTTCCCAGTCTCCACTCCATGTCCCCGGCCTCCCCTACACACCCTAGCCTCCCCTACACACCCTGATGTCCCCTCTCTAAGTATCACCCCTAGGCCCTTTGTATTCTCATATTGCAAAGAGCAGATGAACAGTGGTAGGAATGAATCATTTAATGGGGTTTATATAATTTATGCTGATTTGAGCAATTCAGAAAATTTCTAAAATTGAAACATTTATGACTCCTATAATGAGTCAACTATGAGTCTAAACTGACTGGCAGGTTGTAGCCCTGAGTAAGAATGTCCATTTTATACATGTCAGGAAAATGTGTGATGAATACATTTTCTAGAATTTCTTTTAGCATTTTTTTACACTGAAAAACCCAACAACAAGATTTTGCCAATCCAGGGTGACATTTGCCTGAGGAGTACTGGCCCCTTCCCCAGGAACCTACAATCTCCTGGGCACAGCAACTGACCAATGGTAAATGGCTAAACACACAGGGGGGGAAGGGGATTAGGAAGGGGCTGGTCAAGGCCCCAATAGTCAGCTTTCCCAAAGTAAACATGGGTGGGTTAGCTGTTGGTCAGGTATCTACATCCCAGACTGTGGTGTAGTGTTGCCTCATAAATCATTTTGGTGGTAGTCCGTTCAAAAGCTAAAAACCTTCATATTAAACTCAAACAATGTTTTCATGTTGTTTAACAACCAGTTTTATTTTTCAGTTGCCTAGCAACTAGCTGTTGCCAGGCAAAAATATCGATGACAATACTACTAATATTGCCTGTTGCTTGGTAACTTTGTACTATACTTTGAATTGTTATAACCTAACTCGTAACTGATATATCCCTTCCTGCTCAAAGAGTTAAATCCACATTAAATACCCATCATAACACGCCTCAATTTGATGATGTTTTGTTGGATAGCTCGGCCTTCTGGACATAAATAAAATGCAATTAAAAAAAGCCTTTGGTAAGTTATGGTGACCATCGACCTGTCCGATTGGCTAGATGCTTTTATTATTGAAAGTGATTTTAAAATATATATCATGCAACCACACACACACAAGACATGCAGCAGAAAAAAAAAGAAAGATTAACACGAGTGAAAACATTATGACAAAAGTAATTTATACAGGCTTAAAGAGAAAGTAAACCCCAAGCTTGCCAACCTTATATATTTCTGAAATCGCTAATGACATTGTGATGAATTACAGTAATCAATTTAGTATCTTGGCACGAGTTCGTGCAACGAAATTATAAAGAGTAAGCCAAGTAGATGTTGTTATGAGAAATTGACCCCGGCAAGAGGTCGAAGTGACCACGTGATGTTGACTAGCCAATCAGGAGCCAGGTTGTGGCTATATAAGAGAGTGATTTCACAAGAATAAATAGTCCCATCTTGGTACTCATTGTGTTTGCACCTCTTTTTTTTCCTGGGAATGGACCACAAGAAGGCTTAGAAGACTAGAACAGCTAGAGATAAGGATCTGCGAAGTAGGAATAAACTAAATTAGACCAAAAAGGGGAAGTTGGACTTAGAACAAATAGGGATAGACAAGAGGGATGAACTCGGACACCCGAGAATGGGTATGAAATGACCAAAGACACAAGTTAAACCGAGAACCTACATTAGGGACGAAAACATGGGAGATCAGCCTACACGCTACGACCCTTTTTAATTTTTGGGCATGGTCCCCGTCCTGAGCCTAGAATGGACGGTTACACAAGGCTGCTAGATGCCCTGTGTGAGACCCTGAATCCTGGCCTGGAGTGAACCATAACGCCAGCTCTCGCCACCCAATCCATCTAGGACCGAAGAATCCAGTATTACATGAGCCCCATGAGTCATATCCCAAACACCGTCAGCCTGCGTGCACGGGGCACATTTCTAAGAATCCTATGACTGCTCACCTAAGTCGTCCTCTGCAACTTTGCAGTGGACCCAGACGAGTGTTCATGTAACTCGTCCTGCTCATGCTCTCGAGATACCGGGCACAACTGGGCTGGGATCCATCAAGATCCGTCAAGAGTACAAAGAGCCACCCTCTTGTCCTGGCTCCTTTCCCCTGAGAACATCACAAGATTAAGGATGGAGAGGGGTCATTTTGGCATTTTTTGCAGTAATTACATCTTTGACCTATCAATGATTCAATTTTAGGAATATCTGCCTAAGATTTCTTGTATATACACTGGGATATGCCTTCTACTTATGGCTATATGAAATTTGTTAGTTTGTTGAAAATTGACTGAGTAAACGAACCATAAAAACAAGAAGGTTATTTTTAGCTTTAATTTTTGAAAGTTGATATCTGTCTTAATGTTATAAGAAACGTTAGATACATACTTAAAACATTCTTATGCAGGGAACTGTGTCTCATAATTGCTATACACGTCCTATTTAAATCTTTAGAAACTATCAAAGAAATGTTAAAAATGTATTACCATTTTTTAAATAAAATAAAAACTAGGACCTAAAACAAAATCTGAGACACGGTTCCTTCCACAGTAATGTTTTTGCAATACCCTAAAAGTTTCAGAATTCCAGGGAAATCATTGATGAAGATATCAACATTCAAAAAATAAAGGTGAAAATTCACTTTATATATATGTATATATATATATATATGTTCTAATCCACACTTGATTAAAAATATATCTATCTATACTAAATATTAGGTTTCATTTGATATGTAATAATAAGTCTGTTAGAAGTATCAACAAAATTGTTGCGTATTTACTGAAAAGCCCGTTGATAACCCTTCTCTGTCCTTGATATGTAAATGAATGAATGGGTAAATGCTACAAGCATATATCTATATTTAATCATGTAATAAATAATGTCTATTGGAAAATTAAATTAAATTATACATTATATAAACACATCTTTAAATTAAAGCTAAGTCTATCCTCTACTGCAAACTTTTATTTTCTATCCTTACTGCAAATTTAAACTTTTTTTGTAGAAGTTTCCAAACTGCTGCAAATTTGAGCTCTTTTTCCATCACAGATATACAATACCACCCCGACAAGCATGCGCAACGATATCAGTGTCCTCTAATCCTTTTAACGGTCATGCTGATTGAGGTTGAAGAGGCTTCCTCTGATTTACTTCTGTTAAAATCAGAGGGTGCTTTTTGTAGAGCGTTATCAACTACACTGTAAAGTAAACCTCTTCTAAAAATATTTTTCAGATTAGGATTTCTCTTTCATGCATAGGAAATCAGCCACGCGTTCTTTAAGTCACTTACATTCCACGGGGGAACGGAATTGAATAGACTATATCGTCAGACCAGGGATTTTGGTTACAAACATTAAAACGTCACCAAATGCTACGTGTTTCACTGGCCATGTTTTGCTTATAATATTATATCATTGAATACATTTAAGTTCACCGAAAAATGTATTATAGTTAACATATCAAAGGAAATGCAGTGCCTCCCACATGAACTAAGCAAAATCAAACTCGCAGAGCACCAAGAACTATTATAAACATGTAGGGAAAGTGAATGTATATGTGTATATGGACGGAAAGAATGGCGGCGAGCTGAATGGGTACAGGCCCCAACTTGTCGGAGCGAACCAAACTGACGGTTCAAACTATCCCCTTTGCTGTTGGGGTCCTTGGGGTGGGTAAGAGGGGGCAATAGTAGATGGGTAATGAGGCCCCCTCCAGGCTTCTCCTCTGTATGTTGTTACCCTGGAGGTAGCAAACCTACTTAGGTAGGTACATGTGATGTGGGATCTGTGCAGGGGGTAGCCGTGTAAATAATAGTTAAGGAGTGGAGGTAACTCTCATAGTAGTCCTTGTAACATGTGTTTGGCAAAACACGGCTTTCTTTCGCATGCATGCTGTGGAAAACGTCATTAGTTGAAGGCGTCCTTATCGGAAAACCCGGGCTTGAGAGCCGGCAACCAGTGGACAATTAGCTGGGGTTTACCAGGGGAGTAGCCACTGTACAGTCCCCGTTCGGGTATAGGGTGTATGGAGTTTACATGTCATGTGTGCGTAGTTAGCTATTAGCCACAATCGAACTAGTGATTCACAAATAGCAGTTGAGACGAATAAAGCAATCGCACAGTTTATAAAGTCCATTGTGGTACCATCAAACAGAGCATGCTGAAGCATTTGGTATGGCCTTTTTTCCAAAACGTGTAAATTACACATGTAGAATTATATATTGTAGATGACTATTATGCTGAATGTCGACAGGAAAAAAAAAGGCTTGTAACATCCGTCTACAAATTAGTTCCCGAATATATCTTAGCTGCGAGTGGGATTTTACTTTTCAAAAAAGTGGTTCCCATTATTTTGTCAATGTGAGAAAAGAAGAATAAATTCCATTGCTTGACATACAGACGTAATAGTATCTTATTTAACGAAAATCATTAAAACTGAATTATGATACATTGTTCAAATAGTTCTTTTAATAAAGTTTCCACTTTTCTATATCATTGATATATCAGACGTCCCAGGGAGGTTCGTTAAATATCCGTACGTTATATTCCCGACGGCCGAACCTCGGGCTCACCAGACCGCCGTTCCAACAATGGGCGCTCCGACTCTGCACAATGAAATGTAACCTTGTCGTAATCCCTCCGATCGTCTCCAGTTTCCCATGTTCAGGTTATCACTGGGAAAAGACCCCTGACAATGGGCATATTGACCCTAGTTTAATTAGGTAAATGATATCACATCCGTCCCATTTTCTACGAATCTAATGTTCTCGGTGAAAGCATCGGCTTGTAAACGTTCAGGTAAACGTCCAGATAAACGTTAAGATAAAGTTCCAGGTTCTCTGATTACCAGTATTGAACAACTGACACATGAGAAATTCCACATCTCAAATGGCATGGGCATTACTTGACGTATGGTTCCCATGGTTGACTGTTCTAATTTTACTTTGCATAGCGCGATTTGGAAATTGAACCCCACACCACGATAATTCTGTTGTTATTTTTAATTTTAAGAAAAAAAGTCTCAATGTTATGTAAAAGTCCATGTGTTGTTTGGTCGTGCATATACTGAACATACAGTATAAAAATCAGATTTATTTTGAATATGGGGAAGTAATTACGTATCACACAAAAAAAACTATTTTGCTTACTGTCAATTCTTCCAACCCCGTATTTTTTTCCATTGAAATTCACCGTGTTATTTCACATGGCTGTCGAGACAAACGTGTCTGGTGCCAAGATAACCTTAATATACCTGTCTATGTTTTATTACAATTGTTCGTTTTCTGTCAATATAGCTCAGACTGTTGTTTAGACGATCGCGATTTGAAAAACATCTCCGAGAATGATTATATAGCCTTGATTTACACGTCATTTGAAAGGCACGCTTTTTCTCAATCGAGCTTTCTGTATTCGTCTGTAAGTATAAGGTCATTAGATTACACTTAGTTAGAATCAAAGAAAAGGTAAATCAAAATTTCAATAATTTTCGAGTTGCAATGTCTCGCTTAACTCTCGACCACTATCAATTCTCTACAACAACAAGGTATGCAGAGGGAAGTTTTGACATTCTTTCCAATGAATGTTCTAGATTTGATGTAAACAAGACGATGGCCTAGACCTATATCAAAAAAGGCACTAATGCAACCTGTATATAATATCCCATAATCTGCTATTAATTTTACAAGGAGCATACCACGAAACAACCCCACGGCATTTTTGTCTGTCCGAAGATGTTGTTCCATCTGTGTATTTAATGCCAACACGCATTTTCAATGCCTTAAATGGAAATTAGGAATAGGGCCTCAACCTGTACGTACTACGCAGGTGGACACCCTGAACCCCTTTAGTATTTCTTCCCACAGATCTACCCTTTTATTGGCCCTGATACACCCGGGTAGACCTCCATACACGTATCCTTGTGCGTGCAGTGTGGGTGCCGCGCCTTTTGACATATCACGCCGGGGCCTGCTTCTCACACGTCGTGGGGCCTGGCGCTGCCAAGGCCTGCCCCAGATGACACCTCCATGACAGGCAAACCAGCCTAAACGCCCGACCCCGAAGTAATCAGAACAAAAACGTGTTTGACGCTACCCGCCGTCGCCTGGCCCCGCGCGACGTGCAGGCGACAACGACGACGGACGCGGGAACGGAGGGCATGTGGTGGAGGAAGAGGGGACGGGTCGGGGGAGGTTGAGGAGGGGGACGGGTTGGGGAGGTTGAGGAGGGGACGGGTCGGGGACGTTGAGGAGGGGACGGGCCGGGGAGGCAGAGGAGGGGACGGGTTGGGGAGGCTGAGGAGGGGACGGGTTGGGGAGGCAGAGGAGGGGACGGGTTGGGGAGGTGCATGCACGTCGCATGTTTACCGTGGAGGACCTGCCACGCTATACCCACAGCGACCCTCTGTCATTGTTGCATGATTTGCAGTGTGGGTGGGCAAATTGTGTTTCCCCCCTCCATCACCGCCGTACATATGTTTGTTACATATTTGTCTCCCTTCTTCTTTCATGTTTTGCACCAACCTTAATCATAAAATACCTTCTTTCCAGATCGCAGCCGGCGCGTCCGTTAAACTACAGTAAATAGCAGTGCAAAGAAAAAAATAATATGAATGGAGCCAAATTTGTTATAGGCAATAATTGTATCCGTACCAGATCGATGATTTCGTAAAGGGCGCGCAACATAGGCCTATATTTGGTCGGACAGAAACAGCTTTAAACAAATTCCGAAAATTTGAAATCTGGATGAGGGCTGATATACTAGATACATCTAAAAGTCTATTTTCATTATTAGGCCCTATTCATGCAATTGCCCAAATTCAAATGTGATAATATTTTTTTCACTGCATTTATAATATAGTTATCTAATAAACCATACCTACAATTCCTCAGTTAGAAACAAAGTCATGTTATTATCCTTTTGTGTGAGACATACGGAAATTCAGGTCTAAAGAAAGGCACGACAAACGTCAGAGCCAAATCACAAACCCAGGATATGTGCAGAGTGTGTAGTCAGTTTGTAGATCATTAACCACCTGATATCGATTCTTTCTATTTCTACCTTTAGAAGTAACTGAGTGACAAGCTGTCGCGTCTTCTCCATTGAGTGAGACCCACTTTTGTCCCCACTATATAGCGTGGACAACTGTGGACAAGCACTAGCTTTAGACCGATTCTCAGGACGCGGGCCCTCTCCCCGTGCGGCCAACGGCCATGGGCGGCGCGGCTGTGGTCGCCGCCTGTTTTCTAAACCTTTGTAGACATGGACAACCGGTTTGAAAATAGGACCTCAAACAATTTACACAGTGCAGCCTGGCGCTGAAAGGACGCTGTATTCATGCGCGGCAGGGGGTGTGAGTGCGCGCCACAAGTGAGTGCGGAGTGGGCGCGGTGAAGAAGGGTGAGAGGTGGGTAAGAGGGTAAGGGGGAGGGCAGGGGGAGGGGAAGGGGCAGGTCTGGTGGGCAGAGAGATGTCAGTGGCGCCCCCTGTGGAGAGGGGGGCATGTGGAGAGGGCGGGCCCCGCCTTTCGCTGGGTCCCGACAGGTGTGAGCCGACACAGGGTACTTCTCACGGAACCAGTCTTTGGGGGGCGTGACTTCAAAGTGTCAATCATACTGAACATTGACGTCACCATCTTTGGAGGGTTTCAATATGAAACCTGAATTTAACATGAAGCGTTGCGCATTTTTGTAAGTATCTTGATTTACAATCTATCCTGAAAGTTTTCAAACAACCTTGGGTTGGGCAATTAGTACGGAGAACGGTATTTGTTTCCCTGTTTCGATGACGATTACCAATTGTATTATAAAAGGCAAATGACTAAACTGCATTGTATAAATTACCCCCAATCTAAACACCACGAATTAGTCATAAAGCGTCGTTATACACAATCCAAGTTTACGTATATATCGATATTATGTAAGAGCAACAAGTGTCTGGCGTCCCCTTGGCTTTTCAAATCTTGCTGTTGCAATTTTAATCAATAGATGTCCCAAATAACATATGTGTATTGTGTTTTGTCGACGTGTCCAAACTTGGCGACATTTCAAACATCACAGAATGTCATTGTACCGATACAATAAAACATAAACGTTTAAAGGACCTGCATAAAACATTCCCAGTCGTTGAACTTGTGAAATTAGATACATGGTTATGGTATTCATAAATCTTGTTAAAACACACCTATCAAAATAGAAAGAGTTCATGTCCTATTATACATATTCGCACGTTCTCTTGAAATCTGATAAAATGTTTCGTTTTCACTCAAGTTGGATGAAATAACCCCCATGTAGGAGTGTACTACATGTGAATAGAACAGGTTGCCAGATTTAACTCATAATAGGAGAGATACAAATCATATCACTACCAATCAAAAAAGGCCAGAGAATAGAACGTGCATTTTGCTCAATACTCGAACGATTTACATACACATTGGATTACCGTGAAGTTGTCTGAAATAGAACAAGAATTAGACTAATTAGCTTTTGATGTTCTTTGTCAATAAAAATCATCTGACCATCCGACATATTTAGTAATAGCAATGTAAAACCATAAAACTGTAGATCAGAACATTTATAGTGTGATATGGGTTTAGAAACTTATTATGGGTTTAGAAACTCTCTGCTTGCTCAAAGTTGCTGCAGTCATTTGTGCATCAGTCAAGGAACCCTCTTACAATGTCGATCAATTCTGTTGTCCGCGGCGACTAGAGCTGGAACAGTAATTCGAAGGTTTCTTCCAAGTGGCACGAAGAACTGTGGGGATATATAGTTCTTATTAATACATCAGAGCCTTTCATCTAATTTACCGACACAGTCCGCGCTGGCTGTATGAACCCTTCGGAAGATGTGGGTAAGTAAATGGCCAGATTTGTTTCCCTGAACGGGAAAAAGGATAGACTTAACTGGTACTGGGTTATATGAACAGAGCTAGATATATGATCTTACTGTGTTTTTACAAATTTCATATCACAAGGTCTCACTGCTCCGAATATACCTATACCCTGTCACAAATCAATTCTTAGTAGGGAACGAGTTGATAACCATGCATGCGTCCTGCAATATGAAAAATATATAAAACTTCAAATTTCGGTCGGATTTGTGCATGTATACTAAAATACATTAAAATCACCGAAACCGTTATTTAAAGGGAAAAAAGCTAAATACGGCCTTTCGACCACATGCAGACGATGAATTTCCCTTCCTCGACGTTTAGTTTATAATCTTGAATTTGGAGCGCGGCTTTATCAGTTTATTGAAAGTACTGACGAACGTGTTACATTATTGGAGTGTTTACAACAGATATGAAATAATGTTATATACATTATTAGCTAGTATAACTTTAAAGCTTTGTTATTCTATTAAGTTTTATCTTTTCTTTTTTTCATTGAAGGATAGCTGGGATAACTGCCTTCTTATAGTATATGTAAAGTAATGTATATAAGGCGTAGAACTTATAAGTTTTCTCCCGACTTTATGTGGACAAATCACCCTGTAATATCAGGTATATCCTACCCTGTCCGATATGGCGTGGTGGTAGGGCCCTGGAGGTGAAGCCAGGTAACCTACAGGTGTTAGAGAGGTGTCAGTCAGGTGAGGCCGTGTCAATCCCCCGGTCCGACCCTGGCCCGCTTACCCCACCTGCACGCCACCAGCATTAATATTTTCACACGTTTCCTCGTATTTTGCCCACTTTGGCTGATTGCTGTCGGGGGTGAAATTGGCAGAAGGCGCCCCAACCCTGCACCCTCCGTGTGAACCTCGTGTATTGGCTTTTCATGTTTTATAGGTTTCATGTCCAGCTCACCAGGTGATTGTGTAGACTACAATGAAACTGCATGAATTGTGTATAACTGCAATATTCGTGTATACCTTTTTAACCTATTTATTCTCAATTTTTTTGTGTACATGATAATTTCATTACCCTCAAAGTGTATGTGCTAACCACAAATGTTTTATCTCAGTTTATGTTGCGATTTTGAGATATGAATTCTATGTTGGTTGTTGTCGTAATTAGTATTTAATCATATTTAAACCTAAATGCTTAGCGCCCCAAATACATTACAGATGTTCATGTAATCAAAGTAATCCCATTGGTCAGAACAAAGATACGGTGCCAATGGGGACTATTTGTCCAGTCTTATCAGGTAGACTTCTGGTCACGCATATGCAGGGAACACGCCCCATGGAGGATATGGCTCGATTTCCTCTGCGTTGAAAAACATTTTGTTGGAAACTACTGAAATTCAACCCAAGCAGTTATTTGGTATTTCATATTTCCACTGATATTATAAACTTGTGATCAGCAATTGCCTATATATGATATGTAGCCTCTTCTCATCTTGCTACCGGTACAATTCACCTAAGGCGATGAACGTGTACACCATGCAGTCTGTACTCCACACACGAAAAAATCCCAGCAACCTACTGATATTTGGTATACACGCCGTACACGAGTACTTCTACCCCCTCTATATTACAACCTGTGATCAAGGACACCCGAGATCCAGGAGATGGGAGAACGCGGTGGGTGGCTGGCAAAACGTCAGTGACGCTGAATAAAACATGGATGTTTGACACTTCCATTACGAGCCTATATGCCAGGGGACTGCAGCCCACGGCCGACGCCTGTATGCCAGTGGTGCAACATGGGGTGCAGGTTGTGTGCTTCTCTGTTGATTAATTAACAAGTCACGCGGGAACCCTGTATACAAATAGTGAGTACATGAATAAAGTATGGCCTGCTAGAATGGTGCCAGAGGCCATACACCAGGGTAAAGCAGGCGCCGTATACATCATCTCTGTCTCATACATGTATATCGGTAAAGCGATATGTACTATGAGAAGAATCTAAAGCTCCGTTAACCCAATCGCGAATGTTCCTTTAGTTCCTTTAATCACAATCGTACTGTATTTAAAGAAAAAGTGTTGCAAATATCGTCTATATCGTGCTTTAGTATTAAGCCTTTTTATATATGGTGCCCTGCAATGTGATCATAGCGTTTCTTTTCCCTCTCCTTCCAGCGTTTCTGTAACCTGAAAAAGGGTTTAATGAAAAGTTCACATGACAGAAATGGTGAATTTATAGTGGATTAACAAAACTATCTGTTTCACACCTCTAAATCGGGGATGTAGGCGTCTGACCAACGGCCTAATTGTACTCTTGTTGTTCCAGTGTTTGGGACCGACGGGTCGTCGGCCCCATGTCATAATCCCCCTCAGGAAATGTGCGTTCAACAATTTACCGTTGGTCAGTTGCTGTACCCCTTGCCAAGGAGAATGTAGGTTCCAAGGGAAGGGCCATTACTCCCCAAGCAAATTCCACCCTGGATGGCCTAAATATCATTTATGGAAGGTGTTAGCAAAATATATTTGTTGGGTTTTTCAGTGAAAAAAACCCTAAAATTATAGAAGTCATAAATGTTTTAATTTTAGAAATTTTCTAAATTGCTCAAATCAGCATATAAACCCTATTAAACGATTGTGATTCATTCCTACCACAGGTCATCTGCTCTTTGCAACATGAGAAAATCAATTAGCCAGGGGCACTATAATATTTTCATTTCATATATGTATATATTTAATATGCTCAATCATTACAGATATAATAGATATGTGGCAAATATATGTCCATTTTCTTTAGTTTTTCTTATGTATTTTTGACGACAAAATCCGCCCAAATTAGTCTGCATGTTTCTAAAATACTGTAAATAAGGTATTAGAATTATTGCTACTATTGCTTCACAAACATAACTTATTTTGACGGAAATGGATATAGGGCCTACATGTTCACTATGCACAAAGAGACAGGTTCAAACGCAGACACTGAGGCATTTAAATATATAAACAAATATCTATTCATTTATATATTTATATAAAAGACGCGACACCAGGCCCCCCGCCTAACATAAAAACCAGTTTGTGCAGTATATGAGAAACCCCAGAGCATGGAAGACGTGGCGTGCCAACTGATGCACAGAGCCTCGAGTCGAGCAGTAAGTATAACGTAAGTATTTCTGTATTAACATCATTCCCACTGGGCAGTATTGATACGGAAATAACAATAGCTACTCGACTACAGTCCTGAGAAGGTGAGAAACATTGTTTACAAAGTTACTGCTCTTGAAGGCGTCTCTATTTTCACTCAGCCTCAAGCGTGTCCTCCTGGCAAATTCAACATTCAATATGATTACATGGCCTCCTCTTATACTATACAATAGACATCAAAGGTGGTGATACCATTAGGAAAGACTGCACTTATACTGTCTTTCCACTGTGCGCCTTACAAGGGGTCATTCAATTTTATTGTGAAGTGACGTAATGTTACTCACTAAAGGCTTATTTCTAATGTTATATCTCTGTGACCGTATATCGCGTTGAAGATGGGCATTATTAATATTGGATATTAAGTACTATATTTTAAAATGCATTTATCTTACGCACACTGTTCTTTTTTGTGGAATCAAAAGTTCAATATAATAATCACGTATTCTGTATAATTGTAATTATGTACATGCACGTGAAGTGAGCAAAAATGACGTACCAATTTCTTTTTGCAAAGTAGGAATTTTTGGACAAAATTGTTTTGAATTTCATTCAGACATTTTGTCAGAAACTTTCATATACCGGAAGTAGCCTTTCGTTACTGTCCGCAATAGTTGCCTTTCAATTCTGAAGGCTAGCATGTAGCAACATCTTCAATATGGCCTTGATGACCTTATACATCTGGCCAGGCCTGCCCGTCGGGGACGGACCACTCCCCAATATACTGCCCAGCCCTGGACAGCCCAGCGCCCGCCCCGCGCACCTCGGCCCCTCAATGAGAGGGAAATTGCAGAGCACGGAGGGAGGTAAAAATGGCGGCACTGACTTGGTGAAATTACGGGTGGGGCGCGGCAGTAAAACAGCTCGCAGGGCGGTGGGCCGACTGGCGGGCGCGCATACAAAAACAGTTGGTCAGCCGACTGGCAAACAGTGGTGCGGGCCGCTAATCGCATTGCGCCGCCCGACCCGGGCCTTGTTATGGAGCGGGCCGGCGATGGCTTCCGACACAAATACTATTAGGGCGTCGGGGGAAATTCCAGCACGACAGACGAATCAAATACGTCAACAGGCATTACGTCAAGTCCACGGCGCAGCCAGGTCCGCGCAGCCGGAAGAACTGACTAATGATCAATTCAAGGTGGGCCCAGAAGGAGACGAGGGCCGGGACGTCGGTCATCCGTCAGTGGCTTCACACTCACACCGGGGTGGGAGAGCGGGGTGTCGGGGTCGTTTTGCCAGCGGGGCAGGTGTGACCAGGATTCGAATCCCGCGCTTAAGTCCCTGATGTATTTCCATGTATATGAAATAGAAAGCAGTGGCGATGTAGACGGCTGTCGTCATGGGCGCTCACCCCTTTCCATTCCGAGAAAAGTGTCAGCGTTAAAAAACAAATAAAACAGTGTTTTTCATTAGTAGGTCTATCAAGAGTGAAGGTTTCCCACGTTTTTCAGATTTCAGACTTATGAAGTAGAACCATCAACTGTACCCCCCTAGACACGCGCACACATTGCTGTATTTCATCAGAAGTTCCCCTAATTTCTCCTGTAAATTACCAACAATTCAATGCAGGTAATCTAAATATAACTAAAATCTGCCCAAGTTCACCAAGACATGATAAAGAAAAGGTGAGAGATGGGCAATATGATTAGCTAATCTTTTTTGAGTTATATCGAACGTATTTATTCGTCTTTAAACTGTTGCCTATCCACAGGCGGATGCGATCGGATTGGGGGCGATAGAGGGCTTTACCTTATATATCAGCCACCTATAGTACTTTTTTGTACTTTGCGGTCCAATATAGTGTTCTCTTCACATCAAACGTTGAATCTGACAACAGCGTACAACCTCCTTGGCACCTCCTTCCCTCTACCAGCTGTCTAAGCCACCCACAAACAAAAAAGTCTGTTTCTAGAACGTTTCCATTCAAAACTGTTATATTCGGCATACGGCATAACAAATGTAAAATAAGACCTTTGAAATAGTAAGGCAATAATAAAAAGTGATCAAATATTTCCTTCGTGTGATAATCTAAAAATCAGGGGCAACCCTGATGTTTATTGCAAATAATCTTTTAACAAAATCAAAAACAAATAAAACTTGTATATAGTTCACCTTTATTTCCATTGACGGCCTGTGGAATATAGGCCTGACTCTAGCTGTGAAAAATGGCGGAGGGCACCTAAGTGACAAGATACAATTTCACAGGCATTGTTTTGACCTTAAATAATGGCTGTAGTTGCCCTCTTCCCATTCTCAACATAACATTTTCAAATAAAAAACAATAGGTCAGGGTTTTGTAATTGTATAATTAGTTTACAAGGATGCATGTCTAAAAAAAGTGTAAAAGTTAGATATTATTACGTCGCCGAACTGATGAGACCCTGAAATCTTTCGTTTGGAGCTCGACATGTCTGAGTGTTTCCTGTAAACTTTGTAGGTGGCGCTGTGACGTCAGTGCGCCTCAGTGACGGCTGTTGGCCAACAGTTTAGAGGATGGCTGTCTACAAGACTTGCCCGCGCCCCCTGCCTGCCCCCCGCCCCCTGCCTGCCCCCTGCGCCCCCTGCCCGCCCTGTTTCTTTGTCTTACCCCCCGCTGCAGGTGCACACTGGGACCAGCTGATATGATTAGCGCTAACGGGGCCGACCCGCGGCCTCCAGCCCGGCACCAGCAAATCAACTGCTTTTACGCTTTTATTTCTTCATGGGGAAAACATTAAGCAACCTAACCCAATTTGCCCCCGCAATTTCACTTGACTCTTAAATTATGCAATATGTTTGGGCAATTCCTCAGCGCGCCCTGTCACTGTTGATTTTCGCCTCGTCTTTCTTAGCAATTCAATTTTCTGTCGGGCCGGGCTTACAATGGGATTAAGGGGGGCCCCCAAGTCGCGGCCGCGATGAATAATCATTCTCTTAAGGGGGGACTGATAATCCGCGTCCGGGCGGGCGGTGGCGGTGTGCCGGTGTCGGGGGACGGGCGGTCGGCGGTCACCCCGACGCCTGCTGCGGCCGCCCTCCCCGACACCTCCCCGGGCGGTGAGGTTGGGCGACCTGGGAAGTTGGAGCCATCAATACCGACACTTGGCCCAGGGACTGGCAAGGGAATCTGACCCCGGATCACCTGCGGTTTGCTGCCGCGCCAACAGCGGCCAAGGGCTGGGCGGTCGGCAACAGGCGTCGGTCCTATAGGGCAGGGCAGCTGGAGGCGGGTGGGTAGGGGTAAGGTTTTTACATTCTGAAGGTCAGAGAAGTGGATGAGTCTAGTTAAAGAATGTATCTATACCTTTCAATCTTTGTCAATACAAACTGTAAATGTAGCAATCGGTAAGCTTTTTCGGGTAAAATAAAATCACTACTTTTTCGCGACTGTGTCATCTCTAAAACTTGAGGTGTGTGTGTGTGTGTGTGTGTGTGTGTGTGTGTGTGTGTGTGTGTGTGTGTGTGTGTGTGTGTGTAGGCCTATGTGTGTGTGCCTATGTGGGAGCGTGTAGCATCTTGTTGTGTTGAGTAGACTACAACATTATCTTTTCTTGACAAATAGTAACAGATTATAATTGCAATTTTTCCTTTTTGAATTAAAATACTTTATTTCCAAAGAATTTTTATTTTGATGACATATAAGGCATATCCCGGTGTTGTAAACAGTTACACGCAGAATTGTGGCAATATCGGATGTTTTTTGTAGAACCTTTTGAATAAAGTTAAATCATACCAATAGCAATCATTGGGGAAAAAACTCCTTGAAGGCATTACAGAAAGTTTGTGCGACCTTTTTACTGTTCAGTCTGAAGCTTTTTTTTCTTCAAGAATACAACGCACAGCTACTATTTTCTTAGAGTAACATAGTTAGGCCTGCTACGTATAGTCATTACGCTAAACTCTCTTTAACCGGTGGCAATTCCCCTCGAGTATACAAATGGATGTTATATTTATTCATATATGTGATGCGTATCAACATTCAGTTCACCCCCTATACGTTAGCTACGCCAAGAAGACACGCGAAACCAACGCCGCTTCTGTAACCAATTTCCTCGTTGGTCCATTTGGTTTAGAATCGAGAATTCTAAACATAATCTATACTGTAACTGGTAGCCTATCAGTCCTCTCAATTTCTCAATAGACTCAAAAATAAAATTGTATTTAAAAAAAACACACAATTTAAGCCTCTACTAGAAAAGTTGGTTGAACACAACATACGTGTATTCATATTTTTTCTATGGACAGCAGTGGCGGATCCAAGGGGGGCGGGGCTCTTCCCAGACCCATGAGAGAAAATTATGGGACCATACAATTGGAAGATCTTTGTAAATCCGGTACCAGGGTTTGCCCCCCCCCCCCCCCGAGCCCTGGCTCTGGATCCGCCCCTGGTCAGGTACAACGTTTGAGTCTCTAAATATGAATTTAAGAAATATGCATCGTCCATCGATTGTGGCTGACCTATGAACCAATTTTGAAATAGGAAATTCTCTAATCGGTTCAGCTTTTGTTGCATCTTGGAACACAAGCGTTACCTATGGTTTATAGTATGGTCGATGTGGATCCCAGCCCGAAGACGCAGTCGCACAGCAAATACTATGAGGTAAAGTTAAATCATATCAATTGGCATGTCTGTAATTGTCTTTGCTATAAAACATGCCAAACTTTCTGCTAATTGCTCAATCATAATAACGAGTATTATGAAACCAGGCAATGCCCTGTTTTTCCAACGTCCAATTACTCTCCGTATTGTTGTTGGTGAACCAAACATCCATTCCCCTGCCCCTACATGTACCCACGGGCGCCTCTCACCACGCCTTGATGAGGCGACGACCATTGTATCGGGCCTATGACCCCCGGGGCGCGCAGTAGTTTTGGGGAGTCACCCCCCCTGGGTGGTGACACACATGTTTGTGACCAGTTTCTCAGGGCTGTTTACAAGCACGTTGTCAACATGGCCAAACATAGCGGGCCGGGGTCGACACCTCCAGTCCGACCAGCCCATTGTACCCGACCAGGAAACCACCAATTAGTCCCAGTCTAATTTGGTCCCACCTACCCCTGCTAGACTCCCCTCTTCAAGTTACTCGAAAATTGGCTAATTTCAACATCAAATGACGCTCACTGCGTGGGGCGGTGGGACTGCGTGGGACGGCCCGCTGGAGTGGTCATTGAAGCCGGGTAAATAAACGTTTAGTTGGCCGTCGTCCGAACAGAACTTCAGGAAAAAAGAAGAGAGGGGTCGAGTTGGGCTCCCGACTGGGCGCAGCTCCCAGCAATTAGAGAAGATCAGAAAAGGGCACCAATTAACGGCGGGCGCCCGCTGGGGCCTGGGTCCATACCTGGATTGTTGAGAATGGGGCAAAGAGGGACGGAACAACGCCAGGAATGGCCAGGTAGGCGGTCCCGGTAGGCATACACGTTAGTGGACTCACTCGGGGCTGATACTGTGTTGAGGTATGCGTCCAACAGGTACAAAGTCTATACAACATTGCATATGGGCTAACTTGTAATACATAATTAGTTTTAAGTATTTAATAACGGTTTTATGACTCAACGTGGAGTGAACGCATAATTTAGGAACGTTTTCTGCTTAAAGATATCTTAGCAATGGCGTACTTTCATGATTGGTATACCTCCGAGATTAAAGGTTACGGCGCTTTCGGTAAACATTGGCAGTATAATATAAGTATTTGCCTTCAAAATGGTATCAGTGTTTTACCGAATATCACAATAGAATCGAGGTCTTTCGTCAAGGCAAACTACAAAATTAACCGTATAGCAATGCTTGTTTTAAAGGAAATGGGCCAAAGAAGAGTTTGGTAGTACAATGGCTATGGTGACGTGGTTGGGGTGTGTTCCCCAGCCTGGCGCTACCACTCTTGTGTTCAAAACACAAGAAGTAACCAACTTACACAATCTTTGCAATGCATGGGTTGCTAGGCAATCTGCATGACTGTGATGTCATAGTTGTTGGGAGGGCCAATGGGCACCTATAGTAACTGTTTGTTACATGGCACTTGGTCACAATTGGTATTAATAGTGAATTTAATGGCCTGTCCCCGTTCACCCTGTAGATAACTTGCACTTATTATAAGTGTTTCTTAGTGATGGGGCATTCATAGATTGTCAATGGGGGTAAATAGTGGTTTCATCATAAGGGAATTGTCGAGCGTGAGTTTCAGAGACTCATTTTACCAGAATGTTTCATAAACGCACACATAAAAGTGTATATAATTTGACTGGGTTGCATGGGTGCCGTCCAGTAAACGATCGTTGGATTTGAATTTACATATTGATTATGAATAAATTGGCCAGTTGGATCTTATTGTGGTAGGACTTATGTCCAGTTCCCCAATAGTGGGTACTCTGTTCACTCAAAGAGATTGGTAGTATATAGACAAATTGTGCACGGTAACCCCCCTCCCCCCTCCCCCGTCCAATAGCTCCCCCGGGAGGGGGTTGGGACAAGGTGAGGAAGGTGAGAAGGTGAGAGGCCTGCTCCTCCTCTTACACCTCTCCCCACACCGGGGTCGTTCCCACACACCCCATCCTCCACATACCTGCCACCGTCACCCCCTCCCACCCTGTACGGCCTCCTCTCGTCACCATCAGTTGACAAATACCCAGAGCACACTGGTCCCCGTCGTCATTGTGGACAATGCACACCAGCTCCAGTTACCAGCAAAACGGATCCGTCACGCCAGACTGGCTTGGACGCACAATACCTCCGCCTGGGCCGTTGTCAATCCGTGTTTTGATCCGCGCCTGACGCCGGTAATCAGCTACAGAGGTCAGGTGACAAGAAGACCGCATTGTCACCTATAGTATCAGAAAAAAATGACAAAAATAGTCCTCGCTATAGTATTGTGAAGAGATAGAGAAACAACTAAAAATTCTAAAATAGTTATTTTTCATCTCGGTTTATTGTTTTGTCTTGCACATGGACGGCATTCAAGCAAATCACTCAAGGGACAATTTTAAACATATTTAACTCTTTGCAAGCACAAATATTGGTATGTATACTTCTATACAGTTTTATTTCCGACTCTCCCTTTTTATAAAAAAGCTCTTCCGATAGTATCATAGGAATACAATGTATATGGGAACACCATAAAAATTAATATCATAACACAAATAAACCTGATAATAAATTATATGAAATCGACACTTTCACAGCCCTATCATACCAAGCCTACTTACAAAAGAAATACATATAAATTGGTAATTTAGAATATTGCCTTAAAACTTTACAATAACTAATTGAGTTAGCATCACACATAGCATCGGATGTACAACCTATGTCACAAGAGGTAGTCCCAATAGTCCTGTCCAGTTATTATTATAACAATACAGAACATTACTGGAATGACTGCCATTTCCTAGTCAACTTACCACAACAATGAGGAATTAGGGTCGGATGGCAGTGCCAGTCAAAGTGTATGCAAGAATCATATATAAGTTTACATTTCAGACATAAACATTGATTTGATTATCAGGTTTTGTTGAATATTTTGTTGTAAATCTTAGAAATCAGAGGATGTGCCCTCTTACCCCCTTTTTCTTTTTCTCTCTCTATTTCCTAAATTGCTTATAAATTGCTACATGAATAATGACTGATAAAGCTAGTCTACCTCCTGTCCTAACACAAACAATAGTGAGACTATCTTCCATCAACACCTTGACTACTGAGGTGATGCCACTAAAACTTATTACCTACAGAAGTATTTTTGATCAGGAAACCGTATCAAGGCCCAGTCGCATACAAATCCTCATTTCAATGCAATAGTTTTCAGGGATGAGAATGTAATTTTGGAAACTAATAGCCTAAGTGTCAACGATAACAGACCAGTGGTCACTAATCTATAGAGACTGGATAGTCTTTGCCTGTTGGATTGGATTATGTAGAGGGGCGTGTCAGGATGGCCTTTTCTGTTTTGCTATATCTCTAAACATTGATCACACATTATTTTTTAGATAGCTACTGTGCATTGATTAAGACTCATTAAGATTGAATACTATTCAGTCTTTAAGCTGGTGACAGCGAGGCTAGGCTTTAAACATAAAGACTGTCTCGAATCTTTATCCTGTCAACTTTGAATTCAACTCAATCTAAGGGATTAAAGCTCACTCGAAAAAAGGTATTTCAATATCAAGAAAATTAACTGCTATACTTATCACTTAATGCCTATGTTTAATTTAGTACGAGGTGAGAATTTAGCTTTGCCCTCAGACAATTATCTATGTGTCTATTTTAGCAAATGCGATTCTAAAGAATTTTTACTTAATTCTACAAGCTGTGGTTTTGACTATGAATCTACAAAAATGACTTACAGTCAAGGAACACCTATGCACCATAGCTCCTCTGATGTCACAGGTTATTGTTTACATTTGGCAGTGTACCTGGTCAGATCGCTGCTGACCAGGCAGATCGCATCATGACAATAGAATTCAGTTAATTAGCTCTTCAGAAAAAAAATCTTGTTTAAACAATGAGATCAGCATTGGCAGAACGTATTACAAGGCATAAAATCGGATTTTCGAACCACTTAACTGCCAATTTGAGGCAAAATGGATGTAGTTTTTATTAATTTTGTTCTTTATGCTTTTTCACTGATGCGCATGTTATGGTATATCTTCTTTATCTTATGACCTGAAGATTGAGTAAACTGCAATAATTTGAAGTTTTGGTTGCTATGGAAACCATTTTCTTGATTTTTCTTTACATTACATTAAATTCTAAAAGTGATCATATAATACATGGCCAAATTCTCAAAATTGTGATAAAAGCATCATAGATACTAAAAGAAAATTCTCTATAACTATTTTGATACAGTATATCTAGATAGCAACTTTATGAAACAAGCATTTCTTAATATTAAGCTATATTTCTATATGTTTTAGTTTCTTATGGGTTGTTCTATAATTTCAAGCTATAACAAAGATTTTAGAATACTGTTACCATGGTAACCATGCCATTTTGGATATTTCTTCAATTTATTGACTTTTTGCCCTAAAATAAGGTTAGAGCTGTCTAAGTTTCCATGGCAACCGACACTTTCAGTGTACCAAATTATTTCCTTGCCAAAATAAATTGGAAACAGTTCTAGAACTTGACCATTCAATTGATTTAGCAAGATTTCGCCAAATTTGTGCAATGTTACTTCATTTTTTGTAATTTTGAAAATGTGTTGCTAAGGAAGGTGTTGCCATGGTTACCATACACAAGATTTGGTTATTTTAAGAAACCAGTATGATAACCATGAAGCCAAAGGTATGGGCTTTCCAATTTTATCTTACACCTCTATTTTTTGATATCCTTTTAATATGCAAAATTATCATGAATGCATGTATATTTTTTTACTAAAATACCTTAGAAAATGATCCTGCACCTGAGATAACTCGGGAGCAGCAGTTAAGGCTTGATGCAAAGTATCCAGTCTCAATGTCTAGAGCTAGGTCACATGTGAAGACTGGATATTCTTAAGTCTCTTTCATAAGAACAATAATATGGCGGGAGAAATGGTGTGTCTATCACCATATGCCTTTTCTGTTGGGTTGAGAATGTTGGGTTGAGACTTATGTCCCAGCCACAGTCAAGTTGAGTGAGTCAGGGCCAGTCCTATATTGTATTACCTCGACACATCTCCCATCTCAAATCTTCCTGCACACTCGAGTTGCGTCAGACATCTTGAGAAGTCAAAGATATTGATGTCTCGACTGGCAGATCTCAAGTTACCAAAATTTAGGTGTTGCATGCCTTAGGAACTAACTCAACCAAATTGGTCAGCAGTAGAGCATTGCAGAATAGGTAATAGTCGATATGATTTCTCTTTACTGTATTCTAAAGTGACAAGAACTTGTGTTTTTCAGACATTGTAGATATTATAGAATCAAAACTATTCAAGATATAAAATTATGAAAAGAAGAAAGGATATAACAATTGGTCACTAAAGGCCATATTACACTACACATCGGGTGGCTTGCGTTTGGGCTACTTTACCTCAACTTGATTCCCCAATGTGTGCCAAAGCAACCAACGCATAGTGTTAAATAGAAAAAAGCTTAGCGTTGGCATTCGTGTTGGGTTTGAAATTCATGTTGGTATTCATGTTGGTATTCACGTTGGGCACTAGATTGATGTTGGTTTTCGCAATCGGCACAAGATTCGTGTTGCTTTTGTTGGGTAGCTCACATTATGATACAAATATAGACAAAACTATTTGCTTTAGGTCACGTCAGATACCCACTTCGTGTTGGGCATTCGCATTGGATTTACGAACATGTCTGTAAAATAACGCGAATCATTCACATGGACAACATATTGCCCTGTTTTCACCAGAAGATTTTTCTTTAAACATATCCCATAAAAATCGTCCAGATTTGTCAATCCTGATAAATCGTTCAACAAATCTGTTGGTGGAAACAAAAAATTGTTCAAACAACCAATCCCAACGGATGATTTTGTATGGCGTTGGCTGACGAAAATGCCCAACAGACGTCCAATTAATTATTATTTTGATGTGTTAGATATTTTTTGACGATTTTGGCTTGTTGGATGATCTTGCTACATGAATCTTGCATTCATCTTTTGGTAGAAACAGGATATCTTTGGACAGTTAAGTAAAATCTAATAGCAAATATATAATAAGATTAAATAAAAAAAAATCAGATGAAAAATAAAAATCGTATATGCTATCATAATAAATTTACAATGAATATTCACAAAGACTTGATATTCAAATCAATATTCCTGTTTCAAAAGTATTCTTATTATACCGGCACAGCCACGCGACCCTAATCCTTCACTGTTGTCTTTGGTTGACCAACGAACGGCACCTCTTAGTAATCCTCATCAAGAGCTTGAGACAAGGCTGATCAGTCTTAGGAAACCACAATTTCAGTTTCAAATCGTGGTCACATAACAAAACTATCAGAGACCCAACTCGACTTAACTTTTGAGTTGAATTTAGTCTCTTTATATGCGACAAGCATTTAAACCCCATTCAATGCGACCCTCTTTGTAATGTCAGGGGTGAGCAAAATCCATCAGGCATCTGCTTACTGTTTACTGAAAACTCAATTTAACCACGTTCATCTCAGCTAAGGATATGACGTTCCAGAACATTGCAGCAATGTTCTAGATTGATTCTTGTTACGTTACACTGTTAGGTTGCAGAGACATTCTTTTGATGACTCCCAATTACGTCACTACAACCAACTGTTGTGATGTCACATTGTGATGTTCTGATAACATTCTTGTAATGTTATTTATGAAGCTAATACTGTGACCTCACTTAATAAGAATGTCACAATAATGTTCTGTTTATGTGTGGTTGAGACCTCACGTAATGAGGATGTCACAGTAACCTTCTATTTAGGTTAAGTTGATGCCTAACCTAATAAGATGGTCACTGTAATATTCTGTTTAGGTAATTATAACCAGAACATCACAATATTGTTCTGTTTAGGTGAGGTTGGGACCTCCCCTGGTCAGGAGGTCACAACAATGTTCTGTTCAAGTAAGGTCTGGACCTCACCTGATCAGAATGTCACAAAGATGTTCTGTTTTAATTTGATCTTGACCTATATATATTATAATAACACTCTGTTTTGGTTAGGTCTCAACCTCCCAGAAAAATAATGTCACAGTTATGTAACATTTTAGTAAGTAACAGACAAACCAAAAAAGTATTGTTGCATAATGTGACTGTCACGTCGCACCTTGGCTGGGATGTGTCAGGCTCAAATGAATGGTCTACAAAACTGTCTGCGTTGGACACACTGAAGTAAACTCAGTTAGAAAGCTTACTTAGGAGGTCAGTCAAATGACCTGAGGGAAGTATTAGAAAGTTAGAACCCTTATAAGCACTAACTGTCTAACTTTCCACTTTTTAGTGAAGGTATTGCTTGCCCTTAAGAAACAAAAGAAATTAATTTTTAATCCCGGTCGCATATCAAAACCAACATAAACCTAACTCAATTGAACTGCTGACATTAGTTCTGTCCTAATAATAAGCAACTGGGACTTCAATCGGATCGTGTATATATGCATGTATGTTAGTATGGTAAAACATCTTTCAGCCATAAATCTGTAGGAGTACATACTTTGTCAACCGTGCATTACCATTTAACCCTCATGTTATTGATTCCACGTTTACATAAGAAAAAAAGGTCAATACAACTGAATATCGTAAAACTATTCAAAAGGGAGATTACATAAAATGCATATATACCCTCACGTGTATTTACAAGTGAGCCATCAAAGGTTAATCGATTCTTGGGAACATGTGTAGATGAGTGCACATATGCCGGCAAAAACTAAGATGATTATGAAAAAATCCCCACTAAATCGAGTTGTGAATAAAGGCTCCCATCGATGATGTTGATACTTAAACAGATGATATACAAGTTTGTCAAGTGCTCCGTACAAAAACCTTTGTGGGGTGGAAAAAGTAGCGGATTCCGATTATGGCTCAAGTGCAGTGTTTTCCAGCGCCTGCTGTCACCATATCAATGAGGTCGGTCCCCAGAGTCACACGTGTTTTCACGGTTTAATTCCCATTTACATGCATTTTTTATCCACCGCCCCTCTTGTATATACACCACAAGAAAGATTCATGAATTTTAAAGCGGGATTAACTTTGTTTTCTCTGGTGTAAGTGGCAGCGAATACGACATTCATCCATCATGGACGCTAATCGTAACGAATGAACGCTCGCCAGAAACGTCATTATAGAAAACTCAAGTTCATATTTATGACATGCGTGGTGGGTGGGTGGCGATGCTGGCGGGGAAGCTGGGTTCTCGGTATACATGTAGCCTGTCGGGCCGGGGTGTGCGCCGTGCTACGTGAAGGGCCTTCAAACCGTGTCCGTGGGGTATCGGCTCGTACCCGGCGTCATCAATATATAATTTGCAATCAAACCGGGTCCCGCGGTCTGATGGATACCTCCCCTCCACCATCGCTCAAACTCTCGCCACCAGGGCGCGCGCTCTCCGGAAGCGAGACGTTGACGTGAGACCTCCCAGAAGGCCCATCGAGCCCCAGTTGTCCCAAGACGTCCGGGTGACGAGGGCAGGGGGCGGTGGGGGTGGGGGTGGGGGTGGGGATGTTGCAGCTGGGATGTAGAGGTGGATTTAAACAAAAGGTGGGTGGGGGTGTGCATTGGTTGTTTTCATAATCATGTTTCGATAAACATGTTTTACTTTCGTACTTAAATACACTTTTTTAATGATGGATTACTATATCAAACAAAACTCCAGGATTCTAATAAACGGATTGACGTCATGTTGGTCATGCCTGACTGAACGAGGGTTAAAAGAGAACCACAAAGGCAATTTTATTTTTAATGTCACATTGAAATTGCATTTCTTTAAATATCTGCAAAAATCACTGCTAATGTAGCATTAATGCTGAAGAAATGTATGTTTAAAAATTAAATTGTGTAGTGGCTTCTACTGAGTGCAGGTGACATCATCTAGGCTCTTTTAGATAAGCAGGGCAAGGTGTTAATGCTCCTGCAATGGGTGACTGCACACACAGACACCTATGACTGAGAGCCTAGATGATGTCACAGCCCTGTGAGATAAGCTGTGAGAGTGTATTCACAATCCTAACAAAAGCTTATTTGGCCTTTGGTATTATCTGTGTGTGCTAATCTAAGTCTAATGCTGTTTAAAATATACATCAATTAAGAGGTTTTTACTATATTTGAGATTTTTGTTTTCTCCTTTGCGCTTCACCTTTAAAAACACCACCATGTGCCCACTGAAAGCAGTGGGGGTCAGTGAACCATGGCCAATGAAATCTTAAAATATTCAAAAACCCTTGAAGATACGATTAAGTCAAAATTATCTTTTTAAAAACTATTATGTTTATGAACAATTGTGTCACTTATATTGAGGGTCAATCTTCTAATAAGTGACTTATAATCAAATTAAAACTGTCACTCTCCCAGTCAGATGTTTGGTCACCATGATTGGCAGTTGGAGTTGCCATAGTGATACTGCCTTTGGTATGAGACTGAATGGTGGGTTTCTGCAGGATTCATGGTTTGTGCCCTCGTCGCGCAGGAGGTCTGTCTACATGTATAAGAATTGTCCATCACGGTGCTGTGACACCTCATAAGAGCATCCACACTTAGCCGTGGAATGATATACTCTAGAATTAGGGCTGCTTATCCGGGATGTCTTCTGATATTAAGCTAATAATACACAGACCAAAGTATCTTGTTGTATACTTATAGAAAACCCAAAAATACAACTCATCCCGAATCCAGGTCGCATTATCTTTGTAACGACTGAAAGGCCAATTCCCCACACCCCTTCATCATCCCGCCTTCCATTAGCTGCTCATCCCCTCTGTCATTAGGCGTTTCTCTGTGTTTACCGCTATATTTGCATGCGCTCAATAGAATCGACGACCAATACAAAAACTCCAACATGTCGCTGTGAGCGGCGGAATAGGGCTGATCACAGTGCTGCCTTTGTCTCTGTCTGTTGATAACAACCCCAGTCAACAAGCCCTCCCCTCTCATGGCCGGCCTCCTGGGCTGTTTGCCGCCGATACCAGGGCCCACGTCAATCACAACCACCTAGTAATGAGTGCCGCCGCAATTAAAGACTGCGGTGCGCATCGATCTCCCTGTTTATTTCAGCCCTCCATCCCGTCCTAAAACATCTAATCGGCCTCTACCCCGTACGCCTATATACCCCGTATCATCCCCTTACAGCGCCGCCCAAAATACGTCCACGTCCTCCGGGCGTTTTGCGTCGGCGCCACGTCAATCATCCCGTTGTTTCTGTTTGTTGGTTAAATACAACCTCGGTCCAATTATCCGGCTTTCCTCGTTGTCTCTGATCGATTTGACTGTCGTGATAGAGCTAGAAGCCATTCCTTAGGTATAAGCACAGCACGCTTAAGTAATTGACCTGGCGGTGTATACCGCTCAGGTGTGTGTATGCGTATGCGTATGCATATATGTAGATCTTACATATAGACTATAACAGCATTGCTGGGTCATTCAAGAATTGCCTTTAATCAGAGCGCGGGAGGACGCCCAGGAGGCTGGACATCCCATAGTAACTTCCGGCCACCCGGCACTCAGACCACGCTTGGACGCTGACCAGTATGGACTCACACACTGTCTCTTACCCACCCTCCACACCCTTTCTTACAGATACTCAAACAACTTGGGGCCATCAAATGTAACTCTTGACGCATATATCAATGTTTATGTATCTTATTAGTATAGATGTACCGTATATTAACCTTTGTTCACAGGATAAAACATAAGTCCAAACGTACTCCCTGTGTTGTCTCTGATTACTTTTCAGCCAGCTGCCTTTCACTTAGCCCAGGAAGGTCAGAATAATTTTGGATTTATACCCAAATGGCTAACTGATCCCTATTCCACAGTTTGTGGGCGGGGAAGAAACTAATTATGTATCCCTCTCTTCTGATAGGTCTTTAGGATTCATACCTAAATGTTTAACTTGTCCCTATTCCACAGTTTGTAATGGGGAGGAATATGGGGAGGGGTCCTATGCAAATGGTTTGGCAATTAGACCCCAATGTAATCTTTGAACAAACATTGCTTCCCAGGGAAGGGGGTGGGGGGCTGCCGGCCTAAAGTAAACAACTGAGGATTAGCTGTGGTCCAGTCGGGAAGGTGCCTTTGGTGTTTTATATCAAGAACTATAGGCCAAGTTCTCCTCTGTATACGCTAACCTGCAGACGCGATCTGCAGTGTTAATTCCAAGAATACATTCCAAGAACCATTAACAAAAACATAGCAATGTATATAACTTCGCTGAACATTTAAGATGGAATCGAGTTTTACTTCCTAAAATTATAAGTAATTGATGATTTGATAATAACATCATCACTTGACATGCCTCGATTATTGCTAACTAGAAAGCTGTTAAAACTATGTGAATAATGTCTCTTAGGAAATTGATCTGTATCAATTAGCAGCATAACCTTTCAGGAATAGACTGTTGTTGTATGCACCATGCATTCTATTTTTTATGACCAAGTTGCAAGGGATAGGTTTCCTAGGAACTAACAAATAGGTGACGGATGCTAATCGTTCTTGTAAAATTAGGTTTAAACATTATGTGTTAGACGTTAGATATTTGACACATTGGACAAACTGGGATTATGACGGAAATGTATAACTTATCCCTAATCAAGTTAAGCTCCCTATGTATTGAATGAAAAGGAAAACCGTGGCAAGCCTCAAACCTACGAGATGAATAAATGAAGAAAGATAATTCATAAAGACGCCAGGTTGCTACTGTTTTCTTCTTAACACAATACACTTCTTTAGTGATAAATAGCCCTATAGATCAGAAAGCAATAATCTTTGTCAAACTTACATCTATTTGGGGTCTGACCTTGGTTCTAAGCTGATCCAAAGATAAGAGTACTGTATATATATATATATATATATATATATATATATATATATATATATATATAACGCCTTTGCATAACAATAAAGGAGTTTAATGGCGTCCAGCTGGTATTAGTCAAGGGTGTAATCCCGGGGTGCAATGTAATGGCTATACTAGCTTAAACTCAAGGCAATAACAGAAGAACAGTGGATAATAGACAACACACGGGCTTATAATACGCTCTAGCTCTAGAACTACTGTACCTCCAACCAGGGGTATCATTATCTGATATTAGAGATCAGACAGGCTATGGACATGGCAGATGTGGTCACGTGACAACGTTTTGGCGATCACCACATTCATGCTTACTAATGCTAAATGATAGTCGAAATTTGCAAATTTATATGAAAGTTATCATAGAGGCCTACCGGTGTCATGTTTTCAAATGGTGTTTTCCGATATAGTTGACATGAGTATGTGATCAAGATGATTAGAAATAGCCTCTAGAAATAGACAATAATACTGAGTCTAATCAAACAATAATATGGCGCCTCGTACATTTTGCGCAGATGTGACATCATCTGCACATCATCTACATTTCACTGGAGTAATTGTCTATGTAATTGTTCTCAACGTTGGAGGAAGTTGTCTTACGAATGGGGGCAATTGTATTTTACAGGGCTAGTTGTCGTATCTATGAGGATAATTATCGTCAGTAAGAAGTAAAGTTGTCCTGGAGGGTTATTGGCCCCAGGGTATAGTTGTCCCATAGGGTAGTTGTCTCCGGGGTTTTTCTATTAAGGGGGGTTTACACAGGCCGTCAAAATCGTTAAGATAACGTTCATCCTCCTTGTGATAGCCCCGACAGTTGTCTAAAGGGTCCCGACAGCCTAACGGTAGCCCCAACAATTTTTCTAACAGAACATGTTCTTATGAAGGGTTTACACCATATTTTCTGAAATTGCATCCCAATTCTCTTCCGATATTATCGTAAGCATTGTCGTAAGGATAGTTATCGGACTATGTAAACTGGGGTTTAACACGCGTATGGAGGCTATCCCTAATCACTACAATATGAATATGGAAATAGGTATAGGTTTAAGCCCGTTTTTTAGAATATTAAAGCTAAGCAGAAAAGTAAAATTAATGTCCTTTGACGTTTACATGCATCCAGGTAAATGTGAATACAGAAACTTAATATAACCGCCCTCTAAATCTGAATACTCGTGCATTCACCCTCAATCTCGTTTCTCTCCCCTTCTCCCACCGAAATGCTCGAGCCCTCTGATTCCCTTGACAAAAGAAGCTGTCAATCACTCGGTACCAGGCCTTAAGGCCAAGAGGATAGCACAACAAAAATTAGAGCCGACAAAGGAGAGTGAGCAGCGGTGGGACACCTTGAGAAGAGGGCCCCTCACGCTACATTACCCCAGCCCCCCTCTCCGTATGCCATTACCCACGGCCACTGCGCGCCGACAATAGGCACAGCCCGATTGTTGTTACAAAATATTTGGGTATAAACGTGCCGCCGCGCAGCGACTGGAGCAGCGGCGGAAGGCTAGAACAATGGCCGCGGGGATGGGCCTTTATTGACGTTCGCGTGACGTCCATTACGGCCCGACAACGGCTTCCCCGACAGAGGGCGTGGGCATGGCCGTTCTCAGCGCCCGCAGTGGGCAGGCGCCGGTCGGAGCTGGGGAAGGAGGAAAATGGCCGCACCCCGCGGGGTGTTGTGTTAGAGAGACTATTCTGTATGTAGGCTGGGTACCAGCAGATCCGGCCCCAGCTTTGACACGCAAGGAGGCTCTGCTGGTGTCCGTCGGGCAGTGGCGTGACCGTTGTTTCAGGCCGCCCACCGCCCGTCTGCCCCCTCTCCTCCCGCATCTGCCGACGTCTTCAGTCCAGGGAATAGGACGTCACAATGTTAGGCCTCTAATGGCGGCCGGACATGCCGCCCCACCGCCTTCAAGAGGGCGCTGTGGGGCGGGAAATGACGTCACGTCAGTCCAAACAGGCAGCGCCACTCAGGTCCAGCGGGACGCGCTGCAAGCATGCAGTATTGAGTTGGGGGGACGTTCCTAATCTAAACCCGGGTCGACGTCGACACAAATATTTGATGCCGGCGTGGTGTGTTTGGGGCGGTTTTTGTGCTACTGGTGGCCGGCGTGCTGTGTTGGTGGGCCCTCCGAGTAACCGGCGTGCTAAGAGCCCCTCAATGGTCGCGTCAATCAGGCGATCTCCGAGGGCCAGTTGTATTGTGCGCCCGGCCTCCTGCACAATACCCCCACCTAATCAACGAGCTTGTCGACCGGGCGGGGGGTCCGGCCCCTTCTGCCCCCGCCTTGTTCAGGGGTCCACAGGAGGCCTGTGCTGGCCTTCAGAAAACCCCGACCTCCCCGCAGAGAGTGGTAGTCGCCATTCTCCTCCCATTCCCCACACTCCCATTGTAAGCCTTCACCGCAGCCCACTGCCCCCAGCTCACCTGTCTCACATTCCTGAGGAGAGGGCGCCACTGGAGGTAACGCCCCCTCATGACGGCCGTGCGAACTAGGGGCTCGAGGTGAGATCCCCTGACGTGATGTCATGTAGGCCTTCTCCTGACACGGCCAGATGACACTTCCCATGGCACAACAGCCATGTACCTTCTACAAAACGACGTGGGTAGCCCATGTCCATTATACGACACTGTCTTCCTTCTGAGACTCTCTGCAAACCAAAACCAACGTTGGCCTCTGTTAGATGAAATTATAGACCGTAGAACTACATAGCCTGTAGGCCGAATCATAACAGACTGGACACGTTTGCTTTAGGGCGATAGTAGTCGAACATGGATGGGTATTTGGGATGTGCCTAGCTTATAGGGTATATGAAGAAAATCAGTAAGATGATATCAAGGAGACTAACCAGGGCTATCCCCTGCCCTACCCCTACCCCTATACCCCTCTCATATCAGTAGGACATTACCCTTCTTGGTGCAACCATGGACTGGGCATCACTACGGCTGAAGGTTATTTAGGAAGATTGGAAGTATGTTACAATGGTTAATCCAATAGGCCTATGCTTGATATCCAGATACGAGGCAGTTGCGAGTCCAGCCTACACAATGGAATCTACAGAAACCTTACTATAAATTGAACGTTGCACATTCAAAAGCACCACCCGAATGCACACACGGTTTGTTTTGACCCCCCCCCCCCCCTCCCCTGTTAAATCATGTTTGTGGGCCCCCTCCCCCCTGTACATTCATGTTTGTTGCCCCCCTCCCCCCTCCTTTTCGGTTCCTTGAACCGCCGCTGCAATATGTAATATAGATGTCTTCTACAGACCCCTTTCCCACTGGATCCGCCCCACACAAAACCCCTTCTGTGTTTCCTATTATACCGATACACCTTGCCGTACCTGCTCTGCCTGTCCTTGCGGGCCCCATGCCCCCGTCCCCAGCCACCCCGTGCGCACGCAGGCGCACTAATACCATTAGCGCGGGGCGGCCCTTTCGGGTGCCCTAACAAGATTAGACGGCCCCGCGCTCGTTAGACGGGTAAATATTTTCTGGGCGACCACCGCTGAGGGTCAGGGGCAAGTAAACAGAATGGACAGAGGCCACCGTTGGTGCGCCAATAGAGACGTCCTTAAAGGTTGTCGTCCGGTATCCTTCGTCGATAGTAGCTTTGGCCACGCTGAGATTTGACGGACAGATTCAAGACTTGGACTCACTGCGAGTTACAATTATTTTTTCTCTTATTATTAAACCATCCGTATTTGTACAATTGATCTTCCGCACAGATAGGATGCTGATACTTATTACACGAAAATACAGTATATATATATATATATATGTCTTCTACAGACCAATATATATATATATATATATATATATATACTTGGTCAAGACCCTACTATATGTGTATATACAGTGTATATACAGTATGATCACGTTTATCACATAGGCCTATAGGGTAAGATATGGCAGTCTTAACTAGAGAGTATACCTTCATCATGGCATTATCATTAAAAAAAAAAAAACCTATTAACCCTTTCAGAGAATAAAGTATGAAATATTGATTGAAAGAGACATAGGCCCTAGTCATGGTTCTACATTAACAAATATCTATTATAAAAGAATACCATTGCTGGTCAAAGTATTTAACTCCCTATAGGCCTACTTTATTACATGTATTTCGCATGTAGTGGACATTAGTCTAAGTTGACAAATGCCTCTGGCCATAGTTGTTCACTATAGCTGTATCCGAGGTGCATTGAACTGAGCCTATACCACCTCTGGATGTTGAATTGGAACTGGGAATTTAAACCAGGAATCGGTAAATCGGCGGACCATACAATATTCTTAGTGCAACATTACTCTTAGTGCTTTTCTCATTCTGCATCTTTGCTCTTCTGGGTTTTATCATACATATTTTCTTTTCCTTTTCTATCTTTTTTCTCTGTCCCCTTTTAGTTTTCCCCTCCCAGGCGGTTTCGGACGCGGAAACGTCCCCCTAATTTTCGCCTCTTCAGGGGACGCTGATTATTTTTGTCCGGTGATTCAGCGCGGGGCACTCTGGGATTGATCTGGGAGACGCTGATTGGAGGGCTCCGCCAGGGGGCGGTCGGCAGCGGCCGCCCGCAGACACCCGAGATGCAAACGTTTAGAAAACATGGCGGCCGCTCATTTTTGGCACGTTTATTTTCCAGTCCGATTTGGCCGGGGAATCAAAGAGGAGGGTCCCGAAAGGGGACCGGAAGATTGGAGAGCAATCGTCGTCCTCTTCATGTCGGTCGCCAGTCGGCGGGCCATTACCACAGCTCCCTAAACCCGGCCATTTATCTAATGTATAATGTCTCGATAATGTTCTCATTTGGGGCTCGCGGATGTTGGTGAAAAGCCTTTAATATGCTTGAACACCGATCAGCGCTCATCATAGGGACGCCGGGGTCCCGGCTGCACTACTTTCTTCGCCGATCAATCCGCCCCAATTTGGCCAAATTACCGACAAATTAGTCCTTGTCGTGTTGCGCGGTCCGCACGCGCGATCCATAGACCTTCGCTCGGCGGGAAAACGCACTGGGTCGCCATAACTTCTGCTTGGATTAGCGGCGTTTTGTAGCCCTGCAGGACAGGCGACACGACACACGGACAGACGTATCGATCCACTGCTGCCCCCACTGCCGACCTCGCCTCTGGCCGCTCACTTACCGTCATTTCGAACAAAATGTAGTGGCTAACCTTTGCCGCAACCACCTAGGAACTATTTATACTCAATAATGATTTTATTTGTTCAGAAAATATTTGTCACGAAAGCACCAGCAGCCCTTGTGTAAAAAATCAATAGCTCCTTATATTTACGGCTCGCCAGTGCCTGCGAGAGGCCGAGGGTGGCATGAGGTTGATCTTCGGCGGGAAAACGAAATGTCGTCTGCTTCTTTCATGGGAGTTGGGGCCTGGCCTTGCAGACTGTAATGTGCGCCGGTTGACTGTATGGGCAGCCCCTGACCCCTGAGGGCCGAGGCCCTGATTGAATCTATTGATATTATAAGCTTTGATAACTGTCATCGGACGGCAAATTGGCGAATCAATGGTGGGCTAATTTGATGAGCGCGCCGCCCGCTGCCCGCGCCCCTCGCCGCCGTCGGCGCTCTTCTCACCCCAAATATTCACACGGACCCTGCCGCTCATCGAATTAAAAATCGGCCGAATTGAATTAGAAAAATGAATAACTCCTTTTCTGTCAAGCATGTTGGCACCATTAGCGGGTATAAATGGATAAAGTGTCCATAAAATGCCCATTACATAGCTCATTGGGTGGATAAAGTGAGCACGCTGGGCACCCAGCCATATGTGCAGGGAGGCGCCGAACCGACAGGAGCGTCCAGGTCACAGTGTTTGAGCTAGGGCAGACTTTTAAATGATATTGAACATAAAGACTGATAAATACATTTCAATTTTCCGCACGTAAGAATATCACATGCTTATATTTCTAGTCATATATATAGGACTAGAATTCGGTGTATTTATAAAGTACAAGTCCAAACTATAGTGTGCTTGTCCCGTCTTAAGTTAGATTTATCGTAACTTCCATTATTCTAATGTGAGAAAAAAAACACTTCAAAAACTAGGATGACGTAGACTCGAAAGAGACGTACCAATACATTTCCCAAGCTTCTGTCTGTGGCTTCTATGATTGCAACCCCATTAGGAAAAACTCAACGGTGACAATAACCCATTGAGAGTGTTACGTCACATGGTCGACAAATCCCCTTTTAACATACTACTAACGTCCAAACAACTCGCCCCAATCTGTTTGTTTTAAGATGTCAGGAGATAACCGAGTCGTCACTGGAGTGTGGAGACAGTTGGAGCCGCATGAATGAACTCACCCATCATCGCCCTGCCTAAACGGCCCCAGCGACACATGCTGTGAATCTCCGACAACGGCCGGATTGCCCCGGCCATTTTCCTGTTCACTGCGCGTTTTGTTCGCTCGCCTAAAAGCCCACACTTATGGCTGCTGGTCTCTGAGCATGCGCATTACGAGCGGCAGGTTGTTAGGTGACGGCACCATGTCCCATATGACGTAAGTTGTCGTCACTCACGGGGAAAATTAAGGCCACATTGTTCTAGCTAACTGTTCCCTGTATCTGCTATACCAGTATGGACCCTTAAAGCTTCGGTCGATCAAGATGCGTGCTGTTGGAATATCCCGTTATTGAGGCCAGGCCACGCTGGGAAAACGCTGGCCTGGTTCTCCAGAGCAGAAATCACGGGGCCTGGATGTAAATCCGTGAGAGCAGACGACAAAAACATGACGCACTTGTGTTGATTTCGCCATTGACAAAGCCGTATAATATTAATCATGCCGTTATTGTCGGCGCTGGGAGCTTTTTCAGTTTGCAATCTTGCGTTTTACCTGCTAAACACCAATTATCGGACCGCAGTCGCTCGTCAGAAACAGTCGCCGAGGAATTAGGAGCCATTAGCCAGGCATTTAATGAGCAAAACAGTACGTCGTATCGCATTTGCAGCAAACAGAGAACAAACAACAGAAAAAGACGGCAGCTCGTTGGGCGCGGCGCCGTCTGCCTGATGAGGGGGTGCCGCGCGGGGAATTCTGGGAGGCCGCTAGTGGTGGCGCCATCTGGTGGAGAGATGACGGTAGATAAGACGCTCTTAGGCGGCCATATTGGTCGCTGGCCACCGATGTCACCTCCTTGACCAGACCCATCCCAAAAGCTTTTAGGTCCGCTGTCCACCTTTCCCCCGCCCTGTCTCCCCCAACGTCCCCCCAGCCCAACGACGACCGCCGCCGCCGCCACTACTCTCGGCGCGCTACAGCGGCGCTAATTTTATTATTTCGTTCCATTAAGTTTAAACGAGGTGTAAAGCTTTTAAGATAGCCTAAAAGCCTTTTAGTGTACCTTCTATAATTTTAGTTGCCAGCTAATCTCGGCTGAATTGCCGGCTAATAGGCCCGTTCCAGCAGAGGCGGGCAGAAAGAGGGCGCTGTTTTCTCAAAGTTTCGCCCAAACATCTAATTTGATTACGTGACGAATGAGGACGTGGCACGCGCGGCAAAACGGCGAATAATATTTTCCCGGCTTATTTCGCCGACGGGACCAGGCAAGAGAAGGCTGGCGGGGGATCAGGGGGGTCTGCCAGCATTGGGGCTGATACGGCGTCTAAATGAATTAATCAGAAGAAATTGACCCGTCCTGTGGCTGCTCTCTACAGAAATTGCTCGAAATGGGGGCCGAGCCTGGCGCCACTTAGCCATCGGCTGGGAAACGTTTCAGTCGCCGTCCAGCGCCGCCACTAAAATGTATCCAAATGTGGTCCAAATCAGCCCCCGGAAGCCGGATAACGGTTGTCGTAATGCGCCGGCCGGTGGTGGCGCCACCCATACCGGGCTGCCACCTAGCGCCGGGTCGGCGTACTTTCTGACGCTGGGTGATAATAGGGGATCTGGTGATCTCGCCAACAATGCTGCCCCTTCATTTATTCGCATTATGCGGTACTAAATCGGATTAAGCGCGATGTAATAATGGCTAGACTCTGAGGGTGGCGGCCGAGGCGCGGCGGGGGACGTGCCACTCGTGATATCTCTATCGCGGCGCTGAAATAATCGGTAAGATGATACCACTCAAAAAGGCGAATATGGGTTGGGGAGGAGCTATAACCGCCCGTAAACTGTTGCGGTGTTTTTGTGTTGGTTCCCACTGGACCAGCTTCTTATCCGTCCTCTAATAAGGTTGAAGCTTCCACAGAACTGCATTATTTTGCAAAGTGTAACTGTTTCTCTCTTGAATTCAGGCAAATCGGAAATGAAAACATTCGTCATCACTATTAGGTCAATTTAAAGTTGTGGTTATTAACCATATCAATTGAAAACATTTGAGAACTATTGGATGGTTACAGGAAATAATCTTTTGACATCTGGCACATCATTTATGGTTTCGAATTGATTACATTGTTTGATTTACAATTGATAATATCAACAAGCCTACATGTGGTTCTTTAGAAAATCCAAAATGAATAACAGCTTGTGGTATAGTAATTTTCAGCCCTTAATATCAATTCAAATAAACTCGAAAAAGTTCAATTCCAAAAGCCAAATTCCAAATATATAATAAATCTTTGAAACCGTAAATATATTACGTCCTTAAATGACACCAAAACAAGTTTTGAAAAGCCGACGTAATAGTTCAGCTCATGATTGATGACCACCTACATGTATAGGTATAAATTGTTAGGCTTACTTTTACTTGTAGGCCTATACTAACTCGAATCAACTCAGGGATAGTTTTTCCTCGTTTTTTTTTTACTAATCATAATATCTATACTATTCTCTCGTGGATTTATGCCTTCTTAATGTTGCTATTGATTTGTGCTTTCAGGCGTACTTCTTCGAAAATGAGTGTTGGGGGGGGGGGGGGGCCGCTGCCTACTTACATGTTTACGCGACGTCGCCCAGGTTCGTTTCACCATGCATTTAGGCGACATTGTCGCGTAGAATATCATGTGAATATTGCATTATATAAACAAGGGACGTATGCCAAATAGTGTGAGTAGTGTATGAAAAGATAACTTTGAATCTTGTGTGTACAGTTCTGCTTATTCAGGCAATGTCATATAAACGCTGTCTCTAGTATAAACGACGTCGCATGTAAAGCCAGTTTGATTAAGGCAACTAAAATTTGGGACGTAATAGAGGTTGCTAGCATCCAATTGTCGCGCAGACTGATCAGACACTGGACACGTTAGTAGTATATGGAAATGGGGTGTTGTAGATGGTCGCGTCGTATGCATGTGGTCTTCTGTATACGCGACAATTAATGATTACACTAGTAGTATACAGAAATGCAAACGTCACGTCAATTCTCTCCACTATTAATGTGACAATATCACCTAAAAAACTGATGTACTCGTAATTATAATATGTATTACTTACATAAGTTGAACTATAATGCTTGAACTACTTTATCACATAAATGTAAACAACCATGTGCAACATACCTTTATATAAACAAGCGATGTGTGCCAAATAGTGTGAGTAGTATATAGAAAGATAACTTTAAATCTGGTCGCGTGTACAGTTCTTATACAGGACGTCGCGCATTAGCCAGTTTGGTCAAGGCGTAAATCTATTAAGTAATGAAACTAAAATTTGGGAAGTAATAAAGATTGCTAGTGACCAATATTTTACATTGTCATATATTTTCCAAACAATTGACTAAGTTACGATAGATCTCTGGTTACGTCACTCAATAGGAACATAAATTTTGAATGACGAGATTCGACCTTAATTTTAATTTAATCGCTCAATGGGTACCTCCCTTCATGCCCTCTTCACTGGAATTAAAAGCGTGTGGTATGAATTTAAAAAATGGCTGTGTCTGGTAAAAGAATATAAATATTGCAGCATTAATGCATCTGGGTGAAATCATCAGATGTGATGAACGTTTGGAGGTCTAGACCGTAAATGGTGCATAGAATACTGGTTGCCTAAGGGCAGACATAATACCGCCTCAACCTGTATAATGGGAAAATAAAAACGTCCCGTTCTCTCTATTCATTGCTACCTTCTATCTATCCCTGCCCAACACCCAACACCTCCTGATCCCACATCCAACACCAACCCACGCCCAAACCGATCCCGTCCCCGGGTTCACGCCCAGTTTCAACGCACACCTCCTGCCCCTCCTCCCCGCACCCACCGGGCCTACCCCCGCCGCCCCCCGTCGATTACCGCCCGCCCGCCACCAGTGGTCATGCCACCTCTCGTGCGTCGGCCGCTCCGACCAAACTTAATAAGCAATTTGTGAGAGGAAATTTACAAAGAAAACTACCAAGCAGCAATCGAGTGCATTATCGGTGATTGTAAATCGACTGCGCCTTTTAGACGACGGCATTCAGAGGCAAATTCTAGCCCCGGTAGTAGCAGTGGGGCCAACACGGCAGCAGCGGCAGCGGGCGGGCGGCGAACTGGGGTGGGTCGGGGGGAGAACGGGTCGGGGAGGGGCTCGCTTCCAAATTGCACGTTGGCGGGGAGAAAAGGGAGGTCGGCTAGAATCGACGGGCGCCCCTGGGGGCTGGGGGAGGACCATGGCGAGAGGTCAAGCGATAGCATTTTATGCGTAATGGATCACAGTGAAATGCCCTGATTTTGTTATCGCTACCACGCGACACCCGATTCTGCAGCCCCGATAAATATTGGGTGGTATCACGCGCAGTGGGCAGGCACCACGCCAACAGCCTTTTTCTCACCGGGAAGCTGTCAGCAGGGGGCTTTTCAACGGGCTAAGGTGGTCAGCATAAATTATGATCAGGTGGCACGCCGAGTGATCGTTGCCGGGATTTGATTTCAGATTGCAGTAAAGAATATTTCACATGACATCCCGATCGTCATTACCGAGGCGCACGCCGCTGGCCCCATGAGGTTGAGTGCCAAGAAAAGACTGACACCCTTTTCCCTCTCACCTATGAAGACAAACTAAACGGCGGGCAATGTTCAGGGCACTTTGGAGTGCTGTATTAAAAGGTATGCGCATCATGCATAATATACTTTGGAAATTATATATAGGCATTGTACATTTTCTGAAATATAGATGGAAATGATAATTCTCAAGATAATGTTAAATTGTGCATTCGTATTATAGCTTCGGACGTTAACTTGTGCATTCTGCATATAATTATTTCATGTATATGACTATGATAAAACAGCCAGGGAAGTCTTTTTTTGTTCTGTAGACGAAGTATTGACCGCGCCTGAAACATAAATAATGATTTAGGTCACGGGTGCGTCAGAAAATTCCCATTTCTTCATACTACTCATAATATTTAGAGTGTGTGTGTAGTGCAACAAGGATTGGCGCGGGTAAATCCTTGATGGCTATTGGTGCTAATACATGTGGTACTATCTTATTGGTTCCCGGTTATGGGTTCAAACAATTATTATAAAGCATAACAATGTTTAGACTATACATAACAATGACATAACTATATATGTAAATAAATAATATACCCTTCTTTAGATACTAATAAATGAAATCTAAACCAGCTTTAACAATAATTGTTGAGGACATTTTAGAAAAGTGCCCCTTAAGAATATAGTTCCCTTTAGACTTGCAGTACCAGTTAGGTCTTCTGGGGAACACTTTTAGCTGCACGTAGAAGGAAACAAGCCTGGGATAAAGCGTGATAATGGTCACAGGAACGGAAAGCACTTCATCGGAAATTAATAAAGTAATGACAATAACTGTTTCAGGAATGTCATGAACGCTCTAGGAACTGAGAGGGGCACGAAATCTCATGCTGCCTAATATCAATCATGTCTGATATGTTAGGACTATTATCGTCCATAATATCTAAAAATTAAGAGGGTGGGGTGGGGGGGGGGGGGGAGTGATCGTAAAAACCTTGTGGTATGATGCAAATGTTCAGCTGCGTCAACGCCATTAAGAAAACATTATCACATGGGCCAAATGTAACTAAAGCTAACCGTTTGACAAGGTTCTTCCATTTCCAAATGAATTACAGCCCATGTGCAAGATAATGCATAAACTGTTGATTCACAATTAGAGTGAATTAGCAACTCATGCATCACACGTATTGCTTGGTGCCATTCGTGTGAGAAACAGAGGAAGCAGTACTGAGAGAACAAGTTTGTAACCTTGGAGACATGGATGTAACCAAGGCAGCAGTCAACACCTGTGCAGATCCTCTGGCAATGCGCATGCGCCTTCTGGTTCCCGTTGCCATCTCAGGCGCCATCTGCAGGCTGTTGGTTGAAGCAGGCCCGTCTTGGCGGCTGCGGTAATCGCCTATTGATCCCCATCTTGATTCGCTTTTTTGAAATGCTCGTCTAAATGCGACTCAACGCGCCGCCTTCCGGCATCTGATGGCGAAATGTGACTCGGAGTGACACTCTCCGGGCCGAGTCTTTGTCGAGAGGCTGGCGGTGGTGCGCGCGGCGACTGATGAACATCGATCAGCTTAATTAAACCGCGCCGCTTGCCACAATATGTTTCTGCTCGCCGATGAAAACAAATCAGATCTGTTGACAGCTTGTGAAATTACACGTTCCGGAGCGAATTAAAAAGGGGTTGAGAAATATAATTAAATTGGCTAAAGTTGCGAAATGTGATGGTTAATGGTGGAGGGCCGGCGCGGGCCTGTGATTAGCCAGTTCCCGTCTGGACGAGAACTGGCGCCTAATGAAGAGAGCGTCGATAACCGTCGGCCCCGTCCGCCGCGTCGCCTTGAAAACGAGGCGCTACGCCCAGAAACGCGCCTGGTCTGACAAGTGTTATAAGCAAAGTCTCATAATTATTAAAGTGCACTGACTTCAAAGATGGCGACCCATCGGTGGAGATGCGATCCGACAAGTGTGCGCCGACCTCCCCTGGGGGACGCACGCGCACACCCCAACAGCACCGCGCAGATGCCCAGGTCCTGACGTAAGACGAGAGGCACCCCGTGCTGACGGGAGAGAGAACCCCGTAATTACGCGCTAGGGTAATGAAGTCATTTCATTTAGTTCCCAAATCAAACCCTCTATGGTCGGCGGGAGGCCGAAAGCACTCGGCCTGGTCATTAACTCTTCTTCATCACAGGGCCAGAATCAAACGTTAATTCATACTGAAATCTTCTCTTATTATTGGCCCTAATGTTATTATTGCACATTGAATAATATGACGTAGATACAGAATGCCTAGTTTTAGTTCAATATGGGCCAATATATATACATAGCCCATACCTATGTATATGCATGTACATTTGTGTGTGGGGGTGGGTGGGTGGTGGGGGGATGGGGGGGCTAATGTGAGAAGACTGACACGTGTAGTTGGAATCTTATATCGAAACATTGTTTCAAACACACATTAATTGCTGCAATAAGCATTGTCTGTGTAATAAACTTATATATGCATGCATTGATTGTTCTGTTGTAGTCTGTTAGAAAGAAATTGCTAGAAGCCGTAAGCAACCATGCATATGGGGTTGGCCTACACTGTATAGGCCTGCTCTGTAATATGCATCACTCGAGGCGAAACGTTAAAAACATTGCATAGACCACCGTCCCTCCCCGCCCTCCTCACCTGGTACACTCCAAGTGTCCAAGCGTACAGCCTCACCTGCTCACACCGACGCCGTCAAGGTGACCGACGATACACCGGAAGTCGCCGTCCGCTAACCGACCAATATCGATTACCGCCAATCGATAGACCGGAAGTCCCGCGCCGACCGCAAGCCGTTACAAGAAATGAGCGGCGCGTCGTCCTACCGTCAGATGGCGCGCGTGTCGACGACTGATTGAGGAGATAAAGACCTTAAAGACAACGAACACTCCTCCCCCTCCCCCACCGCGCCACCCCTCGTCACGCCACACTCGCCCGCCACTGGCCGGGCCGGTTAATTAGAGACGTCCGCCCGCCCTGATTACTGCCCGCCTCGGGCTAATTAGGTCTCAAGGTGACGAAGGCCCTCCGACCAAGCGGATCCGACCCGAGACGTGCACGCAGAGGCCTCAGCTAGGAAGACAACAACCCATCTCACCTCCAGGTTCGGGAAAGACCGGGGCAAAGAGGGATCGAGTATTGGAGGTTGACGCTTAGATAATGATAGCAAAATCTGTTCACTGTTGGACGCAAACACTTGAACTGATTTTCTCGTAGGCCTAATTAGTGTATTGGGTACGCACCTTTAATTATGAGCCTGACAAGGCTGTGTATAGGGGAGGGGGAGTTGAGTTCCGAGCTTAAATCTAGTGAAAGAAAAATAATGGAATGCAATTGACCGACTGGGAAGGGTATTCTATCATGTTACCGATACACTAAGGGTCAATCGATGCTATTTTTCAACAAAAAATGTCTCTAGCACCACAGTTCTGTTTAAGGAAATAATTCAATTATATGCTGCTTTTATTGTAAGGTAAACTGTTAATGTGTTACGACTATTACATCATTTCTACAAAAAGCGTGTGTTTGTCAAGCACAATTTTATGATCGATAGTTCATTTTTGACTCAAACTATTATTCATTCTACTGAAATTATCTCATTCCAGATAATGTATCGGACACTCCGGTTTCCTAAATAATGATTTAAAAAACGCATGTAGGCCCGTCATGTGCTCGAAGTTTCCTACCCTCACGAGCTGATTGTTCACAGATAAAACCACCTTACAAACGGTTTAGTTCGAGGTGTTCACTGAAAGGTAAATTGTGTCTACTGCTGTGGCCAAGGACATGGGCACTGGCATTGAAGGACGTAACTCGTCAGATCAACCTGATTTCAAACCAACCGTCGAACACGCGTTAACACGCCATTTTGTCCTTGCTGCCTAATGCGCAGACTCAGAGCAGACTTCCTGTGGCTGACCGGAAGTGGCTCCCCGCGCATGTCCGGAACTTGTGGAGGTTCGCGTGACCTTTGAGGCGCGCGAGAAAGACGCGCGGGAGACGCTGATCGGCGGCGAAAAGCCGGGAATTAAAGCTATTTGAGGGGGTTGGCCGGGAAGTGGGTGCGGCCGGGGCTGGGGCGCGGTCACTGCCGCCGGTCAAGCCTCTCTAAGCGCCATTAGGGCTATTGGCCGGGCTTTCATCGCGACAAGACTCCCGCCATGGCCATGCCAATCTTGATTTGTCCGGCCGACCTTAGCTGATAACAACTCCCCGGTTTCAGCACGTCCTGCCCACTCCAGCGCCACCTTTACGGTTTAATATAATATTTGATTTGCCTTGCCCCCTCCCCCTCAGGGTAAAGAACCCGTAAGTGGCGAGTGGTGATTTATGTATGACTTTTTTTCCTGCCTTCTATCTCTAGGTGCAAGCCTCACTGAGCCTCCCAGGAAATGACCCCTTTAAACTGAGACTGAGTAGTTTCACCACCTGCCACACATTACTGTTGACACGCCGTGTTCTGGTGCATCCCTCATTGAGTGTGGCACATCCCTGTTGTATTCTAACTACAGGTGTAAAACGGTATTTGTCGCGGTCCTCCGAGGACATCCGGTCGCCATGTTGGTTTCCGAGGCGCGCGTTGTGAGTCACACCGGAAGTCCTCCCGTGGGAGACGGCGTTGTAGCGCCCCCTGTGGGCCTGTCTGCTGGTTATACAAACAATGACCTCGTCGTCAAGCCTTGGGCTAAGACACAAAGACGTTGATATCGCCATTTATTAGCTGCCATCTTACGTCATATGGGTCTGGTGTCGTCATGTCGTTAACGGCCGTGCGCTGCAGGACACCGCCATGTGCCCTCCCCGGGGACGCACGGCCCTCCTGCCCGCGTTACGAAGTGGACAATAACATTCACAAGAGTCGCACATCTTTACATTCGGCCTGCCAGGGGACCGAGGCACGGCCCATTGTGTTTACCTAAACAAGAACTGGAGAAAGTGGCAAGAGTGCATTATGTCGCATACTTTTGTTTCAGTCGGTGACATCTTTGTTCTCAATTAACATTATCCCACCCGTCTTTGTTAATGCACTAAAATCGTCAGAGTGTGTTTTTTCCTCAGTCATTTTCCGTTCCCCACAAAACCTCTCATTTTGCAGTTCGCCTTCCTTTACTCAGCTGTTTGAAACTTTCGTCATAAATTGTAAAGAAAAAACTGCAAGTTGAAAGCCAATTAATGAGGTAATGGTACAAGCATTATTTGAGGCGAGTGCTTTCAGCCGCTAAAGTCAAGAGCAACACAATTTGAAAAAAGAATTCATTGATGTATTCTACAACAGCAGAACGACTTTTGAATTAACCTTTTCTTTGGTAATCAAAAAGACACATTCACACTTTAAAAGTTTTGCTGTAAATAGACTAACAGCATAGTGAATGGAAAATATTCAACTTCCTTTCGCCTTGTAAATGAAAATAGTTTATCACTGTATTCGTATTTACGTTGGACCAAAATAGAAATAATTATATAGAGATGATTATGTTAATTCTCGTCAAATACTGTTTCCAGTTTTCTATATATCTTTTTATTTTCTGTCAAACTGATCATCTAATGCATTTTGCATCTCTTACCTGTCCACACTTTATAATGAATCTACATCGTCCTTCATACTTCATGATAGGCAGCGCAGGGATTTATACGTGCAGACATAGGCCTATATCGTGTTTTGAGGGACACGCTGTTGCGAGATAGCCCATGTCCTTTATTCATCAGCTGCTCCCGCCCGTCATTTAAACGAGGCGGTTAACGTCCAATAACAAACGGTTCAGGTTAGTTTATATTTCAATCTGAATAAATCTTGATTTTATAGTCGTAAGTGGTAAATTATCCCAACACAGTCTTTAGGTCGGTAGTGAAGTACATAACATGAAAGCATACTGTCTTGTCAACTTTATCTATAATAAAAGTACAGTGAAGCCCGTCGCACACTGCACGACTGGGAACACCGACTAGGTACAGATGAGGCACATGTGTACCTTATCTGCGACAAACCTTACAACGTTCTTGGTCGGGGATGAGGTACCAGTGTGCGAGTGTAGAAGACTAGGAACACAATGATTGGGAACATGAGTCAAAATCGGTGATCACATTTTCTAAGGATTAGGAACAATTTTGTCTTCAACAAATAATTAAACTTACACATTTTTGGGAGGGGTTTTGTCTCAGATTAGGGAATATTTTTTTTATGTAATGAACAGGTACCCAGGACTAAGCTGCGTAATACAAATACCCTAATTGATGTATAGGCATTATAACTGTGAGATAAGACATAATCTACATTAAATTTGCTTGTTATGATAATTACATTGATCACTCTATCAGTCTACTGGTTAATCATGAAATGTTGTATCTTTCCAAAATTATTGGGTTGAATGCAGCTGATCCTCATTTATCATTTATGCCTATTACTGCTTTGGATTATAAATATTACAATTCCCATTTATGCAAGTGCAACACATAACCTTGAATCCCAGATTTTTTCCTGTTCTTTGTCTGAGAAATAACTTCCAATTGTAATTAGTGTGTGCGAGCAAAGAATTCCAAATTCCTAAGACTAGGAACATTGTTCTTTAAATATTAGGAACATCTTTACAAGTTCTGTCCACCCCACCCCAAAGATAAAACACCCCGACAAAGTACAACTGATGTTCCTAATCTTAACGTTCCTAGTCATGCAGTGTGCGACAGGCTTCACACTCATTCTTTGGTATGATTGCGACCTTCATGACCGGGACTGAAAATGAAATTGCAATATCAAAGTGATCGTAATTTGGAGGAATAGTTGCCTGCAATTTATAATCAAACATGTTTGATCATAGCGATCAAGATAGGCCTACCTGCGATTTGAGCATCTACTGATCTTTTCCAAATTGCAAAGGTTCAAAATTGCGTAACGTGGTCGTGTATCACCGTTAATTGCAATTTGATATTATGATTTGTACCCATACATACAATTAAAATACAGGAAAAATGCATGTGGTATTTTTGTCTCCTTGAAACTATATTGCTATTTTGGTATTAATTGTTATTTTTACCTGTACCATTGATTGCAACTTTCATAATTAGTAGCATAGTGTGGGGTAGTTTTTTTTAGTACTTTAATTGCAATTATGATTTATTTTGTGCGATTTGTTATAATGGGCAATAGCCAAAATCAAACATGTAAACTTTGATGTTTGAAGGGCGATTCGGGAATGATTGCCCAGTCAAAGATGTGACGTTTCAGGGACGAATTAAGAGGGGGGCGTCTGAGGGGTCCGCCCCCCCCCCCCCCATAATTTTTGCCAAATTTAGGGTTTTTCTTATTGAAAATTCTAGACCATGGATGGGGCGCCTTAAATGTGTACATAAGGCCCCCCCCCCCCCCTTTTTTTTTTTTTTTTTTGTTCTTTGAAATCTCTGGATCCGTCCCTGCTGTTACATTGCCCTTTGGCTGGATATGAGGGCATTTGGGGCAGATATTACAGACCAAGGGCGCATACAGGATTTCGGAAAGGAGGGGGGGGGGGCGCATATATAAAGACTAAGTACTAAATAGACTAAGGACCCCATGCACCCCCCCCCCCCCCCCCCACCTGATCCGCCCCTGTAGACAATATAGACATCAAATACCACTGAGGAGTTTTGCATGTTCACGAATTGGAAATAGGTCCTTAATAAGATTTATCTAAATAGCCAGGAAAATATACCAATTGCATGGCAATTTATAGAGCGATTGACCGAGTCGGTGTACAAGGCATTGCAATATTTCCAGGCATTCATCTCTATTTCATCATTATTGTCTATTTAGATTATTCTTCATTTATCCATACTGAATATTGCTAGAAGTCCAAAAAAATCTTCCTGAATAACAGATAATGTGCTCAACAATAGACAGTACATGGAAATATCCTAAAATGCCGCCTCAGAGACACATTTAAAGTGTTAATAAACGTGTTTTACTTCAGCCACTTATACGAGTGTTACGCAGCTGTAGTTTAGATAATGCAAATGACATCTTACAATCAACAGTTCACCCTGAAAATCCTTGTTCAATGCGTCCTGAGTATGTCCTGAAGAGCCATCCCCAAGGGACCACGAACGGGAGACCCTAAGACAACACGGTCCCCAAGGGCAAGGTGGAGAGGTAGAGATATTAGCACTAGAGAAGCACTAGCTGTGTCGAAAAGGGTTCGGAAAGGGGCAGTGCTCTAAGGAGGCTCGGTAAAGGGCCACTGTAAGCTCCAATCGTCGCCCCGTCAGCCATTGTCGCCCCACAGACGTAATCGGCCCCTCCTCCCGGCGGGGGGCGGGCGGCCCCCTTCATCTCCCCTCGCCGCTTAAGTAAACGCAGGTAACCGCCTGCTAATTAACTGCCATTGATATTAAATTCCCGGCTTTGTCAGGGTGCACCTGAGTGGGGTTAGACGTCACATTGCGTATTGGAGGAGGGCGGGAAGTTGGGGAAGGGTTGGCTTACCGCGCCCACCACCACTCACACGGCTTATCGGGTATTATGGCCCGGGCCGTGCAGGGCTCTCAGAGGGAGCAGGGGCGAGGGAGTGTTGTCTGTTATTGACGTTTGTAAAGGATCTAAAACTAGGGGTCTTACACCGGATATACAGCATAGAGATAATTGATTGACTTTCACAAACACAATTGTACTGAAGTTTATTTTAATGTACTAGTCTTAAGTGATTATTTATCATCTGATTCATAATGTGCTCTCCCACGACGGAGACCGCAATGATCAATGCAGTGGAAAAATCGAACAATCAATGAGTCTGTCCTATTGTTCTCGTGTATCCGTCATACAATTAGAACAATGTACATCCCAATCTATGTTATAACAAAAACGATCCGGCTATAATTCAGTTTAGCCTTCTTGGAACTAATTATAGTTAAATTGGTGCGAAACTGAACATGGTAAATACTGCAACTTTATTCATATTACTATTTCCGTTAATCCGCGCACCTTTTTGAATGTCTATCATAAATATCAAGTCTACAAAAAAGCCACCGTTGAGTTGGATGTATTAGGCCTATGGACCAGTTGGCTATTGACGTTGTATGTATCGTATTGAAGATCGACATTTACCTAGAAGGCGATTTTGAAAATTGAAAAACGTGCATACTTACTTATTGAAAGTAAAGTAGTCCTCCGTGACCTTTGTGTTTTAGTATGAAATTAGAGAATGAAGTCATAAAACAAAGATGGAGTGATCGTAGGAATAATAGTAACATTTAGTCTTCCCCATATGAGCTGAGGTGGATACAGTAAGTGTAGCCTGCCCCGTCCCACCCAGTCCGGTGCTACTGTCAGGAGGGGCGGGCCCTCCGTCGAGGAGCAGCTCAACAAGAGCAGGACGTGCTCACTGCATTGTCCGGCCCTTGTGGAGAAGAGGCTTACCGCAACAACCCTCCCCAACAGGACCATGGGTCATAGTCAACAACCTCCCTCCACCACCACGCACCCCGACACACACTTCACTCAAAGGTTAGCCAGAAGTCCCCTTTTTAAGGCCGATTTAAGCTCGGAACTTGCCTTTCTCCCATGAGAGCACTCATAATTGTGTCCGAGCAAAATGGACGTTTTGAAAGTGCCCAAATCAGCAGATGAGGGTTTAATGGAGATCCCCACGTGACATCCTCTCGCAGCTGTGTGTGTGTGTGGGGGGGGATGTTTGGCTTAAGAAGGGCTCGGGGGGTTGGGGGTCCCCTCCCCCTGTGTCATTTATGTGTAACGCTTTGTAAAGAAACAATGGGAACAAATCTGCAAATCCGTTGGTGCTTTTTCTGCAAAGTCACTGCATAACAATGCATTATAAGGATGTATTGACAGGATTGATCACTACATAATCCTACCTATGCTTAATAGGACATTTATTCACATGTACATCTCAAGGTGGTCTCCCAAAAGGCATCAATCATTCCCTTGTTTGCACCACATATGACCATGAGTTGTTGGTTGGATAGATTTATATCAAGCTGGCTTGTTGCTAAGCTCGTAGACGTGTTGCCTGGACTGGTCAGGCTTCCCGTCTAGCTGTGATCACTTTGAGATAGCATCTGTGACTAATAGATGTAAAAGAGATTCAAATAAGATGTATATTATAGTGGTTTTAGCTGTAATGCATCAGGGAGAATCATTAATTTTTCTTTTAGTCTAGGTAAAATACTTATTTTCTCGTTGCTTTAGACTTGGGCATGCTTCTGTATTTGTCACGGTGAAGGTTGTATCTATAGCTAGTTATAATAATTATTGTGCTATACCTAAGTTGTTCTCATCAGTGTATACATGCAAACTCATATACACCCTTCTTTTTAAAGGTGGCACCCCCTCTTTGCAGAAATGTGAACCCTAGTGAGGGGAGTGCAGTCTGCAGCAGTGGTCACTTGGCTTGGAGTAGAGTTGATTGAGGATTGGTGCCTATTTAAATAGTCAAGGGCCTGTACTTGTTAGTAGTGTATAGAATGTATGTGTGGGGGAGGGGTGGCAGAGGTGTTAGTTGTGGTTGTTCACACCAGTTCAGTTCCACACCCCAGGACCCCTAAACACCCACCCAAGGAGAGGTGCAAAACAATCCCTGGTGATTACCTGTAATTGACTTGTGCTAAGAGTTGACCTCCTTTCAACATAAATGTCAAGTTAGGCTGAAAAATTCTTTAATGTATCTAAACTAAACCTTTTATCATGAAATTATGTTATTTGTAGCCAAGAAAAAATGTTTTTACATACCAATATGAGTGCTAAAAATGACACTTTTGCTTTCTTTTGAGTGTATTGATGAGATTTAGAAAAAAAAGTTCAAAATGCTCCCACTGTTAGTCTATATGGAGTGCAGTGACTGCAGAGTGGTGGGCTTCTGCCACCTTGATCTGGTGATCAGTAGGTCCCCTCCGCGCAGGGTCATAAGAAGGGTGTATATATGTTATCTTATGGGTAGTAAACCAAATTTCATTCACACCATGACCATTCTACTTGATAAATACAAGCAAATGTTCTGATTGATTGCTGGTCTAGTTACCGAATTTCTGACTTCGGTTGGTGTTATAATGTCAAACTGCTTTAGGGTACAGAAAAAATAACAAATAAAAAGAATACGTAGCCGGTATGTGTCTTAATTGGTATACTTAGAAAAGAATTGTTTGTTGAATAGACGGCTATCAAAGATGTATCAATCCATCCAAATGATTATAAATCCCCTACTATCATAAGGATTGTATTTCCACTTCCATTTTACTACTGCTCTTAATAACCCGGTAACTGTCCCTTGAATTGATGATGAACCAAACTCGACTAACTGTAAGCAAGCGAATCAAAATTAATCTCTCGATAACAATTGATCTCAAATGGTATTAGACGGTTATCAGAACATTAATTTTCTCAAACCTATATGGAGCTTTAATATCTAATTGAATTACATATCCCTGCCGGGATCGGCGGATAATCGCGTAAAATCTCGCGTGATGAAATCAAAAGCCGTCAGAAAATACCCTCTCTAGGAAAGCTGATTGATATGATCACGTGATGCTATCATGATTTCAGAATGTCACGATATTCGTTGGGTTGAGAAGCTTATTATATAGGTATTGTAGCGGAGTTGGGCGTGAGGACCTGGCTTGATCGAATCCTGCTGTGTCAGCTTTAATTTACATCTAAACTGCATTTCTTCAGTCATTTTCCTATATACAAAACTATATTTAAAGATTCGTCATTTTTTCAAACGTTGCAGTATATTCAATGATCTCTGTGAAATTTATTAATTAAACACAGTTTGAGTTAATTGTTCAGTGTGGCCGCCCGGGGCTTGAAGGCCCATTCGCGCTGGCCGACGAGGCTCCATGCGATCTGTGGGAGGTTGCGAACATTCAACAGTGTTCAAGCCCCACAGAACGATTTTGGATATTCCACTACTAACGATTGCAAACGTTTAGGAAAAAATATAATCATCCCAGAATCGTAGGCCCTTTAAGTTGGCCACAAGTGAAAGACAATTGGTTTTTACGTCGTTTGCTCAAAGTCGTGCAGTGGAAACCGTGCTTAAAGCGTCTTGAGGTCAGAAACAATGACAAAACATATATACATGCACCTCTCTAGTCTTATTTGGGCTGTAGAAACAACGGATGGGTTATCAAGTCTATATATGCTGGTTTGATTATTCTTTTCTTGGCTTAATTCTCGTGTTTTTGTCTTCAATTCAATGCATGTCAGTACATGCACATAATGTGTATAAGTGCACGTGTACACAATCCAGGAAATAATGGTACTGTGTATGGGAGAATTCTCCGAAACCATCCAGGGTCCCACATGAAGAGTGCGATGCAGGAGCGGCCGAAAAGTGAACCGTTAAACGGTGATAACCATGTCATATAAAGGGGTTGATCAGGGGGTGGTTCTTTTAAATGACAGTTCGAGGAAAGAATATTCTCGTAGATATTCCTGGGTCTCAAGAATGAAGAATGGTAGAAGTAATCAAGAGAAAGACTGGTACAGTTCATTAGAATATTTGCAGGCTGTTACAGAGACCGCTTACGAGAATTTCCAGATACAAGTAATTATTGCAAATAGTTATCGTGGGGTAAATTATTATTTGAAAAAACATTTTTTGAAGATACGAAAAGTTGCTCATGGGAATAGATCAATTTTCTGCAACAAAGTGGAGATAATTATCGATGTGTTTATTTCTCCAATCTTTATTAAACTTAGACTCGTTGAAAACTCTTTCTTTATGCCAAGCCATTTTGAGTATACCCGGTATAAGAGAGATTAAGTTTAAAGATGTTATATATACCTAAATATATTCGAAAGATACTACTGTAATCAACTGGTTATGTGTAAGATAATATCACGGGTCAGGGTCTCATGTAGATCCTAGTATGTTTATATTGCATTGTTTTGTACTGACGTGAGTGTTAGTCCACTGCTTGCAATCTTAGCTAACTTTTAAAAAGTAAGGATCAGGACTAAGAGTGATTCTCTGCTAGGTTGGAGAGCATACATGCAGGCTACATCATCAGAGTGTAGTCGTTAAGCCGATAGGCATATCCTCATGGACTAAGCGGCACTGCAAACTCAGGTTACTGTTGGGCGGGTGAGCAGGGCCAGGCTGGCAGACTAGGCTAGGGGCATTGGCTGCATGTGGTTGAGTGGACAAGCCTCTCTGGACTAATAGTGTCAATGGGAGTGCAACAACACATATTACATGTTTTGGATTTGATAAACATTATCCTTTCACACGAGTGTTTCTGTCACCTCTTAATCAAGAGCTACATTCTGAGATGACCTGTGGTTGGGACAGGAAGGAAGACTGATATACACGAGCTACCATACTGGAATAATTAATACAGAACAATAGTAATTGGCAACCCTATGCAAAACCTTAAAGTAAAACCCTACAGTTCAGTTTATAACAAGGATAGAGGTTTGAAAAATTGTATAGGCGTGTTCTTGATTTTCTGATTGAGAGAATTGCATCTCAGGTTTTGTCTATAGGCCACTCTTTCTTCAATCCTTAAACAAAAGAAAATGTGAAATTAAGAAATTAAGAAATATAATGTAATTCACCTTGACCTGTTTTTGACATAACATAAACACTAAGATCAAACTAAAAGAAGAAGAAGAGAGAAACGCACAAGCTCGACTTGCCACTCTATACATTCATCTTAAATGACATCACATATTTAGGCTTATGTGATGACACTTTTGGAAATTTTGCATATTTTCAAAATATCCTCGGTAAGTGCCCCAAGCGTTTTGGACACTCCCGCCTTTTTTATTCAAAGTTTTCACCAATTGTAAAAAAAAAAAACTGCCTACATCATACCGTCTCCAACCGATAGGACGGTTGCCGGTGGCACACGGCCGTGCATGGAGCCTAATCCGGGAGGCGGGGATCACACCGGATCATGAACAGATCACTGTCGACGCGCAGACGTAACCGGAACTTGGAGTGAGTGGTGACGTCACGCGCCGTGACGCGTCGGCTGGTGTAATAAAGCTTTGTCCACACTCTATCACATGCATGTAATATGTGTGGGGATTGTAAGCCTGGTTTACCTAAAGCCCAGATCGCCGTGTCCGTCAATCTCCTAAACCATCCTCATCCCATGGTCATCGTAAACTGCACGTCATCTTTATTACATGGTCCTCTCAACATGTGATTGACGGTTAGGCACATTTAAGGGCAACATTCTCAATTAAGCTTAAGTTTTTTTTAGAGTGGTGAATGTTTCAACAACTTTAATCCAGACAGGAGATCATCCAGACATTTTTCTACTAAATTTTACGAGATTGAGGGGAGGGTCGGGTAGGCCCCAACAAAACATAGCATTCAATACATTCTGATCCTTTACGTGACGTCGACGTGATGAGGAGTGCTTCCCCCTGCCGCAAGTCGCTGAAACCAAACCCGTGCTTGCACCATTACCGAAATGCCAGATCCCGATCTTTCATAAGCTAAGGCAAAGTCTTACCACCCATTTCTTGGTCTGCCTTGTGTTTTCTCTTGGGCTCTTATATCACCTCTTCAATTTTGCATGATTATAGGCCAATACACTTGGGATGCGGCAGACTATCAGATACCCAACTCAACTCAAGGATAGACAACACCTCAGAGTAGCTTCATTTGCGACAATGATTATAGTGAAGTTACCAGGAGGCTAAAACAACAAACTATATATAAATGAAAGGACGCATTTTTCTCTATCATTTGGCACATATTTTGTTATCAATACTTTAAAATTCAAGGAATTATCTGCAAAAATACTATTTTTCACTTTTATTTTTTAAACATGGGTATCTCGGTAACCACTAAATGGATTCTAATGAAATTTCTTGAACATGTCAGTATTGATGTTTCCGAGGGAAGCGTTTCTCATATTTTTTTAGGGCTCAGTTTGCATTTTATGACAAAAACGGGAAAATTCGGGTTATTGTTGTCAACATTATTTTCTACATTTCGTATAACAAAAAATAATACATTAATCAAAATTCTAAGGCATATTTCCCTCCATATAAATCTTATCTACATGTCCAAGAAATGTCATGCAGTTATATGCAGTAGTTACTGAGATATCCTTGTTCAAAAAATAAAAGTGAAAAAAAATGCATTTTTTCACTTCCTGGTCCACCTACAAAGGTGCAGTTCTTCACAATCTAATATAACCTATACCATTAGATAGGATTCTGCATTGGCTTTTAAAATATATATATGACATATGATAATGCCTTTGACTGTAAAGAATCAATTCCAAAACAAAGTGAATGCTGCGCATTTGCCGCTGAGAGGTATTGTCTATCCTCAACTGTTTTGAGTTGAGTTCAGTCTCGTGACCGGGCCTTTATTGGGATGCGGCAGCCTTATACATACAAGACTAGTACTAGGTAGGGCGACGCGCGCTGTGCGGAAAGTCGACATTAGGCCTAAAGGAAGAATAAGTCTGCTTTCCGCCAAGCATCTTAAGTTATTTGAAGGTGATCGGACAAAGAAACGAAACGAATGGAGTCATTTCAAGTTAAGTTGTATTTTTTGCAATGTCCGATCACTACCCATCCCAATCGATAGAGATCGTGACTGCGCGTCATATTATGCTGTCTACGGTTACAGAGCCAGCAGAGGGTCTGACGGGATATTGGGGGTCAACAGGGTATGCAGCGTAGGGCAATTTTTCTTCTCAATTTTACTGTTTTTACCCATTTAAGGTCGGGGGGGGGGGGGGGTAGGGAGCATTGGCTTCGTAAGCCCCCTACCCCACCCGGATTAGCCGATGCTACTAATACTACAAATTGCTGAAAATGCATGTCTTGAACCTTTAACTGAAACGAAACATATAGTAACATGCCCATCCCTCCGACCATGACGGCCCCCGGTGACGGCCTAACCTGCCGCCTTCACCGACATGCAGCTAGTGCCTCTAGTGGCGGCCCACCGCCGTGGTCACCTCTCATGCTAGCCCTCTCCTCGATGGCCGGGAACGATTTCTCAAATGGACGTCTGGCGTGAAAAGTGAAAAGGTAGGGGCCGAGTATTTGGAGGAAATGGAGTAATTTGGTGGCGGACAGCTGGACAGCGCATACAAAGGGGTGGGGGTAATGATGGTAATGAGGTGTTATTTGGGGGACAAAGGCACGGCGACGGGCGACGGGTTGGGGGGACGAGAGGGCGGGGACGTGAGGGGCGGTGTGAGTGTTGTGGGGGGTAGGGGCCGATGGCAGGAGGGGTGGGGGCGTCCACGGCTAACCCAGCTCTGTCAATCAGGCCGTGCGGCCTGCCGCAACATCTTCATCCCGTCGCCAAGGTTCACCATGTCCTCTTACTGCGACCCACCATGTAAACCCCACACAAGGCTTTGTCGGCATTCTCCACTCCGCCATTAGCACACCTTTACAGACCTGTCACCACCTAACATACACAGGACCTACACCCCGAGACCATTCTCACAAACCCCAGGCTCAGTTGAGTGTGTATTTTTTGCCTGCCATCAAATTGAAAACGGTCGGTCAATCAATTCTGCATATTTCCAATATAAAGTGAGCTCCTATAAGGGGTATGATTAACATACTTCAGAGGATTTATTATTAAAAGTCTCTGCTGGAAGGTTTTAGATCTTATCACTGCATTAGTCTACTTGACAGCACCTAACACACAGAAAATGGCCCTCCGCCGGGGCCCGACCGACACTGATTGGCTGCCATCAGTCGGACCAGGTACCAGCAGGCCTCATTACTGACATTAGTGCCCCCTGGTGGAGGCCGGCCGTACCCTCGACGGTATTTACTGTCGGTCAGGGACCTGTTTTCAAACGAGCTTTTGCTGTGTACAAAACAGGGGCTGGCAAGTTTAACAGCATCGATATTATGCCAAAGTCAGATGGCAGGACGTGTATAAAGCTATGGCAGACATGTATAGAGGCACTTCGGACGTGTATTGAGGTACCACAGAAAGTTCTACGATTAATGCTAAACTAAGTATGGAAACATTTTAGTTATTGACAGCTCGAGTGAAGAAATGTGTCTGTGTCGTGCATCTGTTTATTTATACATGTGTATGCAGGTGAAACATTTTTCAGATTATTACTGTAATCTCATTTTCTGTACACGCTGCAGGTGATCAAAAGTCACATTCACCATGGCGGCTGTACTCAAAACAATTTCCTAGTACTACTAATTAAAAACCAGCATGGCAACTGTAAGGCATGCGATGATTCCATTTAACTATTAAACGCATTATCCTGAAGAACGTTACACTTGTGTGATTACAGTTTATTGACGCGCTAATGACGTGGTTCGGTAAGTGTACCTGGAAAAACCTTTTGCATTGGCATCATCTATCAAAAACAGATACGGCTGATTTATTATGTGCAGGAAAACCTACGGTTGTTCTCGTCATCTGAAACTCCTCTCAATACCTATTCTGTTGCAGCATGTATAGTAAAGAGGCCTAAAGGCCGTATTTCACATTCTGAAAGTACATTAGTAATTTACCACCGATATACTTAAATAGCTCGTGACGGTGTATGATTTGCGACATTACCTATAACATTTACCAATCTGTTGACGATTATATATATATACTATGTTTGCTAGATATCAGGATTTACTAGGCATGTACTAAATTCTGAGCTTTTTTTTTTTTTTTTTTTTTACATGTTATGAAATTTCCATTTCGAAAGTACATGTATACAGGCTTACTAGAATTGCACATGGGTTGTTTGTAAATATCTTAATGAAATTATCACATCCTGTTTGAATGTTTCCTGTATAAATCACCTCACTACTACCCCATTATATTATACCTTTCTGTGATATCCGGAAAACCAGGGGAAACATTGATGGATGTTATGAAATAAACCTTTAATATAGGCAGCCAATTTTTACAAGTGAAAATAAGTAGCCCGCACTGTTGGTGCTGAAAATAGGTGATGCCGATAAAGAACGTTACCATAGGGTTGCTCAATCATTTACTAAATCTAAAGCATTATGAGGTAGAGCTTTTTGTTTTATTCCACCTAGCTTGATTTGAATCCTTCTTTGCACCTTGAAATGATTTCATAAATCTTATAAATACATCATTTGTTTAATGGACAATTTTTGCACTTTTTCAGGAACCCTATCTAAGATTATGTATTTTCATCGTGACAAGTCACCACATTTGATTTTATCCCTAATCAAGTCAGATACTATCAATCTTAAGAAACCATCAGCAGAGAAAAAATGAACACAGATGTGCCAACTTGTATGTAATATTTGTCAACACTTGACCATGATACAATCCTCTTACACTGTGTATCATATTTCTTTAAGAGGAGCTTGGTTTAAACAGTCAATGTCTTTGGCACATTTCGGCATGAAATATTTTCATGTCATTAAGTAACGGTTGTCAATGTACAATTAAACTTTACAATGTTCTCATTTACAGAAAGTTGTATATACCAGTGCTTATCATTCTGTCAACATACATTGGAGTAAAAGTTTAATATCTAAAAATGTAAAACGAATGGTGGGGAGGACGGCTAAACAGGGAGGGGAGAACAATAAGAAAAGTAAGAGGCCTACCTGGACACTTTCTAGAATCGAGTACATAATCATAAGCATACAGTACTTATGCTAATCGACTAAACTCTAAAGTTACTGGTTCGTTTAAAAGGTCCACACAGTTACATGTTCCTCATATTTCTTCAAGTTTGTGTTTTAGCGTCAATGGATGTTGATCGGTATTGCTCAATTAGAATCACTATAATTATTCTCAGTAAAAGGAGGACGACCGCGCCTCCCCCCCCCCCCCCCCTACGGGGATTCTACCCATTTAATAGCAGAGAGAATGTGCCGGACACCGGATTTTACATAGAAAGCCATATCTTGTTATCACTGTCAAGTCATTACCATGGGAAATGATAATTCCAGATATGAAAGTAGTGCCAATGATCCGGGCAATGAACAGAGTTGACCTGACTCATTCGGGCCTGGTCCTAAATATGATCGGCCGATTGATGAATGCGTCCACACCGCCTCGTTCCCGTCCGCCCTGACCGGAAGAAGTGAGCGTCCCGTGCAAACTGCAGCGCCCCTAGCGGATGAGAAGTGTGCATGACGGGCACTGAGAGGGGTCAGCGACGAGAGGTCATGGGTCACAAGGTCACAGAGAGGTCATCAGACGAAGTAGTTCATCTCTACGGCTGTTTCCGACTCGACGTCGGCGTCTCGCTGGGCCTGCAGGGTGGCGGCCCGGTCGTAGTTGGTCAGGGTCTCCCCGCGCGCCACACTGCCGATGACGATCTCCGTGCACGACTCGAGCCGGTTCAGGGGTCCCGCCGGCACCACCTTAATCTGGGAGACGGGGAAATAGGAAACTCCATGTTTAGCGAACTAAAGTTGTAAAAGATAGTTCTGTGGGCAGTTGGAGGGAAATAACCATCCTGAACAAAGTGATCGATGAATGATCTGACTACAATTATCAACTTGACATCAACGAAACACACACTGTTATACCTTTAGTTTTACTGAAAATTGGAATGCCTACATTTCCGGAAATAGGATTTCCTATTCCACCACCCTACGAACACCAATTAAATCTCAATGCTGAAGCTGCGCGCACCTTGAGGACGTAGTTGATGTCCATCAGAGTGCATCCCTTGAGGCCGCCAGGAGGCACGAGCTCGGGTACCCGCAGAGACTCCTTCCAGTGGCTGGTGGTGCCCGGCAGCACCTCGCCCTTCTCCACCGACCCCAGCGTGCGCCGCTCGTGCAGGTAGCGCGAGTCGGACGGGTCCAGGTAGCGGATGTGCTGAGAGCGGACAAATTATAGGCCTATGCATTTACATGGATTGATATTGTAAGACCAATGGCATGTTTAATCCTGAGAAATTGAAAGACGCGCAAAAATGTTCTTGTTACACGTGCTTACGTTGTGAGACTGGCTCACTGTACAGCTCAAAATAGTATAAACAGAAATTATTAGTAGAAGAAATGTGGTCTGAAACTTTACTCATAACTCATCAATCGTTGAAAAATTGGGAGCATCTAACATAGGTCGAAAGATCTAGAGGTCCGGTCACACTTATCAACTCAATTAGACTCTTGTAACTATAGGTGGCGCCAGAGCCTATGACTGTCTAGTCTTAGCAAAAACAAATCTACCATGCCATGTACTTGGCATTCGTAGTTAAATGGCTATGATCCAAGAGGCCAAGGGGAATTGTAAAAAGTGGCCGTATAAGAGAGGTGACCGCTGTTGAGGGGGAAGTTAAATGGCTATGATCCAAGAGGCCAAGGGGAATTGTAAAAGTGGCCGTATAAGAGAGGTGACCGCTGGTGAGGGGGAGATCCTATCAGAATATCAGTGAGAAAATAAAATATTTACTAGTGTCGACTGTCGTTATCATCAAACTTACATGCTTGAAATCTTCCCTAGCATCAACATAAGATGCCCATTACAGTGGCGTAGCCATGAAGGGGGGGGGGGTGTTCTTGGTGACTGGAACCCTCTTTAATTTCCCAAATGCTACACACACCCCTATGACCCATGCACCAACAGAACCCAACTCAACGGTGGAATTGAGTTGAATTGGCCTAGTCGTAGAGTGTGGCCGAGGGAGTCATAGCTGAACATAAGACAGTTGAATTGGGTCTTATATGTTGCGAAGATGAAGATGTACGACTGGATCGTTGCATGATTGGCCGGGCTTTACAAGTGGTTGCCCGCCAAAAAGGATGTGTAGAGTAAATCTGATGCTTGCTAACAAAGCCAGGGATGAACCCAGCAGCAGGTATCTTCTTTACAGCTTAATGGGGATTGAATATATGTTTAAAATTGTTCTTTCACAATAGCAGTCGCTGATACAGAGGGGACAGCGCACATGAAGACATCCGACCTTGATGTTTCCCATGCAGGCCAGTGCCCCGTGCTGCCCCCTGGTGAGTAGCTGGGGTATTAACAATATTAGACTAATTATTTGGGGTATGATTTATATCAAAAACAACATAATCATATGGGTGAGAAGATTGTGTGTGTGTGTGTGTGTGTGTGTGTGTGTGTGTGTGTGTGTGTGTGTGTGTGTGTGTGTGTGTGTGTGTGTGTGTGTGTGTGCGTGTGTGTGTGCGTGTGCGTGCGTGTAGGTATTGGGTTCCCCTTGATTGCAATCAAGAGTAATTGTTTAAAATTGAAAGGTTTTGCAAAATGATGGACAATTATTGCAAAATATTTCCGCTGTTACCTCCTGACATATAATGTTACATGTGAGCGTCAATGTAACATAAAACGATGCGAGAAAAGAGGGTTAAACTGGACAATAATATGATGGCTTGAACATTTTGAAGTCACAAGCCGAGTGAGCTAGCGCTGTGATGACCATTAGTGTCTATTTCTCAGGAAATAATTGTTGCACATACCTGTATGAGAGATGCCTTGGACTTCTTCACCTTGACCCTGCTCCTGTTGTGGACGTGACCCTGGATCGTGATGGTCTCACCGGGTACGAAGGCTACCTTCTCCAGCCGCCATGTGGCCTGCACGCTGCCCACCACACAGCAGAGCACCGACTGCTCCTCCAGCACCTCACTCGTCACGGGCCGCTGCACAGGGTAAGAGAGGAAGGGTCAGTGGCGACCTTTAATCCGTTACCGTTTTGTCAATAAAACTCAAGGTAGACGGTTTAAGGAAATATAATGACACATTGGGAGAGGGTGGGAGAAGGAGATTGATCAAAAGGAAGATTGTCCTAGCTTGTCACAGTTACCCCACCTGGCGTGAAATATAGGACTACACCTTGCTATCTAATGGTGGCGCCCCCTCTTAACAGGAATAAGAACCCTGTTGAGAGGAATGTAGCTGAATAGTCTGCAATACTGACCACTGGGCTGGGAGGAGTGCCCTGTGAGAATTGGTGCCCAGTCACATGGTCAGAGGTCTGCACTTGTTGATGTGTGGAACATGTGTGTGGGAGAGGGTGGTAGAGGGGATAGATAATTGTTCATGCCAGTTTAACTCCACAGCCCAGGACTTCTAAACAATCATTCAAACTGAGGACTCAAGCAATCCCTCTTGGCAAGTACCTGTGAATAATCTGTTTTTATAGCTGAACTGCTTCTATTTAAAATGTTAGCCAGACCTGAGCAATCATTATGTTCATTAGCAATGAAGTTACAGGTTCTGAGAAATAGGAATGTAAATGTTCCTGGAAATGCTTTTTAACTAAATAATCCAATATTCAATATATGTTATGATGTTTAGTAATAAAATCAAATTCGAATGTTAAAAAGAAATATTCCCTGTACAGTCAGGTATTGCTCAGGTTTTGCCCCACCTCTGCCTGCTGGTCAGGAGGACTGCACTGTGCCGGAGCATGGCAAAGTTGTATACGTGTGTTATTTGCCGAAGACATGTTTTTCCATTAAATAACTGCTCATAAGATGGGGGGAGGGGGTCTAAAATTAATGGAAGTATGTACATGTATTAAAGGAAGTCCACCTGTCCGTGCACAGCATGTTACTATAGCAAACACCTTTCCTTTCCTTCTTCAATTATCAGATCACTGAATGTGCTTCTTATTCGAATTTCGGGGAGGTGACCATTCTCTTTATGACCTTAAAGACAATCGCCGCATTATAAAAATAGTATTGTGATTTTGTTTAACATCCTACTGTACTGACGCTGGTGGCCAGTCCATGTTTGTTTGGGCACTACAGCATGAGCCTAAGACTAGCACACATGCTAGTAATAATTCTCGGTCAAATTAGGGAATTAAAGGAGGAGTCCAAGTGTGACGTATCATACTAAAAGCGAGTGCGCCGTTCTAACCGGTCAGAGTTAGCTGAACGTTGAGTGAGTAACCATCCTGGAAAGGTTTGGTCTTAGAAGCTGAGTCCTGTTGTTTGGAATAGAGTCAGTCAGACTGTGTCAGAAGGCGGAGCGGTGTCTGACTGTGTTTGAGGGGATTCCTTCCTTGGAGCTGATCATTGTCAATTGAGATCTTGTCACGGAACGGCAATACATAGGAGAATAAAGAACAACTTTTCACGCAAGTGTTACGTCTTACATGATGTTGGAACTATAATTATGTATTGGACGACAGCAGTCGAACGAGGAGGAGACTGCGTTTGGAGCATGCTATTATCTACAATTAATTACGACCAATTATGTACACCATATACAACAGATAATTGACTCTCTATAGTTCACTACACATTGGAAGATAAACCTATATAAGTACCAAAAATGCCAAAATAATCATGGGTCAGACTCATCAGCTAAAGTGGTCTAATCATATGCTGGTTATTCAAAAATTGACTTGGAAAATAAATTTTGAAATTAGATTATTTTTGCTAATTATTTTGATAAAAATGATATAACAACTGGACTAATGCTTTTGATAAATGTTTTCATGTTTCCTCTAGTAGGAAAGAAAGACTTTTGTAAAATTAGATGACATATTAATGAAAAATTGCTCTAAAAGTAAACTGATATCACACGCATATATAGATGTAGGCTATAATATCCAGCAAAAACAATGAGGGGTTACCGTAATTTGGCCAGCAGAGCTGAATACCCATTTTAAAACCAGAAAATGGCTTATAATGGGTATTTATTTGTTTTCCCATAGATTCACTAAATTATAAATAATTTACTTTAGACATATTTTGAATGTTCTATGTTATACCTGATTACCCCTTCACCATCAATATACTTTAATACAACCTATATAAAGAGATACAGGAGGACTTATAGTTTTTGTTTGGGGCCAAAATAGTTTTTCAGCATTTGCAAAATTTCTTGATAATTAGTCCTGTTTCATAATCATTATCTCTAAGAAAAGTTCTTTTGGCCAATTTTCTGTTTCACATCTGAATCACACATATATTATTGAGTATTTCTGCAAAATATGAAAAGATTGAAAAACTTTCAATTTTGATATACAGTGTATCTGGAAAATGGCGCCATCGACATTAAGGAGACATAATATATGCGAAGGCAGATGTTCACGTGCCTACCATGCATAGAGCGTCAATATACGATATTTTTAGAATGTAGCAATAATTTCAAAACTTGAAATACTAAATAAAAAGGATCATTGCCCAGCTGGTGAGCACTTACCACGGCCTGCGGGAGCTGGTTGAGGTCGACCAGGGTGAGCACCCTGAACTCCTTGGCCGTGCTCTCCTTGGGGTGCCAGGGCCGGGTGAGGGTGGCCGTGGCGTAGTAGCGGATACTTCCGTGGTCCGCCACCACCGACGACGGCAGGTTGTAGGGCAGCTGGACCCGGAACCGGAACACGTGCGACCCGGCGCGCATGAGCAGGTCCAGCGACGCGCATAGATCTGGCGGGGTAGCAGGTGTAACAGGTAGATTAATTGATTTATACGTGAAATTGTGGGTTAATTCGTGGAGCCAATTTGATTATGATAATCTGCTTCAGTTTATATCTGGAAACCTCCCGTTGTCATTGGAAAATCATAAGAAACAAATATCAGTTTAAGAGAAAATCTGCTATAGGCCTATACATACACTAAACTAAACTCTTATTTTTAACTAAGCTCTTATTTTGCATTACACGTTGCAAGTTGAACAAGACCCTTTACACCCAGTGTGATGGGGCTTTTACTTTGAAAGCAAATGTGGACATACCATATATGTTTAGATATTGCTAAGAGGTGGGAGAGACAGAACACAACAACTGTTCGCCATGATTGCTCCGAACGGGAAGGGCGTTTATTACTTGAAACACTAGGTGGCGCCACTCGGCGATATCTCAACATCCTTCTTTCTTTGTTTTGTGGTTGTCTACTCTCACATACATCTTAATCATAAAAATCTTACAGCTATAATGGTTGTGGCAATAAAGTCAAATATTATGATGACAATGTTCACATATCATCGCAAAACTTAAAAGTTCTGTTCCTTGAGTATCCATAGATATTCTGAAAGCAAGCATGTTGCAACATTCATAACAATAAAAGTTATCCATGATGAAAATGTCCATAAATCAGCACAACATCGTCTTAAAACAATTAAAGCACAACTCAGATGGTCAGGGAGAACACATGGGATATTCCTATGATCCCAAAAATCAGTCCCAGGCATTATTATGGCCTATGGGGGACACTGACTTAACATTCTTCCACATATCTTGACGGCTTCCTTATCTCCCTTTTGGAACGTCGCACTACAGGGCTAGATGCTGAAGTCCCCTGCAGTTCATTGGTCCCTGTGTTGCTGTTCTGACAGACCTCACCAGGCTGTCTAAGGTTGTTAAGTTCAGTCTCCTGTGTGACCCTTGCACCAGGTATGTTACCTAGTGTAGGCCTTCCACGCAGATCCGGTTTTGGTTCGATGACACTATCACCTGTGTCATCATGAAGAGTAGTAGCGTCCTCGCTCGTCTTTCTTAAGTCAACACGATTCCTTCGGTAAACTCCATTGCCGGTGTCAACTCTGTACGATCTCTCATCTAGTTTCTCACAGACGACCCCCTTTTGCCATTTCTTGTCACCCAGTCTGTATGGCTTCACTCTTACGACATCCCCTTCAGCCAATGCTTTCATGTCCTTTGCAGACTTATCATAGTCCACTTTTGACTTACAGGTCCTCTGCATGATCTTTTCGCGATCATGCCTTGTATACTCTTCACCCCTAGGTGCCAGAAGTTTTGCAGTCACTGGCAGTAGTGTTCTTGTCCTGCGGTTAAGAAATCTGTGTGCAGGTGATGAGTCAAGGCCCTGATTTGGTGTGTTGCGTAGTTCTAAGAGAGCAAGCAATGGATCAGTGTTGTCTGCTTTGCACTTAGTAAGCATGTTTTTTGCTACTTTCACAGCGGCCTCGACTTTGCCATTGGCATTGGAGTGATGAGGGCTAATTGTTACATGCTCAAAGTCAAACTTCATGGAAAAGTTGTAAAACTCATCTGAGGCATACTGTGGCCCATTGTCAGACACAACTGTCTCAGGTATCCCATATCTTGCAAAGTGCACCTCTAGCTTGTGGATGCACGAGGCAGATGAGGTTGAGGTCATCTGGTCAACCTCAAAGAATCCAGAGTGATAGTCAACAAGAACCTGGAACATTTTCCTGTCCCACTCAAACAAATCCACAGCCACTTTTTGGAATGGCCGCTCTGGTTGTTCAACAGGTCTTAAAGTTTCCTTTTGTTGGTTCACCTCGTAGGTGCGGCACACATCACAGTTCTTTACTGTCTGTTTGATTTCTCCAGACATGTTAGGCCAGAATAAACATTCTCTTGCCCTTCTGAGTGTGGATTCTTCACCCAGATGAGGTGTATGGAGGAGGTCTCTAACTTTTGCCCTCATTTTGGAGGGAATAACCACCCTTTCTCCTCTAAAGATAATTCCATCATGGATAGTCATCTCATCTCTGTAGGGAAAGTATGGTTCAACAAGTAGGTGAATTTTCTCTTTGGTCTCTGGCCATCCCTTCATAATAACTCTTTTCAGCTCTTGGAGAGCCTCATCCTCCTCAGTCAGTGCCTTTATCTCAGCAAGCCTCTCCTCAGAAACAGACAGAGTTTTTACAACATTTACTTCAAACCGGTCACACTCAGTTTTCTTGTCTGTTTCCTCCAGGTAGGCTCTTGACAGCATGTCACTCAAGTGCATCTCTTTCCCTTTCTTGTACTTGATCACTATGTCATACTCAAGTAGCCTCATCATCATTTTCTGGAGTCTGAGAGGAGCTTTGTACAGCGGCTTCTGTACAATAGCCTCTAGTGGCTTGTGGTCACTTAACACAGTGACTCTGCGGCCATATGTGTATTGATGGAACCTTTCAAGACTGAAGGATATGGCCAGGCACTCCTTTTCTATTTGAGCATACCTCTGCTCTGTAGGGGTAAGAGCTCTGGAAGCATAGTATAGAGGTCTACCATCTTGCAAAAGAGCAGCTCCAAGTCCCTTGTTGGAAGCATCACATTCAACTGTCAGCTCTTTTTTGTCATCAAAATAGGCAAGTATAGGTGCCTCTGTTACCAGTCTTTTAATTTCTCCAAAGGCCTTGTCCTGTTCCTCCCCCCACTGCCAGTCTGCATCAGTGTAGGACAGTATGCGCAGAGGTTCAAAGGCAGTTGACAAGTTAGGTAGGAACTTACTCAAATATCCTACTGTGCCTTGAAGACGTTGTATCCCTAGAGCATCAGACGGCTTTTGCATGTGCACAACCGCCTCAACTTTCTTTGGGTCTGGTTTTAAGCCATCCTGGGTCAATAGATGACCTACAAAGTCTACTTCAGGTACCTTGAACAGGCATTTTTTTCTGCTCAGAGAGATGTTCTTTTGTACGCACCTCTCCAACAGGCCACGGAGATGCCTGTCATGCTCTGCCTCATCTACACCATGGATTAGCAGATCATCTGCTATGCACTCAACACCTGGCAGGCCCTCTATAGCCTGGTGCAGCTTTCGCTGAAAGATTTCGGAGGAGACATTGAGCCCAAACGGAAGACGCAAGTACCGAAAACGACCAAAGGGTGTTATGAAGGTCGTGAGTAGGGATGACTCCTCATCAAGTTCACAATGCCAGTACCCTGAGCTACAGTCAACCTTAGAGAAGACTCTGCTACGTGATAACCTGGGCAACATTTCATCCAGAGTTGGGAGGGGATACCTTTCCCTTGTAAGTACCTTGTTCAGATTTCGGGGGTCCAGACACACCCTTAAGTCACCATTTTTCTTTTCCTGAATGGAACACTGATTGACCCATGGAGTAGGTTCATCTACTCCTGTAATGACACCTTTCATCACCATCTGGTCCAACTGCTCCTTCAACTTTTGTCGCCTTGCTAATGGTACAGTGCGAGGTGGGCACTGTACAGCTGGTGCAGAGCGATCATATAACAAATGCACTTTCCCTTCAAAGGTACCCTGTCTGTCACTGAAAGCTTGTGGGTACTCATCAGGCAAACTGTACTCAGTCTTCACAGCAAAGACTTGCTTGAAGTTCTCATAGTTGACAGTAATGAGCTTCATTTGCTCTGCAGCTTTGCGGCTCAGCAATGGCCTCCAAGGCTCATCAATCACATGGAACATGATAGCATATTTGCGACCAGTTTTGGGATTGTTCATGGGCAGACGGATTTTCCCTAACACAGGTTTTAACGTTTTGTTATAGCACTGTAAGGTCACATTGCTGGGTTCTAGTTTTGCACCGCCAACTAGGCAGGCTGGTATAACATTGACAGTTGCCCCACAGTCTATCTGTAACTTCACCCGCTTGCCCTTGAAATCCATCTCTGCATAGATAGGGCCCTCATCTCTCTGTTTATCAGACACAGTGTAAGCCTGACTGATATCATGTTTTGATGGTGTTGAGATTTCCTCATGAGGGAGAGTGTCAACAGCCATAACAAGTTCGTGATCATCCAGGAAGTATTGTTCCTGGTCTGAATCAGATTCTTCGTCAGTGTACTGAGCGTCAACAGCATAAGATTTCTTTCTAAATTGCTGGGGGCAACGCTGGGAGAAGTGATTCGGTTCATGACATTTTTTGCAAGTCTTACCCCAAGCTGGGCATTTATCCCTAAGCCTCTCATGCTCATTACCACAGAACTTGCAGTTAATCAGGGGGAACTGAGGACGTTTCTCATAACCTCGCCAGGTCGTGAAATTTCCTTTACGACTACCCTGCTCACTGCTTTTTACACCTTTGCCTTGGGTTACTTTGTGAATTTCTTTTTTATCTCCCATTTCTTTGAGTTGTTGAGCAGTTGCCTCATTAGAACGGCACAGATCAATACACGATGTCAGTGTCAGATTGCGTTTTCTCAACAGAAGCTTACGTGTTTCAGCATCCTGAATACCAATCACTATTCGGTCCCTCAATAGAGACTTTGACATACAGTCACAGAACATGCACGTTTTCGCCAGATTTCTAAGGGCTGCAAGGTAATCGTCAAACGACTCTTCAGGGAGTTGGTCGCGTTTATTGAACACGTATCGTTCATATGTTTCATTGAGTTCACCTATAATATGGGCATCGAATTTGTCCATCAACAGCTTCACATCATTTTTGTCTTGCTGATCAGTGAATGTGAAGGTGTTATAAATCTTCCTTGCTACAGGACCTGCTGCATTCAGAAAAACAGCTCTCTGAAAGTCTTTGGATTCTTTATCTAGCTTTGTGATAATAGAATAATCAGCATACATTTCTTTCCACAGCCTCCACTCCTCAACCGCATTTTCCTTTAGCAGGAGTTGTGGTGGTGGGTTTACATTGTTAGTGATATTAGCTGCCATTTTAGTGCACTTTCACTCACTAATTTTTTTTTTTTTTTAGTAGGTATAGTATTTGGAGTAGTTTTTCACAGAAATACAACTTAACTCCAACTGATACTCAGTTCAGTCAAACAGTGACAGTGAGATCAATATACTATAGACAGCCACACACAGAGGGCTACAACCACACAGACAGTGAGAACTAAATGATTCAGATAGCCACAGACAGGGCTAGAAAACCACTGAAACCAGATGTGACAAACAGGTCACAGATCAAACATAGATTACTGTCCTCAAATGCTTTTTCAAGGCAAAAGAACCACAGTTTCAGATACTATATATCACCACATGCAAATACTATTTGAAGGTGGGCATCCACACAGCTGCCACCATGTTTAGATATTGCTAAGAGGTGGGAGAGACAGAACACAACAACTGTTCGCCATGATTGCTCCGAACGGGAAGGGCGTTTATTACTTGAAACACTAGGTGGCGCCACTCGGCGATATCTCAACAATATACACTGTACTTAGATTCATGTACACGTGCTGAATTCATGGAAAACGAAATTATCATACGCAGAAAAAATTAGCTTCTACTGGACAAACTCACAAAGGTCTACAAGTATTAAGAGAGTGTTTGCAGTATTGGGCATAGACTTTTCTTTTTATTCAGCTTCCTGAACTATTGCAGGGTTTAGGGATAAAAGGATTCATGTTGAGGGAGTATGGGTGTTTTTCTTTGTTAAGGAACTGTACACGAGTTCCTCACCAGCAACTCCAATTACCCCAATACCAACCTAAAGAGTGTTTGAACTTCTAGGTTGGCAATAATTGCCTCCAGTCAATGAAGTCTTGTGAAAGGTGTCTTCATTAATTATCCAAGTGCTAATCAACATTAGCAGCCCATTACATCCAACCTTCTCCAACAACATCACAGTATAGGCCTATCTCAATTTGTACCTTACAGCAGCCATTCCATAATGAAGCTACCCTAGTGATAAGTCTTCCTGATCCATGCATCACTAATTCGCCTAAGTCACATTCAGATGTTGCACACACCAAGCTATGGAGATGAGTGCACGTGTCCGCACTGCAGTCTATGCATTAGCCCACTTATTGCTCCAGGCTACCTCTTCTGTGAAACTCCACCGCACAACGATAACTACCTGTTTTCATAATTATGTCTCAAGTTGATTGTGGAGTTGTTTTTTTTGGTTTAGCTCCCACCTTTTACTCAACCGCTTATGTCTAAATTATTCCCTATTAAATGAACCCAACTTTCATGACTTACTCAATCAAAGTGCAACCCAAATCTACTATGTTTGTTTTTGGGACATCGTAAGGGAGAACAATCAGTAGATTATGTAACCACTTAGGGCTGGTGGCCCCGGTCCTAATTGGGCTCATGAGGGGTGGGTTCCTAGTCATTATTTTCCATAGTTTTTAATAATGGGGACTAAACTAAATAATATATATCCCTCTCTTTTGATAGTTCTTCAAGATTCATACCTAAAAGGCTAATTTGTCCCTATTCCTAGTCACTATTTTCCACAGTTTGTAATGGGGACTAAACTAAATATATATCCCTCTCGTCTGATAGTTCTTTAGGATTCATACCTAAAAGACTAACTCGTCCCTATTCCTAGTCACTATTTTCCAAAGTTTGTAATGGGGATTAAACTATGTTTAGGCCTACCCCTTGAGAGCCCCCTCCAAGGGGAAGGAGCATTCCTTGGGGTTTATTTGAAAGCTTCCTGTAGCTTCCCCAATCCGGCCGTAGCCGCCTGGAATTTTTCCATTTTTTTCCCAAAGAGAACAGTGACCCAACACACAGAAATGATGCTCCGAGGGGGTTTTATCTTAAGGTCTAAGGCCAATATTAAGGGAGATATGGGTAGATTTGTGAAAAATAGGGATGAAAATGTCCTAAACCAACTTTTTATGTAGAATTCAGTTAACCCACTCTAAACATTCCATTTTGTTTGAAAAACGTTCTATTTGGAATGTGAATAGAATGTTTTCCCCCATATACTACCTAACATTAGATGTTTGGTTACCATGGAAACATCAACATTTTGCAGATTTTGTCAAAAAGTGTATCCCATTTGGAAAAACATGACTGGAATATATTATCAGTCCAAACTAAAGTAAATTAACATTTCTAGATCAAAAGTTATACCCATAATAGCTTTATGGGTTTCTTGTTAATTTTTGGAATACATTTTATTTTATTACTAAATATTCAGATAAATATTCAATATCTGAGCTTTTTGGCCATCTGAGGAGGACCAACAGTTCTGTGTCCAACAGCCTGTAACTTATTTGAAAATCATCCAAATTTGATGTGCTTGATATCATTTAAAAGCTAAAAATACCCTCTTTAATGCATATTTCCCACATGGAGCATCCTATCTGTATTTCTGTTTTATGAATATTCAATGTAAAAAATGACCATTATATCGCTTGAAAGCTGATTTAATTCCCTTTCTAATGCTATGAACCCCATTCCTATGACTTCAATTGAAAGTGATGAGTCATAGTTTGAAGTTTAGGGAATTCCGGAAGGAAATCCATGGAAATCCTGGGGAAATCAAGCAATAATTTCCAGACCACGCCACCTAGTGTGGAATGTAGCCAAAGAAAGGCTACCCAGACAAGCTTGGGGTTATTTTCTCTTTGAGCCTATGTAAATTGGTGACTTTTGACCACCTGCAGATTTGTTTACATGCAAGGTAAAATAATGCCTTAAACATGGGTGCATAGTGCAGATCTTGCTCTTTTCATTGATATATGAATCACTACTGTGGATGTAAGCCTTGTATTTTATAAATATTTTTCAATATTAAAAGTTTTGAATTTATCATTGGCCAATGGGAGCACACCCATGGGGCCTTATCAGTATTATGTAATAACCCCCCACCAATCAGGTGTTGCGCTACCCCCACCACTTGGGGTTGTTTGTCCTACCTCCACTGGACCGTGACGGCCGCGTGAGGTCTGGAACACAGTCTATTCATGAATGCAATATGTCGGGTCTAAAGGGTTAAGTAGCATCTAGGTCTAGATCCAATTAAAAATGACATTAATACATTTTATACAATTACCAAAGTACAGGTAGGTACAAACTCTCCAAGGGAAGCCAAAGTAACACAACACTCGGGCCGGCATATGGTAAAATATAAACAACGACAACTAGCTAAGATATTTAAAACAGCTCTGTTATCTTTCCGTTTATTGATGCTGATCCACACACAAAAAAATCCATTTTAAATGGTATCACTCTCGTGGAACTCAAACAACATTTGTGACCCGATCTGACATAATGAGTCGCAAGTCGCGGAGATACGGATTTGAGTTAGTAAGATATGTTCCTCACCTCGAAAAGAGCTTCATTTTGATACCAAGATTGTGTTCGTACGATGATTAGGGCCAAAGTTAGGTTTTTCCCTATACGCGGTAGGCTGGAAACTTGATTCTGAGAAAAACGCGTTTGAAGTTTTTATGTGCGGTTTTGGTTAGACTCGGTCGGAATTCCTTGGATACCACTAGAAGTTTATCTCCCACCGACTTGAGACTTGGAATATACATTCTAGACTAGTTGAACTACAAAATACTGTGAAGTCATGCTTTAGAAATGGAAACTTTAATCATGCCGGCCTTGTAAAGATAGAGTACAATTCCTGTAAATCTGCACCTGAAAATGAAAAACTGAAGCAAGAGGGCAAGCTCAAACAGTCACAATACCTGTTCTAGAAGGCTGAATTGAAGTCACAACGACTTGTAAAGAGTCTATGGGAATGTTCAAGTGTATTTCAGCCTGTTTTGCCATAAATAATAAGTGTCATAGTTCCAGGTAAGTTGGATAAAAGTTCCATAAAGTTGAAAGATCACAAAACGTCAGTAAACTGTGAGTCTAAAACAACTCAAAAGGCACAAAAGTACCAATAAAATATTAAAATTCGAACTATATACAGGTATTCTAGTCTATGATTCTAGTTGCTAGAGGATGTAGACCGACCACGCCCCCGCCCCCGACTTTGGCTGCGTTTACGTTTGGGTGGGGGAGTGATCTCAGGGGAAGTGTCTGAGTCTGAGTCTGTTTCCATTTCACGTCGCATTTGGGCTGCTGTCTCTCTGTCTGAGTCCTCTGAGCCCGAGTCAGGGGTTTTTCCTCGACCCCGACCGCGACCTCGACCCCGACCTCGCCCCCGACCTCGGCCTCGCCCCCGACCTCGCCCCCTTCCTCTACCACGTCCCCTTCCTCGCGCCTCCTCCTCCTCCTCCTCCTCCCCTGCATCTCCACCTCCACCTGCTCCTGAGGGCCCTGGACCTGGATCTGGCGATGGGTCCCGCCGCCTTGGTGCCTCTGCTGCAGGCTCAGGTTCCGTGGGCTTGGGGCACGTAATGTCTTTGGTTTCCTCTGTGCAGAAGTCTCTGATGTTTTTGAAGAGGTACCACTGCCGACGAAGGGGAAGCCCAGGGGAAGGTGTGGCCGGTGGTAGGACCTTTGGGACGGCTCCAGGGTCCACAGTGAGCACATCCACTTCCTCTGGCTCAGAGTCAATGTACTGTCGGACGGTTACCTTCCCGGGGCTGTTTGATGAGAAGATAAAGTGGTGATACTGCTTGATCCCTTTTATTGGCCGGGTGAACGGGGTCAGGAAGGCTTGCCAGTTATAGGTTGGGACAAAGACGGCCCCATCTTCTGACCCACACAGCTGAGGGATGTTGACTTCTTTTTGGGTGCTGTCCCGGACCGTCTTGGCTAGGTCAGCAAGGCAGGACACCTCGGCACGGCGAAACCGCTGCTTGAGGAGACCGAAGCACCAGTCGGGGGCAAACTTGGTGTGGCCGGTTATAAGAAAGTTCAGAGTGATCTGCTTATGCAGACCAGTCAGGACCCGCCACATGAGATAGCCAATCACGTACTTGTTCTTGTTTTGCCCACTGCAGTTGTCACAGTGGAGGTCAAGGAGGCGTTCACCGAGGGAGTAGTTGGCAAAGTAGTGGTGGAGGTAGGAGATGACAGCGTTTGAACCCTTGCTGCCGCAGTGGGACTCATCAATAAGATAGTTTACTTGACGGGGGATGGCTTCAGCACACACGCCAAAGATGCCTACTTTGCGTGGGACGAGGAAGTAGAGGGGCCCTGGCTGCATGGGGGAGGAGGGGAGGTGGACCTGCTGTGCGTAGTCGAAAGATACATGCACCCGGATGTCAGAGGAACAGGGAGTGTGTGGCCCGAGCGCCGGCCGGCCTGCCTCGGCATACGCCTGCTTGGCAGCGGTAGTCAGTTCCTGGTAGAACTCCCGTTCCTTGGCCACCACCTCCAGGTGCTTCTGCTGCTTCTTTAACTTTGCCTGCTTAACTACTTCGGGGAGGTTAGAGGAGTAGGAGATGTCACGGTTGTTCCTCTGACACTCCCAGCATAGGTCAGTCATGGGGCGAGAACACACAATACGGGGTAGCAACTGGCGCCAGAGGTTACGGAAGGTGGTGACGGCAACCTGACGGTGGGCGTCCCCGATGGCCTGTAGATAACGTTTATGCACATCTACCTTCCTTGTGCTGGAGGGGAGGAGGAGGATGTCGTCGCGTTTGTGCGTGGAGACTCGGCCGGGGAGGACGAGGGCATAGGTTTCGGCGTAGGAGTTGATGAAGTCGACCACGCGGCGGATGTCTGCGAGGTCGAGGGAATGGGTGTTGGCCTTGCGTCCGCCTGACCTCTTAGTACGGGGTACGACCCCGTTCTCCCGATACCACTGGCTGATGGCGGTCATCTTGTTGATACTGCAGCTAAAAAACAAGAACACACAACTTACAATTGGAAATGGAATAATGTTGGACATACCAGGTTCGGTTACATAAAAATAATGTTTGGTTACATAAAATAATTATTGTGTACATGTTAATAAGTTACAGCAGGAGACAGGTTTAGGAACTACTTAGACAGAGAATGTTAGCTGCAGAGATGAATAATTACCTGTAGAGAAAGAGCAGGGTGTCCCGGCAGACCTTCCTGCCCCCGGCGGTGTAGTGGCTCCGTTGGTGCTGCCTGGCCCCCTTGCCCTTTTTCCCCTTCTTCCAGGTCGACAGCTGTACCGAGGTGTCAGTACAGGCACTTGTAACGCCCAACAGGAGCATGTCCTTCTCCCCTGGAATGGAAATCCGACACAGAACTTTAGTGATGTACGAGCGACTGACTTTGTGAAAAAAAAAAAAAAAAGTTTAAGAAAGTTTCATACATTACTCTCGGCTGGGTCTACCCCCGCGGTCACTGAGGTTACTTGGCCGAAAATCGTATGTCAATGCCACAGAGGAAAAGTTACAGCCTCCAGGAGGTCATACAGGTATTATAGATGACAAACTATCTTCATTTACGACGGTTAATAGGATGGTTATTGGCCGCACCTGGAGTCAGCTGGGCGACCTCCTGCCGTTTGTCCAGACGCTCTGCCGTTGAGAACTGGACACAACACGGGCCGTCGTTGTGGTACTTACACGAGCACCTAAACATGACGAAAGTCCACATTAATGTCAAAGATATGTGAGGGCACCCCTATAGATTGAATTAGGTTCATTAGATGGCCGCTAAGAACTTTTAATTAGGCCTGAGAGAGCATAACGGTCAAGGCCGTCCATCGTTCAAGTGCGAGACGCCATTAAGTAGGTCACGGCGGCATACTTTCAGCAAATGTCGATTTTGAACATAAAGACAGATAGAAACATGAAAATAATTACGGGATATCTTAGAAAACATGTTTGGGCAACTTCTGATGGCCGGACAGGTCTAACGGTTTGGTATTTATAGGAATTTTCAAACGACACAACTTGGGCAATTTCGATCGCAAGTCGCAAACAAGCATGGCCTACCTAAATTTCTGGCAACTGTGAATTTCCTCCTGCAGCAGTTGGTCCGTCGGATCAGTGATAACCAGGGGCTCATCCTCGTCCTCCTGTGACTCCTCAGCCTCCTCCAAATCCTCTATGTCCTTTTCCGACAGGGTAGCATCCTCCTCCCCCTCCGATAAGTCCCCATCGTCCTCGGCAAAGACGAAGTAATCCTCGACAAGTTCTCGCCATTGCTCGTCGTTGGCGCCGCCATGAAGATTAGTCCGAACAATTGTATTTAGCGCGGCTGCCACGGCCTCCTCACGTTCCTTGGGGGTAGCCATGTAATCCTAACAATGTTTGGATCCAAACTGCACTTGCAGTTCAAGAAATAACACGCTAATTAACACGTTAGGCCTCATTGAACGCGCACCTGCTTCTGTCGGTCGGACCTTTAAATTTTACAAACAGTGGCGCTTCCGGCACGCCGAGGGGGTCTCAGCCAATCAGAGCGCTCGGATCGCAACACGTGACCTCCGTGACAACGATTGTTTACGGCGACGGCTTTCGCGATCCGCCTTCTGATTGGTCCATCCCCGTCCCAATTCAAAATCCGACGATGCGATTGGCTAGAAGAGGTCCCGCGCTTTTCGGCGGTACCAAAAGTTCTTGGGTTGTCGACTCCTAAAAGCGGCTCGCAAGTCGGCAAAGTTGATAAAAATCGGCGTCTCAGGAGCCTTTTGTTTTAACTCACTGAAGCAGAAGAACGACTTTGGGGGCCATTCTAACACACTAAGAATATTAATTTCATCAAAATATTTTGGGAAATGAAAGTCCTGATATAAAAGATTAAGAAAATGCAAGAAAGTCATTTTCGATAGTGGGGCCGATTTCCGACTTCAGAGGCCCATATCTCAGTTTGACCGCGCGCGACTTGCGACTCATTTTGTCGGATCGGGTCACATTTAAGCTATTAATTTTGATGAACACTTTCAATGTTACAGGCTTTAGGCTCTTGGAATGTACATATTTGAGTTTGATAACTGGTGTCACTATTTTAGAACTACGCACCTGCACATTGGTTTTCGCTCTCTTTAATTACTGGGCGCCTATTGAATAATCTAAAATAAAACACAGGAGGACGTTTCTTAGTGTTATCAATGTGGGGGTCTTAGAAACGTTTTCCCTAGAGCTGGACATAACCTACCCCGTGAGTAGAGGGTCAGCTTCTGGTTGAGGTACTTCTCGTCGCAGGTGGACACAGGGCTGGTCGACTCGGTCTTCCGACAAACACGTCGACAGCGGGGCTTATTGGTCTTCTTTTTGGACGTGTTCTTGGAGAGTTGGATCTTTGCCGTGCCCGTAAACTCTATTTCTATAACTGAATTAACAGTAATTCAAAATATTACCCCAATTACTTCAGCATCACTGGAGCATTGTGCAAAATTAAACAAAATAATAAAGAACCATGACAACGACACGCTCCAGCAGTGGGTCTTGGTGCCAGAAATAGCAGATAAAACCCTAATCTCATAATCACGATCTTATGTAATCTAAACTGAATATAAATGTCAATAAGCTCCCTTTAACGCCGGCCGACCCTGGATCAAACAATTGCCTGTCGTTGACTCCCCGGGCACGTGGCTCAGCCGGGTTGGCTCCCCCATCGCCACCACCCGCAGCACCACCAACTCCTGCTATCTTAGTTACAAATTATTTTTTTTGGTGCTTTTTTGTACATACAATTACACAATTTGATATAATATTATGTAATGAACTTGTGGGGGGGGGGGGGGGGAGGAGGAGTTCTGCGTATATATATATAAAAAAAAAGATGCCTATAGTCATCCTGTGTTTTCATTTAGGCCTAGGTACATATTTCTAAGTTGGATTGTTTAACCCCAACTATATATTTTTGTAATCACCCTTTTGATAATAGATAATGTGCCCACCTCATGCATTATATTAATCAAAAAGGAAAAAGAACCCCCTGATGTATAATGACTTACGGTCAATGACGACATCCTCCATGAGCAGGAGACGCACTTCTCCCTCCACCTCCTGCCCCTCGTAGAATCCTTGCCGCTCGCCCAGTTCCGAGAAATGGATCTCAAACTGTCGCACCGCCTCAGCCATGGTGTAAACATACCCAGAGCCGTGTGCCCACGGTCCGCAGTCTAAAGAGGCCTTACCCGGGCAAGGTTGATCCCTCTTTGTCCATTTATATTGTGAAGGTGGTCAGGTTAATTTTAGACTGACCCAGAACGGTGTGAGACCACTGCAAGGGTCACACAGGCCTTCATGGTAAACATATATATTTTGAGTTCACCTGCATAAGGAGGGCGTTCTCTAGCAGAGTTGAAGGTGAGATATGTTATTTGCATGATGCCTTGTTGAAGCACCTATCCCCGTGGTGAATACACACCTGTAGGAGGATGTGTACATAGACATGTTCTCCATATTTACCCAGGCGGCCTAAGATTTTGGATTTCAATGTAGACCAAAAAACAAGGACAATAATATCTTCAGCCTAGTTTTAATGGAACCAAGACTATAATGATTCAAAAGCTGTATAGCGCTCCACATACATAGGGGACTTTAGACTTATAAACTGTCACCGTTTGTCCCTGGATATTTATGTCATATAGATCCACGAATACAGTATCATAAAAACCCATGAGTCAAAGAAGTTTTTGATTTTCCAACAGTCCTTCTTCTCGACGATATCAGTTGGAGCAGTCGTCAATAAACAATCCCATCCGTCCGGCGAGGTATGCCCAGTTTCTGCTGCTGACTTGGAGACCCATACTCTTGTCCTCTAGGGTGTACATCAGTTGCTTAGTGCCTTCAAAGCCCTTGTGCCTTCACCTACCCCCTCCTCCATTGGCCGGTATCTCCTCCTGTGTCGCCTCCACACCGGCCGGGGAACCTCTGCGGCAGGTGATGCTCCCGTGGTATAGACGACACAGCCAACACGGGTGTCCGACTATAGGTCGGGTCTACCGTGTCTCAAAGTGACGCACCCCCACCCTCCTAATACTTGTTCCGCTCTACTAATCGTGGACCTACTTACATCTGGAAACCACGTCAAATTGGTCTCGATATAATACACACAATATAGTTGGCCACCGACGGTACTGACACTCTTGGAAAGTAGGCAGGGCGAAATGCCAATGAGGTAGTCTAAATACAAAAGGAGTTAAATAAAAAACAGTTTATTTGAAACTAATCTATATTGGGAAGTGATTGTAAAACATTATGGATTTCTGAATTATATGATGCATAATCAACCTTCGTCCTTAAATATATAAATTATGTAAATTCTGAAGAAAACAAATCCACGTATTCAAATTCTGTTAAGTACTGACCTTTGTATCAGTCATGGAAAACAGGATCTGTATAATTATGGTATAAAAAGGTGTAAGTATTTCATCATGTTTTATGGGTGAATCTTTTGGTACGGCACAAACTTACAAGAAAACTATGTCCATTAATTTTCCAAAACTGTTTGAAAACTCCCCGCTTCTTGTTTTTGCGTCTGTATCACAGGTATACCATGGACATGACATCCGAAAGACCATTTGTAAGTTGATGAAGTGACATAGGCCTAATCATAATACTTTGATCAACCCAGCAAATAAACACCCCCCCCCCCCCCCCCCCCAATAAATCTTGCACATTTGGTGGTTTTATATCGCTTAAACGTCAAAGAATTGTGAAATAAGTGAATACGATGTAGTTTTGAATCAATAACTTTCTCTTTTCTTTTTTTCCCTTTTAAGTATAGACCTATTTTCAAAGTCACGGAAGATCACATTGTAGGGTAATATGCCAAGCACAGACAAAAACTATACAACAAATATATACAGGCACAATACCGAATACTAAATATTTGTGCCGATGCTGTAGTGCACCTCGGAGCTATTGTGATGCGATTCTGAAGCTGTTTGATAAAATGTCATATGTAAGTTCCCATGCGAAATGAAGAAACAGTTTTTGCCATAACTAAACGAAAGAAACACATTCATGCAATGTTATCTTTCCATATTTTGGAACGAAATAGGTTGCAACAAGGCAATGTCCCATGCATTGTGGATGACACAAAAATACTAGAATTCACCAGGAGGTAGTCTAGAATACAACGAAATGTGGTCTGTGTCCAGCAGAATGGATGTTTTTACATTCTATATCTAATAATCATTATTCCTATCCCAAGCATGGTCATATCATCCCAATACATTATAATTGCAATTTTGATAAGGTTTTGTTTCCCTCACAGTTTAGCATTACCATGGCTTTCGTCTCGTTCTTTTAAGCCACATTCCAAGATTACACTGGACAGTTATCTATCAGCCTCTACCAGGACCTCAGAGCCCACCCCCACTTCACTGTGTCTACGCTCTGAACATCGTCATGTTTGTCTGAACCAAACATGCACTAGCAGGGACTGGGCGTACTATTTGATATCAAATACTAGTCTCTTCTCAACGCTTGATCTCTGTGCATTATAAACCAGTCTTCAGTCTTATGATATTTACGATAATTATTCTTTTTGAAATAACTTAAACTTGTTTTCCAACTGTGTGTGGTACTATAATAATGATGATCTTTGATTGCTTACAATACAACTTCTCAGGGGAATTGGAATATGCCTATAGGCCTACATAATTCATAACCTTCTATTGTCCATGACCATGCAGCAATGTCATCAAAATGAACACGTTCAACGAATCTCACACTTTTTTCTTTTTGTGTTTGTCAACAACTGAATACATGTTTAACAATGAGAATATGTATAACTTTCCTACCTTGCATTTCCATCGGTAGCCAATATTCATATAGCCTAGTATGACTACGTTATCGTAGTTATTATCTCGATATAGTTAAATTAAAGTTAGAGTATGGGGACGAGCGCGAAACGTGTTCTATTCTTTACAACCTCGCCTCCGGATGTGCATTAGGCTTTAACTATCGGCATATATAATATAAAACACAACAGGCATTGTGCTCATTCTGAATGTGTGTACTCTATTATGCGTATACCGAGTCTCGTCTGTAAAGTTCATTATTCCTAGCCTGTATAGGGTGAACGTGTGCGTTTTATTGATAATGATTACATTGTACTCGGTTACGTTACAGAGGGGCTCTAGATGTGGGGAGGGGGGATCCCCATGTCGCGTGTCAAATTTAAAAATCGCCAATGTTTCATGTCTTTGTCGCTTATTTTTCTAATGTTGCATGTCGAATTTAAGACATATCTATGTTGCATGTCACTTAGTATGACTTTGTTTGTAAATCTCCCTGTCATGTCATTAAGCCCCCATATCGCATGTCGAATTTAAGAAGTGCCCCTGTCGATTTTAGTGGTCCACCTCCATTACAGAACCTAATAACTACTCCATACTCTGGGTACACTTCCCCTAAACTCCCTCCATACCCTGGGTACACTTCCCCCTAAAAAGAACCTCCATACCCTGGGTACACTACCCTTCTATAACCCCACCATACCCAGCTGGGTACACTATCCCCCAACCACCTCTCCCTTATGGGTTAACAACCATGTGCAGGATAGCAGCAGGTGGCTGATGCTATCCAACAAAATGTTTTGTTGGATAGCATCTGTATGTAGGATAGTGTCTTTATACTGCTGCTAAGTGACAAATACTGGATTTTGTTGGATAGCATCTGTATGTAGGATAGCGTCTTAACAGATGTGCCCCCTTTTCCCCAGACTTTTACATTAGTAAAACTGAATTTGACCCCCAAAAATGGGGAGACAATATTCAAATTATATGCAAAAGTTCCACTTCAGGAACCTCGCCATCCCCCCCCCCCCCCCCCACCCCACCCCACAGCGGAACCTGTATACGGGCCTGCTGCCTAAGTAGACTCAGAGACATCTGTTGCAATATGATGTCACGCTTCTAATTGCCCTAACCACACTGACTACCTCCTGCCTGAAGTTACACAAAAAAAGTCAAATCAATCTTCAGAACAGGAGCAAATTTGTCAAGGGGCTTGTGCCTTACTGGGAGCTTGATCTAGACCCCCAACAAACTGGCCCAGAGAAAGAGCTACTGTAAACTGAGTTCAAAGGGGCCCACCCATGTAGTAGTGGATCCTCTCCTGTGGAGGGGAAACGTTTTTTTAAAACATACTGCAGTTTTCAGAACGTTTCCCCTCCAACAAGAACGATGTGCTCCGGGCACAGCACAAACGCTGTAAGAAGTGAAAACTATTAGCCTACTATTGATAATGCATTATTTTGCAAAATCATGCATAACAGTGAAATATTTATCATGCATAATAGTACAAAATCAATTTAATTGGGGGAAAGCAATGACTTATTGAAGTTATCTTTCAAAATAAGATACCTATCATACTAAACCGTATTTTCAAAACTGGCATTACAGCACTGTAAATGAAACGTTTCAAAACGTGAAGAACGTTGAAATGTAAATAGTTAAAGGCGTGTCTGTGTAGCAAATCTTTTCCTCTCCCCTAAATTTTGATATACCAGAAAAGATATGCCATTTTGTTAATAGCCCTAAGAATTCGTTCTCCCTTTGATAACTCCCTCCAACAATGAGGGGCCCAGCTCTCATTTTCTATTCCTTCCTCTTTTCTCATTTTAGTAGATGAAAATCGACAAGCCGAGGTAAATTCAGAAGAGGCGGGCCGGAGGGTCCGTCGTTACTCCTGGGAGACCATTTTCTTGAACAATTTTGAGGGTAGACCCGACGCAGGAATAATTGAGTCATATTGGTTTGTATCGGAAATGAAGAGAGGTGTCGCATGCAGATAGCAGAGATGCCACTCCCACCTGATGAAAAAGTAGGAAAAGTAGGAAATATTTTTCCTACTTTTTCTCCAGAACCAAGTAGGAGGGAAAATACCTTTAGAAATAGAAAGCTGACATTAAATTTGTATTTGAATAGCTTGAAGCTAACACAAAAATACCCTAAAACAGATATCAAAGTTATGTAGGAAAATCAGTTGTGCAATCCAAAATCATCGAAAAGTAGGAAATCCTACAAAAGTAGGAAAGGTGGCATCTCTGAGATAGGTAATCAATCTGAAGTTTCCCCAACAGCTTTGTATCGTTTAATCCTTTAAAAATAAATGGCACTAATGGCTACCGAAATAAAGGAAGCTTTAAACTGATCGACAAAAAGAAACGAAATCTCATCTCTCCATTAGAAGTCTGAAGGTACTGCTTTATGAAATGACTACACATCACAAGAGACTATAGGTTTGATTCTATTTATTTTTTCTTGAATTCATACAACCACCGAGCATCCAGTGATAAAGTTGGCTATAGCAGTATATACATGAAGGACCGCCTCCGTCCGGGCTGTAATATACACATGTATGTGCGTGTATGTACACGTAAAACAAGTCGGTCACAAACCACCTCTTCGCCCGGTCGCAAGCTCCGTATGTTATCACTGGTGTAGGGGACATGAAGCCCTCTCACCCATGGACAGACAACCCCGTCTACAACTTACTGGCTGCTTTCACATTAAAGCTGTGGGTGTTGTTTTTTTAATCATTTTATTTTACAAGTAGCGTCATCTCATCTCTAACATTAGCGGTAGTGGTGATATGGAGATGGGAAATGGTGATTATCAGTCCAGCTCTTCTGACAGCTAGTGGCGTGATTCCGTACAGGCCTCATCATACTGGTAACCCATGGCGCCCCCTATCCCCCGTAGACTTCGTGGTCTTTCATACTTCAACAAGGATTACGGTACAGTGCACACACAATGTAGGAAGAGTTTACTTTCCCTCACACCATTCACACAATGAGGGGCAAAAGGAGCTCCCCGACTCTGGCCGGCAGTGAAGGCAAAGCCTGTTAACGTTGTAGTTTCCAAGTACTGTCCCTCATACATTCAATTTCTTCTTAGCTTCGACGGACAATGTATTTTTTTCTTTATCAGGTTTTATCAAACAACGCCAGAGTCAATAAATATCCTTAATTCTAAACGCATTCAATCCTCACCATGATCTTTTCAAAACTTTGAACAATTTCATTGGACACCAGGTGCATGCTTTCCTTTTGACTTTATTTCTTTTTAGAATTTAAATACTTGTTGACTTTTAAATTGTCTTTGTACAATCTGTAATAAAAATATCATCTTTTTTATTTATACAAATAGTTTGGCATAAACTCATGTAAGTTGGTGCCTATACTCTTTTTCATAAATAGTTTTTCTTTAATGTTAAGAAAAGCAAACGTAACGCACAGACGTGATGACAAAACAATATAGGGCAAATAAAACATGAAAGGATAGCCCTCTTGACTGAATGACGAAGACGTGTGCAATGTGATGATAAGAATATGAACTTCGGGACCGACAGAAACGTGTTTATGACGATGTGAATGAAAGGTATTTGTGATAATATCCAGTTACAAGCACCACCCTTGTGCCCAAATGTACTCTATGAACAAACATGCAGCCTTTTCTCCAAACAACAGCAGGAATAACATTCGTCTCCCAACAAACTCCGCAGTAATAACACTCTCACATGAGCTCATCTTTCAAAGTCTCTGTACAAGGTGATCAGTGTTCAATACCTTCATCAATCTTCCTTGTTTGTCCTTTTCCTGTCTTTGAATATATTGGATTCAGTTTTTCCCGTGTAGGAACACAGAAATATACTGGCTGGTCTGAAACTGCGCCGGGTCTTTCCGATGAAGAGCAAACAATCAGCTCACTCTTTCATGAGATAAGCCTCGCTTGAGACGTCAGTTGCTTAGCGACATAGGCTCTGGGGTAGCGGGGCTAAGAGGAGGGGCATCCACCAACACCTGCTCCTCCTATAGCTCGGGGAGTGGCTCACCCGAGCCGCTCACACTCCCAATAGGCCCTACGCGAACAGTACCAGCCTCTCGTCACAACTCTCGGCACTCACTGACCCGAGCGGCCAGCACTTAAATAAAAGTGGGCCCCTCATATTTGTACAAAATAAAGTCTTCACCACGCTCTCACACACAACCCCCACTATCATCAGTGTTTGTCTATTTGTCCTGTGTTCTGCTGCCCCGGGGAGGACATGGGCGGTGGCCTGCCCCCTCCTCCCCCACCATAGTCAGGGTTCATGTGTCGGGGGTCTTTGGGACCCCGCCGGTCGTGACCACTTCGCTCGTGGTCGTCTGCCTTCCTCTTCCTGTCGCGGTCCCCATGGTAGCTGTGCCGGTCACGGTCATCCCGGTGTCGGTAGTCGCCCCGGTGATCAGGCCGGTCCCGGGGCCGGTCAGAGAACCGGTCGTACTGTTTGTGGCCCCCATAGCCTCGCTCCCCGCGGTCTCCACGGTCACGGTCCATTCGGTTCTGGGAAAAGCTGTGATGGTCTCGTTTGTGATCACCGAACCTGATATCAAAGAAGACACTTATGTAGAAATCCTACAAACAATCTGGCTTCTCATTTTCGCTCTACACAGTATATGGTGAAAATTGATATGACAATATTCTTGTTCATCATGTTCGTAAGTAAATAATGTAATTACTGGTGTAAGTCCAAATGACGGTAAACATGGAATGGTTAGGTAAAGGCCTGTGTGGTTGAGCTTACCTGGAGTGCTGCTCCCCCTGGTGGTAGCCCCGGTCGTAGTGGGCAGAGGGCCGCGAGAAGGAGTTGGACGCTTCTTGGAACCGACTGAAAACGAGTAGAGAATGGCGATTAAAGACGTCCTTGGCTAAGGTTCGATACGTCGCAATATTGGTTTACTTCTTATTTATCTTATAGAGAGGTTGATTGTGTGGAAATACAAGTATAGGTAGAATGAGTTCAATGTTTATAATTCTACAATTGGCTACCTTGATACCACGTGGGGGATCAGGGGAATGGAGTGAAGGTGGGGTGGGGGTTGTATCTAAGCTAGCAATTACTGACCTGCGTTGGGTGGAATCTTGGGTTGGCCGTTCTAGCAGGCTGGACCTGGCCCACCGCTCATTGGCGGCGATCACGTGGGCCGGCATGTGGAGTGTGGTGCCGTGCGAGCTGTAAGACCCGTCTCGGGCACTGTTCCCAAACGCGTTGCGGAATGTGGAAGACTGTGGAGTACTGGAGGCAGCCGAATGGCGAGGCCCGTTCAACGTTCTACAAAATAAAAACATTATTTCTCCATAAAACCGCTTTAATCTTGGCATCTGGCTAAGCTTCTGTTAACTGATTACTATTTAGATTACCTTTGCCTTCATTTTGGTAGATGGAATATCTATCTCAGACTCTGTACGGGGATGGACAGCACTGCATGGATAAAAGTGGTGAAAAAGACATTGAACTCTAGGAAGGTGAGGACCCTTTCTGCCATAGGAACAGCCATGTTGGAACTAGCCCTAGTCTGTCCACTTTATGAGTTCAAACACTGAATTTGGAGTAAAGGCATGCTGTTCACCACAAAAACAGGTGTCCATGTTATGAAAAACATAATACACAGGTGGGTGTAATTCAAAACCATGTTCATAAAACACGTTTTTTGATTAGGTCTTATAACTTGTACATTGTAGTGCCTGCCTTCAGTGGGTACTTACCCGTCCCGACTGTTACTATCACTGTGGTTGTCCATCTGGCTGGACTGCAGACTCATCCTGCTGCTATCACTTGTGTTTTCATGTTTCTTGGGGTGGCGTTCGTGGTCCTTCTTCTTGTGCGAGGAGGTTTGAGATTGCTACAAACGAAAGAAAGCTATTAGTGTCTCGTAATTCTAACGAATTCGAACAATTTTTTCACTTTACGTTAAACCGGCTAAAAACACACACAAAAAACCATATGCTCAATTTGGAAATCTTACATTTATAAAAGAATGAAGTTTACCACTTAATATCCGACCAACAAGTGTTGATTATCTTTACAATTGTGGCCATTTTATCCAAAAGGTAATATACTTTCATCATAATTTGCTCTTTTTCGTTTCGTTTAAACTTACCTCTTCCTCTCTCTTCTTCACAGCATGCTTGTACAGTTTGTGTAATCGTGTTGCGTCAAACTCGGTGAATTTTGAAACAAACACCCACAAGTTCCTGGAAATTTTGACAGGTTTTAATACTTATTTCAAGTTAAAACATTTCATGATCATTCAAAGTCTAGGCTCTCGGAAAATGAGAATGAAGCTAGAACCAACTACTATTACTTTGCCTACGTAAACCTAATATCTTTCTACGCGCTTATAAGGAAAATGAGTCGTTTACAAGTCTACAAATGAGGCAAGCTTCATTTGCATTCTAAAACTTAACGTCCATAGAGCTAGGTTAGTATTTAGATTTCTCGTGTTATTAGTTGTCATCCTTACCCTCGCCACTCCCGTATGCGGTCCGGGTCATGGTACACTGCCAGACACTCGGCGATACGGTCCCCTATCTTGAGGAGGCAGCGCCGTGTGTGGGCGAGCTGGTCCTTTTCAGACAGGTCCGGGTCCGGGTTGTCCAGCTGTCTCAACGCTTTCTTCACTGGACGCATCTTTTCTTTGCACTACAAACAAATCCGTAGGTGACTTTCCGAATAGTATTGGCAATAAAAACAAGTTTTCTTCTTCTTTTTAACCGTTGTGCTGTTTACTTGATAATATTGAAAACATGAGACCTTTTCAAAAATAATAATATGCAGGAAATACTGCAGAACGTTTCTATTTTCTTGTGAATTCCAGTAATGTGTAATCATAATACCGTTTTATTTTTTATTTTCCAAAAACCCCATTAGGACAGTCATATTGTTATGATTCTCAGCTTCTATTTGTCAAGAGCCAGTGATTTCTACTAAGCCGAAACGAAACCCAAGGAAGGGGTTGACATAGGAGGTTTGTGGAAGATGAACATCTATACTTATTGATCAAAAGCTTATCTGGAAGACAATTTCAAATTAATATCAATTGAATATTTATTGATCAACGTACTCTCAGGTTGTAAGCTACGTATAGGTATTTAGTTATATTTAGTCTTAGTCATTAGTTATGACTTATCACGAAAATAAAAGGTTTATATCTTTCTCAGTATAGTTGAAGAGGACACAAGTTTAACGATATCTATGCTTCTTTTCGTTGAAGCTGTTGTTCCTCTCTATATTTTCTTTATGATAACAGGTGTCATTTGTAAAATCATTCAATGGTTACTCATTGTTGCCCTCAGATCTCATAATCGTGTTCAAGGGACATCTCCTGCACCCCTCACTCCGCCTCAGGAGAAAGATTTAGGACAGAAATAGAAATAGGCAGAGAGATTAAGAGAATTGCGGGGGTTGAGAATCAAGAAGGGGTTGGGATTAAGAAGACAAGTGAATAGGACAGGTAGAGATGAGGCAGGAGCTGCGGAGTGGGCCGTCCTCATAATAACGCGTCTTTGTAATCACTGGGCAACATAACCGAATTTTCATGCATGTTTATAGTCCCAAATATCTCACAAGAAGTCGTACCTCAGCAAACACCTCTGGTTCCAGCTCTGTTGGTAGTTCGCCTGTCTTACCAAGCGCGACGGGTTCATTAGTGGTGATGTGAAGCGGGCCATCGGTGTGCTTCTCCTTCCCTGCTTTGTCCTTGCCACCTTTGTCTTTCCCGGCTTTCTCCTTTGACTGCTATGAAAGAACAAGATGAGAATAAAGATATTCTATTTAAAAGTGAATACTGATTGAATTTAAGTGGTATCAAACAATAACATATGAGACCGTCTTTTTGTGTAAATTGGAATTTGCCCGCAAATTGTGAAGGGGTAACTACTTACAAAAGAAGTTTTACACTGTTCTCCTATCGTCTACAGAAAATTATAACTTCGGAATTGTTTTGTTTGCACTATATGGTTACAAAATTACCTTTTTCTCTTTCTTCGGCTTTTTCGTCTCTTCCTTTTTGATATCCTTCTCATGTTTAACAGGGGTATCTTTTTCTTTCTTGATTGCAGTGTCATTGTCCTTCTTCTTTTTCTTCTCTTTTTTCTTCTTCTTGGCCGGGCTTGGTGGACCTGACTTGATCTCCCCTTCCTCTGGTTCCTCGCTCGGCTCTTTCGGCGGCACCATGGCATGTTCTAGGACCTCCATCTTCACCTCAGTCTTGTTGGTGTCAGAATCATCAGACGAGTCGTCTTCTATTATCTCAGCGGACAGAGCCTTCTTTGACCCTTTACCCGCCTTCTTCTGTTTGGCTAGTGCTTCTTTTGATGCCTTACTTGGTTTGGGGGTCACGTTCTTCCGTTTTTGCTTCATCTGTGAAGATAATAAAATTAAGAAAAGCAATTAGCTTAAGCGTTGAATTTTTTTTTTTGGGTTGCTACTGTTTGGGATTGAAGTTGCTCCCGTCCATCTATACATGGAAGATCTTGTGGTAATATTGAGAAGTGCTTCAACAACAAAAAAGTGACGTAAAACAGCACTCCATTTCACCATACATTATGTAGTTTCAAACCGGCCTCTCAAAGACGCATCGAATCACTTATTAATTAGACAAATGAGTATTCTAACAAATCAAACTTACGCTGCTCCCTTTAACAATATCGAGTTGTTTGCGCAGTATCTTGATGAGATATTCTGCTCTTGTTTGCAAGTGCTTGGCTTGTGGTTTGAGATCTCCATCGGGCAGTATCTTGAAGAGAAACGAAAAAAGATCATTGTATCTATCAACTCAAAAGAAGACAACACAATATTAAAAAAATTAAACAAGCAGGAAGGATATGTACAATATGGAGAAAACCTACTTATATTACCATGCTGTCATCCACGTGAAAAAAGGCTTAAACCACCGAAAGTTCATTCAGACTAATTACACATTATGTGGTGAACATAATATACACGCTGCTATACAAATTTTCATTTGAAAAGATTTCATTGAAAATGCGATAGCGCACATCCTTATCTCCACCCTTCTTAATTTTTAAAGCAATTCAATGGCATATTATGATGAAACTATAGTAAACGAGATAAATTTTAGTTTTAATGGGCTTTAACCATGATGTCTAGCGTTGCTTCAAGACTGAGGGATGGAAGGGGCGATGGTCAGATTTGGCACCACCTAGTGTTTTATAGATTAAATGACGCTCTTACACGCTAGGTTGTGCCACGATTTATTTAAACTACAGAATATAGGGTGTTTGTTGGCGGGATTAAACATGTATTAGAAAATATTCTTTAGGTTCGCGCTAGGGTTTGATTTCTTTTAGCCTACCTGGCCTAATTTTTTCCACTTTTTGAAGCAGTAGTGAATCAAGCTGCTTTGAAAGGTGGGAGCGCGCTAATAAAAAGAGGGGGGGGGGGGGGGGGGGGGGGCGCACTACCCCTTATTTTCAACAATTTTATATTAAAAAAAATCTAAAATTTAGCCAAACATTGAGGGGGCACGTGCCCCTGCTCCATCCCCCTTAATCTACCACTATTTAGCCATATCTAAAATCCTTTAGCCAAACCCGAAGTGTATTTATACGATACAGGTTATTGCACAATGTCATATAAGAGTTACATTATATTTTCATTAATATTATGGCGAGATAAAAAAAGAGAGTAAAATTTCATATTTTGTAGAGAAATAAATTACTGTTTGTGCCCTCAGATCTCATAATCATGGTTCAGCGGACACCTCCCTCATCCCTGGCTCCTGCCTTAGAAATGAGATATAGGAAAGCTGTGATAATATAGAAGAAATAGAGAAAGAAACTTTGGGGAGGATAAGGATTGGAATTGGGATTAAGGGAACAGTGAAAAGTAAAGATACAGATACAACAGGAGCTTCAGAATGGGGCGGTCCTCATGAGGTTTTTTTAATCACTGGGCAATAGGTCAGAGATTGAAACTGATTAATATATGATTCAAACACATATTACTGGATTATATAATCGTATTGCTCACCTTATCGTGGAGATTCAACTCAGGATCCATTTTGATTGCCTCCCAGTTCCCCATACCATACTCGTGGCAGCCCTTGAGCAGATTCGAGTCTTCCTCCGTCTCCCAAGGACAGTCCCAATGGGCAGATTTCACATGAGCACTCAGACGATATCTGCGGACCAGGATGTTGTGTATTAGTCAGAATGATGTAGAATCAGGGTTCCCACACATTAAGGATAGACAACACCTCAGAATGGCTTCATTTGTGACAATGAATATTGTGCACTGACTAGGAAAGCTAAAACAGTATATTAGATATCAAATGAAAGAGCACGTTTTTCTCTATCTTGTGGAACACATTTTTTCATGAACACTCTAAAATTTGAGGAATTATCTGCCAAAAAGATTTTTTTCACTTTTATTTTTTGAACATGGATATCTCAGTAACCACACAATAGATTGTAATGAAATTTCTTGAACATGTCAATAATGATGCTATGGAGGGAAGCGTGTCTCAATTTTTTTATTTAGGTCCTAGTTTTCATTTTATGACCAAAAACGGGTAACTTTTTGTTAATTTTTTCAATATAATTTTCTAGATTTTATAAAACAAAAAATAAGAACTAAATAAAAAATCTGAGACACGCTTCCCTCCATATGAATGTTCTCGATATGCTGTAAAAATGTCATGCTTTTTCATGAAATATTAAGCAAGATATCCTTGTTCAAAAAATAAAAGTTAAAAATTCATTTTTTGTATTTCCGACATGCTTTTACAGGTATATATTTACACATCAGAATATGAATTATATGAGTAGATACGCTCATTAAAAGGGTATAAAATGATATAACACCCATATCCATGCTATAAATATTAAGAATATAATCCAATTTAAAGAGAGTCCCCCGAATCTGCCGCTGAGAGGTGTTGTCTATCCTTAAGATCTTTTTACGACCAATTTAAGACCAAGATTTGGAAAAATGATGTCGTATTGACCGCGTGCAAAGAAACATTTCTAAATATATCATATGATTTAAATTTCAATTGAGAGTACTCATTTGAAAGTTGGTTTGGTAACTTCATTTTAACTTCTCAAAAAATTCAATTTAAGACCTTTTTAAGACCTCTAGATACAAAAATGCAAAATTTAAGACCTTTTTAAGGTCTTAAATTTGAGAAAATCAACTTAAGACCTTGTAAGACCTGCGTGGGAACCCTGAGTATATATAACCTTAAGCGTTGTCTATGAAACCTGAAGCGTTGTCCTAAACCTGTTGTCACATCCACAACCAAAAATTCATTATTTCATATTTTCTTTTCCAGTCAAGAGATCTTTAAAACTTGATCAGCTGACTACATCTAGGATTATCTAATCTATGAAAGTGTTTTCAGTTTTGAAGATTTTGTTCAGCGATGCAGTCTTTGTACCAAATACACCTGTTATGCATGTACATTTAAGTTACTATAAAATACTCTGGTGAATGGTGAATAATCAAATAAACCGGGACACAGATTATACCTGCAACTATGCATACATTTGTCAATTTTGAGGATGAACTTACTTTTTGCGTTCGGCTTTGTCAGCTGGCAGGGCTTCTACCAGCGGCTCTAAATCTTGTATTGCGTGTATCACAGACTTTGCGTTGACCATTACTGTAGATATCTTGAAGGTTGGCCCTCGATGTGTTTTCTTTCCTGCATTCAATTATTTGAAATTTCAATTAGTGCTTTATCCTCATGGTTATATAATATCACATGGATATCAACAATTTCTTGAGCCAGATTGAAAATTGTTTTGCCAAACCCAAATGTGTATGATAAAATACACTTTAATACATTATGTCATATAAGAGTTACACTATGTTTTTCAATATTATAGCAAGATAGAAGTAATTCATATTTTGTATGGAAATAAGTTACTGTTTGTGCCCTCAGATCTCATAATCATGGTTCAGCGGACACCTCCCTCATCCCTGGCTCCTGCCTTAGAAATGAGATTTAGGAAAGCTGAGGAAATATAGAAGAAATAAAGAAAGAAATGTAGGGGGAAGATAAGGACTGGAATTGGGATTAAGGAAACAGTGAAAAGTAAAGATACAGATACAACAGGAGCTTCAGAATGGGGCGGTCCTCATGAGCATTTTTTTAATCACTGGGCAATAAAGTAAGAGATTGAAACTGATTTATTTCTTCACAAAACAATAATCTACTTCAGATGGTTTAATTTCATTCTGAAAGTACCAAAAGTGCTATTTTTGTAAATAACAGCAGAATTAAATTTGCGACACTGCATACTCCCTGTCGCCTCCTGATTGCATGTACATAGCACCTGTCAGAATTTGATCGAAAGAAGACTTACCGTCGTAATTGGGGTTCTCTTTCAACTTCTGCTCGTATTCAGCCATGGCACTGGCACATTGTGTGTGTAGCATGGATGCCAATCGATCCAGATCGGTTGCAGACTTCTCTTGAAGCTCAGCATCTCCGGCTATAGCGTCCAGCCTAAAATTATATAGAATGTACAAATCTATGAATAAAATAATTATGTAACCATATTTTAAAAGGCCAGAAGTCTGAAAAAGACAAACAAATAAGCAATCGGAATACGTCTGAGGCATAGCTATGTTACCTATAGACCCTGAAAGGTCACATCAGAAATGTTTATTGAAAGTGCATGCTTACATTAACATTAGAAAGAAGCTATCAGAATTAGTACCGAAAAGGCCATCTACCTTTTAATGGGGGGTGGGGGTGCTACCACATATCACAGCGCTTTTCGCATTATAGTTTTCTTTAGAAACATACAATGTTATGAATGTCCAGACAGGCCTTTCTGTTTACTGGTCCTCAAAAGTACTTATGCCAATACAATGTGAGGTAATCGACAATTTTAAACCAATAGTTACAAGGTTATGTATTTCTGAGAACAGTACGATAAAATACCCATAATAATTTCTAGAAGCCACGAATTATTAAAGCATATAAAAAAAAACATAATTATTATGGTTTACGAGTAACTAGTTAAAACTATTTGCTCACCTTTCCAAAGGCCGGCCAAACTTTTTATATGCTTTAATAAAGCGTCTTATTTCAGCATCTGAGAAGCCTTTGACTGCTTCCTTATTCACAGTGCGGGGCCTGCCCCGCCGCTTAGGTTGGTCCTGCTTCTGGTCGTACTCGTCAGAGTCCTCCTCGCTGTCCTCATCCCCAGAGTAGTCTTCCTTGTCCTTTTTCCGTCTTCTTTTCTTCTTCTCTTCATCAGAATCGTAGAAGTTTATCTATGACCAAATAATTGGAATACAAATTGTTTATGTTAGTGGAAAACGTGCAATATGGCAACGTAAAGCAACGTTTAGAAATATTTAAGTCTTTTGTTAGGTACATAAATTAAGCATCACCTTCACACATCCAAATACAATATTTCACCAATTACATATAATGCATATTAAAAGAAACTTCAAATTAGATAGCATTGGTTCTATTACGTATTGTAATCATACACTTGACTAGCGTTTATGTACAAACAGTAAAGCTTTACATGTTAGGTATCGAAGAAAAAACATAGATGATATTAAAGTTTAGCCCTCAGATCTCATAATCGTGTTCAAGGGACATCTCCTTCACCCCTTACTCATGCCTTGGGGAGACAGATTTAGGACAGAAATGGAAACTGAGAAGATGATGAAAGTAAGGGAATAGAATGTAGATAGCTGGACTGGGATCTAGAGGATAGTGAATAGTAAAGTTAACAGCCAAGGCAAGAGTTGTGGAGTGGGCCGTCCTCATAATAACGCGTCTTTGTAATCATTGGGCTATCATATTTGATTTCAAGGCTTATATTTTATGCAGAGGGAAGAGAATCTTCAACAAACCTTTTGTAACTGTTTCCGAGCTCGTGGAGGCAGATTCAGTTCCATTAACTGTTGCTGCACCTCTTCTTCCTCTATCTTTTTACGGTCCGCCTCAGGTATAATGTTGTCCCAGTCAACTCCTAGGACATAAGGGGGATTCGGTGCAACATTCATATCTCGTCTATCATTCTGACTTAAAAAATAATGTTGGAAGTATGTGCAATGCTACAGTGATTAGGTCGAGAAACTTCTGAACTTGCAATCTTCCACAACAAAACCTTTTTTTCTTACACAAGTTTTTAGGCTAAGTAGTGCACCATAGAAGTAGACAAATATTTGTACCACAAGGAGCCTCTTCACACTATATCGATCTATATCATGCAAAATTACCGAGAGCCAACTCACCTTGCTTCTTTTTTTGTCCCTCTAGTTCTTCATCCTCCAAATTGTCGAAGCTTACAACCTGTAGGAAGATGTCGAAAATAAAGGGTATAATGTTTGATAACCAGAAAGGTAACTTTAATGGACTGAAGTAGAAAGATGTTCCCGCTCTGGATAATGCACGAATGCAGGATGTTAGCAGCAGTGGTATGTCACAAGGCTTTGAGACTCCACCTCAAGGAACATACACTAGACATTACTATATGTTGTGTACCTACCTTGAACTGTGAGAGAAGTTCATCTGCTGCCTTGTTGTGGTCTTCGGTTGTTCTGGTCTCGGCCCGGGTCAGGATGTCATCAATGTCTACTTGAGGTTCCTCGTCATTTTCATCTGTTTCTTTGAACAGTTCTTCAGCACCAAACTTGAGAATAGCTCCCAGTTCATCCTTGTTGAATGGTTGATTTTGTCTGGCAACAAACCGATCAAGTCAGTTGAAACTTTATATTATCACATTAAAAAATGTTGTGCAAATGTCTGTAAAAGCTCATGTTTTAATGTTTTGAAGTGCGTTTTTGGTGCAGTCGTAAGCCGTCTCTTAATTAAACCAAGATGTCAAATTGTCAAGAGGCAATTATTCTCTTTTTGCCCTCAGATCTCATAATCATGGTTCAGCGGACACCTCCCTCACCCTTGGCTCCTGCCTTAGAAAACAAGATTCAGGACAGCTTATGAAATATAGCGGAAGCAAGGAGAATTTGGATGAGAATTGAGAAGGGGATGGGTTTGAAGAGACAGTGAAAAGTAAAGATACAAATACAGCAGGAGTTTTAGAGTGGGGCAGTCCTCATGAGCTTTTTTTAATCACTGGGCAAGGAAAATTTGCCTTAATGACATTAGTTTCATTACAGTTTGACCAAGAACATAGATTAACAAGTCACTTTCATTGCCTAAACTGTTTTCAATATTTAAGTTCACTGATATTAAACCGCTACTTACGAATTTGCCCCGGGGCCTGCACCCCTGTTAAGTATGGTTCTGCCTGTGGTGTCCATCCGCTGAATGACGAGATGATCAAGCACCATTTTGCGCTTAGCTCGCTCCACGATGTCCTCCTCCACGCTACCTTTTGTCACCAGGCGGTACACACTCACCTGCAAGTGTACGGATTTCTTTCTTTCAAATTCTTTGTAGGGTGATATTTCGTGTCTAATCTTCAATCTTTAATACTGTTGATTAGTTGATCTTCAAGTTGAATTTGGATTATTGGGAAATGGTTTAAAGGACAAGCCAATTTTTTTTTATCTATGACATCTGCATGCAATCAACATATCATATACTCTGTTTTATCATATACACGAACGATCAAAATTCTTTTTAACTGGTATCTGGCGTTGGCCAACTGGAAAATCATGACAGTATGGACATCCTAATCTATTGTACTAATAAAAGTAAATGATACAAACAAATCTCTACCTGATTCTTTTGGCCGATACGATGAGCCCTGGCCTGGGCTTGGAGATCATTCTGAGGGTTCCAGTCACTGTCAAAGATGATCACTGTATCGGCAGTCGCCAGGTTAAGACCCAGGCCACCCGCTCTTGTCGACAGCAGGAAGACAAAATCCAGTGATCCTTCGGCATTGAAGTGGTCTAGTGCCTGTTTCCGCAAATCACCGCGGATAGAACCATCTAGTCTCTGCAATGAAAATGAGAAGTCGGAAATTGTGAAATTTCAAAACAATCAGCAATTGTGAAAAAAGCATCATGGACCATGGCATCTTAACCAGACAGGGATTCAATCAACCCAAAATAAAACTTATCCCGTTGTAACGTCGAGGATGGTACGATCAGGAAAAGTAAATACTCATACGATTATCACTCGACAAATTACTTTGAGATATTGGTGTGTTTTCTATGGTCAAACAGTTGAAACTTGTGAAATACACAGGAATTTGTCAAGATGTACTGTTTAAAAGTTGTACGAATAAGATTTTATAGGAAGGTAATTTGAGAAAATAGTTCACATATTCTGATAGTGCATAGAAGTGCATCAGGAGATGGACTCACCTGGTAGATGAAGTGCCTCAGCTGCAGGTACTCGGCGATGATGTCGAGCATGCGGACCATTTGGGAGAAGATGAGCACCCGGTGACCCGTCTCCTTCAGCCGCATCAGCAGCTTGTCCAGTAGGATCAGCTTCCCACTACTTTTCACCAAGCTCTGGATGAAGAGAAAATCGCCAAATTAAACTCCCGGCTGATGTTTTCTAGTCAACACAGTAGGATATTTATGCTGTCAAACTTTAGCTGACTTTGTATGCGGTTACTATCTATGCCTTCCACATTTGCCAACAAACAGGCTTGCTTACGATATTTGATTTGGAAATCTACATTTATTTTCTAGTAATCATCAAACAGGTTTGACTTTAGCTTAAAGAAAGAAGGTTGTGTGGCAGAGTTGTCTCTAGATGGGTCAGTTCTCACCTCCAAGAGGCCCACTTGAAGCTGCTCGGCTTCAGGGGCTCGGATCAGGTAAGCATGGTTGCAACATTTCTTGAGTTCCATGATGAGATTGACGAAGCCCTGTATACTTCCCTTCACGCCTTTACTAAGGGCTTTATAGTTTTTCGTCAGGATCCACCTGTGATGAAATCAAACTTCGTAAGCATATGTGAAAAGCAATAGTTTGCTCATATAGCTGTAATCACAATTATCAGCCTTTTCTTGTCTAACGAATATTCAAAATTGCTAAAAACGTTCTATGGAAGATAGCTACAAAATAGGTAAATCCAGTAGTTTTTTTTGTCGATATACTCCGTGTACAGAAATATATTTTTTGGGGGATAATCATACCTATTTTCAAAACTTACTTGTAATACTGTTTCTGGATTTTCGACATCTCAACCCGGAGGATCTGTTCCGTTTTTGCTGGCAGTGATTTCTCGACGTCTTTTTTCACTCTCCTGAGGAGAAATGGTTCCAACTCTTTGTGTAACTTTACAAACCCCGTTTTGTCTGAGCTCTTGTGCCGCTCTTCGAAGTCCGTCCAAGAGTCAAACCTATAAGCAAACACATTGAAAACATCAGAAGATTTGAATAAGTAAAAACAAACATGAAATTCAATATTACTTTTCATAACACGTTCATTTTTGTGATTGTGTGACTGTGATTGTGCCTCGGGACAATAAAATTCTTGCCAGACGTATTAAGGTGCACTTTATAAGACATTTTCCAGAAATATACTGCACACCTAGATTTAACGTCATTAGTAAAACCTATTTATTTTCCATTAGTAATACATGTTTTCCTAGATTACAGAGTATGGTGAATATATCCTGTACCACCAAACTTACCTTTTGGGCATGATAAAGTGGAGCAAAGACCACAGCTCCTTGAGGGAGTTCTGTAGGGGCGTGCCTGTGATGAGGAGTCGATGGTTGGTGTCAAATTCGACAAGTGACTTGTACAGTAACGAATCGTCGTTCTTGAGTCGGTGGGCCTCGTCAATGGCCAGAACAGCCCAGGACACACTGCCGAGGAAGGACTTGTCCTTCAGGAGGATCTCATAGGTGGTGATCAGGACGTTGAATTTCAACCGCTTGTTCCCAGGGTGGCACCACTCGTGTTCTCGGATCTAAAAGGGGAATCACAGGTTCTTTATTATTCTTCCATCTTTTATTTGAATTATAACTATTCATCCTCTTATGTTTTGTGGCACCATCGAATCCCTCTGTACTGATATACGGATGGGATCGGACTACATTTTCAAAAGACTTGTCTCAGCAGATATTTTATTTGGTAACTTGTAATGAAGATTCGTTATCAATGCTTTTCAGCTTGTTTAATTAGGCTATCTCACATGAACTTCCTAGATTCTTCCTAGGATCTATGTTTGAAATTAAATTCACCTTGTTGCGACTGCTGATGTCCCCAATGTAGACAACAACGTTGACCTGCGGGGCCCACATACGGAACTCCTTCTGCCACGTGTTGAGAGTGGACAGGGGCACGACGACGAGGAACGGCCCGTACACCTGGTGGGACGACATGAGCACCGACACGAAGGAGATGGTCTGAATGGTCTTGCCCAGCCCCATCTCGTCCGCCAGGATCGCACTGTTTCCTCTACCAAGTGAAAACGACATGTTAGCATTTCAGAACATATCATTTCGGTAGCCACGTAATAATAAAGAACCTTATTAACCCTTCAATTCTGCTCATATTTTTTCATGATGTCCTACGGATTAAGGCTATTTGAGACATTATCATTATGGTCAATCAATAAGGAAATAATGTATTGTAGTAAGTGTTGTTGAGAAACACTTGACACATTGCTCATTTACACTAACCATCTTATTGTACGTGGCATAGTGTTCATAATAAATCTATTTGATACTATCAGTAACACGATTATTTTCCTCTAAGGTGGCCAGTCCCAACATTTTATGCAATATATATAGGTTGTTGGGATAATAGCTGTTTGGCAGGGTAGATGGCTAGTAAAGAAAGGTTGACGTACCGACACCAGGAGTGAAGCAGCCAGTTCAGACCGTCCTTCTGGTAGTCTCGGAGCCTCAACTCCTCACTGCCCAGGCAAGATGGCTGATCTTTCAGTGCTACAAACTTGGGCCGATGTTTCAGTGCCTGAAGAGAAAGTAATATAGAAAATTCGATGTGAGAAACGTTCAGGTTATCGCACATTACCTGCTTACATCACGAATATCATGTTTTGTAAATCTATCAAGACTCCCCCCCCCCCCCCCATATGACACGAGTACGATATTACGGTGAACATTAACTCGTTCCCCCTCTCCTTATGATATGAGTACGATATTACAGTGAACATTTACTCGTGAATACCTTTACATAAAAGCATGAACTTATTTGAAACCAACCTTGCAAATCTTAGAGGGAATCTTTTGGGATCTGTTGCGGAGATTATATTCGTCAATAGGCGTCTGATATCGTTTTGAGACGAGTGCACCGTCCTCCCACGTACTTTCTGAGTATGGTAGCCCTTGCCACAAAATGAGGTAGTCTGGGAGCCCGCCCGGAGTATCACCCAATTTACTCTGCTGGTGAGCTAGAATAAATAGGACAAGCTCGACTGGTATGATACATGGCGGTACTTTAATGTCATCTCAGAGAAGGGTGAAAACCTTTTTAGGGAAGGTGAGAATCCCCGAGATGTTTTAGGTGGCAGCCGTTACAAACAGGTCTGTAAACCATCACTATCTACCTTACTGTTTATAGCAGTGGCTGCAAAAATAGTCTTGTTTAATTCGATTTTCACAAGTTGGCGTAGAGCGCAGTAGTGTCGCCAATTTTCCATCATTCACAAACTCCTACTACTTAAAACCTAAGACAGTGATTTTTCCGATAGTAAGTTTGATACTTACAGACTATTCTCTCAACTTGACAGTAGCAGTGATAAAGCTCATCTATCGAATCCTGTTGGCACTCAAAGTATTCTATGTCATCTGGGCCGGCAATCGATTTCCTGCATCACAAACACAAGTATCATACTGACGTCTATAATGTTGGTTTAACAGCACGGTACCAAGGCATATTATCTAAGGGAATCCATCTTCACCGAATTAACTACATAATCCTGTTAACTGTTAAGATAGGCATGTATGTATTATTAAATAATTACATGTGTTCTGAATTTCAAACGTATATACATAATATGAATTTCGTTCAAAAAAATATCAATATTACAGACACTGCTCACATTAGCAGGGTTAAAATACATGTTTCTATATTTTCTCATTTCAGGACAATTACAATGTTCAATTTGCCTTATGGCCTTTTTTGTAACCAATCAATCTTCGAAATTTTACTTACCATCGCTGTAACTCGGCCTCTCTTTTTTGATAATTTTCAAGACGTTTCATGCCATTAACCTTTTGGTCTTTCAGGGTCTGGTCACTTTCCCAAGTATTGTGTATGTATGCCCAGTTTTTCCATTTGATCAAGTACTGTGTTTCCTTCTCATCGGTGTCGAGGAATTCATTTGGATCCCCATGATCTTCAACATTGTAAAGTGTTGTCCGGCTACCAGTGGCTGAAAAAAAAAATCCCCATTTCAGAACCACAACTTTCAAAATGTTTTGCTTTTAAATTTTCCAGTTTAAATACCTCGTTTAAGAGAAAATATTACTCATCGGGTCTTTGCTGAACATTCTACTTGCACGGACGTAAAAGTGGGATAAAGCAGAACAGCCATCCCTATTTGTTAAGGTTTCTGAACCCTTCAGATTTCTTTTTATTGTTGGAAAATTTGTGACGGCAAAATATTACTACTTTCCAATGTTCAAGGATAAGAGTCATCTAAAAGGTTCTATCCATATGGATATTCATTCAAAATACTTTACCTCCTTTTTTGCCTTCCCGGTGCTTCACCACTTTCTCTATCGTCTCACACTCAGGCTTGCTCGCAGCAGCTGCCGCCTCCTCAGTCGTCCACTCCAGCACATCGTCCGATTCAGTGCCTGCGTCCGACGCCTCCTTGTAACTATAGGATGAAGTGCAACTTAGTTTAACACAGGAAATCATTGGTTGTCGTCAAATCTGACGGCTTGCTTAAAGAACGAGAAACAATTACAATCTGAAAGTGCTTTTTCTCTATTAAACATTAATACCAATAATAATAATTTAAAAAAAACAAAAACAAAAAAACACTGGATAAATACATACATTCTAGTAGACAGCAAAGAAACGTTTGAGATGGCAAAGTACATGAACTGGACAATTACCAAGATGTGGTTCAAAACGGTGCTGGGAAAAAGCATTTTGAGATACAAGGCCGGCACGACGCAGGGACTTCAGCCATTCACATTAGTGTTAAAGCAATACTACATAACCTAAAGCATCTGTTCATATCGAATTGAACGTGACACAAAATGATTATATAATGAGGGTAGCACATCTTCGGATTCAGAGGGTTATCGAATCACTACACAAGCTAAGATTAAGCATCGGGGTTGCCACAGGAGAGAATCCCCCGGTAAGTCTTTCAAATGTTGTAAAGGCTGTATATTTTACCATGCAGTCAAAAGAGTTTGTGCTTAGCACATCCGAAATTTGAAATACCCCTTCTGTTTCTACTTCTATTAACAAAACACCCTATAGACCCCGTGCCAGTTGCGGAGTTCCGGCCAATGCTTAACCATTGCACCTATGGGCCGGAACTCCGAAATTCGCTACCATTCCGCGCGTTTTATCGGGGTGGCTGCACGACCGGCATGGGGTCTATTCCACAGCGCCTATTTCATCCCCAGTCTGATACCCTGAAATTATTTTGAGTAACCAGACGCTGTAGGCAATATGGAAGTTCCGGTATATCCCCTACACATGTCTCTTTCTATCAACAGTTTACGACATTCCTTAGACCATTTCCTTTTCGTGTCTAATTGCGACCTGTTGCAACCCTTCAGACACTGGCGGCTGTCAGACAGGACGGTGGGACACACACAGGGTGCACAGTGAACCATCTTACCTAACTTTCTTTTTCGAAGTTTTTCTCAAGGATGCCCGTTGGGAGCTTTTCTTTTGAGAAGGCCTAAGTATCGAATACGGATGGACTAGATAAGTTAAAGAGATTTACTGGTTGCTTTTTGTTTTTCCTTACAAATTAGAGGATTTATTATGACCATTGAACATAGCAAATCCTTTACACAAAGGTTATTTCACCCATTTCTCTTCCTATGAATCTATCATTGACAGAAGAGAAATAACAAAGTTGCACAATTACAAATCCGCTTTACAGTGTTTTCACACCGCCTCCCCTGATTGGTAATGAGCACTGTAAGGAGCAGACTTAGGAGTACTAAGTATTAAAGTACACAAATTTAAACTGATTTCCAAACAAAGCTTTTACCTGACTTTCTTGTCCGTGACTCTTGAAGAAACTCTGCTTGGCACGTCAGAGTCCTCTTCTGAGTCAAAGTCGTCAGAAGAGTTGTGCTTCTTACGCGCCGGTCGCTTCTTAGCAGCTGGGCGAGATTTGGCATTTCTATTTTGGGGTTGCCTGAAAACAACGTTGATGTTTTTCAGTTATACAGACTATGGACCTTCATATTATTTTAGATAACATCTTAACTCAAATCCCGACTGGACATCAATTTTTTTTTTCATTTCAAAACCAGTGCACGTTACATTTGTTCCAGACACTATGGGACAGGTATGTAAGTTGGGGGCAGTGAAGAAACTGGAAGTATCATTAGCAAAATCTGAATGTATCCTAAAATGTTGTGAAACATGTTCTAAATATTAAATTTTTAAACTACCTTTTTGGGGTGATGGGGAGAAAATATCGGAAATCCAATAAAAGTTTTATCAAAACTTATATCCATGTATGGGACATGGTGGAAGAACCGGCTTTAAAGCCAATCGACAAGTTAACTATAATCCTTTTCAGAAAAGGGCTTTCGATCATTAGATATTAAAAGTAAAAGGACCTTTTAGCAGGTGGATAATTCCCACTTGAGTCGCTGTCATTGCTGCTGTCTTCTCCAGATCCACCCCAATCTGAGGATCTGTAAAACCAACACGAGGTGACTTAGTCAATGTGGATGTACTAGGGACCGACTGATAGATCCATAGCTTTTGACGTATTGTAGAATCACATCCAAATGGAACAAGAGTGATACGGACAGTGTAGGACAACGTTACACTGCCAGGAGGGAAAACGTTTTCTTTATATAAACCTACTTAATACTTCTAATAAACACAAAATAAACAATTATATGTAAGGACTATTCAAAACAATTGATAGACTCAGACTCTTTGCGTTGAAACATGCCTTGCCACCCTTCTAATTACCCTAACCACAGTGACACATGACTTGTCAATCTTCCAATTACTCTGATTACAGTGTCCATCTCCTGTTCAAGTTACATAAAAAAGAAGAAGAAGGCAATCAATCGTCCCAATGAGGGACAATAGACCTGTCCACTTTGGGATGTGTTGCTGGCATGATACAGAGGTTGGACATAATTGCAGTTTTTGTCAAGTCAGCCACTGACACACATCTGAATGAATGAGTTAGTACTTGTGTTTTCTAAGTCAATAAGGTGTTGATAAGTGAGGATGAATTATTTTCTCTCAATTAGGTAATTACCTCCATTTCAGCTGAACCAAAATAAGGTATATTTTTTTGATTTTAGGGTTGGACATTGTGGGCAAAGCTGAAGAGCTTTAACACTGTTCCCTATGGGAAAATGCAATTTTTGCTTTCCAGTCCTAAAGCTACATATTTAACATCATATTGCAAGTAAAAGCTTACAAAGATTAGTTTTGGGTAATAGTACTAGGAAAATTATTGTGAATCACGTATGATGAACATTTTTCTACAAGTGTTGATATCATAGAAATAAGGGGTGGGCTAGCTGGCAAAGTGGACAGGTCTTATCAAGATTAGGATCTGGACCACACACAGGCTGGCACAGAATTCTGACTACTGTGAAACCCACATCAAAGGGACCACACACAGAACTTGAGAAAACTCTAATTGGAGGGAAACCATGTACTGACGTCAACTTTCAGTTTTCAGCACGTTTTCCCTCCAAAAATAGAGATGGTTAGGTAGGAAGACGTTGGTCGATCAATAAAGAAGTGCAAATATCTACTAAGGTAGGCTTATTAAAGAGACCCTCAATCATAAATAATATTGATTTACTTTTGACGGGCGCTCCTCCGACCTCCTCTCCTTTTTGGAGCCTCATCGCTATCACTGTTTTCCTGAAAAGATACGAGGTTGGTAAATAAATATATCAAACGTTAATTCTTTTGCTCCTATGCTAACCCAGATTTCTTAATAGTTTTGTTATTTTCTACGCTGAACAGTCCCCTTTAGTTTGTACGGGCATTTCCTGAATGGGCGCTACGAAGGAGGCTGATATCTGGAACGAAGTCCTCAGCGGATTTTATCGAAGTATCGGCAGCCGGGTAGAGTACATTCTCTGTTTGATATGGACACTTATGTATAAGATATGTTGTTTTTCTTAAATATCTAATAATACACAAGTACAACCATTATCAGAGATACCACTCTAAAGACATCAAAAAGTAGGAAATAGCAGACTCCTACTTTTGTGTAGGAAGGCTTTGCTGTTTTCCTACTCAGAGTAGTGCTTTATTTTGCCACTAGGGGCATGTTAGAGACTGGGTTTCTATCTGAAGTGGTGGAACTAGAATATGTGTACTAATTCATAATTTTCAGTTGAAAGTTGATATGCTGTGTATTGTAGTTCCTGTAAAAATTTGGAAAAACCCCATTGTAATGCATTCTAAATAAAAGGTTGAACTTACAATTAACAAAAGCAATAGAGAAAGGAGTGTTAAAGAGAAAAATGTAGGGATGTTCACACTTTTCATCTTTTATCAAAAACTAGGAAAAATGGCATCTCTGCATAATTCAGATTCTACATAACATTTGAAGTATCGGTAGGACTGACTGGGCATGATGTTGCAGCACGTGCATCTTCAACAGCTTGTATGTTATACATGTACTTACATTTCCTACATTATATCTGGACACTTCTCTTCTTTGTCGCCCTGACCTCCTTATGCCATATAAGTCCGGCTGTTCTGCGGCAAGCTGCAATAAGAAATTAACGGAATATATGGAAATTATCTTTCAATCGTACTCAGCATCAACTGACGAATTTATAAATTCTGTATATTACAGAATTCCTGACTTGCGTCACTTGACGAACAAATAAATCAAGTGATCAGTTGCATGGCCCAACTCTAAAATATATTTGGTAAATAGAATAATAGTTTTAGAACTATATATGGTAAATAGAATAATAGTTTCAGAACTTTATATCTACATATAGAATGACATGAAAGCCTCTACGTCACTTCTGAAATTTATTAAAGTTGCTTGATGCACACATCAGGTTCTGGAAAGACACCTCAGAACATTTCTCCCGGTAAAAAAATTAATTTAGAAGGAATAAAATGTCAGCTTCCCAAGCCCCTATGGGTACTTTATGGCTCAACATTAAGGTCAAGTTTTTCCTGCCCAGCCCAAACATTTACTTGCCCTCTTAATGGACTTTCATTGTTTTACAGAAGTTAAACTTGCCCTTTGGGCAGCTTGGTATCACAATCTATCTGCCCCACCTGAAGTTTACCTGCCCCGGACAGGCGGACTATGCTTCATGTTGAGCCCTGTACTTTATATAAATTCTTAAACTACTTCAACTCAGTTGTGGAATACAAGTGATTACAAAGACGTTAGTGACGCTTTATAAAAGAAGATTCTGAGTATGTATGGTGTTAAAATCCTGGTTTTTATAACACTGCATTTTAAATATATTCTAATATCAACTCTTAAATCTTATCTACTCAGTAGTCGGGGAATTCATACACAGGATTTCCGGGCTAGTGATGACAACCAAGTTAGTGACACTTTACACAAGAAAAGTATTGTAAGTATGTATGGTGTTATAAAACTTCATTCTTAATATGTTCAATGTGACTATGTCCAAGTTTATACATTGTATAGTTGTAAAACACGAGGAAATGACAGGGTTATTTTGAAGATGCTTACCAATGCAACATCTCCTCTTGATTTTCGAGATTTCGAACCAGGTTCATGGTGATCCGAGTGCTATGGAGCATAAATTGTGGGAAACTCGGACATTTCGGTATTGCTAACAAAGTATAGCGAAAGCACTTGAATTGTTTTTAGGGTGTTTATCTTTAAAGTTGCTTACCTTTATCAACTAATTCAACCGTTTACAGTCATAAATGAAAGAAGAAACGATAAAAAGTTCAACTTTTTACAACCATGATAATGAAGTAAACAAACTTACCCGAACGATTTCTTTAACGTTGTGTCGTAGCGTCGAACGGCCGACGTTATCATCAGAATCACTAAGTCGTGATTGCTGTTGATTCTCTCCACCATCCTCCGACTGACTCCCCGACCCTGAACGGCTTGATCGGGAACCTTTGGACTGACTTGAGTCAGACCCTGACCCTGAATCTGAATCAGAATCAGAGCTGGAACTGCTACCTCCACTATAAATGGAAAATAAAAGACATTAGGAAAAAAAAGCGTTTTCCCTTTTTAACCTCATTTTATTTTCTCAGTAAGTGTATTGAAGTAGCACAACTTTTTGTGAATTGCATTATAAATGTTGAGGGATGTAGGTTGTGGACTCGAATTCTGACTGAACATCTTTCTTTTTTTTCATTTCAAAAAGAGTGCACGTTGCATATGTTCCAGACACTATGGGACAGGGATGCAAGTTGGGAACAGTGAAAAAATTGGAAATGTTGTCATTAGTAAAATATGAATGTATCCTAAAATGTTGTAAAACATGTCTAGCAGCAACAGCAACGTCTAAATATACAAGATATTGGGGTACTAACGTACCAGGTGGGCAAAAATAATTAGATTTATCCTTTTCCAAGAATCCAAATCATAACAAGCACTTTGTATGATTGCCCAATCATGCAAACAACTCCAACCAGTTTCTAATTATTACTTCTCTTTATTTCTATCAATCTGATGCCGAAAGTAGATCCCTTTGCTACGTCCGCTCGCTACCTCTGCTACTGTCTAAGGCCTGCCTCCCGACAAGAACTGTACATGATTGCACAATCATGCTAACAATAGCAAGTTCCTATTTAAATACCAAACTTGGAACCAAACTACCGTATACTAAAAACAGAACTAACAAAATACATATAATTTGATACTTATAGTGCTGCCATTACTTAGAACGGTGGAACGAAAAATTTGTCACAAAATTGTAACAAGCTTCGCTGGTACCCATCATGCTGGTTAAAATATAGTTGCGATCACTAGGAACCAGCGCGAAAAAAAAAGTGTAGAGAAGGTCAGCTGCCAGAAGCCCGCCTCCCAATAAAAGGTATACACTTCTAAGTGAACTTAAGAAGGCAACCTATCACATGTTGTTGGAGAACAAATTTTTTTCATAATTTGAAAACTTCAGCTGAACTTGCAAAGAAGACCTTTGTGAGACCTCTGACTGCAAAATAAGACCTTTCTTATAGCCTTATAAATGGCAAAACCAAAATAAGACCTTTTAAGACCTTATAAGGCCTGTGCGGGCACCCTGTCTTTTACTTCTTTTGGAAAAACTTGTGGAGGGACCCCCCTACCCCTTAAAGAAGAAAAAAAACTAAGTTTTTTTTTCTCAGATTTGGAAAAATCTCAAAATTAATTATCCCCCCCCCCCCCCCCCCATTTTTTTTGGGTGGGGTGGAATCCCGTTTTCCCTGTCCCACACAACATTTTTCCTTCCATTGTTTCTTTTAATATCAGCGCGTCCTTTAAGCTAAATTACAGCAAACTTTCTTTTAACTCCATCAACCAATATACCCACTTATACTTAATTCAAAAAGTATAGTGGCATTGGCAATAAGTCTTTAATCAGCTGGTGAAAATGTAGGTTACACACCAGCCCCCCCACCCCCATGCAATTTTCACATCAAGAAAATTCCTTACATATTCTACAATAGTCTGGGCACCTTGTAATATTTACCTTGAACTCGAATCGGATCCAGAGCCAGAGTCTGAGCCAGACTTGCTTTGATTTTCTTCCTCCTTCTTTTCTGGCGTCATGCTCATTACATCTACATGGTTACTCTCAGAACCATTGTCGCTACTCTCTTCCTCATCACACGGTTCACGGAGGAATGCTGACTGTGTTGTAATGTTACCCTCGGTGTCAAACAACGGCACATTATCCAAAGGGCCGGAGTTGATGTAATTTGCCAGCCCATATAATCCAGGCTGAAATAAAGTGAATACACGACTTATTTCAAACAGGATCCAGCAAGTATATTTTACTTCCCAGATGTAGAACGGGGTTCAAATTTATTAATACAACAGAATGAGATGGTACCATGATTGAGTTAAATATAGTAATGTAACATCGCCCAGACTGAATTTAAGCAATGACATTTTGTGTGTGTTAAATTCACTTGCATGTTAATCACGACAAATACTGTCGAAAGTATGAGTTACACAAGTTTTAATCAAAAGGTTAGGGCACGCTCCCCACACCCTAAATTTTCAAATTTCAATTCATTAGTCTAAAAGATAACGAGTAAAACCAGAATATTTACACACACACACCTACTACACTTCAAGGACACATCTAATTTTACCAGTGCAATTTCTAAGAAATGCACAGTGTAAACTTTTGTTTTTAAATAAATTGTGTCGGTTTATCAATACCTAAACATACTTCTTCACATTCATAAAAATGACGTATACAGTTACGTTTTGTTGCTATGAATGAGGACGGGCGATGTCACAATTAAAAACACTAAAAATAAGCTTACGAGTAATTTTGCATGTGTTTCTACATATCTTGGTAGCTTAAAGCATTCAGGCAAAATACGGTGATAAGAAAACCGACAGAGTTCATTATGTGTTCGTTGCTATGAATGCATGTGTGAAACAATAGAAAAATCATACACCAATGCTACGGTAAAGCAGCCTAAAGAGGTCGGCAAGCATGCTGGGGTTCCCAATTGCGGAATCAAAGGTATTTTGATAAAAGTTTTCTCCATCACCACTATTCAGTGCCAATAAGCACTCGTTGCTATGAAATTATCGACAAACTGTTAATTGTTTTGATATAATTATTTAGGAGAAGACAGAAGAATTTGTGTGAGGAACATGCTGCGGTATAATTTGAAAAGATTTGTTTTGATATAATTATTTTTCAGAGTTTCGAATTTGAGTGAAGTGCAGTGAAACACAAACAGAACCTTTGTATAATTCTAACCTAAAACATTGACGTCAAACTATTTAAATTCAAAACAAGGAACATATGTACTAAATGTTATCCATATCATGAAACATTAGTCAATGTGTAGAAATGCTAAATCCAACACATTGGTTCCGAGAAGCAGTTACCTTTTTAAGAAACTAAAATGTATAAAACATTACAATTTTCTCTAGATTCTTTCTCATGTAAAGTAGGTTTAAAAATATTCACAGTATTTACTCTTATAAGAGCTAAGCAGACTTCTTTGAGAGGCAAAGTTCATCCAAAACTCCTAACATTGAGGACTCAAAAGGGAGTACCAGACCAACTCACAAGGTGGCGCCACGGCGGCAGTCTCCGGTACGAGACAGATTTAACCAAGACGTTAAAATCAAAATGATGCTTTAAGCTAGAGCCAACTGGATTACTCCAAAATGGTCCAAAAATGGCATCGATTGATGAACTCTGAATTGAGATGATAAACATGAACTAAATTACATCGACCTACTGACCACATTGCTTATATTGAACACAATAGAAGTCATCTCCCATATTTACCCTACCTACAACTCGCCATCTACACAACAATTTAGTAATATTTGTTTGTTGCTATGTAGATTTTGAAAAATATTTTCTTCAATCTTATCTTCTATGGGGTTCTAGTCTTTGCCCATCTCGTGCTTTATGTGTCTGAGAAATCTATGGACAAGATGTCTCATTTTTTACGAAAATGAAAAAAAACTTATCTCTGCCTTTCACAACATTCATTACGCGTTTAAACCAGGTTTTCGTTGGTTGCTATGAATGAATATCAGAGAAGGATGGCATAGAGAGCGGCTCGGATATACTAAGTATAGCCTGCTTAGGTTTATCCATAATCTAAATTATATTTCAGGTCAAGTTTTCAGCCGAACTGGTTGTAATTCTCCAAATTTCAAAATAAGTAACAATGTTAAATCCATGAAGACGTCGCTGACGAAACACATCAAATTTATATCATATTATGAGAACAATGTTGCCAAAGGTCCTACCGCTCTTCTGTGCCTACCTCGACCGTGCATGTTTTCCACCTGCCCCTCTTGAAGGTAATCAAGGCATAACAACTACGTGTATCCTTGTGAAACCGTGTTATCCATTTTTTTACTACACAAAAGTGTATAAGATTTTCACCAAAAATAGTGTCAAATTGGCCCTGATGGCCAACAGTCATCAGGGCACCTTTTTTTCGCAATAATCTTTTAATTCTTTTTTCTGACCATATTTTACATGTTTTCCCTTGCCTCTTATGATAGCAGTTACAAAAGAAAAAGTCAGGGCCACCCAAAAGCTGTCAGGGCCAACTGTAATTTGTGAAAAACCAGCCCTGTTGGCCGACAGCCTAAAAAGTTAGTTTCCAACACTGTAAGAATCTGAAAATTATGCATGAGGAAAATACGTATCCTAGAATGTTATGAAAACGCATTTACGCACTAATTTTTGAAAGTTATTATCAGTGGTATTGAAGTAAAAAAAGTCTGAAATCTGAATAAAATCTGAAAATTTGCATCCCTGAGGGGAGGCTCTTAAAAGCACGGATAGGGCCAGGGTATATGTGCTCTCAGTATTACTTCCTTTGTAAGTATGGGCCTATCACCTATTGCATGAGCCCTTTATTTAAAACCTTCGGCAGACTGCAAGAGTAACTTTGTATAAGCACGGGTATTCCACAAAACTCTACTTAAAACAACTATCAGACTTAAGCCCCCCAAATAAAAGAAATATTCAAGGATATAATAAAAATTCAACTAAAAAATAACAAATGAGCAGCAAATACCCTACACTTTATTAAAATATGTTTCAAAGTATGTTAGAAATTGCTTCAAATGTCAACTATGTTCAAAAGTTCGACCAGTGAAACACGACCTACCAACACTTTTCTTTTTTAAAAACCATACTTGCACATTTCTGATGAAAACACCCATACAATGCTGTCACAATATGTACCCCCGATCCAGACACACCACAGGTATTACCTTTCCTATTCAGACACACTATGAAATGGCTAGTCTACATATACTTTCATTTGCTAAGCTTAATAACCCCACAACCTTCTATTGGCTTCAAAGTAGAATCAAAACAACACACTTCTACGTTGTTCTTCAACCAGCTAATCAGTGCCAAAAAAGACTTCATTAAATAGGAGGATATTTGGAAATGTGCAACAGTGCCTGAGCTGGGCAACCAGATCTGAACACAATGTGTCGAGCTCTGCAGTGTCTCCTTGAAATCAGAGATCAATCATATCCATGGCTTTTAACCACTATGGCCAAAACCCAGGCATTGTTCAGGGATCTCCCTATACAAATATTTTGAGTATCAAAAAGCACATGAGATAAATTTCAATTGGACTTATTTCTCTCTTTTGGGGGGATTTTATATAATTTATATCAGTATTAGGAACATTTTAATGTGGGAATGGCCCATCCAAAGTTAAGTGTGAGCAGGAAATAACATCTTGATGCGTTATTCCTGTATCCCGCATGCCTAGGATGATTCCTGGTTGTTACTCATCCCATGGTGAAAATAACTTAAACATAATTATTGACCAATCAGGGTACTCCAGTGTTTACGATTAACACTGGCCCGTAGGCCAATGGCCGACAATTTGAGAACAGGGCCGACAATTTTCACCAAAATTAGGGTCAAATAGGCCCTGATGGCTGACAGGGAATTTTTGCCGTTTTATTTTTGTAAAATGGAGACTGACGTATTTGGGAGCCTATCCAATGGAGTAAAAATCAGGGTTGACAGAAAGCTATCAGGGCTGACAATATCTTGGCGTAGTCGGCCCTGTTGGCCGATAGGCCAAAAAGTTAGTCGCCAACACTGTACTCCTTCTAGAAGGTCTCCACACATATCACAGTAAGGGGCCTTCCTTTAAGTATGTACATGGGGGATGGGGGTCTGAGATTTTTGGAAGTGTGTGTATGTTCCAGAACAAATCCAATGTGCATTTTTTTAACAAGGGGGGTGGGGGGGGGGGGGGGATTCTGAGATTTTTCGAAAATGTGAGTACATACTAAATGGAAGGCCCCTAACAGGGATGCAAGTCAGGGTCAGATGAAAAAATCTTAAAACTAAAGTTTATGCTTGGAGAGTCAGGGATAGTAGTTCTGCAGTAAAGTTACATACATAGTAATATCAACCAATCAGAAGCCTGTATTTATTTACTCCCTTCTACAGGTTTCAGATTTTGTATGTGATCTGAAGTATATCAGAAGTTCTAAACAGTTTCTGGGGACCTGCCAGGTGCTTCAGTTAGTTTCATTGATGTCTGATTCAGATCTGACTGCTAATTAAAGGAGAACGGCAAAGGCAATTTTATTTCTTATATAAATGATATTGACATTGAAAATGTTAGGGCTGCGCCATGCATCCTGGGCCCATTACAAAATGAAATGTCACAATGAATTTTAAAATGTGCGCCAATGGAACATTTTAGATTTTCAAGACCTCAAGTCAAGATGTATTCAAATAGTGCATTTCCTTGCAGATATGTCTCATTGAACTCAGTGAGGAGTGTGCCATTGTTGTTTGCAAATTTTTTTTCTGACATAATCGCTGTACTGAATATACATTTCTTTAAATATATCTGCATAAATTACTGCAAATATATCATGAATTCAGGAGAAATTAATACATAAAAATCAAATTGCATAGTGGTTTCCATTGAGTGCAGGTAATGTCATATAGGCTCTTTAGATAAGTAGGGCAATGGGATAGTGTTCTTGTTATGGGTGACTGCACACACAGACCCCTGTGACTGATAGCCTAGATGACATCACAGCACTGTGAGATAAGCTGTGAGGGTGTATTCACACTCTTAAACAAAGCTTATTTAAAGGGGTAGTTTGCTATAGAAACAACAAAATATGATGTTCACATGACTCAAAGTATTCATTATGTGCAGGTATAAAAGAACAGTTGTTTAGGGTTTACCATTAATCATATATAACACTCCCTAAACCCAAGCTTCCTGTCTCACCATACTCTGCTCTCATGCCCTCTGGTGGCCTTTCAGAGTGATGACATCACACCTGAACCATACATGCGAATTACCCCTTACCCCCTCCCCCTATCCCCTGGGCTTGACCACTGTCTATGCTGTGATCCCCAGTCTTGTACATTTTATATGACAGGGCCAGTAACTGAGTAAGCCTCATCTTGTACATTTGACTAATCTTGTACATTTCACCCTATACAGCTCAGTCTGGCCACTTAAGTGTCAATCATGTACATTTCATATCCTACCTTGAGCGTTTATGTGGAAGGGGGGGAGGGGGCAGCAGAGAAAGACTTAAGACGGTAATTAGCATCAAGGGTTTAGGTGTGATGTGATGTATATGGTCAGAAAAAAATAATTAAAAGACCACCAGGGGGCATTAGTGGACAGCATGGTAAGACAGGAAGCTGGGCTTTAGGGGGTATTTATCATTATTAATCATAAACCCTCCACAATTTTACACTTTATCCCCACTCATATTATGAACTGTAGATACATTTATCATCTTATCCAAGTTGTTTCTGTAGAAAAATATCCCTTTAAAAGATATATCAATTGAGGTTTTTTTGGGGTTTTTTCTTACTATATTTGAGAATTTTGTTTTCTCCTGTACTCTTCATCTTTAACTTGTTTTCCTACTTTTAACTGTGATTTCACTGCTTTTCTAAAATTCTGAATTCAGACAAAAATCTGAAAACGGACTTCCCTGCTGTAACATCAGTAGAGAGAACTAGCCAAATTCCCAGGAATTCCCCAGTCAATTAATCATTCCAAGTTGTACCTTTCGATAGTATTTAAGTTTATAATCTGCATGTATGGGATATTTTTTAGGGTCTTTAAGGTGAAGAAATATTTTAAAGGAATGAGTAAAGAGCTGAATTATTGCCATTTCATCAAACATACCTTGAATTTGTTTAAATGAGACACTCTAATTAGTATTTTTTATAGGAAAAAGCAAGCCACTTTTGTGTGCATGTAAACAAATTAAATTTAAAAGAATCATACAAATTAGATAACTTTGGTCCTTTCAGTTATAACACTTTTCTCAAAGAAACAATTTCCATAAAATTTATGATCAAAATAAGCTCCGATCAATATCTTCCTTGGATACCAGGTTTCTAGGATAACAACTTAAAATGGATATCTTAATTATGACTCATAAACGTCCTATGAACATTCTTTTTAGAATGATTCCCCTGAAGAACCTATAAACACAATTCACCCTACCACGGATAGCTGATTTTTAGTATTTTAATCGCCTGCAGACTAATTTGGGCTACTTCTGTCAACAAAACCCAATCAAGAACTGTAGAAAATTAACAGATAATTGTTATATATCCATCCATAATGAATGAATTATGGGTACTAATTTTAAAGATAATGACTAGTTTTTCAGTGTTAATTTAGAAATAATGCTAAAATTCATGAAAAAGTATATCCTTAAGCCTCGAGTTTTGTCGACATATTACCCAGCATTCACCTGGTTCTAGGCTAATCTGCAGGTAATACTCAAGAAACCAGCTGTCTTTGATTGGGAGAATTTAAGCTTCATTTGATTAAGCTCGGCAAAAAATGTGATAATTTCATAAATGAGATATGTTGTCATTCTCCTCCATAATTAAGCAGAATACTAACACTACTGGGTTCAATTTGGTCCAAATCATTGGCCATCTATGAAGGCATATAATCCTAAAGTGATCTTTAAGATGAGCTCTATAATTTATCAGAATATTCCTATTTTACTATGAAACAGCAAACTTAGTAGGAAAGACTATATTACAGTTCTTAAATTTTCATTTACTTTTACAAGGAACCAACTATTGTGTTTGCTAGAAGAAACTACAGGAACAGTGAATATTTTCAATGTCACTAGATTTGAAGATCAATGTAATAATGTATGAAGAAGTTGCCTGAGTAGCTAAAAGACAGTTTGTAATATCAAAATGAAGAAAATAAATGCTCGTTTTCTACAATGGTCAAAGCAGTAGTCATAAATAAAAGCCAAGTATGGTATGGGTAATGTATAGCATAGTGTGCAACAAACATTTTTCTCAATAAACATGAACAACACAAAACCACAAACTTTTGCAGATTGTGTACAGTACAATTTTATCTCATATCATGTATTTCTTTCATAGCATCTCTCCAATTATTGGTGAATTGAGATAATATAAGCTATGCTGATACAACAGACAGAAAATGAACTATTACACCATGCAATTTTCTGTCAAAAGGGCTTAAATATTAAAAAGACACGCACGTTGCAAAGTACATTATCTTGTGTAACTAAAGCAAAGGAACAGATATCTGACAAGACAGGGAAATATAAATATCACCAACATACCTAGATATCTGTTGGTTGCTATGAAGAAACAGAGATAATATACATAATTTTGAGAACTGAATTTCGGGGAACAAGACACAAACAACTAGTACTTCATATCTGTGACAAAATTAAAGTATTTGGAAGATTAAATATCCCATCAAGTCTTAAAAGTCTGCAGTGCCAGATATTCTCATACATATTCCATTAAAACCTCGTAAACTATCGAAAATATGAATTTACAAGAATAAAACTAGTGTATTTACTTGTTTATCTATTTATTAAAGCTTAAAGTTCTCGTATATTTCAGTTTTTCGACTGATATCAAGACACAAGTGTGTTCTAAAAATCCAAGGTCATGCCAATGACAAGGCCCATATACGAGTTTATTTCACAGAGAGAAAAATTCTAATTATTAGAAGTATTTAGAACTATATTGCCAATGTTTACATGGGCGAAAATAAGGGTAAAGTTTGTTGCAAAGAATAAAATGGTCAATTTCTTCGAATAAAGTCTATTTCAATAACTGGTAATACATGTGGAAATGACGCACATGATGTCCTCTATTAAATTTGACATAAAGGAGGATTTTAAAACTAAAATAGCCGAAAAAACAATGCATTTTTATATCGGTAAAGCTGAGGACCCGGCATCTCGCTATCCCTCAAACTTTCAAGTGCAACCTCAGAATTGGGTTGTCAAATACTTCTGCACCTGGTGACCAATACTGATTCTATAACAAAACCATGAAGCAACGATCCCTGGTTTCAACTGCAACATTTAAACACAATTATTTAAGAATATGGGGTGTAGAATGTTTGAATTATGAACGATGAAGACACCCTACCTGGCTCATGGCGAGACGTCTGTCAGAAATGTCGCCGCATGTTTCTCAACGACTGGCTGCCGTAGTAAATGCGCAATTCATCCGGGTGTCCTATTAAAGACTTCTTTTCGATGTGAAGATACGTCTTGTCCGTTTCTGAAGACAATAAAACCGATTTTTTAGCGTAAAATCACAATACAAGGAGAGCAGTTGCTGTCCATAATAGCAGACATCCTCCTTTCAGGCTTGCCCTCGTGCTTCAACCGCTTCGGACTAGGAAACGTCCAAAAAATTCTCATTCCTTATCCATGAAAATGAATAAAACACGAAAATTAGACTAAAACACATCCTTCAGGCCTGTGCGAGATAGCTATCTAAGCATAGGTGATCGTGAAAGACCATGAGAGGCCCACCTTGTGTGCAAACTCCTCTTCAGAGTGGCTGTTGTGTTCAGGAAAGTCTGCCTGGTATGGCGGCCATTTCTCTTCTGCTGCTTCCTCGCAATCCAGTTTGAGCGGTGCATCATGGGACGGTTTCAGGGCCAGCCGGCGCACCTGCAATTTTAAAATCCAAAATTTGCACTCTTCTGTGGCTAAATAACCTAATGAATTGCATTAATACATAGTAGAACTTGTACTCTATCTGATAATCATCCAAAATATGTCAACTACGGGACATACAGACCAGTATTCGATCACAAAATGACAAAGGGAGGAGACGAACGGCGACAAAATCCACGGAAATTCCCGAAGAGGCCGATGTCGTTCGGAGAGAAATTATAAGTTATGTTGATATTCGAAAACTATACTCTTGAAAAGCTTTTATTCAGTGAAAAAAGATATAAGATTGGTACAAAAATATTTACACACCAAGGAGGCTTAAACGCCTATTCGGACGCATAAACTATATATGGCGCCACCTAGCATTTTGACCGGATAACAAAAATCGCGCCCTTTTTCCATGCCCATGGACCCATTGCGACCCGGGGTGAGGACCATGGGCCCACCATGGGGTGGCCCGGCCCAGGGCCCGGCCCAGCAGCGTCGGATCCACTGACCAGGGTGTCTGATATATAAATATACTACCTTCTAAAGCAGGGACGGATTTAGGGGGGTGCCCACCGGGCGACCCCCCCCCCCTATTTTTAGCCAAATTTAGATTTTTTTTAACCCTTTGCTGTTCCACAGTTTTGACATTTTCTATTGTGAGATGCAACATCTCCCACTTTGTCTTTGGGGTTTACCACCAAAAAACAATGCAATATAAGCAATTAATCTATATATCATTTGAAAGCATATTATCCAAGGTAAGTTATCAAAATATCAAATTTCTAAAATATTTATTTTTGGGTCATGTGACCCAGGTCATGTGACCTGAGAAATTTCCAAATTTTCAGTAAATTTTCAGCATTTTTTGAGAAAATCAAGGAAAAAGTGATTAAATATTAATCTAACAGAGAAACTTATCATTGAAGAATTGTAGGCACTGAAATTTGGAATAAGATGACATGCATTATGAAATTATATCTCAAAGTGGTCATTTAATTTGTGTTGGATCAATTCGGTATTCTCCGTAAGAAAATTTGAGAAATTTAGCAAAATCATGGCAATTATTTTTGCATGCTAAGGGTTAAGGACACCATGGAATAAGAAATTACCTTGGAAATGTATTGTATGTCATATAATTATATGTATTTATGGTGTAAGAGGTTATGCTTGCAATATGAAAATGTTAAGCAGTCTTTTTCTGGAAAGGATGATCATTTTATGACATGATGTGTGTATGACAGCGCTAAGTGCACAGCTGATGTAAAATCCTTGGTATTTTGAGCCATTTGGGGAAATTGAGTCTAACAGTAAGCATAGTAAAAAAAATCATATTAAATCAAAATTTTGCCAAAGGAAACTTTTTAATAATTAACAGAAAGCTTCTTAAATCAAAATATAACACTTCTACCAATATAGTTTCATTCATTGCAATTGTTGACCAATATTTCAAAGGTGCTGGCACACAGAATTTATGGAAAATTTAAGGTTGTCTTTTAAGTTTTACACAAAAAATCTGAGGATGTATGGCAGGACTTAAGGATGAATTGGGATTTAAAAAAATTGCTAAAATTCATTGAATATCAAAAAAGATATGCTAATTTAAAAGTTTCAGACACATATGACCGAAATTTGCATTAGGGAACAGCAAAGGGTTAATGTAAAACTCTTTATCCCAGAGGGTACGCCGAGACTTTTTTAATATAGGCGCCCCCCCTGAATTCCTGGATCCGCCCCTGTAATGTATACTTTTATGTATGTTTCAGGTGGCCACCTGGGTATGTAAATCTAATAAAAGACCTGCTACAACATAACCTAGTTATCATTGACACATGGTACCAGGAGTAATTACGAATCGTGCGGATTAAAAGCAAAAGTGGATTCGATCAAGGCACCCGAGCCCCTTAGACTGAAGGAAGGAAATGTTGCAGACAACTGGGACATAAAACCCCTTTCTACACAAAAATTGTGACATGGTGGCAGCTAGTGGGATATCCCTGAGAGGTTGTACATTTCTGGAGCAAGTTGATCATGTATAAACCTACCTGACATTGAAATCAGAGGAGATAACTCTGAAAGCAAAGTGGCTGTGTGAGGAAGCACATGTAGTGAACAAACCTAGTCCTAGAACTGAAGTGGATAAAGACTGTCTAATATTTTGAAATCACCTATCCAAGAACTGTAGTACATTTGTAGAATCCCAGTAGTGAGTGGGATCTCTGTGTGACATTTTGAGTGAAGTAGTAGTGGTGTTGACATCTGAGTTTGGGACTGTACTGTCACTGCCAAAATGCCCAAATTTAACCCCCCTGAGCCTATGACTTTTGATGCCCCTTCTAAATGGCCAGAGTGAAGGGAGAGGTTTGCAAGGTTTAGAATTGGCACGAAACTTCACAAGGATGACGGTGAAATTCAGGTTGCGTCACTCATTTACGCGATGGGTAGACAGGCAGAAAATATCTATAAGTCCTTCACGTTCGATCCTCCACCGGCCCCGACTGAAGCTCAGCCTAATCCGCTCGACCCAAAAGATGATTACAATGCAGTGCTCAATAAGTTCAACGCGTATTTCGTCCCTAAGAGAAACACAATTCATGAGAGGACACAGGATAATCCGGCGAGTGTTTTGTGCGTAACCTTCATGAGTTAGCCGAAAATTGTCGTTTCGGGGATCGCGAGACCGAGAACATCAGAGACCGACTTATCAGCGGAATGTCCGACAAGGAGGTGTCATTGAAACTACAGCTTGAACAGAATGAGTTGACACTTGATAAGGCAGTAGAGATGGCGAGGCACTCCGAGTTAGTTAAAAAGCAGAATGAAATGAAAGTGGACTTTGTACGTAAACCGAAGCCGAAGAAACCAGCCGGTGGAAGCGGACCACCCAAGAAAGAAGGTGGCGGCCCACCCAAGAAGGACGGTTCGAAGTGCGGGAAGTGTGGTTACGTGCATAGGACCCCAAAGTGTCCTGCTCAGGGAGAGAAGTGTGTGGTCTGCAAGGGATGGAATCATTTCGCCTCTGTTTGTAAGAAGAAAGCCGTCGAAGAGCTCGAGGTGACTAACGACGAATATGACGGAGGAGCCAGCGGGTACTTCCTTGGAGCCGTCGACTGCCCTGACAGTGACCCGGCCTGGTATACCAAGCTCGACATCAACGGAAATTCTGTTAAATGGAAACTAGATTCCGGAGCCGATGTCAGTGTCATGTCCGAAGGGACATTCAACAAGATGAGAAATAAGCCACAACTCAAGTCTGTCAACATAGAGCTGTCAAGTCTGGGTGGCGCGGTCAAGCCTTTGGTACAGTTTGTCACCAGAACGTACTTTAAAGGTACAAAGTATTTCTTTAGAGTGATCGTAGTTCCGAAGCTGATTGACTGCTTGATGAGCCGCAGTGTTGCCTGCCGTATGGGTCTCATTAAGAAGATAGACCACGTGGAGGTCTTCCAGGGGCTAGGATGCCTCAAGACAGAGCCCGTCAAGATTGTGCTCAACGACGATGCCCAGCCCTATGCTCTGACCGTAGCACAACGTGTACCCATTCCCCTGCTGCCGAAGGTTAAAGAGGAACTCGAGAGGCTGGAGGCCAACGATGTAATTCGCAAGATTACAAAACCTACAGCATGGTGTGCCCCAATGGTACCTGTTGTGAAGAAGTCGGGTAAAGTGAGACTCTGTGTTGATCTGAAGAGACTGAACGTGAGCGTTAAACATGAAAGGTATGTGTTACCGACCCTAGAGGACGCGACGTCCAAGCTGAATGGTGCGTCAGTATTCTCCTCTCTGGACGTGACCAGCAGATTCTACCAGATCCCGCTTGAGGAGCAGAGCTGCGAGCTGACAACCTTTATAACGCCCTTCCGGAGATAATGCTTTCGACGTCTCCCGTTCGGAATCACCTCCGCGCCCGAAATCTTCATGAGGAAGATGGTTGAGGTCTTAGACGGACTGGAGGGTACGTTCGTGTACATGGATGACATTCTTGTCTATGGTAAGGATCAAGAGGAACACGACCGGAGGTTAGATGACGTTATGAGACGTCTTCAGGAAGCTGACCTGAAACTGAACAAAGAGAAGTGTGTGATCGGCAAGTCAGAACTCAAGTTCTTAGGGTACAAGTTCACCAAAAGTGGTATTGAGCCAGACAGCGACAAGGTATCAGCGATACTTGAGATGCCCGAGCCAACGTCCGTGCCGCTTCAACGCCAGATCATGGGATGGTACATTACCTTGGAGCCTACCTCCCGAATCTCCATGACATTACTAAGCCTTTGAACAACCTGCTTCGTAGTGACACTGTGTGGTCATGGGGACCACCTCAGCAGGAGGCCTTCGACAGGATGAAAGAGCTGGTATCGTCAGCCCAAGCTCTTGCCTACTACGACGTTCGCAAGCCGACTGTAGTGAGCGCTGATGCGAGTAGCTACGGTCTGGGTGGTGTGCTACTTCAGGACCACGACGGTCAGCTGAAGCCTGTCGCATACGGCTCGGGGACCCTTTCGTCAGCCGAACAACCGTACGCCCAGATCGAAAAGGAATGTCTAGCGAGCGTCTGGGCCTGTGAGAAGGTCTTAACAGACCACAAGCCCCTGGTGACTCTGATCAATGAGAAGGACTTAGACAGAGCACCCTTGAGATGTCAACGTTTGTTGATGCGTATGCTCCGCTTTACCGCGAAGGCCGAGTATGCGCCCGGAAAGACGATGGTGATATCCGACGCACTTTCACGAAGCCCTAAGTCGGATACAGCAACTGTGACGGACACAGAAGTTGGGATACACGTGGCCATGGTAGAGCAGAGTCTTCCCATGTCCGACCACCGGATGGCAGAGCTTCGGAAGGCGACACACGATGATGACGTCCTCCGAGCTGTGAGCGTGTACACCTTGGCTGGATGGCCGAAGTATGAACAAGACGTCCCAAACCAGCTGAAAGAGCTCTTCAATGTCAGAGGGAGCCTATCAGTGAGTAACGGTCTACTGACCTACGGAGACAGGATCGTCGTCCCAGAAAAGATGAGACCGAACATACTGGACAAGATCCACCAAGGCCATCAGGGTATTACGAAATGCCTTGAACGAGCAAAGGAGTCGGTGTGGTGGCCTGGTATTGCCAAAGATGTTTGTTTGTTTGTTGGGGTAGTTTAATGTCCGGCCAACCCTTATGGGTTCTTTCCAGACTGCACAAGGTAAAACGTTTCAGCTTATTTTACGCCACAAGGGCGGTGACTGAATATATGATATGGTTTAGGAGAAACCCGCCACCGGGTGCGATACCCTACTCGTTGCGAAGAGTGGCAAGGGGTCTTTAGTGTGCAATGTCCCATAGAAAGGACACCACACACCCGGCCTTTGATGACCCTGTCGGGAGCACAGGGTGGCCCCTGGATCCCAGACTCTTGGATCCTTTCTTAGATTTTATCTATCAGTTGGCATTCTCGAAGGAATTGCAGGATCTTTTTACTTCTGTTGTTGTTAAACACGTCCTTCATCGATGTTCTGTTTTGGAGATGCTGCTTGCGACTGTCATCCGTCTTCTTACACTTCAATATGATGTGCTCCACCGTTAGTTTGGTGTTACACTGTTGACAAATAGGAGCACCTTCACCTTTCAACAGGTGTTCATGTGTCAGCCTGGTGTGGCCTATCCGAAGACAGGCCAGTTTCACCTGTTCTGACCTTGTCAGGCACTCTCTTTTGCTTTTGTCACTTTTCTCTTCTAATTTGGGTTGGACAGAGTGTAGAAGATTGTTCTCCTGTTTGTTCCAGTCGCTTTGCCAATGTGTTTTGCTTAGTGGCAGTAAGTCTGTGTGTGGGATTCTAGCAACCTCAGGATCTAGGGCCAAGGCCCCCTTGGCCGCTTGGTCTGCCTTTTCATTACCAGAGATTCCAATGTGGCTAGGTAGCCAGCAGAAAATCACTTCTTTGCCAACCGATTTCAGGTTGGTGTGACTTTGCTTGATATCTCTGATTATGGGATTGTTAGGCTGATGTTGTAGGATAGTTTGTAAACAGGACTTTGAGTCTGAGAAGATGATAAACTTTCTGTGTCCTGATACTTTGATCCAGTCTAGTGCATGCACCAGAGCACGTGCTTCAGCAGTAAAAATGCTGGCTTGGCCGTGAAGGGCACCGGTCAGGTCCCCATATTCTGTATGTACTGCATAACCCACTCTATTTCCTTCCTTGGAGCCATCAGTGAAAATGGGGAAATGATCACTGTATTGGTCTTTCAGGGCTCCATATTGGTTCCTGAAAGCAGAGGGGTTGGTTTCATTCTTCTTGTTATTGCATAGTTCCAGGATGACCACAGGTTTACTCTGGGACCATGGTGGGTCCTTGGGTGGTCTTATTTCTCTGATGATGTTCAAAGGTATCTCTGCTTCTCTGATCACAGATTTAGCAGAGGTAGAGAATGGTTTGGCCATCCTTGGATTTACCCGGAACAACTCGCTGTTATGTGTGCGGAATATGGTATCATGTGTTCTATTTGTCAGCTTTGACTTTTATTGCATATTGTAAGGACAATTTTTCCCTCCTTAAATGTAAAGGTGGAACATTGCCCTCCACGTGTAGGCTTTTGGCTGGTGATGTTCTGAAAGCGCCAAGACATATTCGTAGGCCCTGGTTTTGGATGGGGTTTAGTCTGTCCAAGTAGGATTTCCCTGCTGACTGGTATATCAAAGAACCATAATCCAGCCTTGACTGGATGTATGCTTTGTACAGGGTCAGCAGGATCTCTCGGTCAGCACCCCATTCTGTGTTGGACAGTACTTTCAGGAGATTCATGGCCTTTAGGCATTTTCTCCTCAAATATTCAATGTGAGGTTTGAAGGATAAGATCTTGTCATAGATCATTCCCAAGAACTTCACCTCCTCCCCTACAGGCAGTTCAGTGTCCTTGAGACGGAGTGCCGGATTTTCCACACACACCCTTCTACGACAGAAGTGAACGCATGTAGTTTTGTTGGTGGAAAACTTGAAACCATTTTCAGTACTCCATCTGTCAAGGAGATTCACTGCCTGTTGTAGTTTTCTTTCTATAGTTGTCATTTGTCTCGATCGGTAGCATATGACAAAGTCATCCACATAGAGACAGCAGTTAAGGTCTTTCTGCAGGGACTTTGTTTTGCTGTTAATTTGTACACCAAACAATGTCACAGAGAGGACACAGCCTTGGGGTACACCCATTTCCTGGTCAACTCTCCGCGACAGTTTGGTACCAAGACGTACGCTAAATGTTCGGTTGGCAAGGAAATTGGAAATGAATGTGGGCAGTCTGCCACGCAGTTCCATTTCCTGCAGATTTTGTAAATGCCATATTTCCATGTCGTGTCGTATGCCTTTTCGAGGTCAAAAAAGACAGCCACCACATGTTCTTTGTTGGCGAATCCTTCTCTTATGTAGCTTTCTAGCCTAACAAGGTGGTCGGTTGTGCTCCGCCCTTGGCGGAAACCTGACTGGTAGGGGTTTAGGAGATCATTAGATTCCAGATACCAAGTCAGCCTGTTGTTGACCATTCTTTCCATGGTTTTGGAAAGGCAGCTAGTCATAGCAATAGGTCTGTAGCTCTGGGGATCACTCTTGGTTTTCCCATTTTTCAGGATAGGGACCACGATAGCTTCAGCCCAAGAGCTTGGATAATCTCCGTTTACCCATATGTTGTTGTACAACTGTAGCAATAGTTTGAGTTGTTCTTCTGGTAGTTTTTTCATCATGTCATAGTGAACAGTGTCAGGTCCAGGAGAAGAAGACTTTGACTGATGGAGGGCATGTTTCAGCTCCTCGAGGGAGAAGATGGTGTTGTATATCTCCCTGTTGGTGGATGTGAAGTCAAGTTCAGTGTCTTCCTTCTTCTTTTTGTGTCGGAGGAAAGTTTCAGTACAGTTCTCCTCAGAGGAGACTTTGGAGAAATATGTAGCTAAGGTGTTTGCTATTTCCTCCTTGGTTTCTTTTGTTTCGTTTCCGACCTTCAACTGGTGGACTGTTGAGGTAGAGTGACCATTCATCTTCTTCACCACTTTCCATACTTTCCTCATTGGGGTAGATCTGGAAAGAGAGTTGATGAAGTTTCGGTGAAGGGTATAGTGACCACTTGCGACCATTGTCAGATGTATAGACCGACCCAGCACAAGGAACCACTCATGACGACTACGCTCCCTGACCTACCCTGGCAGAGAATAGGAGTTGACCTGTGTCGGTTTGAGCGTCGCGAGTATCTCGTTATGGTGGACTATCACTCGCGGTGGATCGAGATACTCAACCTATCGACAACTACATCTTCGGCAGTGATAGCCAAGATGAAGGATGTGTTTGCCAGACTGGGATTCCCACAGGAAGTAGTCTCGGACAATGGGCCCCAGTTTGTGTCTGAAAAGTTTAAACAGTTTGCGAAGAAGTGCGATTTTAACCATGTAACTTCTAGCCCCCATCTGCCGAGTTCTAACAGAGAGGCAGAACGCGCCGTGAAAACAGCCAAAAGTATTCTGAGACAGGACGATCCGTGGCTGGCACTAATGATTTACAGGGACACCGTCATCTCCGCTACAGGATGTAGCCCGTCCCAGCTGCTCATGGGCCGACATATTCGTACCAATCTGCCCACTCTTGGTGCCAAATTCAAGCCATCGTGGCCCAACCCTGACGTCATCAAAGACACTGACAAGGCCACAAAAGCAGGATACGAGCACCACTCCAACAACCGTCATGGCGTTAGACCCCTGCCTAGTCTATAGCCAGGAGATGTGGTTAGGCTCAAGACCGACCAGGAAAAGACTTGGACGACCAAAGGTGTGGTGACCGCCTCGGCCGAGACTCCACGATCATATAACGTCCAGACCGAGTCAGGCACTTTCAGGAGAAACTGCCGACATCTGCAGTTAACCGAGTCTGCAGACTCCCAGCCGAGTCCTACAGTGCCGAGTCCTACAACTCCGACTCGTCCTGACCGCTATCAGCCTTCTGCGGTCGACTCGCCTAGTCTGGCTGCATCAGCTGGTCCACCTACTCCAGTTGCCCCAGCGACACCTGTGCTACGCCGGTCGCTGAGAACCATCAAGCGACCAGAAAGACTGGTTGAAGCTTAGTCTTGTCCCCCGACATGGGCTTAGAATAATGCCCGGGACAAGGCGCGGATAGGAGTAGTCTACTCCTTATTCGCAGGATGTGTTTTGTTTATGTTGTGTTGCTAACCTATATTCTCTTACAGCTGTTGAACACTGAGACTCTTAATAACCCTTACACTGCCAGAGGCCTCATATGGGGCCCTATAGTAAAATCCCATAGGAACACCATTGAAAGAATGCAAATTATGCTTTCGGAATCTGAAAGAATTTGTCAGATATTCCAATTAGAACCAGAGATACAGGTATTTGAACATCGGACTATCAAGTCACCCGAAAATGTTAGAATTACAATTTGCGAAACCATAAACAATGTATTTACATTTGAATTTGCCATAATAATCAAAATCATGAAAAATGGGTGAATTTATGTAAATGACATGATTTTTAATTTGCTCTAACTTTTCTTTCATTTATGATAATCACAAACTGTCTTTTGCACAAAAAAGATACTGTTTTCATGTTATTTTTATAAAGAGTGCCATAGTTATTTCATGAATTATCAGTTACCATGGTAACCTGCAAATTACAATAGTACGTACAATTACTCCGCGCAAGAAATTTGCCTTATTGGCACAGTGCCAACATTTGGAACGTTAATATCAAAATTATTGAAAAAAGCTTTTCATCTGAAGAATCTAAACTAAATTTGAGTTTTAGGGAATTTATGCACTAATTTTTGTATTTTGGGCAATATTTCAGTAAATATCAGTTACACTGTGATATATCTGGCAGTGAAAGGGTTAAAGACATTCAAAAAGACACTTTAAAGTAGTAGTAAAGTAAGAGATAAAAGACTCCCTATCTTAAGTAGGAATTGTATGATAAAGACTTATCCGAGAGAAACGTAAAAAGGAGATGTTGTATAAGTGGCGGGAAGGCCTCAAAATATTATCCGGCACTAGTGGCGCCCCCCTTAGTGTATCTATGGTACTAAAAGAGATAAACAGGTCTACAATGGCGAACGTCACTGCAGACTGCTTCAGAGTTATCCTTGAGACATAAAACCTCTTTCTACACAAGAATTGTGACAGTTCAAGAAACAAATGAAGTGGTATCTGCTGGCTATCAACGTACCAGATGGTGAGAGTGCGAGGAAAGTAGCCATCCTACTAACAGTTGCATGCTCAGAAGCCCAAGATATCTACAACACGTTCACATATGCACGAGCTGTTGGGAATGTGCCAGCAGAAACGCCAGACAATTATGATGTGGTTTTACACAAGTTCGAGGCATATACTCTGTTCCAAGGAAAAATACAGTTTATGAACGATACACGTTTAATATCCGTGAGCAGGGAGAAGGTGAAAGTATAGATAGTTTTGTGACATCACTTCGCCTAAAAGCAGCCACGTGTGAGTTTGGGACACTTTTGAACTCAATGATCAGGGACCGATTAGTTGTCGGTATAATAGACCGTCGCCTGAAAGAAAAGATGTTAAGGATAGACAACACCTCTCAGGAACCAATTCGGGGGACACTCTTTAAATGGCTCTATTTATTCTAATATGTGAAGCATGATTATGAGTATTATACCATTAGATACCTGTTTTATAACCATATCTATGTATATAAATCATATTATAATGTGTAAGTAAATGCCTTTATAGACAAGCCGGGAATGCAAAAAACGCATTTTTCACTTTTATTTTTTGAACATAGATATCTCATTTATTATTCAATGAAAAGACATGAAATTTTCAGAGGCTGTAGATAACATTCATAAGGAGGGAAGCATGTCTCAGAATTTTTATTTAGGTCCTCGTTTTTTGTTTGATGAAATCAAGAAAATTATTTTGAAAAAAATAATTAAAAGTTTCCCGTTTTTTTGAATAAAATAAAAACTAGAGCCTAAATAAAGAATCTGAGACACACTTCCCTCCATACAAACCTTATGGGCATGCATTCCAAATTTCAAAATGATATCTTAAGTGGTTACTGAGATATCTATGTTCAAAAAATAAATGTGAAAAAATCAGTTTTTTTACTTTTTTCCCTCTAATTTTAAAGTTAGAACAAAATACTTTGTATGAAAATTTAGAGAAAAATATGCTTTATTTTTTGATGTATAATACATAACTATGCCAAGGCTAGGCAGAGCGCAATTTAAACTGCTGTAAATGGAGCTCTGAGAGGTGTTGTCTATCCTTAAGGGATCCTGGCCTCACTCTGGATACTGCCATAGCAATGTGTAAAGCTGCTGAAACAGCTCAGAAGCAGATAAAGGTACTAAACTCGGTGGAAACAGAAACTGTAAATTTTGTCAACAAATCGAAGCAGTACAACAGTACAAAGACTGGCCGGCAAGATAGAGTACAAGCACCTAGAGATACCTCCAGAGACTCTGCCAAGCCAAACACAAGTGACACAGGTGGTGAGTTTGACTGTGGGAGGTGTGGAACTAAGCACTTGCCTAGGCGCTGTCCAGCTTATAGGTTTCGATGCGCCAAGTGCTCATTCAGAGGCCATTACACCCACCTGTGCAAAACAAGAGTAAATGTTGTAAATGAAGAAGTGCCAGCAGAAAACCAAGAGACTGATATCTTCAGTGGGCAAGTAAAGACTCAAGAGGTCAAAGAGGTCAAGATTAGCAAAGATTGTCGCTGGATTTACCCACTAAAGGCAGGAAATTCAACTGTACATGTCCAGCTGGACACTGGAGCAGGCGCAAACCTGCTCAATGAAAAGGACTACTATGGACTGACCCCTAGACCCAAGTTAAATTCAACAAATATTCGCCTCACTGGATATACAAATGATGAGATTCAGGTGAAAGGTGCATGTATGTTAAAAGTTGAGGTTGAAGGAAAATGCTCAGTCATTAGATTTGTAGTTGTAGAGAATGGTTCAAGCCTTCTTGACGCCACTTCATGTGAAAATCTTGGTCTAGTTAAAAGAATACTTGCTGTGAAAGAAGATAACGAAGAAGTAACTGTAAAAGATGTAAGGCAGTGTACTCTGCCAGAGGAAAGAAGTGAGTTATCGTCTTTACCATTTGTGTACAATATTGAAGTGAAAGAAGATGCTGTGCCAGTAATTAGAGCAGCTAGAAGGGTTCCAGTGGCAGTAAGAGAACCTCTGAAAAAAGAGCTAGAGAGAATGGAAAGCCTAGGGGTTATTCACAAACAAGATGAACCGTGTGAATAGGTAAGTGAAATAGTTGTTGTGAACAAACCAAATGGTGATATTAGATTGTGCATTGACCTTAATAAGGCAATCAAAAGAGAGCATCAACAACTACCCACTAGACAAGAAATCTTTTCAGATATACAAGGGGCAAAGTACTTTTCCAAACTTGATGCATCTCAAGCATTTTGGCAGGTTAAGCTTAGTGAAGAGTCAAAGAAATTGACCTGTTTTAACACACCATTTGGTAGGTACTCGTACGATAGGCTACCTTATGGCCTTTGTTCAGCCCCCGAAGTGTTCCACTAGTACATGGAGGAAATGTTTGGTGATATAGAAGGATCACGTGTGTACATGGATGACATAATAGTGTGGGGCACAACTGAAAAGGAGCATGACAGCCGTCTCCAAGAGGTCAAAGAGAGAATAGAAAAGAACAACTTGCACATGAACTGGTCAAAATGTCAAATTAAAAAACCTGAGATTAGCTTTATAGGAGACAAGCTGTCATGTGAAGGAATCAGTCCGGCAGAGGACAAGGTAGAAGCAATACTAGGAATGAAAAAACCAGAGTGTAAAGAAGACGTGCAAAGAGCCTTGGGTTGTATAAATTATGTTGGCAAATTTATCCCCAACCTTGCAAGTAAATGTGCTCATATCAGATCACTGCTTAGCAGTAAGAATACATGGGTGTGGGGTCCCGAACATGATCGTGAGTGGGAAAACATGAAAGGTATTTTAACCTCATCACCAGTACTTAGGATCTACAACCCAGCTCTTCCAACCAACGTGTCTACTGATTCCTCAAAAGATGGTCTTGGAGCCGTGTTGCTTCAAAAAGAAAATGGGGAATGGAGGCCAGTAGCATATGCCGCAAGGTCACTGACAGATAGTGAAAAATGGTAAGCACAAATTGAAAAAGAGTGTCTTGGCTTAGTGTATGGTTGTACAAATTTTCACCACTTCATATATGGGTTACCCAATGTAGAGCTAGAAACTGATCATAAACCCCTGATTGCACTGTCAAACAAGTCCCTCAATGATTTGTCTCCCAGAATCCAAAGGTTAATGCTAAAGTTGCAGAGATATAGTGTACAACTCACTTGGACTCCAGGTAAATTCCTGTATATTGCAGACACACTGTCTAGAGCCAAGGTCACAGAAAAGGTTGATAATGTACTGGGTGCAGAAATGGTCTATCAGTCGTTCCCAGTATCAGAAGAGTAGTTAGATAGAATAGCTAAAGAAACTGAAAAGGATGAACTTCTAGAAGCTGTTAAAAGGTGTATTGCTAATGGCTGGAAAAATGGAGAATGTCCAGCATATAGCACATATAAAGATGAGCTCTGTTTGATAAATGGACTTCTAGTGAGAGGAAACAGGATTGTTATCCCTAGTAGCATGCATAAAGAAATGCTGGAGTATGTTCATGCAGGACATCTAGGAGTAGACAAACAGAAAAGGTTGGCAAGAGATGTCATGTTTTGGCCTAACATGAATAGAGACATTGAGGTGAAGACACAAAATTGTCAAGCATGTCTCAAGTATAAAGTTTCCCAGAGCAAAGAAACAATGTATGTAGAGGCAGAGAAGTTGAATGCAGGACCATGGGAGTATGTGGGGACAGATCTGTTCCATTGGAACAACCATGACTACTTGTTAGTTATAGATTATCACTCGAATTATCCAGAGACTGCCGTACTACCAAGCACGTCAGCTGAGAATGTAATCTTAAACATGAAAAGTATATTTTCCAGACATGGTGTGCCTAAGGTTTTAATCAGTGACAATTGTCCTCGATATAGTTCAGAAGCTTTCAAAAGGTTTGCGAGTGAGTATGGGTTCCAACACAGAACTTCAAGCCCATATTATCCCCAAAGTAATGGAAAAGCAGAAAGAGGTGTGGGAATCATAAAAAGTCTTCTCAATAAGGCAAAAGAGTCAGGTGATGACCCATATTTAGCACTACTGGCTTATAGACAGGTGCCAAAGTCTGATGGTTCCTCTCCAGCAGAGAAGCTCATGGGTAGAAAGTTGCGTAGTAGACTTCCACATGTTCACAAAATAGTAGACTCAGGGAACAAAGCTATTAATGAGAGTCAGTTACGTCAAGTAGTAGCATACAATGAGCATGCCAGAGATTTGCCTAAACTACAGGTGAAGGACACAGTAAGACTGCAAGATGAAATGCGTACATGGAGCCAGCATGCTCAGGTGTTAGAAGAAGTGGTCCCAAGGTCATACAAAGTAAGAGCTCAAAATGGGGCAGTGTTGAGAAGAAACAGGCGGGATCTACTGAGAACATCAGAACAGTTTGTAAGGTCTGATAACCAAATGGATGATGCAGATGACATAGATGGGGTGATTGACTCAAATGCTGAAAATGTCAAGAATGGAGAGGCCATGAATGGAGAAAGGGCTTCTGTCACTTCTCTTTCTGTACCTGAAAGATCACCTCAAGTAACAGTTTCATCTCCATTCATACCTAGAAGGTCTTCAAGAGTGTCAAAACAAGTAGTAAGACTAGATTTATAAAGATGTGCTTTGTCAGGTCTTATATAGACGTCTATCTTTTGATTGTCCGTTGATGGGGAAGATGTCTGATATATATATATACTACCTTCTAATGTATACTTTTATGTATGTTCCAGTTGGCCACCTGGGTATGTAAATCTAATAAAAGACCTGCTACAACATAACCTAGTTATCATTGACACACAGGGTTTTGTAAAAGGTTTTTATTATTTTTTTATTTTTTTTTGCGGGGGGGGGGGGGGGGGGGACGCACTATTGGAAAAAAAGTTGTCTTAAAGTTATTATTTAACTTGTGGCCGAATTTCATGAATAAGTCCCAGCTATAATGCAAACAAGACATGACTGCGATTTGGCTGAGAGATATTATTGATATCTAAACGGTACAACAACTCCAAGAACACCCAAACCGACAGAGTTATTTGAACCTTGAAGAGAATAAACCCCGGGGAATAAACTGTCTTTTGCAAACTTTTGTCTGATCGATTCCTCGATAAAATATAACCCAGGACTGAGCATGAAGCCCAGCCTCCTCTATCCTTTATATCCCTGACACAATAATTCAAGGAATAGGCCCCCCCCCCCCCTTCACATACTATGACTACTAAATTTACCAGTTAAACCCGCGAGTTTGCTTTAACGCTTAACAACTTATTGAACTAACTAATTTTTACAGGGACTAACTCGCCCGAGTTGAACCTTTGGAACAGTAGGTCATCTTGTTCTAAATGATTAACTCTAATTAACTCTGATACCCAATAAACGGGGCACAACGATGAACGTGCATTTCCTTTAACAACAATATGATTTGCTTCGCTTTTCAACTGATTGGTTTTTGAAGAGACAATAGATACAATCATACCCTCTGGTCGAAATTTAATATTCTCTACCTTCAAGGCGTGCAAGCCAAATAGATTTGAACTACATAACAAACATCTGTATTGATATCCATTTCGTTTGTACACTACAGGATCCTACTTTTACATGTACCTATTGACAAACGGTTTTACACCTGAGTCTAGTAAAGTGTAGTATGAAAGCAGCATGGCTTCCTGTCAAGACTTGGAACAAATATAGGTTTGATCTAATCTAAAAACCCAAAACCAAGTACATTACATGGTGTCAGAAGTTAAAATAGACTGTAACTATTAAGCACACAGCACTTAGCAGCAATCTGAACTTTTTGTTGACAACATTAGTGAAAAGTAGTGTGTGATAATAGGGGACTTTGGTGTCACATGGCCCTAGTCTAACTCTGTCAGTGCTAAAGGAAGGCCCATACTCAAGTCTGTGCATCCCATCTATGATTGCCATCAGTTCTGCGTAGGATCTAAAATACAAAATGGCTAATGAAGGATATAACCCCCCACTGCAACAAATTGTGAATTTCCCAGCACAGTTGCCCCCATATCCTGCATTTGTTGAAAAAGAAAGCCCAAATATAGCAAGGGAGTGGGAAGACTGGATAGAAGGCCTGGATTCTATGCTAGATGCCCTAGAAATAAAACAAAACAGGGAAAAATTCGTGAAATTTTGGCACTATTTGGGAACCACCAGAAAAACTCTCAAAAAGCTAGAAAACAATGGTATTGAGGAAAAAGACTATGAAAGAGCGAAGGGAGCCTTAGAAAGACATTTCTGCCCAAAAAGAAACATCTATTTGTTGAACAAACTCTACCATACGTGTCAGGAAAAATCAGAATCTATGGATTGTTTCTACATGAGGGTAAAGGAGCAAATGGACGACATCAACTTAGTCGATAAAACCGCGGCTGAAATCGATGAACTACTAACTCTTGCTCAATTAGTAAATTGCACAACCGAGCTAGCGCTCCGCACGAAAGCATTGCGTGACCCCGATATGAAACTTAAGGGATTCCTAGACACTGCGCGATCGTTTGAAATGGCGAATAAACAGTCATCCGAATCAGTGGTCAAACCACATCCGAGATCGATATGGTTCGAAGTCGTAACCCGAAAGCTAAGGGTGGGACATACCAAGCTCGTGGAAAGTCAAGAGGGTATAGAGGTGGAGCGAACAACAACGCAAGCGCAACGAAAAGTAAATATGTGAGTTCAAGCGAACACAAAACGGGCAATGAACATTTCTGTAAACGCTGCGGGTCCAGACATGTGTCTATGAACTGTCCTGCGTGGGGCAAACAGTGCACTCATTGTAAAGGATGGAACCACTAGACGAAACGATGCCAAACGAAAAACTTGCGTGCAGATAATGTCGAAGATGAGGATTCTGGCGAAGAAAGTGATGATGAGTTCTGCTTCCAAGCACCCGTGGTAATGGTCGATAAAGTACAAAAAGACGAAAAAGAAGTCGACTGGATCGTTCAAATGAAAGTAAACGATAAGTCCTTGAGTGTGACACTGGAGCACAAGTAAACATTATCTCTGAACATGACTTAAAGAGAGTTGATCCAGATGCGCAAATCTTCCCGACCAAACACAAACTTCGTGGGTATTATGATCATCCGATACCTGTGTCCGGAAAGTGCATACTGACGGTGGAACGAAATGTTGAGAAGCGAAATGTGCCATTCTTTGTAGTACCCGGAAAAGTGACCGCGCTTCTTGGCAAAGACTTTTGTGTCAAGCTTAAATTCATAAAGCTCATCAATGCCGTGAATTATGAGTCACTCATCTGAGTTCGAGGATGTGTTCCAAGGACTAGGGTGTCTCCCGGGGTTGAACAAAATCGTGATTGACCCTGATGTACCGCCAGTGGTAAACGCGTGTAGGAAAGTACCGTTCGCCATGGTAAAACCTCTCAAAAAGGAACTTGAAAAAATGGAGGCCCAAGAAGTGATCACCAAAGTAAGTGAACCTACCGATTGGGTGAGCTCTGTAGTAATCACAGAGAAGAAAAACGGTGACATTCGTGTTTGCTTAGATCCCAGAGACTTGAACAAAGCAATAAAAAGACAGCATTACAAGTTACCGACTAGAGAAGAAGTTATGGCTAACTTCGCAGGAGCCAAAGTTTTCAGCAAACAAGATGCCTTACAAGGATTTTGGCAGCTGAAACTTGATGAAGAGAGTAGCAAACTTTGCACCTTCAACACACCATTTGGAAGATATCGATTCCTGAGGTTACCTTTCGGTGTATCATCCGCCCCAGAGGTCTACCACAAGGCAATCCGTGAGATCTTTGAGGGTATACCAAACATGGACACATCGATGGATGACATCATCGTCTGGGGAAAAACTGTTGAAGAACATGACACTGCCCTGAGGAAAGTCTTAGAAGCAGCCAGGAAGAACAATCTGAGCCTCAGCAAAGCAAAGTGCCAGTTTGGAGTCGAACAACTGACCTTTCTGGGTGATCTGCTCACTTCCGAAGGCATCAAACCAGATGAGTTAAAAGTGTCGGTAATCAAAAACATGCCTAGACCAGAAAACAAAGAAGATGTACAGCGGTTCCTTGGTATGGTCACCTACCTTGCCAAGTGGATACCCGACTACTCAACCGTTGCCTCACCTCTACGACAACTACTCGAGAAGAAAAATGCTTGGGAATGGAGTCCGGCACAAGAAAAGTCATGGAACAAGCTGAAAGAAATCATCAGCAACAAACCAGTTCTTGAGTACTTTGATCCAGATAAGCCGATCAGAATCTCTTCCGATGCAAACAAAGACGGACTTGGAGCACTGCTCATGCAGCAGCATGAAGTATCAGGTGAACAAGTTTGGAAACCAGTCGCCTATGCATCGAGATCCATGACAGGTGCAGAACAACGATATGCGCAAATAGAAAAAGAACTACTTGGGATCGCATTCGCATGTGAGCGTTACCACCAATACATATATGGGACCCGTGTGAATGCTGAAACCAACCACAAACCTCTCATTAACATCTTCAAAAGCCCCTGAATGACTGCCCGTTGCGAATTCAGAGACTGCTCCTTAGGCTTCAGAGGTATGACTTAGATGTCTCATACACACCAGGAAAGCAGTTGGTCGCTGCCGATGCCCTCTCAAGAGCGACAGAACCGGCAAGAGACACCGACATAGAGGAAACCGTCACTCAACATGTCAACATGGTCCTGAAGTATATGCCCATGAATGACAAGTTTCTGTCTCTTGTGCGTGAGGAAACCATGAAAGATCCCGACCTCGTCATACTCCGCAATGCAACGATCAGTGGATGGCCACAAAACAAACAGGACTGTCCACCTTGCATTAAACCCTACTGGAACGTTCGGGAGGAGTTGTCCATTGCTCAAGATATTGTCATGAGAGGAAGTAAGATCGTTGTGCCTACATCACTTCGTAAGACTGTTCTGGAGAAAATCCACGAAGGACACTTAGGCATGGTGAAGTGCATCAGGCGTGCCAGGGAAAGTGTTTATTGGCCAGGCATAGCTAGCGAGATCAAGAACACAGTGGAGAACTGCACTCAGTGTATCATCTACTACTGCGACAAACAAGCGAAGTTGCCTCTCCAACCGCACGAACTACCAACCCGTGCATGGCAACGTGTGGGAAGTGATCTCATGACCTGGAAAGGAAAGGACTATCTTGTTGTATCTGACTATTTTTCACTTTATCCAGAAGTGATTGTGCTTAACAACACCAGCAGCAAGACAGTGATCCATGGACTAGAGTCTATCTTCTCGCGACATGGAGTACCAGATGTACTAGTGACGGACAACGGTCTGCAGTACAGCTCCAAGGAGTTCCAGCAGTTTGCCTCAGAGTGGAACTTCAATCACGTCACTTCCAGTCCACATCATCCCCAGTCAAATGGGTTAGCGGAAAGTGCCGTAAAGACTGTCAAAAGGATCATCCAGAAAGGAAATCTGTACAAAGGACTGCTTGCGTACAGGTCCACTCCACTCTCATGCGGCTATTCTCCAGCTCAGCTGCTAATGAAGCGCCGAATCAAGTCCACCTTGCCTATTCACCCAGCTCTGCTGAAAACCGAAGGAGAAGCAGAGGTGATGGAGAAAAAAGTGATTGAAAAGACAAAACAAAAGGAGTACTTCGACGGATCAACACGTGATCTGCCACATCTGAACGTGGGCGAGCAAGTGAAATTGCTAGATCACTCTGCAAGCCGTTGGACCCAGTCAGGAACTGTGAAACAACGTACATCGGATAGGTCTTATCAAGTTGAGACCAACAACGGCTCCGTCTTCCGTCGCAACAGGTGCGACATTAAGAGCTTTGCTGCTCCAGCTCCAGCTCCCGGTCCAGAGCTGTCCGAGCCTGTGCATGTGAATACTGTGCCCGACACACATGCACATTCACCTGTACCACCCAGACCGGTTGGGACACCTGGTCTGAAGTCTCCGAGATCTACAAAGGTTGCCCCTGACAAGCAGCCTTCTGTGGAGAACAGTGCCTCTCCACCACCTCGTCGATCCGGGCATGAAAGGATTACGCCTAAGAGACTTATCGAGTCGATGTGAAGTCTGAAGAAGATCTAAAAGACATTTATCCTTTGCATTTGATTGTGTTGTTATGTGAACATGCTTGATCTATGATATCATATGCTTTATTCCTTTCAGAGCTTCAAGATCAAAAGACTTTATTTGAGTTAACTGATATATGATAACTGGTAGTACTCAGTATACTAGTCAAGAAGTAACTAGTCTGTTTATTATAATAGTAGACATGCTATTAAGACCTTAAGTCAGAGTGAACAGAGTTTTAAAATATCACAACTGTTTAATATAGACTCATAAAACTCATAAAACACCAAAGACTCTTACAAGGACATTATCTTTCTAAAAAAGGGAGATGCCGATTTTTAAGGGTGACCTTTTCCAAGGCAATTATTGACTTTTACATTCATTAAAGGTAATACCTATAGCTATATTCAGTAATGGTCATGGAGAGATCATGGATAAAGTGACCTTTTCCAATGCCTTTACTGAATTTTGGAAAGGTCACCTCTCCTTGTACCTAAATATGTAGTAAATGTCATGGAAAAGATAATCTTTCCCAACACCTTTACTGAACTTGGAAAGGTCACCTTTTTGTTTCCTAAAATGTGTAGCAAATGTCATGGAAAAGATGACCTATCCCAACACCTTTACTGAAATTTGGAAAGGTCACCTTTCCTTTTCCTAAAATATGTAGTAAATGAAACAGAAAAGAAGATCATTCCAAATGCTTTTACTGAATTTTGGAAAGGTCACCTCTCCTTATACCTAAGTGTGTAGTAAATGCTGTGGAAAATATAATCTTTCCCAAAACCTTTACTGAACTTGGAAAGGTCACCTTTCTGTTTCCTAAAATGTGTAGCAAATGTCATGGAAAAGATGACCTATCCCAACACCTTTACTGAATTTTGGAAAGGTCACCTTTCCTTGTCCTAAAATGTGTAGTAAAGCCATGGAAAGAGATGAACTCTGATTGGTCTATAACCTTTTCAGCTTGGCCAATCACAGCCAAAGATTTGGCTTAGATCAGCCAATAAGGAGAGGGTGCTTTCTCAGAGGTCAGTTGTTGGGGGTATATAAGTAAAATGGTTTGGAAGACTCCCCCAGTCTCCCTTGAAGTCTCAGACTGACTGGACAGAATGAGTCAAGAAGTAATTCCAACTTTGTAGAAGATTTGAGACTGGATGTTGTAAAGGTTACCTTTCCATGCCTTTATTGAGACTCAGTGGTCAACTTTACAAAAATTGGGAATCATTAAAGGTCACATCTTATGAATGACTAAAGGTAACTTTTTATGGATTGATTTATAATTATATATAAAATACAATATACATTAAAGAAAAAGTAATGTCACCTTTAATAAGTCGCAAAGGCCATCTAAATGCTCATTAAGTGACCTTTACTAATAGTATTAAAGGTCACCTTTATGACATTTAATCATCTTTACATTCATTAAATATCATCTTTGATGGCATTTAGGCTATCTCAGGATTGCTAAAAGGTCACATGCCAGGCAACATACTTGTTCACGAAAGGTGATAATTAATGACCCTAAAGATCAAGTAAATATCACCTTTACAAACCTTCAATGAATATAAAAATGTGACCTTTGATGAAATTTAAGTTCACCAATTGTCACCTCTTCAGACATTTAGTAAACCCTTAAAGACATGCTAAAGGCCACCTGCTATGACCTGCCATATTCTTTGGAAATGGAGCCATTGAGGACAGTAAAGATGATGTAAAGACCACCTTTACAAAAAACTAAAGATGATCCCTCATGCTTTGGAAAGGTCATTAAAGATTTTGTAAATAAGACCTTTACAAGATCTGTCCAAGGAAATTAAAGGTGTGTAAAGGTGTTTTTTCGTGCAGTGCATGTACGTATTGACAAACTGTTTTACACCTGAGTCTAGTAAAGTGTAGTATGAAAGCAGCATGGCTTCCTGTCAAGACTTTTGAACAAATATAGGTTTGATCTAATCTAAAAACCCAAAACCAAGTACATTACAACAAGGTCAGGCACGACCAGAAACATAAGTCTTCCTGGTGAATTGTGTTAACCTCCCTGAAAATCTTTAACAATAACGATTTTGTTAGAGGCGCAGCCTTGCTTCTAGGCCTACCACCTGGATTTAGGCATCTAACCCCCCTCAAAGCTGCCTTAACCTTATAACTTGCATAGTTGAGACCAGGACCACCTAATGACTTTAAATACATAGATAGAGTAGAGGAGCTGGTTTTGACGTACTTAAGAGCCCCAAAACAAGGTTCTTTCTCCTAAATCTGTAAATTAATTTATATATTCATGATTTTCAATATTTCTAATGTAGTTGGGGGTGGGTGTGCATAATCTGAACAAAATATTCAAAAATCAAGTTTTATAGTGGAGGTGTGATCAAATAAATTTTCTGGTTCATTCCTCAGTTTTGACGCACCTGTCCTCTATTTCGACGCACTTGAGGCCTTAGTTTTCACGCACTGAAGTATTTTTATGTATAAAATAGTATAATATTACAGAATTTAAAAAAAAAGAAAAAAAGGTGACATCACAATGCTATCTTCTACTAATATCTGTTATGTTGAATACTCATGTACCTTTTGGGTGATTAACAACATGTATTAGAAAAATGCTATGTTGTGTTGGGATATGTCAAACTAGAGGAAATACATTTACAAAGAAAATAAGGCTTATTTTGCACTTTTGGTCAGTGGTAGGACCATCGGTTCCTTTACTGAGAAACACACAAAAATAATGATCTGCACCAATTCTTGTGTAGTTACATTTTCAGATAAGTGTCTTAAACAGTTTGAAACATAAATTTGGGTTTTGGTAAAAAAAATATTTTGGAAAATTTGGATATTTCAGAAAAATACATGAAAAAATTCATGTAAAATGTGTCAAAACTGAGGACTGCCTCATTTTCTGTCTTTAGATTTGATGCGGGGGTCCATTTTGTAAAATAGTCATTGACATATGTCAGTTTTTTTGAGGTGTAAATGATTGCATATGACTTTAAACTAAGATCCAGAAAATTTAGTATGTTTAGGTTTTTTCTTTATCAAAAAAATTGATATCCCACTCTTAAATTCAGAAAATGTCAATTTATAAGGATTTGACATTTTATCAAATATTAAGAAACCCTATCCTATTTTTGCCCCTAAAATACTCAATTTTCGCCGAATCACCACAAAACTTGCATATTTAATCCATTTTAATATTCCCTAGAACATAAAAGTACAATTGAACTTGTAATACATGTCTAAAAAGAATGTATCCACGAAAATCAGGTGAGTGCGTCAAAACTAGAGACACGTCAAAACTGGCTCCTCTACTCTAACCCTGACAGATAATTTGTGATTGAACAGTGTACCAAATGTTCCGAAAGGTAAAAAATATACAAGACCAACTGTTCATCACTTGGGTTCATTACTTTGAAACCATATTTTGCACAGAATTCGAGATAACAATTAACTTGTGTATCCCTGGTCGTCTTGGTACTTGAAGAGTTTGAATTCTCTACCAACATTTCAGCCCTCGATTGAAGTTCCCTCATTGACGGATCTAGCCAAAAGATTAGAACAGCACATTAAACCCCTTATAATAATTTCCACCGATTTGGACAATTTTTCAGGGTCATTAATTCTTGACAATGCATGAGCCAAGTGGTTATCATTTGTGTTAACTTAAGATGCAAACACATCAATGTTAAAAATAAAACAGAGCCAAAATAGTTTCCTCAACCAGCCCATACACACCCTGTTGGAGCTTCAACCAGTATTAATCATATATAGCACTTGTGTGCTGTCAGTCACCAGCTCGACCGTGGTATTAGTGGCGATACACCCCCATCTTTTGACTCCCTCCAAAATTGGCCACAGCTCCAAAACATTAATATTATTTGGATATGGATTATCTGATGGAACATTACCAAAATGGTTATGTAGGGGGAATGTGGGTTATATCGCACATGTGATCCCTCAAAATGAAATCAATCTTTCTTTAACTGTTATTCCAAGGTAAAAATATAACTTAAGGTGGTGTTGTATCATGCATTAACTGTTGTTATATCGTGCAGGTGATTGCCTATTATGGGTATATGATTGAAATAATTGTATTTTCCTTATTTTGTTACTTTTTTTTCACAATTTAAAGTCTTTTTTGGATACCATGAACGTTTTCTTTTTCGTATTTCAAACAAAATCTCTCTCACATAATCATTAAAAAATTTAGCAGTGAAAAAGGCCAATGTTACCCATTGTGTATAAGTTTAGCTCTTCAGAAATCATTACTTACTTAGGATTGGCTATTTTTGCAATAATTGAATAGTACAGAAAGTGAATAATCAAACAATCAGCAGGCAAACAATAATGACTTAATGTTTTGTGCTAATAACTTCTATCACAATTAAATTCATGCCCTTCGCTCAATATTCCAAACATCTAGTTTAGAATTTCGTATCAAATGAATTGATACTTTTCTCTCTAAAAAAGACCTTTAAAATCCGCAATACAATGCTTACATGCACGATACAACAAGCCATTGACTCCTATTTATCTGAACAGGTTTTCAGCAATAAAAATGACAATTTCCAAGCTTTCATAAGATATAGGTACACCATCTTTCTCTCATTAACATATTAACAAAGGTTGATATGAGTGACATAGGATTCAATAAATCTTATCCCTTCCTTACATTCCATTTTTTTTAATATTATACCAGAAATATAATCTTAGAGTTCATTTATGTCTGTAATGTTTCCTTATATTGTTGTATCACACAACAGCTGCGCGATATAACCCACATTCCCCTTATAGCAAGCTCCGAATACTCCTTGTCCCAAGGTGAAAAAACCCAGTCGCTACCGCACCGGGCCCCATAACCATACATAGAAGAATCTGAGGTGATTGAAATTGATTTTGCCCTACTGACAATTTTCGCGGAACCATTAAATATCCCACAAAATTTATACCACCATGCTAAGTCTAGGCGCATCTCCTCACTAATAGGAATAATTTGCCTCGGATTACAATCCTTCAGTAGATCAAATATTCTGCGACTGAATGTACGGCCTCCCCTAAATACAGTTGCACAGTGTGAAACCAGCCCGCCTATTTGTTAAAGCTCCTTTTTCTTGACGAATCCTTCCACAACATAGACTCAATATGACCTTTCAGTTTATCTACTTTTTCCTGTGGTAGTGACAAGGTCATAGCCAATGAATTAATTTCTATTCCAAGAAAATTCACAACAATAGATGGCTCTAGTAATTTATCCCATGAAACCACGAATCCCATATGCTCTAAAATTGAAATCAGTATCTTTTGTCAGCCTTGACATCTCATGTAATTATTAATGCTATGATATAGCAGCCTGCTGCAATTGGTTATTGGACACAGTTTACCATTGCTGTTCGGAATGCCCCCCAGAGCATGAACACATGTAGGTTTTTGAAAAGAGTAGCTAACTTTACCTTCTGAGATTTCCTTCCTAAGCAAAGTTGACATTTCTGATCTAGATTCGAGACCTAAAATCAACTTATTATTCTCACATACATAGGAACCATCGAAATCGTTGTCCACCAGACGAAACCCATCTACCAAACCGTCCCATATTTTTACAACTTCATCCCTCGGTAGGGCACAATCGCTGTGGAAGAGAAAACTTGCCGCTCTACAAGGCTTCAACTGAGCTTCCCTACCTCCAATGAAGTGCACACAAGTACATGTGCGTTCTTGACATTCTCTGAAAATCTGAACTCACCTACCCCCCCAACTCACTGGAGGATAAAACACAATTGTTGACGCTAATGGTACATAATTACAAGACCCTAAAAGCGAACCAACTCGACTTCCCGTGGTCTCCCCCCCCCATAATTCACACTATCAAGCAAGCCCCCTGAGGAGTGCTATGATGCTGAGCAACCGGGATGGGAGTCCATGAACTAACGGTAGGCGGTTATTGAGGGATCTAGGCCTTGTATTACTGACCCAGGGATGACTTTGGTTTCTTGCATGATGTCAGTCCATGGTTTTCCTAACCGCAGGAGGAGCACGCGTGGACATAGGCACACTTGGTATTGGTGCAGCCCTCTGCCTTGTTGAACTTGAAACAGCACTTATCCGGCACCGGAGATTTCACTGCCACCACTTTTTGTTGTAGGTGGCGGCATCAAAGCCGAGATGCTGCATGATGAGGGAATAGTTCACATCCCCAAACTTATCGATTCCTTGCTCCGCTGCCCAGGACCTGACCGCCGTTCAGCGACTCAGCGCGATAAAACCTTGTCTCGATCTTCTCGGCAAGGGTGACCAAATGCTTAATCAAACCACCCACTTCGTAGCCCTCCATATACAGATCTTTAAGGCATTGCATGCTGCAGGACATTAGCTTGTCCGTTGTTTTTACTTTCTCACCTTTCAAGTACTGGCGGTGACTGAAAACAGATCTTCTCAGCCGGCTGGCCGCAGTGCGCCTTCTTCCGAAACCATCTCTGCGTGCCTTGCGCCTGCTACGACGGTGCGGACTCTCGGGAGCACCCTCCATAGATGAGCTTGTCGATGACGAGTCTCTTTCACTGGATGAAGAACTCGATGATGAACTCACTTTCTGTTTTTTGTGCTTACGACGACCACTTTTCTCCCACAAGGCTTCCTCTAACAGCTTAATCCTGTGGGCCAAGGTGGCGTTGTCCTGGGACCCACCTGCTCCGCCCGCACCGCCATCCTCACCAGCCCCTCCCGCTGACTTGTCGCTCTCCGACATATTTTTCTCCGATAAATCCTCCGATTTCTTCCAAGTTTTCTTACACAAACACTTCCCCACGCTCTTATCGCATTTTTTGCAAATTCTGGTGGTGATCCGCTGGCTCATCACACGGATGCGAACAACTGAAACTCTCAGACAGTTTTTTGGCAACATCTTTTTCGTCTGGAGAGGTGGGCGGCGTGACTTCACAATGGAGCGCTGCCCTTGGCATGTTGCTTGGCAATGGGGGAGTCCTTGGTTACCGCCTGGATTATACAGCGATCAGTGGTGGAATCGCTTCCCCCCAAAAAAGCCAACACTATGGCAAAAAAAATATAAACAAAATAGGGGAGGGGGGGGCACCCCCCTTTAAATCCGCCACTGCTGGGCGCCCTAATAATTAGGCTAATTAGATATATTAGTGCACCGGGGCAATTCTCCCAACCATGGATAGCCAAATTTATGAATTTTACCTGCAGATTAGCCTAAATCAGGATGCATGCTGGGTAATTTAAATTTGTTGACACATTAGAAGGCTTTCTTATAGAAATTGTCATTGATTATAACATTATTTGTTATGAACTTATCCAACATGGGGAAAAACTAGTGATCATTATTTACTAATTTGTATACATTCGTATTTGATATTCCCTAAGTTATTTGAAAATTCATCCATTATAGATGGATATATCACAATTATTTGTTCATTTTCTATAGTTTTTGCTGTGTTTTCGTTGACAAAAATAGTCCAAATTAGCCTGCAGTTGTCTAAAATACTGTAAATGAGCTATCTGTGGTAGGGAGAATGGCCTCCATCCCCCCCGCCCCCCCCCCCCCAGCCGACGGCCGACCCAGGGGAAAAAATATTGGCATCAATGGGGCTATGGATGGGGGGGTCCCACGTCGCCTGTCGAATTAGAAAAACGGCTGTGTGGCCTGTCCTTATATCCCATTTTGACACAGCCATGTCCCTTGTCGAATTTAAGAATCAGCCATATCCCTTGTCGTTATCTTTATTAAGCTGCTGTCCCCTGTCAAATTTAAGAAAAAGGCCATGTCATTTGTCACTTATTTTCCATGTTGCCTGTTGAATTTAAAATATGCTGTGTCGCCGTCTCAAATTTAAGAAATGGCCATGTCGAGCTGTCGATTTTAGGGGTCCATACCTCCATCAATTTGAAGATCTGTGTAGATGGAGTCCATGTTGCCAGTTTTTGCGCATCAAGGATATAGACACCAATTGCAATGATTAGTGCGTGAATTGTGTGGCTCCCTTTAAACAGAATCATAAGATTTTATTCTAGTTTTTTGTTTTTTTAATTCGATGTGTTTATTCAGATATAAAATAAGTTTGACAACTTATTATCATTTTACATCTGAGTTGTTTAAAACCCTAAGGTTTTAAACCAATAAATATAAACACTATAACATTATACAGTTGAATTCAAATAAATATTGATAAAATTAACATATATTAATAAAAACTAGAGCCATAACACAATGAACTTTTGTAGGTTAAATATCCATTAAAATTAAGGTCTTATTATTATAAGACATAACACACGTAAGACATAACACACATGAAAGGATGTTCTTTTATTATATAAAGTGTTTATGCAGACTCTTGACAAGATCTCAATGACAATGATCGGTTCCAAAGGGTAGGATCCATTCAACCACACTCAGTCAATGCTCCCGCCAAGCTAAACAGTCTATCAGCTTCAATTCCAACTCCAGGAGTAAGCTTCTAATACCAACCTTTTGAACTATAGAGTTAATTCTCAGTTTATGTTAGGTGTCCTCAATTAGTCGCGTTATTTTATGGATAATAGCTAGCTCCTATAACAGTCTCCGCCTTGTTTGATTGCTGTTTCACATAATCATAGTTCCACATCATGTAAGACGTAACACTCACATGAAAGGATGTTCTTTATTTATTTCCTGTGTATTGTCGTTCCATGACAAGATCCCAACTGACAATGAACAGCTTGCATCTTTTTATATATCTTCTAATTTTATACATAAGATAAAGCTTATGTACTACTAATTGACACAATTCAGTTACATGTTTGTTAAAGTTCACATGCTCGTCCAATGTAAATCCCAGGTATTTGTAAGAACATACCCTGTCTAAAATGACATTATTTAAAGATAAATTTAAATTTATGGTCTTACTCGACTTAACTATTTCATTTTTTTACAATTCATTGAAAGTTTGTTTTTACTGCACCATTGGTATATATTATTCAAATAAACTTGCATTTTAGTAAAAGCAATATCAAAGTCATGTTTTGTGGTTCTTCTTTATACAAAGTGCCAGGCAAGCCGTGACCACTGCCATTGTTAAAGTCTTTGGTGTGACTCGACCAGGGATAAATCCCAAGACCTCCCAGATTCGAAGCGGGCACTCTACCAATCGAGCTACCGAGTCTGGTTTCCCCATTTGTCGCCTTCTACGAACAGTAAGGGGCTGCCAGGGACACATTCTTCCCAGGAGGCTCCCGAAGGTACCCTCATCCCAGATCCCCATGGGGAGGGGTTGTCATTTGGATATTATTTGGTCCAAATGACGTCATTTGAATGGGCAGCTGACGTCATTCGGACCACTTTTTGGATGTCCTGAGGACATCATTTTGCTACCTGGGTCTGACATCATCAGCTGACGTCACTGGGAACATTAGGTGTCGCACTTCGCAGCTCTGCCACTACCTGTCTTACTGGTACTGTGTGTGTCTTTTCTCCATGTCATTTGGACCTGTTTCAATCCTGTAATTGTATATGACATGTTTTCTTTATGAATAATAGGCCTACATGCATGTGTCTGCATTTAGCCCAAATTTACCTGGCTCTGGTTATTTGTCTACTAGCTGTCATTACAAATTATGGCCTGGAAGTATTAGTGGGGTCTCTTAAGGTCATTTTTTTGAGAAATCGTTACGCGGCGGATAAAAGCACCAAATTTGGTATGAGGCATCTCTGAGGCATAAATATCAAATCTGGAAGGGGAGCCACGTTGAAATATCAATAGGACGGATGTGGAGGCCCAAAAACCAATATGGCCGACTTTTACTATAAAAATTCTTATATCTCAGCTTCTAAAAAGACTAAAGAGACATGGTTGGTGTCAAAATTGAGGGATTATGGGTCAGGGAATTCAATTATTTATGTTTCAAGTCAATGCAGAAATCAAAAATCCAAGATGGCTGACCAATTTTGAGAAATATTATGATTTTTAGCTACTAAGGCATAAGGCCAGGGGAAATGGTTCCAATATCAGTTGCTAATAGCCTAGAGGGCTCAATAAATATGATATTCATCCAATACAATAACATAAATTTCAAAATGGCTGAATTCATTAGCATGATACCTTTGATAATGACCGCTGGATTCCAAAATAATTCAAAAGAAAGGATATAGACTTTACTCTTTTGCCACAAGATTTCTTGATTTCATTTGGTATGATGATCCCCTGGGACCCCTTCATTGAATTTAAAAGGGTAGCCACCTTGAAATATCAATATAACCTGGACGGGGGCCAAAAATCCAATATGGCCGACTTTTGACATAATCTTATATATCAGCTTCTGAAATGCCTAGAAACACATTGCTATTGTCCAAATTGGTAGATTATAAGACAGAGAATTCAATTATTTACCTTTCGAATCTATAGGCCTACAATAGGTCTAATTGAAGCTAACCAAAAGTTTTGGTTAAATACCTTAAATTTCAAATGCTAAAAACATACAAAATTTGTCAAAATTTCATTTTGGTATTTCAAGATGGCTCCCCTTCTAGATTCAATAGTTATGCCTCAGAGGTGCCTCATGCAAAATTTGATGCTTTTATCCGCCTCGTAACGAAAATGTTGTTAACAGACTCGACTACCAGTCAGAGCACTTGAGGCCTACTACTGTGTTTGAAACCTATCTAGCATTAGCTCTTTTACCTGATAACTTTGTACGGCCTGTAGGTTTCCTTTTCATGTTATTTCGTAGTTTTTCTTAGGCCCTGAAAGTTTGTTTTGTTTCAGTGTCAGCCATCTTGGTTTGACCTGGACTCCTGACCCTCTGTCTCAGCCAATCAGGAGCCTGTATCCCCCTCACATTTTTGAAACTTTTTCTAATTTGGGGTTATTTTTAGGTTTTGGTTCACTCATAAAATTAGTACATGTAGTATGGTTTTAGGAAACCTGTGGGTAGTAGACTATCCTTAACCCCCTTTGTTTAAAATTAGAGGTTTAAGACTAGGGCTGTCAGTCAATGAGGGGGGCCCCTACCATCCCTCCAGTGGAAAGGGTTACTGGTAAACCCCAAAAGGGCAGGCCTCCGGAGAAGCCCTGGAGGAGGGCTTTCTGGCTCTATACTTAATGGAGGGAGGAGGTATAGGTTACTTGACTCCAGGATTCAGAGAGCACATGGTCCCTCTAATTTTATATTTCATGTTGGTTTTACCCCTGGCTCAGATAGAGCAGATCGGTGTTGTAGGGGTGCTCCCGATTTTGTTAATGTTGTTTGGTCCCTGGTTAGGGAGGGTGAGTGGCTCTGAGTGGACCCCCTGTGCTTGGCCAGTGTTTACCAGTTCCCTGGTCATGCTGAAATTTTGAATTTTAGGAAAAGTGGAAAAAAATTATCAATTTTTCAGAAAATGTGGCAAAAAAGGGTTAAATATTTAATTTTTCAAAAGGTTTAACAAAATGTAGTACATGGTAAAAGGAAGAAACTGATGTATCCGTTTGTTTTCTGCATGTAGGCTGTATATTGAATAATTGCCAATGATAGAATACATGTTTAACATGAAAATTTGGGTAACTAGACAATTTTTCTATATTTTCTGCAATTTATGGCAATAAAACTTTTTTAAAAAAGCCAATAAATATGGGCAAAGTATTCTCAGGGTGATACATTCAGAAAGAGATGGGCTTTACCTAATTACAAACTGGTTTTTAAGTATTTGTAGGTAACTATCCAGAAGTAATGTGGGTAAAATAAGTATCTATACCAAATGTGAAGCCCTCCACTTGGCTACCGGTGACCTTTTGACCTTTCTGGAGAATATATGCAGCAATGATGCTATCTTTTGTGCTATCTTTTGTGCCATATTTTATGTATTATGATTTGAAAAATCAGTGATGCTTTGCAATATATGATTTAAGTATAGCATGAACATCATTTCTGATTAGTTATAACAAACAATTTTTGATATTAGGTAATATTTTATCCAAAAAAACTATATAACAAGAAGCAAAAGAGCTACAAAGTTCCGCTCATGTATGAGCGATGGTCGTCCCTCAATAAACTGAAGGCCTTCCTACAACAAGAAGGCTATATGGGCTATGAGTAGTGATCACCACCACCACTCCTGCTGTCACACACAACTCAGGGAGGGACCCAGTACTGTATGACCTATCACTCACCCACCTAGACCTGCCCACCTACAGGTGACAGTGGAGGTCCTAATGTGGAGGGGTGAGGGTTGATTGGCTCAAGTAGTGGTTATGTAACCTACTTCTGGCTTCTGAAACTGCTGGACTCTAACAACCATTGTAGGACAATGCCCTTCAACAGCTGAACATGAGATTGTGTAACCGGTCATTGAGAACAAAGATAATTAAATGGTTAAAGACACGACTGATTGAGGGAGTCCCCACCAATAGCTACAATACTAGAGTAGAGGAGCCAATTTTCGCGCATCTTTAGTTTTCGCGAATTTTTATGGACGCATTTTTCCTACAAGTATCAAATATATATATTTTTTTTACTCTCGACCCGAAAGAATGTTGTGATGGATTAAATGTGACATTTTTTTAATGATATTGGATGAATATTTATGTGCTCTGGGGCCAAAAATGTGTTTTGACTTATATATTATACAGGAACATGGCGGAACCTTTATATTGTGAGAATGTTCTGAAATAAGGAACATAAGATCATTTTTTCAAGAAAAATGACTTTATAAAGAACAAAAATATGATAGGTGTTAGTTAAAAGTGGCATACCATCTTTTGAATATAAAAAACACAGGATTTTATGTACAATATGGAAAATACACCCCTGCGTGAAAACTAATGACAAAAAATGAGACAGTTGCCAGTTTTCGCGCATTTTTCACCTATTTTCCCGAATTTTCCGAATTTTGAGCATTTTTTTTCACCCCCAGCAAATTTTTTTCTTTAACATGAAGCTGTTGCATATTTCCAAGACCTTTCCCTAAAATAATATCAAGGAAAGAGTCTATGCATACATCTTTTTCTTCCACTTAGGCGAATTAATGCTTTCATTTGTCATTTAATGAAAATGCACAAATATACACGTTTCTTGCATTTTTTTGGTATATGTCTTGTATAGATTTTCCAGAAGAACGTGGCATTACACTAGTTCCTCGTGGACGCTTGGCAGACTATACCACTAGAATAACCTAAACGGCCGCCATCTTGGATTTTCGTAACTTTTGAAAGTTTGTTGACATTTGGTGTCTGTATATTTGTAGCGTCCCAATTTTCTAATCACTTTACAAGGTTATTGCTTGATATATAAATATGGATTATACAAAAATTCAGAATTTTGCATTACTGATATATTCTTAAATTTGGCATGAAAGCCTGGAATAAAACCGGAAATGCAAACCCAATGTCAAGGTCGCGCTGGTATCTACGGATACGGCATTCTGCGGCAAGATCAGCCTCCTTCGCAGTCTGAAGAGAGAGCGTCGTGTTGCAGAGTGCTAGGCGCGGAAGAGGCTATAAATATTCCTCTAAACTTTCTTAGATATCTTCATGATTACTGCCTGCCTAACGTCTAAAGTTCCCAAATCAGTTAAGTAAATAATATTTTACCATTTTACATCGTCACGATATGTTTCATTCCTTCTCTGCGTGGTATAAGCTCAACAAATTGTTCGAGGGCCGCACGACCGCCATTACGGAATTACGCTGTTCTAGTGCTTATGTAGCCAGGCGAAATAGCGCGAGGTACTAGTGTAACGTGGCATTTGTAATAATCATATCTATGGATTATATGGATGACTACAATTATTTTACATAATGTATATCAAGAGATAATCTTTTTCAAATGTCCCAAACATGTTATTTTCCATTTATCAAATATTTTATCCATTTTACACCTAAAATATGGTTTAATGCGCGAAAACTGACACCAAAATGCGCAAAGTCTACATTAAGTATTTCTCGGCCACCGTAGATAATCTACACTTCCACTCTAAACCTTTAACCCTGACTCTGAACTTAGAGCCGGAGTTAGAGGTGAGACGTTCTGCCGTTGGACCAGTAGGCCTACAGAAATAATTTGTATACCGTCCAATTAGTAAACAGGGATGGGCTTAGCCTGCCCTTCGACTTTTCATAGCGTACTTAGAACAGTTCTAGATAGCTGTGGCGGAGACAACGCGGAGACTTCTGATCCACCGTAGTATGGCAAGCTGAAACCAGCGGCACAAATTCTAAACAAACAGTGCCGTCATTTGGGAACAAGTTAACACTCGAAAAATCTACGTCACTACGCGTGCGCAGTGCGCTCGTCAAACACATTTTCTGAAAAATTAGCGTTGGGAATCTCAAGGAATCTCCGGTTGAAGAGCAACATATGGCTAAAGTACACATCCAACATGGCCGAAGGCTACTCTGACTTACGGGAGAAACTTCGTTTCCCTCAGCGCTATCAAAATCAGAAGCACTACAGCAGATCAAACGACGTAACTGGACGCTACGATGATTACTCCATTCCGAAATCCAAGTATGACTGGCAGTCTCCGCGGCAGAGAGAAGAAGAACTCCGTAAAGTACACTGTGGTATTGTACAGCGACGACTGTTCACTGTTGAGGAGAGCAAAGAAATTGAAAGGAAAATTGATGAAGTGGTTTTAAAAGCAGAAAGAAATGAATTCAAACCAAAAACTGTTGACAGGGCACCTCTAAGAAACAAATATTTCTTCGGAGAAGGTTATACATATGGGTCCCAGTTGGCAAAGAAAGGCCCAGGTCAGGAAAGACTACATGCGAAGGGATCAGTTGACGAAATTCCAGAGTGGATTCATAGGCTGGTCGTTGATCCAATAGTGAAGGCAAAAATAGTACCTGAGGGATTCATCAACAGCGCCGTTATCAATGACTATTTGCCCGGAGGGTGCATTGTGTCACACATTGATCCTCCACACATCTTTGACAGGCCCATCGTGTCGGTGTCATTCTTTAGTAGTAGCGCCCTAAGTTTCGGCTGCAAGTTTTCCTTCAAACCTATCCGGGTGTCGGAACCTGTGCTAAACCTACCCATAGCACGTGGGTGTGTCACTTGCTTGAGGTAAGATTTTGTTGTCATTTTTTTATATTGACAATTGTTAGCGCAAGCTGTAGTTTAGGCCTACGGATACGTAATCCTACAGATGGCCAGGTTGTGTTATTCTTCTGGTCCATGCCAACACCACCACAAAAGCTTTTAAAAAAGATCTTGTGAGTTGTGTTCAGGTAACGTTATTTTTTCGACCTACCCTAAATCTTTTTCGAAGATTTTTTCTCTCAAAATTTTACTAAAATTCTATAAAAATGACCCAATGAGCATAAAATGACATGTATGATGTATGACATCAGAAATCTCATTCGACAGCAAAACAACTAACGTTATTGTAGAAGGTGTATGTCCATCAATGTGTCATCAATTTGAATCTGTTAGTTATGTTTAAAAGAAGGGGTGTGCAAATGCTCGCAAATTCGCACCAACGTGCGAATTTTGTCACAGAATGTGCGAATTTTTCACCAAAATTCATATAGGAAAGTGAAAATGTTATACAAATTGCGAATTTGTGACTAGATTTTGCGAATTTGGCTGGTAATATTGCGAAAATAAATTGGGGTCTGCACACATTATCCATAATAAAAAAAAATCCGACCCTCCTATCCTTTTTTTATTTTTTTGGCCAATGAAACCTGAATACAACTATATTTTTGGGGGACCTAATGACTTATGTATTTCAATCTAAGTGATGAGATGTTTATGTACGTTTTCAGTGTTTGTGAAAACCCCCAACATGCCGGACATGTCCGCCGTTTTACACCCTATGTCCGACCATTGAGCTAAAAACGTCGGACATTATGTCCGTCACAATTTGGGGCCTTCCCTTTAGTACATACGGACATTTCCAAAAAATCTCAGACCCCCACCCCACCTCAGGCAAAAATACACATTTTCAAAAATCTCGAACCCCCCTCCCCACCTTAATGTGTAACTACTAAATGGAAGGCCCCTTGCAGGACGTACCCAAGTTTTTCAATTCATAATACAGTGTTCGAGACTAACGCCGGCCCGTCGGCCAATGGCCGAAAATGTAAGACCAGGGCCGAAAATTTTCACCTAAAATGGTATCAAATTGGCCCGGACGGCCTACAGAAATTTCTGCCATTTTCCCCAAATTTTCCAGCAAAATTGGCAAATGCCAAATCAGGGCCAGAAGAAAGCCATGAGGGCCGACCATACCTTATTAATGTCGGCCCTGATGGCCGAGAGCCCAAAAGTTAGTTTCGAACACTGTAATAATAGTAATAGTTGTACAATTTGTAGGTAAGTGCACATAGGTGATCCCTGTGAATAATGTCTGACAGCATAGCTTAATGTCCGACAGAAAGATGAAAAACGTCTAGCCTAGCGCCGCTTGGCCAGGTCGGAGAACACAGGCCAAGTATTGGGTGTAGGGGTCAAGGTCGCGTAACCAACGTGACGCCGGTCCGCCATTAATTTTTCGTAACTTTTTCGGGTTTGTTTACATTTGGAGTTCACATATTCAGAAGAATTCTACAGGCTATTCCTTTTACGAGGTCATACAATATGATATAACTAAGAAATAAACCAAAAATTAGAATTTTATTATCTAGAATTAGTATAATTACACCTCAAAGTCCAAAATCCGATCCCCAGAGAAAGTAGGGCCCTGTAACACAGAGTCATGATGCCAGAGAAAATAGTCCAAAAGTAGGGACACTGGAGGAACCTTTAAAATGCAATAGATGTGACACCAAAGAGACTGTTTCCATCAAATAACTCATTTCTGATTTGTTGATCGAATACTCAGACATTTATTGACAAAAGAAAAAATTGGCCCAAGGATTGAGCCAAAACGCCACATGTTAAAAGTACTTCCGGCTGGGACCTAATACCGGCCGGTTGTTGTAAAACCCGGTCGGATGCCAGCCTAAAAAACGTCGGACATAATGTCCGACGTTTTGAAATAGTTTTCACATAGACTGCGTTTTCTGCGGAATGATACACTGTATTTGGAACAAAAACACAGTCCGGATTTTATAAGTTCACAATTGTTCTAAATTGTTAAAGTTAGACAAAATTAAAGAAAATTGTAGACAATATTTCCCCCCTAAAAGTTCTCAGCCCTCCGTGCTGATTGTTAAATATTTTTGTCCAAAATGGTCAGCCCTGATCCAGAATCATCAGCCTGTTGCTGACGTTAATTTCGAATTCTGGTAGGTAGGTCGTTTCTTTTTTAAATTATTTTTTCTAACTTACACAAATAGACTCAGGTATTCTTGAAAATTCAGAAATCACTCCAGACCCGTTCTACATCAGTTTCTAGCATGTTAAAATTTAAATACATCTCTATGAAATACATGCCATTTCCTGTCCTGTAAGTAATTTTTATAAAATTCATATAATTTTTAGAAACATTTTCATAGAAAAAAAGTTAGGGTACAGCTGAAATATTGAGGTAGGGCCGGTTACCTGGATACATTTTAATTGTAGATCCAACCATATTTGCCCTGCCCTGCCTTCAGTCCTGGACAGGGTGCCGTTGATTTTGATCAAAAAGTGAAATCGAAATTGATTCCTATAAAGTCAGGCAGGGGCACCAACTCATAAATTGATGAGTAAACAAGGATGTAAGTTTTCAGATTTTTGTCTGATTTCAGATTTTTAGAAAAAGAAATTAGAATGAAATTGTGGTTAAAAGGTATTAAATCTACAGTAAAACAACAGTGAAGTAGCAGTCAGACCTAAATTAGCTAGCAATGTTACATAATGAAGCAGATTGCAGAGCCTCATAAGCTGTTTATACCTTCAGATATTCAGATTAAGTTCAGATCACATACAAAATCTGAAAGCTGTAGAAGGGAGTGAATAAATATGGCCTTCTGATTGGTTGATATTGCTGTGAATTTAATTTTACTGCAAATCTGCTATCTCTCAGTCTTCAAGCATAAACTTTAGATTTCAGACTTTTTAGCCCCTGACTTAATTCCTGCATAAAACATGGACAGGAAACAAACTGACTTACATTCCTGCATAAAACATGTTCATTTAGCCTATTTTCAGCATCAAATTAATAAAACTTGTGATTTTCAAACGCTTTTTTTTGTTTTTTTTTTCTCATCGTTCTCTTTTTTTTTTTTTTCAAATTGTGACCCTTCAAAGGAAGTATACTAGTGTTCAAAATTAACGGTGCGCCATTTGCCTGAGGTTCACATTTTCAGCAACTGGGCCTACTGGCGCACACTTTTGGAAAGTGTGCCCCCGGAAAATGCACAGGTTTTTCACATATTGAATGACCTTATACAGTGGTTGACATAGGTTTTTAAATCTTGGGGCCAGTCGGGCCCCTAGCTTTTGAAATTAGGGGGCCCTCTCCTAAATCTAGGGACCCTCACTCTTGAGTCTTAGTTTTGTTAACTGAAAACTCTCTGATGAACTTGTTAGATTCCAAATTATTAATTCAAATTCTAGTGTATCTAACCCATGAATTTCACCTGGCAGGGAATTTGGTAATGCAATTTGAGTGGGGACTGATAAAAAAAATCTACTATGCAATTCTCACACACGGGTAGAAGGTGTAAGGAGAAACCAGGAATTTAGCCTAAACACAGCACAAGAAAGCACAGCTGCTTTTTTTTTATTTTTTAAATTGTTTTATTGGGCTTAGGGATTCATCATAGACGATCTTCCTTCCCCTCCCCTATGGCAGAATACATCAAGATTACCATAGCCGGGGATAAATTGTACAACATGGAACATATCTTGACTATTAACAACAATGGTGAAATCACATTAATGGAAAAATGAGGAAATGAATGAACGAATAAATGTAAATATTGTTACCATCCATAGATCATAATATCGGAAAAACACAGTCAGTTACTTACACAAACAGAAAGGGGTATTGGTTATATATTTGAGGCAATGTAAGGATTTCTATGAATTGATAGTTCCTCAGTTTTGATTTCAACTTCCCTTTATCTTGAATACTGCGATTGTCACTTGGCAGATCATTCCATGTCTTGACTGCCCTATAATGAACACTTCTATAACATCTCGTATTTAAAATGTTAGGAACTATTAATAGAGGTCCATCATGCATTCTGGTATGCAATGGTCTTCTATCACAATATTTTTCAACAAGGCTGAGTTCATAAGCATGAATCAATAAATGATCATGACGCCTATATTCTAGTTGTGACAATTTGGCATTTCTATGTAAGGTTTCAGTTCGCAGGCGCTCATGATAAGGGAGCCGATATTTACCATACACTATACGAAGTGCATCATTTTGCAAGTTTTGTAATTGAGTGTTAGCATACAAAATATTCTGGTCATATATATAATCAGCATAATCCATAAGTGGGAGAATCATTGATTTATATATGGTGAATGCCACAAAAGAATTCACACAACATCTAATTTTTCTTAAGAACTTAAGTTTCAATTGTACTTGAGAGATTACTTTATGCCTATGAGAATTAAAATCTAGCAGTTCGTCAATAACCAAACCCAAGTAATTAAAGGAAGTCACATGCTCAATAGGAACAGTATCAATAACCACATCATCCATCTGATTGAATTCTTGCCCTATGCTTATTAATATTATTGGTTCCCGCAAGCAGTGTGCTTATAATGCTATGTCGCTGGTTTTTGTGAGTGACACTCTGTGTCAATGACAGTCCCTTGTTATATCTATGTGATATTGTAGCTATTGGTGCGGACTCCTTCAATCAGCCATGTCTTTAATTGTTCTCTTTGATGAGGTTTGACTTAAAAACTCCTTTCAGTGGCTATGCTGCTGATGAGATTACTCACTGTATCCGACCGCAAGATGTCACGGAGCGGAGGGCAGTCATCATTTTAAGAAGGTTAGTGCTGCATTGTTCACTTCAATCTATGTCAAATTTACAAGTATGCTTTATTTTTCGCCTGAAATATCGGTTCGATGAAAACCGTATCAAGTTATACCAAGTCATTGAGTTGAATCTTTAGAACTTTTTCATTAGGGTGTGGTGCCCCCTGGTGAAGTAAATGGAACCAATGGTTTAGGTCATTACCCATAGTTGACCTATATGAAGTGAAGTATTATAAGAGAGGTTTAGATATTGGCTCACGTCGACGTGTACGTGACGCGTAGAGCGAATCTAGGTCAATATTCTGTAGCAAATGGTAGAGCCTGGTGACGTCACACGTCACGTTCACGTCGACGTGGGCCAATATCTAAACCTCTCTAGTAATACCTTCCCCCGGTACCCTCACCACCTGAGTGGAGGCGTCAGACTAGTAGGGGTCCCTGTGGGTTTTTACTGAGCACACCAATACAGGGGGCGGCACCTACGACTCCCGAAAGCGGTATACGAGCTGACTGGCTTTAGTACACATACAGTGAGTTGGGTTTTCTTTGGAAAATATGTTTCTGTTGGTCAGGATGGAAATGAAAAACAATGGGTTGAGTGCATAATTATGTAATTCGGAATGCTGAGAGAAGTTTTTTATAACTCATAATATTCCCTGCGATATATCTAATGTACCTGCGAGAACCACTTGTCCACTAAAATGCAACCTTACCCATCATTATTTGGTTGCACGCTACATCCCCCGTCTCGCGCTACTAATCACTTTCCCTCTTGCTGGTTATTGGAGTTTTTGGGAGTCCCTAGTTATATCTTTATAGTATAGTAGCTAATGGTGGGGACTCCCTCAATCAGTCATGTCTTTAGCCATTTAATTCTCTTTGTTCTCAATGACCGGTTACACAATCTCATGTTCAGCTGTTGAAGGGCATTGTCCTCCAATTGTTGTTGGAATCAGGCAGTGTGAGAAGCTAGAAGCAGGTTACATAACCAATGCCTGAGCTAAAGAGCCCCTACCCCTTCAAATTAGGACCACCACCAGTGGCGGATCCAGGAATTTGAAAAGGGGGGGGGGGGGGGGGGGGGCGCGTTATTGGAATTTATTTTTTTTACCTACATTTTGGTCGAATTTTACATTAAAAAAATCTAAATTTGGCCAAAAAAAGGGGGGGGGGGCCTGCACCCCCGCGCCCCCCCTCTAAATCCGCCACTGACCACTGTCACTCGCAGGTGGGCAGTCCCAGGTGGGTGAGTGATAGGTCACTCAGTACTAGGACCTAGTAGCAGCCCTTTCTTAAACCCCTCCCTGAGCTGTGTATGACAGCAGGAGTGGTGGTGGTTAGTACCTATAGCCCATATTACGCATAGCCCTCTGGTATTAGGAGGGCCTTTAGTTTACTGAGGGACGACCATCGCTCATACATGAGTGGAACTTTGTAGCTAATTTACTTCATGTTAGTAATTTTTACCAGAATAATGGATACCAGCAAAGGCAGCATCAGTTTCGGGGTTCAGTATTTTCGAAGGTGGATTTTCCATTCTCATACCTTTTTTTAATGAAAAAATTGAATAATAACGGAAATTCAATTTTTCTAACCCCAATAGCTATTTCTAAAGTAACCTATATGCCGTAAACGTATATATTTTTGGGTATACCAATTGTTTCCGATTTGACAAAAGACAGATTTAATTTCGTGTTCATTTGAGTTATAGCTGATATATGGCCTTGTAAAAGATATGTTCATGTTGTACATATTTTCGTGGCCTTTTCACAAACGCGAATTAAGAGGAAATGTAAAGACGGGAAGAGTGACAGGTTCTTTTAACTCAGCCAATCTCTAAGCAGATGTCAGAATTATCTATTGTGTCCCTCAGCCAGCTTACTTTTATATATTACAATTCTAATTGTATCAAACGTTCGTCCATCCGTTACAGGGTACGACCAGACGCACCTCGCGTTTCCAGGACGGATCCCGAATTGTACAGATACAAGCGGACGCACAGTGAATCTGACCACGTCCACCCTAGCACCAAAGAGGATGGGCCCTTCTGTGAATCCTCCTGGGACGACGAGGACGGAGAGGAGGCAGAAGGGGAGTTGAGGGAGAAGAACGTCCTAAGGAGGCGCGACAAGTCGCCGACGGAGCCCCGTCGTAAGGTGATGAGGCCCGGCAGTAACTACTTCAGCAGCCAGAACAGGGACAGGGGGGACGAAAACCATAACTCCGACAACAGGGACGGTGTACAAATAGACAGTTCTCACAGCACGCCTGTCGCCAAGCAAAGTAGTGTACACACTCAAGTCACCAAGCTGAAGAAGAAAACCACTCTGCCAAAGCCCAGTAAACGCGAGGTTAGGTTAAGTAACGACCAAGACCCCGTTTAGACATGCACACTTAAGACTGCCTGTCAGAAATTCCTAATGTACAGCAACTCCCCTTTCAGCACAGATGCTTTTGTAGCTTTTCTAAAGAGTTTTTGTTATGTTCTACTTTTAAGATGAAGGATTGTTCCTTGTGAGTGATGAAGTATTTGTGCTGATGGCACCTGACATGCATTATGCTAGGTGTAATGCACAGTAGAATTTAATTCCAGTTAATACTTGGAAGTTTTAGACTGTTATATATTGTTACTCGTTTTTCGTTGAAGACTTACGCAGCTATACTGTATATTCATAATAAGAATATACCTAGTTTCTGCCTGATTTTGAGCAGACATCGTCCTGGCCACTAGTCCTCTTCTCATTTTTCAACTGCAGTAAGCCCCAAGCCATTTATCTAGATGTGTCGGTGCTTAATTTTCATAGACTTAGTGCATACAGGACATGTTCTTTGGTAAAGACATACCAGACAAATGTAGAAAACACAATTTAGAAAGGACAGGTGTGTCTTTATATAGAGTTGCATATATCAAACTGATTTAAGACCAGTATTGGTTATGGCTGATGGGTTGAGAGACCTGTAGGTGCGACAAGTGTAATTCGTGCTAACTGACAAGGAATGTTAGTGACTGTGATACAGATAGCTCTGTGGTGTTCTTAAGCGGACAGTTATCCTCAAAACCTAGATTCCCACCTTCTTCGCGGGAATACGCGTATGTTCCTGTGTATATTCGAGAGTACGCATTGTTATCTTTGTCCCAAAGTTGCAAACGCATTTATGAACCCATACAGACAATGCTTGTTTTCGTTGCGGCATGTGAAATGCTCCAGATAATATACCCCTCTTATAGTACTGTCTTAGATACCTTGAGATCTTTGCTAAAGCGCAAGTAACGGCGGTCGTATTAAAGAAAGATATATCTCTAATTGATATAAAGAACACATTGTAAAGTCTATTTTTCTTAAGTGACTTTGCTATAATTTCGTTTAGCAAATACCTATTAACGTCTAGACTATATCAACCGCCTTTAGTTTCTTTGATTATAATCACTATTATGCATGGGTGCTGGGATTTCGTAATTACCCAGTGAATACCACTATTATATATACTTGTGATTGTAACTCTTTTCAACTTTGACCAGCCAATCATATTATGGTAGAGTTCAGAACGTTTGCGTAACTGCTATAAACAATACAACGCGTCGATTGAGACTACGAGGTAAATCTTGGGTTACGATATTATAAATGTAAGATACCATATTTTTATATAATAATGACTTAAGTATAAAATAATCTGCGAGTTAAAAATTGTTCGTGTTGAAAGAATGAAACATTTGTGTTTATGCCTTACCGTTATGTTTCGATTTTCCATTTCAAATAAAAGTTTGAACATTATAGTTTTTTTAATTTTCATTCTACAATAAAGTCAAAGCTGTACAAATATTGATTGATACTATAAAACTGCTGGATCAAAGGCAGTAAGCTGTACGTGAAATTTTCGCTCTGGTACAGTTACTAAGGCTTTTGCATTTATGATGGGTTTTATACTTTTAGGTTCCCTTAGATTTGGAGTTATTGTCAGTGTTATCAGACTTTGGCACTAGTTGCGGAAATGCTTGGATCCAAGTTAAATCACTTTCCGATACGTTGTTGGTATGTAAGTTTATTTTACCTTCCCCCAAAAATTCCTTGAATTTTTTTTTTCAAAATCAACACGGGGCAACTTTGCACGTTTCTTAAATTTACCAGATCGTATTCTAAGCAGACATACCTGTGACTCACCGAATGTCCGATTTGATACCTCTTACAGTTAAATATCAGTCTTTGTTTAATCAATTGGGAGCCAAAGACCCTGTATCAGGCACTCTGGATTAACGCTGCCCGTATCCAATAGCGACGGGGAATGGCATTATGCCGTTCTCGTGGTCTGTAATGGTGGATTTCAAAGTTCAGTATTCCAATTATTGTTCAATAACATATATACTATTTTGACTAAAGACTGAATATATCTGTAAAGGTGGCTTCAAAAGTCCATGTGTGCTGTGGTAATGAAGGTAGGTCATATCCCTAATAAATTGCAAGTATCCATATAGCTGTTCATAATTCCGCCTCAAAAAAGAACGATATTGACTGTGTAGGACGGTGTAAAGGCTATAAGGAAGGAAAACGAAGATCATAATGAAGTATTTCTTAGGGATGAAGGTGGTTGATGGCATAAATCTTTGCACATGTGTGTCTTTTCAGAGGGGGGGGGGATCATGTTGGAGATATTGCTCTTAAAATAACTTTATTTATGTCAACAAATATTGAAAAAAGGGAATTTTTTTCCATGATCGTAAATAATTTTGGGAAAAAAGGGTCATTAATGGCGACAAAGTCTCCGGCATCGTCCTCGATACCTTCGGCAATGGTACATCTGGAGATATGAATCGAACATTTAGGCTGGAAACAAGCCTCTTCACTGGTAGCTTCATAATATACACTTTCCGGGCACCAGCTTTTGAAAATTCTGCTAATGGCAGCGTCAGGACGTTTGTGATTGAATTTTATGGGGATTTCTGAAAGTAGGTCACCCCAAGAATCTGCCCGGGAAATGAAGCTATACAAATATGGGCATGTATAGTGTTTTGCGCATAAGTTGTACTATTTTTTGAAAAGTTGAGCATGTTTTTCTGTTGTTTGATTATGAAGGTTTGATTCTGTTGGCGCAGAGTATAGTATAGATTGGGTGCTGGAACCAATGACTAAGTAATGATAGGCCTGATCACCATGAGAATCAAATGTTGAAGAGGGCAAAGGAGGATGTCATGGCATTGTCGTGGTGATGTCGTAGCAATGTCATGGCGATGTCGTAGCATTGTCATGGCATTGTCATGGCGATGTCATAGCATTGTCATGGCGATGTCATATGGATGTCATGGCATCATCAAATAACAGACACAAACATGTTCAACCTTTCAAAAATAGTACAACATATGGCATTGTCATGGAGATGTCATGGCATTGTCATGGGGATTTTGCTGATATCTCCTAATCTCCATTTCTTTGGAATATATATATAAAGTCGAATAGTCAGAGCTCTTCGGTTTTGTGAATCAACATCATATCGATAAAATGATAGGATACTTGTTATTACCCGGGCTCGCTGTATTATCCAGTCATCTTCGAAATATGATCAATCAAATCGAATCTCACCCGGGTATAGTGACTTGGTCAATTAGGTGGGAAACGCCATTGAACGATACCAGCACCAGCGGAAACAAGATCGCAAATTCGGACCTGCTTCCGGTTGGCAGTACTTTCTCTATGTAATGCCTATACCAGAAATTGACCATTGAAAAAGCATTAGCCGAGATCGGGTAGGAGAGTGACAGTGCTCAAACTGTATGATATCGACGCCTCAGCATTCAAAGGCCTATAGCGTTCGGATTGCCGTGTAGTGTGGAATAAATTATGTTAATGAGCGTGAAGACGGCGAGCATGGCGGGCCCCGGCCTCCGATCGGAAACTAGGTCGGGCTTGCTCGCCTATTTCGCGCGCGTTTCAGTCGACTTAACGCGCCATATACATTCATGTCGATATCTTATTTTGGGAAGTAGGAATCGATATAAACCAGAAATTAAAGATATTCGTCGCACTATTTTCCATGCGCAATCCTTTCCGGGCGCTGCGCATCTCGCGGATTGACCCTGTCAGCCTGTACTCAGGCATAGGCCAAGATGGCGCGTCGCGGTCGGGACACGTGTAGCTGTTCTCCGCGAGTAAACGCCTTTTACGCCTTAAATTGGCATCGTCAAGCCTTATGGAGTATATGTTATGGATTACTAATATCAGGAGCTCCTCCAGGTCGATATAAGATGTAAAATCATGTCGATATGACCGATCGGCATCGAAGAGAAGGTTAGTGTCATCCGCGTGTAGGTGAACGATAATAGAGGAGAATGGCGGACGGCTTCACTCCACTCGCGCTGGCATGTGCATCTTTTTGTTTTAAGTCAATCGATAATTCGCTCGATAATTCGTATCCTCATCCCCATATTTCATCAAGCATTCCTTTCATATATAGAAAAAGAAGACGAATAACCCGGGTTTTTTCAGTTTTGTAACCGATATTTTTCTTTCATACCTCAACCTGTGACCTTGTGTTTTGACACCTTTAAGTTTCATCAAAGCCCACCCCTGACACTAGTAAAGCGCAACTAGAACGAGACAGGGAAGAAAAATGATGGATGTAAAGGCTATCATCATCGTCCCATTGGGTCTAAATTTAATGGATTAATTCCAGGAATTACCATATGGTTCCACTTCGTCCAAATGAATCAATAAAAGACTTGACATTTCTTTATATATCAAGTGAAAAAAAATTCATAGTTTAGAACGGATTTTAACTGCCCGGTGTACCTATCGTTTACCAGAAGTGATGGGGCGTAGACAATAGAAGTACTTGCAAAAGCTTGGGATGTCAGATTGCCTGCCAGCCGTATAAACCCCCATCTGATTACGTAACCACTTAGGGTCGGCAGGCCCGGTCTTAATTGGGCCCATGAGGGGTGGGTTCAGCCAAGTCCCACTTCCTAGTTTGCAAGTATTTCCCGTTAAAGTATAACTGCACAGTACTAGTTTATTCATTATGCGTGCCAGCCAAGTAAACCCCCAACTGATTATGTAAGCACTTAGGGTCGGCTGCCCCGGTCTTAATTGGGCTCATGAGGGGTGGGTTCTGCCAGGTCCCACTTCCACAGTTTTAAAAATTCTGTATTGGGGAATAAACTTGTAATGATTGGAGAGGTTAGATGACTTTAAACTTGGATTTATTCAATGCTGTAATGTTCGCCGTCCGTCACGGCCGCCATGAGATCTAGTTCATATTTCGGACACTGGGGGTGCTGTGAGCAGTTCCTGCCACTACAAAACTAAGTATATCTCTCCCATCTCTCTCTTCTGATAGTTCTTTAGGATTTATACCTAAGAGGCTAACTCGTCCCTATTCCTAGTCACTATTTTCCAGTTTTTAATAATGGGGAGTAAACTAAATATATATGAAAAATGAGTACCCAAATACTGAAAATGCATTTAAGTAAATAAATATTCATTACATTTTCCAAAGTTTGTAATGGGGACTAAACTATGTTTACCATTGAGAGCCCCCTTCCAGGGGAAGGAGCATTCCTCGGGGTTTATTTGAAGGCTTCGCGTCAGATTTCAGCTTTCTTCCCTTATCATTCTACTCGATAGGTAATAAAGATTTTTTGTCAAAATAACATCAGATTTCACCGTTACTTGAACTTTACACATACTCTGATTATAACATTGGCCGTAAACTGCATCCCCAATAAGCTTTTATGAAGACCAGAGCTGCGTATACTTCAAGAGATTTAAATATTCGTAAATGTATTCGTAAACACTGTAGACCATCTCATAGTGAAGGTGACCTTTATTTTGTTCATGTTTGACATGGTGAGTATTCACAAAAATCATCCTTGTACAACCCTTTCACAAAAGACAAACTTTTCGTCTCAATCGATACTTTCAAAACAGTACTTACTCTCTGCTCTAATGAAACATGACTAATTATGTGGCTTAAAAGATTTGTGTCACATAATTCCAATTCTTAATGCTGTAGAAGTACATGTGACCTACATACAGAGATGCCACTCTGTAGACTCAGGAAAAATCCGGAAATTTGTGAAACAATTCCGGATTTTAAGTAGGAAGAACTACAAGGAAGATAATGTTAAAATAGGAATATTACAATATTTAGAAAAAAGAGCATTATAAACGTCAGCTGTTGCCTGGAAACAAATGCAATAATCTTTTCCTTAGAATTACCCTTTTCCGGGAAATTATAGCAAAGCCAAAATTCCGGGGGGAAAAGGACAAATGGCATCTCTGTTATTTTGACTGCCATACTGTTTTATTTACAAAAGCTATATACACTTACAATGTTCATTCAGCAGTTCAAAATCAATTACTGGAAACTGCATTTTTCCCAGGATAATGTTTTCCGTCTGATACAGTCAATAATACCTTAACTTCGCCTGGGCATTTTTTCTTTGCAATAATCTACAGCGTAAGGGGCTGGTCTTTATCAAGAGAGAACTTCTCGTATGTTTAAATTGTACGGACAATGTAGCTAATTCCAGTGATAAGAGACAATTTGGCAGAGAAATTGTAGCAAAGCGATGGTATTACCAACACCATTCACCTCAACCCGTTGCACCTAAAGCTTTGTTCACTCTTGAAAGGGTTGTCAGTGATTACGTCAGACAATGGCGCACTCCTTATTGAGAATATGAGACAAATTTGTACATTTTTTGTACATTCTAATATATATTACAAACTTAATGTTCTATTTCGCGCATAATTCATACTTTTAATGCGCTATTCTGTTTTAATGCGCCCGGGCGCATGGCGCGGCTTCAACATTTTCACTTGGTTGTACATCAATATTCAATACAATAGTTCGGATATACGCCATATATAAAGACTATTCACCATTACATTATGCGGGCGGCTTACTGGTAACGTATTTACTGGTGCAATACAATTTATCTTGGTCAGATCTAAATTTTGCGCATTCAATAATGTGTTAGCATCGTGGTTAAGTCTTCACACATCAATGCTTCAATTAATCTAATAATGGTATTTAAACAAGCACACTCACAACTGCATTTAAAAGAGCGAATATTTGTGAGCCTTATCATTTCCACTGATTATTAATAGTTTCAGATGAACCCGTTAAAAAAACCGTTTTCGTAAAATTTTAAAAAGAAAAAGAAGTATCTTTATCTTTTCCTAAGAGAGAACAGTGCTCTCGAGTGGCACCTTTGTCTATCACATGCTAAATCAACACAGATTATAAAACTCTTTAAGTCACACAAGTACACATTGTTTGATCTGCACCAGAAGGGCACCGCTGCACAAAAGGTTTTGATCACAGACACTTACTAAAAGATAATATAACAATTATAGATACCCTCCCCGTTCTTGATAAATGCTATCGATGACAATAACCTGACACCGCTGGTGACTAACGGGGTGAAAAGGTGATAACGTCTTGGCTGAGTGAAGCTATTTCCAAGACAAAGTGTATTCAATTATGATCCAACAGAGTGTACTGCCTTATGACAAGGATCGGACGTATAAAATCTGGTATAAAAATGAAAAACAAGTCCAACGTCTACGATAACACCTCCAGGCAGTAAGTTACCCGTGTTTCATAAGTCTTTCAAAATTTGTTTGAACATTAAACATATTTCATGCATATTTCAATGGAAAGCAAATAAAAAGAGCTGGCATTTCACTTCTACACGAAAGAGCAAGTGTTATATCTTAAATCTATTAGACACAATATCATGCTATACATTCTTCTGTAGCAGCAATAATGTACTATTTATTTGTGGGAATGTGGTTTCCAACCAAACACACATAAAAAGTCCGCACGGGTAACACATGTAGACTTATATTCTCACTCCAAACACACGGCTCGAGTATTAATCTCCCAGTAATATTTTGTCAACCACCCATTCAATCACTAACAAACTTCTTATAACCCGAGCGTATTACTTCCAGCGGCAATGATAGTCGCCCGCATCCTTTCAAACAGAGAAAATAATTGTAGATAATATTAATTAGTATTGCAATCCTAGCCTATGTCTCCAATGGTGACGCTCTTTGAGTGTTGGTCTTCATTTCTTCAAGTTTCGTGCAGACCCATTGGGCAACTATTTCTAAATTTCCGTCTCCGTACTTTCCAATCAGGGGGTGGCGCTGTATTAAAAAAAAAGTGTATAGACACCGGGAGGTTTTAAAGAAAATGGAATTGTTAATGACGATATTTCCACGTGTACTAAAAATAACAACCCAACCAAATAAAGATAAAAACTAGGTTATGATGTTTGTTACAATTGTTCCCTGGTTTTGTATCTACGGACATGAGGATATACAATATACACGAGGACAAAAATACCTTCAAGTTCTTAAGTAATCATATATGCACGAGAGCGTTTGCGTCAAAATTGATATGCACGAGGACCTAAAGGGTTATTGGAAGAACGCACGGAGTAGGAGGACGCATACATGTATATGGTAGGAAGCGAAGCAGGTCTTGGGAGGAGGATAATGAGGGTAGGAGGAGGAAGCAGGTGTAAGAGGATGCAGGGGTTAGGAGGATAAAAAAGATAGTAGGACGATGTAGGTGTTAGGAGGAGGACACAAGGGGAAGGAGGATGAGGCAGGGGTAATGAGGAGGATGTAGAAGATAGGAGGACGCAGAGGCTTGGTGGATGATGGGGCGGTTAGGATGATGATGCAGGGGTTAGGAGGAGGACACAAGGGGTCGGAGGATGACGCAGGGGTTAGGAGGAGGATGCAAGGGTTGTAAGGCCGCTAGGAGGAGGATGCAGGGGATAGGAAGATGACCCAGGGTCCAGAAAAACGTACGGGTCAGGAGGACGACAGAGGGGTTAAGGGGACCGAGGGGATAGGAGGACGCATGGGGTTAAGAGGATGCACGGTAAGTGAAAGGATGAATGAGTTAGGAGGAAGACACTGGGGATATGATGAAGCATACTGTCCGCTCATTCACCCAGAGGGTAGGAGGAGGACGCAGGTATTAGGATTAGGATGCAGGGGTTAAGAGGAGGACGCATGGGTTAGAGGGAGGATACAGCTGTTAGGAGGAGGACATTAGTTAGGAGGAGGACAGTCACACAGGGGTTAGGACGGTGTAGGTGTTAGGGAAAGGACGCATGGATTAGGAGGAAGACAAAGTGGGTAAGATGAATCGTACTGTCCACTCATTCACCCGGAATTCATCAAAACTCTCAGACTCACCTCTGTACCTGATGCAATTATGGGCACAAGACAGTTATGAAAGATTAACAAGGGTTCTTTAAAATACAAATACTAACCATAAGATCCTCTGGCAAGGGTCTTGTCTTTGGGTCTTTCTTCATACTGAAACGTAGAAAAAAAAGAATTTGTTGTATGAAAAATGTTACGGAGACTTCCAACTACCGTAAAGCATAAATTATGATATCAAAGGAGCTACTGAAAGTGCCAATTATTTCGGAAGTAGTTTTCAATAAATCTTTACGAGATACATGGGCTCACACTTTTGATGTTTTATCAGTTATTTTCCAGATACACTCTGTCATGACTTGATTGCAAAATGCATTATTATGCTAATTTATGTTTATTGATACTTTTTATGGAAATATTTTCTGCTTAATCAGGAATGTACAGTATCTAGAAGTAGTAGCGAACTCGCCCGTTATCAACAACAAAACATAGCAATTCAAAGGAAATAAATGTATTTCTTACCAGCCATGAATGAAGTCTTCGAAAACTTCAGAAAACATACCAGGGGGTAGTCGTGGTGGTTCCTGTAGCGGTAAATAATACTTTAAAACACCATACGAAATAACATGAACCAAAATGTAGCTTTATTGTGACCCAGCTTGCACGAGTTTACATCTTATATTATATTAACGTGTATCTGACGGGGAGTATATAAACTGTGCCTATTTATCCAACTGTAACCCGTACTCATTCATGTGTAGCATTATTCAAAACAGCGCGATTAATAATGCCATTCAAAATGTGATTTTCGTTTATTCGTAGAGATGAAGAAATACTTACACCGAACACAATAGACTTTATCAATTGCATTGGCTTGGTGCCCTGAAATCGAGAAGGTAAGCGAAATATTGAATAAATAGATCAGATTCTTGGTAAAAAATGTTTTTCAACTTGTTCAGTTTAAAATGGTATCTCTGTTAGACAATAATTCAGTTTGTATACTATGCATTTCGGTTATGAAAGCTTTGGTAACTGCTGTTTTATCAAAGATGAGAGCATCCTATAATCTTGTGACTTCTCTAAAGTGATACATGTCTCTGTAAGGATAGCAGAAACCTATTGTACTGAATGCACGTGATAAATTGAAAGATAATCAATTGATCTATCTTAACATTCGAAAGAAATTGGCAGTATTATCCATTATGCATTAGAACTACTAAATAAATATTCACAATCATAGGATTTTTTGTTAAATGGGGAGGATTTAAAAAGTGTGACGCAAAAGTGATATAACCCTGATATCCCACAATAAGCGATCAATGAGCATAGTTGATATATGCAAGTCAGTAGAGATGTTGTACGAACTAAATGGCAAGAAACAAGAGCGACCGAATTAGTCAATTATTTTATACCAAAAAACCCTTGCTCCCCATTTTTACAGGCAGACCGTGATAGTTGAAGCTAATCATAACGTTGTCCCCATCACCCCAAGGGTGTTTGTGATTTGAATAGAAACAGGGTCAGATATTGAAATAGGTAGGGAAAACTGTGCTTTTAGTGCGCATATAGTTGACTTGTCCAATGTTCTCGATAACAAACTACCTCTGGGATGTTCCCTGCCTCGAGTTTGGCGGCCTCGAGAGGCGAGAGTATGGCTTTATCCTCCTCAGGGTCCGGCTGCTGTGGACCGAGAACATCACCATAGTAACGCTACATCCCTGAAAGTTCCTCTTACAGGTCCACTAACCTTTCCTTTTCTCATTTCAATTTGTATTTTCTGATATTATTTGTTCATCAAAAGGGACTAGTAAATGTGCTTCGTAAAACCACAAACTGTAACCCTCTCCATCCAGTACACACGGTCCTCTTCTCCCCTGTACCGTACACAGATGGATTAAAGGCGGTATTGGTACTAGGCCTAGACTACAGACTACGTTTACCCGGGAATTCATGAGTCAGATATTTTTTGAAAGGGAATATTAAAAAAAGTCTACTTACGGGTAACGATTGTGGCAAAGCCTATGGAAAATAGTTTGAAGAGTTTATGAATAACATACCGATAAAAAGAATGTGATAAAAACAGATAGGAAAATTCTGCTGCAGTGAATCTGATTTTACATTAATATTGGCATGCTATCTTAGACAATGCATCTCATGCAAAAGTAAACAAGAGTTAATATGTTTCATTCGATGGGTAAAAAATATAGTAATTAACTCATGATAATTATATGTTTAAAATAGAGCGAAAGACATACGGTTTTACAAACTCGAATGAGGATCATCTATTACAAAAACAATCAGGAAAATACTTACAGAATCATACGGAAACCTTCCGATTGCAAGCTGTAAAAAACAAGATATTTTCTGAGACTAAATGAATGTCTGACATTCTCATGCAACTGATATAGTTTAGAATCAACCAGAGTATGAAACTTAAAAGCTATTTTTACTAAGGATCTGAAATGTTTTTCCACAGGCTGATTCTTACCTTGTAGACAACTTTTATACTACCTATTGATGTATGACATAATCACACTGCATTAAACCCATACCCATTAGGCGACTATGCGGTTGACGGGTGACGGCCGATTTTGAGCATTACCTATAGGACTAAAAAGAAATACTAGGTGGTCCCAAAACGGTTATCAATCGGTAGAAACAGACATCACGGTGTCACTAGAACAAAGAGATCAGCTTATTTCTAAAAGGTAGCGGGGCTCCATTTTTTTCATGAAAGAACAACACTGCTCTCACCTCGAATAGTGTAACCCCTAAGCTCCAGACGTCGGAGTCTACGCTGTAGTCTTCGCCCCTAATCCGCTCAGGCTACAAGGGAACACGATTTTTAATCACCTTTTTAGCTTTGAAAATACATTTCATATTGAATCCAAAAAATAACGAGAACAGAAATGAACAAATGTAGAAAATCCATTGAAATTAAACATATCATAATTTTCTTTTCAACAATAAAACTACTGGTTGAGGCCTAATGTTTGAGACAAAATTGATCACACCAGCGCCCATTTCGAACAATTTCCTGGATTATGAAACGTTGGTTGTCATTTCTGACTACAAAACACACTGACGAAGAACATTATTTTCTTGTACTTGTTAAGTTGTTAAATGTTTCACGTAACCTTAACATCTACTACCTGTTTCTTTTTAACTATAAATTGTTGGGTAAACTTACCGCCATGTAGGCGTGTGTTCCAATGACGGTCTTCGCCATGCTGGCAGCCAGCTGCACGCTCACCCCGAAGTCACACAGCTTCACCTGGCCTCGAGTGTTAACCAGCAGGTTAGAAGGCTTCACATCTGTCATAAAAATACAAGCAAATTTAAAGACATTCTATATGAATTTCCAAGAAATCTTAATCATTAGAATCAAAGTTACCTTGAATAACTTTATACTTCCCTTTTCTTATAAATTGTATGTTTTACAAGTTTTTCTCTGTTTGGCACCGCCTTCCATACAGTCCTTGGATAGTGTACGTTATGCTGTTATCTACTGTTGAGATGAGACACCAGTATTCCTAGGGTGCCCCCCCCCCCCCCACCCCCGCCCAGTCCTATTAATTCGAATTGGAATCTGTGATATTTCTGTGCACAGATAAAATCCTACACACATTAGTCTTTAGTAAGCTGTGGACCACTAAGGATTAAACTGCAATTAACATGCCTGCCAGACTCTTGATGTAGCCCACTCGAGAAGACCCTAGAGAGATTTTCTTTATTTTCTTCCAAATTACTTAATCTCTTAATAGAATCATGACCATATCCGATAGGCGGTTGTTGTCTGTGTATTTTGCAGTGTTTAGTTAATTTTGCCAGCCAGTGAATGCTTCAGAAAATTTTAGACTGTTACTCACCTCGATGCATTATTTTCAACTGCCATAAATAGTGAAGCCCTGAGACCACAGAGACAGTCATTCGTCCTAGAACGTCCTCTAATATTCCTATTCCTTTATATTTGTCTAGAGAGCCTCCTGAAAAAAAACTTTTTAATCAGTTTACAGGAAAAGACTTAGTAATAATAAGCATGGCGACATGTAAGAATTGTAACTTATTCGAATTGGACTGGACTAATTTTAGAGACAAGTGACTATTGTCTAATAATAAATTATCAGATGCTTGGTAAAAATGAGTCCTCTCATGCTGCTTACGTTAGTTTAAACTATAATATATTTTAACTCAATTGAAAGAAAAACAGAATTGCCGGAAAAGCGTGTTATTTAAATTGTTTTCAGATCCACTGATCCACTGATATTGCAGTGCTCACACCTCCACTCCAGGAAAATAGTCTGTGCTGAACACCTACACGATTTTACACTGGTATCAGAGATTTGGTACAACTTCTTACTCCGGTCTATCGGAGTATTGACGTAACCGACTGGACAATTACGGAGAAAAAAACCACGTACCGTCCATAAATTCTGTACATATGGAGATCCGACTTTCAACGAAGTAGGCGCCGTAGAAGGCAATGATCACAGGTGAGCGGCACTGAAAGCACAAGGGAAAACTAGTAATACGATTCTATGATTATACTAAACGAGGGTTATTCGCATTATTCATAGTATTCATATTATTTTGTTAACTTTAACCGAGGTATTGCTACCAGTTACCATTTCTAGTCCAGTGTCGTTTGTCAGTCTATTGTGCCAGCTCTTTTAAGCAGTTATCCGGTTGACTTAACCTAAAGTTCGCTTAAATGATAGTAATATAAGTGATAACTAATCACTACTAGCCAAGGATGATATTATTTCCATCTTGATAAGCTCATGCGTATGATTAGCTATATATAATAATAGTATCGTGTTTACCTTATACAGGACCTGAAGTTCGGACATAATCTGCTTCTGCACTTCTGTCAAATCAGCTGTCATTTCTAGTTGCATCATCTGAAACCATGATCATGTATATCAGCGTAACATCTAAACTGGAAATATGACTTGCGTAAATTCTATCTAGCACCAGGGCCAAGTGTGACATTACAAATTTGCATTGTTATTCCTTGACTCTAATTTTGCAAAACATATAGTATAGAAGTTTTTTGGACGAAGAGAAAACTATGTCAGTACAGTTAACACAACAGACTTATAAACTTACAATAACCGAAGGATCTGTTGAGCGTTCTTAAGCATAATCCTTTTCGTAACTACGTTTTCTATGTTTGATCTTGACATTTAAACTTGGAAATTAAATATTTACTTATTCATACCAGTACATTTTAGTCCAATCATGTTCTGAGCGTTATAAAGGTTTCATAATCTAAAAACACAAATTGAGACAACCTTGACCCATACCTTTACTGCCATTACAGTCCCCGTGCTTTTATGTTGGGCTCTTGAAATAGAAAATACAATATTACTGTGCAATTATTAAAACAGTATACATCCCAAGGATGTACAGCAATTAACATTGATCATAAGTTAGCGCTTAAGATGCGAGAGCTGTCTAAATGTCGTAAAAGACTACAGCAATGAAAACATGAATCTAGACACCTCTTTTCCTTTATGCTAGATTTTTTTTTTTTCCAAATTGTTACTCTAACCGGATAACAAGTGGCTCCGCCATCTGGTTACGTGTCGCCCTCTAGTATTCAAACATATAGCTGCTGTAGGGATTGAACCCTGGAGGCTCACACAGGAGGCAGGTATCATACCACTGAGCTAACTTGGTATGTGCTTAACATGATCGTAGAAGTATCGTATTTATAACTTTGGAGCTTGTCTCTGTCTGATGTAGCTTGGACCCTGGTTCCTATACAGTTCCATAAACCAAAAACGTTGACCAAATCATACCACTAGTTCATTTGAGATGACATCGACATAGTCCATACAGGTACTGACATTGAATAGTTTATTTGAAGAATCACTCTATCCTTCAAGTATCTTTTAACCTTTGGCAATATAATCTTACGAGTATTTAGATGTGACAATTTAACTGTGGCACTTACTTGTACACTGTGCCTACGCTCCCTTCGCCAAGGAGCTCCATCATTAGAAGGTCGCTGTCATTAATGGGAGTCCCTTCGGCTAAAATTTCTCCGAGGTCTTTTGGTTGTTGTTTTCTGCGGAATAATTCATTTATATTAGGGCAGATTGGACCATTTAACTTGGTACTAATACACTGGTTTAAAGTGATTTGTGTTTTTTCCCCCTGATTTTCCCAGTTATAAAATAGAAATTTCGTGTCATGTTTTCATATGTTTGTTCTGGTTAGACAATGATTACTCAAAACTTGTGAACGTCAAGAAATGGTGCTCTACAAAAGATACTTTCCTACAATATGCAAACCATGATATTCACAACACAATTAACTGTTTTGCTTTTGTTTGAGGGTGGGGGTTGGGGAGAGGAGGGATTCAATTTGCCTCAGTTTTCCATGGCAGTATGAGCGGGTGTAATGGACTTACATGCTGCCCCTTCCCGAGTCCATGGGGATGGTCTCACTGCTATCAGGACCTGGTGGTGCTGTATGAACCTAGAAATAAACAGGATTTCCCTCAGAATATTCATAAACACCTTGTTGCTAATTCCTTCACAGTGGTTTCTCTATAACCGTCACAATAATACTTTTCAGACTATGTGATAACGCAGTGACACGAGTAGTTATTGTGTCACTACAGATAAAAAATCCATAATATATATGGAAAACAATACCAACCTTGAGACCTTCAATATTTCGTTTTCCCGCCGTTTTTCCGACTGAAAATGAGGTATCGAAATTATCAATTCCGCAATGTTAAATAGTTGTTAGTATCTAAAAATCTACATTGTAAATGTAACTTAAACAGTTTATTTTATTATAAAGTACTATAAAAGTATTTGTTATTACTATGAACGTATTTATATTAGCGCCGTACATATTTCAATCCAATATTTAGGAGATATCCACGAAAATATGTACAGCGTGAATAAATCTATATCCATACAATTCAAGGCACTAATCCTTTGAAATGTAAAAAATATAGATTCACGTGAATTTGTCGAACTCAGATCAGGGAAAATGCACACACGCGAAAATATCTACGTTTACAGTAGCAATGCATAGCATGACGATGCTATTTAATTGAAGCACCTTTCTAACATAATTTTCCTAGCAATCAAACATCTTATTATCCTGATTTCTTGGAACATGGTTATTCCATGTGCTAGATTGGTAAAGTTAACGTAGTTAAACTCACCCTTCGGATAAATCACGAGGTGCTCTGAGCCGCCGTTATTCATAGCCGCCGCGTGCTACCAAGATAAAAGGTTTTACGATAATTACATGATACATCTTTGTTTCATTTATAGGACTTAAATCATTCTAGCAAAAATTAAAAGCACATTTAAACAAGAAGCAAATGACTATCAAAGTTCCGATCGTTGGAACGATCGATGTTCGCCCTTAACATAACAATGGACATTTCATTGTGTTTGAAAGGTAATTGAACGAAATGTCAATATATCTAATGTATGTAATCTATAGCAATGGTCGTCCCTCAATAAACTGAAGGCCTTCCGACAACCTGAAGGCTATATGGGCTATGAGTAGTGATCAGTACCACCACTCCTGCTGTCACACACAACTCAGGGAGGGGCTTAGGAAAGGGGCTCCCCCAGACCCACCCAGACCTGCCCACCTGCAGGTGACAGTGGAGGTCCTAATGTGGAGGGGTGAGGGTTGATTGGCTCAAGTACTGGTTATGTAACCCACTCCTGGCTTCTCAAACTGCACCCTCCCCCACCCCCACTCCTTGAACTGAGTTCAAGGAGTGGGGGTGTGGGAGGGTGCAGGGGAGAGGCCTGCCCACTCAATAACACTTGATGCACACTAATTGTCCTTGCTTACAAATGCATGCCGGTGGACAAAGGCCTGTAGTTACTTGTATGTAAGATTGTGTAACCGGGCAATCAGATCAAAGCCCAAATACCTACAAAAGACATGACTGATTGAATGAGCCCTTCCCATAAGCTACAATACTAAAAACTATAATTAAGGGCTCACAAAAACCTAGATAACAAGACGAGACTTACGAAGGCGACTAGTTTGGCCATCTCATCCTCAGTCCTCACAGTTATCATGTCCCCTTCGTCGTCTTCATCTGTTGGAAACAGGGTAGACATTGTTATGAATATGGATTATATTGAGTATGTAAAATCCAAAACCTTGCCCAAAACCCGGCATCGACGAATGTTTTATTAACCCTCACGTTATCAATTTAGCAAACACGTTGTATGCATACTATGTCATCTACATGATCAAATATAAAGGCACAGCAATAGAAGTAAAACTATAACTCATGATGAACTACATTAACACTTCCACTGACAATTTTGCATACACGTTGTATCTATACTATGTGATACTACATGATGTAAAATAAATGCACAGCAATAAAATTCAAACTAACTGGCGTTGAACTACAAGGAAGTCAGCGTAGTTTTGAGTATATTAATGTTCTGCCAATTTATATCAATTAAACATAGCCATACTTACACATAAAAGCCGTGACAGCTGGGCCATTTGGAAATATTTTCTTACATATAAGGCTCTGAAAATAATGATAAATCAATTTGTTAAAAATAAAAGTTAAGGACAAAGACCTGTGATAAGCGCCTGATCCAATTTAATTGAAATATTTACGGAACAAGAGGCGCATTATAACACGTACCATTATATGTCAAATCATTACTCAGCTTCTCTTCATTTTAGTGGCCTAAGTCAAGTCAAAAACGATATATGAATTAAAAACTATTTTTCAATTTTATTTTATAAACCGGAATACTGGATTTAAACTGGGAACATTCATTTGGAGGGAACCGTGCTACTTATTCACTTTAAATGTAGATACTATATGTTACTTTACGATAATAAAGGAAAGGTTTTATAATGCTTTGACCCACTTATACAAATCTTCGACACTGTTCCCTCCAGAGAAAGGTCTCTCTACGCCTATGACATTTAATGTGTCTACATAATAATTTGAGACATGGCAGTTCAGAAAATTACAAAAAGCAAAATAGCTATCAAGATTTGTTTATACATAATCGATGGTTGCCCCACATTGAATAGTAAAAGGACTGCAAGCATAGAGGCCATACTGCGCCTCATATACAGCTGATATACCCCAGTTGCAACTATATTGATAAACAGTAAGCAGACACCCATACTATCAGACAGCATAATATGTTTGCCCGATACGTCATCGCCTTCCTTCCCTGTCACCAGGACAAGGTCACACCTCATTGGTTAATCCCATGCCCTGGCCATTGCTACTTCCACCAACTATGGGGAATGTCCATACCAAGGGAGATGCAGCGGAGAGAGAGTAGGTCCCAAAGGCCAAAAATACATGAGTGGATTGGTCAAAGCCCTTCAAATACTTGATATGGAGTTATGTCACAGGGTTCCCACGTATTATTGAAAATCAATTTAAGACGTTTTGAAGACCATTTTAAAACCAATATTCGGGATAAATGAAGACCTATTGACTGTGTGCAAAGAAATCTTTTAGAATAGATACTGGAAAACAGATAATATTGGCTAGTAACATTAAACATCTATTTTTTCAATCCTAGTTTTCTGAGACTTTCGTAGCGTTGTTCTCCCTAATGGAAAGCACTGTTGGCCTGTGAGCACTCTCCAACACAACACCATTCCCATCTGGAGACATTGTAGCCAGAGGTCCGTGGTGGAGATTGACAGTGGTCTCTAAAAACTTACCAAACCTGCCTATCTTGAACACCTGCTTGAATAAGACATACTTCCCCTCCTATCTGTGCATGATAAGTGCCCAAGAAGTTCCTAATAAATGGTGCGATGCAACACTTATAATCTCTTAATTTTCCATTGAATTTAGTATTCTACTTTAGTTTGATAAATGACAAATCTTTTTGTCTTATTTTACGAGGTCAGGGAGGTTGGAAGTGACCGGCAGGGGGGTGGTAGTAGTCTGATTGATATTCCCTGACTTTTATGGGAGGGGATTTCCCACAATGGACGGGCCATGGAGGACTGCCACTGGGTGGAGTATCTATAATTAGCCCTAGTAAGAGAATGTCACTGTTCGCCTCGCGCACATCAGGCACATCCACCAAACCTGGCCCAGTGGTCATCTTCTCCCATCCCAGCCCTTCCCATAGGGATACATTCAGACAACCAAAGATTACAGATAACCTTTCATATGCATTGGAAAGTTCAAATAATGTATCCAAAAAATAATAGATGAGGTTTTCCTAAAATTCAGTAGGACGACATAGTTCTTTCTTAAAATTAATATACCATATTAGGACCCCCTATATCAAAGCCCCTAGCATCACTCAAAGAATTAGTGAAGCCACTTATTGTTACCCTGCTACTTCTAAAATGATGTCCTTTCGCATGTTACAGTCTACACACTGAACTTACTTCAGGCCATACCAAGAACCAGCGAAATAGACTGTTACAAGCCATTCCATTTGGTTGCTGATTTGTTAAACAGCTTTTTTAAGGACCTGTGAGAACCAGTCAATTAGGTCATGATACCATTATTTAGTTCCTCCTCTCATCCTCTATGTGGCTTCATAGTGTAAGAGTTAGCAACCCCCTCCAAAACACCTATGTTGTGGGTTCAAATCCTGGAGGGACTTGTTCATAGCTTTATAAACTTTATCATCAGAGTTCATTAGTTGAATAAACTGTACATCAGAGTTCATTAGTCAGTGTTTGCCACTAACACTGGCCCGTTGGCCAATGGCAGATAATTTGAGAGCAAGGCCGACAATTTTCACCAAAAATAATATTAAATTGGCCCTGATGGCCAACAGAGAGGTCATATTTTCGGACCATATTTGCATGCTTTTCCTGGCTCTTTATGACAGCAGTTACCTAAAAATATCAGGGCCAACAGAAAGTTGTCAGGGCCAACTATATTATGGCAAAATCGGCCCTGTTGGCAGACAGCCTAAAAAGTTAGTTTCCAACAACGATTAGTTATCAGTAAATTATTCCATCATAGGTAAAAGCATGGTAAAACATATGGATATTTTCAGAGGCAAACTCAATCTAATTAGCGGCAAATTCAATTACGACTCATTAGAGTGAGCGAGGCGTGATGGCCATTTATAACAGGCTCTATCCTCTACGTTTTGACACAAGGGAACTAACAAAATAAAACAGCAAGTGGAAGACAAAATAAGGCAAAGTGAAGGATTCGCACTTCAGTAGGTCAAAGAGACTAATAACCCATTTATTTAAAGTGGAGCACAATCATACAGATGAGGTCAAAAACCTAGCCGACAGACAACTTTGGTATCGCTGTAAAATACACATATTGTCATGGTCACATTCAACCACTGGTGAATATTATTACGTGGTGCATGGTATCTTGATACAGGGGTGCCAGCGCTTTTTCAGAAATGAAAATAAGAACTTTTTTAAGTCTTTAATTGTCATAGGTAAAATAAAAAACTTTGGATACGTTCTATAAACAGATCAATAGAATTGTGTATATTTTAGATGCATAGAATGCCTTTTTATGAGTGCTCATTGCAAAATACGACCTTTCTATCAGCCTTATATTGGCAAAACTGAAATAAGACCTTACAAGACATAAGGTCAGAAAGGAAAAAAAGAAAAGTGCGCAGACTCGTAGAAAAGGTGTATAACCTTCTTAGTCTAGTTAGACCATGGTGAACATAAAAGTGTCCTGTTATGCAGTGCCGATCTCTGCAAAATGATGCATATTATGATATCCGTATTATATATATATATATATATATATATATATATATATATATATATATATATATATATATATATAATTAGCAATGCCAAAGTGTCGCCTATAAAACATTGGTTTTTAACACTTTTTGCACTTTATCATGGGCTTAAGTTGTAGATATTTTCACAAGTTATTACCATCAGAAATAGATGAGCTTAGTCTCATTTTGAAGCTTAAGTATTGTAGTTTTGGAATAATTGCTTTAAATTGTGACAAAACCAATATTGTTTTCCAAAAATACCAGAGAGATTGGTGTTTAATTTGTATGAAATCATCCAGGAGTCCCAAATGGTCCATAAGTTTTTATGTTCAATAAAAAATCCGCGGTTCAAAGCTAAAAGATGTGTTTTAGCTTGTATATTATCTGGACCGCCCAAGATCTAACCTTTATGACAGTTTTTGAATGAAGTTTTTATGACTATTAGATCAAGAGTTATTTTTTTAATGAATTTCATGTATTTTCATCATTTTATATCAACATTGGTGAGATGCTGAAAAAGTGGTCTTTTTTCCATTATAAATTCATTCATTACTCTTGAATGAGCAGTCGGATTTTGATGCAATAAAAACTCAGCATCTTAGAATTATGAGTTCTCTTAGAAAATATTGGACTGAAACTGATGGTAATTAATCAAAATTTTCGTCTGGCATTGCTAATATAATATATATATGCACATTATTATATTCATTGTTTATGTTGAAATGTTTAACCAAAATTAAATGTATCATCTATGCCATTAGAATGTATATTAGTTTTTTGTTTGTTTTTGTGTTTGTTTGTGTGTGTATAATTGTATATTCTCTTTGTACTTATACTCGTAAAATCAAATCACAATGACGAAATCGTTTATATCTATTGCAATCATATCACTCAACACCAGCAGATTTACTATACATTGATGTACACATTTAAAATGAAGAAGACTTTTGTTTCGATCCTCTCGACTGAAAAAAAAAGCTACTTTGCTGACAAAAATAATGATCTATAATGATTAATTATCTGTGACACCACTCATGCTGCCCCCTTTGATGATGTGGGAACCAGGTTTTATGCTCCCTGTGACAGTGGGAGAGGAGCGATTCAATGTAAAGGGATATGTGAGTTTCTGTTTCCTTTTTACCCTTATTATAATTGGATAAAATCAATAAGTAAGAGATACAGTGTTCGAAATTACGCTTTTATTTCATGCGCTCGCCAGGTGCACACATTCTAAAACTATGCACCCGGCAAATTTATCATGAGAACACTGATATAAAATCCATTGATAGGGCTAGAACGGTGTGCACACAATCCCGGAAGTTGTGTGCCTGACGGCCGTATTGCGTGCACCCAGCGCACCATTAATTTTGAACACGCTAGATTGAACGCTTGTTGCTGTTATGGGTATTTACTTATTAAATGGGGTACTGCTGAAACCTTATTATCCAAATAGTCTTAGTTAATCTCCTCTTATCCTTGCTAGCCAAGTGGTAGAATGATCCGTGAGACAATGCAGACAACGCTTGGTTGAGAGTTTAAGTTTATTAGTAGATGTCTCAATTGCGTTAAAACTGCCAATGTAGTTACAGCCTATCCGTATCCTATGTTCACAAATAATACCGCCCGAAGGCAAGCTTCCTCCATAAAGTCCGCCTGACTTTGTGCAGCGATGCAACAGTATAGCTCCGTTACTAGTCACCAGATGTCACATATATGGCTATCCAAAGCCCCCGAATCCCTAAGACTCGTATTGTTCCAAACGTGTATCGAATTGTTCTCTTCTCTTAACTGCAGATCCTACCTTTATATATTAGTCTGGTTATTGATTTTCTCCCAAGCATTGCTGCTTACTAGGATATGTAGCCTGTCTGCCGTAGCTGAACAGATTTATTACACCTACCAGAAGCCCCTGCTGTGTTTACATTACATAACGCAGTAATTTGTATAATTTCGAATACCTTTTATGATATGTCTTCTACAATCTGGTGACTGCTCCTTTATTTTGTTTATACACTACTTATTATATGCAAAAGGTGTTTTTGCTTACTACCTTTGTGCAAGATGTTACATCATTAAGTAAAAATAAATCAAATGCATACCAGTGGAAAATTGTTTTGACACCTATACTTTAAGGGCTTTTCAGATAAGAATGCATGCCTATAACTATTGGGAACAACAAATTAATGTTAATTGTTATTTGTACACCAACTTGGCCAACTTGGGCTTACGTCTCCCAAATTTAACACAACTCGATATTTAAGACCCATATAATTGTTTCTCGTATGACTGGTATTCAGGGGTCAGTCACTGAGACAGGCATCCAATCAGGAGCCATCAAGCCACACGTCAATAACCACTATAGGATACCCTGAAAGCAGAAAATACTTTATTCGAAGGAATTTGAGTTATCTTTAATTTACCCCTTGGATGGGTAGATGAATTGTCTCAGCGTAAATTATATCAGCCCTGGCAAGGAGACTAATGTTGAGTGTGGTAAAGAAGTTTCAATGAAATTACCAAAACATTACGTTCACTGCACAATGGTGTGCATGCTGAACGGACTTCCGTACAAGTATGTCTTACGTCTAAACAGGAATCGGGAAAAACATATCCGGGTGTACAGTCCTAACGGTCTGTGCATCCGGTACAAAATAAAGCACTAACTATTTTTGGAAACAGATATATATATATATATATTAATGAGACGAATCAATTTCAATTTTCATTTAACAGGAGAAGGTCACCATCTCTGATTTCATAGAAATTTAAGAGTTTGTCCATGTGATACCTTGTGCCTGTAACCCACATAGACCTCCATATTACAATTAGTGTTACCCTGCTTTAGCATACCGAGACAACCGCCTGGCCAAGGTTATGGGAAAGGCGCCAATGCCATTAAAAGAGTTTCATACGGTCCTATGGCTACCAAGAATGTATTACGGAAGAATTTAGGACGGTGAAACACAGTATGTGTCCTGTCCTTCCCCACCAACAAAAAATAAATGATATTTCAATCAACAAATTACGAAATTTTTATGGTATATAAAAAAATCATCGATGATTCTACAGATCAGTTTTAGTTCAAGTGAAATGAGCCACTTCCAGCTTATTCCTCAGATTCGATCCTTTAATTAAAACCAGTGAAAATGTAAGGGCCGCGCCATGCGCCCTGTGCGCATTTAAACCTAAAATGGAGCATTAGCTGTTTTTTAAAATGCACCCATGAGACATTTAAGATTTTAAAAGATTATACTGTTCCCAAAATAGCGCATTTCTGTGAAAATGTGTCACATATAATTATAATTTAATTAGGTGTGCGCCATTGTCGTTTTCCAAGTTTTTTCTAACATTATCCCTGTTAAAACAGAGGTGAAATGATGCATCTTTCTTTAAAGCAATTTTACGCAATATATCAAATTAGGTATAAGTGACTAGGCCCAGGGTCCAAAACCCTGAACTCAGGGTCGAGCCCCATGCTTATCTGACTGGCTGCTTGAGAATCATACTTGGTATTGTAAAAGTGTAATTTGTTTGGCAACTATTTCCAATTGACCTTGTGCAGACCAAGTCACGTTTCCTTTTAGGTTTTGTGACCACCATCATTGAGTATCTGAACCTAGGCAACACTTTTTTAATGCTTAAAGCACTAATGTATCTCATAAAATCATTAAATAGAATATTGATTTCCTTAGATCCTTATACAATTTGCTTTTGATGGATACCTGTTGTGTACAGATAGGTCCTGGGATCATTGAAGGACAAAGGCTTTTCAAGAACAAGACGCGAACAATTCACGTGGAGAGAAGTGTCTCAGATTTTTTTTATCAAGGTCCTCGTTTTTGTTTTTGGGAATGTAGGAGGAGTTCACTAATCGTTTTCCGTTTTTTGACATGAGACTAAAATTAGGACCTAAATAAGAGTTCAGAGCTGGGGTATAGAAAGAGAATACAACTTCTCCATAAAAATGTGATATTTTTCCACTGGTAATAAAGACATCCTATAGTGTGACGTGAATATATTAGGGGCTTTCCATTAAGTATATATGGATTTTTTCTATCGATTTTGGACCTCCTCACAGCACTCTAATCAAATCTGTCCCCTTAACGTTTGGCTTTGATATGGGACATTTGTACCACTTTAGGACATCATAATCTAAATTTAGCCGCACCCTGGCTTAGTTTACACCTAAAGTAAGCCGGTATGGTGACCAGTAGGTCTTTTCGCGCTTAGTGCAAAATTCAAAGGCCAGTGATTTCACAGCTTCAAGTGTGACACCGATGCAGCCCCTTCCCCTTCGGGCGAATTTTCAGACATGAGTTGGATAAGCCTAATCATGGGCACCTTAGATAATAGGGTTGCCAAAACCAGAGGACTTTGGCGGTTTTAATAACAAGGCTCCGTGTCCCTTTTTTTTGTCAAATCATGTAACCTAATACGAATTTGTATTTTATTCTGATTGTCAGCCTGTACTTGTAAGTCCATAATCATCCCGATTTAGGGCAATTTTAAGACATAATACCCTCCATATAAATAATATCATAGGTTTGTCTAGGACCTCAGTAGGTCCATCACATTAAGCCCCACAGGGGCATTTGTATGGAGCCTCTGTATCCAATTGAACTCTAGGAGGTCTCTTAGATATTTGGCTTGTGCAGACTCAGGGGCTGCATAAATGAAATCCACAATGTGGATGGTGACATCATCCAAGCCCATATGATGGGCTGAATTAAAATGTCATGCTATTTCACTGTCTGGGTCATTTTGACTGATTTTGAGAAAATGAGCCGAGAAGCGGACCTTGAGTTGCCTTTTGTTTGGCCTACATATTGTATGCCGCATCGTTTGCATGTCATGCAGTAGATTAAATTGGAGCTACTGCAGCACACATTGTACTTGCTGACATACATGCGCCCTGATGCTGAACACATAATCCGCCCATCTGTGTTTAGTTTCGGACAGTATCGACAAGTGTTCGGTCTCAGGCACTTGTTAGACTCATTCTTTTGAGCGGCGGGCTCCTCAGGTCTGAGTTTGGCCTTCATTAGGTAGTCTCTCAGACTTTTAGGGCGTCTGAAGCTCCTAAAAGGAAGAAAAAGGAAAAAAAGGTCTACAGATTCTGTCTTTCAGGAAGGAAAGACGTATAAGGCAGAGATGGGCCAGGAGTGACAGGCCTCGAGAAATTCATGAATAGGGTGGGAGTCCACCGGGCTCCAAGACTGAGGAGCCGGGGAGCCCGGTGTCACAATCAAGGAACCCATTTTTAGAGAGAATATTTTTAAACCTAGAATTATGGGATTTTTACAGTTTAAAAAAAAAAAAAACGGTTATCATATTTAGAGCCACAGTAATTTCATCCAAAAACTATACTTTTTGATATTTAGAATAAATTATGAACAGTTTTCACTCAAAGTAGGGAGCCCACCAGTCTCCCAAGCAGTGAAAACTTGGAGCCCAGGAGGCTGAAGGGGGCGCTTCGGACTCCCCGGGCACTGGATTTGTCGAGGCCTGCGGTGAGTGGTCGAGCTTCTCTCTTTGACAAAGGGCAGGGCTGTGGCTAAGGATGTTTGTTGGGGTAGTTTAACGTTCAGTCAACCACAAAAGGTTCTTTCCAGATTGCACAAGGTAATACTTTGCAGCATAGGGGTGATTTTATTTATGATATGATTTAGAAGAAACCCGCCACCAGGTGCAATACCCTACCGTTTCAAAGAGTGGCAAGGGGGTCTTTCATGTGAAATGTCCCATAGAAAAGACACCACACACCCGGCCTTTGATGACCCTGTTGGGAGCACAGGGTGGCCCATGGACCCCAGACTCTTGGATCCTTTCTTAGATTTTATCTATCAGTTGGCATTCTCAAAGGAATTGTAGAATCTTTTTACTTTTGGTGTTGTTAAACACGTCTTTCATTGATGTTCTCTTTTGGAGATGCCTCTTGTGACTATCATCGTGATGAGGGATAGACAGGGGAGTGCAGGATATGGGGTGAGTGGTAGAGCTTCTCTCTGGTGATTGGCAGGCAGACTGGAGGGAGGTGGGAGGGACAAAAGAGGGCTGCTTAAAAAAAGCTCCTATTCCACTGTGAAAACTAGAACTGGCAATAAAACTTATCAATCCGTGGCACAGATTGATAATCAGTTTTATTGCCAGTTCTAGTTTTTTTGCATTAACATGAGACATGAACTTACGTACTGCACAACATAAATACATGTATGTGTGAACATCTCCGACAGTCAGAACGTACAGCAGCTGGCCCTTAAAGGGACGTTCTCGTCCGTGCGACGGAAGTGATTTGATAAGTTGTAACCCCCTGACTCCCCCGCCAATTTCGCGACGTGACCAATGACGTCGCGTTATTACGTTCTGAAAGGGCAAAACACGACGGCGGCCGTCGCATTGTTATGCTAACGTCGGCATATCTTAGCCTAACGACGGGAGGACGAGAACGTCACTTTAAAGAGAGGGGCCAGTGAAATTACAATAATGATAGATTCTCATGTCATACTGTAGGGATAGTGCCGAAGTATAAGTATGTGAAATATCATGACTATGAAGTGTTTCCTTATATAGAAAACCCTCTCACTAAATCAGACCACATATTAAATACCCTGCCCACCTGGCAAAGGACGTCTGTCTGTGACGTCACACCAAAAAAACGTTATATTTAGATTTCAAAATCATGAATTCCATAATAAGAAATATTTTTGATTTTTTCTTTCATAAACCACTTAATTTGGTAATTTTAAGCACTTTTAGTCTCATGAAGACAGTTAAATAAGTTAAATATTGTTATTTTTTCAGTTTTATTATTTTTCAACTGTTCTGCTTGTGACGTCACATACAGATAAATGTTGTGTGCAGGCATTGTCAGATGCAGGCAGAGAAACTAAATTTGATACACAAAAATGTGCATAAAATAAAAACTATTGGAGATAAAAGTAAGAAATTTGGTATGGTTATTGTCTGGATGGTAAGGATCACGGCAGTATACTAATATTTGGTCACTGGCCCCTCCCTTTAAGTGCAAAGGATCACACTCCAGTGGTCGCCAGAAGTGCGGTTCTAAATTTGCCCAACAAAGATGGGCGATCTCATTCAAAAGAATATCAAAAGATTTTTTGATAGATTACGGTAGGCTACAGTGTTGTTATAGCGATTCACTTTTAACCCCCTGCACTGTGCCTGGACATATTCAAAAACTCACTCTGAGTATTTTAAACACCTCGTACCGAGTCTTTAAAACACATTGAAATGTTTCTTTATGTTTATTTTCACAAGCTGTAATCAGGTGAAAAGAAATTAAAAACTATGTAGAGTCTAATCAACCAAACTGATAGACAACATGGAGTAGGTGGGTCGAAATTTGTTTTGTCTTTTTAAAATAATATTTTATGGGTAAAAAAAATGTGTGTCTCTGGACGTCAACAGCCTTTCTTTCTGGTCCATTTTCCAATCACCTTCATTTTCAAGTTGTGCCTTGTGGTAATTATTTAGTTTTGTTTTAATGCCTTGTAACGGAGGTACACCTAATTTCGGACATACACCTATTTTTGGACACAAAAAATTTTGGCTTGAAGAAGTTCATGATTGTAAAAAAAAATTTGTTAATGTTAATAAATTTGAACAGGACCTATACCCAATGGTTATAAGTGGAAATAGAATGTTTCTATCATATATCTATCTATGTTGGCAGATAATAGACATGATATTACAAATTCTGGTGCAAGAAATTGGTGTTTTTGGTGCACCTAATGGTTTTGGTGCAATTTAAGCAATAAGTTACTTTTTAAGTTATGAATTACAGAAAAATCAGTGCTGAATGTTGAATGTTACACTATTTCTCTTTGAAATACATTCAGATAATAATTAGTCACTTGACAAATTTGAAATTTATAATTTACCCTGGAAAATGGCATCTGATTAAAGAAATAAGGTGGCCGAAAATAGGTGAACTAGTGCATTAGGATCAGTCTATGAATTAAACTGTAACTGAGGTGAATAACTTTTACCATGGCTCCCCTCAAGCCATGCACATTAATTTTAAGTGGAAAATAGTACATTATATTATTATGAGCAACACTGTTTAGGATTTTGACATTTCCTATTGCCAATTTTACATTTTATTCATGAAATTGACCAGAAAAATAGGCTTTCTTGAGAAAATACATGAGAAAAATACATTGAAAAAACTTAATTTTACACATTTTATTAAGAAAAAAACCTTAATTCATAGAGCATTGCTTAGACATCAAAAATCAAGTTTACTGATAATGTAGGCAATGGAAAACTGAGCTACAGGTCTTATATTTACATTTTCAATGAAAAAAAACATGTTAAGTCTTATTTTGTTTAGGAAATATGGGGTAATAAACCATACTTTTATCCATTTTAACTGTCCGAAAATAGGTGCACCTGTCCGAAAATAGGTGCATGTAACTCAAAAATTTGAAATTATCCGTATGGAGTTTGAAAAATTGCTTTCATAATTTTTTTGGTTAGATCATATAAAAAACATGTTTAGCTGTGGTTTCTGACCCAATTTGACATATCCAAGTACTTATTAGACTCTATTCGGAAGATGCGAGTCTGCGGATTTGGTGGGAATCCCTGGCCGTTTCCGCATCGCGCTGCGAAGTGAGCGACGGGAAATGCTGGGGCCCTTTAGCATTGGTGCCTATGGAGAAAAAGGGAATCCCCGGGGATTCTGGTAAGCCTCGGGATTCCACAAAAAATTGAGGCATCCTATGGCATGTATAGGGTCAAGGCAAAACTTTTTCTCGCTTACTTTGTGCAAGCATAGAGATACATAAGATAGAGAGGAAACAAGGCCTGAGCTGACTGGTGCATGTCTGTCTCGGTATTGATATGCAAATTAGCACCTGATAAGGCCTGGTATAGGTTGGGCCACACCTGCTTGGAGAGTGTGAGGTGTGAGACTGCAGTTTCACACCTTTTTTGGCCTAGTACCCAAATGATCTTCAAAATTTATATCACTACAATCAAAATGTACTCAATAGGAATGAATAGAAAACAAAATTCTGATTAAGAAGATACTAAAATTGACATATTTATGTCAATTAGAAATAAAGATATTGACTAATGAAAATTGGAGAAAATTGAGAAAAATAACAAATTTGTCAAAGTTTGAGAGTTAATTTTAGGCAAACCACAAGTTGGATATCCAATTAAGGTTTTATACTACCATGGGTAGTTACACTCTACGTGAAATAATTGGTTTTATTTGTAGGAAAAATTTTTAAAAGGCCAAAATCTGACTTTGAAGAAATGTCGGAATTAAATTGTATATTCTCGGGAAAAGTGACATGTAGCCACTTTAGAACCCCAAATACCATTTTATGCCCCCCACAGAACATAATTAGGTTATAATGGGATAGGAAACTGTCTCATCAATCACACTGGTGAATATCAGAGCCATAAGTGGAATATAAATTGGTTTTTGGGATTATCACTTGACCCATTGGAGCCAATGTCGGAATCCACCGAGTTTGATGTGATGGAAAATTGACAAAGTTTGAGAGTTAATTTTAGGCAAACCACAAGTTGGATATCCATTTAAGCTTTTATGCTACCAGAAGTAGTTATACTCTATGTGAAATAATTGGTTGTATTTGTAGAAAAAATTGTTGAAAGGCCGAAATCTGACTTTGAAGAAATGTCGGAATTAAATTGTATATTCTCGGGAAAAGTGACATGTAGCCACTTTAGAACCCCAAATACCATTTTATGCCCCCCACAGAACATAATTAGGTTATAATAGGATAGGAAACTGTCTCATCAATCACACTGGTGAATATCAGAGCCATAAGTGGCATATAAATGGGTTTTGGGGATTATCACTTGACCCATTCGAGCCAATGTCGGAATCCACCGAGTTTGATGTGATGGAAAATTGACAAAGTTTGGGAGTTAATTTTAGGCAAACCACGCGTTGGATATCCATTTAAGCTTTTATGCTACCAGAAGTAGTTATACTCTATGTGAAATAATTGGTTTTATTTGTAGAAGAAATTGTTGAAAGGCCGAAATCTGACTTTGAAGAAATGTCGGAATTAAATTGTATATTCTCAGGAAAAGTGACATGTAGCCACTTTAGAACCCCAAATACCATTTTATGCCCCCCACTCAACCTAATTAGGTTATAATGGGATAGGAAACTGTCTCATCAATCACACTGGTGAATATTAGAGCCATAAGTGGCATATAAATCGGTTTTTGGGATTATCACTTGACCCATTCGCGCCAATGTCGGAATCCACCGAGTTTGATGTGATGGAAAATTGACAAAGTTTGGGAGTTAATTTTAGGCAAACCACGCGTTGGATATCCATTTAAGCTTTTATGCTACCAGAAGTAGTTACACTCTATGTGAAATAATTGGTTTTATTTGTAGGAAAAATTGTTGAAAGGCCGAAATCTGACTTTGAAGAAATGTCGGAATTAAATTGTATATTCTCGGGAAAAGTGACATGTAGCCACTTTAGAACCCCAAATACCATTTTATGCCCCCCACAGAACATAATTAGGTTATAATAGGATAGGAAACTGTCTCATCAATCACACTGGTGAATATTAGAGTCATAAGTAACATATAAATCGGTTTTGGGGATGTCACTTTTCCTGAGAATATACAATTTAATTACGACATTTCTTCAAAGTCAGATTTCAGCCTTTTGAAAAATGTTCCTACAAATAAAACCATTTATTTCACATAGAGTGTAACTACTCATGGTAGCATAAAAGATTAAATGGATATCTAACGCGTGGTTTGCCTAAAATTAACTCCCAAACTTTGTCAATTTTCCATCACATCAAACTCGGTGGATTCCGACATTGGCTCGAATGGGTCAAGTGATAATCCCAAAAACCCATTTATATGCCACTTATGGCTCTAATATTCACCAGTGTGATTGATGAGACAGTTTCCTATCCCATTATAACCTAATTAGGTTGAGTGGGGGGCATAAAATGGTATTTGGGGTTCTAAAGTGGCTACATGTCACTTTTCCCGAGAATATACAATTTAATTCCGACATTTCTTCAAAGTCAGATTTCGGCCTTTCAACAATTTTTTCTACAAATAAAACCAATTATTTCACATAGAGTATAACTACTTCTGGTAGCATAAAAGCTTAAATGGATATCCAACGCGTGGTTTGCCTAAAATTAACTCCCAAACTTTGTCAATTTTCCATCACATCAAACTCGGTGGATTCCGACATTGGCTCGAATGGGTCAAGTGATAATCCCCAAAACCCATTTATATTCCACTTATGGCTCTGATATTCACCAGTGTGATTGATGAGACAGTTTCCTATCCCATTATAACCTAATTATGTTCTGTGGGGGGCATAAAATGGTATTTGGGGTTCTAAAGTGGCTACGTGTCACTTTTCCCGAGAATATACAATTTAATTCCGACATTTCTTCAAAGTCAGATTTTGGCCTTTTAACAATTTTTCCTACAAATAAAACCAATTATTTCACATAGAGTGTAACTACCCATGGTAGTATAAAACCTTAATTGGATATCCAACTTGTGGTTTGCCTAAAATTAACTCTCAAACTTTGACAAATTTGTTATTTTTCTCAATTTTCTCCAATTTTCATTAGTCAATATCTTTATTTCTAATTGACATAAATATGTCAATTTTAGTATCTTCTTAATCAGAATTTTGTTTTCTATTCATTCCTATTGTCGTATTGAGTACATTTTGATTGTAGTGATATACATTTTGAAGATCATTTGGGTACTAGGCCAAAAAAGGTGTGAAACTGCAGTCTCACACCTCACACTCTCCAAGCAGGTGTGGCAAAAACATTTACTCTTGGCTATACCTGGAGAGCTATCCGAGACAAGGAAATCCTAGAAACAACACAAGTGTCCTATCTATCTTATATATGTCTATGGTGCAAGATTGGAGCTAGACTTAAAAAGTTACGGCGAAATTACTGTTTTTCCTCAGAAAACTCCCATAGACTCCAGTGTTAAAGACGTCTCTTCTATACCCAACATTGCTGTTCGCGATTTTACCGAAAAATGGATGCGTGATGCCCGTTTTTGAGACCCTCATAAACAGTATAGGTGCTGGATGCAATTATGTGTCAAAGTGTCCGAAAATAGGTGTACCTCCGTTACTTGACAAATTAAGACTTTTTGTAATTGAATGTCTTGATGTCATTGTTTACGGTTGATACATTATTTTCACATAGATAGATCTATAACAGCATTAAAATTGCTAACGTTGGGGGGGGGGGGGGGGCGTAATGAAAGTTGAAACAGACATATTCCTTGTGCCAATCTTGTACGGCCTACTTGGTTCTGTCTTTGTCTGGTCGATCGAGATTCGACTGTCAAACACCCATTTCTAGTGAAGTTTGTAATGATACCAAATATAAACCAGAAATGAGACTCCTAGTCATAAAGTGAATGACTGGTCTGGCTCTGCTACCAATGCCAATGGCCCTGCCTGTTGACAGTGTTGTTTAGTGCTTTGCCCTGCAACTTGCAGGACGAGGCAGACCCGCCTCTTCCATGGCCTCCCTAATAACTTACCATAGTGTCTTGGAATGTGACTTTTTCGGGCGCGGTACGCCAGTCGAAAGCCCTCGCCGGCTCCCCTACGTGGATTCTTATGACAATTTCCATGACTACGACATGTAAGCGGTCGTCACATCACCCTTAACGTCTTGCCAAAAGTTTCTTTTTACCGGAAGTGAACCGAAGTTTTCAGCGAGAAAAACGCATGCCATTTTATATTGAAACGGGTACCAGCCAAGAAGTTCCACTTTGATACTTTAGGTGGCGCCGGTTATCGGGCAAGTCAGCCCTCTTAGATCTAAAGAATCTGATGCTATTCAAAATGTATCTAAAAGGGGGTCAAAAAAAAGAAAAAAAGAAAAAAAAAGAAGAAGAAAATGAAAAAAGAAAGAAAGAAAAGAAAAGAAAAGAATTAATAAATTGCCCCCCCCCCCCCATTTTGGCCAAAATTTAGATAGTGCCCGACGGCTCGTAGCTTCACTAATCACGTCGAACGTTCCTTATTAAGTTAGGTGATTAGTGCTAATCATAATTACCAGAAACGGCTCGGAACTCCCCCAAGGACATTTGGAACAAGCAATCCCATTGGTCTAACCTTAATCACATCCCCCTTAACATGATTCGCGACCAAATATTTAATCTAACTCATGAGGTAAATTAAGTTGATGATTAGGGCCAGTTAGATAATTATGACAATGACAATGTATCCTAATCAACCTACGGAGTTACGAGCCGTCGGGCCCTGGGAATCAAGTAGATCTAGATCTAATTATAGAATATTTAGAAAAAAAGAATGATTTTCAATTATTTGTAGTGGAATAGGTAAAAAGGGGGTAGACTATATCGCGCATTTAATTTCACATTTAGATCTATATCATATTGTCCCTCACATAATGAAGTTTTGCAAGATTGATTCCCGGTTTGATTTTATGGTTTAGAACCCCCTGAGACGTAGGGTAAAATGGGGGTAGATCTATATCGCGCATTTGATTTAATAATCACAGAATATTGCCTCTCACACATTAAATTTTACAATGGCACCCCAAAAATATATTTCGGGCTGTAGAACTATATGAAACGTACCTGTTGCTACTTTTTTTCATTTTCAATAACCCTTAACCTATATTAACTGGGGTAAGATAATGCATTATAGTTTTTTAAGGTTTTTATCGCGCATGTCAGGCTAATATCGCGCATTTATCGTGCCTAGTATGGCATATTAAATATGAAATAGGCATAACACCAAAGTAAAAATTAATAATTATCTTTTAAAAAAATTGTTTTTCAAGTTCCAAATACAATGATTTTTTAAAAAAAAAACTGAATCCCTTCACACATTTAATTGTTTCTTTAGTGGACAACTATTGATGATATGATAATGTCATACGATTCTATGTGATTTATCTTAATTTCATAGTAATATTAAAAATTTTATATTTCATTGTCCAAATTTTGTCTTTTGTCTCTTAATGTTTTTCAGGGATGACCTCCGATTTTATTATTTCATATAGAACCATAATAGAGGTATCTGTCGGGATTATTCAACAACTCCTACTTTCAACCTTTCATGAATAGGGAGTAAAAGATGTAATAATCTATTTTGGGGCTTTATATTATGCATACCAGCCTTATATCGCGCATTTATCAAGTCTTATATCGCGCATTATAATTATATAAAATACAAATAAAATATAGGTAGGAATGACAATCTCCCAAAAAAATTAATGCGTTTAATATAGCCTCAAGGTTCATACGCATTTATATTTTTCGTTGAGACTCCTCAAGCTTAGGTAGATATAACGGATGACCATTGATGATATGATAACTCATGAAATTCTAGAAAACTTTTAATTGGCTTCTAAAGAAAATGTTAAAACAGGCTTGTATCGCACACCTTATATATGTGGAATTACCATTTTTGTCATTTCTAAGTATTTATTGGAGTTATGAGGTTATATTGAACTATAAGGAGGTTAATTATCCATTTATGTTAGTGCGTGTAAGTGGTATTTAATTCTATAGATAATAGCTAGCTCCATTCGCAGTCTCCTCCTCGTCGACTGCAGTCGTCCAATACATAATTATAGTTCCCTCATCATGTAAGACGTGAACACTCGTGTGAAAGGATTTGTTGTTTATTATCCAATGTATAGTCATTCCGTGACAAGAACTCGATTGACCATGATCAGTCCCAAGGTAAGAGTCCCCTCAAACACATTCAATCAACGCTCCGCGCTCTAACACAATTTCTATATGCCTCTCTCCAGAACCTAGACTGCAGGTTAAAGGTCCAACCTTCACAGGATGTTTACTCACACAGTGCTTGCAGCTACTCTGGCTAGCTAAGAGCGGAACACATTATTATATGGTGGTACGTCACACCGTGACTCCTCCCTCATTTCACTACTGTCAAAGTGAAACATTGGCTTTATGCTGCCCAAACATGGACTGGCCACCCGCGTCAGTACAATATCATGATACAAGTCAAAGGTCATGGCGAATTTTACTCATTATTACTTCTTTTCTGGTCATTTCATGTATTTTACTATATCTAAGGGTCATTAACAAAAAATGCGCGATATACCACTGTGCGCGATACAACCCTATTTTACCCTACCTATTGATATATATTTTTTTCATCATTAGCCTTAACCCTTTTTGGCTAGGGACTGATAATGCAATATACTTATTTTGGCCTTGTATCGCACATGACAGGCTTATATCGCGCATTTAGCAACCCCTTCATCACACATTGCACATAAGATAAAAATGAAATGAAAATGAAAATTGAAAATCTCACCCAAAAATTTGTTTCATGTGAGATCCAGGTCCAAATACATTATTGTTTTCAATTAAGACCTTCCACAATTTGTTTCACATGGTAAACAGCTATTGCTAACATGATAGTTCACAAATGTCTACGAAATTTTATTTCAATTTTGAGTAATATTTATAGATTTTGTATTTTATACAATCCAAATTTTGGGTTTTATTTATCAGTTTCTTCAGAGATGACCTGTAATTTTATTTTTTCATATGGAACTATATTAGGCGTATCTGCCAGGAATATCCAACTTTTTCTACCTTTAACCCTTTCTTGATAGGGAGTGAGAATGTGATAAACTTATTTTTTTTATTTATATCAAGCATATCAGGCTAATATCGTGCATCTATCATGTCTAATATCGCGCACCTATCATAGAATGAGATTAAAATGAAAGTAAAAAATGAAAATCTCACAAAAATATTTGTATGTGAACTCAAGGATACTACACATTATAGATTTCAATTAAGAGCATGTACGCTTTCTTTGATAAGATGGAAAACCATTATTAATATGATATGTCATAAAATTTCCACAAAAAATTATTTTCATTTTATAATAATATCTAAAAGGCTTGTATCGCGCATCCTGCATATGGGAAAATGCTATATTTTTCATTGTTAATTATACATCGAAATTATAAAGTGATTTATTATACGTCGGTGCACGCATCCCGCCAGCTCATCTGAGTGTACTAAGGTTTTGGTATCAGAGAGTGTCCCGCACGGAGCGGGCTGCTGCAGTGACATTCTCCCTGAGGCCCTCCCATTTGAGCGCAGATTTCCGGGAGCCGGGACAGAATGGTCATGCGCTATGTGCTCTCTACGACGTCCGCGCTGTAACCAAGGTGAAGGTCGTGCTGCGAACGGCGAACATCGGAGGATGATTACTTTCTAATTTTGGCAGTTCACAACAGATTTAGATGATTCTTTTTTTCAATTTTATAACAAAGGGTTATTCCAATAATTTCTAATAACACTAGAGTCTCAAGGATACAAATTAATTTATGATTTTGGCATTTTACTACGACCTGAAGCACAACAACAAGCCAGGTGAGTATTTTGCATACCACACGGTGCTGAGCAGCAGCACAAGCAGCCCGTTGAGTATTCTCTGATACCAGTTGACTATGAAGTTTTGTATAATTTGGCTTATTTTTGCCTTTAAAATGCCAAATTTGACGTATAATAAAAGGAAAACTACACTCAGATGGTGGTACAACCCTGAATACTCACTGGTAGTAACTCATTTGCCTGCACTCACCCTTCGGGCTCGTGCAGGCAAATGAGTTACTACCAGCTCGTATTCAGGGTTGTACCACATCCTCATGTAGTTTTCCTATAATCATGGTTTAGTTTAGCTGTCATAGCGAATTCTATCTTTTACTAGCCATTTTTGTGTGATTTTATTATTTTTTCTATGTCTAAGGGTCATTAACAAAAAATGCGCGATATAACACTGCGCGATACAACCCTGTTTTACCCTAACGCCCATGAGTAGATCTATAATCATAATAAAAAGATTAAATTGAAAATATTTCTGAAAATATTTTACAGAATCACTTTAATTTAGGCCTAGATCTGTGAGGTTACAAAAAAGGTAGTCTGATGCATATTTTCTTGAAAATTTGCAACTTGGTAAATTTCCAGAGATTATGGTTATAATCACAAAAACCTTCTATCTGATCATGACCATTGCATTATGGGTAATTTAAAATGGGAAGTCTATATCCTAAAGGGTGCCAGAATAAGGAATAATACAATGTAACCATGGTAACCAGAAAAATAGATTTTGGTTGCCATGGAAACAAAATTGGTAAATCATGTGGGAAAATCTAACTTCAAAATATCCCAGCTTCAAACAGATAAACAATATCATTTTTTGATCAGGAGTTAGATGGTCAAAATAGTAGATCTATTTCATAAATAGCCAAATTTTCGGAATTGTACGCCCTCCCCCCTCCCTTTTGAACATTCCTGGATCCGCCCCTGTTAACTGAAAACATTTTATGGTCCACCTGGACCATCTCGACCCCCACAAAAAAATGAATCAATGCAAATTAAATGCCTGGTACACTGACTTTTCAGCATTGAATGTTCCAACCTTACCAATTTTTCTCTGATTTTCTTGAAATTGACATTTTGGCAGCATGATATCATGCACCTCAGACCCCCCCGCCCCTCTTCCCCTGGTCATGGATACATGAGCCCCCCCCCCCCCCCCACTCCCCTTGCTCCATGACCAGATGACGTCATTGATTTTATGGACGGCCCCAAATATTAGAGTCCAGGCCCCTAGCCTATATGCTTAACCCTTTAGACCCCACAGTTAACGTTCATGAATTGCTTGATTTCCCCAAGATTTCCATGGATTTCCTTCCGGAATTCCTTAAATTCCTTTTAATTGAGAATGTTCTAAGGCTAATCAGTCCCTGTAAATGAATGTCATAGACATGGGGTTTGTAGCATTGGAAAGGAAATTAAATCAGCTTTTAAACGATATATTGGCCGTTTTTGTATGTTTAATATTCATAGTAGTGTTCTCCTTGGAAAAATATTGAAAAATTATGGAAAAATCACCATTTTTCTGGGCGGCTACAGCCGGATTGGGGAGTACACCCTCGGGCGGCCATGGCCGGATTGGGGGCTAAAGGGTTAATATAGGTACCATGCAGCTTTTATTCATTATTGCCATGTAAATTTAAAAAAAAAAATCTCATTCTTCCTATTTTTGTTGTCAGGTTTTTGATCAAAATGACAATGAATTTTCAAAACAACTTGAAAAATATATGCAGAGAAAAATTAAAATTAGTCAATGCTAGTTTTATCCTGCATCTATAGAGTCTATAGGCCTAGATCTAATAGAGTCATACGTTTCTCTTGCATTTAAAAAAGTATTTTTCAATAGGAATTCTTTTTTTGTTCTAGGGCCTACCCTTGATAAAATTAGTAGGGTGGATGGCCATTGATGATAATGATATTTCATTAAGTTTTACAGGATATCAATTGAAGTAGGTCTATGTAAAAAAGATTAATCTCAGTGTTGTATCGCGCGTCCTATATGGCCTATGAGAAAAAATAATGTTCATTAGGCCTACTATTGAGTTATGATGCTGATTATGTAATTTCTTGGAAGAATTAGACCGTTTAGGCGAATTCTATCAATTTGTTTGTGATTTATGATGATTGTCTGTATCAATCAAAAACTAGGCCTATAAGCCCATAGACGTTATGCAGATGACGTCACAATAGTCTGCCCAGAAAGCAATCACCCGCCATATTTGTGATTAATTTAAAATCAGTATAATTAATTTTGATCCTTAATAGGTAGAACATATGTTCGGGTATATTCATCTTAACCCTTTAGACCTCAATCCGGCCATATCCACCCAGAAAAACATAATATTTCCATAATTTTCCAATATTTTTTCAGAACAGAACAATCAAAAGACTATTAAACATATATACAGAAACGGCAAATATAAAGCTGACGAAATTCCCTAATCGATGCTTCAATCAGATTTCTATAATTTTAATTTATATGGGTGGATCAACCTTTGAAGTTCCTCAAGTGCAATATATTCAAGGAAATCTTGAGGGAAATCCATGGAAATCCTGGGGAAATCCAGCTATTCATGATAGCAATGTTTGGGGTCTAAAGGGTTAAATTACCTCATTAACCCCTGCCACTCAACAAGGCCATATTTTGCCACCATATGAGTGTTACCCATAAAATGAGACCTTATTTTAGAGATATTTTCTGATTGAGTATTTCACCTAGAGCCATAAAGTAAATACCAAAATATTCCTAGCATTCCAAGGATTCTTTCACTTTTTATATTGTCCTCCTATGATAATTAGTTCTTTAAGAATACATATTATGGTATAGGCAATGATGCCCAATTTAGGGTAAATATCCCATATTTATGACTATATTTTCTAGAATGCGGCATTATGGGAAATTTGCAATGGAACATTTTCTCAAAGAAACATTCCCTTTGATAAAGGTTGTTAAGTTACCATGGTTACAGAAAAAATAATATTGTGGGTCAATGGAACATTTTTTATGGATAATGTAAAAAATATCTTTGTTTGTCTAATACTTCGAACAGATAGAGGAATTACTAAACTATGGGGTTTCTTTTACGCATAAAAGGTTAGTCTACATTCTACTTAGTTTCCATGTGAGAGTTTCCAATAAAGCCGTTGCCAATCGCAGTCTTTCATCTTCTTATGATCAGTAATCATCCTAGAACCTAGTTCCTAATTCATGGACGACAGAGAACACTTGTGTGAAAGGTCAATGTTTATTTAATCCAAATGCAATAGTATAAACCAATGAGCTTCCTTTGTCCGCTCTACTCCTCACAAACCAGTACTCCTATCTCAAGTCACCTATCTATCTCTCTGCTCATGCAACCGAGTGTTATCCCAGCTCTCGCTTATATAATTAGCCCACACTTTTTGGTGGTGCCTTCAGAGGCTACTTGAATCACTCTAATGAGTACCATTACCAACACACACATTTTATTTGCCTCACTCATGACATCATCTATCTCTGCTCTCCAATCGCTCGGCAGCTATGCATAAGTCAGAGAGAATCTTAGTACGGGTCTAGTAACTAACAAACAACTAGCTAAGATTACTACTGCGCATCAGGACTGACACCTGCGTCAGTACATTACCTCCTAAATCAAAAGTTATCATATTTTTAACTTTTTTTATGACAAGATATGACTTCTTTTCCCTACTCAATGTGGTAAAGCTAAAGTTGCCATAACACTGAAAGTCATATGATAATCAGATCTTGACTGTTTCTTTTATACAACAGGTAGGGACCTTCTTACAACCATGTCTTTGCTTCTAAAATGAATATTTCAAAAAGGTTTGCAGCATCAGAAAGCTTACTTTCTTTAGTGTACAGATGTTTTTAACCTAAAATCCTCAGGAATAGAGGGTTGAAGGGGTTAATTAGGTTATACTCGACCTTTTTTATCATTTGGAATTTATAACTTCTACAGTTATTCGTTAGGCATGTGGCTGTGATGAGCACATAGCGACGACCAAAAGTGATCACGGGATCACGTCTGCACAAGGTCAAAATGACAAATTATACAAAATCAATATCGAAAGTTTGTCTGCATGATAGATTTATAAGGAAAAAACAATTGCGACCAAACACAAGAAAAGGATGCTCCGAGGAGGTTATCTTAATTAAGGATAGACAACACCTCTCAGCGGCCAATTCACAGCGTGCACTTTGTTTTGGAATTAATTCTTTACTGTTCATGGCATTATTATATGCCATATACTTTTGAAAAGCCAATATAGAACCCTCTCCAATGATATGATAAAATGTGAAGATTTTGTTTGAAAAATATTCTATTTGGAATGTTAATGGAATGATTTCCCCCCACATATTACCTAACATTAGAGGTTTAGTTACCATGGGAATGACAACATGTTGCAGATTTTGTCAAAAATTGTAATACATTTGAATGAACATGACTCAATCATATTATCAGTCCAAACTAAAATAGTTTATCTTTTCTAGATCAAAATTTAAAGTTATACACATAATAGCTTTCTTGGGCTTTTTAATCTATGGAGGAAATTTTATTTTACTACTAAATATTTAGATGATATTCAATATCTGGCTTTTTGCCATTTTCAGGAAGACCAACAGTCATGCCAGGGCATGGGTTCAACAGCTTGTAGGCCTAACTTCCTTGAAAATTATCCAATTTTGATGTGCTGTACTAATGGCTTAGTACTTTTTAATACATTGTCATAATATATAATCCAACAAGGATCAGGCTTAGCAAGTCTACTTCTAGTCTACTCCTAGGAGAAATATCTTACGCTCCTAGCGCCACCTGTTAACCAGTATAAAAGGCGCTGCAAGGTAGGGAGCGAGCAGTTAGTGAGTTAGTTGGTTAGAAGAAACATGTTTAACCAAGGAGTTATACCTGGAGTAAGTACATCGACTCCATGTAACAGACTGGAGTTTACCAATACCCACTACCTCGGACATAGGATTGTGTTAGAGCTAAATGCTAGAATGGTCTAGAAGGCGTTGGAGCAACTCGTGTTCTAAATGTGGTTGATTGCTGATAGGAGATGGGAGGTGGACTGATGAAGACTTATACATGGTGGCTTTGACTCGGGATGAGATGTTTATTGAATAAAACCCTTTCATATTAAGAAGCTCCCTCATCGTTCATTTCTTTTGAACTATTGGGAAGTGAATGGACAAACTTTAAACGCGGTCTGAATTACTCAGACATTCTGGAAAGCAACTTACGAAGACTTGGATATACACTGATCTTACGCAGTCTTAAATCAAACATTAACAATAGTTCAGTGCTTGTTATCATTTGAAAGTTAAAAACATCCTATCTAACGCTTAATTTTCTTTTCTATTACAAACTGCATCTGCAATCCCTCCTAAAAATACCATCATCCATTTTTGCAGAGTTTGGTATATCAGGTATAATGTGTAGGATAAATTTTATCCTATACGAATCCCCTTGGCCTATCTCCTTAGCTGGTGGGCCCTAATGGCCTTTATGGATGTTGAGAACCCATAAGGGAATTTTCTTGTGTGACAAAGGTATAGATTGGTGGGTGGTTTTTGTTTTTTTATTTCCCCCTTATAGAAAGAAGGGATGGTTTGCAAACACTCTCCAGCACAACACTACTACCATCTGGAAACACTGTGGTCACAGAGGTCCCTAAAAACAGCCAAAACTGCCTAGCCTGAACACACGCTTGAATTAATATAAAATAGGGCACAATTAACCTTCTATCTCTGTCTTTAAGATCACATTACGGTTTAAATAAATAGTGTAATACAACACTAAGCAGTCCCATGTTTTTCTTTGAATTTATAATTCTCTATTAAGATGGTTAGAAGGACAATCTCTTTGCTTTAATTTACGAGGTCAGAGTGGCGAGCTACCAGTAGCCCCACCTGGAGACAGAGAGTCACTCAGGCTAAAAATAACCCCACAGCATCCCGGTAGCGGCCGTGGCCCTGTGACCTGGCCGACATGCTACTAGACACAGAGGGGTGTGTGTGTGGAGTGGGGGGGGGGGGGTGGGGGGGGGGAGGTGAGGTTCCTTAAGTGGAACTTTTGCTTATAATTTCAATAATTTCATCCTAAAATGGGGGTTAAAAGGTTCACCATGTGGAACGTTTCAACATTTTCTTACATTTCTTTATAGATTTTTTAATATATTGAAATTTTGTAGAACATTGTGAAGAAAATTGTGAAAAATCTTTGTTGGTGGGGGGAGGGGATTAAATAAATAGGCCTAACGTCGATGTTGGTCATTTCTACAACCTTAATGGCTAGGACAGATTTTTGTATATCCAACAACTTATAGTCGTATTTCTAAGGTTTTTTCACTTTAATCTGCAATTTTTTCATTGCATCTTTTGTTTTGTTTGGAGTAATTAATATCATCGCTGTTTTGACTAATGAGAGTAGGCCTACAAGTGGTAGTTGGCATTTGTAATGTTTGGTAAAACAGTATTATTGAGATTTGTCCACGTAAACAACACATAAATACCTTGTTATTATAACAACTGTTACAGTGGTCAATATTAAGAAACCTGTAGTACAGTAAAGCTTGCCCTGAATGGATTCTCATAATATTGAGTGTCCATATTGTCCCGTGCCAGAGGGATCTCCAGCACTGGATCATTACTTTGATAATTTTGAGCAGCCTATTTTAGACAGAGTTAACCACTGAGACAGTTAGACAGTTCGAGGTGAAAAGCCCCAGAGCAACTTTAATCATGATCTTAAATACAGAATAGCGTGAGAGCAGGTTCCCTGCTCACCCAAACAATTGTCAATAATTGTCATTCCATGAATAATTGTCTAGGAATTACAGCCCTCTAGACAATACACTTTCCATTAATTATGACAATAATAAAACAATGACATAAGACCAATTTGATATAATCCCATAACAAATTGAGTGTTTGCGTAATTGTCTGAATACCAAGAGTGACATTTTATATGCTTACACTAAGGGTAACATAAGCTTAAGTCTAACCTTAATGCGATGTTCACTTCATGCAGTCCCATATTATATATAGAATGGGGGATGGAGAACAAACATACTAGTCAAGTACATAAAGCATCATATTTAGCCAGTTATAAGTAAATACAGTTATAACCACTAGCTATAATATTATAATGACATTATAGAATATAATTGTATTATAATATGAAGTATTTCTAATTTTGCAGGATATATTTAATGCTTAACCCCCCTCAGAAAAGTGGAGTCTGTTAACAACTTTTTCGCGGATAAAATCACCAAAATTTGCATGAGGCACCTCTGAGGCATAACTATTAAATCTAGAAGGGGAGCCATCTTGAAATACCAAAATGAAATTTTGACAAATTTTGTATGTTTTTAGCATTTGAAATTTAAGGTATTTAACCAAAACTTTGATTAGACCTATTGTATAGATTCGAAAGGTAAATAATTGAATTCCCTGTCCTATAATCTACCAATTTGGACAATAGCAATGTGTTTCTAGGCATTTCAGAAGCTGAGATATAAGATTATGTCAATAAAAGTCGGCCATATTGGATTTTTGGCCCCTGTCCAGGTTATATTGATATTTCAAGGTGGCTCCCCTTTTAAATCCAATGAAGGGTTCTCAGGGGATCATCATACCAAATGAAATCAAGAAATCTTGTGGTAAAAGAGTAAAGTCTATATCCTTTCTTTTGAATTATTTTGGAATCCAGTGGTCATTATCAAAGGTATCATGCTAATGAATTCAGCCATTTTGAAATTTATGTTATTGTATTGGATGAATATTATATTTATTGAGCCCTCTAGGCTATTAGCAACTGATATTGGAACCATTTCCCCTGGCCTTATGCCTTAGTAGCTAAAAATCATAATATTTCTCAAAATTGGTCAGCCATCTTGGATTTTTGATTTCAGCATTGACTCGAAACATAAATAATTGAATTCCCTGACCCATAATCCCTCAATTTTGACACCAACCATGTCTCTTTAGTCTTTTAAGAAGCTGAGATATAAGAATTTTTATAGTAAAAGTCGGCCATATTGGTTTTTGGGCCACCAAGTCCGTCCTATTGATATTTCAACGTGGCTCCCCTTCCAGATTTGATAGTTATGCCTCAGAGATGCCTCATACCAAATTTGGTGCTTTTATCCGCCGCGTAACGATTTCTCAAAAAAATGACCTTAACAGACCCCACTAGAATACACAATGCTGTAAGGGACAAAGTTATACTCAGTGGTCATAAAACAATCCCGCTGTGTCCCACTTTCCCAGCCATACATCAAAACAGTATCTGATAACCCAGCGCTCTGTAACTAGACACATTCCTAATGAAACGATACAATCAAAACATAACAGTAAATGGAATAGCCCATTAACTCACCATTCAGAATGTCCCAAAATATATTCAAAATGCCCCACAATTTACCCCAATGTTACAATATGCAGCTCGTACACCCACCCTAACAATACTTTTCCCATGCAAAATTGTAGTTGTTGAACAGCTGTTGAAAGCCAGTTATTTGGTCAGCCATACGGTGTATGTCCCTGGTTCAGTATATACTTTGTTAACAGGTCGCAGGTCACACACTAACGTGTATGCTACACCTGTATCAGTTGTCTGTCGCGCTTACCCAAGTGTGCTATATATCAGTGAAGGATTTAGAAATGTATATCATTAAAATCCACAATGCTCATCAATGACAACTCGAAGAACAATATACTTTTTACATGGATTTTCCGCATTTCTTTCTTAACCCTCAACTTGTGGACACATAACTATGTGTCCTGTTTACTACACTCGTATAATAATCATAATAGTTATCATAACGATTGTTTTAGACGAGTATTACCTTACAATACATACATAGTACCCACCAAGAGGGGACCACGTAATTGTTATTGCATGCCCTGATTTGCACACACCATCGAGGGCTTTAGGCTGAAACATAGCTACTAGTACTACTAGGTGTGTGCAAACTGGGGATAATAACAGTTGCTTCGTGCATCCGCAGTCTGTGCTTAAATCATCCGATATCAAGTAAACTGAGAATGTTGAAATATCTTAGTAACACAACAAAAAGTGTCATAAACATGCAGAGTCAAACATTGCATGTTGCCCTCTGGATAATAAACCTCTATAGGTTCACCCACTTCTGAGGGAGCAGCTTGGATAATTGTGATGGTTTAGGGAATAGAATCCTATTGTAGAATAAAGAAAGCAGATCGCGCCTGCCATAACTATAGGACCACCGATAATTTTGAAATAGGAATCATTTTTTCAGTGCATCCATACATGACAAGAACAGACAAAAACAAAACATTTCATTCTAGGATATGTTAACTTGCGTAACATTGCCCGAGCCATAACACAAGATATAACCGTGTCCATGGTATGTACGCGGCGAATCTATTGACACAGTTATTGACTCTGAGGTGTTTACCCCACATGGTTATTGGTGCGGAAAGCAGGGATAGCACACTGGATTGAGGGTTGGTTGGTTATTGGTGTTTAAAGCCTTATCAACATCTACGGTTATATCATGGCGAGAACAAGATTTTTGACAGATGATTATATCTATGAAATGATCGCATCCATGAGGAGGTAGAGACCATACCCCTACACTTTTACCGAGGCAGGTGTCCTTTAATGTGCAGGGTCCCATGGACAGGGCCCTACATACAAGAGCCAATGGACCTTTGATAGCACAGAGAGGTGTAGCAGCCTTGCCTAACTCGCTAGCCACTTTGCCACCCCGTACCCCCTGGATTGAGGGTCTGGGAAAAAATGTACTTCATAATGGGGAATGGAAAAGAAAAAAGAACTATAACTAATTATAATGGAAATGCGTTATTCAAATTTTACAAACATTTTATAAGATTAAACACTCGATAAAAGCAGGTCATATATGTAAGGATATAATGTCGGGTATTATGGGAATCTATGATCTATCTGTTAATCTAAATGAATTTTGGCTTGTCACACATGTCTAATTTGGGATGAAGTCTGCGTGCTAACTGGCATTGAGGTTTGATGTGTATGTTCATTGGTGTCATCATGTTTACAATGATAAAAACAGAATAGGCCTAATCAAAAGCTATATTCAACCTATTACTTTTGTAACAATTTATACCAAAAGCCGAAACCTACGGGGAAAGAGTGCGATGGCTATAGTTTGAAAATGATTCACTAGAGTAGCTAGAGGAAAGACCTAGGGCATGGCTGTACAAACACAGGTTACTGTTTACGCTGCCTCTTGGGGTGGCCCGCAGCACACAGGAACCTGCTCCAGAAAGCACAGCCCTTCACACACGTACTGGGTATGCGGTTGCCACCACCACCACCATCACATGCTGTCTACATACTGGGTCAGTGGATCAGTACCACCTGTCACATGCATCCACAGGTAGTGAGGCATGTGAGGACACAACAGGTGAGATGCTCGGTTATGCTTTTTATTTTCCATGTGGTTATACCTCTCTAGTCTGTGGGTTAGGCAATACACTTAACCTATTCAATGTGTATTGCAAACCGACGTAAGAGTGTTGATGTCATGCAAGGATGAGAGCAATTAATGTAGTAGATAGTAATCAATGTGATAGTCGTGCCACGTATAATACGCCTGGTTAATAGACATTGAAGGCCTATGCATACATAGGCTGTTTTCATATTTATTGAAATTAAAAGATCAATATTTAGTTAAATATAAAGGTCATATACTACAATTGCCTTTATTGCATTAAAAGCTTATCAATATTAGTCCATAGTGTCATCAGTCAGGCTTTGCAATAGAAAATATCAGTTTTCAAAAATGGTAGTTTTTTTTTAATGTAAGGCGCCTAATCAGGTTAGGCAATACACTTAACCTATTCAATGTGTATTGCAAACAGACGTAAGAGTGTTGATGCCATGCAAGGATGAGAGCAATTAATGTAGTAGATAGTAATCAATGTGATAGTAGAAAGTTTCGTGCCACGTATAATACGCCTGGTTAATAGACATTGAAGGCCTATGCATACATGTGTGAGTATGTCGGTTGACTAATGATGCTGCCCTCTACCCTCATACTCCTTCTATTGCCCTCTTCAGGACCCAGTTGGCTGAAAGGGATGCCGTGCGAACATACTCAGGTGCCCCCCTCTGTCCGGTGGCTCACCCTAGTGGACTATGCACATTCATGCCTTCTCATCACTCCCCTCGTCGTTGCATATTGGCGCGCCACCTGCATGCTCCTCGACAAACTAGTACAAGGCCAGAATCCTTTAGTTTCCAGTGGCATGTGCGCAGGACTCGGTTGGGTAGTATGTGCATTAGGGTATCTCTTTCAAGGAGTGCTAAGGAAATTGATTTTTACAAAACCAAAGCGCTATTGCTGTAAATCATGGCAATGGCTGCTTTTAGATCACCTTTACATTTACGTCTTTGGCCTGGCTGTTATTGCTCAGTGGAGGGGCCTTTGGACGCTATGGGATTATCTTACCGGACGTGACGTCACCTCTGGTCTGACGTCACTGCTCGTCGGATGGGCCTTCCTGATAATGCTGCGGTCTTTAATAAATGCTGTAACGGCCCCCTTATCAATCAGCACTGACGTCACGCCCGCCATCTTTGACTGCTCCACCAGGTTCAGGGCCATGCCTAACAAGCCGCCGGCATCCACCTTGGAGAACTTTTGTCTGGACGCTCTTTTTACGCCAGCGGTGGTTTATGGACTGGCTGCGTCCCTCTGGAGGGGCATATGGACCCTGGAGGATCTCATATTTTCCCCCGAACAAATAAAACTTTCAGTTATCTCTTCGGTTGTTCTTGGATATGGCCTCGTCATGCTTGTCTTGCTTTTTCAGTATTCAGCCCAATCAAGTTCTGAAGCAATGGGGCAACAGTTCCCTTTTGTCCTAAGGGTTGCCTTACAAGACACTCTCGTTTCATTGGGGATACGTAAGTCTGTTTATGGTGTGATACTAGCCGGCGTTACTACGAATAAAGCATGCATTGCTTAACTGACAAAACAATATTTGAGCACGCACTAAAAATCGAAAATCAATTCGTTGCATGCTTTGTTGCATCTATTAGGCCTATGTCGCTTCGGCCAAGATTTAAGAAAAAAGTCCACATGGAAGCTGACACTCCGACATGTTAATTTTGTAATTATCACAGAAAGGTAATATAAGATTTCCAACTTTTCCTGTTATTGCTAATTAGACAAGAAATAACTAAGGCCTATATTTCTTTAAAAGAACACATTTAATATCTCCGTCACATATATATCCTGATCACAATATTGCCTTTTGATTGAAAAAGACATTTTGTCTTTCTCGGCATGAATGCTCTAAACTGTCTTTTCTCGATGTAGTGGGCGTGGTTAACGTGTGGAGGGGTCTGTGGACACTGTGCGACATGTGGCAGTCGGATGACCCTCCTGTGTGGGTGCTGGTCCTCACCCACCTCCTGTGTATCGGCGTCCTAATGCTCCTCCTGTCGGCTAGCACTGTTCACTTCCGGGGGTGTATGCTGGATGGCGAGTCAGCCATCTTCCCTGTGTTCTATATTCGCTTCCTTTTAAAGACCAAATATTTCCAGGTAACTAGGAGAATGCTCATTCAGCTTTTGTTTGTTGATGTCAATTCAATTATTTCCATTTTTTGCATTCCCTATTTTAACCATATGCAGATTGGATGCAAACTGGCGTTTAATAGCTGTTGTTATCAAACAAAAAAAGATTAGAGCTACTTATCATGCGACAAGATATATCTTCGTTCAAATAGACAGATCTCAACTATTCAGGCTTTGTTATGTCTTGCCCAGTGACTTAGATTAGTCACGTCATTTAAATACCCAAGGCTCTAGACCCTACGACAATGGCTTGACGCATTCTTTAGTGTTGACCCCTGGCTGTTTCTGTTGGCCTTTAGGAGACGGATGAGACGTCAAGAAACAAGGAGGGACCAAGTAAGTGGAGCCTTCTGTATAAATCAATGGCTTACAGAGCTGGGGTACTTATCTTGTGAAGATGGGTCCGGACGGCGCATGCGTGATCATGCCATCAGGAGCCCACAAGGGGGCGTCTCTTCACGTAACCGGCCATGCTCAGACAGGACCATGCCTTCCCTTTACGTCTCTTAATGCTCATACAAGTCTGATGTTACAAAGGCTTATCACTATCATTTGGGAAATCGAATGTTTGATAAATGTAGTGAAATTATGGGGTACTACAGTGGCGGATTTAGAGTATTTAGAGCACGCCCCCACCCCCAAATTGAATCCTGGGAAAAAGTGGGCGCCCCCTCCCCTTTTTATTAGCGCGCCCTCATCTTTTCAAAAACCTGGATCCGTCACTGGCTATTGTTTGTAATCAATTCAGGAATCACTTTATGGTATACATGATCCTGTATTTTTACTGGACCTAACTGGTTTCCATATATAAGTCATATTTTGGTTTATTATATTTAGGCCTAATGATTTATAGTCCAATCCCCATGGTGATCCACTATAGTATTAGATCAATCAACACCTTACATGTCACTGATAATCTCAACATTGGAAAAGTTAGTCATGTGTGGCTAACTTTCTCAGTCATTTTGGCGGTGCCAAAAATAACTACTTTATAATTCAAAGTTAGCCATATGTGGCTAACCTTAGTCATTTTGACTAAAGTTCGTCATTATGACTAACCCTGAGACACACACCCTGAATCTTCACTCAAGTTAACAAATTTACAACTAAATAGACCAGTTTATTGATCTAAATGAGTTTAGAAATCATCCTTGATATCTATTCTTTCTATTAGAATGTATTTGAAAGTTGGATGCCCAATGTGAAGCAAGGATGGGAATAGATAAACTTATCAAGCTGTGAACTCTGTTTCCTTGTGTATGCCTTTTTCCTGGTAGTCATGTGATCATGTATTTGGTCATGTGACTTGTTAGTCATCTTGACTAACAATATAGTCCTAATGACTGACACATTATCAATAAAGTTAGTCAAAAGGACTAACTCATAAATGACTAACACAAGTTAGCCAATAGTGACTAACTTCTGAACTCATAGGATTATCAGTGGCATACATATAGTCCTATAGCAACATTATTTTTGACGGTTTGATTCAAGAGGAACACATTATCATTAAATTTTCTTTATAATCACGTTTTGCTACTTTCTTATTTCCAGCTGGGAAGAGCTATCCATCTTGTTCATGCAACCATTATGTAAGTTATTATTATTACTTTAAAAAAAACATCATTCAGGGTTACTCCTGGTCTTCCATGATTAACAATACATCGAGATATGATATAAGCCTCTTTCATTTGCATTAAATTGTAAGGAGTGAATCAAAGCTCCTTTTTGAGCTGCACAATCTAATGTGTGCAGGTATGACAAGACGCACTAGAATAGTAGTTTGGCACGTAATGGAGATTTATGAAGAAATCAAAATCTCTTAAAGCCAGAGTGTTTTCCTGTTTCTCCTTATCTTGCTCAGGGCACGTGTACACAACATTCATTCTACAGATGTCTTCCATCGAAAGTTCTTTACATTCTTAACAATCCATCCGATACCTTTGCACAGAGGACCTCACGTCCCGACCCGGAGTAAATAGGTGGATCTACCTTTTTATGTAAATCATAGTAGGGCCTACACGGCCCCTATAGATCATTGCAGCAAATTGCAATCAAAAACATTAGGTTGCTCTAACATTTTTCAAAGAAATCCTCATAGTTCTTACAATTCCTGATCAATTCAAATCATCTTGGTATCCCCCTTTAGACCCCAATCCGGCGGTAGCCGCCCGCGGGTCTTCTCCCCAATCCGGCCGTGGCCAACCGGAAAAACGGCCGTTTTTTCCCCATAATTTTCCAAGATTTTTCAAAGCAAACACTTTTGTGACTATTCAACCCACAAAAAACCAATATATCATTCAAAAGCTGATTTAATTTCCCTACCCATGCTACCAATCCCATTTCTATATTGTTAATTGATACGGTTGGGTCAGCGTTTGAACCTCATCAATTAAATGGAATATAGGGAATTTCCGAGGGAAATCCATGGAAATCCTGGGGAAATCCATCAATTCATGAATGCAATCTCTGGGGTCTAAAGGGTTATACATGATGATAATGTCTAATGTTGTGCTTGTATCCTACTGACACCAGCATAATTGTAATATGTGGGTTGCTCTCAGAGGTCAATTGTAGTTATTTTTTTTGTCTTTTTTCATATTTATTGAAATTCAAAGATAGAAAATATCAGTTTTCAAAAATGGTAGTTTTTTTTAATGTAAGGTGCCTAATCAGCCAGGTTTTGTATGTATTCCAAGGATAATTGATCAATTTAAAGGGCGGAAAATGCTTCAAAATATCAGAAACTCAAAAGAAAGTTCCTCAAAACATTTATCTATCATAATATATGCCAAAAATTGATGTTACTTGTTTTTATCACAGCTCGAAACCATAGACAAGCTTAACATGTCCATTTTCTGCAATGATCTATAGTAAACTCGACCGTGATTTACGGCTGTCATTCTCCTGGGCGAACCTGGAAATCATTATAATAATGTGATACTGTTATTTTAGGGCTTTGACGGCTCTGCCGACGACCGACTGTCATTTAATCCATCTCTGATCACTATCTGAACCTTACCCTTCGCCCAGTTGCTTTTCACTTAGCCCAGGAATCCTCAGAAAAATGCAATTTTCACTGAAAATCCGGCCGTCCTCTGTTGTTGTATTGTGCATACATTGTGTTTTTATAAATAGATACTTTGATTTCCGATATCTACTTTATATCTTTTTCAATATAAAGTAACATTTAAATTATTTTTCAGTAGCGCAAATATCCATTGATAATTTTAATACATTGTCCTTGTGTTCTGGCAATCAGAATTAGGTTAATTAATAGAAACCACAGCAATTTTAATCCATTCGGCAATAATTAAATGCATGAATATACCCTTTTCAATCGGAATTACATTATTTTCATGTGTTCAATTTGGGGAAAATATTGTTTGTTCACATTATTTGAGTATATAAATATGATAAAACATGATATTTTAGTTATTTCGTTTTTACAAATGAAATACAACTAGGCCTATTTTACTTGTATTTTACAACAGGCAGCAAATATCATATTGCTTTTTACTTATTTCCTAATAATGCATGTATATGACTTTACTTAATCTGCAATACGATAACAAGATGCACAATACAAAAACATTCTGTGCCCTGTTGCATAACGGGTTTGGTAACAGCGATGGTTTGCACCCTCTCCCTGTTAGGAGAGTTCTCCCTGTTGCGATGGTGCCCCCTGTTGATTTGCGGCTGTTCTACTCAACCGATTTTAATTCTGTAAAAAGTTCTGGAGACTAGACATTTAGATCTTAAATCCCTGAAATTTTCATCCCGGAAAATTGATTAGAAATGGGTGAAAATTGATGTTGAATTTCACGTATAACAGGGAGACTTTGCCAAACCCCCGCTGTTTTAAAGAGCGATATCGTTCCTTTCGTTATGCGACAGGGCACTGTGCCCTGTCGCATAACCAAAAGCTCGCAAGAGGGAGGGATTAAGGATGGATTTGTTTTTTTCTCGCTGTTTTTTTCTCTCCTTGTTTTGGGGATGTGCCAATCCTCCCTGTTGCGATGGTTTTGACCACACTTTGAATTTAATTTAATTGGCTAATAAATCATTTCCGCCACTTGCCTCCTATACAAATTATAAGCTGAAGGACACATCTAAAATTTACTGAAAACAAAATCTTAAAATGTTAACCCCAAAATGTCCCCCTGATAAATTGAAAAATCGGGTGTGCAAACCATCCCTGTAAGGATGAAAGGTGCATTCGCTCCCTGTTGAACAGGGAGAGGTCTTTTGAAATGTGCCAATGTTCGCTACAGCGAGACCCGTTATGCGACAGGGCACTGTACATGTTGTAATACTAGGAAATGTGCAGCCTTAAAGTTGCATCTTTCAATGTAAAAAACACATAACTGTCAACTCTCAACTCAACTAGGCTTTAGATTATTTGCATATAAGGACCAACAAGTTCTTATGTGCAATAACATTTCGACATTCGTTTTTTCTTTTTAAAAAATAATTAGAATATACTTGTATAACTATAATTCTTTATGCAGCATTTTCTAAAGTCATATTATTCTATAAAATGGCATTCAAAAATAAGAACTAAAATAACTAAAATATGAAGTGTAAATGATTAGAACTACACAAAAAGAAACTCCCTCAATATAGGCCTATCACCATTAAAACGGAATGTTTGGTGGATTTGTTCAAACTTGAGATGAAACTTTGCGCTCCGTCAAAATCAAACTTGAGATGAAATGAGGGAATATGACATAATTTTCCAGGTGGCAGCCTTGTATTCGTAAAAGGATAGTGATACAAATGTGGAGTAATGGCCAGGATAAATAATTAATTATACGAAGAATATGAGAATACCAGTCACGGATATGGTAACCTAGTGGGATATTAGTAATTTTGCTCTAAGTCCATTATTAAGTGAGTTATTGATGAAAAAAAGCTAATGATGCATATTGTCCTAAGAATTCTGACCCTGGCAGAATTTTCCAGAGATTAAGATTACGAGCAAAAAAACCTTCTATTTATTTATGGAAATTGCATTATGGGTTATTTTCCAAAAAACGTCATTTTTAAAAAAGGATGTTACAATAAGGATTGTTCTTATGTTACCATGGCAACAGAAAAAGGAATATTAAGATTCCATAAAATAATTTTGTCAAATTTCAAAACAAAGGTCCTTCACTTTGCAGTAGTAAAAACTGTTATTTGAATGGAGATCTGTGTGAAAAGTTATTGTATTTTGAATAATTATGATTATTAAGAAAATTGTAATTTTTAACTAAACATGGTTTGTTTCAAGGGGCTTTAATATGGAAATGGAGCACAAATGGTAAAACATGGGTGTGCCAGTGTGTACCACACAGGGGATTTCAAACTCCCATATTAGCCTCTAGTTGGAATATTAAAAAATGTTTGCATTATCTGAAAGGTATACTTGTAAATTCATTTTCATACTTTCCCCCTCTAGGAAACCAAATCCCATGATTGGTCACAGATATAGAATATAGAAAATGAAGATTATTTGAATCGAATATAGGTCAAACGGATAAAGTTCTCAGGGAAAATCTTCAACCATTTGTCCTAAATAATGCCACATAAAGGACCATTTGCATTAGATATAGACGAAAGGTATTAATCCGTATATCACGTATCATTTCCCAACAGATAGGTCCGATGAATAGGTTCTCCTTACCTATGGTCTGGGTTGTCTGTATTTTGGGTCCTGATAATATAGGTCTATGGGAATATTACTTTCATACCAAAGGACATTTCTATTTAAACAGTTTAGTAGGCCTATAAGCTACTCTAGTGGTGATAAACCTGACTATATCTCAAAATCAGAGGGTTTGATATTAGATTAGATGCTCGAAATGTAAATAGGAATGTCATACTAGAAATTATCAAAATACTTCAGAATGCTGTATGACAACCACGGTGTTAATAAAAGTTAATTACATAATTCACGATTGTCTGATAAACTCTTGGGTTGGCAAAAATAACAGCCAACGTGTAAAGAATTTCTCCTCTCCATCTATTGGCCTAAATGAAAACGAAAGATCTGGGATTTGACCCCTACCACACCCTCCTCCTAGGCCTCCCCTTTCCACATTCCTGTCCAATACTTCTGGCTCTGCCTGTCCCTCTGCCTCTGCCCCTCTGCCTGCCTGCATCAGGCCCATCCCCCTCCCCACTGGGATCCAGACCATAATGTGGCGTTTAGTGATGGGGTGGGGCAAGTGGAGGGCCGCTTTGCGCATATTACATCCTTTGTGTCCTCTGTAGAGAAGAATCTGCTCTTTTTTGAAGAGATACTACTGTTTCTGTGTAAGGATAAAGATGTGCTGATTTCATACTTCGAGGCCCATAAATCTCCGTTTGCCTGTGTGCTCCCTGTGACACATTTGAAAATACAATTTTGAATAAAGTCTTATGTAATTGTACTGAGGTGGATGGTAGGTCCAGACTTTCACTTAGCTATTCTAGTGTTGAACTCAGAATCAGGCTTAAGAGTGTAGCACTCAATTTTAATGGAGAGTGTATAAGGGGACATTAAGGTGGGCAGAGCCATTCATATATAAGGCGCAGTCTGTGCACTAGTCAGCAGAACGCTACTCACTGTTGTTGGAATAACATTCTGGAAAGATCTGTACTGTTAAGCTATGTTCTGGAATTGAAGTGGATAGACTCTTAGTTGAGCTGGAGCATTGGCTGGGTGTGGTTGAGTGGACGTTACCTATTTGGATTGTTCATTGTCAATGGGAGTTCTTATCACTAGTAGACACACATTGGAGGTTAATAAACATCATCCTTTCACGCGAGTGTTATGTCCTTCATAATGCGGAACAATGTTTGGATTGAACATGCAGTCTGGTCGGCAACAGACTGCATATGGAGCTAGCTAATATCCATGGGCACAAACAATACGACATCTAATAGCACCCCTAATCAGGTTCGGGACAAGACAGAAACTAGCAACATTGGCATATCTTGCATCTTTGCTAATTCTTGCAACGCAAGTGTATTGTTATCCTGCATCACTGTAGGCAATTGTATATGTAATTCAAATAACTGATCTAATTTTTGTTGCCGAATTCTAACAAATGTATGTGAATGAAGAATAGTGTAATTTAGATAAAATTTGATAATTAGACAGGTTTTTACCATATAGATTTTCTAAAATCGTTGTTTAAGCATTTTTGACCAATAGGATTGCATTTTTTGTACCACGTGATGTAAACAAATGTAAAAGAATTGAAATAACCCTTTTAATCTTTGTTGCCGAATTTTAATAATTTTTTGGAAATAAAAAGTAGTGTAATTTAATTGATATTTGATAAATTGATAAATTTTTACCGTACAGATTTCTAGATATATTTGTTTAAATATTTCTGACCAATGGGGTTACAGTATTTATACCATGTGATGTAAACAAATGAAAGCAAGATGGCGCATTTTTTTGCTGAGTCAGTACTCATTTTTGAGCATTTTGAACGCATTCTTTTGTGTTAGAGTTATAAAATGAAATATATTTTCAGGAAATATTATGTTTCTTAGTTATTTTAGTGTTTTATACGTTAACATAACCATAAAAGTGGTGATTCAACAAATCTGATAGCAAATTAGCAACGTTTTCATATCTTGCATCGTTACACAATGCTGCATCAGTGCAAGAATGGCATGCCGTCCCTAACCTGCTAATATTAATAGGATATTTAACCTCTATAGTTCATAACAGGAAACTTTTTCACTAATCAATCTTAGTTCTTGTCATTTTCTAACGATGCGAAATTATTTAATTGTAACTATTGAGAGTAGAATACTAATGGCAAAATGAGGAAATTTAATTTAAATTTCATGTAACTTATGTTTATCTTTTCATTTTATATAATGTAGGCCTAATTGTGAAACATGTTGTCAAATCTATCAAGATATAGGCTAGATCCCTACTAGTAGACGAAGCATATCAACAGGGTTTTATCTATCCACCACTTACATAATTGTGTATAGGTTAATCAGAAAGTCCAGCTTGAAAGCCTCTTTCACTACGCACACCGTTGACTGCTTCAAGATTAATCATACCCATCATGCGCAGAAACTGACCTTAAGTATGACCCTTATTTTCAGTCGGGTTGGGTATTAATGTACGATCATGTCTAGGATATTAATCATAAGATATGCACCCTTCTCAAAGAGCAGAAATATTGAATACTTTATGTAAACTGCATATATACAGTATGACACAATACTTTATACTAGCCTCACACAATTCTAACCATGAAGCAAATTGTGTGAGGTATCTTAAGGCCATGTCGATGATGCACATATATCCAAGCAGCGCCTACTCTGCCAGAGCCGTTTCAGTACAGCAGTAGGAAAAGTGTGGGAGGCTGAGAATCAGTAGCAGTAGATAGATCAAAAGGAGGGGAAGTCCTGTGGGGTCAGGCGGCTAATGAAGTCTGATCAGACCGGAGCTGCAGCCGCTGCCGGCCTTTCAGCTGCGGTGTGTCGCCCGTCTCATACCGCCATTTGTCTATACTACTACGCCGGGGGTCTTTAACCCACGCCCGCAGTTGGCGACTGGCGGATCAATGTAGAGAGGGTCTATGATGTAACTGAACGAGTGTACCCCTAGGTGTCAAACGTGATACTTTCTGTGTTGAACTTGAGAAGCGAAGATGGAATCGCCGCGTTTTTTAAAAATCTGGACTCAAGGCTATTTAAATTATATGTGACAGTGGGATGGAGGTAATTTTGCTAGACCATTATTAAGTGAGTTATTGATGAAAAAAGTTGATGATGCATATATATTTCCTAAGAACCGTGAACCAGACAGAATTTTCCAGAGATTAAGATTATGAGCAAAAAAACCCAACTATTTATCTATAGGAGATGCACTGTGGGTAATTTTGTAAGGAATGTCCTTTTTAAAAAAGGTATTACAATAAGGAATGTTGTCATGTTACCATGGCAACAGAAAAAGGAATGTACAAATTGCATAGAATAGGCCTATGTTTGTCAATTTTGATAAGTTGTTCACTTACAGTAGTCCTGACACTGTAATTTGAATGAAGATCTGCGTGAAAGGTTATTGTATTTTGAATTTTTAGCTAAATATTGTTTAGGTCAAGGAGCTATAATATGGAATGGGAGCACAAAAGGCAAAACAGGGGTATGCCAGTATGTACTACATAGGGGATTTCAAACTCCCATATCTCAGCTTATATTGGGAATATTCAAAAATGGTTTGCATTGCCTGAAAGTTAGGATTGCAAATTCAAATTCAAACGCTCCAATTTCAATTTCCATGATTGGTCACTGATATAATTATGTGCGTTCAGCAATTCGGGGAAGGGTAGGGGTGTACTGCTGTAAGAACGTTTGAAGGGTTCCTTGCAACTGAATTTTCAAGTTGCCAATTTTCGTGCATTTTACTTCACATTTGTAATCTAAATATGATTCAAACGAAAAAAAGGCAAACTGTCAAGATATTTGGCAATTATTCAGGAAATAAAGTCGAATTCGGGAATTCCCTAACTACTGGGGTTTCAATAGAGTGAAAAAAAAAATCTTATTTCACATTCAATATACCTTACAGAACTGTTCACATTGCTTTGAAAGATATTGTTTACATTTGTATGATTGTTTATATTTTTCTCTTGCAGTGCCTTCTACTGAATGTCATCCGAGAGAGGAATGCTATTACGACATCAGAGACCCCTGAGCTAGTGGTAGTTGGAGCAGGAGATAAAGCGTAATGACATATGTAAAGAAATTATAAGGAATACAAAGATTTTCATTGCCATGTTCATTTTCCAAATAAAATCAAACATTATTTTTCCATCATTGCGTGATGATGATGTCTCTCTTCGACTTGATTTATGAGTTTACAGCCCCAGCTTATCCGTATCGACGGTTCTGTAGGCCTATAGCTAGAAAACAAGCCGTACAACCCGTCCACATTCAAAATGGAATTGATAGCTTCAATAGGAACAGCCCGACCCTGGGATGGCCTAGATCAATACACTTCAGATCTTATACGTTTCGTTTTATATGGACGTCGCTATAAGTGTAACTCTTCACACCTGTCTGCTCGCTTATTTCCGTGCTGATCTCTTTGAAAACAGTTTCCGAGTATGCCATCTCGTTATCAAAATTATTGTTCACCCTCTAAATTCATTAAAATTTAATGTCATAAAGGGATACGATCAGTCGACTGCCTTGACAATGCCAAGGTTGTGGTTAATCAGAAATTCAGGTGATAGAGCGATGCTACACAGACTCCATGCAAACATAATCCTGGAGTCATTGCAAACGAGCCGAAGGTCAGGGGAAGTAGGCATGGGAGGTCTTCTTTGCATAATTTGCAGGCCGAGAATGATTAAATTACACGTTGCCACTCCGTAATTGTCCTTTTAGGCATATTTATGTGTGTCTAATCAAATCACACCAGACAGAGGCTGAATTACTGACTCTGACTCTAGCGCACTCCCCTTGCTATTTAGAAATGCAGAATAACAAGACAAGAGCTGCCGTAAAGTAACATTGCTACAATTCCAAGATCACAGCAAACCTCGTTGCCTAGCGCGAATGGGCCTTTAGGATGGGAAATCAGGTTTGGGTTTGGGGGAAATCATGTTTTGTTCTATTTCTATTGACAATCTCCATCTACTAACAATTTAAACATACCCCACAAGGCGTCTCCAACCACATTCAGGTGAACATGAAATTCGTGAATTTTATAGTAAGATGTCTTGAGACAGTTTTGTTCGTTTCTGTATTTGTTTCGAATTTGCAATTTCAGGACAATAAGTATATAACGGTGCTTTAAGACATTAGGTGTATGGTATGGCATAAGACAGATAGGCATGATGCATCTGGTGCCTAAAAGCATCAGTGGCCATATTTTCATAACTAATCAGTGTCATCTGGTCAATTTTGATAGTGGTCTGCTTAGGTCATTTTGTTAAGAAATCATGATGGAGCAGATCAAAGCGCAAGATTTGGTATGAGGCACCTCTGAGGCATAACTAAGAAATCTGGAAGGGGTGCCACCTTGAAATATCAAAAGGACACGGTGAATAGGATGGATGGTGACCAAAAAAACAATATGGCTGATTTTTGTGATAAACAATCTTATATCTCAACTTTTAAAATTATTAAAGAGACATGGTTGATGACAAAATTGGGAGATTATGGGTAAGGGAGTTCAATTATTTGCATTTGAAGTCAATGCAGAAATCCACAATCCAAGATGGCTGATCACTTTTGTGAAATACCCTGATTTTCAGTTGCAAAGGTATCTAGACAAGTTGAAATGGTTCTGATATTAGTTGTTTATAACCTAGAGGGCTCCATATAGTTATAATATTCATCCAATACAATACCACATATTTCAAAATGGCTGAATTTATTAGCATGATACTTTTGAGAATGACTGCTGGATTCCTTTAAAGGAATTTTAGAAAATTTATAAGGGAAAGAATACACTTGTTACTCTTTTGTCTCAAGATTTTTTAATTTCATTTGGTATGAAGATCCCCTTGGACCCGTTCATTGAAATTGAAAGGGGAGCCACCTTGAAATATTAACACAACCCCAATTGGGGCCGAAAATCCTAAATGCTAGATGTCCAATGAAACTTTATAATTATGTTATTATGTTATCATGTTTGCGCAAAACTGGGAGATTAAAGGGTTTAAGGAATTATTGCATTATAGAGATTTTGCAATGGCATGTTTTTTCTAGGAAACCCTTAGTATTTCGTAGGTTGCCAAGTTACTATGGTTACAGATAGAGAATATAGATACTGAAAATAATATGATTCATGATTTCTTTGGAAGATGTCTTTTCTTTTAAATTGTGCACAAATTTCCTAAAAAGAAATCTGTCAAAATGTATTGTATTTTCAACATTTTTAAATTTTGTGTTTGAGTATGGATTAATTCAAATTTCAAAAACACCGCGATATTGTGGATATAAAGAATTAAAAGGTTTCTAGCATAAATGAGGTATGAATATTCAAGCAACGATATCTCACCTCCTTACAGGAATATTTCAAAATAGTTTGCAGTATCAAAAGCTCAGACATTCTACTTAAAGAGTCTTATAAATATTCTTGAGAAATGAGAGTTGGAGGGTTAAGATGAACAGCAATTTGGAAAAGACAATTGGCTCAAAAATGAAATGCACCTCCCCTCCAGTGGGGAACTCTCAAGACGACACTGTTTTGACATCAGAATGATGTGAGCTACCTATACTAACTCTCCAGTTTATGGATGTCGTTTCCCTTTAAGTGAAATATATACTAGGCCCTATACAGCAGGAAGGGTGGGGAAGTTGGAGGGATGGGAGGAGGTCCTGTTTCTCGCAACTCGAAGCTGCATGAAAATGTGATGCTGGCAGAACATGGAAATGCAAGACAGAAGATCCAAGACGAAAGAGAAATTGTATATTTTTGCAGTATCGAATAGCGAAAGGTGCCAGCAGCATTTACCCTTTTTCCAAAATAAATGCTTGGCATAAAGCAACCTAAAAATAGAGACCAATATTCTAGTCGTTTCATATGATATATGTCATAATATACGTCATAAAGCAAAGTAATCTTGGATAAGAATTAGCGGCGTACGTATAGATCTAGATATTTAAACCGCAATACATATAACAAACTATATATATCATATATATAGGCGTTTGATGCCTTAGCATTTCTTCAACTCAACATCAGAATTGGAAGAGTGTTGACATTGACAGAAAAAGTTCAATAGTGATATATGACATACCAGTTTTTGAATTCGACATGCGAAGCAGGAACCACCAATCTATACCCCATGACATGCATCTCAACAACATCCTACTGGCAGTGGTCGTCGTTTCACGGCCTCAACGACCTGCCCCTTGTGGCTACCTGGTGGGAGGAAGTGGGCATAAACTGAGGGGTAGTAAACCAAACAAAGGAGCAGACGTGTCAGCCACCATTCAAGGAAGCCATTAACAAAGGTACCAAGGAAGTCAAGTCCCCACAACGCCGGCTAAGGTCAACCACAGGCGACAGTTTTGTGGCCTGCCGCTTCCCGCCATTATTCATTTGTGGTTTGCTTTATTGGTGTCATAGCCATAACGTACCGTTGAGTCTGTTGATGCTTTAATCAATTGTGCAGGGCTTATTCGTGTCTGAAAATGAGTCCCATATAGCTCAGGGCCGTGGATTGCATATAAATAGAAGCTGGTCTGCATATACTTATTAGTAACATTTCATTCATGTTCATGCACTTTTACCACTTGTGCTTGGTAATATTTCATATGAAGGTTTTCAACACTACAACATGCTAATGTCGTTTACACACGGGTTACTTTACATAATATTATTATTATTTTTGATTATTATTTTTATTTATTAACCGCATTCATACAATTGATGATCTTCCATGCAGGTTTTGTGTATATACAAAGTAAACAAAATACAGTTATAACATTAATACACATACATAATAATAACCAAACAGGTATCCGATAAGTAATACAGAGCACAGAGATAAAATAAAACAGAATTATGCTTCTGTAAATTATGCGCCCATGGATTCCCGCCAAGTATTATCAGCTCTAGACCTACATTAATATTGTTCCCTTGATTAGTTTAAAATATCCATGAAATCATTCTGTAAACCAACGTAATACCTTCATCTAATGGTTCTCTATTGTACAAATTATTTATGAACTCTAGGAAGGAAGCATTCAGTGCATCTCTCTCCGTACGGAGAAGCCATCAACATTCACCTAATGATAACCATTCTGATCCCAAGCAACAGTCATATCTTGTGGCACTCCAAATACACGTTGCTTATATTTATTTAGGTAACAACATTGTTTAAATTATTATTTTTCCAATAATAATAATGGGTCAACCGCGAAGACACTACTATGGAACGGTAGATGTTGTTTTCCTAGGAGATACCAATTTGGGAGTCATTTAGCAATCATTTCACTATACGTGCAAAGTTTGGATAAAATAGAACACGAGAATTGATGAGTATAGAGGGTTCATAGCCATCAGCATTGTAGTTAATTCGATTGGGGTATGCATTTTTCTCAAGGCTAGAATTGAAACACATAAAATGTCTATATTGAAATATAAATATTCCAGGGGTTGCTGATGCCCCCCCCCCTTTTGGTGGGGACTCAAACGTGACAAAGACATAAAACGTCACGCACATGCACAGAAATGCGTAGTGTTTTAGTACTCAAGGCGGTGATCCACGTTGCGACAAAATTGAACCGATTTCCAGCCGATCCAAAATCGGCTGGAAATCGGCTGGAAATCGGTTCACTTTGGAAAATATCGCAACGTGGATCATGTCAACCGATATTTTCCAGCCGATTTCCAACCGACAGAAGTCAGACTTAATTATTCCAGCCGATTTCCAGCCGATTTTGGTCCGACGAAATTATTAAACCTGTTTAATAATTCTGGACCGATTCTGGACCGATATGGACCGATTCTGGACCGATTTTATTATGTCTACATATTTCCAATGTTATTTCATTAATTTTTTACTATTATTAGAACGAAAATATTACCAATATGTATAAAAATGAATATTCTTTCGTGGGGTATATTTTTTAATGCTGTACGATGATTATTTTACTATTTTACTTATTAGTAATCAAACAGATTAAATGATATATATTTCTGGTCGTACTGACAATGTTTAGACATGACATGTGAAAATATTCCCAGAATTCTGATAATTTAATAAACCGATTTTTTTTCAGTGTTTTCCTATTAATTTTATTGTGTCGGTCCTAGAATCGGTCCAGAATTGGTCCAGAATCAACTTCACTGTGGATCATGGGTTGGTGACCGATTCTGGACCGATTCTGGACCGATTCTATGACCAATAGGTTTAATTACCCAACCGATTCTGGATCGACACAATAAAATCGGTCCTGAAATCGGTTTGCTCTTAGTTTTTTTGTCGGCTTGGATAATGTCGCAACGTGGATCACCAGCTTAAGTCTGTATGTGAACCCCCCCTTTTAAAAATCATACATCCACCCCTGGAACTTGGAAACTTTTGAAAATAACATAGAGTTATCATTGCTGCAAAGACATATACCAAGTTTGTTCAATTGTAAAGGTTAATCTTTAACACGATTATCAATGTTAAGTACAAAAATACAAACAGTGTCTGGTATAGTAATAGAGATATGTATTTCCTTTTTCTGACTGCAGCTTATAACACGCTAAAACAAGACATTCTGGGTAATATTCAGATCAGGAACGTTTTATGTATTTACTACCACCACAAGCATTAACAAATACATTTTCAGGAGTATGCTTGTCTGTGTAAATAGAACACTCAATATTTCGTTCTATCTATCAAGATCCGGCTGTTTCCCAGAGATTCCAAAAGTGCTAACAGAAGAATTATTGCACTTTCTCTTCAATCAATCTAAATTTGAACTTTAACCGTTAGACAAAACCTCACACTAGATCATTGACCTTTTACTATTGCTCGCTAATATTGCTAATCCCTGCTCACTTTTCTGGGCTGCTCATGTTGCCATAATTAGCCTTTTGAATGACTCAGTCTCTTTAATGGGCCATAAGTAGCAATATCAACAGTGGTTCTTTTTATCATTGATTATGAGAAACTCCTGTTTGTTTGTAGATTAGTGTATCAAACTATAATTCTATAAACAAGTAAAAAGGATAGACAGTTTTGAGAGACTTTAGCTAATTGCTATTTGGTCCTGCATGGTCCATTTAAGCAAATACTGCCATAAATTCGTGTCAGTTTGTCTAACATATGCACATATTTATTTTTGCGAAGACTCGGTACTTGTAATTTGAATGTTTTCTGGAGTCAGCATTTGAAGCTGGAGAAAATTAATGGCATACACCCATAGTGAAATGTAAAAGGCATTAACAATGAAGGTTATCTCTTTTACATCAAGTGATATGAAAAAAGGCCCAGTAAAAATCATTCTAATTTCTTTTGGATCTAATGTGGTCCAGTTTGATGTAGGGATTATGTTCACTGTCAACATTATACTTATACTTATATACGTATTGCACAATTTGACGCTTATCACATTCCCATTACCAAGGATATCGCTTTCAGGCAAAGCATTACGGTTTTCATATCAGAAAATGTTTCGAGATTATTCACTGATATAGCACAGTTAACTTTTAAAACTCTTTGCTAACAAGGGATGAACAATTAGGTATATTTCGGAAATGGCATTCCACCTTTTAAGATAATTTATTCTTATTCCCCTTCCCCGGGGCTGTTTCTCCACTCACAGGTAGCATTGGAGTGTTCAAATAATATATCAGAAAGCCACAGAACGTCACCATAACGTCACTGCTTGGCTGTCAAGTTCGAATTCTTTCACTGACTGAATCCATAGACTCATATTATTACAGAGACGTGCCCAGCCCTAAAATCTGAGCGATTCCAGGTTAATCAAAGGGTTTCCATGCAAAACTGAGGGGATGCTGACTCATTATTATGGTGAAATTCCCTATATTTTGTAGTTGAATAATTTAAACTTTGATAAATCTGAGGGAATTCCAGACACCCTCGGAACCCTGGGTACGCCACTGGTATAAGGGGAGTGCAAGTTTTATCAAGTTTATCAACTTGCCCCTGAAGACCGATTCAGTTATAATAAAAAAACAATTTTAAGAAGTGGAAAATACACTTTCTCGATAATAATTTCTGATGTTTTGTTTACTTTTCTAGTGTAGAGTGTTCCTCTGCACCTCTCTTTAATTTTATATGCTAAATAAATACATTTTGCATCACATTTCTCAGCAGTTAGCTACACTGTTATTCTGTTAAATCTACCATCACACATCTGTCTATTAATTTGATGATCCATTGGCCCTAGGACACACATTCTTGAAAAAATAGTTTCTAGTTCATCTTTGGATACAATGCAATTTTGAAGGTATCAAAATATTTCAAACAGTCGGCCTGCAGACGCTATTACTGCTTTGATCGTTGTGTAGGTCAATGTTTGGAATTTTCTCAACAATATTCCTCCAATTGACACTGCGTGTATCTGTGAAGTCAGAGTGTAGTGCCTTTCACAAATATTTCCATGGTCTTTCCCGGGGCAACCTTTATCCAAAGAGACAAACGATATGAATTCAATCAGAGCAATGTTGAAGAGTGCTCTTGACTGGGATGTACAACAAAGCCCATCAAAGGGAAAGGACAGGGCGAATAAAACCGGAATTGTGTGCCAATCAGATTTCTTTTGTCAAAATCCAGAACTGAAGAGAAGTCATAATATCTGAAGAGCTGTGGGGTTGGGGCTCCTCTGGCCGGGATGGCCACACATCAAAGGACCGACTGATGCCCCTCAAGCCTACTCTTCTCATCGATTCACGGCGCTGTTTGTCCCCTCCAGGGCTGGTCAGCTTGGTGCTGCACGGAGAGCCCGGCCCGTCCTGGTGATTCCCCGAGGTAAATCGGAGATTTCGGAGGAAATAAAAGAAATTAAAGAGACGGTTTCTCACATCTCTAGTTTAAAATAAATCTCATTTTCGCCTGTTTATCCTTTCAGTCTTAAAGTCCAGCTTTCATTGCATTTTTTCTTAGTCTGCAGAGTTCTGTATCATTCAATAGTCCATATTACCATCCATTTTGGAGAGTGCCACTTAATACAGCCAAGGGCAGGGGTCGATGGGTCGGGAGCATTTGAAATGCATAGATATCGCAAGGTCATGACCATCTAATGCAAGGTCAAAACCTTGAATCAGATTTACGTTTGGGTGTAACCATTGAAGGGGTTACTGGTCCAGGGCCTCTGATCCTGAACTAAACCCCCAGCTGTAACAAATCCCTTCCCTATATGTAGTGATAAACCCCCACATAGCAGGACCTCCGAATCAAGGGCCACTACAACCAACCAATCACTGCGCCATCTGATATCGTCGACCTTGAATGCCATCGGGGTCGTCAAAGTCACCAAAGTTGTCCTTTTTATATCCACATCCGGGACGTCTGAGTGTCTGCCCCGTTAAGCAGCCTGGAAGAAAAGCTCGATGCTTCATGTCTTTGTCCAAGGACTCTTACCGGGCATTTAATCTTTCGGACCCTGAGGACATTTAGACACAGCTCGAAATCCTTGCTGGGATATTGAAATGTATCAGAATGGACTCAGACAGAATGAGATCTTCTGGCTTTTAGCCAATCTAATCGAAAACAAAGAAATGGAAATTATGGTAGCATGGATTCATATCTAACCGCGGTAAAGACCTATAGGCCTAGAGGTTATTCTAACAATTGAAATATTTATTGCTATTTTATGTATTTGCAATTTTTTTGAGGAATCTTTTCGGTCAGATTCCTTCAGACAATTTCATAGAGAGAATATCATACTGTTCGTCAATACAACATACCTTTGTAGACTTAAGATACAAGACTAGCCAATATCTTTATAACCATGTTTTAACTTTTCAACGTAGGATCCCCTCTGTCAATATATGATTATGTTAAAGAGATTGAAGATGGGCAAAGGGGATATTGTTTGGGAGGGTGGTTCCTTTTGTACAGGATATTGTCCTGCCAACATAGAATCTGACGATGAATAATGCATATGGCGAAATGATGGCCGAACTGATGGAGCCTGGAAAATGAACGCTTTGTGCTGGAAATCGACACTCTGTTATCAAACTTACCGCACAAAGGACACAAGTGAGACCATTTCCCAACAATAAATGGACGTTTAGCTAGAAGAATGAGAAGTGTTGCCATAAATAGCGAGGTTAATTGGATAAGGAAGGTAGCGTTGACACCGCATAAGCACCAGGGCCATTGATTGCCATTAGTTCATTCAGACTGCAGGACCTCATGTTTCGCTATAGCGGGTTTTGGATAGTATGAACATGCAGGTTCAATAATCTCTGAATGCAGCACACGTTCTACATTGACTGACAGAGTCGTGCTTCAGCTCTATCTCCATGGAAAATTACCATGGGGTCTGCCAGGGTCATATTACCGAGATTGGCTCCACCAAACACTCTTGTTTGTACAGCTTGCTGTCATATGCGGCCTTAGGAAGGCATTTTGGCCATCTCTTTGTCTATGTTATTAGCGGAAACTCCATCACAAAGACAACCACTTTCCCAATATAATGTGGAGGCTTCAGGACATATTGCACCATTCTTTTTAACTATAGTGTATTAGCGTTACTCTTTTCGATCAGCATACACTTACAAAACATTATTCCTTGACAACACAATCCTTAATGAAAGGATCCTACATTATGCGTACCTAACATTTTCCTAATATTTTCTCTGCGTTGCGTTGGATTGAATTGCGCAATTAAGTAACATCAGATTAAGACATAATGAGTGTTTTCATGCAATATATAATTACTTTTAAATGAAACATGAAATCAAGGTCTGGCAAAATCATATTGCATTCACAAAGGATTTTTCCGAATAGCCCTATATATGTTGTTAAATCATAACAACTGGAATCCTACCGGTAATAGAACACATGGCATTAGTATTACAAATGTGAAATATAATCATACAAAATATTCGTTACCGTCTTTGATAACAACAACATGCAGGAGTAATGAAACGCTTATAATTTAATATTATTATATCCGTAAACTTCTGTTACTGTAAGTAATTAGTGGACTCCACCCTTAAGGGGGGTTTACACAGGCCGTCAAAATCCTTACGAAAGGTCCCTGACAGTCATTATCGTTAGCCTTAGGACGGCCCCGACAATTAACCTAAGCCCTACGATAGTCCTGACAATGTTATCGGCCTGTGTTAACCCTTTTATCTTAAGAAAATCATTGTCTTAAGACTGTCTTAAGGGTTACGATGACTTATCGGGACCAATTCCTTAGGATAATGAAAATTTCAGAAGCGTTTGAAATTTTTGTCAAAATTCTTAGGTCAAAAGGCTTACGACAGTGAAATTAGGCTAAGGATAGTGACAAATCTTATGCTAAGGGCCTTTGCCGGCCTGTGTAAATCCCCTTGTCTTATGTCAAAGGACATATTCTTATAGAAATGTATAAGATACTTTCTTTGTTGTAAGCCTTCTGTCAAGGATGATGGTTTTATTATCTTAAGGATACTGTCGGGCTGTGTCGGACCTATATAATTAGTTTTTGGCTTGCGATAACTCATTAACCTAAGGTTAACCTAAGCAAATTTTCGTAAGGACCCGTTGACGGCCTGTGTAAACCGGGCTTTAGGTTTAGAATTTCCACTATTATTCGCCCAGTCCCCAATTAGCCCATCCCATATTGGGTATATCCCAGGGTTGGACAAGGTTTGGACAAAACAACCATATACGCCATCCTTATCACCTAGATTTGGAATTACTGGAATAACTATGAATCATGTTTTTCTATATCCCCAAGTACTGATAAAATGTTATGATTTTTTAAATTTTACCATTTAACAGATTTGCAGGTTTGCCAGCCAATCAAAATACTGCAGTTCAGGGATAATAGGGTTGGACATTATGTACTAATAGCTTAGTACTTTTAATATATTATCATATTGTATAATCTAGTTAGGATCAGGCCTAGCAAGTCTACTTCTAAGAAGAGGTATTTTGCGCTCCTAGCGCCACCTGTTAACCAGTATAAAAGGTGTTGCAAGGTAGGGAGCGAGTCAGTTTAGAGTTTAACCACAGAGTTAGTGGAGTTAGTAACTAGTAAGCAGCGTTAGCTGAGCTGCTCGGAGCTATGCCTACCAGCTCCTGCGGAGTATACTGGAGTTTACCGATACCAACTACTTCGGACAAAGGATTGTGATAGAGCTAAGCGCTAGGGTGGTCTAGGATGTGCTGGAACAACTTGTATTCTAAATGTGGTTGATCACTGAGTAGGAGATGGGAAGGTGGACTGATGGAGACTTATTCACTGTGGCTTTGACTCGGGATGAGATGTTTACTTGAATAAAACCCTTTCATTTTAAGAGCTCCCTCATCGTCCATTCCTTTTGAACTATTGGGGAATGGATGAATTAACTTTGAGCGCAGTCTGATTGGCTCAATAACTTGGATGAACGACTCATGGATAAATTAATTATACACATCACGCAGTCTTAAATCAACACTAACAATAGTTCATTTGGTGGAGAACCCGGGTAAAATAATAATAAAATAATAAAAGGACGTGCGGCTTCAGAATTGACCGCCGTAGAGAAAAAAAATGAACAAAAAGAAACTTTAGTCTCGACCACCGTCGTAACATAAGTAACCGGGTCCCCGCTCAACAGTTGAGCTGAGGAGGGGGGAGACGGACTACTAATTCCCTGACGAACGGCTACAAACTTGGTTAAAACCTTAGCAGATAGTCTACCCGTCCTATTAGTAAATAGTCAAAAATCCTAAAATTGTCTTTAGCAGAAAATTCCTGCCCCTCGTGCGCATAGTTAAAATAGGCTGGGGGCGGAGTCCTTTCAGGAGTAGTCTCGGCTCTCCACAAGAAAAAAGACGGGCAAAGACCTTGACAGAATACGGGTTTAACCTGGTACTACAATTCGTTAAAAAAAAGGCCCGGCTTAACTGGTGCTGTCTGGAAGTGATCTGGAGAAGTGCATTTACACATCTCTTAGTTGTAAAAAGGGGTAGAGTGCATATTAAAGGAAATGTGCATGCTGCTCCTAATTATAACAATGTGAGACTCGGTACTCGTCCCATCTAGTTTCATAAGGTGGGGGGGTGCCGACGACCCACGTGTAGCTGATGAGGTTCGGTGTTCAGACCAGAAATGGACCTGAGTCTGAACCCCGATCCTCTAAAGTGATAAAATAAGTAACGAATGATCAAAATACTCCTTGTATAGTTAATGCTCAATGTCATTTAACGGCATGTATACTTGCGGAGTGAAAACCCACGGTATTGTACAAATTTAAAATGGTAATTTATTGCTGTACATGCAGGCAGGCTAATTATCCAAGAAATTGTCTGGTGGTGGGGACGCGCCTACCTGTTTGGAAAGGTGGGGCGTCAACTACCCAGTGTAAATGGTGGAGTTTGGCGCTCAACCCCAGAACAAAATTAGGAGGGTGAACGCCAAGCTACCACCCAGTAACTCAATAATATGTACCTGATAATTACCAAGAGGGATGAGCTCCTCAACGGGTAGTTATCAACAGGCGGCAGTGGGCTCGCGAGGGTCCGGGGACACGTTAAACTGGTATATAGTGCTGGGGAGAGACGTACTGAAGGCCCCCGTGTCTAGCGAAGGATGAATCAACATCCTACTGTGGTACCGTCTAGTCGGCGTACATATCGGGCTGCTGGGTCACAAGGGGCACATACGACTGAAAATCCGGTTCAGAGCTAATGGGTGCGGGAGGAGACCAATCCCATACGGCAGAATCAACTAAATCAAGGTCTATTAGGTGTGCACCCGCCAGTAAGTGGTTTGTACATGGTACAGGGCCGACAGACCCCACCTAGCTCCTGACAGCTCAGGAGTGAACAGGCAAGGCCAGTGAAAACGGTCAAAGTTCAGTGTGGGTTTGCACGATTCACCTGGATCAGACCGTCGGTGACCACCCAGGGTGACTTGGGACCGGTAATCGCTATCCACTGGGTCACTGGCCGGTCGTCTCTGTCGGACTGGTAGAGTTTATTGCAACCTATCGGCATCAGAGAGGGCTCAATGTACAGTCAGGCCATGGTAAAGCTAAACATGCCTATTCAAGACCTCATTTCTTGGATTAGTGTAGGTTATGGTTGAGCCATGCTCTCTGTGATCAGAAAACATCAGGTTTGAAAAGAACATTCTGGGAAGCAGAGAGAGCCTTATGGCTGGAAAGGATCCTAGCTCAGGTTGCACTCCACTATGTCTAATGACATAAGGGAAAACCAAAGGGATCAAGCGATTTACAAATTACATATAAGACACACCGTTCAAGCAATGGCTCTTTAGAAAACCAAAAGTAGTCTCTCTATAAAACAACAATAGACCCAGTCCTAATCATCATGTCTCTTTCCCCCATCTGGACGACACTGCACAACAACATTATCTACAACTCTTATTCTAACACCACGACACTGACAGTCTTGGTATCGCACTCAAGACTGAACCGGTGTTTGTAGCCTTTGCTACAACCTCAAAACTTACCACGGAGTCGCCGACGGACAGTCGGACGACTCTACCTGGGGTGACCACATGAAGCGCCTACGCTTTATAGTCACCAATGGAGCGTTTCCATCACCTAGTAAGGGGAACGACGAATCAAAGAATTCTGTCACAGCCAATCTAGTGCTGCGCAACCCAGACCAGAATGCTTGGTCACATACAGTTCCACTAGTCAGTGTCAGTCAACTAGTAGATAATAATCATAAAATAATATTACAAAGCCAATACGGCAAACACTATCCGCACACTGAGAGCCTGCTTGAACTGGTAATGTCAACAAACCACTAAGTCAAGTAAAATCCTCTATTATCGCCCAACCTGCGCGCGAGATAAATAACACTTGATCATGTTCGCCTAACAAATCCTCCCACTAAAGTATTCAGCCTGACGCCTCCCAGTGCCCAACACCGTCATCTTATCCCATCCGTATTATTCTAACCCACCACAGGACCTGGAAAAGACAATAAGTTTAGTACACGAGGTCCTAGTTTCCGGCCCGCATCCACCATCTTGTAACCAAAGTAAACACCAGGTGGCCCCACCACGCTACCCGTTACAAAATCACCAGCGAAATACAATCTCTGGTTCCGGGAGTGACGTCAGCTTCCGGAATTCAACCACATGAAGACGAGCCGAAAACTGCTAGCAGAATTTTGGACCAACAATCTCCTTAAACCAATGAGTTAGTAGCCTACCTAACGTGCTAATAACGAGGGAAAAAGGTTAAACTCACCAGGAGTGGAGCGGTAGAGGTGAAGGGCCGGCTGAGCAGAGAAGGTTGGCGCCCGGCAACGGGCGAGGGAGAAGAACATCCAAAGTCCCGTGAGAACAGTCTTGTGGTCTGTGTTTCCCATAAAAACAAACTGGCTGGTGCCTCTTGGATATATAAGGGTGCTAAAACTAGTGACCTGGGCGCTAACCAGGAATTGGATTAAAGAATTACTTGGTGGAAATCACTCCAAAGGAAAAAATTACTATATACAAAAGGAGTGCCGACGGTCTACCGCTGGGGTAGCGGTAGGCGGACTATGACTCGGCCCAGGGCCCGGGCCCACCGACGAAGAACTCGGGCGGACGGCGTGTAGCCGTCCACTAATTCTCTAAAATCATTTACCGTCATCGTTCCATCCGCCACGGTCTTGGATAAGTGGAGCGCGTGTCCGGTGTTGACGGTAGGCACCCCGTACCAATCATTGGCACGCTTCACCTCCCGGCTGATCCTTGGCACAAGACGGTTGACCCACTTTTGCAGCGACCCATCACTGTCCGTCAGTGGCCACCTTCGCGCATCGAAACCCGAAGGGGTGGCTAAAATAAGGATGGCTGGTATAGAGTGGACCTGGATGTTTAGGAAGGCTCTGTTGAAAAGTTCGGCGTAGAAAGTCACGACTGCATCGGGGTTAATAAAAAGAGGGATGTAGAGGGCCAGTTCCCGATCCCAGGTGAGGATATCTAACAGGTTGCAGATCACTATAAGCACGTCGTCCGGGTACAACATATGGTGGGCGAAGGCGTGTCCCGCCAGCTCTGCAGTGGTTGCCTCATCACAAGGAAAAGTCACGAAGACGTGGTCCGAATAGTTTAAAAGTAAGTCCGGATAATCCTGGATCCCTGCCTCCCGATTGGAACTGAAAATGGCGACCCGAACCATTGTAACTAGGGTAAAGGGATCAAAGTTAGTAAGACAAAAGGTAAAAACGCGTCCGAATACTTCAAAGGGACCGCCGGCACTGATTAGAATGACGTCATAACGAGGCTAATTTGGGAAACCCCTTTTTCGATCCGAAGGATCCAAATTTTGAAATCGGCTAGCATGATCAAACCATCGTTTAATTTTCCTCAGAAATCGCGCTAAACTAAAGTTTAGGTCCCCAACCAACATAATTAAGTGATAAATTTCAGTTGTCTCGGCACAATAATTCACATCGAGCGTGCAAACTCGCCGAATTCATTCGAACCAGAAAATTGCCATCCGGGCACTTCACGCCTGGAGGAACCCAGACCGAGGTCGGGCCCTGGATGGGAACTCCAGTCAAGCGTCCTGCTAAGTACACATGTACTAAGGGTGACTGATGGGCGCGCACTGGTTATAGTGGTTTATGTGTGTCAAACTGTTTAATGTTGACCGGTCCACTGCATGGACCTTGTATTCACTGTAAATAATGTCATTCTAGTTGAAAATTGTTCGAAAATCAACCTGCATTGTATGATGAAACCCGATCATTCGAGATGTCCGATTTCTCCGAAGTCACTTGTTATTGTGTTAACTCGTTCTAGAATTGAATTTGCTGTTCATTTGTTAATTTTAGAGGATTAAGACAACTTCACACTGTATATATGTTGAATTTCATTGACTTTTGTTCCAACTGGATAGATTAAGAATCTGTACATGTATGTACTAAGTTAATACTGAAAATGATATTGACTCGGAACAATGAGTACTGCTACAGTTTGCAGGACGATCTCCTTCACTTCAATGATCATTTCACAATCCTCTAGACTTTCCTTGTCACTTTATGAACGGGTTCCGCTGACCTTGAGCCTCAGTACGGAGCTGATAACACAATGTATTTATGTAGTGAACAATTCCGTTCATAAGGTTGTGCCTTTTGGTTAAGTCTCCGAAAGGCCTGAAACAGAATCTACAAATATATTGACACTGTGCTATATGTACCACGAGAGTCAAAGCCACCCAACATCAATTTGCTTTTCATTTAAAAAAAAAAAAAAAAAAAATATGTCCAATAATCCAAATTGGGAACACAATCACATCTGGCTAAATACTCCTTATTAGGTTTGAGCTATGTCGTCCACCTCCTCAATCTCAAACATCTGACCGCCGTCGAATGTACTAATAGCTTAGTACTTTTAATATATTATCATATTGTATAATCTAGTTAGGATCAGGCCTAGCAAGTCTACTTCTAAGAAGAGGTATTTTGCGCTCCTAGCGCCACCTGTTAACCAGTATAAAAGGTGTTGCAAGGTAGGGAGCGAGTCAGTTTAGAGTTTAACCACAGAGTTAGTGGAGTTAGTAACTAGTAAGCAGCGTTAGCTGAGCTGCTCGGAGCTATGCCTACCAGCTCCTGCGGAGTATACTGGAGTTTACCGATACCAACTACTTCGGACAAAGGATTGTGATAGAGCTAAGCGCTAGGGTGGTCTAGGATGTGCTGGAACAACTTGTATTCTAAATGTGGTTGATCACTGAGTAGGAGATGGGAAGGTGGACTGATGGAGACTTATTCACTGTGGCTTTGACTCGGGATGAGATGTTTACTTGAATAAAACCCTTTCATTTTAAGAGCTCCCTCATCGTCCATTCCTTTTGAACTATTGGGGAATGGATGAATTAACTTTGAGCGCAGTCTGATTGGCTCAATAACTTGGATGAACGACTCATGGATAAATTAATTATACACATCACGCAGTCTTAAATCAACACTAACAATAGTTCAATTAAAGGTAGGGTTGACAGGCTTTAACACTGGTTCCTATGGGAAAAAGGCAAATTTACAAAGCTGCATTTTATAAATTTTATGAGCAATTTGTCAACTAAACCATGATGGTTCATTTTGTTTCACACATCTATCTGTGGGAATCAAATTTGAACGAAATTGCTATGTAATTTCATGGTAAAATGTGATGTTGATGTATACTGGGATGGGCTTATTACTGCAGAACTATAATCGCGACATGAACGGTTCAGGTTTCACAATTGAAACGTCAGACCTACACTGAAAAAAGTGAAAAGTTAGAAAGTTAGTCAAATCTGGCTTTGACCACTGAATTTATAGGTTGGTCATTGGCTGTCTAACTTTCTAACCATTTTTTACTATCAGAATACTAAGCCCCTTAGTCAAAGTGACTGGCTTTCTAGCCTAAGGTTAGTCATTAATTAATTTTGCCTAATTATCATTAAGGGGCATTTCTGACTACAATTACAAGATCATACTAAGCATTTTGATACTGTCAAGATAACTTTTTGATTTTCAAAATTTGACATATTCCTTAGTCAGATTGACTAAGGGGGGTGGGGGAGGGGGGAGGGGTGGTGCCAGCCTCTAACTCTACTAGTAAGCCTGTATGCACGCGTGGTATGTTCTCGCATATACAAACGTGCTTATAAGTGGTATGAGTGCAGGCATAACCCATCTTAACACCATTACTAGGTATTATTATTTCATCTCATCATATCACGGCAGGTACACTTAGATCAGCCAAATCTATGACTTCTATTAAACTTTTAAATAGTTACAGCTTGATTTGCCAATACATAACAATGATTAGTGATTAATGCATCCTGTATAACCTAGTAGGTGTAAGGTTGAACGAATTCATGAAGCTCAAAACATGAAATAATGATACAATTGTTTCGGTATTTCTAGCTGTAAAATCTTTGAATTTTAAAATGTAATAATGGGGGTAGGCCTATAGACCCTTAAAATCGACACTGCGACATGGGCATTTATTAAATTCGTCATGGTGACATGGCCGTATTTTAAATTCAACAGGCGACATGGCAAATAAGTGACAAATGACATTGCCCTTCTCTTAAATTCGACAGGGGACAAGGGCTAAAAAAGGATAACGACATGGGACAGGGCTATGTCTTAAATTTGACATGCGACATGGGTCTAAACTGGGATTTAGGGACAGACGACATGGCCATTTTTAAATTCGACACGCGACGTGGGACCCCTCCCCCCTATCTAGGCCTATACCCCCAATAATAGAAAGTCCAAATGTATATCTAATAATTGTATTGATAATGTATAGAAACAGGAAGGGTTGCATAATTTTAATATTTTCATAGATGTTCGCTGTAACTTAGGGGCCTTGATGTACGCATCAAGGGGGGTTGGGGTCTGGGATTTTTGAAAATGTGCGTGTGTACTAAATGGAAGGTCCCTTAGATCTTTATACACTGAGATATATGCAGTTAAAGTTCATAGTTTATACTGAGGTGGAACCAAACCTTACAGAAAATCCTATGGCCTAGCGGTTAGAGTGTTCGACTCCTGTGCCAGCGGCCCGGGTTCGAAACCATGCTGTGAATTACGTTTTTCTTCAATAATGACCAACTTTTTGCTTTTGGGTTAGTCAATCTGACTATAGGTTAGTCAAAAAAAGGTTAGAAAGTTCGGACAAAAATGCACCGTCAAATGTCCGAAGGTTTTGGCAAAAGGTTCGGACTTTTGACTAACTTTCTAACGTTCATTTTTTTCAGTGTATATTGTTAAATTCTAGAAAATTAATGATTTTTAAAGATTCATATATTAACCCAAAGCGAAAGGCAAGTATGTGAACAACGAAAGGGGAATACAATCTCTGTGAACAGTTATTTGAAAGCTTTCAGGAAGGCTAATTTTACAGAACCATGAATGGTAAACGTCGGAGGCGGCCCGGGCCTCACAGGCCTCTCCTGAGGACGACACTGAGCGAGGCCAAAGCGTGGGGGATGCTGCCACCGCTCATCTATCAGAGCATTAACTGCATCCAGCACCACTTAAAGGATAATCTCGTGTCGTCTTCCCAATGCCAAACGAAGGCTAATCGGCCCGCGGAAAACTCAGAAATCTTAGCCCTGATGGAGGTCATTAAAAAGATCTATGCTGAAGGCGGAAAATCTTTTATTTTCCGTCCCCGTTGAGTGAGGCAAAAAGGAACAACTGTCATCATAATATTTAGTTCATGTTAAAAATTTAGTTTCGGGGTTTCCGAATTCTACAGCAAAGGGACATGGGGGTTGTTTTGGCTCTCAGTCGGACAAGAAGTCCGAACAAGAAGCCAAGATGTAAAATGAAGAGCCGTGCCTCGCGCACGAGAGGGAATGAATGATTCGACTGGGGTTCCGGTACTCAGTGTTGGTGGGGGGGTTGTCTCGGTCTGCAGGGCTCGGGGTCTCTCGGACATCGGAGACCGGGAGGACGGCACTTGGACTACCAGATGGGGGGATTCGGGGGAGGTATGGATACGACGGGATGAATCCCTGCGGTCTGTCGGTAGCGGGTATTCCTGCTCGGAGCCTCTGTAAGATGCCAGCTCCTCGGTGTATTGGGAGTCTCGGGCCGCCGCTCGCCTAATGGGTGGTAGCTCGGGGCCGAGCTGGGTGCACTGTCATACTCCCAACCACCAGGGTGCCGCTCATGATCTCGGGTCTTCGGGTCTGTCCGGTCTTCTGGCCTCGTACTGTCGGTCGAGCTATATCGAGCCTTCGGGCAATGTCCCGGTCCTTCGGGTCTCCGGACCCCGTACTACTTCTTAATCTATTTTCCAAGAACTTCTACTAATATTATCTTACTTTTTAGGCTATTTAGTTAACTCTTGATCATCTTATTGACTAAGACCCCCTTTGGGGTGTTACCAGAGGAAAGAGACACATGTAGACACAAGGAGTACCAAGATGGAACTGTTTATTTCGGGCCTCACCGCCCCTTTTTATAGTCAACTGCTCAGCCCTGATTGGCTACATGAGATCACGTGGTCATAATGACGTCACTTCCGGTTTAACACTTTTGGGTTTTCGGGTTTAACACTTTTGGGTTTTTGGGTTTAACATTTTTGGGTTTTCGCTTCCTCAAATACATTATTCTATTTATTTTCGGTGCCGACGCTGTCGTGCTGATGAATGGACATTCATCACAATATTATGTATGTATATAGATAATGCAAGTTAAAAATCAAATGTCCGATTTTATTGTTCATTTATTCAGTAAATTTTCAATAAACAATCTTATTTCATATAATTTTATGTATAGGACATATTCAAGTGTAGATATGAGAAATATTAAGCAGATATTTCAATAATTGAAGCATTGATAGTTAAAAGATGCAACTACTGCAAAAAACGCCAAAATCACCACTCTCTATCCTTAAAGGTTTATCAATGTATTTGAAAGAAGCATGATAATATACTATGGTGATTGCGATAAGGCATACATATACATACATACATACATACATATATACATACATACATACATACATACATACATACATACATACATACATATATATATATATATATATATATAATCACTATATAAACTTGAGATTCCTGTGGTAGACGTGATAATGCTCGAGTTAAGTAAAACTTGGAAACTCACATCTAAACTAGATGCAGTGGGTGCGGACTTTGGTGAAGGAGGAAATGGAAAAGGAGGGGATACAGCACATATCATATATAGTCACCACTTTATCACTTTTTACCTAGGCCCCTATAGAACTTTGAACAAGTTTTAATACAGGCTTTTTGAACCGATTGAAAAGCAACTTCAATCTCTCCAAGGTGACTAAAATTATTTGGGAAAGTTATTTTATAATAGGTCCTATTTTTTCATTTGTTTCTCCTGATCCTACTGGCAGATCAAATGCTTTAATAATATACAAACCATTCGATACTCTTGAAGTTGGTGCAGTGTCGAATTTGTTTTGACATTTCTCAGTGCTATAAAAACATAGATTTTTGCTGACACAACTGATGGTACCATCGTTGAAGTAGGAATTGTCCTGTCGCATGATTTGTACCAGCAAGCATAATTTTCAAATAGTAAATGAACCCAGATTTTTTCGTCAGTTTTCAAATCATAACCATGTAAAATTCGATAAATATATATCATGTGTTGAGACATATTAAAAAGAGAGTGTCATGTTTGGTGTGTTATTCTATTTTGATGGCATTACCATAGAGGTACCTTTGTCTCATATGTTTACTTGTTTTTAATTGCCTGTATATGGTTTAGACCTTCGTTGACATGGTATCCAATTATTGCAAAATATGCACCTGAACTAGGAACTAATCAGATATCACAAGGTTATGAGATCCAGCTAATAACCGTGCCCATTCATTTACACTCGAAAACAATTCAAGTGTGTGCACAGGGGAAGGTATCTGTTTTTCTGTATAATCCCAATCAACCATCCCGTTATAGACAACGAAAGGTTGTAGTGGTAGTATCCTTACTATTAAGATGATATAATTATGAAGACGTTTTAGGGAAATGAACTTATTGAAACAATTCCCATAATGCATTTTGATATAGTACGGAGGCACACTCGCAATTTGTGTTGACTACCAAAGATAAGGCAGTGATCCAAGATGCGACAAAAAGTGAACCGACTGCATAATTGGCAGAAGAGGCTCGAAAAATTGGCACATGAAACATTTGATAAAACAAAACAGGACAATACAGGACGTACAAATAAATTTTGATTTGATAAAAGTCAATGAAGACTGTGGTAAAATGTATATATATAAACAAATAGTGTCTAGAGGCTTGTAGCAGCAGTTTAAGACTATGTAATATTAAAGGGAGTGGAGGGTGGGGAAATGCTGTTCCCTAATGTACGTCCAGTGCCAGTGACCTCTGAATTCTGACTGACCAGGTGCAGCCGGTACCAGGGTCTTTTTCCAGGTGTTGACAGGCACTTGAATGGGCTGAGGGCATTGGTCTCACCTCAGTAAATACTAATAGCCAATTTGCCAATTAGCCCCGATCGGTCCACTTGTATTTTTAAAATCTATTCACAATCAGTTGACAATTATTCAATGAATCACGCCAACCGATTATTGATGCAGACCGATTGTGGACATTTTTGTCAAAGTAGTAGGTGGATTCCGTTGTACGGTACATGGCAGGCAAAAAGGGCATGACAAATGGTATCATTGGAACTTATATTGAAGCTTATAACCAGTACCAGTTTCCAATAACCAGTACATACATTTGCAACGAATAACCATTGCAATTTTGTTACATGAAAAAGACAGAGCATAGATGTGCTGAGTGGTTGCTTAACGGCGCACCTAGTCATATACAGCTCCTTGACTTAGCCATGATCAATGTATCATTATTACCTAGGCCTTTTAGGAAGTCATCCATCCTACGGGTGCCTCAGGCCGGAAGCAAGCAGTAACAGCCACTTCCGGCAGCCTCGTTTGAAGTCTGGCTATGCAACTTATCACCGTTTTGCGCATGTGTAGGATGGAGTCAGCTGGTACCGGTCTGTGAAGGATAGCAGTGGTAAATTGTCTGCTGCAGGCCGTCAGCAGAACAGACAGACTGATGTATCAAAGAATAATAGCCGATTTGAATGACATTTAGGTGATGTATATTCTTATATTTACACAATCATAGTTCCCAAGATGATACATCGACTTCTCGTTTAATTCTGCTATATACCTGAGAATTCACTTGCTGTAATTTTTATCAACATGTTTCCTGTCGCATAATGGGTCTCACTGTTGAGATGACTTGGTCAAACAGCGAGAGTCATCCTTGTTCAAAAAATGAAAAAATGCATTGTCTTGCAACAAGGATGTCACTGTTATGACTGTGGCCCGTCGCATAACGGGTTTAGCAACAGCGATGGTTTGCACCCTCTCCCTGTTAGGAGACTTCTCCCTGTTGCGATGGTGCCCCCTGTTGATTTGCGGCTGTTCTGCTCAACCAATTTTAATTCTTTAAAAAGTTCTGGAAACTAGACATTTAGATCTGATCTTAAATCCCTGAAATTTTCATCCCGGAAAATTGATTAGAAATGGGTGAAAATTGATGTCGAATTTCACGTATAACAGGGAGACTTTGCCAAACCCCCGCTGTTTTAAAGAGCGATATCGTTCCTTCCGTTATGCGACGGGGCACTGGTCCTGCTGTTGAATTGTGACTGTTCCACTGAGCCGATTTTGATTCTGTAAACGGTTCGGAAAGAAGAGACATTTAGATCTAAATATCTTAAATTTTCAGCCTGGTAAAACGATTAAAAATGGGCCAAAATTGATGCTGAGTCTTTGCACAACAATGTGTGGTTTGGCCAAACCATCCTTAGTTCTGACACTGTTTGCAAGACCTAAATCTAACTTGGTTTTAAACTCTCGCTGTTGCGATGACTTCATTATGCGACAGGTCACTGGCAAAACGTTGGATGTGGAGTATTCCTGAAGAGTATTACTGAAAACTAATTTATATGGAGTTTGCTGTTTTGTGACATTCATATAGCCATATTAAGATTGAAATAGGCTACATAGAATTAGTTCCTAGAATATCAAATGTAGCTCACATGTATTTATTGTTGATTTTCGTGAATACCTTCCTTTCATGTGTACATTTTTTGTAATTTTCAGCCATTTTTGTAAATTGACAACATGCGATTTTTATGGTATCGGGGAAGACTGAAACATGTCTTTTCCACCCAACTTCTGGTCGTCTTTAAATGTAGGTACACTCCCTCCCCCTGCCACATTAGAGTGGGATAAATGAGGACAACGATGGAATGTTACAATTGCTAACATCTGTCTTGGACTTTTAATTCTCAAGTCTGTCATTTGATTATCGCATGCAAAGTACCACTCAGTCACCATCCATTCTGACATTGAGCCAAGTATACAAGTACGTCCGCGGGAATATTTTGACGAGATAAAACTGTGCACTTATGCAGAGTCTGGTAAAATTTATTGGTGTAGCCTACAGTTAGGTCACCCCGGGAATTATTGGTATACACATGTACACAGAAATAGTTTGCATACATTACGTCCTAAGGACAGACATCTGGAGTTTATTGACCACTTCGCAAATTATTACCTCACTCACTCTACTAGATATGGTACGAGAAATTCACAAAACCTTAATTTACCATAGACATTTCTTCATTGTCCTCTTATTATTTTTTTTACACAGGGTGGAAATGTTATGCAATAGCTGAGTGTACCCTATAATTTAAGCCAAACCAGGCATAAAGTGGGCTGATTGAGTGCACTCGCAGTTAATTTCTGACGGCAGTGCAATGTGCCAACCAGCAGAATGCCCGCCGTCGTCTCCGGAATGACATTCCCAGGCGGTATTGGCGTTGGAAATGGGATTATCAGTGCCGGCCTGAGTGATGCACACACTCACGACTGTGGCATATATTCTGATTAAAGACACAGTGAATATTTACACTACTCATACTTATATTCAGATGGTTTTAAAAGTAGTGAATGTGAATCTTTAAACTCCCGGGGGAAAACCTCAAAGATACGTTCCACAATAAATTATAATCATTCCATAACGAATGGAAATTGGCTCTGTAGGTGTCAGACACTGGAAATGAATAGCATAAAGATCAGTTGTGTATAGAGTATGGCCTCAACGTAAAGGTTACAGGTGTATAGATAACTAATGTACAGTGCATTCCACGATCAATTAGAATGTACTATGTAACTTCATCCATTTTCTATCTCAGACAGTTTTTGTATGGCGGAGTTGATAAATGTAGGACCCAAGAGGATATTTATACCATTGTATGCTTTAACTGATTGCCAAACAAGCCGATCGACCACTTCTACAACTGCAGGCAGCCTGTATACATGTATACCCAGCACTACCTTCACCCACCATCAGCAGCACCATTAGGGGGTAATGTAGTTGAAACCCGGCCGTCCCTCGTCGACTCGCCCCCTGTAGACGACTGAAAGGACGCCCCCGCCTCCAGCCTGCCGACTGAAAATCCTCAGTCAATATAGCATCACATACATGCGGCATGATGCCCATGTCCTAATATGTTTACTCTGCTGTAAACACATATACCATTGGCCTTTCTAGTGATTTACGTGTCACCTGCACCCACATAGTTAATATAATACTTCCTCCCTGAAAAAGTGAAAAGTGAAAAGTAAGAAGGTAAGTCAAACCCGGCTTTGACCCGCCGAAAGACTAGTCTCTGACCCAACTGTTGTCAGGTAATAAGGTCTAATTCCAGTCTAATATTTTGCTTGACTTGTTATTTCATTTCAATAGTTTTACTTTCACATCGAGAATAAATCAACATTCAATTTGAAAATTGCTTGCTGCATTTCAGCAATTTCGTATGCATTTCAGCCATTTCGTTCAACAATGTGTAAATTTAAAAGGATTGCGGTTTCTGCCTTTCTACCTCTCTAACATTCAGTATAAGCCAAAGCACAAATATGATTTTATGATAACGTTATAATTACGTAATGTTTTGGTTCTTGTTATAATGCGTTTTGAACTACTATAGACATAGATTTTATGTCACCTTATCACGTTTGACCAACAATGTGACAACATAAAATGACATTCTAATTCTGTGTTTCTGTGATGTCAATTGCAACTTTCAAAGACAATGTGATTGTGTGATTTAGAAATTACTACCGCAACATTGGAGAATAACATATTAGTTACTTGAAAATAGTATGATATTTTTTATACCATATGTTGTAACCAAATATGCTCCAGTAAGTTTACTTTATTACATCAGGCATGTCAGACCAATCTAGATATTCCCGAGTTTATTAAGACTGGACCGACCTTTTGGTTGTTATAGAAATCTGACAGAGGGTTTGGGGCTCTCTACTACATATTTCAGCAGACAGTCAGTGGATCGAAAGTTAATATGCTATGGTAAGGGTTGTGTTTATAATCATTAGTCTAGCTTAGGGTAGAGACCACTAATGTTAATCTGGTCCCAGGGGACCTTACTGCCGACCCTGATGTTATGAGTAGCTCAATCTGAGCAGCAGTTAACCGGTCTGACATAGGTGTGATATGTTCTTCTGCAACCTACCTATGACAACAAAATTGTTTCAAAGCCATTATGCTGCAATCATACTGCGACTGTCCCTAGTGAAGAAAATCTATCTTGGTTTACAGCTTTGGTCACAGTCACTTGGGCCCATTTTTCTTAGTACAGGGTCAAGGCTCCATGCAGAGCTGGCAAATGTACATTACTGTAAGGCTAGGGGATACACACTCAATGTTCTCTGACGAAATGTGTTTCAATGATATGGTCATTGATTTAAAACAAGCCACTTGATTTGAACTATTTAATGATCGTCCAGACCAGAAGGAAGTTTGATATTTCTTTCAGAATACTGTTTCAGCTGTATATATTTATAAACATATTTGGAAAATATTGATTGATTGAAATAGTATCACAATATGCCCTGGTGTTGATAGACACTACTATGAATGGTTATGGTTAAACCAATGACAAACGTACCTATGACCCATTTTGTGGTGAGGTTAATACTTCACTGTAATGGAATGTTTTAGTGAGGTTATAATCGGGCCTATATATGACTAAGAAAGGCAGACTTCCTGGGAATTGTCATAACAAATTTGTTATGGCATCCATTTCAAAGTAAAATTCTGATTAAGTTAACTAATGATTTAACATAACCAAAATTTCCCTGAGACATGCTGATTAGGTGAGGTCAAGACTGAACTGATTGTCTGATAATATGTAAATATGAGTTCATGTACTTAGTTAATATGTCGCTATTTAGTGGGATATTTCCAACTGCCTGGAAGTGTAGTGTAGTGACACCCATTCCAAAAGAAGGGAATAAAAAGTTTGTGGAAAACTGGAGGCTCATAAATAATATTTGTTTACCTGGTAAGTTGTTAGAACGCTGTGTATATAAGCAACTTATGAATTATTTTGAAGTTAATTAATATTTTACAAATTGTCAACATGGTTTCAGACAGGGTCGAGGAACAGATACAGCGATTCTAAATTTAACTAGGAAATTGTTTGAAGACATCCGAGTTGGAAATATTTCTAGTTGCTGTTATCTCGACTATAGCAAAGCTTACTATTAATCATGAAATACTGCTCCGTAAATTGAAAATGTATGGACTGACTGATGAGGTGATATATTGGTTTAAACATTATTTAGAGGTAAGGAGTCAAAAAACTCGTGTAGGGGAATATTTGTCAACTGAATTACCTGTAAAGAAAGGAGTTATTCAGGGGTCCTGTCTCGGGCCAATGTTGTTTATTGTATATATCAATGATATTGTCAATTTTTTGGGCACTACCTTTTGTAGCATATATGCAGACGATACGGTAATCGTTGAAACAGGAAAGGATAAATACGAAGCATGTTTGAAGACAAGTAATACTTTGTGTTTAGTGGAAAAATGGTGTAAGAGGAATGAAGTTGTTATTAATCATTCGAAAACTAAACATATGTTATCAGGTTCCAAACATAGAATATTGTATGACGATGTTGTGGTTGGAACGAGATGTCACGTTATTGATAACATCGAAACGTATAAATATTTGGGGATAAAAATCGATAGGTTATTGGTTTTTGATAAACAATTAAACACTACAATTCGTATTGTAAATGATAAACTCATTACATTATCGATAATCCGGAAATATATAGATAAGAAGACTAGTCTGTTGATGTATAAACAGGGAATTCTACCGTTATTAGATTATGTATCACTAATAACAGATTCTAGTCTGAAGAAGTGTGTAAGAAAATTGCAACCATTACAAAACCGTGCCATTAAAATTTCTCTTGGTATATATGAACAAGTGAGTACAGAAGCTATGTTAGAATATCATGACAATTTACATTTGCAATTGTTGAAAAATCGACTTAAAGTATTGATGTTGAGACGGATGTTCAAATTGAGCAAAAATCTTGTGAATGTCCAGATGGATAGGCCGAATATAGTACTACGTGGAAATGATAAGGTGAAATTAAACAAGCCGTTCACAGATAAGGAAAGGGTGATGAAAAGCCCTTATTATTTGGGTTGTAGTATGTGGGACAATTTGAGTGCTAGTATTCAGTGTTCAGATAATAGAAATGAGTTTAATAGTGCGATTAGGGGCGTAGATATAAATGAATTAACGTGGTAATTTGGTGCACAACACACACATCTATTATTGTTAAATATTTAGTACATTGTATTGAGAACCTTTTGCCCCTTACTACAATAATAATGAGAAAACTATACCTTTCTACTTTATTCAAGGTCCTTGTATACCCAAGTACATAATGAATAGATGTTTGAATTACACAGTGGTCTCTCTGGCCAAGTGGTCAAGATGTTAGACTCATATTTGAAAGGTCAGCGGTTCAAAGCCCAAAAGTGACTTCAATTTCTTTCTTTAGCATATCTTCCCTTAACCGTGTTAGAAGCCTTTTTATTACATCATAGATATTTGTGGGATATAGGAGATAGCGCTTTTATAGTATTGAAAGTAGCTCTCCTCCTTTGTTTATGGTTATTATCTCCATGAATATGCTGAATACTGAATTTACAGTGGTAGATGCATGTTCATGGATGTTGCACCTACTGCAGATTGAACCCGGGCCTCTGGAACAGAAGGCAGACACCTTACCACCATGCTATTTTGACAAGAATACAAGTTAGATATATGAGCATGAACCTCTTTCACTCACAGGTGGAGCCAATGTGTATCACATTAATAGTATACAATTTTAAAATATAATTAAGGGGTCAAGGTCATGTCAATATGTTATAAAGCAAATTTAATGAATTTTTATTTAGATCAAAAATACGTTAGAACCTTTAAAGTACCATTCTTAAAGACTGAATAATTTAGAATAAATATAAATTTACAGAATTAGACTAAAAGAAATAAATATTGCATGCATCTATAACGAAAATAAGCTTTCACAGAAAATTGCTATTACAGGCCAAGGCACAAACTAAGGGTATGTAACTTTACAACACATATTTGTCATATGTCAACTATCTGAGAGATGCCAATCAATATAAGTTAACCCTTTAGACCCCAATCCGGCCATAGCCGCCCGAGGGTGTACTCCCCAATCCGGCCACAGCCGCCCGGAAAAACGGCCGTTTTTCCATAATTTTCCCATAATTTTCCAAGGAGAACATTGTGACATGTATTTAGCATACAAAGGTGGCCAATATATCGTTTAAAAGCTGATCGAATTTCCTAATTAATGGTACAGACCAGAATTCTAAAACTTTAATAGGTAGGGGTCGGTAATACTTTGAACATTTTAGATTACAGGGAAAGTAGGGAATTCCAGAGGGAAATCCATAGAAATCCTGGGGAAATCCGGTATTTCATGAGTGTAATCTCTGGGGTCTAAAGGGTTAAAGAAGAACAGCTTCATTTTCTGCAAAGGAGAGCAACTATATGTCAGACCTAGAAACACCAGTGTGATAAGCACGTCATAAGTGTAAAATTCATGAAGATATGACACACATATGAAACAATGGAACCTCCCCGCCCCCCATCATTGTGGTCTTCATATGAAATGTCTTAATTTCCCCCTAAATTCATGTTACTTTAATATCATCAGAGTCATAGACAGTCGCAGAATGGTACTGTGTAATTTCTTGGCAGAGCAGGGCTCAAAGTTGAGCATATTTCACCTGACTAGGGCAGGTAAAACTTGTGGTTGGGCAGGTAAAATCTGACATACACCTGCCTTATGGTCAGTTAAAATTTCTGACCAAATGATAATCTGATAATCAAGTAAAGATCCCCAACCCATTCTCATTGGCCTGGAAGTTGTGTTCCTTTATATTGCTGTATTTTGACATACATTTGACAAAATTTGTAATTGACACCAGTCCCATGTCAGACCTAGAAACACCAGTGTGATAAGCACGTCATAAGTGTAAAATTCATGAAGATATGACACACATATGAAACAATGGAACCTCCCCGCCCCCCATCATTGTGGTCTTCATATGAAATGTCTTAATTTCCCCCTAAATTCATGTTACTTTAATATCATCAGAGTCATAGACCGACCAAAACGGTACAGTCGCAGAATGGTACTGTGTAATTTCTTGGCAGAGCAGGGCTCAAAGTTGAGCATATTTCACCTGACTAGGGCAGGTAAAACTTGTGGTTGGGCAGGTAAAATCTGACATACACCTGCCTTATGGTCAGTTAAAATTTCTGACCAAATGATAATCTGATAATCAAGTAAAGATCCCCAACCCATTCTCATTGGCCTGGAAGTTGTGTTCCTTTATATTGCTGTATTTTGACATACATTTGACAAAATTTGTAATTGACACCAGTCCCATTTTAACTTACCCTGGGTCACAGGCCAACATGGCATCCAGCCTAGCTCAGATCAATCGTTCAAATGGTAGCTAATGTCCTGACGTAACGGATCAAGTCCATTTTACCACTTTCCGAAGACAGATCCCCACAGCCAAGTGTTAAGAGCATCTGCTTCAAAAAACGTTTCTTCAGTGATGACTAAATATTTGTATTTCAGTTAGTCAATCTGCCTGTAGGTTAGTCAAAAAGCTTAGACAGTTTAAGCAAAAATGTACCATCAAAAGTCCTTAGTTTTTTAGTGCTGAGCCATCCCGCATCCAGGGTTTCTTTGCCTCGACAACGGTTTCCTCTTTTTTTATGTGTGAGATAATCTCCAACAGGCGCATCTGACGTCCCCTGAAGGCGGCCTAGCCATCACTAAATTTTCTTACCTACAAGATACCTATTGTCCTATAGGCCTGTAGGGATTTGCACCTTGGGGGCGGCCATTGTCCCCCAGTACAGGCCTGTCGGGGGACAAGCTAAACCCCTCCACCACTGATAAGCTACCAAAAACCCTCTATCTTCTGTTCACTTTTGTAGGACAACAATATCTGAATAGATAACTTTATCATTTTATCTCAATAGCTACGATATTAATCCCCATTCCCCTTTTGGAATTTTGTGATAATATTGAATAATAAGGAAGTTATAGGTATGCAAAACTTACCACTGCCCCTTCCCTCTGAGGGACAATGCCTGAGTGGGTTGACTACCACAACAAAGAGGTGGGAACCCCAGTCTGCCACCCTTACCATGCCTCTGTCTACACAGGCCTTATCTGACAAAAGGTGTGATATAAACAGTGACCAATGGGGCCTGGTATGGGGGATGTGAAAATGTGTTAAAGAAAGCAACTCCCGACCACCCTATATAACACCTACAGGTTTCGAGAAAGTTACTGTATCGGTGTGCACTTGTTTTAGTTTCATTTAGACTACTCCTACTATAGCCTGTCTCCATAATTATTATTCAGACATTATGTGGGTTTCTCATCTAAATGAGCGAATCCATAATTACATGAATGCTCTTTGCAATCGATGCTAGGTGTGGCAAAAATTGTTTGTGGGAAGAAAGGAACAACTATTTTCCACTGCCGGAACTACTTTGCTGTATCGTCCTGCATGGTGATACAATATTGGTTATCATCCTACCTCTATTAGTGCGACATTAAAGTCTTAACTACTGAACATGTATTACCCTAGGATGTGATAAAGAGCCGGATTCCCCCTGTACGAGGTTCCCCACTGTTGCGGCGAATGGGCCTTCACTCTTGCTCCCAATCCCTCGACCAAAAAGGCGTGCAGTCTGTCATCCGTTTCCTTCACTAAAATCTGATGAAAAGCACTTCTTTAAGGCTTAATTCAACCTCCAAATAACAACCAAAAAAGCTTTGGTTGAGAGGAAGTTCTGGCATGAGCTTGTTTTTGCCACGGCTTATACACAGACTGACGTGCAGGGCCTGCGGGAAAAGACACATTGATTTCTGTAAAACCAAAACCAAAACTTATTCTTTTGTTTAAGCTTTCGATGATTGTATCGTTTACAGCTGTTTCAAAAATACGAGATTTAATGGGTCTTGTGTATTTCAAAGTCATGTTTGCTTGAGTATTTTTCATCACATTTTCTGCAAGATATCTTCCCACCCTTTCACCGCGGGAAACCACAAAAGTGGCTCTATGGTAAATATCCATAGGAATGGTATTTAAAGAGGAGAAATTGAGCTTTCAGGATCTGAAAGAATTTAAAAAAATTCCAATTAGAACCCAAGATATGGCCATTTGAATATTGTAGCACCAGTTCATTAGAAAACAATAGAATTGCAATTGAGCAACCTTATAGTGACATAGACAAAGATGAATTTGCTATCATTATTCCAATTAATAGAAATTTGTTAATTTGTTGAACATTTTATGATTTTTAAAATACCATAAATTTGGTGTCATTTATGATAATCACAAACTGTTTTTTTGTTGTTTAAACACAACAAACAATTTTGGTAATTTTTTGAAACAAATAAAATCAATATTTTACCAATTGATGGCTACCACAAAACCAATAATTGGAATATAATGCAGATATTAGCAACATAGCCCGTTTGGAAAATTTGTCCAATTGGCATAGTGCCAACATTTGGAATGTTTTCATCCAACTTACTTAAAAGAAAGTTCTACCAGAAGAATATAGAGACAATTTGATTTTTAGACATCTTTTTAGACTAATTTTCATATTTTGGGCAATATCTCCTTAAATATGAACTGTAGAATGACATATTCAGCAGTGAAGGAACTCATAAAAAAAGGTCCATATTTTCTAATTCTGTATAATCACTCCCGTTACATGCGGGAAACAAACTGCCGAGATAACAGGTGTCCTGCACAATCTTTGCAGTGTACAAAAGTATTTAAGTGGACAGTTCAACTCAGTTTTCCCAATCATTTTCTTAACATAACTTGGCTTCCACTTGTTATAATCATGGTGTGGTAAATGCATATGTGATGCTAAATCAATTGAACTAGCTTTACGTTGCATACCTATAGATTGGACAGTCATATACCGTTTCATTAGATCTGGTTGGAGACCAATGCTGAAGGCGTTAAAAAGCCGTTTCCTATTATTAAAGGCTTTGCATGTCAATGAGAGAATTATAAGCCTACAAATCTCTGAGGATTTACCGTCGGATTGTACTGACGCGGGTGGCCAGTCCATATTTGTGTAGGCTTGGTAGCATTAGCATTAGAACAGCGCACGTGTCAAAAGCCATAACTCTCTGTCAAAGTAGCTGAAAGTTGAGTAAGTAACCAACCTGGAAAGGTTTGGTCTTAGAAGCTGAAACCTGTTGTTTGGAATAGAGGCAGTCAGACTGCGCTAGAAGGCGGGAGCTGTGACTGATCATGAATGTGTTTGAGGGGATTCCTTCCTTGGAGCTGATCATTGTCAATTGAGATCTTGTCACGGAACGGCAATACATAGGAGAATATTAATAAAGAACAACCTTTCACACGAGTGTTACGTCTTACATGATGTGGGAACTATAATTATGTATTGGACGACATCAGTCAAACAAGGAGGAGACTGCGTTTGGAGCTAGCTATTATCTACAATTAATTACGACTAATTACGTACACCATATACAACAGATAATTAACTCTCTATAGTTCAGGATGATACCTAGGCAACTGAGGTTATTTTGCCAAAGGAGTAACCCGGGCGAACAGCAGTTAATCGTGTGGTGTGTGTGCTATCATCTTACATAAATTGCGTTGAAGATCTATCCAATCTAACACCGGACTGAAACTGTACTCGAGACCTGTGGCCAAGACATGAGTAAAATCCTCCGATACTAAGCTTATGATTTGAGTAGTTCTTCTGCAGTTATTACCTTTACTTGTGGATTTGAATAGGATAAATGAAGCTAAAGTGGCAGTTAACAACCTTTTGAAACGTTAGCAGGGATAATAATAGTACCCTATGGTTCAATTCGAAATAGAAAAGGAACGTAATCAAACCTCAGATGGCAATGAAAATTCGCCTCCCCCGAGTGGAGCTTTAGTTATATAAAGCCATTTCTGTTTAATAGTACATATATTATTCCACGTATCAGCAGCTGAAAGTTTTATCTTTTGTTATATCTAAGTAGAATACAGCTTCTGTTTATCAACTATAATAGGCCAATATAAGATTTACGATACTCAGAATATGAGCATAATGCTCATTATCAGAGTGATAGAGGTTCAAGACATCGATTATAGCTTTTTTTCATGTAATCCCACTGAAATTGAACATTGTGAATCATTATTGGTTGAGAAATAGTCACAAAATGATTTATTGGACAGTAAATTAACCATGAAGGATTTAGAAGACATTCATAAAAGAGAATGGATGTTGGTCCGTGTATTTTTATATTCAGATTAGGCCTATATCAGTATATCGTTGAAATAAAAGTCGTGCTGCCTTGAACAGAAAAAGGTAAAGCCGGGTTTCCACTGAACGACTTTCATGGACAGTTCGTAACGACCCTGAACGACTTTAAAAAAAGAAAATCTTTGCTCATTTCTGTCGTTCAGAATGGAACCATTTATTGTTTCCACTGAACGACGATATTTGGACGATAATGTTGCATCGTGGACGATCTTTTCCAACGATTTCAGGCAGGAAATATAGAGAACAATGAATTTAATTGCTTTTAATTGCCTCTGGAAGAAATCGTTTGCTTCTGTCGTCCAGAATTATTAAACAGGTTAGATATTTGGTTGTTGGTGAATCGTTCACTTTGGTCGTTCACAAATGTCGTTTGGAGTCGTTCACAAATATCTTTACCAACGATTTTGTGCTTCCACTGAACGATTTTCCCAACAACCACCAACGATTTCCTAATCTTTTCATGTCCTAGGCTGTCTTGAGGAGAATGTCGTTCAGTGGAAACAGGCCTTTAGCTAACCATTTCACGAAGATGCAAGGAAGGTAAAGGGCACGAACCGCAGCGTCCTGATGGTAACCCCAAGAGCCTCACGTACACTAATAGCTCTCTGTTACTGTGTGTAGGTTATAGCGGCTGCCTTTTGATCGTACCTCACACCATACCTCCTCAGGCCCTTATCTTTGCTACAGGAAAGAGTTCGAGAAAGGCGTCCAATGATTAGGTCAATAGGCCATTAGGCACAGATGGACCCTGTAGGGTGTTACTCTCGGAATAGGTGAGAGGTGTGGGGGCGAAGCAGGTTGTTAAGGGGGTGATCCACGTGACGACAAATCAGGACCGACAGTGGAACAATTTCAAATCGGTTCAGAATCGGTCGAAAAAAATCGTCGGTCCAAAATCGGTTTGCTTTTTTCATGGAAATCGGCCTGTGGGTCATATCAACTTTTCCAAACCGATTTTTCCAAACCGATTTCCGAGCCGACAAAGGAAATATAGAGTAATTCCAAGGGAGTTATAAGCACCTCCGATGCATCCCGTAAACCTAAACGTAACGAATCAATTATCTAAAGCTGGTGATCCACGTTGCGACCTTTTCAAACCGACGGATATTTTCAGTAACCAACCGATTTAAGGACCGACGGTTTTTTGTCGGTTGAGAATCGGTTTGCCAATTAACCCCCCTGCTCCTAGAATCGGTCCACAATCGGTCCACAATCGGTCCCACACACATGATCCATTGGAAAGTTGAAAACCGATTGTTTTCTTGCAATCTAGGCTATAAATCAATAGAAATACTATCTAAAAAAAATCGGTTGGATTATTCTTCACAATTCTGCAAATATTTGTAGTTACATGTCTAAATATATTAAATACGATCATAAATTTATAATATTTAATCTGTTTGATAAAAAAAAAGTAAAATTGAAAAATACTTATCGAAAATACTTAAAAAATATATCATATGAATGCTTATTCATTTAGATATATTTTGATCAAATTTTGGTTCAAAAATACCCAAAAATGAATGGAATAACATTGAACATACATTGACATAATACAATCGGTCCAGAATCGGTCCAGAATCGGTCCAGAATCGGTCCAAAATTATTAAACAGGTTTAATAATTCTGTCGTACCATTGTCGGTTTGAAATCGGTTTGGAATATTTTATATTTCATTTGTCTGCTTGGAAATCGGTCAGAAAAAATCGGTTGACATGATCCACGTTGCGATATTTTACAAAGTGGACCGATTTTGGACCGATTCTGGACCGATTTTGGACCGATTTTGAAGATAGAAAATATTTTGAAAATCGCTTCACTATCGGTCCACTTTTGTCGCAACGTGGATCACCGCCTTCAGCAACATGACACTACTTACAGAAATATAGCATTCAAATTCTATACTTTGGTGCATGGTTGAAAATCAATGTACGTAGGTATTGTATTTAGCGTATTGTTTGTCCAGCATATACCTTAAAAGTTTTGAGTTAACGTTGCATTAACTTATCAAGATACATTGAGGTTGCTAAAACTCCCTATTGATGAACGTCAGACTACCGTGTGTGGGATCCCTCAGGAGGAGTTAATTTGTTTTTGACTCGTACCAACATTTCGACGGGAATACTTCACGTTTTTCGGTCCTGCAAGAAACCTCTTTATGGTTTGCATTTTGTTCTCACATCAATTGTTTTCAAAATGCTGAAGGGTTTTGCCATTTCGTTATCTTCACAATCAAGTAAATAGCGTTCTTAAGAGAATGCATTATCTCTGAATTAAAGATTGTTCCTTTAACATGTATCATGATAAATAAATCACAGCGCCTGATGCAGCTGTTTAAAATGCAATATAGTTCCTAGCTAGTTTCAATAAGTAAGTTAAGGAAAAGAAATAGGGTCTGAAAAGAATGCAAAACATGAGCCAAATAAGCAGAGATGTAACCTGACATTATTGCAATTTTTTGGGGTCATCACAACAAAAGACCATTATTATTACACAAGTTTGAGACCCCCAATAGAATAATTTAACGGTATGGATTGGCACAATTTGAATATAACGTCACAAAAGCAGTAAATATCCTTATTAGGTGAGCTTGAGACGACACCTTAACATAAAGTAATACGGCCATTTTGATAAAGCGACGTGGCATCCCTACTCACATCATACTAAGCCCACAGTCGGATGTTGCAGTGTTGACAGCAGGGACATTATTATGGGCCGTAAAGACTATTGAAGCCATCAACAAAGAGATAACTTTACTTTAGTATAAAACATAAGGTAACACTGTGTATTATAGTTTTAAAACCATACAGGCCTATCTATGTATATATCGAAATGCCGTGTCAACTTTTTAACGCCCACGGAAAATATAGGCAGCCCACTGGGGACCCCGGCCTGCACCTGTACATGTGATAGGAACTTTTGACAGGTGCCTATTGAGACCTTTGCATGGTGACAATGTATCCTACATATATGTATGAGGCGTTGAGTGCGGTGCGTGTCGTAAGCCGGGAGGGGCTCAGGCACGAGCAGGGGAGAAGGCGACACACAAGCCTGCTTAACAACAAAGTGGCTGTGTTTATCACGCAGCATCGATGTCTAAAGTGTTCGTACTCCAAGTAACACCCTAATAGTGTTACCAAAGTCCGGTTCACACCGGAAAGTATTAGGAGATGGGTAGGCCCTATAGTACTTTGAAATATGTGGCTCAAGTGACCGAAACTTGAACATATTAACAGGTTTGAAGATAATTACTTAGTTCTGTCATAATCATCCCAAAATGTTATTCCCAGTAAACTCCTGATCAGTATGAATTCTATAATCGTCCAAATATCTCTAGGCCTATTCGAAGTATTGAGGTACCAAATCTTACTTTAACAATTTAGATATATAGTAATATATATAAATATAACACCACGGATTGTAAAATATACGCTTCGGGCAGAAAGTAGCGCACTGCGGTGGGTCCCCTAGTGATTGGAGTCTCCAACACTGGCTTTTATCAAACTAATTCTAAGTGTCTTTATACGGTGCACTATGCATGCAGTAGACCATATCGCAACTATCTAGTCTTCTTCATTAACAATGAACGCAAATCACCCAGCCCCATCCACAAGGCACATAAAGTTGGGCGGCTCTACAGTATCTAAGAATACTTGAGGCCTGACACCTCTGAGGACGGTAGGACATAGGCCCTAGGCGTTTACCCCGCACTATGTAAGAGGCAGCAGGCATATCGGCCAGTCCCATTAGGGCCAACAAAGGCACCGGAAGTCGGTAGCTACAAACGGTCTTGGACGTGACTACCTGCCACACGCCGCCAACTGAACGGCTTGTCATAACAGAAGTTTACTACTTGCATGACGCGTGTATCATAGAATCAATCCTAGTAGTATATGAAAATAGGAATTTATAGATGGTCACATCATTTTCATAATATATGCTAGGATAAATGACTTGGTGACTTGTCGATATATTTCCCAGCATGCATCTTGATCGAGGTTAATTTACAGATATAATGCAGAAATGACGAATACCTGACGAATGGGCCGTTTCCACCGTTCCTCTATCGGAGCAGACCTTGTCGTACAGGGTAAATGGGCCCAGAGGGATTTGTAGGAGAATGCATTTTGTGAAGTCCAATAATTAATTAACAGGGATATGGATCTTTGCGAGCTCATGTGAACCAACATGGAGAACATTTAACTAGACCTGCTTGTGATACTCCTTGGGATATACCATGCTGCAACGGCTGGTGTTTGCTGTTGCTGGGCCTTTTGTATTCATATACGATAATGCTGGTTAGATTCATCAGCAATACGTATACATGTTACTGGTTACGAAGACGTCCCGATAATTATGTTCATAACCCCCCTTGATACCTCTTGGCATTACTGTTAATATAGGCCCTATCATCGATTAATGCAAAACTTGGACATACATGGTGCACCTGTTTATCTATAGGTGAAATATTTTGGTCGGACTGATCCATCGATAAATATAATATACATGTACTCATAACTTGCCTTCTGGAAATCCAGCTATGTCTTTTTAGAGGATACGTTTCGAGATTGATTAGGTGCCATTTCTTGGTAATTAAAGTCATCCGTCAATGTCAGCATTTTGGGAAGGTGCAGATGTCAGTCGAAGCGGGCGGGCGAGGGAACAACAGAGACGTGAGCTGGCCAAGTGTTTAGAGATCAACAAGAATTTCCAGCACACAAAGGAAGCTACTCAATATCACCATAATTACAAACTATTGAAAGGGGTTTTGAGTAACTAATATTGTCTGGTAAATGCAATAGCTGCTAATGTGGTATTTGTTGATTATTGTAGGTCTCTCGGTCTCGATACCTGAATACACTTTACTTCCGGACGGTTTCTCCCATGCACATATGATTCTGGGCGAGTTTCACACCAATGCCATTTTAAGATTTTAACTGCTAAGATAAGATGGTTCACTTAAGACAAACTGTTCTACACACAGGATCATAACTGAATCATCTTATCTTAGCACTTACTACAGACAAATTTAATGGGGATTCACCTTTACCCGAGGGACATGCCAACCCTTATATCAAAGGAAATAAATTGGATAAGGTTCATGCAAATATAAGTAGATGGCAGCATTGTTTAATGTATCCCTTGTATGAATATGGCAATATAGAAAATGCATTTAAGATTGGAATTCACTTGGAAAACTATTCTCTTTCTAGATTCAATTGATTCATATAGTGATAATATAATTTTCTATCATGAATTCATTCTGTTTATTTGTACATTTATCATTATGTATCTATATTCATTCTGAGCTTTGTATTTCCCACCACTGTGGGATGGTATGCCATCTAGTGGATACTGCATGAACTAAATAAGCTGGCAATCCACATTGGATATAAGATACTAGAACTTCTATCTTCCCTGGTGTGAAATGGCAATGTCTTAGCTACTTACTACAGAAAACAAAGAAATGATGACACTTTTTTATCTTCAATACTATCATGGTTACATATGATATGGACAAACAATAGTTATCTAATAGTGTTCTACATTATTCAATGTTTAATCATGCATTGACAAGTATTTGATATTTTATTGTATTCATAGATACTACATGCTTTATTTGTACAGTCCTAAAAGTTATGATAGCCCATGAGCATCATTACACTTAAGATCTTAAATCAACATCTTATCTTAAAATGACCACCAAAAAACCAAGGTGTGAAACGGTTTTAAACTGCTGAAAGAGGCCTAACTAACTATGTTTCCAGAAAACATGTTGGTTAGAAACCCAACTATCATAAATGTGAACTTAAGATCTTAACTTTATTTAAGATTTCGATTTTGGCAGTGTGAAACGCCCCCTAGGTCTTGTTCTGTAACCGTCTTGGAGAGCTAATTTACACATCGCGGTTGGAATGGACCGGTTGGTATTCGTTGTCTTTAATCAGTGTTTTTTTGCTCTAAAAATATAAAACCAGCTTGTATACAGAGCCAACTAAGCCCATCCCACATTGCATATATACCAGAGTTGGTTAGGCAATCCTTGTCTCCAGGAGTTGGGGTTATTGGTCAAGTCTCATCTGCTGATATGTTACGAAATCTAACATACATGAGTTTCTGCTTATCATGAGCCACTGGTAATTTCTCTGCATTTCCTTGTTAAAATAATTCTGCTTGATTTGAGCAAAGCACTCGCTCTTCGCTCTTCGTACTTTTACGAAGATAAAGAATGCAATGGGATTGTGACACATTAGATTAGGGTTGTTAATAACAGAGTTTGTATACGTTTGGTAGGAGCTACTGTTTTCAGAAATAGTAAATTGTATTTCACTCCATTCCTATTCCTCGAAAACTTTGCCCTTTTTTGGTACTGAATGTGCTACAAAATTAATCTTTAATGGAAGCTTTTACGATAATCCTAAATCCTCCAATCAATAGCTCTCCTATTTTTACAGATTAGGATATAGATATTCACTAAGGAATGACTGCATTGTTATTGAGACACTAACAATTTAATTAATTTTAAATATGATAGCATTCATTGTTATCTATTTTTAATCCAACTGATTACTAATGGAATCCTTAGCCATGAAGTAGGTCAAATTAGCTGACGGTAATTCCATATCACGCAATGAAAATAATTGAGATGCCTTCAAAGCGAGCACATGTATAATGGTTTGTTAACGTAGTCATTCGACAGAAAAATATGCCTTGAGCGATATAATACGTTTTCTAACCGAAGCGGACAATTTCCTGAAGCACCGTGTTATTCGGGGAATCAAAGTGAAATTAAACTGGAATTAGAATGGGAGCTAACTGATTACTGTGAAGACGGACAGAAAGGCTATTCGGGACCAGATCGATGAGTGAGGTAGGGTGGAGATGGTATTGCCTTTTTCTTAACAATGTCGGCGTCACGTTGGCCTGGCATCGTAGGCCTGGAGAGTTCTATTTCCGGGAGGAAATCTTTATTTGCAAATGATATGATTCTGCTATTCTTTCTTTTGATTAGAAGATGAGGATGGCCGCATGGACTCTGTGACATTCTTTAAACTTTATGATAATTAGAAATATGCCTCAGTATCATGATAATTTTATCATTCCTCTAATGTCTAGCAACCGTAGTTTCACAGGAAGTTTATGTCCATGACTATTTGGCCGTTTATTCAAGGAATGGAAGATTATTGCCTTGATTCCTCAAAAATATACCGATTTTAGACCAATAATTCGTAACCAAGATATGTCCATGCAGAAGTGATAATGTCAATGGCTACGCGTCTATAAGTGTAACATATCATTCAGTATGTTTTATGAAATGGACACAGCTGATCGGAGTGGTAGGGTACATCATACATTTGGCATATTGTCCTCTTTTTTTCATTAAAGAATAAAGCGTGTAGACGGTCCATTAAAATCACAATTTAGATTAAAGATCAAAACTTTGTAGACAGTCCGTTAAAATCGTAATAATGAAGCCCTTCAATAACGTTATTCTCCATTGGTTAATATGATGACACTTGAGAGGACTAAATTTGTGCAATAAACTCTGAAGCTCATGAAATTTACAACTTTAATAACTACCTGTGCCAAAATGAAATAGAAAGGCAGTGCACATCACGAAATGGTTTTCAATTTCCAGATGGATTGGCAATTCAGTATTCCTACTCCGTACTGGAAAAGAGATTATAGTCCGGCTCGCGTGTGCCCGCCTGCAACAAAGGGACACTAAAGTAAAAACCTCTCCAAGATGTGAGAGGACATTCTTCTCATGAAGACAAATGGCGCGAGAATTGTCCGATAAGGCGCAGGGCCCTTCGCACGGTGGGTGGATGCGGGCTCCCAGCACGCACTCCTTAGTTACCAGCTGGTCAGGGGGCCTGGCCGTTTTATGTGACGGCCCACACAAACGAGCGACTCGGTGAGTAGCTCAGGGCATTAAGTAGGCGGCGTCGGGCCCGTCCTGGCCCCTTAACGTCCTGTTCGGCGCCGGGCCCAAACTGCTCGCGAGACCATCGGGGTAGATGGGATTGGTGGGTAGGGGGTTACTCACTTTTTAAATGTGAATACCCACGAAGAAACCGAGGCCCCCAATACGCTCGCCCCCCCCCCCCCCCCAACACTGTCTTTCCTGAGAATCAAGGAGCTATCACTCATTCCTTTATTATTTAAACTCTGAAAGGAGCGCTTGGCGTTTTAAGGTACGCAGTTTGACAGGTTAATACAATGATCTTAGTGCCTGCTGGGCTGCGTAGATCTACCTCTGTAAAACATTCATTAACACAGTACACACGCGTGCTTCCAGGTCTTCGTCAGGTATTTTCTAGATTCATCAATCAATTGACTCCCTATCCCTATCCCGGACTGGGGAGGCCTAACTGGGCCGAGCAGCTCGTAGATGAAGCCGCACATCACGTGACACATAGAAGACGACCATCATCGGCAGCTGTGTTCCGACCCCTGCCCATCCCAGGTTTTATGTTTTCCTCCCCTGATCAATCCTTAAAACGAAGCTTCTCTTCGCCAGTTGTGTGCGATCCAATATACGTGCCTTTGTTCTCACGATATTGCAGTCTGGGATTTCTGACACTGAAAACACAGAGTTGTCAAAAGTGGTGCCAAAAACGACAACCCAAGGTTGTCACAGGCTGTGTCTGTGTCTGTTACACAAAAAAATCTTATTTATGAATATTTTCATGTTGTAGATATCATAGTCATTATAATGGCATCCTATTATGTTATTACTAGTTATTAGGTGTGGCCATTACACATAGGAGGCCTATGAGTTGTATGGTTTTGACACTATTCACTTACAACACTGGGTTGATATAGACAGAGGCCATGACAACCCTGGGCTGTCACTTTAGGCACCATTCACCTACAACCCTAGGGTAGTCAGGCAGGACTTTTGACTTCTCATTTTCTTCTGTGACAACCCTATGACAACCCATTCTTCATTTTTGCTTCTGTGACGACCTTTTTGGCCCAAAGTAGTCGGGAGAAAATGACTACCTTTGGGTTGTCATCCAGCCTCAAAATTCACAATGACAACCCTCTGACCACCCCAAAGTTGTCAAAGGATTGTCACAAGGTAGTCACACAGCATTGATGGCCTGAAATGAGCCCTGTGATGACCCAAAAGTCACCTATGAGAGCCCAAAAGTGACCTGTGACAACCCTTTGACAACCTTGCAGTGGCTCTCTGACAACTTTATGTTTTCAGTGGAGGGGATAAGGAAAAGGTATAGACCTAATGCACATTTCTTAACTAGTTTTTTAACGTCTTATATATATTCATTATTTGTTTGTCGGTAGAATAATATAATGATGTCAAATTACATTCTAAGTTTAAAGCGCCATATATAGTTTAATCATTGTAAGAATAATATTGATGTTGCTGTTTTTAAAATTGTTGTTTGCTCTATATTAGTTGTTACTATCACTTACTTTTTCTGTGCATGTGGACATCATTAGTATGGTTCATTTATTCTAATAAATTTAATTGACAGTTTCTGGGATTTCCAGCCTTATGGAAATGCCTATTCATGGCTCTAGAGCCTTTATTTTGCTTAGAAATCATTAATTAAAGAAAAATAAGCTATATCCATGCTACAAATGAAATCTTTCATAGTTTTCATTTTTGGTGAAAAAAATTGGATTTTTTGCATTTAGTTGCCATGGTAACCGGAATGTTGATAGAAGGTCCAAACCTGTCGATATTACACCTATGCAAATATTGGTTTCTATGGTAACCATGGAACAAAATTAAATTTTCAAAATTTGAAATTCTGAATCAAGGGACTGCTTGGCCATATTCAACAAAAAACAGATTCTGAATATCTTAGATAGAAAGAAAAGGGCAGTATATTTCCTGAAATCATACTTGGGATTTCAATTTTTGGACTAGATGATATATAAGTTATATCTTTGTAAATACAAAAAACTGGTCTAATTTAGCATATTTAGCTGATCTGACCTTTGGGTCTTCAAATTAACATAACTTTTTTCCTAATAAGAATATTTACCTAATTTTTTCAGTATTAGATTCCCCAAGACACCATCTTAATTTAATATCCCAGGCCATAAGACTGCTTTTCGCAGAGGATGTCACCTATAGTGTCTTTCAAAACATTTCTTGTTATCGAACTGTATATACTTATGAAAGGAACAATATGCCTCTATATAACCCAAATTCAAAATCAAATTTAAGCATAATTTACTCTACACGATGAGCCCACTGGATTTTCTCATTTTCCCCACCTAATAGCATCCCAGGTAACAGAGACCCATATTGTGCACGTTTGGGGAACAGGATCCAAGGGTGTCAAACACATGATTTAAAGACGAGTACAACCCGGGATTCTGTGGACCTCATTTCTGGTGTTTCCAACAAGTTTCTAACACGGGCGTTTGACACGACATTCCTCATGTAAAATTAGTGTTTGCTTACAATCTGGCTAAAATAAGTTCTGGGGATCGAACTGGGGACCTCTGATACATTTGCATATTTAAATGGTGCATTATAACTTGATTTCTTATTTGGCTTAGTGAATTAAAGGTTTTATATCTGAAAGAAGTCTATCCCAATAGGTAAGCACGAGTTAGACATGAATAGACTGACAGAAACTCGGGCTTTTTACAGGATTTTATTAAGTAGATGTACCCATGATAATGTGACGAAAAGGGTTTTCGAATGATATTGTTGCTCTTTTCGATTTAGTTCGTTCTCTTGCTTGCCCCGGCCATTCCTTGTGGAATGAGAGAACGGGAACTTGGCTGTCAGTGCCGCGGGCTCGTATGTAGTTATTCATATTGCATATGAATAACACGTGACAAAACTGGTGTGATATATACATAGTTTACATGTGGATTATCATGACATCAGAATGTCATGACAATGACACTACAATGTGAAATATTGACAGTCGTGATAAAATGTAGTTAGATGTAGCATTATGAAATTGGCCGTGTCAGATGCATAGAAAGTGATATAAAAAAGAAAATTGAATAGAGACTTTATTATGTGAAAAAATAATGGTAAAACTGGTTAAAGTGCTAACATCACTATAAGAATTCAACAAAACCAATATTACAGTAGTGTAACACGTGACAAACTGAGGAATACTCTTGTCCTGTTTGCTTGGATCCTAGGGACCATGAAAACCCAACAAACAGGATATCCAGCTCGATACGTGTTTAACTAATGTAATACTGGTATTGTTGGAAATCTCTGAGTAATGTTAGCAATTGACCAAGTTTTATCATAAGTTTTCACAAAGTAAATCAATTCTCTAATTTTCTTTTTTGAAACACTATCTTTTTATGTCATATGGTCATATATCTAATAACACTTTATCAGGGCTGTATTCATATTTTTACATTATGATGATATTCTTGTGGCATTCTGGTACCGGTGCAAGGATAATCCCCATGTAAACTATGTATATCACATTAGTTTTGACACATGTTATTTTGTTGTAATAATGGTGTTGTGTTAAACCTTGTGAATTTTCTGAGAAAATTCCCTCCCTGGAATACCAGTACAAAGATCCGATAAGAGATTTTCCTTAGTTTTCATGAGTCAGTCTGTTAATTAAACCTGAAAAAAACATGAGTTTGCACCATCTTTAAATATGTCAATCTCAGTCTAAACTGGTGGAATATATAATTTGAAGACTGATCAGTTACATTTTCTATCTGAAATGATAAATCTAGTCATGATGCACATTTGAAATATGCAATTGTTAGATTTCCCCTAGAAATCAATGTGAGGGGTCTCCAGTTCGAATCCCAAAAGTTAGGAGAGATAACCCCTATCCCGAAGGAGGGAGATCGTAAATCTCCTAAGAATTGGAGACCAATTACACAAATAGCATTGCCAGGAAAATTATTAGAGAAATGTGTTCATTCTCAGGTTTATAAATATTTTAATATGAATAAGTTATTACATTGTAATCAATATGGTTTTCGTCCTGGCTTCAGTACATCAAAAGCTATTTTTAATGTACTACGGATTTGGTATGAATCGTGGAATACTAGATTAATTACAGGATGTACATTTATTGACTATTCTAAGGCTTTTGATTCGTTAGATCATAATATTTTACTGTTAAAATTAAGATTATATGGCTTAAATGGTAAAAGTCTTGCCTGGTTTGAGAGTTATCTAGCCTGTAGAAGACAACGAACAACAATAGGATCAATATTATCTGATGATTTGTCACTTACTTACGGTATTCCCCAAGGCTCGATTTTGGGCCCCCTAATTTTCATTATTTTTGTTAATGATCTTTTCTATGAAATCGAGCCTAGTAAAGCCTCAATTATTATGTATGCTGATGACACTTTGATTACATCTATGGATTACAGCATTGCTAATGTTCAGCAAAGTTTACAAGAATCAGTAACTATTTTAGACACTTGGTGTGAGTTGAATAAGTTGACGATTAATGCTGATAAAACAAAAAGTATGTTTATTACTAATAAAAAGATTCTAGATCAACCGGTTATAGAAATAAATGGAAATAAACTAGGAACTGTCGATAACTATAAATATTTAGGTGTTGACTGTACATCCAGGTTAGATTTCAACTTATATGTTTGTAATATTAGGAATAAGATTAGCAAATTGCTATTTGTTTTGTATAAGATTAGAGAAAAAATTGATGTAAATACAGCAGTCTTGATTTACAAACAAATGATATTACCTCATTTTGAATACTGTGGATTTTTGATTGATTCTGCAAATACAACTGAGATTAAGAAGCTAGATCGATTGCAAAATCGTGCACTGAGATTGATAGAAAATAATAGTAATATGTATAAGCATACAGATTATGATATTCTCATGCGGAGATTTGATATTGAGCCTTTATTATTACGAAGAAATCGTCAATTATGTTGTATCATGTATACAGAGAGTAGAGACATTAACAACATTGAGGCATCTAGATGTACAATGGCTCTAAGAGATGATGAAAAAACTAAGTTTAAGATGAAAAGAACAAAATATACTAAGGTAATGAACAGTCCGTATTATCGTGGTGTAAAAATCTGGAATCAATTGTCTGCGGATATTCAAAATGTACCATCTATGAAAAAATTTAAGGGATTGTTGAATGAGAATGATAAGTACAATTCATGAGTATGATGTGTTTATTCATATATAGTTTGACAGGAAATATTTTGGATTTTTGTAATTTGTAAATAATTACTAACATTATTATCTTTTATTCTGTATTAACAATCTTTTAAGACTTATACGGTGTTTACTGTTGTCTTACTTTATGTATTACTAACAAAGTACGACTGGAAGATCATACTTGTATATGAAGTTGACTGAATAAAAAAAATAAAAAAAAAAAAAAAAAAAAGACAGGCAGAAACACGAGTTTTACATATGAAAACTCGTGTCAAAAACTCGTGTTTAAAACTGGGGAACACAACAAATGAGATCCACAGAATCCTGAGTAGTACTTGTGTTTAGAACACGATACGTGTTCTTGTTACCTGGGATAAAGATGGTTTGAAAGATGTAGGTATATCACATTAGTTTTGACGCATGTTATTTTGTTGTAATAATGGTGTTGTGTTAAACCTTGTGAATTTTCTGAGAAAATTCCCTCCCATCTTTAAATATGTCAATCTCAGTCTAAACTGGTGGAATATATAATTTGAAGACTGATCAGTTAAAGTTTCTATCTGAAATGATAAATCTAGTCATGATGCACATTTGAAATATGCAATTGTTAGATTTCCCCTAGAAATCAATGTGAGGGGTCTCCAGTTCGAATCCCAAAAGTTATTTTATCAAAAGACAGGCAGAAACACGAGTTTTACATATGAAAACTCGTGTCAAAAACTCGTGTTTAAAACTGGGGAACACAAAAATGAGATCCACAGAATCCTGAGTAGTACTTGTATTTAGAACACGTGTTTCACACCCTAGATCCAGAGCTATAATTATACGTCCACGATACGTGTTCTTGTTACCTGGGATAAAGATGGTTTGAAAGATGTAGGTCCCGAACACTGTCTGACTACAGATTTGCGCATAGTTAGTAAAAATCAATTGCCACTCAAAACCGTTTCCTCACTTAAAGGTAGCTATCTGAATGGCTGATGTGCCACTCCACGTCATGATATCCTGTGTCAACATCTGCTAGGTGGCCCTACCAGTCATGGGTGGAAAGAGCTAGCAGATGGTTTGAGGGTCACTGGTGGCCTCATATTATACACTAAAATTGGCATAATAAATATACGATATCCTATTACGTTACCATACTGTAATTGCAAATCAAGTGCCCAAGGCGCTTGGTTTTATAGAAACAATGATAGAATTATGTCCTTATTGACGTATATTGTTAACAGGCAACACCTTTCCCATTACTTTCCAATTCATTCCCTAATAATGCATGTATCACATATAATATGTATATGTATATAAATGATATTAATAATGATATTATAACCTTACTTATTTTACGACACAGCCCATGTAACAACGACTCCTGCCGTGCACGTTATATTAATAGCTCGGGTGTCTTTTGTCATTTTTGGCCAAAGAAAACTTTTGGCGATCGTGAGAACACACAATCCCATTGCTTTACCGCTGAGCTACCAGAATTCTGTATGTAGGGACAGCCCATCAAATTGTATTTCAACCATACGGAAGTGTTGTAACACGGTAGTGATGAAATTCATTTATCTTTATTCTTTTCATTGTAATCTAGTTAATTGGAATGCAGACAATGAAATCACATCAGTGTTGCTTAAAACGTATAGAAAACTACACCAGCATGTTACCAGAATAACACTAGAATGTAAAACCAATGATACAAATTTTATATATTTTACTGTGTGTTAACTCCTATTACACAGAAACTACTAACACTACTCAGAGATTGCCAAACACCAGTATAACACTATTTTAACACGCGTCAAACTAGGGTAAGCCCGTGTCGTGTTTGCTGGGAATAATAATTTGAGAGATACAATAACGTTGATTAATACTGAAATCTGTTCACTTAATAATTGGCATTTTCCATTTCGAAATTTTAATTGAGGCCAGTTATTTTTTATATGCAGCCAGGCATTCAAATATTCTTAAATTAGGGCAATCATATTCACATTATGTACAATAACTTTTGTCTTTAAAAAAAACGTGGGATAGTTAGAACCATAATTCAGTGTCTAGCATTATCCATATTTGTTCTTTTTCGCACCAAGTGCGTGATACAACATACATTCCCCCTAATGCACCCACACACAGGTAAGGAGTGAGGAGGGGACAGGTAAAAAAAACTAAGGATTAAACATCGTTTGGCATATTTAGTGCTTGGCGAGGAATTAAAAGAGGCCCCAAATGTTTGTGTAGTTGGGATGATAGATGTTTAGAAAGGAATAAGAGAAGATTTGGATTCGGAACATGTCAAATAAAACCTGACATGTGATGTTTAATTAAGAAATATCAAATGTCACCAGCATTGAGAATGTGGATGAAGTATGGGAGATAAATCCCACATGAAGGCGGTGGGGAAATGGGTAATATTTAACAGGGACTCTTCTTTGTATAATTAACAGATCGAATTGTTCGCTATAATATCTTGGGCCACAAGATGACTACATATCATATCTTTCTATCCATTGGCCAAGTTTAGCCCTTTTCCCTAGTTTTACACTTCCTGCGCGCAGCTTAGATTCCCAATAAAATAGTTCTATCAGCAGTGTCAGTTAGTATTTCTATGAAGCCCATTGCCCTATGGAAATACCCTATTGGAGTTAATTATAAATTCATTTTATTTTTGTTGTCTTTAACTGTTATTTCATAGCATATGGGCAAAACATGTTGAAATGGTCTAGCAATTATAATCACATAATATGTATATAGGGCGAAATGAATCGTGTAACCATCGCCGATCATTACCTATGCGTGTGACTAGACAATGGGAATACTCAATGGCGTGACATGGAAAGAATTCTGTATAGAACAAAAAATCATATTCATTCACCAGCAGATGTATACAGATATTATGTATCTCCATGGCAGTATAGTGTTGGATAGCATGAGCAGGTGTTCGGAAATAACACGGGGGAAACATCCTGATAGGAAGTTCATCCATATCACGTATATGTTTGTGTGTATAGATCTAACGATATATGTAGGCCATATAATATATATATATATATATATATATATATATATATATATATAATGTGTTTGTCTATATAATAAAATTATACGCACACACACACACACTCACAAACACCTAGTGTCGAAGTACTCGGAATCCTCATCCGACAAAGACCACCGACAATGTGGCCTGAGTGGCCATTCAGCCGCCCTGATGGGTGCTTGTAACCATAAAAGCCCCTTCTGCCCTGCACAATACCCGCCATCCATCGACGCCTAGGAAACGCATCTGTCTCAAACCAAGCCACTGTGAAGGAAGATCACTTACCATTGCTATCACTCAATGCATCAGAGGGTTATACTTAGCCTTGTTCCACTCAACTGTGAATAACAGATTTATTCATGATGTATAAGCATGCAGGCGGAACAGCGTCTTTTATCTAGCTTTGCTATTCAGGTCTGTCGACCACCATTTGTTATATACTACCCCTTTGATGAATAAATCAATGAGATGTCCTACTTCGAGTCATGGACTATCTTATTAGAATGATGGATGATCTGTTGTGCAAGCTTTAAGGAACAAGGTAGGTTGGAAGCAATTGACCCAGAGCTATACATGTTTTACACTGCACGCACAAGACATACAAAGGAAAATATAAACATGTACACGAGCTATATCATGTAACTTGTTGGTCAGAATAGATTACAAAGAGAATGAACCTTCCTAACCTTTAAAGCCCTGTCCCCACGAGAGGAAAAGGTTGGAGGAAAATGACCAACGACAAAGAAGGTCCCAGAATAAGTGGTATGTAGACAGACTGGCACAAGGTAATTATAAGGACGCTACTTGTTTTACAATGATAAAAAGGGCAGAAAGACCCCGTCATCGTCGACGATAAACATATTAAACAGGCCTAAAGGCCCATCCCCATCGGCGAAATTACGTTGAGAATTGTGTCGGCTGACAAAGGGACTTATGCAGCTAGGTACCTCTAGACAAGCTGACGCCATGTAATTATAGAAGCCACATTTTTCTTGACAAAAAAAAAGGGTCAATTGAGAATGCCCTGTCATCGTCGACGATAATCATATTAAACATGGCTAATATTTCGTTGGAAAAGGCTGATGATAAAAGGGTTTATAGTGGTGCTAGGCTGTCTGACGATAAAGGGTTTAACATCAGACAGCCTGGCGCCACTTTTCTGGACGATAAACTCCTGTTTATCATTTATAAATCCATCTTAATCGCGTCTCAATGGGAAAAAGAGAAAAAGAAATTCAGCCAAGAAAAATTCCCAACAGACTTTCTAAAGGTCTGCCGAATATTTTTCGGCCGATAACGCATTTGTTGTTAACGATAAATGCCTTGTGGGGACAGGCATTTAAGCCATGTCCCCATGAGAGGAACAAGTTTAGGAAAATTGACCGACGACGAAGACTTCCCTAGAATAAGTGGTAAGTAGACAGACTGGCACCAAGTAATTAAAGATGCAACTAATTTTCCAACGATAAAAAGCAACGACCAAGAAAATCCCGTCATCATTGATGATAACCATATTAAACATGCCTAAAACCCCATCCCCATGGCCAGAAATTTACCAATGATAAACGCATTATTGGCCGACAACAAAATGTGTGCTGCAAAAATCGTCAATGATGAAAAATTAAATGTTTAAACTTGTTGGGACACAATGGACGATGAATTTTGGATGATAAATAGGTATTTGTCGTCCAGAAAAGAGGCACCAGGCTGGCCAATGATAAACCATCTATCGTCAGTCTTTCTACCATAATATTAGGCCTGTAAAACGTTTTGGAAACATAACCGACGATAAATCTAGAATAAGGGGTATGTAGACAGACTGGCATCACGTAATTATAGCTGCTACTTATTTTCCAATGATAGAAACGGCTGACAAAGATAGTTCTGTCATCGTTGATGATAAACATATATATGTCTAATATTTTGATGGAAAAAAACGATGATAAACGGGTTTATCATTCACAAGCATGGGACCACTTTTGTTGTCCATAAGTTCATTGTCCATCACATCCCAACAAAAAAATGATGATAAGTTTCAGCTGATATACATTTTCTGCTGAAAACAACGGCCGAAAATAACGCATTTGTTGTTGATTATTATACCTTTATTGTCGACAATTTTCTGCTTTAAGCCCTGTCCCCACGGGGTGAAGAAATGTGGCCTGAGATGAAGGGGGTTTTGAAGCCAGGGCCCAGTAGACAGTAGAAGCCTATAGAAGCCACATTGTTTTCCAATGATAAAAAGGGCTGACAAAGAATATCCCCTCATTGTCGGAAATATACTTATATAACATAATTAGGCCTAATATTTCAGTAGAAAAGACCGACGATAAAAGGGTTCATCGTCAGACAGCCCGGCACCACTTTTCTTGATGATAAACACCTGTTCATCGTCATAAATTCATCTTCCATCGTGTCCCAACGAGTTTATACCCTTTCTTTTTAATTTTTCGTTGTTGCTGATGTGATTTTCGTCGTCGACAATGTGATTTTTGGATCGTAAACTTTTATTGGTGCAATATGTTCCTCTCATGGGGACACGGCTTTAGTGACGCAAAAAGATCATGAACGTGTAAGTGAGCTTGAAGAGTCCCAATGCAAATTCTGCGATCAAATTTTCCGAGATTTCCCTGTCCCATGGCAAAGTTTTCCCTTTCATGGTTTTGTTGAATTTTGATTATCACAAAGTGTTTGAATTTCATTTAAGATGTGCGAAGCTTCTTGGAAGAATTGAAACAATGCTCTTGGAAAAGTGTGATCTCCTGAACCTTAGTATTTAGAATATCAAGAAATTGGGCAAAGAGAATTTCTAATTTCTAATTCCTTGTGTTTTCCCTGACGGGGATTTCTTTTTGCTCTGTTTTCCCTGTGTACTGGGGACCCTGGCTTTACAGGTGTAAGTGTTAATCATTATTAATTTACTTAGTTATCTTTGATTGTTTTAGGGTAGGTAATGTGGTAGATATTTCTGACAATCAACGCACTATTTCCTGAACTTTCAGAAAACAACATTCTTATTGCCTGGATGATTGTAGGTATTATAATACTACCTGGGTTTAATCAATAAAGACTTATGATTTAGGAACACTCACTCATAGAGGTAAATCATAAGTAGGAAATAGTGCGTTGACAATAGATATCTTTTTAACAAACAAACGTAGGCCAGATAGATGCATCAATATCACTTTTACTGTTACATAGAGTCACAGCATTGTCTACATTGTCCCGTTATTCCAGAAACTTGGGATCCAAGTGCACACTGTGATAGTGGGAGAGCATTATAACAAAAATGCCATGCCAATGTGTCTTAAAACCAATAGAAAATCTATAATAAAATACCCAATGAACCGGGGAAAGGAAAATCAGTTCACATTCAGTTGAATCCTCATGATCCACTAGACCACAGATAAACTTTTTTCCCTCTATTATTTCTACTATAGAATTCAACATTGAAATGAGGTTGCATGGTCCTTATATTAGAATATCAAAAGGATGAAAGCTTATTTTGAGTGTGAATCTTTGTGCAGAATTTCCCAAATCAGTTTGTAAATCGTGTGGCTGTGAAATCATATGACATCATCAGTAGTAAAAACCAAGGTCGAGTTCAACTCGTGGTGCAAAAATAGTCATGTCATTCATGTCATTTCATGCACATTTATGCGCCAATTCGTGGCACAAAAATAGTCATGCCATTGATGTCATTTCATGCACATTTTTGCACCACTTGATCTTGGTTTCTACCTAGCTCACGAACTAGTAGTCTCAGTGCCAAGAAAGCTCTTACTTATAATACTAGTACTAGATGATACCAATGCAAAGAGTTGAGTAGATGAATGGTGTTAAAAAACGTTTACTGACCATCATGTTTCGTCCTTTGACAGGCTTCCTCAGGGTTGTGATTCACAAATAAGTGGGGTATAAGGTAGACTTTTCAAGGTTTGAAATTAGGATACATACAATGTTGGTTGCTAGGCTACGATTGTAGTGAGATTCATAACGAGGCTGCTTATACACACACAAATCTTTCACAGTCAAAGACTAAATGTAATAAAAGTGTTTATGTGAAAGCTATCAATAAAAAGTTGGTTAAATCTAAACATTGACTTAAGAGTTCACCATGAGTAATGAGATGAATTAGAGCCCGTTTCAAGTACGATGATATGAACTAGAGCCTGTTTTGAACATAATGAATCATGAGGTGAACTAATGCCTGTTTTGAGCACAATGTTATGAACTAGAGCCTGTTTCGAACATGATATGAGGTGAACTAGAGCCTGTTTTGAGCACGGTGAGGTGAACTAGAGCTGGTTTCGAGCATGGCAAATAATAAGGTGAACTAGAGCCTGTGTCGAGCATGATATCAAGTGACTAGAGCCTATTTCGAGCATGGTGAGGTGAACCAGAGCCTGCTTCGAGCACGGTAAGTAATGAGGTGAACTAGAGCCTATATCGAGCACGGTAAGTAATGTGGTCTCTTTTGAGCATCATATATGATGTGGATTAGAGCCTGTTGCAAACACGGTGAGGTGAACTCCATCCTGTTTCAAACACGGTGAGGGGAACTCCACCCTGTTTCAAACACGGTGAGGTGAATTCCACCCTGTTTCAAGCATGATGATGTGGACTAGCGCCTGTTTCAAACACGGTGAGGTGAACTCCACCCTGTTTCCCACATGATGAAATGAACTCCACCCAGTTTCAAACACAGTGAGGTGAACTCCACCAATCATCCATAGAACGATAGTGGACTGATTGTGATTGAGGTTCTCTTGCATTGGGCAATTATCACATATGGAATAATGTTAACTTTTGTACAGATTTACCTAACTTTCTACCTACTAATTTTCTTTGAACGGGAAAGCTTATTGGGAGGTAGGGTCCAGAGGGTTCTGATTACCCACTCCTCTCTTGGCAACGTTTCAGTGTTGTAGTGTTCTTGTTGGCTTACATGGGAACCCCCCCACCCCCACCCGTTTTCCGAAATCTTAGACCCGCCTATGTATGAAATGCATAACATCCCATCCCATCCCTTAATCTTTCTATTCAACCACAGCATACTCAGTCAGTCTGTCTTTGTTCAGCTAAAGAATCAGCTTTTGATGGAAAATTTATTGTACATCTTTCCGCAAAACGATCATTCCTTATAATCTGAGAAACTTCTATGGTCGACCTTTATTTGTTGTTGGCTTGACAAGCACACAGTACAAACCTACAAGTATCGCTTACGCCGGCAGTATTACCCTGAACAGCTCCATTATGCTATCTCATTGTGTGCCCTGATGTGACACCGTGCCTGTCAGACCTGGCTGTCATTGCACACTAGGTGTCACTTACTGATACTGTGCCTGCCCACAAACATACCACCGACAGTGTGTACTGTAGGCATGTGTCAAAATTGAGGCAAGTTATCACCTTGTCTGAGCCAGCTCTCCAAATTCAACATATTTAATCTTTACAAAAATTAGTGCATCAGATACAAACCTGTGGTTAAGATGGTAGATAACCGCAGCATCCATTGTTTTTCCCCTGGTCCGTTCTATCTGGGCAGGATATATACACTGTAAAAAGTAAATGCTGTAATTTTACAACAAAATTTGCTGGCAACAAAGTTTCCAGCAAATTTTGCTGTACAATTACAGTGCATCATGTAATTGAAGTTTTACAGTATTTAGTACTGTAAAATTCTTACAGTGAAGGTTGATGTCTGATTACAGCACATTATATACTGTAAATGTAACTGTATTTAGTGCTGTAGATGTTGTACAGTCATGTTTGCTGTAAATTTACAGCAAATAAAGCACTGTATTTGTACAGCAAAATTTGCTGGCAACAAAGTTTCCAGCAAATTTTGCTGCAAATTTACAGTACATTGTTATTTTTACAGTACTCTTAATTGAAAGTTATTTATTATTGAATTTACATAGAATTCCTTTAATAAATTTAATCAAATGTTATTTTCCCACCACAATCCAATGTATACTGGTTGTGGGATGTATCTCTGCCAATTTTATAAGCAGATATACATGCATTGGGTGTTGTTGCATTAAGTTATGCACAGATGTCAATCTCTATTAACTTAACTCAAGACCAAAAAGGTGTCTACATACGAAAATTTCTGTACTATTGAAATAATCAAAATATTTTGCATGGATTTTATCCATTAAGCATATTAGGTTAGTTATTACATGTATTTTCCACTATTTAAATGCAATAGCTTGGATTAATTCATCTTTAAAATGGTTTTAAAGTAATATACTAAAAACGTTTTTCAATCTAAAAACTGTAGCTCCCCTGGTGGTGACTTCTTTTACAGGAAGGGTTACTGTAAAAATATATATTTGTCATCTATTTTTGGATTTACAGTACCGGTTTTGTAATCCTACAGCAATTATTACAGTTAACATTTTACAGCAGAAAGTGCTGTAAATCTACTGTAGAATTTGCTGTAGAAATACATTAACCTTTTACAGTGTATGTAAAATGGATCTAATAAACATATATCCCAGAACTATATACCACCTTACTCTCAGGATATCTACTAGGCAGTTTTTACACAAAACACGTTTGTTAAACAAGCCAGTAACCATTAACGTAGCACAGTGACCCTCATGGCATCAACAGACAGTGCCAGGCAGTATTTAGAGGACTGGTTTAGTGGCTATGAGCCAAGCAAGAGACATGACGTTTCCATAGATTTCCCTTGAGTGCCGTAACATGCTGAATAAATTATTCACAACTCATCAGTCTAAAGTTGAGTCTCCCTTCGACACAAAAGGCTTTTTATTTGCCACTGCTTTGAACCACCCACCACGAAATAAACAACAAGAGGTTTACAAAGGATATACGGGAATGGATATCAAAAAGAGAAATGAAGAAACAGGTGCATGTTACATATCACATGTTATATATAAACAAGGACATAAACGCAGGATGTCTATAGACTCGTCTATTTTTGAATTGAATAAACTCATACATTTACTTAACTTGCACGTTGTATCATCTCTGTACATGTATATCCCATAAACTGATAAATGTATAAAGAACATGGACGCCTGTAAAGGGACGATATTTCATGATGCCTCTCAGTTCCTCATATAATACAGGGACGGATCAAGAGGTTTTCATAAAGGGGGGGGGGGCTTTTGTAAAAATGTCATTTAGACCCTCCGAGTCCAAGACTGTTACATTATTAAATATTTGATATTTGTCCAAACAGCCTGCCACTATTATGACATTCTAATTTCTGTTCATTCCTGAGCATTCTAACGTCACCCTCGCTCAATCGTTGCTGAAATAAACCTTACAATGATGCATTTTCTAGAATTATAGAAAAAGCAAAACAGATTCAGACAACAACCTACTTCATGGTGATCATCCTAAGATCATCCTAAACAAAGCAAAGCTATTTGGAACAAATCTTATTTATGCCATTACCCATGTACAACTATATGATATGAGGACTGGTCAGATGATGTGTACCACAATCCGCCTATAGACTGATAGAGTAGAAATTAGAAATCAAGAAAAAAGATAAAACGAGAACAATACAATATTTTAAACCCACTTTAGAATAATCATTAAAGTTTATTCACAGATATATTTGATCTGTTTCTAGAGTAACGCTTGTTTTTACATTTTAATCTTTTATAAGTATTACAATAAGATACATTGGGCCTATTAGGTAAAATTATGACTTGTAGCCTCAAGGTAAAATATGTCACAAAATAATCGTGACATGAAATCTTTGTTATTTGAAGCCTTCAAAGTAATTGTGACTCGAAGCCATGAAGTACCAACTATCATGATAGCACAAACTATTATAACGACAAGATTTGAAGTTAGTAGACTCAGCCATTTAAATGGTTCCTATCACGTGACCTAAAAATGACCAAACAGATGCCATCTAGGCCCATCTTCCTTGCTGCCTATAAAAGGTGACAGTTGTCGAAAGATACCAGCGTCATCTTTGATGATCAACTGTTAACATCTGCTCATTGTTCGTTTGACTTGACGATATATCCAAGGGCAGATACAGGATTTTCGAAAGGAGGGGGTTAGCATAACAGCTGACAATTAAAACTATAATGCATTAACTATTAAAGAATATGTAGTTTCAGAATTTGAAAATAACGTCTTTTCTGTGTGACGTCACACACAGATGTGTGTTTTCCTAAGGATTAGAGAAACCAGACATTTTGTAAACTAAAATCATGTTTTCCACAATCTGGCATATCTCAATTTATTTTGGAATAGTATCTACCGTATGAAGAGTAAATTAACCAGAATTGAAATTTCACTGGCTCCTCTCTTTAAAATTTGTCGATATCAAACTGCTTTTTACAAACAACAATTTTCTTAATGATATATTCTCTTATTCATCAAATGCACTGCTTGAAACCAATGTCCACATAAAAAAAACTTACACCTGGTGGCATCTATATTTTGCAAGGACGCTTCCCAGCCCCTGGCAATAGGGGATTTTCGTGAGTTAATCATAGCAACAGTCATGGATGTTTTTTAAATTCTATTAGGTTTTGTTAATAAATGTGACTTATGTCAGTCTGATACCTTCAAGGTCAAATAAAGACATGCAAAGTATAATTGTATTTGGGGTTCGTTGTATTGATTTTTATTGCTTTGTTTTGCTACAGGCTGTGGTAATGGAATACAGCCAAAGGGCCTGATAGTATAACCACGCAAGTAAATCTATCCGCCCCCAATTTACTTCCCATCAGCATTCGCCCTACTCAGATTCTTGGAGGAAAACCCGGGATTTTTTTTTAGAGAAAAGTGGTTAGCATATTGAATGATTACGGGATGGCATGTCCGTGTCAGACAATCAACTTGGAATTGTCGATGTATTGTATGACCAGAGTTGGGACAAGGTTACTGCTACCTATGTCTGTACAATAACAGGTTTTCGAGAGCATCTCCCTCTGGAGAAGGGTGTATAAATGTATGTATATGCCATTGTACATATAAAATACCCTTTTATCCCGTTGCATACTGATATAAGAACCATGAGGGTCTGAGGGTGCCCGTACAACTGTGTCCGGACTTATCCCCCACACAACCTCAAACTACTTAAATAAAGCTACCAAGTTCGGGGAATCCCAAACTCAGGTAGCCAAGGTCTCCAGGCCCAATGTGATTCTTGACCCAAACCCAGAGGGTAATTGTATTGTGATGTGTGAAGCCCCATTCGCGCTGGCCGACGAGGGTGCAAACGACGTGCTAACGTTGGAAACGTTGTATTAACGACAAAGTTATCGTATGGACTACAAGCGATCAGATCCAACATGTTGGTTCAAATCGTTTGAATTCCAGCCGATTGCAGGGTACCTGAAGTACTTGAAGTACTTAAGTACTTCCAAAAAAATATCGTTTGCAGTCGGCAGGGTCTAGTTTTACCAGGGCGAATGCTATTTTGTAGAATCTCTGGCACATGCGATAATTTTATCGGCCTTGAGATTATCGTCTACCCCCTACGATAATTTTGTCGGACCTGAGAGCGACACAATCATCGGCCAGGGCGAATGGGGCTTAAAGCAAGGTGTGGAGGGTGAAGCCCCATTCCGTGGCCGATGATTGTGTCGCTCCCTAGTCCGACACATTTATCGCATGGGCAAGACGATATTCTCAGCGCCGATAAAATGATCGTATGCCCCCTAAATTGAGAAAAAGTACATTCACGCTGGCAGAAGGGGGCCCTTACGATTGCAAACGATAGGTTTTTTCAAGTACTTAACTACTTAAAGTACTTCAAATACCCTGCAGTCGGCTGGAATTCAAACCATTTGATCCAACATGTTGGATCTGATCGGTTGCAGATGTGTCCTTTGCCTTATCGTGTGCACCAGAATTACATTCGATAAGTGTCGCATGAGATCGTGTGCACCGCGTCAGCCACGGCGAATGGGCCTTAAATATACTCCCGTGCTTTCCGGGTTTGTTTACTAAACCGTCGTTCTGGGCAGTTCTTCAATGAATGGGAAAAAGACAAGGGGTGTCGGCCACGGGCTTTGTGTCTCGGACCTGTGCACAAGCACATGCCAGGTATGAGGACAAGGACAAGGGGGTTTCCTCAGAGCCTTGCGCACGAGGGCTTCAAAAGTTAGGTCACTGGAATAGACAGTAACCTGATTTTCTATAAATCTAAGTACTGTTTAAGCGTTATGACTTCTTAACTTTACGCCCTTGGTTTGCACTGACAAGCTTTTGCATTGGTTTTTTTTGAGAAAAGGCTTTTTATATTTGGCTGCGTTTCACAAATTTTAGGAACAGTTTTTTTCAACAAAATTGTCATGTTTTCAATTTGTTTTAGGTTGCTGCCTTTTGGGAATGCAATTGTAACGTTATTTCATGGAAACCTTTTTATGTTGATTAAAAATGGGATGGTTCTATTCTGACTTGATACCCAGGAACAAAAATTCATAATTCTGATTGCTGTAATGTCAAGATTCGACTAGAACCTTAGTTAAATCACTCAATGGGTCCACCCTTATTGCTGGTAAAAATTGTGCAATGCGCGACAGTCTTAATGGACGAACATCGGGCACGGCCCTAAAAGCTTGTTTAAAATAAACCTCTTAAATTATGGATAATGTTGTATTTCTCTCCCCAATTAAGGGTCGATTAAGTTTATTAATGAATGGATTGCTGAAGTGTAGATGGTGAGAGTGAAGCTTACCCGAAAAAATGTACCTCCAGAGCTAGAGATTTAAACGTTTTTTAAACAACATTTCAAATTCTTCACGCACATTTCAAAATTTTGGTAAAAAGCGAAAATGTCTGGTCGAGAGGAACAAAAAACAAACAAATAAGAAGACTTCTTATATAAATGAAATAGAAAATACATACGATAGACAGAGGGTAAAAGCGGTGTATTGATTCACCTTTTTCACACTGTGCATGACTTTTATACAGTTTACACAACCAGTATAGTCCCGGTGTTTCAAATCTTTTCAGAACCTTTTCTGATAATCATGAACCATTATCTCAATGATTATATAAGTCCACTACTTATATGCAGGTTAAGGCCATGTCTTACCCTGGGTGGTTATCGCTGACCCGACGGGTGCCCCGCCGGCCCTCGGCGGCTTAGATAACCTGGCCCGGCTTGGGTTTCCGCCGTTCATTATTAGAATCAGCCATGCCGACAGCCGGGTGGTTGTTGAGTGCGAGTCTCTCGGCCGAGTGCCTCACCACTTGGTTTTGCGATGATACGAGTGGTGCTAGCCAAGAGTGCGTCCACGCCTGGGTCGTGGCCGAGCAGAATATACATATCCGACAAATATTTGAATTTTCTGGCTAGGCACATTATATATAAGTATATATATGGATTTTCCCCCGGAATAACTCGATGGTAGAAGTATGTCAGACTAGAGAGAGAAGCTCAAAACTATCCACTTAAGTGCAGGAGGAGCTGCTCACGTGGGGCCTGTAAGAGGAGATCTAAGGCGGGATGGGACAGACCCACCCTCCTCCTCACCCTCTCTGAGCCTCTTATATCTCGGCCAGACATCCTCTTACATCTATTCCTACAGCTATAGACTCTGAATCTCCTGCAGATATATTTCGTTCAACCAGTTCATCCACTTCTAGAAGAAACCCTTGAAAAGAAAGGTAGGCCAAACAGTTACATCACGGTTATAATCTCATTTTTGTCTCCTATACACCAGGGCATGTTCCGCTGGTAGTGGACCACTGGTCTAATGTTTACATTGGTCGCCCTGGGTAGCTGGTCTCAGGCTTTTCATGTCGCAATTACCTTTAGATGTTCAGATCACCGGGAGCGAGCCACACTGTGCGAGGCAGGGATACTGCTGCTTTTAGCACCGGAAAGGGACTTCTATCTAGATTTGTTCTGGGCCTACCTCCCCACTCGGTTTTTATGGGGTGCAGCATATCAAACCTCTAATATTTACAGATAATTTCTTCTATCAGTGTATTTTTTTGCACTTAATTGGAAATGGTCAATGTTCATGTTGTCCACCAGTTTGGGAGTTGGGTTTGATATAGTTACCTTTTGAACATCATAGTTTTGAAATATTGAACAATGCCAATACATACCATTAGGTCTATTGTTTTTTTTAAACAATTTGTGATGTTTTTTTGGTTCACTGACTGTCGATCTTGTGATTTGTGGGTTGGCCACTGCCTTGTCTTCATTCCAGGATGCCAGAGCGCATGAGGAACGAGGACAAGGGGGGATTACATAGGTTGCACCTCACACACAAGGGTTTGCTGCTTAGCTTTTCTAGGGAGAGGAATGACAGGGAAGGGAGAACAAGAGGGCTGAACGGGCACTATATATGTGTGACTTCTATTGTGGGACTAGGACATTGAAGGGGAAACATAATTTATTTGGGGTCTTCGCTGATCTTGGTAGGGTGGCAGTACCTGGAACCACTACTATAGTCTAACTGTTCTTCTAGCCAGAATTTATCCGTTCATTGATGCTAATCAGCCTAACTGTACTGTATAGGCATGTCTCTCTCATGGCTTGTGCTCAGCTATCTCTATATATCATCTAAGTTCTCAAGAGGTCCTATTCAAGAAGTAAGTCAGTGTTGATATCTTGAGTACCAAGTAGGAACTACTTATTTTGTGCACAAAGTCAGGCTTATATACCCTTACAACGGTCTCCTTACAACACATGCTGATTGGTCAATACAACTCACATATGATCATCGTGACACCCTGTGACATCACTTCTGATATCATATTTTTCATACCAAATTACTCATGATTCCATGCACTACCTGTAGTTTCATGCCATGACACAAATAGTCGTTCGAAAAGGAGACCCCTCATTATTTCATAGAATTACTCAAACAATCACGGATATACAACTATTAGTGGTGAACAAACAACTTGTACAAGACTATAACATAATAATGTATACCCTATTTGGTCCCCCAATACTCATGCCTCTAGACTTATAGCATATATAATTATTATTCATTATTATGTAGATATATATTTTTGAGAACGGGCTTGAGGCTATCTAATTAATATTCATTAGCTGGATGGTCACGTGATCCAGGGCGCCAAATTTAGTTTGAATTTGGACGCCATCAACCTCTGCCATTCACATATCTGATTGTATTTTTTTAACGTGCTCCAAAAGCTTGTACTACAGATTCATCACAAATTCATTGGAATAGCTTTGATTATCTAATTGTATCATAGCACGTGATTTCTAATTCCGACAGAATTTTCATAATCTATGTTGCTATAAAAAATGGTCGTTATAACGTTTAGAATGCGCCCCTCTGAGGTATCCTTTGCTGTAAATCTGGATTTATCTTTTTAAACTGGCGCCCCATACATCTGAATGCAAGGTGTACCCCTCCCCTGAATCCACCACCACCACCACCAACACACACTTCCACCCTTACCCCTGGATCTCTGTCTGGGGCTGATAAGGTCTGTTTCCGCATGGGATACGACCTCCAACCAGCCCAGATCCCAAGGGATCACTTTTATTTCCTTGTCTATTTTCATCAGAAGACCCCCAAACCTCAGTAAGTCCTCTTTATCAGTAGAATCAGACGGAAACAATAAGAAATGCATCTTTTTATTCCAGTCTTAAATCAATCTTTCTTGCGCTAAGCCTTGAGGGGAAGCCCATATGGGATGGATGTGGGAAAATGGGAATGTGGTTCCCCACTTGGAACCCACTTGGATCCCACAAAGGGGAACCTCTCTTTCCTGGAATTTGAATTTGTACTTCAGTGCAATCAACTACTGCTTGTTTTAGTGAAACATCAAATTGGAAGAAAAAAACGATAATCAAAGGTATCTAAGTAGTCCCCTCTTTTGGCCCAATTGGTGTTTGTCTATGCGCATTGTTTATCATTGTTAATCAATATTTACAGCCATTGAAGACCTGTGTAAACACCTAGCTTGAGTGTTAAGTGAGACTTGGGGGAAAGTATAGACCTTGTGGTTTAGGGCTCAAGTAAAAGTGAGAGAGAGGGTTAAAAGGAAGGGGGGTTGAAGGCCTGCCAAGGTTGGCCAATCAAGTCATTATATATTTGGATTGGGGTGTTGTATATCAGATCTAACTTGCAGGTCTTGCTGGAACAACCACCCTTTACTGCTTTCTGGGGTTCACCCTAGGTATGCTGGTGGTCGAGTGATCAGCACCACCGGTCCCACTTCTGGACCCATCTTCGAGTGTCAATTACCACCATATGATGTTATTTCTCCAAGTTTAAATGAAAAACAAATAAGTGTTAAAAGTTGAGTGCCAAAGATGACACTGATTGATTCTTATGCAACAAGTCGCATTTATAGATGTACATAGCAGCTCACTGGTCCATTTTGATAAGTGATTAGAACACTAAAACAGTCAGGGAACTAAAGCCTGGTCCCCACAGGGCGATTAGTTGGCACAAAAACGGCAGTGGCCAACGTGATAATCGGCGGTTTAGTTGTCTGGCGACTTACCATACGAGGGTGCTGTGATGTCTGGCAATTAAACCACTAATTGCTGTGGCTTCTTGGCGAAATATTTGACATGTTTGATATTTTTCTCTAGTTGCCGGCAATAAGTGCAGTTAATCGGTGGGCAGGGCGACCAATACAATGCCGGCAGTTTGATGGGAAGAGTGTCCCAACGTGGCGATTATTTTTTTTTTCCATCTGCGATTAGTTAGTCATCCGACAACGCACAAACTTCTTTAATAATCGCTGGGTGACCAATGTTAATTGCCAGGGTTTAGTCGCCCCGTGGAGATGCGGCTTAATATACTGCATGTGACTTGAGGCACCTTGACAATTCCAGGTTCTCGAATATACACATTTTCGTGTCATAATTGTACTAATGTACATGATTGTAAGGGCGCCTCTCGGTTCACACCTGAGATGTTATGTGGCACAACGTCCTTCTCTGAAGAAGTTTACCTTCATATGATTGATAGTATAACATCATGTCAAACAGTATAAAGTGGCAATAATAACGGTTCAATCCAACAATCATGCTGAGAATATAGATGGTTTTACGCAATTTTTAAACTCTCGTTTCATAGCCGACTTTTGTTTATTCATAAGTGATTCATTCCACAATGTAATAGCATGATAATGACAGCTATTCATAACGTGTGTTAGAGTAGCGCACTCTTATAGAAATTGGATCTTATCACCACTCAACATTGTATCCTATTGTTATTATTAGGCTTTAGTTCAATGTAATTTAACATTTAGAGCAGTGAAAATAATGGTTAGCAGTTGGCTTTGCCATTCTGACATGACTTTATATATGCTACTGTGATTCGCTAAGAATACGTATTCATAACCCTTTCTAAGACCGTTTAAGCACAGTAAAATACGCCCCAAGAGAAATCCAAGCTTAGTGTAGGCATGAACAAGCTTGGATTTCCCTTGGAGCGGCATTCTGTTGAAGAAAGGTAAATAACAAGTTGAAAGTTCTGAATCGCGTCCGATTTGATTCTTATTTAAAATAGCAATAATTTAAATGGAAGTCTCAACCATATAAGAATTAAATAATGATTGTCAGGTTCTATAGCAATCACGGTTACATCATATCAATCGTAAGTTTAAAAAGAAACTGATATTTACACTGATATCCTGCCCAAATAAAGAGATCACATTCTTGTACATAAATCAAACGATAAAGATTATATTCATACTCCTTAATCACACCACCATGGCTATGACGTCAAATGATCCCAAAGACCCTAGCCTATGCAATAACGAAAACATAGAAGGGGTGGTGGGCGGGTATTAAGGCCCATTAGGCACTAAGTGATTTTTGTTCCAACAATTTGTCTCTTGGATCATAGACATACATAAGTATCTCTATGCTTTGATGTGACAAGTACATTGTAGATGAGGATGATGATGATGATGTATTTGAGTTTAAGGTCTACTCAGCAATTGTTCAGATATATCGAGACTAGCTCCGGTTTTTGACTACAGGTCAATGATCGAATCTATGGGGATGGAAACGAAATGCATAGTAACCCTTGATATTGTGTCTTTAGCTTGCTTATATATACGAATAACGCCGTTTGACATTCAAACACCCAGAACAACAGCGAAGAAATAGGTCATAACAATAATTCAGCAGCAGCAAGCTAAGTCTTTTAAAATATTGTTCACGGTGGCTTCGATATAGTAACTGTTGATACATAGCCTGCAACATTAAGTAATACTAGACTTTCGCCTGCAAGGAGTTACCTAACGGTGACCCGCGGGTCTCGGGTATTAAGGAAGGCTGTACCGGTCCTAATTACCCTTGGGATCTACCATAGGAACGCTTCCTAGAAACTATTTCCATGGAGTTAGAGAGGCTAACAGGGGGGAACACCTAGGTAACAGCATCCAGGAATTATGGGTGTACAGTATGGCTAACATGAGCACCGTCAAGTAATCTAACGTTAAGGAATCCCTTATCCAATATGCAGCGGGCTAAACGGATTACTGGTTATCACGGCTCTTCTCTCATCTATAGGTGTGGTTTTCGCACCCCACCTTTTGTTTTAGCGATGGCTCCCAGAGTTGTTTTTATGCAGTAATAATCGTAACAAATAGGTAAACCTAGCAAAAAAAAGTCAGTTAGTGCCACCGAGTAAAACATTAAAGGCAAGTTGCAATCTATCAATGACTTGAGCTATGAGGCCCTAGAGAAAGATGATACTAATTACACTTAGGCCCTACTTTGGTGTAATTCGGTAACCTAGGAAAGTAATAGGGTATTGACAGGAATGCGTGATATCTACCTGTATTAGGGCATTGATTGATTAGCATGTCTTATCTGCAGGATTCCAGAAATACTCACCTTAGTAGATAATCAGATTATAGGAGCTGATGTTATGCCAAATTGGTCAATTAGGCTCCCCAGCTTCCTAATTCGGGAAGTAGGATGTAATTGGCGGTGAAGTACCAAAGTACGGGAGGAACACATCAAGGCAGGATCAAAGAATCATAGACCAGAAGAGTTGGTGGCCCGTTACATAATCAAACAGATAAAATCTCTGTTACTTTGGAGGTTTTATGCTCTCCTTTCGGAACCCTCATTAAAGTTTGAAAGTGTTTCATAACCAAATGTTTCGTCAAGAAGACAAACACCTTTGCGAGGAAAAATATGCCTCGGAGAATATCAAGACGTACTTTCTTTTAATTCTAAGAGGTTAAATATTGATTTGTTAAATGTTTAAAGGATAAAATTGTTCAACATGAAGAATCACGATTTATTCTCGCATAGAGTCGCTACATGACTTTAATAATGTACAACATTACATATGGAATTATATGACATGGCCAGTAGATAAGTTTTTATTGGGAACAGAATAAACTTACAACCTTCTTATTAGTGAGGTATTATGTCATTCATAATGCTAAACTGCTTTATTGAAAGATGGGAAGACATGGACTGCGAAAACCATATTCTCAAGAAGATAAAAGATTAAATGAAGACTTATCAGACGATAGTACTATAAAATAGTAATATGCTTATCATAATAGCTTGCTCCCCCCCCCAAAAAAAAAACAAAAAAAAAACACAACAACAACAACAAAGCACACACACAAAAACACAAAAAAATAGCAGTAAACACAAAAGGTAAAGGTTAACTGCGCAAAATATAATTCTCATTTGACAATTTATTTCTAATGCTGAGAGTGAACAAACAGGAAATACATGATTTTTATATCCGCCTAACTGCTGTTGCATTGAACAGTTGTAGATTACTTGTGGGTTTTTTTTTCATTTTCTTTATTTCAAGTGGTAATCAGATTAGCTACTTTAAACTAGTTTACATCAAACACCAGTATATCAGTTTATAGTTATCTCTGTCATACAATAAAGTAGATGGCAAAAAAAACTAGATATCTACATACACTGAAAAAATGAAAAGTTAGAAAGTTAGTCAAATCTGGTTTTGACCATTGAAATTCTGGGTTAGTCAGCAAAAGTCTAACTTTCTAACCTTTGTTTAAGTCCGTATTACTATTATATGACTATAACCCCTTAGTCAGATTAACTAACTTTCTAACCATAGGGTTAGTCAAGAGTTGATTTTGCCCTATTATCATTAGTGCACCGCCTTAAACACAATTAAAAGTGTATACCTCATTGTTATGAAACATTTCTAATTGTTTTTTAAATTTGACCAACCCTTAGTCAGATTGACAAAAGGTCATTCCATAAAGTACATATATATATAGGCCTCTATCTTTATTAATTTCAGACAACCCTTTCCCCCACCCTGCCTTGACCAAAAGATGCTTGATAAATTGTGAGGTTGGCACATTGCATAAAACAGTATTATCATTCACATTAGTATATTGTGCATAGTTATGTTTATTGCCTTAAAATATAGATAAGATATAAAAGGAAAATAATAATACATTATAAAAGTCCATAACAATTAGTTTTCCCAAATTGACTTGATATTATGTCAAATCTTATAAGATATCAGCAATTCTGTTTACCCTATTAAACTATGCACACATTGGCCTAACTAAATGTATATTGACATTGGGCACTTGCAGTGACGGATTTAGAGGGCTGAGCACACCCATTTTTATGACCAAAATCAGATTTTCCCTTAATATACAATTCTGGAAAATAGGGGACCATGCCAGCTAGTGTGGGACATATAGTCCTCACCACTGCTACAAGCTTGGGGTTTTTCCTCCTCTTTGAGCATGTGTAAATTGCCAATATTAGACGGCCTGTAGCCTTTGATATATAGACCTTGTGCAGAGGTGGTCACATGATCACTTTTTGGTGATCATCACGTGGTGATCATTTCCACGTGGCTGTAAAAAAGTTCTAAATTTAGGGATCTGAGTTGTAATAATTGTTAATTAAGATTAAGATAGTTTGCTTTAGGTAAATGTAGCATAAATTTTTGTTCTGAATGTGCCAAAATCCTGAATAATAATGATAACAAAATAGATCACCAATATGGCCGATGTCCAATTTTGGCACTTGTGACATCATCTGCACAACGTCTATAAATAGTTGAAGAATGCTCATTATAATGTACCAATAGTACACATCTTTATCTTTCTTTTGTATTAGCTGTGTGCGTGCATTGTTTATATTTCAAAATCATTTTTCAATAATAATAATAATAATAGTCTAGCCAATGGGAAGAGCCCCCAGAGACCTTATCAGCATTATGTAATGACCCCCCACCAATCAGGGGTCCGATCCCGCTCCCCACAGCACGTAGTTATAGGTTTGTTTGTACAGCTTCCACTGGACCGTAACTTGGACAGGAAGGTATCAACAGGGTAGTGGTTAGAGCATCCGCCTCTCATGCCAGCTAACTGGGTTCAAATCCCAGTGGGGATTACAATTTTTGTCAATTTTGACTAACTTTTGATCTTTTGCTCAGTCAATATGATTATGGGTTAGTCACCAAATGGTTAGAAAGTTCGGACAAAAATGCACCATCAAATAGACTAAGGTTTTGGCAAAAAGTTAGGCAATTTGACTAACTTTCTAATGCCGATTATTTTCAGTGTAGCAAATGAAAACTACGCAAATAAGATAAAAATCTACAAAGTTATAATCATCAATATAAACACAAGGATATTATTGAGGTAATATTGTTTCTGACAACCAGGTTTGCTGTATTTTACTCTTTCTAGCTATATAGTTTTGACATCTGAAGATCTCCATTCCAGAGCTCCTTTAAGCCTGGTCCCGACTTGGGCGACTATATTTCCTTGGTCAGCAGACGACTAGGGTCGTTAGTAGCCCGGTGACCAACTCCACACTGGTGCCGTCATGTCTGCTGACTAAACCACTAGTCGCCGTAGGGTTAGGCGAAATATTTGACATGTTTAATATTTTTCTATACCCACTGGCGACTAGTCAATCGTTGGGCGACATACTAAAGTGTTCTCTAGTCACCCAGCGATTAAGTACAAGAGGGTACCCACTGGCGACTAGTCAATCGTTGGGCGACATACTAAAGTGTCCTCTAGTCACCCAGCGAGTAACTACAAGAGGGTCCCAATGTGGAGATTATTTAGTCACTGGACCATTAATAAACCACCCAGCGACCATCATTTTCTTCTTGGTTGCCGCTGAAAACCACTTATCGCCGTCGTTAGTCAGCCAAGGGGGGACGCGGCATTATACAGACTAACCAACGCCAGCCACCTGCATTGCAGTCCAGCACCCTACCTGTTCGGCCACCACTGGTGAAGCAGTGGCAGGGGCTGCAACGTGGGTATGGGTGGCCATTTCACTGAGTGCGGGTGTTTTCCCCTTTATTTCATAGTGACATGACTTGTATGAGTTGATATACCAGCACTTATTTTGACTTGCTTTATGTTTTCTGGTGCTGGCTCACTCTGTGTAGTATGGTTGCTAGCATAAAAGAGGTGGACAGGCTTGCATAAAGATTGGGAGGAATGCCAAATAATATAAGGAAGGTAAATATTTTGCTTATACAGTTCTGCCTTCATGAATCAACCCCCGTTGGTCAGTCAACTAACTTATCTTTGGGTGCCTAGCGTACATACAGACGTTCTCAGGGGCCAAAAATGAGTCAGTCCTAACAGGGCTAAGGGCTTCTGGTGCAATAGCACATACATGACTAATATGCCATGAGGGACCTACTCCCCCCTTAGCAGAAATAATTATAATTCATATTTCCTTTTCCTAAGTGTTTGGAATTTAACCTTATGATTACTTCTTAAAACATACCTGTCATTCTGTTCCTTCTGTACATCAAACGTAGAATTATATTCTTGCCAATACAGTTTAAGTGTCTGAAGATTATATAATCGATACAAATCCTCAGTGCTCAGGTTCTTATTTTTACCATAGTCAACATATTTAACAGGTCTTTCCTGCAATTTTTCTAGTCCATCACAATTCACATTCGAAGCACTTTCGATCATAAAATCGACATAGTCAATAATATGCAAAATAATTGTCACATTTTCAATGCCGTCTTTACCTTTATGTAACTGATTTGACTTGACATCGCAAGCGCCATCAGCCATACTTAGCCTGTTTGTTTCACATCAGTCATGTATTGATCGAAGACACACTTGATTTTTAAAATCAGCATTCTCAACAACATGGTTTGATGTGTAAATTATAGTGTCGTCCACACATAAGGTAATTTTGGAGTCCATATCCCGCAGATTGAAAATTATATCTTTGATATACACTATGAACATGAATGGCCCAATTATGGACCCTTGCGGTACCCCCATCGTGACTGGTAATGGTGATGACTCTGATCCATTCAATTTACTACCTGTTTGCGGTTACTCAAGTTATTTGCACACTATTTTAACGAATTATCATCAAGACCGCAGAGCTTCAGTTTATTGCACAAAATAGTATTGTCTATAGTGTCAAACACACGACTGTAATCGATAAAAACAGAGCTAGTACTTTTGCTATGATCTTTGTTATCATACAGCTATTGTACATAGTTGAAAATAGCCATTGACGTACTTAGGAATCCATGTAGGTTTTCATATAGATAACCATTTGTTTCAAAGTAGTAAATCAACTGTTTGTAAACAACGCATTCAATAAGCTTGCTGGGGAATGGGAGGACTGAAACCAGTCGCCAATCCCCTGGGTTCAGAGAGGCACCGTTTTTGGGTATTGGGGTAAAAGTGCCTAACTTCCAGCTATCCGGCATTATTCCTAGTCTTAAACATCCATTGATTAAATGGGTTGTTTCCACTGATATTTTCAACAATACATCTCTAATTATTCTTATATAATATTTATTAACAATAAAATATTATTGGAATGAAGGTGTATAAAATTTGTAGAGTAGTAATAATTTAAAAGATTAAATGGATAAAAGGATAATAAAGTATAATGATTCATGAAAGGTGTGGCGGGGTGGGTAAGTTGAAGGTAAAGGTGTGTAATGGATGATTGCATCAGGAAAAGTGAGGGGTAGGAGGGTGAAGGAAGTGGGGCGAGAGCATGCCCAGTGAGGTGGAGAGTGTGGCTAGGACATGCTCTGATGTGTGTGGAGAGTGGAATTTAGTGTGAAGGATTTTTGTAATGGGGAAGGAAGGTGTTGTCATATTTTTCCTGCATGTGGTAGCAGATGACTGCCCATCCCCTAAATATGGATGGGCTCACAATCATGGATTTATATATCATAATCGATACATGCATATTGGATACACTGACATATCCAGTTCACAATGTTCAATACAATCTTCAATGTTAATACACAAAAAATGATTACATCTATTTGAGGTGGTCTAAATCTGTTTGCTAGAAGTAGTACAACATTTTTTTCTTTTTCAAAAATAATTCCAAGCCATTAGTAATCAACATGTCTATTTCTGTTAGTCAAAAAAAATATTGCTGTTGTCACTTTGAGAGTAGATTTTTGTAAATATAAACAAATACAGAAGAGGGATACGAGGCTTCAGCTCCCTGTTCGACCACGAAATGACGAAGGGTAGGTCCAAATTTCCGTCTTTTCTCCAGCTGACACAGATTGCTGGAGTCTCATTGGTTCATGCTGGGGTGAGTCCTGGTTGTCAGGGGTGACTGGGATCTAATTGGTCACTCTCTGTATGTGACCACAGCAGCTTGGCGCGTGGGGCTGACCACAGGGGGTCAGGGGGAACCGGGTTGGTGTGACCTCAGGCCAGGACTGGTCATTATATGTCAATAGTGTGGGCTGACATTAAGTGACAGAAAGGGGGTATTTTATGGGTTGCATTTATAGAGTCTGTTTGTATGTCGCCTTATTCTACTAGGTGGAAAAAGGGGGATTGCATTACCCTTTATTTAAACCCCGGTCTCTGGTGGGGATTTTAAATATTTTTGGGAGGAATTTCAGAAATGATCTAGGATCTTATAATTATTCTGATTTATTATGTTATATGGACCAGTTTTGTCAATTGGGTCTGGTTGAGCAGCATGATTTGATCATTATGGAGCAAGTTAATTCAAACATCTGGCAGGGTTTCTTGAAAATGTTTTTTTCAAGAAACCCCGCCGGGTGTTTGAATTAATTTGCTCCAATATATACAAATACAGCCTTCTTTTTCAGGTCCATTGTTTTCAATATCATGCCATATTCTATCAAGCCCAAACAGTGTTTTTGCGTGTCAGGCATCTGGACCACAGAGGAAATGTTGATCTCGTTATTTCGATGGTTTAGACCAACGGGCGTTGGCCCCCCTCCACTAATCCGCCTCTGATAGCAGTTATAACAATAGTTGGTGATCCATTTGCCTCACACTTTGCCCTTGAGAACCTTGTAATTGGGAATAAAAGGTAAATATGTATCCCTCTCTTCTGATAGATCTTTAAGGCTATATCTTTTGGCGGACGATTTTGCACTTTTGGCAGTTGAAAATGCGCCGAAAGTATGGGCTGCCAGTATAGAATGTTACCATGGCGATGGTCAATATCGGGCCTGCACTTTCAGTATATGGAATACTGCTTTAGGATTCATACCTAAATGGCTAACTCATCCGTGAAGCCCTCGGGCAGTACACTGCCGAGAGGTTCGTCCAGCGGCCCGAGGACAACCCCTATATAAGGGTTTTCTATATTTTATCACCCAATCAAAACACAAAATACTTGTGAAAACTATGAATACAAGCTATGACAAGCAGCAGTACGTACAGCCTGTCACTATGCACTGCCCATTGTACGCACCGCTCCTCGGCCGTGCGGGTGATAAATATACAATCCCAGTATCAGCTTAACTTCATCCACAGAAATTAACTTTGTTTCACCTACAGAAATTAACTTCCAAATTCTACCTACAGCTACTTCAAGTTCTGTACAGCTGAGGTGATCATTTCCAGAAAACTACTTAGATTTGTCTGACCATCGCTTTCTGTCAACAGAGAGGGCTTGGTAAACCCGGAAAAGGGACAACCCAGCAGTCCTTTGTCAGACCAAATCATTCCTTAAGTGTATTACATTAGGCTAGACCGGGACCATTTGGTTGATCTAGAAATTTGATACCAGGTTGGGAGCTCTCAACTACTCATTCTAGTAGTAAGTCTGTGACTACTAAATTGGTAGGCTAAAGTTAGGGCTGTGTACATAATCATTATAGTATGACTTGGGGTAGAGACCCAAAGTGTTAATCCAGTCCTATGAACCCTGCTGGCGACTCTGATGTTATGAGCAGCTAGATCTAGGCAAAAGATAACCGGAAAACCGGTTAACAGACAGTGTGACGGGTCTGACAGGAGAGTTTTCTATATCATGATTAAATGTAATGTACCTACCCCTGAATTCAAATAGCTCTCAACTATATAGTCTAAATAATCCCTTATCATAATATAGGTTGCTACATAAACTGTAACAAACTGTAAAGGCTGTATTCCACGATGCGTTCCGGTCACTTGCATTATCAGCATGCGTCCATGTACTCAAGCAATGCAAGTGAAACGTTCCATGAGGGTGCAATGCAAGGTATATTCCACAATGCGTTGTACATGCGTTGTGCTTGCGTTGTACTTGCGCTCATGGAACGCAAGTATACAGATGCATTTCAGATACCAACATGCTGGTATCTGAAAAGCATCTGAAACGCCAGCTACTTGCGTCTCCTAATTAGAGGCAACGCAAGTGCACTGAACGCATCGTGGAATATAGCCTTAACTCTCAGTGTACTACCTGTTTCCAGGCGGTCACCTTGGGACACTGTCGCTGAGGTCACGTATATATCATTATGGAAAATGGGGTACAGAGAGGGTATGACCTAGGTTAGACCATGCAGGGGGTAATGATCATTTCGTGGTTATGAAAATACAACCCCGACCACTTGTATTAAACCTGTTACAGTGAACTAACCATATTTGTGCATACGCTTAGTGGGATAATGAAATCTCAGCGATGCCCAGTGATGGAGGAAGTCTAGCTCGGATTGCAAACTTTCGCCACATTTACGTAACAATCCTTTTATTTTGGATGGTATGTTTAAAATGGGAACAGCTGGAATAATTTCAACCAAAAAAACAATCTGGATCACTTTCGGAAAGGTTCAGACAATTTCTGATTAGCTTTTCTAAAAGGATAGCAAGCAATGTTACAAACAATAAGCTCGAATCGGGTGGGAGAGGGGGGGTGATGACTTGACCTCAGCATGACCAGGAGTGTGTGCATAAAAGTAATGGGAATTAATACTTTTTCAATGGCACGTGAATTGGAACGAAGGTAGGCCTATATATATAGACCTACTGTCATTCAAAATGGGTGACAAATTAGGCATATGCATACCATTCCTTATAGATGTCTTTCTGTAGTGTGCATTGCAGTATGTTCTGTTGTAAAATACTCAAACTAAGCACAGGTCTAGTGCCGCTAAATTTGAAAATAAATTGAATCACTTTAACCAACTCACCTAAGATGGATGTTTGTCATATCTTTTGAGGTACAAAAATGAAATAGTAATAATTAATAGTCTTGATAACAGGCATATATCCCTTCATTAAGGAACGGATTTTAAGTACGATTCCTTCCTCAGCATTGGTTTGTTTTAGAGAAGACAGTAGCCATTCAGAATGTTTCGGAATTGTCGACGCACATCCGGGCATAACGTACTCTTCAAATAATCCGTGAGACGAAGAATTAATAGGGTCGAAAGTGATCGTTTAGACGCAATTTAGGGCATTTATGCCAAGTGAAGTGACCTTTTCAATTCGTAGCTCATAGACTTTAGCTTTGGTTGGTAACTTATTTCAGTATTAAATTATTGCAAGATCTAAGGGGTGTAAAGACATTCTGACTACAAATTGACAATCTGTATATTTTATGTTCATGTCTGCCTCCCTTTCTACCTAGCTGTCTCCCATCCTGTCTCCTTTTTCCTTCTCTGCTTCGATCACTCTTCAGTGTCTATACTTTTAGGTGTACACTCTTTACCTTCCTCTTACTTTTATTACCCATGCCTTCCTTCACACCACCATCTCCGCTGTCCTGCATGTGTCTGCCCTTCTTCGTCCGCCCCGTTCATCCCCTTGCCATGCTTTCCCATCTCCTGCCCAAACTACCTCTGTCCTCTGTTCATACTTCAGACTCTCTTTACTGACGACCACTTCACATACTTCCTTTTCCCTCTCACTCAGTTTGATACCGATGTAGAGATTCAAGGGACCCACAATTTGGAGTCCTATTCACAGAACCCCCACTCGGCCTCCTTCAATTATAGTCACATGGAAATGCTTTTAGAGGCTCCCAACAATGGGTCGTGCTTCTGATTCTATTAGTGCGCGATCACACACTCCTGTGGCCTTCAACCCCCACCGCCCAGCCCTGGTAACCTGGCTCGGGCAATGTTGCAGAGACGCAGCGTGGGCCCTCCTCCTTTGCCTTCATGTAGTTTTAGGCCAAATGCCTTAATATTCTTTAGAATAAAATCGGTGTGATGTGTGTTTTTCTCACAGACTCCTAGAACAGAGCTCGTCTCCCCTCAGGATCGGTAAGTGGATCATGGAAGTAAAGAGCTCACATCACATTTATTCTTGACAGTTTGCCGTCGCATCTCACACTTCACTAATTCATCTCCCGACGCACTCCTAATGTTCAAATGCGGGAACATAGTCGTTCACACGAGAACTAGCCCGGAGCTATTCAAAAGGTTTGTCTAATAGAACACTTTGAAATGTAACACGACAGGTCAAAGTCAAAGATTGCAAAGTTAGAGGAACAATAAGTGAAAACGGTTGTCAGCAAAAGATTTTGCATGTATTCACGGTCAGTGTCCTGTTTCAAAATTATCTTTCCTTAACTGACATTAGATAGCTGTCGTTTTGTAAAACCTAACCTGTTGTTGCTTGGGGATTAGGAAAAAGGGTGGACAGGACTTGAGATAGTTCAAGGTCATGAGGATTTTGAGGGTTTGAGAGACTTGTGGTCTGGTTCTTGAGTAAGAGTGATTAAAAAGAGACAAGCAGGGAAATAAAAGGTTAGCCCAGGGCACTGCCAGTTGTTGTCGTTACAATTTTGTGATCAGGGTTTCTAGTATCTGATCTAACAAGCAAGCCTTGCTAGAACACCTGCCCGAACCTTCGTTCAGTAGTGGTCATCCTCAGGACAGTAAGTGGTCGAGCAACTAAGACCCTCGGGGTGTCCCTGGGTTCACGTGCTGGGTTTGTCTTCATGTATGGATCATCGTCTTGATGTTATTTTCCCAAGCATAAGGGAACAACACTTAGATGTTAACAGCGTGTTTAGTACCAAAGAGGACACTGATTTATTTAGTGACACGACTTGTCTTTTATAGGCCTTCCAAGAGGTATATAACAGCTGATTGGTTGAAATGGATCATGTGTCCAGAACACTAGAATATTCATGGAATATAGTAGTTCATGTTTTTGGAGGCAATTGGGGCAATGGGGGTTACACACTTTCGAGTCATAAAATTATATCAAGTATTAGCAATTTTCATGCCATTGTTATATTTACCTTTGTGTCATATTTCAAGTATCACTAAATAAATCGTTTAATCATTATAGCTTGTTTTGTAGAAATTTCTTGTACCAAATAAAACAATTTTAGGGTTTTGGGGATTTTCTTCATAAAACAAAAAGAATTAAATTTTTATCAACTTTTAATTGTATTCCATCTTAGGCAATTTTTAACAAACAAATAACTCCGATCGGTCCGTTTACAACATTATCAAATGTCAGAAACTCTTTTATTCTGTTATAATACAGAACAATAAATTAACTTCAGTATTGTGGCAAAGGTCTTCGATAAAAAATATCACATTATCACATATTGTTGCTTTTACATGAGACGATAATAGGAAAACATCATTATATTTATCAAACAATTAAAAAATAATCAGCCTTAAAGGGAGTCCAAAACCAATAAAATTGACCAAATTTTCTAAACTCTAATAAGTATACGCTGTATGCGGGTATGAAAATAGAGCATCGCGCAGCGAAATTTTGCGGAAATCGCAAACGGAGGTTGGGGGTGCTTTTAACATAGGCTCCTATGGGAGAAAACAGGTTATTTCGCTGTAACTTTTTAAATATGACTCCAATCTTCACACAGTAAATGAGAAAAAGTTTGCAATTCATCCCAGGCATCCCATACAAGCCTTCAAATTTTCCTAATAGGTCAATTTTCCGCACTATTGCGAAAATTCCGATTTTCTCCATAGGCACCAATGCTAAGTAAGGTCACTTCTGGAGCCCAATATTTCACTGCGCGATGCCGAAAATGACGGGAATACTGCTGACCCATTTACGCCGTATAGAAATATGTGAGATGAGTTTAGTTAAGGTCAGTGGTAAAGTATTAACTGTGAAAACTATCTTAAACCTAAGTAGAATTCCACAAGAGATGTAATATTTCTATTTGTTTGAAAACAAACCCCATTTTTGTGGACCCACATTAATTTAGTTGAGCAAGGAAAGTGTGTTTTCAATGATTTTCTACCATTATTTCATCGTTTAAATTTTAACATAAGCCAGAAATAGGCTCAAGGAATGGATTTCCATGCTTATTTTAGTTTGGAAAACTTTGTTGAATTTATTAATTTTGTTTTGGCTCCCTTTAATACAAATAATTCTTTTCCCCCCGAAAATAACCTTTCCCTCCGTCAGTGAGGAAATAACCTAGATCACATAGGTTGAGCCTGTTCCCGCATCCTAGCATAAGCAATATGCAAACAGTCGCAATGATTACTCAGAGAGCATGCCTGATGTCTGAACCTCCACTCTGCTGGTTTTGCTGATTGATTAGTTTTGCGATGAGGCCGGGGTCTGGGTGGGGTTGGCCATATAATCCTGTATATACAGGGGCATGGGCCCTACCTTCACCATTAGTCTAATGCATGTCACACGGTCCCAGCAGCTGCAGCTGGTCGTTTGTCTGGCAGCTCAGGACTAGTCTACTCTATCTTCCAGAGATGTACCAACCACCTTGGAACCTAGTCTCTTCCTGCGATTTTACGCCCCTCTACCACAGGAAAATGCCGCACGTGTGTGTTCAGAGGAAAATTAGACCTCGGACGCCTGATGTGTATAATATACTGTGTTTGGGTTTGCCTTTGGCCACAACGCACTATTTCATCGGAATGACAGTCAATCATTAATTTTGTTCTCTCTTTCACATTCTCATATTGACAGTTGTCTATTTCCAAGTCGTTGACACTTTGCGGTCAATATACAGATGAAGATTCTCAGAAAGATAATTACGTACAACAAGAGCACTGTTCATATCGGTGTTCTCTATTCCTGGCTGACTTCATACCTAGCGGTGCTACTCAGTTAGCCCAATTTCTGTTAAAATACAAAATAACTCTCTGTGACTGTTTCCACATTTTAGCCCCAAGTAAGATCGGTGAACGGAGTAATGCAAGCCCTTTCTCATAGAAAACATAGAAGGCCTCGCAGCTCCCTCAAAAACTACCTAAATATTAAATTTTATTAATAAGATAAGATTTCTCCCCAAATAAGCAAAAAGCCTTAAAAAGCTACTATGCATACAGCTTTTGATCTAAAAAGATAATCCATTTTATATAGTTTGGACTGATAATGATTATAATGAAGTTATGTTTATCCAAATGGGTTACAATTTTTTTACAAAATCTGCAAAATGTTGTTGTTTCTACGGCAACCAAACATCTGATGCTAGGTAGTATTTGGGGGAAAACATTCCATAAACATTCCAAGTTGAATGCATTTCAAACTATATGGATTGTTTTGAGTGGGTTAACTGAATTCTACACAAAAAGTTGGTATAAAACGTTTTTCATCCCTATTTTTCACAAATTTCCCCATATCTCCCTTAATATTAGCTGTAGAGCTTGATATATAACCCCCTAGGGAGCATCGTTTCGGAGATCTGTGTGTTGGGTCACATTAATTTTATCAAAAGTAAGTATATGATGGACAGATTTAACAATTAACAAGCTACCTCCTCTGCACAGCAGTATGTAAATGGTATGATATTTTCAAAAGAATATTGTATAATAGAGTCAATCACTGAAAATATCTTAAAGGTACGGCCCGTGTTTCCCTAACCCAAAATTCACATTTAGATTGTGTTAACGACACTCGCATGCTCCTCGTCCACATTGTAACCCAGCTTCACTCCGAGGATTGATCTATTACAATTGGTTATCACGCGACATGCTACAGACAATGTTGGAATAACGTTTTGGAAACGTTAGATTCAGCCAGCTGCACCTCTACCCATCAGGTACCATCCCAACTCGCGCCCATCGGCCGACCCCTTGTCGGTCTTAATGACAAACCATCTGCAGTATGACGAATTGATTTCGTCCCTCGGGCCATTAAATTAGCTTATGGTAAATTCGATACTTGCATGAACCCTCACATGCTCGCGTGCCCAGGATAGGTAGAAAACGAGTTTTCGTGAGATTAGGTTTTGGTCAGGAATAAACAATCAGCACCATGTTCCAAACATTGTCTATCAAATATAGGAAGATGTCCCAAAAGGCCGGTTCACGGGCACATCAGACGGAGATGTGTTTATATCGGACGGATTTTACAGGCACAGGAATACATGGGTGCAGACGTGTCAATTTATAAGCTTCATTACAATTCTCTTTCGACAACCGCACAAACTGATCGGTATGTCCTCAGGGTACGTTCGTAAAGCAAACTGACTTAAAAATTTGTCTTAGTGGTACGTCAGCTTGAGATTTTGCCAAGTTACTAGGATACTGGTTCGATGTTAATATCTGCTTGAGCGGTTGAGTTCATCTCTCTTTAAGATAATAGGTTTCGGGATGCAATCTTGCTTTAATTTAAAATGATAATTAATCAAGTAGATACCATCAGACGTCTCTATGTCGGTTCAAAAGTACGGTTCTTCTTTAATTACAATTGGAGTAGCCGGATTTATTTTTCAATTTGAAACGTTATGGAATATGGGTCACCGATTCCGACGTTAGTTTCTTAGTTTTGTACAAGAACTGATTGCTAAATTGTAGTGAGAAATAAGTACAATTTAGAGTAACATGGATGATTTGGACGAAGTTAAAGGGAGCCAAAAGCAATGTTGGGTCAACATTTTGGAATATATTCTATGGCCATAACCTAGGCACTGGGGAAAACATAGACTGTAAATACTGACTTAAGCTACATCAAAATACACTAAAACTTGTCCCTGGTCATTTTTGGTGACCCACCAAATTTGGTTTGTTTAAAAACATTACCTGTCTGCAAGCAGAAATAGCATGAGTATTATGGAATTCAAGTAAAGTTATAGTTAGTTATCATGATTTATACTGTACCAATGGCTAACTTAAGACGCTTGGAACATATTTTCATAGTTATTTGAGTTTGTAAAATTTTGTCATACTTTGACATGACATTGGTTTTGGCTCCCTTTAACTGGCCTCGACCGCCAATAGTAATGTGTATGACAGCCCCCACCCCAAAATGATAAGGTCTAAAATTGTTTAGTGTAAGGAAAGGTCATAAACACAGATTGATCATGATTCACAATTGTTCAAACCAATTATTCCCTATAAAATGAGCCCTGGAGATACTTCTGTTGTCATGGTAACAATTCTGAAAGATATCTCTCCTCGATTGTCCCGGACGCAGTTAATTAATAGCATCTATTTTGTTCTATCTGCATCAAGATGAAATTCTGGAGAAATTGTCGACAAATTAATCTTAAAGAAGCCTTATGCATAGGACATTCTCATTTTTTCATAGCGTCATTATTTGTGAACGATGTTGAGTTAGCAGTGACCTTTTGTCTAAATGTAACCGATAATTTACAGTTTAAAACCAATTATTTTCGTTTTGAATCAATTTTAGCAGGTGCTTTAAATAGAAAGATGAATAACTCCTATTGGTCAGTCGTTTGCATTAGCCTACAGGTTTAGTAAATGCAGGAGGATAGGCATTGTTGTCTTCGTTCTCAAATGAATAGGCCCTTATTACCTCTGGTATACGGCCTGAAATGTGATGTCGAATAAAAAGGGAATGTTTATCATCCTTACGGACAGCATCATAATTTAAGTAGATTGGCAAAATGGTAGACCCATAGCTACTGACCCGATGTCAGAAAATATAGACATCATGAACTGACGATAACACGATTCAATTTTGAAAGGTTGCACACCCTCTCACTACTTTATATAACATAGTTAGGATCTACTTTGCCAGAACTCATACTCGAAAGTAATGGCCCAGCCCTAAACTGATATCGATTTGATGGTTATGAACACATCGGTGGAGCTGAGCAGACAAAGGGGACTTTGGTCTGGACGGCCGAGATCAAACCCAGCAGTCTGACTAATCAAGTTGGCGACGACTCCTGGAAACACGAGGGGCTACAGAATCCTTTAACCCTTAAGACAGGCAGCGAATGAAAGCAGATTACAGGGCGTTACGGCTTCAAGATTAGCTACTTGAACATCGGTCTTGCGTACTCCTTTGAGGTTGAAGGCAATTTCTGTTTTTTTTATACCTTTATGAAACTCCTATATAAATGAAGAAGTGTTTAGAAATCTTTGCTGGTCAAGGTACGATAGTTGGCCCAATGTCATTCATTTTCTACATTAACGATGCAATTAATGTTCTTAAAAGTGTTCATCTAAGTGTATGCTTAGGACTGTGACCTACATCATAGCGCCAAGGTTTGGAATGTTTGAAATAAATTACAAAACGCATTACACTGTTTCAAAGCATAAGGTAAGAATAATGGATTATTACTCAAAACTAATAAAACTAAAACCATGGTAATTGGTAAAATATGTCACGCCCACTTTTAATGAGGGTAATAGAAAGTAAGCCATGAAAAATATACATAGTTGGTCATAGTTATGGATGCAAATCTGCCTTATGAAAATGGGTTCACGAATGTCGGGGGAATTATCGTATACAGAATATTTCAGCTGGCTAAGCTGAGAAGATATTTTGATGTGTACATAGCAACCTCGATCTATGAGAAATCAATATTTAAACAAAGTTCAAAAGATAAAGGACCATTCCCAATAGGCGAATTTGACCAAGTCGGCCAACTGATCAGTGCTAAAGACGGCTGATGGTTATGCTACAGAATAAGAGGGATGAGGTGAAGTAGGTAAGGAAGGGAAGCACAAATCAAAAAGTTATAGTACATAGTCGCAACATAAGTACTGAGAGAAAGCTGTACACTCTCCAGTGCATTTTAAAAGTTTCAAAAACTTATCTGAAGGGCGGAAATCCCAATACATATCAAAATTGCAATAGATGAATATTATCACAAAAGGGACATGCTGTGGTACTAAAGGGGTACAAATCACAATGGAAAATCCATTACTATGTTTGGACGTGGTGCAATATTAAATCTTTGCAATAGGCCCATCCCACATTGCGTATATATCCCAGGGTTTGACAAGGGTTTGACAAAAAAAAACCATATAAGCCATCCATGTCTCTTAGAGTTGGGTTTACTGAAATAAGTCAAAGTTACATTTTTCTATATCTCCGAGTATTGCTAAAACATTATGATTTCTTGAATTTCATCAATTGACAGATTTGCAGGTTTGTCAGCCAATGAAAAAGCTGTATTTAAGGGCAAAATAGGATCAGACATTACAGATTGGACCGACATGTTTTAACATTGGTTTCTATGGGAGGAAAGCCAAAATATAAAGCTGAACTGTACAAATTTTAGGAGGAATCTGTCAACAAAATTGCTTTGGTTAATTTTCTTTTACCCAACTGTCTTCAGATAATACTTTCAGAGGCAATTTTGGAAATATTTTATTGTTAACATTAGTGTTGATGTAAACTGGGATGGCTTATTGAAGAATTAGGGATAGAGGTACAAATCGCATGTATTGCTATTTTGCCATTATCAAAAATGTTTTGCTGAAACTGCAGGTAATGGTACTTCCAAATTGCATTAGTTTGGTTTTTGTGATTTGATCGATGATCCCTCATGAAAATTACTTTACTCACAATGGTTCATACACGGTGTAATGCATTTGAGTTTTTCTATCCTGCCATAATTGCTGCGAGCCCAAATTGCAACCAGAATATGGTAAAAGAAATTGCAGTGTGCAGCAGGCTTAATTGTCTCTAAATATATATGGCAATGGTCTTACCACTACTAACTACATTAATTTAGAATGTGTTTGCTGTGTCCAACTGTTTTTCCCAATACTTTTACTATGTTGGCTATCGTTATATTTGCTTCAAGAAAATAACTTGCAATCAGTACCTGGTAATAGTAAGATGCATATATACAAGCATATAATATGTTAGTCCTATGGTCGTATCTGATTCAGTTTGTTAAAATCAATTGCAAGATAGCCATGGAAAGATTGAACTGATGAGTACCATATACAACAAGGATAACGCACAGAGGGCACCCCGTGCTACAAGCAAGTGAAAATAAAAATGAATCTGTTTCAAAGTACTTTTCAATCGTAGAGAACCTCCATGTCAAACACAGCTATGGGTCTAGACCCCTAAAATCGATACAGCCGTTTTTGGGCTAAGTGACATGCAACAGGGCCCATTCTTAAATTCGACACGGCGACATAGCCAATTCTTAAAATCTGCAGGTGACATGGCCAATAGTGACAAACGACAGGGCTTTTAGAAGTATAATGACATGCAACAGAGCCAATTATTAAACTCGACACGCGACATGGGGACACCCCCCCCCCATCTAGACCCCAGCCATTGCTATATCCAGTTTGGAAGATGGTATTGTGAAACTTACATTATAAGAAAGAATACAGTATACCTAGCCTAGCGAAATGGGATCGAATAAAAAATAACTGATCAATACACTTATTACCAATTTTATATGTTTTTTTATTGACCTCAAAGCAGTGCATATTGGTTGAAATACAACATAAGTGCCGATACTGTTAAAATAATGCCGACATAAACTATAAAGGGAATCTCTGTGTGCTGATATTTTCAAGGTGAGCATTGCCCTCGGATTCAATGGGGATCAGCCTCGGCGAACTAATTACCGGCCTTTACCGTGCTATCCCCTTTTCAACATTATTTGATGCTAATTTCCCATGGCCACCTTCTAGATTTATCCCAGAATGCCAGTCATTCACCAATCATACCACTACCTGTGGGGAATCCCCATCCATGACGTCATACCAATCCTCGCCTACGTTGAACCATTCGTTTGGGAATACTGATTGTCAGATTACGAAGGGGACGGTGACAAACGAGGGTCTGAAGTACAAACATTAAGCCATGCTAATTCCCATATGACTGCTGGAAGCTGGAAACCTGCTTAATAAAAGCGACACTGATATCGGCCCAACGCGGTGATAGCTGCACTAATAACACTTTATTGTGGTGCTGTTAGGAGGAATATACTATTGCAATATAGGCCGATGGAATACCAGCTGGTTTGTTTATTCGTTTATTTTGCTTCAAGTATTGCCCAGGGTGTCCTACACCCCCCCCCCCCCAACTCCCTCGCCCTACATACACACGCATACTCACTTAAACTACACAAATAGAACCCCACAATTGTTGGGTGCTTTCGCGCAAATGCCCGGCCTTTTAGTAGTTTCCCAGCCAAGGCATGACGTAACGGCCACATTATGCGACCATACTTTTTCAGTCCTATGTCACACCACACAGGTCCCTGGCCAGCCAAACCAATGCCGGTCCACCTGGCTAATTAATAACATAGGGGATGCTTACATTAGACACGTAACACTAGGCAATGGGGCTCCTGACCAGGGGGTTTACCCTGCAGACATTTGTCTCGCAGTGATTTGGTCAGAAAAAAATGCAATGCACCCTAATGACACGTCTTCTATATGAATTTTAAAAAAAAGAAAAAGATCAATGCGCCATATATGCATTTTTCAGCTTCTTTAATGCACCATTTACCATTTCAATGCGCCAAGGGCACATGACACATCCTTAAACTAATCACCAATTTGACCACGGTAAAATGCTATGAAGTGGGTGAATATGCTCTAGAGTTTGCAGGTTTCTGAAGAGGTTTCCAAGGTAAAGATACAGTTGAGGTATATGGGGGGTAAACCTCCCGCAGAGGTTCATTGAATAAACCTCCAGTGACATTTATTAGCACTTTCAGGGTGTGACCTTAGCATCTACTAAAATCTCGTTTTCTGACGCCTTTCTGACGTTTTTCAAAGTTTTGATAATTTTCAAATGAATTATCACAGGAATACATTCCATACATTAAATTAAAACCAATTAATTCATTATTTACCTCTGAAAACCAGGTTTCATTATTGTGTATTTGTAACCTTGTGGGGACTTTTGACTAGGAATTTTCTGGAAATTTTGGGAAAATTCGGGGGAAATATGCTAATTCACTTTGGAAATTGCTGCAGTCTAAAGGGTTATATACTCAGGCTAGACGCGAAGAAAGACTAGCTGGAATAACAATCATGGCTCCTTTTACCAAGTCATTCAGTCATGAGACATTCACAATCCCTGGTATAGGGATGTATGTTTGTAGAGGTCAGATTACAGAAGGGACAGGGGTCCACAGAGAGATTATGGTCGGGTGTTAATTGGTATCAGGTGGATATGGTCTTCTGAACAAATCATGAGACAGGGACAGCCTAAAACACACTTCCCCACATAATGAGTCCCTCATTCTTGAGCCCCACAAGGCTGGACTGTTGACATAAGCTTTAGACCATCGCTGGACCCTACAGGGGGTCAGATGGGGGCCCAGGCTGCTCAGAATGAGCAAGTGAACATGCTGTCTGACGACTCTCTGTTTTTGGTTTGTCTGTTACTTACTAAAATGTCACGTAACCGTTACATTATTTTTCTGGGAGGTTGTGAACTAACCAAAACAGAATGTTATCATAATGTTCTGGTGAGGTTAGGTCAAGATCAAATCAAAATAGAATGTAATTGTGACATTCTGATTAGGTGAGGTCTAGACCTGATTTAAACAGATCATTGTTGTCACCTCCTGACCAAGGTATAGGCCCCAACCTTACCTAAACAGAACATTAATGTGATGTTCTGATTATGTCAGGCTTTAACCTTACCTAAACAGAAGGTTACTGTAACCATCTTTTTAGGTTAGGTGTTACCCTAACCTAAACAGAATGTTATTGTGACATCCTCATTCAGTGAGGTCTCAACCACACCTAAACAGAATGTTATTGTGACATTCTTATTAAGTCTCAGCCTTATAAATAATGTGACAAGAGCGTTGTCAGAACGTCACAATGTCATGTTGCAACGGTTGGTTGCAGCAATGTTATTGGGAGTCATCAAAAGAATGTCGCTGTAACCTAACAGTGTGATGTAACAAGAACCAATCCAGAATGTTGTTAGAACGTTATTAGAACGTCATATCCTTGGCTGGGTTAGTACTTAGCTTATACAATTTCATGCTGAACATCATCCTCAACCTTGACCTCTTCATTATTCCGAATCTTCCCTGAAACTTGTGATTATATCTGAAGAAATGTGCATTATATGTACATATATATTCAAATAAACTGTATCCTCGGGAGTAATACAAAAAATAGTACATAGAGTAAAAGGTTCCCAATCAGAGAAATTAGCCTAACATTTCAGAAATGATTTTTAATGTACTGTTTACTACTCAATGGCCCATTAAAGTTGCAGAAGTAAAGATTCATAATTATTGTTAATACTAAGTACTTATACAAACCTGCTGTTTGGACAGCCGAAAATCAGAGTATTCGGTTGTCGTAGAGAAAACCGATGAGCAGCGACGCAATGCATCATTCACAAGACAGATTGAGGCGTATTGATTGTGACGAACGCAACAGCTGCTATATTATCAGATTATAGTATATATATACTGATATCGCAATACAGTCCCACTATACCGATGACATAAGCACATCAGAAATAAGATAAAAAGCCTATAGCTAAAAATCGACTCATTCGAGCACAACCAATTTTCTCAATATTCCGTTTAGCAATAATTCCGAGAAAGCTTTAAGAAATGAACGAATGAGAGTTGATGACAATTTGTGAATTATTAACATTAAACGCTTGAGAAGGTTGTCAGAAGCTAGCGTAACGGGTGCTTTGGACATCTTTCACTTGCTCAGATAAAGGCAATGGGTGACACATTGAAACCTTCCAAGTAGGCTTTCATGATTTATCTATAATCTTTTCTACTAATACACAATGTGCTAGTGACAGATATATTCAAGAACAGGTAAAATAACAACGCCTATACATATATAAGTACGCCTTGCAATTGACCATGTGCTTGGAGCAAAACCCTCAGAGTTAGAATCATAATACAGTCACAGCACTGGGTGGTTTAGAAATAGGTGAAACACATTAATGTAAATGTAATGTACTCATACAGGACTCTAAGGCAGGATTATTATTCTATTCAACATTCAACATTCGACTCCAAACTTATAAATTCAATCCAAATAGGAGCTAGAAATCACTTCCGCCCCCTCCCTTTTTTCCTCTCTGTCGGAGACCATATTGCATTAAAATCTGTTAAAGCAGGGGAGAATAATGCTCGTGTGTACGAAATTAAGCAGTATCTGGGTACCGAAAGATAGATTACTGCTATGAGCTGCCAGTTCAGAACACTCCGGACATCCCTGAGACTAATAAAACGATTTCAACAAATAATACACCGTATTTTCTATATAGTTATAGTGATAAATATAAAAGATCTTTTTAATAGAATTTACCGTCGAGAGGTCGTTATCAATGATTTAGCTAGAATAGGAAATAACAAGTAACAACGGTGATTAGTTTGGACATATATAAATATGATAAATATTTATCAAATCCTCCTATTACAACAAGCTCAAGTTTAAAATCAGACGATGTGAGCAGGTCGGTGGTGTGGGAGCAACTGAATAATAATGGTTACGATCTGAGTTTATATAGTGACCCAACAACGGATCCGCGTAACCACAGTGATGGAAGAGGTTAAGTCACCGCCCTGCTCCCAGAAATAACAATTTTAAGGTATCGGACCCCAAAATATTACAATATTGTCATTTTATGCTAATTATAGGGACAGTCAATGTACGACAAGGTGCTGAAGGTCAGCTTATGTACGTAAACAAACTAAGCGAATTTAAATGAATAGGTTTTTTTAATTCAATACCAGCTGTATAAGTTATGGTAGTAATCACGATCACTGGTTACGGGTATACCGTGCTAATGGGTGTTAATGCGATATATCATGAGAAGGGGCAGCTGAGCACTACATGCAGTGGCTTTCCTATACACAGAGATGCCACTCCCAACTGATGAACACTTTCCCTACTGTTTTTTTCTAGAAGCAACCTTTAGCAGTTTAGGAACAGAGATCTATACTGAATTTGTACTGAAATAGCTTGAAACTAACACAAAAATATTCTAAAACAGATAAAGCAATGTAGAAAAAAACAGTTATGCAGTCAAAAATCATCAAAATGTAGGAAATCCTACAAAAGTTGGAAAAATGGCATTCCATTTATCAAGTACTGATCTGGAGTGAACGGGGGGAGGTACAAAAAGTTAGGGGCCAGGAGCGGTGGGATATGTGGATAGGTGAGTTGGTGTTCACTTGGCAGTTTGTGCATGCCATACCCAATTAACCAAACACCCAGCATATGTTTTGAACCATAACAATAACCTCCGCCGATCTGACAGAAAATGACCCCGCAAAGATCTCCTTATTATGGTCGTGGGTGTACTAAGGTGACACAAATGACCCCTGATTCAGCATAAACAAGAGAAAGGCCGCGGCCCGGAAACCAGGGTGCCCACCTCGTGGATAACAAGGTGCTCCCCTATCTGTCGGACTCTCCTATTGAGCAGCTCCCTACCCCGGGGTCAGGTAAGCCAGTCATCACTGACTGGGGGGCTCTGTGTGTGGAGTGATAGACTCACAAATAAAGGCCGGTTTACACCTACGGTTAACAAATACCTACGACAACGAATTAATGGTAGCTCCGGTCTACTGTAAAGTTGTTGCACTTGCAGGTTTCTAAGAAATTAGGATTATATATCCCAACTGAAAAGGCAAGTTCTCGAGTTCTCGAGTTTACCACTTCAGCAGAAAAACAAGAACTTTGGTAACTCATCATGTGAAGGCTTCTGAGCAGTCTGTTAGATTATAAAAGTGATAACAAAACCGAACTCGGGAAGGTTGCACGAGCCTTTTCAATGGCGAAACAAACAAAAGACTGGTAACCATCTCCTCGCCATTTGCTTCTACAATAAGGTGGTTCAAGGAGCAAAACAAGTTGTACATGTATTTGCACCTTCCCAGCGCACGGAGGCTGTGATGCCAGTTCCAGGAAATGATGTATTGTACCAAGAAGATAGTAATTTACACATCCCCTGACGTTCAGAGGGCTAGGCTCTTTGGCCATTGTTGAAGGCTCTAAGGCCTAGTGACAGGGGCACTGCAAGGGGGCCACACGACATTAAAGTTACAGTGACGGTGACCTTTCAAAGGTGTAATTAGAAATTGAGCCCCGCTGCCTCTCCCTTTTAATGGCATCCCCAAAGGCGTGCGCATTCCCACCTAAAACCTGTAGCATATAACCTGTTGGGCCTTGCGGCTTTAGAAATGACATTTTAAATTAGTGAAATATGAAGAACAGAACTGGCAAGGCAGATATCTTAATGATTTTTCTTCTTGCTTAAGTGCTGGGCCCCTGCGTCCTATTGCCCACACTATTTGTAACAGCGAGAGTTTTGATAAAGGTGTCCCTACCAGGATGTACCTCTTAAACTGGCAAAACACTATGCAACTTTTTCAATGAGGTTAATAATGAAGTAAAGTCGGGGGAAGAGTTATCCACGAGCTTTTTTGACATATTACCCAGCACGCATCCTGTTTGAGGCTAACCTGCAGATGAAACTAACAAAACTGGCTATCTGTGCTTGGGAGAATTAATAGATGTATCTGTTTAGTATCTTTTAGCATCATAAAATTGAATGAATACATCTTGAATATTGAACTGTAAAAGTGCAAAATGACTTTGTACTTTCATTAAATTAAGATACCGTATTAGTTTTGTGATTTTACAGTGTTTTCGTCTGTTTATGATGGAACAGCAAATGAGGGGGGCAAATCCTCTCCCCACGGCTCTCTACAGCCTAAAAGCGATTAGACTCACTTTTCCTGCCTTGTTGAACAAGAGTCAGAGAGCTGTCTGCGATCCAGTAATCCCCCAAGTGGTAAACCCCATTTTAGGTCCGTCCATAACACTTGCTCTCCTTTGTTAAAAATCATAACTATTTTTTGAATTCCCTGTATGGCCACACAGGGATTCATATGCTAATTGACATTTTAGGTTGGGCCAGATTCCCTTTTTAAGGTGTGTACATTCTTAGAAGGTCTGAATGTAACAATTCATTATGATTGTGAAAAATGGACTTGAAAAATAACTGCTTAAAGAACATACATGTGAATATACATGAAATAATTAATCAGGCATTCTGGAAAAGTAATATGTGGGCACCATTATTAGAAGCTCTTCTTCTGAGCATGTATGAACTGTGGGTGAATTTTTATCTTACCTGCAAGGGGTAATTAGTTTCGTTATCCCTGTACGTACAGTCGACCTTTAAATTATTACAACCTATCATCCATTCCGCCAGTCCGCCAACACATAGGTCGTTCATCACGTCCACAATAGGCCAGTGAATTATGCACCAACCGTCACCGTCATCATTCTAGGCCTGAGATCGGACAGTTAATATTGATTTAAACGGGATGATTGTCCTTTATTTCCGTTCTTATCCTGGCATATCCGCATATGCTAAAATCCTTTACTAATGGTAATTTTACTCGAAGAAATGGTAATTTCTTCCACGATATAATTATAATAGAGCAAGTGTATATGTATGCACATTGATCTATTTATCGAGGAATTTCATAAATTTCCCTGATAACTTCAAATAATTCAATGATAAAGGTCATCTATTTGCAAACTTTGCTAAACTGCTAAATCAAGAAAAAAAGAAGAAGAACAAATGGGATTTTCACTAACCTTGTTCTCGATTTGATATGATCTTAACAATTTTGTTTCCTTTTTTTTTTTTTTGAAACAATTTTATTTAGCTGGACAGTTTTTAGTTTACATAACTGGTTTCTGGCCCCACCCAGCCATGGTGCTTATTACAGAAACAGGCGGTAGAACAAATTATATATATATATATATATACAGAATCACAAAAAGTATAAGTGATGAATCAATGAGATGAAGTGAAAGCAAATTGGTCTTCTCAAATTGACTATATATGTCACAGATTAGGGGTAGCAGAGGGGAAAAGGTAAACAAAGTAGGTTCTGTGCCAGGCAGGGTTACCTAACCATAGTCGGTCTGCAGGGTACCATCAAGTAGTTTTTCAGTTATTTTGTGTTTAAACATATTTTTGGAATTTAATTGTCGAATATGTAGAGGGAGACTGTTCCACATCTGTCCACCCAGGAAGAAAGGTGAATGTTGAACAATTCTAGTTTTTGGTACAGGCAGTGAAATTCGGAGACCATCATTATATGTCTGGTTACCCTGCCATGGTCCACCATTTAACTAGTATACCATTGACCTCTAGGCTGAATATTATAGAAAAAGAATGAACAAAAAGATTAATAAAGAAATATCCAATAAGGTCGTCTTAAAGTTTTGATTTTTGAACTGTGTGCACGTACTGTCTTAACTGAGGTGGTTGATCAACGATTTCAAAAAGATTGAGGGGGGGGGGGTTACCGCATATTTAGGGGAGGGAGACCTTAAGATTGTTATTTCCGCTAGTGGTGCATTAAGTCAACATTCCGTAACATTGGTAACACAGATTTGTTGTAACATCACTATAAATAACGGGGTTGCAACGGTTTGAATTAAGTTTCTCCCACACCACCGACCTATACACATGATCAATTAAATTTTTAGCTTTTTGTTATAGGACGAATTAATTTAACGTATATATGTATACGTATATATATATATATATATATATATATAATATTATATATATATATATATACGTATACTGTTACCCCGAAATATCTATCCGTTCATGTCTTTGTTCAGTTGATATTATGCAAGCATGATACACTGTAAACTTGTACTTGTTTCTCAACTTGGAAAACCACATGATATAAAGTAGATGCAGATGTATGGGAAAAATGACAACGGAAGACAGAGTGGCTTTTCATTGCACAATCATGGTAATATATTAATCCTAATAAAAGCGCTGTAAAGGCAATAGATTTAGCGCTTTTAGTTATGCTACCACACAAAAAAGGTTTTAACTCTTGGAATATTTGTTTTAGTCAGATGGAGATGCTCATGCAGTAATATGCATCCAGAAATTGGTTTATGTTGACCACCTAGCTATACCATCAAGGTTCAATACCTTCCTTACCCAGCCAGCTTGCGACATAACAGAAACGTTCTGCAACCATACTTTTTTTAGTCAGTTTGATACTTACTAAGATGGCACGTAACAATAATGTTATTGATGGTGAGGTTCAAACCTCACCAAATTAGAACGTTATTATGATATTATTTTTTGGTGAGGTTAGGAAGAAACTAAAACAGAATGTCATAAGAACATTCTGTTTAGGTCAAAGAACATAACCAGAACGTTATAATTACGTCGCAGTGGAATGTCGCAGCAGTAGGTTGCAGCGAAGTAATTGGGAGTCATCAAAAGAACATTACAAGAACCAAACCAGAACCAAACAGAACGTTACTGCTATGTTTTTATGATGTCACACCTCCGGCTGGGTATAGCATACACACTCTCGTATTTCATTTGTCTGGCCACAAGGGTCGCAGGCAATTTGCAAGGGAATCACGTAATTCTAACACAAGGTATGCATTGTCGATATCCAATAGCCACCTCGGCACCATACAAGAAACACCAGCCTGAACAATGCTTTTGTCTAAAAGCTTTAATGACTACGACGGCTAGATCTATTTGGGGCTTTTAGAGGTTGCCGTGGCATTTTAGCCTTATTTGAAGACACATTTGCACAATCATATAGCCTAGAACTTCAACATCACGAATAGCAAACCTTTATGAAAGGAACTCAAGCTAGTGATGCATGTTGCGACATTTTCCAAACCGACAAAAAATTTGTGACTTGACCGATTTCCCAACCGACGGTTTTTTGTCGGTTGAGAATCAGTTTGGCAATTAAACCTGTTCATGCTAAAATGGGTTCAGAATCGGTCCAGAATCAGTCCTGCACCCATGATCCACAGTGAACAGGTTGAGGCTACGACGGGAAAAACGGAACGTCCCGTTTTTTCAGGACGCAAGCCTTTAAATCCTTTAAAAACATTCCATAATTTTTTTTTCAATTTTGAAATAAAAACCTTTATGACAAGTGATCATTTGGTTAAATTAAAATCAAATTCCATCATTATAATAACTGTTTTAATGGTTTTTAAAAGTGTGCCTGAAAAAACAGGACGTCCTGAAATAACAGCTCACAAAACCGTCCTGTTATTTCAGGACGGGCTGTTTTCTTGGTATGATTTTTGTAACTTTTGAAAAATAAAAATCAATATAAAAAAAATGCAACAATAGAATGTGAAAATGCAATGATCATTTTAATGCAAAAGATGTGTGCTTTAACTACAAATAGTTTTTGAATTTAGCAAACTCCTCATTTTTTGAGCATTTTTATTTAAGTAAAAATATTAGTTGTTGATGTTTTATTCATGTAATTTTCAAAATGGAAAGTGTCATTAAATTCATGCTAAATACAGAATTTCAAAATTTTTGCTGTTTGCATATGTAGAAGTATTGTATCATGTTTGTTTTGTTTATTACTCATGTATAATTTCATCTATGATAATTAGATATTACAATTTTTCATAATTGCCTGTTATTACAGGACGTCCTGTTTTTACAGGACGTCCCGTTTTTCAGTAGTATCCCCAACCTGGTGAAGATGAAAACTGATTATTTTCTTGTATTCTGCACCACAAATTTATAGGAAAACAGTGGGGGGGGGGGGAATCGGTTTATTAAATTATCAAAATTTTGGAAATATTTTCATATTTTATGTCTAAATATGGTCAGTAGGACCACAAATACTTATTATTTTATCTGTTTGATTAATAAAATAGTAAAATAGAAAAATACTTGTCAAAAAGAATTGAAAAATATATCCTGTGAAAGATAATTCATTTTGATATATTTTGGTAACATTATCGTTCTATTATTCCCAAAAATAAATTAAACAACACTGGAAATACTTAGACATAATAAAATCGGTCCACAATTGGTCCAAAAATATTAAACAGGTTTCATAATTTTGTTTGGCCGTCGTCGGTTGGAAATCGTTTGGAAAAATTTAGTCTCACATAATGTCGGCTGGAAAAAATCGGTTGACATGATCCCCGTTACAATATTTTCCAAATTGAACTGATTTGCAACCGATTTGCAACCGATTTTGGAGAAAAATCAGTTCACTATCGATCCATTTTTGTCGCAACGTGGATCACCGCCTTCAGTAAATGTACATCTTTTTAGTGTGGGTCTATTTAAAAGATAACAAAAGTTTGTTATGACAGTTTCTTCGAGTAAAATCAAACATAGACTCGTTTCTCAATTCGGCAAATACATCAGCACGGTTTCTGATGAAAGCTGTTTATGAAGAGAGTATGGTGTACTTTATTTGATATGACATGTGAAGCGCAAAATAATGTTTTTCACCTATTCACATCTAGTCGGACTAGAAAGGTTCTTGTCTTGGGTCCCACAGCTTGCCTGACGTCAAGATGACACCGATATCTTTATTGCATTCCGTTCTAAAGGCGGTGATCCACGTTGCGACAAAAATGAACCGATTCTCAACCGACTTTCAAAATATTTTCAATCTCCAAAATCGGTTCAAAATCGGTTCAAAATTGGTTCAAAATTGGTTCACTTTGAGAAATATCGCAATGCGGATCATGTCAACCGATTTTTTCCAACCAATTTCCAACCGACATAATTATTCCAACTGATTTTCAACCGATTTCTAACCGACGATGGTCCGACAAAATTATTAAACCTGTTTAATAATTTTGGACCGATTCTGGACCGATTTTATTATGTCTATGTATTTTCAATGTTATTTCATTAATTTTTGACTATATTAGAACGAAAATATTATCAATATGTATCAAAATGAATATTCTTTCGTGGGATATATTTCCTAATGCTTTATGATAAGTATTTTACTTTTTATTAATCAAACAGACCAAACAATATATATTTCTGGTCCTACTGACCATATTAAAACAGAAAATGTGAAAATATTTCGAAAATTTTCATAATTAAATTTTAGTGAACCGATTTTTTACCCACTGTTTTCCTATTAATTTGTGATCCAGGATTCAAGGAAATACTCAGTTTTCAGCTTCACTGTGGATCATGGGTAGAGGACAGATTCTGGACCGATTCTGGACCGATTCTAGGACCAATAGGTTTAATTACCCAACCGATTTAGGACCGACAAAAATCCGTCGGTCCTAAAATCGGTTTGCTCCTAGTTTTTTCATCGGTTTAGGAAATGTCGCAACGTGGATCACTAGCTTGACGTACTGACGGACACATTGCCTAATTATCTGACTACATTCCGCTCTCTACTAATCTCGTTCATATTAGCCAATTTCCGGGATGTATTCTATAGTTATCTAATAAGGGTACTATAATTGGCATATTACTAGTGGCCAAGGCTATTGTGATGTAATCAAAAATGATGCACTCACATTCTCATGGTTCAATGTATGCCTATATACGCAGACCTTGAAATCACTGTTAAAATCGTTGGGCAGAATGAGTACTTCTTAATGGCAAGAATGACGTTCCAACCTACCCTTTACTCAGTTGTAGTGCTTGCAAGTGCTCTCAAATGAATTAAAGGGAAACCCAATCTAATTCGAAATTCTAGGGTTTCTTCCTATGCTGTATAGCTGGTATTTGAGTACTTCCGCAATTGACATGAGCATTATAAAACTTCCTATGATTCAGCCTACGTGCGTTTAGCCCACGCCAATTAATCAAATGAAATATATTCTATCATCAATTATTTCAGATCCCTTCTCAACGTTTACGTGTGTGTCGTATTTCAGTAAAAGAAGAAGGTTATCACTTTCAGAATGCACACATCCTAAGCTGACTACAATCTTGACTTTAGATACTTGAAGAGGATGAATTTTGACAGGTCTTCGGGAGGCAATTGAACATTGTTCGGGAAGCAATTGAACATTATTGTTTGTGTGCACCCCACCTGAACAGTACACATGTCAACTTAATTCATCTCAAAATTGGTATCGATATACAAATACTTTCTTACTGGTATTGCAAGTTCTGCGTTAGTCGTCGCTGCTTTATATATATAATGTGTTCTATATAATACAATGTGTTACTAAGATCAATATGCGTCCTTTTGTTAATCAACCGGGCAGGACCCCCGACATTAACGGTATTTACCTATGTCGTTTAGGAATTGTTTTCGTTCGTATAACACCGCTATACATAACTATTTATAACCCGAAACAATCATTCATGTGGAGTACGGACCATTTTGAGTGACTACTTGAAGGAGCACCCCAGTATCGAGAGACGTATATGGCTCTGATAATGGAAATATGGTTGTATAGTAAATCGGAGATCAATGTAAATTGGGTAGCGTGAATGGGTGCTTACACAAGTGGAAACAATTACAACAGGGTGAAACCACGTTAAGTGTGGAATTTGAGTGTTAAAAAAGTCAAAAAATAGAATTCAAGTTATGGAACCAATGGGTGTATTTCCCAAATATACAAGTAAGGACCAAACTTATTCTAAAAAATTAGAACGTTAAGTTTTTTCATTAAAAAGTTAGAATGATTTAAAATCAGGTCCTTTTTTTCAACATTTTCAGTCCTTTTTTTCTAATTATTTTTAATAGAAATAAAGTGAATCAATAATATTCAATTGAATACAAATAATAAGCTTTCCAAACAAATGTAAGGATGTGTATTGCACCTTATAGAATACAAAATTATCTTTAAGATGATATCTAGAATGTTGAAATCGGATATTAAGTTACAGAGATACAGAAATTATACTACTCTAGCTGCAAACTTCAAGGGCACAAACATTATCAATTTTGAGCTTGTACTGTAAATATTAAACCCTTGCTTATGGTGCATATTGACAAATTTGGGACTGTTTCCAAGGTAAGTTGTTAACATCTTTAATATTTATCTTAAAATATAGGTAATTTTACAATATTTTTTATAAAAGCTTCCCTTGGCAACTGCACAACGGTTCTAGGTCCTTTTATTTTGATATAATATAGCATTATGGTAATTTTTGTTGTCAACGATATCAAATCTAGGATAAAAAGGGTTAAAATGACAAGTCTTGTAGATACCATAAAAGTCTTGTAGATACCATCTTGTAGATACTTTTTACTACATATTTGCCACTAGGACCCTTAATAATGTATCCATTGGATTGAAAATTGGTATACTGTCTACTTTCTTGGAGGTCAAGGCTTTGTTAGTTGAAAATGTTAAAATTTATTTTTATGTTGGGAGATATGCATGGTCTTGTAGATACCCTCTTAAATAATCTCTCCAAAAAATGCATTTTGCACCCCTGGATTACCATTATGATATAGCATTTTGGATATTTTGAAGTTTTTAGTTGGAAGGTCCTGGTTAATTCTAATTATTGACACTAAAAAAGTCCTATATTTTATTTCATTTTCAATAAAAATGCCTTATTTAATGAAAAAGTCTTGTAGATACCTTTTTCTGTGGACACTTTTCAGCAATTTAAATTAAAATGAACAATTATAGATATAATTTTGCAGAAATGATCGTCTAATAAGAAATAATACATAGATTGTATCAAAAGTCATTTCTTTTGTTCATATGGTATTTCAAAGCATATTTTGATCAAAATGAAATTTTAACTCTCCCTGTGGACATAGTATTTATTGGGTATAGGCCTTTTTTACCTCTAAATATCTAATAATTAATTATTTTCTACAAAAATAAATTTTATATGCAAAGATTGACTTTTATATGAATAAATTAGCAAATCAAACAATGGTATCAAATTATGTTAATGGAAAATGTTACAGCACTTTATATCCTGAAGACATCAAAGTCCACACTTAACGTGGTTTCACCCAACAATAGACTTCCAATAATGTTTGACCCTAAGACGAGTTCATATTTTATATACGAGTTAAGCACTTTCTGACTGCTTCTCATGTTTTCTTTTTTATATCTATTTTTTTTAAACAATTTTCCCACATTAATCAAGTTTCCTGATAAAATTGGGGAGACGTAATAACTTCTAATAGGCAATCGTTATATAGCTGGGTAAACGGGCTGTTAAACGGGTTTGAACCACCTAAGATGTTGGGGATAAATTTTAAGAAACTCATAGGAACTGTTGTAAGCATGTCAGGAATGTATTTTGGGAACAAAACTTTACGACCAACTTGCGAACAGGTCAGAAACGTTTATAGGGTACCAACCGATATTCCATTTTCAAATCCCTGTGTTTTTCCTGAGATTTCCCTGTCCCATGGCAATTTCTCCCTGTGTCATATCCAGCAAGTTTTTCAAATTTAAAAACCTCTATGTGCAGAAAAATGTTGGACAACCCAACAACAAAAAGTCAAATCCCTAATATCTTGAGAATCAGGAATTTCAGAACCTGGCCAAATGAAATTTCCTGTGTTTTCGCGATATTTGCATATTCCCTGTGTTTTCCCTCTCAGGGATTTTTGTTTTTGCCATTTTCCCTGTTTTCCCTGTGCGGTTGGTACCCTGGTGTAAAAGTGTATCCAATTACTCCACACCAATTGGCGGGACATCATGTAAAACCTTAAAGCGATAACATACTGTTTACCCTGGGAAGAAAATTCTAAAACATCAAATTTTCAAATTTCATTAGAAATTGATGACAGCTGAATTTGAATGAACATTTGACACAATCAGAAATTTTGAATAGAAATTTTAAGAGAAATTAATGTTTTTATAAATCAGGTACACATGTGCCCCCTAGTGTCAAAAGTGAAATGTCTCAAGATACAAAAATCTCTCATTATTTACGCGTAGGGCCTAGGGTTTCTATTTGAAATAAAGTTAAACATAGAAATTTAAATAAAACACTTAGGGGAACAGGTACGAAAGTTGTACATATACAACTATATAGGATTATAGAGAAATAATTACCTTTTATGGTTTTCATCAACCTGCAGCAATTTAATATCATCAGCGACCCCGTATTTTGACAGATATGCCCCAGGCAGGGATTTCAAAATCCTCAAATCTTAAGATTTCACATAATAAATTTATGATAAATGACTAATATTAATTTTTAGAAAATTCCAAAATATCATAATGTTTCGATAATAACTGAAAGGTAATCAATATGTTAGATGATTCGGGCACACACACACCCCCTATTGACAAAAATGAGATGCCTCAAAATTTAGAAATCTCTCATTGGAGCAGGGGTTGAATTTGAAATAGAATGAATGAATTTTAGTTGTTTCAACAAAAAATGTAGTGTAGTAGATATAATAGATTTGTAAAGGATTATACAGAAATAACCACCTATAATCACTACAGACGTACTTCTATAGTTAAAAACATTATCTTTCTTAAGCTCTCAGCCAAAAATAAGCATGGTGACATGTACATATTTTGTTTGAATGCGATCTTCCTGCACAGGACTAAGATAAATTTCTGGTTTTGGGACACTGTAATGGATTTAGAATTGTGGTTAAACAGTCCGTTATCCCTTTAAGATAGATTCAGTTAACACCTTTTGATATATCTAAAGGAAATTGTTGGTAAAGGGTGTTTATACAAGCCGACGATATCTCTAGGATGGTGTCCTGATTATCATCATTATATATATAAGGCTTATGATAGTACCAACAATGACATAACCCTTACTACAGCCCAGACTAGTACTGATTTAGGCTTGAGAAAATGGCTGGCCTAAGGTTTTCGTGAGTTCTAGGTCTATAATGTTGAAAGATAGACCTATGTTGTAAATTCCTTAAAAAGGCTAAGTCTTTCGTCATTACGAATCTTTGGTGGACTTTGTTAACCGGTGACTGTTTCATACTATCTGACGGTTTCAGATTATACGATATGAAATTTATCCAAAATGCCATGTACTACTTTAAGGGTTTCTTTGGTAAGAAATAGTTAACAAATCAATGCAATACTTCTGATTTTTCAATGTATACACCTGTCAGCAATATATACTGATACAATGATCCAATATAGGAGATAGGAAGCCGTGGATGTTAGACGTTGAGACCAGGGATTACCTGCAGTGGGTTATACAATAGGGGTTAACAGGGATTACGGGCCACTCGTCCATCTGGGAATCCTTAGTCCCTGTAGGTTATTAATGGGCTCACGATGTTATACTGTTGTTGTTGGGTTACTATGATAGACTGCAATTGGTATACTTAAGCCACATACCCACTAGGCGATTTTGACCAAAGTCGGCCGACTTGTTGGCACTAGAATCAGCCGACTCTACTGGAAGAGTCGGTCGATTTTAGCACCAACTTATAGCAGACATGTATATTTCATTATACCATACTAACTGGTAATCTGAATCGATGCCAAAATTGGCTGATTCTATGCCAATAATCGACCGATTTCACCACCGATTAGTCGGCTGATTCAGTGAAATTTGCCTAGTGGGTATGGGGCTTTAGATGTTGATACAACTTGTTACCTTAGGGAGGTAGCCTACCTATGGTGCTCCATCTAGAGAGTTGCGTCACGTTAAAGCAGATAGCTAAAATTGTATAACATGTAATATTTACTTTAATTTGGTGGGGCCACACTTCTGTAGTATTCCGGTCCTGAATATCGTTTCCTGTCTCACGGTATGAGTATATATGCTAGGGCAGTTTGATTTTCAGGGCAAATCACATGTCTTAAACAATAAATAAAGAGGGGGGGGGCAAAAACATGGATGTACGGGGGAGGGCCCCCCACGAAAACGTACGAATGCATGCACATATGCACGCATGCACACACACACACACACACACTTCTCTTTTTATCAAAATCAATAAGGACGTATCTCGTTGAAACCCGTACTTTGTACCAATACGTGTACTGTTTAGTTGTTTACTGTTATCAGAACACACGGGAACCAGTGAAGGTGTTTGATATTAGATCCTAACAAATTAACCGAAAAGCGATTGAATGACGGTGACCTTGGCTTGACCTTGACCTGACCCGCTGGGCCGAGGAGTGATGGATCCTAGTCGTATTCCGGAGTGGCGAGTGGGCACAGAACAACCCCTCCTGGGTACCACATCTCGGGCTCTATCAGTAATATGGGAAAACGTCGTGGATAATACAATTTATATTACACCTGAAACCAAATAAAATAGCACTAGACTAAAATAAGAAGTTTATACATGATGCCTTTAGATGCCTAACGATTATGGGCCTACATGATAGGGAACTACACAATGACAAACTGTATGACCCTGAACATAATAACAGCCAGCTTGCGACGTAACAAAAATAGCTCAAACGCCGACAAAAACATCCAAGAGATCAACATGTTTATGTTTGTTTATTGAATCTTATCGTAATGTTGCTATTACATAAACGCATATATATAGTTGTGTTAAGCAATTCCTTTTTGCAAAACCTGAAATGGATTGACAATGATCCCATTGCAGCCAAGCCAACCTGCAACGTAACAGAAACGTACTGCAACCATGCTTTTTCAGTCAGTTTGTTACTTACTAAGATGACACGTTACAATCACGTTATTGATGGGGAGGTTGAATCCTCAACAAAATTAATAAGAAATTCAATGTTATTATAAGATTATTCTTTGGTGCGGTTAGGGGCCTTCCATATGGTATGTACGCATCAAGGAAGGGAGGGAGGGGGGTCTGAGATTTTTGAAAATGTGCATACATTCTAGTACAAATGAAATCCAATGTGTATTTTTGCCCCAGTGGGTTGGGGGTCTGAGACTTTTACAAATCTGCATACGTACTAAATGGAAGGCCCCTTATGACAAAATCAAAGCAGAATGTTATAATAACAGTCTGTTTATAGGTTGGAGAACATGACCAGAATGTTATAACAACGTTGCAGTGCAATGTCACAGCAGTACGTTGCAGCAACGTTATTGGGAGCCATCAAAATAACGTAACAAGAACCAAACCAGAACTTTCCTGTAGTGTTATTATAATGTAACACCTCCGCCTGGGAGATCAGTGATGAAAGGATTTTGCGTAAAAGTCGTCTACTATACAGGTTTAGGATCGAGAAGCAAGGGAATGTTTATTTACAAATCGGAAAATGAGGGATATTCCAGCACCCTTCACCCAACATATCAAACTCTTCCCAAGCAAGAATTTGACGTTATAATAACGTTATTATAACGTTCTGGTGAGTCATACTTTGGTTCTTGTTACGTTATTTTGATGGCACCCAAAGAACCTAACATTGCGATGTCGCAATATAACGTTATTGTAACATTCTTGTAACATTCTTTCACGTTATAATAACATTATTATAACATTGTTTATTAGTTAGGTCACAACTCGACCACCATATAATGTTATTATAACATTCTTTTTTGATAAGTTATAACTTTACCTAAAATAACGTTATTGTTACGTGACAATTGGATAGGTTTCAGATTAACCAAAGAAGTACAGTCGTAGAACATTCTTGTTACGTCGCTGCTTGCCTGGGTTTGTAAGATATAATGCTATGAAAGCAGGTGAGCCTATACAAACTGCGACCTTCAATAGACAGCTCGATAAAGATCTACCGAAAGGAGGCATTGGCATATTTGGGTTACTTCTAGACTTGACAGAGATTCCACTGACAGCTCACTTTGCATCTCAATGGCCATACCTATATCGACGGGCGTTTTAGATCTAGGTGAACATGTAAACAGATATAGCTTTGCTTAACATACAAGATCAAGGATTGCCACTATGAAACAATGTTGTCAAGATTGAAAGACGACATAGTCCCGTCACATGCCTTATGTGACAAGGAGTGGGTAGCTTCATGTATCATAGTCTACTCTTGCGTGTTTGATAAACTGAGCAAGCAGGAACGATCACTTTTAAAACGTGTCCAGGATAACGTACACTGAACATGTTTAAACAAAAGGTTACCCGTACATAGATGACAGCAAATAAAAGACAACAAAACATTTAGAAATGTCACGTTGAAATCAAAGCAATCCTGGGGCAATCAGGTAGATGTAGACATTGATTTCATAAATCAACTTTTGGCAAACTTTGACAGAATCATCTTCAGCACGTATAAATCATGGTATCGACTAGTCCTTTTCGCTCATTTCTACATGCGCATCCCTGAACAATGACTTGGTTTCAATGGAGCAAGATAAAATCAACCTGCATAATGCATTGTGGTACACAGTTATTGTTAGCCACCATTGCAATAGCCTTTTAATCCACGTAGATTTAGAGGCATTTATTATGCTTTATAAATCCACTTTAGTCAAAGCCCTATTGAAAGATTAACAATTGGGGCCAACTTCAGTTGATACGGTGTCTGCACTTTCATTCCACTTGGTTGCATGTCTAAAAGTAAGTCGTATAATGTACACGCCAGGCGTGGAGCTTATAACCAAAGGCCAGGATGACTGATCCATTCTCTGTATTACGGTCCGCCGATACGGGCGACTATCGCGCGTGACACCACCATGTAAAACAGTCTCCTGCCTATCCGTTAGCATTGTCGGCACCCTTCTTTCCCCAATATCTTCAAAGATTGGGGGAATTTCACGTATATATTTGTGATATCTTCTGGATTAAGGAATAAGCTTTCAATTGGTACCAGAATTGTAATTTAGTTTGGGATATTTCAATTACTATAGGGTCTGAACATTCATAACAGCATAGGACCGGAAACTGCTCCGAAACACTGTATTATGGGAAATCTGGAGGAACCGTAATACGGCGAATGGGAGCCCCTGCACGCTGGATCTTGGCGGCATCGCGTAGTCTAACCATTTTACTACCACGACCCGCCTGCAGGTGGCACTAGCAGTGCGTGGGAGTGGTCTGCTGGTTGTCGGCGGGAGGCGGGAAGCGCAGTGAGAGGTGGTGAGCTGGTCAGAGGAGGAGGGGAACCTACCACTGGAGGCTGCCGACTTCTACCCTGACGGACGCCGCATGGCCCCCTGCAGGAGACAGGCACGTGCCGGCTTCAGACCAACGTCCAGCTTAACAGGGCACGGGCAGCAGTAGGGGCACAGTGTGTCGGAGACATCTTTAGCGTTAAGACTCTACTTAACCAAGCACAGGGACATACGTGCAGTGTTGGACATTCATCAAGCCCAACTTTTGGAGTAATTCTGCAATACAGAAGGAAGAGTGAGGTACCAGAAAGTGGCATAGGGCTAAAGGAACTGTGCCAACGTCTTTATTTTCTAATCCCGTAAGGAAAGCTCCTCAGGCAACATCCACAAGAACATTAATGCATTTCCGTGTGTTTTACACACATCACTGTGAAGTGGCAATCATCCCATCAGAAATACTTTAAATCTACAACAGTGGGGTGGAGAACAGAAGGCAATATCATCTACCAGTTGGGTGATATATCTTGATATACTAACTCAAACAAGAGTCCTGTGTACAGTAAGGATCTACCCAGGATCCAATCGTGTTGTCAAACCCCAGGATCTCATTTTTGTGATTTCATTTGTCCGCCGAGAAACTTCATGGACACCCAACGACAGCGACTCGTCTAACCACGTATGTAGCAATAACTTCTTTGAATTCAAAGTCCATTTAACAAAATAAAAAATGATACAATTTATCAACCCAGTTCTGGTATATATGCATAGGCAGCCTATCAGGTATTTCTATTGCCTGAAGGACATAATCTTCATTTCGGAAAATTAAATAAAGAAAATGATTGTATATTCACCGGCAGAAATAGGAGCATGTAGTTTTCAGGGCCTGTCAAAGCCAAGGCCAATGGACTGGCCGTTCTATACTGGACAATGGTCAGTAATAATACAGGAGGAGTGCCATACACATGCGGTATAAGCCGGCCGCGGCTTTGTTGTTGCCGGCTCCCCACATCCGGAGGTGGCCAGCCGGCAGTCCAACAGATCGCGCACAGACCGGTCATCTGTGGGTGGTCCCCATGATGTAACAATATAGACGCCTATACTACTACCTGTAGCAACAAACGATGTATACATGTAGCAGGGTTAGGTATGATAATTATATTAACAAATATGTTAACTTTGACCATTATAGATATTAAGCATAGCGACTTCTAGTTACAATGGCTATGGTCCTTTAAATCAAATATAAACAGTTCTAGTAAAATTACACACATCCTGTTCTCGGGTTTGGCCAGGGTTCCTGTATTACAAATGATGTACTGCGGGCATATGAATACGGCAAACATTAGATATGTATCGGGGATATGGGGGTATGTATACATGTCAGTGTGAACGTTCCGCCCTGCAGAAAAGGCACAACCGCTCAATTATCAAGACATATTGGTATTATATGTAACCATTCTATATTGCAAAAAAAAACCATAGCATGGACATGAACTTTAAACGGCATTCTCCGTATATCTGCTTGTATGTATGTCAGGGTAATGAAGTCGCGCACCGTGAAACCTATTGATGTATTCATGTTTCCGGTCGGCTACATGCTTATCACTGTTAAATAAATACTAATACCTATACATATACATAGCCAGATTTAGGATTTCCAAAAGGGGTGGGGGTGGGGGTCAGCATATAGGCTAAGTACTAAAAATGTATTTGCATGAACGCGGGCAACATACCTAGTTTAGGGGTCCACCAAAAGAGGGGGTGGGGACGTAGCTCCATATAAATTTATATACGGACATAATCCCTCCCATGTCGAAGCGTATATTAAAGTTCTAGAGACACGGCCTTTAACAGATGGTCACCGGACACACCGTCGGTCTATATCCTCGTATTAAATCAATGGGAACACGTTGACCATTGATCAGAGGTGAATATTTAATAGCAAGCGTCCAAGGTCAACACTGCCAGCAGCCGTCAAGTGGGCAGAGATTAATGGACGTCCGACCTCCATCCATACTATATATACGCCAATAACTTGGCAACTTCCAAAGTCACTTGATAAAGCAACTTATTGAAATTTTCGCTGCATGCACGGTGTATGGGAACAAAATCTGATCGCATGTAATTCAACTGTGTAATTAAAACAGGCATTATTGCCATGGCTAGTGGATTATGTTATAGATCGAAATGGGCCAGCGTCGAACAACACATCGCTTGGTATGAATTAGTCCTCAAGCCCCGAGGCCTATGGCCTGAAATAAATTAAGCATAACATCACGTCCATCTCAATGATATTGACCCTAGACGTTGATTCCCAGAACAATCAGCGTTGGGTGATGCATGAATAACACGATATGATCCGAACGATTCCATTCAAGGGCACAAACTAGTGCTATCTAGAACTTAACAGTTCATTTGAATACTCAATATTTACCCGCCGTAATGTTCCTATATAAGTTGTCTGTGTGCCTAGAAGGGGAGCACCACGATCAGGGGGTGGTGTGTGGCAGGCCTCAGTTAAGTCTTTCTCACCATGGTACCTGATCCCCCCGCGCAGGTCACGGCTTAGGCCAAATTGAAGAATTGTTGGTGATATAAAGGACGTCCATTATTATGTTGGCTAAAACGTTCGGGAAATATAATGGGCTAAGGTCATGTCAGGAAATTATATTGGCATATGGCCAATGCTCTTTTCTATGCTCCAAGCCCTCAAATCCCTAAATGGGGAAATTAAAAGCGCCTACATACATACGCACGACTTGTAATACCCCGACTACTTTACACTTAAGCAAAATAAACTGGGAGGATAAGGATAAAATATTTGCTTAATACAATGTTGATGTTCTTAGTGGGACATTGGTAATATTGACCAACGTCAGGTCAAAGCCTTAAGGTCACCATGTGGTGGACACTTGTCCTTTGATTCTGGCTTTGCAATCATTACCCAACACTGCAAACAGTTGGCCCAAATGTAAAACGGTGACGACTGCACGGGGTGGGCGAGTAGTGTAGGAACACAATGTTTTACTTTACATGGCACAACTTTGCCCGGCATGCTTGACATTGAAAAAAACCTTTTGAATGGTCAATATAAAAAGGCAGCATCTCAGTCCGATTCATCTGTGCAAAGGAATCTGTATAGTTCATTTAATCCCTTAAGACATTTTATGAGTTTGGACAGTTCAATGTTTTCTGCTTCGATCCACTTGATTCACGTTGGGCCTACACACATTTGCAACTGACCTGGTTTAAATATAGCCTGCAAAATGAAACAGCTACGGTGACCCATACTTGTATTTCAAATCTTGTTGATGACACTGAATATCCAATTTGTATTGGGTATAAAGAACATCTTTATGATAAGTGCTACTATAGTGGATCCATAATTCCTGATATCCTATTTTTAAAGAGGCATTCGTTTGTCATCGTGAAATCAATTTTGATGACCGATGGCCATTCCGTTTCCTGGAAAAAAAAGAGACAACAACCTATCAGTCATAAGTATAGATCTGGATGGATTGTCCGGTCAAAAACATAATACTAGCATACAATGAAATAAAACGCTGCTGAAAGTGAAAGTTAGTACCTGACCAATTAAGGACAAGTATTGATCTACCTAGTTCCATAAACTGTTTTTTGATATTCCAGTAATTTCACCTTCAGTTTTTTCTAACGTATATTTGTGGTGAACAGCAGACTTCACTTGGAATGAAACGACCTGCAGGGAAATGTCAGAGATTCACATCTTCACTTAGGGATATCGTGTAATGGCAGAATGATGTCCTCTGCTGATCCACTATGGTACGAATGCCTTCAGTCACAGCCCTGGGCGCCAGTTCCGTCCAAGCCTTTGCACCCACCAAGAAGAGGCTCTTGTGTGGTGGTAAATACAATGAAATGTGTTTGGCTAAAAAGTCAACGCGCGAAGCAATCTCTGAATTAAAGTCCTCTAAGGGGAGAAAAGGGTGTCTTTTTTTCCTATTTGAGTGGCTGGTGGCAATTCATTTCCAAACTCAATTAATTAACAAAAAGTTGGTAATGGACAGGGCTTTTGCTCATGGGCCCGGTTGCTCATCTGCTAAAATCCCCCATGTCTGACGCCTGAGCGTGGATGTGAACTAGGTAATACTTGTAGAAGGGACTTCACTCATAGGCAGTCGATTGCTATTAAGGGGCCTTCCATTAAGTATGTACGCATCAAGGAGGGGTGGGGGGGTCTGAAATTTCTGAAAATTTGCGTACGTCCCTGTACAAATCTAACGCGTATTTTAGTCACAGGGGGGGTGGGGGGGTCTAAAATTTTTGAAATTTTGCGTACGTACTAAATGGAAGGCCCCTAAGGGGAAAAACTGACTCTTTCCCGCATCATAATATGGAGCTTTTGACAAAACAATATGGGCAATGTTCATATGTGTATTAGACATATTCGGAGAAAAGTAACCAGACAGGCTTCTCCTACCGTGTTTGCTGTCATCTAGTAAACGTGAGAGTTTCAGCAAAAATGAATCTAGAATACAAGATACATATTATATCCTGAAGAGAATAATCCTCCTGGCTCAAATGATAAAGGAAACCTAGATCCCCAAAGGTAGGGATTGCGTATTAGAATCTTTTAGTATTTGCCATGTGCACGGGGTTGGTCTGACTATCTATTTATAAGGACATGAACATATATACGGCAGTGAATGTACATATCCTCTCATCAGCTAAGATAAAGGTCCATGTCAGAATCAGGTATCAATGTATTGAATGATAGAATTTGATATAATTAAATTATATGTGTTACGTGACCAGTGACAAGCAGTGTAGCTAATTCATTGTCAATGAAGTAAATATATTTCATCGTCAGTATCAATGAAGCTACATTCCAGTGACTTCTCTTCGATGCCTAAATCCTTAGTAAAAGTGCAATCAAACGGGCAAGGTAAGTAAGATACCTTTTAGAATGAGAAAATATTCAATCTATGGTGAAATATAATTATATGCGAACAATTCAAGGCAAAGGGAGTATTATTCAGTGGGTTCCGATTATATATGGCTACATTGCAGTTGAAAGTCTTCCAACTGTGTGAGAGGAAGCCCAACATTTCATTAGTTATGACAACGACCAAAAAGATGGTTGCAAAGATTTTCATTTTAAAACAAATCATCTTCACCTTACATGTTTTCCTTTTGTAGCATATTACTATGGTATAAAAAAAACATTAAGATAGTGATCTTAAGATACATGTATACATTGTTACGTGACCAAAATAGCAGATGTCTATATATAGTGTTTACATTGGAGACATGTTCAGGTTAGGTTGGATTATTCCTGATCAAAATCACTCATGCCTATCAAGTATATATATTGATTTTTGTTTTTTTGTCCATGGATAAAAATCTCTTAATGTGGGTCTATTGTCACATTGACTCATTTATTTTGAAGTTCCGGAACACCTGCCTGGTTTGCACAGTATTATACATAATTATGCTTACGACGATGGTTACGGCAGTATCTCAAGGGGATTCAGGCAAGATTTCCGAAAATATAAAGTAAATCCTTTAAAAAAAGAAATACTGTCATGCTAGCATGTTGTCGGGACCGTCATTAGGTCCACGATGAAGGTTATACAAGGCTGTTGACGATATCGATGTCTTTTTTCTCGAGAAGTAGAATTATAGGGTAATAGGTGAAACGCTACACCTTCAGATCAACAAGTATGAACACTAAGCTGTAGTTATAGTGAATGAACTACAGTGGTAGTGTGATAGTTCCTCCATCAGTTCATGCCATTCTAAGTTAAACCTTTATTCAGATCTTCACTTACGACATGGGGAAAAAGTATGTCCCAACTGCCTCACGTCTCAGGCTTGGCCCTGAGAGTTCGTTCCCACTTTCCTACCGAAATAAATCTGAACCAGTTTATCATGATATCATTCAATTGCGCATTACAACAATCTTTAAGTACCCACCAGAAGAGTCCCTTTTTCCAGAAACACGGTAAAACTCTACTGAACCTGCGTTTAAAATGATTACCAATGTGGGAAAAGACACCCTCATAAGACGCCTATTATTTTTCACCATTTCAATCGATGTAGCCTACAATCTAGCATAATAGGCCTACAGGGAACCCACAACTCCGTTGATTTAAGCTGTAGTGGTCACTGGCTGACCCCTCTTAGGCCAGGTGGTATGCAGGTGTCTCCCAGGCTCCCTGTTATCTGCGGTGAGTAGTGTTAAGCATTAGAGCTATATATATTTAGTACTGGCAGGGAGGCGTGCCGTTGGGGTCCTCCTCTTAACTAAACGTCCCGTCCGTCTATTTGTTACCACACACTCAAACACCTGGAGACCACAGGGTAGTCTGGCCGAACGCCACACACCGGCATCGACAACCTCCGAGCCAATCGAAATCCTTCCCTAACCGCTCCAGTACATACCACCGCAACATACCTTCTGCCAAGCACTGTCTTTGCCCCTTGGCCTTTTTTCTAGATTCGCCCCTGTGTCTCACTCCTTTTTAAAGTCCTATATCCTGTGAAACTGAGCCCTCAGTTTGTCGGAGAGGATAGTGTTCTGTAGACCTACTGAAGGGGTTGTTTATAGTTTGTAGGATATTCAGTTGCCATTTGTTGTAGCTCGCTATGACCCAGGAGCCACATACATAGAACTATCACTCTGCAATTGAATACAGGAGAGGGGTTGTAATTGGCAACGACGTATGTCATATACTCATTTTAATGCTTTTAATTAGACACACACCCTCTGCCCCCAAATGCATTGACCATAATTATATATACTTGTATTACGTCGGCACTTCGAGATTGTCGAAAACATATAGGGCCCATGTGATCATTAGTCTAGTCACCCAAGAACAGAATTACAAAAAGCGTAATCCATGCGATAGTTTCTCTTAAACATATCGTCTTATCTTTGGAACCGAAAACGAGCAAAATATTCATCGATTCATGGTTGCCGAACGTCATTATGAAATGATATGTTGCTGCGGCTGTAATGTTGACTTCACACGGTGCTCGCCTTGACCTCGTACCCCCAAGGTGAGCAGGCCGTTTAATCTTCCCACCGTTTATGCCTCTGGGTGTTGGCGGGGCGCCTTAGACCCCAATTATCGCCGCGCCTCACCAACCCTGCCGCCTTCCGTGGGGACAGCGCGGCAAATGGTAACTAATTCTGCCACCTTAATGTATCAGGCGGGTTTCTCCTCCAGCCGGAGAGGAGTCGTTGCAGGGTGTGGTGCATCACGAGGTTGGGGTTAGGTTACTGTTTAATAAGATCTTTAAATTTTTAATGACGCTATTCAGGAGGCATCGGTTCATTATCACTAATGTCAATTGGTTATGGAATTAGTAAGGCCAACTCAACATTCAGCTGATACCTGTATATAAAAGCTCATTAAATCTACTCGTGTTCTATTGAATGCTGTTTGGTGACCACGAACAGGTTATGGACTTCCCATGTTCAAAAATATGAATTATTTATTTCATAAGCTACGTGTATGATAACAGCAAATGAGTGAGCTAATGGCAAAAAAATGATGGCATGCAATTCAAGTGGCACTCTGATGAAGTGGAGTTAGGCAATAGAACTTTATATGCCAGGATATTTACGAGTGTTGACCACACAGTATTAACTTTATTACCACTACAGCATTATGGAAATGGCACACACCTGGTATATTCTACAGATTATTAATATTGACTTTGTCGTTCAGGAGTTGCTCTAATCTAAATGAGTATACATATCTTCATCATGACGACATATGTTAGCATAGGAATAAGTATTAGTAATATAGCGAGAAGTTATTCAAACGATGTTATCCGTGACAGTTAACAGCTGTTACAAGCACAGAAATACCCATGACAATTGATAATGCAGATAAAGAAATGATCGTGTAAAAACTTCTAGATCTCATCTCCTCTAAATTTACTGTTATGTCAATTGGTTGATGTTCGGTCATTTTCTATAACAAGCAGGGCTGTTTAATGGGTTAACTGAAAGGTCAGACGTTCATTTCCCCCGGGAAAACGAGTGGAAGTCCCTCAGAGTCCATCTGTCCTGGTCAGACAGTCAACCTGAAGCTGCCTACCGACGACGCCGCAGCGCCAGAATATTTGATGTGGCAGCTTCCTGTTCCGGACAAACAAGTGCAGGAAATCTACTTTGCCTGTAACAAGGACTGAAACAAAATTCCGCCATCTCCCCCGATAGGGATATCACAAGGGGCTGGCAGGTGGCTAGCAATTCGTTCGGCTGGGCATAGAGAATGGGTACTATATTTCTTGTTTGCAATCCGAATATGTATTGGTTATGGGAAATTATGGAGAATTGTGTGCAGGTTGCAGTTACCAGGCTTGTAAAGGGAACACTTTCCATTAGATCCGGACGATAAACTGAATACTCCATAGGGGCCTATATTGGAATTGATATCCTATAGACCATTGTGCTTAGACTCAACGGGCAACCAAAGCGTCAAATGAAAAAGAGAGGCTACAAATTGCAAATCCAAACTTTCCCATTTAATTTTTTTCCCGATCTCCCATAAACAGTCACTGGCCTACTGAATGGCTTACCAACGGCATTTAGAACCACCCAGAGAATAATCTAAACGCCCAGCCCCACCCAGCTGGTTGTGTCAAAGTCCAAGCTATCCTATTCGCCCCGAGTGTCGCCTGTCACAACAATACAAAAGTCACCAGTAATCCTCCGTGTCGATTGGGGCTTTGCCAAACCACGTTTTGCCCATCTAGTAATCAGCGACAGCAGCGACGTGAAGCAACAAGCTCACAGATAGCGTCAGTGGAAATGTGAAGAATGAGCTAATTTGCCTTTCTGAAAAAAACTCAATCAGTACTGCAGGGTAGTAGAGTGACGTTAAGCAATGGGACCCAACAGGTTTAATTACCCAGAGGTTTCGCGATAACGTGATCATTGCAGGGCGGCCATTTTTGTCAGAAGCACCATTCACCCGTTCGCTGATTGCCAAGGCAACGCGGAGAGGGGGCGCGATTCGTCGTCATCTCCCGATGCGACAATGACGTGCGGACTGGTCGGGGATGAGATGCGGAGATTGCTGTCGTGCCGGGTGCCACTTCGTAGTGAGCGCCTTGATTGTCTACTGTGTGAATTATCCAGAACCAGGATGGACGAAAATGACAGTCGGATGTGGCATAAAAGCTAACCGTTAACGCGGTTCAAAAGCGCCTCCCCAGTAATGGCCGCCAAAAGGGCGCGGCGCGGCAGTCAGTGTGAGCCGCGAGGTGTCGGCTTTGGCTCTACGGCCCTCTGACCTTCAGCCTGCCAATGATCATCATTACTTCTTAGATGAACCAGCGCCTTGCCTAATCCATAGTGTAAAGGAAATTAACAAGAGAATACTATCCGTTAATTAGCGTTCACGCATGTAAAATAACAAATGCCCGCAGGAAATGTGTTTCATTATCTAAAAGACTTTTTTATATACAGGACTAGTTGAGATTCCGTCTACGCTCGAGATTACCCTGAATTACAATTAATTTCACTTTACCTGTTTACATTATATAGGCCGCCCATATAATTCAGCGAAAACGTCACTTTCATTCCCTATACCATTTATTGATGGCTCCTCCTTTGAAGTACAGTATAGGATGGCTTTAAACAAAAACATACTTACTTTGTGCTTTCTAATTATCATTGTGTTTTTGGACATGGTTCGTAGGCCTCGTCTTATATAGGCCTATATATACGTTGCTAAGCTACTGTAATGTCTGAATTAGCAATATTATTGGTTCTAAGGCCAACAAAAGATAAACGTAACTTCAAAATAGACTCGCATTCAATGTCAAATACCACAGTCTTTGTACTAAATGTGATACGATTATTTCTTTTCAATGTAGAGACCCCCGTGCTATCCGAAATGAGACGCCTTCTTATCAGATAGGACTATCTCAGACGTAATGAATACGAGCTGGTATTTCGAATGTTGAAGAGGCTTCTGAGAATGAGCTGACTCTTTGTATTTTCAAAGAGGGCATATACACTGTACTAACAGTGTTACACCAATTATTAGTAAACGCAAATTACCATATTGAATAACCGCCATTGGAGGACTGAAAAGTAGAAGCCATTCCCAATGTTGAAGAAAATTCCTAGATCATAATATTGATCGGATTGTCACATATAAATAATATATGGATTTACACTGGGCTTGATCAGCCGAGGGCTTTTTTCTTCTACTTCTAAGTCGCTGTGGTCCTGGGCCCTGTTATTATTAATACCCGAGCTGCTCCAATCACCCAGTGTCCACTGATCGCCGGGACCTGGTGGGGAGAGGTGGGCACATCCGGGTTAGTCGGATTCAGCCGGCCCTACCCAGCTGAGACCCGCGCCTTACGTGCCCACTCCCAGCTGGGTTATCAACGTCTAAGTAGAAATTACTGATTAAACAGGCGTTTTTTTGACAAAGAAAAAAACATGCCAATGCATTGCTCAATATCCATATGTGTATGTCATTTTCCCGATTTATGATCATTACACAGTAGATACAAGTACTTCAAAATTAATACAGAATGCATCATAGATATACGTATATTTAACTTTCAAATTATTTCCGATTAACCAGAACCTACGTACACGATCACAACAACATACAATTATTCAGCAATCATAATGTAGAATGCAGTTTACTTAGGCATCGGGACTATCTACTCGGGGATGACATCTCTCGATTAGTGGATCAGTGGTATATATATATATATATATATCATAACCACGATTGACGACTTCAGTCTGTTATAACTATCATAGAACCCGAACATTGAATTCCGACCTTATTGAATCAATTTCTAAGTAGGTTGAGGCTACAAAATTAAAAAGGTTGTAAGACTATATTCAGAGCTACTTGTGGACGAGAGTACTCGTGAACTCAGTTCTAGAATATTTAGAAATCTAACGGAGTTCCATGTCTTCTTATAAAGTGATCACAATGCTGATAAAAGTTCCAAAATGTCGATGCGCGTGTCATCTGTCTCATCAACTGACAAAATGAACCAAGTCACTGTGATATCCGAGAGCCGGTCTGATTTTGACGGTGAAATAACAGTATTTCTGAGAAGATGAAATTATACCTATCTGTCTTTGGGGATTGTAATTTAGACTGAATCATCTTTTAGAATATTTGACAGCAAATACTGATTACTTGGTTCTTGGAAATAATTAAGATGCCGAGACATGGGCCACTCTGAGTGCTGCATAGTAAAGGTGCATTTCAATTTAGTGAGGCAGCAGAGTCTATACGCCTTAAAACAGTTCATTCAAGCAGTGTGCTGCATATATACAACATGCCACTACTAAAGGCAAGTGAGGCATATAGATTGACAAAAAGAAATTAAGGCGCCAAGCTCTTGTGATCTAAGATGTTACCAGTGGAGAAAGGTGGGCAGCATCAGAATGTCTTGATTATGCACACACTTTGACTAGTCTCAAGCAGATTACCCTAATATTCTTTATTTTCTCTTAATTATATATGACTCTATCACTATCTCCATTTAATCAGACTGCAATGTTTTACCCAACTTAAATCAATAATCATGCAAATCCATTCAGAATTCATAAAATAAAGGGAACCTACCTCTATAATGGAGATATGTTATAAATACAGAACTACAATCTCTGCCCCGTACCTATACGTCATTCAACGTATTTCAAACACCAATGAATTTCGTAAAGCTTGCTGAATATCTATACTGGGCACATTGGAGAGATTGACACTATGATAGCTCCCTCTAAGAGCGCTAGGGGGCATACAAGGACCACAGGGAGTACAGGCTACCTTTGAAAATGCCTCGATGCTCACTGACTGTTAAAGCGTTCAAAATTCTCCTTGAATCAAGCGGCGGTCGCCACCGATGTCAACTCCAACGGGAGGGAGAAACCGCTCGCACTGACAGCGTGGTATCGGAGGGGAGATTTTAGCTGCGACTCCTGCGCCTGCCCGTGTGGAGAATGTATGGTGTCAGAGTGTTAAATCGACAAACTCATAGTGCTATGTGACTCATGACCTTTGACCCCCGCCCTATTATGGCCCGATGGGCAGCCCAGGGCAGGCTGAGTCGATGGCTTCTGCTCATTAGCTTGCCCTGCCATACCAGCACAAGATAGAGTATTAGAAACACTACACAAACACACACATACACACAATGCTGTCGCTCCGTCCCCAATCCCCTATAGACATTCAGACTTTGTTTGTTTTGATATCTAAGTAGTGTATGACACGCCTATAACGCAGGCTGTCCATTTAATTCCCTTGAAGGATCCCAGGGCTTTTACATAAGCTTCCTGTGCCATCAAGTATAGCAAAATAGACCATTACTTTACAGCATCTTAATGTTTAGCAGTGAAATATAAAATGTTGTAAAGGGTGTCTGAAAACGTATGTTGTGGCATATAGTCTGAATCTTAAACTTTACATATACTCACTACAGTTCCTTTCCGTTATGGACAGAGTTATGGCAATTTAAAGTGTCTTTATTACTCACCCTTTGTTAGCGAGTGGGTCTATAACCATGCCCATGCTAGAAGCCTTGTCGGCATCCAACCAAACAGTCCACACTCATTAGGACGATTCTCCTTCAGGCCCTTTACCAGCTCCCTTTTTAAATACATAGCTATTGTTATTCTACTTACAATGAAGTGAAGTTAATTCTGCTTGACTAGAACACAGTTTATTCCACGGCTGTATCAAGATCGTATTATATGTTTTCAATTCGAAGCAACTAACCATTGCCCGGGGGCTGCGGGCAATCACTATGGTTGTTTGCTCCAATAGAACTCTTTCTTTCATCCATTTTCTCTCTCTGCCTCTACTTTGTTCGTATACCATGAAAGCAATCTCGCGTTCAATACCAACGGTTTACTTTAGCGAGTTCTCTTCCTCTATACTTCTTGAACCAGTACTGATATGTTCTGAATGAAATGCTGTATGGAGAATCAATAGCCCTACATGGCACGCCAGAAGTGGTGACGCTTTATGTGAATCAATACGGGAATGTATATTTAAGGCCGTAATTGGAGACAAAAACCGGCGCTCAAAAATACTTCCAAAAGTATATCCATTATTAGGCCTATGGACATTTTCGATTTTAGCAAAAATTTCTAAAACGTAAGCATTGTTATCTCCATAGTGGGGGTGAGGTTTAATTATACTCTTAATCAAAAAGAAAAACAATAAAGGGGGTAACCCTTTGTGCGATTAAACTAAAGTTCTGGTCGTTTCAACCAGTTTTGGTCGATTAGTTCTGGTCGAAACAACCAGAACTAGTTGAAAACGACCAGAATTGGTGTTCCCACCAGGCGATTCGACCAGAAATGCACTTGAAATCAGCAAATCGCTAAGAGAATATCTAACAATGTTAGATATAGGTCGCTAGAGATCCCAATCGACCAGAATTCTAGTCGCATCGCTCAATGGGTACCCCCCTTTACAAAACAAATTTTACCAAAATAAGATTTTTGAATATATCTTAGAAATATAGAAAAAGTTCATCTTTCTGGGATTTTTTTCTGCCAGTTTTAACTGAGTCAAGTGGGTTGGTCAAGGTTTCTGTGCCAGTGCGTTTCTGCGTGTGTTTCTGTGTGTGCTTCTGTGTTTGTCTGTGTCTCAGTATCTATAGACCTGTGTGTCTGTCTGTGTTAAAAATGTTTGAAACAATCATCTAAATAGGTATTTACATACATAAATCAAGTTTATAAGTATTTAATGGAAATATGATTGGGAAAAACATGTAAAAAAAACTAACCTGAATGATAGTATAGTTACATGTGCATAACGAGCAATTACCTGATTAAAATTGTAGCAAAGGACAATCTTCAAAGGGGCAAGTCTTTCTTAATAAAACCATCAGGCCAGTAACAGTCTTCACGGGGAAGCTGGATAACGATTCCATCAAGCTATACACCCATTTACCATACAACTGACTTGACATTTTCAGCACGGGACTCATATTTTTGTGTCCGGATATATCTTCACATAGACAGAAATGTGCCAGCCTCTCGACACCTGTGGGCTGGAAACGCATTAAGCATATTGGTGAAGGGATAAAGAGTAGCGAAGGAAGGGTAGTTTTGCCATCAGACAGACACATTAAGTTTATTGGGGGGTGACAGAACGTGAGTCTTTCCAGCTAATGTATGCAGTGACAACTAAACACGTACTTACATTTGGCTGTAACAATATGACGTGCTATAATAGTGGTCATTAGAAAGTACATTCTTGCAGGTTCTGTGATTTTGCAACTTCTTCGTTGACCTGTAATACAAAAAGGCATCATAATGTACAATAAATCCATCAATATCTCTCTTCAGCTGCAGGGCCACAATAGAGGCTTACCTTTGAATAGAAAGTCAGTAATAAAAGAGGAATTCTCAAAGTGTCTGATGTAGCTTAAGGGCTTCTACAGGTGTAGCCTCCTAGAAACATTTCGCGTCCTTGAGTCATAGCAATGTTCAGAATACTATGAATAAGAAAGGTCATGCGTGGTTTAGGTTTGGGCTTTCTAAAATCATCTTGATAAAGGCAAGCACAATTAGAATATGTAAAAGGAAGCGAGAGTGAGTAATCCAACAAGAGAGAGTCTACGTCAAGTTGGGAATTAACAGACACAAAATCTCTTCTCGAGAGATACGGAGGACAGATTTTCAGTTCCCTGGGACATTTCTGTCTTTTTAGTGGGATAAAATCGGATCCCTTAATGCAGTGAAAGTAGAATGCTGTCATTCACAGTCACAAATTAGGGACATGGCTCATCTGGGGCACTTCATCATATTTTTCGTTATCCTTCCTAATTCTCATAATGTACTTCTGATTTAAAAAGAGATAACCTTTACGTAATGAAATTAGAATGATGATTGAGAATGCAGAGAAATATATCCCCATTGTACATTTGATTTGTAAGTTTAACATACCAATCGGAGTGTTGTTTATCCTTGAAATTAGTCCTGTATTATTTTATAAAAGTCAAAAGTCTGAGGTAACTAACGGTTACCGGAGACTAACAAGTATGTTTATTTTCATTTTTGTATTTGTTTTTGGTTCTGTTCTTCTGGTGTTTGGGGATAGTTGGGGACTTAAATCGCATTTGTCAAGTTTCTTACACACATTATAGTCGAAATATTAATGTTCCTGGAGGCAAGGTACCTCTAGCGATACAGATGTGCACAGAAAAACGTGAAACGGATATCAGAACTCAAATGCAAATGTGTTTTGTTAGGAATCTAACGTTGTTCCAGACAGGTAGTCCTCAAACTGTAGTCAAAGTAGACCAAAATGCAAAAAGGTGACCGGTAGATTTTTTTAGAGTAAGTGTCCCTTTCCACCCAGGGGTATCGTGCTTGGCTTGTCCATCACCAGGCTTGCCACCTTGTCTCCCCTGCCCGTACGTCCGTAGCCCGCCAGGTGTAAACATCTTATGAATATGACCCTGCTTTTATCGGACATGGTGCATGATAAAGTGCTAAGTGCCAGCCACTTTCCAAATACTTTTTAAGCTTCTTTAGCCGCTGGGTGTTAATTTGTATTTATGTTTTATTGTAATTTTTCCACCAAGAAAATTGGCAAAAATTGACGAACATTCAAACGAAGAAATCAATTAAATCTAGTCATGCGAAAAATGGATGGAGGTGGAGAAAAAGGAACTCCACACCATGGAAGTTTAATTTGATGGATCGGCTTTCAGGCGTGGACCTGGACCATGAATCTCCCATTCTCTAATGTATCAAAAGTGTATGCTAATAACTATGAGCCATATCTAATATCCATTTCATTTTAATAAACAAATGTATCATTTGCTCCGGCACCAGAATTTTACAGTCCGACCCTTGTGTGTCTGCGTTACCAGTTGTCACGTCCTTATTGACAATGGATGTGAACCAATACAGCATACCAAACGTTAAACGTTTCTCACAATTTGGATGAGGTACCTAAGATACTTTAAGGTCCCTATTTCACTTTTTAATATTCTGGTCCGTTACGGAGCACAGCTGTGAGTAGTTCGTTCGGCCGGACGTAGGCAAAAAGTCCGAGGTTGTCAGGCGCTGATGGTCAGGTTGTCCGTCTAAACGCCCCTGGTCATCAGCTGGGGCCTGCCGGGTTTACAGATGGAAGAAGTCATCATAGACCACATCTCACTACCTGGACTTCCGAATGTTTAAGAAAATGATATATAATTATGAAGAGTAAAATAATTATTGTGAAGGGAATGCGTCATGACAATACAGTTACAGGGATAAATGCATCTTTCTACCGCAGTACTTTACCTATTCTCATGCATTCTAAACTGCTCAGGAGACCTATTCAAATATAAAGTAGTGACTTTCCTTTTATTTCTTTGTTCACCTTAAACCCCTGTTTTCATATTAATTATCGATTTTTAGTTTCGTAGCACTTATGAATTACAACTTATGTAAATGACGGATTCAAGGAATTATCCTGCTATTTGCCAGGCCACATGTATGTCAGTCCTGCTAGACTTCCCATTCCATTAGTCTACCATTACAGGCTCCTACTAACCTCTCACCTGGCCCAACTAGGATTCAACTAGACTCCTCTTTAAACTCTTAGTACAATTTGACTAAGGTTTTGCTAGGCTCCAACCAACCATGGGCTCCAAATATTTCCAAACAGGCCTCACCTAAGATCCTACTAGGATTTAACTGAGTTCAAACCAAGCTGCAATAGGCGCTGACTAGGTCCTCTATTGATGTGCTCAAGCCAAACCGGCACTATACTGCCATGACCTCAGACCAAACTAGACACCCAAATCTCCGGTAAGGTTCACTGGTCACTGACTACGCTGCCACTAGATTCCCACTAGATTCCCACTAGATTCCCATTAGGTTTCCACTAGGTTCCAAGTATGCTCACACTAGGTCATACTAGATTCCCACGAGGTTCCCACTGTTTTCAGACAAGGTTCCCCTCGGTTCCCATTAGGTTATCCACTAGGTTGGCAGGCCGCAACTAAGAGGGGTTTTCTGGTTGCGGCATTTGGAAGTCAAGCCTGGACGCGGTGTGGCTGCGCCTTCCCGCAGTGCAGCTCGCCTAATTACGCTTCCCAGTGTGTCTGTCACGTCATTCAGCCCGGATGAGAAGAGCTTCGGCCTCCAGGGTTAGCCCGGAGGGACGGAGGGACCACGGGGAGGGGAGGCGTGGACTGGGGAGATACTAAGTAGCCGTAGACACCGATAGCAAGCGACAATTTCTCCACGCCCCCTCGGCTGACGTGACATGTTGGTATGGGGGACGCCCACAGAGAGATGCTGACGTGAACACGGCCCCAATATAATGGCCGGTTTGAGGTTTAAGGTTAGGGGGTGGGCAGCCATGGGCAAGACGCAACAAGCTTTGATATCCAACAGAACCCTTTTTATTTGACCTCACTATTCGGTGTCCCAGCCTGCAGTGCCCGATTCTGTCCCCTATTTTACTATACTACTTCACATTTTAGAACTTACTGTCAGTGCTGAGTACGATCCCACATACATGATACTACTTGTCACAGGTTTTACATATCACTGTGCTGACCTCAGATCGGTATTGGTTTTGGGACCCATCTTAAATAAGCTGCAATATATGTAAGTGTATAATCTTTCTTTTGGTGAAAAACACTGGGGCTATTAAGGAGTCTCAAAGAGGGCCGTGAACAGCTGGTGAAGGCCCTCATGTCGTTGGAGATATACCTTTCAGCTTGTCTGGCTATGGGGTAAAGCATTAACTATGAGTCATTATTTTTTTAACTTTATTTTATCAAAAACTTTCAGGTCAGAACCTGTTCTTCCAAGAAATTGAATATCCTCCTAATTGCAGGATACATAATATACAATTACGAAAAATAGTATTGAAACCATAATAAAAATGGTTGAGTGTGAAGAATTTGTTTGACGTCATAATATTATTTGATTAGCTCTGACTTCCAAATTTCCAGTGTGTGCGCCTATGTTCAGGCTTCAGCACCACAAATATTCATTCTATGTATTCAGTTTCACAATATTCACAATATTCTAAACTCAGTATTACATGCAGCTGTTTGCTCAAATTGTATCAATCTATCCCAAATTATACCCCCACGATACATTGGGCTGCAAATATACTTTTTTTATTTTTTTATTTTTTTATTTTTTATTTTTTTTATTTTTTTTTTTATTTAATCCAATGCTTCACATAAGTACATGTTCTTCCAGCCAATTCATAGTATGATAAGAGTCGACATATATACATCAATGATATGAGATGAGCAGGTATCACATAATCCAACCCTTTACAAAGGAAGCACTTTGAAATTCACCTTTTCCTGTTGTCTAGACGCTATTCATTTGTCTTAATAAGATTTCGTTCCGTCTCCTGCACCAATACATGATAATCATACGTAGGAGCTGCTTCTTCCTTCTTTGTTTAAGACTTATTCCATTTATCCCCTTTATGACATCAATGCAATCAAAATTGTTCAATGAACTTCTCGTCATGTTTCAAAAGAGATGTATTTAATTTGGCAAAAGGATACCTTATCAAGACAACTCTAATTGCACTCGACTTTCATTAACCCGAGAGCATTCAAACCAATTCTACAACCCTAGAACGTCTCAATTTGTCTAAGTGCGCTCCTCAACTGTTGGAAGGACATTGGTGCCGTTCCCTGTCCGGGCCAGCAACCTTAATTCTTTGCGTGGCGCTGGTACCGACACCTCCACTTCCACCCATTAGTCTACTACCTGCCCCTCCCTACCGGTCTTATTAGCAGTCTAACCGCATTCCCAGAGCCCCACCTCGCCGCCGACTGCACGGGCCACTGTGTGGGCCCTCCGGTCCGGCCTGTCCGACGACAAATGCAATTGGAACAAAAAAGGACGCGGATAAGAATAGAAAAAAGACAATTGGTAATGACAAAAAAAAAAAAAAAAAAAGATAGGTGAGAATTTCGATGACCGAGGTCGTTGGGCCACAACGCAAGTTAGCACCCGAGCCAGGCCAACTGTCGTAAAACGTGTAGGGGTCACGTAATCTCGCGAGATGACGAGGTCAACTGCTGAATACAACATTCTGATGACACCTTCCAGTGATGTTTATTTACACTCCATGCAGAGATCACCTTTTTTGCTTCGTCATGAGATCTTATTGCTTTAATTCGGCCCTTGATTTGTCCACGTAAAAATGGTAGTTCTTATCGAAAAATTAAAAAAGATAACTGCATCCTGAAAGATCCTATGACAGTATCCACTTTCAATTCGAATTAGCTGTCCTTTGGGACACCTCTTTTCTTTTGGTGGCGGATTTTTCAAACGAACTATGATTAATTCAAACATTTTATGTTAAAACCTACTGATTAAAACCCCTTAATTAGAGTGTCGCCTGTGGATGAAAGCACTTTGCAGAGTTAATGACTTTCCGCGTCATGAAGCAGGTTATTTGAGGAACCTTTCTTCGCATCCGGAAATTAACTTCTTGGAAAATGAGTATCACGTGGTCCATCTATATATTAATCTCTCAACTAGCTAAGACCCTATACCCTCGGGGCGTAGCATAGCGTGGAAGTTTAAGAAATCGATGTTATCTGGGATGAGATCAGCGTAGCTTACTTTAGGAACTATTAAAAGGGTAGCGGACAAATTGATTTTATAGATTTAATTGGTTCTGACGTTTTGTGAAATCCAACACACATAAAACTGTGGATTGACTTTTTGGGTACCTCATTTGGTTGAGAGTGCAAACCAGGGAAGGTCAATTACATGAAATGTGACGAATTATAAGTGTATGTTGAAATTCAGTAGAATGGCATTTAAATGAAAGTCAAAGTCGTATGCATATATGATTCGTTTCATTGGTAATACTATACTTTCTAGTTTGTAAGCTGAAGTTTCCTATGCATTTGTAAATCAAACAATCTTAAATCGTAGACGATATTGCAGTAGCACTTTCAAATTCGTAGATCTGATGGTGGCAATTCCTACAGCCCCCCCCTCCCCCCATACCCATGAGAAACCCCATAAGGTAACGGGCAGAATGTAACTTGACCTTCGGACGACCCGCCTATATAATCTTTGTACGCCTGTTCTTACCTCCTCCCTGACCTTCGTGTCCCAACCCGGAGCCCGGCCACGTGTCTCATTCCTCAACGATCGATGGGTCAATGTCGGGCCAACCCTTTCGGCGGAAGTTGGAATCTCCGCCGGAAGTGCTGGTCATGTGACAAGGTGAACGGGGCGCGGGAAAGGTCGATATAAAGCAAGATGCGGAGATGGATGGCGACGTGGCCGGTTTTGTCATTTTTTATATTGTGCACCTCCCCATCAATTCTCGGAGTGCGAAGACATCGTTATGTCTACAACATTAGCTCCACTTCTTAGGACCTTCAGAAAGTGGGCCTAAAAATAAACTGGGCGTCGGCAGCTCGGCTATATTTCTCTGAGCGGCTCATCACGAGCGGTTGACTCGCCCCTACCTGGAGGACATTCACTGGTCGACTTGACTCGGGCCGAAAGCCACTCAAACAGGGGTCGATTGCCGCAGTCAGTCAGTCATACCAGGGCCAGGGGTTGCCTTTGATATCTGCTCCGGGCCAAAGTGATCCCCCCGTCCCTCTCCGACCTCCCTCCCCGCCTACGTCCCGCCTCCCTGCTCCGCGTCACGTGGCCTGCTGGCAGGAGATCCTGACGGAATCCTTGCCCACCCCGCCACACGGGGGCGCCACTATATAGCAGCCATCTGCCCCGCTCTTATTGGATTGGCCACCAGGGGCTGTGGGTTATCGGGGCTCCACCTATCGGCAGGTTTCCGTCCGAGTGGTCAGTCCTACTTGCTGACCAGGGAGGGCAAGTGGACGCGGGCCGAGCAGCTCGGTCCGCGGGGACTGTTTAGTTTATACGGAAGTCGGTGCTACTCCGGTTACAGACGCAGTAACGCTGTCCAACCTAATTCTGGCAGATGTAGGTCTGATTGGTCACGTAAGGTCGACCACAGTGATGACCTGCCCGATAAGGGTCTTACTTAAGGGCCTAATGTATGTGCCCTTCTATTGGCGTCATCTCTCCTCCACACGTTCTTGTGGCGCGGTGGCGCTTTGTCCTCCCCAAAACCCACAATTAGGGCGACTTCCGGCGGAACCGGAAACCAATAGCTGCCTCTTGAAGGGCTGCGTCGGCGATGAAGGGAGGGGCTGGAGGGGGCAGGTCTCATCCACGTTACATGGCAGGGTACACACCCCTAGTTGGCTAGGCCCTGCAGTGCTAAAGCCTTCTGGGTACGTGAACAAATTCCGGCGGCGTCGTTTTTCTGCCGCCCGCGCCCATTAACACGGCTCACATGGCGGCCGGCATGCCGTCTGTGCAGGAGTCCCCGCTGAGTCCCTCCTGAGCCGGGCAGATAGGGTCGGCTAACTGATGATGTTCGCCCGCCGCCTCGACCCTCGGGGTGCCCAAAGAAAATCCATACATATGAACTGTACTGATGGCCAACTTCCTTTTAACTCTTGAACCAATCATCCGTACATATGAATATAATCACTACTGAAAATTAAAAGGCATATCTATATGTACTTTATCCGTAAAAGATCACATATTTTCTCGGAAGGCAGGCCTAATATATATAAATACATGTATACAATGTATACAATTTATTTCTACAAGGGGCGTTTCCCGAATTGACAGAACAACTTTGACAGGCTTGCAGGCTAGACTAATAACATGCGATGAACCTCATTCCCTAGTCTGACCTTGATATGCACTATATTCTAGCACAACCCCCCCCCCCCCCCATCGCTCAGTGGGTTCTCGAGGGTCGTGCTGTGGTGTGATGCATGTAAACGTCAGAGTCAGGGTGACAGTTAACTATGAGGGAACCCTTGGTCAATACGGGGAGTATAGGCTGGTCTTCTTTTAGATCTTCATCTCTGTTGCCTTCGGGCACATCTTGACTTCTACCACCCTTGCAGTATCCGATCACTCCTACGCTGAGAGAGAACCACTAAGTGCACCCTTTGTTAGGCCTTAAGTACCGGCAATGGAGACGTTTGCCGCCATCAAGGAGGTTTCTCTGGCAAGTGGCCATAAGAACTCCAGACATCTACACCACAAAAGGCTTCTCTTAGTAGGACGTCCTACACAACCATCATGGACCATCAAAGGAATATCGATAACTTGCTCACTAGAATACCCTGATTAGTCATTCCGAAGAGGCCTATTCTCAAGTAAACTTCTTAACATAAAATTCTTTCTAAACATCATTTGATTATTTGTATAATATTATAACAATATGGTACTTGAAAATGCCCAACATACCTACAATATACTGTTGACATCTGAAACATGATATTCTATCATACGATGTCTGCTTCCATTAGATATGCGTAGGAAGATATTCCTTAAAGAAACGACTCTTTCGTCTCTTCTTTTTGTCATCCCTACTTTGACTGCCCTAAGCCCCGCCCCAAACCTCCAGTCATTAGCACGCAGCTCCCACACGTACCCGTCTCCGGCAACCCGAGCCGGATCAGCCCAGGTGTCCTGAGCATGCGCACACGCCGTCTGTCTGTAGGCATTGTGACCCGGCGCCTCACGTCTAATTCCCCTCATTACCTCGGCCGCCGAGAACAGACACCGTGCCTCTTTACTCCTTCACCTAGAGCAGGAATACTCATGCTGTTTACGCGAGAACCAGCGAGTTGTTCCCACATCCCACCAATGTTCGACAGTTGAAAAGAGGGCCCACACTGACAACGGGGACGTCTTAAAACCGCCGTGACACGTAACCTCCAGCCGCGTCTAAGGCGATCCGGTTGCTATGCGTTTTGGTGATAACGATTTTTAGGAGATGTTTCAATTCCGACGCATTATGACACGTCACAAATGCTGGATGCACACGTAGTCCAGCTGAACTATATTATATGGCGAAAGAATGATTTTTGATTTTTTTCTGGAGATAAACTGGAATGCACGGACATGCCTTAACATATTGAGATATTCCGGGGTACTGGAACTTATTTCAAGATTAAATTTGAAAAGGGGGTAATATTGCCTACCCAGCCAAGCTGCGACATAATGGTCACGTTATGCAACCATACTTTTTTTGGTTTGTCTGTTACTTACTAAAATGTGACCTAACTGAAACAGAATGTTATCATAATGTTCTGATGAGGTTGAGACCAAATCAAAACAGAATGCCATGGGGCCTTCCAATATGTACGTACACATCAAGGGGGGAGGGAGGTTCTTTGAAAATTTGCATACATTCTAGTACAAATTCAATGCCTATTTTTGACCAAGGGGGGGGAGGGTGGTCTGGAATTTTTGAAGATGTGCGTATGTACTAAATGGAAGGCCCCCATTGTGACATTCTAATTAGGTGAGGTCCAGACCTCACTTAAACATAATATTGTTGTGACCTCTTCACCATGGGAGGTCCTAACCTCACCTAAACATAACCTTATTGTGACATTCTGATTAGGTCAGGTCTTAACATTACCTAAATAGAACGTTTCTGTGATTATCTTAATAGGTTAGGTGACAAACTGACCTTAATAGAACATTATTGTGACATCTTCTTTAAGTGATGCCTCAACCACACCTAAACAGAACGTTATTGTGCCATTCTTATTTAGTGGGATCACAATATTAGCCCCATAGATAACATTACAAGAATGTTGTCAGAAAGTCACAATGCAACATCACAAATGTTGGTTGCAGCAACGTTATTGGGAGTCATCAAAAGAACGTTGCTAGAACCTTCAATCTTATGTAATAAGAATCAATCCAGAACGTTGCTGCAACGTTATTAGAACGTCATATCCTTGGCTGGGTACGTTTGTTATAGTTTTAAAGGCCGTATTCCATATACTGAAAGTGCGCTGCCGATTTCAGGCCGATATACATTCGGCAGTTCCAATATACTTTCGGCAGCCTTGCCGATAAAATGTACAAACATGTTGGTAAATTTTTCTGGCCGATTTTGTACTGGTTGCCGATAGTACAAAATCGGCTGCCGATAGTACAAAATCGGCCGCCGAAAGTGCAAAATCGGCCGCCGAAAGTTACATATCGGCCGCCGAAAATGTGGCCAACTGTTGTGGAACGTTTCTATGGATACGCTCAATTTCGGCAGCGCACACTTTCGGCGTGTGGAATACGGCCTTAAAGGCCGTATTCCACATACCGAAAGTACGCGCTGCCGATACTGAGCCTCTCCATGGTAACATTCCATACCGGCAGTCACTACTTTCGGCCGCCGACTTCCCACTTTCGGCCGCCGATTTCACACTTTCGGCCGATGATTTCACACTTTCGGCAAACAGATCAAAATCGGCAGGAAAAATTTACCAACATGTTGGTAAATTTTATCTGCACGGCCGCCGATTTTAAATCGGCACTTCCGAAAATGGATCGGCTGCAAATCGGTAGCGCACTTTCGGTATGTGGAATACGGCCTTAAGTCTAACTTGTTGTGATGGGTATAATGTTTGACACTCATGGCTTACTGGTCTAAGAAATCACTTTCCAAACTAGGCATACTGATAAGCGTAATTAAGTAGACACGCCGATAGCCAGAAGTCCTAGCCATATTCAAGGCATGACAGTTCCTAATGTTGCTACCATAAATCATAAAAAGAAGGATGTAGTGTAAATGCTGTTGATAAGTGTACATTTCAGGGTAAGTAGTCGGTCGTTGACAAGTTATGTCGCTGGTAAACATGTGATCAGTTTGTGGTGGAAAATCACCTCTTATTAGTGTATTAATGCCCAGTTAGCTAATATGCAGCAGGACACCCTATACACCCTATCGGCCTCTGTGTGTCGTGGTTGGTAGGATTGACCGGGTTGGCCGGCCACAGGTGGGGGGAGACAGGTTTAGGCTTGTACCATGGTGCATGCAGTGAGTTGTGGGTTGCACATCGACAGGAGGGAGATGCTAACCTCTCCCTATCTTACGTCATTTAATCCAATCTATTGAAAATGCTTACTGAATATTTGTTAAAGAATAGTTTTCACAAATCGATCGTTCATGATCTCCATTGCACGTTTCTTAGTTTGTCAATCAATAATAATAATAATAATTCGTGTTCAGTTGAATATTGTCTTAAATAGGTCACACACAGTTTAAATTTAGGTATCTTCCTTCCCATCTTCGTTAGTCAGGGGTTAAAATTCAGAGCGCTTTATCATTACAACTCACTTGTAACATAGGATGTGATATGAATACTACCGTTTATTTGTACTACGAATTAGAAGGTATTTCTTTTATCATAATTATTGACATTTACGGAGTTCATATGATTTAGATTAATCTTGTTCTAGAATGTATTGTTCTTCCGTTTTACTCTAAATGTGCCTGCGTCACCTTTATAAGGCCTGCACGTTTGTCTTGTTCATATCTAAACAGCCCGGCACCTGTGTCATCTGAGAATAAGACCCTGTGAAATGACCTGACTCTAAGAAAAGGAACCCAATCAGTGTCGCCATGGAGGATTTAGAAACTGGCGCTGAGAGAAGCATCATATAATGCTTTAGTTGATGTACGCTGTTACCCGGCTTAATATTTTAAGACAGATGTCTGTATAATATAAATAGATTAAATAGATTGAGCGTACAATCCTTAGGTGAATTCTTACCAGCCTATCAATATAATTATTCTATGTAATCTAAAATCAATGATCAACTGAACTGATCCAAAGGTTAATACATCAATCGTACCAATAACAATATTACTTGAATATTATTTATTGCGTTACTTCACGAGCGCAAGGCGTCGTTACTAGGCAATAATATCAGTCCATGTAACCATATACCCGTCAATTCTGACCTTAATTCCTTCCCTGCAGCCTCTGTGTAATCCTGAGGTGAGCCAACTGACACAAGGACTTGTCTCATGTCAAATAGCAAACTGTATTACCTATAGCAGGGAGGTCTCACTCTGATATTTTGTGAAAACATAGCATTGTATGATTTGTACGTTTTTGACTTCCCAGCATAACGGAGGACCGGCAAAACGAACATGTGCACTGCTCCTAAAAATAACGCATAGCCAGACCTTCACGAATCCAAAGTACGCCTACTTGTTGAATTGACAGGATGTTGGCAGACCGATGAGAGTGCAAAAGCCCGCGTCCGGGACATGTTTATTCAGCTCTCAGGTCGTCCACGAATATTGAACTACGATGGCAATCTCAACTAATAACTGCCAAAATAAAAATGGCAACACAAACAAGATTAAATAACGACTTTCTTTTTAATTTCAGGCCCACAAGACTTTGAAAGAAAAAGATAGTATAGGCTACATTTTATGTAGACGATTAACTCATTATTCCGAAATGTGAAAAAATGTATTATTTTTGCTCTTGTCAATATTCAAGTGCTGCTATGAAGTAGATGAAATGGGGATGAAATGCTTTGTCAGCCGGGGATAATACTGCGCTATAGAAGAGCTGTCAATGTCCACAAGTAAATGATAATTCCCAATTTCGACGGCTGCGCTCTGTCATTGAGAAGATCTGAAAGCCTATAGGTAGCCCGCAGCGGGTTGCTGTAAGTAGTATAGATGGAGGGGTGTTTGGCTCGGGCTTTCTCGCTCGGCTTTGTGCCTTTTTTTGAGGCACAATTGTTGCATCACCCGAGGGAGCATGAAGTCCTGTGTGTGCAGAAGCAAATCCACTTATATGCCTTCTATTCTGTCCCCCCTTACTGCGTTCGATGTGATTTGGGGCAAGCCGGGTGTCAGCATACTACCCGGATTGGGTCCTTGAAGTCGGCATCTTTTGTTATACTTCTACCCTGATGCGATTATCCTGGCACAATAACGCGAATTCAAAGCTGTCCTCCCAATCCACCCAACCCTCTTTGTGACTATTACTTTGCAATCAGTTCAAATCCTTTCGGGTTTTGCTCCTTCGCAGCCAATTGATAGAATGAACGTGTACTTCATATGCATGATCCATGTACGAATATGCTTTCATGTATGAATATGCCTTTGAGGATCCAAAATAATCATTTCTTTTAAATTGTATTTGGTGATTCATTGCAAACAAATAATAGTTCCTGGTTATATTCACCTAGTAATCGGTTAAATATCCGACATCTTCTCTTTCACCCCTTTAAATTGCCTGAGCCTCCCTATAGATTCATTGAACATATCCTTTATATTCTCAGAGAAATAACCCATGCATATGTGATGAATCTGTAGTACGAGCGTTTGGAGCCTTACAATTCTAGTGGCACAAGTTTTGGGGGATTGATTAGGGTATAAATGTTTAAGTCTTGTACAAATTGTTCGTTCAATGCTAATAATTGTATATCTGTGATTATTGGAGTAATTCTATGAAATAATGAAGGTTCTCCTTTTGGAACGAATGCTGGTGTTATAGCATAAAATAAGAGTAGCGCACGAGATAACAAGTAATTGGATACGTAATAAATGATACAGGAAGTGACGTCACAGGGTGTTCCAATGAATTTGTGATGAATCTGTAGTTCAAGCTTTTGGAGCCTATAATTCTAGAGGCACGAATATTGGGGGATCAAATAGGGTATGAATTATATGTTATAGTCTTGTATAAGTTGTTTGTTCACCCTTTATAGTTGTATATCTGTGATTATTTGAGTAATTCTAGGAAATAACGAGGGGTCTCCTTTTGGAACGACTATTTGTGTCATGGCATGAAACTACAGGTAGTGCATGAAATCATGAGTAATTAAGTATGAGAAATATAATACAGGAAGCGATGTCACAGGGTGTCACAATGATCATGTGACTTGTACTGACCAATCAGAATGAGTTGTATATGGGTATGAACCAGAGTTTCTGCACAAAATAAACAGTTCCTACCTGGTACTCAATGTGTCAATACCAAATTCCTTCTTGAATAGGAAGTCCTGAGAACTTAGATGATATAAAGATAGCTGAGCACGGGCCACAAAAAACATGCCTGCACTGTACAGTTAGGCTGATTAGCATCGACAATCAGACTTAGATGAATTCTGGCTAGAAGAACGATTAGACTATAGTAATGGTACAGCATGAAATTAGCATGAACCACCAGACAGGCATGGGGAACATTATGTCGGGCACAGGGCCAACAAGCTACCACCCTACCAAGATTGGCTAAGACCCCAAATATATTTCCTTTGTTAGTAGCCTCTAGGACCGAGTACATAAGAAAATGTTTGTCCCTCTTTGTTTATGTTATTGTACGCGTTATTTTCTCAATTTTCATAATTATTGCTTCTTTTCCGTCTTCTTGTGGAATTTTATGCATGGCTTTCTCTGTAAACCTGTAAGGCGCTCAAAAATAACATAGAAGATGTAAAAGCAAACATATAGTTGTCACTACCTGAAAGGGTGAAAACGAATAGGCTTGACCCTTTTACCCACCATAAAGGCTAGTTTATTGTTCTATCCTCAATTCTACCGCCTCCATCCTAATGAACGATGCTGAAAAGTTAATTTGTCGACGTCCGTGTTAAAGAGAAACTTTCATAATAGTCATGTCAAATTCTAATGCTATTCTTATTTCATTTATGTAAATACACGACAATTTATCTAGAAAAAAATACGTTCAAGATCGACGTTCTGTGAAAACCAAGCTCTATTCACCAACCCTCTCCAGAGACAAGTGAGTGTCCTATCTCGGACACAACCTCTCCCCGTGTACCCCTCATTTGGTGGCCGGTTCAGATCGCAAGGATAGACCTGCCTTAAGCCCCATTCACCCTGGTCAACGTTTCTGTCGAGACACACGAAACATTTGTCTTAAGCATTCGCAAATGACTTTAGGTACTACAAATTATCGTAGGCAAGCGAAATTGAACAAATAACATTCACACTGAGAAAGAAGGTCCCTTGCAATTAGATGTGATAATTTTTGCAAGCAGAATCGTACAGGTTCTTTACGAAATATTAAACCTGTTGAATAATTTCGCAAGGAAGTAGGTAGCAGAGGTCTACGATAAGCCAACGTTGCCAACGTTTGCAGATCGCAGAGGCCTACGACAAATCAGGTTCACCACGGAGAATTGGGCTTGAGTCACATGACAATCTAGCAAACTAACCTGGACGCGTCTCTCCCTCTCTGCCTTCCCCCTCAGGACAACGGCCGTAAACCGATTGCCTTCTCTCGGACTGCCGCCGGCACTAAGGGCATTACAGCAGCTTGTCTCCGACAGAACAGTCCCCTCTTATTTCTTATCAACAACCCGAGTAAGATTCCCCGGGGGAGGCCCGAACCTCTCACCAGCCTCTTTGTCGATTAGTCCAACATGAGTATGGGTGGGGCAAAATGGGTGAAACGAGTTGTCCTTCGGGATTCAGGCCGGGTACGTGTTTAACGACGTTTGAGGATTAGGTAGAGATAGAGAAGGGGGCGGGGGAACGGAGTAATCGATATTCATTATGCACTCGCCTATCCATATATTTTACCATTTCCACATAGAAATGTTTCACTGAGTAGATGTTAAAACCATGGCCATTAAAGGCGGTGATCCACGTTGCGACAAAATTGGACCGATATTCAACCGATTCTCAAAATATTTTCTATGTCCAAAATCGGTCCAGAATCGGTCCAGAATCGGTCCAGAATCGGTCCAGAATCGGTCCACTTTGAAAAATGTCGCAACATGGATCATGTCAACCGATTTTTTCCAACCGATTTCCAAACCGACATTTGTGATAGTGAACTATTCCAACCGATTTCAACCCGACGACGGCCCGACAAAATTATTAAACCTGTTTAATAATTTTGAACCGATTTTGAACCGATATGAACCGATTTTGAACCGATTTTTTTATGTCTAAGTATTTTCAATGTTATTTCATTGATTTTTGACTATATTAGAACGAAAATATTACCAATATGTATCAAAATTAATATTCTTTCGTGGGATATATTTTCTAATGCTTTATGATAGGTATTTTACTATTTTACTTTTTATCAATCAAACAGATCAAACAATATATATTTCTGGTCCTACTGACCATATTTAGACAGAAAATGTGAAAATATTTCGAAAATTTTCATAATTTAGTAAACCGATTTTTTTTCACTGTTTTCCTATTAATTTGTGATCCAGGATTCAAGGAAATACTCAGTTTTCAGCTTCACTGTGGATCATGGGTAGGGGACCGATTCTGGACCGATTCTGGACCGATTCTAGGTCCAATAGGTTTAATTACCCAACCGATTCTGAACCGACAAAAGACCGTCGGTTCTGAGATCGGTTCACTCCTCCTCATTTCGTCGGGTTAGAAAATATCGCAACGTGGATCACTAGCTTTACAGTTAGCAATTGGGAATACAGTGTAAATCATTTACAGACCGTAAAAACTATGGGGTGTACACTGTCCTACGGCTACTTGGGATATGTAATAATATATATTTTACTTAAGGCGGTGATCCACGTTGCGATAAAATTGGACCGATAGTGAAGCGATTTTCAAAATATTTTCTATCTCCAAAATCGGCCCAGAATCGGTCCAAAATCGGTCCAAAATCGGTCCTAAATCGGTCCTTTAGAAAATAATCGTGACGTGGATCATGTCAACCGATTTTTTCAAACCGATTTTAGAACCGACAGTTGAAATAAAAATATATTTCCTACCGATTTCAAAACGACAAAGGCCCGACGAAATTATTAAACCTGTTTAATATTTTTGGACCGATTCTGGACCGATATGGACCGATTTTGGACCGATTTTATTATGTCTAAGTATTTTCAGTGTTATTTCATTTATTTTTGGAAATAATAGAACGATAATGTTACCAAAAGATATCAAAATGATTTTTCTTTCTCATGATATATTTTTTTATGCTTTTCAACAAGTATTTTACTATTTTACTTATTATTAACCAAACAGATTAAATAATATATATTTCAGGTCATACTGACTATATCTAAATATAAAATCTGAAAATATTTCCAAAATTATGATATTTTAATCAACCGATTTTTTTCTCACTGTTTTCCTATCAATTTGTGGTCCAGAATACAAGGAAATAATTGGTTTTCACTTTCACTGTGGATCATGGGTATAGGACCGATTCTGGACCGATTCTGGACCGATTCTAGGACTAATAGGTTTAATTACCCAACCGATCCAGGACCGACAAAAATCCGTCGGTCCTAAAATCGGTTTGCTCTTACTTTTTTCGTCGGTTTAGGAAATGTCGCAACGTGGATCACTAGCTTCAGGAACAAGTTAAATAAGAGTCAGACAACTTTTTATTTATTTCTGGTGTTTTGTTTCAGGGTGCCCACGCTTTTTCAAAAATCAATTTAAGACCTTTTTAAGGCCTATTTAAGACCTAAGTTTGTCAAATTTAAGACCAATTTGCCACAGGTTACGAAAAGAATTTGATCACATGATATTAAAATGTCATGACACTCGGCAAAAAGTGGCAATTTTGCTCATCCTAACATTTGATTTTGATTTCCTAATCAGATTCAATTTATGACTTTATTAAGACCTCCTGCAAGAAAAAAAGGTGACATTTTAAGACCTTTTTAAGGCCTTAAATTTGGGGAAATTAATTTAAGACCTTTCAAGACTTTTTAAGACTTGCATTGGCACCCTGTGTTTGTTTGTGTCCTATAATATTGCTTTAATCAAAATTTAACATTTAATGTTGTAATACATGTTCATGAATTTGGTACCCTAAAGCACCTGCGGATCTACTAAATCCCGAGGTGGCCTTTCCAAATTCAGTAAGGCCTTGGCCATCCTCTTGAGTCTTCAGTCTCACCTAATATTGTCAGCTTACCACGGCTCGAGGAATTCGACCTGCAGACGGAAGCTGAGTCGAGTGCTATTGAGCTTGTTGGAGGGTTTCCCAGTTTGGCGCATCCTCTTCAGATTCCAATTAGCCCACTTGTCCATCAATCACATGACACCGCCAACAAAAGATGGGATGTAACTCGGTCCCGGAGGAGAAAGGGGGCGGGATGAGGACGGAGATGAGGGGCACTTGGGAGAATGGCAGGGGAAGAGGCGGTTACAAAACATAATGGGCCGGTAAGGGTAGGAGATAAGGCGGAGGCCGGACCAGTTTACGAGCGGAGAATCTGACGTGGCTCAGTTGAATCAAATGGTCACGTGACATGCTCTCGTGGGTAACACAAAGATGCTGAGGTGGTTTCAGCCATTTTGTGTAATTCTATGGAGAGAGAGGTCATTGTCTTCGTGTGTTTGACAATAAATTGATGTAATTACATTCCAACACGATCCAATTGAAAAGAGTACATGGAGGAACATGATAATCGTTTCACTTCCTCTTACAGATTAGTGCGAGGGTCGGGATATTGTTTAGAAGTGCGCATGTATGAAGGGGAGGGGTAATTGTATATTGTACCCCCCCCCCCTCCGCCAACAAAAAAATAACAAAAACGCAAATAGATAGGAAGACTTATATCCCATAATGATAAGGCTCACATCAGTGCGCACCAAGAAGTCATGGGATTACAAACATAGGCTACAAACAGATTTAGCACCAGTACACAGAGAATTAGATTCTGCTAAAGCTTTTTGCGAGGTCCCCACCCCTGTATAGGAGCGTAAGTCCTTTCTGTCCCCCCCCCCCCTCACATATGAGGAAATGAAGTAAAGGAATAAACTGAAACCCAACCTGGTTTATAAACTTCCATCAGAAAATTTCAAAAACTGGATATAGGTCAAATTTCACCTGGAAGTTAGCTGGATTTGGTTACACGTTCGTTTGAATTCTACAATAAAACTTGATTCTTAACATGATTGTGCTTTGAAAAAAAGCTGTTTAAGATTCTATATCTGGCTCCTAGTTTTCAACATCTATCGGTAAAGATAACATTGTGAGAGGGAGTGATTTACAAAACATTTCATATTACAATTCATAAAACACATGCAGGCCGAAATTAAATTCTTAGAAACGGATTCCTCCATTGTGATGTTAATTCCTTTAATGTAAATTATAAAACTATAGAACTATAATCCTATATAAAAATGGCACATGTAGCCTACACTCTCAGATAGTAAACATGATGTTTGCATGATATATTATACCCCAATATAGAAGGGAGGAAAGCCCTGTAAACGACGAACAAAAACTATTGTCGATCACGCTTTCCAAAATTTTAGACCCACCCCCACCCCCTTGGGCTTAAGTACGCAATGGATTTGTACAGGAACGTACGCACATTTTCACAAATTTTAGACCCCCCTCCCCTCTTGCTGTGTACATACTTAATGGAAGGCCCCTCAAACCACAATTGCCTAACATCTAAGTATTCCATAAGCGTGTTAATAGGCCTACTTGAAAATTATATATTCGTGTCCAAAAAAACATGATGGGACCATGTCTCTTCTGTGAAATAACCCAAGTAAAAGGTTTTTCTCGTGACCGAGAGGAATATTTCATATTCTTCGCTAGACTATTCTTTGTTTAGACTGCCTTTCTCTAATCTTCCTCTGTTGTGATTTGATAAAAGTCTCTTGAGTGTACCATCGCACTTTTATTTACTTCCTGTCTCGTGTTTTTCTCCGGTTGAAAACACTTAATAGTCACTAATCCAAAAAACATACAGATCACGTTCTCAGCAATCGATGTTGACCCAGCCCTTAATGTCAGGAACAACGCTCCAGATCCAAAGTGTTTTTCTGACGGTATTAAACAGCATTGAGAGTGTTGACCCTCCTTGTTATTGAGTGTTTCCATCAGCACTCACTCAGGCTAGTGCCATTTGAAGTGTGCTGCCGAGTGTTGGTCAAGCAAGCGGTCGGCGGACTAACCCAAGCGGCCATGGCGGCACACACTGGTGCGACCTGCCTCCTGTCCACAGAGCCCTTGTGTGTCTGTGTGCCCGGGAGGAGTGCCAAGTGGTCGGCAAACCCTCAGAGTACAGGCTGCTCCACCCATTTGGCAACACCTCTCCCCAGCTGACATGAACCTACAGATGGAACAGTAACACTTCCACAATGCCTCTTTCACTGTAGATTTATGATAAATTGTCTTTGGCCAGGGTATCTTTGATATTTGTATTGGAAATGAAAAATCCACCTTGAAATGGCTACTGTTGATCATGAAAAATGTTTGATCACAGCATGATCGAAGGCAAATGTTTGAGGGTGAGTACGTACTGTGGTATGGTGTGGCTATTGAACGTAAGAATTATTCCTAGTTTACAGTGTATATTTTACAGTATGAACATTTTAGTTTGACAAGAGGATATGTACTACATATTTTCTCCTAGATAAATAGGCATTTTGTAGGTGAGCGGAAACTTTCAATTTAGTGGAATTAATTACCATATTGGATAGGTAAAGCTATAAAACATACTAATATTCCTACATTATTTTAGCGCCACAGTATAGATTAATTTGTTATTTTAGGAAAACCAGAACGCGGCCTCCAGTAAGGAGATTCATATCCATATCTAATCGCAGTTTACTTGCCGGTTGTCGCATTAGCACTATTCTCGGCAGGTCCGGCTCGTCTATTGCTAATTTGGTCGAATAAAGTCACACCTCCTCGGTGTCATCAGACCTGGCTCTAAGCAGTTAAGTGGTTTCACTGGGATTCCAGTACCAGATGCCACTACTATTTGTGGGCAGCCTGCTCAACCATTGTCCGCCTGCTAACACAAGCGGACAGATATGCGTGGGTCACGTCTAACATACTCCCATACAGAGGCACCTGTGTGCTTGCATGGTTGCTCGTTGGAATTTAACGCCTTAGCAACATTCAGGCCAAATCGTGTTGAACCACAGGTACTATAGGTAGGTCATGATCAATTTTCTAAATCAATTCAATCAAAGTACAAATTATATAAATATTTGATATCAAAGTATAATGCATTTGCCAACTCAAAATAATTGGAGACAGTATAATATCATAAAATGCGGTAAGAGACTTGCCTCATGCAGAAGGCCTGTATGAACTATCAATTTTGTTATACTCTGAGGATAGTCTGTAAGGGTATACATTAGTCTAAGTAAGTTCTGGAACTCTCAAAGTAAGTTCCATGGTTCGCTCCTGTCCTGGGCATTAGAGGACTTTCTATGGATAATCACCATGGCGACCGAAATCTCAAGGTGAGAGTGGTGCAACACTCCCTTGACTGAGGCTTAGTAGGGATATTAGCGGGCCAATTGCAAGAAACCCACCTTTACTTAGTGCTACAATTCTCCCTACCACGGATAGCTGATTTTCAGTATTTTAGGAACCTGCAGGCTAATTTGCCCTAATTATGTCGACAAAAACACAGGGAAATCTGTAGAAAATATACAAATATTTGCTATATATTTGTCTATAAGGAACAAATTAAGGCGCTCTGATTGGTTGGAAACTATCTTTCTTTTCAGTTTTTATGAAATACGAGGCATCTTACTCCCGAAAAAAAAACCATGTATCTGAAAAAGACATTTCTTAAAGGGTTCCTTGCACATAAAGTTACCAAATATTATTTTTTATGTAGATACCTCGACTTGAGTATTCTAAACCCATTTAAAAGAAATAATGGCAAAATATTGATATATATAGGTGAGTCATTAATGACAGAAAATTATATTTGGGAATTCCATAATCTCTGATCCTTTCAGTAATCACCGTGTGATGTCATTATGATGGGAATTCCCCCAAAATATAATTTGGAAGTCACAGGTTTATGAATGATTGCAAATTATTATATGTTATTGTTCTTAACAGCCTGTATGTGACCATATATGCATATTTGGATTTAAAGTACATATTCCTAAATATATATGTGTTGAGATGGAGGATTCCCTTTGATGGCTATATGGGTTTCCCCATTATCTCACCGTGTGACGTCACAAATTTGGGGAATTCCCTTAAAAATTGAAATTAAGTATAAGTTTTTTAATGTCCCCTAATTGTGTTCAAATTAATAATTTTCTTTAATTTTTTCTCACATACATAGCGCTAGATATGATTGACAGGCTGTACTGATTTCAATTAGATAACATTTACATACTTATATGCAAGGTTCCCTTTAAGAATCTTTCACGTGTCAATGTCTTGACAAACACCATCTTTTTCAAAGTTATAGCTGGTGTATTAGTAAACATGTGAATTTATATGGGGGAAAATAGAAAAATAGAAACGTCTCGTTCGAATACATTTCGGCTGTAAGGTCTTCACGGAAAATCACCTACTGTTACAAATACCTTTCAAAAATATTAAATAGTCATGGATGCTTCCAAATGTGTGGCTGAAGCTGTTTCCCAACTTTCATTTCTTGTATCAACCTGTGGGAAGCCTTCAGATTGAGTAATGTAAAGAACTGCAGGGCAAATATCAAATGTAGTCAATTAATATTGTTATGCACCATTCTCAGCCAGCCTGTGACGTAACAGAAACATAAACATACTTTTTTAATCGGTTTGTTACTTACTAAGATGGCATGTAAATTACTAAGATGCTATTATAATAACATTGTGACTTGGTGAGGTTTTAACGTCACCAAGTAACAATATTATTATAATGGTATTTTTTGGTGAGGTTAGGTCGAAACCAAAACAGCATGTTATAAGAACATTCTGTTTAGGTTGAATAACATAACCAGAACATTATGATAATGTTGCAGTGCAATGTCACAGCAGTATGTTGCAGCAACGTTATTGGGAGCCATCAAAATAACATAACAAGAACCAAACAAGAACGTTGCTGCAACGTTATTATAACGTCACACTGCCGGCTGGGTTACCTCCATCTCTGCCCCGTTATACCTTCACATAATATGAAACCTAGCAAAAGCATCGGCACAATCAAGATTTAACGCCATGACCTTCCTACTATGAAGCGGCAACATAATGGTTTAATCCACAAAATTGTCCCATGCAGCAAAGTTAAATATTTTTAAATTCATGTTACTGTACCACGTACAGTTATTCCACCGAGAGTCATTCCTTATTGTGGAAGTTCAGCTACCGCGTTGGTAGTTTATGAAATATGATAGAACATGCATTGTGTGTGTGGGGCTGGCAATGTCTGATATCATCTGGCGATCGCTTAAAAAGTTAAGCTTTACATGTAAACTCATAAGTAAAAGATAGGATGCATAGGCTTTTTGATAATGCGGTCCCCTGGGGCCTACCTGATGGTAGACCACCATTGTAAACATATTTGGATGAGCACAGCATAAGCTGTTTGATAAATGCCTTAATGAGCCCGTATTGTGCTTCTTAGATGTATGTCTTTCAGATGAATGCCCTGGGGAATGGGAAGCACGCCATATATCTACATTACCCCAATTATCAGGCCTGTTCGCGGTGTTGCTGTTCACAGCAGGTGGGTAAGGCGGAACCCGTCTAGTATCTGCAAAGCCTTCTCTAAGAATTCCAAGGTTGATTTTTCAGAAAGAAGTTTTACTTTGATGAACGAATGCTTTTTGTATCCATGAAAACGGCAACCTGGAGGGCTTATTAAGTGCAAGGCAGCAAAGACAACGGGTGGTGATAATGTACGATTTAGTACGGCGTGTTTTTTTGTTTTTTTTTATTTTATTGAACCACATTCATTTTTACAAATGATCTTCCATGTAGGTGAACAACAAAGATGAGCACAGTATAATAACACATAATTTATGACAATCACAGAAATAATAGTGGCCATTCTACTTGTGTAGTCATGCTTGCAAAAAAGGTACAAGTACGGAGTCTTAATGGGTAAGCTCAATGACTGAAAGGTTTTAGATGTACATATACGATGACCCATGTTTATAGACAAATCACCAAATCTGCATGTTTGATTGTAGCTAGTATAAGCTTTCAATCATAGAATAGTTACCAGATAAAATATAACATATTCTAGGTTTCTTATAAGAAAGAAATGTATTTGGACATGTACAAGTACTGTGGCTCTATAGCAGGTTAAGTGATCAATGCATTCATATGAACATATATATATAAGATAACCCATAATAAGTAGGTACAGTGTCTTGGAATAGGGGTTCAATAATGTAACATAACCTATGAATAAATCTAGAGAGTTGTTAGATTGTAGCTAGTATAAGCATCCAATCGTAGACAATCCTTCCAGATCCAAAAGTAGATTAACAATTAATCAAGTTTCCTAACCACAATGCGGTTGTTATACTGCAGGAGGGGTGATTATGGACATGCATAGGTATGCTTACTATATGGGCGAAGTCAGTAACCGAATATATTTTTAAGTAAATATACATGTATGATGACACCAAGCAAGTAACATAACATTGATATCTTATCAACTGACAACCTGCATGTCGTGAACTTTTCTCATATTGACAAACAAATGATAAGTGTTATTTGTCGGATATAAGTGTAGTCGTGCATAAGTGTAGTCGTGTATATACCTAGATCTATGTTTATTCGTATAAAGCAAGACTATGTACAAATCACCATGTTAATTGCAATATTATGTTTTGCAAACAGTATCTCATTGAGAAGTTTACTGATTTGAGACCTGAGGCTGTGGTATGCACACGACTCTTGACTGCCGTGGCGCCGTAACCCAAACAGCTATATCAGCCTGATGTCGATTTGGGTTGAGAATGGATGAAAAACAGTAGCATTAATCCGCACAGTGTGAGTGTAAATCAAGCAGGGCTGGATATACACGTCGTCATCAGCTGGTCATAATAGACCTGAATACAGGATTTCCAAAAGGATATGGGGGTCAGCATAAAGGCTAATTAAATACTAAAATAGCATGCATTCACGTGCATGCCTGCAACATGTCCCACTCTTTTTGTATTTTAGGGTCCACCAAAGGGGGGGGGGGGGGGGGGAACCCTGGACAACACCTGTTAGGACGCTAAATTTTTTCAATATTTTTCCAAGGAAAATAATTTTATGAGTATTCAACTTACAAAATTGGCCATTATATCGTTTGAAAGCTTATGTAATTTCCTTGCTACAGGTTTCATTACAATAACGTTCATTGATGGGGTAGGGCCAGACTTTGAACTTCCTCAAATACAAGGAAATTCTGGAATTCTGGAGGGAAATCCCGGGGAAATCAAACAATTCATGTTTGCAACCTGTGGGGTCTAAAGGGTTAATACCTATCACCTCTCACATATTGATTACAAGAAATTGTCCCTGGAATCATGCCGCCCCCCTGAAAAATGCATTTTTTCCATGATTTCTCTTCTCACATTTCCCTGAATAGAAAGCTAAAAATGTTTAGACAAAAATATTCTTCTATTTCATTGGACATTTGATCAAAAAAAAGATAAGGAACTTAATGTTTTGGGGCATAATACATAAAAGACACCCCCATCAATCCTACAGAAAAAAGTAAATTTGCTGTAGGCCCTATAATAGTTTAATATAGCTTTGTGTAGAGATGCCATCCCGCAAGTATTTGTGACTTAGCAGATCTGTTTGTAGCTTAGCATCTTGTGGTAATGCTAAGTCACAAAAGGATACTAAGTTACAAATATTTATGGCTTAGCATCTATTTTTTTGAAAGACGCTATCCTTAAAATCCTTTTGCTTTAGCATTTGTTTGTAGCTTAGCGTCTTGGAGGGATGCTATCCTACAAAAAGTCACTAAACCACAAACATTTGTTGGATAGCATCTGTTTGTAGGATAGCGTCCTAACACCTGTTCCCCTGATCCGCCCATGAGTATATAGAGTTCTTGTTGTGATTGTACAGAATTCTGCATAAATTTCCAGACGGCTTCAGCTCTTTGCAATAGCGTGAAGAGAAAGGTTCTCTTTTTCAATTCGAGTGTAAGACACATGCAAACATTTTCATTCGCAGTACGAATTACATTGTGCATGAAGTTTACATAAATCTTTTTCGTCTTTTAGGTTCTTTGACATGTATAAAGGGAAGAGAGTGAGTGTTGGGTGCTTTACGCCGTACCGACAGCCAGGGTCATTTTCACGGCGAATAAAGGGAAGAAAAAGATACATTAAGCAGAGCTCACATCAAGTTCACTGTATTTTGTTTTTCTTCATCAGAGGGAACACATTTTTGTTGTAGTTCCATTGTAATCTTCTAAATGCTATGGTAAAATATTTATAGATTCAACTAAAGTACATTCAATCTAAATTAAATAAGTTTGGATTACTTCTTGATGTGCTATTTAAGGATAGACAACAGGTGATAAGGGGTCTTTTACTATGGTCGCAGTAATTCTATTGCTATTTCTGTATTCCTAATATCTTATAATTATATCATATGATACCAAAAAGCCAATTGAACACACTATCTGTGGATATAAATCATAAAAATTTAGGCGGAGGGACAGCCGTGTACCATTACCAAAAATATGAAAAATCCTATTTTTACAACATTTTTTTGAACATGAATATCTCAGTCAATATTTAATCAAAAGGCTTGAAATTTTAAACACATGTACATCATAACCATTTGGAGGGAAGCGTGTCTCAGTTTTTAGATTTAGGTCCTAGATTTTGTTTTATGAAATCTAGAAAATTGAGTTTTAAAAAATGACAAAAAGTTTCCCGTTTTTTGTAATAAAATAAAAACTAGGAACTAAATAAAAATTCTGAGACACGCTTCCCTCCATGAGAATCTTATAAAGGAGCATACAAAGTTTGAAGTCTGTACCTTTAATATTAAAGGAGATATCTATGTTCAAAAAATAAAAGTCAAATAATTAGTTTTTAATTCATTTTGCCGAAGATATTGATTTAACTATAACTTTACTTATTCCATAAGATAGGTAAAATTATTACCTTTTATTTGATATATGAAACGATATTGTAGCTGATAAATTAAGAAAATAAGAGGGGAAAGTGTGAATAACGCCCTGCCAACTGTTGTCTATCCTTAATACACTGTCTCTGGTAAATGTGACCAATCAAAAACCTTTCAAGCGTTGCCAGCCAATCAAAATGATGTGCCGCAGCCAAAGAAAAGTTCTGTGTTTTTCCGTAGGCCTATAGCATGGATTGCATCGAACATGGTACATATACGTGTGATATAATCATTTATGCCTTACCTGCGCCGCCCCCTCCCCAGACAGTCATAGTCAGGCTAGAGCAGACCCAGAAAGTTGCTGGCAGTCACCTGTAAGCTGGTCATTAAACAATCAGTCATATTGTAGGGGAGGGCCGGCTATAACAAGATCTTACTTGAAAAAATCATTATACTCTGTAGAAACAATGCCTATGCCAAAAATGTGCAACCTCTTACAATTGGTACATGTACAATTTTCTGTGAGCTCAATAACTTAATATAACCTCGTATGCAGAAGACAGGGGCCTTTGCGGTAAGTAGAAAATCGCTAGTAGTGATTTTCCTTCTACGGAAGGGTAGTATATCTCATTTCCAGAATTAGATAATAAAACACTTGAAAGTAAAATTTGTGTATAACTATACCTACACGGAAGATCATTGTTCAGATGAATGTGGTCGAATAAATAAATTTTTAAAAAAAGTAAAAAAAAAAGTAAGATAACAAAAACTAAATGAGACCGATACTGCCTACTTTCTTAGTTGAAAGGGCGACGTATTAGACACAGGTTTTAGATTATATATTACGAAAAACCATGTAATGTATCACACAGTGTAGTGACGTCGAAAGTGATTACGAGTATCATCAGTTTACGGAGGGTTCAGAGAGGAGAGAACGTAGGAAAATTAATCAGTGTGAGTGCGAAAAAAACAGGGTTATCTAGTAAACGTTAGATGAGATGGGATAACTTATCTGTGATAGAAATCATGAACACTATTCGTGAAAAGAAAGTAATGCGAACATACGTAATGAAGGCACAGTTAATAAAAAGCCGGACTATAGCTTATCCCTATAGATCTAATCTAGGGAACTGTTTTTTGGTTTCATTCTTATGGCTTTGAAAGGAAGAAATGTTCAGTAGGGCGAAATCTGGTAATCTCAGGTTGATCAGGTGTAAAATGATTCTCAGCCTGAAGAATTGATTAAGTGACCTGAATTAATGCAGTGTCGTTTGTTCGAACTGAAGAAATTTAATTTGACGGCATTCCCTTTCCTTTATTCCTTTCAAGGAGACCGTTTCTAATGGGTCAGTTGGTGTAGCTTGTGTTTACTGCAGACTCTCATTTATCTTATTTCTTGTTATATCAGACTTTGGGGGGAAATAATTTATGAGTATATGAATATTTTGCAAAATTACGAACATTTTAAAAGAGGCGTATCCGTGGAAGTCGACGGGGGAGTGCTGGCAACCATGGCATGGGTAAATGCAATACAATACCATATGAAGACGATAATAAATGAATTATGATAAAACGCTCTTCTCGTCAGTTTAGGCTCAAACAGAGATGTGTGTTATAGTATAGAAGAGACTCTGAAAGAAGCCCTTATTGTTGGACAATACTGCTGGCGACGCGCGAGTCTGACTTTGTGACATCTGAGGAGCTCAGCAGGCCTAGCACCTTTAATTGGGACTGGCATAGACTGGGAAATATTCTGCAGTTTGTAGGGAGTTACGCCCCGAGATTAAAGTAAGCGGGGTCCGGTAACGTTGGAGCCTGGCCCTCCTCCAGGTGGACGTGGTGTCTCTCTGGCCGTAAAGTAGTCACCAGCAGATCTCCGGCGCCGGGCTGAGCCTGTCTGTCTCCCGGCGGGCTGTACCCGCACCGGGCTGATCTCGCCCGTGTGTACGCTGCCAACGGCCTACTCCAAGCCTGGGTCTAGATACCAATTAGTCGAGACTTTTGTTTTGTATCCTTTTACTGCCACTTCTTAATAGGAAATGTAGGCCTATGTAGTTGGCGACCGGGGGGGGGGGGGGGCTGCATGTAGTCCAGGAATAAATATAATCAAAGGTGATACGCAGTTCAAGCGGGTGCCACTGCTACTTGTATTAAAGTGAGATTCCCTTAACGTGAACATCCTTCGATATGCGATATGAATTCCAATATTCGGAGTTGATATGCATTCCCAATATGAAAACATTACCAAATAATTATCTTCAATACGTAAATGCTGTCTTTGCTGACAGAAAGGACAAAGCGAACTCTCAAAGGAAACCCCACAGGGATTCCAAATCCACCTGAAGCCCAAACTTAAAGGAAAGGGCCCCTTTGGTAGAACCGCTTGACCTACTCCAAAAGAAGGAAAATGGTATTCCAGACACTTACACAGACAAAAAACGCCAAGTGGTGTGCACGTGACTTCTGTATCAAATGGCGGTTGTCTCCATCTGATATGAGACAAGTCCCCCTTCCTCGATCTATCAGTTACACCCAGTAATCGGAGATCGAAGGATACTGGTCCAAAGTAAGATGTGATCCCTCTAGACGACCTAATGGTGCCTCAATTGACCAAGAAGCTATTGTAGTACATGGCCTTTACTCAGATTTAACCTAATTCGGTTCAGCTTCATGCAATTAGGCCACACAGACTGCGCCTTATCTTTTTGTGATACTTAATTGCTATTAGTACTCCGACACAGAAAACATATATTTGACCTTTTGACCAGGACGAGCTGATGGAAAGGTCAGATAAAGAATATTCTCTTGTTGAGGTCTATGTTTTCCTTCAATCCCTTTCCTTTTGTGTCAAGCTAGCATGCTTATTTGGCATCGAGTTCCGGTTCGTAGGACTTGTTGGTTTTAATGACCTCAATTATACTAATGAATCGCAAGAACAATGGCTTCTGTTCGCAGTGTAGCTATAGAAGTAGATATCGCTTGGGTTATTCGGTGTGCAAATGAGCATAATTATACAAAATACTCAGACAACGATAGTTACTTTGATATATTTGCGTAACTTGGTAGATCTAGTCGAGGTATACTAGGCCTATGCTAGGTGGCTCTTTTCCACCAATATACAGGTACACTGAAAGGCTTATTAAAGATATAAGGTATCGAATTTACACCTTTAGATATACCACTGATAACTACGTTTTTGGTGTACTTGTTAACCCTTTCACTGCCATATATATCAAAATATAACTGATAATTACTGAAATATTGCCCAAAATACAAAAATTAGTGCATAAATTCCCTAAAACTCAAATTTAGTTTAGATTCTTCAGATGAAAAGCTTTTTTCAATAATTTTGATAAAAACATTCCAAATGTTGGCACTGTGCCAATAAGGCAAATTTCTTGCACGGAGTAATTGTTCGTACTATCATAATTTGCAGGTTACCATGGTAACTGATAATTCATAAAATAACTATAACACTCTTTATAAAAATAACATGAAAACATTATCTTTTTTGTGCAAAAGACAGTTTGTGATTATCATAAATGAAAGAAAAGTTAGAGCAAATTAAAAATCATGTCATTCACATAAATTCATCCATTTTTCATGATTCTTTAATTAGTATGGTAAATTCAAATGTAAATACATTGTTTATGGTTTCTTGCATCGTAATTCTAACATTTCTGGGTGACTTGATAGTCCGATGTTCAAATACCTTTACCTCTGGTTCTAAGTGGAATATCTGAAAAATTATTTCAGATTCTGAAAGCATAATTTGCATTCTTTCAATGGTGTTCCTAGGGGTTTTACTATAGGGCCCCATATGAGGCCTCTGGCAGTGTAAGGGTTAAGGAGGTCATTCATCATGGGGTAGGAGCCTTTCTGAATAGTGTGACAAATATAGAGTTACACTGTAGTAAGATGGGCAAGTTACTATTCACTTTTAATCAATTGCTTTTGCATTAAAAACTTTGAAGGGAAAATATCTTCCTGAGTATATGAGAAAATGCACCAGAGGAAAACCGATTGGCGTTATGTCGGATCGTGAACCACTGGCTTGGTTATACCCTTAACAGATTGGCTTCAAAATGCACTCACAATGACAGTTCAATACAGGCAGAATGCGCATTCTGAGCCCAGTCTGGAAAGGGTAATTTAAGCAGTTAACAACGTTCTAGAAGATGCTAATTACGTTTAGAGGCCTATCTTCCCAATCAACGTTGCTGTATTGTGAAGCTTGAGGAGTATGAGTTATTTACCACCAGAAAGTCGGTTCACACCGAGGATGATAAAGAATGTTAAAAAAGGATAGGCCTAAATTCTGTATGGATTCATCGCCCGAAAGGTTTCCCTGTTCCATGCACAGTCTTGTCGCCCATTCAGTAAACTTAACAATCAGACAAAGTATTCGTTTCGTACATTGACACGCAGAGGTCCCAGTACACTCGTACTGCCGTATCCATATGCGCATTTTTCACGTCCGTTTACTCCGTTAAAAAAAACACATAAAAAATGTAGGTGCCAAGGGACATCCCGCAAAGCAGCGAGCCCCAGGCCCCGAAACTTTGCCAACCTACGTATGTAGGTGTATATAAACAAGGTTATCCAACTAAAGTAAATGCTCACCCAGGGACAGGCACAATAGCAATTAAAAATCACCATTTTCATTAAAAGGGGCACGATAATGAGGCAAAAATCGTTGGTTTAACTAATCTGTTGGTGAATTCTTATTGTAAAATAAAGTGGGCAACCTTACGAAATTCAGTATCTTTTGAAAGGTAGTTTAAATGGTGATACCAGTATGTTTAAGCGCTTAATAAGATCACCCTTTATTCTATATCAGGATTCCAACCAATATACCCATTGCCGTACCCTCTCAGAAGCTGATGGATAATCAGAGCTCTATAATGCTTGTGTGAGCACTTTAATGCAAATGTGTGTGTTGTCAGTAAAGTCTTTTCCACATTCTCAGTGCTATTGATATAGAACAAATCAAGTACAGACTGTTGGTGCACTTAATAATCGTTATTGCCCCAGTTTGAACACGCCTAAGCCCTCGGGTATGTGCAAACCAAGGCAATGACAATTGCTTTGTGCCCCTTGGTCTCTACTTTAAATCTATTCATTAGATATATATGGGAGAAGTGGTATTGCTCGCAAAGACCAATGAAGGCTAGGACCAAAAGCCAAGCACTTCAAGGACAATACCTCTTCTCTAAGTCTAATATACTCATGAAGGTTTTCAAAATTCTCTAACCCCACTTTTAAGATCACTGATTTTAGAACGTTTTCTAATTTCAATCGAGCAGGGAATGTCAGTTTGGTTATAGTTCCAACTGCGTAGGCGGGCAATATAATATATTTATCGTGGGTGGTTAATGCAGAGTACCAACATAACGCCAAAGTTATGGCACTTCCCCCACGGAGGAACACCTCTAACGGCAGCACCACCTCTCGACGTCCTCGCGAGTCATCTCAAAATCATTGACCTTCGTCGCAGCCAGAATATCAACACCTATGTGGACGCTGGTCTGGTGACCTCCGCCCCGGAGGAGAGAGCAGGGAGGAGGGAAGGTGAGATGTGCGGGGGGAGGTGACAGGAGGAGAAGGGGCCGGGGTCAGAGGTCAGGTCCCGATTGTATGCCCCACCGTGTTGGATAGGTCGATATAATCATAACCCAATGGCACCCCCGTTAGGTGGAATGTTTAAGTCACCTGCTCATGCACAGAGCAGCACTCAGGGCTGCATGACTATGAGCCACCATAGGCGCCACATTTTGGTGCAGGTATAACCACACAATAACCCTCCCCACAAACTTTACATATAAGCACATCCCACGTTGGGTATGTTCCAGGGTTGGACAAGAGTCAGACAAAATTACTGTGATCCTTGTCTCCTAGATTTGGGATTACTGGAATAACTAAAAATTATGTTTTTCTATATCCCCAAGTACTGATAAATCTTTATGATTTCTTAAATTTTACCAATTGACAGATTTGCAGGTTTACCATCCAATCAAAATGCTGTATTTTAGGGAAAATAGGGTTGGACATTATAGATTGGGCTGACAGGCTTTAACATCAGTTCCTATGGGGAAAAGGCCAATATATAAAGCTGTATTTTAGAAATGTTAGGAGCAATTTGTCAACCAAACCACTATGGCCTATTTTGTTTTACACTTCTATCTTTGGGGTTTAAATCAAAAAGAAATTGCTGTGTAATTTCATGGTAAAATTTTTCGTTCATGTATACTGGGATGGGCTTATTGTTAGGACACAAGGAGTGTCCTACAATGGGCCTACTGCCATACAGCTATGCACAGAGAAATAGGCCTAGCTGATTGAGAGATGATCCATGGAAATAGATCAACATTATATAAAGCGGTTTGCAACGGGTGAATGTTCTTCAGAAACGATATATTAATTTGACAACTGTCCTCAGGTCTATGCAGTTTCTACATCAACAGAATTTGTATTTTCGATTGAATATTATGTTTCGCCAGCCCGTGGTTATAATTAATCTGTTCATTAGAATCATTGATGGGGTATACCTTATCCTGAATGATTTTTCTTTAAGACAGAAAAGTAAGTCAACTGACTTTTAGACTAGCAGTAGGTACTGTTTTTTGTTTTTCTTTATGATGGGTTCAATGATGTACGTGGGTAGGCTGTCCATGTGGCATAGATCCACAATGGTATGGCATGCTAGTATGCACCTCCTACCAACTTGATTGGCTTGGTACAGGAGTAAGAGAATATTTGAGTCCTGGCAATGCACAACAACTGTACAGGTGTAACCAAGACGGCGACTTTTACACATTGGTTTCAAGTACTCAGCTGCCTCCACGCGTCCCTCACTATATGTCCTTACCATTCGGACATTAACTCGGACATAAAGAGCAGCGAGCTCGAATTGCGTCCAATACTTCTATAATGGAAGATCTAATGAGCTTAAGTATTATATGTACCTTGCTAGAGTGTCCAGAATATTATGTCAGATCAAATGTAGATTGAATAGAATGAGTTCGTCCCAAGCCATTTGAGAGAGAGTTATTGACGGTGAAGTGACTGAATGGGTTACATAATACCAATTAGACCCGGAACATGTAATGGAATGGGACCTTGCCGCCTGGGGATTCACTGAGGCTGAGGTCCTAATCTTATCTGATCAAATGGTGTACGGTCGAATAATTAATGTATCGTGTACTTTAACACAACGTGCTGCCGGACAGCGGCAGGTTCCGTCAGCAGTTCTACAAAGTCACTGCCTGAATCCCATAGAATATTTAAGCCCATTACATACCTTTCCTTTACATCAAAAAGATTGTTAGAATATTAGAGTAATAGCAGTGATCGCAGAAAATGCTATATCCAGACTTTAAGACAAAAATGTGCTTGTAAAGTCAAAAACAAAAAGTCTGAACCTGTCGTATAGCATTAGACAATCTGGTTAACAATGGGGGCAACCACTATGACACAACTCAAAGCGTCATAAGTATTTCTGGAGTTTCAACACTGTAGACGATGCTACGGAAATGACAGACGGGCGCGGCGCCTCAGCTGGCGAGTAAAGGGCATCTCGGGCAGGGCCCTTAAACCACTTTGTGTGCTCGGCGTCCCCGGTGTGTGTCCGTGGTGGCCGGGCGGCCAGCCGGCTGGTCCACCTATAAGGGCTGACGGGGAGTATGGAGACGGCCATAGACACTTTAGTAATATTACAGGCAGTGCTGAACGGATATTATATGTAAGAGAGTTCAATTGTCGTGGATATTGGTTGTCATTAGATCTGTAGTAGTAAACCAGTTTCCGTTCTAACATTTTTGAATCGATGTTCATTAACAATCTCATGAAAATTATCATCTTCCAATTAGTGACATATGATTTTTAAAGATATGGCGTCTCATATTCATGAACAGTGAGATGAGCAAAAAACTAGTTGGTAACTGAGGATACTTGACACCAAAACTACGAGTTAAACCTGTGTGCTGGATCAAGTGAAAACGGTCATTAGCCCATACGTATGAGATTACTTACGGGGTAAATACATTACTCCTAACCAACATCACTGTCTATCACATATAGGCTATGTATTTCTTTAACTTTAACTTTAGGGTCGTCTTTTGAATGTTCGGTGACAACAATTCCCACATTTTCACACCAACCTGAATTCAAACTTCCTTTACTATCTTGGTAAATTAATCAGACATATTCGAATTACTGAATGGCAAATTTGAAGCTTCCATTGTAAAACTCTGGGCCCCATATACAATGGTATAGGATTACGCTCATAAAAGACCAAGGTCTCACAATGACCAACCTCCACTCCCACCGTTCTTCGCCAGGGTTGCGCGCTTTATAATTAATCCATATGATCATAGGTTGACAGGTATTCGAGTAGGTTTTGAGAAAATATGTTGTCATGGTACAGATAAAGCATGTGAGAAGTATATAAGAAGTATATTTAAAGCAGGCTGTCAATTGCCACTTCAGCTTTTATTAGTATGAAGTATCAATTAAGCATAACACTGATTCCAGCTATGTATAAAGGGTTTCAAATGAAAATTGAGTAGAAATAAAGTGTGCAGTTGTTGAAACGTACAAAAAAGTGTTATATACATCAACTGCCATATAGGCAAGCACTTCTCTAAAATTTGGTTCGCGAAATTGTGTAAGTAGTATATACAAAGTAGGTCTCATACCATTACCAGACAATAGTTTTATTTCGATGGTAGGCTAGCTCACCAATTGATTCAATATATTATGTCATCGTATGGCAAAAAAAACACAAGAATAAGCCTTTCCTTGGCTTCATATGACCTAAGACGTCCTCACTTTATTAAACTCCAACAACCAGTCCACGAACAATCCAATCCAATCTTATTTGATGGATAAAGTGGCTCCCAGCCAACGCAATATTACAGTGCCTCAAACCCAAGCCCTCTTCCCCACCCACCCCCTCTACCGCGCACACCTACCCACATAACCGCACTTCGGCTGACCACTCGGACCAGAACCGTCCTAAAGTATTCCTTCTACTTTAGCAGAAACAAGTGGTCCGCCTCTGGCCACATTTAATTACCTGACATGGCGACAACGCACGACGCCTGCCGCACTCTTTCTACTGACTTCGGGACCATTGTAATTGAATCGGCATCGGGTATTGGATCTCCCGGCCGGCTGGTGGCCCCTCCCCCACCCCTCTACATTCCCCTAAACAGGCCACACTGCGAGGTTCTCACGGGGGAGTAGGGAGGGAGCAGCTGTTGTAAAGGACGTCGGTAGGGAGCGTTGGTGGCCCGGCGCTATTCACGGCAGGCAGGGTACACACTGGGTGAACGAGTCTGGCAGGGCCCGGCCGTCTAATCACACACCACACTGAGCCCGTCTCACACCGCAGCAAAAATAACCATGCCTCCTCACCTACCAAACAGCTTCTTGCTCCCGGTTCTTGCTCCTTATGTATACTATCTTTCACCCTCCATGCTATAACTGATTCTCCACTATTCCTGCGCCGTTTACCGTTCACACTAGCCCTCCGAGGGGATCGACTTTAGTCCGAACGAAAGCACAGTATGGAGAGAACGTGAGCTTGCATTTCCAACCCATTCCTGCATGATTCCTGGAAATAGTTCAACGCCAAATCGTTTCGTGCTAAACTGGAATACGGAAATGGAGAAATCGGCTGGGGAGGAAAGGAAAACGTGAAACTGTATTCAACATTACCCATACAACCCTGTCCCATTAGGCCTACCAGCAAAACATAACCGTTATGTTTATTTCAGCATCGATATATTCTTCCATGACATAACCTATATAGCTCCTCAGGCTCCATATTTAGTGCCATAACTATAATTATAATTTTCTCCGGAGTTCTAGATTTTTCAAACTTCCCTAAACATTGGAAAATACAGGGTCCATATTTTCGTATAACTCATTAGGCGAACCACGCAACCTATGATATAGGGCGGCGAGGACCGCTCTTGAACACATTTAATTGCACACTGATATTTCATTCAATAGATATTCTTTGCGGAATATTAGGACAGTTTTTTTGAAACGTTGAAAAGGGAAGTGTGTGTAAGCAATTATAGTGACCAATTGGTACACGATTAAATGAGGTAGTATCTGGCAGTCTGAACGCACCCTCAACGATTGGCCCGCTCAGCACGTTCCTGAGTGTCCGACATAGCTGAGAGGTCACCAAGCACTACTGAGGGTCTCCGAGGACCGCCGAGTCGTTCCCGGAGGGGGCATCTGGGAGGCACTTGGGGGACAAATTCACCGGTCTCAAGAGGCCTCCCATCGGCTACAATTACACGGTGTTCGGGGGGTACTGGAGGGTCTGCTGAACGGTCCAGCACGCCTGGAGCAGTGTCCCCGCCGACCTACCTTCACGACCAGGCATTTGTAAGCTTTTATGGGGGGGGGGGGGGTATTGTGGTAGTTTTTCGATGGGATTATGTATGGAAATGTTGCACAGTAAACCTAACGAAGGCCCTGTCACCCTCGACACTAGGACGTCCGTCTGCTGAAATCTGGAACGTGTCAATGTGCCTCTTATTGGGGGGAAAACAGGCGGCTTTGTTGAACAATGTTGTGAGACCTTTTTAAGATAACCATTGTGTAAATTTGTAGTTATAGTTGTAAGACTATCATTTTTCTAAGTCTTTTCTAATATTCAGATCACATTAATTATATAGATGGTTGTGCGTAAACAATGACATACAGTCACAATTGTCAAAAGATTTCAAATACTGAGAAAATACCGAAGAAATAAAGGAACGAAAGAACGAATGAAAAAACATATATGTAAATGTGAGTTTTTCTTATGAATTCCATCTTCAATGATAAGAAATACTATGAATCTACTTTACCTTGCCGGCACTATAGCAAAAATGTATGCACATATTTCACTGTTCACTGACAGGAGCACAAAGAATGTTGACAGTAACAGTGAAACTACATACAATACAGATGCCAGAGATTTTAAGAACGTAGATATGTATGTATGTCTTTTATCCTGCTTTTCCAGTGACCTTCAGAGCAGTAGGCATCGAAAATACTATGATTACATTCTTGGCTGCGGTCATGTCAAGTACATTGAAAAATGATGAAACCCTAGCGCATTACACATCATCAAACTTCACTTGTACCGACATTGATACCACCTTCTAAGGAACTGTCCGCTGAGTACCAGCAAAAGTAATGATGACTGGATACTCCAGGCGATACTGACGAAGGACTTCTGACCACTATCACAATAACCGCCAAAGAATGTCACCAAATTAAGGCTTTTAAGTTTTAGTTCAAAATGAGGAGGTAGGCGGATCATTGGCCAAACGCTGAAAAACGAAGCATTCCATTCAAGTAGAGACGATTGATATAACCATTCCTTGATGGCGCATGTCAAAGCGAACAAATCTATTCCTCCAAAAGTCAATGAGACCCTTCACTTATGTAAGACCTATCAACACCTGTCTCCATAGAGTTCAATGTTAAACAAAGTACATCCACTTCCGCTAAAAGGTTAAGCACACTTTGCAAAACTCGACCGATTGAAGGGTCCATTTCCCATAGAAATCAGTACAACACTGATGCAATACCTCTTCTCCGCAAAAACATTATTGAGCTTGTTCCCAGGTTGATGTCGGGTGACTATATCAGTATATAAACACGCTAAAAAAGCTACACAAAAGCTATACGCGGGTAAATTAAGTTATGGGCCTACTGATGAATTAGGGGACGACGTATAAATTAACCACATTAAATATTTTCTTAACATTTATCTGAAAGGTCTTGTGTGTAATGAATGGGTATGTGTCTGTTATTTAGATAGACACATTGGGAATAAGGTATTTGATCTTACAAATCTTATGATGCAATGTGTATTGAGAGGAATGAGTAATGTTGCACTGTAAAAAGTAAATGCTGTAAATTTACAGTAAACTTTGCTGGCAGCAAAGTTTCCAGTAAACTTTGCTGTACAATTACAGCATGCACTGTACTGTAAATTTTACAGTGCATAATACTGTAGGTGTTTACAGCAACCATTACTGTAAATTAACAGCAAACAAAGTACTGTAAATTTACAGTAACCTTTGCTGGCAGCAAAGTTTCCAGCAAAGGTTACTGTAAATTTACAGTGCATTGTTATTTTACAGCACATTAGATTAAAAGCCTTTTAACATCAATTTAACATAAAATATTCCCCATAAATCAAACAAAAATGTTTATTTCCAACCACAAACCAATGTATAGAGGTTGTGGGATGTAATTATGCTAAATTTACCAGCACATACATGCATAGGGTGGTGTTGCAGCAAGTTTAAGAGATGATTACTTACCTATAAATTAAACTTTACACCCAAAAGGTGTCTATGCATACAGTTTATAATTATCTCGTAATAATTACAATTATCAATATGTATTTCAATAATTTAAAATATCAGTTCATTTTATGAGTATGGTATTCACTCTTTGACAGTTTTAAATGTTATTAATTCATCTGAAAATATAGTTTAAAGATAATATACCAAAAACGTTTTTTAACTTTTTGCTTTTGCACTCCTGGTGGTCACTGTATTTTACAGTAAGGTGTACTATAAAAATACATTCTCATCATGTAATTTCAAATTTACAGTACATATCTTGTAATCCAACAGCAAGTTTAACTGTTTATTTTCCAACAGCAAACATTGCTGTAAATGAACTGTACAATTTACTGTAAAATAACATTAACTTTTTACAGTGTGCGTGTACGCACCACTCCTCGTTTTCATAATTTTCCACACATTTTCGACAATATTTCGGTTGTGAAATAAAGAATAACCTTAGGGGGCATCTTCTGATTGCCGTGCCTCCCAAGTGGATCGTATGGACCTTGGGTTTCGCCCTTGGTCCATGCCAACAACCTTTCTCCCTCCCACAGTTGGTCGTATATATTTCATTATATAATTCTGATACAAAAGAATGCGTTCAAAATGCTCAATAATGAGTACTGACTCAGCAAATAAATGCGCCATCTTGTTTTCATTTGTTTACATCACATGGTATAAATACTGTAACCCTATTGGCCAAAAATGCTGAAACAAAGATTTTAGAAAATCTGTATGGTAAAAATTCGTCTAATAATCAAATATTATCTTAATCATACTGTTCTTTTTTTGCATACATTTGTTAGAATTCGGCAAAAAAGATTTGATGACTTATTTCAATATTTTTACATTTGTTTACATCACATGGTACAAATACTATAATCCTATTGGTCAAAAATGCTTAAACAAAGATTGTAGAAATTCTGTGTGGTAAAAATCTGTCTAATTATCAAATATTATCCAAATGACATTAGTCTTTGTTTGCATACATTTGTTAGAATTCGGCAACAAAAATTAGATGATTTATTTCAATTATAAAGTAAAATGCTTGCAGTGATGCAAGATAACAATACACCTGCGATGCATGATTTAGCAACGATGCAAAATTTGCCATTGTTGCAAGAATCAGTCTTGTCCCTAACCTGATTAGCAGATTGGGGTTTGGTACACCTGACTAATCTAAAGGTCACAGGAGTATGCGAAGCCTGGCTTCACTCCAGCTAAATAGATTAATGTGGAGTGTAGGGCTGTATATTCAATGTATACAAATACTCGTATTGTTTCATATACAGAGGGGGCGGGTATAAACCCAAGAATACCCGTCCTTAATTCCCGCCTTAATTCTTTGTAATAATTGTAGTTCAGCGTTAAGTCTAAACATTAGGAAAAGGTATGAAAATGTATGTGTTTAACAAATCTATTAGCCCCCCCCCTTTGAAAATCATTTATTGGATGGCTGAGGATGTAGAAGACATCATGGTGTTTCTTTTAAGTGGTCATAGAACATTATAGGCCAGTTTTTTATGATGTGATGCTCAAAATACCTTTCAAATCATGAATTAGCACATTTTAACAACCAAATCCTATAGCAAATTCCCATAGGGATCTCCATGTCCATAAATTTCTGCACTTTTTGACCATTTTGAATTTATATTTATTTAGCTGTAAAATTATAACAATGCATAACAGCCACTAACATATATGCCAATGTAATCTTAAAGTGATGACAGATGTGCTCAATGTGTTGATTTTGACACATCACAAATATTACATTCTCTCTATAGAGCCTCAAATCAGATCATACCACTTTATTGTAAAAGTTTTTTTCTATTTTTCAGACTTCAGTTCTAAATAGAATGTTTTCATTCTATGATATGTTTTCCAAAACTAGTCCAGATTGATTGTTTAATTTAATTTAATTTAATCCTATGATATATGAGGTAGAACTGTATCTCATTTATCTACAAAGTTATGGCTATTTGAAAAACTGCATTTTTCCATAACCTTTAAAGTCACCCTTTCTTGGTGCATTTAATATCTGATGGAGGCATTGGATTCTGACTTGAATTACTAAAATGACGTGAAGCCCCCTTGGAAGTTGTCTTTTTAGGACGTGGGGCGCCAAATAGAAAAAATCTCATTTAATAATAATACTATCTATTATATTGAAGAATATAAGCTGACTCTTAAGATAGACAATGTATGCCCCTTACAATTACCAGTCACAGTAGACAGTAGCCTAGTTAGATTCTCGTCAAAACGACCTTAAAAGTGACATTGCCTTTAACACTATATACGCCGAAGTATATAGGTGGTTGCATCCTCCAGTCTCATATATTTTATACATGTATACATGGATATGTATTCGGCCTTAACATTTAGACTGTACTTGCACGTCCCATAATTTGTCCTAATCATATTAAGCTATTAGCTGATGCTTAAACTAGCTAGGATAATAGTTTGGAAACTGTAACATGTTAAAAAATTATTCACGCAAACATTACATTAGATCACTTCATGTAATTGAGTTGTTTTGATAAATAATTTTTTTAAATCATATATCAGCAACTTTTCTTGATAGGATGCGGGAGCAATTGCCAATTGGGGTGGGCGCCCGGGTAGGGCGGGGCGATACGAGAAATTGTAGGTAGAGAGTATGGACCATTAAGAGTTATCTCATGAAACAACAAACTTAAGATTCATTTAACTCAATAAATGTAAATATCTTAGTAACAAGGAAAAGAGAACAGCATAATAGTATGGGTAAAGGAAATCTTCCGGAATCGTTACAGAAGCTGTATGCTGGTATGTGGCATTATAATAGGCCGGCGTGGGGCAAAAAAAGTTCTTCTCCGCTGTATATGAACGGCAATGATGTGGGACGCCTTGGTATTGGAAAGTGGCGGTGTTTCTGATCGAAGAGAGGTATGGTGGGGATGTTCTCAAGGAAACCCAATAAGGCCAAGGCGACTCGTACACTGAGGCCTCTCAATCACAGGCCCACTCGGCGAGGTAACTGGCTCGGCGGGAACAACAAGTCACCGCGCCCAGTCAATACCTGAGAGACTCTCGGCCATCTGGGCCCACTCAGTAGCAGCTACTGACATGCCTACCCACACTCTGGGCCCAGCCACTCGCCGTCATGCAAGTCAATGGGCTTTTACTACCAACTACATTCCCAAAGACGTGAGAAACCCAGGGAGGTTATTATTGTACATGTGCTCATTATCACCATAGTATGTGTCAAACGCAGGGGGTAGTTCAGAGAATAATCAATTGTAGTTTGTGTTAATTGCATGGATTCTTGTCTGCCAGCTTTAAGTGTAAACTGATGGTCAATAGTAAAAATGACAATTGTTGAGGAGACCTTATAGATTTTATCAAAACCTGTGAATATTTGAAGAAGGATACTCTAAGGCTATGTATTATACAATCGATATTTTGAAGGGGACAAGCTATTTTAATCTTTAATTGCAACATTTACTCAAACTTCTGTCAAACAATGTAATAGTTCCATCCACAAGATTCTGATACTTGAACAGTCCTTCTGTCAATAACTGTCGTCATTATACTATTAAAGTTTCAAATCCGATTTTATTGGGGCTGTCGACACAGAGGATGATTTTTTTAACTTATAAAAGGAGACGCAGAAAAAGGCTGAAAGGCTAAAAGTTTCAACTTTCCCTTGAACGAAAAAGAACTGCCGTAGGAGACGGGGATCTAGTGCATGCCACCAATAAGAAATAAGTGAAATTATTTCCTCGCTTACTTCCTCGCGTGAGGATGAGTCTTCCTCTGGTTTTTTTTTTTTACGAAAACTGTCATCATTATTTTCTTACATGAATCGATTTTCTGGTTTAAGTAAATGTTTAACTTTAATCCCTTTTAAGATTTTTAATCTTCAAAGAACCTGCCTGCGAGAACTTTATAAAACAGGAATTACTACAAGACACAATGTCTTAATCTCTATATGTTGAACCTGAGTAAATAGTAGATACTATGATTTAACAGAATAGCAATTGATATGTTTTTCAAATCATAACTATAGTATAGGCCTAACCTACAAATCGGGCGATAGAAAACGTTTCAGGTCTGAGGTACACTGAATGTTGCCATCGGTGTTATCCTATCAGAGATGGCTACTCTGTGCTACAATCTAAAGTTTATCCTGAAAATACGAAAAAGACAAAATGTGTTGTACTTATGCGTCCAAACTTAGTTAATTGATTTAGACAATGGTTTATCTATATTATTTATATAATCACATTACTGAAACGATGGAATACTACAAAAGCACTTTTCTATTAAAACACATAGAACTAGATAGATTATCAGTCATCATGAGGAATAAAAAGGGTGACATGTCTTCTGTGCAGTGAAACAGCACTGTCACCCAGTTTTTACGGGCCACTGTGCCGAATAGCGTTTTTGTTGGTTTGACACCCCAAGATCGATGTTCCTCAGAAAACTATAGTGCTGCCTTCTAAGACACCTCCTCCGTCATCCTGGGTAGTCAACAAAGAGTGATGAACAAACACCCTAGCAGGGGTCGGAGACATTAGGGATGATAGGCATCTCCGCGCTCGTCCCGTTTAACCACTTAGCCCTACCCTTGTGTACACATTGCAAGGGGATGATGAATGGCTGGTGGTCGTAGGTGTCTACAGGGATCGCTGCATTCTGCTACTGGTAAAAGTGCCACATTTGTCATATACATACTAGTGTTTACAACCGACCGTATATCGGCTGGGGAGATGCTGTGGTATTGTATTTTGGTTCGGATGTTTGGATATGAGATACTATTAGAGAAAGAATGATTGATAAAACAGGACTGTACGTCATGCCAGCTGACTGAACCTACACTTTTCTCTCAACTGGTACATGGTGCGATTCACCTGTCTGATATACCACTATGGCCTTTTCCTTTGCTCTTTTTATAGTTATATTCAAAGGTTATTGCCCTTAATTATTGCGTTGAGAGTAACAACGAGCAAATCTATCATCAGGCCTTCTGCCATCAGCACTATGTAACTTGTAAGAACAGAAACGTTTAATAAGATTAATTAGTGAACAGAAACATTAATTTTATGCAAGTATTATCTTGTGTTTTGCACGTCAGCGGAGAAAATCTTTGGATGAATTGTTTAAAAAGTATCCTCTTAAATTTTCAGAGTTATCTGACATATGTAGGGCATAAGCCCTGTTTATATACATCGTATATATATATATATATATATATATATATATGTGTGTGTGTGTGTGTATATATATATGTATGTATATATATGTATATGTGTGTGTGTGTGTGTGTGTATGTGTGTGTGTGTGTGTGTATCGCTCAGCTATACTAAGGTAATTGGATCGTCTGGCTGTCTCCTAAAGCCACATATTGATGTAATCAAGATTCGTTGAGCAAAGATAACAACAGCTAAGTGAAATTCGGTACAGAAAAACAAAAGTAAAGTAGACTAGTTTCAATCTAATGGACATCAGCATATGGTAGGTCTCTTCTAACGCAAGTATTTTTACCCTGTATTGCGAATAGACAAGACTTTATGAGGATATTTTGACTTAGAGTCTTAGTCTTAGAGATATTGATGATGAATTATGTCTATTATATAAATACATATTATATTATATTATATCAGAAATGGCTAATTGAAAGCTATCTGCTACTATCATTATTTTAAGATTCTTTAGTCTGACGGTTCAGAATCACCTACCTGAAAGTATGCAGCGAGAGATGTCCATATCATTTGCTGTTACCTGACTTTTACTCCAATAACCAGCATCCAGATGTTATCAACATGCGTGTCTGAAGATGATCGAATCATGCTCCTGATTGTAACGTGCCCTGGCTCCTTAAAACATTGAGTCCCTAGAAAAAGAAAGACAGGTTTTGTTGGTAGTAAAAGCCTGTCTATGTTCAGACATGGACCAGTGATGCGGCCCCAGGCAAGAAGCAAAGTAAAAGTATCATTCTGCAACTGTAGCATTTCAGTCGGTCTATACCACTCATGATATTATATAACAGTTACACAATTTTAGCGTGACATCTCCGTGATGTGCTGATCAGGCTTAGTTGAGACATAGGCCTAAGTTAAACAGAATGTAACCATAACCATTTTATTGCACTGTTTATCAATATCAGAAGACAGTGTGATACTATTTAAGTAGGGATATTGCTATTTCCCAAATTAAAAAAAAAATCAAACTACACTCCGGAAAATAATTTGATAGTTTAGTTTAATTGTCTTGGTCTAAATCAATTACCATTATTATGAAGACATATTTTTCATACTGAAATCAGCCATTTTTGTAGATTCTAAGTCACATAATTAAAACTTCTTTGACAGTTGCAATGTGACATGGCAGAAACACGTGATAAGAATGTCATTTTGTGATGTCGCAAAAACATGTAATAAGAATGTTATTTTGTGATATTGCATTCTTTGTGCCATAGACAGGATTGGGAGCCATCAAATCTACATCTATAGAACATCAAAATGTGATGTAACAAGACCAAAGAACTGGCGTAACTATAACGTTATTATAACATCATATTATTGCCCGGGCCCGTTCGTCCTGATGGTTCGCACAACCAAGCTTGGTCATAATATAAAATAATCGTAACCCTGTTATATGGAGAGGAATGCCTTGGTAATGAAAGGCACTTTGAAAAGACAGTCTGCTCTTCGCAGTAGAGGTTTATAGGTAGGAATATAATTGTATGGGAATAATGTGGCTGTTTGAATAGTAAATCCATTTGAGACAATGCTTCCATCGTTTTCTTTTAAATTTTATTGTGAGATATTGTTCGGTCATACATTGAAGATATACTAGTATGTTTCTTCTATACTTACACAAAACATGGAGCAATACAATATGAGTCGTATTGTATCCCCTTATATGGAAGCGAAAGAGAGAACCCGAAGTTCGACAAAAGTCAGCAGGACTACATGTGTCGCTTGCCGTGAATGCACGGAAACAGATGATAGCCCAACCCTAAAATCTACCCTATATGCTTTCTCCTTTGGAAAGAAATTTTCTCGGTAACATGAACCATGAATAGGACTTCAAATTCCAAAGAGACCGGCACACTTTAGTTGATGCGGAAATAGTAGAATCAATTAAGGAAATCCTAAATGTTGTACCTTCATATTCTGCGGCAATGCCAGCACTTGTACGCATGTTTGACACCATAGTATAGGCTACGGTTATGTCGCGTGGACTACTCCTGTGGTAAAACGCGATGGGTGAGTAGTACACGAAAATGGGAATTTGGAGCTTTTCGTATGTGATGTCAATCCGTCAACAGGTTCGGGACGAGCCTTGCCCTGAAAACGATACCATATCTTGCATCGTTCCCAAATCTTGTCACACAGGCGTACTAGCATATGACAGCGCTGTGGATTTCATTAATATATAGCCTATATGTACATATGCTAGAGGGGCCTGTAGATAGATAGGCGTAGATATAGATAGGCATAGATACAGGCCTATACAGGGAAAGGTGTTTGGATCCGAGATGATGTCACTATTGTATTGCTTTTGTGTTCTTCGATCGGAAACCATCCCAGTAGGCTGTTGATCATTCTAATGATATTGTTCTTGTTTTACAGAACCCAGATGCCCGAAAACAATGGAGACCATGGGGAGTACAACCGCTTCAATAGAAGTGACGTCACTGCCTTATTCACCATCAAATTCGACTTCTAACCAGACGCTAGGCCCGAGCCTCCTGGAGCGGTACAACAACTCAATGCTACTCGTTTTATTGGAATTCTGTCCAGTTGCAATCCTAGTTGACCGTTGCATCACCCCTATCTGGTACGTCGTCGGCATTGTCGGCAATGCCCTGTCTGCCAAGATATGGTTGGAAAAGCGCATGCGCACCAACAATTCGAGCGCTATCTACCTGGCGACGCTGGCAATAACAGACCTTATCTTCCTGGTGCTGCACATCTTCCAAGAGCTCAAGTACGCGTGGAATGTGAAAAGCCTGGACTTTCCTGTGTGGTGTGAGGGTTACTTCATGCTGAACCTCGTAGCTCAGTACCTCTCACCCCTACTTGTATTGGGCTTCACCGTGGAGCGATGGATCGCCGTGTGCCATCCGTTTAAGAAGGAGCAGTTCTGCACCACGGAGCGGGCCCTACGGGTGGTGGTAGGCCTCATCGGCCTGTCCTTCGCACTGTGCGCCATCCAGGCCTACTTCTGGCAGTACCAGCCGGACAAAGGCTGCGACATGCGGGCCGAGGCCCTCGCCGGAGGGGACCGGTCACTCTGGGCCATCTGGACCTGGGTCACCGAGGGCCTTAACTTCCTGCTCGTGCCGGTCAGTATCCTGGTCTTCAACATCCTGGTCATCGTGGAGATTCGGCGCGTGTCGCGGGCTGGGCCGGCCGCCCTGCCCGGCCAGCAGAGCGTCAACAGCAGCCGGGCCACCACCGTCATGCTGCTGTCCGTCTCCTTCTACGTCATCATCACCACCCTGCCCGCCACGCTGGTCTATGCCCTCCTCAACGAGTTCCCCGAGGGCAACCCTTACATGTCAGACGCGCAGGTCAGGCTCGACCCCATGTGGACCCGCTACAGGATTTACATCACCAGCAGGAAGATAGTCGAGGAGATCTGCCTCTCGCATTACGCCTGTAACTTTTTCCTCTATCTCATCACCGGCATGCACTTTCGCCGGTCGCTGATAGACACCTTCAACTGCAGGATGTACAATAGAATAAAGAATGGCCCCTACTCAGAGGTCTCTCAGAGGCCGCACTGGAACAAGACGAATACGTCGACTGTGTAATCGATACTGCGCAACTCCATTGAAAATAACAGTAGGCGTAAATATTGTGCATTTTATTTATTTTCTACCTATATAGGTGTATGTATCTTCAATGAAATCCTACGCTGGAAAACTCGTAATTTCACAACTTTGCTTATAACGACAGTTCTGAAAATGCTTTTCTGATCTAGACCTACAACGATGCACATTATAAGCAGAGCACAGAAGCTCGTGGGTCTTGATGCTAGTCAATCTAAGCGACAGCATGCAATAAGAATTATATGTTCAACCCTTCTTTCATAGTTTGTTGATACGGTCCATAGTGGCCAATGTAATTCCCTGTGAAAAGGCCACAATTGGTTAAAAGGTCTATGATTTATGATGGAAATGACATTTTGTCTAAACTTTAGACAGAGACTGACGTGAGGGTCTATCTGTTGTAAAGGATTCAGTAGTGTTTCCTTTGTGAGGTACAATAACGAATGATAGGAAGTAATGTGTATGTATATTTGGGGTCTGTATGAGTCTTCTACTACTTCTTTAAAAGAATTTTAATAAAGTAGAACTGTATAAAAATTGAATTAATTATCATTGTATTGAACTATGTGTTCTGCTTTAAATGTATTCTATATGACTAGACAACTTGCTCGCTGATAGGGTTTTAAATCATTCGATGTGAGCAACAAATTAACTTATTAAAGACAGGTCTGTTTTCTAGTAGCACCGCTTAGATTAATGCTCTTCTTAACTGATGTTTTTATTTGAAAAAGATTTTTTGTTGAAAAACGAGTATAATGGAATGCACAATTACTTTGTTCCATAAATGTCTTTTTAAACGAGGAACATTCAAGTAGGCGGTCATAATGACCTAAGAATAAAAACTATTTCGAAAATCAGCACGTCACAATATTAACAAGATTAGAAATCCGTTTTTTCGCAAGAACTAAATATGAAGGTTTCTTCCTCCTGTCAATTAGTCGACAAGAGAAGGATTGGGATGTGAAAACATGGCCCAATGCCTCGGACCAGGCTGCCTCGGGTGGCAGTGTGCTGCAGACCGTCACCTTTTTGCCTGTCTGTGATTGATTCAACACCACACCTCATTAAGTGTGCTAATTCTTCGCCCCGCCATGTCCATCAACCACCACTTCGCAGATCGATCAACACACTTCCGGTTGTCTGAGTCTGCGGAGTAGGTCCCATTGATTGGCTCACTCAGCCCCCTAGTGGACAGGTACTGTATGTAACACATTGCACAAGACTGCATGCGATTTACCTACTCAAATAACATGTGGGGACTGGACGTTAGTTGTGGAGCCTTCTACCAGACCCGGGATAATTTCCACGGCGGTCGTGTCAGAAAAAGGTAATATGTTTAACATGATGAAATTCTGTAGACTGTCAGGGTTGCCACTGACCAGCGACATCAAAATTCCCTGACTTTTCCCTGACCAACTCCATTTTTCCCTGACTAATTAGATAAGAAAAACCTTTCATAAAACAGCCTTGAATTATCCCTAGGACAATTTTGTTCTTCCATTTAAGCTCGAACATTCGAAACATAGTACCTTAATTTTTTCTTGGCAACTCCTGGAGCCAAGGCAATATTGCTGGATCATAGCAACACACTTTGAAATTAAAATATGCCTTTCAAGGGGCCACAATTTACAAAATAATGTTTACTGAACCAGATTCTTGTGACCTGATGTACAAATTCTAACTTTGTGATTTAAATTTGGGGCTATATCATGCTTGAAAATTCCATTTTTCCCTGACCAGGGTCAGTTTTACCTGACCTTTTTCAAAATCCAATTTTTCCCTGACCATTTCCAAAATTCCCTGACTTTTCCCTGACCTTGAAAAAAAACACTTTTCCCTGACTTTTCCCTGACCAGTGGCAACCCTGACTGTCCACATCTGCTAGGTTGATTGGCATGCTGATTGATGTTGTGTTTCAGTTTTACACGACAAAACTCAGGTAATGGTATGAGTTATTAGTTAACACACCTGTGGCCCATTGCACAATAAGTTATCGTAACAACGATGACTTTAAGATTTAGATAACTTTAAGACACATGTCATTACAACAATGCCTATTGTTGTAGTGATACCCCTTATATCTTTGTTTCTACTGGATCAAATTGGATTCTGTACATTAATGTACAAAGGGGCACTAAAGGACCGGTTCCTGTAAATATTACAGGTCATTTACAACATTCTAAATAGGTTTTTTAAAGTTTCAAAACATGTGTTATAACACGCAAAGTTGCTACGAATAAAGTGGCTGTGGGACGTAGCTGTGGTACTCTCTGTGACAAGACCGCTTCTGAATGAAAAAAATAAATTTATGATCGAAAAAATCAGTCAGGGTAGGCCGTGACCACTTGGGCACCCTACTCATTATAAAGAAATTATACAATATAATACCCTTCTGAATAAAGTCTTTAAAAATTACCCCCCATGCATATATTACAATGTTTCATAGAGATACATAAGTGTTAAGTATGTCTATGAATGTATGGACACCACTGAAAAAAAGAAATGGAAATTGAAGACCCAAGGTGCACCTATTCCACTCATACCTGTTTATGTATTCAACATAGGCTTTTGTGAAACGTTCTTGCATACGGTATAGTGAGGGCTAAGGTTGAAAAGTTGTAAAAAAAAAAGTTGTAAAATTCATAAGATATATATATATATTCCTGCATATCATCACTTAGTCCTGGTATGTTTTACGTTGAGCAGGGCACGGAGTAAACCACTTTACTTCCCAAGAACATTTCTGCTGATAATGAAAATACACTTAGAACTTACTTGTCACATGACCTAATACACTCACGCCATATACCCTCGTTCACCACATACCCATTACCCATAACATTCTACATAAACTATCCTACCCCCTTCACTTCCCCAAGACGCGAATGTCAATATTTACTAGAAAGCTATCCGAGTTAGGTCGATAAAAATATTTGTGCAGAGTGAGAACGATATAGGCCTACATGCGTGGGTAAAAGGGCACCAGGCGCGGAGGAATATTGTTTCCGGGGGCGTGGTGCGGCCGTCCCCTCAACTGGAGGCTTCATCCTAATGCAAATAGCTGCCGCCCTGCAGCTGAGAGGACCCGGAACCCCTGCCGCCACGTAATCTCTACCTTATATTTTGATTTCCTTCAATATCATCCACACATATCTTACAGATTTCATAACATGTTATTGCCTTAATTTCCGGATGAACAATAATCTCTGAAAATGACTATTTTGTATGCAAGATTTGATGTGCAGTCAGCCTGAATGGAACTATGAAGACGTTCATTATATTACTGTTGTTTCTTATATTATATTATATACTATTTCCTTCTTTACAATTAATTACCATAATTATGTTCAAGTATTATTGTCCATCTGAGACTTTGATTATAAATAAATATTCAAATACGTTTCAAGTGAGTCCAAAATGTATTCGTCTGAATGCTGTGAACGCAGATTAAGTGTCATTCATAATTATTCTACAGTTTCTCTATAACTTAGTGTTGTGCCATTTTTCTGTTCTGCGAAGAGGCTAAAGTCTTTGGCTTCCTAATAAAAGGCAAATAATTAGCGTCCAGAGATTGAGCATGATGCTGCAGCAAGCCATCACTTTAATAGTGAACCTTTTTATAGAGCTCTGAATCCGCAGTTCTTTTCCTCGTCCCCTTTCCGACACATCTCCCAGGTCTGCAGTCACTGTCTGAGAACTGTGCCTGCCAACGGGTGATAAACCGGGAAGGACAATTCCGCCCGCGGCCCTGGTCGGAGACGGAAGTTGTTCATTATAATGCTATAGCACCACACTCTATTACGCCCAAAGGGCCCTACTTGTGGGTTGGAGTCTCTGGACACCCTGGAGCACTTTACAAATACATTTTAGACATGAGATGGCCTAATGTGCATACCACACCCCATGGGAGCGACAAGGCTAATTGTTGGGGGTAGGGACGAGCCGATAGAGGAGTGAGATTGAATTAATACAGATCAAATATGGCTGACGCCCTAGGGTATGGTGCCAGTGTACCATCGAAATGCATGTCGGCCAGGCGAGTTTCGGCATACAGTCCTTTTCATTTTCATTGTTCTGTGATTTTCCATTTTTTTGTAATAGGGTAAAGTAGTATAACAAGTAATATGGGCCATACCTAGTATTTCTGTTCGAAATAAGTAGTCGCCTTAACTAAGATCATTTCACTTCGGTCAATGACTTGATATTTATTGAGGTATAGCTGGCTCTCTTAAATTACAATGTCACTTTACCTTATCATATATGCCTACTTCATAAACCTCCTTAACATCTTCTAATTTAGGAATCAAAATATACCTTACTTATTTCAGTACTGTCCTATTGTGACTGTAACACAACCACTTAAGAACAAGCATGGATCAAAACTGCATAGAACTTATGGAATGGTAACATGCACGTGGACAGTTTCTGTGCTTCCTCGAAGTGCCTATATTGGCCTCCTGTACATGTATAGTTTCATCTCATTGTAGTTGATATGATTCACGTGTTCATATTTATACCTAATTTTCATATTTATACCTTAAGAGCACCCAAATAACGCTCTTAGGTTTTTCATATAAGTCGAACCCTTATACTCAATAACATTAGTCAAAAGAAATTGTTTAAGATAATTTTGATGATTTGATGTTGATGTAATTCAATGCCGGATTCTTTTGCTGTGTATCTGCTGAATCACAGGAAGCTATAGGTCTAAGAACATAATATGCCCCAACCTTACTTTTTCTTATTGAGAATTCGTGCATCTATATGTAGCCTTGTGACTTGGCTGACCATCATTATTGTTATATGGTATTGCAAAGATTACTTACGGCAGTTCCTTTTGAGAGCCCATACAATAAGCCTACATTTTGCATTAAAAGGTCAGGCTCAAGAAATATTCATATTCCTGACTTGCCCCCCTGCAACCTCCTGCCCGAATTCCCTGCCCCTTGGCAGAAACCTGACAGGTCCGGTATAAGATACACACGTAAACAAAAAGTTAACCCAGCCCACTCACGCCCCCGCCAGCCAATCATGACGTTCTGCTGATCTCCCTGGCCATATCTTCCCGGCACGTGTATGGCCCTCCGGCTTCCGGAGAGAAGGGTGTTTCTTTATCTCGCCGCAGGGGACTCGATGGGCGGAGGGAGACATAGACGGCTCTCCCAGCCTGACGGAAATCATTACGCGAGTCAGCGGTTTGTGGCCGAAGCCTGACGCAATCTGACAACCTCTGCCAACTACTCCCCTATCTGTATACAGCGGGTATGTGTCGTATTACATGACGTGTAAAGGTATGCCGTTGACCTTCACCGAGGTAAGGTCTCCGGGTGTCTATGGTTGCATAAGCGTCCCTACCACAGTGCGTTCAGTACATTTTCTTAATATTTCAGAGTTCGTTTACACCAAAAAAAAAAAAAAAAATAGAAAGAAAGAAAAAACAAATCATATTCAGCCTATTTTATGACCTGAGCAAACATTTTGGAGCTACGAAACTATTAGTGTGAGGGAATTTATACTTTCTTTTAAATGTAAATTCGAAAAAGAAATGAGTAATATTGGCAGCGTTAGTTTACTCTGCCATATAACTTTTCCTTTTAAATCCCATAAGCTAGATCATAATCCTGGGGGTCCAATTGCCTCAACTTTGATAAGGAGGTTTGATTTGTCCACAGGACACCCAGAAGGTCCTGTCGGGGTGTCCTGTGCCTTAAAATGGGGTGGACAGGACACCCAGGACGCTGGATTTGGTGAGGCCTGTGTTGGAATATTTAGTATTTAGTATCTTTTAGTATTTCTTTGGATCAATCTATAATTATGTATTTATACTTATTAGAACCAGCCTAATGAAAGAAATGCAATGGAAGCATTTGATAGGTGAATTAATGATAATGTGTGTCTCCCCACACAGAAAGGATGCTCCAGGCGGGAATTAGTAATTAATGAGGATGTTTTAAGCTTTCAAATGATACCAAGCACATCAAAATTGGATAATTTTCAAGGAATTTACAGGCTGTTGAACACAGGACGGTCAATATTCCTGAAAATGGCAAAAAGCCCGGATATTGAATAATCATCTAAATATTAAGTAATGAAATAAAAAAAATCCATGAATTAACAAAAAGTCATAAAGGCTATTAAGCTTATAACTTTTGTTCTACAAAAGATAATCTCTTTTAGTTTGGACTGGTTATACAATCAAGTCATGTTTTTCCAAATGGGTTACAATTTTTGACAAAATTGGCAAAAATTTGTTGTTTCCATGGTAACCAAACATCTGATGTTTGGTAATATTTGGGAAAAAACATTCCATTAACATTCCAAATAGAATGTTTTTCAAACAAAATGGAATGTTTAAAGTAGGATGACTGAATTCTACACAAAAAGTTGGTTTAAGACATTTTCATCCCTATTTTTCACAAATCTACCCATATCTCCCTTAATATTACCTGCAGAGCTTAATATATATCCCCCTCGGAGCATCCTTTCTGTGTGGGGAGACACATGTATGCATTAGAATGACATTTTAATATTTAATAAATGAATAATTATATGAGGCTTGATGATGATGATTTCGGTCACCAGGGACTAGGGGAGCATACCCACATGCTTCATTCAGGTGAGCCCTCATGGCATTTTGATAATTGCTCTCATGGCAGAAGTATGGCTGTAATTGGCTTGTGTAGTTGGCCTAATTAGAGATGACCCTGGAGGTGGGCTAGGTGTGCCCCTATGGGGGCATGTCATGCCCGGGTGGTAGACACATCCCTCCTAGGGATATAAAGATGGACAGCGACCAATGGGGGGGACAGAAAGAACTAGGAGGGCAAAGAGAGCAGAGGCCCCACCAGGAAAGAAGACCCAGAGGTCCAGCATGGCCCAGGATGTATAGCTCTACCTGGCCAGGACCAGAGGCAGATTCAACAACCATCTCCTGCCCAGCAACTGCCCAGCAACTGCCCAGCAACTGCCTGCCTACCAGTTACTTGCCTGCCTGCCTGTCCAGCACCTGCCCTGCCTGCCTGCCTAGCACCTGTAAGCCTGTCTACTCAACACCTGTATAGGCATGATAATTCAACACGTGTGAGTTGACCTGGTCGGCACGATCATACATCAAAGCCATTAAGGATTATTGTCACCACATATACCTTCGGGTATTTCACTGTGAATAAACAACCTCTCACTATATCCCAAGTTGTTGAGTTCTGTGATTCCACACAGAATCATAGTGATATTTTAACAATTGGTCTATAACATATATGATAGCGAAATAAACCATATGTCAAATGTACAATTAAAATAACGGGCAAGCTCGTCAAATGGGCATAGTCATTTAGACAACAACGGAGCTCGCATGTAATTCACTATTTTAGAAAAACTATAGAAAAAAATCATTTGTTTCATTGAATGTCAAGAGGGACGCAAAGTTAAAGTGAAAAACTCGAAATTTGTCTTCCCTATATACATATATACATGGACATCATAATACCTGCAGATACAGAGGAAATTGCACGCAATATTTATAGTACATGTGTTTATCATTATGGGATATTATGTAAATCAGAGCAAGTATATATCAATTATAAATGAATTTATGGCGTTTTGTAGGAAAAGAACTCAGTTCTAGTCCAAACATTTGGTATGGGTGGAAGGGACAAATATCAATGGCCCCCGGAAACGAAGTCGGCAAGGGATACAGCAGCACTGCCTCTTTGCCTAAAACAAGCAATTCATCCTGCGTCTGCGAATCTAAAGTTACAGTATAAAAACATAAAGCCTTGCACAACTGCTATTGCACAACGGTGATTGACAATGTATTCTTCTCATTATGCCTACACATACATAAGGTCAGCATATTTGCATGGCTAATCGGATTTTGCTTCATTTGGCTAATTTAATTTAGCTCTTTGATGGACCTTACAAATTATAATAGATATACAGTAAGTAGGTGATTTTCCTTTAATGTACGAAAGCAGTGAAAGTAACAATGTTTCCTGTAGTCGTTGACATTATGTGGATAAAGCAGGCAATAAAACTGTCAGAGATCGGCTGTCGAAGTGAAACGGTTGTCTCTAGTAATCTCTATTCATCCACATAGGATCAAATATACATGCTCATAACAATGCAGGAACCGTCGCATATCAGAAGCATAAAGGCTATATTTCACTATACGGTATTTGCTTGCAGCACCATGAAATAACGCAAGCAAACTGACGCAAACTTGCTTGCGGCATGGTAGCACAAGGTTGAATATAAGTACTTGCAGTAGTTGCTTGCGGTAATTGCAAGTACTGCAAATGATTTTATATAGGGTTTCTATAATTTGCTTGCAGTCAGGGATGCCAACATGTTTGTATCAAAACCGCAAATGGCTTACGGTACCTTGTTGAAGCTGTCACAAATGCTACATACCGCAAAGTGGAATAATTATGCATGGCCTTAAAGCGTGCTACTCTAGGAAATATTTCAACAGAAGTTGAAATACAATCGTCTGATTATATGGCCTCATCGTCGGCCAAGTAACACAAACGAAGAAGCATTACAAAGTTAGTCAAAAGTCTCTCCCTAGTTTATGTAAAAACCTGAAATTTGACTGTACGTTTTTGTCTGAACATTCTAACCTTTCTTTTGACTTTTCCATAGGCAGGTCCAACCAAATCATAAAACGTTAGACATCAAGAATAAAAATGATGTAAGGTGCATGGGGCATAGGAGTCGACGCTGGGTCGTAAGCGAAAAGATTATCCCACGAAAACCCTTGTTCTACAAGGATGCCACACACTGGAATTTGAAGTATGAAATTATACATGAAACCCCGATGGTGTAGTGAGAGGGTGGCTGTCAGGGGTTGAGCTAGATCCCAGTACATACACAGAGTATACGCACGTTGTTCTTTCAGTTTTATCATAAAATGTTGTAATGTTTTGAAATTTGGGCGTACACATTTTCTTTTTCGCATAGTAGTACTCATAGCTTCGCCAACGCACGGCTGTATGACCAAAGGCATCGCCATCGACCGAGGGCAATGCTGCGCGATACACTGGACCATATTACACAACCACGATGTTATGTATTCGGAAAAAAGCGAAAACGAGTAGGTATAGAACTTCAGTGTTCACCTCCCCTATTGTGTACCGCTCAATACAACGTGCGAGTCATAATTATCACGTGTTTGACCCCCTAAGAGGCCTTTCACTATAATACGCATCAAGGGGAGTGAGGCGTCTGGAATTTAAAGTTTTGAACACGCATGTGCGTACCGGGTGTGTTCCTGTCCAAACACAATGCGTGTTTTGGCCAAAGGGAGGCGTGGGGGGGGGGGGGGGGGATATACGTATATGGCAGACCTTTTAAGGACGAATATGCAATATACCATTACCAGAAAAAAAAAAGATCGTTCGGCAAACTTTCCCAAACCTTACAGAAATGTCACCTTTTTAGCAAAAGGAATTCTCAGGAACCAAAATGATACTTTAAAAGGTCATCATCGGTGACTGATTTTTGAGAAAGAAAATATCTGAGTATCTTATCTATAATTGCATGAGCGATTGTTCTGACATAAGGTATCGTTGCCAGGGGTTAAGGCCTTATATGCAAACAGACATATTATTACTTAAGAAACTCGGTAACCAACCATCAATTATGACGGTACAAGGGGAATTGACTAACGTTTTACTTTTTTCCATTGATACCAAAAATATAATAGCTACACAGAGAGGCTCGTTGTTGATACTAAGGACAAAGTTGTTGTTTAATTGTACATTTTAAGTACATACTTTTTTATTTCGACTGTTTTTGTCTGTATACCACCAATTAAGGATACAGCAAGATGGGAAATGGTAGACGGGTTAACATTAGGGCACAAATAACAAAAAACCGTCATACCAAGAAAAGTTTCTTTCGTTCTAGGTGGAAAAAATTGATCATGTCATAAAAGAAATCCATTTCTTGACTTGCTCCCTTAAGAAGTTGGGCTGCGACGGCAAAAACCAGCCCATTGACCTCAAACACTTCACATTCTATGCATGCTTGTCAACTTTAGTCAGAGAACCGGGTAATGTTTCCGTTTCCTTCGTGTTGATGCTGCCTTTTGCAGGGGGAATCCATGGAAAACACAAATGGGGGGGGGGGGGGGGTGCCAAGGGTTTACCATGCAACCCCACAATCTAAAGGGGTTATAAGCTGAGGGGGCTACAAGGAAATCGGAGGGTGTTTCACACACACACACACACACACACACACACACACACACACACACACACACACACATATATATATATAAATTTATGCATACATACATATAAACATACAGTTTTTACATTCAAAAGTGAGGATTACTATAGACAGTTCATCTTCACATGTATTCTTGTAAGTTCAACAAAATGTAGTTCTGATGGAATATGCAAAGTGTACTGACAGTTTGATTTATGTTAACGTGCAACACTTCTATTCGTATAACATAAAATATATCATATCAAGCCAAACCTCCACTTATTTCTGTGTCAAAAGAAAGAAACAAAAAAATGAACTGTTTCTCGCTGACCGGATCGAGTCTTGAACAATTACGACAAGTGCAATATAATAATACCTAATGAAAAGGTTTATTCGTGTTACTTTACAAATAAATCAATTGTATCCTTTTTATCATGCTTTTAAATTGCTGTTCATTTTGAATTTTTAAACTGCAAATCTTGAGGAAGTTTGCCCCATTCATTAAGCCCTCTAGAATATGGAGTTGAGAATTAATGATTATCCCACATTTACGTATATTCTACTATACAAGATCTACGCAATATAAAGTATATCAGCAAGGTACGCAATATTGTTCATATACTGCACATGTAGGTAAGGCTGCGGATAAGGGCCCAGGGGGGGCGGCAGCTCAGGTTGGATTTTTCAAAATTTAGAGAGAATACTCGAAAATCTTCAAAATACAATAGGTAAATGAGGTACATTGGTCTAATCAAATCAATCAGTATTTTAGAATCAAACATTCATATTATCGATCTGGAACTATATTCATTGAGCTAATGTTTTGTGTTGGTCTGAACGTACTTTAAGACAATTCGATTTTATTTAGAAAAAATGTAAAGCCATACATTTTTTTTTGAATTTTTTTGAATTTATTTATTTATTTTATTTATTTTATTTTATTTTATTTTTTTTTGTGGGGGGGGGGGGGGGGCTCTGGAGATGCGCATGTTGCAGTGTCATATTGCATTTAAAAATAATGAATTTGTCGGCATTATTTTAGAAAGGCATGGGATCCAATCGTTGAAACACAACACGAAACTTTTTCAAATTTTCAAAGGCAATGCCTTTTGGTCGTTGATGAGATGTTACTTCCTCGTCGAAGATACTATTGATATATTGCTTTATTGCACAATATTGTTGAGACAATACATAACATTTGCTTCCTCTAAACTACACAAGTGTATTCTTACAACCTATTTAGTCCTACACTCATTTTATCTAGTTTGCGCAGCGGACTGTCCCATGAGCGCCTTATACCCAACACCCCGAACTCTCTGGCGCAGGTGAATTCGCCAGTGGGGACCACACTAATGGAAAAGATCTATACCAAAGATGTGCGCTGGAGGCTTTACGTGGAATACAATCACAGTGGTGCACAGTGGCGCCGTCTTTTGCTGTAGCATAGATGTAGGCCTATAACTAAATCCCCTAGAAGAGCCCTAACGCTGTCTACAATCATTAGACGTTTCCTTCTGACTTAACTGTATAAAGTACTGTAGTGGGGGATTTTAAAGAATTTTGTGGGGACGAATACTTTATTTTTAATGTAAAATTCAGCCAAAATGTCATCAAAAAGATTTTTCTCCACTAAGGCCCCAAAAGATTGTTGTGGTCAGGTTACCCGATTGACCCTATTATCTTGCCCCGACCCTAAAGTCCTTTAAAAAGAGTTCTGAAAATGTTGCTGCAGTAAAAATTACGCAAATCCGGAAAAAAACGGAAAAGTGGCATCTCTGCCTTTACCCAACCCCCAACATGCGTACATGTATTATCAGAGGAAGGCCCTTGAATATATCCTTTATTTATATTTGTGTAATCCCCTCCAGATACAGACACACTATTCACGTGTGATGGGAAATGGGGTTTGGTTCCTTTTCCGTGTCATGTTCAGCCTCTAGCCATGGTCCAACCATTCTTTGCACCATGAGAGAAAGGAAAGGACGGCTGGAACGGACGCTCCCTCCAGTCCCAAGCCTGGCTGCAGGACTGCAGGCTGAGTACGGGGGTGTTGAGGGAGTTGTGCCTTGCGCACGAGGGTGGTAAGGGGCCTTCCATTTAGTACGTACGCACATTTTCAAAAATCTCAGAACACCCCAGCCCCCCTTGGGCAAAAATATGCATAGGTTTAAGAGATCAGGTCATTACTAAGGTGTGCCTGGTGCAGGCTCAGTGATTTAATCAAGGAAGGGGGGCAGGGGTCTCTATGTGTGCTAGGTTGTGTTGGTGAGGTCCCTCGGGCCTATAGGTATTCTGGGCTTCATGCCGTTGTACTAATGGCTATCCGGGGTCCCGCACTGAGGGATGGCCATTGGGCCTCACCAAAAATAAAAGGGTGGTAGAATGTTAGCCCTAATCATACTTCGGACCTCGTGCTTCTTCGTTCCCTTTCTCATGCCTTACTTCGACTGGTCCAGCATCCTATTTAATCCTAACTTGGTCCTAATTGAGCTGCTCGTGCATCATGCACCATAGGCTATACTTGTCTAAGTCTGGAGATGGTTCGTGCCCAGGAAGAATGAGGTGTGAACAAAGTGAGTACCTAAAAGGGAGTGTAGATGTTTATTTCATGTTACAATCATGTGATCTCATTGACCCTTACAGGGGTCATTTCCAGTTATGTGCTTCCTTAACTATTAACCTTATCCTTAACTTACATATCCCATCTGGATGCTAATTTTTAATTTTAGGTATCAGTTAAATGAAACTTACAAGGTTGCCTTACATTAACTATTACTGCATGCAGCATAATATGCGGAAATCAATAACGGATTTCACTGCGCTAACAATTGTTAAAACCATGATACTGCCCTACCTTGACATGGGTAGCTGCTATTTAACTGCATGTCCCAATATGAAACCCACAAATTAGATGTTCTGCTAAATGTAGCTCTCAGAGTCTGTGATAGAATTCCCAATCCAATAGCAATACATACCTTTGATCTTTACACCAGGGCCGACCTACTACCTCTTCACTACAGGCAACAGTATTTCCTTTTTAACACTATCTTCAGGCTAATACAATCTGAAGATATCAAAATGAAAGAGGTAACCTATAGGACCAGGAATGCTGAAGCACCCCTAGTATATACATACCAATTACTAAAAACGAACATATATTGAAATCCACTATCTTTTATGCCAAATCCCTATGGAACCAATTATCAACTGAGCTACGCTCCATCAATCAGTATGAATTTTTTTAAATAGGACAAAGGAATATCACACCAACAAACTGAAATAGCCATATTAGCAGCGGGACTGTTTGTGTAACATCACTAGAATTACCTTGACCTGGAACTGATGCCTTATTTCTGTTAAGAGGTATTTGGCTATAACATTGGATATGAACCTATTGTAAATCTCTCATGTAGTAGCTCAATACAGTATTGTACTGGATTAATTAACAGAGCCTGCTATGCAGTGGTACAAGTCAAATCGTCACTGCACATGCTCTCACTACAACCTAGTTTACCATTGTACAAGCCATACTGTCAATGTACTTGCTCCATGTCATGGTACTAGCTTCCCCATATAGGCCAATATGTCATGGTACTTGTTGTCACATACAAGTAAATTTGTCACTGTACTTGCCCAATGTCAATGCACTTGCTCCATGTCACTGTACTTGCTTCTTCATTTAAGCAAAATTGTCACTGTACTTGCTCCAAATTTGTATTTCAGAATAGCACCTTATCAGGAAATACTTGGTCTATTATAAGGCTAGCTTAATAATAAAACTGACCTCGTTACAGTACTAGGGCAGTATGATCATATATACATGCTCTCCTCACACTAATGCTGTGAGATAAAAGACCAAGCTACTTAAAATGTTGAAATGGAAATATTATTTCTCCTGCATATAATTTTTATACCATCTCCTGAATTATAAACCAGGTATATTAGTACCATATCATCTCATTACATCTATCACAGTCACTATTTTTCTGTAATGACCCTGGCACTATGTGAATTCATAATACAAATCAGTTATCTTTAAACCGAAGCTCTGTAATAGATTAAGTTAAGCTGGAGATGAGGGAAGACAGGACTCGTCCTACTCATCCCAGGGTAAATAAAATTTCTTTAAAAGAACACAAAAAACTATTCACGCATTTGTTACAAAACCCTTTCACTGCCACAGGCCACATATGCAGCCCTATAGTAAAAATAGAGGTTGAATTCAGCTTTCAGAATCTGAAAGAAATTTTCAAAAATTCCAATTAGAACCAGAGATACAGCTATTTGAACATCAGACCATTGAGTCACCAAAAAATATTAGAATTGCAATTAGAGAAACCATTAATAACGTACTTACATTTGAACTTACCATAACCTTCAAAAATCATGAAAAATAGGCAAATTTGTGTAAATGACATGATTTTCAATTGGCTATAACTTTGCTTTCATTTATTATCATTACATATTTTTTTTGCATGAAAAACGTTTTCATGTTATCCTTATAAAGAGTGAAAGTTATTTTATGAATTATTGGTTACCATGGAAAAGGGTAACAAGCATATGGTAGGCATATGACACCTGACAAGAAATTTGTCTTATTGGCACAGTGCCAACATTAGGAACATTTTCATCGAAATTATTGAAAAAAGCTTTCCAACTGAAGAATCTAAATTAAATTTGAGTTTGAGGGATTTTTTAGAATATTTTATTTTGGGCAATACTTCAGCAAATATCAGTTATATCATGACATATCGGGCAGTGAAAGGGTTAATTCCATACTGACATGTCATTTCTCGTGCAATTACACATATTTCGATTCTACAGGCCCATTAACTATATCTTTTAACAATTCGATCGCAGAGATTAATTCTACATCTTTTACTAATAATTATGGCAAACTTACAGGCTTCTTAAATTCGCGCCTACAATCACAGTGTGGTCTACAATTCATCACACAAGTATGTTTTTCCAACTGGTAACAAAGAAATGTATTGAATGCTAATTTAGACATACCCACAAGCGAATGTCAATATAGCTGAATACAACAATATACAACATATTCAATTCCATTATTTACTCATGTTGCCTTAGACATGAAGATGGTAATTCACCTAGAGGCCATCCATTAATTACATGTGCATTTTTCCTTAATTCTAGAACCCCCCCACCCACCCGCCCAGACACATTTCAGCTATAGCTATTATACAAGGGCCATAATAAACTTTCCTGCTGATGCCCCTTTTGACCCTTAGGTCCAAACTTCTTCACTAATGCTTTGACCGCCAGTGCCTAACAGCAGTGGGGCGAGGGGCGGGTCCGAGTGGTCGATGTTCCAGGAAGGCCTATGGGGGGGTTGGAGGCGAGTGGTTTTAAAGCTTACTGCAAGTAGGGTCGTACACTCACCCAGCAAATGACAAGTTAAATGTTAAAAGTTAAATGTTTAATATGTTTTAACTACCTTCTTTGCCATTAATTAGTTTTTGCAATAGCCTTTTTGGAGAGGATATTCCTGTATCAATGTTTTTCTAAAAGACAGCAAAATGCTCTAAACCCAGGGGGAGGAGGGGGGTTACACCTATGAGATTGTGCCAAACTAGGGGGGGGGGTGGGTTCAGACTGGATATCTCAGCAGCCGTCATGTAAACCTATGCCTACCCCCCCCCCCCCCCCCCCGAATGATTTTCTGCCAAACAGATATGGGGAGGGGGAGGGGGGAGGGGGGGAGGGGGAAACCAGTTGAGGACCTGCCCCACATACATGTATTGTACAGGGGGGAGGGGGGTAACTGGTTGCGGTACCCCCCCCCCCCCCCCATATACATGTATTGTACGGGGGGGGGGGGGAGGGGCTTCCTGGATTTGGACCCCCCCCCCCCCCCCCCCACATACATGTATTGTACAGGGGGGTGCGGGGTAACTGGTTGCAGACGCCGCCCCCCCCCCCCCCCCCCCCCCCGACATACATGTATGGGGGTATAGATGGGGGTGTCCTGCGTCTAGAATTTAGTAAACGGCCCTGTCGCCTGTCCATATATGTTGCTATAGACCCATATCCCATGTCAGATTTTAGAAATGGCAATGTCCCATGTCAAATTTAAGAATTAGCCCTGTCCCCTGTCAAATTTTTAAAAAAAGCCCGTGTAATTTGTCACTTAATTGCCATGTCCCCTGTCTAATCTAAAAAATGGTCATGTCCCCTGTCGCATAAAATGGCTGTGTCGCCAAGTCGAATTTTTAAAAGGGTCTAAACCACCATGTATTGGGGTAACTGGTTGCGAACCCGCCACCCCACATACATGTATTGTACAGGGGGGAGGGGGGTAACTGGTAGCGGACCCCCCCCCCCCTCCATATACATGTATTGTACGGGGGGGAGAGGGGAGGGGCTTCCTGGTTGTGGACCCCCCCTCCCCCCCCCCCACATACATGTATTGTACAGGGGGGTGCGGGGTAACTGGTTGCGGACCCCCCCCCCCCCCACATACAGTGGCGTACCCAGGGGGGGTTCTGAGGGTGTCTGGAACCCCCTCATATTTCTCAAAGTTTACACAATTAAGGATAGAGAGTGGTGATTAACGGGCATTTCAGTAAAATTGCAACAGTTTTGCCAATATTGCTAACTGATTGATGTATTATACATCAAATGAAAGGGAAGATTTTTCTCTATCTAATGGTATAGATAGATTTTAAATGAAATGGGGATTAGAAATAAAATATATGAAAAAGTGAATTTTTCACTTTTATTTTTTGAATGTCGATATCTTCATCAACAGCTTCTCTGGAACTTTGAGACTTTATGGGTAATGCAAGAACATTACTGTGGAGGGAACTGTGTCTCAGATTTTTGTTTTAGGTCCTACTTTTTATTTTATTGAAAAAAACGGGTAACTTTTAAATAATTTTTTCTCATTTTTTTTCAATATTTTCATAAAATTTAACTAGGACCTACTTAAGAAATCTGAGACACAGTTCCCTGTATAGGAATGTTTGAAATATATATCCAAAGTGTCCAATAAGTACCTTCAATATTAAGTCAGATATCGACCTTCAAAAAATAAAAGATAAAAATCAAATTTCCGTTTTTATCATTCATTTACTCAGTCAATTTTCATTGAACAATCTTATTTCATATAACTCTATGTAGAGGACATATTCAAGTGGAGATATGAAAAATATTAAGCAGATATTTCCAAAATTGAATCATTGATGATTCAAAGATGCAGCTTCTGCAAAAAACGCCAAAATCACCACTCTCTATCCTTAAACAAGAAATGTAGGGAATTATATCAAAATATTGGCATCTGGAACCCCCTCAGATTTATCAAAGTTTATATTACAAAAATATTACTACAAATATAGGGAATTTTATCAAAATAAGGAGTTGGAACTTCCTCAGTTTGCATGGACCCCCCTTAATTTACCTGGAACCCCCTCGGATTTTAGGGCTGGGTACGCCCCTGACATACATGTATGGGTCTAAACCCCCATGTATTGTACGGGGGGAGGGGGGAGGGGGTAACTGGTTGCAAACCCCCCACCCCACATACATGTATTGTACGGGGGAAGGGGGAAGGGGGCAACTGATTGCGACCCCCCCCCCCCCTCCCCTCCCACATACATGTATTGTAGGGGAGGGGGGTAACTGGTTGCGGACCTCCCCCCCCCCCCCCCCCCCACTCACACACACACACACGTATTGTACGGGGGGGAGGGGGGGGGGGGGGGTCTAAGGGTATGGGGTATGGAATTGTCCTATTGGGCCACCGTAGGCAGTGCCTGTGACGCCAGGGCCGAGCCCAGTGACACTGACAGAAGGGTCCGAGTTGGTTAGCCTGAGGTGGGGCCAGTTGCCAGCCCACCTGGGTCCTACATGGGACCCACGTGGGAATGCTGCCTGAGATAACTATAATAAGGAACTTACATTCAACAAATTTTCAGCACGTCGTTTCTGTCGGCTGCTAGAATGTACCTAACCTCCCTACAACTACTCAACATTGCACATGCCAGAAATCAGCTACAGGGCAAGTAGGACGAAAACGAGGACAAATTGAATGATCTCCGGCCATAGTTTTCCAAGCGCTACATTGAATCAAACCATGTAAATATCTGCTTGGAGAGTGGGTCGCTACCTGGATACGCTGAAGCGGGGATAGTCGGTGGTGTCGCGGGCCCGGGAGAGCAGTCCTTTCAAGCTGCATGTGGCGGATAACAAGTCCCAGTAGCTCTCAGCACGTGGCTACCACTGCACGGATGGTTTGAACAAGGAATATATTTAACTGCCCAATAATGACTACCGCCGGGAGGAGAGATTCGACGCGATCCTCGGAGTCGGGCAGGTCGATCCGGACGGACACGACTTGGCGCTACTCCGTCTTCGGCCCGGAGAGACTCGGTAGGGGGCCGATGCTCTTCACCGGTAAGCTTCTTCATCTTCTCATGCCAAGCAGACAGTTATGTAGTTAACCGCATTCAAATCTTTGTTTTATCTGCTCTCTCAAGGGGCGGAACCTGAGATTCTCAAAAGGGCCACCCAATGCAGTGGCGGATACAGAGGGGGGCGCCCCCCCCCCCCCCCTCCTTTTTGTGTGTCACTGTGTGTGTTCAAAATTCAGCTGAACGATAGAAATTAATAGAGAGTAAACAAAGTATTCGCCTCTGGGCAGGGTGATTGGGAGGAGGGGATGCGGCGCAGGCTAAATAGAGAGGTGCTGAGGAGCTTTCTCTCACGGCAAGCTGCCATCCCTGCCATGCCCATAGCCTTAGGACTAGGGAGTAGGATGCCGGATTCCGAATGGGCCGCCCCCCTCCCCCTATCCGCCACTGCTCTCACTTCCAGGTCATAACCGGGGGACCGAGGCCCTGCAAAAGAATCTAGAGACCTAGTCTAGAGACTTGGGCCCCGAGTCATCATAGAAAATCATGGATGATTAGACAGAGAAATATTTTTCTTCTCTAAATTATAGAATCAAAAGACTGAACTTGCTTGAATATATTATATTTATGGTTTTCAATTCATAACATGTTCTCTTAGTCTTATTGTCTAGTTGTTATAATAAAGGAATACCTACACCTATTTATTTCGAGGACTCTGAGTCTGAGTGATGGCCCCTAGATTTAATTGAGGGCCCCCTAGATTTCAAAAGCTTGGGGCCCAACTGGCTTTTAAAGATTTAAGTTCAACATTGCTCACAGCCACTGGTCTACACTACAGTAAAAACTTATCTTAAAATGAATCTAGAATCATTTTGAAAAACACAATTTAACTTTAAAGGTTATCGACACTCACAAGAAAAAAAAACTCAGGCAACTCACAAACTACCTTCTACTTTTACATCCAGGTCTTTAAAAAAAAAAAAAAGCTCCCTAATATATGTGATTTATGTGATATCGAGAAAAATAAATTGGGTAAGGGTGTGGGCTATTGGTAGAACAAATCTAACTTCTAAGGCTCAGTCCATATTTTATCTTTTTAAGTCATCGCAAACATTGTATTTTAATTTCAGTACAGCGACCGTATTGGAAATGTTAGTAGATTAGAGGCTCTATGTCATGTAAATGCGCCATTACCGTATAGAGACAAAGTTGCTTGGAGATTAAGTATACAGTCCAATATTGATTTGCAGGTCCCGATGGAATCCGGGACCACCATGTTGCCGTCGAGGGAGAGCATCGGCACGTTGGTGAGGGCACCATGTCACCTGAGGGCACCAGTGAGGTGGATTACCTGTGGAGAGCCCCTCGCTGCATCCCCTTCCCCCGCCCCAAGTCGTCCGTCGTCGGCGAGATAGGCTGGGGAATCCCCCAGTACGTCGACTGGAACACAATTGCCAAAGGCAGACCCATCAGGGTGAGTAGAAGGACAGTCAAATTTTTCGGGCGGATCCGCCTCTTTTGGTGGATCCCCCAACTACAAAAAGGAGAAAATATGTGCGCATGCCTGCGGATGCGGATAGTATTTAGGCAATATTCTGACTCCATCACCGTGCCACCTCCTTTCAGAAATCATGTAACTGCCCCGCTTTTCCCTAGATATCTAGTTTATCTATCATAATTCTCATATTAGTTAACCAGGGTTCCCATATGACCTGGACAACCTGGAAAATGAAAATGGTCATGCAAAGGTTAGAGAATTTGAAAAAGTATTAACAAGTGATAAGATCTTTCAGAAGTGATAGAATTTAATTTTTACTAATTTTCTACATTATAAATTGGGGGGGGGGGGGGGGGGGGGGGGACATGCATTGACCGTAAAGTCAGTATTTACCAACAAATCCCGTGAAATTCCACTTACACAAAATTGGCTTGAGGCAATTGAGCTAGATATGAGAAATATCTCAATCAACAAAATGTAATTGGTCATGGAATAGTTATGGAAAAAGGATCGTCGAAGTACATCATGGGAACCCTGTATTATAGTTGTCTATATAATTATAATCATAAATCGAAGTTTTGTGCAATATCTATAATCCCTAAACCCTAATGTGTTCGTAGATTTATATGAACAATGATCTGTATTTTGATTTTGAAAAATGCAGGATTCTATTGAAGAAAATACGGTAAGGAACGATAAGCGGCACTATTCAATTGATAGAAGGCTGAAGAGAGCATCACGAAAAAACACACAAAACAGAACAAGTTAGCTTAATATTGGAACTGTGTATAGCTAACTGTGCATGAACACTTACACCAGTTATAGTGATTGTGTTTGCCACATTTTGATAGAAAGTCTGAAGATTACGTTCATATGTTGAAGTCCCAATTATTAGGCATTAAAATATCACCAAGTGAATATGAATTAGAACTTTCAAAGAATGATCACTACAGGGCTCAACATTAAGGGTTTGAGCTTTGCTGCCCGTCCAGCAGTTGCGGGTCAAGTGTGCACAATTTGGAAGCAGGGTGCATACTTTTGGGGAGGCATGCATCCGGCATATGCATGCTTTTTCATGGCATTAAATTTAACAGCATTATATAGTGGCGTGTGCATCAAAAAATGCCGTGTGCATGAATTTTAAGGTCTATGCACCTGGCGTGCACATAGAAAAATAATTGGTTTCTAACATTGATAATCCTAGAAGATCCTTTCAAAGAATACAACCAATTAGTTTTACTTTTTACGTAGAACTTGTCCAAATTTAAGAGATTGTACTTTTAACAAACTGAGTTCAATTCAGCACTCGATAGAGTGGTTGCCCGGATATCCAGAAAAGGGTGCTGGGCAGCCAGGAGATAAACTGTAGTTGTCCAGCAGGCAACCATAGGATTCTCTACAAATTTTGGAAAATTCTTGGATTAGACTGAAGATGCACCTATAAACACAACGTTTTACATGAATTTCCTTCAATTTCGATACAAAGACAGTACAAAAATATGTCCTTTTGATAATATATTTCAAAATAATTTCAGGGCAACTAAGTTTACCATCGGGCAAGTTTATCATGGGGGAAGGTTGGGAAGCGGACAACCACTTCTTAGGGCTATTTGTCAAGCACTGGTTCATTTTCATTTTCAGCGTGGGCACCCTGGCCGGAGTGGTCGGATTGTCTGATTCCAGATAATCCTCAGGTTGTCAGGTCACTGGGTGCAGTAGTAGGAGCTATCCCACCAGATACTTGCTATAACTCTTACAACTTTGTTCTATGTTACCCTTCAATTATTCACGATTGTAGACATAACCCTTTTTATTGTTGAGAGAAGCACTCAAAAACATAGAATGAAATATTTAAACTAATCAATGAGTTCGACCTCGCTTTAAAAGATCCACAGACAGAGCAGTGACTGCTACGATTGCCTTTTAATATTTTAAAAAGCTTGGAACACACTTTAGAACTTGAAAGTTTAAGTTGTAACTAAGTTGCATCTGAAGTTTGTCTAAGCGTGGATTTATTCAGCAGTGATTATGTCAGAAAAAAATTTGATGTGACAATGGCGCACTCCTCATTTGAGTAAATGAGACGGATTGCCATCAAATTGTGCCAATTTCGTACATACCAATAGAGACTATTTGGCAATCCTAATGTTACATGGGTGCATTGTTCACACTTTAAATGCGCCATTTCATCTTTTAATGCGCCCAAGGTGCATGGCCCGACCCTAATATTTTCACTAAATTTCAAGGAAATTCCTATGCGTGCGGGATGCGGGATTCCCACATCAGGAATGTAATCCCTGTACTAGAATAACATTGAAGAGGCCATTCCCGCACCAATAGTATTACTTAGAAATTAAATGACGTTTAAAATACCAACAGATATTGAGAAAATGTCTCCGTGGAAATTATGACAATGAGGCTTTTGACACTTGAATATCTTTCTAGGAATAACCCTGGTTGAGGATTTTTTTTAAGTTTGAACTTAAATGAATAGAAAATGGATGAATCTTTATGACGTCTCAGTTTCTGAAAATATATTAAGACTGTAGGCGATTGACTCGTTTAACACGTATGCAATAGCATTTGAATATTATCCCAATACAATGAAGTGCTTTTCTGTCCCTGTATATATAGCATTACAAGGGCGCTACTTGGTTTAAAGGGGGAAAAAGTGGATTAATGCCAGGATGGTTGGGCTCAATGATTTAGATAATCGTAGAAAGGCTTTAATATTTTGATAATATTTCTTCCTTTGGCCTATATACATGAACTCAGCAAATGGGGTATCAACTAAATACTTTTCTGTAATTGCTTAGTAGGTTCGTATGTAAGTATCCTCAGAATATCATAAAACTGACAAGTATAAAAGTCTGGAAATGGTACAGATTTGTAAACTCTTACAACACAAAGTAAATGCCATCCGACCGACTTCACTGTATCACATATGTATGCAATACTCTCTGAGTCCCCGACTTAAGTCCCTGGTGGCCTTGTGGTCTGTTTCGTGCCAGCGGTCAGTATTCAGGAGAGTGGTCGGCTTTCACGGGGCCCTTTACCTGTTGACCTGGGAGATGGCAGAACGCCAGCATGCTTGACACAGTCCATTGGTTTCAGAGCTCTACATGATGTAATCCTCTTCTGACGGACCACTATTTGCAACTAATTTCTGCACACGGCGAGGTTCAGAGGAACCTGCTAAGTATTTCTACCTTACCCAAAATCTGTTAGAAATCAGGTAGAGAAGTCGAGTTTAGTGGGTATCAATACACAACTGTGGGTCTGATTCAAGTTTCAGTTCCGTGCTGACTCCAGGGTTTAGTATTGACTTTCTCCCCTAGCCACGTGATGAAACTTTCATCCCAGTTCATTTGCTAACGCAACTGGAGTGAATCAATGGGTACAGTGTATGCCGAAATACTACAGGTCATGGGTGATTTGACTAGCTGCCACATTACAGTAATGCATGTTTGTGAAGTCTCTACATCAACAATACTATGTAGATACTGACTGTGCTGAGATCTAGCGCCTTGTACTTCGTCGAGGGGATATGGTTCCGCCGGTTCCGACAAAAGGTGTATCGCCCTGATTTCCCTGAAGGGGTGTGTCAGTATTAAAGAACAGGAGACTACGTATCAGGGATCCGGATGAAACAATCATAGTTGCCACATCCCTGCCCTGTTAAAGTGTATCACTAACAGCAATACAGTATACTTCAGTCTATTATCAGAGCATTTGGAACAGTTGAAAAAAAAGAAGATATCGTTGATAGCAATTTCATCAGGTGAACAGAGGGAAAATACCGATATTTCAAATTAGCTGAAACATGAACCTATAGAAACAGTTTGTTTTCGTTGTGGCTTACTTTTACACAATAATTGCATTCAACTCAATCACGCATGCTAATCGTATGGATTAGACCGCTAAACCAACACTGTGTGAGTATTATCTCCTTGATCTTTGCCCTTCGTGTGAAGTTAAACCTGGCCCCTTTGACCTCCTGCCCCGGTCCCAATCGGAGTGCTCCCAGAATCGTAGGGAAAAGAAGGCGAACGTTCCAGGATCAGGCACACTCAAACAGATTAAGGACTTGTCTAGGATTAGTCTGCCCGTACATTATGGCGCCTATCTAGTTGCACCGCCTGCACCAGACCCCCCAGGGTCATATCGGGTAGATTAAGGATTTAAAGGAGATTATTACACCAACCGATCAAGCCTCTCTGTGAAACTATGCACCCGTGGCTTATTAAATCTGAGGATCAGGTGTTACACGTAAGGTAACTGAGTATTGAGCAAATGTAAGGAATAAATGCAAGAACGAATGTTCGAAAACGGTCAGTGAACAGTTTCTTATGGTGCATTATCCTGGTTAATGGTTTCTCCATATAATCTGTTTCTAAGAATGATCTATGCTAGCCAGCGTTGCTCCGTAATGCCTAAAATATGATTCTAATCTTGAGTTGATGGTACTAGGGGATACTGGTAGGATTTGTGGAGATGCAGACAAAAAGATCCGAAATGAAATTGGTGATACATTTTACGTTGGGTATATCTCTCCCAGTCAGACCATTCCTTTTATGTACATTAAAATCCCCCCTTATCTGGGCCTCAATATTACCCGCAGGATAGTGGTAATACTTGCATAACTTCACAACCGCGCCCCTCCATCAGTATAGCACCCTCCCACGTTTGCAGCTGAGCAACAGTTCTAATGGCTAATTAAAGTAAGCCCTTCGTGTAGGCATAGATCAGGCACTCAGGTATTGACCGCAAAGTATTGATCTCACACACGGCTTAGATGTAGGGAGGTCACGTTATGTGTAATTCTAATTAAGAAAGCTCTTTTTTTTTTCTTATTTTTGAACTGAAGAACTTATTCCTCAAACCAATTTTATCAACTTGAAGATATTCTAAACCTAAGATAAAGATTTTCGCCATATTTATTCAATAACATTTGATATTTCTACTGCGGAATCCGCATGCTTTTCATTCGGGGTATACTTTTTTCAGCAATTTTAGTTGTATTAACATGTAGATTCAGATGATTTGTATTGATGAGTTTCGACAACCCACTCAAAGTAAATATTTACTAAAAACCATTCCAGTTACTATGGTCAATGTGGAAAATTACAATAGGCAAAACTAATCCCAAAGCATGAATGGTTAATATTGACCCATCAATCAATTCAATAATCGATGGGTCCAGATTGCTAATGTTGTCAGGACCACAATTTCTATAGCAAAGCAGCTCCACCGTGACTGTCCCACACTAATGGTGAACCTGTAACTTCCGTTCCCCATATTTACACAAACGTGACATGCTCAATAACAACTCACGTTTGCTGTTGCACTTTTTTTCCTCTAAGTAAATTAGGTTGTCGATATGTAAAATTGAACTGAACACATCAGTCAAAAACACGAGAGGCAGGAAAATACATTACTTATCCAAACTTTCATAATCAATAAACGTTTGCCATCCCACAGCCTTATTTTTGCCACGCCTCCGCCTAGATTTACAAAATCAATGTGTTGAACTGATGCGTGCTGTAAATAGGGTAAATTGCAGTTTTGAAGTGTACAGGCTAACCGATCAAGGTAATAGACTTTTTTTACCACAGATTTAAGGATAGACACCAGTGGTTAGAGGCCGATTCAGGAAAGCATGAATAGCTCTGTAACTAGCGGTCCGATCCTATCATACTATGTATCACCTGAAAGGTCTTATTTTTCGCTATCTATTGATATAAACAAAATTATAGTTACTGTAGAAACATAGATTCTATAAAATAAAAATTGATTTTTTGACTTTTATTTTTTGAACATCCATATCTCAGTTAATATTCAATTTTCAGGAACAACATTTTTCAGACACATGTATAACATCCATATGCAGGGAAGTGTGTCTCAAATTTTTGATAATACACTTAGAATTGATTTTATCATCAAAAACGGCAAAAAACAGGAAACTTTTTCAATTTTCTTTGCAAAGAAATTTTCTACATTTAATAAAAAGATAACTAGGACCTATATCAAAATTTTGAGACACACTTCCCTCTATCTATATGTCAAGATGATCTACCAAAAATTTCAAAGGATTACCTTAAAAATTAAGTGAGATATTCATGTTCAAAAATTATATTTGAATATCATGATTTTTAGTTTTGCCGCTTGCCAGCATGGTTGTTAGTCTAGCTATTTTCATATAAGTTATGTTGATAGACATGGTTATTTCTTGGCTATCCAATGACATTTTCTATTTAGTTACAGGGTTCTCCCCAGGAAAATTTCACAGCCCGGCGCGCTACTTGCCACGATAGCGGCAATGGGGAGAGTATGGGAGGGGTTTCCCCTCCCATTGGGGGGGTATGGGGGGCCACCCCCAGGAAAATTTTGAAATTATGACCTCTCATCCATGCAATCAGGCATTCTATGGTACATTGGTGAACTTAAGTAAGAATAATTCTTTTCCCTTACTATTTTGAATTTGTCTGGGTATGGAATTTAGGGTAAGGGAGGGGTTCTCATTGGGGGTATGGGGGGCCACCCCCAGGAAAATTTTGAAAATATGACCTGTCATTCATGCAATTTGAGGCATTCTAAGGTACTTTGATGAGCATAAGTGATAATAAATTTTCCCCTAATATCTTGAATTTGTCTGGGTATGGAATTTAGGGTAAGGGAGGGGTTCCCATTGGGGGGTATGGAGGGCCACCCACAGGAAAATTTTGAAAATATGACCTGTCATTCATGCAATCTGAGGCATTCTAAGGTACTTTGATGAGCATAAGTGATAATAATTTTTCCCCTAATATCTTGAATTTGTCTGGGTATGGAATTTAGGGTAAGGGAGGGGTTCCCATTGGGGGGTATGGAGGGCCACCCACAGGAAAATTTTGAAAATATGACTTGTCATTCATGCAATCTTAGGCATTCTAAGGTACTTTGATGAGCATAAGTAATAATAATATTTTGAATTTGTATGGGTATGGGATTCAGGGTAAGGGAAGGGTTTCCTTTTGGGGGAATGGGGGCCACACCTAGGAAAATTTTGAAAATATGACCTCTCATTCATGCAATCTGAGGCATTGTAAGGTACTTTGGTGACCTAAAGTAAGTTGGGGATTGTCCAGTAATAACATACGCATTAAGGGGGACCAACAGGAGTAGCAGAGGGCCAATAGGGTTGGAAGAGGGCCAACAGGGGTGGTAAAAGGCTTACAGGGGAGGCAGAGGGCAAGCAGGGCTGGCAGGGAGTATATCGTTGGCTGAGTAATAAAAAGTTGTAAGGTTTCTGGAAATTTTTGAATTTTTTGAATTTTTCAAATCTTTGGAATGTTATTAACCAGTAAGCAAAGGTCGTATATGCACATTTCCACCTTTTAGTGAGTAATAGAAAGTCGTATCTGAAATAGTTACCATATCATTTATTATATATTTAAAATCCTGACCAAAGGTTTTTTGATATGATATCATACCTGTGAATCTTATACAGTGTCCGAATTAAGCTGCGCTCTGCACCCGGCGTGCATATTTTCATGGACGGGTGCACGATTTTTTAAGGGATGCACCCGTAATGTGCACACTGTTCATGGCTTTTATCATTATTACATATCTGGAGTGTGCATATACCAAATTTCGGGTGCATATCTTCAGGAATTGTGCACCCAGTGGGTGCACAAGGTTTAAGCTTATTTTCGGACACTGTTGTATTATGATGGTTGACTACCAATTAAGAATAATATAGCCCTTAAAAAAATGTCATAATCCTTAATTTATCAATTACTCAAAATGAGCATTTGCCAGATACAACTTTTTATTACTCAGCCAATGATATAGCACCACAGGAGAAGCAGAGAGAGCAGGGAGGGGAGGCCCTAGAATGGGAAAATGGGAAATGAACCTAAGGGTGGGAAAGGGAGGCACAGGGCCGGGAGGGGAAAGAAAGGGCCGGGAGGCAGTTTCTCTTTCCTTCTTTTCTAAATTTTGAAAAAAAAAAAAAAAAAAAATTTTTTTTTTTTTTTTTTCTTTTTCAAAATGTTTACAGCACGGCGCTAGTAGCTTACAGCCCGGCGCGCGCCGGGCGCGCCGGGCTATGGGAAGAACCCTGTAGTTATACAATTAGAATCAATTCTTGTGATTGTATTTAAAGTGAGTCACGCCATTCACGCCCCAACCACTGGTGTCTATCCTTAAGTCTAACCCTAGTCACGTTCGGGTCCTCTGGGAAGCATATCTACGGTCAGACTAGAGGAATTTGAGAAGGGGGCGTTCAGAGTTTTCTTGCCCAGTTTATAGACAGTTCAATGTGTCGCTCATTCTGTAATAGTATGCTTAATTTCTAAAGATCCAAAAGATTATAATGTAAGTAATTGGGACGTATGATACAGACGCTATTAATTTTGGGCAACTATAATTCTTTGGTTAATGTTTGTTTTTTACGCAATTCTTTAATTTTTTCGCCTATCATACAACATGTACATGTAGATAGGATAATGAATATATTATTACTTGGTAGTGATGCTTATTTAAGTCTTGATAGACTTCGATCCTCCAATGGAGGTCTCAGTAGGTAGGCCAGTTGCCCGTGTTGACAGGTCTAAATAAATACACATAGGACCAAGGATTCTCACCGACAAAAAGTAATACAATATCAGGTAATATGTTCTGTTATACTTGAGATTATAAGGAATCAGGAGGAAATGAGGATTCCCTTATATGTATAATAATATAGATTTCTGAATTGTGACTGAACATCAGTTATGATACCCTTTTGTTTTCTCAAATTCACGCAATAAATTTTTTATATTTTTCTCTATCCAAACAGATTGAAAACTCTCAAATATTCATATTCTCAAATCCAGATATTTGCATCTATTTTCTATATTATATAAATTATATGCACATTTGGTAAAACTCTGGTGCATATACCAAGAAATTCATGCAACATAGGGTCCAACTGTGTGCCTCAGATGCAGGGCGCACCTTTTATGTCGGACATTGTAGTTTTGAAATATCCATATCATTGTGAATCAGAGTATCATCATAATATACCATAGATAATAAAGTAATAGTCGGCCTGATCGGCTCTTGTCATCTGCTGAAACACTCAAGTTCTGGATGCCTAGTCACGACCATGTCAATAGAGCTGATAGACTTTGGGACCAGAGCTTGGCTGGGTCTGAATAAGGTAACCCGCCTCCAAACATTAACCACTTGGAGAGGATTATCGTGCGGACGGCAGGGTGTCGAGGGGTTTCAGAGCTAAAAACAATATATCAGCACCTCAACGCTAATCGTCGCAGACCACGAATTAAGAGACTGTCTGATATGCTAATCCCCAGCAAGCAGATTAACATGTAAAGACCAGGGTCAAAACGCCCACATAAAATTTGATTTTCGGTATTCTTTCGGGTCTGACCAGATCATTTTTGAGATCTGTCCATATTTCGTGGAGAAACAACTATAGGTTGGATTATTTCTTTAATGTGATATTTAGATTTTTATCTATTGACTTAAATATTTTCCACACAAACCACTATTGGTGACTGGCATGCCTGAATGATGTGGCGTTGCTTTTTGAGGGCAGAGCAATTTTATTTTTTAAAACAACCTCACACAGTGCTGAACACATGCATTGCATGAGAACGGCCCTGTATTTACATGTAAGTGAATAGAAATGGGATTGGTACATTCTCTGCCTGCCATTTATTCTGTGCTACGAACAAGATCGTTTTAGTAATTTGAGATTTTAGGATATTCTATTCATGTGTGAGAAAATAACCAACGTAATGATACAACACCTAAATAATCGAGTTGTACATTTAGACGTTTTTCATTGATCAGTCACCACTGACATCCCTCTTTTTTATATAACAGATATAATGACCCTCCGTTGTACAAGATAGAATTACGCCCAATGTTTACTAACATTATTTACTATCTTCTCGAGACAGAACTACAGTGTTTTCCTACATTTCAGCTTGGTGAATTCAGGCAAACTGTTGAAGATCGGCATACACATTTATATCAAAATGCGTGGTAAGTAATGTTATTCCATATTGTTTTGACTCCATATAACAATAAGATAAGACACAGCAATATAAGGTGTAATAATTTTATACATCAGTATTTTATAGTTAAGTTAACAGGAAGCTGCGTTTTTTTGTTTTTTATTTTTATTTTTTTTACAACCAACGGTACTTCATATTCATCAAGACGAGGACAGTATGCCATTTGTTTTAGCCAATTGAAGGAATTCATTGATGGACGGGGTGAATACATTTCAATTGTGAATTTTTAAGAAGGAAAACTGTTCCCGTATATTTTGTTTATAAATGTATGTGTGGTTCATGCGTTAATTAAATAAAAAAGTGATAAATTATTCATTATCCTACAAAGAATAAGTCCTAACAACTAATCTTTTTTCTTTATTAAAATCAAGAGCATTCCCAAAAGTATGAAAGAAAATATCGAGAAAAGAAATATATGCGTTAAAGGGAGCCAAAACCAATAAATTTAATGAATCCATTTCTTTAGCCCATTTCTGGCCCATAATCTAAACCATGAAACAGGGTAGGAAATAAAAAAAAACACATTTTCCTTGCTCAACTCAATTAATGCGGATCTGCAAAAATGGGGTTTCTTTACAAACAAATGGAAATATTACTATCTCTATATAGGAATTCTACTTTGGTTTGAGCTAGTTTTCACAGCTAATACTTTACCACTGACCTAAACTAGACTCATCTAACATACTTTTACATTTATCTGATTTTTGAAAAAAAATTCAATTATATTGATTTTGGGTCCCTTCCAAACTTATCATGAGTTGGATTGTTAAGGCCACATTCTTGCCCTGAGACGGACATATTTTTATATGTTGTAACTCTCGAACGGCCACACCAAATTCGCGACATGACCAATAAAGTCCCTAGATCATATTCTAATACCGCAAAACACGTCGCGTTGCTAGGCTTACATCGGTGTATGTAAGCCTAGCAACTCACAAATGAGACATTGAAAAAAATTCAATTATATTGATTTTGGGTCCCTTCCAAACTTATCATGAGTTGGATTGTTAAGGCCATATTCTTGCCCTGAGACGGACATATTTTTATATGTTGTAACTCTCGAACGGCCACACCAAATTCGCGACATGACCAATAAAGTCCCTAGATCATATTCTAATACCGCAAAACACGTCGCGTTGCTAGGCTTACATCGGTGTATGTAAGCCTAGCAACTCACAAATGAGACAGCCACTTTAATACGCTCCCCCCCAAATTTTCTTCAAAATCTCTATTCAACTGGTTATTCAACCATGATATTCTCTACACAGGTTTAACATGGTCTTTTCATTTACCAGGTATCCGGCACCTAACGAATACTCAAACCGGGGAGCAGCAGCCGGAGAATGTCAGCCTAGAGCACTACAGTACGACCGGTACGGGCGGTACATGAGTCCCAACAAAACCCGATTCACTGGTTACTCAAGCCAAAATGCAGGTGAGACCATACAGAACTGTAACATAATTTAAAAAACATGCTATTTAGAACATGTTTGTTTTGATAGCTTTTGATTCAAACTGCTTTCTGGTTACAATATTCACGAATGATTAAATTGAGCAAAGTTGATTGCTCGTGAATTTTGGTCAGAAGAATTTCATAATGGCACGTAAAGTACAATAGATTATCATGGTGTCTTACTGCAATGTGATAAGTATTTATTCATTTTAAGTTAGAAAACATGAATTCCTTAACCCCTTCAACCCTATATACCTGAGTATAATAGATAAAAATCTGTGTGCACTACAGAAGAAATGCTTTCTAAAGCTGCAAACCATTTGAAAATATTCCTTTTAGATGCTTAGATATGGTTGTTTGAACTTCCCAACTTCTTGTACAATAGAAACCCTCCAGTTCTGCTAGTCATCTTTGTTTCCCTGTTATGGTAACTTTAACTTGACCTTGTATATTTAGAATAAGAAGCATTTCTTATTCATAAAAATGTTTAAAATACAATAACTTTTGATTGAATTGGTCTTTTATCTAACTGTTTGAAATTTAAGGCAGAAAAATATATTTCCCACAGTACCCATGAAAATTGTTCCATTGACTCTGAATGTTCTTTTTTCTGTAACCATGGCAACCTAACAACCTTATTATAGGAAGGATTTCTATGGAAAAAAAACATCCCATTGCAAATTTCCCATAATGCATCATTTGCAAAAGATTTGATATTTTTATGAAAATCACTGAATTCTCAGGAAATTTCTATCTAAGTCAAACTTTTCCACAAAATTACATGAAAAAATGTTTTTTCACCAATAATTCCTTAATTAATGCTTTCAAGAGGCTGATTTCTCAGAAAAGGCAAATTTGGCCTATATTAACCATAACGGCCTTTAATGGAACACATGTTCTAAAATAGCTAAACATCATAGAAAACTGATACAAAAAGTGTAAGGTTCCTTGGAACTTTGGGAATATTTTGATATTTACCTCATGAGTGTAGATGAAATACCCATTTTATAATCAGAATAAAACTCTAAAAGAGGTGCCATTTTATGGGTAACACTCATGTGGTGGCCAAATATGGCCTTATGGGGTGAAAGGGGTTAATAACTTCAGGTTGCAAATACCGTTAGATCATTTAAAAGAATGAATACAGAATTTAACAATGGATTTCAACTGTCTGTGATGAAAAAAGTTTGGAGGGAGCAGCGTTGAAGCGCACAACGCATGAGTGCCTCTCTTTTTTGGTAGATTTAAGAGTGCAATTTTGCTGATAACTGATAAAGACAACTTACGAAGGTTCTTTGTGCAGGTACCTCATCTCCCACTCCTTAACAGAATACTCGAGCTGACTCTGCACATCGTGTTTATATTGATTTTCTCCATGAATGCTTACCGGTTACCCATATTAGCAAAGAGATGTCTCAGCATGAAGAAGAAGGGCCAACACTTTTCAAAATCACAAGACATGTTTTGAAGGGTATCTTAAGTCTCTTGTTTTCTCATTAAGAATTTCTAAGAAACTGTTTCAGGATACCATACGGGGACGCGGAACCCTTCCCGAGTTTCCTCGGCCGGCTCTTCCAGCAATGGGAGCATTTACTCTCACTACTCAGACTCCTTCACCAGGCCAAAGTAAACCTTTATAATGAGTGCCTAGATCCTCTGGTAGCCAGCATGCTTTGTTTGGTTCTTTTACCCCGTGTGTCACTAATAATAGTAGTTTTTCTCAAAAGAGAAAATTTTTCCTAACCACTTTGAATATGGTAATATACTCTTGTTGGGTACTCATCATTGACTTTTTTAGTTTCAAGAGTGTTGACTTTAAGTTTCATTTCCTTTTCTCAGGGTTTTACATTGGTTGTTTAACTTGCTGTCATAGTTTTTTTAGGCATGATACCTACACTAAATGTACTTTTAATTTTTGTTTTCATTTAACCAAAGGGCTGTCCATTAATAACCTGTACATGTTTTTCTAGGTTTCTGGACCCATCCCTGTTTCCCTGGCATATGCATTAGTTAATATGTACATACGCATAATTTTAAGAATTTCAGACCTCCCAACCACCAACCCCCTTGATATACGTACATAATTAATGGACAGCCCTGAACTCATTTACAATGAAATGAGCTTCTGTATATATGTGTGTTATGCATACTTATGAACAAAAAGTATATGATCGTAAAAATTAATATCGAGCTTCATATAATGCATGATATATGATATCTTGTTCTCCGGCATCGCTGTCGATGCCGTCGTCTCCAGTTAGGCCAGGAGTGGCATGTTGGTCATTCAGGTTGATCACAAGCTCTATTGTTCTATGGGTGAACTCATGCTGTTACCGGTAACCAGCTTCAGTCAGAGAAGGTGTTGGCAGGTTGACTGTGTGTGTTTGGAGAGTGTTGATCTTAACCTTGGTGTCAATGGGGATTTTCCTGTCTAGGTCACACCAAGACTCTGCTTGCAGATTGAGCACTAGCAGCAGGGTCGTTGGTCCATTAAGACCCTACTTCAAGTAGCATTGCTAAAACCTACCTCAAGTAAGATCTGTAGCCAGCCAATCACATCCAAGCTTGCCACCATCTGCACACCATCTGCTGTAGGTTCTATAAATGCATGCTCAGACTACTTGAGGTTAGCTAGGGAGACTTACTACTAGTAGTCTGTTAGGTTATAGGAGATAAGGCCTACTTGTAGATCCAGCTTTTAGTAGGGTAGGGGAGATATAAACTATTTGAGGCAATTAGCAGCAGGGCCATTGGTCCATTAAGACCCAACTTGAAGTAGTTTTGCTAAAGCCTACTTCAAGTTGCCTCTATCATCAGCCAATCAGCAAACAGGCTTCTGCTGCGCAGATGGTCATCTGCCCCTCTTAACACTTCAAGTAGTGTTCTCCAAGCCTACTTCAAGTAGGGTGTGTATGCCAGACAATCAGCATGCATAAAGCCTACGACAGACTACCATAATATAAATATGATTTTTTTGTTTTTTTTAAATTGTTTATTAAGTAAATCACTTCAGGGTTGCCCCTGGTTTTCGGTGATATTACAATGATAAAGTGTAGTAAATATACATTTAAGGTGTAAACTGTAAGTATGTACATCAAGATCAAAAACTATATATATTTGACCTAATAAAGTAGATATTAGTATCTGTGTTTGATCAGATTCATAAATTCATGGACACAGGTTGCAAATTATACATCATGGCATAGTTCATCCCAAATGATTGTCCCTTTATAAAAAGCACTATTCTGGAACTTTGTATTCATTTTGCTGGGACAATAAACTGTTTCTTATAAGCCAATCTAGTTTCTCTCACTGGAACAGTTAATACATCATCTTTAACACTGTGTAAGAACATCAGACGAAGAAGTTGTTTATGCCTTCTCTGCTCTAAACTACTAAATTTTTAGTTTAGAATGTAAATATTCAATAGTGACATGGTCACGGGGAGAGACATGTAGACAGGTCCTGGCTGCATTGTTTTGCAGTATCTGAAGCTCTCTTTTCTGTTAAAGTGTACATCCCGGACCAAAACGCAGTGGAAACTCAGTGTATACTGAGTGCAGAATCAGTGTATGCTTGCAGTAGTATTTCAGTGATAAATCAGTGGAAATAAAGTGGCTGAGCAGTGGTCAATCAGTATGTCCGAAATATTTAAATGAGTTAGGGTATACAATTAGTGTACAGTCAGTGGGAATTCAGTAGCTCATTAAAATATTTCGGACATACTGATTCAGGAAGTATACACTGACTTTCGCTCCGGGATATGACATGCACTATCAGTATGATAAGGTTTCTTGATCAATAGTTTGTTCTATGAAATTGGGGTCATTTTTAAAGCAAGGTTAGTACTCTCCGCTTGTCAGTGAACGACAATGGGGGATGATGGCGGAGGACAACATCGGCATCGTAGTCATAAATCTTTTTGTTTCTATACTTCGCCCGATAATTAATTTTCCTGCTCCATATTCGAACTTTTTACTATCATATATTCAAAATAAAGACGAATAAGCTGGAGTTCTTCGGTTTTCTAACTGAACTTAAATCTGAAACATCTACCTGGGACCATGTTAATACCTCATATGTTGAAAGAGTTCCCCACTCGTTCTAATTTCAAGTAACATTTCTATTTTTCGTATTTTGATCAAAACAAATACATGGACAGATTACCTGTGTATAAACTGTTTCTTACTAATCTTAGTGATGTACATTGAAAGGATATTAAGAATTAAATGAAACCCCACGCATCTGATGACCAAACTTCTCAACCATGTTTCCATTCCTAATTGAAACAGTATTCAAGCATGATCTTTTAAAATGGTGTTAATCATCTTCATGTCATTAAAGATACATAGAAAATTATACATTAAAACAGTCATCTTCACTCTGACTTTTCAGTAATAAAATCAACACCGCAAAATAGATCTGTTTTTGGCCCTAGAACCGATAATATTAATCCCAGATATACAAGGGGGGTCCCATGAAAGATCTGAACAGGGTGCATCTATACAATCTAAAATATTTAACTTCTGATGCATTTCTTTTAAAATGCGATCTGAAAACCCCAATGCTCCACTTTCATGAGAGTCGACCGTATTCGCATGCAGTGTAAATGCAGGACAAGTCATGAAGCTGATTGTAAGCTAAGCAGAAAGAAAGGTTTTTAGAATAGGATTACCAGTAACGCCATAAAAGGTCAAGCTCAGCACATTAGACCCCAAACACGACGGGTCAGTCCATAGTAGCCAGCATACATATTTATCAGCACAAGCTCACAGGCAAACTCTCTCCCCACCTTTATGAGTGCTTCTTTTCATCCTTAAACCTTTATATCAATATCAGTCAGAGGTGTGAAAACATTGCCGAGACTTGTTGCCCATGGTCGGCTTATTGCTGACCTCCGAGACCATGGCCTGTTTTCTATCTGGTTTACTCAGTTGTGACATAAGCAGTTGGACCTGTACCCGCTGCACCAAGGGATTAGATTTAATGGGGACTTACAGTTCTTAAGTATCTATAAACCACTTCCATTTAAGCATGAATATGTTGGCATTCTTTTACTTGCAAAAATTGATAATTCCATCCATACATTTCCATTATAATGGCTTTTAAGTCACATTTCTTTTTGCAGATGGTCACATTACTTATATCATCTTGAAGAGTATACAGTTTGTAAAGGGTCGAATATGGAAATAGTATACAAGATTAAATCTTTTACTACAACCACAGACTTATCTTCCCCCATATCTGACTTTGGTAGCACAAAATCCGGTAGTACATTTTGAAAATTGGCTCAGTTGATCTTGCGTATCACCGATCCAGCAAAGAGAATCTGATTGGGGTCCTTTAAAGGATCTCGAGCCTTAAACCCTCGGTCCTCTATGACCTCAAGATATAAGCCCATTTTCCTCTTTATTCAGCTTAAGACGCTCACAGTCTGGAAAGAACCCATAAGGGTTGGCCGGACGTTAAACTACCCCAACAAACAAATTAAGACGCTCATGCACGTGTACAGGTATAGGCAAAGTGCGTGGTTCTGTGTGCAGTTGTTATAAAACCGTCTCACGTTGATTTACTTCTGGAACGACAAAAGAGCCCATTCTTCTAATCTATTTTTCGTTCATTTGTTCCGTGAAATAATGTATTATGGTCATATATTTTTTATTGACCGAACATCGGCAGTTGATCAATTTTCAAATATTTTGCCAAGGCGTTATAGTTACACTTATGAATATTTCGTTTGATCAAAATAATCAATTAAGGCACTATTCGTGCATAATTTGCCTTAATACACAATACATAAGTAAATGAAAATACACAATCATAAATATTATATCTAAAGCAAAATATCTAAAGCAAAAAAAATACTTGGGTCACAGTTTTCACGATCTTTGTTTCCCTTTAAGGTCCGCCTACCCAAATTACTGAGAGCAAACGTCTCATCCTTCCACCGATCCACTAGTACCTGCTGAAACGATGACACGTCTGCGAGAAGCAGCAACTGGGAATTTCGAGAAGGAATAAAGAGAACTGAAGAGTGAGGGAATAAGTCATAAACTTTCGCTGGTGCAATCACAAGTGCGGTTGATTAGACCCACGAACAACTCACTTTTTCATAGTTATTTTTTTCACAATTACATGTTAGTAATACGTCAAAATGGTACTGTGCTTTCTTTACCCGTATCTATGCATATATATCCTGTCAATTATTGTATAAATCAGTATATGTTCGCCCATTAAATATTTGTGGAGAATTGAGAAATAATTTCACTTGTATAGATGGTATTTACAATGCGGAGCAATTGAAAATACAACCTAGGAAGTTGCGATCCCCACATACAACCGAAGTTTACTAGAGTTTAATGTTGACTTTAGTGGTTTAATACCGCTTAAGATTACTTGGAATATCCCTAAGGTTACTCCATAACACTTGTAGGGAATAAAATTTAAGATTTCCTACATTGTGTATTACTAAAATACGTCTTTACCCTCAGTATTTCGTGAAGATTCTGAACGAATCGATGAAAAAGGCAGTCCTCCAGGAGACTTTCTGGAAATTACCTATTAAATGTTAATTAAGAAAATAATTATTGCATATTATGGAAACACAAAGTGATAAGTAGATTCATTAATACGGATGACATCAGATATATAAATCGAAATATTTGGATTGATACATTATCACGAAAATATATATTGCTCTTTTGGGTGTACCGGAGTATGTACATATATTGCCTTTTGTTTCGAACCGCCTTTTTCTCTGATCTCAGCCCGAAGTAGAACATTATTACTATGCAATTTATGTTCCTGGATACTTTTATCAGGTTTGTTTTCTGATTGCCTATGCTTATTGCTAATCAATAGCAATTTATCAATGAACTTCGAGAGATTATTTCATGAAATACTCGCTCCCTCTATAGAAACGAAAGATTCAACAAGGTTACTTGATAAATATTGAGGGAATTTTATTCACTAATCTAACTGTCGATCAATGTCACTGCCATTTGAAAATGATCATCACTCAGTCACTTTTCTTTTACATCCCCCCCTCCCATCTTCGATCTCTATTCTCCCAAAGCATGTCTGTGATACACATTACTTTCCAGAATAAACCAATATTCCACATATCTCGACTGTCCACTTACGACAGCGTTGTAAGTTTTCAAATCGAAACGTTACACGTATATATGTTGCTTAATTATTTTTGCTTAATAATAATTTGGTTTGTGAAGGAAACATTTAACCAAATACGTCTGTTATTTGGACAGTGCAAACAAAACAGAATCGGTCAAATAAAATTCCAACCAAAGTACTAGTTTTGTCTTTTTTTCCCTAAAGATGAAAGACGTTACACTGCGTGCCTAAATACACTTCATCCATCATGACGAGTCATGATTCCAATATTTTTTCTGTTAAGTATTTCCTACTTTTTTATCAGTTGGGAGTGGTATCTCTGAGTAAGTAAATGCGTTAAAAGAGGGGTTTATACCCTGATCCCGGATCGTTAGGTCTAAAAGAGCATATTGCAACAAAGAACCTGTGGTTTTGTTTATTCATGTTTAGGAAACTGCATTGAATGAAATGTGTTTCAGGGCTCCAGGTACCAATAACTCCCAGGGGGGGAGGCACTTGGTCCAGAAATGAGTACCAACTGCGGTCGCACCCTTGCGGAGCTGTAGCTGTCAATCGCCAAATTGGCTAAAAACAGGGGGCTGTCAAATAATCAATCCACCTTTTAGGTGAGCTGTCAATAATGCATCATATTTGATAATTGATTAAAAGTTACTTGTAGGTGATTCCTTCATAATGGCTCTGAAACAAATCACATTCTGAAATTTAATTGGAACCAAGGAATTTATTGGTAAATGCTCTTTTACAGGGGCTGTCAATGAACTATCCTGAAAAGGGGGGGGGGGGGGGGCTGTCGGAGTTTGGTAGTTTTTCTGGGGGCTGTCAATTTCCCCTGTAGTTTCGCAGTTGGTATCTACCTTCATATACTGAGGATGTATTCAGTTGTCTTTACAAGTAACAATAAGAAATTTAAATCAGAAAGTCAAAGGAAATGCATAAGGTTACAAGAGTGGTGGGAGCAAGGTTTAATGTAGCCAGCATTGCTAATTTGTAACTTAGCAGGCGTTTGTATGATCTGGCATCATCACCTTGGCCACTGAAGTTGCCAAGAAAGATTTATGACTTTAAAGGTATTGTATTGAGAGAAATGGGGAAAAAGCATGGCTCTAGGGGTGGTTTGACACTGTTTAATAGAAAGATTTTCCCATGTTATCGGTGAGGGAAAAGTCTGGTCTGTGGCAACCCTGATCTTATCTTCATACACATCCTGAAGAAAGGTTTTGCATTGACCCAATAAATCCGGGGGTGGCACAGTGGGACCGAGGCGTACAAGCACTCTCTAAACAGACCACTCCACTATGGTCTAACGGAGAGTACCAGAATGGAACTCTGCTGAGTAGAGTATCCTGAAGAAAAGTTTTGCATTGACCCAATAAATGCGGGGGTGGCGCAGTTGGACCGAGGTAGAGCACTCTTCTTCTTTTTTTAAAAATTTGTATTATACTGTTAATGATCTGGTGTGCCTTGTCGGACTCACCAACCCTCAGAGCGTGCTGGTGGTGTATTGCTTGTTCTGCCGGACTGTAAACATATCCATCTAAGCTCAGTGGGCACACAACCTAATTTCAACGTTGTTCCAAGGTTGATATTACGTTAATATTGGTCATGACGTCAGATAACCAAAATACAACTTAAATTCAACCATGGTTGTATTCTGGTTGAAATACTGACGTTGGTTCAATGTTGAAAATTACAACATATATGCAAAATATGGCATGAGGTCCATCAGAAAAAGGTTATATTTCTAACATTTGAATTCAAAAAGGCATAAAGTTGTGTGGTGCCGTCTATAGGACATAGCACATAAAAGAAACCTTGATATGATATGACTAGAAGTTGATAATTATGGCGTTAACCCCCTCCCTCGAAAAAAGCAGGGATGTAAGTTTTCAGATTTTTAGAAAAAGAATGAAATCAGTTAAAAGGTATTTAAACTATAGTAAATACAGTTAATGAGCAGCCAGACATGAATTAGTCAGCAATAATAGCTAATAAAGCACCTGGCAGGGCCTCAGAAGCTGTTTAGACGTATAGATAGGCCCATATTTCAGATTATACAAAATTTGAAAGCAGAATAAGGGAATGAATAAATACTGCCGTCTGTTTGGTAGATATTACTATAAATTTAACTTTACTGCATACCTGCTATTTCTGTCTTCAAGCATAGACTTTGGATGTCAGACTAATTTTAGCCAACCCTGACTTACATCCCTGAAAAAAGGAGGGAAATGCACGGTTCTTCTGCTTATTCTAATTGTAGCAGCGCAGGGGGACTCCTTTTTATGCAAAGGCAACAATAATTGCAGCATTTCCGTTCTAAACCTGTGGTTCGTAATTTCTAAACTCATAGAAATTTCCATTGTGGCCCCAACTAATACACCGTCTGAAAGCTTAAACAAAAGCCCCTCAATTGGAATGAAGAGAGACGAATTGACAAATGTTGCGTCAATAATTTTATCACGTCGTAGGTACAAATTGAACATAACAAAATAACCTTTACCAAAACAACGATCGCCATGTCACAGATATCTTTCCATAACATGGCAAAGCATGATTTATTTCAAAAGGACTGCAGCTATCACATTTATACAAATACACGAAAGTATTTCCGATGTGTTAAGTACACTCAAGATGGGAGAAGTCTATCAGTGTATAGAATAGAGCCCATACCTACAGGCAAAGTCAACACCAATAAAGAATCTCTTCAGTCCAATAAGCATTATTAGAAAAGCATGCAGCAGAATTGGTCAGTCGCAATTAGGCAGGAACAATCCTTTACAGAAGCAACAGAGCAAAGCAAAAGGCAATTAGGCCTCCGAAACATACCCAAGTACATAACTATATATATATATGGGTGCTACAAGAATATGTGCTGCCATCTAGTTGGGTATATCAGAAACATTGGTTTTATTGCTTAGGGTAAAGTCGGAGAAAGCTGTCTCATATGGATGATGGGTCTCCTTTCGGATATACAAGATTGATAAACTACTTGTCATATGTATATCAATAGTTACAGCCTGTGTATCACTACTTGCTGTTGGTCAAACGACTTGCTGTTGGTCAAACGATGAACAATCAACTGGGAAAATAAAACCACATTTATAGATGTTTTTCAGGTGAAAAGACAGTAAAGAAAGATTGGATGACCTGAAACCGCTTCTAGTTTACTAATATAACAATCTAAATATTTTCAGTTCAGATGAACACATGATAGATGATTCATGAAATAAATGAGCATAAATAAACCTTGCAGCCATTTTGAATATAAAATTCCATTGATTTTTTTTTGTCACAGTAAAAGAACTGTTCTATGAAATTGGTATATGTACAAGTACTTTTGTAATGAGGTTAGATGATTCACGGCATTCACATCTGATATTATTAATTAATAACGGTTATTATGTGTCTTTAAACTCATTCGACTTACAAACTTGTGTAATAGTGTTCATTAAAGTTTTACAGCTTCTATCCTATTCAGATATTTTTTACACATTGTAAACTGAATGGCACATTGGATTTCAAGATATTTGGCATATTATCAAGTTCCCATGAAGCTACGAGTATGAAGCACCTCTTGAATGGCTCAGTAACCCTATACATGATTTAGAATGAAAAGTAAGAAACATGGCACAAGACTAGGAGAAAGGGATATCTAATGTGGGAAACACAGTAAGGGCTCACATTAACTGAAGACGAAGAATAGGTTTTTAAAATGAAATGATCTAGACACCAAACAGTATATGGAAAGCCAATTAGAAACAACGAAAATAACATAGCTGTTCAGACATTCAAAATCCAGACCCATAAACCCTTCCAAACCTGATGTACGATTGAGCCAATTTATTTTCACTTGAAGCCGAGTCTTACTTTATCAGATTATCAATTTTTGCTTGTAGCAATCAGACCAATATTAAAGGCGGTAATTAATGCTGATATTACGTCAGCAGTATACCATGCAACACTGATGCTAACTGCAGGTATATTCACTGCATAAGAGAGCATAGTCTTCAACATTATTCTCTTGGAATGATGCTACATTATACCATAGAACTGTACGTAACGTAACTATGATAATACTGTTACTACACGCCATTTGCTACAATGTCAGCACTGCTACCATCTAGCATAAACGTAAATAGAATGGCTTTCATTGGTTGGTTTTTGTAACTCAGGACAGAATCTGTAGCCATTCCGATAAAACATAATTTTCAAACCCGGCTTGTAAGTCCTGAAAATTCCATTTCTTTGAAATGATAAAGACTGCCTTAAATGTAGTGAGTCTGGGTCTCGATCATTACAACAATTTCACGTGATTTACATACAATAATGAACTGCACAAGACATACTCAGGGATTAAAGAGAGTGATGTCAATCTTGAAGAAAAAGCTCATTTGACAACTTTTGATTCAACAATTAAAAAAGATTAGTAACGGAAACGCGCACCTATAAGTAACCAAGCACTTTCTGTATTTCAACAAGAATCATATGGTCATCACATTCAAAACATATTAATTCGGAGCCACTATTAGTTGACATACAAGGGTGCACTCCTGGGATAATCAAGCACAAAAATCTCTTGGGTAACATTTCGGTTATCATTTAGAATTGTTATTTTTGGTTACCATAGTAAATTATTGGTCTTTATCACTTGTTTATGAGAATATGCAACAATTCAAAATGTAAATGTGAAGACATGATTTTTCGATTCCGGTAGCCTGAATATTAGATAGGGACAGTTCACATCATGTTTATTTAACTAAACTTCCACTACAAAGAGAAAATGGCAAGATGTCGGATTGAAGTGCTGCAAGGGGAACACCAAGGGAAGACGTAAGCTCCCATCATGTTTAGCATCTCCGCAGCATCCACGCCATCCTTGTTTAGAGAGATTGCAGATTGATATAGCTAGGAAGCTGACAGTAGATCTACTTGTTCTTCACCAGAGCCAACAAGCATCGTTTGTAGTCTCCTGAGCAGTCACCCTGAAAAGACAGAACAGACAAGTTACGCATGAGTGAAGTTTTACCTTTACCTTTTACCTTACCTTAGTTTTGTTCAGAAATTGATAATCTTTAGCACAAAAAAAATGAAACTAATGTTAGACAATACTGTAGAGCGACTTTCTCTCTTTTTCTCGACTGTGTGCTAATGAATTGTTACAATTCTTTTGATATATCAAACGAAAGGTTATTTTGCTCTAGCCATACATGCATTTAATTTGTGTAATTTTGGTATTTATGAGGGTAGTTTTTATTCTTAATTTCATAAAACAAAAACTCCTGGTTGGACCTAAACCAAAAAAATGAGACCTGCTTCACTAGATTATCATGTTTTCGTTATAAGTGGAGTTGAGTTAGCACCCAAACCTAAAGTGAAAAAATAAAAGTCTTTCCGGTTTCCTATTACATTCACCATTGAACCTTTCATGCCATGACTTGTATCAAAAGATAGAGAATCCAATTACGGAGTCCCCACACTTTCTGGGAAATCAAATCAGGACCTATTTAAGACCAATAATCGGGAAATTTAAGGTTTATCGACATCTCAATGAGACAAATATATAGAAATATAATTCCACATTCAGATACTCAGCTGTAAGCAGATTTTGATATCTGACAAGGAATTTATAACCTTTTTTTCATAGTTTATGACCGTTGTAAGACCTACTGCCAGAAAGAATTTAATATTTTTTTTAATCTTTTTTTTTGAGGCCTTGAATTTGATCAAATCAATTTAATACCTTTTAAGACCTGCGTGGGAACCCTGAGTTAGCTATTTGCTGATATAGAATACATAATATTGTTAGTTATACTGGATTGTATATTGCACAGTAACGTGAGTGGCGCGAAACAGTCGCTATGCAGTGTTTCCTCACCTTAATCATATTATCACCACTAATCAGGAACAATGATAGTTTTTGTTTTAAAAATATTATACCTAGAAATATTACTCTATAACGTTGGCATAGTTTGGAGATCTAACTTGATTTCCTATATAAAAAGAAAGGTTTCAACATAGATGGAGAAGACGCTCCAGCCAAAGTACATATTGGCTCTTTATAAATACATGTACGTCATAGAATAGCGTCCTCAACATCATATGCTTCTACTCCAGAAATAGGTTATGTAAACTGTTAATGTGTACTCAATGGGTTTTGTGCGCACATTCTTATACGAACATAACTTCCTGCTACACTTACCTCGATAAAGCTCTCTAGGGTCTTGCCGTAGACCTTTTGGAATTCAGCCTTGATTTGGATCATGTCCACTTCACACCTACTAACGGCCACCCTAATCAGTGCCCGGTCGTTCGTGCCCGCGCCCTGTAATACAACGGGAATGATTTCTTTATGATTCACATCAAATCTGATCCCTGGCTTAACATCTCTTGTTTAGATGGACCATATATTCAAAGATACAAAGCCTTTATATTTAACCGCTCTAAACATTTTAGAATTTACTGGAAATAGATTTGAGATTAAAATACCTTCATGCATGTTAGAATTTTCATTAGATATTAGAACATAGCAGTATACAAGGTAGGAGTCACTGACCTTCATGGACTTGTAGAATTTCTCAGCGAAGTAGGCAGGTCTATTCATGACACATTTTACTGTAAGGAGAAAGGAAGGTTGTATTATATTTACAATGTTGGTGGACTTTCTGCCGACGGCATAATTGAACAGGATACCAGAGATGTTTCGCAATGTATTTTATGGGAGAAATAGTGCAATTTTTATTTTAGTTAGGCTATAACCGAAGTACTTCATAGCACTACCCTACGCTACAATGGTAATAAGGGTAGCATAGATTAGAATGGACACCAAGTTTCTCTTTTTTTTTTTCTTTTTTTTTTCAGAGTAAACAACGAGAGCTTTCCGATCTATGTGTCAATGACATCAATGAGATGATTGAAACCTGTCCGGCAAAGCACACAACATGTGGCATTTAGGAACATCTTGAGTTGATTGATAAAATATAGCTGCACCTTCAACTTTGTTCAAATTCTATCCACCAGGTGGTAGGCTGATCAGTTTGCTGGTAGTCTGGACCCAAATTAGTTACAAGGATATGGGCCATTTTGGGCCATATTTAACAGCCAGGATCATATCAAGCGTGAACGGCAGTGATGGTGATGATTGTTGGAGCTTATGGTCCATCAGCAATTTTTCAGCTATATTAGGACCTTTTCTCTAATAAATTATTGTAATTTGTTACACGCAGAGTGTGCATACTATGAAAATATATTCCTTTTTTATGATAAATGTTTTATGATATCGTTTCTTGAGCTCTCCCAACCCTTGACGTACCTATGGTGAGCATGCCGCGCCTAAGGTCGCCCGACATCTCGCTCTGGATGGACTGCTCAATGGACTTTTTGCTGATCTGGTGGTACTCCCTGAAGACGAGCTGCAGCTGCTCGTAACTCTGGGAGGCCAGGATGTAGAGGAAGGCCGACTCGTCCGTGCCCAGCCGCGCCTCGCCCGCGGAGTACAGTGCCTGGTGGCAGGTGGTAAGATTTTAAGTATTTGTAATCACTGCAGTTAAATGAACCACTATTGATGTGGGGGCACAGATCAATGGCGACACATCTGTCCGAATATTTAGATTTTCTGGTCAAACTTATACGGCTTCACGGAGGAGGGGAGAACTAAACGTGCGCAATAAAAAACAATCTAGTCTGCAGAGGATAATCCAGGGAGTTAGCTGTACTGAAACTTGGTAAGCATCTTGTGAGTTTGTAGCACTGAATTGTTTATAAGTATTTCACCATCATATAAGATTGGTCTTTAAATATATTTATTACCAATTATTGGGTAAAAGGTAAGACATATTGAAAAACATTGTTGTAAATATTATAACAATATTACTGGATGATGCGTTTGCCTATTTTTCTTGGCAAGGGGGGAGCAAACAAATCTTTTTTATCCTTATTATATTTTACAAAAGTGTAAGTATCGTTTAGATTAAGCTTACCTGTGCGTCCTTCTTCGCCTTGGCTGGGTCAGGTTGCTGGTTCTCTTGACGACCAGCCTGTAAAATGAAGTACGATACATGCACTATATGTTTTTACAATTTTCACGTCTAGCCTTTTATTTCAATATTTTCCTTTATGGAATTTAGATTTCTCATGGCTTATGTTCGTTTTATCATTAAATGTGATGTTAACAGCTGGTGTGCTGTTTTGTAATGTACATGTATCTACTTACCGCACACATGGAGATCATGAGACGACCAAAGTGACCCGAAGTGTCGTGGCGAAGGTCATCCTCCAATTTCTTCTTGTATACTGAGAGAGAAAATCATATTTCGTACAGTTTTCATTATTCAGACTTTGTATGTTGATATGAAAAAGAAACAAGACCAAACGTCTAGCCATACTGATCAATTCGGCGGCATGTTTTAATGTTTTAATGTCTTAATGTAATATATAGTAAAAATGTTTTATACAGTATCAAAGCTTCCAGCTTTGATACAGATGAGGCGGCGGATCTAGGCCTAATAATATCAATGTGTAATTTATTGTGGTAGGTCTGAACTGACACTATAGTGTCAATTTCACAAATAATTTAATCTTTAGAGTAATTGAAATCTTAAATCTGTGTGACACTGACAGCACCGGAGAACTTATTGACAGTGTGACGCCTATGTTTTAACATTGAATGGGAATGATTCAGACACTGACAGTGACTTAGGCCTAGACATATTTAAGTTCAGATTGAATATTTTGGTGGTAGGTCAGAAAAAAATGACACTATAGTGACAATTTCTCAAATCTTTTAATGTTTGGATCATAAATAATTGCTTTAGGAGACGCCATAATACATTGACAGTGTCGGAGGGGGCTTAGGCCTAGCCTATCTGAGACTCGAGTCCAGTCATTTTTTTATACCATCTGTAAAATATTATTGCAAGCGTTTCCAGGCCACAATATTCAAACCATATGATATATGGGACCCTGATATATAGGAGAACATAGATATATACATGGATTTCATTTTGATAGGCCTAATAAGGTCTAAATAATTATTTTTCAGATTGCCAGTGTCCAACGTGTGCAGGCCTATGCGATGTAAGGGGGCCTAAGACTACCATCTGTAAAATATTCTTGCAAGCGTTTCCAGGCCTAAAATATCAATCTATTTTATGATATATAGGACCCTGAGATATAGGGGAACATAGATATATACATGGATTTCATTTTGGTAGGGGTAATAAGGCCTAAAATAATTATTTTTCAGATTGCCAGTGTCGAATGCCCGAGAGGCTGAGTCCAGCAGCTTGTCTAGGCCTTTTAATTTATTTGAACTGCTGGAAAAGATATATGTACCTACCTGTATAACCTGAGACCTGAATGCTTCCGAATACTTAAATCCTCCACAGTTATTGGGTTTAGTCCAATGTCATCCTGGTTTTCTGAGTTCATAGTATCGATGCAGGCGTGCGGGGAGAGAACCCGGCGAAAGGTTGACGGCGCCATGTGACACTGACAGTGCCTCCACGTGTCCGATCGATCCAATGTTTTCCCTTCGATACGAACGCATAGTTCCCGCATGAATTGTCAATGCGTTGTATGCGTTTAAGGGAGTCCAGACGTCCAAAATATATATATTGAAAGCATCAGATACCGCCGAATCCAGGCAGAGAAGGCGCAGCCCCCGACACAACCAACCGTCCCCGCTGCCAGCGCGGGGCGGTCTGACAGTGAGGCGAAGGATTGCAAGAAAACAGCGCAATGCATTTACGCGTTTAGACGCGTTATTTCGCATTATTTTTTATTCTTGGACAGTGGGATGCTTATCTATGAGTCGAAATCTATCTATGGATACCAATAACTAAAGTTAGATCGATTGATTTCATGGTGAAATAGGTATGCATAAGTTGATGACCAGCGCCCCCAGATCGGAGAAGAAACGGTCACGTGATCAAGTAAGATGGCGGGGCGCCCGGCGATCGTACTGATATAACGGTTTGGATTCCGCGCTTGAATGTCTAATTTGGCCCGATTTGGACGATTTTAACGATTCCTATGTCTTCTATATATCAAAATCTCTGCGATGTAAGCCAAAATAAGCCAAAATATATGGTCATTTAAGCTCAGAAGCGATCGTTTCACTGGGTGTTACATATAAACGCGTCACAGGTCATCGTATAGACGAAAGGGGAATTCGGCGGCTAAGATCTTAAGGTGCTCTAGGCCCTGATTCGAACTTAAAGCCTTGCCGCCTCATAACAAGGTTCAATAAACAGATAAAATCGGGCTATAGTTACGTCTTCATTGCAGGATTCACTTTATGCTTTATCGTACGGTTATGTCTTTACATGACCCTGACTGATGGAGAAACTTTCATAGATTATGCCTTTTAACCTGATAATCAATAGTATATTAAACTTTTTGTATAGAATTCTTAAACGTTACGACCACTTTCAGTGATTACTTTTATAAACTGCAACACATCCAAGATGCCAACTTAAAAAGTCGTATAAAAAACAATACTGTCGTGTCATGGGGTTTCAAATAGCTATTTTCACGTCAAAATAGACAGGATAATATACTCACGTCGCTTGTACGCCTCGTTAATTCCGTGCATTTGGGCGTTGTTCCTGGTGCAGAGGACCTCCACTAGACAGTCCTCGTCCGTGCCCAGACCCTGCAGTGACCAGACCGAGGGTTACAGAAGACACAACACATTCAAGTAAGTCAAGACATATTTTTGCATTGAGTTATTTGTCCTGTGGCAGTTTTGGGCTATTTAGTGTCAGCGCGTGCATGTTACATTTTATTTCCCTGCTCTCGTTATTAATGCATATACACTACATCTAAGTTGGCTAAATATAGTAGTTTGAGAGTTATTTTGTGTGCTTTATAAGATATATTGAAATAAACATCCCATAAGTTCTCCCTTTGTTGACATACAAATAGGTAGTATAACCCTATACCAAGGACCCCGTTACCACACGTTAGAGAGAACCTCCACCCACCTTGATTGCCTTGTAGACCTGTTCAGCGTCGTAGTCAGAACTGGCCGTCATCAGGGCCAGCATGCAGTCCTCAAAGTGACCACCCAACTCACTCTTCAGATCTGCCACCAAGTCCTGCAAAGGTTCAGTATGATGGACACTTTGATTACAAAAATACTCCAGACATGCCACTCTATAAACATGAAAAATCCGGAAATCTATTAAACCAACTTTCCGGATTTTAAGCAGGAAGATTTAAAAGGAACACAATCTTATAATAGGTACATTTTAACATTACAAAACAACTTTGATATAGCCTATTTATTGCCTGATAACTAATATTTTCCATATTCAGATATTGCAGTATTTTTTCTCATATTTACTGACTTACAAAAAATTATGGTATTACCAAAAATCAGGAAATCCGGAAAAAGAAGGAAAAATGGCATCTCTGATGCTCTGTCACCTGGAGCAATGTATGCTTATTTACTTTTTAACTCGAGTTGTATCGAGTTGTAATCATTCAAATGAATCCAATTGTAAATTGATATATACCAAAGATATAATTGTCAAATAATCATCACATAATAAACCAAATCGTCCACCAGAAACTAGGAATCGAGTTTGTTACAGTACTTTCACTTTAATACTTATATCATAAATATATGTACATGTAAAATCCAAAGGGCCTAAGAAGTACCTACCCTGCCAAACATAGTCTTGAAAAGCGTCTTTAGTTGCTGGCGCTGTTCATTAGAACGGTAACAGAGAACGTCAATAATCGCCTTTTCATCGGTACCTGAAATACACAATAATGACATATTACATACGGCACGTTTTAAATGCGGGCTATATAATTAGAAAACGAAACATTACTTAGACTTGTGATCTGCTTGTACGTTATACGTTATGTTAATAAATATACTCATTCATTCATTCATTCATTCATATCACCCTTTTAAGGGGGGCTATAGAAACCTTTGAGGAGCAAGGTGTACTGGTCGATAGTGAGTGGCTTTTACAAATGCAAAGACATCCAGTTGTTTGAAATGTTACAAAACGCAAAAAGAAGTGGCCAACGGTCCACCTTCTAACATAGCCCAGTATATGCATCATAACATGTCCTTGCATGTTCTAACTCACGTCATCGACATGTAGCCAACATGTCATGGTGACATATAAACCAACGACTAAGGTGTGCTCAGATATGCCACCATCTATGTACCTTGTTAAGATATGAACTTAAACCCCACTCGAAGGCAGGACACCCATCCTACAAACTAATATGCTAAACATGTCAACATAATACTGAACCCTACACTGGGACAACGTCATTTGATTGCGCGCTCACGTCCCGACATTTTATCTCCCATATTAACATATCCCCAATATGTAGTGTGACATGCTAACAGTCCGACCATGTTTCCAAAAGAACAGCATAGAATTAAGACCTAAAATTTCAACAGACAAAGTCGAACAGCCTTTGAGACAGCATAATAGCGTGCTAACCATGTTAACATTATACTTAAACCCGTATTTGGAGACATAACTGCCTATATCAGGACATGACATTTCCATGTCACCTAACAACATATCATGATGTCCCATGTTGTAAGATGCCCATGTCACATGATATCACATGACACCTCACACAATATTCACATGTCATCCCTATGCCCCATTACAGCACAGCCCTTGTCATTCCAACGGGTTAGCACTGCATCATGGTATCATCTCCATGTCAACTCATGATATGTCATTCCCAAGTTGACATTCCCATGTTATGACATGAGATCCCATTACGAGCAGAGATAATTTCCCTTGTCACAATATGTCATCCTCATGTCGCAAGATGAGACCCTGCAATGTCATCCCAGGACATATTGTAACACTATATCCCTATGGTATAACTATTCCCATGTCACCCTGTGTTATGACATATCCCAATCTCATCCCATGATACGTTGTGACATGGGTATCTCATGTCACAACATATGACCCTACGTCACACGACATACTAATGTCCTGACACCCCCATGTCATATACATGTATCCCCGGTGAGGCAGACCAGATTTGACGGGAAGGTATGAACAATCACCTACTACAACCGTCTGCTACATGGAGAGGGCAGTAGCCTACGAGAGAAATGCTGCACGTTGATTACATTTGTAATCAATAAAATGCTTCACCGCCTCGATCTCAAAAATGAAAGTTGGGACCTATACATTCCATGCAGTTCTTCCGTAATCACTTAACCATCCAAAGTATTATAAGCAGTTACACTTAGAATAGACTGGATGTTGTCTTCAGTCATAAAACATCATCTTCATCTAAACTAACACCACTATATGAAAAGCTTCATAAGGCCACAAAACAATTGTTGTGTTCAGCTAACACAGGTCGAAAAATTAGGGTAGGTCATTTTTCTTCTCCTTTTAACTATGGGCATACCCCCGGGAAGTGATGAATTAAAGATAATACCCCCAAATATCATTTAAAATATTCCTGCTGAAATGCACGTCCTGAGCATATATCTACTTTTCCATGATCTTTGGCTAATTCTCTTGCATTTTGATATTTTTTTGAATGAATTTTCTTGAAAAAAGAAAATTAGGATAGGTCGGGTTACCTGAACACAACATTTTTCTTTTCGGCCTAAATAAAAGTACATCTACTATCATATCATAACTAATGCCATTTTTCCTTATATCGTCAATATTACACACGTAAATGTAAGATGCCACTTGTTTTAACGTTCTTGATAATCACTGTGATGTCTAGAGTCCCAACTATTTTTTCTCTTTACCAATAAAATCCTGACTGGCCTATTGATGTATTGCATGACCAACACACGTAACAGGTATAGGTTTCCCTGACAACGTGTGCACCGGGGAGGTGGAAGCTTTCTATAAATTATATGTGGGGCACTAAAGTGATTAGGACACCCGGGTCGATACAATGCCCATCCCAGGTCATCACTTTATTCGTTCCACCGAAGGCCGCCGGCGTATGAACGTAGTCCCATTGCAAAGAGTGTTGTGAAAAGAGCTGCGGTTTTGTGACATGCAGAAAACCTATATGTCTACATACAAAATAAATGTAGCTATTATTTGCACTAAAGGGTGTTAACAGAGATTAAATTTAATTATGGATAACTTACTGCTTACAAATACAGTGGTACCCAATGATATTTACAACCTTACTTATCCGAGGCTACAACTCTTTTTCTATGGTTCAGGTTATGGAAGAATCCAGTAAAATGCTGTCAACAACAATTGAGAGGCCAACCTACAAAGAGGAGCGGCCAGGAGTTGTTGAGAGGCCATAATGGTGCCAGTGATCGCACCTAGAAAGGTGGGAAGAGGGTCAACGGAGAGATTACTATGTTCACAGAAAATCTGCTGTTCCTTATCAATTTTACATGATGGTTTCCTAGGCCCTATCAGTAGTTTCCCATTAGGATAATTAAAAGGCTGTATGACAAGGAATGTTTTGTGGTTCCAGCCCTGAGTGTTTCACAATCTGCCAATTGCCATGAAAGTGTCGAATTCTACCCACTACGAATGGAGAAATCGCAGATTCTGTTTTCAAGAAGGCAGACTCTGTATCAATAATAATATCTAGTGGTCTACATTTTCCACAAGATACGATCGTTAAGAGTGTGCTACCCTGGACCATCTCGATTAATGGCTATATTTATACCAAACTCCAGTCACTCAGACAAACAAACAATGAATGATGTAACAAATACTGCGGGCCAGATCCTACCAGAATAATGACTGAAAACGCAACCAGCATCCAGCCTAATGCTGGCCATCTGTCATGTTAATAAGTTCTAGACATGTTTGGATGTAAATGTAAATCCTGATTAAGGATTACAGTATAAACATTCATACTGACGCAGCATTTCCATTCCCTACATCAGATCAATCCAATATGATGAGGAACAACGGTGTTCACATCATGAAATATTCTTAAACATCTTTTTTATTCGGTGACATATAAATGTTTGTTTAATCGGCGATTCAATATTGGCTTTATTGTTGGAGGCTGTGTTGAGTAACGAAGAGACATACTAAAAGGACAAGCACGTATACATCTCGGAAATTTCATATAAGCACAAACTAAAACCTCATAGATGATATCTGAGACCGGACCCTTAAGTGTCATTGTGGTAATGGTATTTGCACTTGCACTTGCAAAACGTACATGTCTTTATTTATAAGTTTTGACTGACTTTTAGCGCTGTGGTATCATCTTACCTAGAGTACAGTAAGATCTGACTCTGTAGCCTTGATAAACGCCACGATTAAGTTTATTGCATCCCCATGCTAACTAGCTGTTTACATGAGCGTATGGCAGTGCTGGTGAGCTTCACCCACAGAAGGGTAATAAAGCCATCATTAATGCCCACACCACGCAGCTGAAAAAGCCCCTATCGGAAACGCTGACCACTTCACCAATATCATAATTGACCCGCACCCTGCTTATGCAATGTATTTTAAACACCTTTTCACATAAAAAAACAACTCAATTTATATCTATCAATTTATCGAATTAGTCATTACTCCAAAAGCAAGGCGAGCCCATGATAGATGGAACAAGATAGAACCTTGCATCTACGGATTTTTCAAGCTTTTGAGAAGATTCTTTAAAATATGTGAAGGCTTTTTTTCTTGGACGCATTTTCCTTTAACCCGCGTCTTCGGTCAAATTTAGAGGTACAGGTATCCGAAATACTATGATTTCATTCCAATCTGCTGTAATGTATAATTTTTCGAAATATCTTTACATAATCATATCGGACCAAGAACAACGGAGCTCCGACAGGTGAGAACAAGATAGAATTGACAAGCCTGACACAGACGTATTAACCTGTGGCTTCAGTCAAGTTAGGAGGTACGAGTATCCAAAATACTATTATTTTAATCTCGGAAGCTGTAATGTCTAATGTACATGTATTAAAATATTTAGACATATCTGATCATTTATAACCAAGGCAAGTGGCGGGAAGAAAACCGCTTGTTCCCGCGTTGACTTGTTCCCGCGTGGATTTTTTTCGTTGTTGCTTTTCTTTAAATTACGAAATAGACCCAGGCAGTGTTGAAATTTAAAAAGATATTCCAAATATCTTCTAAAACGATTCCCAGCATCTAAATTACACGCCCTGGGTATCTTGATGCTCTTCCGTGCTTTTCTGGTCAATTATCATGGATTTTGAAAATACAAAAATAATTTTAAAAATTGCCTAAGTGATTAGGGTAGGACCTAAAGTGTAGGGTAGGATGGGTTACCTGAACACAAGAACGTTTTTAGGCGTTTTATCATTTTACGACACACTCGCTGATTATGAGCTAAGGAGTCTACCGCTTGTTCCTAGAGTTTCTGTTATTTCCTTACGCTTCTTGCAGAATACAAGCATGAAGATGTGTGAAGCGAGGGGATTGAAGGAGTGTCAACCACCGCCACTAGTACGCATGTCTGAAGTGACCCCAGGGTGATCTCTTATTGATCCCAAGGTGATCACAAAGTGATCCGAGGGTAATCACAAAGTGATTCGATGGTGATCACAAAGTGATCCCTAGGTGATCCCCCAGTGATCAGAGAGTGATAATCAAGGGTGATCACGAGGTGATCCCCCAGTGATCCCAGGTTGATCCCACAGTGATCTCAAGGTGACCACAAAGTGATCCCAGGGTGAACACAAAAAGATCCCAGGGTGATCACAAAGTGAACTCAGGGTGATCAAAAAGACTTTAAGTGATCCCAGGGCGATCCCCCGGTGATCCCAGGGTGATCCCCCCGGTGGTTCCAGTGATAAAGAAATTAAGCATTACCAATCACCAACTAATATTGTTATATATCATTATTAGCAGATAGCCTTAAAATACTGCCATCTGTTGCAACCACAGAAACAGATCATTTTGGAACAGATAAAGGCTGAAAATCGATTTTGTTAAATATGGTACTACGAAAAAGCGATGCAGCGATTGAGGTCAGTGGGAGCTGCAGCATGACCTAAATTTGACAGGGCACGTCGTGACATCTGACAGTGGTGTGACAGAAGCCAGACTCTATGGCCGTGACTGGGAGTGCTACTGACAGTCTCAGACCTGGATCAGGGAGAAGTAAACAGGTCACGACCAATACATCACTACTTAGAATTTTGTTACTCACCAAATCCTTTCATGGCTTTCCGCATCACCTTGCAGTCATTTTCGGGGTCAAAGTTGGGTGCAGGACGCACTGTGCCGGTCTCCTGTGCCATGGTGGAGAGAAAGAAAAATCACAATCAGTCACAGCGATATGCCTGCTTAGGTGGAATGTTATTGGTAGAGTAGTAGTGACTGGGCGAGTCGTCACGGCTGATCGGTTTCGCTGGTGTCCCCGATACGTTCTGTAGCCGCTGTGTGATCGTCAGGTACAAATGTTTGCCAGGTGTGATCCGAACTGCAGGAGGGGGTGGGGAGGGGAGTCGGACCTTGGGTACACAAAGTAGGAAGTGGGCAGGTAAGTGGGGCTGGCGTCCTCCGCTCTGTTTGTGGCTGTGCAATACGTGCGTCTTCCGCGCTCCGACGCCGACGATATGGGTCTCCAGTAGGTATGTAGGCCGGGGCTGAATATGCATCCAGAGGGGCGGGGCTCGGAAAGGGGGCGGGGCATGGGGGACGGGAGGGGGCTTTCCCGTGTGACTCAAGTCCCAAAAGACGTCATCAAAGGATTCCCTTAGGAGACTATAACAGTTACTATATATAAACAACTAAACGGACAGACGTCACAACTTAGTCACTAGACCGAATTCTAAGTGCCACGTGAGTTATTTCACAATTTCCTATACATCACCCCCTAATTTACTGCACCACAATAAGCCAACTGTTGAGCAAGGAAATGTGTCATGCAATCAACTAACCCCGACATAACCCATCAGGCTGATTGTCTGCATCAGCAGATTCTTAACCATTGCCAAAGGGCTTTATTTTTTTTTAGTAAATGATAATGATATTGAAGTCTATGTCTATGGTATAGAATGAACGTGAACTTGCAGACTCAGGATTGCCAATTGTTTACGAGCACGTCATGTCACCGCCTCGTGAGAGCATTAAATTGTTAAGCAGTTTATTAACTTTTGTTATCCTTCTCAATTTAGCACTGGGTTCTTTCATTGCATTCATAGAAATGGACGTACTTCTGATTTAACTTATATACAGAAACGTCTAGTTCGTTATTGCGATTTCTAACTCGTGCATTTCATTTCCCTAACAAATTATTCCAAAAAGGCAGGGTAGTATGCTTCAATAATACTAGTTCGAGGCTTTTGGTACATTTGGTAAAACTCAAACGTTTCTCGGTTCTCCAATGTGCACTATTTGGTTAGTTCTCTATACATTACTCTTTTTTCACTCTTACATAACAGAGAGACAATTCCAACAGATGATAATCAGTAATTTTTTCTTATTTTACTGGAGTAAACCTAGCCTGAGATAATTGATTTTATATATATAGTATGAGTTTAGACTAGGTTCCCCTGCACTCCTACTCTATTCTAATGCCATACATACAAAACAAGATTCTGAAAATACAATGACATATATTCATTTCTTCGGTAAATTACATGCAGTCACTCTGTATCCCTAGCTAATGATTACTGTGATATGTTGTGACATAAATAACAGGGTCGTGAACTACATGTAGGTGGCCGGACTCACTGACACAGCGTGCTGCGATTACCCGGTACCATGGTAACGATACGGGCACCGCGGTTTGGGAGGCTAATGTCGGCGTATCGCGGGGATCTAAAAATAGCCAAGTCCGGGTCTACACGAGTGCTACGGGAAGGAATCGGCGGAGGTCCGAGTGATAACCTGACTTGTTGCTGAAGTAGGATTAATGGTCAAGTACTATGAGCGGGTGTGGTAATACCCCAGATAATTTACAATATGCACATCGTAGACCGGTCGTATTACAGCGACTTTGTTTGTGATAAGGTTTGGCTGGATTGATAGTGAGCACTAGGCCTAAAACCCGCGCCTACATTACCAAACACCGTGGCAGTAAAATGTTGTGTAAAGATGACGGACGATGACAATGATTCCAGTCAGAACCATCTGATGATACGTAAATACCTACGTATTCACAAAATGAAACTATCATTCGTGAAGCGTCACATATGACAAGTCAATACACGTGCCTGGTACTTGCATACATGTTATCTAAATTGCAAAACAAAGATTACATTAATCTCAATTTTTTTGGCCGGGACCATGTCTAGATCCGAGAATTAACAAAAATGGGGAAAAGTCGCTAAATAGAGTCTTAGCGCTTGATTCCACAACGTTCATTACTCATCATCGACCGTTATGAATGCGTCTGTGATAGCTAGCGTGGGGCCGTTTTACGTGTTAATGAGAGCAAACTTGTTGACACTTGTTTATGTGTATTCAATATAAGACAGTCTGTTCAACACAAGTGTGTGCAATTCGGTTGCCAGAACTTGCTGTATTAAATACTGAATAGGAAAGCAAACTATCCATCACCAATTCATTGGTTGATTAAGTGCGTGCGTGCGTGCGTATGTGTATGTTTACATTTGACCACAGAAGTGTTGATGGTGATATTGAAGAGATCGAACCCTCCTAATCATTTCTCATTGTCTTCATCAATCTATCAAGGTTTCAACCTTCACTTCGTAAGTCACTGTCATAAAAGAAACAAGAACCGGGTAATAGTACTACACTAGTGTTTTTTGAGCAAATTGGATCATGGTGAGAAGCCATGGTCCCGAGCAAACAACTGGATAGAATCAAACAATATTCCGCAGGTCTACCCGTTGGTCTATTCGGACGGCCGTCTACGCTAACTCAATTTGACTAGGCAAAGGCTTGTACTGTACGTCAAATTATTAGCTTGTCATAAACATTGCCGAACCGTGGTACCTCCAACCAACCACTCGAATCAAACCACCTGCGAAACGCGCCATGTGGGTTATGTCCTTTACTGACCCGGCTTAAGACTCGGCCCCATGCCCGTACTATGTGTTAGAACACAGAACCCCCGTATTGATCGGCCAACAACCAGTCGGTGACCCTTATACGACTAGTGTTTGCCTGGGGTTATTCCTAGGCTACTCTGCTGACCCAGGCATGAGATCTGCTTTAACTTTAGCCTGCTCTGCTCCTCCTTTGCTGTAAAAAATATTATTGAGTCACTTTAGGTTTACGTGTGGGCAGGCTTTGTAACATTAATTCCTGATTATCTCTCTCAAAAATCACCGTAGGCTGCGGGGTTGGCCACTGGCCCAGGGCTCAAGGCCAGTTAAAAAGTGGTCGGGCTGGTGAAAGAATGAGTAAAAAATGGTGGTAAAAACACAGTATTGTGCACAATTTGGCTGCCGGGTGCATACTTTTGAGGGAGCATGCACCCGGCATGTGAAAGCCTTTTCAACAGCATAAATGCCACTATATAGAGCGAGTGCATTAAAATTATGTCGGGTGCATGATTTTGAATCCCTGAAATCCCTAATGAAATCTTTGGGGTCATATGCGAATATAGATTACAAAGTATTCAGAATCAATTATTCTCTTGTAGTGTCCATAAAACTGAGGGAGAAATTATTGTTAGGTGATCTGAATGGGAATGGTGGTTGGTTAGATGGGAGAGGGCGATGTCGTATGTCAACCTTTATTAATACCCATGATGTCCAAAGTTACTATATTTCTTTCTGTTCTGTCATGTCAAAGAGACCGATATCGCAGCCAGTGACGAATTTGTCTATCTCGTAGTGTTAATTTCAAGAGTCAATACATATACGATAGGTCATGGTAGTTGTGAATCCTAGATGTACCCAGCGTTTGAAGCTTGGAGATCATTACCGGATAAACCATATAACAGGAAAGCTGTGAGGTATTCATTAATTTGAATCAGAAACCATTACTTGTTTAAACACATTGAAAATTAGATTTAGGACATTCTTAGTGAAAGACAAAGAAGAGGAAATACGTATGCAATACATGGCAAGTATGTGTGTAATGTTATTCGACTATGCCAAAACAATGATACAACAATGATACAACAGCCAAGCTGAAACTAACATTAATTCAGCCAAAATATTGCAGCTTAATAGTGAACAAGAAGCAAAATAGCTACAAAGTTCCACTCATGCATGAGCGATGGTCATCCCTCAGTAAACTAAAGGCCCTTCTTATACCAGATGGCTATGTGTAATATGGGATATAGGTGCTGACTACCACCACTGCCACTCCTGCTGTCACACACAGCTCAGGGAGGGGTTTAAGAAAGGGCATGCACTGCCAATCACCTAGTACTGAGTGACCAATCTCTCACCCACCTGGGACTGCCCACCTGCAGGTGACAGTGGAGGTCCTAATGTGAAGGGATAAGGGCTTTTTAGCTCAGGCATTGGTTATGTAACCTACTTCTAGCTTCTCACACTGCCTGATTCTAACAACAATTCTCCCAACCACAGATAGCTACTTTTGTGATTTTTACCTGCAGGTTAGCCTCAAACAGGGTGCATGATGGGTAATATGTCAACAAAATGCATGGCTTTAGTATATATATTTTCATGAATTGTACCAACTACCATTTTTTGTAGACTAACATTTGAAAAAACTAGCCATCATTATTTTTTATACTTAAATCCATATACATTAATATTTCCTGAGTTATTTGAAAATTCATCCATTGTAGATAAAAATATAACAATTATTTGCTGATTTTCTGTAGTTTTTCCAGGCATCAGTGAAAATTAGCCTGCAGGTGCTCAAAATACTGTAAATATCGCTATCTGTGGTAGCGCGAATTGGAGGACAATGCCCTTCAACTGCTGAACATGAGATTGTGTAACCGGTGATTGAGAACAAAGAGAATTAAATGGTTAAAGACATGACTGATTGAGAGAGTCCCGACCATTAGCTACTATACTATATGGATATAACTAGGGACTCCCAAAAATACCAATTCCGGGAGACACGCAGATTGAATGGCCTACCTTTCTTGAGGTGATGGCCAGTCCGGCCATGGCCTTGGTGAGTGGTTGTGCGATGGGCCGTGTGGGGGGTTGTGACGCCGTGCTGGGCTGACCACCGGGCAGCTGGGGGTACACTGACGACCCTGCCTGGGGCCGAGATCCGGGGGCAGGTTGGGGGGCTCCGCCGTACGGCTGTGCCGCGGGTTGACCGGTCGGGTATCCCGTTTGTGGCTGACCTGTTGGGTATCCCGTTTGTGGCTGACCTGTTGGGTATCCCGTTTGTGGCTGACCTGTTGGGTACCCTGGTTGAGGCTGACTTGCTGGGTACCCAGGTTGGGGAATTCCTACTCCATATGTAGGCTACAAAAAGAATTAGAATTACGGTTCAAAATTTACTTTGAATAATACAAACAATCATGATAAAGTCGGGTAAATGTCGAATATATATCTTTAATATTATATCTTTATTGACTACTGCACTGCCCCCTACCGGTAAGGAGTATTCCCCAGAATGAGTTCGCCTTCCTCCTCAAAATAATTGTGACGTCACAGCCCTGTAACCATTGGAAACAAACAGCTTTCTAAAGTTATGTTCCAAAAGTTCCAGTTAAACTTACAGGGCCCATATCTTCGTAACTAATTTGGCTGATCAGGGAAAATTGGATCAGGGTGCCATGATCAGAAATTCTGTCTATTGTGAATAAATTTTACAAATAATAATTCCTGTTTGACACTATTTTGCAATAACACAATATATTTTGGTAAAAGGCAAAATCACTGATCATGGGACCCTGATCAAATTTTCCCTGATCAGCCAAATTAGTTACGAAGATATGGGGCCAGGAGTTCATTCTCTCTAGTCTGTTCTTGTGAATGTGATCACTTTCCAACAAAACGTCAACAGAAGGTAACTAATTCTTATTTTTAAGTGTTCTTTGTTTTTTATTGTAAAAGCATCTTGCTTCTTACCTGTGGGGCACCAACAGGAGCCGGCATTGCCACCCCGGGCATAGGGGCACCACCAGGTTGAGGGGCCTCGAAACCGATGCCTCCAGGTTGGGCGGGGTAGGCTGTGCCGCCAGGGTAACCTCCTGCGTTATACTGGCCATAGTCCGGACTTGGCATAGGCATGTTACCCTGAAAAAGTAACATACTAGTAGGACTTCTGTTGGCTTTCAAAGGAATACAATACATGTACCAGTACATATATTATATGACGGCTAATAAACTATTTTCGTAACTGATTTCAGTGATTAGGCTAATCAGGTAAATCTTGATTAGCATCTCATTCATATTTATTCTGTCTGTCAATCAAAGGAACACCTAACAAACCCTTTTCAAGGTTATTTTGAATATACATCACTTTTGCTGGTGACAGACAAAACTAAGCATTTTGACACACTGATCAAATTTCAACTGATTCGCCTATTCACTAAAATCAGTTACGGGGATATAGGCCCTGATGTCAAACTTGGGTTTCTCTGAAGAAGGCCTTCAAAAGCTGAAACATGTCGGTTCACTTTTAATAAAATGTCAAGTCTTTACCCAATCTGCTCACTGGTTAATATTTTTTTGGTAGTGAATAGTCTCAACACCACTTTGGTACTATGTGTACAAACTGCTAATCCATATTTAAGAAAGAAAATACCTTATAATAGAATAAAAGAGTTAAACCATAAACCAAAAGTGACCACGAAATAGAACAGAGAATGCGATAGTGATGTCAAACATGTATAAACGTCTGGGTGGCACTGGGTAAAAACAACAACGATACAACCGCAATAATCCAGAACTGACTACAACTAATATTCTAAACACAATTTTTACCTGTGGCTGTGGATAACCTCCTGTGGCAGGGTATCCCGGCTGGGGATATCCTGTGGGTTGTGGATAACCAGCTTGTGCTTGTGGATAACCACCTTGTTGGGGATAGCCTCCTTGTTGGGGATATCCTCCTTGTTGGGGATATCCAGGCTGTTGTGTTGGATACCCTCCTTGTTGAGGGTAACCCCCGCCTTGTCCGTATGGATAACTCATTTTATCCAGGTGGTGAAAATAAATGTGAAAATCTGAAAACAAGAGAGACGTTACATTGTAGATCTAGAATGAAATGTTATTCCGATACTGATAGATATCAACTCAGTTCTGATCGTTTAAAATTTACACTTATAAATTACAGGGCTTAAATTATTTTCTTCTTGATTTCAATAAAAGTTGGACTAGTTTGGGAACTTACAGCCAGTTGTTGAGAATGAGAATTACATAGGGCCTGCGGTAAGGCCGGATGGTGTGATAAGGTAACTATTTTGTAGATCTAAACAGCCCAAGTGTAAGATGCCTTTAGAACTAGACATCTAAACAAGAATAATATGTCCATTAGTTTCATGTGTAAATTTTCAATAATTCAAAGTTAGCATTGTAGATCCCCTTAGGCTTAGCTGAGAATGTCTAGATATCTCTAAATGGATCTCTGTGTAAAAAGTAATATTGAAAAAGGAATCAGGAATTGTTTTCAATGAATAATATGTAACTTACTGTAGATTTATAATAATTTGTCCATTAGTTTCATGTGTAAATTTTCAATAATTCAAAGTTAGCATTGTAGATCCCCTTAGCTGAGAATGTCTAGATATCTCTAATTGGATCTCTGTGTAAAAGGTAGACTAAGTTAATTTTGAAAAGGAATCAGAAATTGCCTTCAATGAACAATATGTAACTTACCAGCTTACTGTAGATTTATTTACACCGTAGATTATGGTGACTATGGCTATCGTGTAACGTAGTCTTTGTACAGACTTACGCTCTTTTTAATGTGTAGATCCTTCTAATGTGCACTCTCGTATGTATCACTGTTTTCGTGGGAATGGACAAGATCAGGTCTACATGAGTTGTCGAGTAGATCTTGACTACATATAAAGTTTCCTGATACCCTAGGGCCAGGCTAAATACAGCCCACTCCCTTCTTCCGTAGATATTTTTGGCAACAGTTAGTGCTATTTACGGGAGTATGACTGTCCACCTCTCTGACATTAAGTCTAACTCTAAGGTGAGGATAGACACTCATCCGTTTTCACAATCCCTGACGTCTCTAGTGACGTTGGATATCTTTGAAAAATCCCACGCATGAGTAAGACACTGTCACGAGAGGGCCGGAACATTAAACAAGTCACGGCCAGGAAGCGGGTTTCAAAATTAACGCCAGTCCGTCAGCTCTAGGCTGAGTGAGATACCCTGTTACTAACTGTTACTTACCAATTTGGGCAAAAATATCAATTTACCAGCACGGATAATGGCTTACAGTTTCTGTTTCTTCCTTCTTTTTTTTTTGTAAACTGCAACTTTAAATTGTTTATTTTTTCAAACAAGGTCACGGAAGACATGGCTTGTACTGGCAAACAGGTAGATGATCTACCGTTGCCGTTGGTTGCTTACACTGTGGTTAGGTCACAGATTTGGGTCTTCAGTTTAGTAGTTCACTGTTCAGCTTGGCCGGCTTTTTCAGAGCCAGGGGCAGGGCAGAGACTCAGACTGTCGAGCCTTCAGGCTTCAGCAGTTCAGGCTGCTGCAACGAACCTGCTCCGACTCGAGCGAGAGGAAAGCGGTGGATACTTTCGTTACTTCTCTTCACTCTATCAAAATCGTGACACAGTATACTTATGAGACTAGCATAATCCTAGCGGTTAATTGGTATCTAAAAGGGGAGTTAAAACAGACTTACCAGGACAGAAATAGTGTTTAGGTGGTTCTCCGGTGTGTTCTAGTTCTGTGGATCAAGGTGAAGGACGTTGCGGGGTCAGGTGGTCACGTGGGTCTGTTTACACACGTGGGGGCAGAAGGGGGCGGGGCGGTCTGAGCAGGGAGGAGGAGAGGGATCGACGGATCAGTTCGAGTTTCCATCTATACTTGCATAGCTAGGGTATCATAGATCTAAAGGTTTTCTGGTGATATTGCACTTAAAGTAATTTGACGTTCATCCAAAATATAAAGTAAACATAAACTTTAATAATGACAAGACGCTTCACGTCTCGGTACACACTAAATTTCTTTCACCCCCAAAAAAGAGTAAATACGCTACGGCAGCAGTTGAACGCCCCCGGGCTTGAGTAGTCCACGCAGGCTCACTGTCGGCGAGTTACAGCCCCAGCGGTACCTTTACAGGGAGTCTGCCGTAATTTATAAGACTTGCAGCAGACTCTCACGCTACTAAGTTATCAGAGAAAACGACGCCACCTTTCCTTCAAAAACACTTTACCCAGTGGCGGATTTTTGGGGGGGGCCAGAGGGGCCTTGGCCCCCCCCTTCCCTAAAAAAAAAAAAAAAAAGGAGGAGGAGGAGGACAGAGAAAGGAAAAGAAAAGAAGAGAAGGGGGGAGTGGGGGACTTTTGAGGGCTGGTGGGTCTTGAATAGGTGTGTCTGAGGGGAGGGGGCCGACCTCTGAGGGCTGGTGGGCCTTGAATAGGTGTGTCAGGGAAGGGGAGAGCAACCTCTCTGGGGGCTGGTGGGCCTTGAATAGGTGTGTCAGAGGGGAGGGGGGACGACCTGTCTGAGGGCTGGTGGGCCTTGAACAGGTGTGTCAGGGGGAAGGTGGGGACGACCTGTCTGAGGGCTGATGGGCCTTGAACAGGTGTATCAGGGGGAAGGTGGGGACGACCTGTCTGAGGGCTGATGGGCCTTGAACAGGTGTATCAGGGGGAAGGTGGGGACGACCTGTCTGAGGGCTGATGGGCCATGGCTATGTGTCAGAGGGAAGAGAACGATCTCTGAGGGCTTGTGGGCCTTGTTTGAGGGCCCCCTGGCCTCTCTAATCGACCCTCACCCTGACCCTTTAATCTGAGGCTCCCTGGTCCTCTCAGGTCGACCCTCACCCTCCTCCTGTAACCTGAGCCCCCCCTGGTCTTCTCTAGTCGACCCTCACCTTCCCCCTTTAACCTGAGGCCCACCTGGTCATCTCTAGTCGACCCTCACCCTCCTCCTGTAACCTGAGCCCCCCCTGGTCTTCTCTAGTCGACCCTCACCCTCCTCCTGTAACCTGAGCCCCCCCTGGTCTTCTCTAGTCGACCCTCACCTTCCCCCTTTAACCTGAGGCCCACCTGGTCATCTCTAGTCGACCCTCACCCTCCTCCTGTAACCTGAGCCCCCCCTGGTCTTCTCTAGTCGACCCTCACCTTCCCCCTTTAACCTGAGGCCCACCTGGTCATCTCTAGTCGACCCTCACCCTCCTCCTTTAACCCTGAGGCCCCCCTGGTCCTCTCAGGTCGATCCTTACCCTCCTCCTTTAACCTGAGACGCCCTGGTCCTCTCTAGTCGACCCTCACCCTCCTCCTTAAAGGAAACCTTGCACATAAATTCATGAAGTGCAATTTCTTGTGTAAATAACTTGACTTAGGTATTCTAAAAATGTTTATATCTAAAAAAAATAAGTGAAAACGTGAAAATGTTGAGATCTTAGAGCATTATTCAAGAAAGGAATTTAATTTTGGGAATTCCCTGAATGCTGGGCTGCTTAGTACTCCCCTTGCTACGTCACAGGTATGGGAATTCTTTCTAAAATTCCTTTGGGTTTCTCTGATTAATGGATGATCGTAGATGGATATGAATATCAATTTGTTATGAGTGGCAATGGGCCAAATATGTATAATTTGGGTTAGAGAGCACAGACTTTATTACAAATCCTACAGGGATGGGGATTCCCTTCTAAGGGCAGATGGGATTCCCCAATCACTCCCCTTGCTACGTCATTAATTAGGGGAATTCCTTTAAAAATGAAATAAAATACAATTTTGTTAATGTCCCATAACTGCATCTAAACTAGGAATTTTCCTTAGATTTTGCTTATATTGATAGCATAAGTTGTGAATAAGATGCTGAATTGAATTTATTGAAAAATAACAATCCTTTAGTTATGTGCAAGGTTTCCTTTAAACCTGAGGGCCCCTTGGCCTCTCTGGTCGACCTACACTCTCCACTCTTTCCACAATTTCCTCAAAAAGTTATTACCACCTATAATCAAATTCCCTAGGAAATTGATATTCAAATATAAGAAATCAAGAAAAAAAACCATTATCCCCCAAGTTCCCCAAAGTACCTCAGAATGCCTCAGATTACATGAATGAGAGGTTATCTTTCCAAAATTTTCCTGGGGGTGGCCCCCATACCCCCCGATGGGAGGGGGAACCCCTCCCATACCCTCCCCATGGACCTGGACTTGGTCTCCAATGTACCTCAGAATACCCCAGATTGCTTGAATGAGAGGTTGTCTTTTCAAAATTTTCCTGGGGGTGGCCCCCCATACCCCCCCATGGGATGGGAACCCCACCCTTGCCCTGAATCCCATACCCAGTGAAATTCAAAATATTAGGGAAAATACTGTTATTACTTCAGGTCACCAAAGTACCTTAGAATACCTAAGATTGCATGAATGACAGGTCATATTTTTAAAATTTTCCTGGCGGTGGCCCCCCATACCCCCCCCCCCCCCCCAATGGGAGGGGAACCCCACCCTTGCCCTGAATCCCATACCCAGTGAAATTCAAAATATTAGGGAAAATACTGTTATTACTTCAGGTCACCAAAGTACCTTAGAATACCTAAGATTGCATGAATGACAGGTCATATTTTCAAAATTTTCCTGGGGGTGGCCCCCCATACCCCCCCAATGGGAGGGGAAACCCCTCCCATGCCCTCCCCATGGACGGCTACGCCGTCCACAAATTGGGCCCTCATATACTACTAAGGTTTTTTTCCAAATCTTGGCCCCCCCCCTTAAAAATTCCTGGATCCGCCCTTGTAATACCTGTAACTTTACACAGAGATTGCCGTGTCTGTAAAATGCATATTTTTTTATTTTTTTAAATCATATTTTACATTAAAAATTAGAGAAAGATACGTTCCTCCAGAGCAGGGGGGGGGGGGGTCGTACGATACCCACAAACCCAATGTTATGCAATGAAAACAATCATCCGTTTGACGACGCCCGTCGCTGTGACGACGCCCGTCGCCGTGACGACGCCCGTCGCCGTGACGACGCCCGTCGACGTGACGACGCCCGTCGACGTGACGACGCCCGTCGACGTGACGACGCCCGTCGACGTGACGACGCCCGTCGACGTGACGACGCCCGTCGACGTGACGACGCCCGTCGACGTGACGACGCCCGTCGACGTGACGACGCCCGACGAATGCTCAATTTTTTCAGCAAACATTTCCATTGAACTCCAAGTGTTGAATATGAATTAATGGTGAAATCATGTTACTAGTTTGAAGTAAGTGCAAAAAAAGAACTCAAATTGATATTCGGATCACAGTATGACGTGAGTTCATTCCGCTGGATTCAAATCCGGCAGGAGGCTGATAGACAGTCTATTTGTAGTGAAATAGGTTGAAACCAGCGAAAAAACATGGCGGCCCATGGACGAAATCTCGTTTCCACAGCGTTTTTAAGAAGGGGGAATTACGGTGTCGAACCGTTACCGCAAAACTTGAAAATTTCGGAAATTGTGTGTTTTTGACCATATAGCGCGATCACTAAAGCCTTTATAAAAAAATAAATAAAATCAATCCGAAAGTAGCCAAGGATTGCAGCCCCGACTAAGAGAAAGAGGTTCCCATAGCAATGTTTGTTTGTTTCTTCTTTTTTTTAAGGGGGGGGGGGGGGGGTTTGGATGGCTAGACAATGGCTAGAAAATTCCAAAGGATTCCACAGACTAATACTGAGGCAAGTGCTAACGCAGCCCCGCCTACACCTTTCCCCTCTCGCCAAGTAGGACAAAAAGAGTTGTTGTCACGGACATAATAATTTGGGATACTTCAGACGCAATTCGTTTTAGAGCAATTTGAGATATTTCTAAAATAGAAAATGCATGAGCCTATAAAATATATATTTGAGTCTACAGTGAGTTCGGGTTTGAAGCCTAATCAAGAAATAACAATATCAACATTCTTTTAGAAATAGGCCTAATTAATATTTGTATTTCTAGAGATTTGATGTTCAAAGTCTGACATAGGCCCTATTTGGACCAAAAAGTGTCAACAACTCTCATGGCCATTTACTTGAAACAATAAAATGTTTCCTGCATAAGAAAAACATGCCTGGCTATTGCCATCTAACCCTGTACAAGAAAACACAACATTGCTTCACCTAAACCTGTGTAACAGGAAATGGTGTATTGTAATAGGTTCGGCACACCTGTTACAACTCTGAGCTAATCAACTGATATTATACGGCGTGATATTGGTAGCGTGTCGTATTCGTCATTAAAAGATCTACTAGAAGCTGCGACCTGTAGGCTGCTGGTTTGAGCAGGGAGGAAGCAGGGTAGTAGTCCACAGGCTATAGCTAGTTCACCAGTGAGTCAAATGACAATGAATGGCTGCCGTGCAGCTCATTATATAAGTGTCCAAGAATGTGCAAAACGTGCGCATGGTGCACACAGGGTGCACAGCGCACACACCGCGACATATAAGTAAAAAGGTACAACAGAAGGGCAGTTCTGTTACACCTGATAGAAACCAGGGGTGCCCATATTACCCACTATGCCCATATTACCCTACTTTACCCTATTGGGGGCTACAAAATGTTTAAGAAACTAACAAATGTTTCTGTTTTTTTTTTAAATACCGTTATGCTTTTTAGAAATCAGACCACAATATTTTCTTGAAACCTTCACTTTTCTCTTTATCTACACCCTCATTACGGAGAATATGCCTAGTATCGCGCATTAAATGAGTGAAATAAGAACAAAAATGACTGCAACCCATACCAACCGACTTTGATATCTAATTGTGAAGGAAATCATTCATAACAACCCATACCAACCGACTTTGATATCTTATTGTGAGGAAAATCATTCATAATTTTCTATGTGTATGGCTAGAAATGATAGTGTATATGGCTAAAATGATAAAAGAAAATGACATTGTATAGAAATACCAATGGCATGTTGTTGAATTGCTCATACAATTATATTATGGTGGTTATATCGCGGTTCGTAGATGTTTATTATTGATATCAAGATGTAACATAATTGAATGAGGTACCGTTCCAGACATAATATTGGAAAAGAAATAGCGTATAACTATTTGTCTTGATGTAATTGTTAAAAAGGGGTTGCAAAAAATATCAAATCATGATGATTTTCAAATCAAAATCCAACAATGACGTTGTTGTTGTGACTGATAACAAAGTAAATAGCTAATTCTGTATTAAAATGTTACTGCATGGTTAAACACTGATTTTCCATGAATAAAATGATCATGCACAGGATACCAAATGCCTGTTCTATGGCAAATTTCAGCGTACCAACGGCACAGGGAAAACAGCCAAAATGACCCCCAAAAAAATCCTTGACAGGGAAAACACAGGAAAATTCCTGATCCTCAAAATATAAGGGATTTGAATTGTTGTTGGGTTGTCCAAATGTTGTCTGCACATGGAAGCTTTTAAATTGGATCAACTTGCTGGATGTGACACAGGGAAAGATTGCCACGGGACAGGGAAATCATAGGGAAAACACAGGGAATTTGAAAATGAAATTTGAGTAGGGTCCCTGAAATTTAAAATGTTTTATTGACATTGTTCATGTTTGCAATAATTATGAAGCAAAGAAGTATTTTTAATGTTTAATATGAATTTAAAACAAAATAAGGAAAATAGAATATTGCAATTATCTGATTATAATAATAGGTAGGGGCCTATAGCAGACAGTCATATACATGATACAACATCTAATGCGCAAGACAATGACATTTAGAATTACATGTACATTTCCATCTTGTCATGTCATTGAAAGAATCATTTATTTGACTTTTAGAAAAAAAATAACTCTTTTCAAAATATATGAAATAAGATATTAATTAAAAGTTGAAGACAGGAAGATAAAAGATATTATGGATTACTACTGTGCATTCTATTAATTATACCACAAAAACGTTCCATTCGGATATTCTAGGGGTGTTGCAGACAATACTGCACATGTATGTTTTTAAATCATAATCATCAGGTAAATCTCAAATTATTTAGAGGCATTGAAGTATATAGGTGCGCGAAACAACACACATGCGCGACACAGGGCACATTTCCTCTATATGAAAAATCATTTTTTGAAAACAAATTCTAGTAATTTCCAACGATCTTTCTTAAAGTTTCCATACAGAAAATCACAGAAAAATCTGTTTGTACTAAAACCTTGTTTTTCTTAGTGCCACAGGAGGATGGCATTATCCTTACACTTTCCCATATTTGCATTACGTATTATCAGTGATTATAAACATGTCGAATACCTTTGATGGTATGTAATGGGATACGTGATATACACCAAGGTGACGAACTAGAGTTCTGATAATCTAATTAATCCGGACATAACAGTGTGACCTCTTATCAACATGTATCTAATAGCTCCACGGGTATCTCGATAGGCAAGTTGTTTCACGATGCTTACACGGGAACATTGTATACGTGTTTTAGAAGGGAAACCGCGTTCTTTTTCATAAATCGGCTGGACGGGAGGTTATAAAAACATGAGATGCTGCGCTCGCATTTTTCAGGTAGGTCATTTCATATATACGTCCCATAATGTTCACAAAATTGAGAGAAAAACATTTTACACCGTGGAGGAAAGTGGGCAGTATCAGTGCATATTGCATTCTAAATGGAGAGCGGGGTCTAGAAAACGCCTCAAAATACGTAGTTAATAAGATTTTACACAGTGGAGCAAGGTGGGAAGTATCAGTGCATATTGCATTCTCAATGGGGCGGGGGATCTAGGAAATACCTAAAAATGCGTAGTTGATTAATTGAGTCCAAATTGTATGAATCAAACTTCATTCACCTTGCCGTTCTGCATGGTATTACTGTATAGTACAGACTTATGGATTAGTAGCTTTAGAAAACACCAGATGTCAATAGCTGCACATAGGAACGTACTGATATAGGATAAGTCTGCAATTAAGATCATGTGTGTAAGAGGTTGTTGCTAAATACAGGCAGGAGACCAATTGCCTGGGTAAAGTTATAGCGACGTAGATAGGAAGGAAATAGTCTTAGAGCATTTTTGTTGAGTGAGCTGAGTGGACTTAGCCTATGGACTGGTGAAATGCTAATGGGAAGTCAGTGACTTTATATTCAATTTTTGGACATAATAAACCTATACTTTTATGCGACTCATCCTGTTCTGTCAACTCTTGGCAACTGGAACTACGTTAGGAGCTGAACATGATTTTACCTCGTACAACATGTGACGTGTTTACGAGATTCTGCGAGATACGGATGCGCGCGGGAACCAGCAGCCAGGATCGTGCTCGGGAAGAAGTCAGACGTGTTTTCTGCACAGCAGGTAATTATACTGTTCTCTTTTGACCGTTTTTCCTCGTTTAAGAGGTTTTCTTTATTGTTCACCCAGTTTTGTTCGGGTGTGAGGTTTATGGAGTCATGGAAAGATGTTTTCCCGTGCTTTTGACTCATGTTTTTTCTTTATTCCAGCAGGTTGCTGAGGCGCCGAGAGTCGGTTTATCTTCCCGCCATTATGAGTTCTCGAAGAGCGACAAACAATTCGTCGGTGATCTCTCTCGAGGAACAAGAAGGGATTATTTCGGACATTATGGAAAAAGGTGGAGGTGTCCAGCCTACTAGTTTGGAGAAATCCAAGGTGATTAAGAAGAAAGCTAAGGCGAAGCCGGCCGCGTCTAAGTCGGCAACCCTAGATCCGTCGGCACGTTCCATTCCCGGGGCTCAGGATGTAACTCTGACGTCACAAAACTCCCAGGGCTCAGGCGGCGGCGCCGCGCCGGCGGTTGACAAGGACACGGCCCGGAAGTCTGGCGAGGTGCCTAGCGACCTGAAGGGTCGGGACGTTACGCCACCAATGCACCTGGTTGTTACGGAGACGACGAAGGAGGGGGAAGAAGGTGATGATGATTTATCGCTGGCACAGCAACAGTGGCTGTGGCAGCAACAACAACAGTTTATGGCCCTACCACAGTTTCAGAACTTTGGGAATTTTGTTCCCAATTATGCGTTGGGACCGGGGCCGTTGTTTACCGCTTGGGACCAAGAGGAGCGTCCGGTTCATGAGATCAGTGATGAGGAGGATAGTACGGTCGGAGAGCCTGCGGGCTCTAGAGAAGAACCTCAGTTGGGAACAGATGGACCTGGGGCAGGAGCGACTGGGGGTTTGGATAAACCAGTGGTACCGGAGACTCAGTTCCCAGTGGATGGAGCAGCCGCAGATTTGATTAAAGATAGGATCGCTCAGGTTAAGGAATCGGATAAAGTTTCTGCCGACATCACCCCAGGTGTGGCAGCTTTCTTGGAAAAGTACCTATCGGAGGTTCATTTCCTGTCGGAGATGGAAAAGGTCAGCAAGACTTTCCCAAGAGTGGGAAATGTAAAAAAACATGAGAGTACCCAGGCTCGATGAGGAGATTTTCCTAGCGGTGGACCCTAGGGCTAAAGGAGTAGACCAGAGTCTCCAACTGATCCAGAAAGGAGTCTTAGCGGCTTTAGCGGCGTTTGCACCCGTACTGGAACTTACGTGTGAGAGGGGCAGCCAGGATCCGGAACTTAACAAACTGGCCAGAAATGTGGTTGAAGGGACGCAGCTTCTGGCTTACGCCCACAGTGCTATTTTGGGCAAATGTCGGGATTTCCTGAGACCACAGTTTACGCAAAAGTGCTGTTGAGGCCCAGGCGGGGGCGGCGCCGGAATGGCTCTTCGGTAGAAACCTAGGAGAGGCGTCAAAGCAGTGTGAGACGGTGAAGCACATCGGGGAGAAACTCCTGAAGAGGAAGGTTAACTCGCAACAGCAAAGGGGTGGACAAAACCAGAAGAGGTTTAGGGCTCCTTTTGTGCAGCAACAGCAAATGCCGATGATGCACATGCTTAGGGGATTCAATCCTTACGGCTGGCAGCAGCAGCAGCAGCAGTTCAGGTTCCCGAATCCTCAGGCTTTCCCACAGGCACAGTTCATGCCAGGCGCTTCAGGGGCGCTAGAGGCCAGAAGCAGGGTTTTCCCAAGAGGGGAGCCTACCAGAAGTAGAGCCGGAGGTGAGTTCCCAAGATTGGCTTTCTGACTCAGTTAAGGACCAAGACGAGGTTAATGTGTTAACGGGGAGAACTTTTGTAGGAGGACAAATAGCAAAGAAGGTGTCTCAATGGTTAAAGTTGTCTAATGACCCGTGGTTAATCAGTTCGGTACAAGGGGTTAGGATACCATTTGTGGTGGTACCGGTTCAACTCTCGGAACCGAAACCATACAAGTTGTCTGTGGAAGAATCTGAGTTTGTAGAGAAAGAGCTAGGTGTCATGTTGGAAAAAGGGATCATAGAGAGAGCACAGCCAGAAAGAGGACAGGTAGTGTCTAACATTTTTCTCAGGCAAAAAAAGGATGGTGCATTCAGGTTTATCCTAGACTTAACGTGGGTTAACTTACATGTACAGTACGAGCATTTCAAGATGCACTCTCTTCAGACTGCCAGGGATATGATGAGGCAAGACTGTTGGTTGGGATCCATAGATTTGAAGGACGCCTATTACTCGGTTTGGGTACATAAGGGACATAGGAAGTACCTTCGTTTTAGGTGGGAGGGGCAACTTTTCCAGTTTGCCACACTCCCTAATGGACTTGCGTGTGCACCTAGGTTTTTCACCAAGATCCTTACTCCTCCATTTGCAAAGCTGAGAGAGGAGGGACTGGAATGTTTTCCGTATATAGATGACTCTTTCGTCATGGCGGATACTTTTGGGAAGTGTAAATACACACTCAACAGACTCATAGGGCTTTTGGAGTCCTTGGGGTTTGTGATCCATCCGATAAAGTCGGTTCTAGAACCGGTTAAATCCTTAGTCTTTTTGGGTTTTCACTTGGATTCGGAGGATTTCAAGATTTTCCTTACGAAGGAGAAAGAAGATAAGATGATTAGGACCATCGTAGAGCTTAGACAAAAAGGGAACCCTACGATTCGGCAAGTTGCAGGACTGATAGGTCTTATGATAGCTTTTGCTCAAGCTTTCCCTTATGGGGAGTCGCACATCAAGGCATTGGAAAGGGATAAGATTCAGGCGTTAGCGGTGGCTAAGGGAAATTTCGATGCACAGATGAGCATTTCAAAGGATGGATGGGAGGATATTTCCTGGTGGTGGTTAAATGTGCGAAGGTCGGGGGACCCTGTGAGGGTGAGAGACCCAGATCTTACAGTGTACACAGATGCTTCGATGGAGGGCTGGGGAGCCCATAGAGGGGAAGTATCGAACGGAGGGAGATGGTCTGAGGAGGAAGCAAAACAACACATAAATGTTTTGGAACTCCGGGCTATTTTCCTTGCACTGAGAAGTTTGTGTGATGTGAGAAACACTCACTTTCAGTTGATGACGGACAACACTACGGCCTTGGCCTATGTTAAACACCAAGGTGGGGTGAAATCTCAAGAGTGCAACGCAGTGGCAAAAGATATCTGGGGATGGTCAGAAGAGAGGTCAATTTGGCTGACAATAGCTCACGTTCCAGGGGTGGAAAATGTACTAGCGGACTACAAATCCAGGCATTTCGCAGACAATCTTGAATGGCAAGTGAATGACAAATTTTTTGAGAAAATAGTAGCGGTATTTGGTGAACCAGAAGTAGACTTGTTTGCTACTCGCTTGAACTGTAAAGTAGAAACATTTGTGTCTTGGCGTCCGGACCCGGACGCATATGCAGTGGATGCTTTTATGTTAAGCTGGAGAGATGTTGATTTCTATGCCTTCCCTCCTTTCAGCTGCATAGCGAGGGTGCTGGCCAAAATCTTGGAGGAAGATGCGAGAGGGACGTTGGTGGTGCCGTGGTGGCCAACACAACCCCGGTGGGGCACCCTGATGGGTCTAGGACTAAGGAGACTCCAATTCAGAGGGAAGAAGAACAATCTTCTGCCGTCGGGAAAGCCGGATCAGCAACAGTTTCTAGGCAGCATCCCATTGGGAGCCTTCCTATTCTAGGCAGGCACTTGTTGGGTAAAGGTTTCGACAAAGCCACAGTGGGGCTTATTATGGATGCATGGAGGGCATCAACGAAGAAACTGTATTCTACCTATCTGCGAAAGTGGGCTACTTTTTGCGTAGAAAGGGGGATTAAGAACACTGAGCCGACGTTACCTCAGGCGTGTAGATTCTTGAGAATGCTTTCAGATGGAGGTGTAGGTTATGGAGCCTTGAACTCAGCGCGTTGTGCCCTATCAACGATTCTCCCTTCCTATGATGGACACACTTTTGGTACGCACCCGTTGGTGTGCTGGTTAATAAAAGGGGGGTACGAACGAAACCCGCCGAGAGCTAGATACAACCAGTTTTGGGATGTGAATGTTGTATTCGATTTGTTCAAATCTTGGGGCTCAAATGCCTTTTTGTCGTTAAAGAAACTCTCAATGAAGTTAGCAGTTTTATTACTGATGGTGTCGTCTCAGAGGGGACAGACCATTCTGAACTTGAGAACGGAAGATATGACCGTTAGTGATGTGGTAGTATTCAAGATGAAGACGTTGTTAAAGCACAACCGATTGGGTGATCCCTTGGACACCATAGTCTTTAGACCGTTTAATGACTGTAGGCGCTTGTGTGTGGTGAGAGCGCTTAAAATGTATCTCAAACATACGGAAATGCTAAGAGGACATGGACAGCTCTTATTGAGTTTTGTCAGGCCGCACGGGCCCATCTCTAGGGACACGCTGTCCAGATGGGTTCTTAGAGTGTTGGCAGAAGCAGGAATTGATGTAGACAGATACAAAAGTCACTCCACAAGAGGCGCGACCACTTCGGCAGCACGATGACTGGGGGTGCCGTTAAATTTAGTGATGAGACAAGGGTCGTGGAAAAGCGCGGAAACGTTTGCTAGGTTCTATGACAAAGAGTTGAATGTAGACAATGCGAGAGTAGCAAATGAACTTTTGAGAGATGCAATGACGTGATTGTTGGTGATTTGTGATGTTGTCTCTATGATGAAATAAAGATTTGGTTTTTCATGAAATTGGGAGTGGTGTTTAAATGAAATAAATTCACTCGCACGATGAAATAGAAATTTAATATTACGAGCTTTAAAATTCTCGCAGAATCTCGCAAACACGTCACGTGTTGTACGAGGTAAAATTGTAGAATTATACGAGACTTACCTGTAATGTTGAAGTAGAATTATAATTTTACCGAGGACAACACGTAGTGTTGTAGGGATTATGCGCCCACCTCAACCACAACCCAAATAGGATAAAATTATCGGGTTACTCTTATTATTGATGATTTTGTATGAGTGGAAGGGGTAAGTCTAGTTATTTCGTAATATTTAAGTTTCCTTTAAATACTGCTGGTTCCCGCGTGCATCCGTATCTCGCATAATCCCTACAACACTACGTGTTATCCTCGGTAAAATTATAATTCTACTTCAACATTACAGGTAAGTCTCGTATAATTCTACAATCAATAGGACAATGGGTCATGACTTGGACTAGCATCATTTAAGAAATAATCTAAGGAATTAAACAAATCATAAATACAACATTATAATTATGCAATCTGATTAAACCCATAGTTCAGGAATTCCATGAGAGTGTACTGACGCGGGTGGCCAGTCCATGCTAGTGTAGGCTTTACAGCGTTAGCTTTAGAATAGCGCACATGTTAGCCATAACTCTCTGTCAAAGTAGGGGGTTAAAGGAGGAGTCATAGTATCACATATCATACTAAAGGAGCGCACGCCGCTCAAGCTCAGTCAGAGTCAGCTGAATGTTGTGTGAGTAACCATCCCGGAAAGGTTAGGTCTTAGAAGCTGAGTACTGGTTTGGAATAGAAGCAGAAAGACTGTGTAGAAAGGTGGGAGCGTTCACTGAGTGTGTTTGAGGGGATTCCTTCCTTGGAGCTGATCATTGTCAATTGAGATCTTGTCACGAAATGGCAATACACAGAAGAATATTAATAAAGAACAACCTTTCACGCGAGTGTTACGTCTTACATGATGTTGGAAATATGATTATGTATTGGAAGACAGCAGTCGAACGAGGAGAAGACTGCGTTTGGAGCTAGCTATTATCTACAATTAACTACGACTAATTATGTACACCACCTATAACAGATAATTAACTCTCAATAGTTCAAGAGGAAGAATATTGATTTTGCTTATGAATACAACATATTTCTTGGGTTTGTAATTATCATGCAAACCATTCGTCCTATTTTGTCAGTTTCAGTCAAAACTTAACCCTTTAACAGCTGTTTAAACAGATAGGATCCTGTTCATGACTTCTCCCTTCCGCTTCGTCCTCCACACCGTCAACCTTCACCTCCATTACCCCTGCATTTCTTTTTCCGTGTACGTTATTCCAAAAACGTCGTAACCTCCCTAGTTTAGTCCTGAATCAATTCTGGCGGATGTTTAAGACACACTCAATTCTAAAATGAAGCAACTGGATGAAGAAGAAAAATCCAAGCCTAGCTAGGGCAAAGAATAACCACGAACAAAATAAAATGTTGGTTAGTGTATGTACACCCCCCCCCCCCCCTGTCTCTTCATTATAAAAAAATTGATGCAGGGTCGGGCACCTCCTGCTACCCCCTTCCTTCCGCTTTAAAAAAAGAAATATCAACAGGAAGGGCTATACTGACTAAAGCCCCTTAAATAAAAGGGCGCACCAGAAAGATTATTGCTTCTATGGATTGCACATTTAAGTTAAAATGAATAAAACTAAGAATCCGACCAGCAGGTTCCCAGTTACAAAGTACAAAGTTGACAAAACCTTTTTCATGGCACAAGCCTTTGTTTCATAGAACTCAAAAACCATGCACAATAATGCATGCGCTTAAAGATGAAAGAATCGTTTGAAACATGAAAGACCGTGCATGACAGTTTTAAAACCAATTCTCTGTTATGTACATGTATGCAGCCTCGACCCACCGCTACCACTATAACACAAGGTATCCAGAGACCCTCCTGATCCATGCTCTATCTGCCCTTTTCCTGGACGAGGATGGGCCGCCTACAGACCCACGCTCCAACACCTCTGCTCCACAACCCAACCAGGTGGCCAGTGCACCATGGGGCACACCACCAGGATGCCGCCCAACTACTGCTACGGCGCCCCGCCGCCGCCAAAACCAGGGCCGCCGGGGCCCTTACAGGGAAACCTCAGTTCGCCCCCAACAAACCTCCAACGGTCGTCCCAACCGCAGAAGAGAAGACCGCCGCCAGAACCGCCAGGATTGGAACCGGAACCAGCCTCAAGGGGATTTTCCAATCCTCTCAAACCGGGAGAGGAATCTCCTCCAACGCCTTTTGGGCCGCGACCAGAATCGCACTTAGACACTCCGGAATCCCCGATTTCTGACTCAGACTGCTGGCTTTTAGACCAGGACTTTAGATCCATCCTCACAGATATCGCTTTCGATTATCTACCTTTACTTTATCAAACTTTAAATGATAACAACAGTAATACCAGCAATAAACAACTAAACAGTTCACATGGTGTTGTCAATTTGTCATCTCGCAATCGTTCAGATGCAGAATTAAGTCTCCTTTCAAAGGGCCTTAGCTTTGTCGATACACCGCCAGTTTCTGATAAAGGGATCTTGGCCGAAGACATCTCTAAATTTCACTTAAGTGTAAAACGGAATCTGGCCATTAATAAACTTAGCTCATTAAGCCCCACTGAACCAGAGCCTCCCCCTAGCCAACCCACAATTCCTACATCACTACCCTTCCACAATCAAAAATTCAAAAATCCATCTAAATGGAACCCCCCGGCTCCTCCAATTTTGGAACACATGTCTCTGCTTAATGAAACCCAAATTCAAAACCACCTTTTTTATAAGCGAGTCAAACCTCATAAGTCTAATTTAACTAGATCAGAATTTTTTTCTAAACAGTCACTTAGCAAAGATCACTCTATAGTGATTAAGAAAGCCGATAAAGGTTCTGCGGTAGTGATACAGAATAGGACCGATTACATTAATGAAGGTCTACGACAACTCTCAGATATTAACTTCTATAAACAGGTTGATCATGACTTAACATCTCAACACAATGCCATAGTTTCTAAGGCGGTCAGAAGCATGGAACTCAACAAGGAGATCTCAGAGAAAACGGCTGACTACTTAATTTTGGAATGCCCTAGAACCTCCAAACTTTACTTGTTACCCAAAATTCATAAAAATAAAATTCCACCACCAGGACGACCAATCGTGTCAGCTAATGACTCACCGACTGAACGCATCTCGCAATTTGTCGATCACTTTATCCAACCACTTGTCCCTAAACTACCTTCGTATGTCAGAGACAGTGGACATCTTATTAATATAATTAAAGACTTAACTTTACCAGATAATGCTATCCTCGCGACCCTGGATGTCACCAGTCTCTACACCAATATCCCCAACTCAGAAGGGATCAAGGCTGTAGCCCAATACCTGTTTCGGGCGAGGGACCCCTCTGAAACCCTACTAATTCCTCCATTTGTAATTTGTTGGAACTAGTCTTGACTCTCAATAACTTTGAATTTGATAACAAACACTTCCTACAAATAGGTGGCACAACAATGTGCACTAAACTTGCCCCTTCTTGTGCCAACCTTTTCATGGGCGCCTTTGAAGAAAAATATGTCTATTCATATAAGCTCAAGCCCCTATTATGGAAGAGATTCATTGATGATATCTTCTTCATTTGGACCTATGGGGAGGAATCGTTGGATAGCTTCATTACTTTTCTCAATTCCCAACACCCCACCATAAAATTTACCGTAGAAACTTCCACTAAGGAAGTAAACTTTTTGGATCTTACTATTTAAAAGGCTACGTCTGGTTCACTTTCTACCACACTCTACTGCAAATTGACTGACAGCCACAACTATCTCCTGTTTTCGTCTGAGCACCCAAGACACATACTTCGAGGAATCCCTTACTCCCAGTTCCTCCGTTTGAAACGAATTTGCACGTTTGAATCTGAATTTTTAAAAAATTCCTTGATGCTTAGTACACACTTCTTACGACGAGGCTACCCCAGACACCTCATCAAACAGTCGCTTTCAAGGGCGTCCCAAATGGATAGGGAATCCCTGTTGAACAAAGACCATTTATTAGGGTCTTTACCGAAAAACCAAACAGAGTGATGTTTTTTACTGCATCACTACCCACAACCCGAGAAACCCTCCTGTAGCGGAGATCATATGTGAAAACTGGCAACTCCTAGGCCGGTCCAAAACCACTCGCGCCATCCTAGATTCCAAAGTTATTTTTGGTCTCCGCCGAAATAGAAACTTAGGTGATGCCCTGGTTAGAGCGTCTACCCATGACCCAACTAGGAAGACAGGACTGAGTGAACACCCGTGCAACTGACCTACTAAATGCCGGTATTGCCCTTTGATTAACAAATCCAATAAGGTTAAATCCCTCTGGAATAACTCTGAACACACCCCTCTTTACAACGTTAATTGCCAGAGTAGTAATATAGTCTATCTAATCACGTGTAAGGAGTGTGGGATTCAATATGTCGGCCAAACTAAAAATCGTTTGTTGACTAGATTCCAGGGCCACTTCCATGACATAAACCATAACTCAGATACCACGGTGGCTAGACACTTTAATGGCTGCCCACCAGATAAACGAGGCCTTACTACAGGCTTCAGCATCTCGGTCCTATCTTTTACTAGGGCCCCACCTGACTTTGTGACTGCTCAATCAGAACGGGACAGAGAGGAAAAAAGATGGATGCAGCGACTCTCATCTATCGTTCCTAAGGGTCTGAATCTAATGGACTAATCCTTGTTACCGCCCTATTGTCCAACTCCTTCACAAAATTTTTCTTCACAATACCGCGGCAGCATATGACACTTTTCACTAACTACTTTAGTGACTGGACAAAGTTCACCGATATTTCTAAAAATTGGAATGGGCCTGCTATCTTTATTTATTTATTTTTCTTTTTATAATAAAATCTCTAAATAACGTTTAAATCTCTGGTTAAATTATTTTCATAATTGATTGTGAAATAATTTAAACCAAATTCGCACCTGATGAGCCATTTAAGGTGAAACCACAAAATACCAACAACAATTTTTATTTGTCTAACTAACTCCACTTCTTTGAGTTTCCTTGGATACATAATTCATGACCATCCCTGTGAACACTTGTTTACCTGAGTCACATCACTTTTTGATGATGTCACAACCCTGGTTGCTACACAAATCTGGGTTGTCAAGCAGGTCACTGTTGACATTTGGATCCTGTAGATCTTTCAGTTGTCAATAAAAGTGTACTACTACTACTACTACTGTTGGCAACTTCTAAGTGACAACTGTCACTTGGTGTGGTAGTGCTGGCAGTGAACAGACACACAATCCGTTTCTCCCAATTCTCTGTTAAAACTCCCATTCGAATCTGATGTGAAATTTAACTGTTTAAGGTTTAAACGTGGTGGGACGTAGAGAGCATGATATACCGAATCTATAGTATCTAGTACGATCATTTGCATTCAACATTTTAAAACATGATTTATCCCACTTCTGACAACAATGTCTCATGTTTTGAGACTTAGTGTCATTTAAAAAAAAATTGAGACGTAGTGTCTTCAGGCTGACACTAAATCTCAAATTCAGTATTTTGAGACTTAATTTCATAACAGTGCCTGCGCCCTCTAATTTTGCCAGATTTTTATCACCCGCACGCCCAAGCAGCGGGCCGTACAAGGATCAGTGCGTAGTGACAGGCTGTAAGTAACGCCCCTCATTTACAGTATTTTGAACAATTTTGGAGCAATGTTTAGGGTCGCCCTTGGGCCGTACGCTGCCCGGCGGGTCGTACAGCCACCCGAGGACGACCCCAAAGGACCTTCTTATATTAATATTTCTTTTAATGTAAAAGTCTAACCCCAGGACGGGGCCCCTCAAATTTTTATGTAAAGGGGCGCCCCCCCCCCCACTTATTTTATACTCTAGATCCATCCGTGATAGTATTGTTTACGTCTATCAAGTAGAATGACGTCACTGAGGCAGATATTAACTATAGGATATGTGGTAAATAATAGGATAACACTGTTTATTAAATTCAAACACATCCACATTTCGGGTCAAGCAATGTATGGAGGAAAACAGGTTAATTCGCTCTTTTTAAATATTGATGCAATCTTCATACAAAAAGCAAGAACAGGTTTGACAATGGCACAACCGATGCGATATAGGAGCCTAAAATTTAGGTGCATGAAATTTCTGGATTTATCAGAATTCCCGGGGATTCCCTTTTCCACATAGACCCTAATGCTGAAGGACCCCTTGCAGCATTTCCCATCGCTATCTTCACAGAGCGATGCGCAAATGGCCGGGGATTCCCCCCTAAACCCCCAGACTAGCATACCCTTTTTAGAAATACAAATCATACCTCTGTTAAACAAATTCCTAACCTCTTTCTTTTTAAAATTTGACAAACCCATCTTTAAAAAAATTGGCATGATATTATGAACCTGTTACAGAAAAATTGTGATTACGATCCAAAGTGATTTATTTGTTCAAAAGAGAATTGATTACATTTTTTTTCTTCTGGAACAAGAATATATGGATTATATACATTGATATGATATATGTGACCATGCGGGACGCATGTGCGTACGTACATTTGTGTGAGAGGAGGTTTGTGTTAACTATGTGAATCTTTTAATAGTATTCGCTATGCTCTACCTGGATAAAAATAAAGTAGTCTCAGCAAAAAGTTTATTTCATGCAAAGGAGAGAGGATAATAGTCAGGTCGATAATAGGCGCAGTCTGATTCACCAGTTGTAATGTACCAACAATACAAACCAAACTTGGGCGGGGTTCGTCTCTGAGAAAGGCAATACATCATAGGATCAAGAACCTATGTACTTATATAAGACAGGCTTCTATACATCAGAGATCACTGTATGCACGTTCGTACCACGCCCAAGTTCCACTTTGTGTGTATATACTAATTTCAGTAGACCCATAGTTCGGAATCCCTCCCCCCCCCCCCCCCACCAAACAGTTTGCCGTTACAATTAATTAAAAGAAGAGAGGAATAAACTAACATGTCCATGTCCAGGACCACAAGTTTGAATAAACTCATTAGAAATGGCCTATTATTACGTATTTCCTTCAAGGCCTATAACTGAAAAACGAACCCTTGCGCCAAAAATTCGAGGGTAGGATTCTTTTAACCCTCGAGAGTAGTATATGAGTAGGGGCACTGCGACTGGCTCATCATAAATAGAACACACGCTTGTTAGAAAAATGGGTATAGACTGCCACGGTATCTAGACTGCTAGTGTAACATAGTTCAACTTAACGACGGCGGTGTGAAGTAGAAAATTATTTCAAAATTTAAAGATTTGCTATGATGATAAGTAGGGCAATATTTTGTTAAATTGTATTTGATGAAAAACTGGTGGGTGCGATACTTTAAGAATTCCGAGGCGTGAATATTCCTTGATGATTTTAACTTTTCGATGCAACCAACAGTTGCATCCCTGACTCGCACACGCTCCTCGCACACAGCCCTCTCTTTGACAAACCGCGTGTAAACCAAGGAGAATGCATAGCCCGAGAGCGCACAAAGCGTGGTCCCTGCCCCATGTACTGCCGATCCCGCCCTGACATTAAAGCCGCTTAGCATTCACAATGGCATTAAAGGCCCACCGCCGGTAAACGGGCGACAGGCCTGTTGGGACCACCAGCGGAAAGATCAGCCTATGGTTGTGAATTGGCCCAAGTGATAATTGCCAAAGGACCCACCAGTCACTCCGCACAGGCAGCCATTGAGGTCTGTATAGTGACGTCACAAGCATTCATTCTGTACTACCCGCGGCCATTAGGACATTGTGAATGACGCCACAGAATCCCCACAAAGCAAATGCTTGTTCCTGTGCGTTCCATTGACAGAAAGGTGTTGTCCAAACAACAAACCCTTTTCAATCCACCATTGACACTAAAGGGTCGACCAATCAATTTTTCAGATTAAAATTTTAAGGTCATGCTGCTGGAAAGTTAGGGCGGACCCTGCTGGATCAGAACCCTGAATCCATTGGCCCAGTCAGAAAGGAAGTAGGCTATGCAATGAGGAATAATTGGTCGGGAATAGACAAATCCACACATATAGTCCTGTATCCATTAGGCCTCATATATAGGCCTACTCCTTGTTTCTGACATTTCAAGTTCACTTTCGCTTGGAAACACTTTGCTAAATTAACGAACGTTAGACTGGTTTTCAAGATTGTTCCAGTCTGCAAAGCGCAATGACAAATGAGTAATGGATACAGTCTATCAAAAGGCATAGGCCTATTTGCATCAAAAAGTGTACATGGACTCAAGGCTAGACGAGGCAGTAGCAACGTATATTTTGCTGACAACGATCCAGATCCCAATATCACGAACCAAAGCTTTTGTTTCCAAGTTCCACCCTTCACGTGCTTCCAGTACAGACCCATTGTGACATCACAAGCCCGTTGAAAATGACGGGGTGCGCGGGCTGGAGGCGGGCGCTGCTCGTGTCGCTGAGTGCAGGTCTTGGCTGGGTGCCCGGCTTAGTGTGATTGGGGAAAGAGTAGGCCGCGCACAGCACAGGGGACGCCCTGCACACAACTCACTCCCTGGTCGGTGTTCACAATGTTCAGCAAGTAAATACTACATGGAAGTGTGCATATAACCCCACATACTGTAGAGGGGAGACGTGCTGTGTGTACTATCACCTATAGGATCTGCTGGTGGCTTGTAGTACAGGTGGTACAGGTAAAGTTACACCTGACCACACCTGTTGGAGGAGGACAGCGGGAAAACACCCCGGGGCCGGGCCCAGGCAGAGGGGGTGTGGCACCCAGGAGGATCAATAATCGTCACCTGAGGGGAAAAGGGGAGGAGACAGATTGAAGAGGTGGCTGAGGGCAGGAGGATGCATTGAGGTAGGTGCCGATATCATAGAACAGTTCTACCCAGGGGAATTAATATAGATCGAGAAAATATCGAGCTCCAGCTATGAAAACAAGAGGAAACGATGACATGGATACTCACCAGGAAAATAATCTGGAAATGTATAAATTGATCACACCGGAGAATAGTGACATATATGCACTCGTCTTACCATTCCCTGAGGATTGTAATTACGTTAGGACACAAGTCTTACCAGCTTACCGAATGAACTGCCATCCTATTATCATCACTATAGAAAGGACACCACTCGAGGGCTACGCCTATATGATGCTTTAGAGTACTTAAAGTACAGGAATCAGCCACTCCCGGTCACCTATACAAGTCCGGTGCTGCCGGGATTGACCAATGCTCGCAGGTTGAGGACATAGCTAGGAGACACCTGACGATGGGACAGAAGGGCAGTAAGGAGACGGTCGACGGGGACGGCGACTCCAACCTGGTGGAGGCTTTGGTCATCGACCAGACGCCAGCAGGTCCCGGTACCGAGGATTTGGAGGTCACCAATGATCCCAGTAGCACTTTGGGCAGGTCAAGGATTAAAGATATCCCCTTACCCGTAGGTATACATGGTGCAGGAATCTCCGTACCGTATTATATGTATCTTATATATGTTCAACACATGTATTCTGTAATTCGCACTCCGATATTGCATACACCTGTTTTGCTGTACATATAACTTTTTATAATTTTAGACCCCCACCCCATCCCCTTACCCGAACACATAAACAAACATGTGTTCTTGTGTATCACAAATCATGTATCTTTTGTTTCGTGTTTCGTTTCGTTAAATAATAATGCGTGCTTTCGACAAACAATTCTATCTGTCGAGGCAGCAGGCGATGCTACCGTATAATATTATGTACAACATACATGCAGATAAATTATGTACAGCGTGACAGTCCCTGCAGTGCCCCCTGAGCAGTAGATCACAGTGGTTGAAGGTCAATACACAAACATAGGGGGAGAAGTCAGGTGGCGTGCTGGGGCCTGCTCCCTCTCGGGCCGGTGCTCGCAATCAACTAACAGACCCGACCACATAGCGGTGGCCCAAGAAGTCCCGTTTACACCTCACGATATCAAACTGTTGCAGCCTCTTCTCTTGAGGATATTGTTGTCGTAAGATTGTCATAAGGTTGCCATGGATATCATTGTCAAAATTTCCTAACACGTTAGAACCGTTTTGAAATTTCCTAGCGACAGTAGATTAGTATTAAGACAATTTTGACTTATTTTTCTTCCTGATAATCTATCTTAACGTAGGCATTATTTTCGGTACGACTCGTTAACAGCCTGTGTAAACCTGGCCGAATACGCCTAGTTTAACTAAGACCAGGTGTGCGACTCAACGACGTCATTAATCTCTACAAACTGTACACATAGGATCACGGTTTTTGTTGTTTGGGTTTAACCACATAAGTGCTACTATATGTGCATAACCTATTGTGGTAAAAGGAACGCCATGTTACCCAAATAACATGAATCAAATCGTTGAAAGACCTATGCATCGTAAAAGCAATCTGATGTTTGATAGTGATCTCATATGGCATGCCTACTTTAGGTGGGGTCTCTACGCAATGAAAATATGTTATCAGAAGAGCGATTTCTTGTAGGCCTATGTCTATGTTTGTTTCTATACCTTTTTCCATTCCGTCATTGATAACTTTTGAAAGTGAGACGCACTAAAACAAGAAGTTATAAAATCTTATATTACTGACGAAGTAGCATCCCGTATAAACATATGCAATTCTAACGAAGGAACTCAAAATCCGAAACATAAGGTATACCACAATACATATTCCCATCTGTTAAACTATCTACTCGCGTGAGGTTCTATTACAAGCAATTTTTATCTCCGTAACATGTAATGCCGGTCCAAGGCCATGACAAACATACATAAATCTGTTATTAAATGATATACATCATTTTCATTTATATTTTTTCTATTATCGAAAACCACTTCACAACGGTAGCTACAATTTTTCATTACATGCTGTTCATTTCAATTCATAGCAAAATATCAAAAAGTATACATGACCAATCATCTGCAGGCCCCTCCCACACAGAATGCACCAGTACTGGAGTTTGGGCAAAATACATCATGTAGGCCTACCAAATTAACAATGGGGCAGTACGTACCGGCACATACAACTGGCACCAACGTTAGTCTTCAAATAAGACTCATACCTAAAGTAGTACTCAGTCTACCGGCAAAATGTCCATTTGTGCGAGCGCTTAAAGCACAAGCAAGAGTAGACTAATAGGTAACAAATTGCCCGGAAAGGGAAAGGTTTAAGTAGGCAATTTCTGGTTCCACACGGACTAAGTGCTTTACAGACTATAGGAAAGTGATATGCCCGTTATGTATTTACAACACGGCCGTTTTAGAGCTAGTTCTGCCGGTTATATATGTAGGGGTCTAAAGCCCTGCCATCCACTCAACGAAATGGCCATTTCTTGAAATCGGCAAGGGATATTTCTTATATAAATCGACGTGAGCTGTAAATTTCTTAAATTAGCTACGGAACACTACGTCACCTCGTATGGGGTTGTAATTTAAATTGGCATCAATATACCTAATGAAACAGAAAAACACAGATCAATCTTATTTAAAGACAATCGCTCCATTATAGTTCTAACATTGAGATTTTCTTTAAACATTGGGAAACAGGAGATTAGGGTCTGCACAAACCAAAAATGATGAAAAAATGGGGGGTCACCGTGCTAACTTTTGAATAAAATGTACCACAAAATGTGTTGATTTACTCAAAATTTAGTATTTACATGAACTTACACTATATTTAGACATTTTCTAAAAGCAATGACAAAACCCACCAAATTTATTCTGAATCTTCTTGAATATAAAGCCAATATATGCATCTTTACAGTGAATCCATAATTCCACAAAAATGAGGAAATAATGTAATTTTATTAGATTTTAACTATTGAAATTTTTTGATAGAAAAGAAGAATTGTTGATAAAAATAGCGATAACAAAAATTTCAACATTGATAATTTCTTGAAAAGCCTACATTGTAATGGGACAAGTGTTAGCTACCATTTGTAAAAAAAAAAATTAGGGGTCACCGTTCTAACTTTTTCAGAAAATCCACATATCCACTAATAGATTTGGAGACAAATTTGTGAAAATTAGAAAAGTTAATCACTTATGGTTTGTGCTTATCCATTATTTCCAATACACATGGAACCTACCATTATGCACCTAAACATATAGTTCTTTATATACATTAGTCTGTTTCATGATGTACAGTGCAGAACCCATGCTACAGAAGCTCAAGGAGGGGCATTATAATTGGCAAAATGGGAGGGTAGGGTCGAAAATGACACTTTTATTACAAATAAATTCATAATTAATTTACAATTGAAGGCCTATTTAATCTGAGATCATATATGGGTTGCTGAGGTTCTGGACTACAAGTTTGTCACTTACTGTATTGCAATTGAATGACCAATAAGAGAGATATGAGCAAAAACGCATTTTCCCTCCATAGACTTCTATAGTTAAGCATTTTTATGGTCATGGTCCACTGCACACCCATACGGGTAGGCTGCGCAGTATGGGTGCGCATCAACAAATGGCGCGATTGCCCTTAACTTCTATGGTCGAACCTTCCGCTGACTGTATTCATGCTACAACGAAATAACAGATATAACGTCGATCCCGTGACGCCAATGATAAAGTCACAAAACTTCCAGGGACTATTTGGAATTGGGAGGGGGGAGGGGGCACTGGGTCCAAATGTACTAATCCCAAGCCCTTGTTGCCTACGTAAGCGCCCGTCACACAGCTTATCAAGTGAATATCTCATAAACTCAGAATTCCAGGTAAGAGATAATTCGAATCCCTCCCGACTTCGGAGGGGTTCAATGAATCGCCATGGCATACCATTTGATTTTATATTTCAACTTACACAGTTTTACACACAGGAAAGGCAACGGAAAAAGCGTCCCCACCTTAGATCAACTCCATCCTGGGATGAAATGGAATGCTTTAACAACAATTCCAATCCGTAAATAGTTGTTCTGGAAGGATTGGGGCAATAGTTCAGGGTTGCGACAGGTCAGGGAAAAGTCAGGGAATTTTGGAATGCGTCAAGGAAAACAAGGATTTTGAAAAAAGTCATGGAAAATTGAGCCTAGTCAGGGAAAAATTGAATTTTCAAACGCGTCTTAGTTCCAAATTTAAATCACAAAGTTAGAATGTGTGCATCAGGGCACAAGAATCTGGTGCAGCAAAAAAATATTTTCTAAATTGTGGCCCCTTGAAAGACATGTTGTGATTTTAGGATGCATTGCTGTGATCCAGCAACATTGCCTTGGTTATAGGAATTGCCAAGAACAAATTAAGGGACTGTGTTTCGAAAGTCTGAACCTAAATGAAAGGACAAGACTGTTCTAGGGATCATTCAAAGCTTTTTAATGAAAGGATTTTCTTATCTTATTAGTCAGGGAAAATAGAATTTGTCAGAGAAATGTCAGGGAATTTTGACTTCTCTGGTTTGTGGCAATCCTGTAGTTCGCACAATGCAAATTAACTCGAAGACTTTCTGTTGCTGTTTGTTGAGATGGCAGTCAGGGATGAAAGGATCATTAATTTAGTGGCAGAGACTCATAGATTATCCCCAAACAATTTCTTTGTGCTACTACGAACCAAGAAACCTGAATTCGATCTCTGACCATTCAATACCCAATCCAGAAGATGACTTACCTTAAGATTGGTTGCCATTTCACACATACTATATTGCATACATAACAAGCATTTGATCGGTTTACTCCACCATAATTATATTCTCTTTTTATTATCATTACAGCCTTCAACGCTCGAGAGTTACAACGAAGATAACCCGGCACCACAACGACAAAATCTATTTCAAGAAGATTTAGAGGTCGTGGGAGGTGGAAACGGTAACCATCTTTTGATGATATAAAATTGCATCACCGCATAGCTACGTAATGGACGCTATTGGGTGAAAAAATGTGTCCGAGTTTCCAAAGGTTAAGATATGAAAAGCCTAATTTGGAATTCCCATGCAACAATGATTAACAATCGTCTATTGTCTCTTTATAAATCGCAATAGAAATAATAAAAAGGCCTAAAAATGAACTACGGGCAGTAATACATGGCTTTAATTTGCAACAGCTGAACTTTTTGAACTTTTATCTTCCGACAGAGAAAGGTAAAAAACAGGGGAAGAAAACCAAAGAGAAGAAGAGCAGTGTGAAACGTAAGACCCCACGGCGTCGACGAAGCGCCAGAGTCGCCCCCACTCTGCCGACAGAGGCCGTGTTGGCCGACCCAGGAGGGGGTCAGGGCGTGGAGAAAGGGTCCCCCCTGGAGGCGGACCCCTTACCCGAGGCCCGGCTGGTCAGTGGTCAGCGGGCCGTGTGTGTGGAGGTGGACGACGAGACCAACGAGCCAAGCATGGAATCAGAGACCGAGTCACTCAACCTAAAGGCCGTCTCCGACTCGGAGAGCGACGCTGGGCGTCCTCAGCCCTCGGCCAGCGGCCTCGCTGCCCGCCGGTCACCCTCCCCGGACCGAGGGGCGCACGGGGCAACCAACGTGTTCGTCAACGGCGGTGTATCGGACCGTGACGACGAGAGTGATGACGGTGACCTGGGCGCGGCCAGAGTGACCGTGGGTGGACCCCCGACCAGCTCAGGGCCCACTCCGGGCAGCACCCTGGAGGAGAACCCGGACGACACGCACATGACGCCGATGCAGCTGTACAACGCCATGAACGACGGTCAGCTGAGCCCGTACCTGTTTGACCCCAGCTACCTGCTCATCGTGGACACGCGGGACGAGGCCTTCTACCACCACTCACACGTGGTGACGGCCGTGCACGTGTCGGAGATGACGACGGACGCCGGCAGGGTGGGCCGCCTGGAGGACTACACGGTGATCGTACTCTACGACACCAACGGCCTCACCTACAGCCTCACCGACAGCATCATGAGCAGCCTCATGACCGACCTCACCACCCGCGACCTGCAGCCCGTCATTCTCACAGGGGGCTACGACGCCTTCTTCGAGCAGTACCCGTTCCTGTGCTGTGACAAAGTGGTGCGGACTGAGCGGCAGCGGCAGAAGTTGCTGGTGCAGTATCCGTCCGAGATCTTGGCGGGGCAGCTGTACCTGGGCCGTGGCGACCAGGCGACCAACGAAGTCATCGTTACAAACCTGGGCATAACCCACATAGTGAACATCACCACCGAACACCCGGAGGCCTTCCCCGGCAAGGTGGAGTACCTGAGTATAAAGGCCGAAGACGAGCCCACGTCCGACTTACACGGCGTGCTGCTGGACGTTGTCAAATTTACCGGTGACGCGCTGATCGCCGGCAGTAAGGTTCTGATTCACTGTAACCTTGGTAGGAGCCGCAGCGCAACGGCGGTAATAGCCTACCTCATGGCCACGCGCAGATGGACGCTAAGAGACGCCTTTTACTACGTCAAGGAACGCCGACCAATTGTGGAACCTAACCGCGGATTCTTTAAGCAGCTGGCCAAATTTGAGAAGGAAATATTGGGAGATAGTATAACTGATGCGGATGAGCTTTGGATGGGGAGATAAGGAATGGTACTTGCAATTGGGTATTTGATGTATGGCGTATTGTGCCAAAAGATATACATGTATACAAAGGACCGGACCAAGGCGCAACCACGCCTGGTTGGTTACTAGTCAAATTTCTAGTCGTAGCAGAATCATTTCATAACGAATAACATGTTTGTTCCTTAGCTTCAAGGTGCCCGCAATTATAGAGATAAACATTAAGTTTTGGGATTTTGTTTTCTTCTTTCCAAAAAAGTATGGTCTTTACGCAATGAAAAATACTGAATTTGATAAATATGAATACGCAAATAAAATATAGCAATCGAATATTGAAGCATCAATTTTGTTTGATATGACAATACATTATTCCTTCGAAAGGTATTTGTATTAACAGAAATCTATACATGTAAACCAGTAGAAAAAAATCGACGAAGGTGGCTTTAGTTTTAGATTTAACTATTTATATCGTAATTTACATAAATCATACAGGTATATTTTACACGATGGTCCATCTAACTGTTATTCTTTTCATGTACACAGGTAGAAACTGAGTAAAATTAATGGATTGCAGTTACCTTGTATCAAAATAATTTCCCTGTACACACACACACGTAAGAAAAACACCATTACTTTCAACATATATTCTTGGTATACCACTGATGTAAGCTAAGAATCAGTCTTTTCATTTAAGTATAAACTAAACAATGAGCTAATGATATACAAAAGAAAGACCATGTGTCCAATACTACGTTTTGCAATTGTTGCGTGATCTAGGGAAGGGTATTGTGTCCCTAATGTTTGAGATGCCTAGAATGACCTGTAGGTAGCGCTCGAACCCAATCCCGAAACCCCCATGAGGAGCAGAACCGAACCGTCGTAAGTCGAGATACCTGAGACAAAACGAAGACATAATGTATAAGTTTTAATTGCTGAAGATTATATAATTATATGTTCACTCCCATTATAAGCCAGTCAAACGGCATAAATTGTTTTTTTTTTTTATAGACATCAAAAGAAGGATAATGATAACGTCCCCAATTAACTTGTTCAGTTTTAGTTTTTCCCAGCCAGGAAGTTTGGGATGATCAGGAACAATTGGCCATAACTATAATAGTGTCATAGACTGCCCATCACCCTTTCCTCTTCGCTGCAAGTGTTAGGCCCGACCGATGCTGCTGGTTATAGCCCATCATGAGCCAAATGAGTAAGTATCTAACTCTAATAACGAAATTGGATACTTATTTTGTAATATTTAGTAGGAAACATAAAGTTATACACAAAATGACTACTGACCAGTCGAGTTTGTCTTCGTTACCAGAGTGGAGTAGTTTCTTATAGAGTACATGCAGCCGTTCTTCTCGGAGACTGCCCCCACACAGCTCACCGACCTCTGGGCCCAACAGGTCCACGCACGCCACCTGGTGGAACAAAACAAATTATACTGACAGCAAGACGACCAGTTATGGTTTGTGGTTCCAACTTCATACTGAGTGCCAGGCAAGCAGCAACCACTGCCATTTTTTAAGTTTTTGGTGTGACCTAGTTGGGATTTGAACCCTTGACCTCCCAAACACAAAGGGGGCACTCTACCATCCGAGCTCCACAGTTAAATTTCCCCCTGTTTGTCGCTTTGTATGATCAGCAGGGGATACTGAGGACCTAGATTCTCCCAAGGAAGTTCCTGAAGGAACTCCCACCCCGGATCCCCATGGGGGGGGGGGGGGGGGTCTTAATGAACTAAACAAGGTCAGGTTTGCAACATAGAATTGTAGTGCTGTTTTAAGAAAATAAAATGGTTTCCCAAAGACTTTTAGCAAGGCGACGACCACTATATTTGACAAATTATACAATAATTAACCTTTTTTCCTCACCGATTCTTGGTTATTGTCATAATTCTTGATCTCAAGTCATCTTACACAACTCTTATAATAACAATAATCATTTATAGGTACCCAATCATAGGTTTAGATGCCGATTTATGGTATACAAAACCAAGGGGAACCTCCATCCGTTGCATCAACAACATTATCTTTGGTTTCCTTGTAAAATTAAAGTAAAATTATAAAAGCAGTTTTATGCACTCACTGTTTTGGAGTCTGGGTTTTCCCTGGCGTAGAAGGCCTTTATCTCTGTAGGGAAGTCGGTGACGAAGACAGGGACGTCGTTACAGTGTCTAACAATATACCGCTCGTGCTCCTTTTGTAGATCATTTCCCCACTGTAATCAAACGGTTACGATTTTACTATAATATGGAATACTCCTCGACGTGAAAGACGGAAATCTAATGTAAGCCAGATGTTGAAATCTTATTTTAGCTTTGTGTTCCTGCCATAATCATCCTGTCTTAAATAGTCCTAAAATCACTTGCATACATTAAAATTTCTGGATATCAACACATTTATAAAACTTAACAAATAGCACTGGCTGACGCGTTGGGCACAGGGTACATCCCCAAATAAATGTTTGAAAACGTGTTAAGGAGACGAGTATATAGTTACATTTCTTAGATTCAGGTGCATTTTTAGTAAGGTAAAATGTATTAAGAATTAGTATAACCTCTTTGTGTGATGCCATTGGAATTTTATATTTTATGATTCGTCAAGAGCAAATGAATAATGATTCATGGAACGTAGAGGCAATGATCTGATATACCGATATCTGAAGGCAAATGTGCCTTTTCTTACCTCGGGTTTAAATTCGAATTTTTCTTTTGACTTTTTCAGGACATCAATTGCCTCTGTATAGGACATTCTGTAGATGAAATAGATAATAATAATAATGTTATTGACAACAAAGAGGTCATCACAAACCTATGTGTCATAGAGAAACAAAACATGCAGCTACACCTCAATCTATACAAAACTATGACTGCACTATGACTAAACTACACACGAAGTAGAGTGCTGTTAACGGAGCACACCACTATTGCAGGCAGCTGGTACACACAGTTTGCCAGTAGTAAGAGATATGGAAAAAATTTTCTCTTTCCCCCTTCCTACTTTCCCCCTCTCCGTTTCCCTTCTCAGTACTTCTCCTTTCCCCTTCCCCTGCAAGCATAGTGGGATGTAGAAAGAATTCTGAACAAGGTAGCAGGTGGATCTTATAGATCCAGGTTCGGTTTGAAAACTGAAAAACTCTGGGTTATTTGTCTTTGTTTTGTATGTCTGATAGTAAATAGATTGATCAAATATAGATTTAGAAAGTGAATTATCGGGCGAATTATCGATTGAATTAAACAAAAAGATGCACATGCCATTGCGACTCCTGCCATCCCCAATTATCGTTCACCGACAATAAATATTGACATAATTCTTCATATAGTATTGACCTAGACCTCCTCCAAATATGAATAATCCATAATATATACTCCATATTGGGGACCTAGTCATATTTTTCAGGTTTTATTCAAACGACTGAAACCAGATTTAATTGGTTTGAAAAAGTACAATTCATATGGAGTTTGAAATATTAGTTGGTTACTATGGTTACAGGTGGCGGTTTTGATAGAAAATGGTCAAAAAAATGACTAAATCTTTTTTTCCATTACCTATGGTGACCACACAATGCAAGTTTTTAGTCTAAAACAACACCTTAGTCAGCCAACCAATTCTGTGAAAACCAGGCTAGAAGCTGAAAGCAGATGACCTACTTTTACACCGGCTGGGACAAGAGGCACTGATATGACCAAATATGGACATGCGTCAATCTCCGAACTGATGACTTGGCGACCTAATTCTCATAGGAGCACCATGTTAAACCTACAATCTTTGCCGTATATTTGGTTTGAGGTTGCCAACACCTTCCAAATCTGAATCTGGGACCTGAGACTTTCACTATAGTTCAATAGAGCTCTCTGCCTAAATGACCAACATAACACTCCGGGGCTGACCGAACCCGAAGGGATCAAGACAGCGATCCCGGAGAACAAGTACAGATAGACAGTATCTTACTGTGATGGTACGTGGTGACAGGACTACTATACCATGATCCGTTTCAAATGGAGATGTGCTATATGGTACGGACAATACATCATGCTACTGATCTGTCCTGCAAGGTTTATGTATCTACTATTTTGTTCGACTGTAGGTTTCAAAGACCTTTACTCCCCTTATCATATCCCACCCCTCTCCGATTGTTCCCAGAAAATACAGTGGCATGAAGAAAGACATCTGGTCAAGTACTGGGAGCAGGGATACAACTCCAAAATCATAAAAGCTTTACAAAATCCATGCCAACAAGATCGGACCTAAGCAACACTGGTAAGATCATTTATTGAACAAGAAAACTACAACAAATTTATAAAAAGCAAGAACATTAGGGTGTGGCGCCCCCTGGTGAATTTAATTGAAACACATTTTTGGGTCTTTTCCTATAGTTAATCTATATGAAGTGAAGCATATAGGTTAACTATGGGAAAAGACCTAAAACATTGTTTCAATTTAATTCAACAGGGGCGCCACACTCTTAATGAAAAAGGTGTATAGATTGACAAATCCCCGTCCACCCCCTCACCCTCACTTCTCACCCCCCACCCATCCCCACCCTCATCCCCCCCCCCAACCCTTCCCCTCCCACCAATAGCCAGGTCCACAGTGTTAGCTGGTATGTGTCTGTCATTCAGGGTCACCCTTGGTCAGCAGCTGAGGCGACAATGAAATGACAAGTGGGTTCTCAGATTGCTAGCACATGCTTCTCACATGCCAAAAAGGTCCCATCCATCTCTATAACAAGGGGCAATAAGTAAATACACTTTCCTCTCTTAATTTGATTTTACATATCCAAGTAGGTGTTTTATTAGCTTTAATTAATATCTAATCTGGGTCTGTCTGACTGTCTGGCTGCTCCTTTGATGTCGCTTTACTAGAGCTTAAATACCATGTGACTGGGATTTCACTTCTTTTCTTTTCGCTTTGGCCCTCGACCATGACTACCTAGGGGAATAACTATTTTGATATCTCACCTCGGTCATTACTATATATATTTATATGTTCCCTAATATTAGGAATATATACAAGTCGGACACCCTTAGCAGATGCCACACCCATCAATGATCTGTACAATGAAGTATTTCACCAGTGGCCCATCCACTAGTACCTGGGTAGCCAGGTAAGGTTGGGAGAGGACACTAGTCAATCAGGTTTGTAGGTCCTGCCCACAGACGTGCTGCTAATTTAACAGACCAATCAGAAACAGGTAGAGGAGAGAAGGGGTGCTGGTCAATCAGAGTACATAGGCCCTGTCTCCAACTGTGCTGCCACTGACCCTCACTGGTAGACAGCCACTGAAATGACAGGTGACTAATTGTCTGGTAGTGATTAACAAGGTGTTCAGACCCCCTCTCAGTCCTTCCCCCTCTGCCTATGAGTCAGGGTCCCCTTGCTTATTGCCAATAAAATGTTCCACCGCTTATCGACAAATGAAAAACCCATATCCGGATTCTTCATTTTGTGTGTTTGTTTTACATTATTACTTTACAATACACATTGTCATCATCGTGGCCTACTGCAACATATACGGCATGTCATTGAAATATGTAATTCGGATCATTGAATAGTCATTCTCCCGAAGTTAGTTACTACGAGGAATTACTAATCCGTAACGGCCTGGGGTGCATTAAAACCCCTTAGATGGAATCACTGGCCCATGACCAATGGAGATAAGAAATTAAAAGGGGGTACGTGATGGGATAAAATCAAATTTAAAGTTTTTAATAAAAAGAAGTGTACATAAGACATGCTCGCATTGGAATAAACCATATTTCAGAAAAAAGACATCAAAGATCTGTATTACCATTTCCTACAGCCAGCGTTTCGAATGACGTACACATCCAAAGTTACATTCGGTTAGACAGTAAAGTCTGGGAAATCACCTATTGTCATCCAATACACCAACTTGAATGAAGATCTAGGAATACACAAAGAATGGAAAATTACACATACCTGATGTAATCACTGTTTATGATTTTATCTAGACGTTCCTGTAAAAAAAGAAAAACAGATATAAAGGATACAACGTTGAAACAGTAATTGAATTTCCTCGGTAGTTTTTGCAAAATAATTTGTATTACCGGTGTTTCAATTTTCACGGTATTTCGCAGACACCAAGAGCTTGTAAGCTCAAAGAAAATCTGCAGTCATCATCTATGAGGAGCACTTCATAGCTTACTCAAGGTGCTAAAAGAGTAACACTAAGCTATCGTAAGTAACCGAAAATCGTTTCCACATGTCATTTTGTTATGATGTAGTGAGGAGTGAAGGTGGTTTTACCTTATGACCTTTCGGTGCGACATGGTTAAGAAATAAGTCAACATCTTCAGGGTGTTTCTCCAACAAACTTTCCGTCATAAACTTGATTAGACGCTCTATGACCTAGAATAAATGAATCATACCTTTGAGGAGTTTGCACAGAGGGACATTTTATTAGTAAAGGTGGACCTCATGGGGTGTTACTGGATATAAATATCAATAATCAGCTTGCATGCACAATAAATGTAAAATTGTTGTAGGACGAGGCTAGATGTGCTCTTCATAGCAACCGCATTGAAAGTGACAGTTGGGGCTGACACTGCTATTGGAATTGACCAGTAGTACCCATGGTGATAACATAGTAATAGAACATGTGAAAAAAAGAGTAAAATGTCAACATATTGAGGTTCTAAAGGGGCCCTTAATGGAAGGGTCCTGAGGCAGGGGTGGACATAACTGGGGGCCTGGGGGCCCGAGGCCCTTAATAAGCAGGTCGGGCCCCTAGATTTTCTGGTCTAGGGGCCCGACTTGCCCCTAGAAATCCTAAAAATTCTGGAATAGAAAATCTGTCAAGTAGTTGATAACATGGTTAGAAATCCATAATAGTTTCCCTTATTGTACTAAACAAACAATAAAAAAAATTATAACTTATTATAAGCATGTTGTTTTTAAAGAGAGTGTGCGGGGCCCTACATTTAGGTGAGGGCCCCTAGATTTGGAAAGTTAGGGGCCCGACTGGCCCCAAGATTTTTAAACTTATGTCCACCACTGTGAGTTAAAAGTCGAATTCAAGAAACGGCAATGTCACCCTGTCGAATTTAAGAAATTACAATGTTTCGTCACTATCTCTTTAAATTTCCATGTCGCATGCCATTAACCCCCAAAGGTACACAATCATGTCACCTTGTATTTTAAGGGTCTAGGGCCATTCTGCAAAACTCACTGATCATTTAAGTTCACATGTTCTCTTTCTAGTTCAATCATATAGATTAGATGAGTATCCGACAAATCATTAGGTGAAAAAGGATCTTCCTACAGGCATAAGGTCCTCCAGTGTATCAGTGAAGGCCTGCTCGGCCTCAATCATGTAAAACTCATTCAGGTGGTGGCGCCCTCTCGCATTTTCAGCGCGAAACGTTGGATTGAATGTATACACCTTCTCGAATGCCCTGAGAAGAAAAGTTCAAAAATTAGAGAACGTCGTTCATCTAATAGTATTTATGTAGTAAATATGTTGACTATTGTAACTAATATACCTCTATAGGTATGCAGATTGAAAAAGAAACGGACAAGCAAAGTATAGGCAGGAGAATCGCGAACCAGAAACCAGTTAGATGATATTGTGCAGTGAGTATATTTAGGCATATCTAATGAGTCAAAAATTATGATCTGTAAGCTTACTGTTTCTGGGGAAAACGTGGCATTTTTGCGATCTGGCTCTAACGCTATATAAACTACTAGCGTCATATCACGGTAACGACCAGGTTTTTTCCCCAATTTTTTCCGCATTCTACACAATGCCGATAAAACACCGGTTACGATTACAAGAAGACTGTCCGGACCCCTACCCTGGGGTCCGGTAGCTTTGGTGGCACCAACGAGTATAGACGTTGTGCAGATGACGTCACCTCTCAAATTGGGCTGGTCGCCATGTTGGTGATCAATCTTTAGGCTACATAAGCACAAATGTTAAACCTTAAAATTCAAATATCTAAGTCACATATACTTTAGATATCATCCCTGGATCATAATCAATGATCACTCTTACTTAGAATTCATAATTTTTTAATAGCCATGTGGTCAGGATCACCACGTGGTGATCACCAAATAATAATCACATGACCACGTCTGCACAAGGTCTATATATACTTCTGTCTATACCCGTTGATGACACTGATCCCCTCCAACGCACGCACATGCACAGCAGTGCTAAATAGGGAATATTCGCCAATAGCGGCTTGAATTGGGTCCAGCCGGCCACCAAACTGCCCAATCTCTTGATTACAGTGGTGTTCACTGGTGACACACGTGAATGCACAGATCACAGGTCACAGTGACCTCTGGTCAAGGTGTGCACCTGTATACATCTGGCTGGTTCCAGTCAGACCTTTTTGCACCGCTATTTGGCTGGACATTCCCTATTAAGACAGGGTAGGAAGGGGTATCGTCATTGGATTGGAGTGCCAAAATAGCCCATAGCCTTGTGAACAGCCCTTCCAGGTCATAGGGGCCCCGGGTAGAGGCCAATCAGTGCAGGTGGGCAGTGGTGGCAGTGGGGCCAGTGGCGGCTGGGGGTAGGGGTTTGGTGGGAGTGAGGGGTAATTATACCTCTGGGCTACTATATTACATAAGCTGGCCGTGCCTCACCTGTCAATCATAACTCTTACCCCTCCTACATCTACTGCTACAATCACCGACATTGGCCAATGAGAGATGACCTGGGGAGAGAGGGGAGCAGTGAGGGGGGAAGGGTCCAATTTGTATCCATTTCACGGCTCACTGATTTTATACAAAGAAAAACCTCCGACAGTAAGGCTTTGGTGGCCTTGCTCTTCATCTCTTTACATCAGCATAGGCCACCAAAGCAAAAATGCTATTCAAAATAAATATTCAAAATTTAAAATGTTTTTATCAAAGAGTTTGTATTGTTCATTAGTGACAATGCTTATCTTAGCTATCATTTACTCACTATGTCACATGTACTGTATGTCCCAATTACTGTTTCTATACAACCAAAACGGAAGATCATTTATGTAATGAGTTTGTTATATTAAAAAAGAAATAAAAGAAATAAATATATAAAAGAGTTCACATTTCAATTTTTACTAACCAGTATCTCAGTGAATTATATTTACATCGAAACCCAGGAAACCTCAAATCAACTTGGTTACTATTATAAGGCATTCATATCTTAAATGATAAATTAATAAATCAATGTTTTCAGATCCATGGTACATGGAATCACACGCATAGCCGCCTTCTTTGTCTTAAAAGTCTTAAATAAAAGGTTTGCAACCATTTTGGTATTACAGATTTGAATGTTCATACCAAAAACGTTATAGAATGTGAAATCAGGCAACTGAATAAATGGGTGAGTGTAGTGCCCATTTTTGTGTCTTAAGTATTCAGTTTTGAGAAGGCAACTAAGGAAATGCTTTAAAAACCAGTATGTCAAGTAAGAAATTGCAAAGATCTTCCATGAAAACATTTTTTTGAGTAACTTGTACAATACCCGGTCATAACTTCTAGGTGGAGTTGGCCGGATACCGTCAAGTACGCGGGGACATTGAAGAAGGTCCTCTCCTCGTTGTCCTCGTCGTCCGTCAAAGGCTCCACTGCTTTCCCTGGCTGTGACATTTACATTACTGTTTGTAAGGCTTAAATTTCATAAATTCAGAATCTAAGAAATAAAAATGATTTAATATTCTAAATTGGTAATTGTAATTTCCAGACCACTTATCAATCTATTCTGCATAATGTCACGGTCAATTTCAATCATATTATTCGGAGTTAAAATTTCTTTAAGAATTCTTACCTGTACCGTGAAAACTTCGCCTGCCCCCTCACAGTCATTGGCCGTAATAATTGGTGTATGAATGCTACAATAACCTTCCTTCTGTAAGACATGAAGAGCAACCATCTTTAGATTGGTATTTTGAACAAAAAATACTCATTCCTAGAAGATTTATTTGCGCTGTAAATCCCATCCACAAAAACTTTGCAGAAGGGCATTTTCTTCAAGTTCTGTCTGACTGAGGTAGGGTGTTTATTGACGTTAGACAATATGATTTTCTAGTCTTTAAAAAGTTTAAATCAAGAAATCATTATATTTATCGTGGTTCCCCTAGAGGAGTAAGACCGTCCCTATCGCTCACACAGGGATAGTGTCTTTTCTCGAGAAAATTAAATCGTTGCTATATATTGTATAACATCTGTCAAAATAATTCAACTCGCCTCAAAAAACCGGTGAACTGCATGTGTGCCAGCACTGCGCAGTCGTAGGAGGGAACTGAACTGGTTTGTCCTCGGCCTGAGATGCACGTGTTGGCGTACATAATGGGAAGAATGCCGCTTGCGAGCCTTGAATGGGTATGTCTATTTTGAAATAGAATGGTTTTCGTCGTCTTATTCAACAGTAAGAGATTGTGAAAAACATAGCCGATTTAATTTTTATTTTTTTTTACAAGCCATGATTAAACATGGTTCATTTAGGATTCTGATTCTCAATAATACTTTCATTGGACATTTTTAGCATAAGATCAATGCATTTCTGATTTATATAATTAACAAGTAAAATGTAAAGTTATCATTATGATTACAGCTACGAGCTGTCAAATATCGGTATATTGTTCTGCCATACCTACCCATGGATCACATGGTCCTACAACCTGCAGGGATTGCGCCGCCAATTCGGTGGGTTGCTGCTTTCCTAAACTGGCTTGCAAGACACCGACTGCTTCGATGCAGCTTCCAAATGTGGCTTCACTATCAAAGCAAAACAAAATTATATATACAATACATTGTATTGAAGACATTATCACAAAGGGGAATGTGTTAATATAGTCGTGCGGCCAATTAATCGATATGAAATTCAGGCCACTGGTAAATAATATATCATGGCATTTGATTATCTTGTTCTTCAACACACATGTACAAAGTTCGATACTGTAACATTTTTTTAGACGAAGAGACCACCAATGTCGCGTCTCAGATACTTATTTTTGTCTTTATTCCCTAATTGAGACACTTGAAAACACTCACCTGGGCAGCGTGTCAGTGGGAACTACTACTTGCAGGTGGGCAGGGCAGGAACCATCAGACAAGTTCACAAATGTCACACCACTGTGCTCCCTTAAAGACTTGACCCATCCCTACAAACGAAAACATAGTAGATGATATGAGGTGGAGGGAAACAGATTTAACTCGGTATTAATTTACCAATGTGGGTGGACTGAATTTCGTCTGCATTATGTACCTAACGTTCAATTATCAGTGTGCCTGATAATTATATTATTTGTCTGGGTAAACAAACAAGAAGCAAAAGAGCTACAAAGTTTCGCTCATGCATGAGCGATGGTCGTCCCTCAGTAAACTGAAGGCCCTCTTAATACCTGAAGGCTATGTGTAATATGGGCTATAGGTGCTGACCACCACCACCACACCTACTGTCACACACAGCTCAGGGAGGGGTTTAGGAAAGGGTACTACCAGGTCAGGCACCTAGCAATGAGTGACCTATCACTCAACCACCTAGACCTGCCCACCTGCAGGTGAGAGTGGAGGCCCTAATGTGGAGGGGTGAGGGCTGTTTGGCTCGGGCACTGGTTATGTAACCTTCTTCTAGCTTCTCACACTGTCTGATTCTGACAATTGGAGGATAATGCCCCTTCAACTGCTGAACATGAGATTGTGTAACCGGTCATTGAGAACAAAGAGAATTAAATGGGTAAAGACATGACTGATTGAGGGAGTCCCCACCATTAGCTACAATACTATATAGATATAACTAGGGACTCCCAAAAACTACTTTTTCAATGCATTAATAAGACCTATAGGTAAAAGAAAGTGTAGCTCCATATACATTTTATAGTGGAAAATAAACGTTTATGTCCAAAATCGAAAATTTATCCATGGACTATTTCAAACTCGAGGAAAATCTACCATAAAACACAACATTCACAATACATTTGAAACACGATTCCCCGGAACTCTCGGAGGCACATTCAAATGAATTTTCAACAAATTATTCATGACCATCCTATCATTTCCCAGTTACATTTTTCATTTTTCCAACTGAAACCCGATTTTTAAATTTAATTTTAAATAATAAAAAGCAAGACCTGTATATCTCTGGAGAAAAATGAGTAAAATTCCAATTCCATGGCTTGACGCTGTGCAGCCAAGCATGCATTTGTACACGGAAAAGAGAATATCATGTTTGATGGTATTGCTGACAACAGTTCAAGATCTTGTTACTTTTAAAACTGTGACTTAGGTCCTTACATAGCATATCCTGCCAATATTTTGCCAAAACAAAATCTTGCAGAAAGTTTCCCACAATCTGATCCAAAACGGTACCTTTCTATTGATGTATTATTAGAGGTGCCAAGTAAACAACCATTGAAAGCGGATCTCCTTGAACGGAATGGCTCAAACCAGGTGACTCTTTTGGGTTAGTCACGAGGGCAAGAACAGAGAAAAGACATTTTTGAAACATCATTTTTGGAACCTACCGACAAATGAAATGAGGGAAGAGTTATTTGAATATATATTTCTTGATTCCAATTTAACTGCCATGATGCTATTCTTTGAGTTGGTATTCCGGGAATTTATAGGTGGGGCTGCTATCGTGACCCTAGCTGCCGAAAACAACCACTAGGATACATGCATTCCCTCTGGTACAAATTTGATTAGATATCAACAAATAATTCGAAGGCGGCTGGAACGCCGCTGCTTAGGATGCTACCACGTAAGACACGTAAGAAGAGTTGAGATATTAAATAAACATGATTATATTCAACCGATAGACACAGGAACACATGATCAACATATTAACAACTACCTGAGTGTGACCCTGGCTGGTGAAAACAAATACTAGGTGAGATTCTTACCCCTTTTCTAAGTTAAGATAATATACAAGTAAGGAAGGCAATGATGGTAATAATAGCAAACTTACCAATTATTTTACCATTATTGAGACCTGGGCCCATACAAATATTGGAAATAAGTAGATATCTTTGTTTGGATTTCAAGGGTATATAAGAATCTTAAATCAAATTAAAATTGTACAAAATACTAAAAGGAAAGAAACAGATATAATCCCAGACTAACCCCTCAACTGAAAACACTGCAACTAACACCCCCCAACTATGCCCCTCTCCCTGACTAATTGCAAACTATCTTGAAACTATGCCCAACTCCAAATATCTCAAAACTATCTTGAAACTATGCAAAACTCCAATCTTAGAATCTTAAATGTATGAGCATGGGCCATAATTGCCAAAAAAAAGCCGAAAAGCGCACAGCCGAAAAGCGCACAGCCGAAAAGCGCACAGCCGAAAAGCGCACAGCCGAAAAGCGCACAGCCGAAAAGCGCACAGCCGAAAAGCGCACAGCCGAAAAGCGCACAGCCGAAAAGCGCACAGCCGAAAAGCGCACAGCCGAAAAGCGCACAGCCGAAAAGCGCACAGCCGAAAAGCGCACAGCCGAAAAGCGCACAGCCGAAAAGCGCACAGCCGAAAAGCGCACAGCCGAAAAGCGCACAGCCGAAAAGCGCACAGCTGAAAAGCGCACAGCCGAAAAGCATCTGGACTGCGAATCCCATATGCAAATCCAGAATGTGAATCCAGAATGAAAATCTGGAATGCAAATTCGTAATGCGAAACCAGGATTGTGAATCCAGGAAATGGATCCAGAAAGTGAATCTGGAAAACGTATCTGGAAAGCTAATCCAGAAAGCCAATCCAGAGACCAATCCGGAAGCATGTAACTCAGGGAACCTGTTACTCCAGTAACTCTGGGAACCTGTAACTCCAGGGACTCCAGGGAACCTGTAACTCATACCTGCACCTAACTAGAAATATTCATACATACAAAGTGGTATCTACTTAACATGACTGTCTGCTTGTCAGACGTAATGAACTTGAGCCCCATAATGTACTGCACAACTCTCAGAACTTCCAGAATTCCAAAATCCTTTGTTTCTGACAGGAAAAGGAAGCAGAACTGCCTATGAAAACCTAGCTTGTACCCTCTTGCCTTTTAGACCAATGAAAATGAGCAGGAATAAGCTGGCACCAGTGGCAGCTCAACCCAGGACAAACTTAGCGACTTCAACCATCACAGGAAACTTGGGCCCATTTAGGTGATTAAAAATTACAATTAATAATAGCCTGTATGGAGTTTGATATTTGTATCCCTTCTCAATCTCAAGTTCCTTTTTAATGATATTTGAGAACTGGGGATTCCCTTTATGAAAACACGGAGATACCCAATTACTCACTGTGTGATGTCACAAATTAGAGGATTTTGTTAAAAATACATACTTTAGACCAATTTTCAAAGTCTCATAACTCTGTATTCACTTAAAATATTCATAAGATAATTCTAGCATTATTAATTTCGAGATACAATGATCATAATAAATGAATTTCATTGCAAAAAATTCACCCTGTTATTATGTGCAAGGATCCCTTTAATTAATATTTAGCTTTAAATTAACTATTATGACGTACATGTATATGGAAAAGATGCTTCAAAGCATCTGGCGTATTTATGCTGGTGATGCCTCCAGGCATCAGGCATGTTTTCCCTGGTGAGCTCCAAGCATCTGGCAGGTGGAAAGGGTTAACAGACAAGTATCCAATCGATTTATCGAAATGACATTGGTTTACAAACCAAAGAGCTCCAGGTATTCGATTTTATATAGATATACAAATGAAATGGAGATTAGGAAATATCAGAAAAATCCCCATGACAATGCCATGACATCCCCATGACAATGCCATGACATCCCCATGACAAAGCCATGATATCATCATGATAATGCCATGACATCCCCATTACAATGCCATGACATCCCCATGAAAATGCCATGACATCCCTATGACAATGCCATGACATCCCCAGGACATCCCCAGGACATTGCCACGACATCCTCCTTTGCTCTCTACAAACTTTTGATTCTCATAGTGAACAGGCCTATCATTACTTAGTCCTTGCTTCCAACACCCAATCTATACTTTCGCCAACGAATGTTGACCTTTAGGATCAAACAACAGACACAAACATGCTCAACTTTTCAAAAATAGAACAACGAAACACTATACATGACCATATTTGGAAAGTTTTTACTCTACAAGCAGATGCTTGGGGTGACCTAGATTAAAATATGTCCATATGAACCAATGCTAGATCTATAGAATTTCACATTCTCCAAGCACAAACATCCTGAATCTGCCATTAGCAAGATTTTCGACTGCTTGTACCTGGAGAGCGTGTGTACTGAAGCTAACAGCAACAGAGTTTGTTCCAGGCCTAAATTTTCAATTCATATATCTGGGTAGTACCAATGCCAAAGAAATCGAGGATGATCCTGGAGAATAAATAACTAGAACAGGGTTTGCAACTTAGCTGCCTGTTGGGCAGGTGCAGGTCAAACTTTACCAGCCCAACCCTAAAATCCACCTGCCCCTCTTTAATAGTTTATTATTATATGGCAAAAATTTTCATTGCCCTTCGGGCAGGGGTATGTCAAGTTTTACCTGCCCATGCTGAACTTTTACCTGCCCCGGGCAGACGGGCAATGCGTTGAGCCCTGTAGAAAGTGGATGATGGATGTTCTTGATGTTCAGTGATGCACACAAATAACCCGATTCTAATCGCAGATGGGCAACACTTGCCACTATGCCAGTTTGATAGTCTCATGAACTTGAAGGTTTGCCCATCGCATCAGGATGACAGCCCCTATACAGGCTGCACAGATAGGCCACAAGAACACCCTTCCCCATACTCCACGTCGCTTCAGATTCCCGTGTTACACGAGAATCTGAAGCTAGAAAGTAGTTTGCACCCTGCCCCTGATGACTCCCTTATTATCGACGTGCCAGTCAGTATAAGAAGCCTACCTTGACTGATATCAGTGCATCTCCTGAAGGCTTCTCTTTCAGGATATCTACTACAGTTGCTTTTCTATTGAGAAAGCAACAGGAAATTTGAAACAATGTTTTTTTCTGCAAAAAAACACCACTAAAGACACTTGTTGATAACCGAATCGGCTGCATGACTTCTCTGTCCGCTGGTTGCGAGATGAATTTGGGTTTTGATATTTGTTTCCACCGGGGATCAGTTAGCGCTGTAAAATTAGGTATCAAGGTCAGAAATATTAATAAAGCCTTAGGCATTTGCAAGTGTTTTTAACACTCATGATATAACGGTTTTGTAAATTTCATAAATCATTATAACATTTATATAAAAGTAATTTAAGTCTGTTTCAAAGATTGCATGCAGTTTACATAAGGATATTTGATCTTTAAAACTTATATTGATAAAAGATGTGTTCTGAGACCTTTTGTCACCGAAAACAAGCGCACGAGCGAAAATGTTGCGAAGACTACCCCAAGTTATCCGACCTCTTTTGAGAGGATCCGACAGCTATAAAACAGCGTTCGTTATGGGTTATAAAAGCCAATATAGTATAGATAAGTTATATCCTAACAGTGACCCTAACTTTTTGCGAAATCCATTGACAACAGAAAGCAAGGTAAGCTGCCGAGAGGCAAGAGCGATAATGAAGGCAAATAGGCCTGGCAGGGGGTAGTTCACACTGTTATCTAGGTTTGCTGCTATAAGTGATCATAATTTTGTTAGATAATTATGATTTTCACTTTGTTATTCTTCCATTCCAGATACCTCAGGTGGACGAAGAATTTAAGGGCAACATCCCAATAGGTAAGAGGGTAATTTGAATTTGTAAACAGCAGTGGTTGTGGAAGAAACTTTAAGAATAAGACTAAGAGTGCACGATTTTGGGGTTCTTCTAATTATGATTTGATCTTTTCTGTTACAGTGCACACAAGTAATGTAAATCTGCTAAAACAGTGCATGCTTTTCTGTTTAAATGTGCGGTAGTGCACACTGGGTAGGCTGGTGGACCGGCCGGGTTTTACAACAACCGGCCGGTAGGGGGTCTGGGGTGAAGGTCGACGTAACCAAGGTTATGCCTGTCCGCCATTAATTTTTCGTAACTTTTTAGGGTTTGTTTACATTTGGAGTTCACACATTCAGAAGAATTCTACAGACTATTCTTTATACGAGGTCATACAATATGATATAACTAAGAAATAAGCCAAAAAGTAGAATTTTATCTTGTCTAGATTCAGTATAAATAGACCTTAAAGCTGGAGTATCGTCCATGCGTTTCTAAGGTTAGGGACTCCACCCTTAGCCTAACGACGTCGCAGCAGGTGACGTGTTTTGAGACGTAAGAACGTAATCTGGCGACGTGATTGGTCACGTCACGAAATTCCCGCAGCAGTAAGAGGGTTACAACGTAGCAAAATACGTCCATCTCACGGACGATACTCTGGCTTTAAAGTTCAGAAATCCATTTCGCCAGAAAAGAGGACCCTGCAACCAATGTGACAACGCCAGAGAAAATAGTTCCAAACTTAGGGCACTACAACAGGCTTTAAACTCGATAGCTGTGTAGTTGAAACACACTGATTCCCTAAAATAATTTATTTCTGGTTCAGTCATCAAAGTTTAACTTATTTTCTGGAAGAAAATAATTTGGCCCAAGGATTTAGCCAAAACGCCACATTTTCAAGTACTTCCGGCTGGAACCTAATACTTGGCCTGTGTTCTCTGACCTGGCCAAGCGGCGCTAGGCTACACGCTGGGCAGCACTCTCATCCAATACAGACATAAATGACATATTGTGCTCCCCAGGGCAGGGGCGGATACAGGATTTTTGAAAGGGGGGTGGCTCAGCATAAAGGCTTAGTACTAAAACTATGTGTATTTCCCCCTCTTTTTGTAGTTTAGGGGTCCACAAAAAAAAAAGGGGCGGGGGGGGGGTGGGGTTAGGACCCCCTGGGGAGTGTTTCAATAAGCAGAGACGTCCCAAACCCAGCGACCTCTCTGCACTGGTCCCTGCAGCGACCTGTTTGCGACGTCTTTGAAATATTCTGCAGCGACCATTTCAGTATAAAATCGCAAATAGGTCGCTGCAGAGATGTCTTTGACCCTCCAGCGACGTCTTTGGGGGTCCAAGCGATGTCTTTGGTGCTCCCAGCGACCTCTTTGGGTGTCCCAGCGACCTCTTTGAGCCCACTGGAAAACCTCGCTGGTATAGCCAAAGACGTCGCTGCAAGACACCACGGTGCCATCAGTTTTGAGATCTAAAGTTAAAAGCATCTCACTGTTGAAACTACACATTCTTGTTATCTATTATACATTCTAAGTGGATATAACAAATATTAGATCAAAGCTAAAGTTCTTGAGAATAAGTACATGTATTTCTTAGTTCATAATTCCTAACATTGTTGATGTTAGGGAAGTTGAAACACAATTTTCTCTAGTGGTCGCTGGGCCCCAGATACACCTCCCTACCACTCTCTGCCTGGCGACCACTTCAGAGACGTCTTTAGGTTGAGAGAATTTTATTGAAATGGTCCCAGCAGCAGCGACCATCCCAACGGAGACCTCTCTACTGAGAGACCATCCCAGCGACATCTTTAGGCTTTATTGAAATGCTCCCCTGGACACCCCCTCCCCCCCCCCCCCCCCCCCACCACCACCCCCTTTATTGAATCCGCCGCTGCCCCCATCTGAAATTATTCACATCCAATCCTGACAATATACCTTGGGCATTTCTCGCTCCATCAAAATTAGAGGTATGCAGTGTTTATTAAATGTACACCTTTGTTTCAAAAATGAGTGCTCCACATGTAAGTATTTCCCCAAAACTAGAGTAGAGTGTACACTTGAGGTATTTTATTGTCAGGGCTTTTTTTATTATTATTTATTTATTTCGAACTTTTTTACCCTGGGTATGCTTCAGTCTGAAAAGATTGGTTTTCAAGATTGACCCAGCCTGTACATATTGTGACTGCTATATGATAATGAACAATGTAATAGTTACATACTTATTCATAAAATGGATAAGTATGAGTGGATATGTAAAATGATGTTTAACTTATTCTTAACAGGAAGGAAAGAACACACAGCATAATAAAACATTTGTATTTTAGTTTTTATTTAGTTTTTTGTGTGCATATTATTCTTCTGTGTTAATTAAAACAAGATTCTGTTTGAATATTTCTCTCTACTATTGGTAATGCGTTCCAACCCTATATCTATAAATAATGGTAGTTGGGATCTTGATATCAAATAATGGTCCTTGAAAAGTTCTTACAGGAAGATCCCTTAAATCAAGGTTTTCACCATTGCATTTACGCCTATACATAATATTGAGGATATGACATAACATTCTGTCCTATAAAAGATTGAGTTTTGCAGCAATATGTACTTGATTTTCGTCTTTAATTCTGTAATTATTTGAACACAGTCTGAGAAATGTTGTTTGTTTATTTTGGATAATTTGTGTTTTGGTTTTATTAACTCCATGATAAAAGATATCACCATAATCAGTATGGGGCAATATATAGGACTTATATATTGTATATCTAGTTTCTGATGGTAACATATAACGTATTTTATAAAAGATTGATAGTTTGTAATTTAGAATTTTAAACCATATGAATTCATCTATTCTTTCACTCAACTCTCGCGGAAGTGTGTAGATGGCGCTGCTGTCTCGCGAGCATACTCCTTAGTCGCGTCGGATTCCACATGTAATACTCGCTCCGACTATAGCCTTTTTCGTTACACACTTTTACTGTAGTACTGCGCAACTGCATCACGCAAGTGGCCCTCCGCGAAAAAGTAGTTCTTACAGGAAGTGTTAAGTCAGGCAGGTAACAAGTCCCAGCGAAAAGTAGTCCCGGCACTGCCCAGAATGCTATAGTCGGAGCGATGATTACACGGGAATCTGAAGCGAGAAAGGAGTTTGTCTCGCGAGGTTCCGCCATATTGGGCCGGGTAGTCCCCTCCTCACACTACCACCCACTCTGATTGCTATGAATAGTTTCACGGTAGTCAGATGGCGCGGAAAGGATCTCAGTAGTACAGGGTGTCCCCTCCTAAACTTTCAAACTTTTAGGTGGATTTATTATGATGCGGCAGGTCAAGCGGAGCTTCAGATCATGAGCAGATTCTCAAGATCGACCCTCGCTTCACACATTTGTACTTAGGCCATTTTTAATCAGATGAGAGGTTCTTCCAGCCCTCCTACGCTGGTCATAAATCCATTTACTTGTTTTTAGACTCCCTGGATATTCGTTATTCAAGAAGCAGTGGGCCGGGTGGTCAGCATGTGAATAAAGGTAAGATATATTTTCAGTTTTTTTCCAGCATGATAACGAACAAAACCAACAAACTTGGTTATTTTTTTCACCTTTTGCACCTTTGATACTTTGGACACTATCAATTCTCACTAATAGGTGAAATATAATCAATAATGAGTCAGCCCTTATACAATTAGTAGTAATTGTGCCCTACCTGAGTGCAAGCAGACTGTCCACTACAGGGGAGCCGCCTGCTGTAAGTGACCGTGAGTTTCTCAGTATAGCTGTAAAGCATGCCTCTCCCACGCAAGTAGTGAATTAACTTCATATTGTTTCATTTCTGCGGTAAGACATCACTACAAATACAGTATACTTCATGTTGTTGTTTGTTCTAGTCAATTCTAAGGTGGAGATTCGCATACACGTTCCGTCAGCAGAGTGGCTATCGCAAAAAACTAGAGAAAACCTGCTACAAAAGGTATTAACATTTTTGTTGTCGTATCCATCTAATTTGCCTCAGGTACCCGGATAAAGACCTTCATGAAATACATCATGATTGATTGAATCTATTTCCTCTCTCAAACCTCAAAAAAGCTGGGGATTACATTGGGTACACATATTGCCGAGGATATTTTACTTAAAGCAAATCTGAAGGAATTATGTATGTATCATGTGATGAATATATTCATGTTATGTCGACATGGTTAAATTGATGAAGTTATTATCTTACTTTGAAAGCAAATGCCACATTGCTTTGTTTTTCCAGGAGAAAAACCGAATAACCAAGGATGGCTACCTGATCGTCTACTCAGATAAAACCCGAGCTCAGATAATGAACCAAGCAGACTGTCTTGACAAGCTGAGAACAATGATATGGAATGCCGATAAGAAGCCCTACCAACCTACAGATGACGATCTTGCACTCATTAAACAAAGGTCGGCGTTTGACAGAATAGATTGTCAGAGTTGCGATTATGTCCAAATTTGTAATCAAGCACTTTCTTCGTCCAGAGTTGACATGAAAGAATCATCCCTTATTTCATCAGTATTCATATGAGAGCATTCACATGTATCCTGTCAGTTATTAAAATGATAACATCAGGACGCTCTGGCGCTTGATATTCAAGATACATTTTTTGTTTCCAAAGTTGAAGTTAAAGTGCAGTTCCTATTTCTTCTGATTCTAAGGTATGATATTTTTCAATTGAAAAAAAACATCTAGAGTGAAATCATGTTCCTTCTTTGACATCAGAAAAACAGTAATGGATCTCTAGCTTTTGTACACTATCCCTAGGTTTTTCACAATTTGCCAGCACTAAATTTGCTCGCAGCGACAGTAGGCAGATACCGTATTAGAGTAACATCAATTGTTTCGCTTATCCTATGCTGGTAACATATAGTGAAAAAAAAACCTACTAAACAAATCATTCAGTACTATGACACAAGGGGATAACCGTGGTCCATAGGACGTCTATGGCAGATCTACCTCCTATGGCATATTGATTCACGCAGTATAATTAATTAAAGTGAGAAAACAGGATGAGGGGACACATTTTCATAGCCTTGGGTTACCTGGGAAAACTGTCCCCCCACTGTCTGAGCATGCTCAGTAGAGGTTGGGCGGGGGGGGGGGGGGGGGGGGGGGGCAGTTTCTCACGGGGGTACCGTTTTTCAAGGCACACCGGCATAAACCTGAATGAAGTCATACAGCAATATAATTATCAAGTGATATACATTGTATATATATTCAAAACATAGACACTTATTGTCTTGACGAAACAACTTTGAAAAGTAATACATCTTTTATATCTGTCAGCAAAATGCAGGAAGGATTTTCCTGTAGGTTTTATGCAGTATAGATTTGTTTTTAAACAAATGTGTTTATGTTTCAGGAGAGAGACAGCACGGAAAGCTATCCTTCGAGAAAAACGTCAACATTCCTTGAAAAAGCAGTCACGAATGGCGCCTTAGATGAAATACTTATTTAATAATAATTATTGTTACACCTATTAGTTATCAAATTGAAAATAAAAACAACTTAATGTAACATATAATAGGCTTTGAAAATTTCATTAAAAAAAGCTTAAAATACGCGAATACCGGTATTTCTACGAATAAATATCTCTGCAGTGTGAAACTGCAATCAATTTGTGTTTCTTAAATTGTAAGACGTGGTAAAAGCATGCTGCTTCTTTTTGGATGCTACCGCTCAAAGTGCCTGGATCGCAGGATCCGGCTATCATTGGTTCATCTCACCATACTCCTAAAATACCAAATCTCAGGGCCTTTGGAGGCCTGCAGGGAATAGGGTGAGCTACTGTGCAGCCAGTGGGGCTGATGGGTGTTGGTCTAGGGTCCAGTTGGGAAAGGGCCCAAGTTAGTGACTGCGGTTTTTTAAATGTGTTTCTACGGAGAATTTAGCCATATTCTAATTTAGTCAAATTAGGTAGATCTACCAGTACTTTGGAAACAACAGTCATGTTATGGCTGGGAATATGGAAGAAAGCCCCAAGAAAACTGAAAAACTAGACCTGAATATCATTCATTAATCTGATGCATTCTGAATAGATGTATTTTGTCTAAATTTTGAACTTTGCCGTTTACCAAGAGCATAACAGAGATTATTTTGTATGAAATAATTTATGAATGATCACTGGGGCTGCATTATCAGAGATGCCTCTTTTCCTACTATTGTAGGATTTCCTACTTTTTGGCGGTTTTGGATTGCACAACTTATTTTCCTAGATAACTTTGATACCTGTTTTAGGGTATTTTTGTGTTAGATTCAAGCTATTCAAATACAAATTCAGTGTCAGCTCTCTATTTCTAAAGGTTATTTCCCTTCTACTTGGTTCTGGAGGAAAAGTAGTCTATTCCCTACTTTTCCTACTTTTCCATCAGTTGGGAGTGGCATCTCTGATTATGAATTTTCATTAGCCTAATTTCTAACATTTGTGTGTGGTTGTAAAAATGCCATGCCATGCCCCTAGACATTGTAGTGCATAACCAACTGAGCTTCAGGGGTCTACTTACTGTCATAGGCCCCAAGAACGAGGAGGCGACCATGTAGAATAGGCTAGCCATATGCTAGCTCTGTGGAGCCTTAATTCTCTCACGGCAAGCTAGTGTACGAGTTTAGGAGTAGAGAGTCGATCATTTGGCTAGCCATATGCATGCCCCAGTCCTACAGTGATGCCGATCTAAATGATATACATCAGACAGTAGCTCCAGGGGTCTACCCAAAATTATGATTACTGAGTCCTTGCCTTGATCGACCTTCTTTGTTGGCGGCTAGAACTGGGTAGCGGGAAAGCTATGGTCGAGTCAGTGGCGCTACCTGGAGCTTTACAACTTCCCAATTCCGTATGTGCTGCCACCTGGCGAAGAACGGAGTGGCAGTCGTCGATGTAAACATTCCGAGAGCAGAGCACAATGTCAGCCACGCCGAGTGTATTTTTGTTGATGGCCAGTGGCCAAATAGAAACTGCAGAGGTGAGATTAACATGGTTACATTACTCTCCTTAGCTATCTATAAGAATATCTGCAGAATACCAGATAATTATCGCAGGATACTAGATAATTATCACCCGGGTGATTCGCGTCGTGGGTTTGAACAAGTGAAAGCCTGTTCAGAAATGGCGCTCTTTCGCACTCAGTTTCGAGGAATTGCGCTGAGGTACTAACTTCATAAACATCGACATGGTTATGTTTTCATCGTTTTCTAACAGCGTATGATTAGCAGATAGTTATTCGTGTAGTTTTTTCAGCATTCATTAATGGCTAAATGCTTCCCCACCGCTGATGCATAAAAAATTCTCGTATTATCGCCCAGACTGAAAATCTAGAAACAACTCAAAAACCTAGTGTTTACCCTAAGCGACAGGGCTCAAGTAATTTCTCATTGTCAAAGGTGAAGAGCAAGGGAGGAGTCTGGTGATGTAGATCTATGTTATTCCATCTGTATATAAAGCGCTCAGGCAGAGCGCTGTTATAGTTGTTGTGAGTTAAACATCCTGGAAAGGTTGGTAGATCTACTAGAAGCTTGTTCCTGGAGTTGGAATAGACCGTGTGCCAGTTCCCTTTTGCTGCGGTGCTTTTCCTGACATCCGCCCTATGCTACAGCATTGGAGGTTGCAGAAAACATTGGTTTTCACGTTTATTTCTCGTAATTTAATATTGATTTTGTAGTATGTCATAGATGAGGGCCATAGTTACCCCAAATTATCACCATTTTCCTTAGGAACTAAACAAGAGAGATGCAGGGAGACAAAAACTTATTCTTAAGCATTGTGCCTATGGGCCGGAACTCCGTAATTCGCTATCAATTCCGCGCGTCTGATAGGGGTGGCTGCGCGACTGGCACGGGGTCTATTGAAGCTGATAGACTGAATAGTTTGGCTGGAGCATTGGCAGAGTGTGGTTGAGTGGATCCTACCCTTTGGATTGTTCATTGTCATTGAGAAATCTTGTCAAGAGTAGAGCGTTTGCCAGTTCTCGCATATGGCCGTAGCATTATGAACTTCCCCCCTATGTTTTAGCATTGCAGGGCCCAAACAAATCGGATTTTCTACATTTTCCCCAACAATCATGAGCTTATTTTATAATATATTCTAGCTTTTGGTTCTGGCTATCTATATCTATACAAATTTTTGCTGGGGGATGAGTTTTAAAGAGAAAGGAAACGAAAACCTGATTGTTTTGCATTAAGCCTACTGGCCGGAAGTCAACAATTCACTACCTAATCCGCGCGAATGATTGGGGTTGCTGCGTGACTGGCAGGAGGTCTATGCACATACACTAGATACAATAAAGAACATCCTTCATGCGAGTGTAATGTCTTTCATAATACAGAACTATTACGGAGGTACACCTATTTTCGGACACTTTGACACATATTTGCATCCAGTACCTATAATAACTACTTGGATATATCATATTAGGTCAGAAACCACAGCTAAACATGTTTTTCATATGATCTAGCCCAAAAAAATATGAAAGCAATTTTTTTAACTTCATATGGATCATTTCAAAATTTTGAGTTAGGTGCACCTATTTTCGGACAGGTTCACCTATTTTCGGACAGTACATGCATGGGCAAGCATGGTTCACTTAACTTAAGAAAAACTATATAGCAAAGTGATGTTTTGATTCAAAACAAATACAAAGCAATTGTGCTTGACATCAACAAATGCTTCAATGGTGATTACATTATTTTTCTAATGTTTAATTGTTTTTTGATAGATTATTAGTGTTAGCCCATTAAAATGTGTGAAAATGTACATTTCCCCCCCAATTCCCCCGCTCCCCAAACAAGAAGTTTATTAATTCAATCTGTATAATGTAGATTTCATTAGAAATAATTATAGATTTTGGTATTCATTATTGATTATTGTCCAGGAGACTTCATGCCATTATCTCTTTCAAACTAAAACAAATTTATAAGGACTCAAAATCTGGGATGGTGATTGATCCAATTAATCATAGTTTTCTGAACAAACTGTCCTATATGCACTAGTTCACCTATTTTCGGACACCATATTCCTGTAATCAAATGCCATTTTTTCAGGTAAAATATGAATTTCAAATTTTACAAATGACTGGCTAGTTATTGGACAACTGCAGTTTGGAGAGGTAGACTGTGAATAGGAGCTAGCTAATTCAAGCGAGTGTTATGTCTTTCATTAGATCTATACGGAAATATTATTATGTATTGGACAACTGCAGTTTGGAGAAGTAGACTGCGAATAGGAGCTAGCTAATATCCTGGGACAATCATATGACTTAAATGAGACCCTATCTATGATGGATATTTAACCTAACATAGTTCACTAGTTCGTCATTTTAAGACCTAATGGGCTGCTGATGAGAGCAGGGAGGTAGCAGGGTAGTATTCTACCAGGCTATATTCTACCAGTGAGTCCACCAGGTGGGGGTAGTGGCTGTGGCTGCCTTAAAGCTGTGTTCTGATCCTTGAGGACATTCCTATTTGCTAGGTTGTAACACCAAACCAAATTCATGACGTGACCAATAACATCAACAGATTACGTTCCAACGTTGCAAAACATGTCGCTGGCTGTAGAGTTGTCGGCGGACGTAAGCCTAACATCATGGGGACGAGACTAGCTTTAAAGCCAGTGTATCGTCCGTGCATTCCTAACGTTAGGGGCTCCACCCCTTACCCTAATGACGTTGTGGCGGGCGACGTGTTTTGCGACGTTAGAACGTAATCCGGTGACGTTATTGGTCACGTCACGAGTTACAGTGTATCGAAATAAGCCTGTCTGACGGACGATACACTGGCTTTAAAGGGACGTTCTCGTCCGTGACTTTTTAGAGATAAGTCCGCCGACGTAAGCCTAACGACGTGAGGGCCGGCGACGTATTTTCCACTTTTGGAACGTAATCCGGCGACGTGATTGGTCACGTCACGAAATTGGCGCGGCCGTCGGGGAGTTACAACGGCTCAAAATATGTTCTCCTCACGGACGAGAAAGCCCCTTTAAGAGTAGGGTCAAATGGCTATTCAAGGAGAGGGACCAGTACTCTTAGATGTGAACTCCACAAAGTTTCCCCTGTGGGGATCCGGGATGGGGGTTCCTTCGGAGCCTCCTGGGAAGAATAGGTCCCCAGCAGCCCCTTGCTGTTGGTAGAAGGCGACAAATAGGGGGACCAGACTCAGTAGCTCTTTGGTAGAGTGCCCGCTCTGAGTCTGGTAGGTCTTGGGATTTATCCCTGGCTGAGTCATACCAAAGACATTAACAATGGTAGTGGTCACTGCTTGCCTGGCACTCGGTATAAAGTAAGAACCACGAAACATGACTGGTCGGCCTGGTGTCAGTTTAATGTGACTGGGTGGGGTATTGTCTGGGCCTATGACATGATATCTCAGTGTGGCAGCACTATAAAGAGGGCATTGGGTCCCACTGCTACAAATAGGCACCTCATTTCATAGATTCGGTCACAGCCCCTGTGGCGTAAAACGAGCTGAAAGGCTTTACCTTGTGCAGTCTGGTAAGAGAACCCTGAAGGGTTGGCTGGACGTTAAACTAATCCCACAAACAAACAAACCACAAAGTTTATTGGCCAAATGATAAAGAGTGGCTGTAGAGCAGCTCCTTTTATAGTAAACCAGTGTACAGAATGTGAATACTGTGTGCACAATGATCACCTTGCACATGGTGTGCACAGTGCACACACAGCAACACAAATGTAAAAAGGCACAACAGAAGGGCAGTTCTGCTACATAACTTTGGTTGTGCCTGTTGAAATTGGTGACGTTAAAATATATGATGTTGCGCTGTTAAAACTTAACACTGGCTTTAGATTTTACGTTTTAGATTGTTGCCAAATGGTGGCCAAAGGGCATCAAAGGCTGGAGAACGTGATAATTATCCAATGAAAGCTTAACAATGGTATTAAAATGTCCGTGATTATTTGGAAAAATGATCAGATGTTTTTCAGACAAACTTCAGATTTTCTTAAAACTCTGAAAGGGTTCAGGGAAGTGAATAAATGACGATCACTGATTGACTATTTCAGATTTTTTCATTATCCCCGACTTACATCCCTGATAATCTAATGACTGATGTATCCCTGACAAAATTACCTGGAATTCTTTCTTATTCAAACTATCGACATTCAAACTTGATCACAAATCAAAATAGGGATATTTTGCTACGTAGTTAAGTCACCAAAAGCTAGGTATTCACAGGTAAAGTCTGTGGCCTATAGCGCACAGTAATCTTATAATGCCTGTGTATAGTACCTAAATACTATTAGCACAATAGCAGTAAGTTCTCACGGACATCTTTTCTAATGCGGAGGGTGATTTGCCACAGAGTGGCCTTTTCGTAGAGATACATCTGTTCCCGATGTGCATGCATCTGATCATTATAATAATCATGGCCGCTCTAAAACTGTAAGAGCAGCAAATCAAACCTTGTTGGAAAGCTACAATCATTTTCTCTCATTTACTAGGTCTGGGAGAGTCTGTCTAAGATATGTAACATTTTGTAAGATGGTGAGAGTGAACCATTAAGATTTCCAATGTTGTGTCTTGCTGCGTAGATCTATAGCCGTGTTAGTTTGGTTTGACTTGTGCAGGTATATATCTGTTTTATGCTGAGCTGGAAACACTGTCCATGTATAAGCTCACATTAGTTCCAAATATTACTCAGTTAACCTAGGAACGACGTACATAAAATGTCCATATATCAACTTGTGACTATATCCATTTTTTGTTTCAGTTTCCTGAATTTGATGACATTTACTGCCGATACAACTTTGTCTACGGTCAGGACTGGGCTATTACTTCAGTAAGTACATTGCCTCTGCATTATAACAGAAATAAAAGTACTTAATTTTTCACGCCATGACATGAACTCACCAAGGAGTTTTCTTGTTTTCCTTTTCACCCTTTTTTGTTGAATTCAGAAATAAGCATTAGCTGAAGCGACGTATACAGATACATATAGATCTATAAGTAGACTGGAGAATGTGAGAAACCCTTGGATGTGACACATACAATGCAGTGTTTAAGATATTTTTCATTCCTTCTCGCCAGATACGGCAGACAGTCCCAAATTACTTAGTCTTTAGCCGTACTTAACCATAACTTAATTGTAAAGCTATATAACTTTGAGATTATAATGTTTTCCTTAAAGGTTCCAAACGAATCTATTTCTGTAACCTTGTATTGTGCATATTATTACATATACCGTAAAACTAGAAGTTTAGTCCACACCATATTTTAGGCCATACCCTGAATCCAACCAAGTGGTAACCTGTGGTACTTTTTGATTACCTCTCTAAGCTCCTGCCTACTAATGTATCTTTTGTTCAGGGTCTGGAGGAGGGCATCAGTCAGCTGGCTAAGAAGACATGGGATGACCGTCAAGAGTTCGTCCTCAACTTTCCTCTAGATGTAACGTTCAAAAGCACTAATCCATTTGGATGTAAGTCTTCTCATAATGTTTTCAGAATAAAAGTAAATTACTATGAATGATGAACCATCAAATCTGAAAAAGTCACTTGCATCGTTTGTAATTAAGAAGACTACGAAACTCATATATACGATTGGACATATCAAAAAGTAGCATAAGAAATACGAATTTCTCTCTGCAGGGCCGCAAATTGTGATACATGCGTACGGCGTGGACGTGTTCGGTAACGACGTCGTACGTGGCTATGGGATGACCCACTTGCCCATGACTCCCGGCCGGTAAGTTTGAGTCTTAATTTTGATAAGTAAACACAATTCTTGTAAGATAAGGTTTTGCAAAGTGTGTCGAAAAGAATCTTGTACAGGTTGTTTTAAGGAGAAAACTTTGTCCAGCCTGTTTGGCCATCGAGATACATTGATTGTTGCACATCTGTTTGCTGTGAAAATGTAATACAAAGTAAATAGATCTATTACAACGTTTTTAAACTTTTGCTGAACTGAAATCTGAGTCAAATGGTATCTCTCGAATATTTTTTTTATTTTGCAGGTTTTCCACCTTTATTGCCTCCCAAAATTCGATGAGAATTTAGAAAAACATGTGATTACAAATTCCGTGGTCAAAATTATATATGTGTTCTGATTTATTACTTTTATTATTTATTTATTTAAAAATCTTTTTTATTAATTTTTTTTTTTTTTGGGGGGGGGGGGGGGTGGAGGAAATCAATTTTAGATTTTCTACCGAACGTGTGTAGTACCGCAACTCTACTAGCAACTTGTAATGGCAGTGAAACGCCCAATGTAACGTTAATAATAAGCACACCCTTCCTAAACAGATTTCCATTCTTTTAAGTAGGTCAGCGAAATGACCAACGGCATCTACAAGTGATTACATTTGACCCAGCGAATAAGAACACGGAATGGGGTACTCACTTTGCTAAATATTGCACTAGAGCAGGGGATTTCCCAGTTTGGTTAGTTGACCACCTAAATTCTTACCCCTTTTCTCACTGGTGCATTTCTCCCACTTACTTTATTCTCAAGGGGAATATAGTGAGTTGCAACGAGAGTAGGAGCTTTGACTTACTAAGATGAAACGTATCATGACTGGTAACATAGGTTGCTGTTAAATCTATACGTCTTCAGTTAATGGCTTCTTCTCTGTTTTTGTAAGGCACGTGAGGAGGATCCCGCTGTTTGTGCCCGAGTCATCGTCGCGGTTTCAGAAGTTCCTCAGCTGGTTGATGAGTCGGCGACCAGAATACACTGATCCGCGTGTGGTCGCCCAGGGCGAGGGGCGAGAAGGTAGGCCAGCTGTTTCATAGTATTGTTTAGACTGCTAATTTGAGTCTTGAAAACGGTAGAAAGAAATCCTAGGTTAAATCTTTCAATATATTGCAAAGGCAAACGACTGAGAAAGAGGCTGGCAAGATATATGCCTATGATAGTGCGGGGGACGTGCAGCCCTATTGTGTGAGATGCCATTGTGGCCAGAGTGCTTCCCTCTCCATCGCTACAATTTTGCCAAATGTACCTAGAAAGAAGTATCTAGTGTCTTTGAAATAAATTTTATAAGATTGTCTTTACTAATTGTACTTTTACGGGTTGTTCCCTTGCTGCAGTGACGAGAGTTCGCTCCCAAGGTTACGTCACAGTGACATTCAACGTCATGATGAAGGACATGAAGAAGTTGGGTTACGACGTCACGCCTTCCGAAGTGGCCAACCCCAGCCTGCCAGCACCCACAGCTCGGAGTACGGAAACGGCCACCACAGCCCCAGGCTCCTAGAACCTGGGCTCACTTTTATAATGATGTACAAATTATCATATCTTTGTAAAAATCATATTTCATTCATTACTATGTAATTCATTTACGGTGTCTCTATTGTTAAAGGCCAATTTGTACACAGTCTATTATAACTATACTTATTAAAGTTGAAGTGAAAAGTTTTGCAGTCCGCGCGATTTTTCACGAGCCCAACCAGCTTCTAGGCATCGGCCCACTGTCCAAAGCTGCAGCAACAATTATGGGAACTTTAGAGTTTTGTTACAATTTCAACTTCAGACCTTATCCGTCCCGTCATTTTGTATGTGAGGTCGATTTTTCATGGAATTAACTTATCTTTTTTGATATCTCTCATCAATATACACGCAATGCCATTATGTGACTTTCGATGTTCGAGACAGTTACACATTGGAGAACTCATAATTGTGTATCAGTATTTATTATGCTTGGTTTACTTACATCACTACGCTTTCATAGTGCAGTGGTAATGATGGCATGTAAGGCGAAATAGCGCTGCAAGAAGACCTGACTGGTCCCAGCGAGGTGTATACAGGCGATTTTGGCGAACACTCCCTATTTGATAGTTGTTGCATTATTGAATAAAACCAGATATTCCACTGATGAATTAAGGATAGACAAAGGGTGTTTTGTTTATGTTATCCCGTAATTTTCATATTTTCTCTTTATCTATTATCAATTAGACAATTGATAATACTATTTGTTGATATTAATCATGGAAATATTATGTGAAAGTGTACTTTTGTGCGAGTGCTTGGAATAAAAAAAATCCATTTTCGACTACAAGTTTTAAACAAAAAAAGTTTTAAACAACTATATTTCAGTTGAAAATCCTCCCAGAGACTTAAAACCTTAAACTGATTCACATTACCGTTACTTAGAGGGATTTTTTTTAATGTTTGTTTTGTAATTTGTAACCTTTTATTTGATAATTTGATCGTATTGTACTTGATATTATATATTGTTTTTTAATTGAAAGGAGAACAGATCACGTCGCGTCTACTGTTGACTACCCTTGCCCGAGAGGGCAATACTTGTTATTAATCATTGAAATGGTTTCTACTTCTCTGTTGTATCAAGCAGTTGAAGAAATTATCCAAACAAAAACGAAGAGTTGAGTAGATAAAGGATGATAAGAACTGTTATTTACCGGCAGATTTCGCAATTTGATTGGCTTCTTCTCTGTTATATGAACCGGGCATATTTTTTCAGTTAATTGTTTTGTATCCATGATTGCTTATTGTATGAACAGCTCGCATCAGTGACTCATGACAAATTTAGGATTTCATGAGATAAGAAAACACTTATGAGCCTAGACCGTTCCTAAAACTCCAACGTGCATATAATTCGTATACATTATGTATTATACATGTAAGTCTCCGTCCATTATTGTGATTGCAAGTATGAGTGTAAAATTTGTATGGAATTAATTGATCTTTCATTTCTGGAATCAGAGTAATTGATTACTTATGTTAGAATGTTATCAATAAAAATTAATCAGTGTAGTTATGAAATATTTCTCTGTTTATTCTTATTGAGATTTTAATATAGTTCACCAGTAAAGAAAGTAATGAGCTATTATAATTGTTTCACAGTTTCTGTCGTTATATCCGATTAGAAACAAAACTATTTTGCATAATCGCGACCACAATCTAGCAGAAAAATGTGATCCAGGTAAAAGAAAATGAAAAATATAAAATTCTGTTTATAAGTTACACCCATCTTAAAATTTAATTTGCCTTGACTTTTTATGACCAAAAAAGCCCTATTTAAAAAAAAAAAAATCAGACCCGTGATTTGGCACGCATTTACTCTTGTTTTAATGCCTCCCATTCCCCCGTGTTAGGCAGAAGCAGGAGGCATGTCTCACTGTACATAGTAACACACAACCCTAATTACAGTGTTCAACTTAGGTCTGACTGGTTCCAGTTGCTCTTGTGAAAATTCCCAATACTAACAGTACAATTGTAATTAAAAAATTGCATACACACACCATGCAGTAAAACACACAGAGTGCCTACCATCCAGCTTGTGTCCCTCATCTGTCAGTGAGGGTGTCGCATGGCACCCTGTGGTTGGGCTGCGGTGGTCGCTGTATAGGAACTAAGTTTACCGCTTATTTCCACAGTTGATACAAATAAAAATAAAAAGGTAAACTGATAATTTTGATGATAAATCTATTAAATAGTTCATAAACGAAATAATGTCGAATCATGCATCATATGAGAATTGATTCCTATAAATTTTGTATTTTGGTGCTACAAACTCTGAGAAAAAATGGGCCACTCACACTTTGTGTGGCATAGAAAGGGACCTGTCATTGGTCTTTTGGCACCAAGTTTGAGTGTAAATAGCACACACTCATAGGATAGTGTGTATATCATCTTGAATTTATATACTTTTTCATTTTTAGTTCAACACAAAAAGCAATATTTCAAACTTAGATATTTACATATATGTTACTGACATTGCCAATGACGAGTTGGCATGACCTAAATAATGGGGAATTTGACATGATTATTTTGGGTCAGTATATGCTAACCCCATGCGCATTCTGCTTACCAACAGGGTGGGCAGGGTCCTGATGGACGAGTGTGACTAGGCTGTAAATCCATCTATAGCTTCTGACGTCTGAATATTACAAATTGAAATGCAAATTAAGTCATTTCATGATATACCGATTCTATTTACTTCCTTCCTGACACAGTTACGTTTAAATATTGGTTTTCTCTTTCCGGCAGTCAGGACTTAGCACTAGCCCAAGGTTGAAGAATATATGTCAACTGTTAAAATGCTCCTGTCAGTACCTGGTGCCCAGGTGTGAGGAAGGACATGGTCAAGTTTTTACAAGCAATTTCAAAAACAACGAGGATACGAAATGTAGTTCAGCAGTGCTTTATTTGTAGATATCACGTGACCTTGGTACACACATTGTGTATAAATAACTTGTTGTGCCCTCATGACGTAGGCCTACATACACTGAACTTTTTCATAGCTGGATGAGATGCTCGAGAAAAATGTTACATTTACTGAGTTTCTTAATGAGACGATTGTGAATACAAAATTCACATATATTTACATGTTAAATAAAATTATTCATCTTGGTAACAATAGCAACCATATTATAGCGTTACGGCTATGGAAACAAAATAATAGGGGACCTCTTACAAACCTCTATCATTAATCGACCAGCAATCAAGAGTTGGTTATATCTATAGTATCTAATATTTTGAGTTCTTTTTTCTCTCCTTGTCATATTAATAGCATTCATAGCATACAGTCGCGCGTGTATTCACTTAAGTTAGGTATTATCAGGGGCATGCCTACATACACATGAGAACCGTGAAGATGATCAGGTAATCGGGCCCCTACAGGACGTTTGTGCCTAGGTGCCGTTAATACATAACTATAGAACAGTGTGAGATTGATCTAAATTGGAAAAAAAATTGCCACTCTTCAACAGTGAGAAATTCGGAACAAATGAAACCACATTTCCGTATTTTAGGAAGGACACAAATAAAGTAGCCTATGGTTCAGTACTAAAGCTCTGACACTGAAAAAAGTCATATATGTGCATGTACATGCATTGTATATACACGGAAAACATAGCAAAAGAGTCGTGATTGCATAAAAAAAAGTATTTTATTTAAACTATTTTTGTTGGATAAAAATTTAAATCAAATACAAAAATAATTTTCTTCTGAAAGTTTTAAATGTTTCGTTGAAGCAAAGAATACGGAATCTGTATCAACTCTGTGAAAATGTTGCTTTTTTCTGAGGATTTTTCAGTTTTAACCTCTAACTGACCCTTTCTCTGTATATATTCCAACGAATCTAAATCTATTACACATCATGGACCCTGTGCTTGGCTTTTAGCCCTTAAAGATGACGGGAGACACGGAAAAATTCATGCATCTTCGGCAATGGAAAGTTACTGAGAGTGTCGTGATAAATTCCGCGATATAGAGGGACCTTTTCAACAATCTGCGTATGCTACACTTATTGATGATCTGGTAATATATATATGAGGCTTAAAAAATTGTTGTGATCAGGTAACCCGACCTATTCTAATATTTTGGCCCTACCCTAACTCCCCCCCTCCCCCCCCCCCCCCCATTTTCTGTAGGGGACTTCAGACACAGATTCACTTTCGTCATTTACCTTGGTCTAACATAATGAGATGAGAATAATCTGTAAAACAAATGTAACTCGAGAGCTCTGCGTTTGATACTACCGGTTATTATTGAGAACTAATAACATCGGTAAACAGTGCATTGTCATGACATTAAACATTCCAAGGACTGAAGGGCGGAATCTATTTTCAAGCAGTGACGCTATGAATATCGGTTACGTAAATAAATAACTAATTGATTGAGAGGGCATAGACAGACACAATCAAAATAGGTATACCTGAGGCATATTCTGATACATGATATGAAAAAAAACACAATATGGTTAATAGCTCGGCATGTCTTTCACTTAAACCGCCACAAATGGAACTAACAACATGTTTTGTTCATCTCGCTTCCATAACACTTTATACAAGGCTTAGTTTTCCTGACTCTGCCAATGTGTGAAAAATGATAGACAACAGGGATGGGGACGTGAAACGCAGAGCTTCATTTAATGAGCTCAAAATAAGATGTTGTAGCATACACTTTGTATAAACATCTAATATGAACTAAAAACATTATCGATTTATATAGGAGGTAATGTCTGAAATAAAACATTTCCTTAGTGCATACATCGTGTTCATAGAGCCCGAAATATGCACCTGGCCTAAAAAGCATGCATTCTCTCCTAATATAGTCTAATTATCAGAAAAGGTGTACACGTATAACTCAAAGAAAAGTGTGTACTCGACAGTTAAATCATGCATCTCGGGGGCAAGGTGCACTGTTTATTACATCCCTGAATGAACTCTAGAAAAATATGTCGCTGTCAGACTGTTTCTGTAATATTTTCTATGAAAGTATGTTCCCAAATGACAAAGCATTTTCAATTGTTTCATATTAATAGTATTGTGATACAAAAATCAAACTGTCATCCAGTACAATTTATTAGTGTCTATCCTTAACTTAAAACTTATTACTAAGGACATTGATTGATAAATGCTTAGAGGTCTCTGTAAATGTGGACGACTATAATAGTTTTTGTAATCCTTGACAGAACATCGACTGAATTTAGATTAGTTTTATTACTTAAAAAAAATGCAAACAAAAAACATATAATTGTTCCAAAATTGTGGCTAACAAAGTTGATGAATTGTCTGCACCATAGGCTAGTGGTTAGCTTTCTAATGCAGTACTCAGGGGTCGCTATAACCACTGGCCCGAGGCCGTCACACAAGCCATTCTCTCCCCTAGATACTAACAAGTGCATCCTCAAATATTTCAATTTAGAAGGCTGAATTGTCTTCCCAGTTTTAGTCCAAACTGTGACTTGTATGTATCCGTATCAATACCTTTTAGATATGTCATCGGTCTTTCTATATTCATAGGTATGCGTCAATAACTACTGACTTAGGCCAAATAAAAATGGTTGTGTTCAGGTAACATAGGTTGAAATATTTTTTTTTATTTACAAACATGGACCCAGGCAGTCTTGAAAATAGAAATATTAGTCCAAACATTCTCTAACATAATTTCTGGCATCCGAAATACATATCCTGACCATCTTTAATCTGTTCCATGTTCTTTTGGTCAAGTTTATTGGATTATAGAAAAAAAATGTTTAAAAAATCCTGAAAAAAGTTAGGGTAGGGCCAAAAATTTAGGGCAGGTCGAGTTACCTGAACACAACAATTTATATTTGTTAGGCCTTAGGCCCCTACATTTGAGTAAGGGCCACTAGATTTCTACAGAATAGGGGAGCGAATGTCCCCCAGAACATAGAGCTTTACTGCGACCCCTGCAGTTCACATTACATAAACCATCACTAATAATTATTAATATTTGCTAATTGAAGACTCTAATTCCCTGATAGTAATTGTTCCTCCATGAACATCGAAAACAAAGTTACATAATTAATTATTTATGTAATTATTCACAAATTCATAGCCCGGTAAAGATTTGCTGAATTGAAACGGAATATACTTAAATACAATATTGATTTAATTTTGTCAAAAATGCCACTTCATTAACAATAATTCTGTGAAACCACTTTTTTCCGGTTTTTGAGGAAACGAAGAGAATCCTTCAATGTACACGTTCTGATTAAAAGAAGAAGAAAAACATTTAGAAAAAAAAATGTTTGTCTGCAATACCAACAATATTTTGTTCTGAAAATTTGAAGTTTAAAAAAGTCATTAGGGGTATGAACACAAAATCGAAATCTAGAAAAGGAAGGGAAGCTGGCTTCTCTGCCCTGTGAAAAATATTGGTAAATGATCAAAGGTACAAATGCCGATAATACACGTCTATTGTAGTAGATATAATCTTTCAAAAATTTTAACAGTGGACTCTCATCAATGAATATCAACAAACTCCTCAAGCGTGGTGGGCACATGTCCCTTGTAGCACAGTTTGTGTTTCTTGACGGCGCGCGCCGTTATGCATTTGAGTGAGATCTTGCCTTGAGTTCTGAGTATGATGTCGGCCACTCCAGTGGTGGATACCTCCAGGGGGGTGTTTCCCGACGAGTTGCTTATATCCATGTGCGCACCTGCCTCTATGAGCAGCATGATGACGCCGTGTAGGGTGAGGAAGTCACTGATGGGCTTGGTGTACTTGACAATCACATGCAGAGGGGTGTTACCTTTAATGTCAAACGCGTTAATATCTGCTCCACATTTGACCAGCAGATTGGCCACGGGAGCGTTGGGGAAACGCACAACGTCATTCACGTGGAAATCGTCCACGAGCGTGTTTTCGTCTAAGGCCATGTGAAGTGGGGTGTACCCTGTGTTCACAATTACTAACTTAAGGCGATTGAAACTATAGACTTGTTTGCAGAGATGGAACTCCTCTTCTTTTGAGCACTTTAGTTTAGACAGGATGACTAGGAGATAGAGGGCAGTATGTAGGTTACTCTCCAACACCTCGAGTTGTGAACTTCTCTCCTCTTCAGAAAGGTCAATCAACTTTTTTCTGTCATTTCTCAACTCAATGATGTTGTGCTCAAATACCTTCTTTGGAAGATCAAACTCTATACCAACACCGATGTGCAGCATCTGTGAGAAAACTTGAGCAAATCTTAAAAGGTCTTTTGCAATAGACCGGCCATTACGTTGACGCAGTTCAAGCGCTCTCATCCAAAGCGCAGTGCATCGGTCAAAGCGTGCAGTATCAGCGAAAACTGCGCCCCTAAAGATGATGGGGTGGGGTATTTCAGCATTACTCTCACCAAGGATTCTCTCCCTCACGATCAGTGCCTCCATGTGGATTGCTTCAGGATCTTCTCGAATAGATTCCAACTCGGCCACGCTCTGGGCTTCTATTCTATTTTCATAAGCAGGTACTGGAGGCTTCACCTCTTTCAGTAAGGGGGTTGATCCGGTCGGGCATTGGTACCTCTCCTGCATGGCCAGCCACATGTAGCGATACGCCTTGTCTACGTCATAGTTGTCTTTGTCATTAGCAAACGAGGCACCCAGGAGTTCAAGTGCCTCTATTCTCTCCATCCTGCTCACTTTTGAGCATGAGCAAAAGAATTCAACGATGTCGGCGTGGCTACTCTCAGCTGCTATGTGAAGCGGGGTCATCCCCTGATCGTTGGCCAACATCGTAGCACCAAACTCAACCAGGTCTTTGGTGATATGAAAGTGTCCCCGCTCGGAGGAGAAGTGTAGGGCAGTGGCCCCGCAGTTCGCCGTGGCGTTGGGATCCGCCACTTTCTCCAGGAGAAATCGCACCACATCTCGATGCCCCCTGTAACAGGCAATCATGAGGCATGTGTTATTGTACTTATTGGCTATATGAATGTCGGCATTGTGCTCTATGAGATACTTCACTATATCTAGTCTTCCGTCAAAACAGGCCGCTCGAAGGGGCGTGGAGTTGGAAAAGGTGGTGTGGTTGACGTCGGCGCTGCATCGGATCAAAGTTCGGACCACGTCAAGATGTCCCGCGGCCGCAGCGCACCACAGCGCCGTGGCCCCACCGATCACGTAACCATCGAACTTAACAGTGCCAACCTGTTCGATGTCCACAGAGAAGTGATTAAGCAGGAGCTGCACCACTTTGTTGTGGCCATTACGGGTAGATATAAGGAAAGGTGTTGTTTTCTGACAGTCTTCGTCCGTCTGCGCCGACAGCACTTCACGAACATCCGTCACTGGGAGGTCACAGAGCAGGGCGTACAAACTCAGGGCTTTTCCGTCCCGAGCGGCTTCGTACACGTTCTTTTTCAACTCCGCCAGCCTTCCGCTCATGGTTGTTTAAACATGGAGTCTCACTTTGTTATATAATTGAAGAAGATGAGTAAAGTAGCCAAACTTTTGATGCCGCGACTTCTCTCGTCGAGTCGGATTTCTTCCTCCGATTGGGGAATCCCTTCCGCCTGCGCGCAAGCGTTGTTGGAAACGAGGCTTGGGGATTCCCTTAGCTCAATCTGCAACGTCGACGCTCGCTGACGGCGAATCGTGCTCTCACGGACCATCTTTCTGGAGCGGAGGGTGATTCGCCGCAGAGTGCCCTTAGCTGTGTAGTACGGTGGCCGAGTAGATCTAATACAAATAGAGTAGAGGAGCTGGTTTTGACGCACTTAAGAGCCCAAAAAAAGGGTTCTTTCTCCTAAATCTGTAAAATAATCTATATAGGCCTATTCATGGTTTTCAATAGATTTCTAATCTACCAAAAATGTCATTGTAGAATGTTAATAGTCTACACATGATATTCACAGTACTCCATGAAACTTTGAAGGGCATATTAGACGTGAAAATAGCGATAATTTAAAGGTTGGCTATATCTCAAAATAGGTCGTGCGCGACTTATTTAGTTTTTAACTATTGTTATTTCATTAGAATTCATACTTTTCTTTGCTAAAAAGTAAAAAGTGGAATCTTTAGAAAATAAACGAAACGGAAAAGTTATATTGTTTTCTTTCTTTTAGATTAGCATATCTAAAACTTAAACAAAGATATCGTGCCATAGTGCAGAAATGCAAGAGGCAACACAATCTAAAAATGTGTACCGAAGTGGAAAATCTTGTATCTGAAGATCCGAATGTTTTCTGGAATTTCTGGAAAAAGGCTAGTAAAAATGGGACTGTCAATCAAACAACCTCCATCACATTAGAAGAGTTTAAAACATATTTTGAGGGACAGGCCACCCCACCCAACAATCCACACTTTGATAAAACACATATGGAACACATAGCTACACTTCATGTCAAATTTCAACTTTGGTTATGAACCAAATACACAAAATAATATCCTTCATGACTGTCTCGACGCACCCATAACAGAAAAGGAACTCACCTTCTGCCTAGGGAAACTAAAAAATGGAAAAGCTGCTGGTACTGATGGCATCCCAGCAGAATTTCTAAAATACTCCAGCACACTAACTAAATCAACACTTTTAGTGCTATTTAACCACGTCTTTGAATTAGGGGAATATCCAACTGCATGGGCTGAGGGTATAATCAATCCAATACACAAAAAAGGGGATAAATCGGAGCCAGACAACTACAGAAAAATTACCCTACTAAATGCAACAGGTAAACTCTATGAATCTATACTAGTAGTAGTAGTAACTTTTATTGACATCAAGAAACCAGAAGTCACATCTGACTTATATGTCAATTATCCAGATCATGTATCTACATATATACTCTACAACAAATGCTAGTACATAAGCACTACAATCAAAGGGTAATACAAAGACTAACACTAATACATGTCGCATATTTGGATGGTTACTGGATAGATATGGACTACCTTTAGGTACAAAATATATGTTGATAAATTTTAATAAAAATATATGTGAAATATATAAAAAATATAAAAAATATATTTAATAAAAAATAAATGTTAATAAAAATATATGTTAATAAATTTTGGCCAAGTGCTTCTAGAATATCAGATCTTGCTTCAGAGTACAGCTGAAATAGCACCAAGGAAGGCTGCTTGGTCTGGACGTTTTTCGGGTATAATATGAACATTAATCAGCACCATTTGCATCATCTACAAGATGTTTTTGAAAGTTCAATGCTTAACATTCCCGGGTTAACATTAAACTCAGATTTAACATGATATAGCACCTGTCATCATAAAAAGAAACCTTGAATTGATTTCCAACGTTTCAGTGGGAGGAGAGATAAACATAAAACAAGGTTTGCACATGGGTGGAAAGATTGCCTGAAGCACAGCTACCCACAGACATAAAAACCTGGTTTGCACATGGGCGGTAAGATTGCCTTTATGGCTCATTTGCTGTTTGCAGTGTGAAAGCATTATAGAAGAATTGAGATAAAAGCTGCAGGTGCACTTTATCTGTGCATTCCATAATACTTATGAATTTCTCCTTGTCACTCAGGTTAGAAAAGTTTGGAATACATGTTGGTGCATGAGAAAGCAGAGATGCTCTCCCATGGGCATGGGCTGTGCAGCTTAACAGAAGATGTTGTTCATCACCTATGCTACCTCCATCACATATTTTACAGATTCTGTCCTCTAAGGGGATATTCCTGTGCCTGCCTATTTCAATTTCTAGTGAGTGTGAGCTTAATCTAAATCTAGTCAGGGCTGAGCGGTGTTTCCTTATGTGTATTGATGTTAGATATGGCTCTTCACAGTGATCTTTTTTGAATGTTTTGTATGTTCTCAATTTGTTATGATGGTTATCAGAGGATATTTTTTCCATAGAGATGCTTGTTGCCTGTCTGTGCAGTCCCTCTTTTACACATTTGTTGAAAGCATTAATATTGGGGATAGCATTAATATTGGGGATAGTTTGCTCTGTCCAGAGGTTAGAAACTATACTCAACAATCGAATTTGCTTTCTTAATGATATGCTAGAACTAAATGACCCATTACAAACTGGCTTCCAAGGGAAAACACGGACCATAGACAATATTTTCGCTCTATATGTACAAGTAGAAACACATAGATTTAAAAAGAAACCACTATATCTTTGTTTTGTAGACTTCAGCAAAGCATTTGACTATGTGAACAGGCAAGCTCTCTTTTACAAACTGTCAAAGATGGGAATTAAAGGTAAACTTCTGAAGACCCTCATAAGCCTGTTTAACAAAGCAAAAAGTCAGGTACGATGGCATGGGGATGTAAGTGAGCCCATAGATAGTATATTTGGTGTACTGCAAGGGGGTGTAATTAGCCCAAAACTTTTCACAAATTTTCTTATTGACATAAAAGACAGCCTTAACCACCATGGGAACACTACTGATGGGGAAATTAACTATATGCTCTATGCTGATGATTTGGTGTTGTGTGCAGACTCTCATGAAAATCTACAGACACAAATAGACCATCTCTATACATATTGCACTAAATGGCATCTCACAGTCAACCTGGGAAAAACAAAAGTCTTGATAATGAACAACAAAATAAAAAACAGCTCTGCTACATTCAACTATGGCCACAATAATATAGAGTGTACCACTGAGTATAAATACCTCGGCTTACCCCTAACCACAGAGACAAAAAATATATTCTCCCTAGTACCAGAATATCTTGCTGAACAAGCAAGGAAAGCTATGTATCAGTCCCAAGCACAATGTAAAAAGGTTATTGGTAGTATCCCATACAAAACTGCCTTGAAACTCTTTGATTCTCAGATTCTACCAATCCTTGAATATGGTTGCCAACTATGGGGCTGGACTTCGCATGATGTTTTAGAAAAAATCCATCTCAAGTTAATAAAATCTGTTCTTGGTGTCCGGGTCTCAACACCAACTGCTGGAGTTTATGCTGAGACAGGAAGAGTCCCACTGTCTGTTCGGCAACAATACCTAACCCTTAAATACTGGGCACACATCATCAACCTGCCTGACAGAAGTTTTGTCAAACAGAGTTATAATATGCTTAAAGACCTGCATTCTGCTGGCAAAACAAACTGGTGTTCCAACATTGTGAACCAACTTAGATCCCTTAACCTTTCTAACCTATGGACAGAGCAAGCTATCCCCAATATTAATGCTTTCAACAAATGTGTAAAAGAGGGACTGCACAGACAGGCAACAAGCATCTCTATGGAAAAAATATCCTCTGATAACCATCATAACAAATTGAGAACATACAAAACATTTAAAAAAGATCACTGTGAAGAGCCATATCTGACATCAATACACATAAGGAAACACCGCTCAGCCCTGACTAGATTTAGATTAAGCTCACATTCACTAGAAATTGAAATAGGCAGGCACAGAAATATCCCCTTAGAGGACAGAATCTGTAAAATATGTGATGGAGGTAGCATAGGTGATGAACAACATCTACTGATAAGCTGCACAGCCCATGCCCATGGGAGAGCATCTCTGCTTTCTCATGCACCAACATGTATTCCAAACTTTTCTAACCTGAGTGACAAGGAGAAATTCATAAGTATTATGGAATGCACGGATAAAGTGCACCTGCAGCTTTTATCTCAATTCTTCTATTATGCTTTCACACTGCAAACAGAAAGTGAGCCATAAAAATGACAAGAAATCTCTCCATGTTTTTATGTCTATGGGTAGCTGTGCTTCAGGCAATCTTTCCACTCATGTGCAAACCTTGTTTTATGTTTATATCTCCTCCCACTGAAACGTTGGAAATCAATTCAAGGTTTCTTGTTATTATGACAGGTGCTATATCATGTTAAATCTGAGTTTAATGTTAACCTGGGAAAGTTAAGCATTGAACATTCAAAAACATCTTGTAGAAGATGCAAATGGTGCTGATTAATGTTCATATTATACGCGAAAAACATCCAGACCAAGCAGCCTTCCTTGGTGCTATTTCAGCTGTACTCTGAAGCAAGATCTGACATTCTAGAAGCACTTGGCCGAAATTTATTAACATCTATTTGTACCTAAAGGTAGCCCATATCTATTAGTGTTAGTCTTTGTATTACCCTTTGATTTTAGTGCTTATGTACTAGCATTTGTTGTAGAGCATATATGTAGATGCATGATCTGGATAATTGACATATAAGTCAGATGTGACTTCTGGTTTCTTGATGTCAATAAAAGTTACTACTACTGCTACTACTACTTTCTTTTAGGAAGCAAACCTTACCGCATTTCGGACACTTCATCCTTTTGGCTAACATTCCGTTTTTCATTAGGTATTGCCTGAATGCTTCCCATGGTACGTTGAGCAAAGCGTAGAGGCTGTAAGTATTCTCCAACTCCTCTAATCCTAAATCCAAAATCTCTTTCCCCGTACGTCTGTTGTACCACGGAGAGCGCTCCTCGCTCCTTCTCTCGCTCTGCTCTTGGACATCCTTAGGGGTCTCAACCCAATTGTGATCTTTATCACTCGGTTCATGCATTTTCACACAACTTTCAACACTTTCTATCTCAAACCAAAAAAATAATGTTCTCTCTCTGACGGGCTAACAACGAATGGGACGACCAAACACGCAAGTCACGTACGTGCCTTTAATTTTCGCGGTAAAGCTATCCAATCCAAAAAGGATTAACCAATTGAAAGGATTACACTATTCCAATACTGAACGCTCTACCGCATGACACTTTCCAACTGACAAACCCACAATAAATACAACATGAATGCCACCTTATTTTAAACTTATGCTACAACAACTTCAAAAAAGATGAAATCAAGTACTTTCATTAACATTCATAACATACTATTACAAGCATATTACTTTTAATTTACATTAAATATATTGTAATAGTAAGTGAATATAACTTAAAAAATATATTGTAATAATAAGTAATACACATTATAATTTATTGATTCAATTATCATTAATGAACATGAAAAATGATTTGAATTTATAAACCTATTAAATACAAACCTTCAATTGCTGATGTTTTCCCTTTCCGTGAAGAATAGGTTACTACTTTTCCCTTCAAATCTTCGTATCTTCCATTACAAACGTTATATTGATACAAAGATGCGTACCGTCCTTCATCGAAATATTTGAATAAGTAGATGAAGTGATTAATTTTATCTCCATCAAATTTCAACAATTTGATCCACTCAATGAATATTTCAGGATTTAAACCATTTATATAAACAAAAGCTGCAACGCACACTCTGTTAAAATGGTTGGTACTCCTATCCCAAAAGCACTTTCTGATGTTAGTAGGCCACAATTGGGCGTTCCCTATAATATCTTGTATATCTGTCCACAATTGAAACACAGTTGAATTATTCATGATCCAAACATGAATGACACAGATTGTTGAATCACCAGACTTATATATACCAAGTGGTAAAATTAAGAACTACACATATTGTTAATCATGCCACCTATGAACTAAAATATTAACTAATATTAACCCCCTCATATATACTCCTGAAATAAGTCGTACCCTCTCCTAAACAAGTCGTGATTTAATATTTTAGCTGAATTTTTAATTAACCCCAAAAATAATCCTCGCCCCTTTTTTTTTTATCTGTCCCCAAAAGAAACCCTTTTAGCTACTTTGGTAAGTGTGTTGGGGATAATTTCAACCAAATATTCAGGCCCCCCTATATATACTCCTGAAATAAGTCATACCCTCTCCTAAACAAGTCGTGACTTAATATTTTAGCTGAATTTTTAATTAACCCCAAAAATAATCCTCGCCCCTTTTTTTTTTATCTGTCCCCAAAAGAAACCCTTTTAGCTACTTTGGTAAGTGTGTTGGGGATAATTTCAACCAAATATTCAGGCCCCCCTATATATACTCCTGAAATAAGTCGTACCCTCTCCTAAACAAGTCGTGACTTAATATTTTAGCTGAATTTTTAATTAACCCCAAAAATAATCCTCGCCCCTTTTTTTTTTTATCTGTCCCCAAAAGAAACCCTTTTAGCTACTTTGGTAAGTGTGTTGGGGATAATTTCAACCAAATATTCAGGCCCCCCTATATATACTCCTGAAATAAGTCGTACCCTCTCCTAAACAAGTCGTGACTTAATATTTTAGCTGAATTTTTATTTAACCCCAAAAATATTCCTCGCCCCTTTTTTTTTTATCTGTCACCAAAAGAAACCCTTTTAGCTACTTGGGTAAGTGTGTTGGGGATAATTTCAACCAAATATTCAGGCCCCCCTATATATACTCCTGAAATAAGTCGTACCCTCTCCTAAACAAGTCGTGACTTAATATTTTAGCTGAATTTTTATTTAACCCCAAAAATATTCCTCGCCCCTTTTTTTTTTATCTGTCACCAAAAGAAACCCTTTTAGCTACTTGGGTAAGTGTGTTGGGATCGATTTGATAACAATGAATCTTCCCTTATATATACTCCTGAAATAAGTCGTACCCTCTCCTAAATAAGTCGTGATTCACAATATGTGTGAATGTGTGTTTTGTAGAATTTGGATAGCCAAAGAATCTTCCCTTATATATACTCCTGAAATAAGTCGCACCCTCTCCTAAATAAGTCGTGATTCACAATGTGTGGGAATGTGTGTTGTGGATAATTTGGCTATCCAAAGAATCTTCCCTTATATATACTCCTGAAATAAGTCGTACCCTTTCCTAAATAAGTCGCATTTTTAATGTGTGTGGTGTCGCACTACTTAGTAATACAGTAAATGGCCCAGTAAATGATATTGTTAACGAAATGAATGGTATATATTATATAGTAATGAATTATGTCACACTTGGTTTGAATAAATAAAAATAACTACAAAATTCTTTTATTGAAAAACAAATAACAAGTAAAACATGTTGGTATTCCGTTTATTTCTTAGTGAATCCACTTTTTACTTTTTCCAATCCAGAATCCTAAATAGGTCGCAATAATTGGTTTTGCGACCTATATCGAGAGATAGCCTAAAGGTTTTTGGCAAATATTTTTTACCTGTAACATCTATTATTACATTCATTGTTTCATATGACCAATTAAAGTGTTGAAGTAGGGGGAATGTGGGTTATATCGCGCACTTAATGCGCGATATAACAACAGCAGCAATTGCCAGAGAGGGAAATAAGTTACAAGATATAGGCCTATCCGAAATGCATGAGAAGAAAAGAACAGATAACAAAAAAGTGATCTTATTTTGCGTTGACATAAAACCCTGTAGTGTAGTAACAGGTTAGATGGGTTTAAACTGGGATTTATTCAATGCCGTGATGCTCGGCGTTCGTCACGGCCGCCATGAGGAGATCTAGTTCCCTAGTACATAAGTTCGCCACAGGGGGCGCCGCCGTCGTTCCTGCGTCGATCTACAACACTACATTACTCCCAACCTTGATATTAAAGTTATCTTTAGACTTATTCAAGATAGAGTAGAGGAGCCAGTTTCTGCGCATCTCTAGTTTCCGCGCATTTTACGCATTTTATGGACACATTTTTTCTCTAGGTATTAGATATGCTATTTTTAAAATGCCAGACCCAAAATAATGTTCTTATGCAATTAATTTGTCATTTTTAATGATGTTTCATACATATTTATGTATTCTAAGGCCAAATATATGTTTCAATGTCCTTATTATTAAGGAAAATGACAGGATCCTTAAAAAGTTAATATTTCTGAAATAAGGAGCATAACATCATTTTCTTCAAGAAAAAATATAATTTTCTCTTAAAAAATGTCATAGATATTAGTTTAAAGTGATATACGATCATTTTAATGCCATAAACATAAAATTTCATGGATAATATAGAAAATAGGCCCCTGCGCGGAACTAAGGACAATAAATTAGACAGTCTCTAGTTTCCGCGCATTTTTCACCTATTTTTCCGAGATTTCCAAATTTTCAAACATTTTTCCAAAGAAAATAAACAGAAAATTTTTTCAAAGCAAGGTTCTCTATAATCTTAAGACACTTTCCTAAAATAATATAAACCAAAGACTCAAAACTAAACTTTTTTTCTCTCTTTAACTGAGGCGAATTAATGCTTTTGTCATATAATAAAAGTGCATAAATATGCGTATTTCTTCCTTCTTTTCATGAATATATTCTTTAGATTTTCCCTGACAAGGTAGCATTTCTATTTGCATTATTATGAATTTTTAAGAACTTAACAATTATTTTGTATAACGGATATCAATAGATAATCTTTTTCTGATGCCCCATTTATCATATTTTCTTTCTATAAGATATTTTACTCATTTAACACCTAAAATATGAGAAATGCGCGGAAACTGACACCAAAATGCACGGAAATCGGCTCCAGGTGCGCGGAAACTGAAGAATTAACATGTTAAAGTAAAACCTTAAGATATTACAAAAATATTTTCAAACTTTAATTTTTTTTATTATGATTATGTTCATAGACATCATTCCCCTGAATATGGAAGAAAAAATATTAAAAATATAATTTTTTTCTTTAAATATTTTGTTAAAGCTTAACTTCTTGCCCTTAATGCGCGGAAACTGGCTCCTCTACTCTAGTGTGGTTGGAGGTGTTATACTAGTGTTATACAATAATAGCATCTTGAAATATCTCTTAGTTCTACTCTGAACTTACTTTGTGAACTTGTAAAAATATATGATCTTTTTGATCTTACTCTGAGAATTTTACTGAGTCAATAAAATATATATCTATCTTAGATTTCTATCAGAGTCTTTTCTGGTGAGTCTTTGAGTCTTCATAGTCTTTGAATATTCTCAGTCTTTAGTTCACTACTTGAGATATATGAAAAAGAACATGATATAAGATAAGTAGTATCTTAATTAATAAAACTCTCTGAGATAAATGGTCTTACTGTTAAATCTTACTTACAAAGTTCTTATGTATTATTAAGATCTTTAAGTGCGGCATATTTGCTTTTTACGACACAATCCTTTAAGTGTCCGGGAAGTCTTCTGTTTCGGACAGGTCTCTCCACGATAGGACCTGGGGGATTGTTCGGTGGTATGGGCACAGGGGGATCCGCTACTGGCGGAATAGCCTGTACTGCTCCCTGGTTGTGTTGGGGGGCAGGTGCCGGGTTCAGCACGAGATCGTCGTAGTCGAGATAATCAGAGTCACACTTATCGTTGGTGCTGCGCGGAACACAGTTGTCCGGGATCCTTTTAAAGAACGAAGATTTTCGCGTAAATGCGATGTCCCTCTCGCTCTGCGGTGATTTGCGATCCATTTCGCGTTGTTACGGCATATGGTGTGGGATCGTACGTTTTTTTGAATCCGGTTGGTTTCGCCACTAATACTTTATCTCCCACTTTAATGTCAGTCTCTTTGGTGTGGCGTCGTTTGTCCGCGTACGATTTCATTTTTTCTTTCGCGCGTTGATCGTTGTTCCTCATTTCTTTCTCGAGTTGCGTCGCTACGTCACAGTTCCATTCTGGCAGACAGGTTTTGATATTTCTGCCAAACATACCTTTCGCTGGTGGGGTTTTGGTTGACGCGTGTGGTGTTGCTCGGTAGTGCTTCAGGAAGGTGTTGATCTCCTTTCGCCAATTTTGTCCTTCTACTTTGGCTGCGTTGATAGCCTTTTTGATGGTACATACAAAGCGTTCTACTTCACCGTTGGCCTCGGGCCATAAGGGTGTTACACGGTAGTGCTTGATACCATTTTCCTTGGTGTACTCGTGGAACTCGTGACTGTTGAAGGGTGGTCCGTTGTCGGTTTTCAGGATGGTGGGATTTCCGAATCTGCTGAATATCGCGTCCATTTCTTGAATTACTTTACTAGCGCAGAGTGTTTTCAGTGGTACGACTTCTGGGTAACGCGTGAAGTCGTCGATGATAATCATGATATAGTCACCGTTGCCTACGTCGGCAAAATCGCAACTGACTTGATCCCATGGATGGCTCGTCAGGGTCACTTGAATCGGTTCACGTTGATTCTGTGGTGTTACGGCTTGGCACGGGAAACAGTTCTTAACTTTGTCCTCGGCCATACGGTCAATACCCGGGAACCAGACTTTTTCGCGTAGAAGTTGTTTCGTCCTGGTCATCCCTTGGTGACCTCGGTGAGCTAGGTCTACTACTTCCTTCTGAAGATTTTTCGGAATACATATCCTGTGAGACCTTAGTACGATGCCGCTTTCGATGATAGTCAGCTCGTCTTTAGTACGCCTTTAAATCAGGGTCGGTGTTCGTTTTAGGCCAGTTGTCGTCTGTCAGCGCTGCTCTCACGGTCTTCAGCGTTTCGTCGATTTCTGACTGATAGATAAGATCCTTGAGTTCTACGACGGTGGGTTTGGCCTCAGTGGTTACGAAGTTTACGTAGTCTTCCGCTACTTTGGTCGCACGACAGTCTTCGTCGGTGTTTTGGCTCGGGTGTCTCGACATGTAGTCCGCTGGATTTTTGCTTCCAGGCTCGTACGTCAGGGTCATGTCGTAGGGTATGAGGCGTAGACACCATCTTTCTAGCCGGGCAGATGTTCGTGATGAGGCTTTTCTGTAGATTCCGAGCAGTGGTTTGTGGTCTGTTACCACGTAGACTGGTGCACCGAAGATATAGACGTGGAAGTGTTCACACGCCCATACTACAGCCAAGGCTTCACGCTCCGTCTGACTGTAGCGTTGCTCAACTGACGACAGCGCTTTACTTGCGTAGGTGATGACTTTCTGTCCGTCAGGATGCTTCTGGGTGAGTATCGCACCTAGTCCTACTGGGCTCGCGTCGACATAGATTATAGTAATTTTATTCGGGTCGAAGTAGCCTAGTGCGGGGGAGTCGATAAGTCGTTCTTTGAGAGTGGAGAGCGCGTCATCCTGCTCTTTCGTCCAGATCCACTCCTGTGATTGGTGGGTGAGTCTGCGCAGTGGTTCGGTGAGTGTCGCGTAGTCTGGGATAAATTTCGCGCAGTAGTTAGCCATCCCGAGGAGACTTCGTAGTTCTCCTGGATTCGTCGGGGGCTGGATAGCGTTGATCTTCTCAGCCTTCTTCGGGTCGATTTCCATGCCTTTGTCGGAGAACTTGTACCCGTAGAATTCTAGGCTGGATTTGCCGAACTCACATTTCTTTTCGTTGAGTGTCAGACCTTTTTCGCGTAGGCGCTTGAATACTGCGTAGAGGTTCGCGTTGTGTTCTTCCTGCGTTTTGCTGTAGACTATGATGTCGTCGCTGAAGTTTCTCAATCCTGATAGTCCGGCGAGGGCTGTCTGGATACAATATTGGAATACTGCGGAGCATATACCAAAGTTCAGTCTCTTATAGTGTTTAAGCCCTGTGTGAGTTGAGAATGTTGTAATATAACGCAAGTCAGGGTGGAGTTCGATCTGGTGATATCCACTGGTCAGGTCTAATTTACTGAATACCGTCGCACCATTTAAATCGTGGATAATTTCCTCTACGGTGGGCATAGGGTGGCGTTCGCGTTCTATTGCCTTGTTCGCGATCCGCATATCGACACAGATTCTGACGTTCTCAGGATCCTTGGGTTTCGGTGCTGCGACGATGTTGGATACCCACGGTGTTGATCCGACTGCGTCTTCGATGATGTCTGAAGTTTCTAACTTTTCAAGCGAGGCCTCGATTTTACTTCTTAGATGGAACGGCTCTTTCCGATGAGGCTGTGCAGTGGGTTTGACGTCTTTGTCGATGTGGAGTTGAAGTTGCACGCCTTCGAGTTTCCCAATTCCGGTGAAGATGTCGCGGAATTCCTGACAAGTCTGGCTGGGTGTAGGACTCGCAGTGCTGATCTCGGATATTACTGCGTCACGGTTGATCTTGATCAGGTTCAGGGTCTCCGCAGTGGAACGTGATAGGAGCGCGCGTTCATCGCCTTTGGTCACGTAGACGTTCGCGATATCGTGAGCGTACTTGCTTCTCAGTGTTGCGTGGAACATGCCTACCAGGGGTATAGGCGGTCGATCTTTGCCGTACGGGTACAGGGTTGTGTTGGCTGGTTGAAGTGTCGGCATAGGGTGTAGAGTATGGTACATATTTTCGCCGATAATATTTACTGGGGCGCCTGTGTCTCCTAACATCACTACTGGGTTGCCGTTAAGTTCGACCATGAACATCGGTTTCGGCGTGTGCGTTGACTTTACTGATTAGAGTGGGACAGTTTTATGTTCTTCGTGTATTGAGAAGAGATATTTGTCCCCGTGCGCTTGGTAGTTTTCGACGCTATAGACGTTATCGTGATGCGGTTGGGCCTGAGTCTGCGATGCCGGTTGAGGGTCTGCGTCATACTGTTCGTCCTGCTCCACGTTATTTACGTTGCGACGTCCTCAACCTCGGTAACCACGGCTATGGCCACGGCCACGATTCTCGAGTCTTGGTGGTAGAGCTCCGCCTCGGCATATTTTCGCGTAATGCCCTACTGTACTGCACTGTCGACACTCGGCGTTGAAGGCTGGACATTTCGGTCATCCTCCGTCGTGAGGGTAGGGTCCGCCGCAGTGGTCGCATTCAGCTGTAGACTTGTGCGTTGGAGTGTAGGATCCGCGTCCACATCCGCGATATCCTCCGTTAGTGAAGTTACGTCCTCGTGACGTACCGCGTTGTTGGCCACCACGTTGAGTGTTGCCGCGTTGAGTGTTGCCGTGTTGAGTGTTGGAGTGTGAGTTGAACGGCTGATTAGTGTAATTTCCACGGCCTCGTTGTATAGCGTTAACTTCCTTCTTTTCGATGTCCATAGCGTAGCTGATCGACTTTTCCATCGCCTTGCCCTGTTTGACGAGTTGATCCAGAGTGATGGTCATATCGGATAGTGCCTTCGTTCGGAGTTTTGACAACCTGCATTTTTTGATGATCTGCAACTTTAACTCGGAGTCGGTGTCGGCGAAGTCACATGTCGCGGCGAGTTTCTTGAGTCGGGTCACGAACTGGTCGAGATTTTCGTCCTGGAGTTGCGTTGCCTCGCGGAAGTTGAACCTTTCATACTCAATTTGGACTTTTGGTGCGTAGAGCTCGTTTAGAGCTTCGAGTGAGCATACGTAGATGTCACGTGGATTCTCTGCTTCGGGTGCTGGGACGGTTAGCATCTGGAAGTCGTCATACATTGCCTCACCTGCGTAGTCTAGGAGTAGTGCGAGTTTGCGTCGAGCGTTGGTGATATCAAGTGCTAGGGCCCTATTTTCAAACCGTTGTACATATTTCCTCCACCTTGGGGCAATATTAGATGTGTCGGTGGTGTCAAAGATGGGGAATGCTATCAGTGCTAAAGCCATTTTTATTCGTCAGAGTAGGGTAAATGAGCGTAGCAGTTGAGTAGAGTTGAGTGTAGGGTTCTGCTAACACACTCAAATAGGCTTTAAACACACTGGTAGTACTGTTCTGGGTTGTCACACACTGTCACTACACACACAGCACTGGGCCTTGAAAACACACACTTGACATAACTTCTGGCAGTTAGAGTAGTCACACACAGTTCATAGGGTAATATACTGCCACTTTGACACAAGCAGGTGGATAGATGGACATAGATTCATCACTTTCTGAGATTAGAACAGGCAGTTCTGTGTTTACTTTCAGGTGATCTCCCAAATCCCTCTATTTTCGCCCAGGGAAAAGAGTCATTTAGTAGAAAGGGAGAGCCTTATGAGCGGCTGGGTGACAACTATACCTCTCTAGGGTGACATTCCAATTAGTCCTCGTTGCCATTGTAGTGTAGTTACAGGTTAGATGGGTTTAAACTGGGATTTATTCAATGCCGTGATGCTCGGTGTTCGTCACGGCCGCCATGAGGAGATCTAGTTCCCTAGTACATAAGTTTGCCACAGGGGGCGCCGCTGTCGTTCCCGCGTCGATCTACAACACTACAAACCCCTATTATCCAATTTTAATTTTGATTTGGGGGGATAACAACGAGATAATTTTCGATGTGTATGTATAGAAATTATTATTTTATATCTAAAAGGAAGAACACTTTTATCTGTTTATTAGGACCAATGGTCTGGTGTTATATCGTGCATCTAGGTGTTGTATCGTGGATTAGAGATATCTACTTTTGATCATAGAGATACATAAGATAGAGTGGAAACAAGCCCTGGGCCTATTGGTACATGTCTGTCTCGGTATTGATATGCAAATTAGCACCTGATAAGGCCTGGTATAGGCCAAATAGCATAGGTTGGGCCACACCTGCTTGGAGAGTGAGGTGTTAGAAATGGATCTCACACCTTTTTTGGTCTAGTACTCATATGTGACCCCACACCACTAAATGAGGCATAAGTCGCTGTGTTAAGTCCTGAGATAATTGCATAATAAGAGAAAAAAGTCAAAAAGTCAAAAAATGAGTTTTCTCCAGAAATCATAAGGTAAATACCTCAGCTATAGTTTACTATATGAAATTTATAGGAATAATTAATTTTACAGGCATATTACGCAGGTTTTCTGGATTGTTCTTAATTTGGTCTATGGCAATTTGCATTGGCATACAAATAAGTCTAATCTTTAAGGCAATTTTTCTCTAATTAGCCCTTTCTGATCCTCGGTACTTCTAACAAGTATAACTCAAGTTCTATGAATGATAGAAACATAATTCTTTCACCATTGTAAAGCTTATGTCACCTTCTCCAAGGATTTACCAAAACATCAAAAACTTGTATCTGCGACTTATACCTCATTATGTGGTGGGGGGTCACATATACTCTTCACAATTTATATCACTACAATCAAAATGTACTCAATAGAAATGAATAGAAAACAAAATTCTGATTAAGAAGATACCAAAAATGACATGTTTATGTCAATTAGAAATAAAGATATTGACTACTGAAAATTGAAGAAAATTGAGAAAAATAACAAATTTGTCAAAGTTTGGGAGTTAATTTTAAGCAAACCACAAGTTGGATATCCATTTAAGCTTTTATGCTACCATGAGTAGTTACACTCTACGTGAAATAATTGGTTTTATTTGTAGGAAAAAATTTTAAAAGGTCAAAATCTGACTTTGAAGAAATGTCAGAATTGAATTGTATATTCTCGGGAAAAGTGACATGTAGCCACTTTAGAACCCCAAATACCATTTTATGCCCCCCACAGAATCTAATAATTAGGTTATATATATTTATTGACAACAGAGAGGTCATTAGAAACCTATGTGTCATACATAGAGTGTAAGTTACAGAAATCATACAGTAAACATACACAAACTACAGACAGCTAGGAACTACTGAGAGCTACAGAAAACTACAGACTACAATATGACTACACAATCATGACTAGACAAGACTAGACTAGCAGTGATCAATGGAGTGACAGGAGTCACTGCACTGACTTTGGCAGCTGGCATACATAGTTTGCCTCGTTAAATTATACAGTTTTATATATCATCAGAAACAGTACATAGCCTTGTAGGACGGTATGTTTTTGTTTTGTTTAGCACCTGACAGTAATAACAATGCAGAAGTATATGTACACTAGTGGATCTGTATGGGAAACAGGAGTTGGGCTAAGATGCCTTTGCTCTTTCTCTAAAGGCAAGATAGATGTATTTACTTAGTAGTTTTAGGGCAGTAGGGTCTGCTGAGCTCATTACCTTTATGAATGCTTCAGTCTCTGTGAGAGAGGTTAGGCTAGGAATATAATTCTCTAGGCTCTGGAGAAGGGTGGTTCTAAGATTTTCATGTGCCTTACAGTTCATAATAAAGTGTATTTCATCATCTACTTGCCCCAATGTGCAGAAGGCACATATGCGGTCAGCAGGTGGCTTACGTGGTTTACAGTGTCGACCTGTTTCAATCCCTAAGTTATGTGAGCTGAGTCTTAGCTGTGCAAAAGCACTGCGGTGTAATGGGTTCTGCACATAAAGTAAGTAGTATTCAAGAGAGTAGTGGGTTTTAAACAGCCTGTATGTTCGTAATTTATTGGAGCTCTCCTCGTTATTGATTGCAGAAAAGAATTGTATGTTATACTGATTATAAATTATCTCTGTTGGGATTGCAAAATATGTATCATTATCTAGCTCCTGGTTCTGCCAAAGTAGAGAGTAGTTATGACCAAGGCTGTCGAGTAATTCTTTTATATGGGTACACCAATTGACATGTTTATCAGAGAGGTCAAGCAGTTGGCTATAGCACTTTCGCAAAATATGGTTAGTGGGTAGGGAGAGCAGTCTACTCCAGTAACGTAGGATAAGAACCTTACGCTTTGCCTCCATTGGGAAGCGGCCAGTCTCAGCATATACTGCAGCAGAGGCAGTTTGTCTCCGAACTCCAAGCCATGATTTTATAAATTTCAGATGAAAGGTCTCAAGTTCATTAGACATTTTTAATTTGGCTCCCCACAATTCTGAGCCATAATCAAGTATGGGGCGGACCTGGGTGTCAAATATTTTAAAGGCTAGTCTAGCCCCTGGTTTGCCAATGTGTGGATGACAGTTAGAGTAGGCTTGATACAGGGCTCTTCTGCCTTTCTCAGTTAATTGTGATGGGACTAAGTGGAAAATGTTTTTCTTGGCACTTGATATATCAAGGCCTAAGTATGTGTAAGATGTTACAATTTCAACTTTTTCTTGGTTATAAGAAAAAGATAGGTCAGAACAATCATTTTGGTTAAAGATAAGGATCTTAGTCTTTGGCATGCTAACGATCAAATGCCATTTACTGCAGTAATCCTGGAGTTTACCAAGTTGTTTTTGTAAGCCATCGGCTGAGGTAGAAATGAGCACCAGGTCATCTGCATACAGGAGGTAGCTAATAGTAGAATCTAAAACAGTAGCACCACAGCCTACATCTAGATACTGGCTGATATATATGTTAGGAAGTTTGTGAAGAGTTTTGGGCTAATAACACCGCCCTGAAGGACACCAAAAGTGCTGTCAATATCATCGCTTAGTTCACCATTCACACGTACTTTTGATCTGGCTTTTGAGAACAGACTAATAAGTATTTTAAGCATTTTACCTTTTACGCCAGCTTTAGACATTTTGTAGAACATGGCTGCACGGTTGACAAAGTCGAAAGCCTTTGTAAAGTCCACAAAACACATATAGAGGGGCTGATGGCTTGCCTGGGCCTTGCAGACAGTGGTATATAGGATGAACAGATTATCAGTTGTTCGGGCATTATCTTTAAAGCCATTTTGAAGGGGGTCCTCATGGCATAACATTTCATTCTTGAAAGTGAGGCGTTTATTTATAATGATTTCAAAAAGTTTAGAGACACTATTCATAATAGTTATTTTTCTGTAGTTGTCTGGGTTCAGGTGGTCCCCTTTTTTGTGGATTGGACTTATAATTCCTTCTGCCCATTGTTCAGGGAATTCACCCTTGTCCCAAATAGAGTTAAAAAGCACACACAGAGTTCTAGTCATTTCTACACCTGAATATTTAAAGAATTCTGCTGGTATACCATCGGGGCCTGGGGCCTTCTTTGTTTTTAGTTTTTCATAGCACATTCAATCTCAGTAATACTGATTGGGCCATCTAAAGTGTTAAACAGCAGCAAGTCCATTTCAGATTTATCATACCCAAAGTCAAAGCTCTTCATAAAAATTTCAATGTCTTTCATAAATGCTGCATCAAAGTTCGGCATGACAGGTGGTTCTTTCTGTAGTGAGAAATATTCAGAAAATTCATCAAGTTTGGGGAGAGAGTTTGAGATACTAGGGCTAAGAGACTTCCAAATCTTCCAGAAAGCTGGCAAGTCAGTAGTAGCAGAGTCCTCAAGTTGCTTTTTGAGTGATAGTTTGTGGGCTCTCTTAGCTTTCTGTACGGCTCTGACGTAGTCTCTCTTCAGCTCATGGTAACATGCTCTGTTCGTTATAGTGCTGAGATCATGATCATGGGCAAAGTCCCGCACAGCCTTCCGTTTATGATTACAGTCAGAATTAAACCACGAGTTTGATGGGAATGTCTTGCCAACATTATTGGGTTTCTTTTTGGTACAGATAGCTGCATTAATATAGTTATAAAAGACCTCAGTTAATCCTTCTGCACTATATTTTTCATCAGCAGCACTACAGATAAGAGTCTCTTGTAGTGATTTACAGATTGGGCCGCTGAGGTTAGACTGGTACCTGTCACAGAAATCATCTTTCCATTTAAATGAGGAGAAGCAATTAGAGTGTGCATTTCTCTCTGGGGTCTGTCTGCTGTTGCACAGCAGCTCAAAAGATAGAGGTCTGTGGTCCGAGTCAGGTAGTAAATCAGTAATGGTTATAATGGGAGAGAAAACTGTTTCATCAATCACACTGGTGAATATTAACCCTTTCCACCCGCCGCCCCTAGCGAGGAGCGCATAAACTAAAACGCCTGTTAGTTCCAGCAATCTACACCAGACGACGCCACCTTTACGCCATTACGCCGGTCGGGGGCCGATCGGCGAGTAAGGGAGGAGGATGCCCGCACGAATTTGCATCAGATTTCGCAGAAATGACCGATTTGCACCATTCTTTTTGTGATATTTGGGTAGAATATGTGTCAGGGATCACGTACATACCAAGTTTTCCCGTTTACATGCGATATTTTTCGCATTTCGAGCGGAAAACCATCGGCGAATTTGGAAATTTGTGCCAGCTTCCCCGGGATCGTGGGTGATCGGCGAACAAGGAAGAGAGCCGGGGACTGCTCAAAATGGCGCCATCCTTTGAACAATGTTGATTCATAACTAAATAGACATCAGATTTTCAAGGTAGGAGCACTTCTGATTGTGTATACTGCGAAAATCTGGTGAAAATCGCTGGATTTTGAGCTGAAATCTGTAATTTCCATGATGATTCCGCCGGGGAGTGTAAGTCAGTGGCTCGGGCGCTGGGCACTTGGAATCGCCGTGATGCTCCCTGTTGCCATAGTTACCGCAAAAAAGAATCTCAAGGAATTATGAAATTATGATATTTTGCTTTGTTGTGTAAAAAATTCCGGGCGATTCTGGCTTTTTCTAACGATTTTAGAACGATTTTAAGCAAAAGTAAGCCAAATCTCGCGGGAAGATGCTTGAAAGCATCGGGCGTGTTTTCAGCGGCGATGCCTGGGCGCATCCGGCGCGATTACCGCGGCGATGCCTCAATGCATCAGGCGGGTGGAAAGGGTTAAAGCCATAAGTGGCATATAAATGGTTTTTTTTTATTATCACTTGACCCATTCGAGCCAATGTCAGAATCCAACGAGTTTGATGTGATGGAAAATTGACAAAGTTTGGGAGTTAATTTTAGGCAAACCACAAGTTGGATATCCAATTAAGCTTTTACACTACCATGGGTAGTTACACTCTACGTGAAATAATTGGTTTTATTTGTAGGAAAAATTTTTAAAAGGTCAAAATCTGACTTTGAAGAAATGTCAGAATTGAATTGTATATTCTCGGGAAAAGTGACATGTAGCCACTTTAGAACCCCAAATACCATTTTATGCCCCCCACAGAATCTAATAATTAGGTTATAATGGGAGAGAAAACTGTTTCATCAAACACACTGGTGAATATTAAAGCCATAAGTGGCATATAAATAGGTTTTTTTGATTATCACTTGACCCATTCGAGCCAATGTCAGAATCCAACGAGTTTGATGTGATGGAAAATTGACAAAGTTTGGGAGTTAATTTTAGGCAAACCACAAGTTGGATATCCAATTAAGCTTTTATACTACCATGGGTAGTTACACTCTACGTGAAATAATTGGTTTTATTTGTAGGGAAATTTAAAAGGTCAAAATCTGACTTTGAAGAAATGTCGGAATTATATCATATATTCTCGGGAAAAGTTGGTCAAGTGATAAAACCCATTTATATGCCACTTATGGCTCTAATATTCACCAGTGTGATTGATGAAACAGTTTTCTCTCCCATTATAACCTAATTAGATTCTGTGGGGGGCATAAAATGGTAATTGGGGTTCTAAAGAGGCTACATGTCACTTTTCCCGAGAATATACAATTCAATTCCCACATTTCTTCAAAGTCAGATTTTGGCCATTTAAAAATTTTTCCTACAAAATAAAACCAATTATTTCATGTAGAGTGTAACTACCCATAGTAGTATAAAAGCTTAATTGGATATCCAACTTACAAGTGGTTTGCCTAAAATTAACTCCCAAACTTTGTCAATTTTCCATCACATCAAACTCGTTGGATTCTGACATTGGCTCGAATGGTTCAAGTGATAATCCAAAAAAACCATTTATATGCCACTTATGGCTCTAATATTCACCAGTGTGATTGATGAAACAGTTTTCTCTCCCATTATAACCTAATTAGATTCTGTGGGGGGCATAAAATGGTATTTGGGGTTCTAAAGTGGCTACATGTCACTTTTCCCGAGAATATACAATTCAATTCTGACATTTCTTCAAAGTCAGATTTTGACCTTTTAAAAAATTTTCCTACAAATAAAACCATTATTTCATATAGAGTGTAACTTTTCCTGGTAGCATAAAAGCTTAAATGGATATCCAACTTGTGGTTTGCTTAAAATTAACTCCCAAACTTTGACAAATTTGTTATTTTTCTCAATTTTCTTCAATTTTCAGTAGTCAATATCTTTATTTCTAATTGACATAAATATGTTATTTTTGGTATTTTCTTAATCAGAATTTTGTTTTCTATTCATTCCTATTGAGTACATTTTGATTGTAGTGATATAAATTTTGAAGATCATTTGGGTACTAGGCCAAAAAAGGTGTGAAACTGCAGTCTCACACCTCACACTCTCCAAGCAGGTGTGGCAAAAACCTTTACTCTTGGCTATACCTGGAGAGCTATCCGAGACAAGGAAAATCTAGAAACAACACAAGTTTCCCATCTATGTTATGTATGTCTATGTTTTGATATAAGGATATGAAATAAATGCATGAGAATGACTTATCAAATGTTTGAGAGCGTGCCTATATGTACTTATATTTTCTTTTTAAACAAAAATTAGCAAAAAATATGAAGTCAATGTGATATTCTGAATGATTATTTGACAGTGAACTCGTAGTTATACTGTAACAATGAGAAAATGGGAAATTCTGATCAAAAGACAGCTTTTCTTTCATATAATATTTTACATAAAAGATGAAAATAATATTTTTCTCTGGATAATTTCAAATTTTCATTTGACATAGTTCATGTTTGGCAAATGAAATGGAGAGATATTCATAGTATCGAAAAATATCTGAAAACATGAATTTAGGTCCAAAAATAATGAAAATAGAATAATTAGAGTTATATATACTTATAGATGTACAGTTGGCAATCAACTGCGCAATATAACACCACTCTCTGCGTGATACAATAACAAGAAATACTATATTTGACTTTGATAATATCACTGAAAATAATGTTTATCTGATTATTTTCGAAAAGGTATGTATTTGTGTTATTCATGAGCATTCAGAAAAGCAGTAGTCTTGAGGATTTACTTGCAGTTATATTTCTGAAAATAGGCACGATTTAAGAAATCAATTAGTTAATTTATCAGCATTTATTGATAAAATAAAATGAATTCAAGCTTTTCCGATTATCTCAGTGAAATAACGTCAGCAATTCATAGTTAAGTGATAAATATATGCTCAAGGCAATGGTCCACGTCCACCACTATCTATTATTTCCATAAGATATATCTATATCATTTTACAAGCATTTAACTATAGGTGCGCGATATAACCCACATGCACGATACAACCCACATTCCCCCTAGATCTATCTCTAAACGTTAATTGTCTTTAACAGGAAATGTATGAAAGAAATTTGTATTAACCATCAATATGATATTCCTAAAGTTGTCATTATTGCAATTTGTATTACTGTTAGAGGTCTACGTATTTGCAGGTACATTTACATTTGTGGTAAATGTGACCCCAATTTTTGGCTATTTTTAACTAATTTTCAAGTAATTAGAATGTATAGATCTATTACATATTCAGCACTTTAATTCTATGAAATAAGCTTAAGAAAATATATTATTGACCTATTGAACCACCAGCGACCTACAAAAGATATTTATGACAAAAAGAATATTGATTTCCTAAAGTTTATGATGGATTGCAAACGTTATTTTGTGTAATTATGGCAGTTTGGAGTATTTTTCAGGGGTTGAAGGGTAGATTTTAGCCCATTTTTATGCAAACTAATCAGAATTTTCTGCATAGTATTCATATATATACATTTATAATGAAAAAGATAACTTAAATCCGACACACAAGTTGTATCCTGTCAATTAGATCTACTTTTTAAATTTTTGAAAAAGATTGAATATTTTTTATTTCACACAGGATCAAATCAGTGTATCAATACCATCGTAAGATATATTACAATTTTACCATTCAAGGGCGGATCCAGAGTCTGTCTTCTAGGGGGGGCAAGATATCTGCCCCCACCCCCCATGATTTTCCTTGCAAAATTTCTCCTTGGATTTGTCAAAACGAGACTTCATTTATGGTCTAGGGGGGAGGGGGGGGGGGGCAATTGCCCCTCCCCCCCCCCCCCCTGGATCCGCCACTGCCATTGGTGGTCAGGAAACGGTTAAAGTAGTAGTAGAGTAGAGGAGCAAGTTTTCGCGCACGAAGGCCTCAAAAACGGGAATCTATATTTTCAATATTTTTCATACTTTGGCTGGAGATGGGGTGGAATGGACATATTTTGAAGAAAACAAATCAAAATGGAATTTTAAGGTGGAAATATTACCAATTCATTTTCCTATGTTGTGTCCTTAGTTTTCGCGCACTTGTAGCCTATTTTCACGCACTTTGGTGCTACTTTTCGCTCAGTTAATGATTTTTATGTTTAAAATATAAAGATATATTGAAGAAATTAAAAAGAAATTATATGGGACCTCAAAATAAAAAATTGTATTGATAAACGCCTTGTTACATACACGTTGGTCTATGGGTTGATTAGTAATATGTATTTCAAGTATGATATGCTGTCTCGGTAATACCAGACTGACTAAAAAAGTATAGTTGCAGAACGATTCTGTTATGTCGCAGCTTGGCTGGGAAATTTATACAAAATTACAGTAGTTTTATATGCGTAGCTAGACATGGATGGTTAACAACCAGTATTCCAATTTAAATATCAGCTTTGTAACTAGGCTGAGTGTACTGTATGGTAGACTATGATTGAAATGGTCTAATTTGGTTAGTAACAGGGGAGCACGATTTACGTTGATCTTTTTGAATGCAGATACATAAGTAAGACACATTTTAGATGCAGTATGCATACAGGCTGAACAGTAATACAGGCTGAGCATGCCAAATAAGTAAGTGATTTACATCAGTTTTGACTGTGTCTTTGCAGTGCACAGTAAATAAATCTAGATAGACTAGAGCCTGTATAACTTTCACATTTGTACATTGGGGAATGAAAATGAATTTATCATGTTCATTTAGAGGCAAAATGATGTTTCACCTCTGTACTCCAGTAATGATAAAAAGACGCTGGTTCTCAGAGAGTAACATTTTAGACATAGGAAATGTGTACGTCTCGCCAGGAACAAGTTAACTACTGAAAATTTGTGATTTTAGGATTTTACTTGTCCTGTCCTCCCTTTTTTCTCAGACATGTGAACTGCTACAGAGAAATAGATACATCCTGGTGACAGTTCCAGATATGGGGAAGAATAGTCCATTCCCTTGTTTCCCAGAAACATCATATAAAAGTGAAATTTTGAAGTTTGAAAATGATGAGAAATTTCTTTTTATTGACAAGTCATGGTGCTTTCAAAAACCACCGGCACCTGGCGCCCGGCAACAGCTTAAGTGCACGTGTACTAAAGGTTGTAGATAGTCTTTGGGACTTTGAGGTGCCCGACAAAGTGACATATGCATTCAACTTGAACTTTATGTAATAGATAGCCAGAGCAGGGGTCCATTTCGGATCTTGGCCAGGCTGCAGTCCAATGGACCCAGACGTAAATATATCTGGCCTCATACTCCATGATAGTGTCTTCTTATCATATTAACAATATGATATGAAAAAACACTTATAACTAGTATTTTTATATAAAGACACAACTACATATTTCACATAATTCCATTTATACTTAATCACAAATTCCTAAGACTATTTTGCCTCTCATGGAAGCTCTGCTCCAGGACAGACAATATGACTTGTTTAGATCTGAGAAATGCGGAAACAGGGTGGATGTTGCTTTTAATAAACATGTTCTGTCATCTGCATGCATAGTACAGTTCATAAGTAGGTATTTTTCATTACCAATTTCACCACTTTTACAGAGCAGGCACAGTCTTTCATCTGGGGGTATGCTTGTGTATCTACCAGTTTCTATTTCAAGTCAGTGTGAGCTGAGTCTGAATCTGCTGAGAACTTTACGTAGTTTTGGTATATATAAAGACCTTAGGTAGGGTTCTTCTGAGTGAAATTTCTTAAAGAGAATATACGTTTCGCAGTTTGTTATGTAGGTTTTGAGAGTTAAAAGTTTCCATGATTTTAGTTTTGTGCTTGCCCTTTAGGCCTTCTTGAACAGTCCTGATAAAGATGTCGGTGCTTTCTACTTTTTGTTTTTCCCAAATTTGTTGTAAATTTAATAACATAAGGAAACTCTCTATCTTAGAGCACCAGTTTCTTTTCCCCTGGTTATGGAAGCCCAGCAGTATAAGGAAACTTGTTTTGAGAAAGCTGCCTGAGTGTGAGTTAATTATTCTCTCCCAGTATTTAGTGGACAATTATTCCTGGCAGTATGACATTGGTAGCCTCCCCTTTTCAGAATATATACTGGCAGTGGGGGTTGATCTTTTTACAACCAGGAGTCTTTTTAGGTATTTTAGATGTGTTGGTTCAAGGGGGTCATCTTCCCCCCCAACCCATATCTGGCATCCATATTCTAATACTGGCACTATTTGTGAGTCGAAAAGTTTAATGGCGGTTCCATAAGGGATACAACCTATTGCATTTTTGCATTGAGATTTGGCTTGGATTATCCCTTTGCGAGCCTTTTCAGCAATATAGTTTGGCAACTTAGAGAAAATGTGTTTTTTTTGGATGTGAGTGGTAGCCCCAGGTACTTATAATCAGAAGTAAATTCTATATCATTTTGGCCAAGTTTGAAAGGTTTAGATTTATCTATCTACTCATCATTAATAACCATAATCTTGATTTTTTCCATACTAATTGTCAGATGCCATTTAGAGCAGTACTGGAAGAGTTTGTCTATTAGTGTTTGTAGTTCATTGTGTGACTCACCACAGAGTACTAAGTCATCAGCATAAAGGAGGTAAGTTATTTCCTTGAAAATTGGATTATTATTGTGTAGAATTTCTCTGAGGTCTGTTAGATATTGAGGAGAGTATGATGATCGAGATCTCTATTATGAAAGCAGAGCACTGCCCGAAGTTCCGCAAAGCACTCCTTGACTCTGGCGACAGAAAGCTGGTGCATAACATCGAAACCGATGATCGTTGGGGTTTCAGCCATAACGGGAAAGGCCAAAATAAAATGGGTGCGGCTCTCATGTTGGCTCTTTCACAGGTTAAAGCCACAGCCCACCTCAACACACAAGGCCAGACAACTGACAAGCCAAGCTCACCAAACCCACCACTCGAAGCCAAAGCACAGAACGACAGGAAACAACTACTCATTGTCACCAATTCTATGCTAGATGGCCTAGTAGCTTTATTCGGTAGAGAAAGTAACATCGATTTAGAGGTCATAACCTTCGGAGGAAGCACCACAACATTGATTGCAGACCAGATTGACACAACCCTGTAAGGCGAGAAACCAACAGCTGTCCTGATACACTCTGGAACAAACAGCCTGGACAAGGAGGACTATGAGACCATGCAGCAGGCCTACGGCATAATAATCCATGGTGCTGCATGGTACACTGGAGTCCATGTCATGCTCTCAGGCATAATACACACGCTAGACCGCCCAGACCTCAACGGAAGAGTGGATGCCATCAATGCCTACTTCAAGTCGATCGGGTCAGAAGCAGTCTCATTCATAGAACCCAACCCCACTTTCAGGAATTTGCATGGTGTCTTGAACCAAGGGGGCCTGCACCTTAGGCTAGCAGGTAAAAGGCAGGTTGCAGATAACATCTGGCTGGCACTAAACACAGGAGACAAGCCCAAAACTACCAGTCAGGCTACTTCTAAACCTCTCAGCGGGGCCCCACTTAAAGCTTACAGTGGAGCCCTGCCTAAGCACACGCGCGATGCCAAAGGTAAGCCTGTCGGCTGGGCCAGGCCTCCTCACAAAACACAGGCCTGGAACCACAGAGCAAACCCACTACTGCCACTGATGGGACTAACCCACCTCACAAAACACAGGCCTGTAAACCAAAGAGCAAATCCACCACTACTGATCCACCAAATAGGAGGGGTATCAGTGACCAAGAGTGGCACGGCAGGAGCAGGAGCCAACAGGAGCCAAGTACAAACGCGAGGACGGCCCCTACCTCATCGCAGCCGAACTGGCACAACCGATGCCATCAACATCAACCACACAACAGAAGACCAACACCCAACAAGTCCAGCCAGACTACCAACACCATACACAAGAATGGTAGATCGCCACAGCAGCACCAAACTCCACAGGAGCGACAAGCCAAGAAGGGAGGTACTGGCCAGCAAAACAACTAACAATAATACTTCAAAACAAAGGCCAATACCAGGAAGGTTGGCTAACAACACCAACACCAGTGTCATCCCCCACAGCACCAGATGGGCCAGTCATGCTCCGGTCAGCACCAGATGCCCCTATGGCACCTAGACATGTCCTGGCCAGCCAACCCATGTAGTAGATGCAGGTACCAACAGCAACTGTCCTGTCCATGGGGACTTGGGTAGACGCCTCCAAACATGCTCAGCCAGAGGTGGGGCATCCCCGTGGACCTCTCGGACCTCTCTGTCCTCAGCTCAACATGTCTACATCTGCAGACATTGAAGGCAGAAGTGCCTCGAAGAACCTGATAAACTCTTTTAATGTCCTGGACTAAATGTGTGCGGACTCATATCGAAACTGAACCTTAGTATTCTCGAAGATTATGTTACAAAGTTTGATATGATATGTTTCAGTGAAACCGTACCAAATTGGACTTAGCTGATGAAGTTAACACCCATATTACGTGATATGTCCCAATATTCCATCACCATGAAAATGCTGTGAGGAAATCTGGTGGGATTGCTATGCTCATTAAAGAAGTTTATTCAGGTCATATAAAGCCCCTGAAAATGAGTCAACACGATTATGTCCTCTGGTCAAAGATAAACAAAGAAGTCTTAGGCTTTGAACTAATAGTTGGTGCTGTCTATATCCCACCAGTTGACTCAAATTACTCTCATGGTGATGAGTTCAATATAATAGCTAGTGATATTATGGATTTATGTGCAAAATATAATGCACCAATTATGCTCGTCGGTGATTTAAATGCACATAGTGGCAACCTTAAAGTTTTTGTAGATGTAGAAATATGTGTTCTCGAAAGTGCTGGCATCCCAGAGGAAGTCAGTGATCATTTCTACACTGAAGAAAAACTGCTAGCCTCAAATATACAACCTTTAACCCTTTAGACCCCACAGGTTGTATTCATGAATTGCTTGATTTCCCCAAGATTTCCTTGGATTTCCCTCCGGAATTCCCTAAAATCCTTTTAATTGAAGAAGTTCAAAGGCTAACCAACACCTAACAATTGATTTTATAAACATGGGGTTTGTAGCATTGGATAGGAAATTAAATATGCTTTTAAACGATATATTGGCCAATCTTGTACATTGAATACTCATAATAGCGTTCTCATTGGAAAAATATGGAAAAATAATGGAAAAATTTCCATTTTTCTGGGCGGCTACAGCCGGATTGGGGAGTACACCGTCGGGCTGCGATGGCCGGATTGGGGGCTAAAGGGTTAAGGGTGAACCAGGATCCGAAGTGTGACAATAATGGCCACAAATTAGTTGTCTTTTGCAAGAACACTGGGTTACTTATTGTAAATGGTAGAGTTGGTAACGACCAAAACTATGGCAGCACAACCTGTAAGGAAGTTAGTACAGTAGACTACATTATTGCATCTCCTACAATGTTCCCCTATTGTACTGACGCGGGTGGCCAGTCCATGTTTGTAGGCACTACGACGTGAGCTTTAGAAGCGCATGTGCAAGCCATGTTTCACTTTGTGAATAGTGAAATGGGGGAGGATTCACGGTGTGATGTACCATACTAAAAGAGCGTGTTTGCTCTCAGTCAGTCAGAGTTCGCTGTAACGCTGTGTGAGTAACATCCTGGAAAGGTTGGACCTTTAAGCTGCAGTCTTGGTTCTGGATAGAGGCATAGAAATCATGTAAGAGCGTGGGAGCGTTGACTGAATGTGTTTTAGGGGATTCCTACCTCAGGACTGATCATGGTCACAAAGCGACTATACACTGTATAATAAACAAACAACATCCTTTCACGCGAGTGTTCATGTCTTCATGTTCGGAACTATAATTATGTATTGGACGACATGACTTTAGATACATTCGACCCTACACTCAGTGATGTTCACAATCTATTTTATTTAGAGATTAGAAGAGACAAACCTGACTAAGCAGTGAATGTAACTGACCCACCACGTAGAAACCCCAAGACAAAAACACCACAAACCTGTAGCCCTATGTTCAAACCGACATGGGACCATGACAGATTGACAGCATTCAAAAATGCTTTTCAAATCAAAGAGATTGTCAGGCTAAATAACTGTATAGACAATATGGCTAGGTCCAAAATAGAGAAGCTAGAGCTAGACAGATTTACAGAAGAGGTTAAAAGAGTTTATCAGGAGACAGGATGGGAGGCTGGGGTAATGAAAAAAATCCCACTTCCTAGAAAAGCTAGCACAAGCACCAAATCAAATGGGAGAAGGGCACCAAAGAAACCATGGTTTGACCCAGATTGCGAGACAAAAAGAAAATACTTTTACAGGGCAAAAAGCAAGTTGAGGTATTCTGGCACTTACCAAAACAATTGGAGCTAAAGCTCAAAAGCAAAATCCTTAAGAAAACTCTTGAAAACTCATGAGAAAAACATCAAGCAGAAATCCACAAGCGACTGAGAACCCTGTGGGGAAAAAAATGCACAAGTAACCATACAAGCATTTGAAGAATATTTCCGTAGGCTCAACCAATCACAGTCAAACCCTGATCCCATAGATCCCTGTACACAAGAAGAGACCTAGATGACAGCCCCCTAAATAGACCCTCCACTGAATTAGAATTCAATAAAACAGGTCACCAAACTCAAAAATGGGAAGGCATGTGGTGTAGACTCTATCATTAATGAATTCCTTAAAAAACAGCCCACCAGAAATGATAACACTTTTGACCAGGTTCTTTAATCTCATACTTGATTCTGGAGAGACATCATCAGAATGGTCTATTGGAGTCATTGTACCAATCTACAAAAAAACAAGGGTAGCATAAACGAACCTGAGAACTACAGAGGCATTACCCTGCTCAGCTGCATGAGCAAGCTATTTACTGCCCTCTTGAATCAAAGACTAAATAATTCATTTATTTTTTTAAGTGTTTTATTTCAACTGGGAAATACAATATAGCCAACGGCCATTTTTTGTTGAAACCTGTGACCTTGTGTGGTACGGTGCGGCACAGTGCGACCCTCTGTGGCACGGTGCTACCCAGACCGGCAAGGTGCAACCTGGTGTGGCACAGTGCGACGAGCTGCGGCACAGTGCGACTCGGTGTGGTCCAACATGGTCTAACATGGTCCCGGTCCTGATGCGGCATGGTGCGACCCGGTATGACACGGTTCGACATGGTGCGGCATGGTGCAACCCAGACTGGCACGGTGTGACCCACTGGTGTGACCCACTGCGGTCCAACACGGTCCAACACGGTCCAACACGGTCCAACACGGTCCAACACGGTCCAACACGGTCCAACACGGTCCAACACGGTCCAACACGGTCCAACACGCTCCAACACGCTCCAACACGCTCCAACACGCTCCAACACGCTCCAACACGCTCCAACACGCTCCAACACGCTCCAACACGCTCCAACACGCTCCAACACGCTCCAACACGCTCCAACACGCTCCAACACGCTCCAACACGCTCCAACACGCTCCAACACGCTCCAACACGCTCCAACACGCTCCAACAGATGCAGAACAGAAGGGCAGTTCTGTCACACATATATGTTGTCAGGGTGACAGGACACTTAACCCCCGGACACATACCCCCTAGGACACTAAAGCCCCGTCCCCACGGGTGAAAAATGTCGTCGGTGAAGCCAGACAGATATAGACAGGCTGGCGCCAAGTAATTATAGAAGCCACACGGTTTTCCGACGATAAAAAGGGATGACAAAGAAGGTCCACTGGTCGTCGACGATAGACATATTAAACAGGCCTAATATTTCAGTGGAAAAGATCGACGATAAAGTTGACGATAGACCCGTATATCGTCAGACAGCCTGGCACCACTTTCCTGGCAATCAGTGCCCATTTATCGTCGGTATTTGGTCGTTGGTAGTGTCCCAACGGGATTATATAAAAAAGAATTCGGCCGATTAATGCGTTACTGGCCGACTTTGAAGACGTCGGCCGATAAATCTAATCGGCCGAATCTTTTTTCGGCCGATACCACGTTTGTCGTTGACGATCAACTCCCCGTGGGGACGGGGCTTTACCCCCTGGACACTTACCCCCCGGACACTTACCCCCCGGACACTTACCCCTGGACACTTACCCCTAGGACACTTACCCCCTAGGACACTTACCCCCTAGAACACTTACCCCCTAGGACACATACCCCCTGGACACATACCCCTAGGACACTTACCCCCCAACCTTGGAGAACTTGCTCTAATGATGTTTTGACGGGGTTTCCTCAAATGGACATCCATTTATCCCCTCATGTTTACTTTAGGCTTGGTGACTGGCGGCCCTCCCCTGGGAGGGAGCTCTCAAGGGTGAGGTGAAACAGTCACATGTTGAATCTAAGTATATATAATTATATATATCAGAAGAGAGGGATATATATGTAGTTTACTCCCCATTACCAAAAACCGTGGAAAATGGTGACTAGGAATAGGGACGAGTAAGCCTTTTAGGTATGAATCCTAAAGAACTATCAGAAGAGAGGGATATATAATTAGTTATTATTAAAAACTGTGGAATATAGTGACTAGGAACAGGATATATATATTTGTTTACTCCCCATTATTAAAAACACAGTCCAACACGTGTCCCTAGTAAGTGTCCTAGGGGGTAAGTGTCCTAGGGGGTAAGTGTCCTAGGTGGTAAGTGTCCAGGGGATATGTGTCCAGGGGGTAAGTGTCCAGGGGGTAAGTGTCCTAGGGGGTAAGTGTCCTAGGGGTAAGTGTCCTAGGGGGTAAGTGTTCTAGGGGGTAAGTGTCCTAGAGGGTAAGTGTCCAGGGGGTAAGTGTCCTAGGGGGTAAGTGTCCTAGGGGGTAAGTGTCCAGGGGGTAAGTGTCCTAGGGGCTATGTGTCCAGGGGGTAAGTGTCCGGGGGGTATATGTCCTAGAACCGTTGTCAGTAGTTCCCATTCTATTCTGAAACCCTGTCTGCAGTGGATCATCAAGTTTTAAAGACTCATTTACAATACAGATCCGCTTATTAAGTATTGCCTCAAACTATTTTCCTATAGCATTTACAAGGGTAATTTTTCTATAGTTATCTGGTTCTAATTTTGATCCTTTCTTATGTATAGGGTTTATAATGCCCTCTGCCCATGCTGTCAACACATAGATGCAGAACAGAAGGGCAGTTCCATTACACACATATGTTGTCAGTAGTTCTCATTCTATTCTGAAACCCTATCTGCAGTGGATCATCAAGTTTTAAAGACTCATTTACAATGCAGATCCACTTATTAGGTATTGCCTCAAACAATTATCCTATAACATTTACAAGGGTAATTTTTCTATAGTTATCTGGTTCTAATTTTGATCCTTTCTTATGTATAGGGTTTATAATGCCCTCTGCCCATGCTGTTAACACATAGATGCAGAACAGAAGGGCAGTTCCATTACACATATATGTTGTCAGTAGTTCCCATTCTATTCTGAAACCCTGTCTGCAGTGGATCATCAAGTTTTAAAGACTCATTTACAATGCAGATCCACTTATTAGGTATTGCCTCAAACAATTATCCTATAACATTTACAAGGGTAATTTTTCTATAGTTATCTTGTTCTAATTTTGATCCTTTCTTATGTATAGGGTTTATAATGCCCTCTTCCCATGCTGTCAACACATAGATGCAGAACAGAAGGGCAGTTCTGTTACACATATATGTTGTCAGTAGTTCTCATTCTATTCTGAAACCCTATCTACAGTGGATCATCAAGTTTTAAAGACTCATTTACAAATCAGATACGGTATTTAAGTATTGCCTCAAACAATTATCCTATAACATTTACAAGGGTAATTTTTCTATAGTTATCTGGTTCTGATTTTGATCCTTTCTTATGTATAGGGTTTATAATGCCCTCTGCCCATGCTGTTGGGTATTCACCTTGCTCCAATACATAGTTAAACATGGCTAAGATTGTCTGCTTGGTCTGGTTATTGTAGTGCCTTAGATATTCTGCCGGAATTCCATCTGATCCTGCTGCTTTGTTATTTTTAAGTTTCTTTAGACAATTTTTAAGTTCTTGGTCAGTGATGCGGGAATCCAGGCAGTCATATAGTAAGTTGTCCCTTTCATTAAGGCTGTAGCCATAGGTAAAGTGGGCCATTTTGCTCTCAATAGCCATACCATATGGTTTTTGTCAAAATAATCAGTTAGTGGTGGTGTAGTTTTATTTGTAATTTTTTCTCATTCAGAAATTTGTGAGTATAGAGTACTGCCCTCTTGTCTCAATTTTATCTTAGACAAGAGAGAAGACCCAGCAGGTCATTTGTGGTCATGTGAGCTGTGCTGCCACGTCGGTACACCCTACCAGTCCCAGTGGTGGTGTAATAACTATGCAATAACAAGAAGAACGAAACCAACCCCTCTGCTTTCAGGAACAAATATGGAGCCCTGAAAGACCAATACAGTGATCATTTCCCCATCTTCACTGATGGCTCCAAGGAAGGAAATAGAGTAGGTTATGCAGTACATACAGAATGTGGGGACCTGACCGGTGCCCTTCACGGCCAAGCCAGCATTTTTACTGCTGAAGCACGTGCTCTGGCGCGTGCACTAGACTGGATCAAAGTATACAACATCAGCCTAACAATCCCAGAGATATCCAGCAAAGTTCAGCAACCTGAAATTGGTTGGCAAAGAAGTGATTTTCTGCGGGCTACCTAGCCACATTGGAATCTCTGGTAATGAAAAAGCAGACCAAGCAGCCAAAGGGTCCTTGGCCCTAGATCCTAAGGTTGCTAGAATCCCACACACAGACTTGCTGCCACTACTTATATTAAGCAAACGTATATGCGATCCAAGTGGCAAAGCGACTGGAACAAACAGGAGAACAATCTTCTACACTCTGTCCAACCAAAATTGAAAGAGAAAAGTGACAAAAGCAAAAGAGAGTGCCTGACGAGGTCAGAACAGGTGAAACTGGCCCGTCTTCGGATAGGCCACACCAGGCTGACACATGAACACCTCTTGAAAGGTGAAGTTGCTCCAATTTGTCAACAGTGTAACACCAAACTAACGGTGGAGCACATCATATTGAAGTGTAAGAAGATGGATGATAGTCGCAAGCGGCATCTCCAAAACAGAACATCGATGAAGGATGTGTTTAACAACAACGAAAGTAAAAAGATCCTGCAATTCCTTTGAGAATGCCAAGTGATAGATAAAATCTAAGAAAGGATCCAAGAGTCTGGGATCCAGGGACCACCCTGTGCTCCCGACAGGGTCATCAAAGGCCAGGTGTGTGGTGTCCTTTCTATGGGACATTGCACACGAAAGACCCCTTGCCACTCTTTGCAACGAGTAGGGTATTGCACCCGGTGGCGGGTTTCTCCTAAACCATATCATATATTTGGTCACTGCCCTTATGGCATAAAATAAGCTGAAAAGTATTACCTTGTGCAGTCTGGAAAGAACCCATAAGGGTTGGCCGGACGTTAAACTACCCCAACAAACAAACAAGTTCAATAATTATAGTAATTTTAAAAATCTTCCAATGTAATTTGTGCTGTATCAGTTGAATTCCTACTGCTTTTTCCGAATTTGTTCCAGAAGTTCAAAAATCTATTTGGGTCATTGGAGATCATGCTTTCTGCTTCTGTGCATAATTTAATTCTATGGGACCGTTTTTTTCCTGTAGAGTGCTCTTACACTCTCTCTTCATTTCTATGTACACCTTCACATGCTGTGGCTGTGCGACATCATGAGTGGAGAGGTATTCATGCACCTCTCTTTTCTTTATCTTACATTCTTCGTTAAACCACATGTTGACTGGAAATTTTGCACTACTGTTCATTGTCTTGGGTTTCATAACAGAGTTAACCCTTTCCACCCGCCAGATGCCTTGAGGCATCACCACCATATATACGCCAGATGCCCTGAGGCATCACCAGCAAAAACACGCCAGATGCTTTGAAGCATCTTTTCAATAGATCACATAATTGTGAATTATAAGCTAAATAATAGAGCCGACATAACAATTTTTGTTTTAAAAAGATGAAATCGTCCAAAATAGTGCATATCTAGCAATATAGATATTGAAAATGGTTTGCTTTATCTCAGAAAAGACTATGTTTGGTTTAAATAGGGCCATTGCATTGCATAGGTGGCGTATTTTGAGACTATGAACTGTAGTGGATTGGCATTATTTTAAATCTTGTTTGAAATATTGGTGGCGTGTGGAAAGGGTTAACAGCGGATATTAGGCAAGTGTGGAACGATTTTGCCATCTCATCTACCTTGGCTTGGGGGTCGTTTATATAGCAAGTCATTTCTTCAAGGTTGTGTTTATATGTGTCATTATCCATAAACCTTTTGTAATTTGCCTTTTGTTTGACATCCCATTTATAATATTTGTACTTTGGTTTATCTTGCTGAATGATATTCAAATTTTGTTACTTTGACTCGAGTGATAAGCTTATAGGCCTGTGGTCAGATTCAGGTTTGAGGGGAGAATCTTTAGTTCAGTTACCAAGTTGGCCACATTTGGCCCTGCTAAAACATAATCTACAGTGCTGCAACCATTAGGTGTGTAACATGTGAAATCACTTGTGTTTTTGATATCTTCAATTCTACTAAAACTCATCCAAAAACCGTTATTGCCCTGGCCTTTGAGGTCCATCAGGACATCAAGGTTAATTAAACTTTAGTTTTTCGGTGAAAATTTGCAAATATTTCTGAGTGTTCTAGCAGCAAAAACATGCACTGGTGTAGTGATGTCTACTTTAGAATAATGCAGAAATGACAGGAAGCTTATTGTATCATATTTTCTCAAATAAGAAATACAAGTACAATATCCTCAATAAAAAGCCTCAACAAATTAACTAATTATAAAGCCTCAACATTTTATGGATATTATAGTTTAAGGTATAATGTGTCAAAAATGTAAATCTTAAGATGTAGAGTAGAGGTGCCAGTTTTCACGCATTAGCAATGGAAATTGATAAAATGGGAAAAAAAATTGATAAAAAATGAATTTATTTCTAATTTTTGTACATAAACTAACCGAAAAAACGTCACCAAAAATAATCACAGGAAAAAATATTCCAATTTGAAAATATTCATGTGAAATATTGCTTTATTATGTAACAGGACTGCTTTCCTCTTTAATTATTTCTGTACAGCACTTTGTCAACTCATGTCGATCGACGCGTCGACTCATGTTGATTGACATGGTTCAACGCGTCGATTGACGTGTCAATGCACGTCGATTGACGAATCGACTCATGTCGACGCACATCGATCGACGCATCAACTCATGTCGACACAGGTCGATCAACATGTCGACCGACGTCGATCGACAAGCCAACTCATGTTGACGCACGTTGATCGACATGTCGACCCATGTCGACTGACGTCGACGTGGTGATGCACAGCTGGGCACTATAATATAAGGAGCTGTCCAACAGCCACTTTTTGTCATTTGGCCGATTAAACTCAGACCATCAACAGCTAACGATTCTAAGAGCACTGGTCTCTCTCCTCCTTGAGTAGCCACTTGACAGCCACAGCCACAGCCACCACCCCCACCTAGTGGGCCCACTGGTAGTACTGTGTTATCATGTTATGTTAACTGGGTTTTTATCCTACTGTATGCAATGACATGTCAAAATGATAAGGAAATATTCCACGTATTAGTTACTGCCTTAGATTTTACATTTTGAAGTGGAAAGTTAGTAATTGTTATTTCATACCTAAATTGCATAAAATGAAATGTACCGACTGGAACTTTATGTGCTGATCTGAGCCTGTGACGAGAAACTTGATAAATGTGTCTACGGCAAGGCCCAAGGCTGAGGTGAAACACCCACCTTGGGTGTCCCGGATTGTTGCATACGAGGCCCCTGTGGCCAAGAAACGTAGCACCAGGCAGACCTGCAAGTGTTTAATAAACAGTCAGTTATTGACCTATCAAGAGACAAGTAGGTGAAATATATATATATATAAAGATGAAAAATAAAAGCTATATGTCAATAAAAAATGTTAGTGTAAAAATCAACAACAAAACTTTATGGAGTTAAGGGAATGTCTTTTTACTTTTACTCTTTTTTTGGTAAGCTTTATACAATATACAATATAGAAAATACTGTATACCACACTAATTATGCTTACTTTCTGGAAGACAGGTATAGGCCGACCCTGCCCATCCGGCTCATGCACGAGTGTAGTGTAAGTGCTGCTGTGGTAAAATTCCCCAGCCAGCCACTCCACTAACTCGGGAGTGAGCTGGAACCGGCTTTCGAAATCCCTCGAATGTGGCTACAGCCCTCGAGGGTCAAGTCTTGAGTTGTATGTCCTAGTGGACATACAACGCTTCACACCGGGGTTCCCCAATCTCCTTCACTTTGGCTGTCCAATCTCCTTCACGTTGAGGCGTTTGGACGCAACCACGTTTCCACTGGTAACGTCCTGGCACATGTACCTGGCTTTATTTTCACTGAAAGAATGAAAGTAATGTCAGAAATTAAAAAAATAATTCTAAATAATATATCATCGCCCATCACCACAATAAAATAATGCAATACAGTAACCAAATGAATTATCTATTTGAAATACTTGACGTCTTTGGGACAACAATTTCACTTTTCTACCAATACCAAAAACACTACCTAAAATTACTTCTTGACATGATATATCAAATGTACCCACTCGTTTGTTACGTAACGTTTCCTGCCTTTTTAAGGGTTTACATGACTTCTGGTCAATATACATTACCTATTTCAGTAGCCGTTAATTTTGGGGTATATGTGGCGAACGTAAAATATATGGCTGAACATATGGGAGCATATTTGGGAAAAGGAACCTAATGACATATTTGTCCACCCTGGGGCTGCTAGTTCTGGAGGTTTGTTCAAATCATGAAACAATCACTTAACATGCAGCTAAAAGTTATGTTTTATAATGTTTCTGAAGTCCCAGGGATTCTTCTACTCTTTGTTTTATCATTCTACGATATTTAGTTCCTTCGCAATCTTACGTACAATACAGGCCATTATGCTCAATTTGGGCCAAATCTGGCAGTATCTGGCAGAAATTGACTCTGTGTTACATTAATCATGAAATATATGGGGAAAAAAACTATTTTTTAAGTTATTTTGTGAAAAATTTTGACTTACATGAAATTTTCTGAAGATTCTCATGACATTTACTAAAAAATCAAAATTTTCATAAGCAATGCATCATGGGAAAATCAATATGGAACGTTTTTTAGAGAATTAACCCTCAAACTATGCCAAAATTGTCCTATTTGATCAAAAAACAACGTGAAATTACCAGAAAGTTGTTCGACAACGTTGATTCCACCACCATCTTGTGTATTTTGCATATACGAAACGCCAGACGGCGTGCGGGGTGATGGAACTCTCCGGGTCGGGAGGCGAGGTTAGCGTTAACATGGCGGCCCCCTGCATCTGATGCGGACGAGGTAAATAAAGAGAATTTGTCTTGTTTTTTCAGGGTTTCAGGGTCTCAGGGTCTTAGTCTCAGGGTATTTGATATATAATAAAACAAGAACTAGCCTCGGGCGCACTCAGCCTCGATTATTCACCCGCCGCGGAAGGGTCTCGACCCTTCCTTGGCGGGTGAATAATCTCGGCTTCGTGCCCCCTCGGTTAGTTCTTTGTATTTATATAGGGTGGCATTCACCCCACTCAAGTGAGACAGTTTTCATCATGTTGAGGCGTTTGAGGCCTTGGAACAAACAATCATGTTCTGCATGTCTAGTGACAGTCCAAGAAGACCCCAAGATAATTGAATTTGGAGGTCCATTCAATGGGTTGGCTGGCTATGGATAGGTTGAAACCCAAGGAGCATTGGAAAATGTAAACTGCCTTGGTCTTCTCAGCAGAAACTTTGAGGCCAATAGGTTGGCTGGTCATGGTTCTAGGACATATACCTCCCGGACACTTACCCCCTGGACACATAGCCCCCGGACACTAACCCCCTGGACACTTACCCCCTAGGACACTTAAACCCCTAGGACACTTATCCCCTAGGACACTTATTCCCTAGGACACTTACCTCCTGGACACTTACCCCCTGGACACTTACCCCCTAGGACACTTACCCCCTAGGACACTTACCCCCCAACCTTGGCGTATAATGTAGAGGAAATTATGTGGTAAGAACTTAGTCTTTCTAATGGAAAGTAAACTAAACAAATATCCCTCTCTTCTAATAGATGTCTAGGATTCAAACCTAAAAGGCTACTCATCCCTACTCAACAGTTAGTGGATGGGGAAGTGTCAAAACATGTGCCACCCATTTGGATGTCAAGCTAATTTTAATCCCTGTTGTTTTAGGCGCCAGTTACCGGCCCTGGTCCTAATTGGGCTCATGAGGGGTGGGTCCCGCTGGGCCCCACTTCCACAGTTTTTAATAATGGGGAGTAAACAAATATATATATCCCTCTCTTCTGATAGTTCTTAGGATTCATACCTAAAAGGCTAACTCGTCCCTATTCCTAGTCACCATTTTCCACAGTTTTTGGTAATGGGGAGTAAACTACATATTATATCCCTCTCTTCTGATATATATAATTATATATACTTAGATTCAACATGTGACTGTTTCACCTCACCCTTGAGAGCTCGCTCCCAGGGGAGGGCCGTCAGTCACCAGGCCTAAAGTAAACACGAGGGGATAAATGGATGTCCATTTGAAGAAACCCGGTCAAAACATCATTAGAGCAAGTTCTCCAAGGTTGGGGGTAAGTGTCCTAGGGGGTAAGTGTCCTAGGGGGTAAGTGTCCAGGGGGTACATGTCATAGGGGGTAAGTGTCCTAGGGGGTAAGTGTCCTAGGGGGTAGGTGTCCGGGGGGTATGTGTCCGGGGGGTAAGCGTCTGGGGGGTAAGTGTCCGGGGGGTACGTGTCCTAGGGGGTAAGGGTCCGGGGGGTAAGTGTCCCGGGGGTAAGTGTCCTGTCACCCTGGTGATGGATAGGTCGAAATCCAGGGGACATGGGAATAAGTAAACTGCCTTGGTCTTTTCAGCAGATACCTTGAGGCCAATATCTTGGATCACGTCCTCCAAGCTGTCAAGGACCTTAGACAGGGTGAGGCTACGCTCTCCACTAAGGGGAAGGCTTTATAGAGGAAAATGTTGTCTGCATAGGCTTATATCAGGATCTTGACACCTTTTTAGAGGGGAACATACTATACATCATTTTAAAGCTCATAATTATTTCTTCCTATCTATTGATAAAGATTGCATAATGGGTCTTGCTGTTGCAAGGATTGGCACACACAGCGAGACCCTTCCCTGTTCAACAGGGAGTGAATCCACCTTTCCTAACAACAGCGAGGGTTGGCACACCCATTTTTTTCATGTCCCAGGGGGACATCTTGGGGTGCTTATTTTAATATTCTGTTTTCAGCAAAATGACAGTTTTTTCACCAGAAATGAAAACTATGAAAAATTTCATTCATAGCATGGATTTAGCTTATTTTAAAATTCTGTTTTCAGCAAAATGACAGTTTCTGAGATTTCCAGCCTTATGGAAATGCCTATTCATGGCTCTAGAGCCTTTATTTAGCTTAGAAATCATAAAAATCATGAAAATAAGCTAAATCCATGCTATGAATGAAATTTTTCATAGTTTTCATTTCTGGTGAAAAAAATTGGATTTTTGGCATTTTGTTGCCATGGTAACCGGAATGTTGATAGAACGTCCAAACCCGCCGGTACTACAGCTATGCAAATTTTGGTTTCCATGGTAACCATGGAACAAACTTAAGTTTTCAAAATTTGAAATTCTTAATCAAGGGACAGCTTGGCCATATTCAGCAAAAAACAGATTCTGAATATCTTAAATAGAAAGGAAATGGCAGAATATTTCCTGAAATCATATTTAGGATTTCAATTTTTGGCCTAGATTATATATAAGTTATATCTTTATAAATACCAAAGACTGGTCTATTTTAGCATATTAAACATATTCCACCTATGTGTCTTCAAATTAACATAACTTTTTTTCTAATAAGAATATTTACCTAATTTTTTCAGTATAAGATTCCCCAAGACACCATCTTGATTCAATATTCCAGGCCATAAGACTGCTTTTCGCAGAGGATGTCATGTCATAGTTGTGTCCCTCAGCTCATAAATTATTGCCACCAGTTGTCATTTCCAGTTCCAGTGTTGATTGCCAGTGTATTGTGAGCCAGATCTTCTCAGCAGTTGTCCAGTTGACTTAGCCTAAAGTTCACACACTAGTAATATAGATGGTATCCCAATTACCACTAGCCAAGGATAAGCTAATCTGCTATAAGGTAATGCACTATGTTGCAAAAACTATTTACTGTTAGGCCTTGCTTAACTATAGCCAGGATAGGCTTTTCAGTGATAAGGCATTTTGATGTGAACTGTTCGGAGGTTTATTGCAGACTGAAACAACAGCTCCAAGGAGCTTCCTTTTGGCACTGGTGGCACCGGTGTTCTGGTGCTTCTGGTGGTTCTGGTGGTTCCAGCGGTTTTGGTGTTTACGGTGGCTCTGGCAGTTCCAGTGGCTCCGGCGGCTCCGGCAGCTCTGCAGTTCTGGTGGTTCTGGCAGCTCTGGTGGTTCCAGTGGCTCTGCTGGTTCTGGCAGCTCCAGCGTTCTCTTGCTGTTGCTAGCGTACGGTTATGCGACACTGCACTAGCATGAATACGATTTGAAAAACACCTTTATAACATTCTTATCTAGTGAAGCTTGTCTTAAATCTTTTATTTAGGTCCTAGATTTCATTTCATAGATAAAAATGTGAAAAAAAAGGGAAACTTTTCACATTTTTCTGAAACATCATTTTCTACATTTCTCCAAATGTAGCCTATATGAAGAAGGTGTAGCAAAAATTTCAAAGCGATTGGTTAACCCCTTCCACCCCATAAGGCCATATTTGGCCACCACATGAGTGTTACCCATGAAATGGCACTTCTTTTAGGGTTTTATTCTGATTATAAAATGGGTATTTCACCTACACTCATGAGGTCAATATCAAAATATCCCCAAAGTTCCAAGGAACCTTACACTTTTTGTATTATTATTCTATGATGCTTAGATATTTTAGAACATGTGTTCCTGTAAAGGCCGGTATGGTCAATATAGGGCAGATCTGCCTATTCTGGGAAATCAGCCCCTTGAAAGCATTAATTAAGGAATTATTGGTGGAAAAACATTTTTCCATCTAATTTTGTGGAAAAGTTTGACTTAGATAGAAAATTCCTGAGAATTCAATGATGTTTATAAAAATATCAAATCTTTTGCAAATGATGCATTATGGGAAATTTGCAATGGAATGTTTTTATCACAGAAACCCTTCATATAATAAGGTTGCTAGGTTGCCATGGTTACAGAAAAAAGAACGTATCGTGTCAGTGGAATTTTTTTTATGGGTAATGTGGGAAATATCTTTTTCTGCCTTATATTTCAAACAGTTAGATAAAAGACCAAGTCAATAAAAAGTTATTGTTTTTTAAACATTTTTCTGAATAAGAAATGCTTTTTATTCTAAATATACAAGGTCAAGTTAAAGTTACCATAACATGCATGGAAACAAAGATGACTACCAGAACAAGGGGGTTTCTATTGACCACAAAGTAGGAAAGTTCAAACGACCATATCTAAGCTTCTAAAAGGAATATTTTCAAATGGTTTGCAGCTTTAGAAAGCATTTCTTCTGTAGTCCACACCCATTTTTATCTATTATCCCCAGGAATAGAGGGTTGAAGGGGTTAAATATTAAGTAAGTTATTGATGTTCAAAAAATTAATGTAAAAATTATCATTTTTCATTTTCTGACGCACACCCATACCCCTCATTGTGGATATGTATCTATAAGTGATTATTTGGCTATCTAATGATACATAATGTATAAAAATGCTATAAAGAACAATTATGCTGGCTTTCTTTGAAGGGAGTATTGCCATTCAACCCCACACCACTGGTGTCTATCCTTAAGTGTTTCAGCATTTCATTACCATCTGAGTGAAAGGGGAGACCAGACTGTATTGTAGTTTGACTTAAGCCCAGATTCATAAACGTTAATTTAAAATAAAAAAAATATGCGACAGGCTTTGTAAACAATGTCTTACACATTTTCGCATTCACGACGTATAATATAAGTTATTCAGTCAGACGCTGTCATCCTTAGCCGTCACGCGTGCAAAACAACAATGCAAACCTACCAAAGTGCTACAGGCCAAATGCTCAGATGAGAGCGGTATGGGTGCGCCGACTCCACGACGGACTGCTCTGTCTGACTGCTGGTCTCTGGCTGCGGCGTGCCCGCACTGCTGCGGCTGGTGCTGCCAGTGCGGCCAGCGCTCTTGGTGCTGCTGCGGCCCGGCGGTAGTGGCAGTGCAATCAGTGGAGGACAACCGAGCCGTACACGGAAACTAGGTCAGACCGTCTCCAGCTCACCACCGACACCTGGCCAGCCTGCCTGCGACCTGCAAGGACAGCATCGACATGTCGGCAATTTCACGCCTGTTCGTTCTTGGTTTGCTAGGAGTGGCAAGTAAGGCTTCAACGAGTACCTTGTTCTTTTCAATTGAAACCACCCTGCATAAATTAGGAAGATCAATCCTGTGGTATAAGTGCGTCGGCAATATCCTCTATCGTCTTCCCTGCCCCCCCCCCCCCCCTCCCGACCCAAATGCTAGCTACAATTTAGAACACTAGTGTTTGTGTCTTTGCTGGCAACCCTTATTCACAACGGAAGAGAAAGGGTTTAATCATTGGAAATTTGGAATAGATCAATAACATATATGATCTGACTACCGGAAGTGGGCCCTCCATTAAGCACGTACGCACATTTTCAAAAATTTCAGACCTCCCCACCCTCCCCCTTGGGCTAAAATACGCATTGGATATGTACATAAACGTACACACATTTAAAAAAGAATTCATAGACCCACCCTCTCCACTTGTTGTGTCCATACTTAATGAAAGGCCCCTAGCCTATATTGTCATAATTAAGTCTTTCTCTGTAGTGGAATTCAAACTATGAACAAGCCCTATATGTTGCTGAATTGGTTACATTGCCTCTAGGTAAATGCCAAGAGAAGACAGCCTGTAATATTCTAATGAACACTTATGAGAGGGTATAATCTTATAATCAGTTATCAACTGTTGAACATCATGTAATGTTATACGTATAGGTATGTATACTCCTGTTACTAATTCCATAATACTTAAACATAATATCATTATAACAGTTCATGACACCATACCTATAATAGCATTGGGAACACATGTTTTATTCAAGGTTGGAATGAAGTGATGTTTTATTCAAAGTTGAAATCAAGTGATTTTTCATAGAGTCACGTATGTCCTTGGGGAAATGCAAACGGCTCATTGGCATAATATTACCTGTATAGCTCCTCTATGCCTGGGAGTCTTCCATCCCACAACTATGATAGATTAAATAAGTATATTGCATAATCGGAAATGAATAGCTGACTTCACCATTCGCATTGGCGTTTTTGAGCACAATCCGTACTCAAATATCTCCATGTACAAACATGATCTGAACAAAAGACTGCTTTATGGTACAGCAAAAGTGAACCGATTATCCGTGTCACCAAAGTAAACAATTTCTAATGTGGAGCGGGTGATATGGCCGTAGTCAAGCTATGGACGTATATTCCAGCTATTCCTGGTTTCCACACACAATTTGAGCATACTGGTCAGATTCACACGTAACCGGGTGTTATTCCTAGAGGATCCTATCTCATTTCCCGGTGATGGAGATCTCATCTGTTAGAACATGCGTCTAGTCTGTGGAATGTTTACAGAGACCCCGACAACTGTCTTTACATTATGGATTTCCATCATGCCTCCGGTACTGAAGTACATTCATCTGCAGTTATAATATTCGGACCTGTCTGGGAACTACATTGCATTTCATGTTGGTAGCGTCTACAGCTGGTTATGAGGTAAAACTGCTAAATAGGAAGCATATTCCCCCACACCTGCATACCAGTATACGCATGCCCGGCCGACGCTATAGAGTATAGTTGTTGTGGTGAATTTGTTTGTGTAGTATAGATCTACCACTCTATATGTCGAGGGGGATTGAAGGGACACACTGGGGGGGGGGGGGGGGGTATTTCATTAATCAATGCCAATGGGAAATAGACTTTTACTGTATTTAAAAGAAAAGAAGAGGATATAGGCCTAATGCCCCCCCCCCCCCCCCGCCAACACACACACTTGAGGGGCTGTCCCCTATGCACAGACATTAATTTTGTGGCCAAAATTATGGGACAGAGGGTAAAAACTAAAGGCTAATTACCACCATGGAGAGCTGTGTTTCTTTAATCGACACTGAACTCATCTCCAGATTAAAATATTAATGTTACACCAAAACGTAGCTGATTATTACAATTCTATTGCCGTTGAAGCCAAGGTAGTATATATAGATGCTATGTGGGATAAGTATTATCACATTTGTTGGACTTCTCGACCATGTTGAAACAATCTAATGGACAGAAGGTTGTCCCAACATTTTGAGTTAGGTCATATGTTATATAAAATAAATATTAAGGCGTATTTCCCATAATTCTCCCATGATTTAAAAGCAAATTGAGATCGACCTATTGTGTGTCCTTAGACATGCCTTTTGTTTAGTATTGTAATCGGAATGGGATCAATGATGTGGTCAGCCCAGGGAGCGCTGTCAGCTCTATACTCCCCCTATACAGTATTGTGTAACGGTACCCCTTCTTTTTATCTAGCCGGCTGGGACCTGCAGGAGCGACTCAGTGTGGAGCGGATGTTATTTGATGACCTGACAATGAACTACGACCCGGGCACCCGGCCGGTAATCAATGCCAGCACTACCCTTAAGGTCAACTTCTCCATGTCTCTGCACCAAATCATGGACCTGGTAGGTATTGAGTTCATTCATTAATTGTGAGTAGGTGGCTACGTTAGGGTATTCCGCACATCAGCGGAAACGTGGCTAGGTTTGTGGAGGTTTGGTCCTTCGAAATTGTTGCCACGCGCAAACCAACATGTTTATGCTTATTTCATATAATAGTACTATAAAGAATCAAAGAATAGTGTGTGTTTTTGTTTAGAGTTGTATCCATATTCTATTGTCAATGTTGTGTTGAAACCAGGTTAGGGCCTATCCTAGACCCATGATCTGATGATGCATCAACTTTGCACAACTTTTTGAACCTCAGTAAAAACATTAAAATTATTTCAGGATGAGAAGAACCAAACACTCATCACCCACGCATGGATTTATGAGGTAAGATATCAGCTTTCTCCTACACAATCGTTATCATCAACTACAACGTAATTGCCATTACATAGGCTTCTATTCATGATATTTCGCCATGGGATACCACGATAATATATTTGAAGAGAGTTCCATTTGTGGCACAATTTTATGTTGCAAAGAATTAGCCCAGATGTATAAACTTAAAAGGAATAACAAAGGGACATGTTTGTACTTCATAGTTCTATACCAAGGCCACAATTCATTATAGGAGTGGAACAATGAGATTCTACACTGGGACCCTGAGGATTATGACGGCCTGGAGTTCATCATCGTACCTTCCTGGGCGATCTGGGTACCTGACCTCTACATCTTTAACAAGTGAGTTTTCATTCCATACAGATCTTAATGTATAGGCCTAAACTGACGTTTTTATTCATGGATGAATTCGCTAAATAATATTGTAGCTGATCGCATGAATTAAGCGGTTGATATAATAGATGGAGTCTTATCGTTTATTATGTCTTATCGTATGAAACTGTCTTGGATTCGGCGAGTGTCAACTGTACACCCTTTGAAGTTGCATAAATAAAACTATGTAGATTAAAACCTCATTTGTCTATGCTACTACTCCGTGTTTCGATTCAGCGCCGACGACGGAGACGACGGCTTCGTGCTGGTCAACGACAGCCGGGCGACGGTGTACCACGACGGGCGGGTCGAGTGGGTCATCCCGCTCATGATCAAGAGCTCGTGCGCCGTCGACGTCACCTACTTCCCCTTCGACAACCAGCGCTGCTTCGTGCGCTTCGGGTCGTGGATCTACGACGGGCTGCAGCTCGACCTGGTCAAGAAGATGGAGAATGTCGACATGTCTGAGTACATCGCCAACAACGAGTACCAGATCATCAACATCAGCCTGGAGAGGGAGACCATGACCTACGAGGTGAGGCTCAGTGCTCTCATTTCAGCAAATAATTATTGTTGTTCGATCATCACCTATCCGTCGTGTTTTGTCAGGTCGTTCTTACAGGAAACTGATAGCCCTAGATATCAAACAATTGTTTTGAATTGAATCGTGTATATTGAAGAGAAGATCGAGGACTGGAATGCTATTCATTGTTCAGGATTTGCATAAAATTGTACCACATCAAATGCACGTGAATTGCAATATGCCGCAGAATGTTTTGTCGCCAAGCATATCCTGTCCACGTGTATTCTCCAATTTGAGGCTAGAATAGTATATCATAAGGGAACCCTAATTATATCCAGATAGTTTATTCAATCTCATTGTTCTCTATAGGTGTTCTCTGGCAGCTTCCCACAAATCACTCTGCGACTGCACTTCCGCCGGAAGCCGCTGTACTACTCGTACACAGTGCTGGCGCCGGTCCTCGTCCTCTGCTTCCTGACGCTGTTCAGCTACTTCCTGCCGTGTGACGACGGCAACAAAGTGGGCATCGGCCTCACCGTCTTCCTGTCCCTCTACGTGCTGCAGCTCGCCATCGCCGAGACCATGCCGGAGTCCGACTCCCTGCCACTCATAGGTATGGCTTTCTGTGATCCGAAAAAGGATCTAAAAGTGTTTAAGTCACTTGAATGGCGACATTCAAATTACAAAATTCATATGCATCAGTCTGACTGTACAGTCTTACTCATATACAAGTCAATAGATGTACATAGAGGTCTATTAGTATTACTCTCTTTCTTGTGAGCATTGGACCATTATGTTAATTGTTTTCACATGCATGATCGCCAAAATGTTGTCATGTGTCCTTGCAATTTCGATTTGGGTACGTGCACTAGTGCATGTTGTAGATATAGGCCTATTGCCTATGTCCATTGATAAATGACAAAGGCATTAGCAAAAAAAACTAATACAAACACACACTTATTTGGGTGATTATTCATGCGTGTATAAGAGTATTGTATTGCCTATACGCCTCTAACGATCACAGATAGAACACTGATTGCATTAAGAATTAATGAAAGAATGTTCTATAGATAACAGCTTATAAAACATACGGTTATGTTCTTTTTATTCGCAGGGTTGTTCCTGACCTTAGTGATGACGTTGAACTCGATCTCTCTGCTGTTCTCAACGCTCATCATAAACATCAAAAAGAAAGGGGAAAGAAACCCCTGCCCAGAAGTCCCACGCATTTTGATGAAGCTGTGTCAGAACTTCCTGGCTAAAGTCACATGTACAACCTTAGTGACGTACTATGACGTGTATGACATGTGTGCTGAAGCGGAAGCAGCCTTCAGGCATGCGCAGCAAGAGGAAGTTGCAGCGCTGACGACCACTGAAGAAGAGGACTTTACTTCTACTGAGGTACAGGATTTTGCTTGAATGGAAATAACACCGATTTCGTATGGTTTTGAGACCCTAAGGCCTTACGTTTAGGAATTAGAACACCCCTTAGTCAGAGAACATTGTTTTAACGGTTCCGCTTCTCTTCATAGTGCGACACATTGCTTTTGACATCAGGGGTTATTTGGCTGAACGAGGCAGTGGGCAGGGGGCAGACTGAGGTTGACGGCGCCTATAGGTCTGCTTGTTAAGAAAGGACCAATTTTGTTCATGTGATTTTACTTTATAATGAATCAAAGGGATCTGATTATAACAATCTGAGTGCTCAAATATACCATTAGGCTAAGATATCACAAGAAAAATGTGTTTGAAAATTCTTAAATAGGCCTATAGATTAGATATATTAACAGGCACATATCATGATATTGCAATCAACTTTTATTATAGGGCATAACACATTTTAAGTCTTAAGTTTTTCGGTCCTTTCTTAGTCAGCAGACCCATAGACTTATGCTTTAGCCCTTTCCTTCAAAGTATCACATGACCGAGCATGACATTCATATAGATTCGTTATTTGTTCTATGTTTCCGGGGCTTGGCCCTTCACATGAAGTAAAAATACATGCACTCGTCAGCTCAATAATAATTCTTTATTATTATGCAGTACTTACAGTACTTCTATTGGTCACCCCTCTCTGTTTCTCTCTATTCACGCAGGACGAGTTCTTGGAGACTATGAGTCATGAGGGCATTATGATGCACCGCCGGAACCGCCGAGTGGTGCGCCCCGACCTGGGACGCACGCGCAGATCGGAGATGCGCAGACTGTACCGACGGGGCACCCAGCCGCGCAGACGGAAGCAGCAGCGTGATCTTCGCTTAGAGTGGTACTTTGTAGCCTCAACCGTCGACAAAACGCTCTTCATCATTTTTATGACTGCCATGTTTCTTACAGTCTTATTCACTCTTGTAATTGTCCCCTACATGAATAGAGACTATTAATTTCAAAATGGTATCTAATTGTTTACTCTTAATATACAATGTAATCCGGTGGTTTTCTCAAATCATAGACATATAATGTATGTCTATGCTCAAATGTACCTCGTCAATGAGTTGATTTTGCAAAGATTCGGATCCGGTTACATCTCCTTGTCCAAAAGTTATAATTATGTGTATGCCTAAAAGGATTGCTATATTACACGAGCTAGAAATAATTATACAGACCTATCAGGCTCGTTGGGTTCAAAAACAAAACCTATAATCATGAGAAACACAAGCTTGATGAAAATGTAGGATGTGGAAGGATCAGTAAGTTTGGCCTATTGACCTTGTGTTGACCTTATCATAATTGGTGTACAACACGTTGAATCGATGACGATCGACCCTTACCAAATTGTTACCCATTGACGACCTGTCTCATAAACGCATGCAGAGGATTGGACTAGCTTGCAGTTGCACTACATAAGCAGTCAACTTAGATATAGAATAAACAAAAAGTACTTCTAATTCATTTGAGATAAAGCAATATAAGATATTCTTCCATGATGATATTATGATATGGTAGCAGAATAATTATGGTCTAATCGTGTGCAAAATGTTGTGTAGTGTTTCAAAGTTAGAGACGGTAGAATATTAATACATTATGCATTCTACGATATCCGTCATGAATGCTGTCGATCATCATGTGCATTATGTAGCGCTCTTTATCATTGTCAGATGTAATTAGGCCATTGGCACTGATTAGTCATATTTTATTTCAATTCAAATTTCTGTGCACTTATTTCAAAAACCGACGCAGAAATGTATTACTGTTTGTCTTGAATCATTTGAGGTTCGGCATGCTGGCCATGACGTTTTCCAGCCTCTACATTTGGGACGATGGAAATAAGATATTTTCTGAGCATGTTCTCTACACTGACAACAACGTGAGCGTCAAGCAAACACTGCATAAGTGCAAGATTTACGTTGAATGGGGAGAAACAATATTCAACGTTTAACTTACCATTATGTAAATACTATTTCATTATTCTAGAAAACATTAAAGTCAGGTGCAAATATCCCTTTGATATAAACGTTTAGATGTTATAGCTAGCGCAACGCAATTCCTTGATATGTGGGACTATTGCATAGCTTCCAGTTCTGTGGTTGCAATTTTGTTGTACTATCTTTGATGAATATCATTAAAAGTCCAAATACAAATTATCGTACCACTTTCTGTCCATATTCCACTATGCGTCGTTTCACTTACGTTGGGCATATTGCTTGCATTTATCAACAGGAACACATTGAAATGCAAGGAAACCCAAGCAATTTCTATGAACGAATAGCCGAATATGGAATTTGCTCACATTCCTACTTGGGGTTTCTTGGAACAACTTGTGCGTCCAATGTAAGTGCCACCCAATGCATAGTGGAATATAGGCGTTAGCCTAAATGTTGCTTTTGTATGCAGTGCAGCCCATATTGTCAATATCATCTATATATATATATATATAGTAACACATTTATCTGTATCCTATAGGCCAGATTGTTATCTGTGCATGTACGTAATATATGGGGTGCCGCCATCTGATGCCCAGCTAATCCCCCCTTTGGACGCTGGACCAGCGGCCGTCTCCTGGGACGGGGCCCTTGAGGGTGAGGTCCAAGAGTCACATGTTGAATTTAAGAATATATATGATATATATATATATATATTAAAAAAAAACAGTGACTGGGAATAGGGGCGAGTCAGATCTTTAGGTAAAAAGGCTATCAGAAGAGAGGGATATATCTATAATTTATTCCCCATTACAAACTGTGGAAAACAGTGACTAGGAATAGGGATGAGTTAGCCTTTTAGGTATGAGTCCTAAAGATCTATCAGAAGAGAAGGATATATATTTAGTTTACTCCCCATTATTAGAAACGGTGGAAGTGGGACCTGGCAGGACCCACCCCTCATGGGCCCAATTAGGACCGGGGGGGGGGGGGGAGGGGGAGGGGGCGCCGACCCTTACTCCTTGTGACTTTTCTACTAGGGGGTCAATATATGGACTGAAATGTACTAGACTTGCACACACACACAAAAACATCTATCCACGCACTACCTCAACACCTGCAAGATGTAGCTGATTATATTCGTAATTATGTTATCCTGGCTAAACTATTGATATGAAGGAAATTCATTTCTGTATCCAAAAGTATATCGACATCCGTTTCCTCTTTCATTCCATTACGTGTCACTTTTTCATGTTTGATATAACACTTAAATCTACATCTATAGTTAATTTCTCCACCTGACATCTTTCATATAAGTTTCTTGTAGAATTATCCTTCTCTCGAATACTCGTTGAATCATATGAAATACTACTTATTAAAGCATATCGATACCAAGCATGTCTTGTACCTTTACTATTGTGTGCCTGAAATATTCCTGTATAGCCCCTTTCATACATGCCAGAGATTTGTGTCCATGACCCATAATTATGTATATATATATATATATGTATATATATATATATATGTATGTGTGTGTGTGTGTGTGTGTGTGGGTGGGTGTGTGGGTGGGTGGGTGTGGGTGTGGGTGTGGGTGTGCGTGGGTGTGCGTGGGTGTGTGCATGTACATAAGTGCAGAATATCCAAATGGTTCAACAAGAGTACCATGCACTTGCTTTCCGCTGAAAGTAAATTGGACGTTAGTACCGACATTAATTGTGATTAATCAACTCTATTCAAGTGAAGAATTTCCTTGCCCTGCCCAGAGTAATAACAAAAGTCTGGTTGTCCACATATATTATAGGTTGTCCATACTGTTGGGAAGCATAGAAACCTAGATTTCTTGGTTGAGAATTTAAGTAATTGCTTAAAAATATCTGGTCGTCAGGAGGATGACCAGAATTCTTTTTCTGGTCGTTCTTTTTCATGTTCTGGTCGTTGAGGACATGCGGACACGCAGGTTTTCCTAGCCTGGGGGGGGCGTTCCAATGTGATGCTAGGATTCACTCTTAGATCCTAAGATGTGTTGGTTCCAAGGTGGCCAGCTTACTGTTACAATATCTTGAGATAAGAAAGGAAGGCTAACTTAGGAGCAAACGTTAAACTAGATTTAGAGGACTTCCCATCTTAGTAAATGTGTTTCTTATCTTAGCACAAAGGAAGGATGACATTGGAACCAAAATATCTTAGGATCATTTTATGACAAAATGTAAGATATGATGATTGTCCTACGATTACATTGGAACACCCATCTGATTTGTACATTCTTAGTATCTTAGTCTTGACGTTTCTGATTACAGAGGCGAATGTAAAATCAGGACAAACCACATTTAAGCCTCTTTTCTGAATTCCCACAAATTCTTCCTTCCGCAAACAATTAATTTCCAGGTTGATTTATACTAATATTTTAACAAAACTATATCAAATATACAAAATAATGCTATATATCGATGTGTAATGAATAGCATTTCTCCCTACCACGGATAGCTGTTTTAGCGTATTCTAAGCAACTGAAGGCTAATCTGGACAGGTTTTGTCGACAAATTCCCTAGGAATACTATAGAAAATAAAGAAATAATTGTTATATATCCATCAATAATCAATAACTATTCAAACAACTTAGACAATTTTGAATATTATTGGGTATCGATTAAAAAGATAATGACCACTGTTTTTTCATTCTGAACTACTTCATCATTTTGAACTACAAATAATGATATGATTTATGCAAATATATATGCTAAAGGCTTGTAATTTGTCGCCACATTACCCAGCATGCATCCTGATCTAGGCTAACCTGCAAGTATCACTTTAAAAAGTGGCTATCCGTGGTTGGGTGAAAAACTCATTGCTAAAAGTTACTGTCCAACATGCCAATCTACTGCACTAGCCTACACGTAAATTAAGGAGTTTTGCTATCCCTGGTGGTGACAATTGTTAGTGATGCTTTATTTTACACAATCGATATTGTTTGAACATTTATTTGGGATCCTAGTCTCCGTTTGTAAGGTTTTCTCAAATTATAACATACAGAACTTACCCCTCAGACTTATACTTGTGTCATTAATGCGTACAAACTATAATTGTACACTAGTAACTGAGTTTTGAGTTTTCAGAAATAAAAGCAGAATCTAAAGTTCGAATCATTGTTTCTTGATCTCTTTTATTTACCTTGAGTTTCATTTGATAATTGTATGTTTATAAGGAAACAAGGTTAAGAGATTTCACAGTACTTCAATTAATTGTAGTGCAATCTTCTGTACATTGGAAACAGAGAGAATTATCATTAACTCATTCAACTACTTTCAAGTTTTTATTTTGTTTGGATATGCTCAATGACTGAAATACTACTGGGAAATACCCCATGTCACCAAGTTATACCAAAAAAATGATTATGTCAGTAACTGTTGGCAATGTGCTTGCAGAATATAATTTATGAGTTTTATCATGAATATGAATATCATTATCATGAATATAGATATTATTTATTTTATAATATGTAGTAGTGTGTTGTATTTTGTAAATCTGCCGTTCATTACTACAACAATGTGGAATGGACTGGACTTAGGTGAGTGCATTTCACACTATTTTGCACCATCCTAGTAGTCTGCTTGGTAAATATCCTACTGCTAATATTAAGCAGAAAGTAGTTTAAACAAATTTCAGACTCTTTAAGTTTTCAATTACTGGCTGAGTGTAAGACCCTACATGTAGTAGGCTTTGGGACCCTGCTGGAAGTCGGGTCTTAGTGGAACAACTGCCTAGCTGCAGAAAAGTCGGGATATTATTTTCCCTTTTTTTCCTTTTAGCTTTGGTGTTCTCAAAATTCAATAATCGACACAGTCCACATTTGATTTAACTGCAGATGTTAGTGCCACATCAGTAAACTGTTGGTCAAAATTTAATATGTACATGAAACGTTATGATGAACTTTATGATATTTGACAATATACAAATGAATGTGAGGTTTTACATGTTACGTAATTGGCTGTAAGTCATTGTTTCTTTGAGCATACCTTTTTTTTAATTGAAAATCCAATTCCTGATATACAAGTTCTTCCATCAGATTGTGAAACCACAATAAACACACATAAGTTCAAAAGTACATATTTACAATGGTTTACACCTTGACCACTATAGGGCTACATTTGTCCTTCTCATGAGGAATTATTAATCGGAACCTCGTGAGCTAGTTTTCCCTCTCAAATACAGGGACTACCTTATTGAACAAAAACATGTATAAGTCATGATACAAAGGTATAAGTTTTCAACACCTTTCGGAACAAGTCTTTGTTATCCACCCTGTTCCCTATTGATTTTCCAAGCATGGTGGAATCCATATAAATAATGGAAATACACCCTAATCATCTAGACTTCCTTTTCGTGGTACTCCATCGTTATAATTTTTCAGTATGGCTGCTCTTTTCCCTTCAAAATCTTTCAAATCTCAGGGTCACATGACCTATTACCAAAACGCCAGCTTGATTTTAAGACCTGAATGTGGTTGAATTTATATCGTTTCATATTGAACTATAATGGGAAATTGATGCGCTCTGTAAGAAGAAGGAGAGCTTAATTAGTCCCCATAATGCTGCCTTTGCCTTTGTAAATGAAGTATTTATGCGGTATGATAATGCCCTTCGTTTAAAGATATGGAGTAGGGTTCTTCTACTTTTATTCCCCCTTTCCCTAAAAGTTTCTACTCTTAATACAATCTTTTGTAACACTATCAATAACTGAGATATTTAGCATTCATATGAAGTATATTATAGTTATGTGTAAAAAGAAAAAGAAAAGGCACAGTTTAAGAGTTATGAGCAAACACGCACAGCGATTGCAAATTGCGCCCTGGTCACCCTACTCTATCTTTAATGAGACCTCTCACTTGCCCGTCATTTTTTCGTTCTTGTGAAGGCGGTGATCCACGTTGCGACAAAAGTGAACCGACAAAAACATACACTTCCAAACCGATCTCAGGACCGACGGTTTTTTGTCGGTTTAGAATCGGTTGGCCAATTAAACTTATTAACCTTAAAATCGGTCCACAATCGGTCCACAATCGGTCCTCTACCCATGATCCATTGTAAAGGTGAAATCAGATTATTTCTTTGCATCCTGGACCACAAATTAATAGGAAAACAGTGAAAAAAAAATTGGTTGACTAAATTATCAAAATTTAGGAAATATTTTCATATATTATTATGTCTAAATATGGTCAGTAGAACCACAAATATATATTATTTAATCTGTTTGATTAATAAAAAGTCAAATAGTAAAATACTTGTTGAAAATCATTAAAAAATATATCATGTGAAAGGGAATTCATTTTCATATCTTTTGGTAACATTTTCGTTCTATTATTTCCAAAAATGAATGAAATAACCTAGAAAATTCATAGTTATAATAAAATCGGTTCAAAATCGGTTCATATCGGTTGGAAATCGGTTCAAAATTATTAAACAGGTTTAATAATTTTGTCGGACCATCGTCGGTTGGAAATCGGTTGGAAATCGGTTGGAAATTGCTTGAAATAATTATGTCGGCTGGAAATCGGTTTGAAAAACTTGGTTGACATGATCCACGTTGCGATATTTTCCAAAGTGAACCGATTACCAGCCGATTTCCAGCCGATTTCCAGCCGATTTCCAGCCGATTTCCAGCCGATTTCCAGCCGATTTCCAGCCGATTTTGGATCGGTTGGAAATCGGTTCAATTTTGTCGCAACGTGGATCACCGCCTTGATGCTCCACACTTCTCAATCAGGCAATAAAAACATATTAAGGTTGTCCAGCTCAGGTGACGTGGCTGGTTGGCTTTTTTCTTTTTAAATATCCCGACAACTACAAAGGACACATACATAAATGTAACACCATTAATGTCAGAAAAAAAGATTATTCATATAGGCAATAAAAAGGATGTCGAGTTGAGGTATCCGTAGATACCCTAGCTCTTGGCCCTACTTAAAATGAGCAATTTTTTAAAGAAATTGTTTATATAGGGGGTCTTCCATTACCCCTACACCCTCCCTCCTTGGGATAAAGTGCGCATTGGACTTGTACAGGAACATATTATGTACATTTTCAAAAGTCCCAGATCCCCCAACCATGATGCGTATGTACTTAATGGAAGCCCCCCACACATGACTTGCAGGATATATCATGAGCAGGTAGGCTATGATGGAATGGAACCGTTTATCTTAGCCAAAATCATGGGATAATGTTCTGTTTTGGTAATACAACTAAGCAGATCTGCTAGGCTATAGCAATTAATTTCGTCCTCCCAAACTCATAAATAAAGAAAAAACTTCTATTATGATGACAACAAGTAAGTGGATATGCCTATTTGTATAAGCAAAATTATCTGAAAGAAAGACCCTATCTACCCACTCTTCTTCATTGGCTTGTGATGTCTGAACATGACTGTTTTTTGTAACCTGTCAATAACTTTATCATTAAATTCATATATACAAAAAGTATTTTATTGACAACAAAGAAGTCATTACAGACTCATATGTCAGACAAAGTGGATCACAAACTAGACATAAGCAAGCTACAAATAACTGCACCTACACTATAACTACACATTTATGACTAGACAGGAATAAATTAGCACAGTTCAGTCCCTCTGGCCGAGTCACCACACTGTATCAGAGTGGAGTATCAGAGGGGAGGCAAACTGTATATTATACAGTTTGCCCTCATAGATAAAACAGTTATTCAAAACATCAGCAACAGTACAATTAAGGCCTTGTAGGGCAATTTAGCTCCTGGCAAAATAGCAGAACTGTGTCTGCATTGGTAAATCTGGAAATAGTATGATAGAGTAAGGAGGGACATTGTACACTGTAAAAAAAAACACGTAGATTTTACGGTAAACTACTGGCAACTGTGGCTCCAGTAGAGTACCGTTAATTTGACGGTTGACCGTATTTACTACATGACCGTAGTTGGTACGGAGCAGAACTGTTTAATTTTCACAGTGTTTTACCGTAGAAAATTATGGTCAACCTTCGTTATGACTGGCCAATACCGTTTTTTTATTGACAATTTATTACCATTGTATATACCATTGAAATTGTTCAAATTGCTGGCCAATAGGCTCATGATCCTGTAAATGACTGTGACATACAGTGACATCCACTATTTCTTCCATGCCTTATAACCTCAAGCAATGTTTTGAATACATCAATGGCATTTGATCAACCAAGAGGTAAAGTTCAAGGTTAGAGTCAAAAGAGTCAAAACTCTTTCAACATTATGCATATACAAATGCAGAGTTGACCTCTGAACCAGGGTAGGGTTGGGGTACCTCTTGTGAGTCCCAGAAACATGAGACCTATACCCTAGTCCCTGCCTCTGTCCACATGTGAAAAAGGTGTTTAAACAAAGTACATCTTCAAAACTCATACAAGACAATTTTCCTTAAACTCAAAATACATTCTAATACATTCCATATGTGTTTCTTTTATGTTCTACAGTGCCAAGAACATTCTCAGAATTATATAATGAAACTATATTAACATTTAGAAAAAAATAACTGCATAGAATTGGCATACACTGTCACCTGGTGGAGGGCTATTGAACTACATATAAGGATAATAAAGTTGGCTCTGGCCATGCACTTGGTCAGCCTAAATTTTACATTCTACCCTCCTGGTCTGATAGAGCAAACTAACACTGTGCTATTTAGATCAGGTATTGCGATCTAGTAACTGCAATCAAACAATGAATTCTAATACGCATGTGCCTGATCTGATACTCTGTTGATGTCTCTTACCTATACCCAGTCTTATACCCCTGTTATTTCAATTGAGTAAAACTGCTTGCCTTTGTCTGACCACGAGCCTTCATAGCTCAGTGGTAGAGCACAGGCTTTGTATGTGAGAGGTCCCTGGTTCAAGACTCAGCAGTACCAAGTTGTAAAACTACAAATACTTTGTGGTAGTAAGGACGCACACTGAATGTTTTTTTCCCATATAATTAATATAAAGATATGGAACTTAATGGCAAAGGATTTAGGTAATTATTTGATTTTTTAAGGAAATGCTAGGTCTATGTAGGGACAATATAAATGTTGGAGATGTAAATGGTGACTCCCTTTAGGCTGTAATACTGGAAAAAAATTTGAAACCTAACAGGGTATAGCTGACAAGGTTATTGTACTAAAAAGGTGTGCACCTGTAAAACCTACAGAAAAGGTGTTTAAAACATTTTGCAAATGTTTTTGAGGTGATGAGGTAGGACCTACTGAAACACATGTTGTAACACTTAAGGCCACGGCCACTCAGATCACAAGGCCTGACTCATTATGTTCATGTTGAGTCCGCCTTACCAAGACTATCAGTGATTTGTCATATTTCAATAATATAATGTTTACAGAACTTTACCGTAAAAATCAATAACCGTTATTTGTACGGTTCAATACCATTATATGCATTGACTATACAGTTTTTATCCGTAAAATAAAAAACGGTAGATTACCAGCATAAATAACGGTGGTTCCCTGTATATTCTACGGTTATTTTTTACAGTGTAACTCTAAAGGCGCGTCCCCACAGGGTGACTAAACCTCAGCGATTAACATTGGTCGCCCGACGATTAAGGAGTTAGTAAGTCGTCGGATGACTAGTTAGTCGCCAGTGAAAAAAAAGTTAATCACCATGTTGGGACGCTCTTCTCATCAATATCCCAGCGATTAGAGGGATCATTAGTCGTCTTGCCCACCGATTAACTTCACTAATCACTGATGACTAGAGAAAAATATTAAACATGTCATATATTTCGCCCAGAAACCATGGTGACTAGTGGTTTAGTCGCCAGACATCACGGCGCCCTTCTCTGATAAGTCGTCGGGCGACCAAACCGCCGCAAATCACGTTGGTCACCGTCGATTTGTTTCAAAGAAGTCGCCCTGTGGGGACCAGGCTTAAGTGTTATGGTTACTGCTGTATGGCATCTCTGAAGGCAAGAAGTTTTTTAATGTAAAATTCCTGCCCACGGAGGGTGCGTGGAAAATTTTTACTATAGCGCGTCCCCCCTTTTTCAAAATCCTGGATCCGCCCCTAAAGTAGTATTCGAGGGAGTGGCGGCTTTTAAAAAGCCTATAATGTTCAAAGTTTATTACAGCTTTCCTGATTATTGATTGAATTGAAAAACTTAGTGCTGTATTGATTATGAACAAAATAATAGTATAATAAAAAAAGAATGACCGAAGAGACTACTGCCAGTCTTCTCTATATAGGTCACGAGGTCACCGGGTTAGGGGTTAACATTAGGCTTTTCACTGAGCTTCAAGTCGTTCACCAGGCCCATTGCTTCCTATACACAGTAGAGAGCAATCCACATTTAGTGATCTCCAAAATACTCAAGTAAGTGCGATCATTTCCAGTGAATGAAGCAGATTAGTCATTTTAACGTAGCATCTAGGGATGGGTTTCAGGCCCGGCATCCCCATCCCTAACATATTGAGACAACCATGCCTTACAGAAGGGCACCCTGTTTTGAAAAAAGAGATAGAATATTCACTCCAAGGAGATGCTCCATGTTGCATGTCGGTTGGCGGCCCTACAGTATTTTCTTTCAAATTCCGAAAAAATAACATTCATGATGGGCAAATAAATTACTATATATCTGATATTTATATTATTCTATGATTGCAGATTAACCGAATCGAAATTTTGAGGAATTTGATATGTATCTTGTTGGTTTTGTTAATTTGTATTTGAAATGGAAAGATAAAAAGAAATTAAGGGAATTTACTCCAACAAACATCCACCCTCAAGTGATCTATGCTGGTCGTTTTTGACGTTGATTTGGCTAAGGAGGTACATGCAAAGTGATTTTAAAGTGCCGTCAACGTAGTTCTACTTGTTGGTTGCTATCATTTGCTATTATTTCATTGTTAGGTCAAGCATGTTCCTGGTCGGCAATAGACTTACTAGTGTGAAATGGCATATTGTCAAGGGCAGGCAAGATTGGAAGCATAGCACAAAATCGTATAGTAATTTTGTAATGATAAGGAGCGAGGAAGGCCGATAGATAGGACTGTGGATGACGGTCGTTGCATCCATCTTTTTCGTTCCTGGCCTCGCTCTAATTGCGCTTTTGAAAACTCCGGGGGAGGGTCCTTTCAGACTATATTGAACTAATGAATCCATCGCTGAGCACTGGAGAAACAGTACGTAGGTCACGCATTGGTCGCTGCTGTTGTGTCACTGTTATTAGATATTAGGGGGTTTCAGATCCTCCAAGGCATGACGTAACGTAAACGTAACGTATCTTTTTTCTTAGCTTTTGTGATGTATTTTGAAAATGATTCTTTATGAGTATACTACTTGACAGCTCTTCTGCAAGACCCTAAAATTATTATGACCAAATTGTACAAATACGAACGTATCGAGATACGTTGTGGTATCTGAAACTCTCTATTAGGTTAAAACGGGAGCTTGGAATCTCGGAAGGAGCCGGTTTCTAGTTTGGCCTAAGTATGCTTCATGTATTGCCCATTATCAGATTATGGGATCAACAATTATTGTGGAAATTCATATTGAATAGCTGAGTAGAAATAGCCACTGTTGTACAACAGTGGCTATTCGACGTTGCTGTTATATTGGTGTTCTTGTGTTGTTCCTATGGACAATATCTTCCGATGGTCAGTAGATTGTGGTAGCCATGGCAGGAGAGCCTGATCACCAACAAGAAATATTCTTCGAGGCAAGAGCTTCGTCTTGATTTTTGTGGACCTCAATTATAAGACCAGGTGAATGTTTGATATATATCGATCACCATGTATCAACTTCAAAGGGTTCTTAGTTACATTTTACACACCTACCACTGCACAAAAATAGACCTTTAAAACCTTTAAGTTTCTTTAAATGGGGCCATTGAGGTATGCTAAAGGTAATTTAAAGGTTACTTTTACAAACCCTTTCCAAACCTTTTTCAGGTGACCTTTAAAATTCATCAAAGATCTTGCAAAGGTAATGGAGAGGTGGCATATCCAATGCCTTTAATGAACCTCAATGGCCCCATTTACAAAATTAAAGGTCTTAAAGGTCTAATTTCTCACAGTGTACTGTTTGGTGATTTAATGAACATTTAAATAAAACTTTTTGAACAAAAAAGCAATAAAAATCCTGTGGTTTATGTTAGGGCTCGTAAATCGGACTCTACTTGTAATAATAGTTATTATCAGATTATGTGTAACCCAAATCACTCGTGCACTATCTACCACGTAATCTTCACCAACAAACGCAGCCTCTGTATAAGTAAATTGCTGATAGAGTAGAATACGACATAGATACCAACCAGAAGTGCATAAAGAAGGGCCAATCACAGAAAAAAAATAAGGGTTAGAAATAAGTTAGTCAAAGTTCAAACCTTTGACTTTTGAGGGTGCCTATTTGTCCGGACTTTCTAACCCTTTTTTGACTAATTATATAAGGTATAGGCAAAATGACGATCCTTAAAACAAAATCCTAGACATTTTGACTAACCCCTTGGTTTTCATAGAATTAAAATTGTCAAACTGAAAAAAATTGGTATTTCATTACAATAATTATTTAGATCACTATATCCCTATATGCGTAGATTCAATCCTACATACAAATATTTTGAGGTTTAAAGGTTTATGGTGAACATATAACATTATTCAATTGTAGGGGTAGCATAAAGGTAGGTCAGCTTGCTACTCAGAACTCTTTTCATGTGTATGGAGGCTTCTCTGAAGAGAGAGGTCAGGCCCCTGCCTTCACAGTGTCACCACCCAGTGAGCTGTCATGTCAATCAGAAATTTAAAAAAAATGGGTTGACAAGAGACAATTGATTACAAAAAAGGTGTTTACTTGAGTGCACTATCATTATATTCTTATTCAAATCCTCTCAAGATTTAAATCATTTTCAAACTTAATGTTCAGTACATTTTTATGTCTTTTATAACATTTGGGACACATAGGATATTAGAAAATGATTGTGAAATCAGATTTCTGGGATTCAACTTTCCTAAAACTCTTATGTTGATTAAGAGCGCCACCTAGTGGATAATGTGAGAGATACCCCTTTAACTAACCCTTGAGTTCGAAACTTAGATAATTTGACTAGGGGATTAGACACTTTCAAACCTTTCGTTTTTTTCTGTGAAGTACATAAAGATGGTCGGTCTTATAAGAGTGTAACGTGTGGTTGCGATTCACGTATTCACCCCTGAAATGATCAAATACTTAACTTGTTACAAAGGATATGTTTGTTTAGTATGAGCAGTAAATTTATAAAGACATTTGAATCAAATCGCACTATTATTTCAGATTTTATTGACTGCACAAAAAACCATGGCTGAGGGACCAGAGAAAACTAGTGAGTATAAATAGCACAACGTTTTAACTTAAAACACGAGGATACTTTTAACGTATAATTAATTATGGTTATGAATTACATCATTAATTTTATGAATCTCAATTGTTAGTGATTTGTCTAACCAAGTATTAGTGGCGGATCCACAGGGGGTCCAGGGGATCCTGACCTCCCCCTCCCCCACTTTTTGGTGGACCCTTAAAATACAAGAAGAGGGGAAATGCGCCCCATATGTGTCTGCAAATGCGTGTAATTTTAGTACTTAGCCTATAATGCTGACCCCCCCCCCCCCTTGGAAATCCTGTATCCGCCCCTTGCAATTGTTATATCATGCACCACTTTATTTCAGCAATGATGTTAAAGACTTCGTAATGTATCATTGTAAATATTTACTTCTCTTTTACTTCTACGATGACACAGTGGATTCCCCATTCAAAAATCCAGCCATCCAGCGTCCTTCAGTAGAAAAAATAAAGAAGTTAGCTGACCGTCTTGAGTTGGACATGACCGAGAAAGAGTTGATAGAAATGGCAGGTAGGTCTCAGCAATCTAACATACTAAGGCCTCCTTAAGCTTGTTTCACCGTTAAACACCATGGGCACAAGACGATCTCCTATGATTCTATCAAGACGCCATTGCTATCCACCAAACTAAATTTCCTCACATATTTTCATATAAAACCCTTTGAAATGTTTCTAACGTCCAGTTGATATCAATTAAGCCTAGCCGCAGTTTTCTTCAACCAAAGAGATGCACAATGACATTTTCTTCAACCAAAAAGATGCACAACATAAAAGGGCATGCCTACCATTCGTTTCGTTACTCCTTAATCTACTTTTCTAATTCAACAGGTTCTCTTGGTGGGCTGCTGGAGGATTATGATTGTGTCTATCGCCTGGTCGAACCGAAGCCCCCAGTGAAGTATCCACGTACTCCGGGCTACAGGCCCACGGCCGAGGAAAATAAACTTAATGCCTGGTAAACTATGATTTCTCCTAATAATTATATCAATGGTATACTTTAGGGAAAACGAATTAAACAGTGGTTATATCTAGTTTGTAGCAGGGTATTCTATTAGAGCCATATATAGCTGTCCCTTATACGTGAACATGATGATTAGGGATACCATACATACAGAGACTGTGACTGTGTTCAAGGCAGCTGGTAAAATCATGGAATATAAGGCTGTTTCTTAAATGATTAATTATGTCACAACTGTATTTGTCAATAGGTACATGAAGACAGATATCCTGGGTGCCAAGGCAGGCAAGTTGTTGAACAAGAAGGTGGCTGTGAAAGACAACATAGCCGTGGCCGGAGTTCCAATGATGAATGGAAGCAAACTGCTTGAAGGTTACATACCAGAGTATGATGCCACGGTAGTTACCAGGACACTTGATGCAGGTGTGTATTATGATGTTAACCATCCACTAGTCTTTTTATTGTTCTACAGATCAGTTATTTACGGCTATATGTGCATTTATTTAGTACATTTTATAGTACATTTTCTTCTAATAAAAATGGAAAATGGAACTCATAGTACACGCTCAATGACATGAGAACAACTCTCTAATGAAGTGAACAATAAGTAAAGGTCTGGGCATACTCATCACTTAATGTACTGAGATTCAACACTTTCGTTTCATGGCAAGGTGGACACATCGCTGGGAAGTCTGCGTGTGAATTTTTCTGTTTTAGTGGAAACAGTTTCACCAACGATATTGCTCCTGTCCTTAATCCACGTGACACGACACGCACAACCGGGGGTTCGAGTTCTGGGTCAGGAGCATTGGTAAGCTTTTATTAATGAGGACTTTATGAAATGCATCAAATTTTGATTATGCAGGTGTGATGTTTTTAATTGTTTACTTGCAGCTTCACATACAAGTACATGATCTTCCAGTTGCAGTGATTATGGAGGTGATCGTATTAATTGAGAAGGTATAAAGAGTGATGGATTAATGAGCGATGGAATTTACCTTACCTAGTATAAAAATCACTTAGGTAACAAACACATAGAAAACATATTCATATTCATTACTATATACAATTCTATTACATTTTTTAACTTTACCTTGGTTGTTGACTTTGGATGCTAGTTTGGACCATCACCACATCTTATGTTAAGGTCATGTTAGAAAAATGCATTTTCATTTTCCAGTTCTGGATTCAGAGTGTGTCACGGGAAGAGCACTCCTCATTTGGGTTAAAATTCGCGTTTTTAGAATAGACTTCTGCAATAAAGTCTTTAAAGAAACTATTTACAAATAGAGGGATCACCCCTTCATTTCGAAATCCTAGACCAAAGACTGGTTTTACCTATTTTCCCCTACAGGTAGCATCAGGAGAGGTTGACTTGGCCATCGGGAGCGACCAGGGTGGTTCAGTGAGAATCCCATCGTCCTGGTGCGGCATAGTTGGTATTAAACCAACGTTTGGCCTGATTCCCTTCACTGGGGCAATACCCATTGAGCAAACGGTCGACCACCTTGGACCAATGGCACGAACGGTTTCTGATTGCGCCCTATTCCTTGAGGTAAATGTCTCGTCACTTGACTTGACTATTATATGTTTGTATGGTTTCAAGTAGCTCTTAACGTTAGGAGGTACATATGCATGTATTACATTATACTTCATACCAAAATTATTTTAAATTTACGGTTATAACGATACACAAGTTTGCCTTCCAACTAACATAATTATATATCAATAGATGATCAGCAAAGAAAGTTTAACGGTAAGAAGGTTCTTGGGTCTTGAATGCCAATGCAGTTTCAGTCCTCTGGTTCGCATTATTTGTAACCTTACACAGTAGAATCATATATGTAAGGACATATAAACAAGCCATTGCAATATAGCTTATTATTTAAGCTGAATGACTTAACATTATAGGTCGGCTGGTTAAGAAAGGACCAATTTCCGGTTGCAGCTTTATTTTACTTAGAATCAGAAGAATTTGATTCTAGCCCCTCGATTGCTTAACTTTAAAAGCAAAGTTATGACTAAGAAAATATATTTGTTTATTCTAGAAATACTCCATATTTAAAGAAATGTGTCATGAAATGACAATTGTCCGTGCTAATTCACTCCTATATATCACTCATTGAAATGTTTGAGGTCCTCCTTGGCCAGCAGTCGTATAGTGCACCTGTATTTCTAAAATTGAAATGCTGTAACGACTGCCCGATATGATTTTATAAACTTGCAAGATAATAATAATTAATTTCATAGTGAATACAAAACATGTTATTAAAGATGTGTTGACACCACACACGAAGGGAGTAAATCAAATATGTATGATACAAAATAGTACTTATTTTCATTAAGGTACTGGCAGGTAGCGATGGAATGGATTATCGGCAAGAGTCATCCATTGTTGTACCCGAGTACAGCAAGCAGGTATTTTGAACGTTATCTGAATTAAACATTATAGCCAACAAAATGTAAAGAGTAGGCGTAATTGTCCCGGTTATATATCCACATTATCTTGCCACCCTCGATTCCCTTAGTATAATTGTTAATTTTCTTACAAACTCCAAATCAGTGACATAGGTGGTCGTTAAGCACTCTCAACTGCTCAATGGATACTTTATTTCAGTTAAAGTCTGACGTAACTGGGGTGAAGATTGGAGTTGTTAAAGAAGGCTTCGCCGGGTGTGAAAGTGACGTCTTGAGTGTCGTGAAGGCTGCGATAGACAGACTCGCAAATGCAGGGGCTGCAATTGCTGATGTCAGCATCCCTATGCACACACATGGTAAGTTCACATGGTTCAGGAAATGAACAGATTTATAATTATGATTTACGTTACCCATCGCTTGACCTACCACAACTCAAATGGTTACGAAATTTATATTAAAGATGTGCAAGTTAATGGGAAATGTGTATACAGAAATGAGATTGGTTGACATGAGTTTTACGTTTCAGGCAAAGCGATATGGGCGCCAACCTGCCTGGAAGGCAGTTATGTAACAATGCTTGAAAGAGCAGGTAGGTTTTACAAGAATAATTTTCTGTTCAATTACACTTATTCACTCATGCTGAATTCCTAAAAGTAAAAAATGTGACTGTAACTCTGTGTAACTAAGGTAATGCAGTTGTAAAACCTATAGATCAGAGGAAAATTATTATAATTGTAAAATTGATTTCTAATGATCAATTGAGTTGCAAATATTTTAGAAATTACAACTAACTGACGTCATATAGTCTTAATAAAATGGAAAAGAGGCTAGAATCCATAAAATTACACTGGTGAGCTAGAAAACCATTCCTAATGGTGAAGTTACACATGAAAATGAAGTTGTAACTGAAAAAATTACAACTAAATCCTACACCTACTCATATTTTGAAACATGCAACTGCAGCAAAATTTACAACCAGTTGTAGCACTAGAAAATGAGGAATGGGTATTTGTGCAAGTTTTATTTGCATAGTTGTAAATGATGCTGGTGAGTTGTGAGGGAGAATTGTTTTTTCTTAGTTTTTCAAGATTTATAGCACATGTTTCCACAATCTATTACTTAGTTCAAGTTTTACAGCTAATATTCTATTACTTGTCATTAGATCAAGCACTACAATGTCCCAGATTAAGAGAAAATAACATGTTTTACCTATTTTCATTGTTGTAGGGGCCTATGATACTAACTTACAACTGAGATGTTTACCAGTCGCATAATTACATTCCACTTTAGGAATGACACTTGAAATTTACAACTGGCATACATGGCTGTTGTAGGCAAAGTTGTAAATTTTGCTTAAATCATTATTTATTTTTAGGAATTCGGTGTAAGTCTATATCTTTTAAAGAGACTTGGCTAATCATCAACATTTGTTCTGTTTTGTGAAAACATGTCCCTGATTAGTAATTCTGTTTTTCAAAGGTATACGTTATTTTATGATGGAATAATTATTGTAACAAGCGGAGTACTAACCATGGAGTAACTAAAGTCTCTACACACTGATTATTACTTTTATTGATAAAGCCTGGTTTACACAGGCCGTCAACGTGTACTTACGAAATTTTGCTTAGGTTAACCTTAAGTTAATGAGTTATCGCAAGCTAAAAATCAATTATATAGGTCATTATCGTAGGTTATCGGTGAAAATTGTCGTAGGGACAAAGGTCAGGGAGGGTTTACACAACCCGAAAATATTCTTAAGATAATAATACCATCATACTTGACAGAAGGCTTACGACAAAGAAAGTATTTAATACATTTGTATAAGAATATTATGGCAGGGGGGGTTTACACAGACCGATAGACGGCCTTAAGACAAGAAACTTCATTATCGTAAGGTCAATTTCATTATCGTAAGGTCATTCACCTAAGCTTTTTCCAAAAAATTTCAAACACGTCTGAAATTTTCATTATCTTAAGGAATTGTCCCGATAAATCATCGTAAGGCTTACGACAGCCTTAGGACAATCCTTTCCTTACGATAAAATGGGTTTACACAGGCCCATAACGTCATCGGAATTATCGTAAGGCTGTCGGGATTATCGTAAGGTTATCGGGATTATCGTAAGGCTTACGTTAATGACTGTCGGGGACTTTTCGTAAGGATTTTAACGGCCTGTGTAAACCCCCCTTTAACCTTGTATTCAAAGTTACGGAAGTATAGGCTACATTGAATATTCCTTCAATCTAACTACTGAATTGGAATTAAGTTGAATAAACTCAAACCTCCGAACTAAATTGAATACTAAAGTAATGTCAAAACACATGCATGATAATATTGAAGCGATAGGTTTGTCCATAATACCCTCGGTTGCATCTAAAGTACGTATACGTCCTACTGATACTTTCCTTGTGCCAGCAGTTTCATACACGTTGTTTTAGACGTTAATTAGCACAAAAGAATTGCCAAAAATATTTATGCATAATGGTCATTGGCTAAGTTATCCTATTATGTCACTTCATTATCTGCTATTCTACTTACTCCAGGAGCTGGACCCAGCAGCAAAGGGTTTCATTCGACTACATTGATGAACCATCAACACCGTGCCCTGAAGCTGAAGGCAAATAGCCTGTCTGTACCCATGAAATTGTTGTCTATTTTCGGAGAATATATGAAGGTAAGCGAAACCGTAGGTGGCACCAAGGCTTCATAAAAAGATGACAATGATGAAGACGCAATGATGCAAAAATCGAAGAAGAAAGTAACTTTAAACTGCTTTTCCGAAATCTATTTTAGATATTTCTAAAAGCAGATGTATCCCTTATCTGGGTACATATGTTTGCCCCTGAATTACCTCTCTATTGTATAAGAAATCAATAAACGTTGAAATCTTCACTTCAACCGAATGATAAAATTATTTTGTCATATTATGATTCTTTATCGACTGAAGATTTATCAAATTTTGTATCACTCGTGCCAATTCAACTTTCCTCACATTACCAGCTATGTAAAATCCAACCAATATAGCCCAACCTAGCAATTTGATGACAGACAGTCTAAATATGAAATTCCTATCTGTTACATTTGACAGGAGGATAATAACCTCCAATTCTACGGCAGAAGTTCGAATTTAATTATGGCGTTGACAGCCGCCTATGATGCTGCACTCAAGGAATTCGATGTCCTCGTCATGCCAACCCTTCCGTACAAAGCCCCAAAATTGCCAACCAAGGATGAAGGAATTTCTAGTAAGTTTATGCCTGTTTTAAACATCGTTATTTTTCTGTATAAGGTTGGTTCTGCTTGTGGCAAGCATCTATAGTATGAAGGTGCGATTTAATATTACAAAGCTAAATTGTGGTCAATCTATCTTACTTAAACAGAAACTATCGCTTATTTATGCAGAGTTATATATTAAAAACACCATTGAAGGCTAAAAAAATGTATTCCACCTTTTTAAAACAGAAACCATAGAGGAGTCATTCGCGATGATTCGGAATACAGCTCCCTTCTGTGCCACGGGACACCCGGCCATCACCGTCACGGCCGGCGACTCGGAAGGCCTTCCTGTCGGCATCATGGTCATTGGGAAGAAGTGGCACGAGCAGGACGTCCTCGATGTTGCGTATGGGATCGAATGTCTGGGAGATAAGAAATAGATAATCAAGCAAGATAGAATGCAAAGGTTGTAATCGTTAATTAGGTTAGATTAGTATAAAAAGAAGTTTAAAGGCTCCTACAGAGAAGCCACCTATTGCGCAGCAAATCCATAAGCGACCAGATCCCCCAGCAACATCATCTGCCCAACAAGCAGCAAATATACAGATGGAGGAGCTACAAACTGACTTAGATACTGACAGGTCAACAACTACACCCAATGTACAACGGATCCATGGGCCGGCAGCTCAAGGCCAACATCCACCTGTCACAAATCATGCAGGATCTGTTGTCAAAATGTTAATTACTTCTAATGCAAATATACTTTCTGAAAAAAAAAGAAAATTAAAGTAATACAGTTTATATAAAAAGAAGGATCAGATTGAGGCCACATCTAGTAAATTTGATTTAATTCTATGTACAGAAACTTGGCTAGATAGTAGGTATTTAACTCATATGATTGATATTCCTGGTTTTGTAACCTTTAGACTTGATAGATGTAATGCAGACCCCATGAAAAAAATAAAAATATAGAATTATCCCTAAACATGGAGGTGGTGTTCTGATCTATGTAAGTAATAGGTGGGCTCCTTTCACAAAGATATGTAACAATTTTACTGTAATTAATCAAGATATTGAATGTTTAACCATCCATAATTATAAAAAGATCAAATCATAGGAAATTTGTATGTTCTTGTATTTACTGTCCTCCAAAGGGAAATACCCGCAACCTTATATCATTTCTTGATTCTTTGTTATCAAACAAAACTAATATCAAATGTGAAAAATGGCTTTTGGTTGATTTCAATCTGGATATAATCAACTGTAATGATTCACTAGTGGTATCATTTAATTCTTTATTTAGGAACAAGAGGCTTCGCCTCCAGGCTTTAGGCAAAGGTTAATTCAGGAGCTTCAAAGGCAGAGAGGGTGATACAACCCATGAAAATTAAGGTAGACTTCAACCGTCACTTCAGCCGGCCACCAGTTACAGAATTTGGCACCACCCACCAGTAGCTCTCTAGATCTGGTTGGAGAGTGACGATGCAACTGTCCCGACTTTCCCACATCGGCAAAACCTTCCTATAGATCATTGCAGCAAATAGTGATCAAAGGACATACTAAGCTTTTCCAAGGCTTTGAACTGTGATAGGAAAAGGTATCATCAATTTTTGGCATATATTATGAGAGATACATGTACTGAGGGCCTTTCCTTTGAATTTCAGATATCTTAAAGCAATTTCCAGCCTTTAAATTGACAAATTATCCCTGGAACATATACAAAACCTGGCCAAGTATGCACATTATATGTGAAAAGTACCATATTTGAAAACTGATATTTTCTATTTCAAAGCCTGATTGATGGAACTATGGACTAATATTGAAATATTTTTATAGAACAAAGGCAAATGTAGAATCAGACTTTTATATGTAACTAAATATCAACTTTTTGATATCAATAAGTATGACAAAAGGCAAAAATATCAGCACAGTTGACTCCTGAGAGCAACCCAAGTACGTCAATTATGCAGTATATATTCAGTAAGATACAAGCACACAGTTGGACATTATCATGATGTAAAAGTACATGTTACCCTCTCAAACTGTGCGATATCTTTTATACTTTTTCATCAGAAAACCTATTAAATAGTAATAATAGATAATTGTATAAAATGATACAACAAATATAGGCAAGAAATAAGCAAACATTCTGTAATCAAATTCAAAATGCTTCTCAGCATCCAGATGGCTTATTGGATAAATCTGTGCAAAATGGTGATATATCATTATTTCACCTGAGCCTTCCGACTGTGTTCATTTGCTGAATAATGCTTGCATATAGGTATATGACACATCATTAGATTCCAAATTTAATTCTCTAAACTCCCTATTGAGAGAATTGAGATAAAATGTAAATTGAAAATTGAAAATTCTATTTAGAATTAAGTTGATGGAAGTCAGGAAAAATACCAAATTCCAGCAGATTTTGGAGAACATTCCAAATATTCCAAATATGGCGTTACTTCCGCTTCCTCTCATAGTCTTCAATCCGGGTACTTTCAGGTTTTGCTGGTCAGTATCAATTAACAGAGATAAAATAGAATGACGGGGCAACAGGCTAACGCATCCTGGATGTTGAAAACGCAACCCTTTTTATTTGCGTAGTGGAAATATTCACTGTGACAATAAGCCCATCCCAGTTTACACCAACAATAAGGATTACTATGAAATATTTTCAAAATTGCTTCCATGCTTATTCCCTGAAGACAGGTATATAGAATACAAAATTAACCAAAGCAATTTGGGTGAGAGATTGCTCTTAAATTTGGTAAATTGTAGCTTTATATTTTGGCATTTTTCCCATAGGAACAAATGTTAAAGCCTGCCAGCCTAGCCTATAATGTCCCATCCTGTTTTTCTCTGAAATTCATCATTTTGGTTGGATGGCAAACCTAAAAATCTGTCATCTGATAAAATTTAAGAATTCATAATGTTAAAGCAGTCCTTGAAGATATAGAAAAACATAATTGATTTTTGAACACATCTATGAGATATTATCAGAAATGTGTCCATTAAAAACTGTAGTTTTGCAACAACATAAAACCTGGTGAATGACCAAAAATAATCCACAGGCATTCTGGGGCATCTGTTATACATAGACTATCTTACAGAAAAGCAGTGTGGCTTTCTACCTGGTCATTCTACCAAATTAGCAGTATTCAATTTGATTAAGGATCTACATAATTCTATCAACAATAATCAAATTTCAGGTCTTCTACTACTTTACATGAGAAAAGCTCTCGATTCAATTCATCACGTTCTTTTGTTATATAAATGATCCAAAATTGACTTGTCGGATCCGAAGGTGTTATATCCTGATCTAAAAGTTACATAGAACACAATTGGTTTTATATAAGGCTAAGCAATCTTCCAATAGAAAGGTTCTTTCTGGCATAGACCGAGGAAGCATACTTGGGCCAATCCTGTTTGTTATATATATTGACAATGTAATCCAAAGTATAAAGAACGTTTATATAAATGTGTATGCTGATGATTGTGTTCTTTACTATAATACACAAAATTCGGATTCTGTATGTAAAATTGCAAGCAGATTTCAGATCGCTTTGTGTTGTGAGGCCAATCACATGCCCTTGCTCTAAATACATCAAAAACCAAGTGTCTTATTGTTGGACACCCTCAATTGTTAAAGAATCTAATCAATCCTAAGCCATTCATGGTTGGTGATAAATATATGTTGATTTTGTATCAAGTTATGCCTATTTAGGAATAACCCTGGACTGTGAATTAAATTACAAGCTGTACTATAAAATGGTCAATCAAGTTGTTGGCAACAACATTTTTCAACTTTCTAAAATTAGAAATTTTATAGACGAAAGAACATCAATTATGATTATATAATCAGACAATTCTCCCACACCATGATTATGCTGGTTTTGTTTTAGTATTGTGCTTATTAGGCCAAAAAAAGAGAGTTACAACTCCTCCAAATTAATGCTTGCTGTATATGTTTAAAGGCATTTTAGAGGGGATCATGTTCTTATAGATGTTTTACATCCTACAATGAGACTCGCAAGTTTGGAGCAGCGGCACATTCAATGGCTGTGTCTGTTATACACTTGTAGTAGAAATGATAGAAATATTATCATTCCACTAAGGACAACACGTGCTGCTGAAAAAAATTCTTTAGTGTACCATCCCTTTTATAGAGGTACTTTGCTGTGGAACTTATTAGACAAGGATGTACAGAATTGTGAGTTCTTCATTTTTCTTTAATCGGCATATAAAATAAATGCATACTGAATATCAAGATTTGCTTCAGCGCTTCATTCTGATGGTGAAAATTAAAATAAATGATATAGTAAGTATTTCCGTACCTTTCATATGATCATACACTAAGACATTATTGTTACTTGAATTTGATTAAAATGAGCCATATTGTAATGAATTAATGTGATCGTATATGTTTTTCACATGTATTAGTGTAATAACTCTGAAAACCAAGGGAAACCTTGAAGATTATTACTAATAAAAACACTTTTAATCTTTTTTTAAAAAAGAAAGGAACGATGTAACTAGGTAAGTTTAGATATACTATTGTTAGGTACTCATGCATTTAATGTAAAGTGCAAATGACAGGCTCGATCTTGTTAAGAATATTCTGTCCCTATAATTATGTAATTAGGTTGCCCGCATACTTAAAGTACCTACATTATTGGCTAATATTGTTATGACCTGTTACCAGCTAACTGTCTTGGTATGCGTGAATCTCTGTTTTCTTTTAACATCTTAAGACTCAATAAAAATAATTTGAACACCAATGATTTGTCAAAGGCCACGACTTGAATGCAATGCATTGAGTTATAAGTACAGATAAGATAACTGAGTTGCTATTCTGGAATACCGTGTGTAACCGTGAAGATAATGAATAAACTTTAAAAAAAGAATTGTCGAATGAATAAGTCATTATTATTATAAATTGTTGGAATGTAACGAGGGTTATAATTTAATTGTTCTACCATGAGATTACATAAATAGCCTATCCCGTCAAAGGAAATGTATTCCAATAATTATAGAAAGTAATAATGTAAAATATGTTCATTCAGAATAAAATGACACATAAAGTATTCCCTATTACACCAATCTCAGACTGGTGTCGATCAAAAAGGCATTTTGAATAAGGATAATCCTTATAAATATGTTTTGTTATACTGCTGTGATGGGTATGGACACTTTAAAGTTGTATTTTAGAGCTCAGGACCACACAACAATTACCCCCATTTTGCGCCAAATTTTAATTCTATTAATGTAAAATTCCTTTGCCTGGAGGGCCAGTGCAAAAATGGCAATAGTACCCACCCCCCTCTTTTCAAAATCCTGGATCCGCCTCTGCAGACACACATCTTCGTAAGCTCTTCAAAGGAACAGAAATTGTTTTATGCAAATTGTATGTCCAATGCATGATACTATTCCAAACTTTATGTGGCTAGAAAACAACAGGTGTCACCACCATCACACTGGGCATTTACCGTGTACAATCAAGGAACTGTACAGACTACCTAACGGTGCCTCCTAAAGGTGCCTCGCAGAGCTATAGATATCCATGATGAATAGAATTGTTGGTAGGTGCGCTCCAGAGTAACATCTATGCCATAGCAACATTCCGAAAATTATCACTGTCTTAAAGTCAAAATATCTTATGGTGCACCTGGAAAGGTTTAATCAAAGTTTTAGATCTTTGAAATATTGTATAAAAATCATTGCTTCCCTCTATAATAAGAATTTCAGGGGAAAGACTCGTGCAGCAAAAGGCTCAAAAACGATGTTACTATATGAGTACCGTAATCATTACAGGAAAACTATTATAGTTTACTTTTGCCAGTTATATATATATATATATATATATATATATATATATATATATATATATATAAAATCATGAGCGACTGACCAACCCATCCTGTCTAGATGTTTGTCTTTACCTTGCTGTGCGTAGGTTTATCCTCTGACATAGTAATTATGTGTACTAACCTTATTTATCTTGGATATCATGATATCGAACTCAGATATATTTTATAAGAAGCTTTTAAAGGTAGTATGTGATAAAACAGTTTTTATTTTAAGTGTTTGACGTTCTAAGAAGATAAAATATAATTAATATACATGTTTCTAATCTAAAGATGACACTATCTTTCTGTTTCCTTGCCACACCTTGACCAGTATCATGCTTATCTCACTGATTTTGAACATTGTTAGGAAAATATCTATGTTCCAAGGCACATTCTACAAGATGCAATATTTATAAATTATTTTGTGGTGTTATCATATTAATCTCTCGGAAATTCTTCTCACTTCGATTTTTTCTACGTAATACTTTGGACATATTTCACTTAAGAGCAATTTACAGGCATGTCCCTTGGACTCCCTGAAAATATTCTAAATTTTCAAATATTTAAATAAAACTAGATAAAAAAATAAGAATGTGAACAAAACAGCTAAGAGGAACGAAATTGCGGTTTACCATAAAGAAGACGAAATAATTTATTATCGGGATAGATTCGAAGGTTTTACATGGCAAACAGATTTAATTAAACTATACCTGAAAAAAGAAATATTTTAGTTATCGATACGGACGTTGAGAGTGAAAGAAGGGAGGAAAAGCCCTGGAGGAAGACATGATATAAGGCAATATAAGGCTCTGATAATTGTTTGGAGATCCCTCGGGCTACATTACTGAAAAACGCTAAAATGAGTACACTCAGAATCAGGAGGAAATGCCACCTGTTATGTCTGATGCATGAATAGTATATGTGGCTAAAACCTCAATATAGAATTACCCGAAATCAGGTAGTACAACAGTTTAAAATAAGCAAACCAAAAACTGAGGGAGCTATGAAGTCATCCTTTTTAGAGGGGCTAAACTATGGCTCTCTATTCCTTGTGAAATTAGAAGTATTGAGAGCAAACAGGAATTTAAAGGGATTAAGAGGTGTTTGATCAAAAATAGAAATCCATTACAGATCTTTGAATTAAGTTTAATTGGGTACAATAGACCAAGGAGAATATAATAAAACCAAAAAAAGCATATGTCACCATGCTTATCTCTGAGTAAATGCCTGGAGAAGGGAGTGGCCTTAACTATAGAAGTCTATGGGAATTATCAAATTTGCCACACTTACATGTCTCTATGAGACTCAATATCCATTAGAGCCCAACCAAAACTGGTCAAGATGTGCCTTTGGACCTCTCCAATGTTTAGAGACCAGAAAAAATATACGTTACCAATGAAATAAAACAACCAAAGTCTCTTGAACATTTAGGACTGGGTAATTTCAGTACATTCAAGTATAAATCATTTCTTCCTGACCTTGTTAATTTTTCATCCAGAGAAGTGATGTTTCATACTCTGGGTGGCCTTAGGCCCCTACCAAAGCCTGATAGTCAGTTTTTAAATTTTGAGAAATTTTATTTTTCTTACCAGGTGGCGCTAGTGGGCATAGACCAATATACCTTTAAATTTGATGTGTCATTGCTACATCTATTTGTTTTAACATTGATATAAGTTCTAATTTAACCAATGCTCATGCCTGAAAAAATCATTTTGAAAATTTAAGGAATTGAAATTTTCACACCAGGGGGCGCTTGTGCAGTCACCTCTTAATCCCTTTAAAGGGAACCTTGTACATAATTAAATGATGAATATTTCTAAATGAAATATTTCGAACATGGAATATGCATCAAGAACTAATGATGCTAGAAATAATTATTTCAAGGATATTCCAAATATGTGTGACCAGCCAAGGGAAAAGGGTGCTCCTAGGTTCCTACATTTGGTATCATAAACCTAATATTTAAGGAGATATGAGTAGATTTATGAAAAATAGTGATAATTTTGTCTTCAATCAACTTTTTGTGTAGAATTCATTTATCATACCCAAAACATTCCATCGTGATGGAATAGTTCTGTACTTGGAATGGCAATGGAACGTTTTGATATGGGAAATTCATGTAATTCATTCTATTTGGTTGTCATGGAAACTAAAGCCCCATACCCACTAGGCGATTTTACCGGTGTCTGGTGACGGGCAACAGCAGAATCACTGCTAAAATCATCACCAAATCAGATCACCTGTTAGATGTGATATTGAAATATTACATGCTAACAGGTGATCTGATTTGGTGATGATTTTAGTAGTGATTCTGCTGTTGCCCGTTGCCAGTTGCCGGTAAAATCACCTAGTGGGTATGGGGCTTAAAATACATGGGATTTTCAGAAAATAGTGTAAACTATGAGAAACTATCATTTTCAGGTCTTAACATTGAAAACAGAGTACATTTATCATTTCTGGTTAAAAAATAATGAGTAAAAGTATGTTTTTGAATATTTACTTGCAATTATGATAATTTATGATAATTTATGCAAAATCTCAATAAATACAAGAAAATTAAGCTTTTCCTCATTTTCTGGTATCCTTTACAGTGTTATGTTTAAGGACCCATAACTTCCTTAGTAATTATCAGATTTGGACATGCTTGATATCATTTGAAAGCTAAGAACCTTATCTACAATATTGGTTTCATAGGAAATCCCGCACGGAGCACCCTTTCCCCTCGCTGGGTCACATGTGACCCAATACACAGAAAGGATCAATGCTCCGAGGGAGTTATCTCTTAAGCTCTAAGGCTAATATTGAGGGAGATATGGATATATTTGTGAAAAATAGGGATGAAAATGTCTTAGACCAACTTTTTGTGTAGAATTCAGTTATCCCACTCCAAACATTCCATTTTGCTTGAAAAACATTCTATTTTGAATGTGAATGGAATGTTTTTTCCCCATATATTACCTAACATTAGATGTTTGGTCACCATGGAAACCGTAAAATTTTGCAGTTTTTGCAAAAATTGTAAACCATTTGGAAAAACATGACTTGATTGTATTATCAGTCTTTTATAGATCAAACGTTATAATATCCGAGCTTTTTCCCATTTCCAGTAGGACCAACAGTACTAGTCCTGTGTTTAAATGCCTGTAACTTCCTTAAAGATTATCCAATTTTGATGTGCTTAGTACCATTTCAAAGCTTAAAACATCCTCTGTAATGTTTAATTCCCGCATGGAGCATCCTTTCTGTATGGTGAGACACATATAGAGACAGTTATAAGACTTTAATATTTTGTCTCTCTTATATGTTTTCAAGGGGAAATCTCCTAATTTATGACATCACAAGGACTTTAATTGGAAATCCTAACTTTCAGAAAAGGGAATCCCCAGCTATCAACAGTGTATAAAAAGGAATTTATCTGTAGCATTGAATATTTATAATAGTTTAAGTCCGCCGGCTAAATGAAAAGAGTATTACATGGAAAAACCTCAAACTTTCAGAACTTGCGTGAGTCAAACCGGTATTGCCGTAAGCACACCTTAAGGCCTTAGTTTAATTCCTTTTAAAAAATGTGTACTGACCAAATTAAGTCGTACACACTACTTTTTACCATCTTACAGACTGCATTCCCTGTAACATTGGCGAATAATAAAGATACGAAATTAAAAAAGCCACAATGAGCTCTGGGACATAGCTTACATAGGAATAGTCTGGTACAAATAACAAAGCGGTGTTAGTATTATGATGGTCTTCCATTTTCTCATGTTTAGCATAGGTCAGTAGATTTAAACTGTTAGTATTATAATATCAACCGAAAATGTATTGTCAAAGAAGACATGTAAGAGTAAATAATTATATGAAAGAATGGAAATGTTTCCTCCTGCAAAACCACAAGTTGTCAATTGCGTCCACATCTCAACCATTGGACAATTACAGTAAGACTATCCACCATATGTGATCCCGGTGTAGGATGACTCACCCTGTCACTATGTTCGTGGTTACCCCATGGAAGGTATTTCAGGGGTGGGCCACACTACACTACCTTCCAGAGATTCTGAAATCAAATGGAACTATAATGAGATCTATTCCAATGGTAATGTGTAAAACCATTTCTTTCTTTTATTGCAGATAGGTGAGTCACAGAATGGAATTTCAGTAAGTAATATTACAACTTGGAATTGTCTTTGAAATTGCACTTTATCTATATAATATTTGCCGTTGATCTTAGAGTGGCGATTGACGAAAAGCAAATTTAACTTGATATCAGTCCAGTCAAATGAACATGAACATTTTGGAATGCCAACCTTCTCTTGTTTCCTTATGAATTTCAAATATTATGGTTATAAAAGGGTTGATGATTGTTCTATTGTGTGTACGTATCGCACTATTTTCCTATATTAGCCCAATTGAAAGTTCAGTTGACAAAGTTAGGATCTACCAACATGAGGAAAAGAGATTCACTGAAGGCCTAGGGTCACGGTCAATGCGTACATAAAAAACAACCGTAAACCATGGGAATGTACACTTACACTTCGTGTTTAGTGCATCACGTCCGCACCTACAATCTGGGTTAGTTAAATAAAACCGTCGGGATATTGTAGCACCTGACGTGGCTTTGTATATTTTCTACGAGCTGGACCATTTGAACTACTCCTGATCAAATAATTACATTCCTGTACCATACTCCAGAAATGCATCCAGGGACCATATTTTCGTAACTAACCAGGGTCATCAGGTAAATTGTGATTAGTGTTTAATCACTATAGTCATTATGTCTATCATTATAGGACCAAAAGTATCCACACTAAATACGTCCTTTCCTGGTTTATTTTGCAATGACATTCCTACTTTTTGTGAAGTATAGAATCTCAAGATATGAGAAACTAATCAAAATTTACACGATTAACATTTACCGGATAGAGGTCATTATTAATAAATCAGCTAACAATAGGAATAACAAGTAACAACGGTGATTAGTTTGGACATGTATAAATATAGCAAATATACAATAAGCTAAAATTTAAAAGTAGACGATGTGAGCAGGTCGGTGGTATGGGAGCAACTGAAATTCAACGGTTACGCTCCCGGTTTATATAGTAACCCGTCAACGGATCCGCGTAACCACGTGCACGGAGATGGAAGAGGTTACGTCACCGCCCTGCTCCCGGAAATAACAATTTTAAGGTATCGGACCCCAAAATATTACATTTACCGGATAGAGGTCATTATTAATAAATCAGCTAACAATAGGAATAACAAGTAACAACGGTGATTAGTTTGGACATGTATAAATATAGCAAATATTTATTTAATCCAAAACCTCCAAACTAACCACCTAACGTAGTGAATATATTTTTTGTTGTTTAGCCTTTTGAATTAAAGAAGGCTTAATATATTTATAAATACAATCTGAGGCCCACTGGCCTCGCTCCTTAATAAAAGTTAAAGGAGCCCCTGAATTATATAATTGAGTAGTCCCACCTCTCCTAAGCGAGTGAGTGGAAAAATTACCTATAATTTTTGATTTGTACACTAATTTTTTGAATAATTTATTAAACTCTGAATAAGTTAGGTAATCAAAATTTTTTGTAGAGAAAAGTGGAGAGTCCTCACTTTTTGGATGGGATATACACAACTTTTCCAACCAATACACTGGGCATGTAGCCCTTCCACTACTCCTATTTACTGGAATAGTGTGACATTTATTCTTTGTAGTTTTTGATGAATTCACAGTCACAACCATGCCCCATTTATAGAATTTTACATTTTTTCGGAGCAAAATGTGGGCTGAATTTACAGCATGTCCCACCCTCAACAATGTATTAAACAAGAAGATAATTATTATCCAAACCAGCATCCACTTTTCGGATGAAAAAATAACCTTCCTGTACATCGACTCTAAGTGAGACAAATTAATTGGATCCTTGACGTCCAATTTAACATTTTCTGTATTTTTTATACCTTTTATAGTCATCTTTAGGTGCATGTCAGACCAGTCCGGTACAGGCAGGCCTTTAACATTATGATAGAAAATCACCGCTTGGTAATAATTAATAATTGAGGATGATTTCATTTTTGAAGACAAAAATGTCACATATCTACAGGCTTGTTAAGAATTAATTTTATAGATAGGCCAATTAAATTTTTTACAGACCTTCTTGTAGCAAGCCCATTGTTTTCTCCTCAATTTCATTGTATTTGTAGATACAGCGGCTTTCCTCAGCACCTTTGCCCTGACCTTCAAGGCCTTTGCTTCTGCAAAATTTAAAAATTTCATTAAGGCAACACAGATTTGAACCATTCAGGCATTTTATGGCCTCCCTCTCTGATTTTATATACAATAGCCTTGATAGTGTGTCGGCCACTAAATTGTTTTTCGTGTTGATGTAATGAGGAACTAGCCTAATCTTGAAAATTTTACAAATCCAGAACATTTCCCTTAGCCATGCCATACAGGTAGGATTAGAGCTCACCCCTTTTTTGACCATATAAAAAACCTGAGTATTATCTGTGAATACCTTCACACTGTGATCCTTCAGATCATTTACCCATGCCTTTAAACCCACTAAAATTGGCCATAGTTCGAGTTCATTAATATTAGTTTTATCATAGATATCACAGGTAGGGGGTCCCTTTATATGGAAACATTTTTTGCTATTCAAGACAATTGGATCCTCCCAAGACCCTGCAATCCAGTCCCGGCCCTTATAGATGGCATAACCCTTGAGAGATGAATCGGACACAAGGGGTAAGGGATATTCTTTGTAACTAATTTTTCTCTTTCCATTGAAATTTTCACAAAAATTTTTCCACCACTTAAGGTCGTCCCTGGCTGCTTGTCCGATTTTTATAACATTTAGATTATTATTCAATAACACTTTGTATAGGTTAAAAATTCTCCTACAATATACGTTTCCCCCTGATACTACATGAGCGCAATGTGATAATAAACCACCAAGGCTTTCGAGTTCCTTTTTTGCAATTGTTGCTTTGACAGAGTATTTTTTCAACAAGTTTTTAAGCTTTTCAAGCTTATCCGATGGAAGTCTAAGCTCCATCTCAAGGGAATCAATGTCAAGGCCTAAATATCTACAGACCTGGGATGGTGGGGTTACTTTTCCCCAAGATATGTAAAAACCTAAATATCTTGTATTACCAATGCCTGAGCGTGCTCAGCCTCCTTATAGTTGGTAGCGACTACTATAAAGTCATCTAAATAATTTACTACTTGTAAATTATAAATATCTGTTAGAATGCTGTAGACAAATTCGGATATCTGGTTGAAGTACATTGGTCCCAGCCTTAAACCAAAAGCTAACCCATTGTCCTGCAGATATACCTCCTTACCATCAATTTCCCATCTTAATCCCATATACTTTTTATGATCTGGGAAAATTGGTACTGCTCTGTAGGCTGACTTTATATCTACTACGGCCATGTAGTCCCCCCTGACCAACATTGATAACACATTGTCAACGCTTTTATATTTAAATTCTTCAATTATATCATCACAAAAATTGTTTACAGAAATATTTCTTGGCATACTACAGTCTGTTATCGGTCTAACCCCCCCCCATCAGGCTTAGGTACTGCTCCTAGACTATGTATACAGTCTGGTTTTTTATCAACTATTTCTAAATAGCCTTCAGATAATTCTTTATTTATTATCTTGTCCATTTTTTCAAAGTTAGACCCTTCGTAAACCGATTTGTAATTGTTACAGTCGTATATTAACTTTTTCTTTACAGCATTATCTATTATTTTAAAACCATCAGTTACCGCGTTAACCATAGCTTTATATTTTTGTTTACATTCCTCTGATCCCAGCGACAATATATAATGAAAGCGACATGGTTTCAGTTGGGCTAATGCGTTATTGATAAAGAATTCGCATTGGCAGATGCCTAAAGCGCATTCCTCACGAACTCGAACTAGCCTTCCTGCGGAGGAGGTGACAGAAAAAATGATTTTTTCTGAAAAATTCTCGTAAACTAACTTTTCAAGCGAATTTCCAAATAAATCGCATACCGGCTTGTCCGGAGTGTTATTGTCTACACGAATATCACTATCATAAATAGGAATTTTAGCGAATTCCTTACCATTTTCGCGAAAATCACCACTGCAAAACAACATTTTACTCGCGTTCTCCGCATCCGCCTGTGTACTTTCTGCCCCGTTAAATGTGACGTCATCACTTTTCGTACCGGCATTCGCCGCGCAAACTGGGTCAGGAAGATTACAACAGCCGTCTGCGGAGGCGCATTCTGATGCGTTTTCGTCCGCATCGGCACAAAATACCCGATCAACATTTTTAATTTTACTATCAGGATTACAAAGGATTACCGTATCGGGTTTACGGTGCTGTACTTTCACCGTAGGAGAGGTAAAACTACGGTCATGAAAGCCCTTACACGACTGGCTTGCTAACCCCCGGGGCGTGACGTCATCGTTCTCAGATAAGTCTAACGTGTTATGTAGTTCAAATCTAACGATTCCGAGCAAACCAGATTTATGATCCCCCTCCTATTTCTGGTCCTTTTTGGGACCGCTACGGTAACAGTCTTTCTTAGCGTGGCCCTTTGTCTCACAGATGATACAGCAGTGTGACATATTGCACTTTCCCTGGCAACCCTGTTCCGAGTTAAATCTAAAACAGATTTTTTCGCCTGCGCCTGTACTGGCGTTACGACGATTCTTGTTTTCCCTGTAAGATGTCTTACCAGAGCTAGCCTTGAACGTATTTTCAAAACTGAAATGGGAGAAAATTTCCTCCTGATCAACTGAGGCGAATTGAGCTACCCCTAACCGGTTTGCCCTCTCTCTCACAGCTTTGTCGTACTTGTTAAAAGTATCAAAAGTATACATTTTCTTCGTAGCCTTCTCTGTTAAAACTTTCAAATGTTTCACCACTGGCGATGGGTCAATTTTATCAACGATTAATTTCTCGATTGTCTTAACCCCGATCAACAAAACATCCTCAACACATTTAGGATCGTCGCCTTTGGCAAAAAACTTTTTCTGGGCGAAATTCTTTGTTCCCCTTTTACCTTCTTCAGGGGCGCTGTCTGACGAGGCGGAGGAGGAGCTGCCGGTTGACGACGACGAGCCAGATCTGCGTAACGGTGCCTTCTTAGCCTGCCGTTTTTTCTGCCGTCTTGGTTTGACATCTTCCCATCCAGACGATGCACCCTCATCAGAAGACGGCTGAGCGGTCTTGTCCACTGTTACCTTACTTCTTCCTGACGTGGCAGCTTGTACAAGAATTTCAATGTTCTCCGACATTCTGGTCACAGTCTTCTCCAGTTTCCCGATTCTGGCTCCTTGTTCGGCGAACATCATTTCTCCCTTCAGACGTATCGAGGAAACGTCTTGGGCTTTGCCCTGCTGCTCCTTCAATTGCATACCCGTAGACTGTGCAACCTTGCACCTTTTCCCCGTAGGGGCGGCGTGTCTATTTTTGCAAGTACGGCAAAAATTAAAACCAGCCATCCCTCAGCTTTCACGGAACTACGTACAAAATTATCTTCGTAACCAACCTGTCACCGGTGAGTAGAAACACTTTTCTACCGTAAAATAACCGCTTCCCCAGCCGGTTTGCACCGTAGACGATGTGAGCAGGTCGGTGGTATGGGAGCAACTGAAATTCAACGGTTACGCTCCCGGTTTATATAGTAACCCGTCAACGGATCCGCGTAACCACGGAGATGGAAGAGGTTACGTCACCGCCCTGCTCCCGGAAATAACAATTTTAAGGTATCGGACCCCAAAATATTACATAATAAGTTATGAAGATAATGGTCTCTTAACCTCCTAGACACTCTTTGTATGCTAAAGGTAATTCAGAAATTGCCGGGAGGTTGCCATGGCCATTCGTAATTGTCTAAACAAATTCTTTGCTCTGCATTACAACTAGATCAGAATTTCATCGAAGTTTTCAATCAAAACACATTATTGATAAGTCCAAGAATGAAATACTCCATTTAATTCCCCAGGAATTCCCAATATTTTTGTATGGAAAATTACTCATAATTCTATAAAAGTAATGGATGTCTACAGTTTGCTAAACTTTGAGCATATGATAAAGGTGAGTAGTTTTCTGTATCAGAAAGGCAATTTCATTAGCTTTTATTTGTTATTGAACGAGTATGCGGGTAGATTCTTCCCTGACTTGTTCTCTTTTACACAAAAATAAGTCAGATTTACGGGTAGATGGGACCGTTTTTTTTAAGCTATACCTATAGGAGCGGATACGGCCGAATTGAGGGGCCATCGTTTCGAAATGTTCTGTACTACGAAGAACAAACACATGGCATATACAAGAAGTATAAAATCTGGAAGTAAGAAAATCTAGAATAGTTACTTCATATTCAATTTCAGTTAAAATATGATATTAGTTGAAAGCAGTACATGCTTCTCCTGTTGGAAAGCTATCGTCTTGGTCTGAAGAGTCCAATTTGCCTATCTATAATCATGTTTTTTTGGGTAATATTATTTTGTAAGACGTTCTTACAAATGGCATTGGTTTTTTTAAACAGCAAAAACGAATAGCATTGTTGAAAGTAAGGAACGATTCCAACATGGCCGTTATAGACATACATACGTTGATAAAATGCCAAGCCGTACGACATGGCAACCAAACAAGGAACTAAAAACGCAGGACAAAGAGAGTGTGTTTGGCCTTTCACATATATGCGCTAAAAGTTCCTCCGACATGAGGACTACATCACTCATACACATCTGCTATGATAACAATATCACGGGGTCTGTGACTTAACTAAACAAACTTGCTAAAATTGAATGTGGATATAATTTTTCCTTACAGTTTTCCTAAAACACTCATTGGCATCCAAAAGCCTATGGCCAGTATACGTTCTCTTTCCTAAGTAGAACACTGTACTCTATTAAATAATAAAATATGCTATGTGATGAACTATGCATTTAATTTCCATTCTTCTGATTAGTCATTTTGTTGTTTCAGCCAGTTCAATTTACAGTCCTTCTCATCATGAACAACAAATCAGCTCGAAATGTAGTTCAATCAACAAGAGTTGGCAAGAACACTCACATGAAAGGATATTTCTTTACTATTGTCCCAAACATGTCATATACATTACTGACTTCCTACTAACCTTTCACAATGGCCAGTCCTTAGGCAAGTCCACTCAACCAAATGCTGCTAGACAATGTCCAACCCATTGACAGAGCTCTCCTAGCACCCAGCCTCTCCCTCTGTAAGGTCCTAAAGGGGGTATTCCACTACACGACATGGACTGCAATATGACCAGACAATGTCGCAAGGAAATTAGACATATTACAGATTAAACTCGACATTAGACATATGATACATGGTCCAAATTATCATTTTTTAACCATGATATCACTATTGTATGCATATTTTTCTATCATATAGTCATATTGTGCTGATATCGCAGCCCTTCTCGTGTAGTGGAATTCCCCCTTTACTCACAGACATTTTCAGAAACTCTAGACTCCGGGCACCTGAGGCCTACCTCATCACTACATCCGAGAGGTGGACCTACTCTCCACTGCGCATCGCATGGAGGTTCTCTGCCTTATTACAGGGGAGGTGGCGGGGGGGGGGAGGGGGCACGCCACTCCCCCACCTTTCCTTCAAAATGTCATTGAAAAATTCCTAAAATATTGAAAGAAAATGTTAGAAAGTTCCACTTGGGGAACCTCGCCACCCCCCTTTCTAGGTTGAAATTATTGAAATTATAAGCAAAAGTTCTACTTACGGAACTCCCCCCCCCCCCCCCTCCGCAGCAGAACTTGTATACGGGAATGGCCAATGTTTTAGCGACAGCCTTTTCACGTGCATGATCTTAAGCTTGGACTGATGCTACATTAGTACATTGTTTTACAAGTAAAGAAAAGTTGATATACGATTAAAATATGATTTCATTGGCAATTGTCATTTTCAAATTGATGTTCTTGACAGAATAATAATGCTGTTTCGCTTCAGTTGAATCAACTTGAACCCATGACAAAACTCTACATGACGATGTAGACGATTAAGAAGTGTTTTGTCAACATCATAGGTACATTTAGAAAATATTTTCCTAACAATTAATACAATTCCAATTTCATCGCAAAACTATTTCCCTACTTCCTGCTTCCGCGATTTTTATCTCCCAGTAAACTTGAACCTGAGCGGCTTGGCATAGGTGTCATAACAGCGCAGGCCCTCCCTCTTCTCCGTGCTGCACCTGGCACAGAGAGTGGTAGTAGTACTACATGTGGCACCACTCGCCCGGCGCAGGGGGTGCCCCCAGCAGTGTGCTGCACGGCTGACTGGGCCATCAAAGGTCCTGCCCCCGCTCTGACACAGACGTAAAGGGTCCGTGACCCCCGACACGCAGCCCCAGCGTCAGTTCTCCGTGTGGACGTCCCTGACGATCCACATTGTAGTTTATTACGACGGCCCGGCCCCACGTACACACACCGCTCAGTAGCAGCAGCAGCACAGTTGGCTAGGAAGTCCCAGTGGATCCGGCTTTCCACACCGCAGCTCCATCGCACTATATCTTTGGGTTAGAATAAGGGATTGCCAAGATCCTGGCCGATACTCATTCCCATGTTCCTGGTGTGTCTCGTCCTATAGACATTATCAAGTCTACACCTTCAAGCTTTCCTGCTGGCCATCTTGATTTCAATTATGTAAGTATCATTCTGATTCAGTATTGACGTCACCGAAAATTAAGTATAGAGCAAGTACAAAGGGTATAGACATAATAATTATGTGCAATTAATGTAATGAGCCGTTTGGGGATTAAATCGGGTACCCGAATACCACATACCATGCCTTTCCCAGGTTTGATCAAGATTGGTATAGGTAAAATTCATTGAGTATAAAGTTTGGTCCAGTGAATAAATGGCTATAAAAATGATGTGGAGGATGTGGTAAGTGTACAGTGCCTTTAGAAGACTGTGGCTGAACTGCTTGTGTGTACAGTAGTCAATGTTCTATTTCTGCTATAACCTCCACTCTAATCTCCAACCTGTGCTATAATTGTCAACAGGTTTGAAATAAACTAGTAACTATATTGGTCTAATATAGTCAAAATATAGTCAAGTTCGTGCATGTACGTCCGGTCAGATTTTAAGCAATTTTCAATTACATGTACTTCCACAGGTCGGCTTCTCTAATCATATAATAAATATTGCTCCCTGAAAGAATAAATCTATTGTTTTGTAACTCTATGAAAGGCTGTTTACAGAAACAGAGACCTTCATGCCTGGATATTTAGATTTAATCAGGGGGCAAATGACTCTGAGACGCGAGCTAAGTAAGAAATATACTTGCATACATGTATACATGTATATACCAGCCGGATGACAATGTGACCTGACAGTCTGGATATCTTTGACCTCTGTGTGGTGATTGCCACTTTTAGACCACAATGATATTTATAGATTGTGTATGTAAAGAAACCCTTATGCATTACTGTCTCATACCGGGTTCTTTGGCCCATAGGTTTACGAAAGGTACATCATGAATTCGAAGAATCATACCTTGCCTGTAAAATATGATAACTTTAGGCATCTTATATTAATGCATAAATCTGCCAGCGTAATGATGAAGACCGTTTATACCAAGGTTATGTTAAAGAAAATGTATAGTCGGACATGGTCAGGAACAAGCTTTATTTGTCCAAAAGGGCGATGTCCGCTTACCAACCTGGCATGGTACTGGTCAAGGTTAGTTGACTCACCAAACCGCCTCTCCACAGTTGGCTGCTTACTTATCTAATTACTACTATAAATATACGGGGCCTACCAGGGAACTATTCTCAATATGATATCTTGAAAACATGTCTGTTAGGAATACTAATATGGTCGCTGGGTATGTCATCAATTGTCTGAAAGTTGTATGGATCGAAGCATGATTATCAGGTAAGCAGCAAATTAGAAAGGTCTTATTGCATGTCATTAACCCTATTGATTCAAGTCGTATCAAACCTTATAAACCGTAGTTTCTCCCAACCAATTAAACTAATTCTTGTTATATCCCTGATACCTTTCCCCTAAGTATAGCCAAACACTGACCCCTGTTTTCATCTCTCAGATGTCCAAGATGAAGCTGCCCAGCCTGCCGTCGGGGCCCTTCATCCACCTACAGGGGCTCTATTTCATCTTCCACCTGATAGAAGCCTTAGTGGCCTACCAACAGGAGGAGGGCCCCCCGGAGGTGGACGACGGCGCTGAGGGGGGCACGACCTTCAGCGGCCGGCAGGAGGTGGCCCCGGCCAAACCCAGGAGGAGGGGGCGGCTCTTCCTGGCTCTCCGCAGCAGGATCTCCTGAGGGGAGCGCAGGTATCTAGGTGTTTAGTTACCTCTTGGCATGGCAGCCCTCCAGGTGCATGTACATGGATGGTATGCACATCATTATGTCCGTAGCTATGGGCAGGTGACCCAGACCTCGAGGTATTTTGCTTTCTATCGTCGTTGCCGGGGGGACCCCCTTGTTTGATATGTAGTAGGTGGAGAAGAATTCAACATGTGATGTGGTCCCCCTGTTACGGGGCCACCCACGGGGAATGGAAGTGTCGGCACTACGTGAGGTGTGGCAGATGATGACATACTATAATATTATAGGAAAAAAAAATAAAAAATCTGAAATTCTAAATCTGTTTTAATAGCAAAATCTGTTTTAATAGCAAATTTCTTGATATGAAACAAAAAGTAAAGCGTTACAAATGTTATGGTAATATAAGGACCTATATTTAAAAAACCATAAGCTTCATGATTCTTGAACATCATTAACATTACGGTGCAATGAATAATCGATGTAAGTTATTAAGAAAGGATTGAGTTTAGTGACGACAGAACATGGCATGCCATCCAAGAACCAGAGAAACAGTTCAACCTTTAGAATTGCACTTGACACGGCCCAGACACCATCCCGCATCTACGTGTAAGAAAAGAGGCTAGAGTTATGCTGGCAGTGTTTTTTTCTTAAAGGTGACCAAAAAACTTCCTGTCAATTCTGGAACAGCGGCATCACGCCTGTCTGACCTCTACCACAGACCTTTGTGGGCGTTGTGTAGAGTCTGTGGGTCCTGCATGGGGGGAGAGGGCGGAGACCGAAAAGGTGGGGGGTTAGAACTTGTTTGGAGAACCTGTTGGTAAAAGACATTCACAATAAAAAGGAAGTGCTTTGGCAGCAGGTAGCTTCTTATGTAGACGCCATTTCTGCAAATGCCAAATAGAACTTTCACCTATTCTTCGTCGTAAGATTGTCTTTTTAAGAGCAATTTAAAGGTCTATGTCCTACAATAATATATTTATTTAACAATACCACTGAATGGCTAAGATAAAAGAGTTCTCTTTATGTAAGTAAAATCATTTCGGGTGGCACGTAGGCCCTGGTTCTTAAAGATATCTCCAAATGTTCTTTAAGTGCGCCCCTCACAGTCTTCACAACATCTTATTCTATATAACATCTTTTTAATGCTACTATAGGCGTATATATATATATATGTGATAACTTGGACTAATTGATGTAGCACCTAACCTTTATTGGTCTTCCTGGGTTTGATTACCATTTTGAATTGATTGATGTCAAAATGTCCTTAGTTACTTATCGAATGTCAACAATCTCAAAATCATACGAACAACCTCTACTTGCACATTCTTACAATCTCTGTCCTATTGGGTGTGACATCGAGAAGTAGTTGCACTGATCCTTGCTGAAGTAAGACGTGGGTGGCGAGGAACCACATGTTCAGCCTCATGTGTACAAGTTGGGATAAAAACGGTTTGACATGAGAGTCATCTGGTGGGGACGACTAATCTGAACCTACACATCGTAAATACTTCTTGTCTGTCAATGTTTTTGAGTTGGTGGCTTGGCATAATGGAGACAATATAACTTTACACACAATATACGACCAGCTACAACTTACTCTCTCCATCAATGTACAATACTGGTCTTATCATGGACATCTCCTGACGAAAGAGAAGTAAATGAACTGATTATAGGTGTATACCATATTTTGCAATCAACCAAAACGCTATCCTATACATTATTTTATTATCAACATTGGGTTTTTACCGGCATCTATTAGTAAAATCAGAATATATATGTGTAAAACATGTTATCACAACATACCTAAAACAGCCTTTTAAATATGTCTCAAAAAGAAAAACCAATTGAGGATGTAATAGAACAAGCTCTATAGGGCGTAAAGTGTAATTTGACACACCGCCTGTAGGCCTTACTCTGTACACTATGTAATTCTTGATAACTTTTGTTTCTTTGACGCAGCAACCCCACAATTATCATTAGAATTAACACCAATATACTAATGAATTGCCACTTAGAACATTTGAGGTGTAATATGGTATATATTATACTTTTTAGTATGCTATATATCATGACTTTTAGACATATATTTAGTTTGACGTGTCTAGTCCTCCCTATGGGCCTATAATGATATACATATTGCATGCATTGAAATTTTCACCGACAAAAACCTATCCTAGAGCTAACATGACACTCGCTTCACCTAGGATTGTATATACATGGCACAACGCCCCATTGACAATACCACCGTTCCACAGTGTGATGCTAGCCTCCCTACGAGGTAGTTTGTACGTGTCCCATTGGCACGTCTCCCTGTCATAGACCGAACTGGCACCGCGTCCGCTGTATACGTGTATGGGGGTATGTTGGTCCCCAGGCACGCCTCATCGTGCGGCCCCCACTGCCAATTGTCTCGGGGCAATGGGGCAGATGGTCGAGGGACCAGTGCAGCGTGGCAGATGATCAGATGATCATACCCCGGGCTGACCAGCATGAGGTTGGACTCAATGGCGAATTCTTCACACGTATAGAAATGTGATTGTTTCAACGATTTTATTTGTGGGTCATTCCATTGCATTGAATACAGTGAAGATACAACCCACGATTTACTTGGTCTATAATAGAATGACTCAGAAATCACAATATTTGAAGGCCAACAGTGTAACTTAAAAAACTGTTTTTTCACCATTTGGATTTATTAAGCTTTTGCTCTGATAACCTTGAAATACTGCCTGAAGTAAAGGTATTCAACACCCAATTCAACGCAGGCGAACTATAATCCGCTATAGGCCTAGCTTTGGCTTTCGACAATTGAGTAGACAAGGAAGAAGCCGCCAAAGTCTCAGAGTCGACGGTGCACGCATCGACTACTATTATTTGCATGGAAGGCAAAAACAATATCATCATTTGAATAATCTTTATATCAAGATTGAGGTGCATAATGGAGAGAAAGATTAAGGTGCATAATGGAGAGATCCTTTAGGTAAAAAAAAACAGGACCTACATAAGAAATCCTGGGGAGTGAACTTTAACGAAAGGGCATACATAATTATTGAAGTTTGTGACTAAAAGATATCAAGTGTGATATCTGTGTTTAAGAAATCTATGCTCTTTCTACTTTTAGTAGAATAAGTCTTTGTCCATTTGCGCTGCAAAGAAGGAATTTAAGGCTTTTCAAGTATTACACGATCCTGCATCTAATAACCTTTTGGGGTTATATGCAATGGTCTGAATCACGCCCTGCCTTCAGTTGTCTATCCTTAAGGATTGACACCTGTGGTTGGGCTGTATTTTGCGGTACTCAGGACTAAGGCACTTTTCTTAAAGTATTTCTCTATCCACATAGGTGTAATATATATCATTCAGATGCATAGTTTATACTTTATCTAATGATATAATATATATGAAAAAGTATAAGGATCTTATTAAGTTGTGGTCACTCAAAGAGAAAAGTTGGGTTTTTTACTTTTATTTTTTGAACAATGATTTCTCAGTTACAATTGGGGATAGATCTTTGAAATTTCGTGTATGTGTTCTAAACATTATAATGGAGAGAAGGATGTCTCAAAATTTTGATATCTTTCTTAGTCTTTTTGGAAAAAAATGAAATGTAAAAATAGAAATAATTCAAACTACAATTACCCGTTTTTTGACATAAAAATAAAACTAAGGCCTGAATAAAAAATATGAGACACCCTTCCCTGCATTAGAAAGTATCAAACATGTATGAAAAAAATTAGCAATGCAGCTCCCTCAGTTAATGACTTATTGTTGTTCAAAAAATAAAAGTGGAAAAATAGGTTTTTAAATTGCAGTTTTTGTCATTCTCAGCTGATTTTCGAATAACTAAAATCACTGAATAGAGAAAAATCAGACCTTTCAAATGGTATTCATGATATTTTTGTAGCTACCATAGATGCCGAGTTAGGCCTACATGCCAAAGTGTGAATAAGGCTCCAACCACCGCTGTCAATCCTTAAGACCATTTCGATCGGCAGAACATTGAAACACACAGTGACACAGTATCTTTAGTCATTAGCGTAATTTGTTTGAGTCAACACAATAAGCACATTATAATCAAGCCTGACAACCGTGTATCAGTATTCGGACTGTTACACCTGGGATTAACCAACAGTGACGCATGTATTAAAGATATTGTCAAAAAATTGATTTGAATTTTCCCTTTGTTTTCCAGGTGATCCTGAGATCAGATTTACGGCAAGGTTTAAGGAATCTAAACAGGCCACCATCCTTCATCATCCATGATCACTACCCTTGGACCCTGCCCAGCCTGGCCACTCAGGACAGTCACTCACCTGCAATTTGTTCACCCAGGTTCCACACCCAGCCTACCCACTCAGGTAGGCCCTTGACCGGGATAAGTCCACTCTGGCAATTCACCAAGGGGGTCCAACCAGAGACCACGCCCAACCTGCCCACTGAGATAGGCCATTCACTTAAAGATGGGTCCATCCAGGGTCTATAACCAACCTGCCCACTCAGGTAGGCCCTTGACAGGGGGTAAGTCCACCCTGACAATTCACCAAGGGGGTCCAAACAGAGACCACCCCCAACGTGCCCAACCTGCCCACTGAGAGAGGCCATTCACTTATTGATGGGTCCATCTATGATCTATACCCAATCTGCCTGTTAAGGTAGGCCATTCACTGATAGATGGGTCCATCCAGGTTCTACGCCCTACTTGCCCACTCAGGTAGGCCGGTCATCTATAGAGGGATCCACACTAAGACCACACCCAACCTGCTTGGGTAGTCCATTAACTTACAGACGGGTCCATCAAGGGACTACACACTACCTTCCAACTTAGGTTGTCCACTCACTGAAAGGTGGGTCGCCCCAGAGGCCACACACAGCCTTCCTACTTACATACACCATACTTACAGATGGGTCTATTTGGGTAGGCCATTCATTCATAAACCGGTCTATCTGGGGACCACTCTATACCAGCAAACTCTGTCAGGTCCGTTTGTCTGACATCTCACCGCCACCTACACCTGATCACGGAGGTTACTACCTCGCCATTTACCTAGGGGGTCCAACCGGGGACATCACCCTTTGACCTCGATAAATCCATCATGCCATTCACCTAGGGGACCCGCCCGGTCCCCACACCCAACCTACCCATTAAGACCTGTAAGTCTTTCAACTAGTCCACCGAGGGACTACATCCAACCTACTCACTCATGTAGGCCCTTTCCCCTAGATGGGTCCACCCACAAACCAAACCAAACCTACCCATTCCGGTAGGTCTAGATCTTTCAACTGTTCAACTAAACAGCTCCATCCGGAGACCAACTTAACCAGCAGACTCCGATTGGTTCATTTGTTGCAAGTCCCACCGTCACATACATCTGGTCACGGAGGTCACTACCTTGCCAGGTGAGTAGAGTAAACACATCAAATGGCTAAACTTGGAGTTGTATTTAATTGAGGTTACAAGTATGTAATTAGTCATCCAGGTTATTGCAGATAGTAAAATGATTAGCTTAAATGGTATAAGATAGGACGATCACTGCCCAAGGTCAATTTTGATTTTGCCATATGACACTATAATGACCAGCTTTGGTAAGGGAAAAAAGGAATCGTATGTATTTCCTGTAATTGGACTCGGATGGACATTTCGTTTAATTGATATTATCAATAATTTTCCAATACTACAAACTGTCCATAACTTCCGAATCATAACTGCATGAAAACTGTTCTCACCAATTCATTTTCAGAACGAACTACACTTTGAGGCCTGGACTGTGAAACACCCCTCACCAGAAGCTGGCTATGTGGTTCACCAAGAAAAAACAGTAGAGCACCCCGTTCCAATGGCGCAATGTGGCCAAGTAATGCGCTCGGTGCGATAGGTGGAGTTAGCAAAACACGGGCCGTGTGGGTCCGTTGGCAGCCCGCCAACTGCCGCCCCGCTCCGCCAGGGGGCAGCCTGTAAGGGCCCGGATATTGGCACTGGGTAAAGGCTAAACACACTCTTCTGGTTTATAAGACCTAGCATTTCGGCCATTGCGTTCATCGTCATGAACCGTCCAATCTTTCGCTGTGATATTATCAGTAATGAGAAAGCTGAATTGAGATGACTTGCTACCCTCTCTGCCAGTTCTAACCTATTGCTAGACTGTGTGAGTGTTCCTTCTTTTTTGTCCATACAGCCAGGAGCAAGCTCTTACATCTAGGCTATCTTGTTTAGTTTATTATTATCTATTATCGTTGGCAAAACAAGCTCAAGCATTCCATGTGTTATCCCCTTATCGCTAAATAGAAAACTGGGATCCTTTTGTATATGGAGAACAAACGTCCACACACGGCAAGTACGTGCAAGTTGTAAACTACCCCTTCCTTTGTGAGACGCATGGAAATGCCTGATTCACTACTTCAGATGGAGTCAAGGCCAGGAGAACGACCAGGGGAACAATGCAAGATCGTATATGATTCTTTAGAAAAATAGAAGACAGCACATTCAGCCCGTGATGTCCTTTTTGAACATTAGTTTCTACTACTGTAAATATTGTACCAAAAGTTGTGTTTGTACTCTAGATCAGATCTATGATAAACATGTTTACTTGCAGAGCTGGTATATAAAATTGCTGTTTTATAAGCGCCCACAATTTGGCACATTAATGTGTGCATGATACATCGTGCGGCCCCTTGTTATACATTCACAGGTTAATTGAAACGAAATTCATTTTAAGTCACAAATATTTGTTTATAGGCCTATATGTTTCACTCCGTGCACTTATGTTACCTACTGAATATAATTGAGGGAAGAAATTTGTGTTTCTTTATTTTGAAGGTTTATGAGTAAATGGAATTGAAAATTAATAAATCAAATGAATTCTTACTACATGTATTCAAGATCACTAAACAATTTATTGATTGACATTTCTTTATGAATAAATGTGCGAAAAGGAATACTTTTTTACTTCAAAGTTCATAAAACGTGTGAAAAAAATGCTGTTTCTTTGATTAAAATTGAATCAACTTTGTTTAGCAATTCATATTGCCATATTCAGACAGCGTTCAGCGTTTTTGATTTTTATACAAATTCGAACTTGTTTTATTCCCAGGTACATTATTTTCACAGCAGCCTTTGTGTAATGAGTCAAATGAATGCAAACAGGAAATAAATTCAAAATATGAAATTTAAATCCATTTGGGGGAGGAGGCATTTGTTAACCTTTCAAGCATGGACATATATGATAGTCATGCCAAATAAAAGAACATTTTGGAAAACTTGACATTGGTGTGCATGACCTAGGGTCATCTGTATATTTAAGTTGTATGTTTTCCTTTACTTCTTGCTCGATGTTTACGTCGCAAAGTATGCTCTAGTGTCATAGGGTGTGACAAAATAATTCTCCCTTCTCTTGGTGCAGTTATTTAGGTTCTATAGCGTGACTTTGGTCACAACATATAGGTAAAAACATCAGTGACGATTGTATGCATGCAGAGATGTCGATCATTTTGTACTTGGACACAAGCCGGGTGACACGGTTCATGTCACACACGTTCATGTTACTCAATGTCTTGTAGTATACACCGAGAAGAAAACGTCACATGACAAAAACGTATCACTTCTAGTCTGACCACATGAGAGGTCAACTTTATTTACCCGCAACGTATCTCACTATTGCACGTAACAAAAAGAACGTAATGTCATTCATGTGCAATATTTGTTAAGAATTCTATTCTGTTGATCCCATAGATAAGATAAAATCGGCTGCCATATCAGCAATGGTGTCGAAGGCGGAAATATTTTCTGCAAGTAAATAAAATTGCAACATTTGTTCACATTGAAAAATTAAAAAAGTCGTACAAAGCTGATATTAATGTTATCATAACATAAAGGAGCAGGAATACGTGTAACTTTCTGGAAAACCTTTTGAGTACAATTGATCTAACGAAATTAACATAGAGTCTGTTATAATTCAAATCCAGTGTGTTTAAATGGGAAAGTATGTAGGAGAAAGTATGATATTATTATCGAGGCTGCTGCATACATAACAATACTCATGGTTTAGATAACATTATAATTGGAAAGGGGAATGAATAATTAGTAATGCTACCACCTTTGCTGCCTTTAAAAGGCTTTGGTTGTATGTAACTGGGAACGATGAGTTTGGGCCAGTCCTTCAACCAGAAGTCGAGAAGTGCTTGTAGCTCTGGGTCCACCTTCTTTGCTTCCATTTTAGCCGCCATTTGTAGGTACCCTTTGGCCTGGGAGTCGTATGCGGGCCACTCGGTCGGGATTTGGTGTGGACCTTTGTTGGGATCACTTTATGGAAGTAAACGAAGTATAAGCTTAATAAGAAAGGTGGATTTCAAAGGCACATCAAACTATTACTGACTGACTGATGTACAAAGTATATTTTAAAACTATTGTCATGGTATTGAGTAATTGCATGTCCTGCATCTTAAGACATAGCATAGCAAAACTAATGCTAGACAGTTATACGGACGCCTGTAAATGTAAACTGATAATTAATGGAGCAGTGCAAATCACCCAGCCTTACCCAGAATAGGCAAAATTGGCGTAATATTTCATCATGCTCTGACTGACGAAGTGGTCCTCCCGTGAGAAGTTGCCGAGCCGGTCCTCCCTGAGCTGCCTCCTGTAGGGCTGGCCGAAGACCAGGTAGTGGTCGTCGGTGTGGGACCCCGTCACCCACGGCTCGTACTGCACGAAGCTCGGCCGGTAACGGAAGTTGTAGACGAACGTCTTCTTACCAGTCTGTTTCGCACCCCTAGTATGACAAAATAGTGTTTTTGAACAGTTATTGGAACATTCCTTCATTGTAAAGTTTTTATTGTTATGCATTTAATTTTACCTACTTAATAGCAGATAATGTCTTTCAAAAATAATTATAAAACTTCCATGATGTGGTTGACATAGTTACATGGTCCCTTGGATACTGGAATCTGCTGACCTAGTAGGGAAATAAACAGATACATAATCTTGAGTTTAGATTATGCCCTTTCATAAAAGGCAACCTTTTTAAGGTAGTGTTATCTGAGATAATGTTTGAAATGGTACACCCTTTGTACAACTTTTGATAAGACATGTTCTTCCAACTGTTTTTGAACAGTGTGCTAGAATTCTTTTGGGCAAACTGTGCATAAGTTGCATAATTCTACAAATATCTCCTTGGATACTTGATTTAGAACAACTATGTTTTTATTCCCTTCTATGAAGGTTCATTTCATTTGTGTTTCCATCTTAACTTAAAGCTTCCGTTACTCAATGTGTGTGATTATTTCTGATTCACATGTTTTAGATTTAAAAACATTCTCATCTTTTCATTATATCACACTTCTAGGTATTTTCATTTTGTAGTTTCAATAAGCCCATCCCACAATGGGTGTATCGTAGGATTGAACAAGGGTTGGGCAAAATAATTGCATACGCCATCTTTGTTTCCAAGAGTTGGGGTTACTGAAACAAGCAAGAATTATGTTTTTCTCTATCCTCAAGTACTCTTTCAACATTATTATTTCTTAAATTTTATCAATTGACAGATTAGCAGGGTTGCCAGCCAATCAAAATGCTGTTTTTGAGGGCAATAGAGGGTTGGATATTATAGACTGGGCTGACAGGCTTTAACAGTGGTTCCTATGGGTGAAAGGCCAAAATATTATAAGGCTGAATTTACAAATCTTAGGAGCAATCTTTCAACAAAATTGCTTTAGTTAATTTTGTATTATACAACTGTCTTCAGGGAATAAGCATGGAGGCAATTTTGAAAATATTTCATAGTAATGGGATGGGCTTATTATATAATGTCAGGTGGCTTCCATGATGGTATTTTAGCACGATTCGAAGCCACTTGGATGGCTTCCTACGATGAAAGTGTTCACTAGCATTTTCATGAACCATATTGCTGGATCAGTGGGTGGATTGTTTGATGGAAGGTGGTAGATGGAAAGTCCTTTCCTGAGTGGAAATGCGGAACTAATGTAACATTAAGCCTTGTTTACGCCCCCCCCCCCCCTCCAGTAAGTTGTAGGCCAGGCAGGCGAAGCTGCCCGCATGTTGGGGACACCACACTCGCTCACCTCCATCCAATTTCCCACCACCCTCAAGCCACTTCCCTATATTATGGAAATGTAACCTACAAGACGCCTTTCCTTTCACATATATTACTAATACATGTATACTGACTTACAACCCTACAAAGCCAGAATACTTGAGTCGATGGAGGAGGTAATACCAGTGATCGTTACGCTATCTGTATCTATAGCATTCTATTTCTATGTGTTAATCCGTATCCTCAAATATAACTTTACATAGTCATCTACCTTTGATCTTCTTCCCCCATTTTGACTTTACTTACCTGTGTTGTGGATCATTATTCTCCATTTTACACATTTTTTCATTACTCAGTAGTGTAGTTCCCTCTAGTAGTATAGAATGAACCAAAGAGTTGAGGTTATGGGTTCCAATGGGCCCAGTCTGTCGTTTTGGAGTAAAGGTGTGCATGGAAGGGTCAAGCGGCATGCAGACACATGGGAGAGGAGCATAGCCATCCAACTGCTACCCTTATGATGGTAGAGACAGAGAGTGGCGACGTCTCGTGTAAAACCATGTTCTACGGCGAAGTATATCCGGGCCATATCGAGAGCTTCCCTGTCCCGAGTACTTGGAGTTAGTGGTCGAAAAGTCGATAGCATAGGAGGGACAACTGATTTAGCAACAAACTAATAAAGGGTTTCAGTCCCGGGGTTTCAGTAAATTCAAAAACAGGATAGTTTTTGTCGATGTAAAATTCAAATCACACAAGCCTTGTTGAAATAAAGTAGAATTTTGATTTTACAGTGTTGTACGTACATGTCCAATTCCCTCGCATACCCATCAAAAATACTAATCAAGGAACTTTCCCATAATGCTACATGCATTGTGGATGCGTTTATTCAATTTACTGTATGTAGAGGGTATGCGGATATCCATCATTACAAGGAATTTGGAATGGCCTCGTTACACCTTATATGGGCAATCCACATCTGCAACAAAGTTATGGCTGGCACCTTCCGTTAGAAGACGAGATGTGTTTAGCCTTTTCTATACTATTTAGTGTTGACTACCCTGAGCCCATCACTCTGTATTATAAAGCTAAGGCGTCGGTTAATTAGAGCTGCATGCATTGTGAGAGCCATGTGCAAGATTCATTGGCTCCGTCAGTGTACATATGGTCAAAGCCTCCAGCTGGTCCTAATTCAGACACGATTGCTACCCACCCCCGACTCTCGACATGGATGAGTCCCTGTTGCAAGAGGCCCCAGCCTCGTCACACTACCGCATGTACACACTAGGTCCATTGACATGTATTGGGCATTTACTTCCCCTTACTTTTGATTATAGGTAAATATAATTGTCGTCCTTGCCTATGTCTTGAGGAGTTTTGATAATTATTTTGGGTCAATTTGATGTGTTACCTTTCCTCATCATATTTACAAGCCTTACCTGTAGTGTGCGTCGGCCTCCAGGTGTGTCGGGGCCGTCCACACGAAGTCGGTGATGGCCCGACAAATGGCCTGGGTGCGGGTGGTCACGTCGTCGGCAGCTATCCCGGGGTACCTGTCGACCACCGCCTCGATGAGGCTGTCCGTGTCGCCGGGCCGGTAACTCTGCAGCAGGTAGGTGGCCGCCAGGTACAGCCTCTCCTTGGTGGCCGCCACGTTGCCGAAGTCTCCGGGCAGGCCGCGCATGTTCATGTAGATGAAGCCCGCCGCGTCGTCATGAGTTCTTTGAGTGACAAGGGGTCGGGTATTTAGTGGGGAGGTAACTTGGGAATATCGGTATGACTGTTGAGGGGTGTGTTATTCAATATACACATGTACTTTTATTGACATTGATACGTACATTTCTGCCATCGAATTATTGAGCTATAATTCATCTGATACTATTGATTTTCAAATTGAATGTTATGTTCAAATAAGATACTTAGATTGCCTCCTGATTTCGACTCACCTTCCAACGATATAGTCCACCTTACTGGCATCACCGCTTCGGAAAGCTTCCTCTGGCTTCTTGGCGACGAACTGGCCATCGACCACGGGGCCCCAGCCCGGCAGCTGGCCGCTGAGGATGGCCATGGCCGGGTAGCCGGACCTGTCCAGGTCGGTGGCATTCCTGGTACGGAGACAGTCCACCAAGGCCTTCATGCCCCCCTCGTGCGGACAGTTCTCCAGGCGGGCCACGTTCTTGGTGTTCTCCATGTGGTTGTGTTGTATCCCTATGGGCCCGGAGGCGGCGCCACTCAGGGTGATAGCCCGGTGAAACAGGCCCTCCGCCATGGGAGACACCATCAGGTGGCTGACTATGGCGCCCCCTGCAGACGCCCCGAATATGGTGACCCGGGAGGGGTCGCCGCCGAAGCTGGCCACGTTGTCCCTGACCCAGAGGAGAGCAGCTCGGGCGTCCCACAGCATGTAGTTACCGGGCGAGTTGACGTCGGACGTGGCCAGCCCGCCGAGCACGCTGACCCGGTAGTTGTGGGACACGATGACCACGTCACCGGTCAGGGCGAGCTGGTCACTCGGGTAGATCTGGGTGGTACCTGTCTGGTAGCCGCCCCCGTATGTCCATACCATTACGGGCAGGGGGGACTTTCTGCAAAGGGAATGTACATCAAGGTGAATCGTCAATAAATTTCGGTCCAGTTCGGAAGTGAAAAGACTGTACTTTCTTGAATATTATTCTACATCTTGTACCCCCGCACAAAATACGAATGTACAACTGACTAGCAAAATTCCTCCTTTTTATAAACAAATCTTTTTATATTTTAGAATCAATATTTAGCCTATCCTTTGCACGCTGGGATCCATATCATACACACAGATAAACTCCCAACACAGTGTAAATCATTCCTAACTGCAGATACAAGGAGAATTGTATAATCATACCAGAGAGTTCAAATCCAAACTCGCTATAACTTACTTGTTTATGTCCACTCCATTTGGGACGTAGACGTTGAGGAAGAGGCAGTCCTCTCCGTTGTCCGGGTAGCTCCTGGAGAACTGGGTACACGGCTGGCCGTAGTCACTGGCGTTGTACACTCCGCTCCAGGCCTCTGGCTGCTGGGGCCTCTGCCACCGGAGGTCACCCACTGGGGGCTTCCCGAACGGGATGCCTTTAAACTCTTCTATTGCCCGACCTTTTTTAATGTGAATAGACGTATAGGTATGAACATGAGTGTGAGTGAAATGCAAATGGTATAATGCCTGAACGGCTTTTCTTTTGATTTCTCGTGAATTGATATGGATGTAGACCCCTAAAATCGACAGGGCGACACGGCCTTTTCTGGGCTTGGTGACATGCGACGTGATCATTATTTTTTCTTAAATTCGACAGGGAGACATGATCATTTCTTAAATTCGACAGGGCGACATGATCATTTCTTAAATTCGACAGGGTGACGTGATCAATTTTTAATTCGACAGGGCGACATAGGACACCCCCCCCCCCCCCCCATCTACATCCCCATTGATGGATATGTATATTGTTATACCGGCCACATGTTAACCATTACAAATGTGTAATCTGACCCTATGTACACCGGCTCTATAATGGTTTGTATAATGGTTTGGTTAGAAAAATGTGTGATTGTTATATCAACGTCATCAGCAATATTATTTAGATGGCAATATGTGGCCATAAATTTGATGCGCCAGTGTTTTTTTTAGCCTTTTATTAAAATATAGGAAATGCATCTAGACGACACAAAACATTTCTAGAACATTCATTTGATAGCACCGTACCGTCATGGAGCATACGTCGTCCCATCACGTCGCCGTAGATGGTTCTCACCACGGGAAAGGAGGAGGATGCATCTTCCCCGGTTAGTGGGGCTCCGCACCCAAGGCCAAGAGTAAGGAACAGAAGAAACACGTTGACAGTCATCACCGGTCGACAAGGCTGAAGCAGCTCTACCAAGTGAAAGGAAACTCTCAGGCCGTCCTTGGTGGTATCCCAGCTTAGTGAACAACGGCACTGATTGGTGGCAGCATGTGGGCCCAGATAAGACAAAGATAAAGATCCATCAGGCCATAGGCCTACTACACGATATACCTTAGTTCAGGGTCGACATGGTTAACTGGAATTATTGCCGCCAGCCCGGGTGAGTGCAATTGCCTTTCATACATTGACCCAAATATCATAACTTGATTTTATTATTTGGTGATATGGCGTTATATTTCAGTAAAGTACCTGAACTTCTTTTTAAAAAAAGTGTTTTAATCCGCCCCACCTGCAGCTGATAAAAAGTAAGGAAGAAGTGATACTAAAGTCCGACATCGGCAGTCGGCAGGTGTTACTTTAGTGATCTTCAGCGCAAGGGAGCCTATGTGCAAGAAACATACTTGAAAAGGGTTTAATGGGGTATTGGAAGTAAAATCGTCAATCCAATACTGAACGTATATGACTACACGTATATGGATATACACGTTTCCACTTAGCTACGTCCGAAGACATGTTCTTGTCATTTAATAATTAAGGTTGTGGAATCATTTCTAAGTATTCACAATAGGAAAGAAATACAAATAAAACCCCTGCTAGTACTAAACGAAATCCGTCTAGAAGGAGCTTTTTCTCAAATGCAAACAATTCTGATAAAAACATGAAAACATCTATTAATGCATGGATCATTCATCATTTTAGCAGTTCATTCGACCATTGATCACTTTCTTGAATATTATCGTCCTACACCCTGTTGTATTACATGTAGGGCTAGCTTTGGTTTCGTTCGGATTATGATATTGTATGCATTCGCTTTATTAGTTGATATAATTATATTCATTCTCCTTTCAGTATACCGTCCAGTGGCTACCAAGAATTCTATCACCACCCTGCACGGTCACGCAGATGTTGCATAACTATATAGCAGCTGGATAGATTTATCTTTTGTGGACAAGATAAACGATAATTTTATCTGATCATATGAACACAGTTCTGCCATAAACGAATGAGATTCCGCTATGTGCTGTAGTTCTAAGAATAACGTCGCACCATTGGTAACATGTCCTGACAATGTTTACCTTATGTAGTTATCTATGTAACTGTTTGAATATAATATATGAATAACATATCTCGTAGGCATAATTGTAAGACTTCGAAACACTAGTTCTATTCAATGCTATACAAACATATTTATAATCATCATAATTTGAATTTTATTCACATGAAAACCTTTACCCCTATATACCAGAGAAAACACTCCATTCCACACCTCTCTTTTTTATATTTCTTTTTATTTTACATTTTACTCTACTATATCGTACGTCATGCTTTAAACAGTTTATAATTGATAGATGTTTATTGGCCACTCCTTCGTTCACAGCTCTTTTGAAACCCACCGCTCATCGACCAACTGCACAAACATCTTTGCTTAAGTCGCATACGATTTTACCAATGTGGTATAAATGAGCCATAAGTACCACCATTGAGGCAAGGGTGCTCCTTGACTAAGTGACTCTCTAAACAACTCATTGAGACACTACTATCAACAATGTTTTTATTATCATCGACAGAAGATACATGTAACTTAAAATGTACTTTCTTTTTCTTTTCTTTCAAAGTATTGTGTCTATACTTTGTATCATCTTCTTGATATAGGCTGGCACACCATCTGTAAATTAGAAACAGAAAGACAAGTCAGCATCTTACAAGTATACATTTGCTATTCCTGATCGAATGGACTCTGGTCACCTTTCCTAAAGTCTGGTATTTTGGTCTATGCACACACACGCACCTTCGGCAGAACTTGAACAACTCATTATTTAAACACCTTCATTGGATTTAGTGTCAGTACCTGTAAAATAGAAATGTGGAATATCCTAAATTCTTTGAAGCTTTTTCTTTTGTTCGGATGATGTGCATTATGTGTGTAGCGTGTTTAGAGAAGTATTATTAGTATAATTACACAGGGTCCAGTATGTAACATGTCCCATACGCGACTGTGGGTATGACAAATACTACCTTACTCAAAGAGAATAATCTAAAGTTTTAAATGATTATACATGTACCTTGGTGTACGGATGACTCTTCTGGTACTGTTATCTTTGGCCACTCGTTGATCCAAAAGTTGAGCCTACTCAACCTCTCAGTATCCTCCTTTTTAACTTCGCTTTTTGATGAGAGTTCCAGGAACTGTTTCTCCTCAGGGTCGTACTGGGGCCAACTGACGGCAGTCTTGTGTGGGCCTTTGTTTGGGTCACTGCAACGTGAGAAAATGGTGACTAGTCTATTACCCTGATTAACATGACCACTTCATTCGATTGGTACCAAGGTAGCTTCCTTACCTTAAGAGGCAGAACCACAGACTTACATATATAATTATTGAAAAAGTATTATTTAGTCTTACGCTTTGGGCCATCGTGATGAAAAACACTGTAAGAAAAACGTGCATCCATTCTTACCCTGTATAAGCAAAGTTAGCGAAGTAATGCATCATGTCCTCCTTGAGCTGTGTATCCTCCTTTGAGAAGCTACCTAGTTTCTCCTTCCTGTAACTGTTAAGGAATGGCTCGCCGAATGTGAAATGAAGGTCGTCATTGTGAGAACCCTTCACCCAGTCCTTATAATGCACAAAGCTCGGTCTGTAGTGAAAATTGTACATGAAGGTCTTCTTCCCTGTGGCGGTCCTGTAATTATAAGACGTTAGCATCGATGTAAGTGCCATAGGCATAATACACCTATTTTCTTTAGATAAAGGGAACATTGTTTATGTGTATTTACAGAAATGAGATTTGATATACAACAAATCCATATAAATCATTATGATGTTGTCGAACCCTCCATTCCCACCTGGAGTGGTTCTGCGCCTCCCGGTGAGCGGCCGAGGCAAAGATCCATTCACTGGTGCTCTGGACGATGGCCTTGGTCCTGGCCGTGACGTCGTTGCTGTCGATGTCGGGGTACTGTCTGAGGATGGCGTCGATGAGGCTCTGTACGTCGTCCCCCCGGGCGTAGGTCTGCAGCAGGAAGCGCAGGGCCAGCTGCAGGACGTCCTTGTCGTCGGCCAGACCCTCCGTCCCCTCCCCGCGGGCCCCGTACGTCGTCAGGTACACGAAACTCGCTGCGTCGTGCTCGGCACTTGAATGTGGAAACGGGACTTATCATTGGAAATAGTTTAACCCAAGAAGAATCTCATTTTACGTGCGTTAAATAAACCTATGAGTGGTAAAGGTAATTGAAGAGTGTTGGAGTCAGATGTATGCTAAAGGCCTATAGGCCTTGTCTACCTACCTGCCGATCATGTAGTCTATGTTGCGAGCTGCTCCAGCCGCCCAGGCATCTTTGGGTTTAGAGGTGAGCATCTGGCCGTCAACCACTGGCAGCCACCCGGGCAGGCGACCTCCATACACTGTGGCTGACTCAAATCCAGAGTTGATAAGAGACCGCGCATCTTTTCCTGATTTTGTAAAAAGTAAGGTAAAATAGAGATTGTCTGACATTTCATTATCAAAGTTTTTCGAGCTACTCGCTGGAGGGACAGAGGTAATGCTAATGATAGTATTTTAAGATATATATATTTGGAGATATATATATATATTTAATAAAAGTATCACTTGATATCATTTTGAATATTTATTAAAAGGAAATGTTGTTCTTTGTTGCTTAGATATCATTATGGAAAATAACTTCGGCATCATCAGTATTCAGTAAGGCTTGGAGCTGCTAAATGTCTAATTTGCCGGTTCAGATTAAATAAATCCTACCTCTGAGGCATTTGGCCAGCTGCTCAGTGGAACCCTGCGGACATTCCTCTACCAAGCCAAGATCCTGGGCCATCTTTCTGCTCTGGTGCTGGAACCCTATAGGTCCTGTGGAGGCCCCACTCATGGCTATGGCCCTGTGGATGAGGCCCTGTGTCAGGGGAGAGGCGGCCAAACAGCTGACCACTGTACCCCCTGATGACTGACCAAAGAGGGTCACTCGGGACCGATCTCCTCCAAAGTTTTTGATGTTGTCCCTGACCCACAAGAGGGCAGCACGGGCATCCCAGAGGTGGTAGTTTCCTGGGATGTTGGCATCAGAGGTTGACAGACCCCCTAGAACATCGAGACGGTAGTTGAAGGTCACAACAATGACCTGGCCAATCAGAGCCAACTCCTGACCACGGTACATGTTTCCATTCCCAACGGATAGGCCTCCTCCATGAACCCAAACCATGACTGGAAGTGGGTTCTTTCTAAAAGATATATATAAAGTGATTATATATAGATTTCACAGACCTATAAAACTAGATGTGATAGGTGTTACTATAATTCATCTAGATGTGGGTGCAAATGTAAGGAGTAACAAGACATTTTAAGTAAATATTACTGCAGTTTTAGTTTTATATGTTAAAGTTACAAGATAACCTGAAAGGGACAGTTTTCTAGAAGAACAGCAAAAATATAATGTCAAAAAGATTTTTTTAAATTCATTACGTGCAAAGGTTTATTATCTATTCTGATAAATAGCCCACTAACTTACTTTCACCATGCTGACTTCTCAATGTGGCTTTTCAGGGTGATGACATGATAGTTTTAAATTAATATTCCAAAATCAGTACGTATGGTCCAGAAAAAACTGTTTTTAGTCTAGTATTTGCCCACCTGATGTGGTTCATTATGTCATTTCTCTGAAAAGTCACCAGAGGGCATGAGAGCACAATAGGATGAGACAAGAAGCTCTGGTTTAGGGGGTGTTAAATATAATTAATGATAGATGATGCACACTTGTTCTTTCTTATAACTGCACATAATGAATGCCTTGAGTCATTTGCATATCACATTAACATTTTTAGACAACTGTGACTTGAACATTTCTTGAAGCTTCTAATGTTGAATATGTTTTTCTAAATCTAATAATTCAATAATGAAAGAAAATATTTGTGCTAAGTGCTTACAATGCATCTTGTACATCGTTTGGTATGTATACATTAAGGTAGAGGCAGTCTTCTGATGATCCATCGTTACCCCTTTGGGTACAGACACTCCCAAAGGTGGTGGCATCCCGGACGCCCGTCCATTTGTCCGGGCTCTGAGGCCTCTCCCACCGTAAGCTGCCCACTGGGGGTTTTGCAAAGGGAACACCCTTGAAGGCCTCAAACGTCTGGCCTACAACATGATGAACGTACCATGCATCTTTTAGTTTGTTACTAGTATTATGAAGTGTTGCAAGTTGGTCGAATTATCTCAGAACAGTATAATAGTTTGTATATTCTGATTAGCTGTAGTCGAAAAGCTAATGCACGCTTCTCATTCAAAAGAGCATTCTCTCTGTCTATAAAATTCATGCTTCAAAGGGAAATTCGTGAGTAGGGCAGACATAGGCCTACTCTTGGCTGTACTCATTACTCACAATTGTGCTATTTCCTGAACCATTTTGTACTAAAAGAAAACCATTAATTCACAAATTGATAAATATTATGAATAATGTGTTCTCGAAGAGTACGCGGCAAACCAATGATAATCTTACTTGCTCCTGAGATTAATGGTTCTGAAACCTTGGTTCTGAAACGAACCGATTAAAATTGCGAATATTCGTTTCAATCCCATAACTTTATAGGAAAAACATTTTCAAAAGTTCAAAATCTAAAAGATTCATGTTGAATATGGGTGAAACATGATTTCTAATTAAAATCAAGATAAACCAAACATCGACTAGATTGCACTTTGTGGGTCCCCATTTCGCGCCATAATAAAGATCGAATTCGCAACATTCCAAAAGTTATCCTCTTGACAACTCTGGATGGATTGATGTCTGCTCCCACTTCAGCCTCAACTCTTTTCTTTTTGGGCACTAAAATATATTAAATTCCAATTCTGATCAACAAAATTAATGTCATTGGTCTAGACCCAAAATCAAATTGCACAAAAAGAAAATACTCATAAGGTAACGTACAGAAAACTCCACTTGCAAAGGTTACAATTGGCTCCAGTAATCGTATTTCATTGGCGATCGCTCCTTTTTTTCTCTTAAAAATGTTCATAGTCTAGATCTTAAGAAAATCATTATGAGGTTTGGTGAGGCTGTTTTAATATGCAAGGTTTTGAAGTTCCCATGGGCATTATACTTAAGACCCTTCCCTTCCTTCCCAATTACATGAAAAATAAGATTGGCGAAATATGCTTTTTTTGGTTTTATCATATTCTGATGGTCTTGGGCTGATGATTGAATCTTGTTTCAGAGGTCAGTAATGGATTTTCATTTTTGAAATATGTGCTCCATGATTGTTATTGCCATGCAACTGCCAATGTAAAGGTTTGACAAACGGAGTATTGAAATCTTGATTACAGAACATGGACAGCAAATCATGCCCTAATAGAAGCCAAAGAAATTGTCTAAATAAATAAGCCGGAAATGTGCGCAGTGAGAAGTGAAGACCTACTGTGACTTACTGAATGCGAGGCGAGATATGAAAAGATGAAAAAGAAAGAGATGGTTAGGCCCTATATCATGACTTTATACTTTATCTAATTATCTGACAGTGTGTAGCCGATAGGCATTTTCATTAGTTTCCTATATTAGTCATAAAATCATTTTACCGGCCATTATCGTTACAAGAACCATTCGGGAGCCGCACCACCTAAAAACAGGTTAACGTGTAAGCACACAATCGACGTAATCTTCCTTTAAACAATGTTTAAATCAGTATAGCTTAATTCCAACCTTGCATGTTCATGAAACGTTGGAGTCCGCTTGCGTTATCAATGGTAATTTTCTTTTTGCTTTTACATCTGCATCAGTACACCTATTAAATATACATGTATGTATCGATGAAACTATACCAAACCTACCATAGTGCATGTCCCGGAGGCCTCGGAGGTCGCCATAGATGGTTTTTACAATGGGCTGAGGTTCATTTGTTGGGAACCCTCGCACAGTGTAGACCCAGAGACCCACCAGTAGCAGGGAACCCCTCCACGCGTCCATCGTGTCCCTTGTAGTGGACTGTCCACGCCTTACACATCAACAGATATCCAGGGACATGAGAAAATTGACATCTGCTCCAGAGATAACCATTAGGTCTTGATGAACCGCAATAAGAGTTGCAATTGGTTACAGCCTCTCTTGTCTAGGCTCTTGTAATCCCGGCCTGATAAACTCTCCAACAAAGTGTTCAAGAAAAACGGGACGTCCCCCCCCCCTAAAAAAAAAAGAAAGAAAGAAAGAAAAAAAGAAAAAAGAAAAGAAAAAAAAAACACTTCCATCTGACCTTACAGTTAAACTTTACTCTGCTGAGATCTAAATTTCACATTAATTAGATCCAATCATGTCCTACAAGTTACAACGTAACCACTATCTTTCCATAGACTATATTGTACCATTTAAGAACAATCTGGTGAGTGTTGGACATATGATATAATACATGTATACGTATGTGATCAAAGACAAACAAGGCTCGGCTGTCTTTTGTTTGCCTTGAAACCTCGTCGACCAAGGCTGTCCCATCCCGAAAGTTGCTCATTAGAAGATATAAGTCTATTTAAGCACTATCAGAGTTTTATAATTATTGTGGGAGTTGTTCTGTTGTTTTGGGGAATATCGAATTTGGAGTCTATGCCAAAGAGGTGCACGTCCAACTCACATGTATTACTACTGTAATGTTCATTAACTTGTATGAGACAACTAGGTTATGCATAGGTATGTCAGTGGAGGCTCGAGAGAATAAACAACATTACACATTTCCATTTGTATAGCTCTTCACATAAAGTGTGTTTATTACATAGAAGGTGTATGTACGGACGAATAACTTTTGTAGTTTTACAATAAATTTGCAAATAAATATTGTTTTGAAAATGGAGGGAACGCACTTGCGGTTTTGAGTTATAGGCCTATGCCCCCACCAATTTGTACTATACTCAGTAACTAAACAACTATCTCAATAATTCTGCACTTGACGTATTTGTCTAGGGAGATTCTGGTACGGTTATCTTTGGCCACTCATTGAGCCAGAAGTTGATTCTGCTCAGCAGCTGAGGATCCTCCTTCCTGGCGACCATGTCGGCATCCATCTGTAGGTACTGCTTCCCCACAGGGTCATACTGCGGCCACTCTGTGGGCACCTTGTGGGGCCCTTTACTGGGGTCACTGGAGAGGAGTTTGAACAATAACGTGTTAGTAACGAAAACTGAATGGGCAAGGTTGAAAAGATAATTGTTTTATTCTTCCTACATTGTATTTCCTTATATCTTATAGTACTGTTTTACTGAATTTCTTTTTCGTTACTTCCAACTGTATAATGCGTTTTATCTCACCTTGTAAGAAATAGGGCCTACATTGAAATGAAGGGCCCACATTATGTTACAGCTTATGATACATCAGCCGGTTATTCTAATTCGTATTTCGAGAACAAATAAAATCTCTTTTCTTAAGTCCAAGGACCTCTATACGACCTGATATACAATTCAAAAGTGTAATAGGAGAGTAGGTTCATCATACCCGGTGTGTGCGAAGTTGGCGAAGTATCTCATCGTATTAATCTTCACTTGAGTGTCCAATGGAGAGAATGGGCCGAGCCGCTCCCGCCTGACGTCCCTCCTGTAAGGTTCTCCGAAGACAAAGTGCAGGTAGTCGGTATGACTGGCCGTCACCCAAGACGGGTGGTGCAGAAAACTAGCGCGGTATTTAAAGTCAAACTGGAACGTCTTCTTCCCAGTTGATTTAGAATTCCTAGAAGATAGAAAAGACAACGCGCACACTTGCCCCCGTTAGTATATACTTGTAAATGATCATCTTTTAAGTTAAAGGTTGTAAGAGTTCATAAATCATGTAGACCTATAGGCCTATGTGAAACGTTTACATGCCCCATTTGATTGTCCTTTCATAAAGCACTATCGTTTGAATAGGATGATAATATAAAGATAGAATATCGTTTTACTCTGCCATATAAAAGACTGCATTGGAAGGCACATGATTGACTCAAATTGAAGGAATTGCAATTAGAAATAGAACGGTAAAAGTAGGCCAAATTCAACAACAATTATAGTATAAACACATGAATGGGGGAAAATAGTATTTACCTAGAGTGTGATGTAGCTTCAAAATGAGAAGGCCCTGACCAGATGAAGTCGGTCACAGCCTGTGACACGGCCTTGGTTCTGGTCAACTCATCGTCACTGTTAATGTCGGGGTACTTCCCCTTAATGGTGTCAACCAAAACCTGCAACTTTCCTTCTGGGGCGTAACTCTGGACAAGGAACTTTAAGATGATGTCGAGAAGTTCCTTGTCGGCGGCCAAGTTAAGGGTAATGTTTCGGGGCTCACCCCTCAGATTCAGGTAGACGAAGCCAGCGGCGTCGTCGTGGGCCCTAAAGAAGACATCAAATGTGACGGGAAAAGGCCATCATAATTATATCTTCGCTATAACATTCTAAGTCTCTATAGAATCCTTTTGTATATAATAACATTTACAAGCATGAATGTCCTTTATTTTCGACCTTTCAAAAAGCACCTACAGTGTCAGCGAGACGCTCACAATACATTCTCTGATAGGCACAGTTGGGCTTCAAATGTGAAGTCATAAGTGTTGTACCTTCTTGCCTATGGAGTAGAATCGCCAATATTGTATGTGAGCATCTGCACTTTGCCATACGACACCGTGGCATATGTCACAAAATATATAATCATGTAAATCGTTCTTGCTAGGAATTACCATGATCTTAGACTGATTACAGTTATTTCATTAACAATCTATCATTATAATTAAGGATCAATAGCAAGCACAACCACTGAAGGTGCAGACTGTTGATGAATTGATGACTCAGAAATCGTTGTAGACTATTTCATATTTATAACAAATATGCATAGGCACCTTCCCTTTAAATTGTAGAGACATGCATGTATATAATTGAATGGTGACATGAGACAGTCTATCACAAAAATGAAAAGAGCTCTAGACAGAAGTGGTGCCAGGATTTACCCCAAATCTTTAATTGTAGGTAATATTAGAACGTCAAGCTATAGACGCAACAATGACAGCAGATTTCAGGAAGTAGCTGAAGCTGCTCACCTCCCCGTGATAAGGTCCACGTCACCGCCCGCCCCTTTCCTCCAGGCGTCGGCCGGGATGTCGGGCACCATGGCCCCGTCGACGGCGGGCAGCCAGGAGGGAATGGTGCCGCCCTCCAGCACCATGGACAGGAGCCCCGACAGGTCCACGTCGTGGGCGTCTTTTCCTCGGAGACACTGCACAAGCTGTCGGGTGTTCCCGACCGGGCAATTCTCCTCCAGGGCAAGGTTGATGGCGTTGCGCAGACTCTTGTACTGTATGCCAACGGTTGAGGCCGCGTTCCCGCTCAGGTCGATGACCCTGTGAACGAGGTCCTTGGTCAGTGGTGAGATGGCAAGGTGACTGGTGACCACTGCTCCAGCAGACTGACCAAACGCAGTCACTCTTGTTGGGTCACCCCCAAAGTTTTGTATGTTGGCCTTGATCCATAATAAAACAGCCCGTGCATCCCAGAGGTGGTAGTTGCCGGGGGAGACACCATCCCCTGTGGCAAGACCACCCAGAGCGCTGAGTCGGTAGTTGAAGGTCACCACCACGACCTGGCCAATCAGCGCCAACTCCTCCGAGTGGTAGGTGTCCCCAGACCCGAACAGGAAGCCCCCTCCGTGGGCGAACACCATCACCGGCAGAGACCTGAAAGAGGCAGTTGTTACAAATTACTTTAAAAGTTTAAAATCATGCAATGGTATTGTAAACCATATTCGTCGAAATACTTGATGATGAGGGAAAAAATACCTAAAACAGATCAAGTTATTCAGATGCTGGCCCCTGCAGATTGTGCGACCCTCATTCTACACATACATACACACACATACACACACATACACACACACACACACACACACACACACGCACGCACACACACACACACACACAACCACACACGCACACATAGAAGGGGAAGCGGGCTAAGACATTATTAAACATTTCCGACCTGAAAGACCTTATGGTTACGTAAGGCCAAGTAGGATGGCAGGTTAAAAATCAGGAATAAATGAATGAGCCATTCATAGAGGATCCCCTTTTTTACATGCAATGTGTTAATTTCTACAAATTTTGTCTTGTTTTTGAAATGAGATACGAGCTGCTCCCAACCCAGCAGCAACGTCCAGGTGTCATGTGACTGTCTACCTAATTTTGGTCTGGTACTTACTAAAATCACGTTTCAGATTATACTATTTACGTTAATTGTAGCCTAACCATTGTTGCCTTTATATTAGGTCAATAGGCCATAGTATAAGGTAAGATCGTTAGAAATAGATGAAGTCAAGACCAAACCTAAACATAATGTTATATTTTGACATTCTTATTAGGTCAGATACAGACCGAACCCAAACAGATTGCTGCTGTGACATTCAAATAAGGCGAGATTGACACAACAGGGTCATTTGAAAGTAGTTTTTTATGTTGCATAATAACATAAAGCCAACCTCACTGTGTGCCATTCCAGTGTTTGTTCACAGCAACATTTTTTACAGCCTTTATAAAAGAACTTTGATGCAAATTCACAATGCAGCATACCAGAAACTGATATAGATTGTTGTTATGATACTATCATTATGTCACATTCATCATCTTATTCCTTATTCCTTATTCCTTATTCACCCCAGGCAAGCAGTGACATAATAAGCACGTTCTGCGACCATTCATTTTTTGGTTAGTTTACAACCTGCCAAACTTTTAAGTAACAATTACGATATTTTAGGTACACTTGAGACTTACTAAAAAAAGAATTCTTTATTAGTGAGGTCTCAACTATACTCAAATGCAATGTTATTATAACATTATTATAACATTTAAGAATGTTACAAGAATGACACAATAACATTACAATGCGATGTTGCAATGTTATGTTCTAAAGACGTTTTTGGGTGCCATCAAAATAACGTAACAAGAACCAAAGCAGAACTAAACCAAACCTCGCTGCAACGTTATAATAACGTATTCTTGCTTGCGACCTTATTTATGATAATCATTTATTATCGCAATCACTTATATCAATAGCTAAGTATCTCAACCCAAAATTCATGTTTTAAATACTTCAATTGATTAATTGCGTATATCATATCAATGTTAACGTTATTACATTCTTTGCTTGTAATATGTGTATAACAGTTTCAAAGTTTGTTGCCAACCTATCATACAACAAGCAGTGACGGGGGTGGGATAACAAACTTAGGGCTCAGATTTTATAAACCTAGCTCACTTGACATTTCCGACTCCATTGGGCACGTAGACGTTGAGGTAGAGACAGTCCTCTCCAGAAACCTCTCTTATTATTTGGGTACATGCTATGCTGAAGTTGACGGCTTGGAAAACATCATTCCACGCTGTAGGCTCCCGGGGTCTCTCCCACCTCAGAGAACCCACCGGGGGCGTAGCGAAGGGAATGCCTCGAAAAACATCAAACAGCTCACCTGAAAAGAGAAATAAGATTTAATATGATATTTTTAAAGTTATCGACGAACTATGCAATGAAGTACACTTTCACCCATTTAACGAATAACCTTTGTTTCCTGAATTAATACACTATATTTCGCTATGTAATATGATATTATGTACAGGGGCTTAGTATAAAATCTTAAATAGTGTTATGGCAAAACCACATTGGTGAATGAATATAGATTATGGTTCTCTTCTGCTAACAGTAACTAATAGCACGAAAAGGCGTGTTAAGTTTATATAATGTAGTACGTGGTATCTGCACACACACACACACACACACACACACACACACACACACACACACACACACACGTATTCGCCCTCAATTTTATCAACTTAGGCCTACTTACCATTATAAGATTTCCGTAGGCCTTGGACCTTCCCTTTATTGGTTTGGACAGTAGGGGAAGGTTTATCAAACATAGATAGTGGTACTTCCCAGCTCGGTCCAAATAATGAGAGGGCCAGGAGTGGCAGAAACCAGCAGGTTCTACATGCCATTCTTAGGCTGCTGTTCACCACGTACGGTTTCCTGGATGACAGGAAGTCTATGTATGTATATACTTTAATAGGGGTGACAGATAACGGGTCTTTGGTCTTGTATTACGTGAAGGGAAAACGTCATATGGTAAGATAAATAGTTCTAAAGTATGATAAATATGCGTAATCATCTATTGTACTTAGCCTAAGAGCTGTACAGGAATGGGGTGTAACTTAAAGGATTCCTTGCACATACATTTTCGAAAGCCTATTTTTTATCTAATTAATTTCTCTTTGGTATTCTAAAAACATTTGAATAGAATCAACTGGAAAATGCCAAAGAATTAGCAGATCAGATTAGTGCATTATAAAGGAAAGAAAATAGGATTTGGGAATTCCCCAATTTCTGAGCTTTCAATTATGTCCTTGCTACGTCATAATAAAGGGGAAATCCCGATCAAAATAAGTTGGGAATCCCTTGTGATTGAATGATTATAGGTGAGTGAAAGAAACACATGTTTATAGTCTGTATTTGGCCTAAAATAGACTATATATCTAATGATGCAGCTGAAATTCCTTTCTATACACTATTGAGAGTTGGGGATTCTCAACTATTGAGAGTTGGGGATTCTCAATCAGCGTCCTTGTGACGTCACAAATTAGGGGATTTCCCTTGAAAATACATAAAATAGACCAAAATATTAAAGTTTCATTCCAGCCAAGGTGAACTATAGGGAGTTAATTATATGTGTTGTGTACGTAATTAGTCTTGTTAAGTTATAGATAATAGCTAGCTCCAAATGCAGTCTCCTCCTCGTTCAACTGCCGTCTTCCAATACATAATTATAGTTCCAACATCATGTAAGACATGAACACTTGCATGAAAGAATATTGTTTGTTTACTTATCCTATGTATTGACATTCCGTGACAAGAACTCGATTGACCATGATCAGTCCCGAGGTAGGAATATCCCCTCAAACACATTCAGTCAATGCACCCGTGCTCTTACACGATCTTTCTGCTTCTATCCAGAACCAAGACTCAGCTTAACCTTTCCAGGATGGTTACTCACACAGCGTTTCAGAGAACTCTGACTGACTGAGAGAGAAACACGCTCTTTTAGTATGGTACGTCACACCGTGACTCCTCCCCCATTTGACTATTGACAAAGTGAAACATGGCTAAAGATCCAGTCATCAAATAGTGAGGCTAAACTTTAAATTGCCTTGAACTGATTTGCAAAATTACTGATAATTCCTGGACTATCTAACCAATTTCAAATATCTTGGTGTCATTTTGTAGCTAAGAATCTGTAGTGTGCAAAACCAGGAATCTTACATTCTAAGAAAACATTCCAAATAATTTGGAATGTTTGGAATGGCCTTGAAACTTTGCCGAAATTTGTCATTTTTACTGACTTGCAACCAGGAAATTCTAAATAGAATGCCTCAAAATAATTTCTTGAGAATTCTGGCAAGACTCCTTTTAGAGAATTGAATTTGCAATCTAATGATGTATTATATGACCTTATGCTGAGAACGAGTACAGTTTAAGCCAACTTGGAAGGCTGAGGTGAAATTCCTTAATTTTGGCATTTTTGCTCATTTGCATACATTTTCTTATCAGTTTATAACATTCTAAGTAGTTTTCTAGTGGAATATTTCTTGTTTTATTGCCTGTTTCTCATAAATAACAATATTTCAAGCTTGTTAAAACACTGTTCACTATTTCTTTTGTGATAAATCATAAAACGCTAATAATATGTTCTATGTTTTCAAACATCCAAAAGTGACTCAGTCTAGATGATCCAGCTTAGCACTGTTCCTACATTGTCACATAGGAAGTGTGTGTGTCATATCTTGTACTCGTATGTGATAAAAGTTCATAAACCAATGCCTATTTTCAAGTTTTTTAAAGTAAAAAATAAGTTATTTAGATGGATATGAATTGTATTTGGTTATTTATTGATTTTCTTTCAGGAAGTGAATGATTATTATCCATTCAAATAAATTAATCTAGCCTAGAAAATGAAATTACGTATTTTTATGCACAGATTTTGGGCATTGAGAGGGCTAAATGAGTCAGATTCGGATGAAAGTATCTACTCTTTTGTCCCTTAGGTATATAAAAAATGTCTAAAAATGTCTTGGGCCTTAATTAAAACCCATTAGACCTCTTCTGTGGGTGCTTTCCTCCATAATACATGGTATATATGGATATATCAATAGTCTATTAAGGCATAAACCTGATGTGAATCTCATAATCCAGTAAACTCTCTATTTGGTGAATGGATCTTTAGCACATGCACTTACTAAAGCTCACGCTATGGTGCCTAACATTTAATATAGACTGGCCATCCGCATCAGTACAAAGGTGTGACATAATGGTCACACAATGCAACCATGCTTTTTTGGTTTGTCTGTTACTTCCTTGAATATTTCATAACTGTTACATTATTTTTCTGGGAGGTTTAGACCTAACTAAAACAGAATGTTATCATAACGTTCTTGTGAGATTAGGTCAAGATCAAATTAAAACAGAACGTCATTGTGATGTTCTGATTAGGTGCGGTTCAGACCTCACTTAAACAGAACATTGTAACAGATTGATAACACCTGCATTCCATTATATTTAAGAGGTCAGGCTTTTTACCATGATGGACCCTTCCAAAAAAGCAAGCGTCTTTCATTAAATGAGCGACTTATATGCACAGAAAAAAGCAAAAGGTTAGAAAGTTAGTCAAATCAGGCTTTTGCAATATGAAAAGAGGGCTAGACATGGCCACTCTTACTTTCTATCCCCCCCTTCTGAGACTCAATGTCTAACACCCTAGTCAAAATATCTAAGCTTCTAACTTCAGGGTTAGTCAAAGTGCTATCTCTAAAATTATCCACTACATGACACTCTTAATCAACATAACAGTTTTGTAGAATTAAATCCAAGAAATCTGTTTAAATGATTATTTTGTAATATCCTAAGTCTCCAATATGTTTTAAAACAGATAAGAGTTTACTAAACAGTCAGTTTGAAAAATATTCAAGTCTTGAGAAGATTTTAATGAGGATATAATGATAGTTGCAAACAGGTAAACACCTTTATTGTAGCCAATGTCTCTAGTCAAGGTATTTTGGGATTTCTGGTTGGCATGACACCTCACTGGGATGGTAACTTCTGTGAAGGCAGGTATCTGACTCTTCAGAGAAGTCCCAATACCCAGAGAAAGCTCTGAACTACAGGCTGATTTGTTTACTCTTACAACTGTATAATTCTTTTTGCTCACAATAAACCTTTAAATCTTAAAAAATCTGTATATAGGGATGAATCTATACATATAGGGACATAGTGATTTATGTATGTATGGATATACCAATGCCTTAAACATATTTTAACTCGCTTTCAGTGCATATAACCATTCAATTCATTAAACCACAAATGGTTAGACAGACTAACCAAGGGGTAGTCAAAATGTCTATGCCTTAGTCACAAAAAGGTTAGAAAGTTCGGACAAAAACACACAGTCATAATGACTAACTTTTTTTCCAAAAAGTTAGGACTTTTGACTAACATTCTAACCATTTTTTTTTTTTCAGTGTGAGGATTATGATAATGAAAAATAATCCTTCATTGTAGTGTCCCTGCTCCAGGGACCAAGCTACTTAGATTGTTTCCGCCTTCTGTTGATTGTGGCGTCAGCCTCAATGATATGTGTGCACGTAGTCATGCCGGGGACTGTTATAACCATCTACGGACGTGTACTGTCAAGAATGTAAGAACCATCTGGAACACGCTTTTCTGCAAAAGAACCTTGCACAGGAGGGGGGGTTAACTTTCCGATATATCTAATGGATGCTTAACGGTTCCATACTGTTGAAAATATATAAAGGCGGCCCTTGTATTGCAAAATACTTCAATCAATTTCCGTAAATACTAAATTTTAACGAACTTTTTGATAAGTAGATCCTTTAGAATAATCGAAATACAAGATGTAGTATTTAGCGGAATTGCTATTATATACATATTTTACAAATAACGAATATGCAACTTCATGTTTATCCGTTCGTTAGGCCATAATAATGGAACTGTAGGCCTATAATGAAAACCTTAAAGGAAAGTTATACAACTACCCCCTATATAGAGTTTGAAGTATATGTAACGTGTATATTAAAGAAGATATCGATGTTCAAAAAATAAAAGTCAATAAATTGGTTTTTAATTCGATATGGCAGAAATATTGTTTTGACTATAACTTCATTTATGTCAATATATAAAATGATTACCTTTCATAATGAAACCATACTGTATGTAGTACATTAATAACATGAAAGGAGATTCCATGCCTATTGGTGTTTATGCTGAGGAAGATAAAGTATCTGAAAATTAAAGAAAACACATTCCTCAGGACCCCTATTCTCGCAGCATTTCCGGTTACATTAATTGATTAGAACTTTGACTCTTGAACTATAACTTTCCTCTCAGCTGCTGCGACTGAATGCTGACCTGCTGACCGGATAAGTGATGAATCTAATTCCCTCAGACTCACCTGTCAGATGGACACTTGTAACAACCCAGTTCTCAATTCCATTGACCCTGACCTTATTATCTATCCAAATAACCCTTACAGTGAACGAACTGTATCAACAATATGGGAAATAGTGATACTCATGACAACTTGTACGTAAAGTTTCCTCTTGCATCTATTTGAACTAAGCAATCAGGAACTAGGGCTACATAATATTATACATACACCAATAAATATGTACTTAGTCCTGGACATTTCTTCCAAAACATGTTTGAAAAGCCGGTAACGATTGGTACCCGGGAGCCAGTGATGGAGTACATCGCTTCATATCAGCTACAAGTTATAGTAAGAGATAATCTCAGGTGAACTCAGTGGATGGGCATATAGCCTTATCTCCGAGTTGTGTGCTCGCACCGATTAGGCTACTACCATATCGACAAAGACACCGATGACATACTAAAGGCCCTTCAAATCAGGATAAAATGTGCCCTGGCTTAGTTTTTCGTCTATCACTAGCACAATTGCATCCACTTTGCCTCGAGCCACCACTCACCGAAAATACGCACTTGTGGAATTATATCACCGTCGGGGGTGGTCCACAGGGGTTCCTGGTGTACGTGAAAGCGGCAGGAGAGCCCTAAGGACGTAGAGAGGCTTTCGATTCGAACATTGTTGTGAAGGGAAACGTTACCATAAGCGTGGTCAAGATGGACGTGGATACGGCTCTGGGGAAAGTCGGAGGCTACCGCCGCTGGCACCTGGCCATGTTCAGCTTCATCGGGATCTTCGGGTTCATGCCCCTCTGTTGGCAAGGCATTGTCATTGTCTTTATAGGTAAGTTTGGATGTGGTTTGTTTATCTTTTAAACAGTTGAACAAACAGCAACTTGACTCGGCAACTAATAATCTAGGCCTTTTCAGACAATGTTGAATTGGATTTTGTCTTTGGAATAGAATCGCCTTTGGAGATGTATAGACAGAAGCTGCTATTTTGAATTATCTACAGAGGTCTTAGACAAATATACTCCAAGAGAACATACAGAAATAAGAACCACGTGCACGTTCAAAGAAAGTAGACAACAGAGCTACATAACTCTGATTATTTGACCGAACACAGATATGAATGGACGTAGAATCAAGAAGAAATTAAAGATAATTATCAGTGATACACGAGGGTAAATCAATCGATACGAAATGATTACACATCTACACGTAATTTAACATATTTGAACAATAATCTTTGAAATACTGTGTAGGCTAAGTGTAGAGCGGATCTTGATTTAAGTGTATTCAAACAAATACAAGTAAAATAAATGCTTGTTTGAATTCCACTGCCTTACACTCCCCAAGAACGCCCACGGTGAAGCTTATATTGTATTCCCTTTACATATCTTCATTCAATTAACAGTTTGTACCATTGGAAAGATACTCTTTTGTTAGAATATTTTAACAAAATAATTATTCTGTGCACTGTGCATCTTTTTTTCTGCTGCCATAGTAATATGATTACATCCTTATCCCAGAAAAAAATATGATCAATGCCAAGTTACCAAGAATGCAATTGTCATGAATAACTACTTTTTCTGTGATTAAATCATCTAACCCTTCAGTAATTTAACGCAAGTCAAAATTTCATGAGAATGATATTGTATCCTTAACTTTTTTTTAATCAGTAGAGCACTCAATAATGGTTTTACAGGAAATTGCTCAATATCGTGTTAGCTTACCAGAATGTAAGATGTGACTGATCACATTTACTTTTTCTGAACTGTTCAGCCCAGTGTTTAGGCAAAATGATCAATCACGCACATCACTTTACATCAGTTTCTAGTTAGGATAACGAATTGGTACTTACATTAAACTATTCAGATAATAGCCTCGTCACTTGAAAGTCTAATCTTGAAGTCAATAATATAGTGTGTGTGTTGTATTACAATGAATGAAATGCAAATATCACATACCTGTATACTGCACTGTTTTAATAAATTCCTGTGAAACTTGAGGTTGAACATATCCAATACATCCACATTTCGCAGTATTTTGTGGCCCTCATATTCTCATTCTACACAATTGTTCAAAAGTCGGATAGGGTATTCCCCCTAGTCGGGCTACTGAAGCTGTTATGATTCACCATTGCCATGTATCCCTGCCAATACGATCATGTGGTGTTGACCGCAAAATAAGGATACGCACTGAACCCTAATATACAAATGAGCATGCCCCTACTCCTCTCGATGATTCAGGAGTTAAGATGAAACCTATCAAAACGTAGCTAGGCCTACTAATGGGGGTGTAGATGGTGGGGGGGGGGGGGGGCGATGCTACATGTCGAATTTAACCCCTTCACTGCCACATGCCTAAAGGGAAAACCGCCCAAAATCTAAAAGTAGTAACAGCGAATCCCTGGGGAATCCCCTCGAACCCCGAAATTCTTTCTTTCAATTTCAAAATGTCTTCTAGATTGCTTCAAAAGTGAAAACTTAACACAAATTGAACTATTTTATTATTACAATGTTCCCCATTCATTTATATATTTATTATGATTTAACAAATGTAATCATTTGAAGACATTATGACATTATTTTGAGATTAGACCAAGTTCAGGGGATACAGGGCACGTTGCCCGTATCTGACAACCATCTAGGACGTTTTAATGCATATCACGAGTGAGGATTCGTTAAGGATGTTTGCACTCTATAAAGTTAATGTAAGGTCATTTCTGATACGTTAAGCATCTATGCATATATCTGGCCGATAATGTCTATCAGATAAACATCCGAAAGAACATTTTTCATGTGACTTGTTATCTTAACAAGTCAAATAGTAATTACTACTTGTCTTCCCAAGCCTACTCGAATCTGGTTCGGTCTGCCTGCAATCATCATAATCATAAAGTAATATAATAATTCAATTTCATTTTAGGCGATAGGGCAAGCCGACCATATAGGCTATAGGCTTTTAAGTATAATTCGGTATAATTCAACCACGATGATGTTTCGGAATACAAATTTAGATGGATGGGACTTTAACAGTCCTATGAGATATGAAAAACAAGTTATGAAGGGCAAATAACTGTAGGTATAGTAGGAATAGTTATTTTCTATGCATCTTCGAAATCGCTTCAAAAACAGAAATATATTGCATATCGATAATTTTGATAATTATCCAAGAAGGCTTAGTTTTTAAAGGCACGTATGATAAGGATATGGATAGGTAGGGCTTTCAATTTAGAAATGATAAACATAATTCATTTTTTGAATAAACAGTTTCTGAACTAAAAATACGGTATCGCCGACTGATCACCTGATTTGTACAGACCAAAACTTTCTGACGGTTAAAATATATGCCTTTCTCATGATCCTGCATAGTACAGTGCTACTGACCAACAGACCCAGGTGAGGGGAACCTTCAAACCAGGTCAGTACACTACATATATGATATAGGGTAACAGTGGGGCCATTTAGCACTTTTTTCTAAACCTCAGCATTACATGATAATAAAGTGAATTTGTTTTCATCAATTTGCATATAACTATACATAATCTTTGCTATCAATAACAAAATTCCCTGATGAATGGTGGACTTTGGATGCAATACGGGATTTCTAAAGTTTGGTTGAAATTTACTGTACAGACAGTTCAACCATATAAACAAGCTAATTACAGGTACTCACCAAGAGGAATTATTTGAGTCCTCAGCTTGATTGAGTGTTAAGGCCCAGCCAAGGTGCGATGTAATGGTCACGTTATGCAATCATACTTTTTGGTTTGCCTGTTACTTACTAAAATGTGACCTAACTGTTACATTATTTTTTTCTGGGAGGTTGAGACCTAACCAAAACAGAATGTTATAATAACCTTCTGATGGGTTAGGTCAAGATCAAATCGAAACAGAATATCTTCATGACATTCTGATTAGGTGAGGTCCAGACCTCACTTAAACCAACATTGTTTTGACCTCCTGGCCTTTGGAGGTCCTTACCTTACCTAATGTTATTATGAAATTCTCTTTAAGTGAGGTCTCAACCACACCTAAACAGAATGTTATTGTGACATTCTTATTAAGTGAAGGCACAGTAAATAACATTACAAGAACGTTATCAGAATGTCACAATAGAACATTGCAACAGTTGGTTGCAGAGACATTATTGGGAGTCATCAAAAGAACATCACTGTAACCTAACAGTGTAACATAACAAGAATCAAACCAGAATATTGCTGCAATGTTATAAGAATGTCATATCCTTGTCTGGGTCATACCAAAGCATTAAGTCCACTTGTTAAGGCATGCCTCACGATGGATTAATTAAGGCCTAACAATAAATATCTGGTGGAGAGATATATAGCAACCAGAGATCAGTTTCCTTATAGTGTGACAAAAAAATTGTAGGTTCCGCTTAATGTAAAAAATACATTGCAAGGGTTTAGTTGAAGCCTTGGGAAAGGTAAGAGGCTGCTTACATTTTAAACAGCTCATGATATCCTTCTTCTATCATTATGGATCCACATAACTTCTGGGGTGTTTACTACACAAAGCGATGACATCACTATCATAGGGTTTTTCCATACCCGCCTAGTTTGAACACACTATGCACACTTCTTGCTTCTCTGTATCAGGGGTCTAGACTCATATTTTCCAGCAAATTAGTACCTTTTGGTTACTGATTGATTTGTATATATCTAAGAAAAACGTTATCTGAAGAAGTTTCTCTAATAAAGTAGCATATAAATATATATAGCTGTTATATGCCAGTCGTTCACCTGTATAGGTTTAGGCCTTGCCAGTAAAATGTACATCACACTGAAGACCAGCCCGTTGATGGGAGGAGAGCATATTGTATCAATCCACTTGAGCTTTCCTATTTCTTTAGTGAGGCTTGATTAAAAGGACTCAATATTTTTTAATTGATTTTTTTCTAGAACATTCTATATTTGTGGTGTGCAAAAGTCCTCTGAACTATTGTAGTGATGTAGAGAATATTTGTAAAATACCACCCACTTCCCCCTTCTGTTAAAATGAATAGTGACGTCATCAGTTGTGGGGTATGAATTGGTTACATGGGATATTTCTCAGAAGTATTTTAGTCATTGAGTAAATCAAAACAAACTAAAAACTTTGAAAGTATTTTATCTCTCGCGATATGGTTTTATTGGTCATGAATGGATATGCAGGGCACTTTAGAATCATCCAGAGATGTGTTAGTTTATGCGTTTTCATGAATTGGTGCCAGGTAAGGCAGGTTTCCATAGAACGACCAAGTGCCGCCGATTAAGCTTGACGGGTGTTAACCTTTTTAAGCCTCGACGACCTAAGTCATATATTTGGGTTGGTCATGCATGTTTTGAAAGGGTTAACACATTTGGTCGGCCACCAAATTCATTTTCTGTACTTAGTTGCTCTGTGGAAACCTGCCTTTAATCGATTTTGATTGGTCTTCGGTTCAGGACTTTAAGGGACATTAATAAAGTCTGTTTCCAGGGCTCTCACCTGACCACCACTGCAAGGTACCCGAGGGGCAACACATTAACGAAAGTATTCCCTGGTTGGAAAAGGAGAAGGAAGGTAAATGGCATCAGTGTCAGATGTACGTAAACCTCACCCTAGATAATACAACTATGAAGTGCCAAGACGGTTGGACCTATAGGAAAGAACCAAATGAAAAAACGATTGTCACAGAGGTAGGATGTGTTTCCCCTAAAGCTAAACCACACAACCCCGTAGAGGTCTGACCGATGAAAATTCGGCATCAAAGGGTGGCATAACTATCCGTCCGTTTTCAATAGTGCATGTTCAATCGAATAGAGTAGTCTTGTCCTAATAATGACTGTAACTCTATGTATACCTCCGGGTGTTTGCTCACAGTTCCTACATCAACCCAGTGCACTTACACTTTGTTTGTTCCTCGAACCTAATCAATTATGTTTTTATCCTTTCCAGTGGGACCTGGTGTGTGAAAAGGACTATATGGGTGAACTCTCTCAGACACTTTACCAGGTCGGAGCCCTGCTGGGAGAAATGTTTTGCTCCATTCTAGTCGACAAATTCGGTCGAAAAAAAGTGTTTGTTGTTGGAACTTTTCTGTCGTGTCTTTGGGGCGCAGTCGTTGCCTTGTCTCCCAACTACACCGCCTTTTGCATCCTCAGAGCCATAACAGCTATAGCTGTTCTAGTAAGTGTTGGTCTCAGTAATTTGTACGTGTATAATTGATGTAGAGTGGTATCCAGAGGGTTGTTCAGCTCGCCTGCATGGTTTTTAGCCTACAAATTTAGTACATATTCCATGAAACATTAATTCTAAAATTTGCAGGAACTGACCGATTGTGCTGCGTCTAATCTGTCCTGAAAGCATATTATATTGAATTTGAAAATTAAATTTAGATAACTATTGCTGATAGCCATTCGTGCTAAAGATCTGGTCAGCAAGAAACAGCTAATTTTGTGTTTATTTTGTTGTTACATAGCAATAGTTAAGAGTTCTGGCCAGATATTATAAATGTGTTTTCATACGAATTGTTGTACATTAGCAGGACACATATTTTCATAACATTTTTAATGTGCCGTTAGAGTTGCATTTTGAGGTGAACGAACAGGAGGTGACAGAAAATATTCATGTATTTGAGTTGTTTCTTGCATCACAGATCTATAGCATGCATGCTTACCAACCATGGTTATACTCCATGCAGCAGGTTGATGCAGGTTATCCATATCCCAATATTCGATTACTTGGTTTCATTTCACCGTATAACGCTGGATTTCCGGTATGTAACAAACTACAAGTGGAGCCACATAATCTCACTTTTAAATAGCTGAACATGTCGTCTCGAAGCCTTAATCATATTCCCTACAGGAGGTTCCATTATAGGTATAATTCAATCAAATTATCTTATTAAAGTGCGTTGTACATAAACACATTCATGTGGCCAGACTCAGGAAATGGTGACCTGGAGCTACATTGTGCACTTTGCTCTAAAGTGATTTGAAACATTTCGATAATGTATATTTTGAAAACCAAACCCTGTTGGCAAAGTTGAACAATTTTGTTTATACATCCTCTAACTAAGTTAGGTTAATGACAAATAGAATAGTTGTGACCCGACCAGGGAAAATTCTACTCTGTGCGGAATAGGATTCAATTTCTATTCTGTTTCAGTGTGGGTATCCTACAGCGTAACGCGTGTTCATTATTATGCGATCTCTCTTGTTTAATTTAGATATTATGAAAAATAGTTCTATAACAACCAAAATAGATGTGATTTCAGTTAACAATGTTCCATTCAGGTTCAAAATACGGAAATGTTCTATTGCAATGGTCTACGCTTTGAGTATATCTGAATTCTAATGAAACACAAAAATATACTATTCAGAATTATTATCCACAAAATATACTTTGATCTCCTTAAATTAAGTCCTGCCTTCACAGCTGATATAGACATAAAAATAACGTATGCCTCGGTGTACCCTTTCCCTTCAGTGGGTAACTTTGTTTGCAGTATAGGCTATCAAATATTTTTTTGTTTCCTGCAAACAAAAAGAATAAAATAAATCAGAATTCTTAGGATTCCTGTGAACTTATTGATGGATAAGTTGAAATAGCCCTAATAGGTTTTTATGATTCAATAACTATCAGGACATGATCATTGGCATTAGGTGTACGTACCTTAATTGTGACCCCAATGATGCTATTATGAATGCGGAAAACATGCATCGATGAGTATTGTTTGACTCTTTGATTGTTCGTGTTACTTCAATTATTAAAATTTAAGTTTGCATCAGAGGGTTGCGTATTAGATAAAGCTGTATTGCAAAAAAAATGCATCGTATGCCGACATAAGGAGGAGTATAAAGCTCTTCAAATTATTATAAAGTGAGCACATGTACACACTGAATTAATTAGAGGTCCCCGCATAATCACATTTGATGAGCACATGACATCCCTTTTCTCACGGCCAGGCCCAGTGCTGGGCTGCAGAAACGATGATGATGGAAATGTTTGACTCTAAACACCGGGCGTTCGCCGGTATCGGCCTGGAGGGTCTGTGGGTGTTGGACTACGTGCTGCTCACCGGCCTGGCCTACGTCTTCCGCAACTGGCGCCACCTCCAGCTGGTCTCCTCCCTGCTCGTCCTGCCCGGCATGGTCGCCATCTGGTGGGTTACCTGTACCTCTTATCTGTCTCTTTTAATCACTGGTCATTGCCTACCCCTTCTTGCACTCTTCCTTGGTTATTGATAAACATTAATTTTATGTTCTAACAACAACTTGTTGTATAAGGCGATGTGCATTGTGCACATTGTGGTATATCATTTTGATAATACGACAAAAGTTATTTTAAAGTAGTTAGAGTGGTCCCAGTTCGGTGCTGTTGTCATCTCAAGCTATTAAAATCAGACTTCTGACATTAACAGATATCATCTGTCTGGTTTCATGATTTCCCTTCCAAAAACCATGCATTACCTTTGCAATATCATATGTAGGCCTACGTGTGAGACCGCTAGTAGCGTGTCTTGAGATGCATGTCAAAATAATTATGTATCCCTGGTTTAATCTTACCACCGTGTCGAATATAGCTTTGTAGCTTTGTAGAATTAGAATTCAATAACAGTTCTGAAGAGAATCCGTGCCCAAAGAAAGGACTTTTTTTGCAATCAAATTGTATCTTTCTATTGTCATTAAAAAAAACTTTCAACATTGTTTTTTCACATTACAAGGATCTTACCGGAATCCCCCTGGTGGTTGGTGGCCAACGGTCGCATTGAGGAGGCCGAGAAGGTGCTCCAGGACATGGCCCGTTATAACGGGGTCAAGGTGCCGGCCCGTCTACTGACCAGCACCGTGGAGGAGGAACACCTGATGATGGAGACTCGGGATAAAAAGGTGTTAAATAAGGAAAACAGCACAGCCAATGGAGCCCTCGACAGTTCGGTTCAGGAAATAGCCAAGAACCCACCCGTCTATTCCTGGACAAAACTTTTTACTGATCCCACGATGAGACTACAGACAATCGTGTCTAGCCTTTTATGGTAAGAAAACTGTATCATCCCTGGAAAATAGACTATTACGAAAGTGAAAATGATGATAAATTATATAGTACTACCATTGAATGGTATTTGTGATATATGTTTTTTTTGAAGTCCAGTTGTTGCTCCTTCCCAAAAATAGACCAACATTGTCGGATCACTTATGTTTACCGTTGTATAGATATAACCAGTTGGACACTGTAAAACAAAGCATAGCATGAATAATTCGTGGAATAGTTCATGGAACCTAATATAGGATAATATTTCATAAAATTCCCATCTTCAAATTCAATACGCATATATACAAGCTTACATGCATACAAATTTAAACACAATTGAGGTGATTCTATACCGAATGAGTGTATTACTCAGAAGCCTCGTGTGGTTCCCACATGGCGACTAAACCCTAGTGACTAACTTTAGTCGCCTGGCAATTAAGAATTTAGTATGCAATCAGCTGACTAGTCGACTAACGAGTCGCCAGCTGGTCGCCGGTGGAAGAAAAAATTAATCGTCACATTGGGACGCTCATGCCATCAAAATGCCGACGATTAGAGGATAGCTGCAGTAATCATCAGCAACTTGGGGGAAATATTAAACATGTCCAATATTTCATTACAAAACCACGGCAACTAGTTATTTAGTTGTCAGACATGAATTAATCACCAGGCTGTTTAGTATATCACCAGGCGACTAACCGTAATTGGATCGCTGCTGAATTCCAGTAATCTAGTCGCCAAGTGGGAACCAGGCTTAAATCTAACCCCTTGCTACCTCCAGGTTCGCCAACAGTGTGGTGTATTACGCCATGATCCTAGCGAGTCCCTCTCTGCCCGGAGACGTGTACCTGAACTTCCTGCTGGGGGCCATCATAGAGATCCCCGCCTACGTCCTCACCTACATCATCGTTATCAAGTGATTTATTTATACTTTTCATTGTTTCAAATTTGGCCATTTATAGTTCATAGTACTGTATTCCTTAAAGATTATCGAATTCGATGGTTTAGGGAAAAGGCAACCTTTCCATTCTTTGGGATTAAAGCCGGGGAAAAACTAAAAAGAACAACAAAATATTTCCATAGGCTATTAGCAACATATTTAATTCCCTTATTTGAACATCGTAATAAAGTATTTCGGATTACACAAGGTAAAGCTATTTTACATAGCATAATGTTTTGCAGATCGATTATGGACTGTCTCAATACATCTCCAAAATCTAACACTAATAATTTGTTCTTGCTTCCACACTATCCAACAGGGAAATGGGGGGAGGGTCCTCAAAGAACAATCGACTAAATAAGAAATGAACATTAAAGTTTCAAAAATATTCTTACTGCAGATGGGGCAGGCGGATACCGACGGTGATATTCCACATTCTAGCAGGTGTCCTATTGGGTATCATCCCATTCATACCAAGCCGAACGGGTAGGTTCATGACTCAATTGCATGGAAGTGCAACATTTTTATCGGTAAATTGTATTGTTTTGGAACAGGTAAACGGGGAATGTCTTAAGATGTGTTCTCCCGGCGGTGTCCCCCTATGTTTCGGTGAGCCTGCAGACTGACTCAGCTTGTAGTATGGATAATATTTCAAAAACCTTGAAGACACCATGTTTTATATACGTGTTTTTTCACCTCATGGAAAGGTATGCTAGATAACATTTTCTTTCTGTGTTTTATATAAACATCAATGTTACAAATATATTTCGGATGTACATTGGTATTCTCAAATCTGTATTTACTGCAGGAGACTACAATACGTGACGACAGTGAACCGTGTCCGGGGCAAGTGAAAGCCATTGTCCATTTATTGCCATTCGTCTAATATGTATGATGAGTAATTCGCAATGTCCTTTTCAGAGAGCGGTACAGATCTTTCGCCGCTAGTTGTCACAGTGGCACTCTTGGGGAAGGGTGCTATCACTATATCATTTGCTATCATCATCTTATACACCAAAGAAATATTTCCAACCAATCTTAGGTATGTGTAAATGCCCTCATAATTGTATAGATATTTTGTCAGACGTCAAGCCATAATTATGATACATGAAGGAACGCAAATTTTGCCATTGGATTGAATTTAGTTTTTACCGCTTCACAAAAATGATATGTCACAAAGAGTACGGATGGTTTTCCGTATCATACGCTTTCAAAATGGCACATACGCTGACAAATCGGCACATGTATACGCTTATGTTTACTAGAATGGAAATGTTTGCATTCATGTGCATACGTGTATTATATGAATTGTTCTGTATTCGAACTTGCTGTTTTGTCTAAGTATGTGAACATAATATTATGTGAGGAAAATTGTAAAGATCTATTGTTATAAACAAGTAAATGCATTGAACAGACAACAAAGAAATTATCTAGCAGAGAAAAAAAACAAAGGCATGTCTGTTTGTTATTTAGGGCATCGAGTGGGGGGATATGTTCTGTGCCTGCAAGAATAGGAACCATGGCTGCTCCGTTCGCATCATATGCCGTGAGTCTTTTTCTCTATTTTATTAACAGATTAGGAATATGATGATCTGTCTTATCATTAGAAGTGAACTTTGTCACTACTGTTTGCAACTTGGTGAAAAATCGATTACCATTCAATATCTGTTATCATACATTTCTTTTTTTCTGCTTGCAACAAACGTTTGCAATTGCCAACAGGGGCAGTGACAATACTTATATATTTATTCCACTGGATACAGTGATCCATGTCAATATAATTGAACGGGATCATAGTTACATAATCGTTTTGAATAATATCCTGCATTTCTGATCATTTTTCTGCAGGCAAAGCGCATACCCTGGCTTCCCAATCTCATCCTCGCTGTTCTTTCCATTGTTGCTGCCGCCGTAACTCTGATCTTTCCGGAGACGAAAAACATCCCTCTGCCTCAGACTATAGAGGAGTGTAAGGACATGTATGAGGGGCACCGGATCTGCTCCTGGCGTCCCCCCACGACAGGAAGTGGACGCGCCGAAGGTCATACGGACAGGAACCTCAATGATACTGCAATCAAAGCATAGGTATTAGTTGACAGTGACTTATGTATACAACATGGAACTATATGGATTGTATGATTCCTAATTCTGTTTTATATTTTATGGATGTTCTGAAGTATATGTCCATCTATCCACTCTCTGGTAATTCCAAACTTTTTGGAACACCTCGTGATATCCTATAAGTGTCAATACCTCGGGTCTGTCGGTGACTATTAGTCATTGCTCATCTATTTCTGAGTAAAGTTGTTTGTTAATATTTTTTGTAGTTTTGTAGTCGAATTTTCTGTTCTCTTTAGACCGATAATCATAGATACATCAATCAAAGGGTTAAGTCTGAGAATTTGTATACGAACAAAATCCGTGGTAGAGCCTAGGTGCCATCAAAGGTAGATATTTACGTCTCATTTGATCTTACATTAGATGATTTATCATGCCGTGAGGGATGTGGCAGCTTCGACAAACTATAGCGATTAAATCACGAAAAACCTCAGGATAATGAATTTCCAAAGTCGCGTGTATCCATAGACATACATAAGATTATGCATCTCTATAGTGTTTCTTATGTCTTGTATTTCTGTCAGGAGATGAGAAAGAAGCAAGACTGTTTAGTTTGCCAGTGATCAAAATGCATACTCATTCTTTTGTAAAGAGACCTGTGCGGTCTTTATGAAACAATGTGCCAAGAGAAAGTAGGCTCAATAAACAATTAATGTTTTAATTCATATTTTACACCTTTTTCACGGCTTGATTGCTTTCTGCCAAGGTGTGTCCTAAGTTTTTTGAGAAACCACAAAAACTCATCCAGTTTACGTGCAAAATTGTCACGTCAAATAGTGGACAGTTGGAAGGATGTAAGTAGGTATGATATTGATATGAAATAAAGTTCAGTACAAAAGTTATTCTTGCCTTATCATACCATCTCTTATCCCTATTCTTTCTATTATAATATAGAACCTTGTCTAGCTCCTTGTATCGTCTGCACTATCAACAGGGAACAGTCTGTATCAAACCATTTAGGCTTTTCGAGAATTCTTTTTGACCATTATTTTAATATGCATCAGTTGGGTCCGCCCAATCGTCAGCAGCCAAGTTGAAGAGTCTATTCTGCCTACGGCGAAAAAACTTGAATAATTATTATCGTTTGCCTCTGAGAAAGGGGGACCAATGCATCTACCCTCCTAAACCTTTGCTTGATATATCCTTTGATGTGACAATATAGTCTATGTCCTATATATCTTTTTTTATTAAAGGTAGCGCCGCCCTTGTGGATTAAATCAAAAATAGCTTTTTTTAGGTTTTCCTTTAGTTATCCTATGATTATGAAGTGAAGTGACCCATTTACCAAAAGCCCCAAAAGGTAGGCAAGGTCGTGGACTGTGCGGGTTCATGGGAAAGGTGTATGATTATACGTCCAGGGGTCAAGAGGTGAGTGAGTGAGTCTGCTCTATGAATACATGTAGACCCTTAATCTCCTTTGTATCATCAGCGATTAGCTTCTCATCGTGAAATTTGCAAAAAAAAAAAAAAAAAAAGGTTTTAGTAGGCAAGTGCACAACACCGTTAAGTTAGGTGAAATGTAAAGTCACTGAATCAATCAAATATTGGTTTGAAATTCAAAAACAGATCTCTTCGACTATTAATGACATTTTAAATCTAGTCTATTGGTCAGAGAGGTATACTATGACTTGGTGTCTATACAATGTTTCTTTAATGATTCTATATCTCCTGAATCTCCTGAATTCAAATCTGCTAGGTGCCAAGCAGAAATCTTTGGGCAACTCTTGTTCTTCGCGTTGTATTAAGTTTCACCAATGGTATAAAGTTTGATAGGCGAAGTATAGGATGGCTTTTTCTTTGAACAAGTGAAACAGCCAGATCACCCTATTATCACACATTTAATCTCCTGGTTCCTGTCCTATGCTTGGAGAGTGGATGCATGGGTTTCTTGTGAGAGGAGATTTGAGTTACATTTAGTTACGTGTAGATGTGTCCTATGGCCTTTGACAATTTTTACATTAGAATGGATTTTATGTTGTTATAATTCCTTTAAAAAATACCTTTAATGTATTTTACATCATTCTCTTATAAGTTTATATGTATTTTGCTTGTATTCACGTTATTTGATTAAAATTTACAAGTTTCAGGATAGTTAAAACAATAATAACTTTGAGTTTTGGGCAACTCTAGTGGGAGAGTGGACCCTAGGTGTAAGTCAATTGCGTCTCATGTGCTGTGCGGCAGACCGGAACAGACTGGAACAGAAGTGTCAAATCCCTTACATTCTATTGTTATGGTGTGCCAAATGAGAAAAATCAAGTTGACAATTTCAAATTTGTATAACATTTTTTCTCAATTCCAACATTTACAGAAGTTCATCAGACATGTTTGTCAGCATGGCGGCCATGTTTTTTATGATATGCAAAGTGTTTAAAAATGACTTCAAAATTTTTAATTTCCAAGGAATTTCTTTTCACTTCCAAGTTTAGACAATGTCATCGGAAATGTTTTTCAGCATGGCGGCCATGTTTTTATGATGTGTCAAGTGCACAAAAAGAACTTCAAAAAAATTTATTTTCATGAAATTTCTTTTTACTTCCAAGTTAAAGACAAGTTTTAGACAAGGTCATCAGAAATTTTTCTCAGCATGACGGCCATGTTTTTATGATACGCCAAGTGTGCAAAAACAACTTCAAAATTTTTAATTTTCATGAAATTTCTTTTTACTTCCAAGTTTAAGACAAGTTTTAGACAACGTCATCAGACATGTTTTCCAGCATGGCGGCCATGTTTTTTTGATACACCAAGTGCACAAAAACAACTTCAAAATTTTTAATTTTCATGAAATTTCTTTTTACTTCCAAGTTAAAGACTAGTTTTAGACAAGGGCTTCAGATATGTTTTTCAGCATGGCAACCATGTTTTTATGGTGCGCCAAGTGCACAAAAACAACTTCAATTTTTTTTTTTTTTCATGAAATTTCTTTTTATTTCCAAGTTGAAGACAAGGTCATCAGACATGTTTGTCAGAATGGCGGCCATGTTTTTATGATGTGCTAAGTGTGCAAAATCAACTTCAACATTTATTCTCAGGACTTTTCTTTTCACTTCCAAGTTTTAGAGAAGGTCATCAGACATGTTTTTCAGCATGGGGGCCATGTTTTTATGATGCGCCAAGTGCACAAAAAGAGCTTCAAATTTTTTTATTTTCATGAAATTTCTTTTTACTTCCAAGTTAAAGACTAGTTTTAGACAATGTCTTCAGATATGTTTTTCAGCATGGCAGCCATGTTTTTATGATGCACCAAGTGCACAAAAACAACTTTAAAATTTTTTATTTTCATGAAATTTCTTTTTACTTCCAAGTTAAAGACAAGGTCGTCAGACATGTTTTCCAGCATGGCAGCCATATTTTTATGATGCGCCAAGTGTGCAAAAACAACTTCAGCATTCATTCTCAGGACTTTTCTTCTCACTTCCAAGTTTTAGACAAGGTCATCAGACATGTTTTTCAGCATGGCAGCCATGTTTTTATGATGCGCCAAGTGCACAAAAACAACTTCAAAATTTTTTATTTTCATGAAATTTCTTTTTACTTCCACGCTACTGTGATTATGATAAAACTCTCTTGTATTCTCTTACATTTGATATTCTCATGTAATATTAACATCCCATTCCCATTATTACCAATTCTTCTTTAATGGCTACGACCACTTTTATCAGAGAAACATGCATATATTTTATTTACAAATAATTATTGATATTTTTGTTTCTTTTTCATTAACAAGCAAAGAATCTCGTTATTTTAATAACGATTTCAGTTTTACACGAGATTATACAAGTGCACTTGTCATCTAACCTTTTTGTTACATGTTATTGACCTATCTAGGTCACTTATGTAGGTCATAAGTATGAGATATTGTCAATTATTTTGATAACTCAGAATAAAGGTTTCTTCGCATGTGAGGAGCCAAATTATTGTAAATTACTATCCTTAACTGCCGTCTTTATCTAAAGATTTTTGACAAAATTGTAAACGTTCCCCGTTCATTTTTCATGTATCCCTATCATATAACAATGATATTAAATTGTGCAGCGATACCTGAACCAATTTATTTATTTCGGAGAGGCGTGACGTAATCGCCCCCGTTGCCATCGCTACGGCAATTGTTGTACCTCCACTATATAAATCGCCACACCTTGACCGTTGGACATTCTCGTTCCAACCACCAGAGATTCAACATCGCAGCAGAATTTTAAGAGATTATTTGAATTATTTCAACGGCTTTAAGGGGTTTAAGTCGTGTTATTAATGCGTTTACGAATTTTCTTACGCATGATTCAAGGAAATAATTAATTTGGACTTACCAAAATGACCAAAAAGAAGAATTTCTGCAAGAAATGCCAGGCCAGGCATGAAGCACCCACGGGGAAGAAGTGCAATCGCTTCGACGATTCTGTAGCGGAGGGGTTGGATGACCTCTCTGGCGATGATGGTGGTGGAATGGAGATGGGGAAGCGCTCTTTGGGCAATTTCCCGGGGCCGATCCAATCGTCCCCGAAAGCAGTCGGGAATGAAGTTCTCACAGAACGGATGGGAGCGATGGAGAAGAACATCTCAAGGCTGGTAGGCGCCGTCAACCGGTTAACTGAGAGGGAGGAGAAGACCAAAGTACATCCAGGCGACGATTCCGACGACGACAGCGATGGATGGGTACAGGTATCGCCCAGAAAGTCCAGGCCTAAGACGAGGAAGAGGGGGAAGGTACAACCATCGCCCAAGCCGGTCAGCCCCATCGTCGAGCCGTCAAGCGATGAATCGGACCAATCCAGCGATCGTTCGTCTTCTCCTGCGAAAGACAAAGGTAAAACAAAGAAATTTGCCCAAAAGATGTACTGCAAAAGTGGTGATAAGCCTAAGAATGTCGAGGAGGTCCTGTTAGTTGGTCTAAAGACGATAGAAAAATTAATTTTAGACAAGAAGGATCCACTCCCCGCTGTCAAACATGTAAAATTGTTGACAGAGAAAGCTTCAAAGCGATTGTACACGTTTGACACGTTTAATCAGTATGATATCTCAGTAAGAGAGAGAGCTGGCAGGGTGGGACACGAAGAATTTGGTAATTTTGACCAAGAAGAAATAATGTCATCTTTTTCCTTCGACAACACTTTCAAAGCTAGTGTCAATGGCAAGTCGGGAGGGGGTTACAAAGGTAAACAAACCCAGAACAGTGGCAGAGGATACTCAGAAAACATTTGCTTTCGCTTTAATTCTGATAATGGATGTTATGGGAAATGTAACCTTAACCATGCTTGTATAGTTTGTGAGAAGAAGGGCCATAGCAAGAAAGATTGTGGCCGGGTAAGCAGCGATAAGAAATAGGATTGCGCTTTCAAATCTGAGAAGATTCCAGGCGTTAAATACTTATCTGACAGTGACGTCACGAGTACATGGGGATCTTCTCAGTCGTGTTCATGCTTGCCAGCAAGAAATGTCAAATTATACAGTAATTCCAGGAGTCCTGGGCGTAAGGGTGGATTCCTCCGTGTTCTTGAGGTAGAAAGTAATAATCCAGCCTTTGGGGAAGATGAAGTGTATTGTATTTCAAATATTATGTCCGATTTTGGTACGATCGGTACACGCCGGTACTTCACGGCGCCGGGGTCAAGCCCGGGTCAAGCCCGGGTCAAAGCACCGATACCGCTGACGTCACGGGTTTACGTGTCGAAAGTACACAAGCGGTGTCGGAGCAGGAGGATGAAAATGTCAATCAACAAGGTAACTTTGTTCAAAATATGGGATTTCTAGCCGATACTTCTTGTCTAACGGTCGATAGGAATGGAGTTAAGGTCCTTGCCGATAGCTGTCCCAAATTTGAAGAATGCGCTCGGGGAGTTTGTACTTGCGAATTCTATATCAATGGCGCATTATGCCAATTAAGGCCTTGTAGGTTGGAATATCTTCTATCCCTGGGATCGGATGAATGTAAAAATAGGTTTAGGCCTATGGTAGATGGGGTCACAGATGGTTTTAAAATTGTTGATAATACTGTGCCAAGCGGGGGTCTGAGTTATGATTGCAGAAATTATAATTCTCTCTTTGTAGATGGTAACCGTGAAAAAATGGATAAAATAATAGGCAAGGAGTTAGCTGAAGGGTACCTTAAAATAGTAAAGGAAAAGCCTGCTTGTATTCACTCTATGGGGGCAGTCCCAAAGCCAGATGGTAATATCAGACCAATAACAGACTGCAGTATGCCTGAGAAAATCTCAGTGAATAATTATTGTGAAAATATTATTGAGGAGTTCAAGTATAAGAGTGTAGACAATGTAGTGGCCCTTTTAAATCCAGGAGATTATATGGCAGTAGTTGACATCAAGTCAGGTTATAGAGCAGTCCCTATATACCCAGACCATCAAAAATATTTAGGAATCAGATGGGAAATTGTTGGAAAAACTGAATATCTACGGGACTCCCGCTTGGCATTTGGTCTTAGACTAGGACCCATGTATTTCAATGAAATCTCTGAATTTATTTACCATATATTGTCAGATATTTATGGAATTCAGACTGTAAATTATTTAGATGACTTTATTGTCATTGGTTCAACCCTTGAGGAGGCTACCTGGGCCCAACAGGTAGCAATAAGAGTCCTAAGATACATAGGCTTTCATATAAGTTGGGGTAAAGTGACCCCACCATCTCAGGTATGTACCTATCTGGGACTGGAGATCGACTCCAACAAAATGGAAATTAGGTTGCCTAAAGAAAAGTTGGTTAAATTAAAAAATTTGGTAGTTAAATACGGTCAAAAGGCAACAATAGACAGGAAAGAACTAGAAAGTCTAGGGGGTCTGCTATCACATTGTGCACATGTGGTGGAGGGAGGCAGGGTATACTGTCGAAGGGTTTATAACCTTTATAAAGTTCTTTTAAATAATAATTTAAAAGCAATAAAAATAGGACAGGCATGTAGGGATGATCTGTTGTGGTGGGAGAAATTTCTGGAAAATTTCAATGGCAAAAGAAAAATCGAATACAAGGAATTTCCTTTACCAATGGTATCTGATTCATCTATGAAAGGCTTTGCAGTGTATATGGGGAGTGACTGGAGGGCAGGGAGCTGGGACAATAGCATTATTTTACCAGAGTCTGAATGCAAACATATCATACCGGCCCCTTCTGATATTGTATATAATAAGGAAAATATAAATGAATTGGAATTATTTCCAATCATGCGTGGCTTACAGGAATGGCTGAGCCAACTTGTGGGCCATAGCATTAATATTTATACTGATAATACACAGGTTTTCCATATGATCAGAAAGGGCATTAGTTGTAATCCAACATGCATGAGTAAAAGTGAGGACGCAGTTAAAAAGTGTATCCTAGGGGCGAATTGGTGTTGTACTAACGCCATTTTTAAATTTTGCAGAGAAAATCAAGCTGAAAAAGCGTGTTATAGCGTTGAAAAAATCCGCCGTAGGGAAGTCCACTCAAAAACTGCGGAGGATGCAGTGGAAATGCTATAAAAAGGTATGTGATAAATTTAATTGGGCCCCTTATAAATGTAACTCTAATCAAGGGTGCCAGTACATTTCCTATTTGTCTAAATTTATGAAAGCATCCTCCGTTATTAACTATTACCAGGCGGTAATTTACTATCACAATGTAAAGGCCAAGCCAGTCGCAGGCTGGTCAGATGTAAATATAAAAATGGTTGTGAAAGGAATAAAAAATTCCAGTAATGTTAAAGTGGATAGTAAAGAACCACCAAAAGAGAAGCATCTAGAAATGTTGTATAGGAAGGTAGATTGGTCCAACCAGTTAGGGATTTTAATATATATTGTAACTGTATTTTTGTTCAGAACACTCCTTAGAATAGGACATGTTGTGAGGTCGGATCACATGCTTCTGAGAAAAAATGTTAATTTTTATAAATGGGGTTGTATGGTAAATGTTACATCCTCAAAAACAAAAAAGCCAGGCCAGATACATGAGATCCCAGTAAATAGATTACAAAATAAAAGGGTCTGTGCTGTGTATTTACTAGAGAAATTGTGTAAAATTCATCCAAAGTCCAGGGATGAACCTCTTTTCTCAACAAGTAATGTGAGTTATTTATCTTATAAAGTAGTTAACAAGTTATTTAAACAAATGTTAACTAATTCAAAAATTAAGGGTAATTTTTCTACCCACTCACTCAGGAGGGGAGGCACCACAGATTTATATAATAAGGGTGCGTCTTTAACTTATATTAAGGAGAGGGGCCAATGGTCTTCTGATTGTATTTATAAATATATTAGGCCTTCTATCTCCGACAAGATTAATTATGATAAATTTTTATCACTACGTTAGGTAATTGATTTGGAGGTTTTGGATTAAAATAAATGTAATTTATTATATGTCCAAATCAATTTACCTTGTTGTTGTTCTGTATTTATTCTAAGTTGTTCTAGCCGCAACGTAAATGATATTAAATTGTGCAGCGATACCTGAACCAATTTATTTATTTCGGAGAGGCGTGACGTAATCGCCCCCGTTGCCATCGCTACGGCAATTGTTGTACCTCCACTATATAAATCGCCACACCTTGACCGTTGGACATTCTCGTTCCAACCACCAGAGATTCAACATCGCAGCAGAATTTTAAACTTTAGAATTATTGTTACAGGAAGGATTAAAATAAATGTAATTTATTATATTTCCAAATCAATTTACCTTGTTGTTGTTCTGTATTTATTCTAAGTTGTTCTAGCCACGACGTAAATTATTTTAATATATTTATGATTTATTACCATTCAATGTCATATCTATAAATTCAACTTATCCAACCCTGCGCCACGTCCTGAATTGTATCAAAATAAGGCAAATATTAAGATATTTAGGACGTAAATCATTGTATATTATATGCCACACGTTCGCGCTACCTAAATTGAACTCTGATTCAAGAGGAGCTACTCGTGCCCTACTTACCAGCTGCTTACTACTCTAAGGCGCTCTATCTACTTAATTCGACTGATTTCGGCTATGCCTATAGATTGTTCATCAGTCTCTGTCAAGAATTATTCCGCTCCAACTTGGCCTAAGTGATATGACGTCCGGGGGTAGGATTTGCGCATGCTCCAAGTGGAACACACGAGTGAGCATGCCCAAGTTGCCGACCACGTGATTAGGCTAATGGCGGTTCAAATTTCCGCCCCGTCCCAGGTAGCCGAGACACGGGTCGTTTCACACAGCGCAGAATGGGTATAGCCATGAATACAATAACTCTTAATTCACATTTAAGCTACGCTATTTTATGCTACCTGAATTTTTGCTCATTGTTCAAGTCGAAGTGTTGAGTTAATACGAGATAATAAATATGTATACATGGAATTCTTGCCATATATGGTGAAAATCTACTGAAACGAAAACTAGAAATGTGAACTAAAATATCCTTGAACATTAAATGCAAGATACCAATAGTGCTACAAGATAAAAATAGAAATAGCAGAATCCATTAAACAGAAAAATAATGACATTTCTCCTTATTCATTAAGGAAGCATTCGGGGGTGGGGGAGAGAGAGACGATATAACCAATGACAGTATAAAATGCAATTTTAATAACAACGTACTGATGGATGTGTTTCTTTGTTTCTTTTCAAAACCCTCCATTACTGCTGATAAACCTCCCGTGATGTGATACAAACTGTTCGATACCCAAATGGTCGTATTGAGCAGCATGCCGACAGTTGTAGATACCTTGAGCAGGGGTGTTGGTTTTGGCTGGTAAAAATCTATCCCATTCCCGTATCCAGGGACCTATACTCTTCAACCAGCAGCGCTGGGGCGGGCAGCTACTCCATCGAAGAGCCAAGCTTTTATGCTCTATGTCGGTGCGAAAAAAGCTCCCGACATCCATATGAAAATTGACTACCGGGGACCGCGGCCAGCCTTGATGGACTCCTTGGCGGCCACTGATAAGCGAATATTTAAATCAATTAATTCACACAGGCCTAGTCTCGCGGTCGATAATAAAGGGGACCAAATAGAAGGTGGGCAAGCGACGTCCAGCCTGTCATCTCTAGTTTAGGTGAATTGAGTGTGGCGATAGAAAGCTTTCAGGGCTATATCAGCAGTATCCTAGGCCTAATGAGTTATGAATTGACCACCTTTCTTACTACTAAGCACACTGTTTTATCCTAAAATCTTAAAGACAAAGTACATGGTGTGAAAGGATAGTTAGGATGCACTTCACTCAATACCCCAAGGATGCTACAAATGAAGTATCATTGTGTTTTCATTCAGTAGAAAGAGTATCACACCGCTGGTCTTTCTCAAGACATGGTGTGGCTGAATTATAATAACTCAGAGGAGAAACTGGCGTTCATCGACGTCGAGAACATTAACGGTTGTATCAACAGGTGAGATAGGCCTACCCATACGTTTTGGAATGTGCGCTTTGTTTGTTCTTGTGCGCCGTTATTTTTAATGCAAGGCAACCATTCAATTAATGATGCACGAATAAGGACTCTTGCCCCAGAACAACAACGATTTTTTCCCCAATGTTTATCATTTTGCTAAGAATCATAAACGTATACATTCGCATAGGAATGGGCTTTTTTCCCTGTGTGTGCGTACACGTGTGTATTCAAGGTTCTTTTGTTAGGGACTGCATAGTAATTTTGATTGATTTCAATGAGACCTCTTTTTTTTTTACCTCATTTCAAGGTTAGGTATAGCAATGTGCTGATTTTGTTCTTTGAGTTGCTATGTGACGTCATGATCAGGACCCTGGACGGCAATCTAAAACGAGGTAGCTGGTGGTTGGCGCATGCGTGTTCTCCGCGGGCTCCACTTGCCCGCACATGGTAGAATGGGCCCCACGTGAAGCACGCTGCTGTTACTCTTGACTCTTGACCATCACCTCTCACAGATAAGAAAAGGATCCGTGCTCATGAACTTGACTTTTAAAGTGTATCCAAATTAGTACCACGCAACTGTTATCGGAGTAGAGTTGCAAGAGGGTGCAAACGGAAGTCGTTGGGACCGCTCTTGGCCGAGTCGTTGGTCTTGTTAACGTTCTGTTTAGGTTATAGGCAACTTGAGTGTAATGACGAGTGGGACGATGGACGTTGACGAGGCCCTGTCTCACCTGGGCAGGTTCGGCCGGTGGCAGGTGTTCACTTACACCTTGGTCTGTCTCTCCGTCACCGTCTCGGGATGCTGGCACATGATGGTCATTGTGTTTACAGGTAAGGCTGGCGGGTAGGATTGATACACTTATTCTTCTTTTGTATCTGTTCATGGGGCCCATCACATCATAATAAGGCAGTAGCTGGACATGTTTGGTACGGATTTTTTCCATTTCGTTAGACGTTAGACTTTCCATTAACTAATGATACAATGGCAAGTAAGCAAGCGGTTCAGGCTGACCAAGGAGAGATTCGGAGATTTTCAAAAAGTGTGTGTGAGGAGGGGGGGCGGGGCTTATCCGTTCTGTATATATTGAGCCAATATAAGGTGTATTAACGGTAAAAAAAATATATAAAGATGATATTACCATTACCTTTAATGTACCTTTATGGCTCTAAGTACACATTTTGAATTGATAAAATGTCAAAGTCGTGTAATGAAAACTTAAGTTATTGAATGACTATTTTTCTTTTAAGAATGTCATGAAGCATGGCTTTTAGAAATCGTTAATATTTATGATAGATATTGTCAGAAATACGATATTGAAAGGTCAACATTCATGGTGCATTGTCATGAGCACCAAACTATACCGAGGCCAAGCATGTCTATTTGTGAGAGAGGTGTACCTTGACTGTGCATCCTATGCAAAGTTTTTTTTTATTGTTTCTTTATCTTCTGAATGCCCTGAATCCAAATCTGCCAGGTGCCAAGCTATACCAGTATCACTAGAACACAGTATTACAAGAAAACCAAACTATCACCACCGATAAATACACTCCTACGGGGGGGGGGGGGGGGGTAGGGAAGGGCACCCGAATGGGGGGCGGGGGGTGGACAGAGTGTACAGGCATGTGCTCTCTTCTCTGACTTGTGCCTAATTATGTTTCACACAATTTTCTTGTTTGTATATACAGATTTCTTGATTACGAGAAATCTATTGAATGTGTACTTTTTTTCATTGATAACTAAATCTTGTAACTATGTCAAAATGTAAGACGGGTCCCCACTAGAAATTGTGCCCAATAGAAATTGACTTGGTCAGCTGACTAGGGTAAAAGACTAAGGTTGATCATCAACACCCCTGAAATCAGCCGTGTCTGATATTTTGGTTTTAGTCAGTGACCGAACACCCAAAAGGTAGTCAGTGGCCCACCAAGCTGGAAGCTGAGCATTTTATCAGTCTATGATTAAAGAAGGGTCCCTACTGGGCCGTCGATAGGCACTTTGGTCAGCCAACTAAGATCAAAACTTGTCATTGATGACAGAAGCTGATCATCCAGGCCGATTAAACACCCCAAGAATTAGACATGACCGATATTTTGGTGTTAGTTGACTGATAATTTTAACCACTAAAACTGGGTTTGTTGTCCACCAGCCTGTAACCTGTGTATTTACTTGCTGGCCTATCAAGTCAGTTTAGCGGCAAAAGGTGGGTTAGCTCAGTTTGTCCATTATCTCAAGGCAGGTTTCCACAGGATGACAAACCATAATACGTTAGCGGCTTTCTAGTATTAACCATTGCCATATTCAATGATCAAAGCTGTTTAGGTGGTGTTTGTTGATGTGTTTGGAAAGGGTTAACACGTTTGGCCAGCCAGCTCCTCATCCTGTGGAAACCTGCCTTTAAGCCTGGTCCTCACTGAGCAAATCCACACCTCGCTGACTAAACTGCGAGCGACCAAATGCTCTGGCACCCGGCCGGCAGACGACCAAATCCGTTTTCAGGGGTTTAGTTGGCCGACTAACCCCATGTTTGATTTGAGGGATGTTTAACTGGCCTTGATGATTGACGTTAGTCACCCAGGACAACTATTGAGATTTGTTGGCTGACCAAGTCACTTTCTAATGCTAGTGGGGACCAGGCTTTAGTCAGCAAGGGGTGGGTTTGCTCAGTAGGGACCTGGCTTTAGTTCATAACTTGTAAGATGGGTCCCCACTGACCAAGCAGATAGAGTCTGCTCTCAGTGACAAAACGTTAATCGTTGAGGTTGGTGTCAGTTTATTGTTGACTAAGCCCAATTTTCTGGGTTTTGTCAGCTGACTAATCCCAGCAAAGAATGCGACGTTATTATAATGTTGCACCAATACTCTGTTTGGTTCTGTATTGGATCTTGTTACATTCCTTTGATGACTCCCAATTATGTTGCTGTGATGTTGGACTGTAACGTTAAATATTACAACGTTCTGATTACATTCTTCAATCCAAACAGAATGTTCTTATTATGTTCTGTTATGGTTTTGTCCTAACCTCACCAAAAACTAATGTTGTTATAACATTCTGATTTGGTGAGGTTTAGGCCTCACTATCAATAATGTAATTGTTACATGTCACTTAGTATATAACAGACTGACTAAAAGAGTATGGTTGCAAAACATTTCTGTTACTTCACAGGTTGGCTGGGAAGCCAAAAATATCAGACTTTTTTTTTATTTCTGGGGTGTTAAGTTTGCCTGGATGATTACCTTTAGTTGCCCACAGCTGACCATGTGACTAGTCTATTAGCATAAGGCCGGGTCCCTACTGAGCTCAAGAACGTCACCAACCAACTTTATTCAGTCTTAACCCTTCCAATCCTTAGCGACTAGTGCCACGAAAGTATAACTAGTCAGTTATGATGGAAAGGGTTAACACTAGTGTGCTGACAATGAAGATTGAACTGTGGGGTTAAGTCACTCTATATGGGAACCCGTCTTTAGTCTCTATTCACAAGAATAGTGTCTTTTGATAAGATACAGAATTCCCACTGTATTCCTATGAGATTCACTGAATCATATCATAGCATCAGATGCAGTAATTTAAAAGTGGTTTGCAGTTCAAATCGATTTTCTAGAGTTAAATGAGTTCTAAACAACATTCTATATTTAGACATCAAGAAAGAGGTATAGCGTTCGCATGGATGTGCACCACTACTCTTTCACTTCCTGATCTGACATCGCTTCCCTTAAAATTGAATTAGCCTTCACATGTTGAATAGGTTAGGGACGTGACGTTATTCTTGCAATGGTACATAATTGTGCACCGTTAAAAAAATAGCAACACCCATTATTTTCTATTTTACTTCTCTAAAAAAGTTAATGGGTGAACATCTATGTTATACTAGCTACTGTTAATCTTTGGGTAGAGATCTCATCTAGGTTGTTCAAGTCTAAGTAAAGACACTCGCTTGCAGAGGTACAAATGTTTATTGCGTAAGAATCCAACAAGGCTGAAAAGTACAACTTCCTTTGCTTACATACCAAGTGTGCAGCCCAAGTTAACAACTGATGATGAATCTCAGTAATACGTTGCTACAGGTGTATCTCACTCATAGCATAGATCTAGACCCCTTTCCTCAAGGACTGCATATTAGTTATTTTCCTAGTTGTTCCTAACAGCCATTGTCTCAAGATCTAGTAGTTAATCTTACAATGACCCAGTACAGGTAAATCCAACCAAGTTCCCAAAGTGGGGTCACCAAGGAATGCCACCAGCACCAGCGTACAATCCCATCTGCTCCAGCTTTCCTCTGTATGGGTTTAGTTTTGTGTTATTCTCCATCCAACCTGTCTTAACTATTCCTTATATATACCTTCCCCTCTATCAATCCATACCTTAACCCACAGCTAAGCAAACTATAGGCAGGTGCTACTGCCATGCATATACCACTGCCATACTCACTGAGCAGGAGTTGTGATAACGGTTTCAACCACTTTATGTTTATCCATAGATTGTTCTATTTTTTCGTTTCTTACTCTAGTGATCATTGTCATGCTCATAACAGTTTTGACATAACAAGTTTTGCTTCTGATGTTCCCTTAGTTTTACCAAACAATAAATAAAGTAAAGTGAATCATTCTAACCACTAAGTGCACCTGCAGACTAAATAGAAATAAAAAGATTATTGCAATGCCCTCTGCAGCCCTCTGCAGAAAAGCAGCTTAATTATTATTTTGTCATTCACCGTTTTGTGGCTGAGGTAACTTGCTTCAGTGCATATAGTCATCATGCACATATATATGGTCATTTGAATTCGGCAAAACACATAACTTATTTTATCACATCAACAAGTAATCCTGTACATAAACCTTAGTATCAAAATTTACAGCGTTGTCAAATCACAATATACCTATTTTGCAAGATTTAGCAATTTACCACAATTTCATTATTTCGATGTGTGACCCACCATGGGGAAAGGATGCTCCAGGTGGGAATTCAACATTTTAAGAGGATGGAATAAGCTTTCAAATGATACCAAAAATCTGAAATTGTGTCAATTATTGAAGAAGTTACAGGCTATAGAACATGGGAACTTTGATGTTCCTCAGAATGACAAGAACATGAATTCGTCAGTATTTACTGAGGTATTCAATGACAAAACATAATTCTTGAAAAACATAAATGGCTATATCTATAAAATACTATTGTGATCATAACTATTGATCTAAAAATGGTATTGTTTATCTGTTTGAAGCTGGAAAATGTTCAAGTTTCTTAGGAATAAAACATTCCATTGACATTCCAAATTAGGATATTTTTTAATGAAATAGAATTTTTGAGTAGGTTAGCTAAATTGTACACAAAAAGTTAGTATAAGACAGTTTTAAGACTATATATTTTTCATTTTAATCAGTCATATCTCCTCAACGAAAGGATAGGCCTAAATAGGCATATAAAGATTGCTTCCATATTGCCTTCTTTTAAATTATGTTCACTCTAAAACCATTCCTGATAGTAAATAAGTTGAAATAATCCGCCAAACTTGTTGCCCCACAATTCTGGCTATCCCGGTGACATTAAGGTCCGTTAAAGCTGTTGGTGTCGGCCACAGTAAAGGGTGAGTTTGACTTATCAGCAACTTCTCATTTGCTTATGAATAGGTCGGCGATGACTAATAGTTGGCTCGATGAAGAATACGGAAACCCCAGCCGATAGGGCTAAATCTGCAGAGCGGATCGGAAATTGCCTTGGCGCAGGGAAAGGATTTGCTGTAAGAAGAAAAAGCGAGCGGGTGCATGGCCTGGGCATAAGGCCCGGGAGTTCTATAGGAACTAGAAAATGTCAATGTTTGGACTGCTGGGTGCGGGTCGTGTCACGGCTTCATGCCCAAGGGCTGGATTGGGGAATTACTAAATTGTACACGGTATCGATGGCTGTGCGTCCTTGGGAATATCAAGCCAATCATGCAAAGCTGAAGGGAAGCCATATGTTAGAAAGTAAAATTCCTTGCATAGTGAGGGTTCCTTATAAATGTATGAAAATGCGAACAACGTGATGAACGGGAAATGTTTAGAAAAGGGGTATACATAATAGCAAAAACAACTACATGATAATTCTAGGTATACTAAGTAATATACGATGTAGCTCTGAAATTTCGAATTCTGAAAAAAAGATTGGTTGGGGAAAATTGATTACTTTCACTGTTTCATAAAGTGGAAATGAGATGGCTTGATCGTGTGTTGGACGTGCATGAAGAGCCGTGCGAAATTATGTCATCCGACATTGCTTGCAGCGATACTGAATCTCTGTCGAAAGACATGCGTTACTTAAAGTTATTACTTAATTTCCGCCAAGAAAGATAGATTTGCGCGTCATCCTGTATTACCCCGTTGTTGAAATACTGAGTAGAGGGCCATAAACTTGGATAACCGTTACATTTTCCCATTAATTTGGGAGCGATTGCTTATATTTTCGGCAATAATTGCCAATCCCTATTAAAGCAGATATACTACATTTTAACTCTAATGGTCAAAGAAATGTTTCACCCTGCCCCTATTGGTAATCACAATCATTATGATCGTCTGAACCACGCATAGGAACTCTTATGCCTCTAAACGTCATTATACATGTAAGTTTTTTTGTCCTCTGCATCTGGGTTATTTCAAGGCACATGAAGTAGATGACATAAACCACCTTACTCTAAAGGGTGAAGGTTCCTTATCTAAGGTCATAGGGAAAGAGAAGGGGGCGCTGATATAGGCCCATTCCTCACTGTAAATGGCAAAGGAATAGAACAGGAATATCTGTTTCTGTGATCGCGTCACATGGTGGGTCCATTTATTTAATATACAAACGTATCTTTTCCCCGTACCTCGCAACCCCTAACTCCTGAGTTCAATTTATCGAGGGACTTTCATTTTTAAATCGGTATAAGGATATTCTCTGAATTCGTGTACTGCAGAAAATGAATATTGGCTTGCAAATATAGCAGATAGGTTATGGTTCATTAGGGAAAATACAAAATTGTGCGTGGGAATGCATGCAGTCCACAATGGGCCATCTGCCGACCAAAACGATAATTCCGTCCAGACTCTAAAACAAAATTTCATAGGGAAAATTGTTCAAAATTTCAAAATTGGTCTGAGGTCATTGTAGCAGTTTGTGCTTACAATGACTTCTTTGCATGCTTATTGTAGCGTACGGGAATATGGTTTTCTTATGGACGTTTTAGGTTTCTAATTAACCGATTTTTTTGATGCTCTCTATGAAATTCATTACAGATCTAAGAGGTTTTCCTTAGAGACATCTTTCCAAACCTTCATAAGATTTCCGATAGAATATTATGGAATATCTGGAGCTATGGCAGTACCTATAGGCCTTTATGTGTCAGGCCCTAACATACTCAAGAGCTGCGAGCTTTTAGTTTGACCTATTATAAGTAGAGTGAAAGTATCCCGCGTATATTCTATATACATTTATTGCACATCTATACAGACGCTAAAACCTTGATGTTCTAGATGTTCTAATACCACTCTGAGACGTTACAGCATGGCTCGGTCACCTGCACAAAATACTTAAGATTTGCAGTCGTTGTAAGCGTTCAATCGTTGGAATGCTACACACTGAAACAGAGCTCCTAAAGTGATCAAGTATGTCAAATTGGTAATTTAGCCTAGTGAAAACTAATTGACTGGCAAATTGTCAGAACCCTGTTAAACAAGCTACAATATAGATTGTGCTGTTGAACTATTTTTTACTTTATTGTTAATTTTAGGGGAGTAATTAAGCATTATGTTTCTGTTAATTATGCCTTTATATTTATTAGCTAGTCCAAGTCACAGTCTTCTCTCCATTTGAACTGCAGGCCATCTTAAGATATAGTTCTTCATCAAGAGGTGACAGAACACTCACATGAAATGATGTTAACATTGTTTAAGTCCAAATAACTATACTTCACTGAGCTCCTGTTGACAATTTCAGTCCAAGGGGCTTAGTCTGCTCAACCCTCACATCCAATGCTCCTAGCCACTATGCCAACCAGTCTGCAGAAACTCCTTAACAGAATCCCAGTTTCTGCGGCCTGTTCCTATCTGAGGTGTTACTCAGTTGCCAGCTTGTTACACTCTAAGTGCTGCCCACTGTTGGATGCACTTTTACACCAGTCCATTGACTTCGCCTATACTCTGCAAGCACCTTCAAGAAGAGATACACTCTTAGCCCTAACTTTGCTTTGAGACATATAGCTAAATTAACTATGGACTGACACCACGTCAGTACACTGTTGCAGACATTGTTACTAATAGAATACCATGTTTGCAAATAGATAGCCCAACAATAAAAATCAGACTTTCAGAGATCTAATTTAAACTTCTTTAAAATGAGTACAAAATATAGTGTTGGAGTCTAATTGCACATGGTATGTTATTCTATCAATTAAAAAAAGCAATATTAGCTTATTAGATCTGATTAGCAGATAAGTAGAGGAATAACCCTCATTTAAATAAATATTTTTTTCGTGTTAGGCCTATACATACATACATGGTTACATACAAGGTACTGGTTCCAATTACATTTTTCATTCTTCATGCAATAACCATATGCATGATGGCAGATTTAGCAATCAATTTCGATTTCTGCCCATGTAGCTATAGGTGTTACACCTAGAGAAATTATGCCTGCCAAATTCTGCTAGTGGACAGTATAATGCATGAGAGAAATATCTTACATGATAGTGTGATTATATAGTAGATGATCATGACAACCAAAAGCAATAATAGAAGAAACGTTGAATTGAATTAGCACATTTCAGTTTATAGTGTAGCCATCTAATTGGACGTGAAAGAAGTCAGAAAGAAGGCATGCCTGGCCACCTTGGGCAGAAGTTGACACTGATAACGTGACAAGTTGCTGACGAGATACTCATCTGTTGACGTGTCAAATTGCATGGGCATGCATTTAGGTATCGTCAGATTGTGAAGGCAAAACTTTTCATCTTTGACGAGTTCAGTGTAATATCCATATCATTAATAATCATTATTGCTTCGTTTTTCTCTACCGAGAAGCTTGCGGTCCAAATAGACACCACCTCACCCATTCATGACTAAGCATGGTGTACGGTTGCAGGTTGGGAGCCTGGACACCACTGCGCTGTCCCAGAAGGCGCCCTCCTCAACCAGACCATCCCCCTGGTGTCGACCAACGGCAGGCCCGAGTACGCCAGGTGTGAGCGTTACGTCAACCGGTCGGCCAGCAACACCACAGCGCCCTGTGGTGAGCTCGGCTGGTACTACGAACCTGAGTTCAAATCTACAATCGTCACTGAGGTATCTTGATATGTCTATGTTATTTGCAGCCGGACTAATGTCCCCATCCACAAGGGGAATCTATTGAATTGGTCTCACTATTCGTTGTTTTCCTTCTTTGATGATATTATTATATCGAATGATAATCTTTGATGATCATTGATAGGCCTATGCTAACGCTTGATTTGCCTCCCATTCTATAATTATAGAAAATAAATATGTATCAGTCGAATATAGTAGAAAATCATTATTCGTTTAGTAAGTTAGTACATGTATGATAATTGCAAAGGATATCTCTCTGTGTGCTCTCTACTCTTAGATACCAACAATAAAGCAATAATTGTTACATGATAGTATTATGTAAGTCATTGTTCATGTTGTTATACAGTGGGACCTTGTTTGTGAGCGAAACTACCTGTCAGAAACATCTCAGTCGATGTTCGCATTCGGGGTGATGGTGGGAGCAGTGGTGTTCACCACCCTGGCCGATAAGATGGGCAGGAAGCCGGTGCACCTGGCCTGTCAGTGGGCCATGATAGCCCTGGGCGTCGGCGTGGGCCTCGCCCCCAACTACATCACCTTCATCACGCTCAGGTTCTTCCTGGGAGCCGTCAGAGAGGTGGGACAGATTGTGTTCGTCTTTTGTTGTTGTTCATATGCCTACACAGAATGTGACGGATAACATTTGGAATGTTTAAGAAGTCATTATGTGAGTGAATAAGTGAGTGCATTAGGTTATTAGGCCCTACCATCAATAGCGCCTATAATTCAAATGGACGCTAAATACTATATTGATGGAAGCGCATAGGCCTACATGCAATAGGCCCTTATGCCTGTTATTGTGATTAATCAAATTCCAATATGTTTATATTATAATGCACCAAGACACTTGGACTTGATTCCTGGATGTATAGATTCAGTATGCTAATATTGCGTTCATGGGAATGTTTGTTTGTCCCACCGACAGGGTGCGGGGCTGACGGGTATCGTCATGGCCTGTGAGCTCTTCCCGGCCCGTCAGCGGACCTTTGCCGGCACCGCCCTGGAGCTCTTCTGGGCCGCCGCCTGGATGGCGCTGGCTGGGCTCGCCTACTTCATCAGGGACTGGAGGCACCTTCAACTCACCATATCCCTTCCGCCTCTCGTCACCATCTTTCTCATATGGTAGGGTGTTGTGTTTGTAAACAATGGTACAATTTTCACTTATAGGGCCCACACATAGTGCCCTCTTATGAAAAAATTATTTCCGGTCTCCTACTGTTGAACAACTTTATCTCTTTAAGTAGGCCTAGTAGATCTAATTAAATTCGCGCCAGTACTTTCTACATTAGGGCCTATAGGTGCACCCCCACCAGCCCCGCTTTCAAAATTCCTGCTTCTGCCAGGGCTGCATGCTTCTGTCTATGTTGCAACTGGGGCCGTCCATAAATGACGTCATGCGCCGGGGAGGGGGGGGGGTCTGGGCGCCTATACATTTCTATAGTAAAAGCATGACGAAGGGGGGGAGGGGGGGTCAAAAATGGTCAAAAATAGCATGACGTCATTTATGGACGGCCCCAACTGAGAGAAAAGGTCAATACATTACTATGACGGCTTTGATTATAAGAAGTGAAATACCCGGTTGGCAGGTTTTTTCAACATTCTTTTCTTAATTCTCAGGCTACTGCCCGAATCAATTCCGTGGTTGGCGGCCAACGGGAAATTCGACGAAGCGGAACGTATTCTCAGAATGGCGGCGCGCTTTAGCAATGTGACTTTCCCGGAAAAGATCCTGAGACGGGACCATGACGTCAGACTGGAGAAGGACGCGGAGATCGGTCCCCTCAAACCGGAAATGGACGGACTGTGCATAGAGGAGGTCCAGAACGAGGCTCAGGACGACACGACCCGGTCACGTGCCAGCACCGCGTCCTCTGGTGACGTGAACACGAACCTGGTGATAAGGTCAATGGACACAAAACCACCAGGTAGGCCCTATATAGAAAATACAATTACATATATCTGGATCGAGAATTCAATAAATGGCTCTATACTGCATGTGAATTGTTTTACTATTTGTTGAAGTAAAGTCACCTTTCTACCATTAGGTAACGTTTCCAAACTATGATATCAAAACTAGCCATAGGTATCCTTAAAGCAATCCGATGAGTATCTAAATCATAAGGGGCAATTATGTCATTATATCTTTAATCAATACTTATTTCTAGCACCATCACATTGGCCTCCGTGCAGGTTACTTAGTTACTTTAGGCCGGGACATAGGCCCAAATAAGCCTTATAAATATGTGTGTGCATACTGGGGCAATAACAATTGCTGAGTGTGCCCAGGTCTGTATTTGTTTGATTCTATATCAATTGCACAGAATGATTAATGTTGAAACAGTTTACTGACAAAAAAGAAATTTCCTTTAGCATTCAGAGACAGGCACTATTGTCCTCCGAGGCAATAACAGATATGTTATTCACCCACTTTTGAGAGGGCAGGACAATGCTGAAGGTATAGGGGTTGGAATCCTGAACTCATCAATCCTGAATAATTGCTCGTTTTACTTGGCCCCTCACAGTGGACAGGTGCGTCCCTTCAGCTTGGCTAGACTATACTCTAGTCTAGGTACCCCACAGAGTTATACACGTTGGTGATTGAATTAGGGCCTAATGGTCTGCATGATCAACATCATTCATTCAAACCAACATAACCAGCATGAGAGGGAATGCTTTCCTCAAAAATTCCATATAGGCCAACTAAAGTCCATCGCCAGTTCTTCAGTTAAAATCACAGAGTCATTTGCAATAGGGTATTACCCAGTTGTCCTTATCGAGCCCAGATCTCTATATGGCTGTTAAACAAACAGTGCTATACTGTCACTACCTGTCCCTGCTCGAGTACACTTTAAAGTGCCATGACTCAGAATACATCAAAACACTGAACCTCCAATACATATTTCTCAGTTAATATTAATCAGATTTTAATTCTGTAAAAAGATTAACTTTCGCTGAGTTTTCTTCTCTTTGGATATGATAAACATTATTATGGGACATGTAGGCCCTATCTGAAATTTGTAAAAATAAGCTCTCAAAATCGTAACATCTTATGGCTAACATCTATAAAAAGAAAGTTATCCAAACTACTTTTTTAGAATTCTATTTTTTTCAAAAGCACATCCGTTAAGTACATGCTCCCTTTCCTTTTTAAAGATACACGATGTCATAAACAAAGTTGCTTTTAGCAAAACAGGGAATTTAAATGTGAGCCATGTAGGCCCTTTAGGGATGATGATATGTGTACCCGTATAAGTATGTGAGTTGTGACAAATTGCTTCTTTTGTCACAGGTCCTTTTCCCCGGGAAGACGGCTACCCCTTGGACGGCCCCCCTCGGCCGGCAACCATCATCCCCGAGCCGGGAAACCGACCTGTGAGAAAACTGCGCTGTATCATCCGCTGCATCTGTAGTAAGAAGCAGGAAACGGAGGTGGACAAGAAGAACACGTGCCTGGACATCCTCCGGTCACCTAAGATGATGCTATATGCGTCCATCATGTGTTCTCTGTGGTGAGTGCATGCATGAGGACTCAGAATTATTGACAATTTCATACATAGGGGCATATACGTATATATATATATATATATATATATATATATATATATATATATATATATATATAACATGTTTGTAAAGGGTTATGTAACAACCTAGCCAATGGACTTCAATCAAAATAATACATTGTCTATGTTTCAATTTTTCAGTGTCTTCATGTAGTTTGATGCAGCCTCGTTTTTTTTAGGTTTGCCAGTGGAATCGTGTATTTTGGTCTGTCCCTCGGCACTTCAAATTTGGCAGGGGACAAATACCTCAACTTCTTCCTGAGCGGGGCTGTGGAAGCCCCAGCCTACCTCCTCACAGTCTTCGTTCTGCAAAAGTGCGTCACTTTGAATTCATATCATAATTATGATAAAGTAGCTTGCTTTCTTTTTAATTCAAGCTGCAGATCTTAACCCGAACAAAAATTCTGTAGCCTGTAGCAAAGCCCCTTTTCCAGTTTCTTATACTACTTGCTGACCGTATATGAAGTCAAACGGTGGTCTGGTAGTGGGTGGAATATTTAAACCGTATCAAAACCAGACTCAGTAATTCGGGACCACAGAACTTCACAGGTATAGATGCATTATTCATATTATGAATATACGAACTTAGTGAAATAATAGGCCTAATTTCAACATGCAGTCACTTAAATACGTTTTTAATACCCCTGTGGTTATGTTATTGTGGTTTTCTACAGGTTTGGTCGTCGCTGGCCGCTATGCACCTTCCACATGGTTGCTGGAGTTGTCCTCTTCGCCAACCTCTTCATACCTGAGGAGACGGCAGGCGGAACCGACCTTACCCCTGTCATCATCACACTCACCATGATCGGCAAGTTCGCCATGACGGCCGCCTTTGGCACCGTGGTCCTCTACGCTCCAGAGATCTACCCGACCAATCTCCGCAACCTGGGTTTTGGGATGGCGTCCGTGGCTGGTCGATTGGCCGCGATGCTGGCACCCTTCTCCACATACATAGGAAAACAAATCCCCTGGATCCCTGGGTTTGTGTTCACTGTCGTCTCCATCAGTACAGGTCTGCTGGCGCTGCTGCTGCCCGAGACGCTCAATCGGCCCCTGCCCAACACCATTAAGGACGTGGAGAACTGGAACAGGACCAAGTACAGCACCAAGGTGACGCAGGATGGCCAAGTTGTCCAACTACAGCATGAAACGCCACTCAAAAACGAAACCGCACTGTAAAATACCAAATTTAGATTAAGAAAGTTGAGGAAACTATGGAGAGTTATGGTCTTACTAGCAGAACAGTCCAATCCCCGCCCCGCCCCCCTCCCACCCCCATAGGCCTACAAGCCATAATTTAGCTGTACCGACATGTACAAAGTACACTATAACCTGCTAACCACCTCGACGTCCTTGGTAGCTGTGAAACAGCGAAGAATGATGAGGCCTACTAATTCTGGTTCGATGATCTGATGATGCGATACCTGTTCTTTTATTCAAAGGAAAATCGGTCTGGGACCATGCAAATGAGGGGCTATAGACGGGGGGGGGGGGGGGTCCGACGTCGCGTGTCGAATTTAAAAAATGGCCATGTCGCCTGTCCCTAAATCTCAATTTAGACCCATGTCTCATGTCGAATTTAAGAAATGGCCATGTCCCATGTCGTTATCTTTTTAAAGCTCCTGTCGCATGTCGAATTTAAGAAAAGAGCAGTGTCATTTGTCCCTTAATTGCCATGTCGCCTGTCGAATTTAAAAAACGGCCATGTCGCCGTGTCGAATTTAAGAAATGGCCATGTCGCACTGTCGATTTTAAGGGTCTATACCCCCAAATGAGTTGCAGAAAACGAATCTCCGAAACCCATATAGACGACCTCGTTAGCGCACCCAACACTTTCAGGCGATCACCTAATAACTATCATCTGTTTCCGGAATTCTCGTCCATCCACCTGACAATATATGGTAATGTGCACATGTATTCATAAATCACGTAAAATTATGTTTAATCATTATCAGTACCCTAGAAGAGATATCAAGACACTGCCCCAAATAGACATGTGCTGACTATCTGTCAACCAGCACAACTCATAATATAATGTGTAGTAGTGAACACCAAATTTATTATTCTAAGTCATTGTCTAAATTACCCCTGACTGTTTAAGTTGTAAATATTGTTAAATGTTGCACGTGAATATCTTAATCAGAGAGTATAGATTTCGGTGGTATTTGGTACAGGTGTAGGTGTATATGATTACATTATGAGAATACAAGGATAATTCATGCGGTTTTCATATAAATCTATACTTATGCAAACATTAATCAATGTAGATAGCCGCGATGGAATAGTATGTAAGCCTGCAGATACATATGACCGAATTATAGCGTTCGCCTTTAACCCTTTCACTACCAGATATATAACAATATAACTGATATTTACTGAAATATTGCCCAAAATACAAAAAATAGTGCATAAATTCCCCAAAACTCAAATTTAGTTTAGATTCTTCAGAAGAAAAGCTTTTTTTCAATAATTTTGATATAAACGTTCCAAATATTGGCACTGTGCCAGTAAGGCAAATTTCTTGTGAGGAGTAATTGTTCGTACTATAATTTGCAGGTTACCATGGTAACCAATAATTCAGAAAATAACTATGACACTCTTTATAAAGATAACATGAAAACAGTATCTTTTTTGTGCAAAAGACAGTTTGTGATTATCATAAATGAAAGAAAATTTAGAGCAAATTAAAAATCATGTCATTTACATAAATTCACCCATTTTTCATGATTTTTCAATTAGTATGGCAAATTCAAATGTAAATACATTGATCATGGTTTCTCAATCGCAATTCTAACATTTTTGGGTGACTTGGTAGTCCGCTGTTCAAATGCCTGTATCTCTGGTTCTAATTGGAATATCTGAAAAATTCTTTCAGATTCTGAAAGCATAATTTGCTTTCTTTCAATGGTGTTCCTATGGGATTTTACTATAGGGCCCCATATGAGGCCTCTGGCAGTGTAGGGTTAAGTTCTTAATTAGATGCACTGGCAAGGTGTTCTCGGTTTCCATCTGTCCTTAAGCATCTGTTAAGATGTCAAAAAGCCCAATAGGGCCTAAAGGCTATAATTATATTAATGTCACACAGCTAATAGACATGTCTGTATATGATTTTGGTCATACTAAATAGATCCTATAAAAATATAGCCCTTTTTTCTGATGTAGGACTACTCATTCATCACTGCCGGTAGCTGATACTTTAACTGCTATTATAGAAAATCATCCAGATAGATTTTGTACGAAAGACTGTGCTATATATGACATATTACTTTGATTGTATCCGAGCAAATCTGTTTGCTCTATGTGTTGATCATTGACATGGTAAACGTGTCAAGCGTAGGCTTGTCAGCAGTTTTATTTTGGACAGGTTATGAGCCTGCACATAGGTGTAAAAGACTTATTAGATTTTGGTGTTCAATAACTATACCATAAGTGTATTGATGTAAGTATTAAGTAATGTAATTAGAATATATAGAAAATATCGTAACTGATGTGTGAAGGCGTATGGTGAAGTACAGTGAATCTCGTTATAGGAGGAAAGTGTAATATGTAATAAGAAATACTTAGACTATGTCAACACATCACACAGGCTGTGGTTATTATATATATAATAACTGTATCGTGACTGTTTACATACTTAGCAAAAGTGTATATAGATTGTCTGCCCTAGGTAGAACATAAATCAGATTGCGTGAGTACAAACGTTTATTTTAATATACATTATAACTTTAGGCCCTACTTGAAAGAGAATAGTCTTGGATATTGTCCTCCATACAATGATTTGTAACATATATCCAACAATGCTGTGTTGTGAAATAAATGGCTAATACCCTATCTTCCCTTTTCCTTATTTAAGAACTAAACGATCAATTTGATCGATTAGCAAACTATCCTCCAAAGATTTCGAGAGCAAGAGATGATTATTGCCTTCGCCTAATCATATGTGATCTGCTAGAGTATCACATTTGCAACTCACTTGATTCCTTTGTGAGGTCATTTATAAACGTGGTGAGATACACGTGTGAGATAAGCTAAAAAGAAAAGAGGTTGCAAGGCGAGTACACAATAATTCCAGACAATTTTACATTTTCCTTAAAGAGGACAAATAATACAAAATGCTACAGTACCAAAATTGAGAGAAAATCTATGTACCGTCATTGTTAATTGTGCATTTTCCTTAATAATAAGATAATAGTTATCTACCTGATTTATGTTAGTTATAACCGATTTCGTACCCTGTTATCCTTGTCATATACGATTATGTAAATAAATTAAAGCTACGGTAATAGGTTCCCATTCTATTCCCCCAATTTCCCATACTCTTAATAACGCATAGGGACTATCACGAAAATGATGGTCATTCAATAAATTCTTATTGATCTACAATAAAACATCGGTAATTTAATCTAAATATGCAACGAATGTACAACAATCAAAACTGCAACACTTATTCATAACTTTATCCAATGGTTTATTTCAATACCGTTTATATGTTTAATGTCGATGCGAGACCTACAAAATATCTTTTTAAAAATATGTACGAAATCTGCCTTACGTGTATACCTTTTTAAGTTCTTGGGCATTGGCATTCGTTTGAAACTAGTAATTTTCTAAACAAGGGTGCGCTCACTGAAGCAATCCCGCACTGAAAAACATGGATTGGTTTCATAATCAAATCATCTTATTTCCCATTTTGTTCTCTACAAGCTATGGGCAGAATATGTATTCGCAAAGAAAATACCAATTTTTAAAAATGTTCTTTTCATGATTACTATAGCATACATTACATGTATATTGTGCATAAATATCTTTTATAATAATCATAACAGTCCGACTAGGAGTTTATTCGCCAAAAAGGAATAAGAATTCTACTTAGTACGCCGCTAGATTTTATAGAAAACATAGCAGGAAAGTATTTGGATTCATGAGCATAGTGATTGAAAAATGGCGTGAGCGATAACTACTCCTTTGTCATCTTGTTGTATACAACAATTTATACAAATGATCTTTTTCTATATAAGAAAAAAAACCCATGAGAACGTTTCTTGGTATGATGGTTGCAAACCTAAAATACGATGGATGATATTTATACAACGGTCTATTGAAGATCGATGACTCTAGATGCGACACATGTCTAACACATACAAAAATATGTCCTAAAGCATAAGTGAATACACGGTGACAAAGTTCGTCACATTAGCTCAAGTGTCGGATTGCGCAAAGACGGCCAGATTCATCTTCATGACTAAGAGCTTAGTCTATTTTTTTTTAACTAAATGAGGCGGTTGTGTCTAGTCGACTTGGACCAACTTGTTTGACCACAAGGTAACCAAAGTTTCCAAAATGCAAAGCTTGTTTACCATATGATCAATATTATCTTGACATATCAGGGAGTTTAATGTACAGGTCTGGCAGATGGTCGGATACGGACAAAGCTTTAATCGTTCTTCAATACCAATACCTCTATAATTTAGGCGAATACCTTGGTGTTTTCAGTTTGTCCATCCCTTATAACCAAAATATCTTCATAAAAGATTGCAAGGTGATTACCGTCTGCATAAGATATGTGTGTTTCTGAAGTCTATCCCTTTCTTAGTTTATGGATTGTAAACCAACAACCCCCAGTAAAAATATTGTACAAGACATCAAGCTAAGTGTAATACGGATGTAGGATAAAGTATCACAAATCTCACATTTTGAGGAAATAAACATCCAGCATTTCATTATACAAATACAATGACCAAATGCTAAATCCGTATATGAGGACGACCTCTTCTGAATAAGACATTTGAATCAACCTAGTGAGGTTTTTTTCGGGAACACACTCAAAATAAAGGACTGGTGACAGTTTCCGTCTCTCTATATTTTGACCTGGTCACATTTGTTCAACGAGTGTGACATGAGACTACTGCAGAAGTTCGTGTACATGTATGTATACATATATATAATTGTGAAAGCAGTCCATCTTTTCACCTCTACTATCGGTCAGGGTCCAGACCAAAGTCCAGTCGCAGCTTCTGCTCCAGCTCGGCGGCGATGTCGGCCACGTTCCTGCCGTCAATGTCGACGGTGATGTGTTGCTCCTCGGTGCCCGGCTCCTCCAGGGTGTCGAGCTGGGACTTGAGCAGGGACGGCGGCATGTAGTGGCCGGTGCGCGTCTGTAGTCGCTGGTGGAGCAGCTCCTTGTCGGCCCGCAGGTACACAAACACCACGGCTTTGGCACAGTTGCTGGAGATGGTGTTGGCCTCGGCGCTGGCCGTGCCGCCGCCCCCTATGGCGCCCAGACTCTGGTCGTCAGTCACGTTGTGGGCCGGGTGCGGGGAGGCGGCCGAGTCCTGGCCCAGCGCCGAACCACCCCAGATGATCACCTGTCGGTAGATCTTCCTTAACGCTGAGCAGGTTACTACTCCATGGGCTCCCGCGTCATACAAACTGTAATAAAGTAACGTCGCATTTTTTTCCTGATTTTTTGTTATTCATGTGGACACGTAACTTAAACACTGAGGTTTGTTTCCAGGTAAACTGAAAATATTGGTTGAAATTACTATGGATCGTACGTTAACGGTGGGGGCAGGGCGAGTTCACCCATGTAATTCCTTATCCAATATAATTTATTCTGTTTGGTTAAATTCTGTCAGAGTTTACCCCAATCCCAAACCCCATATACAATGAATGTTTTCTCGAGTTTGGAAGAAGTCTCACGACTGCTCCTTAAAGAAAAAAAACACGCGAAATATCTATTTTCCACATCCCTATTATTGGTACGAGTCCATATCCGTTCTAATGTATAAGTGAAATATCACGTATCTTTAACTTTATTGTAACGCTCTATGGGCAGGATTCGAAATTAACGTCAGCGCCTCAGTCCCAGGTTTATTGTTTTAATTTGTGAGAAAATTACATTAAACTCAGCCCGGATTGTTCACCCTTGTAATAGACTACTACGTCTAGGATGACAGCCTGACAAAAAAAAATATTTGAACATTGCATGGGAAATCCAAGCTGATTGTAAATTGAATTTACAATACCATAAGCTTAGATATCCATTTTTCAACCAAATTAAAATTTCAACTGATGATGTTCCTATATACTTGATTATGTACTAAGGCCGTTGACATCGAAAAACAAATCAATCGATGAGTTCAAATATAAGACAGGGTAAAAACTTCTCACTGAAAATGTATCTACAAGCTCCAAACCTAGGAACCCCAGTTCTACATGAGGTTCTCTGCTCGGACAGAAAATCCTCTGCACTTACCTGTACACGATGTCGTGAAGCTGGAGCAACCAGGGCCACCGATCCTAACGATATAATTAATGGGTTATACCCTGAGTTAACAATCAGGAATGAGGTCAAATCAGAGCTACCATGTGTAAAGTCTCTGGCGACATCCTCATACCCAAAGTAAACGTGCGAGTTATGAAAGGGTTTCTAATTAAACTGATATACTTAAAGATAAATAATTATTAACACTATTGTCCTGATTACTCTTTATTACAGGTATTCGACTTTGATAGTCTTAATGCTGCATATATCATATACATTTAACTTATACCTAGATGTATTGAAGTTACTTTTGATAGTTTTCAACAATTAACTATTATTAGAAATGACATATTATTATGCATCAAATGACACGATTTATAAAAGGGAGTTCCTCCTACAGAATTGTATATAAGGAGATGTTGACGACTTAGGATGCAGTTTGTTACCTAGCGCGGCTATAAATTATAATACGAGATTTTAGGATATATCAACCGACGTGTCCAAGACTGCTATAAATACAGTCTATATACATGTACTAACATTTATGACTACACGGATTTTATGATAGATACACATATTTCCGTACTTTTACATGTTAAAACTTTAAATACTGGTATACTAACTTCGTCTGTTAGAGGAATTCCGCTGCTCATCTTTGCTTTGTTTGTGTCGGGGTGGTACTGGTCGGCTTCCGCAAAGGCACAATTCAACTGCAATAATTGTCAATGATATGTATAGGTCAGCCCACATTGCAATAAAAAAAATTTAGCCTTCGCAATAGAATAAGGATTGATCTAAAAGATGTGTGAAATGTCACGTGGATATACAGTTTTCTTTTGGATATTAGGGTGAACAAGTTGTATACATGATGAACTTGAAAACGATTTTTGAGATCCATGTGCAATTAAATGTAATGTTTACTCACTCGCTTCGATAAAGCATCCCCGATTGAAGACCTGTGTGGTAAATAAAAAGAAAAAATTCTCAAAAAAAGTTTCAAGTTTGTGAATTCACCTACAAATGACTCCTCAATCTCATTCTGGTGTACCTGCTTAGACTCCAATGCTAAAGAGGCCAGTCTGAAGAAAACATCTGGCGTCGCCATTATCGCTGCGCAATGCTTAAAAATTAAATGCAAGGAATTCCCCAACTCTATTAAATTATAACCCCAAACCCACTTGCTCCGTATAGATATACTAGATATACAGGGTAAAACATAACGATTACACTTTACATTTGACGCTATTTAAGGGTATAATATACATGCAAGCTTATTCAAGGTGCAATTTGTGTGCTGCTTTGTAACAAATAAGTCGCCCTTTTTAACACAAACTTTTAGATCTATCATAAATAGATAATTAAGATGTCATTCTTTATTATACATAATAGAATAGTATAGACCTATATACTGAGAAAGGGTGACTTGTTCATCATTTCACAGCAATTTATGGAGCATGTTAAATAACATTTGGGGACTCCAAATACATCTATTAAAAGTATGAGGCTGTGGCAGAATTGTAACAGAACATTATTGGCCAAATTCATATCATGAATAGGAACTTTCTACAACAAAAACCTATAGTTTATCCCCATAAGGACTCTCTGAAAATCTTCAATTCAACTTTTTTTTGGTAAAAACATAACTACACATAACAGCCACTTCCTCTGTAGTCTACCGTTACAATCTTACAAAACGTAAAGGAAATATGTTCCTAACATATTTATTTTCAAGCATGACAAATATTACATTCTCTCCGTAGAGCCTCATAAAAAGATTGTACTACTTTTTTCCTAAAAGTCTGTTTTTCTATTTAGATTTGGGTTTTAAATAGAATGTTTTCGTTCTATGATATTTCTTTTGGCAAAACTAATCTGGATCAATTGTTCAATCTATTCAGAATCCATTGGTATATAAAGTAGTACTATATGTCATGTATGTACGAAGGTATGGTTGTTGAGATAACAAAGAAGCAAAGTAACTACAAAGTTTCGCTCATGCATGAGCAATGGTCATCCCTCAGTAAACTGAAGGCCCTCCTATTAAGAGAAGGCTATGTGTAATATGGGCTATAGGTGCTGACCACCACCACTCCTGCTGTCACACACAGCTCAGGGATGGGTTTAAGAAAGGGCCACTACTAGTAGTAGTACTAGGTCTAAGCATGATCTACCATGCACCTAGTATTGAGTGACCTATCACTCACCTACTTGGGACTGCCAACTTGCAGGTGACAGTGGTGGCCCTAATGTGAAGAGGTGGGGGCTGTTTGGCTCTGGCAGTGGTTATGTAACCCACTTCTAGCTTCTCACACTGCCTGATTTTTAACAACAATTGAAGGACAATGCCCTACAACTGCTGAGCATGAGATTGTGTAACCGGTCATTGAGAACAAAGGGAATTAAATGACTTAAGACATGACTGATTGAGGGAGTCCCCACTAATAGCTCCAATACTATATAGATATAACTAGGGACTCCCAAAAAAACACCCTTTTCCATAGCTTTTAATTAAAGTCACCCTTTCTTGTTGCATGGGTCTAGCAATGAGTAATTTTTCCTTTCTTATAAATTATAATTTTTTATATCCATAATATTCACTTCATTTTTTCAAACATCTGGATTAACTAACATTAGATATAGACGTTGTGCAAGTGACGTCACACCTATCCAAATGAGACTGGGCGCCATCTTGGTGATCAATTTAGAAATCATTTGATCAATATTTCAAGAACATCTAGAAGAGTTATTTTTGTATAATATGCCTAGAATAGTTGTATGATATCATAATGAACAACTTAGATAATATAAAATACAAGATTTCTAGACTTTTGTAAAAGCCATGTCATGATGTGGCCATAAAAAGCACATGGTGATCACCAAAAAGTGGCCACGTGACCACTTCTGCACAAGGTCTACAGGGTTAATTAGATATTGTTATACAGCGATCATCCAATATACTCTTGACTATGGTCGATCTACTAGGTCTTTTGCATTTTAACTTGTTTTTCAATAAAATTTCCACCCAATATTTTCAAAACAATTTTGTCAAATTAAATTAATCATATATGCGGAAATTATACATTGTATAAGTATATTATGTCTTATGTATCTGATAATCTCTAGGTGACAACTTTCGAGTAAAACTATTAAGATGAAAATCGAGACCTTGGTCAGTTTGGAGACCGATTTAGTCATTTACTCACTTGCCACTCCCACAAACACCCATGACCACGATGATCATGGCGCGTCTTCACGTTTCAAGCGTCTTTACGAATTATCTCCAACCTGAAGAGCACAAAAACGGGTGCAGCAATATATAAATACGTTAAAATGTCACTAGTTGCACACACTGTGAGATTAATATTTGACTTTACGGCGTTTTTCGGCTATTTTCCTCTCTTCACGGTGTTTATCTCAAAAGGGGTTCCCTCGCTTTGAAAACGAGGTTGCAATATAGAGGGAATTCCTACCTAGCCTCAAACCCACGCATTTTGTAGCAAAGATTAAGTATTTGTATACATCTTATAATCCAATAAATGTAAACACGATTTCTCAACAAGTCATTGTATTTCTATCAATAACTTTACCGACTATCGATACTGGGGGCTAAATTCGTAAACAAGTTTCGAGGCTATGTAGGCCGAGTTCGCGGCGCGCAGCATAACAAGATCCAGTGCTGAGCCGCCGATCACTGCGGGTGCAGGCGACGTGGACATATTTACCTAAATATATTAACCTCACCCTGTCATATGGAGACGTGATACTCACATAAGGCACAATGTTTAAGAACAAATTCGGTAAGCGGAATAGCAAGGGCTATGAGGATATACAGTACTCCTGCAAGATCCGATTCCTGGATGATTCGGAACCGATCACGCTGACGTTTCAGGTAAGATCACAATCATTTCGTTTATGATGTTTTGATCCTTCCCGCTTTTTCGAAGGACCTCGGCTTTAAAATATGGTTTTGAGCTAGAATTGCCTTTAATACACAACTGTGATACTGTTATGGGTGCGAGCATAGTAAAAATGTATTTGAATATTGATTAGGTGAGTCAGTTAATACAGATTATTTTTGTGCCGATCGAGACAGGACCGAGTCAAAGTGACAGTGTCGGCGGCGCACCGGGCCCGGCGCTGACAACGGCCGGCGAGTGACGAGCCGCGGTCTACTATTGTCAGTGAGCGAAAACTGGCACGCCCACTTCAGCGCGTTGAGGCCATTGTTCTTTATTTTACTGACAAGTTGCCGTAAGGGTGTATGCAGAATAGTGTTAAAACAGCAAGTGATACATTTTATGGAAATGTCTATATTTTTAGATGTTGCGTTATCTAGACCACATCTAGTCTATCTAGAATTCATGGTGGATCCAGCTCCCAGAAAAGGTGGGGGCGTGTAAATAGAAAGGGAGGGGCCCACCCCACCCCCCTTTGTATTTTCTTTCTCCAGAATTTAACATCCAAAAAAGCTCAATTTCGGCAAAAAAAAGAAAAAAAGGAGGGGGTGCTCGCCCCTACGCCACCCTCTAAATTTGCCACTGAACTTCTCCACATCAGTTGCTCTCTGTATGCAGGGTCCCCACAGCACAGGCCCAGGGAATTTGCAAATTTTACCAAAACACAGGAAAATGGAATTTCATTTGGGCAGGTTCTGTAGACCTAATTCCTGATTTTTCAAAATAACAGGATTAGGCTTGTTGTTGGGTTTCCTTTTTTTTCTGAATACGAAAACCTGTAAATTTGAACAAATTGCTGGAAATTATTTGTGAGACGTGGCGAGGTGTTGGTGTGCACAGCAACCGCATGAAATTGCTGGAAATTACACGGGAAAATTGCCTCGAAACAGGGAAATCTCGGGAAAAACAAAGGGAATTAGAAAATGAGATTTGAGTGGGGACCCTAGCTGTCTAAATTCTACATGCATAGATCAAGATATCTTCTATGAATTAGAAAGTGGTGATCATTATGCCAGGGGGAAAAACTCCTCATTGAATAAATGATACATATTTTCACCAAAACAAGCCATTCATCCTAATGCGTTTTGAAATCTCAAATGTTACAAGGACGCACTGTCGGTAAATGTGTCATTTTATATTCAAATGCGTTCAGGGCGCATGAAATAAGAATATTATGACCAGAGCCGACGGTTCAATATTTGAGATCTTTTGTGATAGATTTATAAGTGTTTGGGTATCTTTTGCTTTCATAGAGAATTAAAGCTTCCTGGCACAGCCAGCTGTACGGGCCTGTCCGGGGAAATACTGGCAGCATGCTGTTAATTTATTTCAGTATGTTTAATCTGCACCAATCTGCAACTTCGACGCTCGCTAACGGCGAATCATCTCTGCACTGTAGCGACCACTGGTTCCCCCCTCCTGTGACCTAGTTAGCACCAGCGAAAACCGCGGACTATTTTTAGGTCACTGGATTACTAGGTCACCGGCGTAGGAATAATATACAGGGGTGTATAGTTAATGCCCTACATAGCAGAGAGTACTCTCTCGGACTTTTTTCCTGGAGCGGAGGTGCGAGCGGCGCAGAGTGAATCTGCACCTGCCCATATTTCACGAACAAAAACACTTTGTGGCATTCAAGTGTGAAACTCCACGCAGTTCATCAGTGGTTATGCTACAGGCATTTAATTCGTATTCAGCACACATTTTGTCCAGAACCGATTATTTACCGAGTGCTTCAAACATAAAACGGAAAGACCCGCTGAAATGTTTTTCTTGAGATATGAGTAGTGACAGTGATATAGGAGTGCCTTCATTTTTGAAATTCCTTAGGCAAATAACAGGGTTAGTTTTACAAACATTTTCACCAGTCTGTATTCCGCACACGTTGAGAATACATTCAGAACTATTGGGTATGAGTATTAGTTTACCAGGGTTAAGATAGGTTCCCCATACTGAATTCCAGGTCTCAGCTTTAAGACCTCCAAGTGCATTTAAATTTTTAACAAAAATAACTTAACCGTAGAACTTCTCTATTAGTTTTGTGATTATGCCCGGTGAACTAAAATCAAGTATAGTCTGATTCAATGTACATATCATATTACTTATAGAGACTATGTTCCCGAGTGATATCACCTAGGTCAACAGGGTCCTCGTTGTAGGGGGTCATAAATAGCCTTTTATGATTGATACCTTGTACGCATAGAGACGCCCCCTGTGAACCTGACAGTGTAGTCTACCAAATTAAGTGTACCCTGAATTTGAGGTGCACCGTTTTGAGATCTTCTTTTTCGGAGTATCAGATACCTTGAAAAGTGGGTAAGGACCATATTATGGCCCGATGCACAGTTTTGAAGGACCCAATGTAATGTATGCATAGTTTAAAAACAGAAGCTAATTTGGGACCTGCCTGAATAGGATCGCCGAACGCACCCAGCCATTCGTGTAAGAATTTCCTTCCGACGGATGGTTCTCTCTTCACACGCCAGATCTCAACAAGTTTGTCATTAGGGTATCCAAAAAAGTCATGAGACTGTCGACAACCAGGCTGCCAGGCTGGGTTCATTTTTGGCCCAAGGAGACTCGCCTCTGTGGCTCATTTAAGACGCCTGCAGTTTGACGTCGGTTTTAATGCTCATCTGACTGGGTCTCCAGCAGCTAAGGACACTTGCAATGGCAGCTGTCTCTTATTTTTATGCTATTTATCCCGAAAGTTTTGATTTTGAAATCCACATCAAAAGAGCATTGATAAACTTCATTCAACCACACAACACTAAGATTGGCCACATTATTAGTTGTGGTACATAATAAGTTGGTATTTACTTTCCCCAGTAAGCGTATTTTGAGTATGTATGGGTACATTGATTGAAGAAGAGTATATGAAGACCATTAGACAATACCGTTTTTAAAGAGTAATCTATACCCTAAATACTCCCAAGACCCACTCCATATCAGTTCAGAGTTGCCTTTCATAGGGACCCTATTGAGATAATCATGGGTTTCCAAGCAATATTCATTACTACTAACGGCTAACAACGCATAGCAGGCGGCCTAGAACCCGAATACAATGCGCCAGTATCTTTTTAAATTGTTTTAAATTTGAATTTTTATTTTTCAAAATATAAGGTCTTAATAAAATGCACTCTATCCTATATAGAGTTGAGTTGAGTGACCTCTGACAAGGCTCAACCGCACATGAATCTTGTAGAACCCATTCCTAGTTTTAACTTTTAAGACTACCACTGGTACTGGCCAATAACTAATAACGTTAACTAAATAAATAATCTCTGACCCGAGTTCCCCGAGTCGATGGCCCGTGTCAGGCACATCGATGTTACATGGGCAGATGCCCAAATTAAGGGGAAGAGGGTATGGCGTGCTGCTCCCCGGGGGTCCTGCTGACTCAGCACATAGTCTTCCCTATCCCTCTTTGACCCCTGTAACAGTTACACGACCGTTGCTCTAGGGTATAGACTATATAGTAGGACAGTTTTTCATCTCATGAGAGACGGAACAAAATGCACTTGATTTACCGGTGAATCAGGAGCATTTTGGCTCATATCTCATGAGATGAAAACATTATATACATGCGGTGAAAGAACAGTGAGTTGGTTTTCAGTGGTTGAGAATTTATTTGAAAATTACTGGTTAAGATCTTCAGGGTATATATATCTGTGTCACTGTGTGTGTGTCACTGTGTGTGTGTCACTGTGTGTGTGTCACTGTGTGTGTGTGTGTGTGTGTGTGCACACGCAGGCGCATGCTTGCGCACATGCCTGCATGCTTGCAATTTTTACCCTCATTACAACATAGCATTGAACACAGGAATAACGTCACAAACTCCCTTGTACTATACTAGGTTAATTATCCGTTAATGTAAGGTTCACTATATCGGTTTATTTAGTTATTGATAATAGCTAGCTCCTATCGCAGTCTCTGCCTCGTTCAACTGCTGTCATCCAGTACATGATAATAGTTTTGTATTATGTAAGACATAACACTCACGTGAAAGGATGTTCTTTATTCATTCCTGTGCTATTGTACTTCCATGACAAGATCTCAATTGACAATGAACAGCTCCAAGGATGGAATCCCCTCAATCACACTCGTCAACGCTCCCGTCAACTAAACAGTCTATCAGCTTCTATTCCAATTCCAGGACTCAGCTTCTAGAACTCAACCTTTCCAGGATGGTTACTCACAACAACGTTCAGCTAACTCTGAGCACCGGCAATGAAAGCCTCTTATGTATGGTGATACTATACACGTCATACCTAGACTCCTCCTTACTCCAAGACACTTTGACAAGGAGTTATAGCTAAGGCGTGCGCTGGTGTAAACACTACGCTAAGCTTTACAGAGCATGGACTGACCATCCACGTCAGTACACCCTATCAAATTTGTAGACGCCATTTATGAAGTCACGGAAATGAACTGTGTAAATAAATGAGTAATATATAGATAACAATAGCTATTATGACGTTAACATGTGGACCCAGGAATGAGTGATAATAATTACATAAGTATCTCTAGTCTCTGGTATCAGCCATTCCCAGTCCCATTACCTAGTGCAAATCAGATCAATTAATTACTTTCACACACCCTACTCCCAACTGCCAGCCTAGCTGTTAATCAAACCTGTGAATTGATTGGCGCATTGATTTAACCATAGAGCAAATTAACCATATATATCTTATCGCTACAAATAGAAAAACATAAACATTTGTGTGTGAAATTTGGTTAGATATCTAAAATAAACCAGACCATTGCGTCATGTAACGAGGTGTTACTGCTAAGGCAATAACAGTAGACATTGAGATGTTCATAACTAAATCAGCGAGTGCAAATATTTGCTCACAAGAGTAGATAATATATATCCCTGTCTATCAGCTTAATCCTTACTCTTGTTCAGGATTATTGAGACATGTATCTACAACTAGTACAAGCTTGCAAATCTAGTATTGGTGCGGCCCTGGATAAATCGATGTGCGGCTCTACCATACTGGTATGTTAACCTATTCTACTGCATAGTGTTGAATGAAGAATGACCAATATTAAGGCTTAAATTGGATTAATATACATTCGTAGTTTAAGAATAGAATGTTATGATCATTTCCCAGTAAAATCGCTATATATATCACTGACCAATTTTCGAATTTATATTGATGAATCTTACACTTATATCATAGAGATACATAAGAGTTATGTATGTCTATGATTACACAGAGCCATAATACATACACCCAAGTGTCTCCATGGTGACGAGACGGATAAGCAACTGATTAATTCAGAACTGGAGTAGCTATATGGCGAAGTCAAGGATTATAGGAAAACATACAGAGGTTGACAGTACAACCCTGAATACGAGGTGGGTGTCGAAAGATTACTGCCCGAGGCCGTTAGGCTGAGGGCAGTAATTTTTCTGACATCCCACCGAGTATTCAGGGTTGTACTGTCAACCGAGGTAAGTTTTCCTTATATTATATACCATATTTTGTAAGTTATAAGCAAAAGAGAAAGGAAATTACCAGTGGAGCAAAGTGGGCAGTATTCCAATGTATTGATTATGCACACACTTTGACTGATGTCAAGCAGTTTTTCCTAATATTCATTATTTTCTCTTATATTAGGATTCTATCACTATCTCCATTTAATTAGACTGCATTATTAAAAAAATAATCATGCAAATCCATTCAGAATTCACAAAATAAGGAGAAAAACATTTTAAACAGTAAAGCAAGGTGGGCAGTATACACGAATACTGCCCACTGTGCCAATACACCAAAAATACTGAATGGCAGTGTCCAGTTAGTATTCATCATGTATTTTGGCATTGGTATATAATATTAAGTGATTCTGCTGTCAAGAGTCCAGCTCCATTCACTCAGCATGTTTAGTGCATGAAGAGCCCGTCAGACCATGTCGGCCCACACTACAGTGTTGTTGGCTGAATAGCAGGTCGGCTATAGACCCATCAGCCCATACGGCCCGATCAATAAGCAGTGCAGCAGCCCACCCCCCTCTCCACTCGACGGACACTGCCTCATGACCCGGTAGTGCCAATGAGGCCACGGCGCGGCATTTTGTGCGATCCTGCAGACGCATTTAGTGCAGCCTGCGGCGTCCCGCGGTTGTCGCCTGCCTCAGGTTGAGTCACAGCCGGCGGCGGCCTGCTATCGGGGGCGGATCGTCACACTGCATCGTCCCCCACAAATGACCCCCTCTCGGTGCATGGACGGGGCGCGCAGGACTCGGCTCCCTTTGAACACAACTGTTCAAAACACAGAAGGAAGTTGTATTATACAGATCAATAGGACACTTTCCATGTCGTCAGTAAACATGATCAAAATATGAAACTTAAAATGTCTAACTGTTGACACTTCGTACGTTCAGCATTTATTATAGACTCGAACAATGGATAATTTTCGGCCACCACACTAATCGATAATTGCTCCAGGACAAATACTACACATTTATTATAAAACATCAAAAATAACGAGAATAAGCTGTCAGAAAGAGCCAAATCGCAAGTCAATCAAGAATGTTAAGAGTCATGACTGTCGTTGTACCTGCTATGGTCTGTCAGATTTCAGCTGTGTTCCTGAAAACTGACGTATCGACATGCAGGTCATGTCTGCCAACCATCAATCTCATAAATAGCTAGACGTGTTTTTATCCCATAATGAAGTAGGTCAAAGCGTAAAGCGGCACCCATCCGCCTCCGTAGGAAGTGGGGGAACTTAAATAGCATGCAACACAAAAGTGTCTATGTGATGATGGTGGGGGGGGGGGGGGGGGGGGCTTAAAAAGCATAAAACACACTTTCTATAGTTTGTACTCTAGTTGTTTTCTAAAGGCCTGGTGGTACTATCTTACAGACAATATAAATGCCTTGGATCCAAAAACAAAATTGTACAGTAATCGTATCGAAACCAATTGAGCACACTAAGATAATATACGTGTATCGTTTCAATAACTCTAAAACTATACATGGCGATTGGCATGGAAAAAACTGTATTAGGTTCAGGACGAAAGCGTATACTGAAAGAATCAGTATGCTATATTGAAAAAAGTAGTTTTCCTGGGTCAACAATGGAATTCGTAAGACTTTTTTTTTATGATTATTCATGAATACAACGATAACAACTTTGTCAGCACAGGTTTATGCATGATGTACATGTGCAGTGTTGGCCTGCCAATAGCAACCTTGTCTTTACGCATAATTATATATATTTGGAACAAACCAGACAGGTCGACCTCAGATATAGTGAGAGGAGGGGGATAGGTGGGAGTTTTTACATCAGTGACCTGATGCAAATCGAAAATGCCTATACTACTTACATGACTCACTGCACATTGACTACGAAATACCCTCATTCTCTTCTTTTATCGATATATCATAGTCACTACGTAGGCAATTGTGTCAATGTTTATACACGTATGGATACATTGCCAAATGATTTGTACCAATGTAATTGTGTACACCTTGCAGCTGCGCGCACGTCCCTGGGAATTGACAATGTGTTCATATAAACGTCTGGCCAAATGTATAGGGATTTATCTGATGTGTACATGTTATACTGCTGGAGTCCACTTTTACATACTCGGTCTTACTTCTGACAAGTAGTCCAAAACACTTTTGTGGTGGGGAACTTTCGAATACACTGAACTTACAAATGAAACATGAATTTCAGGGCACTATCCTTTTCCGACTTCCATCAGCAAGCACTGTTTAAATCGCCAGTTTGCATCTTGCATTCATAACCATGCGCTATGGTTGCTACCTTTCCAGTCCAGTCACGGAGAATAAATACCGACTTGGCGCGACCAGAATATACAGCTTGCTAATTGTAATACATGCGAACAAATTTACTGGCTAAAAGCTATCCATACCACAGTCAGAAATGAATAGATTTCTCTTAGTTCGTTGAATGGGGTCTTCCGTAGATCCGAACTCCGGTCTGGATCGTAGCACTGAATTCAAGTTTTTCTAAACAAAAATACCCTTCATTACCAGTACAGTTATGCAGAAAAAATGTTATGTTGTACAATCGTAATATCTCAATGTATATCTTAATTTAGCTGTTTGAATTAATCAATAAACCAAGTTATAGACATTTTCTTATCTAATGAAAGCACATATAAAGCCAATACATATTATATATAATTTCTGCATGACTATCCGACCGCTTGGTCTGGATATATATCGTGGGACATATAGGCCGTAGGACATAGATATCATTTATGCATCGTAGCATGTGGTGTCTTGCTTATGCAGAAATTAATCCCTGTGTATTGATGTTTATGTCAATTTGCCAGGGTGAACACTTTCAATATTTGCATGCAGTCGTTCAGACTATACCAACACGCTTAAGTAATGAAGTGTCGCCGACCTTCTCCACTAATCTCGGATCATTGACGTTCCCTGAATAGGTCAATCGATAAGTACGACGCACAACCATTAAGGGTTAGTAACAGTTTGTGGGTATTACGTATGCATGTATTACATGTTATCTACGCACACTTTCCATATAAAATGTAGAAAGACAGCGTAGCGTAAAATACTAATAGAGTTTGTTTGGTGTAGGATATAATTAAGGGGCGATCCCCCAGGAGCCCCTTACTAGCCCTTGAGTGACCCAAGACAGAAAGTGTAGTTGTGATGTCACAAAAGACCTTTTTGGACAGTGGTTTTCCTATAGTATTGGCTGTCTGTAATGTCATTTTGTCACCAAATTCGGAGGTAAAGTTTACTGTACAATTTTATTGAAAACATAAAAGCACTATTGGAAAACACTTCAACGTTTGAACTTGGGCATACTGAAACTAACTATTTTCTCACAGCATGATAAATGAACCTTTTTTGTTAGTGAATTTAAATGTTCTTGCTGCTTTTATGTTAGCATTTCCAGGTTTCAGTAGATCAAAGGCCCAGACTGTTTATCAACAATTAGGAAGGCATGTGTGTTAATTGATCTGGCACATGATGCCCTTGGGGGCAATTGATCTGGCACATGTTGCCCTTGGGGCATGGGTGTTTTACTGATGCTTACACTGTTTATCTTATACAAACAATTACCCTAGTGAATGGTCATTTGGTAAACATGTATACTGAAAATAACTTAGTTGAGACAACCAAATCAACCAATACTGTTTACTTATCTAACTACTTTGCATGGTTTTGACATGTGAAATTTTTGGGTTGGTTCTACTTTTTCATAAGTTCTTTTCTTTGCAAAACTAAATTTTGCCCCCACACACACACTTAAATGAGTCAAATTGGTATATTAAATGGTGAGGCTGATACTAAGAGCTGGATCGCCCCTTGGCTTGGGGAGCTATATGCTTGTTATGTTCCTCATTACGAGTACGAGTATATTTGTTTCAACATATAGGAAGTCCCTTGTTACATGCATACATGCAAATATTTTTTATGATCGTGTAGGCCTAAATGAAACGACAGGCGATCAGCGTGCAAATTTCTATCAGAGTACACGACAATAAAAAAAACATGCTGCTGATTCATACATGCAGATTGCAACCTCAATTCCGGACAAAACATATATGTGAAAATGTACAATATGGTGACTGAGGAAATAGTGTTTGTACTGGCGGCGTAGGCTGGGAGGGTCATGTGAACAAGGAGTGCCTGACCACAGGTATGTCAGGTCACACGAGAGGCTAGCCAAGACCTGACCACAGGACCACGAGGCACCACTGTGTAAGCCACCTGATCTTTTACACTTAGTTTGACTTTAATGTACATATGGTTCAAAATCTGTGTCCTAGTGGGTCCCTAGATGTGCCGAATAATGAAGCATAGGTGTTGATATAAATCCACCTGGACGCAGGAATAATGTTTGGTTTTATTTAGTTAAATTAACAAGTTAACGAATAATGAAGTGTGCTCTTGTGATTTTCTGGCATGGTATTTCCGAACGCATTATATTATAAATACCTCAATTATGATATGTCGGTTATTAGGGTCTCGATGTTTATTAATTATTGAGAAAAGCACATCCTTCAAATCAAACACACTCCCAACAAGCAGAAAAAAAAGAAAAGAATTCCTAATCATTTGGTTAGGTTTCCAATCTTGGGGTCAGCATTTCTGAATACTTACCGTACACCGCAGTGTGTATATGTCAAGGTCGCGGGGTCAATTACTAAAGCCAGCACATAGCCACAGGACTGAATCGGCGCACCGGGCGATTTTCCCGAAAGTCGGCCGATTTCTGCGGCGATTCATATCAAACATGGACATTTGATGGTCGGATAAACTTACGGAGGATTAGTCAAAAACATGATCGGCGAGGTCCTAATCGGCCTAGTGGGTACGGTATGGGGCTTTATGGCTCAGTTACTGAGTTAGTTTAGTCCGTTATAACACCGCAGGCCTCCACACTCGGATCCAACTAATCTTATTTTGTCTCAATAGAGTAAGTAAAGATAGAATCAGAGAAGGGCAGTCGTTGACAGAGGGATTGTGAAGAGTGAACGGTTATTTGAACTTTTCGTGTCCAGTGAGTGCGTAGGCCGTATCACATAATATGGAATAGGGAGATAATGATAATGTATGCACAACTTAAGGTTATATTATCAGAATGACATAAGTTAGAGGCCAACATTTGGACCGTATGTATTCCGTCAAAGTCTAAGCAAGGAGGGTAAAAAGAGAACCCTTTAATCATTAATTACCAAACTCGTATTGGATGAAAGTGAGAAGACTTATCCTCCAAAAATGACATGACGGGCAAATTAGTTTAACAGAATAAGTTTTATCAAGTAAAACAATGTATATTGTGAATCGTTAAAGGAGGAATCATGGAGGTCGCTAAGGCATATCATACCAAAATAAGATTTACATTAAATAGATATTTCAGTAGATTTTACTTGGACATTCTATTTGGCTTGAATCCTTTACTATCTGTCCCGACAATCTCACTTGTACAGCACTGGAGAATCTGTTCTATGGGATAAAAAAAAAAGGTAAAGAAAAATAAAAGCAATGCCACGTGCCACGTGCCACAATTGTCATAGTCGGAGACGGAGCGTAGAATTGGGTCATGCTGGCAGCTGTTCTCCCTGCTACGTACCCACCCGTCACACGGAATGCACATCATCTACGTCTCAGATACATGAGGCCAACGGGGCCAGTCTACGGCGGCGTTCTCTGCTATCTATAACTATTATTTGGGGTTGCTAAGAAAAAATGGATTTGACAAAGAAACGTTTTCAGCGAACGTTTATTTTGTCCGTTGTATTTTGGTAAGTTGGATTAGATACACATACAGCTTCAAATATAAAACAATGTGTTTATTTCGGTTGTAGTTAGTGAAATAGACCTGAGAGCAGATGGATAGGCTACATGTCGTAAGTAACGTCTGTAATTTTATTAGTAGGCCAGTCGAAGCGAACACCTCAGCAGGTTTTAGAGACTGTACTCTCTCAACGGATACCCCTCCACCATGTACTCACACATAATGTGAAGGATCGATCAATATAGATATCCGGTTGGAGAGTGTTAAAATTACGCAATAAATTATTCCTATGACAGTATGAGGCATTCATGATGTATAGAAGGGGACAAGTGGCCGACGCCATGCGCCATGTGTACGGGGTAATCCAACCGTGGAGAGGTCTAAAGCACATGCAGGATGGCTTTGACCCCGTTTCGCGAACAAGAGAAAAAAAAGCTAGTTTTGTCAATTATTGAATATTATTAGTTATCCCAGCCTCGAATCCTGAGTACACGTGAATGTATTTGGCTCAGGTTCTTACAAGTCGCGAAATAGGAATAGATAGACGAGCTCTTAAAAATGAATTAAGTGATTGAAATAACAGTCTATTGGATCAATAGTTTGACTTAACTACAATTAAATGATCGAGAATCTACATGGCAACTATAATTATTGTTGTTTTGTTTTTCAAATGTATCATTTTGAGATCCAGTCAAACATCAAAAAAGCCCATTCTAGCTTCACTCAGCTGTCGAGTTAATGAATTTGGTTACATACATATTTAGCCATTTACTTTACTAATAGTTATATTGTAAATAAGAAAGCCCAAAATGTTCTTTGTTGGTTTACAATACATATCCTTCCCCCAAAAGAAGAATAGTTGCTTCTCACTGTCATTCCCGTCAAGCTAGTTGGAGGTACCTTTCTCTGCACCCATCTTGCATGATGTTACACAGGTCAGTGCAACCGAGCTATATCATTGAAGCCGATTCGCATCATGTGGTTCACTCCATGCGCTATTGATTTTCACGGTTGGATCGGTTTACTTCCCTTTCTAGGCGCTCATCTTTGATCTACCCATGTCCTTGTAGGTTTATGAACGAACCAAATAACATGTCTATAGTCAGTGTTCGAATTTAAACATTTATTTCATGCTTCCGCTGAGTGCAGGCATTTTTAAAGTATGCACCCATGCAGGAAATGTATCATGTGAACACTGACATAGACCTACACTGTGTTACTAAGGGCAACACAAGATTGCGCACACCGAGCACATAGGCCTGGAAATTGTGCGTCCATCGGCGGAATTATGTGCGCCGGGCGCAGGGCACACCCTTAATATCGAACACAGTGAACTTAAACTTGGTTGGCATTGGTCAGGATCAATATATAAAACAATATTTCTATGCGAGGTTGATGTATGTATTTTGATACGGCTCATGTAAAGTGGCCGGTGCCTCAATTGTTGGTACAATATTTCTACTTCGCATTATCATGATTCATGCATCTTCCAGAAGTTCTTTTCGAAAAAGCACCATATTCAGTTTAGAACAATAAACTTGTCTTTCACGTAAAATTGTTAAGTTTGACATTACACCAATCAACAATCAGTATAGTAATGATTGATAAATGGACTACCGAGCTGTACCCGTAGCTATATTCGACCTTTCAGTTGCGCACTGCCAGAGGGTCTAATAACTAAATGCATATTAGTTGCCTGCAGGGTTCCTCGTTCGCCCTTTCTTTTGCTCTCCATGCAGACAGAGTGCAGGTCTAACTAACGCACATCATCCTGCTGGAGGTCAGGAGAGATTCACAGCACTGTGAGTGGAAATAACGATCGTTTATGAAAATAGAAATGATTCTGAATAAATTTGAAACGCAGTGGCGTAGCTATAGGGATGGGTTCTTGGGTGTCTAGAACCCCTGTGATTCCCCAAAATTAAGAAATATTATGGAAAATGATTGGTAGAACCCACTTAAATTTACCTGGAACTCCCTCAGATTAACTTGATCCCCCTTAGATTTCATGGCTGGCCACGCCCCTGAATTGGATTATGAAATGATTCTCGATTCACGACACAAACCTAGCAACAACATGCAACGGTTAAATCCCCTTATTTATGCGTGTTTCATATGCAACACATTATGCACTTAAATTGGATGTCAATTGTTGAACAATGCTAATGATTAAAATCATATAACTTAAAATCTTGAACTAAAAAAGAATCTCTCTATGGTCTACTGTCAAACAATGAAAAATATTTACGCAATCAATTTGAAAAAAAGATGAAATAAACATATTGGACTGTGGACGTATTTGTACGTAAGAAGACATCATTATTCCAATGTACCAGGTTTCACACCTCGGGTCCCGGACATCCCAGAGATCGCAAGGGAAATGAATAGTTTATGAACCACCTCGTCTCCTGGGCAGACTGCACGCAAGGCTGCCGAAGTAGAACGCCAAGCGTCTACCACTCCCAGAACTAGCACGTGGGGATCGGGGGGATGCGGGCTAGAGACTTTGCAAAGAGTAAAATATTTAAGTTTGACTCTTGATATGTTTCTCATTAAAAAACTCTATTGACAGTCCCTTTATTGGAGACAATGAGCTCACTTGTGCACGAGATGACAGATGATGTCTTAATACACGTTTAGGCTGTATAACTCTCAGGTAGGAAGAGTGATTTACGGACTGAAATAGGCGGATCGAATGAAATGGCGAACAGTTTCTTCTGCTTCTATATGTACACATGCATTCGATGTTATACATTTCAAGTTTGAAAATTTCAAAGAATGTCCCTCGGTCAGGGACTGTCAGTTAGATTATAAAACAACCCATCTCTGTCGTGTGGCGTACATATGTCACACGAGGACAAACCAATATAGCGGTTTTGATACAATTTTCATTCAAATTTTACTTCCCCATCCCCATTGGGAATAGATTATAAGCAACCACTTCCCTGTTGGATTTATACATTGGTATCTACCTTAGCTTATGTCAGTAATCATTAACAGAGGCATGCAGGATATGGCAGTCCCTAGACGAAAAATAAGGCGCTATATTTAGACGTTATGGACACGACAATACGTACTTTGGTGTTTGCATACATTGCCCAGGCCACCGAGGCTGTTACCCTGGAGAACCAGGGGTAGCAGGTCGATGAGATCGCCTCTTTCACAGGTGTCCACGGACGGTATCTGCATGTATGTATGATATTTAGTACCAGATGCATGGTAGTCATGGTTACCAGGTACTTTCAATACGGATATGTATGTATATACCGTTCCGGAATACGAAACGCCGAGTATTAAAGTTCCTACAGATTATGAAGAACCTATGTCAACTCTTTTTGTGTTGTGGGAAATAGTTCTATCTTTTTAATCCACATGTAGCCTACTGTCTTTATTTTTTCATGGTGATGTATTATAAGTTTGCGTTACTTCAAGAATAAATTCACACGAAAATAAACTTTCGCAACATGATGTCCGGGCTTTGTCTAACCACTCCACCCATTTGTTATTGCCTGGCCTTTTGGATATCCCCTTCCCTATTGCACCTCTTTGTTGTGAATGCTTTCAAATTCAGGCAATTATTTATAGTCCCATAGCTGTCCTTGTTGTGAAGGGAGCATGGGTAAGGGTATGGGATTAACCAGTGAGGTGTGGACTGGTCATAGAGTGACAAGTACAAGTGGGGTAGGCGTTCCCACAGTGGGCATGCACTGGCATTATTCTCAGGTCTCCTGCCATATATCAGCAGCGAGTGTAGGTTGGAGAGAAGGAAGGGGCAGTGCTAGCTGCCCGGGTCACTTTCTTTCTCACTGCCATGAGGGCTGATCATCATTCATACATGACCGGGGTTTTGATATTTGCTTTCTGTTTGCGAGTAACAGAGTATAAATTCGCAGACAACCTAGCAAAGCATACGAATGTACCATCATGGTTTTCTGGCGAGAGCTATATACTACTATAGTGGAATGGGCAATATTATGTCAATAATTTAGAGTTGAGACAATTATAATGGCACGTATTGGCTGGGTAATGATTCAAACTGCAGCGAACTCATTATTCCCTGTCGGGGCGAGAATGTCGACGTTCCGAATGGTATTTTCCATAACTGTAGTTACAGATACAGTAATGCACAGATGTGAATATGACAAGATATCCATGAGGTTGTAAAAGACCTCCACAACCCTCGTGTCATCTAAATACCCAAACTATGTATTTGTGAAATTATGTATACTGTAGTCCCACTTGCTAAGCAATTTAATATACTGAGTTTCCACGTGCGAGCGAGGAAGACTTGAGTTGCAGGATATAAGAATTAAAGCGGGGGCAAAGAACAGCTGTAGGCCTAGTGTCTGACGCGTCTGCCTCTCTGTGCAGCATCTAGATCTAGAGGCGCTTATTGGGGATGGGAGAGGCTTTGACATTTGATGAGAGATGGGAGCACACGGTGTGTAATTACAGTTACAGATCTCTCCTTCCCTGTCTGTGGCCACACCGACGCCCAGATAGCTTCGTTAGCTTAATGAGCGCAGCAAAGAGAACTATGCCAAAGGAAGGACTGAAAACCATGAAAATATCTACTGATACGAGTATATAAAAGATCGGTAGAATTAACGGATAATAGAATTTTTAAAAAGGATAGTGTTTCTTTATATCTTTATATCCGTAGTCATATAGTCAGGGGACTTATAATATTGAATGGCTGCATATTATTACGTATTTAACTGTTTTGATTATTAGTATACACATATATGCATAATGTTTCATAATTATGTCATAATATAATTATTAATCATTATGATATATAAAAACTCTTTCTGAATCCCATCCGAAAGCCAAGGACCTCCATAAAGATTCTTGCGTAATGCATCTTTAAAAAAACATTTCGTTCCGGCTTACACTTCTCAATCCCAAGGATCGCGCCCACCAAGTGAGTTGACACTAAACAGGACTCCTGGGTTTGCTTGTAATAACACGTTGAAATATGCAAGCTCGTTCGGATGAAATCCAGAAGTTTTCCCAGGGTGATTCCCGAACGAGCCCGGATACTATAAATAGCTGGTGAGCTGCTCATTGATCCACTGTCAGAGCAGGATACACTATTGATTCCCGAGTCTGACTTCCGACTTCCATCCACCCCGCCACTATTCCCTATATTTCTCAAACTATTTTTCTTTTGTCATCCTTCTTTTATAAGATGACTGCCTTAAATGTGATTTCGATTTCACGCTTGAACCCTTGCGGTAACAGTAGCACAATAATCTAAGAAATATCACGGCAAAGTGGCGACGGCAAAGACACCCAACGCCAATCCCTGTGTTTTGAGTGAATTTTCGTTGGAGAGAAACTTAGGGAATTTGTTGAAATATAAGATTGACCTCATATCTGTCGGTCGGAAACCCGGTTGCTGTGGAGCCTGGCTGACACTTTCTTCTATATCAATTTTGCTGAAGGCGTAAAGGGAAATGACCATAGTGATCGCTCTGCAGTCCAGTTCTCCTTTTCAACAGGCCATTTTGTCTCCCTGAGGCTCCTACCCTGCATGTGTGTGTATTATGTATAAGTGTGTGCATCTGTGTGTGTTATTGTAGTTATGGAGATGTTATCTAAGTAATCCAAGACAATGCTATTTTTATAAGAACACAAGTGATCACCGCCGGAAGGCGAACCCCGGCCGCTCATGCCAGAGTCGGACACCCTACCCATAAGGCCACTGCTGGCTGTGAAGAAGGGGCACAGTGAGGGTAGGGGCGTCATTTCGCTGCATGGGTTCTGGTGCCCTGTGTTTTATTTCATAGTGTCATGTATGAGTCCATACACCAGCATTTATCTTGACCGGCATTCTAACTCTGCTCACTCATGTATTCTATAATGTCTAGGAATGAATATTTGAGGCTTTGGTAGAGATTGGAAGCATTGCGGTTGCGGTTTTCATATAAGGAACACTGTAAAAAGTTAATGTATATTTACAGTAATGTTTACAGTATCTTTACAGCACTTTTTGCTGTAAAGAAATAAACAGTTACATGTAATGTAAAATTACAAGTTAGATACTGTAAATTTAGAAATATATGGTAAACTTGTAGGTTTACAGTAGGTACTTCTGTAAAGGCCCTGACCACCAGGTGGGGTAAATGTTTAGAAGGTGAAAAACGTTGGTAGTATACTACTTTAAAACCAACTAACAGGATGAATTAATTCAATCTAACGATTTTAAATAGCTATTAATAGATGTAATAACTAATCAAATGTGTTAGATAACTGAAATCCATAGAAATTATCTTAATAATTTCAATAGTAAAATAATGTGCATGTGTAGACACCTTTTCGGTCTTAAGTCAAGTTAGTAGACATTGTCATTTCTGTTATATATTCTGCAACATCACCCAATGCATGTATATCTGCTGATAAACTTGGCAGAGATACATCCCACATCCAGTATACACTGGTTTGTGGTGGGAAATTAACAATTAATTAGATATTAAGGGAATTCTATGTAAATTGAGTGATAAATAACCTTTAATTTTGAGTATCAAAAAATACAAATGTACTGTAAATTTACAGCAAAATTTGCTGGAAACTTTGTTGCCAGCAAATTTTGCTGTACAAATACAGCGCTTCATTTGCTGTACGCTTACAGCAAACATGACTGTACAACATCTACAGTACTAAATACAGTAGAATTTACAGTTTATGAGGTGCTGTAATCGTACAGCAACCTTTGCTGTAAGAGGTCTACAGTACTAAATACTGTAAAATTTAAATTACATGATGTGCTGTAGTTCTACAGCAAAATTTGCTGGAAACTTTGTTGCCAGCAAATTTTGCTGTTAATCTACAGCATTTACTTTTTACAGTGAAGGTAATTACTGTAGAGCTTATGCAATATTTGTCATGTTTGTCAGGCACTTATTGTTTTTTTAGAACGATGATAGGCTTACGTTTTTATCCGAAATTAAGGATTACCTGAACACATTAACTATAAGTAAACTATGATTCCGCACACGTATCATTGTTTGTTTATATGACAACATGGACGTGGACCATGTCCCACACTGCTTCAATGAATGGAATCTGTAAATATGTAAAGAACACAGCATGCATGCGATGACACCACTTCCGAAGGCGCATGCATTGTTCCCTAACTTTTAGTCAGCCACCTATGGTAAAACAACTCATCAATTTGAACTTATTGATTCTCAACATAACTAAGTAAGCACAGTTTGCACTAGCCACTTTCCAGAGACACAACGTGAGTTTCGATCACCTCCCTTACTTAGTATGTGAAACCGTTTAGGTAAGGATGAATTATGATATATCAATCTAATAACGTAAGAAAATTGCATCAGTCCTCGACATACAGCCACCTGATCACCATGGTAACGATGGTCAAAAGTAATAAGCCTGGAAAGATGAAAAAGGGATTGGTTGAGAGTACAAGGCAGGGATCTGCCTGTTTCCATGGTACCACCACTGGAGACTAATGAGGATAACCCTTTCCTGCAGCCTCCAGGCGCCTCACCGGCACACTAACTCCTGGTCTGCACATGACAGAGAAGCAATATTCTGTTGTGATCCTGACAACTAGCTCCAATATAATTACAATATTCTTATTCTTCTGATTGTCAAGAACAGTTCAGTAAGAAACAGTATATATAATACCAGCATGGTGTTTTGTCCGTCTGTGGCGTGGTGCACTGGAGGCGGGGGGTGGACTTCACTGAGCGCCGCCCCCTGAGTCGGCCGGCTGTCACTGTCTCCCGGCCACCACGATAAGACAGACTTCTGCAGAAGGAGAACAGAAACCCTGCAGTGGGCATGATCGGACTATCAGGTTTAACCTGGATTTACCTCCCTTTGAGAAGTATAACGTAGATGGGTCAGTGGACACAGCATTGTAGTCATAAAGCATCATGGACACTGTTATCTGCGGGCCTTTTGGAGGGTGGAGACTAGACGTGATGACGTCGGTAAGTGGAGGAAAGACGGTGTTCTGAAAATGTTGTGAGATCCAGTCAAGGTTGTACCTCATACTTTGAGGAGTTGAATTTCCTTTCATACAACGTCATGTTTTAACCTGTTGTATGAATTGTCAAGCCATTGCCTACCAATACTTGTAATCTTATTTGATTTATAAAACACCACAGGATTCACTGCTAGGCTGCGAAAAGATAATGTTCTCACTGGCCCTTGAGGAATTCTGAACTAGAAATGCCACAAAGATATTTCAAATAAATCTTCATAATGCCGTGGTGCACTAAAATGTTATAAGGAGATAATTTGCAAGTCGTTTTCAGACAATCATGATTTTCTTTTAAAGATGCACAGAATGAATAAAACACTAATCAACATGGCCAGTGGTCTCATAAAATGCATTTGTCCTACCTCAACACCACTGCCTTTGGGCCCCAGGCCAGCGATCTGCGCCACAGCTTGCGTATTGTGTATAGTTTATTCGATATAAAAGGAAAAGACTATAGACTTTTCTTTGTCGGCAGCATCTCCGCCCCAGACATGTACCCTATTAGTTGCTTATATTGCATGTCGGCTGGCCAAAGACCGTGACGAGGTACAGGTACGACCCTGTAATGTGGTTACCTGTAGGTGACTGCAGGAGGCTTCATTAGAGCTAATGATGTTTCCCTTAAGCCTGTTATCATCAGCTAATTGGGTCTAGGGGGACCTCGGTGAATACCAGGTCGGGGTTCTAGTAAGCAATCTCTACAGATCCTCTTGTTCAGGGCGGGCCGGTCTGTCCCCGACATACTGGGCTTCAGTATGTCAGGCCTCTCCAACTCGTGCCGAAAGCGGCACAATATCGGGGAAAAGTCCTTGTTAGCTCAGATCTTTTCTTAAAAAATTGTATTGTAAGCTCATCATCTCTTTACACAGATTAAACTTTTTTATGAAAGTCGGTGCACATGAAATAATTTGTGATTTTTTTCTACACTAAGATTGGTGACCTTTCCTAATCAGCCTTAGAGAAGAAGTATAACATTGTTAGTTGAGGATAGTGGCCTTTTATTTCGGTCTTAGTTTCGTTAGGACGGTGGGAGGCATTGGCTGACACACTTCACAAGATTGAAATTGTTAGGTTTGCATGCAAATTCGGCTATAAACAACATTTGAATACATAGAGGATGACACATCCCTAAGCTCACTTCGATGTCTATTAATTCAAGAGTCCAAAGGTTATTTGGCGCATTTAATTTTATCAAATATCTTTAGTTTCTAGAGCAGATTTATCTTTAAAAATATTATTCTAAGAATATAGCACCATATCTTTAAAAGAGGTTGCTGTATAGGCCTGTAGGGAGATGCACCCTGGGGGCGGCCATTGTCCCCCAGTACAGGCCAGTCGGGGGACAAGCTAGACCCCTCCACTGCTGATATGCTACCAAAAACTATCTCATCTTCAGTTCACTTTTGTAGGACAACATCTGAATATATAGCTTTATCATTTTATTTCAATAGCTATAGTATTAATCCCCATACCCCTTTTGGAATTTTTTGATAATATTTAATAATAAGGTAGTTATAGATGGATAAAATTTACCCCTGCCCCTTCCCTCTGAGGACCCCCTAAGTAGGTTGTATGCAAAGTGTCTGACCTGTAATCAGGTGTGACTGTTGTTTGAGGGGTTTAGCCATCAGGTAAGACAATGGCTGAATGGATTGGCTACCACAACAGAGAGGTGAGAACCCTAGTCTGCCACCCTTATCATGCCTCTGTCTGCACAGGCCTTTTCTGGTGAGAGGTGTGAGATCACTGGGGCCAGGATGGGGGATTTGAAAAGGTGTACTGGCCTACAACTCCCGACCTCCCTATAACATCTGTCGCCCCCTCCACCCCGACCCCAACCCATTCTGGCCAGGCTGTTATTTATCGCAGTATGGAGCTTCTTAGGAATCTAACAATATCTTCTTGTGTAATATACACGATTCACACATGGACAACTCCCCCAACCTCATTATGTGTCTTTTAAGTCACGCCAATGGCCCTCTCACCTTCTCTGTTTACCAACCCGCTGTACCTGCCGCTCGCCGCCAGTCTCCGTCGTCTGGGTCCTGAGCTGCTCGCACCTGTCGGTCCGTAGGGGAGTGGCCGAGCAGGTCGGGAGCAGCTCACCGCCGGCGGACAGTTGGCCTTGTTAAGGTGCGGGTATCTGCAGACAGGTGGGATGTCGCTTCGTTACTGACAAACCTTTTGTCGGGTAGTGGATGGCTCAAATACGATCTGTTTTAGTGTTTTGGGTAGACTGCGCGACTCGAGACGGACTTTGAAGTTGACTGAGCATACATGACATCTGTTTTTAGATATGAGAAGTTAAGGTTTATTTCTGTCGCGGCCCGTTTTTCTCTGTTTATATTGCAATATTAAATCAATAGGCCTAAAGGTGTCTCGAAATTCGTCGGGCTTTTCCATAAAAAGTAGGTTGCCAATGCTACTAGATTTCACCCCACTTCTCCATTTTTAATTGGATCACGTAGTGTTAGAGTCGATACATTTTGATCTAAATTGAGGAAACCGAGTATTTTCAGTGGAATTAAATGTCGCTGTTTTATTGTTTCCTTAGTTTTGATTCACCATTAAGGTCAAAGTTGACCGCTATCAGCTGTTTTGGTTGGTGCATCAGTAGTTGTTTTCCTTGATCAGTCATTTGTATGTATACCTAATACAACATCTACATCTAAAGACAATATGGATAAAAAGAAATTATGAATAATCGTGAGCAATTGCCACAAGACCAAATTTTCCATGTGTTTAAACACAAATCATAGAAGTGGGTCATGGCGTATCCCGGAGAGGTTCACCCTATACGGCAGTCGGGAGTTTAGGTTTGCCCATGCGTGGTCCTTTGGCGCCACTAGTTCTCGGGGGTCAAGCACGACTTTTCAGCCTATCAGGACCATCCCTTTCCCAATATGGCCGCGCCCAGGGACAGACTCCCGTCAGCGGTATAGGACCCTGGTCCCCGTGCACATGGGCTCGGATTCAAACTGCCAGTGTCGGCTTGCTGGGGACGCTCAGGGAGTATGTAAGGTCTGGTAAAGGAGTGGCTCGTTCACTCTGAGAATGTCACCAATCATATACATATTCGCTATATCCCTGTCTGTAATGAATGAATATTGAAGCTAACTTTAAAATATCAGAGAAATAAAGATGGAAAATGAAATTTTAGTCAATTTTAGTTTTCCATAAAATTAAACTACAAATTATGCAATGTTTAATGAAAATGTTTATAGTTAAGCCTTGTGTTTTGTCGACATATTTGATATAGGTTGGTCTGCAGGTAAAACACAGGAAATATGCTATCCATGGTACGGAGAATTCACATAGAAATAAAACCAACGACTGACCGTAGTTGTCTGAGGGAGGTTACAGGAAACTAAATTAAACTTTCAATGTACTAATTGATAAGTCATTTGAGTTGGTTCCATCAAACCATGCATCAAGCTGCCTATCACTTTGAACTCATTAAGTTGCAATCCTTTTTGGCTAAAGTCGTAAAATTTGTTAGCAGAACCCGGTTTACATAAGTTACTGGTAAAAGTACCTACTTCTGGTCCTAAAACATTACTCCAAGTCGAGCTAAGTAACAAACACATGGCAGCTTTTGGTAATTGGGCATTACAACCTACTGTATGCAGTCTCTGATACTGTTGACGATAGTAAAGTGTGCAGTACTCGTCGTGAATCTATCACGAATGTTTGACGGACGGAGCATACAACTAATCTCACGGGGTAACAGCCTGTAAGTAGTAACGACAAAGTGCCTATTGTCTCGGGACTTGCCACTTTCTTGATCGTATCCCACGTTACCACCAAGGATGTCATAGTACCCTCTTAGAACAGCAGCTTTCTCAAAGCAGTAGCGGCCAACCAAGATTTAACGAAGGGTTCCATCACCGCAAGAAAAACCCACGGGAGTTATTTTTTTGCTAAATTCCATATGGACTGGTCCGATCAATGCCAGGATTCTTTTGGAGTAAGAGTCTTTTAGGGCTTTGGTTTTAATACGCTAGCTGTTCTGGCGTTTTCTTTTTACACCTAGGCGATTTCTACATAAATTCTCAAATGTCAGGACTGGCGTCACCTTAGCCATGATTAGCCTCTACCTCGGAGACGAGTCGCCGCCATGAAAGGTTCCCAGGGCCGTTACCATGGTTACCCCATGTCTCCCGTCCAGGCAGAAGGAGTCATCCATGTTTGTTTACATCGGGTGGGAGGACAAGCCAACGTTTCACCATTTGAAGTTATAGATTTCTAGCGATAAAAATGTAATAAAAGTCTCTAGAGATGGTCAATTCGACAGCTTGTTTGTGCCTAAAGGGTTATTACTGAAATGAAATGTTAAAACGTTCCCTTTTAATTGGATTACTAGTCACAAGCAGAGCTGTCCAGGCTCCTATCTTGTATTCGTATTGTATTTCCTTTTGAAATTTAGAGTTTGACTTTGAGTCTAGGGTTGTGCATCTTTTTCATGTCTAACTCCGACATATGGTTAGGATATTGGAAAGTCCTCTCCAAATTAAAAAGCAAACCATCTAAGCATATATCATTAGTATTCGAAGACAGACCTTTGTAAATTGCCCTAGGAAAATGTATCTGCAGGATTGTTAATCCTTTTTTACATACTACTTCTGGCTGGCCATCAGTCAAATCTGACGGGAGAGTTGTTATACAACCTACAGTTATTTTACACGTAAGCTAGCCACAGTATAAAGAAATCTCCGTTTCCTCCCTTTGTCCGTGCACTAGGCATGCACGTTATAAAGCAAGATACTGTATCAAAACATTGGGGACAAGGCGCCGAGAGTCCCTAATTGTCGTTAAGCACTCTCAGACACATGCAGTGTTTTTGCTTAGTAGAAGTCGGTGGCACCAGATAATTTAGAAAGCATCCCTCATCTCATCAACGTCACTCTAAAAATAACTCCAGTCGGAAACCTCTCAGACTCTCGGGCCATTCAGGTGACTTTTAGACGAGCCACCATAGTCTGTCCGACTGTCAGCTGTGTTACAGAGCTATGTCGGCTTAGTGGGGGTCTTTGCCGTTTTATTAGAACTCCTATTGGTCACCCACTGAGCGTCGACCTACATCTCTTACAATTTAAAAAGGGCTTTTGCAAACATAATTTCTACCGTATTGTTTTTACAGTTTTCTAATTGCACCCGCCTACTCTGCTGTATAGCTTTACGGTAATGCCTTTTTTGGGATGCAGGACCATGGGTGTCACCTTCCCCGTGCATGTTCTTTTGTTAGACCAGTTGAGAATTAGGCCATACCTTTTTATGTTTTGTTAGGACAAGTTAGACAAAGGCCTAAAATATCTATCACCTAATACACATAAGGATTACAAAAAGGACGTTGTATGACTACCTAAAATGATAATATGAATACACGGGCATATGTGCAATCAATAAAATTATTACTTAGTTTCCATGTAACAGTTGTGGGCAAACTCATGAAAATATGTACTTCTGGAATACTGATATCGTAACATTAGAGAGTAATAGTGGTGTCTATAACGCGAATATTATGTTCACGCGAACGTGCTTTTCCCACGAATATGTAAATATTATATTCGTGGAAATTTCTATGTTAACGTTATTTCTATGGTCTTTGGAAGACTGAGCAAATTCCTAATATAAGTAGTGACTGTTCTAAAACTATAGGAGATATACAGTTGCGGAATCATGAGTTATAAGTCATCATCATGTTAGTAATGGTGCCAATAAATAAAGTATATTCAAATCAATTGGGTAAATCTGCGTTCCACGCTTGAAAAATCTGCGTTCCACTCTTGATGGTTTCACTATCACACTCCATGTGTTGTTTTTTTTCCCTACATCTTATAGGAATTTCGGTCTAAGCTGCAACACCTGGAGTTCGACGTGTTCATCTAAGTCTTTTTATGTCTATTCAAATCTACATACAAGTAAACCGGCTTTAAGCTAAAGGTCACTGGATTCAATACCTCTCCGGCGGTGTGTAGCAAACATGTACCATCAGAGAACACTAGCAGAAAGTGATAAGTTAACTCAATCTAACGTAGATAAGTTAACTCAATCTAACGTACATGTATAATTTATTTATAATACAATAAGATAACCGTATTGACCAGCAGTGTTCGAAATTAAGGGTGCGCCCTGCGCCCGGTGCGCACATTTCCGCGGCCGTGTGCACGATTTTCTGGGGTGTGCGCACTTATTTTTGGGTGTTTATCATGTCTATATATCAAGGGAGTGCATGGAAATCGTCCCGGGTGCATGCTTTTAGCATATATGCACCCGACAGGCGCATAAATTATAAAGTTAATTTCGAACACTGTGACCAGTTAGGCGCGCTGCCCAGAACTTCTATGCCAGGTGTTTTGTCTGTAGGCTGTGGCAGGTGGTCCAGGCCTGCAGCCATAGGGGCAGACTACATTAAGACCATACAGTTACGGCACACAGTTTAGTATCACTTGATGCAGGTATTGTATACATTTGATTATGTTTGCATATTCCGCATGACTGACATTTTTAAGCGGTTTCCCCTGTATATTTTAGAATATTTTCGACGTCTATTGATATTTTGCTTATGCGTCAGTTGAATTGCAATTGTTTGGGCTGCTTGGTCACCATTAAATTAATTAACTCATTAGACTTTCGAAAAAATCTAAATTAGAATTATAATCTAGGATTTTCCTTAATTCTCCAGATCGCTTTGCGATCCGGTGGATACTCCAATAAATCGGAGTAATCAGTTGTTGAAAAAGGCTGAGAACTTTCCATCTTTTAAACATAGCTTTAGTGGCGTGTTGCAGGACCCAGCTAAGTCGTTTTTTTCTATTGTCAATCTAAACCTAAAATCTGCTTGAGAGTGAAGTTTTAACATGGGTTTTCTATGGTGGGAGTTCTCTTTCAAAAAGTCCAATTGTGCTTGGCGAGTGGACAGATGATGTCATTATGAAAATTCTATAAATAGATTTGGGATATCCCTTTTCCCCACTGGGGGCTGCCATATTGAATAAATTTGCATATGACCAATACAATCTCCTAACACAAATGAGGTCAGAATCTTAATCCATGGTGTATGGAGGTAAGGGGGTAAAGGGGTATGTCAGGGGTATGTCATGGGGATGTCAGGGTTATGTCATGGGGATGTCATGAGGATGTCAGGGGTATGTCATGGGGATGTCAGGGGTATGTCATGGGGATGTCATGGCACTTTAACTAGTTGTATCGAACACTTAAGACAAATCTTTAGTGAAAGCTAAATCTATATCTAAAATCAAGTTCTTTCAATAAAATTGAATAACCGGAGCTCTTCGGTTCTCAAACTGATCGTCAATGCTATCCATCGATCACCTCAATCTAGTATTCTGTAATGCACTACATACAGTGCACACTATTTAATATATGTAGAATCAGAAACTTTATTATTCCCAGGTTGTATTTCTGCCTACTGGGAGGCGATGAAAAGCGGACTAAATGTCCGATGACCTTCTCAGTATAAATAAACAAGTTTAAAAAAATAAAAAAAAAAGTATTCCTAGGCATCACTACTAGCCCAGATGGCCAATGCACTGCGTGAAATTAGACCTTTAATGACCTTTGATTTTGTAAATGGAGCCATTGAGGTTCATTAAAGGCATAGGAAATGTCACCTTTCCAATACCTTTGCAAGATCTTTAATGAATTCGTAAAGGTCACTGACAAAGTTTTGGAAAGGTCTTGTAAAGATGACCTTTCCATTACCTTTAGCACACCTCAATGGCTCCATTTACACAAACTTAAAGGTCCTAAAAGGTCTTTTTTCGTGCAGTGATGGATAAGGATATTAAGGAAACCACTTCTGTGGAAAGATATTGTAATAATTGTATCATTATAGGAAGTTTCTCGAGGTACTCGAATGACTTTAATACCCAAATAATGTAGATACTTGAAATACTCAAATAGTCGAAAACTAACTTGAAATGTAAAATATTCTGAAAGAAAAATAGTCAAGGTATTAGACAAAATTTGATAAGCACTAGATCTATGAGGGATATGTCACGTGATATGTTCTAGCCAACCAGCATTCACCTGATCCGTTGTCTTATGCTTGAGAAGTAGACTATTGTGGCCATCACGAATACTCAAGGATGGGGCCAAGCCAAGACACGGAGGTACTAGGGGGACTCAAGCACCTGCTAAGTTGAGGGTAGCCCAAACTGAACATTGGTCTGGGAAGGTGCCTCGAGGACAGCAAAGAGATGACCCAATCTTCTAAGTTAACCCTGACTATGTAACAGTAAACACACGACAACATGATGATAGAATAGGTATGGACCCACAACACTCCTCCCTCCAGTTTCATCGTGGAACTGTTCAAGTAGATTCCCCAAAAAGCCCAATACATGAAAGTGCTTGGAACCCCAATAAGCTTGAGTCTCCCTAATAAGCCAGAGTCCCCCAAATCCTGTCAGAACCCCAATTTTCTCAAGCACATCGAAACATCAGACCAGGCGTTTACAATATCAATTAGAGTGAATAGTACATGCATGTGTCACATGGGCAGACAGTGGACAGTAGAGGAGTGGACCTGTCACTGGTCATCACTGATCTAGACGGTCAGTTATGTGACCCGGGGATCCCACCTGCCTCTCCACCGTCCTTGTGTGACCCCTCTCTCTTGTGCATATCAAAGAATCCGTAAAGATTCCCGGGTTCCTGACCAATCTACAATACAACAGTTCAAGATATACTCTTAATGTGTGATTGGAAGATTTCAGGAATATGTCTCATGTTGATATTGTTCGTATTTTCACTAATCAAATTGGTTGTAGGTTTGCATAATCTCCTGTTTCAAATATGTGAGCAAATTTACATTTGGTAATATATTTCATTTAGTTATCCAAAAATATATCAATATCACATAGGTTTAAGCATAGAATGTGACTCCAACACCACACACACGATGATATAGACCTAAAGCTGCCAACTTGTCACAGCCTCTTATTAGTCGGATTGACCTAGCTTGGTTTGATTTAAAGCACGTGGAGGGCCTAATCTCCGAGGCTCGCCATCTGAGAGTCCTAGTTTTTCTCATGTATGCACGCCGCTTTGTGACCGAGTGTCGTGTGTACATATATGCTCTCCTTGTAAAGAGCAGGGAACAAGGGCCTCACCGTAATCTATTACACTACGCGTGTATCTTGGTTAAGCTAATTACACTAATCTATCTGGTCCCCTTTCACCTCTGCTACCCGGGGTTGGTCAGCTTTGGTCAACGACAAATCGCCCCAGGTGAGAGAAAGCTTTCCTGTATAAGGTGTGAGATTACCCGCTTAATACGGCCCTGACCTCGGCAGGTGAGTCCAGGTAACTTTGGGCCGTCAGGTGACAACATGTTGGTTCACCTGAGTTAACCAACCGGTACACACAGGTAAACTGTCCTAGAATGCCTGCAGGCCACTCCCATCACTACGCCCTAATTAAATTAATTCCCCTTTACACAGGGGTGATATAATGTGAAAAGTGGGTCATTACATTCTACATCTAGGAATGTTGTCAACAAAGCAACGGGCTGTCATAGCCGGGAAAATATTACCCTTCCTTACAATCAGTGTTGAACTGGCATCAATCTATGCACCTTATCTATGTTATCGGTATACTCCTTCTGATAGCGCAATCTTCTATGTATTTGTTTCCATCTCCTATATGACAGAAACGGAAGTGTGGCAGATCCTCTAAGTCAGACAGCCAACTGAATAAAGTGATGATAACATTAGACTGAACGTGGTCTATATATAGCCTGCCTGTCCCCACAGCCAATAGTGTACTGCCTGACTGGACTTTGTTTGAATAGCCAGGTGTTGTGTTGATGGGCCGGATGGTTGAGACATGCTCGACAAGGTGGTCAGCAGAAGATGTGATATCCTGCATGCGTCTGGATCGGTCTAATACATGTAGAATAAGTGTCTCTCTGTGTATATTCAAACAACAGGGACTTTTTCTTGATCATACCTGCCATTATAGTTTTGGATCACCCACACATGTTCATGGCATGCGTTGCGACCTTGGATAGAATGATAAGGCTCGCCCGCATACTTGGGTCATGTATATTGTTGGACCAGAGACTCCTGAAAGCCTCTGACAGCTGTTCCTGGAATATGATAAAGCTTTCAGTAGATTACGTGATATCGAAACATATCCCTATCAACCAGATTAGGCGACATCTTGCAATGTCGTGTCACACCAAGTGTATTTATCTTTCATTCTATTAAAAGAAAAGAGTAAACAAGAAGCAATAAGCCCATGGCATACGTCCCTCCCTCGGTGCATGACACATCATTATAGTTAAATGAGCTCAGATTAGAGGCCCTAACTCATGAGGACACCAGGAAACTGATGCTCTTTTTTTCCTTTATTTCTTTTTATATATGTATCTTTCAGTGTCACCGTCCCTCGTTTGGGAACACGAGCTCAACTGCGCTTTTGTTCAGGTTGGCCGTTCGGTTTTTAACACTTAAGCTAGGAGTTAAATGGTAACAGCTCATTTAGAAGACAACCGACCCAAGTGACCAGTCCATCTTCTAATGAGCCATTGGATATTTGAAAATGAAACGAAAGCAAAAAATGCTAAATGATATGATGTCGTGAGACGTGAATAGTCCTAATTCAGCGTATTCCAAACTGTGCCTTAATGCTGTGTCCTCAATCAATTATGTTCCTTATCTGTCTCACCGGGCCAATTCTACGGGGGTAGGATACAAGGAAAATTAAGGGCTGTCTCCGCACAACACGCTTTTCCCATTACTGCTGTATCGACATAGATTTGAATGGTAGCCCCCAGGACCTAGACTGCTGCCCTATCTGGTGGAGAATGCTGGGATTCATTCATTCACCAGAGGTCGCTGTATCTGTTTTGTTCGTGCGAGGACGTTATCACCTTTGTCCATACCATCAGCACCGGGTCCCTTATGGGAACAGATCTCTCGTCAAAGCTGATTAGAAACCCCTCCCCGCCACCACCACAAAGAGAATCCGCCCTTCTTAAACCAAGGTCAAGAAAAGAAGTTATTTTCTGTAGTACCACCCGCATTTAGGCAGTTAAGTCTCAAACACCTTGTGGGTATAGCATATAGTAAATCAGTGAATTAAAACATATAGATATCGGATGAACGAAGCAGTTCAAGTATGGAGTGTGCAGACTAATTTTAATTTGTAGGCACCAGTTAGACTAATTGGCACATGTTTTCCCCAGATCGGTATATTCTTGCCAGTTAGAGCAATTGGAAGTTGGTTCTACAGATGAGTATATCCCCGACAGAATCCAACATTGCCATAACAGGCCATGTCAGCAGGCCACTAATCGTGATGTGGGTTGAGGCTGATTATGTCGGAAATCTTGTGTCGAGATTTTTAGATACCTTTGTCTCAGGACATAAAACCTGGGTGTCCCGCGTAATATACCCTGGGATCGATTTTGAATAAACTTGGGTTTACATAAAGTCATTAAGTAAGGGATCTTATATATAAATATATTATAGTTTAGAGAATTCCAGGGCTCGACAAATCCCCTACACACATGGTTGCCCGTTGGGCAACCAGTCACCATAAATTGGTTGCCCAGTACGGGACTTAGGTGCCCGGAAAATTCTGTAAAAATGTAACGCAACTTAGGCCTTTTTAAAGGCATTCTATTGACAAAATTGGATAAAAATATGTGCACAATTTTGAAGTTTATGCATGTGCGTTTACATTCTTAAAAACGCATCAAAAACTGCAGAAAATTCTGTGGTTGTCCGTCGGGCAACTAGGCATTAAGTTCTGGTTGCCCAACACCTATTTCTGGTTGTCCCGGGCGTCCGGGCACCCGACTTTTCCCCCTCATTTTCTTAATTGTTGGGATAAAGCAGCGTGCCATATATCAAAAGACAGATAATAATTTTATCTATCTAATGATATAAATAAAGTGCAGTTTTGACAAATATCTCTGACATAATACATTAAAAACCAATTTCTTGGCTTTTATTTTTTGAACATGGATATTTCCTTTAATATAAGGGCTAAGGACTTCAAACTTTGCATGGCTCCTGATGAGGTTCTTATGTAGTGAATTGTGTCTCAGAATCTTCTTTTAGGTCCTAGTTTTTATTTTATCACAAAAAACGGGAAACTTTTTGTCATTTTTTTATTCTTAATTTTCTAGATTTCATAAAACAAAAACTAAGACCTAAATAAAAATTCTGAGACACAGTTCCCTCTGAATGGCTATGAGTTATATGGTTTTAAAATTTCAAAGCTCTAAGTGAAGAATTCACTGAGATATCAATGTCCAAAAAATTGTTGTAAAAATAGGGTTTTTCATCTTTCCGGTTATGGTGCAAAGGTGTCCATAAGAATATATTTTCATTATTTATATTAACAGATAGGGTATTTATTTGGCTTTCTGACACTATATGATATAAACATAAGAGATTAGCATTGCAGAAATAGTAATATGATTACTGCGACCATAGCAAAACACCCCTAATCACCAGTTGTCTATCCTTAAGTTTTTTCGTCACTGCCATTGTTTTCTACCCTTATTTAAGTCAATGTTTAAAACGCAAAAGTGTCACGAGAATATTGATATATACAAGAGTGTATTCACCATTTACTCATATATTAGTATCAAAACTTTCTGTCTTTAGTATACAATTTATACGAAAATTCATATATTGATTAAATGAAAATAAAATCCTGAGTTTTTTTTTTCAGTATTGCAAACTGACCTAGACTAAGATGTATGTAAGAGAAATGGCTACCTATCCCAGAAGAGCACACAGCCTGTATGATTTGTGAGAGTTAATTACCATGCATGCCTGGTTGTGTTGGAATGGTGGTAGGGTGTGTTAACATTACTCACTGCAGAGAGTGAGTCGGTCGGCTGGTCGCGATGAGCACTCACCCCAACCTGATGAGCTGCTCGCACGACACAGGCCGCTTTGTGCTCGGGGTAATGGTACGGTGGTATAGTCCACTTCGTAGAATAGTTAGTCAGCTGGTATCATAACGTGGTGCTGGTCCGCGCATCTCTGGTGTTAAGTTTGCCCATGTGAGGACCCCGTGTTGAGCATACATGTTAATCATATTTGAGATTAAGGCTTAATCTGTTTATGTGTCAAAGTCAAAATTTTACAAATTTCAACTAATCTTTCACGTTGTATTTATGATAGAGGCTCTTTGTGGCCAAATTTAAAATTGTAAAATTTTCTCCGGCCTTAATGGCCACTTATGATGAGAAATTGGCTATGACCATGTATGCTTGTTGCTACCGCATAGTTTCATATTTGGTATAGGAACAAATATACTTATAAATACAATATATATCTTAAAGATTAGTTGTAAAAGCTACAGTAAAGGATACGCTACTTGTTTATTACTTTCAGATAAGTTTCTGAGCATCCCTTATATTTCATGTAACGTATTCACTATAACCTTTGGCCAGCAGTAATTCAATTACTGAGAGTGATATACTAGCTGCTAGCCATCTAAAAGAAAAAGAACCAAAACCGAGCATTAGCAGACTCATTACACTGATTCAGCGACTATTGCTTTTTTGTTAATTGTCATCTTTTGTTCGGGGTTCGAATAGCTGATAATAGGTTTGCCCCGTGGTTGAGAGACCTTGTACTGGAGACAGTATTGAAACCGTTGTTAATGCATGAAATGACGTCGTTCAATGATATTGATTTTAACACGAGGCAGTCCCTTTAATCTGTATTGGTATGTCATGATGTACGTTTTCATATTACGTGTACTGTATTAAACTAGAAGTCACAGATAAATAAGTATTTTGAATTAACGTGTTGTTATTTTCTATGTCTTGCAGAAGGATACCAAGGGACAGTTGCTGCTGGACCATGTGTGCCGAGAACTCAACCTGGTGGAGAAAGCTTACTTTGGTCTCCGCTACGTGGACTCGGAAAAACAGCGGGTAAGTGACCGGCGAAACTCTGCTGTCAATCTAGTCAAACAGTCTATCAAACTACAACTCTTCTGTTTTTACTTGAGGCCAATTGATGTATGGCTGTATTTTGTATGATTGCCAATTCTTTCCTGTTTTCTTAGTGGTAATATAAATTAATAATCTCTCAGGTCAATGAATTAAAAGTGTATGGTAGACCCAAGATGTGGCGAAGTACTCGTTGCAGCCTCTTGTTCTTCCTATATTATCGAAATCCGATATATAAACCAATTGGCTGCTGTTTGCGGTAACTCGTCCTGTAGTTTCCCGTCTGTGATATAACGTTTCAGTCGGAAGTAAATATCCCTTGGTCGGCCTATTACGGAGATCTGAGTGACGAGCCAGGAGGGGTAAGTTGTGGATGTCGGAGGTTGGCAACGCATGCCTCGTGGTACTTATAGGCATTATCTACGGCTTGGCTAGGTGGCCCTGGTTCGGTAGCGGTGGGGGCCAAGTAGCTCCCGTTTCAAGGCTTTGACGCACTAAATGACTATTGGCACTGTTTGCGTAACCTTCTTTTAACACTGAAGCATGTCTAGAATTAACAATGATAGATCGGGTCTAGGAAAAAGAGAAAGGGGGAAATATACTTACTTCGTTTAATTTATTTTACAGGTAGGGCAATATGAGGATGAATAATGTAATACTGCGAACTTTAATGACGTTGCAGTTGAACTAGAATTTGAAAATAAATATGAAAGAAGGGTGTGGTTCCTAAATACGATAGCCATTACCTGTTCCTCATTAGAGTGATGGTATTACTAGAACATCCATTCAGTTGGTTTGAGATCTACAGGCCTTATAATGGTGTAAAGTGTGTCAAATGAATAAAATATAATTATTGAATTGCTGTGATATTCGGCTTCCATAAACTCTATCAGTCAGAAATTACATTAACAGCATGTCATGGTGGGATGAAGTCAGGTAAAGTATTACTTCTATATCTTCTTGTCTGAAATAAACATGTAAACTATAGTCTTAATTGTAGAGTTCCTAAAAACCCTAAATTGTTTAACTTGAATTTGATTTCCGGAGAAAATAATCCTGAGTAGTCCAGACAGATAATGCCTACGGACAATAAAGGATCATTGAAGAATATGTTATGAACAATTAACGCATCTAAACTTGACAATGTATGGGTATAGAGGACATCAACTTTGAGTCACTATGTCAGTCATCCCGACTAGAGATTGCATCAGAGAATTCTGCTGTAGTATTAATTAAAGTCCCATGTAACGGCCGATTGACAACATACCATATAGTAAGTTGTATGTTTACTGTACTGAAAATACCTGCGGCTATGACTGGGTTTCTTTCTCCGACCTAAAAGTACCCATACCAATGCGGATACTTATAAGTTGAACGAATCCATAGGTGAAAGTTTTAGGGATGCTTGTAACAATCATCAGGAATGAAAGAACGCTTCAAGCTGAATAAAATAATCAGTGATTTATATGTTTTACGACATACATAACTTCGCATGGTATGTTCTTATAAGCATTTAACTGCTCCCAAGCTCCCAGGACAGGGCCTTGGCGTTATCAATGCTGAAGGGTGCTTACGGGGTGGGTGTCCTTAGTGGAAACCAAACTGGCACATACCGTGCCGGGGGTCCGATTCCCCCAATGTAAACGTAGCTCGTCGAGGAACGTGCCTCAATGCTGAATTGGTAGACGTGCACCAAGACCTGTGTCTGATGTACATGTCCTGGGGCATGGGTGTTATTACGGAGTATGGATTTCTCCATTTATAGACTATTAAATCAAGTGATTTTGATATTCACTTTTTGTTAATTGTCAAATCCCAGTGTCATGATGAACTAACTGGTCGCTTATTTCATAGAATAAATCATGAAAATTACGGCCGTTTACCTTCCAGAAGCAGGTACACTTAAAGGTGTACCTGGCCTAACGGAAAAGCTCAATAAATGGACATGTTCATTGAGATGAATAACAATCTTAAGGCAAACTTTATTGTCTAAATGAAAAATCACATGCCTTTAGTGTTTGGTAAATTTGCCAAGTTTGATTTTGCAAGTATAGTGTCATAAATACGTCAAATTTAATGGTTCTTTACATAGAGCAAATGGAAGACATTTGCAATACTAATGTTAATAAGGTATCATTATAATGTGTGTTTTTGACTGAGAGTGCATACCGATAGGATAGTGCATGTGCGTATTCAAAAACTTAATCATTCTCCTATCCTGCCTGGTAATAATTTTACCGGAAGCGATTTACTGTAAGTGTAAGAATCCCTCGGTCACCCGAGGCTCGCAGATCGTTGTCCTCTGCAATCACCAATTCGAGCGGGATTCAGCACAAAGAGGTGTTGAGGGATCTTTCTAATCCATCTTCATCCACACTGTATCCAAGTGTCGAAAGAAAACTCGCCATGCCCGTAATTAAAAGGCAGATATTGCAAAGCAGCTGATTATTGGATGTTCCTTTTGAAGGCCTGCGGCGGCCGAGGGGCTGGGGCCTGCCGGGGTGCGGGTTGGCCGTCGGCCAGGTCTGTCGGCGGGAGTTATGTAAGGGGCAGGGAGGCAGTTGGAGGTGATGCCAGTAGCCGTCAGCTCCGGCAAAAGGCAAACGATGTCTGTCTTTTCTATAGGGTTACTGCCTTGCCGTATAGCTGTAAAATCCCGATATAGGTAGAAGAGACCGAATATTGATTTTATATCGTATACCAAAATTGGAATCGGATATTACTCTTCTTAAAGGAATTGGTGCAAGAGGTAAATTATATACTGGGAAATAGTTTTGACCTTTTTTTCTGTTAGATGAGAATGTCTGAATTGCTGCTTAATCGAGAATTAGCATTTAGGTGCAAGTGAGGGACCTTCTTACTGACTCTAGTTCATGGCTCAGATTTTGGACAACTTCCTCGCATTGACCTATCGCTACATAATTAACACAGTGCTACCCCTTATAACCAACTGCCTTAATTATCCATTTTATGTAATGTTCTAAATGTCTCGCATGTAATTAAAAACATCCAACAGTTATGTAAGAGTATAAAAACACAGTCCAGGGTCGTGTGCTGCACTGACTCTGGGACATTTAGAGCAAATTAATAAAAGACCATTTGCTTCGGTAAAACTGTTAGGGGCAGGGTGTCTGTCTTCGAGGTCAAAACCATGTCCTCGCGTGCATGATATGACCTTGAATGTTGCTATGGCCTCTCCAGAGACAAAAATCTAGCCAACTAAAATGTTTTATATTGGGTGTGGAGCCGTGTCCTATACTGTTGTGTCGTGTCCTATTGTCGATTGCACAAAAAACAGTTATAGTCAACTCATTACCAAGTAGGCCAGGGTCCTTAATTAATTAAGTACACAATTCAAAACTTAGGCCTATTAATTGTGTGACCTGCTTTATAAGATCGAGCAGATCGACTTCATACTATCATTGCTTTCATGCGTCATTTTAGGTTTTTGCATAATAAATAACGCCAGAACTGCGCAATCTTTACCCAAAAGAAGTTGCTCCGCTGATATTACTTTGGTGTCACATGTGATGGAAGCTTTTTTAAAGTCCGACTGGTATTCATATGAAAAGCCATTCAGTCTATATTTCGCAAACTTATTGTCACATAGTTCAAACATTGATGAATTCATTCTGAAGCATACAGAAACACATGATTCACTCTAAAATCCCTGTTCCGTAATCATGATATTATGATATTGTATGTGAAATTCAACCCGACCTCTACCAATTCATCACTCATACTGTACATAGAACTGGGGAAGGCATTTCAGCATGGCGGGGCACGCATTGATCGGAAAACACATTATACTCGGGGAATGGTCTGGCTTGTTGGTGCATTCAAAATTGATTTAGATCATCCTAGTGAACGTCTGCTAAAGGTTCCATGTAATCTGCGCCATATCAAACGACCAGCTCCCTATTTCCAACTTGCAATGTTTGTATATAACCATAATCAAAGATGAATTATCTTCTTCAGTTCCTTGAATTCACTTTAAAGGTGTTTATCAACTGAACTGTCCAATACAATCACGACGATTTGAAGACAGGCAAGTACATATTTCAATTGCGATATTGTAATTTAACGGTTCCCTTTCCCGTTTCAGCATTGGTTGGATCCCCTGAAGCCTGTCTACCGTCAGCTTAAACGTAAGTCGCCAACTTTTAGAACTTGATATCTTTTTTCGCTTAATGCAGTTTCCCCAGAAAGCACATGTATCTCCAGGAATAAAGTCTGATACTTTTTCTCAAACGACAGCAGATCTGTTAAGCAACTTCGTCTCCTTTATACAAGTTGTTCTTCATATTAACGGCCATAGAGACTAAACGTATGGCTGTGTCGCCATGAATTAATATCGTCTCTTAAATGAGAAGCGAAGGACCATTGCAACAAGTGGGCCGAGTGTCTGGTCTGGGCGGTGTCTGTTGTGTCAGCCCGGGGACCAAGTGACCCGTACGTCAACACCGGGGCAGGCTCTCCTAGCTCCGACCAGACCACCGCCTGAAGCTGGGGCTGACATATAGAGAAACGGATCATTCATCATCAGCACATATACCTATAGACATGTACATACAAAAGCAATGGATCGGTTATTTGAAACTTTTTTCTTCTTCTTTTTGTACTGAATAGATCCAAATTACATCCAATTATAGCCTGCTCTCAAGGTTTCCCAAAAGCATTAGTTTTGTTAAAAAGTCAAACTTATTTTCTTTCTTGCAAATGCCTGTCTTAATTTGAGTAAGGTTTGAATTTGCTCTGTATCATTAAGGAATAATGCTACAGGATATTTTTGTTTCATTAATTTTTTTCCATTAGATGTTTTAACTGCTCTTGCATTTGGTCATTTTGGGTCAGAAACAGCGTTTAACACGGTCTCCATTAGAGTATACGAGTTGACCGTCAGTAGTAAGGTAATGTAAGGCCTACTGACAGACTGAAAAGAAAAAGAGACGGTCCTTCACTGGATATTCTGTTTCATAATTTTGTATTTTAGGATATACTAACTTCATTGAACAACATAGAAGACAAACCCAAGAGGAGAATGGTAATTGTATTGTACTATAGTAACTTAAGCGCTGGTGAACCTGGAACTTAGGCAATAAGATTATTTGGTGATTCTTCCTAAACCGCTTACAAAACCCAAAACGATTTCTTAGCAATCAATGTCCCTAAATGTTGGTATTCTTTCTATCCAAAGGGGCTGGCTACACCACATAACTTATTTCAGTCGGTTAGAGTTGAGTCCAGTTGACGGCTAAATAAGAATCTAAATACCGCTCTTGTATAAATTCCATATAGTGTAAATTAGTCATATGAAGGCTTATATTTTTGTTTTGGGCATGGGTTTCTAAGTAATATCCCTCACCTGTTTAGGCTACACGGTGTAAGGTCTACTCTGCGAGTCCTGTGCAATCTTTCACTGAAGCATACTACTCTTTAGTTATAAAATGGGACTTATAACGGAAGGCCCTGATCCGCTGGCCGAACGTCCAAGCTAGCTCGAGTTAGTATGGACCCGGGTCTGCAATATTACTGCTTAGAATGAAATATTAGCTATATCTGTATATATTCTGAATTTCCAGCCCGTCTGAAGTAGGCATCCACACTTTGTGATATGATATGCCGTAGTTGTTGATACGGCGTTTAACCCAGCGAGCCCCGCGAATAATATGTCGCAGAGGGGTGGTGTCTGCCACTTAAACTATAGCTTTAATTGGCTCGGGGGATTTGTGGGTTACCACCTTCTCATTCCCATTAGCATGGAGTGTCGTAGTGCCTTCTGACCATAAGAGATTAGTTGAGGCTCATGGCAAAGAATAAGGATCGGTGTAAATATAGTTTACATTGCATGGGTATTGAAAGTAGCATCGAAATCTACTTAAAGTATTACACAGGAGGAATTCTTAGAGAAAGGCGTGCGAAAGGAATTCTGAACAACCTTGGCTATATGACGATGATAGGATTCTGGTTAATTTATGTTGACATTCTAGTGTTACAGTATAACAGTATATTTATAACAGTGAACCTCTTAAAAACTTCTGTCAAAAATGAATAGGACTGTGTACCCGTTTCTTTCAACTTTCTGTTATAGCTGTGTACATGTATCATCTATGAGATGCCGGATTTTTAATATGTCCACTATTATGATCATATCACTATTATGTCTCATAAGTAGCCAATCAAACACACACTATCCTGACAGCTGGTCTTATTGGTAATAGTGTTCAAAAAGCCGATAGGGGCGGTATGTTACCGTTTTGAAAACGATTTTTATTATCATTGAAAACTTTTCCATAATAATAAAAATCGACTTGGAAACTCAGGAGATAACTTTTAATAATTCACATTGCGACAGGTTTGACGCATGGATTGTTCGGATATAGTAAGATATTTAATCGCCAGAATGCAAAAAGCCGATGAGTTATATGATATTTAGGAAATATTTTACTACTGTGGTTAATTATAGTACTCACTCATAAAAAACAACAACTAAGAGCACCAAAATCTTCGTGTATCTAATCTGGAGCTCATGGGTTTTGTGTTGAGATGGGAAAAAAGCTAAAGTGATAGATAAATATACTACCTAGAGGGGCATACCCCGGTACTCGGATTGATCGGGAAAAAGTTAGTATTAATCAACATCGTAATATAATAATTAGATTACACAATGACATACTTTGTTTGGGGCCATGACCTTTGCGTACTATCATGCAAGGTCTTTTTTTGACGCATTTTAGATCAACAATCATTTTCGAGGACCCCCAACAGGATAAACATATATTCATAGCAACAGGTGTTGGCGTAAAGACAAGACATTTCCCTTTGCTTTAGATCTTCAATGTAAAGCTAAAATAGTATGGTACACAGTCACTTATATTTACTCAAATAAACTGGTGGTCCTTTGTTACTATGAGAATTTTTGAGAATTGATTATTTTATTGGAATTTGGGTATTACATGTTAATTTGGCTAATATTCCCCAATGACCAGCTCAGTCAACGTTTCTGTGGTGATTTCTCATGTTATTTCTACGTTTTTTGTGTTTTGTTTTAGGTGTACATACATGTAAATATGGGAAATAGACCCAATCTGTAATTTCTGTTAAATTGGTTAAGTGCGGCAATTTATACAAATTTGAAATTGATTCTTTGTGTTTTGGAATTGTGCTTGATCCTATATGTTGAAGCTTTATGCACAATAATCATCAGTGAAACTTTCTTTTTTAACCTTTTCACTCCACCAAATGTGGATTGTCAGCTTTGTATAAAAGTACGTATCTCCAGGCACTGTAGAGTGGCAAGGAAGAAGATGACCATTGATCAATAGTATCTTAAAGGGAGCCAAAACCAATGAATGCAACAAAATTTTCCAAACTCCAATAATCATGGAAATCCATTCCTTGAGCCTATTTCTGGCACACGTTAAAATCTAAACCATGAAATGTGGTAGAAAGTCATTAAAAACACATTTTACATGCTCAACTCAATTAATGTGGATCCACAAAAATGGGGTTTGTTTACAAACAAATGGGGACTTTATCATCTCTCATGGAATTTTACTTTGGTTTGAGCTAGTTTTCACAGCTAATACTTTACCACTGACCTTAACTAGCCTCATCTAACATATTTCTAAACTTATCTGTGTTTTGAAAATTTTGAAAATTGTATTGGTTTTGGCTCCCTTTAATATTGGATGAAGACATGACTTTCCTTTCCTTTACACAGAATCCTAGACAATATTGTTTTCATTAATCAGCGAAATTTCCCGGCGTTATATCTGACACTTTGAATGTGTTCTTCTTTGACAGATGTGAACCCCATGGTGCTGTGTTTCCGGGTGAAGTTCTACCCTACCGACCCAATGAAACTGAAAGAGGAAATCACACGGTGAGTAGTCGGTCAATGTTTGCCGCTCCTCCAGCATGGAATATTGATGTGTTGTCACTCCCCTCGGTCAATACACAGGCCGAGGACGCTGAAGGCCTAGATACGGCTTTAGACCCGTCACCGGCAGCTCTAGTCGCACCTGTGCCACCTTAGACCTGATCAAATATCGCACGGCTTTAACTTCAGCAAACCTTGAGTTGTTGGTAATATAAAGTTATACATAAAAGTTCAGATGTGGGAAATAAGTATAACATATTTGAAAAATATCGATTTTATGTTATATCGGGTAGGAGTAGTCAGCACGAATATAAATATTTCACACAATTGAACATGCGTTTTCCATATAGGTTAGAGGATGTTCAACTGAGCTCCGAATTAAGAGTTAGTTTTCTTCCTGAAGCTTTCCTTCATTAGTTTGTCTTTTCCTTGATTTTTTTCTCTGAATCTTTTAAGCACAAATATAATAGTGATGGGTTTCGTTCTTTCCGCATCTTTTAGGCATATAAATAGTGGGGAAACAACCTCTTGCAAACATTTCACTCCAGTCAGTCGAGGGATTTAAGATTAGTGTATCGTATGAGATTTGACGATATGGGCATGCCCCCTACTCCTGGCGCCACCTGTAGTGAAGTAAACCCCCACCAGTCTATTGGAGACGGCTTACCTTGCACCAGGCACCCTGCCGCCCGAGCCGGCCGAGGGTGGGGCAGGTTTAATTATTCACCTCCACTTCCCATGCCAGGTGCTCCTTATCGGGCGCTGGGCGGATACCAGGTACCAAGAACTCTATTCCTATGTTGGCATATGACTGCTTAGGGCTATCGCTGAGTTTAGGCTATTTGTAAATTATTAGTAGTTGGTTGCAATTTTTTTTGACAATTCTTATTTAAAACAACGCCTAGCAGATTCCCAAGGAACTAATAATACTTTGTTAATTGTAAATGTGAAAACAGTATGCCCTACCTGAAATATACTGCTTTGAAATGTCGATTTACAAGTTCAGTAAATGTAACACCTCAAACTTACCAAGTTTCTATTATTCTGTAATGTTTCTTTTCTTTTTTTTTTCGCAATATCTATATCAGGTCAATTGAAGGATATATCAATTTTTACTATCTCATTTACAATGAAGATTTTTAATGTCATGAAGTCTGTGTCGTATTCACTAAACCTAAATTACTGTCTGAAACTACCCGTGTATTACCTTGAATACAGTCTATAACGAACCCAGTTCTTGGCCACTGTTCGTCACCCAGACTCGACTGTTTGTTCCAGGTACTTCCTGTTCCTCCAGCTAAGACGGGACCTTCACCATGGGCGCCTCCTGTGCTCCCCCCAGGACGCCAACCTGCTCGCCGCCTACATCATCCAGTGTGAGTCCCCGCCCTTATATGGGCGCCTCAGTGAAGGGCCCGAGGCGCAGTCATTGATATTTAACCAAGTAAAATACTTAAAATGAAGTTTGAATTAGATCAAAGGGAATACAGGCAGGGTTGAGTTTAGGTATGTTAATCCATTTACCGATTCTATCTGATTTTAGATATTGTCACATCCTAAGTGATAGGTAACAAAATCTTAGCCAAAGTCACACTATTGTCATAACAAAGGATTTTTTTCAGATTTGTCTTTGGCTACTACATACATAACTATATAGCGAAAGAAACATTTGTGAACGCATGTGTATTTCCAGTTGCAACTGACACAGGATATCTCTATTTCCTATTGAAATTGTTTCATGGGATTATTTATATTTTGACTATGTATAAGGGGTCACTGATGGCCTTTCTCAAGCCATTCCTACCAGAATAAAGGTATTCATGTAATCGCTATGGAATAAGATTGGGACTATTTACCATTTGATAGCCGAGGTCGGTGACTACGACATAGAGGACCACCCGCCAGGATACGTGGCGCAATTCAAGATGCTTCCAAAACAGACTGCCAAACAAGAAGAAAAGATTGCTGAAATTCACAAAACGATGGCTTCAAACGGCGGGTAAGTGGCTCAGAGTTAATCATTATAAATGAACAAAGTTATGTGATCACAACCCGACCAGTGCTGCCACCTGGAGGGAATATGAAGACTGGTAGGCAGGTATACCATGTGCAGTTGGTAAAAATACAAATTCATTAAATTCTCTTCTATACTGGTTCAAATAGTACTAATTGTTTACGGTCGGTCTGAGTCGGATATGAGTTAAAACAAAACACCGCCTCACTGATTACAAAGACATCCTCCTCTCTGGCTGTAGGTGCACCGTACCTTCGGAGGCGGAGAGTAACTTCCTGAAGAAGGCGTGCACGCTCGACACGTACGGCGTCGACCCCCACCCCGTGAAGGTACCTGTCTCACTACGCCCCGCCCGTCTCCTCCTCTCAATAGTGTCTGTCTTAAGTGGCTATGGTTCGGGGGCCGATCAGTTTTAACGATCGGAGCATCATGTAACAGTAAACTAATCTTTCCAAGCACAAGTCTTTTAAAAAAAAGAAGAAAGAATAGTGTCGGATATTCGTTTGATAGGGCGAAATGTATATCTTCATAGCAGGTGTTGAAAATGGTTCAAGTCAGAATTTGAGATACCCAGATGGCAAAACAGGTGTAAAAGGTTAGAAAATATTGGTAGCTATTTGTACTTTTCAATGCATTTTCAAACACCTCATCTCTTTGGAGAACGATATTTGAATGACTTAATCGAAAATTTAAAACAATCAACTTTTTTTTAGGATGTATAGAGAGTATTTTAAATTTCCGACCTAATAAAAAGCCAGACTTATAAAGTCTGAGCAGATATGTCAGCCTCTGAACCATAAGTCAAATCATAAGTTTATCTCAAAAATTATGTTGTCAGATCTTTTCTCCCAAATGGATTAGTCATGTAGTTTTCGTAAAAATATTGATAAGGTAGATATTCTTTATTCATTCGCATAATATGTTTCAGTGTTCCTATTAAAGACCTCTTTTTCAAGCTCTGGATACCCAGTTTTGGGATATATAGTGACAATAAATACATCGTAAGAGATCCCTTATGAAGGAAAATATAGATAATAAACATATTCAAGTTGGACCAGTATGATATTAACAGACGTATTTCGGCTGACAAACATGTAGAATACCCACTGGTTTCGAAAATAACAATCTTAAAGCACATGTCTTTTACTGTTTGGAGAAATTACTGCTAAACCGTTCTTACAGTACTATTCAGAATAATGATCGAGATACATAAGACTATCGTCTGATTCATTTCGCATATATACATACGTATATATTACGTACTCTGAATTAAAGATGACCAACGGGTTATTTATTTCGGCTCAAAATAAGAGATAGAGTAGACAGATCCTTTACCTTTTTACACTTGTTATATGTTGATTTTCGGAAAATCATCCATCCAGGAATTAACGGAAGTCAGCTCATTATTCTTTATCATTTTTATGATACACCTATTTATATATAAAAGTTATTTTTCTTTTACATACTATTATAAAGTACATAGTTATAGACCTAAAGATCTGATATCATTCCTGATTGTTCTTAAGCCCACAAAGAAAGACAAGAATGATGATTCAATAGTTCATGTGAAGGTATAATATGACAATGTAGCTTAATTTGTATTAGTACTCGCCAGGTAGTAATGTTGTAAGATTCGAGAAGTTCGTATTGTAATATGTATTACTGTGGTCTGCATTGCCTTGTACAAAATGTCAATGTCTAATGAGAATGTTATGTCTGTTCACCTCCCAAACCCCACCTTTCACGAAATGTCTGCATGTAGTTTTACACTGCAAGTTGATGACCTTGAAGTCCCCCCACCTGACCCTGACCTCATGTGACCCCATATCCTGACCTAATTTGACCTGTCATCGATGATCTTTCTTTGCGTCCGGTTCACATAGAACATAAACTTACCATCCGTATGTACACACGCCATAATATTTTATTATCCTCTCCTTGACTATTTGGTTTCCCCTCTCATCACTTCTCAAGAGCAACTTGTGGATCCTTCTTCATTTCTTCCACAAATATTTCCAGCCTATAAAAATCGCAGTTTTCTTTCATCAAGGTCCTAGTAATTTATTGATTGAGTGGAATGCTCAGCAAAACAATTGAATACCGGATATCAAATCAAAGTAGAAGTAAATTAACTCTTTGGAATATGTAATTTGGAGTGGCTAATTCTACCAACATCCCAATTGTCGCTGCTTCTGTGTTTAAATGCATGGCGACGTTGTCACTAAATGGATGTGTATGATACAACTTCATTGTTCTAACTTTTCGCACTTTTATTTGGCTTTTCTGTGACTGCATAATTTAGACTTTGCACGGTGTTAGGGAGACACTTCTTTGAGTTAAAACATACCGATGTTTTCATGTATCTGTGGTCTGTCATTCATCGTCGATTGAGGGATACTCTTTTTTGGCCATTAGCTGTTTGTCATTCATCATTAATCACTGCTAGAGTGATCCATGACGAACGGCAGACAATGTTTGACAGACGAGGGACACATGGACAATCAAATTAAGGGTAATAAATCCATCTACAGTTACCGACTTAATATTAGACTTTATTGAGAGAGATCATACAAGACGGTAAAGAGGCAAAATAACGGAAGATCAGTGCTTGCTACAGTATTTAGACGGTAATAATTTCTACTACATTTTCTATGTCTCTGTTGGAGACTACCGTCCCATAACAATTTGAGAAATGAACATGTCACATGTACACTCTCTGCCCTCCCAAATACAGCTTCGTTTCCACCTGTCTGTTTCCCACCGTACGTGAGTCTGCCAGTTGATGTATGTCGTCAATTTGTGCAGGAGTAACAGACAGCAAAAAACCCATCCATCGGAACGTAGCTTAAGCCTCATGTGACGTCGAATCTAGATAATGGCCCGTCATTGTGGTCAACAGAAATAGGATTTAGTATCATTAATTATCTCATCATGCAATTAGGCGTACTTCCAAATTTTGGAAATCATTGAATAAATATTTTCTCCGTAGCCCTAGTTTATTTTCTGCAGTTTTTATTGCCCTAGAGTTGCCACTAAAATTACTCTTTGGATGGACTATTTTGATTTTGAGATTTTTGCCACTTTAGCAACAACCAGTGCTCAGCTTCGATCATCATTTTGTGACACCTAATCGACAAAAGACGTTTAGTTAGTCTTCACGTTATGTCTCCCCACTTTACCGCATCCACACCTCGTGTGTGTACGACCCCTCCACAAAGTGTGTCAGTAACACCTCGTGTAGTCGATGTGTGGTCCCAGCCAAGTTAGACAAATGTGGACTACAGAGCCCAAGAGCAGTGTCTAATACCAAGGATTCAGATTGTGCCCCATGCAGGAAAACAAACTCTGAATAGAAATTTTGCTTGTTTTTTGCTTTTCACTTTGCATTATTGTTGAAGTATTACTTAACAAAGCAAGAACAGTTGTCGAATATTATTGAAATTTTCGAAAATCATGTTATTATTATTTTTTAATGTAGATCAGAATTTCTTTAAAGGAAGGTACTGGGTGTTTGTAAAGTTGCATCGACAAATTGTATTCACCTACCCACCTGTCCAGAAGCGTGTGTCTGGACTATATTTTTTTTTTTTTTTTTTTTTTTATTTAAATCCAATCTTATACATATAAGTTCTTCCTTGGATATTTGAAGGATATATGTATATCACTACCTAGATTTTGAGACCTTTCAGGATTTAGTAAGCTACACTTTGGATGTAAAACAATCTCGCCTTGGACGTGACGTGGTGAATCTCAAATGAATAGCTCCATGGGAGCCCTGCTCTTGCACTCTGCGGCCTGCATTTGACATGATTGTTTCAGCCTTCATGCATGTAAAAAGCCTGATAGATAAGCCAGAGACAGAGACAGACAGGTTTAACCAGGCAGCACGGCCTCAGAACACGACCCGCTAGCAAAAAACATGAACACCACCCTCCTCTGACTTGTGTCTGTCCCGTTCTCCTAGCCCAAACTGGACGCCACTTCTTGGCCAGGCTACAGGGTAACGTGCCGAGTCTTCTACGCTTTGCTAAGAATCATCGTGTTTACTACTACCCAAATCCCAGGGTGTCTTTATACTCTTTTGACAGTACCCCACACACTGCTCTATGCAATTGACCTGAACGCCTTGCCTCTGTTTGGTGTGTCACGTGCGTCGGCCACCCTTAAGGTGGTACATGCTTCAAAGCCATGCTTGTATTGGATTGGTTCACCCCTCGTCCTTCATGGGTGTGAAACGTTTGGAGTCTGTACGGTTATAGTACAAGTAGTCCAACATTTTTGGACTTTATATTATGATATATCGGTTGTAAAAAGGAAAGAAAAAGAAAAGGATGCTTGTACATTGTGGACACCTTGGGACGCATTTTTTTGTTGATCTAGAATTTTCAATTTTGGGTCTTCAAAAAAAAAATCACAAAGGAATGAAAACATTTTTTGTAGCAATGGTCATACTCCATTGAGAAGTGAAACTGGATGTTTTAAAGCGCATGCTTTAATTCTTGATTATTTCTGAATTTGCTTCACATTTATTTTGTAAACTTGATTTGCATCAGCTGAAGACTTCGCTCAGCATTTTCAATGTAAGTCATTTGCAATACCAACCCGAAGCCTTGGTTTACTCTTCCTGTTTGATATATGATCTTTCGATATGGTAACATGTTTTCCCCAGGAACTCGTTTGCAATGTTCAGAAATTGGCAATTGTATGTTGATGTACCTGAGATATGTCAGTGGATTAAGCATCACTTGGGTGTCCCTTTGTTTTTCTTATCCTTTTTACATAACCTTTGATATATTTTTATATAATATAATTTTCATCATTAAGCGTTTACCAACCCTACAGAATATTTTGCATTTTCTATTGAGCTTATTTCAATAACCCCACCCTATTCGGTGCATGGCTACGTCTGGTTTGTCTTTTGAAACGACCCATTGTACCTAGCAGACTCAGACTCATTCATCAACCCTTCTGATTTCGTATAATATCTAAATAACTTATCAAATTTTGTGTTTTTACTTCGTCAATATTCCTAATGTTTCTACAAATCTAATTATCAATTTCACAGAAAGCAAGCATTCTGAAACTTTGCACGGACAACCTTTGAAAACTTTTTATTTTGGTGTTGTTTTGTTTTTATTCATATGAACTATAGACCGTTGAATGGGTTCGAGTCTAGGGAATTTTAACACTCATATAAATCAACGTTTATTGTGACTTTAAAGTATTATTCAGTGAATATCCCCCTTTAGTATTGTAAAACCCGAAAGGGGTATGTTTTGAGATTTCCTTAGACCAAGTGAAAACTACCTAAAGAAACTCAAGAATGGAATGTAGATATTGGTTTCTAGTCCATTTAGATATTAGACGACAAAGAATAAAGTTTTGTAATTCGTGGGTCGTGAATGTTATATCACCTTAGACCCCATGTATTTGCATCACCACCAACATTGATTCTAATTTCTTACAGAAGTTTTATATAGCAAATACACATAGAGAAATGAGTTAATGCTGACCGAAGACATGCTTGATTCATTTCTTGCATAGAGTTGCTTGCAGTAAAAACTCATTTCCTCAATAATTTGACACTCTAGGAAGTTTTAGAAATGAAATGTTACTCCTCACTAACTATTAATGGTCGTAATGCATTTTATTTATTGTATCTAGATATAAAAGGAAGACATTATCGTTTCTATTTACCTTTTTCTGGTGGCGTGAAGTAAGGATGATAAGAATCATAAGAACTCAGGTATAAGGAACTGCTTTCATTAAAAATACCAGGAATATACTGTAACCGAGTACAAAAAAAACATTAAGTAATGTATTTGTATGTATTAAAGATCGTAAGTCTCTTATCTGGACCTCATATTATGTACTCGCTCTTTTCTTATCATAATCAACAACTTTCTATTTCACCTTGACTAGAGTGTTCATGCAATGCTTTATTCTAAGACCACCATGCTCTTTTCATGCAATTTCAAAGGCACCACTGATGATCACAGGGTGTTCATGTGGACCTACTAAGCTTGTCCCCAAGTAGAATTAAAACTTAATCTTGTGAATCCTAAGCTCATGCGATAGCCTTTTTCTCCGTCACCAGGACCAGAAGGGTAACCAGATGTACCTAGGTGTCACCCATCTTGGCATAGTTACCTTCCAGGGCAATAAGCGCACGCATTTATTCAAATGGTATGTATATATATTTTTTTTCCACTTAGCGGTAATTGTATATTATGCACGTTTCATAAACTGATAAAGGAACCCAGTTTATTACTAAATGAACTCCAGAGTAGATTAAAAAAAGACATATTAACTTTATATGTAATGTAAACCTTACAATTCTCCATTTAGAATAACAGCATACTCAAAACCAATAATTCTGCAAACGATAGAAATCAAGCGGATATTTCAGAACTGCATGATAACACGTGTATGAAATATGCAGAGGTTTGATATTTATTTTAGAATAGAGTTATTTAAGTTTGAGATAATTTAAGTCAAATTTGCAGTCAAGACTATTATCTCTAATCTGACTTTTCTGCTAGAACCTTTTAGATAAATGAATGAAAAGTTTATTATGTCCCTTTTCATCAGGCGGGATTGGTATCTTAATATGTAAATGTCTAATGAAGTACGCAATCGAAGGCTGTAAGGTGGTTTTGACTGTTAGAGTACTGCTAAACTAAACTGATGCTTTAGCGAGTTGTGTATTACGTAGTTAAAGGGGGGATTTGCAGGGTTTCAAATGCTTTTATATTTTTCTTCACAGACTTACCGACTTCCACACTTTATGTGATAATATCAGAATAAAAACATTCTTTATATGTATGTTTCATGCTGATGTTAATGGAAGTCTCTCTATCGCAGGCCCCAAATCAACAAAATTGCGTTCGAGGGAAAGATGTTCATTGTTCACGTCACAATAAGTGAGGTAGGTGTACTATAAGTGGCCGAGTAAAGGCTGTTCTTTCAACGTCAAGCAAGTTTTGTGGACTTTCATGTCCACGTATTTAAATATCATAGATACTTGATTTTTGGTTTACACAGAACCGCAGAATGCAGTTGATAAGACCTTAAAATACTCTACGGTAATGGGGAGAGGACTACGTCTTAGTTGTACGTAGAATAATATGCTTCAAGAGTCCTACGAGCAAAGTACCTTTCATGTGTATGTGTCCTTTCGTAAGGATAGGAACAAGTAGTTGTAAATGTAAAGGGTTTCCTACCCAATTTAAGGATAACTTACTCTGTAGACGACAAATGGATGTTATGTAACATTTATTCCTTCCTTTGGGTGCTGTTTACCAGATGAGAGTAAGTCATCTGATTCCTATTTGGCATGTAGCGGTAAATGAACTCCTTGTTACGTCACAGATGAGAGCCATGAGCACGGGATCCGTATCAATGACGGATTCACACAGACATTTTTAAGTTTGACATGGATATAGGACTAATTAAGTCAAATGTATGGCATTTAAACTGAGGGTGTTAGATGTCATCCAGGGAATCCTCATTACCAGGCACACGATTACAAATGCCATTGTACTCGCTACTAAAACGTTATCATCACCTGGATATGTTGGTTTTGGGTGTATACTGCTCGAAATTAAACACTTATAATTTCTTAAGAGTTTGGAAAGGAATGGAGAACCTATATGTTGCATGAAGAGTCACGGGGGGGGGAATACAAAACCTTTATGAGACATTTTCAACTTTAAAGGTCGTCTCTGAAAAATAGTGAAGGAAAGTTGAATTTTGATAGACTTTCAATGAGCTTGAGAGTCGAATTAGGTGTACTAATTATAATGGTTTGATGGGAAAATATGGTGAAAACAAAATGGATGTCTTCCATGTTTGCATTAACAATGCTCACGCCTCCCAACTACTAGAGCTCACTGTCTTTCATACGTGTTTACGTATAAGGTTACATTTTCTTAATCCACAATTTCACGGTTCAGAATCGAACCTTCACAGTCACGTACCCAGGCAAGTGTTCCCAGTTGTTCTGATGAGGACCAATCCAAAGATTTAGGTCAAGAAAGCATATAAACCATAAAAATACGTATATAGTCCTAACAAGTCTTACGAACCCTCTCGGATTTCCTTGGAACCCTTCCAGGTTTTTAACTGGGTACGCATCTGTACTTCTTTATTGCCAACTTTACTCAGTTTTTAATTTTGCATTATGTTCTTCTTCGGTAGATCGTAGTTAAAAAAGAAAAGTGATTTGAATTCAATATCTAGCTGGTACCTTACGATCACATATTAGTAGTATCGCAAAGTGCATTAAGTCTGTTCTGTATGTTTCTGGTAGACCACTGATGTTACATCTTGTATGCCAAATTGAAGACGACCGCCAACGATAGATTTGCTATAAATCTATAAAGTATGGTTATGTTTTCTTTACTTTTTTATGTACAGTACACTGCTCCCTTTTGCCCTACATCAGGAGTTCCTTATAGCTAAGCATAAACCTCTCCGTTTGTTTACTGAAGATTCATTTGCGTGAAAAAACAACAAGTTTACGCAAGTCGTATAGTATGAAAACAACTATAAATGTATAACAAAAGTATAACATTACTGTTATCACATAAATATCAAATCATGCAATAATTAAGTGAGTAACTTTTTGCAAGTAATTAAGCTTGCTTTTACATTTTGCTGATTTATTGATTTTGATTTCTTCTATCTATTGTTTGATTGCCCTTTCCGTGAATATTCAGCCTAGATACAAGGTAAAGCGGACATGCCATGGCGTGGCATAGGATGCAGCCAACCTGATTAGATGTTGACACTCTTCCGTTCCCATTCGGCCTGTCATTACGGTTATGCCACACAATACAAAACATGAAAAATGCTCACAGGAACTCTGCATAAATTCACATTGCATGGATATAAAGTAATGTGTTGCGGTTGTGAACCTAGTTTCTGGGCCTGGTCCAATTGGTATTGTAACTAACCAAAATACTGTCAATCTTTACCGTATCCACAGTCACCTCCATGCTGACACGCATATATTCATTTGAATCGTTGTTTTTATGTTAAGAGTTATGCAAGGACTGGAACAGTTCCAGGGAGGTTCGCACGCTTTCATGTTCTCACTAAGTACTGATATGAAAAATTGGAAACTTTTTGCTCCAAAATTGAGGAAACTACAAAGATATAAGAAAATAACTTGTTTATTATGATTTATAGTAAACAGAGCAATGACTTTATAATATACCTACAAAACTGATTTATTACTGTCATTTACATTATTGCCTCCCCTCCCTAACTCATCTATCTCGAATGATAGTGCAGTCATAACGCAACTGTAACTGGTTGGACACAGACTTGGTTTTACGTCCACCTCGACTATTTACACCATTTAAATAGTCGGCAATGCCAGAACCATGGAAAGTGGTGTGTACATAATGGGGAAGACAAAGATATCCGGGCCGCTGGGTAACAGCCATAGTTTATCAGTGAAGCACACCGAGAACCGGTTACAGAAAATTCCCGGTATGGTACCCTAATACTGTACACGCTAGTTCCCGAGCTCTGCGCTAGGGAGACTCGTCGGTGATAAGCCTGCAGGTGCAACCCACTGCTGAGTTTATCATATTTGGCGAACTTAGCATCACATATAGATTTTTGACCAATCAGATGGTTGGATAACTTGGGCTGTACCTGCGGCATAGCGGAATGTCAGTGGATCTCACATGGAACCCAGCATAGATAGTGTATAGCTGGTAGGCTACCCAACTGGCCAGAAAAGCACCTCCTCATTATGCTGATTGAACACAATCCATGGCTACATTGTATGATATAGGTGAATTACAACGCGGTAGTTATGATTATAATAAATATGAAGGACAAGAGTAACAATAGCAGCTAGGTTGCACAAGGCCTACATGCTCATTGTTCAACCACGATTTGTTTTTCAAATAGATATGTAAATAACTGACCAAAGTCAGTTCGATTCCTGATTGAAAATGAGTGTTCAAAACTACACTATAGTAACAGTCAATGCACGTAAATAACCAATGAGTTTCTATTGGATTTGTTGGCCAACACTTTAGACTAGCGCCCAGTTAGTCGTGTCGTGAACCCTGAACCTAGGTGCAAGTAACTAGGCCCAGAAACTTTGTGAACAAACGAAAGAGTCAACATCTCATCAACAAAGCTGTCTATGGCGACTTTTCACCTAAACGTTTAATACCTAGAAATTGTTAGAAATCACTTTCATATCAAAGCAATGTTCCACACATTTTAAGAGACTCCTTAAAACAACTTTTGAAACAAAATCTGCGCTTTATGCAAAACACCAAGATATTGTATTCTTTTGCATTTTTGAAAGCAGTAACATACACCTGCTCAATTCCTCAGGATTACATTATATGCTTTGGTTCGATGAACATTATGTCCATACATTGATTAATTGATTAAGGCAAAGTATTTGTTACAAAGACTGTCATAGAAGTTAACGAAGAAGAAACACTTGAATCGCGCAAATCGCACTATTCAGACTTTATATGTCAAGGATATTTAGATAGGATTTTCCAAATCTTCGCCCTTAAGCATTAGGGAGCTCACATAACTTTTATACAAATGTTTCTCAGGCGATATCTCTGTAGGATAATGGATGCCAGGTTCCATCTTGTTGAAGATGAAATAAACATCTTGGTGGGCATATCAGGTGATAATACCTCCGATGTGAAGCATTAGTGTACTTGTATAGCATAGTGTAATGGTAATACACGTTAACGTCGGTTTTACCTCGGAACAACACGTATTGTGTTTCCGGTCATCGGGTATCCCTACCTTGGGAGAAAATGAATTCATGCATGGGTATAGATGACCTGTGTTGCTACCCAGATTTATTCCCTTATCGGCTTACAACATCCAAATGTGGCATTTCTTTACAATTGCAGCCAGCTTTATTTGATATCCGAGTGTATTGCTTTTGACTTTTTTCCAGGGGGAGGAAAGCTCTCCTACGTTCAAACGCGTAAGTCTCTATGTTTGTCCGCTGAGTTGGGTATATGGCCGTCGGTGTCCCAGTGGTGATGGACTGCTTCAAAAGACCCTCGTCAGCTGTCGGCCGACGTCCTCCCTGTCCTGCCTCCACTCTGCCTGAGGTGGTCGGCACCAATCAGCCCTCCTCCCCACATAGGCCTGTTTGGCCACTTCTCCCCTCTCCCCAACAACTCCTACTGATTGACTCTTTCCCGAATCACTGACCACATTGAATCTGACCAGGGCTGACTTAATTCCCAGCCAGTTATCTACTTTTTCCGTCTGTGAACGAAAGCTCAAGCACGCTCTTATTTTACTATCTGTGGGCATTCCTGGTAGAGCAAAGATATAATGGGATGAACATATTACATACGTTATCTGTTCTAAAAGATCTAAAATACCACCATGCAGTTTCGAAGGCTTTGGGTTTCCATTGTTCATTATCATTTCAATGCAATTGTTAATTTGTCCATTGTCAGAGAAGTGGAAATTAAAGTTATGCCACTTAAAAGTTTATGGCGTATTAATCTTAAGGTTTCTCAGAGAAGAAGGCATGTCAAAATTTGTATTCCTTTGCTAATAGACCTATTCATTTCTCCGTTTTCACCAGCGAGGCAGGGGTCTGCTGGGCTGCACCAACAGTGGCCTGGTATAGAATACTTTTAACTTTTATTCCTGGCTTTGATTAATTAATGAATTCTTCGTGTCGTAACCAATCTGGCCGCTCAGCTTCCCCAAACCTTTTTAGCTCGACTCCTTAACTTTTGATCTTCTTTTGCTGACATTGACTTTATGAACTTTTGAACAGCAATGTTGGTAGCGTCACACTTGTCATTGTTATTTTTCTGGGCTATATGATTACGTCAGACGTACACTGACTATGTCAAGTCAAAGGCGTACGCTGGGTTTTCAGGGACAACTGAAGCTATTTGCATGTTATGTTACAGACCTACTGCAGTAGTGTATTCTGCAATCTTATGATTGGGATTGCGGTTATATTTCATTCAGAAATAGGTCTTTGCGAATGAAATTATGATTTTAGATATTTCCTTACAGTGACGATGTATTTTGATATAACGTTGTCTTCTATAGCTTTGTTTGGTTGTACATGTATGCTTAGGCCTTAAATGTTATTTGTGCTCAATATTCATAAGAATACATAGAGGTCAATCTTAGTTTATAAATTCGGAAAATTGTCAATCTATTAAACTCAGATACTGTTGGTTTTATGATTATAAAAACATGTCTCTTTTAAATTATATGTCAAAACTAAGGGAAAATCAAACGGATATCTAAATGCGTATTTGTTAGCCTTGCTTTCATTCTAAAATTGCCCTATTCTGTGTTTTTTACCCTCCTCGCTTCACTATGTATGCATATTTTAAAGTGTACTGTGATATCTGCTTGGAGGAGACAATATGTCCCAAGGATCGACGTTTAATAAATGTGTTGGTGGAATTGGCTGCAGGCTGCGGGTGGAAATTCCAAATCAGAATGGTGTTTGGTTATCGTTGCTTTCCATTGACTAAGAAAATGGCGTTAGTTATATTTTGTATCATTTCAAATTTGGTCTATATATTCAAATGAAGGTATATAATTATGACGTGTATTATTCGAGGCTCAAACATTATTAAATCCACATGTCTCAAAAATGTTTATCGAAGTAGACGACAACTTTAGTATGTGTATATATATGAAGAATATATATATATGATGTAGATTATCATATAAAATTGAATTGATAAAACGGTACTTGGTTTTCAGAATCATCACTCATCTCATTTCTCCAAGGTAGCCCATTTCCCCTACCTACTGTACGATCACTTGGACACGAGCCTTCTTAGATAGGTCTCACCAGAAAACGTCACCTTAAGGCGGGGAAGTCGCCCTCCTTATCTTTTTTTAGTTTGTTTTTAACTTTCTCAATTACACTCAGATGTTCTGTGCAATGCAATATAATTGTGCCATGTGTATTGATATCTCTGTACGCATTACATGTCATTCCGATCTGGACAAAGGTCCATTTTCGTAGCCCAGAAGTTTTTCGCCTTTCTGCAGTCACATTCCGGAGAGTTTCGTTTTATCCCATGTGATGCTGGTCCGACTGTCATTACTGCATCCTTCGCTTACAATATCGCCAGTCTTTCATTTTCATTCTCTTGCACTCCGCCTTATTATGACTTACACCTGTTGAGTCTTGAGATAAACCAATACCGTTACTTATCACAGTTGGATAGTGCAAATTGGTATTACAAGGTGAAATACCCTTGGAATTGCCAATCAACAATTTCACTAGTTGCTCTATGACACCAGTAGTAGTGGACCTGGGGATCACCCATTGACTTCTACATCTTCTACCCTTGACATGATAGTAGTATTTGTTTAGTCTAGCGATGATTATACCCCTGGAGAAGTACATATCCCTATGGTTAAATGAGTCCTTGATATCATTATGGGCAGTTATATAACAGTTTGCATGGTCTTTCTAAGCCTATCCACGGAATTAGACAATGTTCGAGAAATGTCGCACAATTAAAGTTTTCTCTCTAACAATAACTGGATATTCCCATCTTCCCCATTTGCAGAAGAAGCATGCATGCGGTTTCAAGTGTCCAACCTTTAACGCATGTAAACACCTGTGGAAGTGTGCCGTCGAACAGCAGTACTTCTTTACGTAAGTACTTCCACACTAACCACCAGATGGCAATCGGGTCTTACTGTTGTACTGATTTTCCAGATGAAAACCCGCTAATGCCTAAAAACAGGGTCCCCATTAGGTAAACAGGGAAAATGGCAACAACAAGAGTTCATATCAGGTTAAACACAGGGAATTGAGAAATTCGACCAAAACACGTGGACTTAAGCTTGCCCAGTTTCTGGATTTTCTAATTCTTAAGGTTCAGAAGATTGCAATTTTCAAAGAGTAAAATTGTATTTCTTTCTCCAATAAGCTTCTTACATCTTTAATGACATTTTTTAACTTGAACATTTTGTGTTTAGAAAAAAACATCAAACCACAACAAGGAAAATTCTCCATGGACAGGGAAACCTTAGGGAAAACAGAGGGAATTTGATAGCGAAATTTGAGTGGGGACCCTGTAACAAGCCGTGTATTGACCAACAGAGTACTGGGAAATCATTTGCTAAGACGCATACCGATAACTTACCGTTTCTCTAAACTTCCAAGCCCCATTTCAAACCTCAGGTACATTCAGTATAAAACTCCTTAATAATACCTAACGTTACGTTATTTATCTATTATCTAACTGTTAACATTTTTAAAACGATATCTTTGATACAATTTAGATTCACAGAGTTAGCACCTATTCAATTTGTATAAGCTTTGGCATTTCTATATGTGCCAATAATGTAAACTTTGAAAAAGAGGAACACATTTTACTAATTTACTAATGAGGTATAAACTGGAGGTTCAGAGACAATGCGTTCTTACTTCTGTAGGCTAAACCAGTCGTCAGACGCGCCCAAAGTGACCTCTAGTGGAGGCTGGTTCACACGAGGTTCAAAGTTCAGGTTCAGGTAAGCCCAAATTTTAATTTATTTTGAGAAAACTTTAATAAAACCTAGTCATACTTCTTCAATGCTTTTGGGAACGAATAGAAAAGAGTCATGCCATGTAGAATGTATTAAGGATAGACACCAGTGGTTGAGGTGTGAATGGCGCAACTCTCTTTGATCAAAATTGCAACATTTATTTAAAATGGTATTACTTAATACAATACATCATTGAATAGCTATTAAAGAACCATATCTATTGATATAACTTATACACAAATAGGTAGAACTATGGCTGTACAGTATAGGTGCAAACTGGAAAATCCCAATTTTAGAATATATTTTTTGAACATTGATATCTCACTTATTATATAACCTAGAGCCTTGAAATTTTAAACAGAGCTTCTTGACATATAAAGGGAGGGAAGCGTGTCTCAGAATTTTGATATCAGTCTTTGTTATGTTTTTATGAAATGTAGAAAATGAAATTGTATAAAAATCTAAAAATGTTTCCCGTTTTTGGTCATAAAATAAAATCTAGGACATGAATAAGAAATCTGAGACACGCATCCCTGCATAGGATAGTCATGAAGGTGTATGTAAAATGTTATTCAGGTAGATTAAGGATTAACCAAGATATCAATGTTCAAAAAATAAAAGTGAAAAAATTCGTTTAAAACTGATAAAATCTCAGCTCCTAATTCATTTATAATTTTATTAAAATCAAAAGATAGAGAAAAATATGACCTTTCAAATGATGTATAGTTTGTCAGGATCAGAGCTATATTAAAGAATTTATTCATGATTTCTTAAATTGGCCATCGACCACTGGTGTCTATCCTTAAAGATTGCTTAACCCCCCCCCCCCCCCCCCATGTCTCATTAATTATCTAGGGAAATAGGTATTATCTTTCTGTCCGCGGAATTTTTGTATCTTGTACGTCTGTTGCGACCCTCATGACCCTTTTCGCAACATTTTTTTAATGTTTGAATATACGTGATATGTGACACTTCGACATATAAATGTGATACAGATAATTCCGAGGTGAACCATAAAATAACTGTTTAATGTCCTTTATATTTTCAGTTATATTTTACCTTTTTGAGTATTGAAAGAGAGTATATTTTTGAGTAGATCAGAAAAAGTCCTGCGACTTTTGTTTTGCGTTAAGTTCTGTCGGTGCTTTTGACTAAACTTTTCAGTCTGTGTGTCCACTTCTCATCTTTGTACCCGTCACACGTTACACTGACATCCGTTTTATTTACTTTCAAAATAAACAGATCTTTTATTGGTCTGTTATACTTTCACTCAAATTGTGTAAAATAGCTTTCCATGAAAAAGACTGTCAAAAGTCGAAAACATGTCGGTTCAATAAAAGATTTCACAACACCTGTTACCAATTGAACTCTCCGTGTTAGTTTGGGATAGTTTACATAATTATGAAAATAGCTTTCGGCATTAGACATAAGAGTGTATTTTTTAAGTGACGTAGTTTTACGTAATTAACCTAAGACGCGTATGTTATTGTGCTTAGTATTAACCCGACACACAGCAGGTTATCATACCGAGTTTCTCTACTCCTACTTTCTCAACTGGAACCTCTCAGACTGAGGTCAAAATCAAGTATAGCACGGCGGGGTACTTGATTAGTCAGCAACACCGTTCTTATGATCCAAATGAACAGTGTCTTTGTATCGTTATTTATTCATTTATTTATTTATTTATTAATACTATCATACAAACTTCAATACATGTTTGTACATTCACGATACACGTTTATTACACAAAATAAATTTTAGAACATCATGTTTTGACACGTTTCAGATTGTTTTCAATCGTCGGTCCTCTTTGTTTCATGAGAATGCACTTAGATTCAAAATTAATAATTGTTTGCCTCTGCCTGGCTTTCAAAGGGACGTATGGTAATACTTAAAACAAAGATACGAAACATTTTCACAACTTTCATCGTCCTACACCAATATCTGATATGTAGTAAAAGTACCTTTACATATAATAATCCCTTTTCCACAATCCTCACATTGAACCAGTTTTATGAACATCAGTAAATATTTTCCTATATATATACACCACACTTCTAATTCCGTGAAGATATTTCAACATTCATATACCCATACATTAATTTGCATTGACCTGCTGCTTAATGTTAGACTGTAGGCAGTGTGTATGTATATACGTGTCGCCCAGATTCTCCGCGTACAATGAGGAGCTCTCGACAGGAAGATCGAAATATCTGCACAATAACTACGTGTCTCCTAGTCTTATAAGACTACTAATCTCTTGTACATCATTAGTACTAAGCTTGTTCTCTATATTAGTGAACCAAACAGTATTTCAATAAGGTTGATATCGTTATAAATAGTAATGTCAAAAAATACTCCATGCAACACATGCTTGGCTTGTCCGTTCGCATTATATATATTGCTTACTTTGTAGATTCTAGGCCCCACAAAGTTATTGAAATAGTCCCTCATCTCTCAAATAAGAAACTTTAATGCTAATATACATGAGTGTTTCTAACATGATGATTCGATATAAACCTCTACATGCGTTATGCCCGGACGTACCTATTGAATGACTCCTTTTGTTTCCTTGTAGTGGGCGTTGTCAGAAAGAGGTATACAACGAGAGTGCCAGCATCCAGAGAGACCCTCCGCAGTTTGAGAGGTAATTATAACATTTCTCTGCAATAGGGTTTTTAGAACGAACGGGATTTTCATTAATATAAAGTTTTGTTTCCATAATGACTGTTGATGGTAACGAATTCCACACTGAAGCAAGTATTACAGGTATTCATTATCACCCTCCTTATTACTGACTAAAAAATATGCGTTTGATAGTTATTCTGTGCCAGCTTATTTTAGATCCCGGATGTTGCAGACAATTCAGGATTCTTACAAAAGTCTTAAGAAGGCTTTACAGATCTTAAATCAAAACTTCAAAATTCAAAGCCTTATAAAAGTCTTAAAATCGGCAATTTTATTTATTATCTTTAAAAACAAATAAAAGTCTTCACTTGAGAACCAATTTGCTAAGTATGTGTACCATTACAAGTAACTTCGATTGGATCAGGATTTTATCAAATTTGTTCAAAGGTTCACATTACGAATTGTATAGGTCTTAACTTTAAAAACTTTAGTCTTAAATTAGTCTTGAAAAGGTCTTAAATGGAAAGTACGAAACCCTGATATTGAAGGTATATATACTCTCTCAAAAAATAAAAAAAACAATTTGTTTAACCATTTGCATTTTATTTATATTTGTAGATCACTGTCCAACCCACAATTTGTCAGGTCCTTTAACAAACTACGGTCAGCATCAATGCCTATTAAGTTCCGGGACAAGTCGCAGGAAATTGGAGATGGTTTGTACTAGAGAAATTAAACACTTTTTATCCATTTCTTATTTCTAAAGTCTCAGGGATCGCATCCGATGGTTTTATGATGATTTTAAGAAAGTTGTAATAGAAGTTCCTCTTTTTTAAGTACACATAAAGACTGGGACCTTCATTTCGTGATGAAAATTATAATATGGCGTTTCCAGAGTTATTTTCATTTACTGTTGAATTTTCACCTCCTGTATTAAAAAAAAAAAGAAAAAAAAGAAGTTTATTGCATTGCGTGGATACATTGTAAATTGTGGGAAGAATGAGCTGGCTTCAAATCATACTTCAACCTTGCAGTTGTGGAGAATAACCACACATCCTCCACGGCCACTCTACCCAACATGACTCGGTCGCATGAAATGCAGGACATCGCGCTGGAGAACCTGGATGGCTCGATCCCCGAGGAGCGGGCGGTGCTGCTGGGTGAGACCCCGTACGAGCCGCTCGATTCCCCACAGCAGGAGAACGCTCCCGCCTTCCCCGCTGAGGACAGCCGGGGAAACAACCACACAGGGTCAGACCTCGACTCACAAATACAAGAACTGCAGAATGAACTAGAGCGCTGCCGCATGGCGACTGTCCCTGACCAGGAGGCCAACCACGTGCTGCTGCCCGACGAGCCCGCCGTGGAGGAGGAGGAGGAGCTCAGCCCCAGCGTGGTCTCCGGCGAGTCGCTTCTCAAGGCCTCACCGACCCTGGAGCGCCTGGAGCCCAATGGCACCAAGCCGGCAAGTGTTGGCTATGAAGAGCCTACCAAGACCCGGGGCTCGGCAAAGCGTATCGCAGCTGTGACAGTGGTGTTCCTCATGCTAATGGCCTTGTTATTGCTGGTCCTGGTGCTGGAGACCGACCTGGCCATCCCAGTCGTACAGAACATCCGCCAGTTCCCCAGTGTCGACAGCTTTAAGCATGACCGCTATGATCCCTTCAAGGCCAGCATGGCCCAGAAAGTGGGCGGCTGGTTCAAGGCATAAGCTGGCCACGAGCTGCCTTCACTGCTGACCGGCCACTTTCTACACGTAACGTTGTCTCCCAAAGGCACTCTGCTGCTCACATTGTCGAAGCAAACTCCTAAGCTTTGGCTACTTGGGTACTGGTACTTAAGCGCTCGCTTGTTCAAATGGGCATGGTTTTCTTCTTTGAATACGTTACAACCTGGCAAAGGTTTGTCTGCTTAGTGCAGGTATCTTATCTTTCCACAAATAACTGCCTTATGTGAGAGAACTTAACGGTGCCCACAGGTACCCTTGGGAATGGTGGCACGTTTTGCTATAATATGTACTCTTTTTCTATTTAGTTGTGGAGGAAAATTGATACTTTTTCTTATTATAAGCCTTTATCAGGTTTGGTTTAAACGGTTGAGGAATTACATACAAATTGATCTAGTCAGACGTTTGGTCATTGTTGGGAGATGCAGCCATTGGATCCCCTGAAAAATCAGTCTTCATATCATTGAACGAAATGTGAATTTACTTGTCTCTGACTAGGCTGCGGTTTTTATATTTAAGTCGAGAACCTTGAAAACGTATTCCTCTCGACTGAATAAGGTTAAATGACTGCAGTTAACGATATGTTTAAATGAATGCGGCACATTATCTTTGCTATTTAGAACGAATGTAGGGAGAAAAACATTGTGCCATCTTGTACATACAATTTGACGTCGGTAGATACTATAGAAAGTAATACAGTTCGAACGTAAACCCTTTTGCTGTGTTTGTTGAAAGGATAGTAACATAGAGGTTCATAATTCTATAAACAAATTATATGTATTTGTAAAAACAAAGCCACAGATATATGTATACGTATGTCCTCTTATGTGTTATCGTGGGATAGCTAGGGTGTACTTGTGACCTACTTCAGCCGTTTCTTAAGCCGTAATTCTTACTTAATCAAGAGTTCCCAAAAAGTGGCTGCTTCCAGCCTGCCTTCCCTCTCAGGAATCATATGAAGTTGCTTTAGGTCGCCAACCTCCGGCTCTTACCCAAATACCAGAGTGGCCCAGGGCCCATAGCATAGCCAGCTCGTCATCACTCCCCTCTTCCACGCTATCCGTTTTGTATTGAGCATCATGGCCGTGGGGACCTGTTTCTAAAAGGCCGTCATCTGATGTGATCGGAAATGATTGCATGGTGGCACAGTTTTTTTTATGATGCGAAACCCCTAACATTTTCAGACTTTTGTTGAAATAAGTTAATGAATTCGTCTTCTCACATGATTATTGAAAATGTATAATGACGGTCCTTTAGAAACAGCCCAAGTTACGGATAATGATATAAACCGAAAGAAACTATAGCAACAAAATATGTCCATACATGACAGTATCCATTGATTTTACTTTAACGGCATGCTATGCATAGGTTTCTTTGAGTAATCTTCAGACTCTCACAGTAAGGCATTTTCAGGTGTAGTCATGCACCGCTATTTAGTTTTTGCGACGATACATTCCATTCAGTCCACCGGGCGGGCGTGTATTGCGCCTTTAGCCTTTCCAAGTGGTTTAGATACAAATTGCTGGATCGCAATGCGTATAGTGTAAGTAATATCCTTGGGACCACTCAATACACCAGTAGCCATTAGTAAGAAGTGTTATTCTTCTAAACATTTTTAAAAAAAATTTACGTTCTATTCCTTCGGAAAATGCCTTTGATGTAAAGCACATATTTCTGACACTATGCAACTTTATTAAAACAAAGTTTTAAAAATTAAAGGAACTTCAATTCAGATCTGCCGGTATGTTCTGCAGTCCCGTACTTTACTATATAGGTAGACATACAATTAAGTGAAGTATTATGTAGGTCTAATGATCAAATCTGTTCCCAGATTGGTTTCTTTAGATACAAAGTACACCTCGCCAGTAGAAATGAGTTAAACGTAATGTGTTCTGTCCGTACTTAACAACTGAAGGTTGTAAATAGCCCAATTCACCATTGAACTGGGATAGTTTGCTTAGTGCTTTTAGCAGTTGTTCTAGTGGTTGTAACAACCTTAGCTGAGATGATGCTGTATTCTTGGTAGCAAGATGGAACTAAGTTTCAATGTCTTAAGGTAGATCTTGTCTGTCAGGAATATTGTGTCGTGTTCACGAAGTGAGGACTGCCTTTTGGTGGATGTATTTGACATATTCCGTACGATACTACCAGTTCGATGTATACTGTTCAGACAGTAGGAACAAGCAGCTGGTAGGGTAGAACAGTCCTATCCTCCTGTATATATATATACGTATTATGTCCGTCATGACCGTTATTGTGTTCCCCTCTTACCCATTGATCTTATGTCACACTGATACATAGATGTAACCTGTTTCTTGAACACTTGGGAATCATCGGTATTTTTTAGCGACGACCTGCAGGTATGTAAGATCATTTGGATATTGATCATTTTCGAAAGCAAGGTTATGTTTTATTCAAAAGTCCATTGTTGTTATAAAATGAAACCATATCATGAACAGATGTACCAAACTTTTGATCGAGCCACGCACTTGTACATTTGACGCATTGGACCACAGAAATAGGACAGTTGAGTATGTATACAGAACAAATTATTTTCATAGAATCACTTGTATACTGTGGTGTTTGTAAAGGTGAACATACTGCAAATAAGATGGCCCTTAACGCTATCTCAGCATTTCTTTCTGGTTTGCTCAGCTGCTATTTAAACTGCTTTCGGTGGACATCAGGTTTAAGCTACATTCCATCATATTTGTATTTAGTCGGACTGTTGCGATCCTAACATAAACACAGCAGGTCCTGTTGAAACTAACAATGTTATACTTTAAAACGAATCTCATGGCAGTTAATATCAGATTGAATGTAACAGATCTTTAGAACTGAAACGAACAGTATTCGCGTAAGAATTCATTTCCTGTCACTGCGGATGGTTAGACGGTTTTTTCCCACCTCAGTTTAGATATTACACCTAGATTAGGACTTTAGATGCTTCTATAGTGCTTTTTATTGATTTGGGCAGAAAGGGAGGATCCGGAGGGAAGTAGTTTAAGGTAATACATCATACCACTAACTGATTGTTAAATAATTAGAACAAATTGTGCACGTAAAGAATAGACCCTAATCCCAAGATATATCAGAAACATACTATTTATTTTGTTCAAAGTTTGAACTATTTTACGGGATAAAACTAAAACTATTTAGAAACTAAATACAAATTCTCTATCGGCTCCAGCACCCTTCTACTTCTCTATATTCGGAGTCTGCCACCCCTGCCGCTGCATTTCGCTTTTCGTGCTGTGTTTTGACCTAAGTCACTTGTTGGTTGTAGAGCATTTCGGTGCTGGATGAAGATCATCTAGCAGAGAACAAAGTTTATGAGATATTGTTTAAGATTAAAATTCGCGTAAACTAGAAGCAGAACAACCTCTGCAGTGCATCAGGGGACTAGATGACCATTACTTTACAGCCAATGATTGCTATGATGATTTATACTATACTAAACGTCGATCTCTTAATTTCCGAAATTGAAAAGGCGTCCTTCTTTTATAGCGCTGCTTGGTACACTAAGAGCTGTAAATGACCCAATGATAGAAAGGAAATCGCCATTGTGTATGTAAGCCCTTTATTATGTGAAAATTGTTACAAGAAATAACCCATGTGTCCACTTTATTCCCTCCTACCCAAGAGTGTCATAGCAGTCATTGGCCAGTTTCCAGCCTGTCCACTCTAACCACCTCTGTGTGTGTGCACAGGGCCTTAGACCAGTGCCCTGGTTGGCGGCACAGCCCCCCTCCGGGCTGGCCGGGCTCACCGGCATTCTGTCCTATGGTTGTTTCTTGTAAACTTTAGGTACAGTGCGGTATGCCTCACCCCTACCACGTCCGTACACACCCACCCCACACGTCCCCCCCTCACCGTGCCTGGTGCCGGCCTCACCCCACACCTCTACCCCACCTCAACCCCTACCCCGGTCTCGGCCGTGCGTCGGTGGTCCTTGGCTACATGAAGGACTCTCCCCTTCTCCCTCAGTGGACCTTCAGCGCACAGCATGTCGAGCCGGCGCCGTGTGGGCCGGGACGAGGCCCAGCGGCGACTATACCCAGGAGGACCAGGCCTCAGTATCAGTAGAAGCAGCACCCGGCAAGCCTTTCTTTTGTGTTTTGCCTTTTTGGACTAACCACGGAGTTGAAACTGGTCCGTGGTTGTCAGCCTCATGGTCCTTAGGACGTCCAGGACGTCACAATACATATTATAGGATGGCTGAGTCACTGGTTGAAATACCAATGACTAAAGGGCTGTGCATCGAATAACAAGTTGTCTTCTTGGTAGTAAATTGGTGCAAATTTAACGTCGTACAAAGTCTTAAACAAATTCATGCAGTAACTCAGTAGTTCACCAGCCAAATGTTTAGCCAAGCTCAGTGATCCTATGATATACCAACGTGTTCCTGAGAAATGATATTTGAAAAACTCAAAGCAATATATCATTTCATGGGAAAGCTAGCGCCACCTGTCTCATCTGTACGTGTATTACAGCTCATTAACGACTAGTCACCCAAGTCAGTACAACCTTTAGCGCTAACACTACATGGACCACCCCGAAGTGAGGGGCAACAGGGTGGCACTAGGGACATTAGCTGGGGGAGGCGGAGTGGGGGTCAAGTACCACTAGAACCGACGTGCCCTGAAGGTCCATGGTCACACCCCGTGTGCATGTTACTGCGGGGTGGCCGCTCAGCAGGGGGAGAGAACTGCCTGCCCCTCCTCCATACCTCCTTCATCCCGCCTACCCACACCCCTCAACCCTGTCGGTGGTGCTTCCAAGGACGCGCGACGCCAACCCAACCCGAGACCAAGCCCCAGCCCCGTCCGCCCAGCTCCGTCCCCATACCGCTGCTTGTCGAGTAGAAAGAGCATGTTAGTTTTTGTTTTGTTTTTCGTTTCAGTTAATATGATTTGGAGTGCATTACGGTTGGAGTGATTTCACCTAGAAATCGGGGGTGGGGGTGGGGGCATCGATCCCTAATTTGTACCGTATAAGTGTTCGGTATTCTAGAATTATGAAAATAAGTACTCTGAGTCTGCTCTTGGTGGGATATTTTGCGATTATTTGCTGAAATGTGGAGAACCGACTAACCATCCATAGTAACTAGGCCTTCCTACGTTTAATTGATTTTTATGATAATATTTTCCTCTGAATAAGTCCAAGGCCCAGGCCACGTGTTCTTCAATTGTAGTATGAAATCTACACATTTTAAAACTGCATAGTATTATATGCCCAAGAAGATGCTGCTAATACTCGCATCGGGTATGAAGAAAGCTATGTAGATCCTTCCTTCTTGTGTTCTTGTTTTTTTCGTTATTGGTACTTGATATAGTATATTGATATTCTGAGTATCCGACCAAAGTTACTGAAATGTTGATTGATGTCATTCTACACTGTTTGGTAGAATGATGTTCTACCATAGACCATATGAGAAGTCCTTAGAATGCTTGTTCACCTCTAGTACCTTCTCTGTATACATTGTACATTGAAAAAAACGTTCAATCAGTAATCAATGCCACATGTAAAATGCTGTCTTGCTGCATTCCATTTCATAACCTTAAGGCCAAGCAATATGTATGTGGGTCTGTAACTTAGCTGGCTTGATCTTTGTGTGACTTGTTCTATAGGAGAAGGGTGGTTTTTACGTATATCGTATAGCTGCTTCGTCATTTGGATAGCCATAGGAAAAATACACACACAGTATTTTTGCCCTGCGGCGTGAACATTTTAGAGACCTTAGACAAGCATCACGTGTCCACCACAATCATTTTCTATTTATTGATTGTCACTTTAATGAAGGAATAGATATATATTTACCAATGATCAGGCGCTGGCTTTGTCGTTGTCATTGTGTAATCGTTAGTTTATGATTCCTACGTGGTTGTTCTTTTCATATACTGAGAGTTACGTTTTCTTTTTATCATGTAATTATTGTGTTATCTTCTTTTACATCTTGTTAACTAATTAGGTACGGTTTGTTTCATTTTTTTGTTAAATGTTGTCCCGCACTGACGTTTATCTGATGATGAGTTCGTTAAACGTGTGAGCGGCACCGCCGAGTACGTCACCTCATTAAACGTGTATTTACACTTGTGTAACACCTGTTCAAGTTATGGAGACGTAAATGAGTTCATGGTGACCATGGGGATTAACGTCTTTGGCTGCTTGAGAAAAACACGTAAGTTATTCTAAAAGGGTTATTTAAGTAGCATGGTTTGGTATCATATGACAATGGTCATCTCATTAGATATTTAAATGGACAGGAAGTCCATCAACGGGCCTGGCCTATTCACAGAATGAAATAGTCTGTTAGGTCCATTCGAGGATTTGCTCCATTCCCATTCCCTCTTTTTGTTTCCGTCAGGTTGCAGCAGGACCATCTATAGTGTAAATACACATTTATTGGTGACCTTATGTGGTTGGCCACGAACCAACCACTTTACGGTACCACACGTATCTTAATCTATTATACAAGGTGGCAAGTATTCCATAATAAAATTATTCTGAATCAAACCTCTTGTTTTTGTCTTACATAAAGTCTGAGCCGTTCGTGCGAAATGATACCTCAGAAATGATACCTTTAGAGAGAGATTACTCGTACCATCATATCATATTGACATGGATTAAGGTATGATATAGGGCCCAGCAGTGTGATTTGCCATACGTAAAGGTGTTACTTGAGTCTTTGGATGCTCAGAAACAGTAGACACATGTTAAACGTCAGTTAGCTCGATGCAATAATAGTTTTCCGATGAATTCCGAAATAAATTCGATCATCAAAGACAGAATTGTCAAAAACCCTGTTCCCGCCGTGAAATGACCATAGATGTTGGTACAGCGTTAAACCCCAATAACCAACCAACGAACCAACCGAATTCCCAAACGTACATTACGCCCCCACCCCCCACCCGTTTCAATCATTAACCCAGAACAAGTAGTATATAACTTACGACAATCCATTAGTAATATAGGGAGGAGTGAGATCTGGTATCGGGCCATCAATACCGTGGCATCCTATGTGAGCATAGACTACTAAATACGACCTTTAGTGTTGACCTATAGCTACTCTTTACTGTTTATAGTTCTGCCAATATTAGATTACCTGGGATCGTTTGATCCTATCTAAATTGCCTGGCATTTTTTGTTATCTTATTGAGCTGGAAGTCACTTGTTCCAACGATTGAGCCTTAGACATAAAGATTAAAAAAAACACCTCAGATCGCCATTTGCGTGACTTGCGCGCCCAACAGGAAGGGTACTTAAAATGTGGCACATCAGATTATACTTTTGTCGATCGTTGGATATTCATAAGGTATATTGTTCTCACTATGATATTTGAGCAATAGAGTTACAAATTTGATTTTTTTTCCCTCTTGTTTTATGCACATGGATATCATGGAGGAAAGAGTATCTCTCAATTATGCCCTACTTTTTCTTCGCGTTGTATTAAGTTTCACCAATGGTATAAAGTTTGATAGGCGAAGTATAGGATGGCTCTTTCTTTGAACAAGTGAAAGAGCCAGCTCACCCTATTATCACACATTTAATCTCCTGGTTCCTGTCCTATGCTTGGAGAGTGGATGCATAGGTTTTCTTGTGAGAGGAGATTTTAGTTACATTTAGTTACGTGTAGATGTGTTCTATGGCCTTTGACAATTCTTACATTAGAATGGATTTTGTGTTGTTATAATTCTTTAAAAACATACCTTAAAGGTATTTTACATAATTGTATTATAAGTTTATATGTATTTTGCTTGTATTCATGTTATTTGGTTAAAATTTACAAGTTCAAGGATAGTTAAAACAATAATAAACAACTTTGAGTTTTGGGCAACTCTAGTAGGAGAGTGTGGACCCCAGGTGAAAGTCAATTGCCTCTCATGCTATTAGCTGACCGGCAGACCGGAACAGAGGTGTCAAATCCCCTACTTTCTGTTGTTATGGTGTGCCAAATGAGAAAAAACAAGTTCACAATTTTTAATCTTCAAGAATTTTCTTTTCACTTCCAAGCTTTAGACAAGGTCATCAGACATGTTTATCAGCATGGTGGCCATGTTTTTATGATGCGCCAAGTACCCAAAAATGACTTCAAAATTTTTAATTTTCAAGAAATTTCTTTTCACTTCCAACCTTTAGACAAGGTCATCAGACATGTTTATTAGCATGGTGGCCATGTTTTTATGATGCGCCAAGTACCCAAAAATGACTTCAAAATTTTTAATTTTCAAGAAATTTCTTTTCACTTCCAAGCTTTAGACAAGGTCATCAGACATGTTTATCAGCATGTTGGCCATGTTTTTATGATGCGCCAAGTACCCAAAAATGACATCAAAATTTTTAATTTTCAAGAAATTTCTTTTCGTTTCCAACTTTTAGACAAGGTCATCAGACATGTTTATTAGCATGGCGGCCATGTTTTTATGATGCGCCAAGTGCCCCAAAATGACTTCAACATTTCTAATTTTCAAGAAATTTCTTTTCGATTCCAAGCTTTCGACAGGGTCATCAGACATGTTTATAGACATGGCGGCCATGTTTTTATGATGCACCAAGTGCACAGAAATGACTTTTAAAAAGATTGATTTTTGGGAAATTTCTTTTCACTTCCAAGTTTTTAACAATGTCATCAGACATGTTTATCAGTATGGTGGCCATGTTTTTATGATGCGCCAAGTGCCCAAAAATGACATCAACATTTTTAATTTTCAAGAAATTTCTTTTCATTTCCAACCTTTAGACAAGGTCATCAGACATGTTAATTAGCATGGTGGCCATGTTTTTATGATGCGCCAAGTACCCAAGAATGACCTCAAAATTTTTAATTTTCAAGAATTTTCTTTTCACTTCCAAGCTTTAGACAAGGTCATCAGACATGTTTATCAGCATGGTGGCCATATGTTTTATGATGCGCCAAGTACCCAAAAATGACTTCAAAATTTCTTTTCACTTCCAACCTTTAGACAAGGTCATCAGACATGTTTATTAGCATGGTGGCCATGTTTTTATGATGCACCAAGTACCCAAAAATGACATCAAAATTTTTAATTTTCAAGAAATTTCTTTTAACTTCCAAGTTTTAGACAAGGTCATCAGACATGTTTATTAGCATGGTGGCCATGTTTTTATGATGCGCCAAGTACCCAAAAATGACATCAACATTTTTAATTTTCAAGAAATTTCTTTTAACTTCCAAGTTTTAGACAAGGTCATCAGACATGTTTATCAGCATGGTGGCCATGTTTTTATGATGCGCCAAGTACCCAAAAATGACTTAAAAATTTTTAATATTCAAGAAATTTCTTTTCACTTCCAAGTTTTAGACAAGGTCATCAGACATGTTTATCAGCATGGCAGCCATGTTTTTATGATGCACCAAGTGCACAGAAATGACTTTTATAAAAAATTGATTTTTGGGAAATTTCTTTTCTCTTCCAAGTTTTTAACAATGTCTTCAGACATGTTTATCAGTATGGTGGCCATGTTTTTATGATGCGCCAAGTGCCCAAAAATGACTTCAACATTTTTTGATTTTCAAGAAATTTCTTTTCATTTCCAAGTTTTTGCAGGGTCATCAGACATATTTGTCAGCATTACAACCTTATTTTTATGATACGCAAAATGTCCAAAAAACACTTTCAAGCTTAATAAAATTTCTCCTTTCCCCCCAAGTTTTGGATAAGGTAAAAAAGACATGTTATTGAGCATGGTGACTATGTTTTTATGATGTGGCAAGTATACAAGAAAAGTTTCAAATCTTTAAAATCTCAAAAAATTTGTTCTCACTTTAATACAGCATCTAAATAGGATATCCTTTTTTACCTCACGAGTTCCTCATTGCTAATAACATCCTCTTCTTTATACAAATATATAATTATCTTACAATTATCTATTTCAAACTTTAGTAGTTTCTTTTTCATTAACAGGCGAAGAATCTCGTTATTTTAATAACGATTTCAGTTTTAAACGAGATTATACAGTTGCACATGTTAGTGAAGAAATGGGCTGTAGGCCTATAGAATGTAAATTTCAGTCATACCCCCCTTACCTATGCTGGCGCACCAGCGTCCTAAATGTAGGACGCCCCGTATCTCAGCTTCTAATATAGATAGAGACCTAAAATTTTGTATGTGGCTTATTATCTCATATATGGTACCAGATATAAAGTATAGTTTTGGATCATAATTGGCACTTTTAATATAGTTTGGGAGCATAATCCAAATGAACATGAAATGATAAGAATTATTATTCATGTATACGTTCCAAATGCTTGCCGCATAATGTGCTCTGGCTAATGCAATAACAATAGTACCTGAAGTATCAATAATCTTGGCAACGGTAAGTTAATCATTAATCGGGCTACCAGCAACTACCCTATCCCTGATCATCCTTGTACCCGTTTTTCACCTTTGCCGTGATCCTTATCCCTGTTTACTTCGGCAATGGTTTTGTTGCGGTAATCTTATTGCCAAATAGCAATAGAATTAGTACTGCTCAACGTCTAAACACCATTAATCCCATAACTCCCATTGTCATTGGTATGTTCAATGTTGGATTAACCAGCTGCTTACGTCGAGGAAGTCAGTGAACCGGTTAGTTTAGAGTTAAGATCCAGCGTAGATAATCGCCTGGGATTATTGTATTTTACGTAACAAGAGAAAGGATTAACAGTCAATTGGACGTCACAGTACTTCGATTTCCGTTTGATTCCTTTGATCAACCAGGTTGTCGAAGTGCTCCTCTTTGACCAGTAGGCTATTGACATTGAGGCAAGCGTGGCGTCATCTCGAGGATGTGAAACGCCATCATGGATATTCAAATATTGGTGAACAGATCTAAGAACATTTGGATAATTTTCTTTTGTTTTGCGATCACCAGTTATAACATCGGAGTACAGGTATGGACTTTTCTAAATATTTGGCCGCTGTTAGTTTCTACGAAAAATGGAGGAGCTATAGGGCCTATGTCATAAGTGGGATATTGCCATTATAGTGTATGCAATATACATCAATAGGTGATGATATCATCTCTCCTAGACAACGTTCGAGTCCATATAGAGCCAATTCTAAGAATAAATGGAAGGAAGATTTACTTTTTTTATTTTTTGAAAGTGCTGCGCTTGCCTTGATGCAAGCTTGATGCTTGGGGCAAAACTATAGGATGTTACCGAAACCTATTTAGAAAAGATTCTTTTGTCCATCATTCAATCTTTTGATATGTCTCTTTTATATATATGTATTTAGAAGATAGCATTAAAAAATGTACATGTACGTTTTTATGACTACCATACAATAGCAGCCATTGGTATGGAAACATTTGAAACAAGATATTTAACGCACAAAAAATATGATCCCGGAAAACAGTTGTGCACTAGCAATAATTCATATGTACTGAAATATTTGCCTTTGAACATGTATAATGATAGAAATAAATGTATGTAGTCATCTCAGGATATCGATGTTCAAAAATATAAAGTGAAAAATTGATTTGAAATTAATATTTTTTTTTAAATCCCGAGCCATTATGATAAATATGTCATCAGGTAACAAGAAATATAACCCTTCTTATGCTATATAATGTACCTTAGTTACAATAAAGTGTGTGCGTCTGAATGCAACGAGCCACCCGCAGATGCCGTTACCGTTTCTATTCGTAATATAAATGCTTTCATCCTTTATTCATTGTTTTTCCTTAATTTGTTTTTTCATTCCATTATTTTTACTATAGACAGCATTACCTGAACAAGGTACTGCTAACTTTTCCACTGGTGTCTTATCTGCCCAAGAAACCTTATCGAGAAATGGATCTGACAACTTCAGTGGATCTGACATAGCATCAGGAGATGGGTCTGCTGACGAAGGGGGCTCCAGAATAGACGAAGGATCTGTAAGCTTAGCCACAGAAGTGACCCACCCGGAGAGTTGTATATTACGAGCTGATGGTGGATCAGATACTACGACTGCATCATACTCTGAAAGTAATTCAACGCTTGTTAGCGACTTTGATGATAAGGAACAACGTGCCAACGGAAGTGGGTCAGATTTTCAGAATTTTCAGAATGCCTCAGACATTCTAATTGTGAATGATATTGCCCATGAAAATGTCTTTAATATTTCTGGGAGTGGTTCAGACATTAAAGTCATAGATTCCTTTCCTAATGCAGAGATTGGTACAAGGGTTTCTAACTTAACTAACGCTACATCCTCAGATGACGGATCAACCGACTATGCTTTTCTATTTGGACTAGTGCAACATCCAAGATTTTGTAAAGTATATCTGAATGACTCATGGGATTCTTCTGGAGAAATAGGAGTCGCAGTCAATGGTTCAGTTCAACTCACTGGGTCAAATATGAATCTCGGAGAAATAGAAAGTGGTTCAGCTTTTGAAGCAACGCAAGCAGAAGCCATTGGTACAGAACACCAGAGTGAATCAGCAATACCCTCTGATGCATTGGCGACTATAGACAGTGGTTCTGGTGACATTCCTGATATAATACCAGAAGCAGTCAATGCAGAATACCAGAGTGGATCAGCAATACCCTCTGATGCAGTGGCGACTATAGACAGTGGTTCTGGCACGATTTCCGATATAATACCAGAAGCAATTGTTGCAGAAAACCAGAGTAGCTCAGCAATACCCTCTGATGCAGTGGCGACTATAGACAGTGGTTCTGGCACGATTTCCGATATAATACCAGAAGCAATTGTTGCAGAAAACCAGAGTAGCTCAGCAATACCCTCTGATGCAGTGGCGACTATAGACAGTGGATCTGGCACTATTTCTGATGTAATACCAGAAGCAATTGGTGCAGAATACCAGAGTGGGTCAGGAATACCTTCTGATGATTATGAACCTTTAGAAAGTGGGTCAGTTTTTGAAGATGCCACACTTGAAAGCAATGATACCCAAGAAGATTCTTCAGGATCTTGTGAGTGTGAAAGTTAGATACTGTATGCAACCCCAAGGCGAACTATGTGAAGCTTAGATCACATCAGTTCGTTGCCGTTTCCTGTATTATTCTGATACTTTCCTTCGGGCATTTCTAAGCGTACAAATATGAAAGACTTTATAGAGTAAAATCTACCTAAAACGTTTGCATACATGTTCTCATGAGATATAACATGATCTATGAATGAACCTGCTTTATAATTGGAAAACTGAAATTAGTATGTTATCTATAAGTTTTAACGTAAAAGCTGTAAAACTGTTCTTATTCATCCCGATGATCTACCCTAACATGAGATTTTATGCATTTTATGCATCTCGATTTTCTTTTTAGCTTGCGTCATGGTTAGACTACCTGAGAAATACAAATACCAGTCCAACCCTCTGAGGTATACTTCAAACTCGGAGGTTGATGTACAAATCGAGGCTTCTGTGACCAACAATAATTGTTCCAGCCCTCTGACCTACCTTTGGTACTACGCAAAGCTTGCCAGCAAGACTGAATACGACATTAACAATGGATGTTTCTCGTACCAACTTCTACAGTCTGACATGTTCGACTATGGCAGATCAAATGTCCTTACTTTACGAAAGAATGAAGATTTACCAGTCGGTCAATTTGTCTTCAGCATTTCTGTTTATAGAACGAATGTTTCAGATTCCATATTTGTAACGGGCCTCAGTCCTAAAACATCAAAGAAAGGTAGAACCAATACGGCAGGTAGGTGAATATAATAATTTATGTATGATATACACGCAAATATATATACTTGAGGATGGACAATGATTTGTAAGCTTGATTAGTTTAATCATTAACACTTTATGACTTTGAAACGCTGTAATGATGTTATTATCTTTAGAAAATTATGTCATTTGACTTTCTTGTGCTGCATAAAACATTCCTTCTTTTTGCCACCACAGCCTGTTTCCAAATTGACCTGGGTAGTGACTACAAGTTGCAGACGTCTCCGCTTATAGCAACACTTTCTTCTGATTTTGAGATAATGGCTACGGTGAAAAATAACTGTTCTGATTTTACGCCCACCTACGTCTGGTTCTACGCGGTGCTGGAGGACAACACCGGATACGACCTCGGCCTCGACTGCTTTGCTTATAAAACCATACCTCAGTCTTATTATAACGGAAGCAAGGCAAATGAACTTAAAGTTCCAAAGACAGATCTTATCGTTGGAAAATTTACACTGAGCATCTATGTCTCTGAGGCAAAAGTTTCTGAAACTATTTTCGTGGATGTCATCGATGAAACAGGTATCTTTATTTCGATTGTTAAAGAAGAAAAGTTCTTGAGAAATAGGTTTTGTTAAAGCTATAATACCATGAAATGACTATGAATTACCAACAGATCTAGACCTTTCTCAAAAACAGTAATTTCACTTTAAATATTGGAAACATTATGTTGAATAATAAAGTACCGTTTGTTTATAAAAGATCAAAGATCAACCATAAGCAGGGCCTGATAACCCCCCCCCCCCCTCCCGAGTAGTGATTAGACCCCCCCCCCCCCTCCTCCCATACATTTCTGAAATCCTGTATCCACCCCTGATAAGTTATCTAGTTGCTGTCACAATTCGTATAGATCTGTAGATTAGTTGAACTACTCCTTCTAGTCTAGGGTCCGAATGCCAAAAAGTAGCTTATTTAAGGATTTGGTATGCCATGAAAGGTTTATACCCAAAACTATTTTGGGGTGCTAGAGGGGTCCTTTGGGCATAAGAATATGCCTGTTGTCACTCCGTAGAGGTGTGCATGAAAGTGACAGCAGCCATTTTGTTTGACAACCCCCTTCAAAATATAACCCAATATAATACAGTCTCTTTCTTTAATAACAGACTCAATAAGTTAGCTATCCATTTCACATTAAACAAATCAATAGTGCATTAGTAGGAGAAGATAAAACATGAATGACTTTGACTTTATCCAAGGTCAAGGTCATCAAAATTAAGGTCAAACTTTGAAAAACGTCAAAAAATGAGTGTTTCACTCCTTCCAAACTATCTTAGCCTATGAAATTTATATAAATAACATCTAAAACCATTCTGGAGTGCTAAAGGAGACCCTTGAGCATAGGAATATGCTTGTTGTCACTGTGCAAAGGTGTGTACCAACGTGACAGCAGCCATTTTGTTTGCGTACCTCCTTGAAAAATGATACAGCAAGTGATGGTCTCTTTCTCTAATAACCTATCAAATTATTAAGCAATCTATTTCATATTAGACAAATCAATAGTGCATTAGTAGGAGAAGATAAAACATGAATGACATTCACCTCATCCAAGGTCACAGTCATCAATATTAAGGTCAAACTTTGAAAAACGTCAAAAAATGAGTGTTTTATTCCTTTCAAACTGTCCTAGTCTATGAAATATGTATGAATAATACCTGAAACCACCTTTGGTACTTAAGGGGTCCATTGGGCATTGGTAAATGTCTGTTGTCAGTTTGTTAATCCATGCTTATGCATGACATCAGTGTTTTTGTTGGGCTTTCATTTTGAAAATCTGACCAAGAAAAAAATTCTTACTCAATTTTTAAATCACTAATTTCATATTAGAGAATTCATAAGCTTAATGGTAGGCATGGATACAACATGATTAACCTCATCCAAGGTCAAGGTCATCAAAGGTAAGGTCAAATTATGAAGAAAAAAACCCATCAAAATCAGAGTATTTTTTCTTCTTAACTATCTAATCTATAAGATATGTAGAAATAAAATCTTCAACTATTATGGGTGCTATAGGAAACCCCTGAGCATTGGTAAATGCCTATTGCTACTCTGTGAGTGTTTGTGTAAGTGTGTCAGAAGTAATCTTTTTCACTTCTCCTTCATACACAAAGCCCCATTAGAAATAATCTCTCGTTGGCTCATGCAAATTATCAAGACATCTTATTTATATTAGATATATCAAAAGTGTATTGGTTAAAGAAAACATTCAATAAGGGTTATTGTGACCTAAGCTAAGTTAAAGTCTTTGGAATTAATGGCACAATGACATAATATTGAAATCAATTATATGTTGTTTAAGCAGGCATTGAGGAATAGGTAAATACTGTTGTAATTCTGTAAAGATGTGCAAGCATGACAGCAGACATTCTACTGACTAAACAGGTAGACAAGAACTAGTCAAAAATCTTCATAGATTTAGCATAGGAAAATCAGCAGAAGGCAACAACATTCCTCTGTCTTCCTTCATCCCTCTTGTTTATATTACCAGAAATAGTTCCCTTTTATGTTTAGACATACAAGTTAAGAATCAATAAAGAAATACTAAGTATGTGAGTTACATTCATTAGTTACCAGTTTCAAAATTCATGGTGTTCCTAATTCTGAGGTCTGCAATTTCTTGCTTGCTTGGTGAAATGGGTGCTTGGATGGTGCATACAATTAAGTTTTAATTTCAAATACAGTTACATAGAAAACAGATGTCAATAAAGACGGATTTATTATGAGGCTACATTATTCTAATTTTTACATGTCATATCCAAACTTTCACCCAGTTTCAATTCTGTTATATCAAAATATTACCTACTAGAGGTTATGTGTGGTTTTACAGAAATATATTTTCTCCAAATTCATTTATCCTGGTAGGAGAATTATGGACTCTTTGCCACTTCCTGTAAGTAACTTTATTTTTAGGTGTGACCAGAAACAATATATGAAATGTCTAGAGATATTGAACAAATATGGCAAAAGATTGATAAGGTTCTTCATTCATGTAACACGGTCATTTGGATATTTATGATCTTTTTTAGAAATCAATTGTTCATGAATAGGTTAGATGAAATTACAGTTTTTCTTACCAGTGCAGAAATACTTAATTATGTTCAGTATCAATGAAGTAAAACCTATTCCAAAAGAGCCATTTCAGTATTCGGAGGATTGCCTTTCTATCATGGGAGAAAGCTCTAAGTTGATAAAAGTTTAACTAGTAAGATATCGGAGGTGTTACTCCCAACAGAAGGAAGGGACATTTAAAAGGATTGGAGGTGATTACAGAGGCATGCTAAGACACCAAGTCATAAACTGACCTTAAATCTCAAACCACCAGTTTGTAAGGTCACATTTACACAAATCTTTACAGGCAATGCTCAAAGGACTCCTCTAGCACCCTACAGTAGTCTTAGGTATTATTTGTGTGTATTCCATAGACTATGAGGGTTTGTAAAAAAACAAAACAATCACATTTATATAATCTAACATCATATAAGTTTAACCTTAATTTGATGATTTTGGCTTTGGATAGAGTCAAAGTCACTCATGTTTTATCTTTCACCATTAATGCACTAATAATTTAACTGGTAAGAAATGAATGGCTAAGATATTGAGTAGGTTATTACAGAAACAGACTGTATCATATTGTGTTATATTTCAAAGGGGATGGTCAAACAAAATCAATGCTGTCACACTTATACACACCATCACAAAGTGACAACAGGCATTTACCAATGGCCATGAGACCCCTCTAGGACCCAAGAATAGTTTCAAGTATTATTCACACATGTTTCATAGACCACAATACTTTGGAAGGGAAAAAAACACTCATTTTTTAATGTTTCTGAAAGTTTGACATTATTGGTTGGTTGGGTGGCTATTGGTTGCTTTACGCCCCCTTATTGGTGTCTTTGACCTTGGTTAAGGTCAACGAACTCGTGCTTTACCTTCCCCAACTAATGCAATATTGATTTGTCTAATGTAAAATGGAAAGCCTAAGAAATGGGTAAGTTATTAGAGAAAGAGACCATCATTTGCTGGGTCATTTTTCCAGGATGTAACCAAAACAAAATGGCTGCTGTCACATTAGCACAGACCTTCACACGGTACAGATATAATCCTATTCCCAAAGGACCTCTTTGGCACCCCAGAATTGTTTTATATGTTTTTATACATATTTCATAGACTAGGATAGTTTGTAAAAAAAAAAAAGGGTAAACACTCATTCTTTGATGTTTTTCAAAATTTGACCTTAATATTGGTGACTGTGACCTTGGATAAGGTCAATGTCAATCATGTTTTATCTACCCCTTTTAATGAACTACTTATCTGTCTAATATGAAATAGATGGCTTAAGAATTAGGTAGATTTTTAGAGAAAGAGACCATCACTTACTGCGTCATTTTTCAATGAGGTAACCAAACAAAATGGCTGCTGTCACATTGGCACACACCTTCGCACAGTGACAACAGATATAGTCCTATGCCCAAGGGTCCCCTCTAACACTCAAGAGTGTTTTTAGATGTTATTTAAACATATTTCATAGGCTAAGATAGAATTGAAGGAGTAAAACACCCATTTTTTGACATTTTTTTGATGACCTTGACCTTGGATAAAGTCAGTTATTCATGTTTTATCTTCTCCTACTAATGCACTATTGATCTGTCTAATATGAAATAGATTGCTTAAGAATTAGGTAGACTATTATAGAAAGAGACCATCACTTGCTGGGTCATTTTTCAAGAAGGTAACCAAACAAAATGGCTGCTGTCACATTGTCATGCACCTTCACACAGTGACAACAAGCATATTCCTATGCCCAAGGGTCCCCTCTAGCACTCCAGAGTAGTTTTAGATGTTATTCATATATATTCCATAGGCTAAGATAGTTTGGAAGGAGTAAAACACTCATTTTTTGGTGTTTTTCAAAGTTTGACCTTAATTTTGATGACCTTGACCTTGGATAAAGTCAAAGTCATTCATGTTTCATCTTCTCCTACTAATGCACTATTGATTTGTCTAATATGAAATGGATAGCTAACTTATTGAGTCTGCTATTAAAGAAAGAGACTGTATTATATTGGGTTACATTTTGAAGGGGGTTGTCAAACAAAATGGCTGCTGTCACTCTCATGCACACCTCTACAGAGTGACAACAGGCATATTCTTATGCCCAAAGGACCCCTCTAGCACCCCAAAATAGTTTTGGGTATAAACCTTTTATGGCATATGGAATCATAATTTCCATGGCTCGGACCCCAGACTATTCCTAGATTTAGTATCGCACACATTGCTTTTATACAATCTGTTCGTTTGTGTTCATCAACTTATTTTACGTAATACACTGAAAACACAAAGTCGTCATGCTGACAACTTTAATGGTGTCAAAAACCACAACCCTATCACAACCTTTTGGCAACCTTTTGACTGCTTTTCTGGGCAAATCTTGGGCTAGTTGACAACTTTGTGACAACTTTGTGACAACTTTGAATGAGACAGCCCAAGAGTCCCTGACGACCCTAGGGTTGTCAGTCAATGGTGCCAAAACCCACAACCCTGGGTTGTCAGAGGAGTCTGTAGGGTTGTCAAAATGGTTGATTCTTCAGTGACAACCTGGGTTGTCACAGAGGTGTTTGGGAGTAAAATATGAAGATTAGTTGTGCAAATTACAAACATCAGTTAATATTGATAATGAAAATGAAACAGATTCATGTTAGGAGTATTTTTATCAAATTAAGAAAGAAGATGAAAAGAATCTGACATATATGGCCAGCAATGTATTGCTACATCCATAAATAAGATGCACAGTAAATAATTGGCTGAGTAATACAAATTTGCATCTGACAAATGCTCATTCTGATTCATTGCTGATTAAAGAAATAGGATATCTTTTAAAGTTCTATATGATTCTAAATATCTGACCAATAATCATAATATCTGATTCCCAGGAAGAATAGTATGCTAAAAATACTTTGGTCAAATTTTTTTTAAATCTTTTATCCATCCTGGATTATGAATATATAGTTATTAGGGACTGTTCTGTGCCTATAGATTTTGATCAAATCTGCTGCATTTTCTAAGCAACCAATCCAGTTTTCACCTTGGCAACCCTCTGAAAGAGTGTATGAATCATCCAAATCTTCCATTTCTGAAGAAAGTCACATGGTTGTAACAAAGCTGTCATAAGATTGTCACAGTGACAACTTAAATAGGAAGTGACATACAGGAAGAAGGATTTCTCAAGATTTCTTAAACATTATTTTGTCAGATACAACTTTTTGTTACTCAGCCAATTATTTACTGTGCATCTCATTTATGGATGTAACAATACAAGGCTGGCCATATATGTCATACTCATGTTTAAGTTGTCACCATGACAATCTTGTGACAACTTTATTACAACTATGTGAACTTATTATTAATCTCTCTTTCTATCCTTGGAAAAGCCTCAACAACCTTTAATATTACTTCCTCCAACATCTAGAAACATACACCAAATCTAAACATCAATTTCTAATCACTGATAAACAATTAGAGCAATGGATTGGATTAGATTGTACTCACTTTCTCTTCCAACTGCCAAATTCAAAATGGATTCTCAGGATGACATCACTTCCTGTATGTCACTTCCTGTTTAAAGTTGTCACTCTGACAATCTTATGACAACTCTATCACAACCATGTGACATTCTTCAGAAATGGAAGATTTAGACGATATTATACATTCTTTCAGAAGGTTGCCAAGGTAAAAACTGGATTGGTTGCTTAGAAAAATGGTTTATAATCTTCTGAAATTTTACCTGACCACCTGGCTAGTCAGTAAGAAAAACACAATTAAGAGGAATTGTACTTGTACTTATGATTAATAACTCTATGTGTTCATATCTACCACTCTTGCTGTCACAAATATATTTCTCAGTTTCCAGGTAAAATATCATATGTATATAAATGTATGTGCATGTATGTATGCAAAAAGACAGGAATATTTTTGTGTTTTTTCCCTATTTTACACAGTCTTTGAAGGTTAAACTTCAGCAGATGCAATGTGACAACCTTGCAACAACCTATACTTCTATTATCTTGATAGCTATTGCAATTACCTGTATGACAAACTTTTTGGTCTAAAGTTGTCAAACAATTTTGACAACCCAGGGGTTGTCATTTTGACTACTTTAACCACTGATTATACCATGGCTACCTGTTGACAACCATCTGAGTTGTCAAAGAGATGTCACAGGGTTGTCAAAGGGTTGTCAATAAATGTTACTGTTCAATACTGCGCACCTGACAACCTAAAGGTAGTCATTTTCAGCAGTATTACAACCTTTTGACAACTCTGGGAAGGCCCTCTGACGACCTTATGTTTTCAGTGTAAATGTTGAGCACTATTGACTTCCATTTACGTTGTTTCTCTCATCAGGATGCATCGCGGTTTATCTCTCTTCATCTGAGCAATACCGAAGCTTAAATGACCCCATGAAATTGCAGTTGAGTGCCCGTTTCAGTATTCAAGCCTCAGTATACACCAACTGCACTTACACACCAATCTATCAATGGTATATACATTCAACTGAGAACTCCATCGGAGGGTCGTTTCCATACGATCTCATCCCTTTGGAGTATTATAATAAAGGCCTCTCCTCCAGGCTTAATCTGCCGGAGACTGAGCTCGTGGTCGGCACCTTTCTGCTGACCGTGACGGTCAACGGCACCGACGCGTCGGATGCTATCTACATTGAGTTCGTGTACGCGGACCTGGTGGCCTCCATCTCGGGCGGCACGACCAAGACGGTGTCCTGGGGCGGGTCGGTGGACCTGGACGGCCAGTTTCTGAGTCACGACCCGAATGAAACCCCAGAAGCCCTTCAGTTCTCCTGGTCCTGCCAGGCGCTCAGTGAGGTCACACTGGAGAACGCGCCCTCCGCCCATTTCTCCTCTGAGGAGTGCGTCCCTGAGCTGGAGAGTGTCCTCGGTAGTGGGGCAGGGACCATCACCATAGACACCCAACAGCTGCAGATAGGCAGATACACCTTTCGCCTGCAGGTGTCCAAGACGTCGAGGGTTGCATACTACGACCAGATCATCAATGTCGTCAGTGGTTATGTGCCAGACATGGAAATTAAGTGGGTGTTTGCAAAGTTTATCAAAACTCATCTTTGAATTCAGAAAAGAGTTGTTATTTGTGGGTTTCAATTTAATTCAGTAATAATTATTGATCGAAAAATGCTGATTATAATTATTATATAGGGGCCTATATAAGATTACTATCATAGGAATAGAGCGGCTTAATTTTGTTCCTTTTATTGTCAAGTATATACTCTATATTTCATTACCATGTGATTCCAATTGGAAATAATCACTAAACTAGCTCTTCTTGACCCACACCCTCCAATATGAAGATGCTTAGTAAACTGCCAGGCGCGGGTGGTACCTTCTATGAAGCTGTCCTTGGTGTTGGACTGTCCAGGATGTGATGTTAAAGGCTTAGGGCTGCAGTTCAAATGGTCATTTGATATCAGAGGCGGCTCCGACTATAAACCACTAGATATGGAAACTGTGGCACAAACAGGTAGGCACTGCACATTTCTGTGTATACATTCATAAAAAAAAGTCTTAGTTGTCATTGACATTGTATTGAGGATGCAAGGTTTCTGGAAGTTCGAAGATTTTTTCAATAAAACAGATTTGAAGAAATTACAGAAATGATTATTAAAAACTTCTTTCGATGTCAATGCTTACATGTTTACCGCTTAATTACATTCCCAATCACGCCCGTATTTGTATGTCGAAGTAATGATTTTTATAAAATAACTTTCTTTGGTCCCGTGGATCAGAGCATAAGCAAACTAATCCATCAGAGAAGACTCTAACTGATTAACTGAATCAGTTTACAAAGACTGGTCTACAGACCCACTGTAAAATTATATTCAAGGTTGAAAGCAACTTAAAGCACAGAACTTTTTGTCGGTTGCCAAAGCTGCTTATTTATTGGTCTATAAAGTAGGATTTCAAATAAAGATGATAACAACAACGATTATTCGATGTGATATTAATCTTTGTCAAATTTATCTCATGTTAATCTTATAGCAGCTGCAGTTTCCATGCACACCATGCACGTTTAAGAAGTTGATGCAACTGGTGAAATAAGTAACCAATGCAGTGGTGTAGCCAGGGGGAGAGTGGGGGGGGGGGGTCCTGAATGTCCAAACTATAAGTAGAATAATTATAGGAACACTCGTGGAAAATCTGGATGGAACCCTATTTAATTTCATGCAATCCCCTCAATGTTTCTTGGAACTCCCTTTGATAACACGGGGCTGCGTGGCTGCGCATCTGTCCTACCATATTTCTTTCCATCGAAGGCACTGATGTCGCATTTACTATGCTGCTAAGGTCCTGACTTGTTTTGTGTTTGGTCGTAGCGGAGACGGCCGAGAGTCTGGTGGTGGAGAAGGACAGCCTGCAGAGGGCCACGTCCTACCGGGCGCGGGTGGTCGTCACCTGCCCCACGTGTGCCGAAAGTGTGCTGGAGTACGCCTTCTTCACCAACTCCCCGCCCACCAACGGCACCTGCTCAGTGTCACCACCGTCAGGTAAACATTCCCTACCATGGGGACATTTTAATGTCCAAAGACGTTTTCATCAAAGCCACTGGCCGGCTGAACGTTGGTGGTTAAGTAAGGATAGACTATTGTAGTGAAAATGTAAACACAGCCTGCAGATAAAGCAAACAATAAAGCATAATTGTTAAACTGTTAGAAAAACTGTGTAATTTTGAGGAAGCGTCTATGGAGGCCAGGAGATTTGCTCATCCCACAGATATGCTTGTGATATTTATTAAAATGTAGAACAATAACCGATGGTAACTATGTTGATGTGAACTTAATAAGTCCAACGATTGCAACTCAGGTTCCTACTATCACTCCGAAACCTGAAATGGACTTGACATAATTTTCTCGGTTTTTGTACAAAAGGTGAAGCGTTGGTAACGATGTTCAGTTTGGCATGTGAAGGCTGGATCTCGGCCTCGCCCACCGCCCTCTCCTACCGATTTGAATCAGTATCTGGATCCGAAATGCAGGTTTGAAATATACACTGTTACATAACTAACAAATACACCTGATAATCACTAACTTCATAAAAGAAAGGACAGGCAAGTCCCAGGAAGAAAGTTCATTGTTAAAAGGTTGTAATTTTTCATTGTGTTTTTCATTGAAGTTCAAAACTATGGAAATGTTTTTAACTCTAAATGATTGGGCCTAAATATGGTAACAAGTATCACCAGCGGAAAACACGGCGGATCGCATTCTTGTAATTATTGCATCACTATATACATGATGAGAGAACAATCAAGCACTAAAACGCTAACATTTATTGAATCAACCTGTTCAATTGTTGTTATCATTATAGTTGTTGTATTATGGGCCGGAGGCTGAAGCCCCTCTCCTGCCCCTCTCACTTGGAGATATGAATTCGGACTACAACCGTACACTGCAAATGCAAATCATGGATGGTTACGGATCAATGATTGCTCTCAATCTTACTGCCCAGGTACGGACATTTTATCTGGGGGGTCAAAGTTATAATTTTCAAATTTCTGCTTTATGTTTGGAGAGGTGAAATGGTAGAATTTGTGTCTCCGTGCATTCATTAACTTGCAAAACAAGATAAGTCTCCAAAGACTCTGCTTATTTATGCCCTACTTTTTTATTGGCGTTCTTATTTGGTATAGAAAAGAGGAAGGAGTAATTGATTATATCATACTATAGAGGTACTTTACTCTGGAATAAATTGGAAAGGGACATTCAGAACTGTGAAACAGCATACTTTTCTAACCGTAAAGTAAAACATTTGTATTTGAAATACCTTGACTTGCGACAAAATGTAAATTGACCACATCTTCAAATTGTCCATTAATTGTCAAATAGACTATTATAATCTAGTCCCCATTATTATGGTGCATGATGATCCGATGTCTTCTATGCAATGCTTGATTATCATAACATTATATTGATTGTATGTATATATTTACTGTTACTGTAATAACTCTGAAAACCAGGGGAAACCTTGAAGATTATTACCAATAAAACCTTTAAAAAATATATGTATGAGCTGACTAACATATTGTTTTTGTGTACAGGTGACTCCGCTCCGACCGAGCGGGAACAGCTCGGCGGCCTCCTTGTTCACCTCCGCTCTGTCCACCATTGACGTTAACAACACGAAGGAGGCCACGCAGATCCTACAGTCCATAGGGTCATTACTCAACTCCAAGGTGCGTGTCACCTACAAACTTGAGCATTAGCAATTGCTGTTTCAATGATTGACATCCTTAGTGAGACAAGCATTAAGCACAATTATTTAACTCGTGTGTATCAGCAGCTCAGTTTGCATTTTGTTTCTTTTACAGGATCCAAACAGTAATGATTCATTGTCTACCGCTGAAGCCTCTGAGGTGAGTTTTTTACAACGAATATTCTTAAGATGCAGTGCTTTTAAATAACATTCCCTTAAGTCAAAAGGTACAGCACGAGGTATGCCGTTACAGATTGATGTTATGATGTTATGAAACCTATTGTTGATTTCAGTTGCGAAAAAATATGGTTGGTCAAATCAACGAGATGGCTGAAAGTGTAAGCACCCTTGATGATGTCATTCAAATATCGGAAGCATTGGGGACCACGACAGAAGTCCGAGATGAAATTGATGGCGATACCCTGGTAGGTGTGTGTATGATTGTGTGTTCGTGTGTATTTGTGGCATGAACTGTATGATTGTGGACAAAAGAAACCTTCCAGTCGCCAGAATTATATGGTACTAACATATTGTCTCGAGCATATATGCCGCTACCCGTTGGCCCTATTGGAAATAAGGACCATGCGTGGGATTTCCTAATCTAAATACCTACAGTACCTCCTTGTCTGTATCTTCTTAGACCCTGTACGTTTATCTGCTTTATTGATTGTTTTTAAAGACACAGGCAACGGAAGTTATGTCAAAGTTGTTGGACGGAGCGCTTGCCATGCTGGCAGCGAACCCAGAGTCGGCCGTACGGGTAGCCCAGTGTGAGTACTTTATACAAGTAATATGTATAGTTCCTATTTTCGCCTTGTATGTTCATGTTAGTTTAAGCAATGTTATGGTTTCGAACCATAAGGAAATATGTCATCACTTTAAAGTTGAAGTGTTGTTGCGATGACGAAGAAAAGCCGACATGTTATTTTCGTCCTATTTTAGCCGTGATGTCGGCCAACTGGAACGTGCTGTATTCTGCCAAGCCCAAGACCCCCGAGGTGGATGAGACCCCCGAGCTGCTGACGGCCGAGGCCGAGGCCGAGCAGTTGGAGCAGCAGGAGCTGTCGGCCCTATCCCCCGAGGAACAGGCCTTCTATGACGAGCAACAAAAGGAGAGGCTGAGAATACAGAGGGAGGCAGAGGCCAAACGGGTAGGTCTAAATGCACCAGTTAGCTCTAAAAGATGTCTATGCCTTATTGAATTATCAAGTAACGGAATGATACCTAGTTGGTGTACGCATTGGGTCTAAAACCATCCCTCACGCACACACCCTGGTTAACCCATTCTCTGTCAAGCACAGCATACTTATTATTGTCATTATACGATTTGTCACATTATTCTGTTCATAGTCTGATAATTCTTTTCATTGTGTTTACCTACACCAATAATAAGGTTTTTGATGTTGATCATAATTGTAATCCCGTTCATTCGAATTTCCATAAATGCTATCAAATAATTAGGGTATTGGTATTTAAAAAGGCCAAGGCAGTGACGGCGCAGCTGGCCCAGGTTCAGGCCGCCCTCGCCTCGGCCGTGCTGAGTACGTTAGCTCCAGGAGAGAACCCTGTTTCCATGTCTACGGCAAAAGGGACCATGACAGTGGCCAAGGACAGGCCCGACGGCTTCTCCAACAGATCGGTGTCCTCAGCCTTCGGAAAGGTGGACCTTCCGACAAACATGACGTTGACAGGGGCTGCAGACATCATTGTGCAACAACAGGTAACAAGAGACAAGAATATCATTCCTTAGTCTGTCATCTTGGTATGAATGTGTTCTTTGCTCACTGTTCACTGACTATCAACGTCAACTTTTCCCATGTTCAAAACACAGAAAAGGTATGTCTGTACGGAATTCTCTAAATGCATCACAGCATGTGCGAATTTACACCTGCTCCAATGCTCTTATTATATATACTACTTATATTTTGACTGGTCAGCACCATGTACTGCAGATGCCTTTGAGCAGTCAAATAGGCTGTAATAATAATATCACAATGAAAGGGATTTTACCACCGTTTTAACACGTTGCCTTCTCTATGGTTAAGGTGTCCTCCTTCAAGGAAAACCCGTATCTGTGGGGCAGTAGTTCTCAGGACATCGGTACTGGGGTGACCAACATCTCCTTCACCGACGAGTCGGGTCAGCCTCTAGGAACCGACACCGCCCTTAGTATGGAGTTTATCAGCCAGGTGGAGCCACCCGCACAGGAGGTAAGTGAATTCACTATAGCGACCATGGTCTCCAGTTATTTTTTCTTGGTCTGGATTGAACTCACACATTGAAGCTATAGACCCGTGCACCACGAAAGGGGGATTTTATAAGTTATTGGTATGTTATCAAACCATTACTTTGTAGATGACTGAACTATAGAGAGTTAATTATCTGTTGTATATGGTGTACGTAATTAGTCGTAGTTAATTATAGATAATAGCTAGCTCCAAACGCAGTCTCCTTCTCATTCGACTGCTGTCGTCCAATACATAGTTATAGTTCCCACATCACGTAAGACGTAGCACTCACATGAAAGGTTGTTCTTTGTTAATATTCTCCTGTGTATTGCCGTTCCGTGACAATTAAGATCTCAATTGACAATGATCAGCTCCAAGGAAGGAATCCCCTCAAACACCTCTATTCCAAACAACAGTACTCAGCTTCTAAGACTGAACCTTTCCAGGATGGTTACTCACTCAACATTCAGCTAACTCTGACTGGCTAGAGCAGCGTACTCACCTTTAGTATGATACGTCACACTTTGACTCCTCCTTAAACCCCCTACTTTGACAGAGAGTTATGGCTTTTGACACGTGCGCTGTTCTAATGTTAATGCTATCAATCCTACATGAATATGGACTGGCCACCCACTTCAGTACATGACTAAGACATAATATTACTTTTTATAATACAATATGAACAGTCACGCAAAAATAAAGAAGATGGAACAAAAATATTCTATTTAGAATCAAAACCCGAAAGAAGGAGGAAAAAGTATAATAAAGTGGTACAATCTAATTTGAGATTCTATATAAAGCATGTAATATCTATGATAATATGATGTACATGACTGTGTCACACCACACAGAAAGGATGCCCCAGGCGGGAATCAAGCATTACAGAGCATATTTTAAGCTTTCAAATGATACCAAGCACATCAAAATTGGATAATATTCAAGGAAGTAACAGCCTGTTGATCACAGGACTGTCGATCTTCCTGAAAATGGCAAACAGCCAGGATATTAAATATTTATCTAAATATTTAGTTACGAAATAAAATTTTCTCCATAAATTAACAAAAAATCATAAAAGCCATTATGCTTATAACTTTTGTTCTACAAAAGATAATCTGTTTTAGTTTGGATTGGTTATGCAATTAAGTCATGTTTTTCAAGATGGGTTACAATTTTTGACAAAATTGGCAAAATGTTGTTGTTTCCATGGTAACCAAACATCTGGTTTTTGGTAATATTTGGGGGGAAAACATTCCATTTAGGTTCCAAATAGAATGTTTTTCAAAGAAAATGGAATGTTTAGAGTGGTTTAATTGAATTCTACAGAAAAAGTTGGTTTAGGACATTTTCATCCCTATTTTTGACAAATCTACCCATATCTCCTTTAATATTAGCCTTAGAGCTTAAGAATATAACCCCCCGGAGCATCCTTTCTGTGTGTTGTGTCACATGTTTCATTATTGCACAGTGATATCTTTTCGGGAAGCGGACAGTAAGTATTGTATTTCAAATTAACCCAATTCAACTCGAATAACCAAGTCGGTGTTCTTGGTATCGATTTGTGGTAATAAGTGTGTATTATTATATCCCAGGTTAACATGACGGCTGCAGCTAACGCGGAGACGAAGATGGTGTACCACAAAGTGAACGTGACTGCCCCCAACTCGGCCATTGTCATGGAGCTTGCTCCCCCTGCCGGAGACCCCGTCTTTGAGGTCTTCGTGCGCCACCTGCGGGCCCCCGACAACACTACCTACGTCCACAAGATGACGATCAACGCGTCCGAGTCTGAGAACGCCACGGCCGTACCTATCTTTATACCGGGCACAGTGGTCACCGAGACGGGCATTTACTACATAGGGCTACGTCCCCTCGACAGTTCGGGTTAGTTCAGGGTTACAGGTGTGCGACGTTTACATTTTTCGGGGATATTTTACCAATTTCCAAATAATAATCATTTGCAAATAGGTAAAATACTTAATAATTTATTAAAATGAATCGTATTGATTGTATATTTGTGCTCGTAAGCTAATTGTAATGTAACTTAATAACATGAAATCAATACAGGGATGGATTAACGTGCAACATTGCGTCTTTGTAGACACTTCCAGGAGGAAGCGTTCTGCGGATCCCTCTGGGTCAGGCTACAGTGTGAAAATCGCGACGACGGGGTGCCGCGCGTGGGACAGCGCCAAGAACGACTGGGTCAATGCCGGCGAACTGGTAAGGCGGAACGCATAAGGCCCTTTTACACCTGTGCGACTTGAGCTGCGATATTGACGTGATATGAGTATATAACAGAAAATTCACAAAGAGGGACGACATAAATGTTACAAATTGACAATTTGAAGCATGTCACACATGTAAAACAAAAAAGTTAATCCCTAATATGTGCAACTTCACTGCGACATCGTCATATCGCAGCTCATATCGCATAGTGTAAAACCTCCTATAGACTGCTCTCATTAGTTATAATGGAATAGTTCAGATTCAATAGCACTACAATGTCATACAGACCATTGTGATTTGTGAGATCTCACTTAAACGGGTTCACTGAGCCATGCTGTAAACTGGGAGGCCTAGGGTAACCTAGGTATGGGCCTACGAGAGCAATCAGCCTCCCGGGTAGAACATGACGGGCTTCTATTTGTAAACCCCTTCGCTGATTGAACAAAACCCCCAAGACACTTACCTCCTGGACACTTACCCCCAGAAGATTCCTCACTGACTAACCCCCCCCCCACCCCCCCACCCCCCATCCAACCCACTATTGAATCTTTGAAGACCTTGTGCAGACGTGGTCATGTGATCAGATTTTGGTGATCATCATGTGCTAATCATAAGCACGTGGCTATCAGATAAAACTAGAATTCATGAATTGTGAATACTAACAGTTAATAGTTATGATTTGATGTGACTGTTTTAGATTAATTAAATAGAAACATGTGTCCTAGATGTTTTTATATGGTTGGTAACAAATTGATGGTTAAATGGTCATCAATACGACGCCCAGTCTCTTTCTGGGCATTGTGACGTCATCTCCACAACATCTATACTCAGCTGCAGAGATATACGTGCACATAGATATAACTTTACACGTTATAACCCTGTCGAGTCTGTCCATCTCTTAATACCTCGGCTTTATTCGTCAAACCCCACCCCAGGTGACACAAGGAACCTCCATCTCCAAGACGACGTGCACCTCCACCCCCCTGCCCAGCACGTCGGCCTTCGGCTGTGCCTTCATCGCCCCTCCCAACATGATCGACTTCTCCACTGTGTTCGCCAAGTTCGCCCAGCTGTCGGACAACGCCGCCGTCTTCTCCGTCGTCGTCTCCTTCGTACTCCTCTACCTGCTGATTCTCATCTGGTGTACGTGGGAGGACAGGAAGGATAAAAAGAAGGTGAAGCTATACCGGTAACCCTTTCATCTGGGAGCTAGGTTACCACGGTCTAGGGACTGATACATACCAGACCCATGCTTCGGATTGAAGGAATGGCACCTCATAACCAATACGTGACCAAACGCTTTATAGCACTAAAGATAGCCTGATTTGCCTCTAGTTATCAATATTATAGGCCTTAACGTCGTATTTCTGTTATTCCAGTGGCTTGTTGAGCCCCTGGAGGACAACAGTCCGGAAGACGCTACCACCTACCTGGTCACCGTGGAGACCGGACTTAAAGGTGGCTCTGGTACTAAATCCGGGGTGTGGTTTACCTTGTACGGACGTTACGGAGACACCGGTATCAGGGCTTTAGCGTCAGTCAATAAGAAGGTAGGTTCATATATGGCATAATCCAAAACGTTTGTTATCAATCAACGATATATAGATAATTTTAGCACAAACGTTATGGTTGTATCATTAAAATGGTAAATGGAAATACACGTGTTCCTTATTTAAGCTAAATAACAGCCATGTTCAGAATGCTATGACCTCCTCCATTGGCCATACAATGAACCTGTCACATATCGTTTGATCTTTGAGAAGGGGGGAGGGGAGTGAGCCTCAATCTCCACCCACTTGTTTCCATTGGAGGATATATTTATGTAAAATTCGGATATAAGATCAAAAACGAATTTTCCCTTATGCCCCCCCCCCCCGCCCCCCCCCCCCCAACTCTCCATTTAGAATTCAGAAAGTGTCAGAAAGACCCTGTATCCCCAGACCTTCCCAATGGCCTCCGCCCTGACCTCCATACACACCCCATCAGAAAGGGTTAAGACATGTCACTGTACCCCACAGACCTTCCCGACAGCCTCCACCCTGACCTTCCAAATACCCCCCACCCCCCATCAGAAAGGGTCGAGACGTATCACTGTACTCCACAGACCTTCCCAATGGCCTCCACCCTGACCTTCCAAATACCCCCACACCCCATCAGAAAAGGTCAAGATGTGTCACTGTACCCCACAGACCTTCCCGACGGCCTCCACCCTGACCTGCCAAATACCCCCACACCCCATCAGAAAAGGTCAAGATGTGTCACTGTACCCCACAGACCTTCCCGATGGCCTCCACTCTGACCTTCTAAATACCCCCACACCCCATCAGAAAAGGTCAAGATGTGTCACTGTACCCCACAGACCTTCCCGACGGCCTCCACCCTGACCTTCCTGATGCGCACGCCGCTCCACATGGGCCCCATCCGGGGTCTGCGGCTGTGGCACGACAACGCCGGCAGGGGGCGCCACACGTCCTGGTACGTCCGGAGGGTGACGGTCGACGACCAGAAGGAGAAGATCACGTGAGTCACCATCAAGTTCTCTCTGTTATGAAAATCTGTATTCAAAGAGAAACAGCCGGCAGCGGTTAAAATAATTTTGAAAAACAGCTGAGATTCAATCCTCTGTAATGCCAGACTATAATTATGGTTACAATGTTATAACATAGTCTCTCCGCGATTGCAAGTGCTTCATTATTTGATAGTATGGTATTTGGAATCGGTATACATTTAGGTCCATTTTTGAGTGCAACTGCTGGTTTGCCGAGAACGCCGGGGACGGTCGTATCAATCGTACCTTCAAAGTGACCTCCAGGGAAGAGCGGACTCGCTTCTCCAGTATGTACAAGGACTCGATGCACAACCAGGTGACCGACTCCCACCTCTGGGTCTCCATCTTCGTCCGCCCGTCGCGCAGTAACTTCACCCGGGCACAGCGCCTGACCTCGGCCGTGGCCATCCTCTTCCTGTCCATGATTACGAGCGCCATGTTCTACAAGAGTGAAGACAACGTGGAGAAACCAATGCAACTCAAGTTGGGACCCTTCTCCTTCTCCACGCAGGAGCTGTTTGTCAGTGTGGTTAGTTGAATTATCCAGAGTGTTATCGTATACCCAGCTCGCATTAGTGCACGTTGTCCTATTTTTTAACCATCTTCCAATGATCAGGAATAATTTAATGATTTGTGCATGTTAAACGCGAGGATCACTAAAAGGATTAACGTATATTTCAAGATCATTTTTCCCAAATAATAAAGGATAGTTGTGGGTCCTAGTGGTTTTGTCAATGTCTTCCCTATTTAATTGTTTGCTGCTCTTTTTCTGACTCCTAGATAACGGTGCTCATCTGCCTTCCACCCAGCGTTTTCATTGTCCAAATATTCAGACGGTCAAACAGAAAACAATCGACAGAGCTTGTCGAGGACATCGAGGCAGCGAACAGAGCGGCCGCCAGTGAACGTCGTCGGTCAAGGTAGTAACGCCTCTCCCCTATGAAAAAAGAAACCTATATCTATGATTATCACCATGTGAAACCGAACCGGCTATGTACGCGACGTCATGTATGCGATTTCGCGTATAGGGCCTACTAAGTAGGGTACGTGTGTACACGACATGGCCTGGATAACATTACATTATACGCCATAACCTACAAAGTCCAATTTCCATATACTACTAACGTGTCGCATTTTGATATATGGTCCTTATATTGTGAACCAATCTAAGGGGTAGTCCCATGTATATGAGGAAGGTGTTTTATACGTGATCACCGTATTGGGATTGGCTGTATACATGTACACGACGTTTTGTAATGCTTTTATTATGAACGCCTATATCAGCTATATGTAATCAGGGTCGCTGTACACAGCTATAAAAAAAAAAATAACTGTATAAGCAATAATTTGATACGAAATTTTCATATATCATGTTGCCTGTACAATAGGCCTAGGATTGATCCATGCAATATTGTCTCATAAATTGGAACACAAGTATGGACAACGTCGCACAAATAAAGATGTACAGAGCGACATGCTTCAAATTCCAATTTCTACATACTACTTACACCATTATGTATGTTGGGTATACAATTAAGCCAAATGATATTGTCGCATATTCGATAGAGTCTAAGTACTGAGGCGACGTCACTCGTATATACACGCAGTGACCCAAAACATTTGATTATTCATTACAATAGAACACGATCACAATTACAAATGGCCACCTATCTGTTTTCTTTGCATTTTCATTTATTATATAAATGTGTACTTGAACGAATGTGACAGAAAATTGTTCCGTTGCAGCGATTTGAGAGAAAAAGAGTTTGTGGCAGAACTCCTCAGATATGACATAAAACCCCTGAGTAAAGACCACTCGCTTCCACAAAAAGGCAACGACAAGTTTGATGCAATGGTTCAAGATGTATTCTTCAACGAAAAGGAAGAAAAGAAGCCCGCAGATTCAGGCAGGATGAAGACCTGCAATTTGTAAGGAATCTTTAGTTGAAACGACACTACTATTCTTATTAAATAGTTCATTGGCCACATATAGATTTGTCATTTCACAATACAAATGACTAGAACTATTTACACCAAATTATCTTAAATGTAGGGGCCTTAGTATTCATGCAATTACACAAAATGTAAACAGAGGCAAACATTTTAGTTTACCTCAAAATTTATAAGGCAAATTATAGACTGCTCCCCCAATCACATTGTACTACATATAATATTGCCTCTGCTATGCAGCGTCCTGCTGGGTTCGGGCTGGTTGGTGGCCATTCTTTCCATCATGGTGTCCGCCTTCTTCGTCATCCTCTACAGCATGGAGTGGGGCCGGGAGAAGGCCAACGCTTGGCTCACCGCCTACATGCTCTCCTTTCTGGAATCCACATTCATCTCCGACCCACTCAAGGTTTCATGATTTCTTTGCTTTTCAATATTGTTAAAACGTTGTCGTGAAAGATATATGTAAAGTGATTTTTTAAAGAAACGATATAGATATATATATATTTTTTTTTATTTAACTATACTCAATTACATGAATTGATCTTCCGTATAAGTAGTGACAATTTATAATGAACATAACATTATGCAATTCTGATGCAGATGAATTGGTCATCCCATTGTACACCTAGCTAGTATAAGCATCAGTGACAACAGGTGCCTCTTCATAATAATGATCACAAAATGAAATAGTTAAGTAAATAATCCAATTCAAATGATAAGTGTCTAAGTCAATAGTTGAAAGTTATTGATGATACATCATGCTGTAATACATCATTCAAATTGATATATCAGAACTTAAATCTTGATCATAACATAGACAGATTTCCTGATGATTTACGGCAAAAAATAGTAGCTTTTGCATTTATACATAATACAGCTACAATCTTTTTACAGCTATTTTGAACTCCAGTTTAGAACCTGAGTTTTTTATAACCAAGGGCAATGCATTCCATAGTTTTACTCCCTGGTAATATAATGTTGCCGACTACCATGAAAAGCATACAGGCAACTGATGATAATGGAAAAGGATACACTATCGTTTATTATATTTATAAAACTTGTAAAAAGAAAATAGAAGATACAAAAGGACAATGCTTTATGAAGTCCAGCAAAGTCCATGATTTATATATTATATTAGCAGTGCAAGGCCGCGTCAGATGGGAAATTCAATAAACTGCAATTGCTTTGTATAAATCTAATTACAGATAACAGTTTGAGAGAAATGTGTATCAAATAGGAGAGTAAAATATGCATCAAATCAAGATTATCGTAGATTCACATAGAAGTGAGAATATATTTCTCATAAAAACATCAGTAATAAGAGAACTTATTTTATAACATAATGAACACCCTTTTGGATTTCTTGAGTTTTGGAGGCTACTGCGAACGTTTTACGGTGATATGAATATCTTTGCACCAATATCACCAATATAAACATATCAGTATTATATTATTCCAGGTCATCGTTGTCGCATTATTAATTACACTGGTTGTGTACAAAGACAAGGACAAGATAAAGGAATACGAGGATGACGGGAAGGGGGACGAACAAGGTTCGACAAATTAAGCACCCTGTTCTATTTTGTTTCATGTAGATTATTCATATTCTGATTTACTCACTATACATATGGCGATCTTTTGCCCATGTATATTCGGTAAGGTATCAAAGGGAATATTAATGCGCCTTCATATTAATGTTCTTTTTAAAAGAACTAGTTTAAGTTTTGATATGTATGTGGTTTAGCGATCAGTCAAGCACACGCATGTTAAGTGTTTTATTAGATCAGAGAATTGTAGGTAGCACCCACAATTAGTTGGAGAAACTAGATATAAACTCCTTCTGAAAGGTACTTTTACTTATAGCATTCAGTAGGTGATAGGTGCAGGGGTAGGACGCAATATCATCAACTTTACAGCTGGCTTCAATTGCATTTTGTTCCATTGTGTGTATCTCGACCATCGTTGAACATAATGTGATATTGCAGCAAGAGCTTATATAGGCCTATACAGATTCGCAATGTTGCTCTTTATAAAGTTGTTGACACTGCCGACACTTTCAGACCTTGAGGACCTGAGCCCTGAGCAGATAGAGAGGGCGGCCAAACGTGCCCAGATGGAGACCCGGGCCCAGGCCGCCCTGAAGGAGCTCATCGGTCACATCGTCTTCATGGTGCTCCTCATGATGGTCACCTACGGCTCCACCGACGGCAAGTCGCACAGCGTCTACAAGAGCATGCACGACTGCTTCATCGACTCCTTCAAAGACGGGGTCAGTATCGGCACCTTTAGGAGTTATTTCCTCGGCGTGCGACCACTATGCAAACTTATGTGTAGACGTAGGCCTATTGGCAGTCTTTGATGGGGGCATTAAGTGACAGCACAATACCCATCACACCCATGGGCGAAGGCAGGGTGACATTTACACCCATTTGTAGAGCATGTAACGCATACAAATAGTATCCCAGAGTTATAATATGATATTTCAACTTTTTAAACTATCCTATTCAAGCAGATGGGTGTTTTTAAATGAGCGTTTTACTGTGATGTAACCTGCCTGATGACCTTATCACAATAACCATAGATATGTTTCAATATAAAAATAGCCTGACAATTCAGGAGATAGATTGTCTCTTTCTTAGGTCGGTAGTTTTGGAGACTTCTTTGAGTGGATGAACGACGAATTCGTTCCCAACTACTTTGTACTGGAAGATGTCAATGGTAAAACTCTGCACTGGAGGGAGCGGAAGTTTACGGTGGACAGGTCCTCGTTTAGGGTTGGACCTGCCCGACTACGCCAGATCAGGGCCGATGCAGGTAAGTCTGTGCTACTTAAAACAGGCGATTGTGTTTTTCAATGGTGACAAATCTAGAATGTCGAGTATCGGAAAATTTCTACTAACTTCGTTTTTTCTAATCATTTTTGTTATTTAGTGGTAAATCTCAACATTGATCATGAAAACATGTCGGTCATTTAGCCTGAGAAAGTTTAAAGTGCCCCTCGAAGTCTCTTTTGAAGATGCAGATACATGTATTGTTATTTTTTACATGATATATGACCGATTGACCTATACTACACAACCCAACCGATCCATGACACCTATCTCTTCCCCAGTCACCTGCCCGACCTGGTACATAAACCAGACCTGCTACGCCGGCCAGTCTCTGACCTCGGAGTCGTCGGCGCCCTTCGGACCGGAAGTCATCCGAAACGCCAGTAGCGGTGGTCAGTACCGCACGACGACGGCCTGGTCCCACACCCCGGCGTCGGCCGTCAGGGGCGAGAACTACTGGGCCCACCTGGCCACCTACAGCGGGGGCGGCTACCTGGCCAAGCTGGACCTGAACAGGAACATCTCCCTGGGCATCTTGGACGAGCTGAAGGCTAACCGATGGCTCGATCGGCAGACCAGAGCCGTCTTTGTCGAGTTCTCCATATACAACCCCAACATCCAGCTGTTCGCCTTCGTCACGCTGGGGGCCGAGTCGCCCCCGTCGGGCAGTGTCGTACAGTATGCCACGGTCCAGGTGCTCAGGGCCTACTCTATCGGGGTGTTCACTGTGTTCAACTACCTCTGTGTATTCGGCTTGGGGGTATATTGCATCGTGATGGCTGTTTTCGAAATTATAGGCATAGTTAGGAAACGTCGCGCATATTTTACCGTTGTTAAGCACTGGATGAACTGGACTATCATGATCCTCATCGTCATCGCCATCACCCTGTTTTCTCTGCGCATGGCCCTTATGTCAGAGGTCATGGCCGAAATGAGGACCAATCTGAATGAATATGTACAGTTCCGACGTGTCGCCATGTTCGATGAATTCTTCAAGGGCACCCTGGCTTTCCTCTGCACCCTTGGCCTTGTGAAACTGCTTTTCCTGCTGAAGCTCAACAAAAGAATAGGCGAACTGATAGGAATGTTGAAGCTGGCCGCCGTTCCCCTAAGCTCCTTTGTTGCAGCGGGTTTCATTTTGCTAATGGCTTTTACTGGTGTAACCCATACATGGTACATAACCCACTTCGAAGGGTATTCAACCATTGGCAGCTCGCTTAGCTCCCTGGTTGCCATAGGACTTGGCGACTTTGCAGCCGAGGATTACTTAGAAGTAGACCCTAACTTTGCAGCCTTTGTCTTTTCCCTATTCAACCTGGCCATGAACATTATCATGTTGAACGTTCTGTGTACAATTTTGATGGACGCGCAGAAGTCATTCAGGGAGGACACCACCTGTCACTCCGACGACCATCTGCTCACACAGCTGCTCATGGAAAAGATCTTCAGTGGAATAAAGAAAGGAGTGGAGCAGACCCAGAAGGTGAAGCATCTGTAATCAGACGCAATAATCAGATATTGGACAGGTGGATGGAATAAAAATCTAAATTGTTATTATCTTGTTCATGTTTTTGACTAAAAAAAACAAACAACTAAACGGATAGGGCCTAGAGCTAAATACGGCATGGGCAAAGATTGTGCTTATCTAAAAGTTCTGTAAAATGTCTAAAAATGTGAAACTACTCTCATTTCTAAAAACAAAGGCACAGACGTGTGAATCCCTTCCAGACATCCGACTGTACATGATAATTATATAGACAGATAACTGAAGTTAATTGCTGTTGATAATATTGAAATCAGGGAAACCTGAAGATGTATTTGAAGAAAAAAGAAGAAAAAAACCTATTCCACCAAATATTTTTCTTTTCTGCGTTGTTGTACTCAATTATACACGTATGCTGGATCGTAATTGTTAGATTTTAGTTATGAATGGGTGACATGTTCAAAATAAGCATAATGTTTATCTGTCACACCATTTTGCTACTTGAAGGTGACATGTTATATTCATCTTTGTGAATAGATATGGACCTATTGTACTGATGTGACATCAAGCCTAAGTTAAAGAAGCTACATGCGTAAAGCAGTGTTAAGACTGAGAGTGAATCTCTTCTTGTTGTGCTTGAAGAGTGAGGGCTAACCAAGGGGCCAGAGTGAAAGTGGGGCATATAGCAGGCCGCAAGACAGTGCGCATCAAGCTTTCAGTCAAGTAACATCGTTGTATGAGTAGGCCAGGATACTGGGGTTCAGGGACCTTCACAGGCAGGCATGGCTATGTGACTGGAGCATTTGGTTGTGGGAGTTGAGTGGATTAGCCTATAAGGATTTGTAACTGTCAACAGGAACTCAGTGACTTATATCATATGCTTTGGACATAAACAACATCCTTTCACACGAGTGTTCATGTCAGCTCTTGATAATGAACTACATCTCGAGATGATCCGCGGCTCTGATAATGAGAAGACTGTGTCTTGGACTATAGCTCAAATTATGGAATAATGACTTGAAGAATAATGCTTAATTACTCCCCTATCATTAACGATAAAGTAAACCCCCATAGTTCATTATTTTAGGAAGTCGAAATTGTGGTGTAAGTAAGTGCATAGGTCTCGTAATAAAGTGGATATCAAGTGATGTTCATGTGGTTCTCACAGAGTAATTCTTAGGTTCAAACCTTTACAAATAATGTAAAATATTGCTCTTTGGTTTTGAAAAATGGCGCATGCATGTAAAGACATCACTTATAAGTGATAAAGAATATATGTAAATTCAAGTTTTTAACCAAGTTGACCGATGACATGACGATGAATAACACATACATGAATCGACATGCATCTATGGCGATACAGAAGGATTTTAAGTAAGATTTATAATTCACAAAACATTCTTTATAACCTTTTAACTTACAAAGTGTTTGTAAAACTGTCTGGATCACAGTACCACATTTTCTGTAAAATTAATGATACTGATATTGTACATGAATAGGGCCTATGCGGAAAAACACAGGTAGATAAATAATTGTGGATAAAATGTTTATCATAGTAAGAGGTACGATACATTATTTTTAGGAAAGTAGGCCTATTGGTTATAGAATAAAATGAAAGGTAGCATACATTATTGAACACAAATAATTCAATCAGAGACGGTTCTATTCAAGCTGCCTTTGGTATCGTTTGGTAGCTTTGGAATCGACTTGGGTGAGGCCGGTAGGTCGCTGCCAAGTGCTGAGACATGGCCGAGAGAAGGTCAACGTTAGGTTCGTTGTGCCACGTTATTAGAACGTTCTGCGACATCACATCCTTGGTCGGGTAGAGGATGCCACGGGGGCTGTTTGGTGTTAGCTGTGGGGAAGTCTTGCCGAAGTTGGGCGACAGAGGGCAGCATGTACCATTGACAGTCCTTTTCGCTTCCCGCGAAGTTCATGAAATTAGCTACAATGTATTCATTGCAAGGTTTGCATCTCTTACATGGCTGAACTAATTGATATATTACAATCATAATGACTTTGAATGATTGAATTCTTGGTTATTAATGAGTAAATCTAACAAGTCTTAGTAACGATAATGTGTAAATCTACAATGCAGTAATTGATCAAACGTGCAGATAGAAAAAATAATTAGTCGCGTAGGCCTATCTAGCTTTGAGAGTACTGCATGACATTATTAATTTAATTTAATTTAATTTGAGCAAGATCCGTTGGGATCCTCATCAAATAAAATGTTAGTATTTTCTATTTGTTAAATTCTTCTAAGACCGATGGATAATCATTATCGTAAATTTCTTTATCTTTGCTCTATCGCTGGAGGGGTTGCAGTTTTGTACGTTGTTTTCAGTTAAACCCAGTTAAAGAAACGCCCATCCTGCAAGGGAGATGTACATTTTATCATTGTTTTGCATGGAGCTGCATGAAAGCATCTGAAAGTTAACTGTATGGACTGGCGTCGGCCTCACAAAGCTGAGGAGTTTCTTGTGATATTGATCACCTTACCCCTGGAGGGCCAAAGTCCACGGTGACCCATCACTCTCCCAGCGGGGATGCAATCAGCCGTGATTGGTCTGTGACTGGAGCTGCTGCTCCCCGACCACCTATTTGCCCCCTTTTTACAATGTGGCGCACCGAGACCACAAGTAGAAGGGGGAGACCTTTGATTGAGGCGCAGGGCCGGACACGAAAACCGCCCCTCCAGCAGTCTTTTTGAAGACAAAACGCCGAGACTGATCAAGTGACTCGTTCTGCTTGCGGCCATGTGATTTGGTTGTCATTTAAAAAACGCTGGTTTGTGATTTGAGTTTTCGGGTACTGCGGCGTTTCGCCATCGTTCATCAATCCTAGTTATGGTCGTAGTAATTGGCCTGTAGCCTTGTCAGGTCTGTTACTAGTGGTTCCCCATCCCATTGCCGGAGGCCTTAGTACATTCGGTATAGGATGAAGAGATGTGCACACAGGCATTGATAAGTTATAATTATACGAAACCCTCCCATAGCAGTGGCGACTTTTCTTGGTTGCACTTACCGGGCAGTAACCCATAGACCCTCCATCGATGGCCCCTGTACAGAAACTCATAATCGTAAGGACTTGCGGCGAGTTTTAGTTCCTCTTCATGCAGGATAGGCAAAAGTGACGCATGTTCACGTCAAGAAAATTTCAATATCAATTTTACATAACTGAAAAGTGTGCCATGCCATAAATGATTTATCAGTTACATATGTTTGTCTGAAATTATATTGTTGCTTTTCATTCTTGACTATGTCTTATCGGTTGCGTAAATATGAGCCTTATTGTATGTGAACGTTATAGCCTATAGATCCCCATAATAGCATACAATCAGTCAATAACAAGCACACAACCTCAAAAGTGGTCATTATCGATTTAAAAAACAACTTTATTCTTGACCTGAAAAGAACCCGACATCGACCCACTATAAATCGGCATGATCTTTAAGACATATATATTAGTAAATTAAAGCATTCCATTTTTCTACATTAGTTAAATGGATTTTCTTGTCAATTTTATGAATGATCAAAAGTCGTCGTTGCATTATTATAGTGCCCTCTTTTACTGTGTGTTTACACCATCCTGACAAGGCAAAGAGAAAGATAGGTCCCCTAGTCGTGAACTCTGTCTGCAGACTGCCCCTTTAAACGATTGAATTGCCTGCCATTAGCCGAGTCTTGGCTGCAAAGGAGAAGATAGTGTAAATGACTTTCCCGCGGGCCAGACATCGATGGAGAAGGTCTCGGGCGAGTACGATAAGAGTTGGCATCCCCAAACAGTAATGCTGACGACCACTCCACACAATTGGTCTAATTCTGTTTCAATCAGTCTATATATTCTCTGGTCGGCTACAAACTTTACTCTGAAGAGGTGCTGAACTGCGTTTAAACGTCTCTAGAGATGCAATAACAAACTTGGGGGAGGTTGACAAACTTAGGTGACCCGACTTAAAGGTACTCGGGTGCGTTCAGGGCGCCACCTGGGAGGTGTATCAAGAACTAAAAAAATATTTTGTTTTTAAAACAATATAAATGCTATTTTATGTAATTGGACACTCAAGAGAGGACAATGCACACAATTTTTCTTTGAATAGGGTAAAATTTCTTAGAATGATCCAAACAAATAGTACTCAAATAGTCACATTTTCAAGTTTATTCACTATAACTAATCTCACAAACGGTAAATGTTCTTTATTTTCTCCTAACAATTGTGTAATTGTCCATACTTATTACATGCTGAGTTTGGTGGGGATTGCACTGGTAGTTTTTTGTAATTTTACAAAAACACATTTTTCCCATAGAAACCAATGGTGAAGGTAATTTTCTTATTAAGGCTGTAACGTCTGTCACAAATGGTAAAAGATCAAAATTTCAGTCTCTATTTTCTTTTATAGACATAAGCTTTTATCAAAAAAATTATATAAGAAATTTGACTGGTCAATAAAAATCAGGCTGAACACGCCCGATTACCTTTAAGGCCATATTTCACTATGCGGCAGGGAGCATTTGCGGCCGCTATTTAAGGGTGCCGCAAGCAATTTTACCAAAATGTTGGTATCCCCGAGCAGGTGACGCAAAACAGCTGACACAAACAGGTGACGCATAGTGGAATACGGCCTTTAGTGAATTTGGTATAACGTATCTGCCGCAACGATTCGCTTGGGCCCCACCAGAGTTTTAGGTTGGCTATGGTCCTGTCCTCCATCGCTTAAGGGCCCTTTGACCATGGCTTGGGATGAGGGCTAACCATGACGCATGTGGAACCTAAGAAATACCTATTATGGTGTCGAGTGTCTTTATCCCTAGAATTATTTCATACCAATACTATACTTCAAATTTATCAAATGTCCATGTTGCATGTTTGGGGTCAATACCAAGTGTTGTATTGAAGAAACGACTGTGTCCCCCTGTCAGACGCATAAGTAACTTATGAATATACTCATCTGACATAGACTGATGGATTTACATTAACGCCTACATATTCTTCCGGCCTTTAACACATAGGCCGGTTTCCACCGAACTATTGAATTTGTGATCCTAAATGACTGCAAACAGCAACAGACAATTAAGTCTGTATGAAAATCTGGAGCTTATCGTGATATAAACCAACAGCATAATAGGATCCCACAACAACAGGCGCAGATATTATTTTCAATCAAACAAAACGTTATTGAAATAATTATCATGCTTATTATTTCGTACAAAATTACACATTTTCAGCTAAATGACTAGGGTACCTCTAGGTTTTGTAGGCCCTAATTGTTACCAGTTTTCCAAAATTGGCCCAAGTATTCGGACCACTTTCTAAGTGCAATTAGCCTAATACAAGGAGAGGTTATGCAAGGTTTAGGGTATGAGTCAAATAGTATAAAGATAATAAATTTTGATCTGAACATCCTCCATGTTCCTCGAATATCATTAGGCTTATTACCACCAACAGGAGGTAGGCATAATTTGAATAGAATTGTATGTCAGTTGGATCTAAATAGGAGATGTAGGCCTATAGGCCTACTTCAAATGACATTCGTTCAATATTGTTAGGACACCAATTTTCAACAGTGCGTACTTTTTATCATTTCTTTAAAAGTGGATTAATATCTCGGTATGCTGTAGGCCATATTTCCTTTCAGTAAAGGAGCCGCCATGCACTGTGTTGTGTCATCCTTTCATGTTGATGATTTCATACACCTTTAACTGCCTTACCATAGAACTGTAGGAGCTTCATTCTATGAAATTACTAACGACTACAATACCATAGCACAGTATATCGTCAACGTGATCATGAATCCTGCCTGAGCCTCCCATGCAGTAATTGCACTTCCCGGAAAATCCGCATGGCGACGCCCCACCAGCCGTCTAGACGAAGCAAAAACGTCGACCAGGGTCGTGATTGCGCATGCGTAATATTATCTAGCCATGCGCCGACCAGTTACCCAATCCCTGCCCACCATTTCTCTTCTTACCTCTGCTCACAGCCTCGGTCCTGAATGTCGTGCGGCCATCTTGTTCCCCTCCGTCACGTGACCGGAAGGTATCCCAGAAGCCTCACGTGCCGTCCCGGGAGGACAATAGACTGCATTAACAAGATTGAAATGTTCATGGCGCGGAAAGAAAACATACGGGGCTGGCAATCGGCGAGAGGGAGACGGTATGCAAATGTCGAGTGGCATTGTCTCTGTCACACTCTGTTGTCACAGGCACAGTCACCTTGGTTACCTAGGCCTTGCTACTGTGGCTACCATTGACCCCTGCACGCTGACCATGTAGGCGTGGGGAAATGCTACAACGCCGCTAAAAGCCAATCACAATCACAGATCCATCAGTCTAACGGGGAAACCACGTGGTTCGTGTCCACTTTTTGGACAAGAAACCTAAGCTTATAGGCCTTTGTAATTTCTGCATTGTAGACCGAGAAGCCCTGTCTGAACGTTACCACTTACAGACAGGGTGAAAATCTATCATTCTTAGTCTGCCTACTTTTCTGCCAACCATTTTGGTTGAGTAGATCTAGACTTTTCTCAGTACAGACTTCATGTCTTGTCACATAACTTCACACATACTTTATTTATCATCATGACTTCTAATTCCCATATGTTTTTTTTTGGAAAGTCTCCTCTAAATATCAAGGATTCAAGAGTTTGCTTAGCCTGATTGCACTGAAAAACTTGAACCTGTCCACCATTACTGTCTGCTGGTAACCATCCTAAGCAGAGGCCCATGCTGGGAACCAGCTAACATCCGTTTGGGAACCAGCTAACATCCGTTTGAAAAGCAACTGGCAAAGCCTTAGTAAAAGTGCTCAATCTCATTCAAAATGTCAGGAGCACTATTTCTAACTTCATACATAACAAGGATATATTCTTGGGAGTTGTCTTAAAAAAATTGGGGTGATTCATGGATATTTGATGCATTTTCGAACAGTTTGAAAACTGGTCTATGGTAAATACCCATAAGTTCTCTCTGACTGTCAGTGGGAACGGCCAACAGTCAGAGCTTTTCTCGGACTACTGCATTGCTGTCATTATGCACAAATAAGCCCGTCCCACATTAGGTATATGCCAGGGTTAGACAAGGGCTGGACAACATTACAGAAGGAGCCATCCTTGTCTCCTATTGTTGGGGTCACTGAAACAACTAGAATTATTTTTTCTACATTTCCTAAGTACTGATGACTACATTTCCTAAGTAGGGGGCCTACTGATGAAGCATTATGATTTCTTTCATTTTACCAATGGACAGATTTGCAGGTTTGCCAACCAAACAAAATGCGCCCCCTCTAAATCCGTCCCTAATTTAGGGAATAGACATTGTGGAGATATCCAGGAAAGTAACTACACTTTATGTAGCAGTGTCGTGGATAACCTAGGCCTACAGGCCTATTGACAAAGAATGGGAAATTTCGTTTATCTAAAAAAAAAAGTATTATTATTGTTTCAAGGCTTCACATATACATATGTTCTTCCAGCCCTATAATGTGATGAACGCTGTAGTAATGTAAATGCAGTATGATATGAGATGAGCTAATATTGTCCAAGCCACCACTCCCACAATTTTACACAGTACAAACAATTTTAACAGCAAACACAAGGTAGTGCAACAGTCATAAATGTCCATGTTAGGTCAGAGGACAAGATTTTTAAGTCCATTTTTAAATTTAAATTTGGTGGTCGAACGCTGAATATCTTTCGGGATATGGTCCCACAGCTTGATTCCTCTACTCATAGGACTATTAGAATATTTTGCATATATTCCTGTATCTCATTTGAATTTCAATTTATCCCTACTTCTTAAATGTATTTTAGGCCTCGATACATCAATGAAGTTAGTACCCTTGCTATACCTGTACATAATCACGCAGTGGTGACTCCTTCGACGTTTCTTCAGTGAATCTAATCTATATTGATGCAATGTGTCATCAACATCTTTACCAATAATGACCACTAAAGAATGTCCTTTCCTTAATAATGATAAAATCAATCAAAGTAATCGCGATAGTTCTGTATACGTTGGTTGTTGAGAATGCCTTCGAGGGCCGCAACCAAAACCTTAACAAACAAATTCCATGTACAGTTGACGCTATGAGGTCAAAATCTAAACTGCATAAAAGGGCCTAAACAGCTAAAGGAAATTCCAAACTATGTTTCCTACAGCCATACTCTGCTATTATTGTACCATTAATAACGTCTCTTATGGTAAACTGATAGTCTTCTGGTAACGCAATCTCCTGCGAATTACTTAGATTCACTGGAATTTAAGGATCATTTGTGTCAAAGGTATGCTCCCCTGCTGGACGTGAGCGAGGCCTGTGTCATGATTCTAAATCAATAATACCTTGTGATCTCTGAGGCCTGCTGTTCTAAGTAACTAAATCCTACTTTAAGGACTGGCCAGTTCTTTTGAAGCTTTTTGTATGTCCTCACAGTGAGGTCTTTTTTACCCGAGTGATTAGTGGTTTTAACAGCTTTTTGTGTTTTTGGCACAACTTTGATACATGTCCACTAAAATAGGTGCTAGGGGAGGGACAGTAAGACTGCAAAATTGTAGTAATAGTTCCTTTGTCTGACTGCATCTGCGCTGCAGAATAGGCATAACTCGTCTTTGTGTGGGTGCAATTTTATAGAAGGACCCTCTGATCAGTACCAATAGAAGTACTTTTCATGAAGCACTTTGTATGTTTGTATTACAAATTTCTAGAAAATAACAACACATCCTCATAGATTAACACCGTATGGGACGAAAAGTGGATCCTTCTACGGAGTAGTTTTAGAGGGGACAAAAGCCTAGAAACTTACCTAAACCTTTTATTTTTCAAGCAGGTCTACACTGATGGTTTCGGATCATAAAAGCCTGTGTCTACATAGCTATCAGCTGGCTATGTTTTGACATAACTATTTCGACCATGGGTATATATTATCTTTAAAAAAGAAACTTTTTAAAAAGAAACTTGATTCATATCGATATCTCTTCAACATACAAATATAACTTTTGATTTGATGAGGTGGAAGACACGTTTTAGGCCACCGAATTCTACCATCAAACAGACATCACGGAGTAGTTACATCTATATGCTCCCGAATAATAAAAACAGTGTCCCACACTTGACTTCGATAAAATTCCCTTCCTGTTAATCTTCTTGGTTAATCGAAGAGTCTGTGAAGCCTAGTAAGGTTGATCTATAAACAATGATGACATGCAACATGGACAATGATAAGTATTGATTATCTAGGATTACTTGAGATGATACGCCTATACAAAAAGAACTTCCAATTGAAGGAGATTAATATTGTGATGTAAGCTTTTATCCATAACCTGTAGATTTAGATATTGTTATTGTAACCGGATACGTTTCTTTTGGTCGAATTTAACCAAACGATGAATACCCAAGCAATAGGCAGGATTTCACCTGAATTGTCGACATACCTACATACTCCGTATCTCTAGATTAATCGAGGAAATTTCATGTTGACCGTCAAAGCAGTCCTTATTCTGACACGTAGGTGTTTGGGGTTTCGCCCTATAATTAACACTGTAGGGTGTGAGTACGTTTGACATATATACCCATACCAGGATAGCCCTAGTATTGTGACACAAGACAGACATGCTGTCTTTCCATGAATTGCATAGAACTTAATACACATGACCGCATATAGAAAGTCTAAGCCAAGGGATACAATTATAAACATGGGTAGTCATAGAATGATATGTGGTCTATCTACTGTAAACCCTTAAAACTTGAACAGCTGTTGAAAGTTCATTTCTATCCCACTGTTTCAATTGGTCAGGGGATTAACTAGAAATAAAGACGATCATTCTCTATAATTGCGTGATAGCCTTTTCGTCAGACAAAGTGACTGAGATACTTGATGTTTTTGCATTCAGTTTGTATTTCATAATTAATTGCCATACAAAGCTTCAGGATTATGACTTTCTGAAAGAATAAAGTGGATATAATAATAATACAACTAAATTACCAAGTGTTTGACGTTCAGTATGGGGATACTGGTGGATTTTATCTTGGGGAAGGAAGTATAACAGACCAATAGGTCTGGAATTAGGGAGTCGGAGTCCCTGAGTTTGAAAGTAGGAGGTAGCACTCCCTGAGTCTGGGGTAGGAGGTATCAGTCCCTGAGTCTAGGGGTAGGAGGTATTATAGTCTCAGAGTCTGGGGGTAGGAGGTAGCACTCCCTGAGTCTAGGGATAGGAGGTATTATAGTCTCACAGTCTGGGGGTAGGAGGTAGCACTCCCTGAGTCTAGGGGTAGGAGGTATTATAGTCTCAGAGTCTGGGGGTAGGAGGTAGCACTCCCTGAGTCTAGGGGTAGGAGGTATTATAGTCTCAGAGTCTGGGGGTAGGAGGTAGCACTCCCTGAGTCTAGGGGTAGGAGGTATTATAGTCTCACAGTCTGGGGGTAGGAGGTAGCACTCCCTGAGTCTAGGGGTAGGAGGTATTATAGTCTCACAGTCTGGGGGTAGGAGGTAGCAATCCCCAAGTCTTGGGGTAGGAGGTATAGCAGTCCAAGTCTTGGGGTAGGATCTGTGGTAGTATCGTTTTCTATGTAGATAGGTACTTAGCTGATGCTTGATAAATGATGCTATGTTATGTTATCTGCGAACAGAGGTTATCCAAATATGCATTAATATTGTCTAGCTTTGCATCTTTATCCGATGTAGGCCTACATCAGAAGGCAGATAATATCAAAAAGAAAAACATGATAATTATACAAAGATGTATGCATTTATGTATGATATTGCCAAATATTATCCTAAAATAATTTTATTAAATGTTAAATATCGCTTTTCTCATATTGTAAACACATTAATTGCAGGGGGGCAGATCCAGGGTCTGTCTTCTGGGGGGGGGGGGGGGCAAGATATCTGCCCCCACCCCCCATGATTTACCTTGCAAAATTTCTCCTGGGATTTGGCAAAACTACGAGAGTTCATTTTTGGTCTAGGGGGGGCAATTGCCCCTTTTGCCCCCCCCCCCCCCCCTGGATCCGTCACTGAATTGACACGAAACAATAGAATATGATGTCTTTTTATAAGGTAGTTGTTATCTTTCATACTTTGTAATGCAGAGGGCATAAGTAACCATTCCATATACCTTTCGTCAGCTATTCATCTAGAAGACTAGATATTTCTTTTGGCTCCCCTTTAGAGCGATCTAAGAAGTTTGATTTCTCTCATAGGAGAATAAGGTTTCGATAATACTATTAAAACTGTAATTTGTATCGCACCCTCCACTTTTAAAAATGCCACCTAATTATATTCTTCCAAAACTAAAACTGACCTTGGGTATCTCATCCAATGATAGGCTTATCAGATGGCATAAAAGGGCCGTGTGTCCCAAATTTGACAGCGCATATCTAGCACCGTTCTCTTGTCTCTTAGTTGGGGAACTAGGGTGCATTCCCGCGTTATTATAAATTAGCCTCTGGCCCTAACGGCCCGTATTCTTCCAAAGAATATATATATACATTGTGATTGTGAATGAGGTGAGCCATCTTTGAAGCTGGTTGGTGGAAATATCCATTAACCCTTTTGAAATCACCTGAGTTCGTCCTGATTCGCGTCATATGAGAAATCATTGGTGTTAAATGAAGCAGGGTGGAGTCAACGGGTCAAACGTCAATGCCGGGTCAAACTGCATGCTCGGCCGAGCCCACCAGACATTCAGAGGTCAATCCGAATGCAAGCATCAGATCACACGATTATGTTCCAGCCTCTGAAACTATACTATAATCACTAATGACTAGTATCGAAACCCAATGACATAATTCCCATACTATTATGCACTATAGTATTATTGTGTAACCCAGAAGCTGCAACAGTCGCATTGACAAATTGATGGGGAGGAAGGTATAGCCTAGTGCATGTATATTCACCTCACAGAAACCCGAAACTACCCAGGCTGTTAGATAGAAACGCCGTTTGAAACTTACCGTAAAATACTCCTCCGTCACAAATTATCAGCAAAGGATATTGTTGCTTTAGTATTAACAGTCTTAGGAGTGGATACAGGATCGCGATGTGTTTTTTTCTTCTCTATATGAAATTTAAGTCTCCATTTAAAAAAGTGTGTGTGTGTTGGGGGAGGGGGGGGGGTCCCAGGGCGTCCTGGCCCTCAAACTGAATCCGCCCCTGGACAGTGTTCGTTATCAAAATGTCCATGTGGAGAATATGTGAAGCACGGAGAATTCTCCGTTTTTTAAGAAAACATTCATAATTAGCATTTATTGTATACTTAAAATAGAGAGTTGCGCAGTTTTCAGTGAGTAGTTTCCATTTCGATAAGTGATTGCCTGACATGATATATCAATTTTGTGCCGTGCTCCATGTTTATATAGACCGTATCGTGTAAGACATATATACTTTCCTTTGGTATTGTTATTTAGCTTGCTTTTATCAGGACGCTGCTTTTGTAATTACAGTAGTGGACACAAACCGTATTTATTCTAGATCCGGATTGCTTAAAACGTTGCCCCCCCGTCGGAAACAGGTTTGACAAGGGCAGTAGATAATAAAAGGACAGTCATACAAATACCATGTTGCTTATGTATTTATTTGTGTATAGCTTTACACAAAAAGTCGTCCTTATTAGGCATGAATCAGAGACTTCACACACAAGTAAATAAACCTTATTTACTAAAGCTCGGATAAGTATTTGAACAGGTGGCAATAGACTTTAACTACGTTCTCGTAGCAATCGTGGCAAAGAATTCCTTGCATAAAAAAGAACTTGCGTCTTATGTCCAAGGTAAACAGTCAAGTGTAAATATACAAAGAAAAACAAGCAAGGGCAACATTTTCAGTTGAGATATATTCTGCTTCCCTAAATGTACTGCTTAGTTACGCTACGTGTTGACACAATGGCACAATTTCCTTTCTTCTTGATGTTTCCACTGTCCCTATCAACTGTCTGCATGGTTCTGTTACCAAAGGGATGGTAGTTTGTTCAAACTTGTGACTCTTACTAATAGATTTAAACAGTACCAAGACCTAAGGGAGAATAATCAGGACGAATAGAGTAAGGCCCGGTCACATATAGCGACTGAACTCAACTCAACAGTTGAGTTAAGTTGGGTCTCTGACAGTCTTGATATGTGACATAGGGTTAAAACTAAAGTTTTAGGTTTTCTCAAGACTGATCAGTCTGGTCTCAAATCTTGAGAAGTTGAAGATTTAAAACTGGATAGTCTTGAGTCCTTAGCAGTCTTATAAGACCCAGTCTCAATATGTGACCAGCCTTAAGACTGGATAGTCTTCAGTCTCAATCGGTTTTCAGGCCCAGTCCCTATTATGTGACATAGTTTAAGACTCAACTCAACTGTCTTGAGTCCATTATCCAATCACATCAAGGCAAATAGACACACCCCTCTTTCCTACATATCATTGAGTTTATAGGCAGGGGAAAGAAGACTTAAGACTATCCAGTCTCTATATGTGACCACTCATCATTTTTTCCTTAAGACTGGTTAGTTTCCAACTATTCAGTCTCAAGTCCTTAAGACTGTTCAGTTGAGTTCAGTCTCTATATGTGACCGGGCCTTAAGTTTGGCCATTGTTATGAAACCGAAGAGTGAAAAAGTGTGAATTGACCAGTATACTCAGCAGTATTCCGAATTGTTGGTGGCTTTTTAATTCATACCACGTAATCTATCCATTTATTTGGACGTTAAGTTGGGCGGCGCACTACAATCTGGGGTTTCCGGATCTCGTATACGTATTCCCCTTTCTACAGAATGTCGTCTGCCTGAATGGGCGCACTTTGAAACCAGAGAAAATGAATTTAACACCACGTCCCCTTTGTTGAAGCTGATACTCTATACTGCCATCTTCACCTTGATACAACGCTCAGGTTCTTCGATTTCCATCAAAATTACAGGTTGCCTTAGTGGCGCATTCACTCGTTTGATAAAAGAAGCATTTGTTAAACAGATCTCAGTGTATGATTGCACATGTGAACTCGTAAATTAGGTGAGACATGGTTGGGCGGACGTCAAAAACGTGCGGCTAAATGGCCTCACCCGACTTCTCTGCCTGATCAACGAACATAAAAGTCAGAACGTTTAAAAGACCTCATCCATTTCCAAAATTAAATTGTTTACCATACTTCACAACTTGAAAAGACAACTTCTACAAAATTGCAAATTCTCCAGTGTGAATTATTGGAACTGAAAGAATGTGACTTTTGGAGGGTTCTTAAAATAATAGAGCTGTTCTCCACTGATAATATGATATGATTTGTAAATCATACAAATACAAATTACATGATTGATTTGTAGATTTCGTATGACCAAGGCATTAAAATTTTATCGGTTACGTTCAACAGTTCAAATCATGAATCATTTAAGACCCAGTTTATGAAGAAATGGCCTTAATATGACATACACCATCGCTTTTTATATAAGAACTCAAATGGATTACCTTCAGAATAGCGACTAGGCTATCTCAAAGACAGAATGTTCAGAACACTAACATCAGAATCAGTACACCATCTGAATTATCTATCAGACCTGGGTCGGCATCCATCACCTCGTGAGACAGCACTGGGCACCAACCCATGTTCTAAAAATGGAGAGAAAAACAACGTGGCCAAGATTCTTTCAGTTCCCTACTAAGAATAATGCGGCCAGCATACCATCCAAGATAAGAGCAAAGTAATGAATTTGAGAGCAATTACGGGCGTCTCATCATTCCGAATGCAGCTGTAACGAACCGCTTTAAAGGCACTCACCCACCACCAAGGTGCAGGGTGAGGCTGGGCCAAGTTGGGGACCTTATCAGCGGATGGCACACTTTCCTTCAATCTCGTCCCTTAATTCATGATTGCCTACTAACCGAAAAGACTCAATCCATAGGACTAATACAACAGATTGTGGAAAGCGTGTTGCTATGCAAGGTGATTGAAAGTTAAGTGGTATCAATGCCGAATTCGGTGACATTTCTAAATTTATGTGTTGAGTAATACATATTATACATATCATATTATATATATATATATATATGGGTCAGGCTCACGAAATCGTCACCAGTGGGGTTGGGCACTTGAAAAAAAAAAAAAGTGCTCTAGGCCCATCATAATACCTGTTTTAGATAGTACAGGGGTTGCTGGTTCATGTCCTAAAAAATCAGGACAGCCACTATTCCAGTTATTTTGTGGCAGCTGTTTGAGTACCTCGGTTTTTACCTCATATTTCTGGTCAGTGATCTTTGAAAGGACCCCTCATGTGTTCATTTACACTTTACACCTATTTTTAAGGTTGATATGGTCACTAGAGGACATGTGCATGTGGAAAAATATGACTTTCACTTCGTGTGTCGTAAAATATGGTACCTGATAGGGCGCCGAAGTTCGGTCCATTTTTCTGCGCTATGAAATATTGTGTTTACGGTAACATGCACTCTTTGTCAATACCTGTAAAACCTAAATACCCAGGACTAGGGCTTATGTTTCTATCTGGCAGTGTAGCCCCACCTCTCCTCTTTCTAAATATGTAATATGAAAGCTGTGCTACATCACAGTGCAGAGCCATGCATCCACCGGTAGACCCCTGTGCGTCTGAGGTAAAAACCACTAAATCGTCAACTTTAACATAGTCCGACCAAAGGCCCCCCATGGCTCCTATTTATCAATTCTAACCTCCTTTTGAAGTTCATACATGGTCCTGAGGGGTGTGGGTAGTCAATCAAAGCAAAATTAGACCTTAGACTCGAAAAACATTTTGCGGGTTCTCATTTTTACGACGAAAAAATCTACGTTTTTACTGCACGCTGGCACATCGGGGCACCAAGTGAGAAAAAAAACCCATCCTAACCCCACCATTTCTATTCCACAGTGTAGCCCCACCTCTCCCCTTTCTAAATATGTAATATGAAGGCTGTGCTACATCACAGTGCAGAGCCATGCATCCGCCGGTAGACCCCTGTGCGTCTGAGGTAAAAACCACTAAATCGTCAACTTTAACATAGTCCGACCAAAGGCCCCCCGTGGCTCCTATTTATCAAATCTAACCTCCTTTTGAAGTTCATACATGGTCCTGAGGGGTGTGGGTAGTCAATCAAAGCAAAATTAGACCTTAGACTCGAAAAACATTTTGCGGGTTCTCATTTTTACGACGAAAAAATCTACGTTTTTACTGCACGCTGGCACATCGGGGCACCAAGTGAGAAAAAAAAAACATCCTAACCCCACCATTTCTATTCCACAGTGTAGCCCCACCTCTCCTCTTTCTAAATATGTAATATGAAAGCTGTGCTACATCACAGTGCAGAGCCATGCATCCACCGGTAGACCCCTGTGCGTCTGAGGTAAAAACCACTAAATCGTCAACTTTAACATAGTCCGACCAAAGGCCCCCCATGGCTCCTATTTATCAATTCTAACCTCCTTTTGAAGTTCATACATGGTCCTGAGGGGTGTGGGTAGTCAATCAAAGCAAAATTAGACCTTAGACTCGAAAAACATTTTGCGGGTTCTCATTTTTACGACGAAAAAATCTACGTTTTTACTGCACGCTGGCACATCGGGGCACCAAGTGAGAAAAAAACAACATCCTAACTCCACCATTTCTATTCCACAGTGTAGCCCCACCTCTCCCCTTTCTAAATATGTAATATGAAGGCTGTGCTACATCACAGTGCAGAGCCATGCATCCGCCGGTAGACCCCTGTGCGTCTGAGGTAAAAACCACGTAAATTACGAAACCTTACCAAAGTTGTCCTCGAAGCTGGAAATTATACCTTTTAACATAATTCCATCTTTGTTGTAAGTCCTACATTAATACCAAACCAATAAAAGTGCTGTAAGTTGGAATCCAAGGGGAATCAGCACTGCATAATCACCACGTTGTACCATACATCTGAGGTAAAAACTGGACTTTCCTGGAATCAAATACAAGCAACATGCACACATTTTATCATGCTAATAGATGGTTAAATATTTTAAATTTAACTCACCCAGTCTGGACGATGGTACGGGTCGACTGGTGGCTTGTTAACTGTCTATTATAACTGTTTTATCGAATAATGATTGGGATGTGTTCGTGTTGATGATTTTGGTGATAAAATGTATGTATGTTGATAACCCCTTCCCCCTTCCCCCCTCCCATCCCTAACCCCTAGGAGCCTAAACAAACTCCTTGAGCCTATCCTGGGCTGTTTGGCTCAGGGTGAAGGATCGTTTCGATCTTCCTGTGGGGATGGGGGGGTCGATCGTTGCCATCACGTCCGCCTGGTCAATCCACAACTCGTCGGCCAGGCGGGGCCAGAGGTAGGTAAGGGGGTTCTTTGGACTGTTCACCATGAAGTTGATGTGAACCTCCTTCTCGTCCTCGCCCATGACGCACCCTACGTACGCCTCGCCGTTGTACTTGGCGATGACGAGAGACCCTCCCACACCGTCACAGGGTCCCTTACCGTGACCGCTCTCGAAGTAGTTCCAAGTCGCGGGGATGCCAAACAGCTCTCGGTGGCTGTGGACGAGGCGGAACATACTCGCATTCCGGTACTGGCTGGATGGCGAGTCGGACAGGTAGTGGAGCTGTGTCAGGTGTGGGAGGTTCGCCTTCACCCATGCCATCAGGGCTTTGAGGAAGGCGAAGATCGCCTGGGCGTTGTGCTTGAGGACCGACGACAGAATGACGATTGACTGGTGCGCCAACTCCTCCTCCCCCTCGACCTTGTAGTGGATCACTGCCGGGTGTACGGTGACCTGACATTTCGAGTAGTATGCCGCGGTCACCTCGTCCTTGAACTTACAAACATAGTTCTCGGCGAAATCGACTTGGACGGTCGCCTCACCGGGCTGCAGTCGTGACCTCAACAGCTTGAACTGGCTGTTCTGCCACTCGGCACGATGGTCGTGCGCCCGGAAGACGACCAAGTCCGCCAAGAACTGTTCGCGGAAGACGGCCTTGTCCTCGGTGTCGTCAACAAGGGTGGTGCGCTTGAACGGCTTCCCTTTGTTGATCCCGGAGACTTGGCGCCACACCCGGAAGTTGATGTGGTCGCGATCCAGCTCGTCGATCTTCTTACCCGCCTCCTCTTCGGTGAAGGTCCGCGCGAATTCCCCAGGGCTCTGGGTCACTCCCACTTCCCTCAGCGGCTCAAGTCGGAGCGCAAAGTTCTGGTGCTTCTGGCACAAGCACACCTGTCGCTTGGTTTTGGAGACAGGCAGAACATTTGCGGGCCTTGCCTTCTTGAACCCGGCGTAGCTGACCTTGACGTCCGGGTTCTCCGACTTGTACCGCTTGAAGATGACGGCGATGTTGTCGGTGAGGACGTACTTTTGGAGCTTCACCCCCTTGACGGTTACGGTGTCGCGCTTCCCAGGCAGGCACGAGCTGACGTCGCTCTGCTTGTAGTAGCGCTGGATGCGCTGCCTGTTTATCATCGCGAGCACCTTACGGTGCGTCTCCCCTTTGCGCTCGCTCGTCCTCCGGGACATCTTCACTGACAGCGAGAGGAGACGTGCCGTCTTCGTCAGGGCGGCGTTGCGCATCACGGTACGCCTCACCGCAGGGTGCGCCGTCTTGATGGCCTTGACCACCGTGTTTCCCATCACCAGATGCCTCCTGACACCGGGTAACTTGGACGGGCTGAGGCCTGCAGCGCGGAGCACGTGGTCCGCCTCCCGCACTGGGGTGGCCACAGGCTCCGGCGCGGCAGGGGCGGCAGGTACATCTGCAGGCGTTGGTGGGGTAGAGGGTCGGCCCTGAAGACGTTGAACTTGCTTCTTGAGCGCCCACACCTTCCTCTGGAGATCGGTGTTGGCGACCAAGAGGGCCTCCTTTTGCCGACGGTGAGCTGAGTCACGCCTGCTGATGCGCACCCGGGTGTTGCGCGCCGTGGACGGGAACGGGAGTCGAACCACGAGGCTGCAAGTTTGTATCATGTGTTAGGGTCATGTGTTTCGTTGTTATGCATACATGTCAAATGTTAGTTTGAGAATGTGAGCATGTACTGTATTTAAAAGTTTGTGAATCACATCAGTCCTAATAAATAAACTCAACTGCATTTAGAATTACAGTTATAGAAAGACAAATTTATTTAACTGTAAATTACAATTACTTTTTAAAGTTCTTTAAAGGTGAAATAAAAGTCTATTAAAAGTTCTGTTTCAGTCTCTTTCAGTCCCGTTAATCTGTAAATCTGGTAATCTCTATTAAACTAATCTAAACTAAAAAAGCACCGGTTACCAACACCCTAAATAAAAAAGCCATCAAATTAAAGCACCAAAATAAAGCATACTAGGATATATATTAACCATCTAATCTAAACCATCTAAGCCTTAAAAAAAACAAAACAAACTAGTCTGTAAGGAAGTAGCCCTCCAAAGCTAGGCCGATGCTGAAAAGTAACATAATAACGAGATAAAAGTTTAAGTCTTAACAGGGTGACATCATGGGATGATTTTAAAATAGTATTAAAAACAAGATCTTTTTAAATCACTTATTATAAAATCTGAATATTATAAAATACAAATATATTTGGACATTGCAAACATTCATGCTAAAACCTAAGAGTAAATAGCAACCTCTCCCGCAGCTCCTCCTCCTCCTCGTCCCGGGCCGGTACGGTCGCGGGGGCGCTCACTCGCCGCTTCCTCACTGGCGCCGCGACAGGGGCGTCATCCTCCTCGCTCGACGAGAGGTCCACGACGCTTGGACGACGGCGCTCCCCCCTGGCTCCACGGGAGGTCCCTGGAACAGCGCTCGGGGCTGGGCCGGTGGGAGGCGTGGCCGGCTGGGCAGGAGCAGCGGCCGCTGCCGCACCCGCACGCGACTGGGCTCTGGCAGTGCGCTGAAATCAAAATCAAAATAGCATGATTAAATTTGTCAACAAATAAATAAAAACTGCATTATAGAATGATAATTACACCTCCAAATAATTACACCGCAGAATAATAATCAAACCTCCAAATAATTACACCACAGAATGATAATTAAACATCAAAATAATTACACCGTGAAATACAATTACACTTGAAACATTACTGAAACCAAATCAACATTAATTTTGATACATTTGAACAAGAGTACAATGATACATTTTGAACAATAGTACAATATCATACGTACACCTGAGGGTGGGATGGCAGCCAACGCGGCAGCCTCGTTAGCGGCGAGTATCTCAGCCTTCGTACGGCGCTTCCGTCCCTCGCCACGAGCCACCCGGGCCTTACTCTCCGCCGCCTTACGGTTTCGCTCAGCACGTGCATCATCGTCCAGAAGGTCCGAGGGGATGTAACGCGCCCCCACTCTCTCACGCTGTTTTTCAAGGTAGGCCTCAGGGTTTTCCGCCAGCTGCCTCTGGCGGTACGTCTCCGAGTACACTTGGTCAGCAGCACGCTTGGCCTCCATCTGTAAATAATGAAAAATTACACTCAATTATTAACACAAAATTACCTAAATTATATAACAATAGGCTATAAATACAATAGAATATATACCAATATTATTCTAGTGTGCATACAACTACTTGTAGTTAGTTATTTAGATATAGATACATTGAATTTGGGACTACAACTGACAGAAACACCAAAACCGTTTTTACCTCAGATTTCACTCTATCATTAATGAATAAGCCAAAAATGTAGAAAAAATCAACTATATCAGTGCCAATTGTAATTAAGATTATAGATGTATATGTTAGGAACATGCATGGAGAATATTAACCTTCTATTCAAAGTGGTTTAGACATTGCGACTTTCACTGCCCTGTCAACTCGACTTTCCAGATTTTTACCTCAGATGCATTTCGTGCACTACTCGACCAAAATATACCAAATTTGAAATACAATGCTTTCTACACGTAGCCCGTCATTAGGGCATTCCAATGAAACCTTCGTGGCCATTCTAAGACGAATAGTTTGGCAGCAGGAGAGGAAATTCTGGTTTTTAACTCAGATCAAGTTTTTAACTCAGTGTCCGACGGACATCGGCTTCGTCGGCTTATGGCGCCGTTTTCGAACAACATCTACCCACGCGACCGGTCAATTTGCTTCGTATACAGTTTAATCTACCTAAATGAACCATTATTTCTGGTTCTACACATGCTCTACAACATCTACATGCAAGTTTGTACACCAGATTCAAGAATCTACTCACTTTTCTGTCGGGAAATGAGAAAATTCTGAGGTAAAAGTCGGGTCTGCGAGCGTGTTGATGTATCGGCGAGTTGGGCGGAAGTGAGCGGAAAACACCGGTATGTAAAACACGGTCCGGCTAAACCAAGCGGTGGCTTGAAGCCGTTGCAACGACGATTTCCCGCCAAACTGAGTTAAAAATTTCTGAGGTAAAAATCAGTCGGCGTCTTTCAAGGGGCATAGCGTCGTAATGAATCGATGCAGAAATGATATGAAGGTTGATATCATGTACATATGATGCTAGTATTATGCCATAATAATGATTTTGCTCAATTATAATTATTAATATGAAATAATCGTCTGAGGTAAAAACCACCCTTAAAAAATCTCTCATTTCTACTTCACACTTTGGGACCTGGATCGATATTGATTGATAATAGCCCAAAAAAAATTATGGGATGCTGTAGAAAACATATTTTCCCCAATATTTATGCTTTGATCATTAGTATTTGGAGATATTTGCTGTACTCTGAGTTGCAAATGCCAAACTGAGGTAAAAACCAACGATTTCTGGGACAATTTGTAAATCGGCCACCCTGAAAAAATTATGGCCCGATAAAATTTTTTTTGCCTTTACACACTACCTTAACCTGTTTACTCCATGAAGAAATATTAAAATCTGACATTTAATACATTTAAATGGTTAAACAACACTGTTTACATTTTAACTTTGATTGGGGACATGCAAAAAAAGCCATTTTTGGGCATTTTTCTAACTTTGCGCCCATTTTTCACCAGGAACTAGTGATCGCAGCTAGCCAAAAGTATAGTGCCCCGAATTCGTCTTGACGAGATCTATCTATTGGTATGTTTTTCGAAACTATCGGATTATTTTTGAAGGTATCGTGGGGCTGAGACACAAAAAAAACCCACTGGCGACGATTTCGTGAGCCTGTTTGCCAATATATATATATATATATTGGCAAACTATGCGAACTTGGCATACTACTTGGCAAACTACTACAAACTACGCGATATATATATATATATATATCTATATATATATATATATCAATATATGCACGCATAGATAACTATACTTATAACATGTAATTTCTTCAAGTTGGAACTACGATCTCAATGGCGACATTTGACCATGTTTCAGTTAGTTATGAAAGCCATTGGCAATTTAATTTTATGAGCTGCTCAGAATCTTATCGATGTACACACGTCAGTTGCATAGAACATGTATCTCAATGTTCAGGTACATGTACAGCCAATTTTCTGATGATTGTTCCATGCTACTTAAGTGGGCATTTCTACAGATTTGTGTGATTCTAGAAATGTATCTAAACCGCTGGTTTTTCAACTGTCAACAATTTGATGAACGTGTCATCAGCATGGAGTAATTTTACAGCAGCTATTGAAAAATAAGGAACTACAAACTACGCGATATTTTAGTGGGCCATTTTGCCTCAAGGTTGACTTATACGAGAACTTAAGTAATTGTGTTAAAAAGGTTTCTCGGCAAAGAGGGAATGTTTGTCCCTGATCTTTCTATGACCTTTTGTTTTATAGTATGATAGATAGTATGATGACATGTGCATGTATTTGTGCTACATATCACATAAGAAATAAACAACTCATCGGAGTATTAAGCACCCTGGTTTTCCTTCCGAAAGATTAAAATGTGGTCATCACGTTAAGATTTAGAATAAAAAAACATTAAATAGAGCGTCCATTTCACGATATGTGACAGTTTCTGGGATTTCCAGCCTTATGGAAATGTCTATTCATGGCTCTAGAGCCTTTATTTAGCTTAGAAATCATAAAAATCATAAAAAAATAAGCTAAATTCATGCTGTAAATGAAATTTTTCATATTTTTCATTATTGGTGAAAACATTTGGATTTTTTGCACTTTGTTGCAACGGTAACTAGAATATCGATTGAACGTCCAAACCTGCCGATACTATGGCTATACAAATGAGGGTTTCCATGGTAACCATGGAACAAAATTAAGTTTTCTAAATTTGAAATTCTGAATCAAGGGACTGCTTGGCTATATTCAGTAAAAAACAGATTCTGAATATCTTAAATAGAAAGGAAATGGCAGTATATTTCCTGAAATCATATTTGGGCTTTCAATTTTTGGCCTTGATTATATATAAGGTATATCTTTATAAATACCAAAGACTGGTCTATTTTGGCATATTAAGCATATCTGACCATTGTGTCTTCATATCAACATAACTTTTTTTGTAATAAGAATATTTACCTATTTTTTTCAGTTTTAGATTCCCCAAGACACCTTCTTAATCTAATATTCCAGGCCATAAGACTGCTTTTCGCAGAGGATGTCACATATGTTGTTCGTTAAAACATTACAATGGATGCAATGCTACCGTCTATAAGCACGAGGTCAAAATCGACCTCGTGCGTATTAAGGTCCATTATATGCACGAGGTGGGTCTTCAACCTCGTGTATGGACTTTTCAGGGTCCAGAGACAGGTCCAGGGGGCAGAGACCTCGTGTAACATGGTCCCTAAATTGCTGTACACACGAGGCCCTTCCTTCCTTCTCAAAATCTCCCACCAATAAACCCATCCTACATTGGGTATATCCCAGGGTTGGACAAGGGTTGGACAAAATAACCATATAAGCCTTCCTTGTTTCCTAGAGTTATGATTACTGAATAAAGCAACAATCATACTTTTCTATATCCCCAAGTACTGCTTAAACACTATGAATTCTTAAATTCTATCAATTGACAGATTTGCAGGTTGGCCAGCCAATCAAAATGCTGTATTTCAGAGCAAAACAGGGTTTGACATTACAGGTTAGGCTCACAGGCTTTAACATTGGCTGCTATGGGGAGAAGGCCAATATGTAAAGCTGAATTCTCCAAATAATAGAGGCAATCTGTCAATCAAATTGCTTTGGTTAATTTTGTATCATGCAGATGTCTTCAGGGAATAAGCATGGAAGCAATTTTGCAAATATTTCATGGTAAACTGCAATGTGGGTGTAAACTGGGATGGGCTTATTCAGGCAGGGGGAGGCGGTATGAGGCCTGCCTCATGTGTATTGCATATGGTTTTGGGAAAAATGCACGAGGTCAATCTTCAATCACGTGTGTGAAGTTGCCCAGAATAACCACCTCGTGCCTATAATGGTCCTTAATATGCACGAGGTGGTTCTGTATCCTCGTGTTTCGTGAAAATCCTCGTGTGTATAGAATCTTCCGGATGCAATAGTAAATATTGTATACGTTTAAAATCTGCAGCCATACGAAAATCTGCAGTCATATGACCACTTCACTTCTTTATCTCTGACGTATGGACCTAGTTCCGGCCCCCTCTCCCCGCCTCTGCAACAATTCCTTTTAATTAACTCGATGAGTAGGGCAGCATCGATGACAGCACACATTGCTTATGCACTCTCTTTTTATCATCTTTGTGTACGGTGCCGAGAACACCGCACACAATACATTGTCCTGCCGGGCCCTACCTCCCGTCTCCCCGGAGGCCCAGTAAAGGGACCCGTGGGCACCAGAGATCTGCGTGATCTGTGCTTGGAGCTGTGGGGAGGGCGGGGTGGTGACGGTGGGTCGACAGTGGCCGTCGCCAAGTAGTCAGCCCACACTGCCCTCCACCCCACACACCCAGGCTGACCCGTCCGGCCGTGGCCGTGTCATCAGACAATGAGCTACAACACAAAGCTTCAGGCTGTATTGATTGTGACGAGCGCCTCTAGTGGCAGAGAAGATTCCTCTGGCCGCCTCCCCCACTACCACCATTTGCTCCGGCTCCTCACTGATTGATTGCCAAGGCTGGGGCTCCCGATTGCAAGACTGCTTAGTTTTCTGCTATTCTTCATTCCAGCAAATTCAAAAGTATATATAAATAAACCTTAAATGAAGGAGACACGTTATAACTTAAAAGAGTGGAACCTTGGAGACGGTACATACCGTATAATACCCACGCCAGTCCCCGCGAGCACAATGTGTAAGCCTTTACAAGCTGAGGGAAACCTAATTCAATGTGAAGTAGTTTCGACCATTGTAAAATTGTATTGCTTCTGAATCAGCAAAAATTACTTTTCCCTAAATGAGATACCATGGTGTTTCATACACATAAACATCAGATTCTTCCTGAATTCAATTACAGCGTAATCCTGAATACACTGTGACGTCAGTAGTAATCAGCTCTGGATACATCATCACAGTTGGTCACCATCATAGCACAACGGCCCCGGAAATAACAACAATCAAGCCCATAAAACCTTTTCGCCGACTAATTTCCACCCATCCATAGCCACATTCCCGGGAGAATTACATCCATATTTCCTCATCGTGGACAAAGATTCCCCATAGAAAAACTCTTCAACCTTAAGAAGGATTTCAATTTCCAGTACCCCATGGACACAAAACCACTTTTGGCCTACACAGGACGTTTCCATTGGAATGGAGACTGGGTATCTGATATTCTTTAGCCATTTCTCGTTTTTATGCGAATTTATAAGAAACATAATGCTTAATGTTATCGTTGGGAGCCCAGGGATACAGACGGGCCGGAGTCATGAAGCCAAATGTTTTAGCCAGCCACGGGCCTACTCATGTGAATGATGACTGATTGTGTTTGCCTCGTGAAGCAGACACAGTCCCAGCAAATACAAATTTCCCATATTTGTATCCCCTCTCTTCCCTGAATAATCAATCTCAATACTGTCTCCGTGAGGATGTTGGTCTCCGACTTCTGAATGTTTGCTTTGTAGAAATGAAAAACCCTTGTAGAGGAGGATTAGAATGCAGGGAGGTAAACTAATAGGATCCTCATACATTGGTGATTCAAACAAGGAAATAAACGTGTCCTTCTCCGGGCAACTTGGAAATAGGAACCGTGGACGTTTGGGTTCAATGTCATCACGCATCTACCGTTTGTACGTCTAAACTTTAAAATCTAATTCCATTTTTTTCTGTGTAAAAGTTAGGATAGAATGTCTGTTTGTTTCCAAGTTAGGATAGAATGTCTGTTTGAAATTGAGGTATTGACTGGTATGAATGCTCCTGCTTTTTCTCCCAGACGGAAAAACGATCTGAAAACTCTTTTAAAATCATGACTTTGTTTGGGCTTTGGGTTTCCTGTCCTGCACATGACAACCATCATAGCCTCGGGCTTTTCAACACAGTGGTTGTAGTATCAGCTACCCCAACCACGCGCCCCTCTTAACGTCACATGACTGAAGGGCAAAGGGCAAGATGAGACCAACCAAGCATAGGGCCCTCTTTTCTCATCCGGCACATCTGAGGCCAGGCCCCCATCTCAACGGGCGGGCCGGGGGTAAAGCCCTACACACCTGGGTAGAGTTACATTATAAACGTTACGCAGTGATTTGTTACTTCCCATCCCCACTACCCCTCCCACCTGGATCTGTGCAAAGTCTGCTCAGGCTGCATACACTCTCAACATTCATATTTGGTGATCGTGTTCTTAATTTCTCATCTTTCACGTTGGTGTTGAGTGTTTACTGGAGTAGGCTTATATTGGTTTCGTCTGGATGATTAGGGGTTGTAGTTGCCTTTACAATGATGGAAATTGAGGCTAGGCCAATTGAGTAAACATTGAATTACTCATCAATAGGACTAGCCTGTTAAATTCCATGCAGTGCCTTTTTGCATAACAAAGTCAGCAGGTCCGATCTGCTCATCATGGCCTGGGGAGGTGGTTACCATGGGGACGCCCCGGGGCTGCACGGCTCCATGGCTGGCAGGCTGCACGCTTGGGGAAGTCGGGGCTGCCTCAAGCCACCCTGCGCGGGACGGGCCTGCTTTGGGTCGGTTCTACGCAGGTTGGCGACCAATGGCTGAAGGGGGAGACGCACGCAGCGCATCTGCTCCCAGCAGCCTCTGCGGCCCGCCGACTCCATCTGAGGCCCGCACCGCCCAGCGACCAGCACGGCCCCCGCCGTACCACCGCCACTACTGCCCTGCCCGCCACACATACTTCACATCAGGGCCCTGGTCTTAACAAGTCAGATCCTGGTCCACATACCTGTAGTAACATACCTGTCGGCCTCACGGATATATATGTACACAGGAGGGGGAGTGGTAGACGTCAGCGTGAACAGAGTAAAAAACACGCAGGAGACCTATTCAGTTGTTGGCGATTACAGACTGGTGTTTACTTAAAGTGGATACAATCCCCGACCTATTGGCCTGAGGAGGCCGGATCCCCTAGAGTGAGAAGTCAGCGGGAGGTAGAAATGGACTCTAATTGTGTTGGCTGCGGGTATGTACGTCGGCGGCCCACCCCCTGCGATGTGGATTACCGATAATCTGGAGATTGGGGATATTATACCACAGGTGAGCTAGCTTCTTACCTGGCCGTGGCGTGGATTGCCGACCGCGCCATTTACATACGTCTACCTGTGGGAGACCTGCTTCTGAGGGGTATCACCTACACGTTATACTCTCACGTGGAGACCACCTGAGAAACGGAGCCTGGAACACAAAAAGACCTCTTACACGGCGTGTGGCTACAGGGGTCAGGCTACAAGGGAGGTGAACGATTCGACGCATCCTACCCACATGATGACCTGACTGCGTCCTTGATATTTCTATCTAATAGGATCGGCATCAGTTCCCCTCGATTAAGACGGGGCTCAGCATGGCTTCATGTAGTGTCTCTTCAAATGACCGCTGCTGCTCATCTCTGAGCATGGTCCCGGTTATCATGAGGTTAGTTTGGCTGACCCTGGTGGTGGACATCTTTACCTTAACACTTCCTCAGTCTGTCTGGTCCTGTCCAGCGGACGAATGCCAATGCATTAATTCAGAAATCCTCTGCTCGCCGAATGTAGACGAACTCCCCCCTTTCGGGTTTGAGAACCAAACCTATATGACACTGGACCTCAGCAAGAACAAGCTGCATCGTATCCGAAGTAGGGCCTTTCAGGAACTCTCGGTCACCAAAATAAAGATGCTGAGGAATGGGGTGAAACTTTCAATTAGTCGACGTGCGTTTAGAGGTTTGGAGAACGTTTTAGAAAAAGTCTACATTCGGCGCAGCCATTTAACCTCCCTTCCGACAGGCATCTTTAAGAGAATGAGGAAGCTGAAAGACATGGATTTCTCTGGGAATCGGCTGACGAAGCTTCCCAGTGGAGTGTTTAGGGGCGCCAAAAACGTGGAGCGATTGGATCTAACTCATAACCGGATCATCCATCTTCAGGCAGGTGTGTTCACCGGACTGCATAAGCTGAAGGTCCTCCGTCTGGGCGACAACGACATCAATGTGCTGGAGACCAACGCCTTCAGCGGGCTTCAGCTACTGGAGGAGCTGGACATGGCGGACAATCAGATCCGAGACCTTCAGCCAAAGACCTTCCAGAGGGTGCCCAAGCTGGTGAAGCTTGACCTGAGGGGCAATAAGATCCCCGCCCTCTTCCCGCTGATGCTGGCCGGCACGTCAAACCTACAAGAACTGAAACTCGACCAGAACCCCATCATTTGGATCGCAGACGAGTCGTTTGCGGACATGGCCCAGTTGAAGGAACTGAGTCTGGGAAGCTGCCAACTGTCCTACATGAAGGCTCGTATGTTCAAAGGGCTAGACAAGCTGGAGAAGCTGAGGATTCCCAAGAATAACCTCACCTCCATCAGTGATGGGGTTTTCCGGTACCTTGATAACCTCAATCTTGTGAATCTGGAAGAAAACTCCCTGAGTACGCTCAACCCATGCGCGTTTGAAGACGTAAAGAAGGTAAAGGAGATCTGGATGTTAAAAAACAAGGTAAACTGTAACTGTGAGATGAGGTGGACGTCACAACTCACACAGACAATTATAAAGGGGAGATGCATGGCTCCAGGGCGACAAAGGGGAAATGAAATCAGTCGAAAGGCAAACTATGACGGTTGCAAGCGGAAAGCTTTCAAATGCCCAAAGATTAAACGGGATCAGACAGATGAGAACCGAACAGAAAGAAAGAAGAGAAGAAAGAGGGTGTTCTGATCAGTGTTCCGGCCACGGACCAGGCTCTAAAATATCTGCACTTAAACATATTGAAACTGTGGTCATTCCAAAAGAGAATCAGTATGGGAACAATATCATTGGAAAATTAACAAATAGAACGATGAGAATTACAAACTGAGCTCTAGCTTTATCACAGTTCCTGTAGAGGGCTGTGTGTTTTATGCAATGTTAGTTATGTTAGTGTTCCGATATATGTAACTTCATATCATCGTTATTGATTCTCTACGGCCTTGTGTACTTTTTTGTCAATAATATTACAATTATGCTGTAAAAAAGGAAACTGGCCAGAACAAGGCAAAATATTATGTACTAAAATAGGTAAGTGATCTCAGATTGCGCAGAAATTATTCTTTTCATCAACTTGTGAATAGAATATCAAGGCTTTCAAATGTGTACATTCATTGATGGTCATAATTGCGAAGGTCATAGTCTAAAGCACAAAGAATTGGTTCCAAGTCCCTCCGGGGGAACCTACACAAATTGTCGTAATTCTCTGTATGTTGATTGATACCCAACTGCAGAGCCCGGCAATATTAAATCTTGTTCTTTAATGAGCACCGAGAAAAGCTAATCAAAATTTACGATTATTATGTGTGTTGAAATCCTTGATCGGTTATGATTATCAAAGCTTGAAACTCTTTTTTATAACAGTATACTTATTCCAATAGACAGGATAACACCTGTAAATGCATAATATTATATATGCTAGAGTATTAGCTTTTATTCATAGTAAAAGGAATTGAAGCTAGAAAATATGCTGCTTTGATTCTCCTATGACATCATGAGTGCGTGGTAATTGTCTACAATTAGTTATACATAACAGCAAAAGTATGCATCAGCTTTCTTTGGATATGTATTCATTTTCTGAGTAATGCATGTTCCAGTGGTTCTTCAAATAACAAACGATATCCATTGAATATGGTATGAACACACATGTACAAAACACACTATTTATTTAAAGATACAAAATACCTCTTTCGGTTCATATACCTGATTTCATGACAGCTGTATATATCAGTATCAGTATCATTTTCATTTATTAGATCATTCTATAGAACGTATCATATTTTTCCATTTGAAATCGACTCCGGTTATTCTTTAATTGACACATGGTGGGTGGTAAGGGACACGTTATAAGGGTTATTTCACCTTATATAAACATTTTATTACGTACAGTTCGTTCGAGGAACTGATCGTCAAGCGAGTGTGATTAGAATAAAGCCGTATATAGCATTAAGATCATCCTCCACCTGGTTGAAAACGTACAATGAAGTCAAAGATGTATGTACCATGTCCCATTAATGTAATATGTTCATAGTGTCAACCTGTGTAAATAGATACAATATGATAATGGTAAAGATGTAATTGTAGATTGTAACTATAGCATTATAGAGAGGATCTGTTCAATACTTTGTTAGATGCTGTACATCTTCAAGGTACGTACCGTCTATATTGCCTCAGAAAATTAATGTTGGAAAGAATATATTAAAAGCTCCGACTCAAACAGATTGTGTCGACATTTTTTAATGCGCGCATGTCTGGGCGGCAGGTGGGTACTCCCACGCCAAGCCTATTAGGTGTAGGGCCCACCAGATTCCTGCAGAAGAAACGGTTAGCCATCAATATTATTCATAGCCACAGAACAACGATTGATTGTTCGTCTGCTAGCCAGTACCACTACTCCTCTATCCCAGGCTATAGGATGGATCGATGAGAATTGTTTTGTTGTTTGAAAATCTCGGAGCTCATTCCAATGTCCATTATTTTGGGCGAGAAAGTCATCATCTCTATAGGGAAGGATCACGTAGGGGAGCCAGGCCTCTGATTGTCTAGGGCCCCCACGCCCACGGCACAACCTACCCAGTGTATCCACGAAGGAAAGAAATGTTTACAGACTTTAAAATACATCATTCAATAGCATCATGCATTCAATCGTATACCTTGATAAATGACAATTAAAGCGAAAAGAAAGGTTAGTTGGAAATGTATTTCAAAAAGTATGTTTTGTTTCTTTTTCTTTGTGAACCTTCATTGTGATAGTATACTTTATTTTCACCAGCGTTTGTGCTGAAACTTTATCTAGCACACTCGAGAAAAAGACTTGTAGATTTGATGGACGACAGTTGTTTTAATAATAGTGATGGTTTACTGTTAACAGGATTGGCGTTTTACTATAATATATATACAGAATAATGTTAATTGAATATATCTTTCATCTAATCTATACTCCCGATCGAGAGTCTGCGTTTCGAATCTCAGATAACGTCGTAGGTCTTCATAGATCAAGTCCATTGATTTAGGCGTATTGAATGGGGTTGTAATGGGATACATTCATCGTTTTTATGAATGCGTGTTTAGATGATTTTAAGTTAGACTCGTTCAAATTGTTGTCACATGAAAAGACTATGTACAACATAAGTGTTCACACTCTGTCTCGTGTCATAATTATACCCGAGGCCAGAAAACCAATCCTACCAACTATACAGTGGTCTGGACCCCCTAGTTAGTGTTTTGGCGAATACAACGTTATAATAAGTGCTTGCACTAGGAGGAACCCATCCCAGGCTACCGGGCAGATCCACCCTCCTGATTATATGTCACGGGGGATACGGCCCCATGGCCTCCGGGCCCATGCCAGTTACATGGGTGTCAGGGGGTCGGCCCTCTCTATTTGTATCGCAGACTCGACTATTTACCGCATGGGTATGAGGAGTATTACAATGGAGGGGTAGCATGTAGCCGGGAGATAAATAAGACAATTATGTCCCTCCATTATGGAAGTTGAGGATTATACGTAACGTTAAAGTTGATCCCAGGAAATTACATTATAAACATGCAGAAATTCGTGTATGGTAATGAGGCAAATCACTCATTTTTAGAAAACAATCAGTGTCTGGTTTCCAGGGGGAGCGTTTTACCTGATTGACTTTATACTTGAACGTGAGCGCACGCATGATTTGGACCTTGGTATAGGCCTTTTTAGTTTTTTGCTGTAATACTCCCGGATAAGCTCCTTTTTTTCGAAATAAGTAGCTCTCAATATTGTTTTTTCCCCCCAAATAATCGTGTATAATAAATTATCATTTGGCCAAGATGATATAGTCCTTTACAAACTACACCAGATTACGTTGCGCTGATGTGGCGCCTATTCTAGCTGAAATTATTTATGTATTTAGAAACCAATAACTGTTGCCCTATGTTCTTCTCACGCTTAGACCTGGGTAACAATCAAGGCCCCGACTGCCCTAATAATTGTTTTATGCGCCTGCAACATAGAACTATCCATAACAGCTTGTTGCCGGTTGGTCATATACGTGTGCGTCATAGAAGGCACCTACTTCTTACGAAAAAGGTATAAGGGTGTCCTAGCTGTACAGAGAGCATGTAGTGCTATACCATTAAATCGCCCCTCGTAAGGTAGTTTTCAATAGTGCGAATAATTTAACGAAATCAGGGGCGGATCCAGAGGGGGGCGCGGGGGCGCCCCCCCCCCCCCCTCTTTCTTTTGCCAAAATTTAGACTTTTTAATGTAAAACTCGGCCCCAAGGTAATTAAGAGAAAAAAAATTACAATAGCGCCCCCCCCCCCCCCTTTTTTTTTCAAAATCCTGGATCCGACGCTGGAAATAGATTCACAAACAGCTGGTGATAGTATATGATACACAGAGACGGATGTGTTCACGGTCCCAGTATAACGGTCCTGTGCCTATATCAAGAAGACTTAATGAGCTTCATTGAGGTAGCGGGGACCTTTCTGGGTCGCCGAGCATAGAATATACACAAGAAGTGGGAAATCAATCTTACTTTGGTAGTGGCAAATTTAGAGAGAGCGTAGGGGCAATTTGCGTTTCTGAATGTCAAACTCGGGCATGCACTGAAAAAAATCATTGTTAGAAAGTTAGTCAAAATGCCTAACTTTTTGCAAATACCTTAGGACTTTTGACGGTGCATTTTTGTCCGAACTTTCTAACCCTTTTTTGACTAACCCATAGTCAGATTGACTAACCTTTTTGTCAAAAGATCAGTCAAACATGACGAAAAACGCTAGGGATTGCCTGGGAATCGAACCCAGGCCGCTCACATGAGAGTCAGGTACTCTATCCATTACACTACAGAAGTTACGACGATTGCATGCCAGATAATATTGTGACTCTGAGTATGCAGATGTGACAGTATCGTGCATTAACTGTTGTTGTATCACGCAGGTGATTGTCTATTATTAATATATGGTTGATTTTTCTTTTTCTTATTTTCGGACTTAAATTCACATTTTAAGCTATTTATTGGTACACTGAACATTTTTCTTTTTCATGATTCGAACAGGAACCATGGCAGATAATTATTTAGAATTTCATAGAGAAAAAGGCCAATGTTAGCTAATATGTAAAAATATAGCTCCTGGTAAATAAGTATCTTACTTAGAATTTGTTATCTTTGCATTTTCTATTCATTTCATAATCATTGAACTAAGCCTAAGGTTAAATGTTAGTCACTCTGACTAAGGGGTTAGTCACATTTAGCATATTCTGAAATTATCATATTTGTAACACACCCTCTGGGCATAAATATGTAATTGTATTTAAGGTGATCCATTATTGATAATTAGGTTGATTAATGTGTTGACTAACCTTAGGGTTAGAAAATTAGTCAATATGACTAAGGGGTTCAAATTATCATACATATTGAGGATTAGAAAGTTAGACTTCCAATGACTAACCCACAATTTATGTGGTAAATGCCAGATTTGACTAACTTTCCAACTTTTCACTTTTTTCAGTGCAAAAAGCTGAGGACATACTTCTGAAATAGCGCTCCCTCCTCCTTCTAAAATCCTAGATCCGCCACTTCTTAGCACCACCCCTGACAATCTAGCATCGGAATTTGAAAGCTACTGGAAGCCAGAGATGTCTTTTTGTAAAGCTTTAGACGTCTTTTTATGAATTACAAATGTCCTTCACCAATGATGATGTCTTATCCCGCTTGTAAGATGTGACTGCCCTTGCCGACGGTGTAAGTCCCTGTCAGTGTGCTCCCTGACCGCCCCGTCGTCACCCGCTATTCGGGGACACGGTGATAGACTGGTGGCAGTGTAAATTTGACATTGCTCGATTGGCCCTCCGTCGGTGATCCATTTAATTAGATCAACAGCACGTACATAGGAGTCTCCGCCTGTGGCAGAATCACAGCCTCCTTTCGCAGCCTCCACATTCCAGAGTCACAATGTTTTCTTTCCAGCGCCTAGAAGCGCTTGTGAATGAAAATTGGCTTTTTACGCTTGTCAGGAGGGGGCGGTTGACAAATATTGTACTGATGACGTAAATAAATAATCAAGGGGATTGCTGGTGCACTGTAGGGAGACGGGCCGAGCTAAATGATCTCAGGTCATAGCCGGAGTCATCGATAAGGGACGGGAGCTCGGCCTACTAGAATACTATCGTGTCCCTTGTCCTTTAAGGCCCTGTCCCGACGGCCGGCGCAATAGATTTCCCAGTTTTGTTGGCCTGTCACTCCTCCATACTTCTCCGCTTTATCCAGGCCTCCCTTTGTCATGGAGAAGGCAAGTTTGTCAGGATGTTTTCCAGTAAAGCTACATCAGTGTTTTTTTTCGTGATTTAGTTTTATTCTTGGTTGTTCTCAGTCCGTATACGTTCATTTCAGTTAAAGAAAAGACACAGTTATAACTCTGCATGTAAAGTTTCATATTCAATCTTGCCATCATTTTTGTAAAATTTTGTAAAATTCGTTTTCCCCTTTTGTATATCTATACCCACAAGGATTCCACTAAAGATGTTATGTTAATAGCTCGTTCGTAAAGGAAATTAAGCGCAATGTATGTGTATCTTCGACCTTATCACATTTCACAGGACATGGATCATGTTGCTTTTCAACACACAGAATATATCAGAGGTCCCACCATAGACCCTCTTCAGAACAGCTCCCCGTATTGTCCCCTATGGCCGTTATCAAATAGACGTCTTCACTTGGATAAGCATCATTGTGACTTACTAACAGAAGTCCAGCATTAGGACCGAGTGTTTCTGCCACTTAGTATGATACTGGTCTAAGCTTCTTTATGCCCCGTCCCTGGTGGCATTACGGCATCTCGAACCTCCTACAATCCATTCTGGGAGTTTTTTTAAACAAGGTTTTGGTTCTTTCTATCGATAAAATATATCATGTTATCATAATTGTAGAGTCCGGTCACCTGCGTAGTTTAGGTTGCCTGGACACTAGGCAAATACTTATAAATGGGAATTCAGCTATACAGGCTGTGCTCAAGTGTTCAAATTTGATATTCACATCCCTGGACAATAGTCATTTCCCTATCCTACCTTAAAGTCGTCAAGGTTAGCAAAGGGCCAAGAGGCAACAGATAAACCACCCAGATCGTGCCTTCTGCAATAAAAGTATCCATACATTCCGGCCTCCATTGGGTCTTTTTAAAAGAAGCCAGATGACTCTTTGCCAAGCTTAGTTGAATTCCAGCGCCCTGTGGCCGGGATCAACAGATCTGTATGAATGGGACCGACCTGGTGGCCCTTGTCTGCCTTTTGTGAAAACACCGAAGCGATACCTAAAGCATCCCCTACTCAAGGGTCGCTGCATGCAGCATTTCTAGTACAAATATATACAAGGATCTGACTTTGAGAAGGACTTTCCTTTTGTCTATACACTATATTACGCCATTAAGGATATTGTTCAATAGCTAATTCTCCGATATATGTGATCAAGATGCATTCTTCATAGTGCTAAGGTTTTTCATCTAGTATCACACTTGTTTTAATCCTCTCGGTTCCTTTGGAACTAAGGTAGGCAAATTATTATTAGATACACGGTGTTTAGGCCTTTTATGTGTATAATGATAGTCTAAAACATTGTACCATGGGGTGTGATCAGTTTCCTTTTAGTCCCATTTTGTTGTTGTTGTCATCATTTCCGTGGAACGTTTAATAGGTTGTGGGGAAGATGTAGCGGTAAGGCGGTGAAAGTGGTTTCTCTCATACTCAGTATGTAGGCGGGGTACTCTGGAGCCGTTACTCCGCAGAGATGCATCAACAACATGACAAACGGCTTAGTCCAATAAGGGACTGCTTCACCAAACCTCCTAGGGGAACTGCCATCATTCTCCCTCATCATAAGCCTTTATACTTCATTTTCTTAATAGTATAATGTCTCAGACTATAAAAAGTGCAATATCATGGACAAATACTGTGTCTTTATAAATTTTTGTGTAACGTTATCGATAAGATATATCTAACAATGAATTTTTCAGCTGGCTCTCAATCTCACTTGTTTGTTGACTGTTTATTTTCATTTATAACATTATTTTATATTGAATAAAAGATAAATAAATAACTCGAAACCTCAGTTCTAGCGATCCTCAGACAAGTGGGTCGTCATGAAATCGGTTTGTAACGCCAGAAAATCAGCTTATAGCTTATATTCTTAAGACCATTTGCGGTGCGAGGAAAGCGTCTGGAATGTACCTTGTACCCTGTCCGCTTGTCAACCCGCGTCAGTTCCGTGCAGTGGGACATATGACTACCCTCTGACTTCTCGTCATGGGAAACCGTTTGAAGCATAGAAATATATGACTAATGGGTGCGACGGGGTCAACCAAACGCAGCACATCTTATAACACTCAGCATTGCGAAATTGTGATTTCTGTGTGAATTATAGGCAGAGTTTGGTATATATCAATGTATATGTAGGATAAGTTGGGGCAGAGAGTTTAGATAACTATTTAAACTCTCAGGTTTGGGTAGGCTGGTAAAACCTTAATGTATTCGACTTTCTATAGCTGAAAGTATTAATCGTTTTAGAAAAAAAAATTCATGTTTTATGCTCAATGACACGCAATGTACCTGGGGATTGTTGAAACTATAACCTGGATTAATAATCATTGATTTTTCTAAAGAAAAACGCCATATAACTAACACATCACATTATATAAACTTGATTTTCTGGAAGGTGTACTTCATGGCTTTCCACTTTGTTAGACATAGTATATGTATTGCATGCATGCCTGTTAAAATCAAAATGTTATTGAAAAATATCAAAACATTTCATAGAACAGAGTAATGTGCATTGTGGTGAGGGGCAGTATAAAATAGACTACGTCAACTTTGACAAGGCGCATATAATAGTGCAATAGATATGACTACACACAACCAGACTGAAACCAATTTATGTCTATAAAATAACAACCTACTCTGCTTTTTTGAGATGTCTACCTCGGACTTCAGCCCTGTAGACATTCTTGTGTAATCGTGGGGAGTCAGGAGGGAACTACCGGGCCTATCAATCAGGGGTGGGGGAGAATGCCGTGTGGAGATTAATGTCGGTTTTATAGCGGGGCACCTTGTGTATAATCTGAGGCGGCCCGTATCCCGCATTAATACCGCCCGGCTTGATACATTCACCGTCTGGGTGTCCCCACTGTAAGCGCGCATCTGATGATTATTAACAAGCACAGAGGGTCACAGAGGTCAGTGGGATATTCTAAGTCCACCCGGTATCACCTCTGTGTCTATTGTCTAAGGGGGTGGCCTGAATTTCTTATTAATAATTTAAGGTCCATGGGACATGACAGCTAAATCCCTATATATGTAAACCAGCGCCAGGCGTATCTAATTAAAGCACGTGGTAGTCACACACCGCGGAGGAGTGTATCACAGCTTCAATGGCTTGCACCTTGCAGGATTTTACTTATATTTCGCCGAGCTCTTTCTATCTTTTGTGTTGTTTTTTTTTCATTTGCACCGAAAAAAAGTTTTCCGATGGACGAAGACGACATATATCATTCTCATGCTGGCTCGTTGCTGGGGTCGTTGGCACTCCCAGGACCCTGCACAAACTAGCGGGCGTGTGGTCGATGTATTGACACGTCCTGATAGAGGGGGCCCTCTGCCCCGCCCATGTCGCCTCCCCACCTTTAGCCACCAGCCTGCCCCGTTCACACGCGACGATTAATGGTCCGGTGGCCTCCCACCCCCGCCCGTTCCCAGGGTTTCTCCACCACCACGACTTTGACACCATGTGCAATGCCAGAAAGCCAGGAGGAGTTCACGGTGAGAGATTTGCTATATACAGGGCCACCTTGAGCACGTCTGGACACGGGCCAAGCCGTGCAAATGCCGTGCAAATGTCACATCCAACCATCTTGACTTTTCTAGTGGAGGGCCCGGGGGTGGAATTATTATTCAAAGGTACACCAAACTAGGGATTTCAACATAGACATCCAGCATCGGCCTTTGAGTTATACATGTATGTACTTTTATTAAAAGAGTATTCAATTTTGAGCCTATAAAGGAAAGCAATTGAATCATTAAGTGAAACGCTAAATTGGTTATTCTTAATTAAACGTCGAGCCATTACTGAGTAGACATTTCAATAATCTGTTCAAGAGGTTGTTTTTTTCTTTAAGTTTGTTAAACCACTCCTTCGTCATACGTTTTTTCTTCATAACCTATTCTTAGCAGTCGCTTCTGTCATGATTCCCCGGGGTATTATGATACATGATCAGCATACTCGCATGTGACATCCATATTCTGGTATGACTTCACTTCTCTCCGTGCGCGGGCACTGCAAGTAGTGCTAAGCAGATGGGGCCCGACACGCCATCTCCTCGGGCCGTCCTCCGGGGAGCTGTAGCCGAGTGTCAAACCGTGTCGGCCCGCCCCGGGTCGGCCCGGCCGGGGCTGGCGACAAGGATCCAATCCCACGCAACCCCAACGATCCGGGCCGTATCGATGGCCTTTGGAGCCGGCCGATGACATTAGACATCACAGTGGCCGCCGCCTTGCCGCCTCGGCGGGGGCTATCAGCAATCATCGTTGACGTATGCCCATGTCAACGGACAACGTGGGACGGCAGTCTGCCACCCTTTGGGAACTTTGTCCAGATTTATGAGATTTGAATCAGAAGACTTTCGGTCGAAACTATCTTTCGTCGATTAGCTTTGGGATTTTGGGTGGGAGTAATTTTTTCATAATGTGTCTTTGAATGTGTATTTATAAGGCATATAGGCTAACTACATTTTAAGAAATGTGACAGAATGTGCTCATCAGGACAACGAGGCGTGTTCTCAACGATTTATGCAACTTCAATATCATTGACGTTAGCAAAGAGGATGCGCCCCATAGTAAGCTGATCTCCGTGATGTTACTTTTTTTGACCCCACACAGAGAAAAAAAAAAGACCAGTGAAGTTGGACGCAAAACTTTGGCGAATGGCTCAGTAAGGAATAAATCAGAACTACTAGACCGTAGAAATGGGCGCGTTGACAACAGTCGTTCCCAGAATGCATTGCGGCGGGGAGGGGGAGGATTGTGAGTGTTGTAAGAGGTCTATGATGTGTCGGGCTCAGGGGCCTGGGCCAAGTGGCCGGCGGGGCACGCCTCCCTGTGTGTCTGCTGCTCGCGGCCACACATCTATAGGCCTTGTCGAGCTGCTCACGTGAAACAGGGGGATACAGGGGGCACCAACGAGTGCACTGCCTCTCACCCAAAACACATTCGACTGTCTGGTCTCATTCGGAAAGAGGACGTCTTTGGGAAAATGAACGTAATTTCACATGAGGTTAGAGATTATGTTTGGGGTATACGTAGAATATTTTTTATGTTTGGGGTATACGTAGAATATTTCTTTTGCTAGAAAACGTGTCTAGCTAGGTGTGTGTGGAGGGGAGGGGATGGGGTAGTGGTTATGCACGAATCAGGGTTCCACAGAGGATACGCTGATGGTGCAAGAATTCAAATTGCTTTATCCAAAGCCATTCATGTCGACTACATTCTTGCTAGTATTGAGCTTTTTGGACCTTTTCGCCATAGGTGCCCGTCGGCACGAGCGGGATATTTCGCCTATACAAAACATCGGGTAGCCTATCAACTGCTATCTATCTGCATACTGAAGACGTATACTGAATTCTGAGTGTGTATCCTTTTGCAACCCTCCTGACAACCATAGATAGATATAAACTTGATCCCTATGCTATAAAGATATACATGTATGCACGTAGAGCGATTGGCCTTTAGTTCAAACGTAGGCATAACCGAACGCCCTCAGTGGACGTCCGCCCCTCGGCGGGATACTACAGAACTGGCTGTATCGAACTCTTAGAAGAGGAAGGAGTCATCCGTCAAAACGGGGCTCGGGGGACGCTGTCTTGTCTCCTCGGGTCGCGTCTGTTCTACGTCATCTCTCTAACACGGTGGACGAGGGAGCCGCTGTCGGGCCCAACGCTCCCTGCTCGATCTCCGCCGGGCAATACGCTCTGTGGTACATACCAACAACCGAGGAACCGCGTCTCCGACGGAATCCGAATGAACCTTAGCGAAAAGAACCAATGTAGCTTCAATCTAATCACCATTATATGAATTTTTAACACCGGAAAAAAATAGTTTCTTTTATGTCATACTGCAGGGCAAATATCGAAGAAATGAAATTGTGCGCAGGTAAGGCCTTTTCTGAATTGAATTTGTCTCGCCAAACAACAGCTGCAAAACCCAGCTCTCCCAGAGACTAATCATATATCATGTAAGCAAATTACTGCGTTTAAAAAGTAGTGTTCCTTCTACTTCTTGTTTCAAAGAGTAGGTTTATAAGGGTGCCGTCTCCGACCATGAATCGATCCCTCCGGGTGGTCCCTATTACGACGTTTTACATCCCTGGCCTGGCCCATCGTGGAATCTACGTCACATTTTCTTGTCAGCCTCGGGCCAACTGTCATGTTTATCCTGCAAATTCGATAACTAAGGGCTTGGCATTCAGTGTCCGTGATTTACAGACAGAGACTCCCTTTACCAACTCGTGCTCGCCCGACCCCTACTGGTTCCGCCTCGTGGGCCTCCCTGACGAGCAGCACTGCCGCTTGTAAAATAAGTAATTTGTAACAGGCGAAGGATGTTGATACGAGGGATGGCCTATATGCCACGGTCTGGTCAGTGTAGCCCAGCCGTCCCTTATCGCTACTGGGCATGCGCACCAGTGCCTCCCATGCTCCCTGACACCCTGGAGTCATCTGTTTTACATTAAACATGTTATTCGTATCTTCATTTTAATAGTGCCTGGCAACTATAGTGACAACATGGACTCTGTTAACTTTATGATTGAATTATGATTGTTGTGATCATAAGAAGGTTCAATCTTTACATGGTTGCCTTGTCTTGTTATTCTGCTTTTTTAGATAAATGAGCGTCAAGCCTGACACTGACCTCTAGAATGAGCCAATTCTCCCAATCTTTCTTCTTTTTTTGAGGAAAATAGCCTGTTCCTTGGATAATAAATTGGGGTATCTGAAGCGGGGCGAGGGATAAACGAATATCATTTGTAAGGAAAGCGGATAGAATCATTCATCTTAGGGCAAATCCGTAGTTCCAAAATGCCACTCCATATCTAATTATCTGCCGGATATTCTGTAGTCCAGTCTATCAGGATCTGTGTCACTAAAACCTGGGCACCTCGATGGATGGGGCAACCAGGTAACCTTTGGGCCATGCCCATTTATTTCAAATCTGCTTCTCACCTGTCTGTTTGAGCTGAGCTCAGCGTTTCACCTTCTCTACATTCTTCCCAGTTATAGTTGGCCTTTTCTGGCACCAGGGGGGCAATCAGTAGCACTGTAACGATCAGCAGATGGCGTTGCGGGTGGCTCCAAGAGAAACCGACAGAAGATTAATGCGATTTATAAGCCGCATTATGTGTTTTTGAGTGATATTAACTGTGGCAGGCTAAAACAGGGGTAAAGACCACCCCTGAAACTCATCCACAAATGTACACGGCTGCCTTCTGGTAGAAAAGTTAGAGTTAGATCGAGATCCGTCTTTTAAAAAATTCAGGGAGATCAAAAGTTAATCGTGGCCAGAAGTTTGCCCTGTTCATGTCGGCTTGCAAGGAATAGCCACTTAGACGTATAGCGATATTGTTTCGTAAAGGTTAACCCAAACCAGATACCCCGCCGGCGCGTTGCAAAACTATAGGGGTCTAAAAGGAGGGTGGAGAAGTAGATTTCAGTGGACTTTTATCTCTTTGTTGTCCTATGATATTTCACGTAAACGTTACAAATGTCACAGGTCATAAGTCGGGGTCATTTTTATGTGATCATGTTTCTATTAATACGTCTATCATCAGAAGTGCATATATACACGGGGAACCTGACAAATACATTACGGATGGTGATCGACCACAGAAAAGTGAACTCATCTAAGGAATATACTTTTAGTGTAAAAATGAAGTTAAAACGCACGGCTGCACCCTGAATTTCAGAGGTTCTGTATAATTATATGACTTGTTATTTCACTTCAAGTAAAACGTTTTGTTGCCAGCAGGGAATACTCTGGAAGCGTATAACCTTTTTATGTTTGTAGGGGATATATGCATATTCCCATTCAGAGACCTGGCAACTATCGCTTTAGAAGTAGGCCTTCAAATAAAAATATAGAGGGTATCAATTTATAAGTCATGAGTTTTGACGGCAAAGGCATTCCATTTTAAACATAGCCACATGCCGTGCCTGAGAAACAAAGATGAATATGTTGTGGACTGCCTGGCCAATGTTGTAGGTCGTTTTTTGTCCCGTTTGTATCCTGTTGATCACCGACCAACCCATCTAGGAATAGCATCAATGAGTCTGTTTTTAATTAACGTGGCAATGGGATGCCTGTATCGATATGGCTGCAGAACAGGCAAATTAATACAATAGTTGTAGCAGCCACTGCCTCGAGTCAATTATTGCAATAGCCCAATGTTCAGATCGCAACTATAATAGTGGGTCAGCATTCCAGGGTCTATAAACACGTTATATATAATACTATATAGTTATTAATTCATAGTAATGTATTCTTTTCTTTCCCTTTAACAATCTTTCTGACTGTCCCTTTTAACAGACATTCATTGTGACCTCTCTGTAAATCTGTTCAACATGTTTGTCCGCCTTTAGCACAACAAACAGAAAGGCTGCTAAGGCCATTGCCTTTTCTGGGTCTGTGAACGTGTGTTAGCTGGCAGGTCTCCAAAGGATGTTAGAACTGGATCCCTGCGCCTAACTGGATAACGGAATGGTGTTGTGGCACTGCATGGTGCAACCCTTTACTGACAAAGCTTGCTATACATGTAAGGCAAATTTAAGGACGGGGTTCCGTCGGGGTTGGTCTCCCTTTAATAGCCCCGCTCGGACTCTGAACATCACTCCACAAACGAGGAGGGCCTCTAATTGCAGACTAGTCTATTGTGTCCGTGGGTGTGTAGTTGTAAAGAAGACCCTTGACCGCAACCTATTTGTTAATGCTTGAAGTTCGTCAGTGGGGCTTTTTAAACAGAAATAAAGCAGGGGTGACGCTGGCTCCAGCCGTTTTCACGGTGGTCAAGGTGGGTAATTAGGGAATACAAGAAGTCCTTCTGACGTTTGAAGGACAGAATTACGCGAGGTTAAAAACGGCACTGATCAATCAGAACGAATGCTGAGATACTGTGGGTCCTGACTACTAACGTCAACACAGACACATGGACATTTCTTAAATACGGGCATACAGATAAAAAAGGGGCATAATAGACCTATGCCGCACTGTGCGATATGGCTCGTGACAGGTTTCAAAGAACTCGGTGTGGAATCAGCTTTCATCTAGAACATTATTATGGTCTTTATCAATTATATTATTATCAATTTTGATAAAGATAAAGTTTGTCATTACAAGTACATATCACTTTACAAGTGCACATCACGAGTACGGAACTCAAACCTCCTATCGCGAGTAGAAAGATACCGCACGTCGAGACCGGTGGTTGCGATGGCTGGCGATGGCTTGCAATGACTTGAAAATAATGTTCTATTGATCTCTTTTCATGATTATGATGGCAGTGCTCGTTTCAGTATTATTTATCACAAGGGAACTAGGATATTGAGTTAGTGATTAAAACTACCAGTGTGTTTAGGTCGGCAAAGACCGTTGCCAGGCAGAGGACCCTTATCAGACCGCTTTTATTGGTGACAACAACTGCCTAGATAGCATAGATATAAGCTACACTGTAAGAAGTAACTACTGTAAATTTACAGCAAAAGTTGCTGGCAGCAAAGGTTCCAGCAATTTTTGCTGTAAATTTACAGCACTCTATGTACTGTTAATTTACAGTATAATGCACTGTTAATTTCCTACGGCAAAATATGCTGTAAATTTACAGCAGACAAAGTGCTGTAAATTTACAGCAAAAGTTGCTGGCAGCAAAGGTTCCAGCAATTTCTGCTGTAAATTTACAGTACTTGCTGTATTTTTACAATATGCTAAATCAAATATTTTACCATTTTATCTTTAATAATTTCCTTTTTAAAATCCAACTAAATGTTGGAGAAAGGTATAATTCCAACCTCAAACCCAATGTATATTGGATGAGGGATGTATGTATGCTAAGTGTATTAGCAAATACATGCATGGAATGATGGTATGATGAGACGCTGCCAATCCAACACATCCCTATGAAGGCAATTTGCTACCAAAAAGGTGTCTCAATCAGACAATTATCTCTGTATCTTAAAATTATTAAGACAGAGTGGGGATATCTATTATGTGATATACTAGATTAGTCTATGGATCTATTCATCATATTTAATCTTAATTGAAAGTAAATAATTCATCTTAAAATATAGTTTTAAGGTAAAGACTAAAAACGTTTTACTGATGATAAACATTTGCCCCACCTGGTGGAGAATAAATTTACAGAAAATGTACTGTAAAATTACAAATTTGCTGTAATTTAGTAAATTTACAGTACTAATACTGTAATTTTACAGTAAATATTGCTGTTTAATTTCCAACAGGAGAAAGTGCTGTAAATTTACTGCAAGAACTGCTGTAAATTAACAGCAACTTTTTACAGTGTAATGGGTGACCAGGGCGTGAAGAAATAAACCATCAAAAATGTACAGGAAAATATGCTTCAAACTAGAAAGATTGTAGCAATCATTTGTGAGTAGGATAGTTCTAAGTATAGGCCTATATAATATCTTTATCATAAAAGCTCTACATAACAACTTAAAACCTTAAGTCTTACTCTTTAAGCTTGCGCCTTTGGGGATGTTGTATTCACCAACCATGGCTGTCGTAGCAGCGCTACTCAAACCAAGCGACAGACTCAAAGATTAGAACGGCAGTTAAAGGACATTTCATTATGTACAGCAAGGAAGGTGTATTTTATATATATATATATATATATTTATATATATATATATATCATATTATTATATTAACATCTCACAAGGGTATCTCTTAAGTTTGAAATGTGATATTGAAATAACTAAGTAACAAAATAATACATGCGGCATGAACATTTCCAAGAATCGGTACCCAACATGAGACCCCCCCCCCCCCCCCTCGATCACGCCCCCATCCCGGCCCCGATACTGCTTGGTAGTCTTTGAACCATCTCCAAGCCAAACCATTTGTAGAATAGGACTGGTCAGCAGACACGTTGGTGACGGGCGGGTACCCACAGAAACGTCAACTATCTTTATACATGCAAGAAAGGTAAGGTTCCGCAAAGAGTTGCCCGGTTTCTATTACTGTATTCTGGCCTAACGAATCAGACCGGACACCGCGCAGATCTTTCCCTTAAAGCTGCCGGTAGTGTTTTCAGGTGTTATATAATTATGCCAACATGCGATCAGAAGATATCCCCTCAAGAAAGACTAACTGCAACAGTGGAAAGTAAGTTAACCATATTTGTCTTTCCATTGGATAATAACTTTGGTATTGTGGTGCGCAATCCACATGATAGTTACATGTATCAGTGTATCAGTCTATATTTCATTCGGCATATGCATGCACGTCATGTCGCCGCGTTTCTAACCCATTGAATCATAATTTTTGTTTAGCACTGATGCTAGCTGTAGAGAATTCATTAAAAACACATTTCAGCATTTATAATGCGAACCATTATTTTGAATCCTTGGGATCAAAAAACTTGAATGGCAACAAATTCACAATTATTCAGGATTATCTTTCCATGGTAGAGATAAATGCCAATTTTTGATCCCAGGCGATACAATACACTGTTAAAAAAAACCCGTCAAACTTACGGTAAAGTACTGGCAACTATGTTGCCGAACTTTTACCGTAAATATAACGGGTGACCGTAATTCTGTGTGACCGAATTTTTTACAGGTGAACACCGTTTATGTTAAACAGTAATATACTGTTATATGTACAGTGTACTTTCATTCTTAAGGATTAAAACCGTTTTGAATTCAACAATAATATACCGTAGTGTGTTTAAAAACCTGGTAGATTTTACATGTAAAACACTGCTATGGTACTATGCCATACAGTTTATACTGGATGTAATGTTAACATCATTGAAAGTTTTATTTTTCCTGTAATTACACTACAGGATTATTGAGCCAATAATCAAGTACATCCTTCCTTCTTGGTTTAGCCTTGCATGGGGTGTTTGATTGTTGGAGGTAAAACCTTCAGGGGTATAGCTGATAAAGTTCTTGTACTTAAAAGGTGTCTACATGTTAATCGTACTGAAAAGGTGTTTCAAAACATTTTGTAAATGTTTTAGGGGTATTCTGGTTAGTTGATCATACCAAAAATAGCAGGCCAATGAGGTGATTATCTTAATAACACTACAAAAACCTTAAAATGTAACATTTTTAATCACAAAGTTCCAAATTCCTAAGTGTATGAAAAAACTATTTTACTTATCATGGCCAAAAATATGGATGGCATGTTGCAAACCACTTATAGTACAACTACTGCATAGCATAATAGTAATTAGATAACTTCAGTAGCCGAGATTTGAACCCGGGGCCCCTCACATATGAAGCCTATGCTCTACCACTGAGCTATGGATGCCTGTAGGTAGACACAGCCCAGCTTTGCTACTTAACTGAATAAATAGGGGTATGAGAGTACTGACTGAATGTCTGTCTAATGTTGAACACCTGTATAGTAGTACTGATCCTACTCATTGGTGCTGACTATGCCAGTGCGCACTGCATGCAGTACAAGTTAGCTCAGTTGGTTAGGCTTCTACCTTGAATGTGAGGAATGTGGGTTCTAATCCCAAAGTGTCCATTTTTCTTTTCCATACCAGTATACAATTCCCAAACACAGTATATTACTGTGAGGGTAATTTCAGTAAAAAATACAGTTATATACTGTTAATTGCAATGATATTATGGTAGATAGCCGTAAAATAAAATACGGTATAATACTGTTGAGGTTTACAGTATATAACTGTCAAAGTTACAGGTTTTTTTTAACAGTATAGATGGAATACAACACATGACATTGTAATGTCATAAATTTCTCCTATATTGAAATGGCTTTTTTTTTTTAAGAGCTCCCGTATAATTGATCCAACTGATTTACAGGTATAAATAATGCAACCTGACTCTCAGTGGTAGCTACAGCATCGGAGGAGTTGCTTTTGGAACTCCACTAGATCTACTTATCATAGTTCAAGGTGAGACACACAGGATGCAAGGCTACATATCATACGAACGTGTAGATGATTTAAGGGGTAGCATTAGCAGTTTTTATTCGAATCATTGTGTATCTCTTTAGTCAAAAAGGACTTGATAGTTCTACAGATGATTCGTAAACATGTGTCATGCTTTCGGATAAATTCAAAATACCAGTGACTCACGCCACATTATTCTATGCAGCATGTTAGTTATAGCTACATAGCTGACATGTTCAAGTATTAGTACAAGACGTGTTTTATTTATTTTAAAAACATACAGGTGACTGGGTTTGATTTATACGTCTGCTCGTGCCATTGTAGAGTTTAAAAGGTAACTAATATTGAGTTGAGTTTAGTATTTCTTGCTTGAGAATAGCTCGTACTGCTAATAAATCCTTGTTGTATGATGACTGCAAAAAGGTCTACAAGTGACACTTACATTGACCCAAAAAGAATGCTAAGCGGAACGGAGCACTCTGCCAGACAATATACTTTCTCTTGATGTACGTCCGCCTTCAATTAAGACTAACAATTTATCTAGATAGCAGATACACTTAAGGTCATCTATACCGATGATCAAATTGACAATGAATTTATTTGCTTTCTGTAATTCTTTAAGCCTCCATTCATCACTCCCTAACTTGTAAGAAATCGGAATTGGAGAACTTCTTTGCATATATATAAGGCATATAGCATAATTTTGACTTTTCATCACAAGTGCACATTCATATAGGCC